>OY979709.1:8803398-11425375 GCA_963855925.1 Inga laurina
AAAATAAAAATGACAAATAAGATCAAATGGCCAAACTGCATCGTTGATGATTGATATCTACGTTGAAAGAACAAAATCAATCAATGGATGGGTGGTGAGGACTGAAACCAAAAGACGCCGAAATCCTTCACAGAATTTAGAGGGGAGAAAAGAGTCGGAGCAGAAAAATGAGTGAGGATTTGGAATCTGCGAGGAATTACATAGAGAAAAGAAGCGAAAACGCTTCACATGCTGATGGATTGCCTACCAGATTCTGGGAACCCTTGATCATGAGCGGCATCAAGGTCGATTAATCGAACCTGGCCGCGTCCTCTGCTCCATGAAGATACCCCAACGTTTAATTGTACTTTCACTACGCGCGCTTTTTCTCATCCCTGCACTCTTTTAATTCCTATGAAGTTTTGATCGCTGAATTTTGTATCGCTTCTCCTTCTTCCGTCCTTAGAATGCTGGTAATTCCTTGCACGGCGGTGTGACGGCAACGTTGGTAGATTTGGTCGGGACAGCTGCAATTCGCAGTTCGGGAGCTCCGCAATTAGGAGTTTCGGTGGAGATCAATGTTTCATACTTAGATGCTGCCTATGTCGATGTGAGTATTTTTTCTAATTCTATTTTGTTATTCGATTGTTTCGTAATAGTTGCTTTGTTGCTGATATGAATATGAATTAGAATGTTTGTCTATGAGGCTTAAGTGGGACAATGGTTTGGGAATGTGGCGTAATGGTTTGAGCTTGATACTTAAAAGCTAAAAGAGTGATGATTCAAACCATCCCAATCCGTTCTACTCTCAAGTTCGGAAATCACTCCAAATTTGATGGTTCTGGCCAATCTGAATTGTTATTGGTTTCTCCTTAACTTCATCTTTTAGACCCACTCACTATGATATAGTAATATTTAGTTAGTGGTGATTGAAATGCCATCATCTTTTTTAATTAACTTCAAATGAAATGAAGATTCAGTCCCCCAGCGTATTCCACGTCACTCCTGCACATCCCATTATTCACACTTCACTCCCTTCTAAATTCCCACCAAGTTGCAAAGTACGACGATAACCCTTTTCTTTGGCAAGAAGGAAAAGGCTAAAGCCAAGTTGCAATGACTCGGGGGTTAAATCCCCAATGCATCATTGCGCACAATATTGGGTGTGAAGAAAGATAGGCCGCTAAATAGTTCTGTGCTTACTTTACTGCCACATATTGGTAATGCCTAATAGATATGCTAATTCACATACAGCATGCCAGGTAAAAAATTCCTTGGTTTGAGTGGAAATCCCCATCTTGATTAGCTCGTAACAGGACCCCTTTTTCTTAAGAAATCGATACTGAAGTTTGGACAAGGTCTTGTACTTCATCCTAGATTAAGTGTCATTGTTCAGTATTTCTTACAGTCCATTTTAAGTGTTTTTGATCTGTTTATTAAAAGAAACATATTACCACACCAAATTACTCAAGAAAGTGGATCTTCAGATTACTTCATTGGGTTCTTCCAGCATGGTGCTTGTGTCTTCTCTTTTCTTGTCTCACCCATGAAGTCAGAACTTAACTGACTCGAAGCTTTGTTACGCTAGAAAAATAAGCAATCTGTCTGAGCGCAACCGTATTTCTTTTAAACTTAGAGTATTTCATGACAAGTATACTAGCATTCGGACAAAGTGACCATGAAAGATGTAGATTTTGAATCTGAGAGACTGAACTGTAGTAATTTCAAAACAAGTCTGTTGCTGAAGTTGGTGCTAAATACCATTTTCTATTTTCAAACCTTCGTACCAAAAGGTGCATATTTTTAATCATTGAATTTCCTGCTCAATGGCCAAAGCATAGTGTACTTTGAGGATTAGATTATCGCAAATACGTGGCTGTGTTGCATGCAATGCATTAACCCGTCGGTTTGGGATCCACTTCGGGATTAACATGATATTAATGAATGATGATTTTGGCTGATGTGATATTAGGAGGAAATTGAGATCGAGGCCAGGACTCTGCGCATTGGAAAAGCTGTGGGGGTTGTCAGCGTTGAGTTAAGGAAGAAGAAGACGGGTAAAATTATTGCTCAGGGGCGTCATACCATGTATCTTGCTGTTTCTAGTAAAATGTGAAATTCTGCAAACACAGATTAACAAGTGTTTTAATGTTTCCATAGTTGCCCCACGTGGGCTGTGTCCCCGCTTAATCTTCCCTCAGAAGCATGATCATGTCCAAGAAATACACTCAGCATTCAGTTTCAAATCCTCCTAATGTAATAACTTCACGTGTGTGTGTTCTACTTTATGCGTACTGAATGAGTCCTTAATGGTACTGTATATGATTTGTTTTATTAACTATGCATCAAAACAGTGATGTTTTTCCAAACTGATCGACGCATGTGAATAACCTGACTTCCAGAGGGTTAATCACACTGGTAGAATGAACCGTGGGACGAGAGAGTGAGATTATTGCATCCAAAATGTTATACACCAGTACTCAGTCCTTAATATATACGACCTGAGTTGACCTTGGTTTATCAATTTTTTCACCAAATTAACCCTATTGATATTTTCTTAACAATAATCAAATAGGAGAGGGAGTGAGAGAATTAAAGAAAATTATTAGTGTTTTAGAAAACATATTGTATTACTTCTTCCGGTCCTTAATATAAGACCTAATTAGAGAATTAGTCTTTGTTCTAAATATAATACTTATTTTCATAGTTTTTAATATTTTCCTAATTTACCCTTTCTGATGCTCTCTCAACAATAATCAGGGAGGAGGAATGAGAAAATGAAAAAAGATGATAATAATATTTTAGAAAATACATATTATATTAGTTAACTTAACCAACTTTTTTAATCTAATCAAATTAGACAAATAGATCTTATATTAAGGATTGAAAAAAAACAACTAACTTAACTAACATTCTTAATATAATCAAATTACTTATTTAGATTTTACATTAAGAAGCAAAGGAGTATTATTTTTATTCTAGCTAACAAGAATAATTTTTTTGAAAACAAAATTGCTTTAACACAATGAGAGAATATTTGTGATTTAAGAAAAATAAATAAATTTATTTAATCCCAACTTCTTACTATTACATGGCACCGGCTAAAAGAAGTTTGTATGGAAAAACGGTACCTCATTAATTCTCTAATATTGAATCACCTGGTTTTTTTTATAGCAAAAAACATAAACTACTTAAATGGTCACCCACTATGAACTGATAAAGCATTTTTTTGTTTGCCCATTAGCTTCCGAGTACCAAGACCAAGGTATTAAAACTCGGACCGCGCATTGAACCGGTCGGGGTACTGAGTTAAGGGTCAGTGGGTCAAACCGGGGCCAAACTGGAGCTGAACTGGGACCAAACCGATGAGAAATTGAAAATTTTAGACTTATAGTAGGAAATTCTAAAGGAAAAATTTTAAATTTTTTTTTTAAAAAAATGTGAACCCGGACCGGACCGGGAACCGGACCAGTTACCTGCCAGTTCGCCGGGTTCCGGGCCAGACCGGCCGGTCCGGGTTCAGGAACATTGACCAAGACATTGACTAACTATGTAAGCCAAAAAAAATCAAAATGGTATCTGATGGCCATCAGCGACGACTCATTCAAACCTACTCATGTGGACGTCATCAAGGGGAAGAAGTCAACAAATAATGAGTTAAATATATTTATTCAGAAAAATTTGGTCAGAAAGCTACATCGTTGAAATTTACCGCCTTTTATTATCCATTTTCCCCCTTCAAGTTACTTGATTAAAAATAACTACTAAAGCTGAGAATCATTGGAACCATTGCCTATCAATCCAAAAGCATCCCTGAAATTCAAAGTCTTCCTCATTGTTCGTCTTCCAACCCCTCCATTTCCCTTTCTCATCATCGCTGCAAATTCCCCATAATCTATTTGCCCATCCTGCAACACAAACCAAACCTCTAATTGGATAATATTCCCAACCAACAAATTTTCTGCTAAATGGGCTTCTACCAAAAATCACATCTAAGCACCCGGATCATAGAAGATTTAAGTTATGAATTCGGGTCCACAGACGTAATTTTGCCAGGTTCTAGGTCCACAATGGCAAATGTGCTCTGGTCCCTGTATAGGGCGCCTTCTAGAAGACATTTTTTATCCTTTTTATAAGATATTTTCTGGTTTCAAGGAATATTAAATAATTTTTCTACATATGCCCATATTTAATAAGAATAATGAGAGAGAGTACAAATTAATATGATAGAGTTTAATGTAATTAATAAGGATAATATTGGAAATCACTTGAATTTTATGACAACTCTAATAATGCTTTTAACTACTTTTAAGGGTACGTGTGAACTAGTTAGAAGTGACCTATATTTGGGATCAGAAAGAGTAATCTAGAGAGATTAGCAGTAGTGAACAAGGAAACTCATGATAGCCAGGAATTAGAGTTACTTACATTGTCTTGATCAATTTCTTTGATCATTTCATCAATATGGAAATCATTGAGACCAAACTCTTTACAAGCCTGTTGAATCTCATCAACAGTAATGTAGCCACTCCCGTCTTTGTCAAAGTAGGAGAAAGCTGATATCAGATTCTCTTCCCTCTCCAGCTTATTCAAGTGTATTGTAGCAGCAATGAACTCACCATAACTAATGGTCCCACTATTATCAATATCAGCCTACCATATTGCAGAATCACAAGATGCTGTAATAGAAACACAGAGCAAAAAGGGATTAAACTAAAAAAGAAATAAACAAAATATATCTTACTGCTTCCATAAGATCCTTGATTTCTGACTCCATAAGGTCGGATCCTACTCGCTTTAAACCATCTTTCAGCTCGTCAAATGTTATGGTCCCGCTGTTGTCTGTGTCGATCATTTTGAATAACTCCTTCAGGCCACCTATTTCTTCCTCAGAGAGCCTTTCAGCTATAACCTGGGATCAGTATGAACCATAATAAATGGCATGGTGCTAGGGTTTCACAAGCTAGAGACTATATGACAGGAGATACTTCCACATGGATTTGAATTCATAGAGCTAATTCTGATTTCATCTTTTCCTCACAACAAAGCCAATAATTTATCTAACTAGACTGCTGATATAAATAACAAGAATATCCATGCTTTATGATGCTCCCATTGAAATATTCATTTAAAAAGTTGGGATCCAGACCTCCAGGGCTGCAGAAGTGCAATCAGAACACACAGGGATAGAGACAAAAATTAGTCACATTCCTTAATATTCCTTAAATTTCAGCCTGCATGGGAATCTAAAGATACAGTTTATAGAATTAAGAAATTCCTTAACCATGCAAGCAACTAGCTATGTCACATCCACCAAAAAGTGATAACTGATAAGGGGTCTTAAAGCATTAGCTCTCTTTTTCTGGCAAAAGCATCTTTGGCATCCTTAAAGTTTGAAGTCACGATCCTTTTCATCCCAAATGTTTCATCCTGCATGCTTGCCAAAATTTCTCTGTGTCATGCTCAATGCTAATTCCATCAATTATATTACTTAAAAACGAAGGCATGTTGTCACTTCTTACCCATGGAATGTCAATCACCACAACAAGCTGAAGTGGTTTATAGATTCATGCATGGATTCTACACTATCTGATCTCATAACTCTGTTCCCTAGATTAAAAAACACTCTATTTTTCTATCACTGACTCTAATATGGAACAAACACTCCGGTACCATAGGCTGAGAACAAGAAATGGAAATATCACCATGTAAAGTACCTTCATTAACCATTAGAATCAATTATTACAAAATGATGAATAACACCACTGCAGCCAACATATTTCAGCGTAGAGAATAACAATGAAGTACTTATGAAACCACAGCACATAGAAATAAATTTTTCGAAGCAAAAATATATAAAGAAGCCTTACTTGCAAAGCCATCTTTTTGAGCTTATTCATTGCAGAGAACTGCTTCAAGCGTGACAAAACAGCAGAATCAAGAGGCTTATCTGGTGCAATGTTGTCATCAACAATCCATGGGTGACCTGACACAAAATCAAATTAGCACCACCACAGCCTTGTAAAAATTTAGAAGTTGCCAATCCCACTTTAAAAATCTTATATGGCTCAAAGCATTATTACTACAAAACCCACATCGTCAACACAAAGCATAATAGGCTTACGGAGTACTTCATGGGCTGTAAGCCTTTTTTTGGGATTTTGATCAAGCACTTTTCGAATCAGGTCCTTTGCACTGTCTGAAATGCTAGGCCACGGTTCAGACTGAAAATCAATCTTTCCTTCCAAAATCTGTCGGAAGATCCCTGTTTCAGTTTCTGTAGGTGACAGAATTTAGGTTACCGTATTAGCAACAAGGAACAGATGAAATTTAAGAACCAAAAAATAAAAGTAAATTTATGCACCTAAACTACAATTTAACATATCGAAGACAGATACCTACCAGCCCAAAATGGTGGCACCCCACTGAGTAAAATGTACAAAATAACCCCCGCACTCCACACATCTGATTCAGGTCCATAATGTTTGCGCAACACCTCTGGTGCAACATAATAAGGGCTTCCAACAACATCAGAAAATGTTTCACCTGGAGATCATATCAATGAAGGGGTTCCCAGTCGGTTTAGCAATGGTTGGAATTAAGTACAGTAAGGAACTTTCAAATAGTAACTATAAAAAATGCTGCTAAGTTCACATTTAACTTTTATCGGCTAAATACATTTTGCTCTAATCTGAATTGATAATTCATGCAATGACTATAATTTCAGGGCACCAGCTCCCAACACTGAATGTACTGTTCAAAAATATACCTCATGTCAACCAACCACAAAGATGCAAACAAATAGCTCTTTATATTCATCTTTTCTGAGAAATTTTGCAGGAGAAAATAATTAACACAGAACAGGTTTGGCATTCACAGAGCGCCTATATACTCATCTTCAAGTGTCTATAGCTCTACGCTTCTAGGGAACAAGTACAGCACATGCCCAATGACAAACCCAGACCAAAGGCCCCATCTCAATCAGATTAATAAGCATGTGCTAACTTTGAAATAAACAAGCAAATCGGGCATGAAGGATTCGAGATCATTGGATAAATTTGCATATGAACATCTTTCACAGTACTGGAATGATGAATCTAACAAGGATCTATCCACAATGATACAAACACAAAAAGCCAATACATTTCAGTATCACCCAAGATGTGCAAGTACCAGACTAGATTGAAGACAGAAATAAACCAAGAAGATACCTGGCTTGTAAAAAACAGACAGCCCGAAATCAGTTGCCTTAAGTTTGGCATCCTCTTCAACGCTATCAAATAAGAAGTTCTCTGGTTTGAGGTCTCTGTGCATAACCCCAAGAGAATGACAAGTTTCTACAACCTCAACAATGGTTTGAATTATTTTGGCCGCTTGCCTCTCACTGTAATGCCCTTTCTGGACAATCCTATCGAACAACTCTCCACCTTCGCAAAGCTCCATCACCAAGTGAACAGAAACATAGTCCTCATAGGTACCATGAATTCTTACCACATGAGGGTGCTCAGACAAGTGGTGCATTATCTGAATCTCCCTCCAAACATCATCATAGTCCTCTTTGCAGAGGAGCTTGCGCTTAGGAATTGACTTGCAGGCATATCTGCGACCCGTGGACTTCTCTGTACAAAGGTAAGTAGTACCAAATTGACCTTGCCCCAATTTTCTGCCCAATGTGTAAAGCTCCGTGAGGATTTGGGTCCGATAGGGAAGAACCCAGGTGGGTTTTGAAGGTAAAGTAGATGTGCTCGATTTCTTCATTCCTGTTCCTTCCAAAGTTTCAATCTTTGTCAAAGGAAATACAAAGAGGGTATGAACGGAAATGACAGAAACCTAAAAACGCTGACCCAGTCTTCCTTCTTGAGAGACTCACACATACACAAAGATCTTAGTGCATCCTATATTCTCTCAAACGTGAATATGTGTGTGTGTGTGTGTTTCTTTCCTCCTTCAGATATTTGTGTGTCTGCTGCGTCTTTACAAGATTTATGCTTCCATGTCCTGCCTCTGATACGGCTTTTTAATTTTTCTGCCCTATGGGCTCCAATCCAACTCTGAGCTGCACAGTTTGAAGTTTCTTTTCTTTTACCTATCTTTTTTCTCGGTTTTTGTTTTTTTAATTCAACGGGAGGGATGAGCACGCCCATTCCTCTGATGGCCTCATGATTCGGTGTCACCTGATTCTCTTTTTCATTTTTTAGTTAGGTTTTGATTTTTTTGGCCTGACAGGAATTCAAGTCTTTTTTTTTTTTTTTTTTTTTTGCTTTGAGGTTATGAATGGAATGTTTGCTTTGAGGTTATGAATGGAATGTTTGAAGCTTTGTCTTTAATTTCTTTTTTTTTTTTGGGCCAACGCTTTGTCTTAAACTCTTAATTGAAGAAAACTTTGTTTTTACCGTAATACATCACTTTTATGTTTTAAAACAAAATTAAGACAGGGTATATAAATTCTAAATTAGATCAGATATGAAAATTTAACCGACTCAAAAAAACCCACTAAATATGAAGCTTAAAAAAGCGGATCATAAAATTTGAGAAATTTGTTTTTTTAATATCAAGAGATTTTGAAAGGTAATCAATATTCAAAGAAAATTGGGTCAATTTAAGGGTACATGGTAGTAATTGGCAAACATTGAAAATGCCAAATTTCATCAATTTAAGTGGGAAATTGGGATACAAATTACCCCTTTTATAAAATATGAGTCACATTCACTGATTGATCTAAAATTATACTCCCTCTTGTCCTTAAATAAGGTGCAGTACATGATTTTCATATATCATTTCACGTTTCAATTGTCGGAAAGATATACTCCCTCGAGTGTTTAATATAAGACACATTAATCTAATTTAATTAAATTAAAGAGATTAATTAATATAATATGGGGATGTTTGTTTGGGCATTACGATTGCTTATAAGTTTTTTTAAGTAAATCGAGACATAACTCCTCTCACATACTTACTTCGTATACCGTAAATCACTATTAAAAAGCAACTTATAAGCAATCGAATCGCTAAAACAAACATACCCTATGTATTTTTAAAATACTCTTGTTATCTTCTTTAATTTCATCCTTTTCTCTTCTCATTAATGTATCTTTTTGCTGTCCCCGTGTCTGTTCGAACCCGTGACTGATGTTGGTTCTCAACCAACCAGCATGGCACTGGTAATTGATTTTATTGATGTATCTTTAACAATAATTATAAAAATAATTTTTCTAGGAAAATTTAGGCAGAACTAAGTTAAGTGTTCGTTTGGGATAGCTTATTTTTTTGACAATAAGTGCTTATAAATCATGATTTACGGTATACAAAATAAGTATGTGAGAGAGGTTTTATCTCGACTTACTTAATAAATGTTTATTGACCCCCAATAAACAATCTCAAGCACACACTTAATCTACTAAATATCTATTACTCTCTTTCATTAGAAAAAGAGCAAAATAATAGACTAGGTCAATTTTAGTTTATATATATATATATATTTAAAAACCATGAGTAATCATGACCCGTAATTACGTATTGGAAACAGATAATTCTACCTAATTAAAGCCTGGATCTAAGTATTTTTAACTAACAACTCGACATATTCTATTATTCTATGATTCATAGGAATTACAAAATTGTTCTTCAAGTGGAAAGCCATCTGGCCTTTAAGGATATTATCCTGATTCCTGGATATATGTATGGACAAGGAAATCTAACACGACACAAATACACCTATCTCTCCTCTATATTACTTTAATTACAAAAATATCATTTCTATTTTGAAAGCCTATGTAAAATTTCCCTAAAATAATATGCTACGCGACTTATTCTTTCCTCTTAATTTTAAGAGTCAATTTTTATCCATCTAACAATTAGGTAGCATTTAATTGACTTTTTTAAATCCCAAAATACCTCTGTTAAATATCATTTGAACGCTTATTTTAGCCAAAATCAAATAAAATTAATACATAATTTTTAAATTTTTCATAAAAATGTTTTTATTGCATAAAATTTTTTTACCGGTCGTAGTCCTCATGGCTTGCGCTTTAGGTTTTAGATGACCCGAGTTCGATTACTGGTATCACCTCCAAAGATAAATTTTTGAAATTATTTTAATATATGGAATGATTAATTTTACAATTCTAAAATTTTAAAAATAATTATTAATTTTTTTTGTTTAGTAATATATTAAACTCAAATATTGGCTGACAATTTTTTCAAGCACATATACTTCTAAATTTTTTCTCAAGATTATAGAAATAATATATTCATTAAAAAAATGAGAAATAAAAAAGATAAAAAAAATATGTTCCAGTAAGTCCAAATGATTTACATTTGGGAAAATCCCATATAAATACCATTTCAATTGTCAAAACCCACCAAAGTCTGTTATAACTTAGAAAAGACAGATAGGTGATTAAGGACCAATCTGGGTTACTGAAGTTTAAGGCTAAAGACCAAAATGCCCCTCAACTCATTTACTCACACTCACCTCCAGAAAACTGTCGTTCCTTTCGATTCTGTCGTTTCTTTCGATTCTGTCGCAGAAGGTTCCAGAAAACTGAATCACTCATCTATTGTTCCTTTCGATTCTGCCGCAGAAGGGTTCCAAAAAACTGAATCACTCATATGTCGTTCCTTTCGATTCTGTGCAGAAGGGTTTTTTGTCGTTCCTTTCGGTTCTATCTAAGAGGGGCTCCAGAAAACTGAACTTAAGCCTGGGTGTGCAGATCTGGGAGTAGCTATTTTGCAAGTCATCTTTTGGTTTATGCACAATGATTTGGATCCCTTCAGATATTTTGGTTAGAAGGGTTATGGCATATATGATGTGCTTTATGTAAGTACTGTTTTTTTTGTTAAAACAATAGTCTATACCCTGGGAATGACAAGAAAACATTAGGTGCTGGTGGAATCGTGATGTTCACTTGTCATTGGACAATGTATTTGGTAGTTGCTGTCAATAAGAATCTGGTGTTTTGTAAATTCCATTACTGTACTTGTCATTTCCATTGAAACAGTTGTTAATGATGACAGGTGATGTAATTAAAGTGCACATGAATGAACACCTTCTTTTGAGTTAATGACTTCTATGCATTGAGTGTAGGTGGAATGAGTAATGTTAAATTTTTTGTTGACAATGTTTTTGGTAGGTGCTGTCAAGTTTCACAATGGGAATAACAAGTTTCATAATGTAATTGATAAGTTTCATAATGGGAATGACAAGTTAGCCTCACCAAGCAATCACTGAGTGTTTCCCCAATAGGGGAGCCCGCTGACAAGTTTTACAATGGGAATAACAAGTTTTACAATGGTATTGACGAGAACGCTAATGGGAATAACAAGTTTGGCTTACTAAAATATCACTGAAAGTGTTTCCCCAAAAGGGGAGGGCCCTAACAAGTTTCATAATGGGAATAACAAGTTTTATAATGGTATTGACGAGAATTCTAATGGGAATGACAAGTTGTGTTCTGACATTGACAAAAACCACAAATGATTATTGTTAGATTCAGATATCACTATTCGAATAGTGGATATATCACTATATGAATACTATTCGAATAGTATATTCATATAGTATGCGTAGAACATTGATGTGGAGTCACATGAAAGAGTGGGGGATAAAGTGGATGTGCAAAAAAAAAAAGATGTGATGAATGGTTACACTTTGTTTCCCATGGTTAACCATGAAAGGAATAGCAAGAGAAAGGAAGCATTGAGACTGGTGACTTCATGAATGACCCTGATCAAGAGGAAATGACTGACAAAATTACGCTCTTAATGTAAATTTTTGGTCTTCAAGTTAGAATTTTTTTTTTGGAATTCATCATTGTTGTAAGGAGATTGACACATGTCGTTTAACTTAGTAACCAATCTTTGAATTTTGGGGTGACATAGTAAGGATCATTTTGATCACCTATATTGTATATTGATGCATAGTTGTGGCCTTGTGTGTGTTGCCCCAATAAGGCTGGACGCTGAAAAGTTGACTAATGGGAATGACAAAATTTTTAATGGTTTTGACAAGATTTATAATGGGAATAACAAGTTTAGTAATGGTAATGACAAGTTCTGTTGTGACATTGACAAAAGCCACAAAAATTCATGACAACAAGTATCAAGTAAATACTCCAATGGCTTCTCAACATTATTCATTTCACCTACACCTAATGTACATAAGGCATGGACTAAAAGAACGTATTCCTTCATATTTACTTTAATAACAACAAATTGACACGATTAACAAGAGTAGTAATGGAAATGACAAGTACATTAATGGAATTAACAAAACACCAGATTCTTCATGACAGCAACTACCGTATACATTGTCAAATGACAATTTAACATTACTCATTCCATCTGCACTTAATGTACATAAGTCATGAACCCAAAAGAACGTGTTCCTTCATGTTTACTTTAATTACAACAAACTGACATGATTAACAAGAGTTGTAATGGAAATGACAAATACAGTAATGGAATTAACAAAACACCAGATTCTTTATGACAGCAACTACCATAACAAGTCTTGTCATCACTTTCCTTTAACCGATCACATATCCATGATATTAACATATATGTCTGTTCAGGTCTGCCATGAATTTCCTCAATTGCCTTTTCCGCCATAAAAGGAGAATTAAAAACCTTGATCACAGAAATGGATCAACAGCAGCGTCTAATCACGCGAAGAAGGAAACTCGGTTTCGAAGATTCCCTTTTTTGCTCACACCAACATCTGCAGAAGAGAATCGAACACAAGCATTTTGGAATCGAACATAAGCACGAGGAGGAGGAGAAATCGAACACAAAGCTTAAACGGACAAACCAACAACTGAACATTCCCTCACCCACATCGACGTCGCCAGCAGCAGAAGAGAATGGCACCCACAACCGTTTCTGATTTCAGGATGGCGACACGCTAGGGCTCCACCAGTGTGTTTCTATGAGAACTGAAATGATTTGGTGCGTTGTGTTTCCTTGATCGAGCGTGTCGAATGAGTAGAGAGGGTATTTTAGTATTTTACACAACACTTCAATATCCCTGAAAGGTCCTTCAGCACTTTTCTGTCTTTATCATGTTATAACAGACTTTTGGGGGTTTTGTTATTTCAAAAGGTATTTATCTGGGATTTTCCCTTTACATTTATCTAAAAAAACATTAACATATTCTTTCTTTTAGTGCAGACAAATATACTGCTAAAAATTAATATAAAAACTTTCCATCAAAAACTTAATATAAAAAATGAGAAGTCAATTAAAATATTGGGAAAATCCCAGATAAATACCTTTTGAAATAACAAAACCCCCAAAAGTCTGTTATAACATGATAAAGACAGAAAAGTGCTGAGGGACCTTTCAGGGATATTGAAGTGTTGTGTAAAATACTAAAATACCCTCTCTACTCATTCGACACGCTCGATCAAGGAAACACAACGCACCAAATCATTTCAGTTCTCATAGAAACACACTGGTGGAGCCCTAGCGTGTCGCCATCCTGAAATCAGAAACGGTTGTGGGTGCCATTCTCTTCTGCTGCCGGCGACGTCGATGTGGGTGAGGGAATGTTCAGTTGTTGGTTTGTCCGTTTAAGCTTTGTGTTCGATTTCTCCTCCTCCTCGTGCTTATGTTCGATTCCAAAATGCTTGTGTTCGATTCTCTTCTGCAGATGTTGGTGTGAGCAAAAAAGGGAATCTTCGAAACCGAGTTTCCTTCTTCGCATGATTAGACGCTGCTGCTGATCCATTTCTGTGATCAAGGTTTTTAATTCTCCTTTTATGGCGGAAAAGGCAATTGAGGAAATTCATGGCAGACCTGAACAGACATATATGTTAATATCATGGATATGTGATCGGTTAAAGGAAAGTGATGACAAGACTTGTTATGGTAGTTGCTGTCATAAAGAATCTGGTGTTTTGTTAATTCCATTACTGTATTTGTCATTTCCATTACAAATCTTGTTAATCATGTCAGTTTGTTGTAATTAAAGTAAACATGAAGGAACACGTTCTTTTGGGTTCATGACTTATGTACATTAAGTGTAGATGGAATGAGTAATGTTAAATTGTCATTTGACAATGTATACGGTAGTTGCTGTCATGAAGAATCTGGTGTTTTGTTAATTCCATTAATGTACTTGTCATTTCCATTACTACTCTTGTTAATCGTGTCAATTTGTTGTTATTAAAGTAAATATGAAGGAATACGTTCTTTTAGTCCATGCCTTATGTACATTAGGTGTAGGTGAAATGAATAATGTTGAGAAGCCATTGGAGTATTTACTTGATACTTGTTGTCATGAATTTTTGTGGCTTTTGTCAATGTCACAACAGAACTTGTCATTACCATTACTAAACTTGTTATTCCCATTATAAATCTTGTCAAAACCATTAAAAATTTTGTCATTCCCATTAGTCAACTTGTCAGCGTCCAGCCTTATTGGGGCAACACACACAAGGCCACAACTATGCATCAATATACAATATAGGTGATCAAAATGATCCTTACTATGTCACCCCAAAATTCAAAGATTGGTTACTAAGTTAAACGACATGTGTCAATCTCCTTACAACAATGATGAATTCCAAAAAAAAAATTTCTAACTTGAAGACCAAAAATTTACATTAAGAGCGTAATTTTGTCAGTCATTTCCTCTTGATCAGGGTCATTCATGAAGTCACCAGTCTCAATGCTTCCTTTCTCTTGCTATTCATTTCATGGTTAACCATGGGAAACAAAGTGTAACCATTCATCACATCTTTTTTTTTTTTTGCATATCCACTTTATCCCCCACTCTTTCATGTGACTCCACATCAATGTTCTACGCATACTATATGAATATACTATTCGAATAGTATTCATATAGTGATATATCCATTATTCGAATAGTGATATCTGAATCTAACAATAATTATTTGTGGTTTTTGTCAATGTCAGAACACAACTTGTCATTCCCATTAGAATTCTCGTTAATACCATTATAAAACTTGTTATTCCCATTATGAAACTTGTTAGGGCCCTCCCCTTTTGGGGAAACACTTTCAGTGATATTTTAGTAAGCCAAACTTGTTATTCCCATTAGCGTTCTCGTCAATACCATTGTAAAACTTGTTATTCCCATTGTAAAACTTGTCAGCGGGCTCCCCTATTGGGGAAACACTCAGTGATTGCTTGGTGAGGCTAACTTGTCATTCCCATTATGAAACTTGTCAATTACATTATGAAACTTGTTATTCCCATTGTGAAACTTGACAACACCTACCAAAAACATTGTCAACAAAAAATTTAACATTACTCATTCCACCTACACTCAATGCATAGAAGTCATTAACTCAAAAGAAGGTGTTCATTCATGTGCACTTTAATTACATCACCTGTCATCATTAACAACTGTTTCAATGGAAATGACAAGTACAGTAATGGAATTTACAAAACACCAGATTCTTATTGACAGCAACTACCAAATACATTGTCCAATGACAAGTGAACATCACGATTCCACCAGCACCTAATGTTTTCTTGTCATTCCCAGGGTATAGACTATTGTTTTAACAAAAAAAAAAGTACTTACATAAAGCACATCATATATGCCATAACCCTTCTAACCAAAATATCTGAAGGGATCCAAATCATTGTGCATAAACCAAAAGATGACTTGCAAAATAGCTACTCCCAGATCTGCACACCCAGGCTTAAGTTCAGTTTTCTGGAGCCCCTCTTAGATAGAACCGAAAGGAACGACAAAAAAACCCTTCTGCACAGAATTGAAAGGAACGATATATGAGTGATTCAGTTTTTTGGAACCCTTCTGCGACAGAATCGAAAGGAACGACAGATGAGTGATTCAATTTTCTGGAACCCTTCTGCGACAGAATCGAAAGGAACGACAGAATCGAAAGGAACGGCAGTTTTCTGGAGGTGAGTGTGAGTAAATGAGTTGAGGGGCATTTTGGTCTTTAGCCTTAAACTTCAGTAACCCAGATTGGTCCTTCATCACCTATCTGTCTTTTCTAAGTTATAACAGACTTTTGTGGGTTTTGACAATTGAAATGGTATTTATATGGGATTTTCCCTAAAATATTTTGGAGAGGTGACATATATAATAATTTAGAGATGAGGGCAAAATGATTTTGTTTAGGAAAACAAATCTGAGTTCACGAGTGCAATGAATTTTTGTCACTGTTGGGGAATAGTGCAATGTATTGTCACTTTAACTAAAGAAAACGAAAGTTTGAGTTAGACAATGCTATTTTAAAATTATTAGTTTCAGTTTTCCTAAAAGGAATTATTGGTTTTGCAAACTGTATCACATGATTTTTATTTTTTTTTTATATCATTTTTTTAGCCCCTGAAATTTATTTAACATTATCGTCATTCATGACTTTCTCCCACTTGTCCACTTGCGTTAGTTTAGTAAACACGTAACTTGATCTATAGTTCTCGTACTGATATTTTCTGAATTCATCATTTTGAAACTAAAAAATTATAGGAGGCAATACAGATATCTTTTTTATAATGATTAATATAAATACCAATGTTTTAAAAGCTGGATCGGGAGTCGAACCGGAGAGGCTATCGGGTCATGGGTCGCATGATCGGACCGACGGTCGGACCGATAACATAATAATTAAATAAAAATAATATTATACGTATATATAATTATATAAATATAAAAAAACTGAAATTTTAACATTACTTAAAAATAAACACATACAAAAGCTTATATGTATCATCTTTCCTAAATCCTAAGTTCTAATACAGTAAGATCATTAAAAATATCACAATAATATGTCAATAAGACTAATAAACGGTTCTAAGTTCAACCACTCCGATTCCCGGTTCAACCCCGATTTCCGGCCTAACAACCGGTCTGAAGCTGCCTGAAATGGTCCAAATGGTGCAACAGTTGAACCATGCTGAACGAGCTGAAAGCCCTCCCGGACACCGGTCCGACCGTCCAGTCCGTTTTGATTTTTCACAACATTGATAAATACACTTGAAAAATAAATTTTAAACTTGCTCAGTTATTATATCGCATATTTTGTAGTTATTTATGTTCTATATCTATTAGTAATAGAGGTGGTAATTCGGGGCGGGTTGGCAGGCAACGGGTTTTCGTCGGCCCGTTTAAATTCCCGCGGGCTGATGCAGGCTGGCCCGCTAGCCCGTATTATTTTTTTTTATTTTTTTTTTCAAATGTCCTTAATCTCCCTTATCTGAATTTTCTTTCCTTTGATAATATGTTTAATTAACTCCCCATACTTTTTATTTGACACTTATTTTCATATTATATTTATTTATTCTATTATTATTAAATTTAAAAGAGATATGTTTATATAGTTTTGTGATGTGAATAGATAAAAAAAAAAGTAAGAATGAAATTGACTTTATAACACAAATGTATAAAAGAAAAGAAATGTGATATGAGCGGGTGAAAGAGAAAGAGAGTAAAAAATTTTTTAAAAAAAAGTGAAATTAAAAAAAAATTGGTGGGCTGGCCCACCAGCCCGCCTAAACGGGCTTTGCCAGCCAGCGAAGGGGGCCGCCCGCCACAGCCCGCATTACCACCTCTAATTAGTAATTTATAGACTTGGTTAATTATTGAAATATTGTTTTATCTTTTTATTAGAAATAAATTTTAAACAAATATACAAGATATTCTACTTAAATACCACTCTCTCTCTCCTATCCTTAATATAGGACATATTTGAGAAGTTGATTTTGATCATAAATATAAGACATATTTTTCATATTTATCAATATTTTCGTTAATACTCTCTTAACAATAATCAAAAAGGAGAAAAAATGATGGGTTAAGGTTTAAGGAAGATAACTATGGTATTTTAAAAATATACATATCATATTAATTAATTTAACTAATTTTTTTATTCTAATCAAATTAAATAAATAATATTATATTAAGAACCAAAGGGAGCACAACAAGCAACTTTATTACACTAGTTGGATTCAGCTACATGATTATGTTGTGTCATTGTACTCTATCAACAATCAAATCTTTAAATAAAAGGCATGTTTGAGAAGGTGGTAGAACCAAGAAAAGCCACTTTTCTACTAGAGTAAGCATGCTTTTGGCTTATTTTTGGTTTTTCATATGTCTGGGTTCATAGTAAAACATGATATGCTTATCCCTCAAAAGCTCATTTATGTCCTTATGAATAAGCCACAATTTCTTACTTTTGGGGTCACGTTGCAGCAAAGTGGAAAATGTAGGGTTCGTTTGGGTTAGCGGTGGTAAAATTGGTTTTTTTTAAGGGTGTGTTTGGTTTGTGTGGAGGGGAGGGGAGGGAATGGGAGGATTGGTAAATTACTTTTATGGGTTGAAAGTATTTAAATTTTAGGCGGGAACCCAAAATTTAAAAGAAATGAGAGAGTAAATTTTGGACGGGAATCCAAAATTTAAAAAAAAAAAAAAAAGAGAAGGTAAATTTTGGGTTTCTTTTATTCAAAATTGTAATTTCCCCTCCCCACCCTCCCCTCCCCTCAAACCAAACACACCCTAAGAATTAAGGGGCAAAAATGCCTCAAAAATTTTCACTCAGAAGCACTAGGTGTCTAGAAGTTTCGAGAGAGCATTTTTGCCCCGGAAAATTGTAAAAAGAGGCTACGTTTTCCCCATTATGTTTTCGAGCAATTAATCACGTTGTAACACCGCAAGCGGTGTCATATGCAAACATTCCTCAGAAACGTAATGGGACAAAAGTGGCCTCTTTTTACAACTTCCAGTGAAATTGAGATCTGAATTAATTATTGGAAATGCCCAATACCCTATATTTTAGCATAATTATGTGACAAAGTAATTTTGGAATAAAATAAGAGGGAAATGACGCATGGAGAAAGGAAAAAGAATTAGAATATGTGTTATATGACAATTCTTATGAATGTGCCATAATCAGGGAAAAATTTGGAGGAATGGAAAAATTATCGGCTAATTAGTCAGTGATTACTGGAGAAATTAATTACTAACTAAGAGAAATGAGAAGGGTAACTCAATGGCTAATGGAGTGGTTAGAGTAACTAATTAGTTACTTACTTTATGAGAACCAATGAAAGTTGGACACTTGGCAAGATGGGATGATGAGAGAGTGCATTGAAAAGTCAAACAATGTAGTTTTAATCATTTTCTTCCCTCTCTCTTCCTACATTTCTGCTGATTTCGGGATAGGCATAGATGTGCCATCATTCCATCATCCTCCTCACACTCTCATCTCTCTCATTTTCCTCTCTTGTCCTCTATTTTCGACTGCCATGTTTGAAAAGGAAAGAAGAAGAAGCTTGTGAAAAGGTAAGCATTTTGACCCTTAAGATGAGCTCAAATGCAAAAACTCTCTTCTTTAATCTTATTCTTTGGGTTGAGGGCTTCATTTCTATAGTTTTAGATTTTTCATTGGTGGTGTTTTGAGCACTCAAGAAAATCTAGAGGTTGAAGAAGCAAGGAACACCATTGAGAAAGTTGTAAAGGTGAGTAAGATGAACATTTTAATATAAGTTTTGTAGTCATTTGGTTAAGTCTTGAAATTCTGGAATTTTGCCCTATTTTTGAAAATTAGGGTCATTGAGAGTTTAGTGTGATGTGGTCATAGAAATGGTGCTTTGTATTGTATTTTGGAAAGATAGAAGCGAATTGAACCTTGAATGTAAAGTTTGGCAATTTTGGATTTTTGTGTTGAATATATGCCAAAAACAGAACATGTTAAAGGAATGAGAATTTGGTTGATTTGATGTTTCCATTGGATTCCTTGTAAAAAATCGTGTGGGATTAGTGTTGGATGTGAATTTTGAACCATTAGAAACTTAGGTTTAAAAGTTGCATGAATTGGTTAGTGAAAACCCTATACAGGCAGCTTGTTTGCATGGACTTTTTGGATAAGAAAATGGTGACAAAAAATTCTAAAACTTTTCAGTTTAATAGTAGACATGCCAAAATTTAATTTGATATATTTGGAGGTCATTTCGATGTGTGTGCTGGGAGTTATGAATTTTCAAAATTTGATGTCGAAACTGGAATCAATTCCGGAACAGCAAGGAGAATTGTTGAATTATGTATTTTTGTGATTATAGTCAGTGGTGATTCATATTTTTCCTGAAAAGAGGACTTATAAAGCTTTAAGTAGGACTTGAGATCACCTCATTTTAAGTTTTTTAGAATTAGTTATGATTTTTTAAAATTCTGCCAAGAAACTAAAAATGTTCTTGGCTGCAGTCAAAAGTTCTGGCAGCAGCCCAAAAGCTTCTGACCTGCTTTTGGCCACAGCCAGAAGACTCTTGGTCGTAGCCAAAAACTCTTTGACCTAATTTTGGTTGCAGTCAAAAGTTCTTGGCCGCAGCTCAAAAGTTTCTGACCTATTTTTTTCCGCAGCGAAAGATTCTTGGCCATGGCCAACACCCAAAAATAAGAACTTTTCACTTCTGAGGTGGTTTTTTGTATAGTCTTTGCCAACCCTTTAGGCATTTGTTTGGGCTTCTAGTAGCCTCCTAAAGGTCTTAAATGGTAGCCAACTTTAAGTGTTTTGAAATTGAGTTTTGGATTAGAGAATAACTCTTCACCCTTAATTATGATTCTAGGATTTGATATTTGCCCTGCCCGCGAGAGACCAATGCCAGAGCAAGCATGGAAAGACCAAAGTAGTGACATTTCTCTTGTGTTGTGTATAATACATTGTATGCATGACTTATCATTGTATTATCGTTGTGAAATATGTTGTACAAAACCCTGCTGTGGTGAAATATGTTATTGTGCGTTGCAGCGTGAGCAATTCAGCGTGAACAGTCGTAGGGGGTGATGCACATCACACCTACCCTTGCCATTGTAACTGTTGTTGTAATTGTCATTGTTATGTCGTGGAATTGTGAATTGCTCACTGTGGAGAAACATGCTGGTGTAGCTATGTTGTAAATATGTTGTTGTGCATTGCAGCGTAACCAGTCGTAGGGGGTGATGCATTTCACACCTACCCCTATCGTTGTAATTGTCGTTGTTGTGTTGTGGAATTGTGAATTGCCCATTGTAGAGAAACATGCTGGTATGGCTATGTTGTTGTGGAATGTGTCATATGAAATCCTGCTGTGGTGAAATGTATTGATGTGTGATATACCGTTGTGTATTGCAGCGTGAGCAATTGTAGTAAGTGATGCACATCACACCTACCTCTGCCATTGTAAATGACGTTGTTCTATTGTGGTGTTGTGATTTGCTTACATGCTTTGTGGTTGTGCATACTATGAGTGAATTGTTATTATTAGGATTCTTTAGAATCTCATTCTTTCCATAAAACAATTTTCAGACAGGGCCTGTGGTTCTAAAGAGAAGCAGGTGACGAAGGGCGGTTAGAGCTCAGAGCTAGAAGTTTTATTTTGGATAGTTGGTTATCATGCTATTAATTATGGGATATTTGTTGGGAATTAGTTGTTTATATATTGAATAGTTTGTGTAATCCCCTAGAATGGGAAACTGATTATGGGCGTTTGTGCCCTGTAAACCCTTAGGGTCTATTTGGTGTGAGGGATTTGGAGGGGGAGGGGGGAGGGAAAATTTTTATGAGTTAAATTTTAAAAGATTGAAGAAGTGGGGTAATAAAATTTTAATAAAGAGAATATATAAGATAAAAGAGTAAGAAAAATTAATTAAAAATTTTTAACCTCACTTCTCTAATTTTTTTAAATTCAACTCAAAAAAATTTTCCCTCCGCCCACTTTCCCTCCCCTTCCCTCAGACCAAACAAGCCCTTAGTTGATTAATGGAATCCGAGTGTGTGGGGAATTTATGTTGCACTCTGATATTTATGAATGGAATCAAACTACATAGGCAAAATGTGTATTTGAAATGTGAATATGAGACCGTGTTAAACAGGTTTCAGAAAAGTTTTTACAAGCCCTGTTTTGGAAAATGAAATTTTTAATAAGTCTCAATTTATCCTATGGTCTCTAATTCAACATGATTATGTATTTTTGAACGTAAATCTCGTCCTTGTTATGAAGGGAGTTACATTTATGGTATTAGAGCTATAGTTCCTGGCAAGGATAGTTGTGATAGTTCTCCGTTATAGAGTAGGTAGTTAACCCATTATCGTTGTTGTATACACGTAAATGTTCCATTTATTAGCGGGTATGTGAGTTTTAAGGAACATGTGTATACACCAAGGTTATTCTGACATATTTTGCCCAAAAAATCCATTTTCGGCTTCGGAATTACCAAATTCACTACCAAAAGACAAAAATGCCCTTGACAACCGTTAACTCAGGGTTTCAGGGGCGCTTTGGTTATTTCGCTTTCTAAGACTTTTCTGGAAAAGTGATCAACTGTAACCTCACTTAATTTTCCCTCCTAAACACAATGGAACCATCATATTATCAAAAATCCAACCCTAACCCCCTGGTCTTGACCTAGCCAAAACTTAGAGATTCTCCGAAAAAAATTGGGGTTTTTGAATTCTGATTCCACAGACTTGCTCCTTTCTACTCTTAATCACTTGATTAACTATTTAATTACATTCCCAACATCATTTAGACTAAATTTGGGCAACATAATGGTTAGGCTTCATCATTTCCCAAATTTAAAATCCACAGTAAATCAATCACAAAATCACTGATTAAACCAACAACAACATCCATAGCAACCAAAAATTGAAGTTAGGGAGTTACCTTTGCTTTCTTCTTCTTCCTTTCACTTGGCCGAAACTTAGACCACCACAAACCCTAAAGTTTAATTTTTCAAACACCTTGAATCATGTAGAAGAGTAGCTTAGAAAAAGGATTACACAAGTTAGGAGCTAAATCACCGAAGGAATCAAACTTACCTTACAAATTTGCTCCTCCTTCTCTCCAAAATCACCAAAGCGCTCTCTCTCTCTCTCTCTCTCTCTCTCTCTCTCTTGGATGACAGGAAAATGAAGAAAAGATGAAGGGATGAGCTCTTTAAAATATCTTGCATTTTTCTTGATTCTTTAATTACCGAAAATCCCATAATTTTTACTTTTGTTGTACTTGAATTTATCTACATGTAATGGTCTCTTAATGCTTCATTGAAACTGGACCAATATTTCCCTTTCTTGGTCAGCTCAAAATGACGCCTCAAAGCCCATAGGAGAAGTAAAATGGGCTGGTGATCATTTATCCCAAATTACAACATTTCTCATCACATTTTTTTTATTTTCGGATTAGTGGCAAATTCTGATACATTTTCTATCCAAATTTTAAAAAATCATAACTTTATTTATAGAACTTCAATTGAAGTGATTCTAAAGGTTATAGAACTCTTATTGAGTCTAGTTTCAAGGAAAAATATAGCATTTAGCCAACTGAAAGTTCACCATTCTCAAAATTAAATTCTTTGAATGTTGTTCCCAGAAATATGCAGCTTTTCTGGATTAACTTCAAAAATGCATAACTCCTTATGTACAGCTCCAAATAATTCCTATGACCTTTCAAATTAAAACTCATGATGTCTACTTTCATTTTGTAAAATTTCACAATTTTTGGACATCATTTAGTCATCTAAAACCATATAAAAATATTGTTGCCTCACAGGAAATTTTCACTGGCAGCAAATACTCATTCATGGGACTCTTGCTAAACTAGGACTTAGCAGTCCACTTGATTTAAGCTTATTCTCAAGCCTCTCATCCCAAAATTTGGGATATTACAGGGAACATTTTATTCCATTAACAAGGTTCGAGTTACTTCCAGCAGGTGTCGGCTTTTTCGCTCGACCACTCCATTTTGTTGAGGGGGTAAGGGCAGGAAGTTTGGTGATGAATTCCTTGTTGATCAAGAAATTCCTTAAAGGTTCCACTCATGTATTCCTTGGCATTATTACTTCATAAGATTTTAATAGAAGCATTAAATTGGGTTCATACAAAGGTATGGAAGCTTGTAAACACCTTGGCTACTTTGGATTTTTCTTTCATTATGTTAACCCATATGGTTCTTGTGTAATAATCTATGAAAGTAACAAACCATTTAGCATTAGTGAGGGTTTTTATTCTTATTGGACCCCAAATATCACTATGGATTAGTGTGAATGGTGCAAAAGGTGTGTAAGACTATTTGGGATATGAGGATCAAGTTTGTTTTGTAAGTTGGCAAATTTCTCAATGAAAAGGAACAGAAATTTTATCAAACAAACCTAAAAACACATGTTTCATATAATCAAAACTAGGGTGGCTCGAATGACCATGCCATAGAAATACATCTTTGTTTTGAGAGTTGGAACTAATCAGTGCCCTTCTTGCCTTCCATGCATCTTTATTCTTCATGCTCGATCCTTCAAGGTAGAACAGTTCATCCCTGATTTCTTTTGCCATGGTTTCAAGAAGGTAGCCCTCACTAACATCCAGAGTCATTGAGTTGACGAGTTACACAACCAACTTATCACTTGTTTATTCTCAACAAACCAGGTGTCGAAATTTGGATCATCGTGGGCTAGTAGAGGAGTTTCTTCGTTAATATACATCTCCTTCCTCTTGCCACGTAGATATCTCAGTAGACTCTAGGACCATTGGAGGTAGTTCTTTCCATGAAGTTTATGGTTAATGACCATAGTTTGGTTTTCTAAGAATTCTGATCCCATCTCTGAAACTTTAGGAGGTGTTGTAGATGAGGAAGAAGAAATAGTGTTGCTTTGAGTTTGAGAATCGGTTCTTGACATAAGAGACATAGGATTGACTCTAGAATTTGTTGAATTGTTGGGAAAAGCACCAAATAAATGAGGGAAAGTAGAAGAATCCATGTTATGGGTGCAAAACGGCAACGGCACGTGGAAAACAGTGATGGTGTGTGTGGATTCAAGTTCTGATCGAGCTCTTTGGCTCTGGTACCATGCATTATGTTGAAATTTGAAAGATCATGTAGAAGGAATAAGAACTTTTAAAATATTATTATGAATTCCTTGAATAAAAGAGAATACATATAGGCCTTTATATAGGCAAATCTAGAATCTAATTTAATCTTGTCAAATAAAAAATAAATCAAAATAACTAAGATATAATATCCTAATATATAATATCCTAATATATAATATCTATATCTAATCTTAAGATATAATAAATATTAAATAATAAAATCAAACTTAATAATAAAATAATAATCAACCTAAATAACCTGAAATATCTCTAAAAATATTATCTAACACCAACTCTTCCCCATCTATTTCATTACGAGTGATTTTTTTTTTTTTTTGCTTGTATAACTACCTATCCATATTAACTTCCCCATGTGAAGTACTGCCACTCCATCCTCTTGCTGTCCATGGAAAGTCCAACACTCATAGTATGTATGACTCATAGGCTTTATCCCCTGTAACTTGCACAACTATGAATATCCCAAGATTTTCTACTTAAATAATAAAAATTTAAGTTACACGTGCTTCTCTCTTTTTGAATTGGTTCTGAGTCACTAATCGGAATCTCCAACCACGCACTTTAGTTTTTACACCGTGGGGACCATGGAGTATCACTTTCTTCAATGCTGTGGTTGTTGTATAGACGTTTTTTTCCAACTAATATGCTTACATTCATGATAAATAATAATCTGAATATAAACGTTTTGTTTGGGTATAAGGGATACAATTCCTTATGATTAATCTCTCTCAATCTATGAAGGATGATGGAGGAGACAGGATCTTGAACTGATTTGTGTGCAACGGTTTCCTTTACCCAAAAAAAAAACCTCAAAATATCTCAAAATCACTTTAGACTTAAGCCTAATCTCTATCAGATTAGGAATGTTAAGGTTATAAGCTTATAACCCTCCTAACAAATGTGTTTTCCGAGTGTTTTCTTTCTCATAGAGATGAGATAACTTGTCATTGTCACCTCAACCGATGTAAGTTTTCTTATTAAGCAAAAGGCATCAAGGATTTTAGATGTATTGAATAAAAAAGATTTTTAGATTCTCCATGTTAAAATTTAGAAAATGAATTGGAAATCTATATTTCAGTGTCAAAACCTAAAAAGTAACTGAAATCTATACGTCTGAGCTTGGTGGCTAGACAAGTTTTTTTACCTCTTTAAAAAAATATCTTTCAATGTTAAAATTCAGAACATGAGTTTTGAAGAGCAAGTCCTCAGTGGCAATCTTTCAATCTTTTATTCCTAAATTGCAATTTTTCAATCTTTTATTGGTCTCAAAATGTCTTACCCCATTATTTTATACTTACCAACCAAACACACCACCTCGAGAAATCCCACTTCCATCTCTACAAGTCGAACGCTGCCAAACCCTTCACCGATTATTTTGACCACATCTTCTGTATAATCTTCCAAATCCAAACTTTAAATTAATCTATTGGAGGCTGTGATGGAGTTTGCTTAGTGCACTTATGCAGCTGACGTTTCAAGTATAACAGCTGGCATGATAATTTGATTGAGGTGCCTTTTTTGCTGGGACATCGTTTACCCTTATGCAATTGGTAGTCAATCGTATGGTCACCTTGATCTGGTACTCCCTTTGATCCTTAATATAAGATATAGTGAACTTCTTTTTTATAAAAATAATCTATTGGAGTTCTAAAACAGCCTTGCCATTGCATAATAAATCATGAAATAGTTTCACAAAAGATTCTTGGCGCCCAGGAGAAGAAACAAAATATATATATATAGAAATAAAAAATAAAAAATAACCAAAACATGCGATTCTCTATAGAGATGCATCAACAAGATCTGACATACCATCCTGAAGAAATTCTATTATATACTCAAATATGTCAACTTTTGTCTCTCAAAATACGGCTAGATACAGAATTCAAAAGGTTACTCTAACTAGTGCTTTTAAGGGTAAGCTTCCTATTTCCTAAAGACCTATCTCAAGGCAACAAAATCTTCCCAGAGGAAGTCAAGAAATCCATATCCTCAGGAACATGTACCTTGAATCAAACTTCACTGTACCAGGCCAGTCAAACTCAAAAGCATATGAACAATTCGCGGCTCGTTACACAGATCAGACTCAAATTTCTATGAACAATCATAGTCAGATTGTCAATTCTATACACTATCTAAAACCTAAGGGAATAATGGTAGTTTAGTTACTATTCCTATCCTACTTCCTACCTTTGATACGTCAGGCAGTACCATACTTCATCTTCAGCATATGTACAGAATTCGATACCTCCAAAAGCTGCTGCTCCATTTTATCTTTCCATTTAAACAACTCCATCAACATCCCCTGCAAATAGAATGTATTGAAGACATTTAGCTGTAAGAAATTAACTTATAGTAAAAACAGTCATAGACATACATGCACATAATGTCATTATCACCTGAAACACTATGAATGTGTTGTTGTCTAGATCTGATTTTGGACTAGGAGTCATAGAAGAACAAGGAGTCACATCAGGTTGATCTTCCTGTTGTCCCTTGGTAGTAACCTCCAGCAAATTGCTAATATCATGAGGTAAACAAAAAAAAAGGCGTGCTTAAAGAATAGAAGATCCATTATTTCTTGTGTTTTATCTGTTATACAATTTTTATTCCTTGAAGAAGAAAGCAAAGCTTAGGGGGGAGGGGGTGTTATGTTACAAGAGCGACTTCAAATGTATTACCTCTTTGTGTCTTTCAGTTCTTTATCGCATGGTGGAGACGGTAAGGGTAAGATAGGATCATGGTGTACAACTACTTGCTTAACATCTGGCAGTTCTGTACCATCTAACCAAGTCGCAAGTCCATCTCCTGGAAAATTGTCTAGGTTGAAATTTTCTAGCCAACCTTCCCATTCTTCTGGGGGTAAACCCGTATTAGTTTGTTCCTGAGGTGACTGAAGATCGTTCAATTTATTGGCTATTTCTTCAAGCTGTTGATCAACTTTAGTTTTCCAAGTGACCAATTCAACATACATGCCCTGAGAAAGTATAAAAGCGTTACAATAAGGTTATAATACATGAATAGGCATACCACCTAGAAAAAAACCTTATATTCCTTCCTGCAATTACCACAAAACTCATTCAACAAAACAAAAATCGCATCAAATTCTCAAAAAGGTGAAGGAGTGATTATTGTGTATTGTGTAGCTACCTGCATACCCTTCAAAGAAGTAATAATCACAGACAAGCGCTCCTCAGTCATAGCTTTGAACTTCACCAATTCCTTCTGTGTCCCCTGAAAATAAGAATCAATAAGAGAAATCATCAAGTGCTGCATACATGAAGCCATTGATATTAAATAATACAGCACTCACTTCCATCAGACTATATTCATTTTTCTCTTGCTTCTTCAATATTAGCTCCTGCATATCTCTGGCAATGCAAATTAAAAGTATTAAAGAAGCATATATAATGGCATCCAATATAAGATTAGTTTTGAAAATGAAGTTTTGCTATTCAATAGTCAATACCTCTTCATTTTGGCCATTTCTATTTGTAGCAACTTCAGTTCGCAAGAAGAATCAGTATTCTGAGAGGGGGCATTGCCTGCACTAAAATCAGAAGGTGGCAGCCAGTAAGGATCCTGCACCCCAGCCTCCTGACGGACTTTATCTAGGTGAGCACTCTCCAACCAGTACTCCATAATTCCTTGGGGGTTGTAACACCGTCGAAACCGTTCTGTGCCTCCAGGTGCTATTTTACCATCAATTTGCTTCAGTAAGTGGTCTAAAAGTCCAGTATCACCAATGTGCTGACGGGCAGCCTTTCTTAGAGCATGTCGCGAAATTGGGTTTGCAAAATTTGCACCTGCAGCCTTCAATAGCTCCCACATTTTTTGCTCAGCCCGCTGATACCTATATCACAAAATTGCCTCCACTTACTATAAGGTGCTAACAAAGAAGACTGCAATAATAAAAGAAATATGATTTACATTCTTTACCTTTCATCCGACCATCTATTGCAACTCCGATGCCTCTTTGTCATACGCTTGCTAATACCTTGCCCCTCTTCTCCATCTAACAGTTCTTCTTTCATCTCTTCAAGCTGATTAAGGCTGGGCTGCTTTCTTTTCTTAGACTTTGGTATGAAGATAGTTTTAATTTTAAAATCTCCTTCATCTGCATCTTTCAAATCCTCTTCCTCATCTTTAGGAATTCTTGATGAGAGTTTACTTTTGTATCCCTCATGCTGATCAATGAAAGCACCACACTCTTCCATACCAGCACTCTTCCCTGTCAAAACTCATATGCCTTGCATCAATGGGCCATTAAAATCTTCTATAAAGTAATGGAGAAAGGAAGAAAACAATACAATGTGCAGCTAGTAACTATGTAAATATCAATTGTTTTGATATCAGTATGTGTCTATTGGTTAAGAAACAGAAGATAACTAACATGGTTTTGATAAATAAACATTAACTGGGCCGAAAACATAAGAATATTAAAAAAGTGGTCTTCAGCATGTATTGCAAGAGTAACTAGTATTGCATACTAGTTTATTATCGAGATATTTCTGGTGAAAGTCCCCCCTAACAAATAAGAATCATGATTTCTGGACAAACATCATGGGTCAAGGATAGAAGATAGACACCAGGTAACAAGACAACCACTCGGTTTCTTGACACACACGCTGTGCCTAAAAAGGCTCTTTAACTCAAAAGAGGAACCATCAAACTTTGTTGGAACAGGCACTGTAACTAAAAAGAGAACTAAAATCAGACTCTGTAACTAAAATAAATCTCTGCCATACTACCATAGGATGGGTCAAACCCAAACTCAAACCCAAAAAACAAATTCAAAGGAAAACGAGGTTTAGCAGAAAGAGAGCCGTAAGCAAATTAATATCAACCCAAAACCTAAAACCGTACGAAACTCAAAGCAAAATCAGAAAGGACAATTACCCCATAGACAATGTACTGGATGAACAATGACATTGAAAGGGACAAAACTAAAAATTGGTGGAAGAAGAAGAGACAAAGGTTTAACACACCAGTGAGGAGATCAGCAGAAGGTTGCGCCGCGAAGGTGATATGAGAACGTAGGAGAAGGTGGCCGTGGCCGACACAGTCGCAGGGAACCAGTCACACACAGACCCAAAATCTGTGAAATAGCGTTTAAAATTGGCCCAAAAAAACCCAAAAAATAACATTTTGATTGGACTAAAATTTAAAGGCCTAAACTTTTTTGTTCTAAAAAAAATTATTATCAATGAACTATTTTATATAATAAATTAAACTTCAAGAATAATAATAACATTTAAGAATCGTCCATTTATCATAATCAATGTCAATATATCAAAATTACACCCTTCAATTGTGAAATCAAAGAAGGTAAGATCATGATACCAGTACAACTCATGTTAAACTCTTTGGAACCACGCCAACAAAAAATGCCTTTAAAATATATAGAACCAAGCATCTAAGTTATTTTTCATGATATTTTTTTATATGTAAATTTGGTAACCTTGTTCAACTTAAAACTTATAGAACTTTTAATCATTAGTTAAATCTCAAATGCCATTTTCTCATACGAACCGCAACAGCCACAGCGCCAAACGAAATCAAATGATATACTATTAATTATTAAATCTACTTTGTATAAATCTAGAGCTGGACAAACGGGCCGGCCCGTTTAGACCCGAGTCCTAAAAACAGCCCTTATTTAACGGCCCGACCCGTTTAACTGAAGCCGGCGGGCTTTTTTCCCGTTTACTTTTTTTTTTTTTTTGCTATTCCTTTTTTTTTCTTATTCTCATAAAGACTAAAATACCTAATTTAAAACATAAATATCATCAACACTAATTTAAAACATAAATATTATCCAAATTTAATAGAACACAAACACTAAAACTTAAGTCCAAACCATAATTAATGTTCATAACCAATTAAATAAGTTCATAGCCACAATCAAACAAGCCTACAAGCTTCAAATGTCAGTAATAATATAACATCTAATTTGGATTTTGGCGTATACATACAAAAAAAAGAAAAAAGAAAATCAAAGAAGAGAAGCTTCAAATGATGTCTGAATCAATGTGAGAGAATTTTTTATATGAGGGTTAGGTTAGGTTAACTCTACCTCTGACCAATGCTTACTCCCCATTGTCTTGTGCCCATTTAAAAAAAAAAAAAGGTTAAACGGGCCTAAAAGGGTCGGCCCTCAGGGCTTCAGGGCCGGCCCTACAGGGCCGGCCCTTTTAGGCCCGCTTCCATTTTTAGCCTCCAAATCATAGGCCCGGCCCTTGACAGGCTCGGGCCTAAACGGGCCGGCCCGACGGGCTCGGTCCGAATTCCCGGCTCTATATAAATCAATTACTGTCATTATTTAAAGTAAGAGGTAACAGCACTATTTCCTAATTATAAAAGCGTGCTCACATAGAAAACAACATAAAATGCAATTTTAGACTTTAGATATAAAATACAAAAGCAAAATTTCAAATAAAAAATATATAAAAAGTCCTTGGTTAAAAAAATTTGATTACTAATATATCACTGTAATTGAGTTAATATTAATAAGCCTTGTGAACTTTTGGAGAGAGAAAAACACACACACACAACCTAGACAAGTTGTGAATTCCATGGTTTGATTCACAAATATTGGAGAATTTGTAAATCACTACTTTTTAAGATTCCTTTTTTTTTTTTTTTAGCCGATTACTTTTTAAGATTTCAGTCCAATTATACAAAAATAATTTACCATTTGGAGAGTGATAGAGGGAAAAGTGTAAGTGTAATTATAAAATTGGGTTAAGGTGTAAATTTATCAATGAAGTTTTGTCCGAGGAGCATTTGGCACAAATATCTTTTAGAAGGGGCAAAAATACTAATGAACAATTAAAAAGAGGCAAAAATACCAATGAATAATTAAAAAGGGGCATCCACCACAAAAACTGTTAAATCCGTACTAACACCGTTAGAGGTTTTCTTCTCTTATAATTTAACGTTGTTAGTACGGATTAACGGTTTTTGTGGTGGATTCCCATTTTTAATTGTTCATTGGTATTTTTGCCCCTTCTAAAAGATATTTGTGCCAGACGCTATTCGGACAAAACTTCGTTGGTAAATTTACACCTTAATCCTTATAAAATATGTATTCGTACTTCATATACCTCTCACTTCTCATGTGCCATCGTTTCTCTCCCAAATACATAAATGCATGAACAGAAAGGAAAGGATCCAATTTTTCTTTTAGATACGAGTATCTTTCATGGGAGGCAATCATATTCAAGAAGGGTATGAAATGCAGGCGCACCTTCGAGTGGGAACTACACCTTGGTTTGTCATATTCTAAGGGAATAGTCCTTTCTATTAGACTCAATCCTCAAATATAATTTATCTTCAATAAGAGGATATATATGTCTAGGGAAAAAAACTTATTTAAAATCTTGCTATATACTATCTCCGGTTATTCATATAAGAGCTAGTGGATTAATTAGATAGATTAAAAAAGTTATTTATTTGTAACAAATATATGTAAGCTCTCCCACAATGTTATCTTTCATCATGATTACCTTTGAATAAAAACTCCTTAATATGTGCAATCAATAAGGATACTTTAGGAAAAATATTATAAATTTGGAAAACAAAATTGATTAGGGTCTTATATTTAGCAATAAATTAATACCTAATTAAATCTTATATTAAGGATTAGAGGTAGAATCATAATTGCCGCATGTCTACCCTTTTTAGTTCCACTTTCATAACAACGATTTCAGAAAACATATAAGCTGGATGTATTTTTTAATGGCAGGGGGACTGCTGCCCCCAAAAAATGGGAGCCTTCCCAAATTTTTTTTTTCAGTTTTTTTTTTTTATGATTAGATTTTACATAAAATAAGTGATATTTTGATATCTTATGGATAAAAAATGAGGTTGTTTTCAATTTTTTTTATTATTTTTTAAAAATTTAATACTCTAAAAGAGTGTAGTTTCACTTTCAGTTAAAGTATTAAATCTTTAAAAAATCATTAAAAAAATTGAAAATAACTCCCTTTTTTACTCAGAAGATATCAAATGTCACTCATTTTATATAGAATCTAATCATAAGAAAAAAAAAATCCAAAAAAAAAAAATAGGGAAGCCCCCCATTTTTTTGGGGGCAGCAGAGGGTGCCGCCTGACCATTTTTTATAGGGGGTAAGTAGATTAGTGAGGGGCTATTTTGCAGCTTGCACTTTTCCTACTATGGTCATTACATGCACTCATTTGCAATATAATGGAAAATTCGAAGTATTAATGCATAATTAGTTGGAATCTAAAAGATGATTAGGTTAGTAAGACGACTACATACATGGCCTTCAATTGTCAAGTCCCATCAGTATTTGACATCACACAACTGCATATACGTATGAGCATTATCAAAGAGAGTGATAACACATCAAAAATAACCACGCATATCAAGTATATAAACATTTCAGCCTTCTTTCATTTGCCTGACACAGAAGGATACTTGTGTTGCTCTCCCACCGGATTGAGTTTCAGTATGAGTACTGAAAATTTGGACGGTCCAAATTCAATTTTTTTCCACTTTTATTTTTGTTTGAAAAATTATTTTAATGTATACATAATTTAAAATAATGATAACCGCTTAATTAATAGTATTTCAAGAGAATTATTTAAAAATTATGAGTTAAATTCTTAAATCTTGACCGTTGAAATTGTATTTAGATGGTACAAAACTCACCACAGCAATGAGCAGCTCATTACTGCGATGAGCACTGAAACTGATTGCATTGGCCTCTTGGGTTCTCAACAGTTTTCCTGTGTGGAAGCAGACAAAATTGTTTGAATCATATATAAGGATGGAGTTGGTGGTTGTGGTATTTTGGAATCAGAATGAGTGAGAATCAGAATGGTAAAGAGAGGAGGAGAGCAGCAAAAGGTCATTTTGTTGTTTATGTGGGCAAGGAACAGAGAAGATGTGAGTTATCAGTGTGTTACTTGAAGGATTTGAAGTTGCAGAAACTGATGGAGGAAGCAGCAAAAGAGTATGGGTACAAGGGCCACAGGACATTGATGCCATGTGAAGAATCAACCTTCAAGAAGATTATTGATCAGATTAAGTTTAATAATAATGGTGGCAAGTTTTGCTAAGTGCATTTCTGAGGAAGATTGCTTAGTTATTTCGGTTGTTCAAAAAGAAAAATCTAAAATTAAACAACTATTTTGGTTGTTCTTCATTGTCTCATTTATGTATTATCCATTAGGATTGATTCTGCATAAATTTAGTTCAACTTTACTTTTAAACAAGGTAATGGCTATCATTTCTATCTTCACATATGTATTTTATTTTTCCAAATACAATCATCTAATATTGGATCCTAGTGACCAATTCAAATTTGAAAATAACCCTGCAAGCATAATTCTTTTTTTCTCATTTGGAATTTGTTTCATAGAAAATAAAAAGTTAACATTTTTTGTCCGTACAGTTTTATCAGGCCTTCGTCTAGGTTTAAGTAACCAAAGATTCGAAACAATAATGACCAAAATCAAAATCCAATCAAATTATAAGGACTAACAATAACATTAACCCAACATAAATTAGATTTACCAGAGTTCTTGTCATGCTGATTCCTAAAATTTAGAGGATGAAGGAATAGCTGTTTCATGTAAGCAATTGCATGCCAGAAGAAGATAACAGAGTAACTTTTGAATACTTCCATCGCATCTGCAGTACAGTGTGTCAGATATTGAAAAATGAAAAATAGGGGTACTACCTGACAAATATCAAAAAAGAAGGCACTAAAAAATATCTCAACTTCTGAAGAGAAGGGCCGGTGTCCTAAAATCCATACCTGGCACCCAAGAATAATTTAACATTTTAACATTAGACAAAATTCTCTAATCTATAAAATGACAAGAGAGAAACCTGAAACATGTAGCTATAACAAAATTCATCATGATATTTCCTCCTGCCGCTAAATGGTTCCGCCAGTAATATATTTAGTTTTTAGAATATCAATGCATTGCCCAAGGTAAAATCTCTATTTCTCATATTATCATTAACCCACTCAGACCTGTTTCTTCTTTTCAAAGCTAGATGCAGCAAGGTGTTGACGCTTCTTCCAAGTCGGAATTTTACCGGGGAAAGCCCACCTTAATAGTCTCTCCCATGAATAGCAGGCCAAGAACATAAGAGCAGCCCCAATCAACAGTTTATCCCTTAATCCCTCTGGCAGTGGCACCAGCTTCAACCAGTCATTCAAGTCTCTGAAGAGATCCGACGTGATCACTGTGAAGAAGATGACGGCGGCGACAAGGGCGTACCGGAATGGTTTGTTTTCAGAGATGCTCTGGTTGAAAGGATGACCCATATAGTTCACAGCAAAAGTGGCCACCTGAAGCATCATGCTCACCATGTAGGAAACAGTATTCACCAGGTTGGGATGAAATTCAGAATCTACTTCGATGCATTCCTCAGGCATGTGCTTCTCAGCCTCTTTTACCGAAGAAATCAGAAAAAACAGGTGAATTGCAAATTGTCCCAAGAGAGAAAGAAGGAGATAAGCAGAGAAGACATTGGGGTGAGGACGCTCAGCTGAAAGTGTGGGAAGAGGGCGAGCGTGTGAGATGAAAAGGAAGAAGGCAGCAGTAAACACCCCGCTAATTGTGGCTTGCACATCACCAAGCTTGACTCCATCCAGGTACATGACACTCAACACATATGCAGTAGCGAGACAGTTGAGGCCAAGAATTTTGAACATCTGGAGGGTAGTCACTAGAGTACTGCGACCTTGACGAATTACGTTGGTGGTGGGAGCAACAGATGCGTGCTTTGCAGTGAATGGGGATGCCATTGAGGCATCACCAAGCTTCACTACCGGAGCAGAGCGACCATCTCCTTCCTCATTAAGCTCATCCATCATTTTCTTGAGCTTTTGTCTTTGCATTTCTGCTGCTGTCAGATGACGGTTACTTGGGTGGCTAATGGAATCTGATCGTTTGGATTTTGAAGTGCCTTCTCCGCTAGAGCCAGCAGGTTTTCCAGATGAATCAAGTGCAGACTTAGATTTCTTTGGCTTGCTAGACTTTGTACCATCTTCCTTAGATGAGTCAGAAGAGGAGCTTCCACTTTGAGGTGGAGGCAACGCATTCAGAAGAGCAACTCCTACATGGGCCTGAAACAGAGAAGTTAGCTTCTTACTGGTCGTTGTTGCCTTACCATGGTAAAAGATCCACAATGGCGAAAACCTTAACCACCATACCAACTGAAGAAGCAAGACTTAAACAAGGGTCTAAAGGGTTAATAATATCACAATAGCATATCAGGAACAATTGAAGTTGCAAGGCTAACCAAGGGCCTAAAGGGTTAATATTACCAACAACTGTTACGATTAGAGAAGATCCAATTGATCCTGGAAAAACATGACTGTATTTAAGTTGTTACCAATAGCTCGTCATCTATGTCACTGATAAAATGTATTCTCCTTCAGACTTCAGCAAATAAATGTACCAAAACGTTCATCATAGTAAGTTCGAAGATTATAACATGTCATAACAGATTGAAATAAAAAATTCAATTGAGCAAGCTCAATATTCATGAAATATAGGAGAGTTTTTGAGTATATTATTATCAAACACAAGATTACCTGCTTCAAAGCTCCTACATCATTTGTTCCATCTCCACACATCAAAGTTACCCTTCCTACTTGTTTGAAAGTGGTCATGATAAGTTCTTTCTGTTCAGGAGCCACTCTAGCAAACACCTTCACGTATGGAATGACCAGTAGAGTAGCAGAAGTTTGTTGCAACATCTCAATGCAATCACCTCCAATGCAGAGATCATGAGTCTCTGATAAAGATTCAACCTCTTTCACACTGAAATCAATTATATATGTTAACCAGCCTAGAAATTTAACTAGAATACGGACAATAACACAAATAATAGCAGAATAGGAAACAAGGAAAGAATACCAGTAACGTATCCATAGAACAGAGAATTTGAAGTTACCTGTAGGAGACTATTTCAGACTCATCAGGAGACATCCATTTATACCCTTCACCATTACTTGCTGGACCAAGAATTAACGTCGGTTTTGATATTATATGCACTTGACTAGCAACATGGCAAGCTGTTAAAGCTTGATCACCGGTAATCATAACCTATAAATGTTCAGGCGAACTTCTTGTAAATTGATAATTACTAATCAGAAGAGTTTACCCCCCCCCCCCCCAAAAAACACAAAAAAAAAAGGGAAAAGAAAAGAAAAGAAAGAAATAAAATAAGAGCAAAAAAAAATCTTGAACCCCCTGGGATCAAATCAGATGGAGCAAAAAATGTTCACCAAAATGCTCCTTCCTTGCAAATATTACTTTGGGATAACATTTAGTTTTAAACTCCAAAGAAAAAGGCAAAAAAGACAATATTTTTCATCCTAGAAGCTGAAACTAACATCTTTCTCGCAACAGAGGGAAACAACTTTTTTTTTTTTTTGGGCCAGAGAAGTTCATACAAATGAGAATGCTTACCAGGTCATGTGATGATCCTTTCAATTCAGATAAAATTGAGGCTGAATCCGATCTAATAGGACAATTGAATACCTAAAAATAAGTCATGCCAACATTAACCACCATGTCAATGAAATGGGGAACTCTCAAAATTAACTTTAAAACATCGTATGGATAAGGTAATTCATTGCTTACCACAAATCCCGCAAAAGTAAGCCCACTCTCCACTATATCCCTATCCAAGCCTCTAGCTTCACTGACCTTCATGCATTCAGCGAATTATAAGCAACAATTGAAAAATGCACGCATATGTTGAATCGCAGGCCAAAATAGCAAAGATGGTAGATGTTAATCAAGGAAACAATCAGAGGTAGGGACTCAAAATACAAAGCATGAGCCTCTATTTTTCCCACACCCCCCCCCCCCCAAAAAAAAAAAAAACAGTTAGGATTGAACTTAAAGAGTTGAGATCCTTTTTTTCTCCTTTTCAATAGTTAAGAAAGAACTTTGATCACCATTATTGTTCCACTTAGCATTATCATGTGGGATGGACGAAGGCAGTGGTAAACAATAAATGCCAGCCAAGAGGATTCTTACTGTCATGTCAGGAAGAGACTTATAAGCAAGGGCAAGAACACGAGATCCCTGACGTGTATATCTTTTGTAGGTTTCAACATATGATGGTGGTATATCAGTAAGCCTATCTTGAATAATTTCTGGGGCACCCTGAAACCATTTACAAAAGAATTGGTTAGTTATATATGAAAGGAAGTTTCAAGTGGATGAAAATACCGGCATTAAGAACCACCAAGATGCATATATTTAAGTTTTAACTTCTGATCGACAATTCCAAAAGAGAAAAGAACAGAAGTACATAAAATGAATCAAGAAGTAAGCAACTGATTTTGAATGTAGACATGATATTAGTCAATCATAAACATTTGTAGCAAGCTTTCACAACAAAAAGCGGTCAGGCAAAATCATTTGAACCAACTACAATTTCCGGGCTCCCCAAAAATAAGTTAAGAGAAAAAAAATCCCATGGCAACGGTTACAAAGTCTAGTCAACATATAGAGGTGTGGTAGTGCGTCTGTCAAAAACAGCACAAAAATTTATAAATAAGCACAACCAATCATAACACGTAATGCAGGATAAGAAAATAAAGATATTGATTATTTCAATCGTTAAACATATTTTATTATGCGGGATAAATATGGATTTGTTATTAATTATATTGGGGTTATTTAACAATAGTTTAACGTTATCAGCTTTGATGTTTGGGCCAACACATCCATCATAAATATTTTCCTATGACATAACAAAAAAGAACCAATGTGAATGTGCGAAAATGCAATACCTATGTAAGGACCTAACTGAATAAATGCATGAATTGAAAATTTTGAATTTCAAAATCCATTACTTAGCAACAAACCAACCTTCACAAAGGCCAAAAACTCCTCTTGAATGCGAACAACTACTGCCATTCGTTTTAAGTGAGATGCAAAATGGTGTCGCTGAACAATTTGGACAGGATTGCCATTCCCCCTGCAATTAAGGTGATGGGAGATGGAGGAAAGGAAAAGAAAATATTAAATGTTATAGAAATTAGTGTCCCATCCTTTTTCCATAACAAGTGCACTATCTTTCAATGTTATAGAAACAGGACCCATGATATATACATATTAGCAGACTGATAAAGGCAATATTCAAATTAAATAAATGAGTCCAATACTGGTTCAATATTACACCAAAATTCACATGTATTAGCCAGCAAAAGAAAATCGTCCAATGAAGCAATACAGAGGTGGGGTAGAACTAAAATTTATAATAGCAGAAACATTTCACTTACTTTTTTGGAACAGCCTTCTCATCAGATTTATAACTCCAATCTATTCCCTTTAGTGCTGCCTTCTCAAGAGGATCACCAACCTAAGACATTATAGATTTTATGAGAATATAGTGTGAACCAAATAATGGAAGACAGCATAACGGTAGGGGAATGCATGTCCTTCTGATTCTCTAGAAAGGTTTCTGAAGATTACTTTTGCATGATAATAATCAAGTAGAGAGTATGTCAACTAGAATCACATGAAAAGGAGATATGAAAACATTCCATCGCCAATTTGTTTCTCCAAAAATGGCTACTTTGATCTAAGATATATGATTAGTATAACATTCAAGAAACTATATCCAAATCAATTATCCAGATGTCACTGAAGGGAAAAGGAAATAATAATGAAAATACAAAGACTTGGCTTTCAGAAACACAGGCATACCAGCTTATTATCAACAAACACTAATGCATGACAAGAAGCCAGAATTTCTAGGGTACGTGCAGGCACTTTATTCGCATCAGATTCTAATTCTGTAGACCCTGCCACACCAACAACTCCAGAAAACTCCTATAATATGGCAGAGAAACAGTTAATGAGCAAAACAAGGTCTCAAGAGAAAATCAATTGCCATGAAGAGATGCAGTTACCATGTCATCAGAGGTAAGTGTTCCAGTCTTGTCAAAACAACATATGTCAACCTAGGACAAGAGATGTACAATAAGTTCAAACAGACAGTGTCAAGATATAATCTGTGTAATGAAGTTAGTGATGTAAGAACAGAAGCATGGGGGTAGCACTCCTCGTCCAGGTACCTTCCCAGCAAATGGTATTCTGAAAGGTTCTGTACAAAATATTCCATGCCGAGCCAGTGCAATTAGAGAAGTATTAACTGCTATTGACAATTCCATGGGTAATTCAGGAGGTATCACAGAAGTGATGATAAGAGAACAGCTTAGTATAAGCTTATACTTGCTCCTCGTGGGATCTTCCAGCCCCTGTAATATACCACATACCAAGCATATCAAAGTCTGACAGACAAATTCATATCACAATTTATAATCCATCTGTAAGGAAGCATTACCTTAACAAGTACATAACCAGCAGCTACTAAAGCAAACACAACCAAGAATAAAATGAACAGCCCACTTTCCCAGCTATTGGCAGTCACCTATAATATATGCATTCAGAAGAAAGGAAACAAATTCAATAAACAAAAAGTAATAAATCAAAACAGCATAAAATACTTAGGCTTACTAAGGTCTGTATCAATTTACCCTTTCGGTAGAGAATAAGATTGTCCGCATCAGCTTTCCTTGACTAGTTTCAAATCCCGTTCTTAGAACAACAGCCAAGCAGCCGCCATCAGGTGTTTTCAGTGGAAAAGTCTGGCACCAACAAGAATTTTGATAGCATATTATTAACAATGAAAGCATGGGCAATACCTCAACATCAAAGGAGAATACATAAACATCATAGTCTTGAATCACCTTGTCAGGGGTGTGCTGCAAAATTTTAGTCCCGCCAAATAAGACATGGCTTTTATCTCGCCTTGCAGACAACCTCTCCTCGATGCCTTTACCAGCAATTGAAACCTAAAAGGATGGTCATTTCTAAATGAAAATCATGCAAGCGGAACCCAAAGACATAAAAAGTCCAGCATTGAAGGCTACTTAGAGACGCCTTGAAATGGAGTGGTTAACTTGAAGGATGCAATGATTTTCATTTATGATGTCATTATCACCTAATATATATTTTTCACGGTAAAAATATTTGCAAAAATCACATTGTCAGACATCAGATACATGCACAAACCCTAGAATTGAATTGTGGGGAAAAAATAAACTACTGTGGCTATCTATATTTTTAGACAGTCAATCTTTCCAATGAAAATACCAACAGCTAACAAGAATTATCATTCCAGAAGCCTTGCAGAAAAGAAAAACAGTAAACAAAACAAAGCACGGCCATAGCAATAAAGAATAACAGTCAGTATATGGCCAAACAACACCAAAAAAAACTCATATTATTCATGTTCATTAAATTCAGTTTTCAGATCCCTGGTAAAAAAAAAAGGAAAAAAATACACTACTTTAGCCTTTAAGATATGTGACCAGCATAAAAGCATTTCAGGACTCTAAAAACTAAGAAAAGAAACTACTGCCGACAACCCATGCACCAGCACACAAATAGAAAGCAAATCCAGCAATGAGACATAAAATGATAGCCTCAAAGTGTTAAAAAATAACAATCCCCACAAAACTAAACATACGCTTAAAAGTCTAAACATATATCCATTAGACAATCACATTACAGAAAGTATTTCAGAACTGAGAAACACCTTCCATTGAGGAGTAGACTCGCCAGTGAGAATTGCTTCATTTACAATTGCACTTCCAGCCAATATAAGCATGTCTGCAGGTACAGATTTCTCTTCTCCATTCTGACCTGAAGAGCGTCCAATAGATACAACATCCCCGGGCAAGAGATCAGTGCCAGAGAGTTTTACCCATCTATAATTCAGAACAAAATACAAGTATAAAAGCAGCTTCAGAGGCCATACTAATAAAACCCAGTATGAGCTTATTTAAGATGCAACAAACATACTTGCCACTGCGATGTACCATTAAGTTCTGACTATCAACACTAACACGCCTCAACTCAGTTAAAGTCTTCAGCCGGCTTTTTGCCATAGTCGACTCAAACATAAACAGCATAAATAGAGTAAACAAACTGTAATACCAATATTCATCCAAGCACCAGAGACCCACACAGAAAACCTGTCCACATTTAGAAGATCAAAACCAATCAAGAGCTGCATGAAGATTAAGAAATAACGAAAAACTTTATAACACTGACAGGAGAGAGAATACCTGAAATACGAAAAAAGGCTCAATGCAGTTCTCTTTCAACAATTTCTGAAATGTAGGTTGAGGATAATCGAATCTAGAAGACCAACAAGCATTATGTTAAGACTTAGAATCAAACAGGATAACATAAGATATGTATAATCATTCAAATGGGGAAAAACAGCCAATAAAAATATGAAAGAAAAAATTACGGGGAAGGATTATGCATTAGCAGTCATTAAATAAAAACAGAATGCACACAGGCATGAAAATTCAACTGTAAACACACACCTGTAGATTTAGCATCCAGCACTAAGGGTTCCAGAGTCAAATGAAATTTACAAAAATGTAAACAACAAAAATAAGAACCTACACGTTGCGGCCCCATTTCTCAGTGGCAGCAAGAACTTTGGATTCAGTGCCATAGCCAGTACTTTTGAGATAATATCCAAATGTTTCCTTGGTAGGGTAAGAAAGCTTGCAAAATGTTCCATTCTCCTTTGAATAGACAAAACGTTGTTTTCTGAAGTCAAAGTAAATCTCTTCTGAATCTACCTGCGATGAAGAAACTCCAGCCTGCACAGCAGAAGTTAACAATGTAACACACAAAACATGGGTCATAAAAAGAACCGAGAAAGAGAGAAATGCTGTGATCAAAATGTATTCTGCAAAGCCCAAAACATGCAATGTCAATAACAAGGAAACTTGATCATTCGATTGCCCATTCAAAATTAGTTGGTTGTATTTGCAGCAATCAGAAATATAGTTGAAAGTATGTAGTAACTTAATAAGACAAGTAATGAACACTGCAAACTACGGCAGCACAATTGTGCAAGATGTGCATTAGCAAATGTGAATATGTAATGAAAACATATGTTTAACTGACTCCACAGAAATGAACAGAGATTGTCACCTAGCAGAGAAAATTGACTTGAACCTAAGCCAGTCTTATACATTACTGATACACAAGACATCTATCTACTCTTTCTTCCCACCCTACAATCCTTTCAGAAAGTCATCTAACCAAGTCAAACACAAGGAAAACATGGGAGAAAACCCAATAGGCCAACACCCATAGACCACCCCTCAAGCACATCAAATGTGTTATATAAATGGGTATAAATATCTACAGAGTGAGAAAGAGAGAAAGTAAACTAGAAATAAAATCAAGTACTAACCATTTCAAATAGGGGAAAGCAGATTTTATCCCTATGAACTATGATCTAATTACAAAATTGTAAGTAATGTTTGGCATTTGAGAGGGTTTTTGTTACTAGTAGTATGGCTAGCCTATTTCAATCTGTGTTTGTTCCCATATAATATGTATGTATGTATGTATGTATATGTATGACTGACCTATTCAATCCATATATCTGTGCGCATATGCATTTGAAAGGGGAAAGTTCATTGATCCCCCATAATCTATGGATCACAAAAGTAGTACATGAACATCAAATTGTAACAAAGCACCAACCTCCAAAATGAAAATAGTGTTTGGCGTTTGAGAGGGTGTTTGGTAGCATTTTAAAGTTCATAAGGTACATTATATTGTTTTGATTTGATGTTCATGTACCAATATTATAATTAGGGCATAGTTTATGGAAATAAAATGCACTTGCCCCATTCTAAAATTATATAGGAGCAGATATAAGGATTGAAATAGGTCAGTGGTATAAACAGAAATAATCATACGGAAAGAAATATAGGACCCCAAACTAACAGCTGAGACTAGAATCATGTAACTCGTTCCTCTTACCATTCTGCAATCAGCACAACTTCCACACTCAACATTTCCCATGTTCTTGCACCCCTCTCTATTTATCTACCTAGCTATCTATTCTATCAGTTATCATTTAACTGAGATGTAACCCTAAGAAACAGCCCACCCCATCTCAGGCCGAAACAAAAAAGTTTACTGTCAAGAGTCCTTCGTTATTATAATATTATATAAGTGAGAAATGAATTCTAACTTCCCATTCAACAGAAATGACAATCAATCATTTAAAACATCTCTGACACTTACTGTTTTTTGAAAGTTAAGTGGAACCACTTCTTTAGAACCTGAAAACTGAGCTGGTGTTATTTTGCATGCGTCTGCATCGTGAATATTTTTAACCTGCAGACCCAGAGAAGGATACATGATAATGTTTGTCTTCATCAGAATCTAAAATATTGGACCTGGCGTGTGAAATCATCATACCTTGCTGTAGTGGGCAAAAGATTTGAAATCAACCGACCAAACCGTGAACAACCAAAACAGAATGTGAAGAGCTACAAGGCCACCCAATACAATGGCAGCATCCGCAAAGTCAAGGCTGGGAAGAATTGTTGTTGGCCACAGGGCATATATAATAACAAAAGGCCAAACGTCCAAGCGCCATGGCCAATGCCTCTTCCTCAATAAATCAACTTTATCCACCACTTTGCCACCTACTCTAAAACTTGACATTGCACCACCACCCGATGGACTTCTCTAATCTTTAATATCTATACTCAGTTTCTTCTGCTCAACAGAAACCCCAAATACATATATGAAACGACGATATTGCACGCAGTGATTACAAAGCGTACAGTAAATTAAAGAAAACATTAAGATAAATATATATAAAGCAGCAGACAAATTGGCACATCTTTGTAACGACTAGGGCTTGAGTGAGGGCAAGCTTCTGAGATCACAGATTGGTGCTCAGATCCGATCAAAATCTTTCCTTTCCTACTTCTGAATTGCTTTGATCGTAATTGAATTACACTATGTTTGACGACAGTGACAAAATGTAGGAGAATAGACGAAGGAAAATACTGTACCTGGATCAGAGACGGTGGACAGAGCAAGTCGCTTGGATTTGGAACCCGATACTCGCAGTCTTCAATACAACCCCAGAAAAAGCTAAGCTTGCAGGGCAGTGACCTTTTTTTTCCTTTGCCTGCTCGGCCTAGCTCTCGACACCACTTGAAGGATTAATCCCCATTGGGATTTTTTAACGTCGCCAAATATTAATCTATTTGCATTTTTTTTTTCCTCATCAAATAAAAAATCAATTCCGACCGTGAGTGGATTATTTTCCTAAGCATTGAATCCACTTAAAAAAAAAAAAAAAAAAGAATCAATTAATGTGAAGTATCTATCTATCTATTATAACTATAGAAAGCTTGTGGTAACCATGCATACTAATGACATCAACTTTTTAACCTAGGCAAAAGAAGTCATACATAGTAACGGTGTTAACTTTTTAATCTTGAAAGTGAAATATTTTTTTGATAATATTGAATGTTAATGGTGAATTGTTTAGAATATGAAAAGACACTTGAATAATATCTAGTAAATATTAAATCTCAATATGAAATAAGTGTTTTTACTATTCACTGTACATTTTTCATATGCCTGCCAAAAAGAGTCAGTTGAATATTAATTATAAATCGTCAAAAAATTAAAAGTCACTTAAAAGCGTATAGTACTATATTACCAAAAAAAATAAAAGCTTGCAGTATTAGTGAAAAAGGCACCTCACAAACTAATAAGGCTCTGTTTGGTTCGAGGGAAATGGAGGGGATAGGAGGGGAGGAGAGGGATTTTATTCCCCTCCCCTTGATTGGCAAGGGAAAGAATTTAGGAGGGAAAATAAAAATTTTTGAAATTTTCCTCCCTCCTTCCTCAATTTCATCCCCCCCCAAATCGGACGGATTTGGAGGGGAAGTTAAAATTTTTTGTTTCACTGGACTAAAATACCCTATCTATTTTTATGAAAACCCAACACTGCCCTTACTCCTTTTTATTCTCATCAGAACCTCTGAGCTTGCAAACACGTGATGTTTTTTCAAGGTCTCAGTGCTGGCTTGTTTACTATTGGTAACACGAGTTATTCTTGTAAAATAGCTATAGCACTAGCTCCTTATCGTGCATTTTATAAAGAAAATTTAGACTTATGAAATGAGAATGCGGTGATCATATTTTATTCTTGTAAGAAAAATCTACTTTTCCTTTAAATTCATATTTTAAATCTTTTTACCTTAATAAATATATAATGTTTAAAATAAAGATAATTTTCTAACTTTTCCTTTAAATTCATATTTTAAATCTTTTTACCTTACAAAATGTGTTTAACATATGTTTAGATATATATTTCCATGTGGTTGGCATTTGATTATAGTTTATTATAATTTAAGACATATAAAACAATTAAAATCCCTCCTCTCCCCTCCTGAATCAAACAATATAACATTAAAATACCTCTCATCTCCTTCTTTCTAACAAGGGTAAAATTGTCCATGTCAAAATAATTTCCCTCCCCTCCCCTCCTGAACCAAACAAGGTAACATTAAAATTCCTCCCCTCCCCTCCCTTCTAATCAATCCAAACGAGATAATATTAAAATCCCTCCTATCCCATCCCTTCCCCTCCCCTCCATTAAAATCCCTCTCATCCCCTCCCCTCCGTCGAACCAAACATAGCCTAAAAGTATGTATAAGACATAAGCTTTTTAGGAAAACAAAATAGAGATAGGCCATTCAAGTTTTCAGATATCTTTTGATGGCAGGGCTAAGGGATTGAAAATAAAATATTATTTTTGATAATATTGAAAATAAAATATTTAAATTTTGGGAGTGACACTTAATTTTTAATTGTGTTGGCAACATTTGATTTTCCTCTTCAAGTTAATTATATATTTATGTTGTATATTGTTCGTCTTTGATCATGTGTTAGAGTTGCACTAGAACTTATTGTTGGAATTTTAACATTAATATTTCAAAAAGTAAAAGTCACATATCACATAAGATCAAGGAAATTTTAGTGTATACTACTCTCTCCGGTCCTTTTTATAAGCAACTTTTTTCTCGATTGCACAAAAGAAACTAGAGGTTAAGATTAGTTAAAAATAACAAATATGTTAAAAATGTCATATCTTTTCCAAATATGCCCCTGTTTATAAAAAGAGCATATGAGAGAGAATGGATAACAAATGATTGAATAAAGAGACAATCAGTGGTTCGTTAACATAAAGATATGTATTTTAATAGGGGTATAAAAGGAAAAAGTGGTTTAAACTTCGAGACACAAGAAACAAGTTGCTTATATTGAGGACTAACATCAAGAGAGAGAAAGTTACTTATAAATAGGACTAGAGGGAGTAAGATGTAAAATTAAGCTAATAAAAAGGCGAAAAAGAGAAGTGTTTAGAACTAACCATTGGAGCATTTATACATTTTGATTACTTGGTTTTTTTTTTCTTCATTAACCATATTGAATTGCCATAAATCACCATAATTGTGAGCGTTTAGAAATCGTCATATTTAATAATCATCAAACCACATTTAATCAACATTATGGCTCATCAATGGTAATGTTAAGTTGCCCATTTATAAAAGGCAATACATGGTGTGTAGTCAGTGTACACTGAGCTCTATCCCCAGACCTCTTTCTCCTCTCCTCTCCTCTTGAATTATACTACTTTTAGGTCCCGTTTGCTTACCCGGAAAATGAGGCAATAAGGAAAAGGAAAATTAGCATTTTCTATCATGGTGAGCACATTTGGTTGCCAAATTTCCCGGCAACCTATTTTCTAGCGGCAATTTATTTTCCTTATACATGGAAAAATGGGATATGGAAAATTTGAAGGACAATTTACCCTTCAAGCATATCTCAACAGCTTGAGAGAATTTGGACTCAATTGATGACAAGGCCACCGACGAAGAATGAAGAGGTTGGGGGGCATGTAACTATGTGATAATCAGGATTTAGGTCACAATTAGAGATGATAGAGGAGTATGAGCTGCCATGGCCTGTGGAGGAGGACGAAGTAGGTATTGGTTGGGCGTCGGTGAAGATGGTGACGAAAAGTGGTTAGGCATTGAAGATCCAAGCAAAGAGACTAGAAAGGTTAGGAAGAATTGGAATAGAAGTGAGAGAAATTCAAGAAATTTCTACTAATAAATCATCATGCTAACAACTTTTGATTTTCCTCTTCAAGATAACTACATTTTATGTTGGGGTGTTTCTTCCTTTTTATTCAGGTGTTTAAAGTTCTACTAGAACTTACTGTTGGAATTTTAATGTCAATATTTCAAAAAAAAATTTCCATAGGGCTATTAATGGGTGGGGAGATATTGATCTACTTTTAATATATTATTTATAAATAAAATTGCACCATAAAATATTTCAAGATGTTAGATGCCTCTAAAAATATTTCACTATAAATAAATTGACTTTCAATCGTTGTTATGTTGTTGAGACTATCTCTAAAGCTTTCAGTGACAACATTGATTATTTCTACTGTAAGTCACTTTTGGTAGTGGTGTTGAAAACTATCACTAGAGAAAAGTTTCGACTAGCTGTCACTTGTGTACAAATAAATGGATGTTTTTTGGAGGGGGAGAAATGAAATTTCCTTAAAATAAAATGGTGAAATACATACACACACGCCTGCATACTTCAAATATCATACATCAACCACCCATACATGATTATTCGGAAAACACAAAAAAGCATAAGCTTCTTCCCATTAATAAAAAAAATAACTACTTGGTTTATGCTTGATAACTTGCACAACTTAAAAAAAATTAAACTAATAGAACAAACTATTTATAAGTGCAACCAATCAAAAATTTTGAACCAATTGAGATAGTTCTTCATGATCTATTTTAAAATTCACATCATATAATACACAACCCGTGCATTGCACAGGGAGAAGCCTCTAATTTGACAAAAAAATACTTACATGAGAGCTTGGAAAACAGGCCGGCCATATAGGCCCTTTTATTATAAGAGTCAGGTTCATAAATTTATCCCTCAAATTATAATCGAGTCTAAAAAGCCTAACCCTGATGAACCGAAGGTTTAAAAGGATCGGCCCGTTTAGGTTCATTTATTTTTATTGTTTAAAAATTGTTCATATAATATTAGAATTTTTATATTATTAATGATGTTGCAAATATTAAGTTCTTATTATATTTTTTAAAAATTGAATTTTATTAAATGGTTTGATTTATTTTGTTTTTCATAATGGTTTATTTATTTAAAATTTTAAAAAATAGGCTAATTTGGATATTAGATAATGATTTTAACTATAAATTTGTGAATTTTAAAAACAATGTATTTCAATTTAAAACAAAATAATAACTAGATACAAAAATTAAATGAGCACATAGTATAAATACAAATTCCCAAAAAAAGAGTTAAATTTTGCTCAAATTATTACAATGCATCTTCACTCATTACATAGAATAAATTCTTAGGTGTAGATACAAATAAAGATTCTTTTTCGCAATATATATATATATATATATAAGGCTATTGTCATGTGGCTAGCAGTAACCGTTTTCATATGTGATGGTATAAGCATGTATGTGTAAAGTATTGAAATATTCATCCATAGTACCTTGTTATTTTAACTTTATTTCTTTATAATTTAATTTTGATAATATTTATATCTTAAATTAGAGATTTATTGTTGACAAAAAATATTAGGGATTATTGTTTCAACTTTATTTCTATAAAAAGATTAAAAAATAGTGTTTTTTGGTTAAATAAGCCTAAAGCCCATAGGCCTGACCCTGCCTGATGGTATAAGGGCCAGCCTTTGTAAATTTGGGGTGTTACGGGAGTCAAGCACAAACGGCGGGAACGCATGAAAGGTTGGCCCTTATCCCAGCTCTACTTATATACTCTAGGAATATCACGTCATCTGAATCCTATCCAATGAAAACACAACAAGTCAAATCATTTTAATTCTAGTTGGCTGGGTCTCTTCTAAAATAATTCATATTTTATTTTGTTTTTAAGACAAATATTCACTTATCATTTTTGTTTTTTGTTTTTAAAACTTAAATTTTTATTTTTCTTAAACACAAAATAAAATATGAATTGTTTCATATGAGTCACCAGCCAACTAAGATTAAAATGATATGAGTTGTTGTATTTTCATTAGACAAAATTCAGATGACACGGTACTCTTGGAATATGTAAATATTTCTCGTGTTTGATATAGGGTGAAGGTGTAAATTTAGCAACAAACTATTTCTCTTTGGGCACATAACACAATTAACTATTTTGAGGCGTAAGAGTAGATATAATCAATTTTTTTGGTAGCACGTATAACAAAGTCGTTAACCTAATTAACTTTTGTTACTTTTTGCATTTTAGGTTCCACTAGGGGTGTCCAAAATATCCCGGTCCCGGTTGTCCGGTCTCGGTCCCGGAATTTTGATCCCGGGAATTTCCCATACCGGCCGGGACCGGGACCGGGATCTAAGGAACCCGGGACCGGTCACACACTTTGTGATCCCGGTCCCGGTTTTTTTTTTATTTTTTTTCTTAAAAACTAAGTTATTGTTTTATTTTTGTATTTTTTATCCAATAATTTAAGTTATCATTTGATAAAATGTGTATAACATATTTAGTTAGAGTTAAATTGTATATATCGTGATACTAATCCTACTATATAATGTATAAAAATAATAGCAAAAATGATGAAGGTGATAATAATAATAATAATAATAAAATGTTATTCTTCAATTCTAGATCAATTTGTGTGATTATTATGGCCTTATTAGATGTTAAATAATTACTTTAAACACTAGATTATAGAAAATTTAACTAAAATAATAATTTTTTTAATTTTTTTTTTAAAAAAAAAACCGGGATTTCCCGGTTTGATCCCGATCCCGATCCCGGCGGGATTACCGGGACCGGGATGCAATTTGCATCCCGGCCAAAAACCGGGACCGGGACCGGGAGTGGTGAATCCCGATCCCGGATTTGAACACCCCTAGGTTCCACTAGTCTTCTCACTATCTAGTATTCTTGTATATTTTTAGAAGGCTAAAAGTGCAAATTTATCAATAAACTATTTCGCTATAAGCACTCAATACAATTATCTTTCATTGGGTCTAAAAGTTAACATAAACATTATTTGTCATATAAATACCTATATTTGTCTTATGAATAATCATATCTGTCTTATAAAGGGATACAAAAGAATTCAAGGAGTTAAAAAATTTTAATCATTCACATATTCCTTATAAATCCTCATATTTATCTTGTAAAAAAAAATTTTGACATATCGTCCCGTCACTGACAAAACTTAATTTCATTTTGATCCAAAGGGGGGCAATGAAATTTTATAATCTTTTGCAAGTTAATTGAAAATGAGGTCTAAGTGATATTTTTTCATGAAAAAAAGCATTTATTTCTAAAAATATATTAAAATAATAGAGAGTGAGAAGAGTAGTAAGACCCACAATGTTAAAAAAACGAAAGCTAATTAGGGCTAACGGCGTTGCTATATATGTTACAAAAAAAATTGATTATGTCTACTTTTATATCCAAAATAGTTAATTGTGTTGGTGGTCACAGGAAAATAATCTGTTGCTAAAGTTACACCTCCACCCTTTGATATATTTCATCTTCTCACTATTCTGAGTGAATACACTTCACGTTAAAATACAAACAAAAATTGTTAGTTTTCTTTTTATTCTTTCATATATTAGTTTTCAAATCTCACAATTTCTACAAATCATAATCTTGGATGAATTCAGTCATCATTAAATATAGTGTTATGCCAGCTTTTCGCTTGTAATTTTGTCTCACCATAGCAGGGTCACTGTTCACTGGTTTCTTATGGTTTGTTGATTATAATAAGAAGTACTATCTTTTTTATTTGGTAGGAGTAATATTTGATCAGGTATATAGAAAAAACAGAAAGATTAGAAATTATTTGAATATTTTAGAATAAAGCAGGTAGGTTTTTGGTAAAGTCATGTTCATTAATTAAGATATTTATATGAAGAGTTATGCAATGAATTATAACACTAAAAGTTACTAAGGTTATGTCTCTTCAATTTTCAGAGACACATGTGAAATGTTATTGCCAAAGGTGTGGCGGCCACCACTTAGTCAAAAGTTGTGTTGTGTTTATGATAAACTTTACACAATATAAAGGTATAACTCTTCATATGTTTGTTCATTAATCAACATATGAGATTCATGATTATAACAAATTGTTATGATTTTTAATTGAAAAGGTGTTGCTTCAATAGATACCACATCAAGGTATCATTTCATGACCTATAAATACACAATATCATTAGTCATTCTGACACATCAGAAATTACATAACAATAAGAGATCAAACTCGTTTTCTTTGTCCTTCAGTGCACACAAAGATAAAGTCAAATTTGTGAGATATGATTAGTTTTGATGATGTCAAATATAGATGTAAAATGATAAGAGAAAAAATTTTATATAATGTATTTATTTTATACTTTGACTAATTACTGTGTTTAATGTGAAATATCTTACAGATTAACTAAGCTGAATTATGGAGGAAGAATTAGAAGACAAAAATATCAAATATGAACAAAGAAGTAATTGAATTGATGAGAATGAACAAGAGGGAGCAGAAGAAAGAAAATGATTATCAACAAGAAAATCAAGAAGCAAAAAAGTCATAAACCCGATGGTGGGTTGATGTTACTTTGCTTATAATGAAGAATGATTATCAAGAGGAAAATCAAAAAGAAATATATTAAAGAAAGAAGAACTTGCAAAATCTAATGGGAATATAAAGATTCAAGTTCTTAGAAATTACTTTGAGATTCTATGGTCAGAAGGAAATTAGAAGGCACTGTAGCAGTCGGTACTATAGCACTCAAGGTGCAGACTGAAAGTGCAGAATCACTGTAGCAAGTGCGGAACTGTAGCACTCAAGTGAAGGAAGAAAACACTCAAGTGTCAGGGAACTATGTTCTCCTCTGTTTTTCATTCAGCCTGATAGAGGCCCAATATTTTAGCCATATATCTCAAACTACACGTCGGATTGACCTAAAAACAGTGACATATGAAAGAAGACTCACAACATGAAAAATGTACACCCAGATCACATTGAAAGAAGCTTAGATGAAGGAGATATGATCCGTGGAAGTTGACACTGAAATCATTATCACTTTTCAAGACAGGTTCGGTATTTTGGACATAACTCACAAACGACACATCGGATTGAGACAAAACCAGTGTCATCTGAAATTAGGCTCAAAGAGCTTTCCATGGATAGGTAATTTGCCTAATATGAAGTTATATTTTAGGAGCTATGCCTTCTGAAAGTTAACGCTTGTGCGGTCTAGTGCGATAAACACTCTTTTGATCATAACTTGCAGAACACAAGGAGTTTGGAGCTGATTCTTTTGCATTGGAATGCATATGACAAGGGCTTTCTTATGATACATCATTTTCCATATTTAGAATCAAATGAATAAATCAAGCCTGACATTGCCCCACATCACTCATGAGCACAAAAACGCACTCTTGATATTTTGGTGCGAGTATTGTCCAGAAGTAGTTGTGAAGTGGAAGTATTTCAGCTACACTCGAGTGAATGACAATGCACTCGAGTGAAGTGAAAGTTTGCACCTGAGTTATGCAAGTGTTAACATGAAAGTGTTAACCCGATTAGAAATATGACCAAAGAAACTTGAAGAGCACTCAAGCATGACTGGTAACACTCGAGTGAGGAGAAGGATTGCACTCAAGTCCTGCGAGTGAAAAGCAGCAAGTGTTTGCCCGAGAGGAAGTCAGAACGTGAAAATATTAAGTGCACTCGAGTGAGAACGTAACACTTCAGAAGTGCAAAATGCACTCTTGAATATTTAGCTGCAAGTGCTGTCCAGAAATGAAGCTCGAAGCTGAGAAATCACACTCTTGATAAAAATGATGCGAGTGTTACACAGACGCTAAAGTTTGTAGTACAAAACACGCAAGCACTTGACTGAGAGTTGAAGAACTTGAGTGAGGCTCTGAGAAACCAAAACAAAACAGAGTCACTCAACGAACAATCCGAATATTAATGTTATTGAATCATTATGTTTTCACTTGTTATCATATCTAAACATTAACTAACATATATTTCAAATGTGAAACAGGATATTAAACATTGAGATTACATATTTAAATGAAAGAGTTAATTGTGGCGAGCGGCATTATTACATACCGAATATCGGCTACCTACTACGACAATAGATTGACCCACCATGAACGAATGTCTGAAACACAAATGCTCCACAATTTAAAGTACAACTCATAATGAATCATCCCGCTCTTCAACGAGATGCTCCACTCTGTAACGGACAACGGCTAGTTGTTCAAATGCACTCAACGGTCAAATGTTGCAACGAGACTCCAACGGACAAATACTTATAACGGTTATCTCCTACAACTCATTTATAAATATCGTAGCATTCAGAGAAGAGAAAATAATGATGAGAGCTCAACAACGCAAACATGTTTATATGTCATGTAAATTTGAGAGAGAGTTAGTTATATTATACTTCAGTGATCATTTTATCCACTCTGTGAGAGAGTCTGTAAACACCTTCATCTGTATTTCTGAATTGATCTTAAGGTAGAGGGACCTTGAGAGGGTTGATTTCCTTACGGGGGAAGCTGTAGAGAGAATTGCCAGTAAGACATTTTGCTCGCAAGACTTACAAGGTGCAAGTAGTAGAGAACGTTGCTGCTCATAAGACTTATAGGGGTGTATGCAGGAGAGAATGTTACTGCTCGTAAGACTTGCACGGGTAAGCAGGAGAGGAAGGTCTTCAGGATTGCTCTGCTTGTAAGACTTGTCGTAAGGGGGAGTATTTCAATAAGAGATTTGTAAAAGATTTCACAAGTACCCGGCTAAACTTGTGGGATTGTAAAGGCTTTTCTTGTGCCCGGATTAAACAAGAAGATAGTGGTTAAACAAGAAGATAGTGGATTTGAAAATCTCAAGAGGAGCCTGGGGACTGGACGTAGGCCATCACAGATTGGACCGAACTAGGATAAATCACAGTTTGCATATTCTCTTCCCTAAGCTCTTATATTTCCAGTATATATTATTTAATATAACTGTTGATTTATAATTTATTATCTTAATACTTACCACTTTCGTTAAGATGCGAAAAGATTTCTAAAGTTCTTAAGTTTTTATCATACACCCAATTCACCCCCTCTTGGGTGATAGCCAGTCCTAACAAAATTATCACTTCATTAAAGTCATTGTTGTCTTGGCTTGGGTATTGGAAATACAACCTATACTCAAGGGTCTTCATTATATCTTGTGAAAAATTTGCCCGTTAATCCAAATTGCATCCTATTAGATAGAAATAAGTGGAGTCGAATTAAGGTTAAAGAAAAGTGCTGCACATACCTTAAAGACATGTGCATTACTTTCTTCTTTATCTCTTATTCTCGTATTTCTTAGAGATCCAACCCTTCTGGCAATCTTTAGGCTTAGTTTTGTTAATCCAAAATGGCGTCTTTGACGGAATTGACAACAAACTTTGTCACATTAGAAAAATTTGATGATGGTAACTTCCTAAAATAGCAAAAGAAGATTGAATTTCTCATGATAACGATGAATGTTGTATATGTTCTCACCACTTCCAAATCCCAAGAAGGAGAATAAGACAACATGACTCAAATAAGTGAGAGACAAAAATGGGAGAATGATGACGTCATTTGTACAAAGCATATCCTGAACGGGCTCAGAAATGCTATTTTCAAGGTGTATCAAGCTTATTTAAATGTTTATATTTTAAGTAGGTTTTGAAAAAGGCTTCAGGCCTTTTGAAAGCTCAAGTCCGAGCCTAAAACAAATCTATGTATATGCTTAGGCTTTGAATTTCTATCATAAGCCCAAGCCTATTTAATTAACGACTAATTTAGCTTAGCCTATTTCCACTCCTACTTAAAATCATGAAAGTGACTATCTATATTTATTATGTTTTATTTGGGGCATGGATTTATTATCCAGAAAACCATTTTTTTAAAAAAATTGTTTTGTTTTTCGCTCCACCTTAGCGTATTTCATGCTTCCATTTAAGGTAGTAAAAGACCCACTAAGAGTTTTTTTCCATACCTAGAAATCAAATTTAATATCAAGCGATTAAGAAGTTAAAATACATATCATTAGGCCACGGCCAACCTCAGTTGGCCTTAATAATGATTTTCTTTTTTTGTCGAAGTTAATAATGAGATTATAAACTTAAAATTCAACTATTAAAGAAAAAATTAATTATTTAATTTTTATAATTTCATCAAATTTATAACTCAATCATTCTAGTTTAACTCGTAACGACTTAATCCTTATAATTTCACCAATCTATGTCTTGGTCTCTAACTTTTTTTAAACAAAACGTAGTTCTTCGACACTCGTCCATGTGGCACTGGTGCTGTTAAATTTTGCGAACAATCCACAGCAATGCTTTCGTCGTTGTCGTCGAACGCTTCTTGGTATCTGTTTCGGTCAGGATTCTGAGCCATTCTCTCACTATGCATCTCCGGCACGTGGGCACGTGGGACCTAAACTTCACTAGAGAATCTCCGTTCTTCTTCAACCTTATGATATAAAAACCTGATCTCCGTTCTTCTTCAACCTTAAACAAAGCTTTCTTTGAGGACTTCGAAATCTATCGGGTTCCAAAAGAACTCATCCAATCACATATTGAACCCAGTGGAATGATACAAGGCAAACTTCACATTTTACAACATGCTTCATAGATGAAGCTGGGACGAAGTATTGAACAAAGGAACAAGGCATTTCAGTGAAGAGTTCAGCAAAATTGATGTTGTGCGCCGACTGTTCATGTGGTTTGCCGTAGACGCTGACAAAATTTTTTTGTGGAAATTACATTCAGATCCCAGAAAAAAGAAAAAATTAAACAATGGTCCTTTAAAATCTTAAAATTGTATTTAAGTCCCTTGAAACTTTTTCACAATAAATTACAATCATAGACTTGTCAATAGACGTTCATGGACTTGCCAATGGACTCCTCTGAACTTGTCATAGACTTGTCAATAGACGTTTATGAATTTGCCAATGGAAGCCTTTGAACTTGCTAGTGGATGCCCCTAGATTTGTCAATGACGCGTCCCTAGGCTTGTCAATGACGCGCCCATGAACTTGTCAATGAAATTAGAATTTATTATAAAAAAATCTCATAGGACTTAAATGTAATTTTGAAACTTCAAGGGACATCTTTTTCATTTTTTCTCTTATCCAAGACCTGAACATAATTTTTCCAATTTTTTGAGATTTTCAAATTTGGGTTTGTGATGTGGTGCGAACAATGATAAAAAAAAAAATCAGCAGCATCTCAGTTTTTTTTAAAAAAAGGTTAGGGACTAATTTTAAACTGGTGAAACTATAAGGACTTAGTTACAAACTCGATAAAATTATAACAATTAAATAATTAATTTTCCTACTAATTTTTTTCCTTTTTTTTTTTTTTGTTACATATCCTTGTGTGATCCTGGTAAGGGGTAACTCATGAAAAGCTTCTGGCAAAAAAAAGTCATGAAAAGTGGTCAAATGGGCTTTCAGGGACATTCAGACCAGTGGGCTTTCATAGCCCAACCTCCGGGTGACGAGCCTAACTGTGTAAGGAACGACTCTTAAAATAAGCGTGTTGAAAACTCGTGAGATTATGGCGCTGGTTTGGAATGCAATTGGAAAACTCAAAACTAATTTTTGAACCCTTAAAAGCAAGTTAGAGCCGAAAAAAATTATGTTTGGTTTAACATTTAGAGAAAATGGGCATTTGTTTCAAAAAAAATTGGTTAAAAGTTGAAAAAATTTTTTCCAAATTTTTACTTTTGTTTTTTGTTTTTTCAAGATTTAAAATCCTAAAACTGATTTTTCAATATATATCTAAAGAATTTTTTGTCAATTTTTTTTTAAAAAAATTCTATTCAGATAAAAATTACATTACACTAATTGACTCTTACCCTAATCTCAATTTGTAATAGTCTATTGGGATCAAAATCACTTTTATAAATGTTAATCCAAACCAACAAGATTCAATCTTCTGTTGGTAGCAGGACGTTCTTTCACCTTTTTTCTTTGTCTTTGGCTTTTAAATAAAACAATTTACATTATGATATTTTGCAGCAATGAAATGATATTGTTTTATATTTTTTTTAAAAAATAAAAATCGCACAACTTTACAATACTTTTTCTTTTGTTTATTAAACAAATACAATATTCTATAATTGAACAATACCCTAATGATCTTTCACTTTATCAAAAAAATAATAATTTAAATTAAAAAAATTAGAAAATAGAACATAATAATTATAATGAAGGTCAGAAGGGTGAGATTTTAGAGGCCATGAAATATTTGCTAATGTTTATTTCACAGTCCAATGTCTCACTCAAGTAATTGATGTATTTGAATATCTAAAGTCATGTTTAAACCGCAAGAATTAAATTTATATAGCCCCAAATTTCAATCCTACATCAACTCCTAGGAATAAAAGAAAACTAGAAAAGTAAGACGAAAATGAACATAAATTTATTATTTTTTTATAGCAAATTTATATAAAATCGCATAAACTTTAGATCAGTTGCGTATAACCCCATAATATTTTAAAGTTTAAATTTAACCCCTTGATTTTTTATTTTTTAACTATTAACCCCCTGCTGTTAAATGACAGTTATGTTTTTAACGGAAAATACCATGCCAGATTATGAGATGACACGTGTCATCCCACGTGGCATTCTGCATAAATTACTAATTTCATAAAATCCCCTAAACTTTGAACCATTGCAAAAGAAACCCCTGAACTTTGATCAATTACAAATAACTCCCTAACATTTTAAAATTTAAAATTAATTCCCTTAAAATTTTGATTTATAATATTAAACCACATACCATTGCTTTCTATCATTTTAATAAATTTATTAAAATTCTTACTATCATTTGACAATAACATAGTTCTTTTGTATGGCAAAAACTAGAAGAATAATATTTAGAAAAATAAAAAATAAACGTTGAACCTCTAATTCAAGAAAAAATATGCATTACGATTAAAAAATTAATGAAGGCAAGAGCTATCCTCAAACAAAAGTGTAATATTTAAACTATCAATGCTCAATCATCCCAAGAATATATTTAACACAAATGATGACAATTTTATACTATCAATGCTAAAATTAACCTAAGAAAATAAGTAAATGTTTTACAAATGATGACATTTTTATTTTTATATTTTTTAAATATTATTCTTCTAGTTTTTTCCATACAAGAAAACTATTTTAATTGACAAATGATAGTAAAAAAACTTAATAAATTTATTAAAATGATTAAAGTAACAATATGAGGTTTATTTATTATAAATTAAAATTTTAAGGGAGTTAAATTTAAATTTTGAAATCTTAATGAATTATTTGTAACTGATCGGCAAGTAAGCACTAGAAGGGTTTTTCTCTCTATTTGAGAGGCAAAAGGTCGTGGCACTAACATTCTCTAGGTCTAGGGTTTTTTATGCGTTTAGGGAGTAGGTTCTTCTCTAAGTGTGTTTCTTCATTGTCTGCTTAAATTCTTCTCAAAGGAGAGCAGTGGTGGTTCATGTTATATAGTTTCTTATTAAGTGTTAGTGATTATAGAGGTGAAAGGATGATTATGGAGCTTGGTAATCTAAACTCTCATATTCGATGGAAGAAGGAAGATCCAGCAGATGGCAGCCTAAATGAGCTAGTCAGAAGAGTGATCTCCAAAAGAAAAATAAATTATCTGGCTGTGAAAGAAAGTGTTATTGCAACTTGGAAAGTAAGAAGGAAACAAGACATTGATGGTATTGGTTTCAATATATTTAAATTTCAGTTTGAGTTTCTTGAAGAGGCAACTAGAGTTCTTGAAGATAATCCATGGGTGGTCAAACATTTTATGTTGCCGCTTCTATAAAGGAAACCATATCTTAGTGATAGTGAAATTCAAGTGGACATATGCCCTTTTTGGATTCAGTTACATGATATTCCACTAACAGGGAAAATGAAGGAGAATTATATTCTTTTTGCTAGTAGAATCAGGAAAGTGGTGGAGATGGAGGATCCGACTGATAATCTTGTAGATACTCGAAGTTTCGGACAAATCAGAATTGAGTTTGATGTTGAACGACCTTTGGTTCCAGGCTTCCTTATGCCAAGACCTGATAATTTGCAGCTTGCTTAGATAAAAATCAAGCATAAGAAACTGGCTCGCTTTTGCTTTAACCATGGGAAACTGGGGCATGAAATCAGAAATTGTGAAATAAGGAAGAGATCTGAAATGAAGATGAAGGGATGTTCGACTCCTCCTTGTGTGCAGCTCCAATCAAAGGTAGTCACCTGATTCCAGTGATCGTGAACTCGGAGGCAACGACAAATGTTCAAAATGTGCATGGGGAACATAGAAACATTAAAGGCATTGTGGAATTGTGATAATAGATTCGGGTTCCAAGATTAGTGGGCAGGATATTCGATGGGGTTAAAGAGAATCATCAGGAGTCAAACAGATGAAGAATTATGATAGGCACGATGACGTCATCAAAGGGAAAATAAGTCCTAATAATTCCTCCAAAACTAATCAAAACATGTTGTATAGTTTTATTTTGACAGAGCAAGTGGGCTAGGGCTGTACACCTAAGATGAGAGCATGTTTTGAAAGAATGGGAAGAGTGGGCAAAGGAGGATTGCTTGTGCAAGATATTCTAAATAGCTTGGGCCCAGGTTAATTTCTTAAGGTTAAAAATGATGACAAAAAGCAAGCCTTACTAGTGGAATTAGTTGATGAAAATATCTAAGCAGGAGGTGAGACTCAAACAATAATTGCTGCCGAAATTAGAAGGGAGGTGGGAGCGTTAATCCATCGTGTTGAAGTTGTGAATCTTAAAAGAAGTGCTAATAGAGCATGGGAGTCACCTTTGGTTAAAAGAAGGAAAGGTTTTGATAATGACTCACCAAGTCGAGTGGAAGAACGTGTTCGAGCAGCGGAGGAGGTGAGGTCAGATCAGCTACCTATGGTATCTTCGATGGTACAACCTTTCACTTTTCATGGTTCTTTAAATTTTATCAAAGGAAGGATGGAAAATGAAACATAAGAGGATAGAAAGGAAAAAATGGCTGTTAAAATGGCTTTATTTAAGGGTGAAACTTCAATGTTCAGAACTTGTCAGGAAGAAAAATGGGCAATTGATCATCTGCACTATGTTAATCTGTAAGAGTCCGAGGACAGGAAGGATAAAAATGCTGAAATGGGTGGTGGTTAGCCTTCTCCAGTCACCCAGGGGCCACGAGTTACTTTGTGTGGAATTGTCAGGGTCTTAGAACCACCCTGACAGTTCGTCGTCTAAGATTTCAGTGTAAAAAGCTTAAACCGGCCTTGGTCTTTCTCTCGGAGACTAAGATGAATTCTATAAAAGTGGAAAAATAAGATGAAAGTTGTGTTTTGATAATGGTATGGTGTTTGAACCAGTAGGTCGTTCGGGAGGCTTAAGTTCATGGTGGAAAGCTTATATGAATCTTATTGTAGGTGTTGTGGACATATTTTTTTATACATGTGGATAAAGTGAGTATTGGGAAAGATGTAGGTTCTTTGATGTTTGTTCATGGTCCTATAATTGAAGCTATGAGGTTAGATTTTTGGAGAGAACTGGAGTTGTTTAAACCCTACGATGGCACCCTATGGATTGTAGATGGGGATTTCAATGATGTGTTATATCACTTAAACAAGGAAGGAGGTATACCAAAATCAAGCAAAGAATTGGATAGATTTAGAAGATTCGTGATAAATTGTGACATGTTTGAATTGGAATCTAAAAAAAATTATTTCACATGGTTCAACAATAGAGAAGGGGAAGATTTTATAAACGAAAAACTGGATGGAATAATAATTAATAGTGATTGGAGAACATACTTTGCTAGAGGGCAATGCAAGGTGCTTAAAGCTATTGGTTCAAATCATTGTCCTTTATTTCTTAAATTTGATGATGAAGAGGAAAGGACTCTGTGGACCTTTTGGTTTGATTCGTCTTGGTTGACACATCCGGAGTTAATGGAACTAGAAAAGAAGAATGGATTGGAAGGGTAGATGAGGTTATGTTACATGACTTTGTCTCTAACATTCTAAATCTCACAATAATTTTAATTGAATAAAGCCAAAGGGAGATTATAAACGGGTAGAAGCTCTTAAATAAATTATTTGAGAGGGTGGACAGATGTTTGTGTATGCAATGGACGGCTGATACAGCAAAGGAGCTTGTAAACTTGAAGAGAAAAATTAATTATTTATGGCAAAAAGAGGATGTGTATTGGGCTCAAAAGTCAAGATTACAGTGGTTAAAGTGTGGGGCTAAGAATACAAATTTTTTTCATTTGACCACTATTAATAGGAGAAATAGAAATAAAGTTACAAGGCTGAGAAATAGTGTTGGCGAATGGATAGACAGTGAAGAGGAAATTGGAAATTGTTTTCAGCAATTTTTTGAGAATTTATTCTTAACATTAGGAAGCAGAATATTTGATGAAATTTTGAACTATGTTGCTAAGTCCATATCAACTGAAGATAACCAAGGATTGATGTGTGATATAACCAATGATAAAGTAAAGCATGTTGTATTTAACCTAGGTGCATCAAAGGCTCTAGGTCTTGATGAATTCACAAGATCATTCTATCAAAATTCATGAGACACGGTTGGGAATCAGGTATGTTTTCTTGTCAGGAAATTCTTTAATTCAGGTTTTCAACTTAATGAAATTAATTGTACTGCTATTGTTCTTTTGCCAAAAGTTGAAAGCCTAGAATCTATGAATGATTTCAAGCCTATTAGTTTATGTAATTTTCATATAAAATCTTTTCAAAGGTTTTAGCTAATAAACTTAAATCTATCCTCAACAAAGTGGTGCTGGAAAATTAGAGAGCCTTTGTTCTAGGGAGGCTAATTCAGGATAATATTATTATTGTTGATGAAGTTTTTAATCATTTGAAGCATAAACTTTGTGGTCCTGAATTAGCCATTAAACTGGATATGCACAAAGACTATGACAAAGTGGAATGGAATTCTCTTATTGCTATTCTTCTGAAAATGGGTTTTTCCCAGGAATGGGTGGAAAGAATTTTCTGGTGCATTTCCTTTGTTGATTTTTCACTTATGATGTCTGGTAAGTGACTACACAAAGTTAGTTCTTAGATAGGATTGTGACAAGGGGAGCCACTCTCACCCTATTTGTTCATTCTGGTTAGCAATGTTCTAACTATGGTAATTGATAGATGGGAATTGGAAGGGAAGATTGTAGATGTTAAGATTGCTAGGGACTGCCCTTCCCTGACGCATTGTTTATTCACAGATGATTCTGTATTTTTTCTGCAAGCTGAGATTGAAAATTGTAGAAACCTGAGACATATTTTTTATATGTATTGCTTAGCCTCGGGTCAGATGATTAATGTTAACAAGTCCTGTTTGTATTTTTCCTAGAGCAATGAGGCTTTAATGAGGGAGGAAATTGGCCAGATCTTCCAAGTTGCAATTGTGGATATTCCAGGTAATTATCTCGGTCTTCCGATTACATAGGGAACATTAAAGATCCAAGCTCTCAACTTTGTAATTGATAAGATGAAGAAATGTACTCAGGGATGGAAGAAGGATTTCTTATCCGATGCTGGCCGAGAGTTATTAATCAAGTCTGTTGCTAATGCGATTCCTGTTTACCTTACGTTGTGTTTTTTATCCCTCAAATATGTGCTTAATCGATTAGAATGATTGGTTAATGAGTTTTGGCAGAAGAGTTCTAGAGATAATAAAAAGATTCATTGGTTTTCTAGGGAAAGGCTTAAAAGGGATAGGCAAAAATAAGGGTTGGGTTTCAAAGATTTTAATTCTTTTAACCTTGCTTTGCTTGCTAAGTTAAGATGGAGGATTTTGCATGAACCAAATCAGATTTGGGTTCGACTTCTCAAGGCCCACTATTTTCCTAGATGTGATTTTCTAAAGGCTCAAAAGGGAAGTTCTACCTCATGGATATGGAATAGTATAATGGCTGGGCGATCTCTCTTAGAAGGAAATATAGCTATAAGAATTGAGAATGTCATGAAGATTAAAGTTTGGGGAGACCCATGGATTCCAAGCATTTCAGGTAATAAAATTCTTTTACCATGTCCTGATCTAGCTTTTAAAAAATTAAAAGTTGCAGATATGATTATAAATGAAAAAGTGGTGTCTATTTAGGATTGATGAATTTATCTATACTTTTGAAAAAAGATGCAATTCTAAAAACTCCTTTACCCCTTGTTAGTAGATCGAATAGATGGATTTGGATAAGGGGTAAGAAGAGCTTGCACTCTGTGAAAGAAGGTTATAAAGTGGAAAAAACTCATTGTTCACAAAATGGGGGTGAATTCCTGAAACCTTTAATATTAATTCCAAAGGACTGTGGAAACAGGTATGAAAGTTGAAAATTCCTTAGAAGATTAAATTTCTCATGTGGAGGGTGCTGTTAAAAGCTATCCCAACAATGGAAAATTTATTCAAAAGGAATTGTGGTGCAACTAAATTATGTTTGATTTGTCAAAATGCGGTGGATGAATGTAATGACCCAATTTGGTATTAAGGGCTAATTATGCTAGAAGTGATATAATTATCGCTGAATTCAATGTGAATGCGTTCTAATCAATGCCTAAACCTTATATTTATGCTTAAGTGTGGATTAATGTGTAAATGGGTTGAAATATAGGGGAGGGCGCATAGTGATGTTATTGGAATGATATGAATGAGTTTGGAAGTGATTTTTGTGAAATTGCCATAATCAGGGGCAAAATGGTAAAATTGGAAAGTTACCGACTAATTGGGCAATTACTGGAGAGGAAACTCATAGGTAACTTGAGATCAATGGTTAGGATTGAATGAGCAAGAGGCAGAATTCTATGTTTGCAAGCCTATGTGAGTCCATGGTAAGGAGAATGAGATTGTGACACATGGCATTGTATGGACCAAGGATTGGAGTCAGACTTTCAACTTATTTCCTCTCTTTTCTTTTTCCAAGGTCGGCCTAATGGCCCTCTTAGCCCAAAAATCTGACTTCTTTCCTCTTCTTCATCATCATCTTCACCAACTCATCTCATCTCTCTCCTCTCCTCCATTTTCGTTGAAACTAAGTAAGAAAGAGAAAGAAGAAGCTTGGGTTTTAGGTAAGGAAATGACTTTGAATGCTCAAGTGTTTTTCATTAATATTGTTCAAGGGGTTGAGAGCTTTATTCCTATGGTTTCATATTTTTTATTAGTGGAGTTTGAGAACTTGTGGGAATTTGAAAGTGGGAGAATCAAAGAAATAGCTTTGGGAAGAAGTTGAGATGAGTATTTGATATCTTTTGTTATAATTTTTGTGGTCATTGGTTTGGTCTTGAGAATTTTGAATTTTTACCCTGATTTTGGTCTAATTTGAATGCTTGAATTGGTTAGTTGTTAGTGGTGAAATAGTGTCATAGAGTGTCTTTGTGCATTTAAAATTGGTTAGGAATTTGGGGTTGAAATGGATTGCAATGTAGGTTTTTGATTGTGTTTTGGTGTGACATGTTGAGGTCATTGTGTAACATGTGAATGGAAATGGAATTTGGTTATTTTGATGGTTCCAATGGATTCCTTGGACAAAATTGTGTAGGAATGGTGTTGGGTTTGAAATTGGAACCATTGGAGGCACATATGCAAAAATTGAAATTTTGTCTCTTAGAACTCTGTACAGGGAAGTCAAGTTTTCTGGACGTTTTGAATGAGCAAATGGTGTCTAAAAATCTTGAAACTTTAAAGTCTTAAAGTTCACATTCCAAGCTTCAAAATAGACATATAATTTGTGTCATTTCATTTTGTGTGCTTGGAGTAATGATTGTCCAAAGTTTGGGATTGAAACTGGAATCTGTTTTGGGGCAGTGGTGAATTTTGTGAAATTCTGTAATTGTGTGGTGATTTCTGGTGATAATCCATATTTTTCCTATAAATAGGACTTAAATATATTTCATTTGGCTTTAGAATAACCTCATTTCGATTTTTATAGAATTAGTTATGATTTTTGGAAGTTCAACTAAGAAACAAGATTTTATTGGCCGCGGCCAGCAGATCATGGGCCGCAGTCCAAATGTTTCTGACTTGTTTTTGGCCCCGGCTAACCCCCAAAAATCAATATTTTTCATTTTTAAAAGTTGGTTTTTGGTATGATCTTTACAATTTCAAGTTCATAACAAAAATAGCCATTATGCGTTATCGAATCTTAATGACACTTATTAAGGCAGGGGGTTACAATGAAGCTCATTTATTTTCACATTGTGATTGGGTGAAAAGGGTATGGTTTGGAAGTTCATTATCTATTTGAGCACCGGATTCTCCTGAATATGATTTAAAATCATGGTTGGCAATGTTGTTTACTCATAATAAGCACTATTCTCTATGGCAAATGAGTATTGTTGCTGTAATTATGTGGTTCATTTAGAAGAAAAGGTGTGCTTATTTGTTTGAGGAACAACCTCTTGATCCTAGTCTTGTCTTCTTGCAAGCATAAAAGTGGCTACAAGACTTTTGGGATGGCAATGGGTGGAGCAAAGATGAGGAAGGAAAAGAATTGATTGATGGCTTGAATGCTTCTTCTAGTCACGAATGGCAAAAACCTAACGGTAATACTCTGAAACTTAATACGGATTGCTCGTTTATTGAAGAATCAAAATCTGCCTCAATTAATTTTGTTATTAGAGACCTTAATGATTGAATTGTTGATGGCAATCATAAATATGTATCAATAGATGCTGTTTTGATGGCAGAGTGTAAGGCTTTATTTGAAGCTATGTCTTTTATAAGGGATAATCAGTTGAATGATATAGTGTTTGAAACAGATAATATCTCTTTGGTCAAATGCCTTAATGAGTCTAAAGTGTCTCTTGAATGGAGATGTGAACCAGTGTTGGAACATCTCCTCGACATGAGTAAACTAATTAGGAACCATCTTGTGTAGTAGATTTCTAGGGAAGCGAACAAGGTAGTTGATTGGTTTGCCAAAGCTTCAAGGTAAGGGTCATGCCTGGGAGATTGGGTCACAAGACTACCGCTAGATCTAATGAGCTTATTAATATCTAATTTGAATGATGTTATTTTAGATACTGGCTAGTTTGTTGATGGTTATCTTATTGGTTTGCTACTATGTTTGTTCTTTAAGTATTTGGACTTTGTTTGTATCGTTTATTTCTATCAATGTAAGATATTTCCACTGGCAAAAAAACAAACTTGTAACTATTCAAAGTTCATGAGTTATCTACAACTGTTCAAAGTTCAGGGGTTTATGAAATTATTAATTTACATAGGATGCCATGTAGGATGACACTTGTCATCTCATAATCTGACGTATCAATTTCCGTTAAAAAGATAATCATCACTTAATGGCAGGGGTTAATAATTAAAAAATGAAAGGTCAGGGGTTAGATTTAAACTTTAAAATGCTAGGGGTTATATGCAACTAACCCAAAATTTAGGAGGGATTTGTATAATTTAACATTTTTTTATTAATTAAAGATTAGGCACTAACAATCTAACGTTACAAGTTACAACACATTATCTCCCTTTTAAAGGGGAGCTCTCATGCCACTTAATTGCAAGTCCTTTACTCCCCAATAAATTACAAATATCACTCCATTTTCCACACGTATTTTTCATGACAAATATCACTCCTTGATAAATTACAAGCATCACTCCAATTTCCATACATTATTTTCATGACAAATATCACCACTCGATAAATTACAAAAATCACCTCAATTTCCAGGCATTTTTTATAATCCGGCTCCTTGATACATTACAAATATCACTTCAGTTTCTACACATTATTTTCATGACAATCCCATTTATAAGTCTTAAAACTTCGGTTTAAATATAGTACTTCATTTATTTAAATAACTAATGGCTACAAGTTTTTAATATTTAGAAGTACCACCTACATGTTTTTTCCTTCAAATTTTCAAAAGATAAATAGACATTTCTAATGCTCTTGATTTTTAAACTAACCAATACTCTCGATTAAGTCCTCATAGGTTTTGATTGTTGCTTTTCTCCTACTGTATAGCTAACTTTTTGCAAGTTGCAATATTGATTTTGCAAATCATGTTATTTTCGCTGAACCAAAAAAGAAAAAACAAAAGGCTAACCAATGAGGGAAAAAAGGTGTTGAGACTAACAATAATTAAAGAAGAAACAATATTCTCTTTCGTCAAGGTGGAGCTTGGCTAATTCTAGCTCCACCTCTTTCTTCTTCACATCGATCTCCATAACATCAAGCCTTTTGATTTTGCACTTTGGTAATTCTCTTCTTAAAGCTGCTCTATGACTAATACCTTGAGTGAAGGTTTCTGACAACAGTAAAGAAAAACTTAAGTAACAATATGTATGTGACTCTTGACTTAAATGTGCTTTTTCCTTTTATTCCGTTGTATGAAAAACTAGGTAACCGTTTAATATTTGAGGGCCCACAAAACCTAAAAAGAAGAAGCAAAAACAGCTTACTATTCACTAGTAGAAAGTAGCAATCCAAAGTCTCAAGATTCAGTCCCTATCGAACCATTAACCAAGGAGATCCCATCTCACCAAACTAAACACTCGAAGACCTGGACAAAATGCATGAATGTTTATTGGATAGTGATAGGGATGAGAATGCTAAATCGTCTGTTAATGTGGACAAAATTTTGACAACTATATGGTCAATGGCATAGAAGATGACTCAAGAAACAACAATAATGCAGCTACTAATTAGGAGTGTATCAATCAGCGTTTACAAAATTAAGAGTGGACAGTTTAAGTGTGTGTTTGGGGGGAGCGTTTGTACCCCAAACGCTAAATTCCCCCCATAAGCTCAATACCCAAACTCAAAATTTTTTTTTGAGTGTTTGTTTCCCAAGGTGAGCAATCAAGCTTAATTCTATCCTAATAGTTTTTGCTATAAGCTCCATTTCTCAGCTTTTACTAATTTAGCTTTTGGGGAGAGTGAAAATGGTTGAAATATTTTTCCAATTGTGTCCAATGTACTATGAGACTTGTTGCAATTTTACCCTTAATGTATTTTTTTTGCTACAAAAATTAATTTCAACTATTATTTGGTGCTTTTAACCCTTAAAATATTTTTTCAACTGTACCCAATGTATTATCAGACTGATTGCAATTTTATCTTTAATATACTTTTTCAATTCCAAAAATTATTTTAAACTATTTTTTGTGTGTTTTTAATAGCGTAGATGAACAGCCTTCCGCGTCAAATTATGGTAGGCGATCTTCCATTCAAATGAATCAATTGCGTGACTCAATTAGAGACCACATTGTACGAGACATGTGATACAAGTTGTTATGTAATATTTTTTGGACAAATTGTGTTAATTTTAAATTCCAATTTTCCCAACTTTAACTTTTATAAATTTTTTTTTTCAATTTTAAATTTAATTTCTTTCTTACTATTCTCTCTAAAATCACTTATGTTTAAGTCAATCCAAACAAGGTTGTAAAAGCTAAATTGACAAACTCCATTTTTTCAATCGTCAATCCAAACATAAATCACATTACACAATTAGACTTTTACCAAAAACAAGATTACCAAAAGTTAAATGGACAAACTCCATTTTTCCAACCGCTGTTCCAAACACACCATAAGTTTCTTTCAAACCAAGAAAATGGATTAAGAATTGGATGACCGCAATCCAAGTGGCCGTTGGAACTCTGTTTTCCAGTATTTTTATTACTGTATTAAATTAACAGAAATTTAATTTTGACAGTATTTTTCCTGTCTTTTTCCGTTGAATTTAGCAACAACAAAAATAAAAATATCGGTTAAAGTATATGCTTAGCTAAGGTGGTGTTTGGGGAAGGATATATAGTGAAACATGGAGAAAATTCCAATATGCTTATACGTGCACTGCCTTTTTGGGAAAGGATATTGAAATTTGGATGTTGATCAACAAATTGCGTACATCTAATCGAGCTGGTAATCAATTTCAGAAATATTTCGAGGAATTTTATTCGCCAAAATTGCAAGTTTTGCAAAACTCGATTTTAAAAGGTGGATAAAATTCCGGCCAAAAAATTAGAAAGTAAATTACGTAATATATCTCAAGCAAAAAAAAAAAAATCGCATAATGTATGGTAATAATTTGAGAGAAGAAAGATAAATCATAAAGCGTTGCGTCATCTAGGTGTGGACTGTGGACTAAAAAAAGTTGAGCTAATTTTATAATTTGAAGCCCAGCTATGGTTTTCGTTTAGGCCGGTAAAGGTGTGATTGGGATCCCATTTGCACTAGGCCATAACTGGCCTGTGGGTTTTTGACTTTTTGTAATATCCATTGTCCTTTGGTCATTTTTATTTTTTTTTTATAACCTATAAATATGGGAATCTGCTTTTTCATTTTTAAGACTGTTTTTCAGCTTATTTCATTGGATGAATTATTAAATTTCCCCCTCCGTTAGTTAATCCACCATTTCTTTCCTGATAGTTTCTTTAGATTTTGAGTTATATATAACTAATCCCCGTAAACTTTTAATTAAGTGAATAAAAACATTCCATATATAGTATATATTGATATTCTATGTGATCGTTTAAGATAGTTTATTTTTAGGTAATAAGTGTTTATAAATTGTGATTTACGATATATGAAGTAAGTATATGAGAGGAGTTTTATTTCGACTTACGTAATAAGTGTTTATTCTTAAAAAATAAACTAATTCAAATACTACTTACATATCATTGAAAGACTACACAATAATAACAAATATGATTTGTATAGATTGTAGTGATTGGGAGGACGACGATGTGCAATGAAAACATGCTTTCCAGGAATAAACTGCTCAACCCTCCGCCTTTTTTGTAAAAAAAAAAAAAAATTGTGTATCGGGATATTCTAATCTTTTAAAAACATTTAGAAATCCTTAATTAAGCCTTTTAACTTATTTAAAAATTTGTTTAAAGTGTCAGCATGAATTTAAATTTTAATATTTTAGTCACATTTAGTTAGGTAAAGTAACGCAAGAAAATTTTAATGACTTAAGAGAAATTTAATATTTGATAAGTAAATGTATATAAATATATGATACTGATATATGAGACCGCCAGAGCTCCGGTGGTTGGTTACTAGCAAAGTGAATGGAGCTCTGGTGTCGGCTGCTGGCCACCGGCGCTGGAGTTCTGGCAAAGGGAGTGAAGATTTTTTATTAAAAAATTAAGGATAATTAATATGTGTTTGGATTAATTTTTGAGAATAACTTTTACGATTTACGAGATAAGTGTATGAGAAGAGTTTTGTCCCGGGTTGCGCAAACCTAGATTTAGAAACTTCCCAAACATCCACTTAGATAATTTCTTAAATTTTGTAATATTTTAAAATTTCAAATCAATCTTTTTGGAATTATTGAAATTTAACATATTTATATTTTTTTTTATCAATTTTAACAGTTTTTTTTTGTTTTTTTCTCTAAATTCAAATGATTTTAACACGGGTTAAAAACAAAGAAAAAGTTAAGATGTTACAATTGCAAGTATTGTTGTCAAATTCACGAGTTGACTCTTCAAGTTTACCGTTTTTACGTTTCTAGCTTACAAAATCGGACCGAGTCACTGGTAAACTCGTGACCATTGTAAACTCGATTAATCTCACGAGTTTATATACCGAGTTTACCATTTTTACGTATCTAACTTATAAAACCGTATTAACTCACCTTTAAACTCATATTAACTTCTTCGATTTGATTATGTTCAAAGGTTTTATATATAAATTTTATAAAAATTTCTTTGTTAAATATAATAAATTATGAATGATGATGGATTTAATTTCAATATTTGGATTTAAAATATATTTAAATCAAATTGTTGTAATTTTTTATATTTTAATTATTTAATTATACACCATTAATATCTATTTAATGATAAAAATAAAATTTTACAATTTTACGATTCGAGTTATTTAAATCGCTATTATGAATTTACTTAAACTCATAAATTTGATAACCTTATAAATTAATAACAAAAATAGCCATAGTGCACCAAACCTTTTGCTTTCAATATGTAAGGCGACATTATGACTATTAAATGGAAATTATTGTTTCTCTTTTTCTTTTTGTCATTCATATCTTGAACTGGATCATTTAAAGATTGTGAGAATTATGATGGTTGGGGCAGGTTTTTACCTAAAAGTCAACCTCTACTCACTTCCCCTTTTCGGCACAGTTACCATGAACATGAAATTCTCTAGTGCGAGACTAAGATATAACATATACTACGTTATTTACACATAATTTAAAGCAAGCATTTTCGTAAGTGTTACATTCTATATAGATATTTTCACTTCAAAATTAATTATCGATATATAGAAATCAATATCAATTTTAAAAATTTAATCTTTCAATTAATCTTTCAAAGTTCATGACAACCCATCATTTGTTAGCTGCTTCTTTACATTATCTAAAATAAAAACTCGAGAAAATATAAAGATGCTGCAATAATGTCTATGAGTTATTTAAGATGTCAAATCCTGATGCCCTAAAAAATAGGATACAACATCTATATAACTATTTTCAAACACCCTCAGTTCAATCAGGGACACAGGACATGTCTATGAGGAGGTAACAATAATGTCAACAAGTTCACAGTCAAATTCAAAACCACACGTTTTCATCCATATTTATATAAAAAAATTTAATTTATATATGACACTTTTTTATAGAAAAAATTGTTTATAAATATTTTATTAGAATTTTTTTTGTCAAATGGGCCCTTACGTACAAACAATCTTTTATGTATTCAATATATCTTTTTTATATAATATTTCATTGAGTTCAAATAATATTTTTTATATGTAAAAGTTATTTCTTTGTGTGTAAACAATATTTCTCATGTGTAAAAGATATATCCTTAAATGCTTTTAGATCCTATTTAGTAAATAAATTCTTAATGAGATAACAATTTTCCCTTTTTTATACGTTGTGTAATGTACCCAAAATAGATCCATATTAAATTTGAAACATTTTATTCCCTCCTGCACGGACAGATTAGGCTCTAGCTACAACAGTATCTTCTCCTTGGTATGTGATACTTTCTTTCATATTAAATGTTTATACATTAACATTAATACATACCATACAAAATCTATAGAGCTCTATTGTAGTGGATGCTTGAAAAGTTTTATAGTAATAATTTACACTACGATCCAGGTCCCAAAAAAAAAATTACACTACGAGGATTTTTTTTATTTTTATTTAGAAGGGTGGACACTAACAATTTGAAGTTATAAACATGATTTAACCCAAAATCTCTCACTTATTAGAGAGTTTTTATGTCATTATGCTACAAAAGCTATTTGTTGTAATTTATAATTTTATATTATATAAAAATATAAAGGAAAAGTTTTTTAAAAAAATCCCTCATTGAAATATTTAGGGTTAATGGTCAATTTTGTTCCAAAAGTTTTCATCAAAAGACAACTAATAGTTAAAATTAACTGGAATAACGGTTAAGGCAAAATTACCCCTCGAAAAACTTTCGAGCCAAAATTAACTCTTAACCCCAAATATTTATTATATTGCCCGAATAGTTAAAAACATGTATTCTTGTGGGTGCAATTTTTCTTTAGTTGAATGTAACATGCTCCAATAGTCTCATATATAAGGTAGGCAGGGAAGTTTTTTTTTTTTCTCTTATTTTATAAGGCATCTCATTAAAGTTTTGAGGTAAATGTATAATTGAACATTTCATTTATTATTGTGTTGACTTTATTTTTATTTGGTGTTTTGTATATTAAATATGGGAAAATTTGAAATGTTGGTAAATTTTATTGTAGTGTTAATGAGATATAAGGTTTTTTTTTTGTATATGTGAAAAATGTTGGAAGTGCCCCCTATAAATAGGACTAAAGAAATATCTTTAACTATAAAAAATATTTTTTTGTACTAGCATTCTAAAAACTAATTACTCTCTCCGGTTCTAAATATATGATAGAGTTGAGTTTTTTTTAGAGAGATTAAGTGTGTGTTTGGTTGGGCTTATTTTTAGACAATAAGTCCTTATTACGCAAGCCGAGATAAAACTCCTCTCACATACTTATCTCATATACCGTGAATCACGATTTATAAGCACCTATTACCCAAAAATAAGCTATTCCAAATGAGCATTAAGAAAATTAAATAAGTTACTTAATCATATCATATATTATATATCATTTTATAAATCATACAAAATAATTTAAATAAAAATGATTAATATAAAAATTTTAAAATAATTTAATTAACTTTTTTAATATCCCAAATAAAATCAAACACCCCCCCCCCCCCCGGTATTTAAGATAAAATGAGAGTGCATGACAACACTCGAATAGAAAGACTACAAAATTCTTTAAAAAATCATGAAAATTATTCAACTACATAGATCTTGTCGGAACTTAGCTTTTAAAACCTTTTCATATTATGACGGAAGAGGCCAGAGAGGCTTTAGTTGCACTTGAAGGTAAAGTTTATTGGGGTGTGGTGGCGTTTGGTTTTTAATATCATGTTTGAAGGGACAAAGAGGATGAACAGAGAAACACAACAGGAACAGAAGCAGTGGGTGTGTGCGAGAAACGATGCACATGAGACCAATTCGTACGTTCACAGATGTCGTAGCAGCCCCAATCACGCTTTCTTCCTCCTCCTCCTCCTCCTCCTCTCAATTCATCAGGTACACACAACTCTCTCTCATCATTCCCCCCCCCCCCCCTCTCTCTCTACCAACTAGAAACACACAAACAAATCTCCCACGTTCCTAGTTCTCGAAACTGTTCAGATGTAACGCAGACCATCATGTTGTTCCTCGGAAAAGAGCGAAACCTCTCTCTCTCTCTCTCTCTAAATCAATCTTCTTCTACGTTTTGGTTTTGATCCCGTAAAAGCTTAATAGAAAGTATAAACATTTTTTCTACTTTCTTCTTCTTTTTTAATTGAGGGTATGTTACATGTCTTTCTTACTTTCTCAGGGAAGGAAAAGAAAAAAGATTTTTTTTTTCCTGATGACGATGGGTATGTGTTGGAAAAGGCATACTCTTCCTTAAAAGAGCCAAACCAAACCCTACCCCCATTTCTCTTTTATCAAACGCTTTACTTGAAAAAGATACAAGTTGCCTTAGCTTATAATATAACACACACACACACACTACTCATAATGGCCTCTTCTTCTCGCTCTATCATCAACCACAGCGAATTCCTCAATTACATAGATGAAGAAAATGGACCAAAAGTTGCAGAACAAGAGATTGAAGAAGAAGAAGAAGACGATGGTGATAATCTAGAAGAAGAAGAAGAGAGTGACTTGCTGCAGCTAAAATTGGGGTTAGGATCTGGTGCAACCTTGTGCAGGAAAACAGTGGGTAATGATGATAATGGTGAAGAATCAAACCCAGTAGCTTCTAGATCTGGGTCATCACTAGGGTTAGGGTTAGGGTTAAAATTATGGCCAAACATGGCTGAGCAACAAGAGGGTTCAGAAATGGTGGGTGTGGAATTGTCAGCAACAAGAAGATTTATTGGGAGGTTACCATCATTGCAAATGGATTCATCACAAGATTGGTATAATCCTGCTCATCATTCTCATCATTACTCTCACTCTGGTTTGTGGTTTACGCTACACTCTTCTACCAACCAGTAAGCAAAAAAGTTTTCTCATTTTAATTCATCATTATATTGAAGCACTTAACTTGCAAGCATATGGCATTTAACATTACCCACTTGAACATAGTGATCTAAAAAAGTAAGTTTTTTGAAATGGAAAAAACTTACTTTACTTACATTTTGGGTTTAATAATCATTGTTGCTTGCTTGCTCCGGTAATAATAAGTGTTCTTCTCTCTGTTCTCTTATGTTCATCATTACAAGACATACAACACAAGCAACCTGAGTTTTGGATATCACGTTTTAGTTTTTCAATTTTCTCTAATCTCTCTTGTCAGTATATATGTAGTTAATTATATCCGTACTGTTGGCGGTTTTTTTTTTTCCTTTTTTCTTTTTGTTTCTGTGTGAGCTGGGAGTTTGGTTAGCTAGATGTAATTAATGATGTTTTTTGGATAAATTCACAGAAGAGGAGAAGCTTTGCCTCAGGTGCCAAAGGCGTACATTAGAGTGAAGTAAGTGGTGCAAGTTAGCATTTGCATGCCTGATCATATATTTGTTTTCCACTTTCTTAATGATGATGTTTATTGAAATGAGTGAAAAAGCTGGCTCTTGCTTTTCTCTTTGCCTTTTCTGTCATGCCCATTTTCTCCTCCTCCTCTTAACTTTCTTTTCAACGTTTTTTTTTCTTATGTCCTTTTTTTTTATATATTTGGGAAAAAGGAACGAAGACATGACGATCTTCATGGTTAAGAAGTATCTGGTTACAAAACTTGGTCTCTTCAACGAAAATGAGGTCAGGAACTAAGGATCTGATTTGATATCTTTATGTTTCTTGTTTGGTTTCTGTAATTTTTTATTGAATCGATGAATAATGATTACATCAAAAGCATGCATGCATATTTGGGGATCAAAATGAAATGACAAGCTCTCATTACGTGGGTCATGTTATGTGTGAATGATCTGTCATCTGTGTGTGTGTGTGTGTTTCTTTCTTTTGCAACTGCCATGCATTTTTGACAGAGAGATGAAAGCCCTAGCTAGGAGTGTGTTTTAGGGTTTATAATTTTTAGAGGGTACTCTATATAGTCTGAAGGGTAGAAGTAGACCACTAATGATGGACCATAACTGTCAACAAGTTTTCATCATCATCTCCTTTTGCATCAACCTCTCTGAAGTGTTAAACAAATCTTCAATTATATTCTGTTAAGAATTTTCGAAGTACATTTTAGGAAAAGTGCCCTGCATTCCATAAAGTTTACAGGAAGAAGTGAAGAACTATACATTAAGGAACCTGAACTTGGAAAAAATTGTAAGAATGCTTTGCTGATTTTGATCTTGTGAAGCTTTTTAATTTTGAACTTTAAAATAGCTGATAGTGAATATTTTTACTGTAAATTTTGTCTAAGTTAGAAGCTTCCTGATTATGATTTTGAGAAGCTTTTAATTTTGGAGTCTTTAAAAAATATGATGGCAAAAAAAAATTTACTATATACCAGTAGTATTTTGTTAAGTTAAAGTCTGATATGTAGACATAATTAATTTTCTCTACTAATTAATTTAATATCAATATAATTAATTTATCATCACTCTAAGAATAAATCATAATATTTTATGTAGGAAATTAATCTTTTATAAACATTAATTGGAGCAGGATTTTTCTTTCCAAACATACGTCAAAATGTCAGGAATCAGATGAAATTTTTGACCCAAGGGTATTAGGGATAATGCGGCCAAATAATTTTTATTAACGTAAAATTGTAACTTAGTATAGGCATTAGGCACTGCATGTGCACGTAATGGTTTTTAATTTGGAAATAATTATTTTGATAAATTCCCATTGACTCCGTCAGTTGCTTCATTGAATGATACATCACAATAATTGTTTAGAAGCCTTTATAAATCTTCTAACTTTGAACATCTACTGTTTTTGACTTTGGTTCTAGGACACAAATTCTCTGCTGTTTGTAGACTTGATTTTTTTTTTTTTTTTTGGTTACCTCTACGATCAATCTGCCCATTTTATCTAAGATCCTGAGGTTTTTATTAGTGCATGATGAAACTATGATGTGAATTATGAGGTTCTTTACAATTAAAATGCCTAATATTTAATTATTGAAACAATTAGTCTACTTCATCATTAAATAGCAGAAGGATCGATGAATAATATTAAATATGGATGGTGATGTAAAACTGATCAAAATAATGCATCATAGAAAAGATTGAGGCTTTGATGTGAGAAACATCATGCATTTTTGCCAATTACTCGTATCACCAGAAACTCACAGGACAGTACACATAATTAAATTGGATTATCTTCCTACATTTATAAACTCCCAATACAGTTAAATGTGAGAAACATCAGGCATTTTGACATTCGAGAGATTGTTCGAGTTTTTACACCATGAACTAAATATCATGCTGAAAGTATTCTTGTTCTCTTTCACATTTTCTTCAATATCAGCTAAGTTTTCAGAGCTAGCTAGCCTGACAATTATAATCCTTGTAACTTTGATGCTATTGCGAGGGATTAGAAATTAGCCATTTTTCTGTAATATAAACAATCCTACAAACTTAACAGAGATGCTGATATATATATATACACACTCTATGACACTTAAGGTTCATGCTTGGAAATAAGCAAAAAAGCCGAACTCATGATAGTAACTTACACTCCCTCCAGTCCTTAATATAAAACATTTATGGAGTTGATTTTAGTCCTTAATATAAGAGATATGTTTCACATTTTTCATTCTTTTTCTAATTTACCCCTATTGATGCTTCCTCAATGATAATTAAGGAGGAAAGGGAATTAAAGAAGATGATGACTTCGGTATTTTAAAAAATATATGTCTAATTTCCTTAATCTAATCAGATCAGATAAATATGTTTTGTATTAAGGATCGGAGAGAATACTACCTATGATCTTTAATATAAAATCTCATTTATAGTGCAATTTGTATTACGAACAGATATTAAATTAAGAACTGGAAGTAGCGTGTGTGCGTGTTAGAGACATGTACAGGTTGAGAACATGAACATTTTATTATGTGCGAGTGCAGGTAGAGATATTATGCATGGGACAGAGATTGATGAATGTTCAAAGCTTGAAGGTGGTGAGGGACAGTATTTGGATACCAGCACTTGTTCATTCTTTACACTCATCACTGGCAGATTCCTGCGGCAAGAATATGACTACCCCAAATTTAATGCCTTTATTTTATCAAAAACATGTCATCTCAAATCACTCATCAAATTATTTCTAGTTGTTAGGTCTAATTATATAATTTTGTCTCTTTCTCAATCCTATCTTATTTATATATGGAACTCCATATATATGTTTTAGATATTTCTTGATCTTCATGTGATGTAAAAGTAGTGCTCTCTCACTATATATGTTTTTGTGAGCATTTTCCTGACTCTCTTTGACAGACATGCTATTGAAGGATCATTAATACAAGTAGGTTATAATTATTTTAGCATATGACAGAATAGGGACTTCTCATTACTTAATTTAGTATACTCTGATTCATAATAAGAAATCACATGCTATATGCTCCTTCTTGTCCTTTTTATAAGCAACTTGTCCCTTAATTACGCAAAACAAACTTGTAGTTATAAATAGCACCTGAGGGAGTGTGTGTGTGTGTAATTTAATAACAAAGCTTGAGAAGCATTGCTAGCTAGCTCTTCATAATTAACAAACTATATAATCTGGAGCCAAAACTTTGTTACTCTTTTTGTTTTTTTTTTGTTTTTGGGTTTGCTTTTGTGTTCAATATCCACGATGTTATTAGCCACAACAACTAATCTGGATTATGGTTCTGTCCTGTGGACGATTTAGACCCTCAATATTATAGGTAAAGTCTGTCTTAAAATTCAGTCCAATACGTCGAATCAACCCATTTTGAGTTGTCAATCTCTTTAAGTTAATTCAAAAGGATTGTATCAGAAACTGCAAATTTTGATAGGTTTGGTCCTTCACAAGTCGCAAGGTAAGAAAACAAATAAAAAAAGTATTTTGGGCAATAAGTTTTGTGATGGGAATGTTTTAGCAATTTTTTCATAGAAAATAAAGCTTTTTTTTTTTTTTTTTTTGTTGACAGAGAAAAAATTTTTGAAATTAAAATGGCACCACACAATTAATGGCATATCATGAAAAGATAAATCATTATGGATGGCTTCATGGTAGGACAATTTCATGATCTCTACGTAATGTTGATGAGATTACTTATGTCCATTTGGTGATAATTACATTCAGCTGTATATTGCACGTAAAGATGAATTATTTATTCATCAGGAAAATAATTTACATTAACTTTCCTTTTTCCACAAGTTATGAGATTTTTTTTGGGCAATTCTAAAGTGTTTCTTTGACCAGTTGTTCAATTATTCCAAAGTGTTTGTTTTTATCCCTTATTCTAATTTGACTTGACTACTGCTTCCTACTTCTTGTACAAGACCCTGTTAACAAATTTTTTGAAATTACGAAAATTAGTTAAATATAAAATTTTCTCCTCTTTTCAAAATTACCTTTAATCTATAATATTTATAAATAAGGTCATGAAGTTTTTAAAAATGGAGCACCAATGTTTCATTAAATTTTATAAAGAATTTTGTATCAAAGTTGAATAAGCAAAAATTTACAACATATTATTATTTTTTATTTACATTTGTTTTGATAGTGCTTGCGTGTTTAACTATGTTTGGAATAACTTTTTTTAGGAAAATAAGTGTTTATTATGTAAGTTGAGATAAAATTCCTCTCACATACTTACCTCATATACCGTAAATCACGATTTATAAGTACTTATAAGTCAAAAATAAACTATCTCAAATGAGCACTTTGTGTGTGTCTTCTCCCAAACAAAAGATGCCTGATTCAATGAAACGGTTATATTATATGCACATTTCAATTTTCAGAGCCTTATGACTTAATCTGTAATTGGGAAAAAAGAGGAAATATAAAAAAGTTATGCATATCACAAAAGTGATTTAATCAAGGAACGAAAAACCGGACCGGGTAATGAACCGGTTATAGCACAGGTTCAAAGGTTAATAGGTCAACCGGGGTCTAACCGGTAGTTGAACCGGTCATAACCGGTCATATTAAAATATTATAATTTATTAGTGATAATATATATTAATATATTTTTAAACTCCTATAGATAAAAATAAAGATTTTTAGAAAAAAAAAAGTTTAAAATCTATTAGTATTAGTTATAATACCTATACTTATGCAAAGATATATCATTTCCTATAATTATTATATCTTTTTAAATAATTTTTTTCATTATTTTCTTCATTTTTTTATATTTTTTCTTTCTTTATCTATTTTTCTCTTCATTTTAGTCTTCAACTTTCCATTTTGCCCTCAAAAAACACAAAATAAAAATTTGAAAAATTTAAAAAAAAAAAAAAAAAAAAGGAAACCGGGTCAACCGGTTGGACCACCGGTTTTAACCGGTTCTGACCGCTCCAACCGGTCTGACCGGTTTACTGGCCAAACCAGACCTGACCAGGGACCGGTTCCCGGTTCGACCGGTCAAACCGGCCGGTCCGGTCCTTTTTTTATACTCTGGATTTAATACATTTTAAAAAAATATAATCTCAATTTACGAATAAATTATTAGTTGAGGTGATAAGAGTTTTACCTTATAAGCAGGAAAATATAAATTTAAATATCGATAAATCCACTTATTGAGAGATATGAGAATCCTTTACTCTCTAAGTCTTAATCTTTTTACTAAAATGCCCCTCAACAAGTAGATGTTTAGCAAGTTGGGATTTTGGAGTCCACTTTTATGATTTTGATAGTGTTTGGATTTTTTCCTGAAACATTGTTACAAACCTGATCCAAAATCGGACAGCCCATGGGCCCTATTGGTGACAGAGGAAAATCTAAATAAATATCAATTGAATTTGGAAAACGTCAGTGGGTTAACATATAGAAATGATAAACAGGTCTCAATGTACTAATTTAAGATTTTGAAATGTGCTTTTATCAAAATACCTTTTAATTTTTTTTTTTTAAAACAACCTTCGTCGTCGTCGTCGCCGCCCTGCTGGAGCTCCGGCAGCCGACACCACCCCTCTAGCGGGACTCTGGCAGTCGGCTGCCAGAGCTCCAGTGACAACTCCAGTAATAAGATTGACTACTTGAGCTTTTTAAATCCTATCAAGCGTTGTTGACAAGTTAAATAATGGCAATAACAACTTTAATATTGGTAATGACAACTTGAGTGTAGCATTAACAACCTTAGGAGCACAATTTATCAATCGCTATACTCAAATTGTCATTGTCCATGTTCAACTTGTTAATGATGCTAGATAGGGTTTATGGAGCTCAAGTAGTCAATTCTATATTAAAGTAGTCAATCACATTACTCAAGTTGTCATTGGAGCTCTAACTGCCAACGCCGGAGTCTCACTGACGGGGTGGTGTCTGTTGCAGGAGCTCCAACAAGGGTTCTTTCTTTTTTATAAAAAAAAAAAAAAAACTTGAGGGGTATTTTAGTAAAAGTATAATATTTCAAACTTCTAGAAAATAATCCATTGAGATTTATTTATCATTTCTATGTGTTAATAGACTTTTTAGAGCTTTTTAAAATTCAAATGATATTTATTTAAAATTTTCCCTTTATACAATTAACCAAAAACTATTTTATTGATGCTCCTAAATGTTAAAATTAATCAACACAAAGTTGGTCTAACGGTGTAAGACCGTACTACATCCCTTTGGGTTTTGAGTTTGAGTCCTAGAGGAAACACTTGTTTTTTGAGGAGCAGCCATGAACCCCGAACTCAAATCAGATAACGGATGATAATATCAAAAAATAAATGTTAAAATTAGCTCACTATCTTTAATTATTTATAAAATTAAAAATTACCAGCAAGAGATTGCTTGAAAGTGGGAAGGGAAGAACACAAATTTGAATGTTAAGAAGCATACTTTTTAAGAGAAATAAAAATCCTTTACGCTCTATCTGTTGAAAGAGAAACCCTTGACGAAACCCAAAGTAATTAAAAATTATTAATTCAACGTATAATTATAATATTGAAATGATTTCCAAGTATATATATATTTTTTAATAAAGATTGCAAATTTATACCAGTGCCTCGAAGTGTAGCCGTTGTTAGTGTGGCTTTAAGCCACTTCCCCCTCCCCACATATGGGTTCCACCTGCCCTAATGTAATAAAAAAAAAAAAAAAGACTGCAAATTTAAGAGAGAATGATAGAAAAGAAATTATGATATTGTAAAATCTTAAATCAGATATCTTTTATAAAATATGTCATGAATTGATTATCAAATTTCATAATTATTTTATTAATTTTTGGTAATAAACTTGACTTAAAATTTTATAAATTCAAAGTTGTTTTTTCTGCCATTATATTTAAGGCGTTAAATTGTTAATAACATATACTTTTTTGTGAGCAAATATTACCTTTGGTCCAGGACATGAGGAGTAGAGCCGGGAATACGGGCCGGCCGGCTCTTCACGGGCTCGGGCCTAAATGGACCGGCCCGTTTATAACTGCTTCCTAAAAAACCCCCAATTTTTAAAGCCCGCGGCCTTACAGGGCTGGCCCTTCACTGGTTTAGGTTAAAACGGGCTTGAACTCATTTTAATTAAAAAAAAAAAAATCTTTTTCAAGTTTTACAATTTATTTATTATTTTACCTTAAATTGAGATACATTATTTTTAAAATTCATAAATTTTTAGTTAAAATAAGCATCTAAAGTCCAAATTAGCCTCTTTTTTAAAGTTTAAATAAATAAACCATTGAAGGAAATAAAATAAATCAAACCATTTAATAAGTGTTTACCTGTTATTAATATTTTATTAGGTATTTAGGTGCCTCTCATATTAATAATTTGATATAATTATATTATATATATTAATTTGTTTTTAAAAAATATTAAACAGGCCTAAAAGGGCGGGCCCTCCAAGGCTTGCAGCCCTACAGGGCCGACCCTTTTAAACCCGCTTCCTATTTTAGCCTTTAAATTATAAGTCCAACCTTTAAAGGACTCAGGTCTAAATAGATTGGCCCGACGGGCTCGGCTCGAACTACCGACTCTAAATTCAGGAGTGTATATGGATATAAATGGTTTTTTGACCCAAACTTTCACTGATATTACAGCCACAGGCCAACTAGTTTGGTCAATATAAAATTCAGGCAAAAGTGTAACATAGATTACTGATAACACCAAACTAAATTATTCAACGCACTCCCACGCTCTCTGGGCATGCGTGGAAACACCGAAACACTACTACTCCCATTCATTTTTATATTTCTTTTCTTTTTTTCCCCTCTCTTTGCAATTAAAAGTAGGGAAAATCCCTATAAAATGTATTGGAAATAGGGAAATCCCAATTCAGTACATTTAAATTCAAAAATCCGGATCAGTCCACTGTCATTACGGATGAACAGTGCCGGTGCCCTCAAAAGACCATTTTGCCCTTCAGCCCTCATTCTCGCCACTTCAGAAATAACAACACCTGGTTCTTAATTAACAACTCTGGATTCTTGATTAACAACTCTCCTTTCTTGTTTCACAACTTCCAAATTTAAGTTTCAAGGCCAATAACAACATCTTTTTTTTTTTTTATTAACAACACACGCTCTTCATTAACAACTCCTTATTCTTGATTAACAACTCCAGTTTCATCTTTTTATTTTCACAATAACAACACCGATTTTGTTATTAACAACACCATATTCTACATTAACAATTCTCATTTCTTGTTTCATAACTTCGTAACAAGACCGGTATTGTTATTGTAAAAGAAAAAAGATGAAATTGGAGTTGTTAATCAAGAATATAGAGTTGTTAATCAAGAATCCGGAGTTGTTAATTAAGAACCAGGTGTTGTTATTTCTGAAGTTGCGAGAATGAGGGCTAAAGGGCAAAATCGTCTTTTGCGGGTGCTGGCATTATTCATCCGTACTGACAGTGGACTGATCCGGATTTTTGAATTTGAATGTACTGAATTGGCATTTCCCTATTTCCAACGCATTTTATAGGGATTTTCCCTTAAAAGTATGTGGTTGGTTTAGTTTTTCAAAATTCATTTTATAATGATGGTAAAATAATCAAGGGTGCTAGTGAAAATATGCATTAATGTTTTACTAATCTTTTTTAAGTTTCTTTGGTTAAAGAGTAAACATATCTTTGAAAATATATTCTTCAGTTCGAATCATTTAACTTAACACCAAATACTTTTTTAAATCTTAGACTCTTAGTTTAAGCAAAATATTGTGAGTTCGGCCTTTTATTGAATGAAGGATGCGAGAATAAAAAAAGAAAATACATTATTCACAATGTGATTATAAAAATTCTATGGGGTCAAATGTGGGTAGAATACTTAGGAACCCTCCTCTCCTCTCTCTCTCTCTCTCTCTCTCTCTCTCTCTCTCTCTCTTTAACCACATAGATCAACATTTGATCAGTTCAAGTTTGATGTTTTATAAAATTATTTTTAAAATATTAAATTATAAAAAGAAAAATAATTAATTAAATACAAGTGACTAAATTTTGATATGAATAATTCAATACTACAATAAAAAAAATAAAAATAGTATTTTGCATTAAACTAAATCTAGATGATTTAAACGGTGATCTAATGGTTATAAAAGGAAGAGATTAAACTAAATCTAGACCATTTAAATGGTGATCTAATGGTTATAAAAGGAATAGGGGGAAGGGGATGAAAATGAAAGGGGAGGGGTTCCGAATAGTGTTTAGAGAATACTTCATAGGCAAACATATTCCTTAAGCCTTTATTTAAATAAATATAATGGTCAAGGTTCATTTTTACTCTGGAGGTTGTCTAAAAAGAGTGATTTTTGCTCCGAAAGTTTGTGTGTGCAATGTTGTCCTGTAAGTGCCAAAAGTGGTGCAATATTGTCATGACTATTGACAAGTGTTAATTTTGATTGTTAAATCCCATGTTTGACCAACTTATGCACATGTGGCTTGCTGTGTTGGAAAATATGGCTTACTAACAAATCATAATGCTCTATCTCACTTAATTTAAAATCCTAGTCATCACTTATTTAATAAATTATAAAAACAAAAATAAAATAAAAAACAAGATACCCAAAACATCCCTAAAGATATAATAATGTTATCCACGTCGAGGTGCCGGTGGGGGTTTGCTGAAAACGTCAGAAGCAGCATATGTGGATTTGTACGTTGAGAAGATAAACCTAGATCAAAGCCGAAATAGCAATCGTCGTTTCCAAACTAGTTGAAGGACGTTGTTATATGAAAATCGAAATCTCTCTTTTTGATGAGTGACCTATAGATGTGTGGGGAGAGTAAGTGAGGATTTTTCTCAGAAACCGGTAACGTTAAGTTCGGATTGAAAGTCTTAGCCTTTGAACGAACGAAAATGAGAGTGGGAGAGAATTGAATATTCAAACATGGTTATATATACGCATTATGTGATACCACCACAAGTATTTGTTCGATGATCATACCCCCAACATTCTCTATGTTGTTTATGCTCGAAGAATAGTAATCAAGAAATATAATTTGCCACACGAAATCTTACTGGTTTTTAACATTATTATATCTTCAAGACGCACAGGTAGTAAGGGCTTTTATGAGTTTGGATGAAAAGGCAAGGAATTGATTACAATGGTGACCTATTGGGCTTGGCGAGGGCATGCTTTCTTTTTGTGGATGTTGGTGGGGAGAGGGATGGAAGGGCATAGAATGAAGAAGACAAAGGAGATAGGGCATTATGATTTGTTAGCAAGTCATATTTTTCAACACAGCAAACCACATGTGCATAATCAAGTCAAACATAGGATTTAATGGTCAAAATTAACACTTACTAATAGTTAGTGTAACATTGCATCACTTTTGGCACTTCTAGGTGATATTGCACCCGAAAAAAGTTTTCGGACAAAATTGTTCTTTTCTAACAACTTCTTGGACAAAAATACACATTAACCCTAAATATAATTATATAATTTTTGGCAAAAATATAGGATTAAGGTCTAATGTTTCCCATAAAGTTGTTACAAAAGACCAATGTTGCCCTAAAAGTTTTTTTAGGGGCAATGTCAGTTCGGAAGATCTCAAATCATATCAATTGGGCTTCGACCATTATTCAGGTTAAGTTTAACAATTAGTTGACTAAATATGTTGATTTGACTTATTCATGTGTCATTCAAGCCGTTTTTATTAAGGTGAAAATTGGCCCAAAAGTGTTTATGTAGGAGCAATGTTGCCTCATAAATTTTTTCAGTTCAATATTGTCTTAAAAGTTTTTAAATTGCAGCAATGTCGCCCTAACCATTATAAAAAGTACATTTGATTACTAGTTGAACAAATATACTGAGCTAACAGTATGAATGACATTGAAGAAGAAGAAGCTACATATGAAGAATGAGCTTACATTCGCTAGAGAGTAACAAAGAAACATATTCAATTACTGGATGTGAGACACAATGGACAAGATTATCGAGAATAAGGCCATTAGAAACCCTCCATAACTATACCTAATAACATCAAGATAAACAGATAGATACCTCTTCGATTTTCTCTTTATCGTACAAGTTGCTTTCACCTCTTTGATTTTCTCCAATTCTTCATACCGGGTGCATTTTTTTTGAATTTGTTTCCTTATTTATAAATCAAATTTAGAAAAAAATGAAGTGGATAACACATAGATATTCTAGATAAGCATATTTTGCTAACAACATATAAACTTAACTTTACTAAGTGAAATTGATATCATTTAAAAACTAACAAGGCAACATTGCCTTTAAGTAAAAACTTTTGGAATAAATTTGTACTTAAACCCAAAACAAAAATGATGTGAATGACATGTAAGCTATCAACTCAGTATATTTGATTAATTAACGATTAAACTTAACATGACTAATGTCTAGGATGAAATTGTTAGGATTTAGAATTTTACAAGGTGACATTGTTGCTAAAAAGACTTTCGAGACAATATTAGTTTTTTTGTGACAAATTTCGGAACAAAATTGGATTTTAGCAAAAAAATAATTACATATTGCCTCTGATCTTTAATATGAGACATATTTATCTAATTTGATTAAATTAAAAAAGTTTGTTAATATGATATGTATTTTCTAAAATACAATATCACTCCGTTCCTTTTTATAAGTTACTTATACCCAAAAAGTTTATTTCAAAATATAAGTCACTTGTAGTATAATAAATGAGTTTTTGACAATTTTACTCCTCATTATGTAAATGCAGTGAGATAAAGGGAAGTGAGAGACTATGTGCATCCTTCATAAGTAAGGGTAACTATGAAAAATTCATCTATTTAATGGTTTTCTTGTTTTGCGAGAATTTGATATGAGTGAGTTATAAAAAGTAATGTTTTAAAAGCTGGACCGGATGTCAAATCGGAGAGGTTATTGGGTCATGGGTCGCATGGTCGAATCGGCGGTCGGACCGTTAACATAATAATTAAATAAAAATAATATTATATGTATATATAATTATATAAATATAAATAAAATATGAAATTTTAACATTACTTAAAAACAAACATATATAAAAACTTATATGTATCATCTTTCTTAAATTCTAAGTTCTAATGCATTGAAATTATTAAAAATAACACAATAACATGTTAATAATACCCATAAATGGTCCCCGGTTTAACCACTTTGGTTCCCAGCCCAACAACCGGTTTGCAGCGGCCTGAAATGGTCCAAATGATGAAACAGTTGAACCATGTTGAACAAGCCGAAATCTCTCTCGGACGCCGGTCCAACCGTCCAGTTTTCATAACATTGATAAAAAGGAATAGAGTGATACTTAACTTCTTTGATTCCTTCGTTTCCTTTTCTACTTAATTATTATTGAAAAAATATTAATATAGATAAATTAAAAAAATATTAATAAATATAATAACTATGTATTATAATTAACATTAAGATCAACTCCTTAAAATTGTTGATATTAAAGATCCGAGAGTAATTTGTAAAGACATCAGGGAACTAGTGAGAGTGCCACGCGCTGGAAGATCAGAGCGTGGGTACAGAAATTCTGATACATCAAATTCAATGGGGCCAACCGCCAGAAGGCCTATAGCAATGGGGTCAGACAAGGTCATTGGGTTTTCCACTTTTCCCCCAGCCTTTTTTAGAGCTTCGCATCTTGTCGTTGCTGCTTCTCTTCGCTTCGCTTTGCTTCTCGCTCACTCTTCCTTCGAAATCATTCCTCTCCTTTCATTTTCTCTTCTCTCATTCTCTTCCTGTTCCATAACCATTTCATCTTTCATCATCAGAATCACACTGACCAGTAACCCATTTTCTTTCCCATTTTCCAGAATTGCCCAGAGAAAAAAAAAATGCCCTCTTCGTTTTTCTCCGCCATTGTCTTGAGATCTCCCGCTTTCTTCACGTCCCCTTCCCCACAAGTCCCACATTTTCCTTCTGATTCTCCTTTCAATGCTTGTCATTGTCATCTTCCAGACCCATTGCGACGCATGGGTTAAAGAATGTGGGTTTCGTGGTTTTTGGAAATATTTCAATAGAAACCTACCAATTTTTCAGCATTTCTGGGTTTTGTTCAGTATCCTTTCGCTGGTCGCAATGCAATTAGGTGGATTCCCTTTTGACCTGTTCTTTTGTTTATAGGAATTAGTTAATGGTTTTTTGGGGAATGGTGTTTAGCATTATATTATTTATGGCGTGTTTTGGTTGTTTGTGCTTTCCTAAATGGGATTCCATTTAGATAAACTATTCTATGGAAAGTTGGGAATCGGGAAGATAGGCATTTTGTCTCAATCAGTGTAGCTGTATATTCCTCTTCTTTTCAGTTGTCTCAGGCTCTCAGCAATGAGATCGGATCAAGCAAATTAATTCTAGTGATTTTTGTGATGTATTTCAATTCTATTAAATAGAGGGATGATACATTTTATTGTTCTTTCGTAATTCTATATTTATTCAGCCTCTTGATGAGGAAGGCGCAATGTAGCACTCTACTACTCTGTGCTTTCCTAAAGTTTTGTTTCTTAGTATTACTTTCACTGCAACATCGGTATTCAACATCTCGATTTGCTTCATAGTGAAGGTTTTAGATGGTTCAGATCTGACCTGTATTAAAATCTGATGCTCTTTGTTGCTTAAGTGCCTTTTGTGCTATCTATTCTCCAGACTGTGTCTGCCTTGATAAATACCTCATTTTTTCAAGATACAGATTTTCTTACTTTCAATGGATTCGGAGTACTTCATTTGATTAAGAGATAATTTTATAATTGTTAATTAGATTTATATGGTGCATGACATTATTGATTATGTGCATCAGGTTATCCGCAAAATGATTTGGACTTATCTCCTAGGAAAAGCTTGGATGGAAGTTTCAGGAAGTCTAGTTCTGGTTTGCAACTGTGACTCTTCTCTTGCTTAGATTATTCCCCCCATATGTAGCTTAGGATATTTTCTGTGTCCTCACGTGTAAACTGCAGTGTTTTCATTTTTGGATTCTCTTATAAAAATTAGAAAGTGGTCCGTTATTGTATGAGAAAATTGACAGGCGAATATTTCTGCCTTAACTGTTCCTAATTCTAATAAGTAATCAAACATATTGCTGAAGAATCTTAATATTTGTCCATGGAAAGAGGTTTTGCTGCTACTCTAGCTTGTAATACTCAATGCACATCCACAAGTTCTCCTTGTTGAGTTTGTAAACTTGTGCATCATGCTTCATTATCTTAGTATTTTCACAGAATTTAACAGCTGTATCATTCAAGTCATCCTAGGAATTATCTTTTTTGGGTTCTAACTAGTTGCTGCTTTATTTATTCCTATTATTAATGAGTAGTGAAATGGTTTTCTATATTGCAGTTGTCTCAGCTGCTCATAGTGTCTCTGGAACTTCAGGAACTAGCCAGTTTGTTCCTATTTCCAGAAGAGTGTACAGGGGGCTCAAGGACTGTGGAAGAAAACTTGTTGACCTGGAGATTTTCACACAGAATCTCGAGGATTGGATTTTGGAGAATATACATGGTGATCCAGAGGAAAGGAAGCAATATTTCAGTTCTCCCTTTACAACTAATGAGTTGCGAAAGCTTGATTTGGCATTGGAGGGGGTTCCATTTCAACAACTAGTGCGAATGCCAAACTACTCTGAAGTTTCTGATGATTTAATTGAAGACCATCTCATTGAAGATCAGTATCTAGCTGTTGAAGATTTCCTTCATGCCATTATCATTGGCCTTTGGCGTACATTCTGGCATAAAAGCGGGCCACTGCCACTGTTTGTGTCTTGTCCCTCTCATCCTGGTTCCAAGTTCTACAGTGTTGAAAAGGCAATATCAAGGGGAAGGCTTGAGGAACTTCCTGGTTTAGCTCTGATGGCGAAAACTGGGTGTGATTTGAAAGTTAGATGGGATCAAGTGGTGTCATTTGCATTGTTTAGGCCAGAAGTAATCTCAGAAAATGAGCTGAGAATTTCTTCTCGCACCATCTGTGAAGCTCTATTTTATGGTTTCCATATTCTTGTTAATCGTAGTTTGACCAAAGTTAATTCTGTCAATAGTGATTCTGTCTTCCTTCTAGTTTTAGGTTCCAAACATGGAGGGGTGGTGAAGTTAAGTGGTGACCTAGGCAAACTTGATTTATTAAACTCGAGCAATCCATACCAATCTGTGGCTGAATGGTTCAAAGCCTGTGCTGAAGTTTGTGTCACCCCAGCAGAACCGATATGGAACCGACTAGGAAATGCAAGCTGGGGGGATGTGGGAACCTTGCAGATATTGTTGGCAACTTTCTATTCTGTTGCCCAATGGAAGGGGCCACCAAGAAAGTCAGTAGCTTCACTAATCTCAGATCATGGCCTTCGCCTTCAAAAGCGCAGGACCGAGTGCTGCATTATTGAGAGTGAAAATGCACTGATTCCTTACCAAGGATCAGCTAACTATGAAACTGGAGAGATTGTTGAACTCGACCAGAATGATTTCTTTCTCAGGAAGCAAGCATCACGCCTGAATCTCAAGCAAGGTGATGTATTGCTCTTGGATGATCCACAAGAAGGTCAGAGAAGTTTCCAAATTCAGGAGTCTGTTGTAGGTGGGAATTATTTTCTATATAGTGCTGTTTCTCTTGATCATCCCTCAGAGTTGTTGACTTTATACGTGGGCGCCCATCCCTCTAGACTTGAGCCTTCTTGGGAGGACATGAGTCTCTGGTACCAGGTACAACGTCAGACAAAAGTACTAAACATTTTGAGGAATCAAGGAATCGTAAGCAAATATCTGCCAGAAATCATAGCCTCTGGTCGGATTTTGCATTCTGGTCCCTGCAAGAAGGAGAGTCCCGGAGGGAGATGTGACCACCCGTGGTGTGGGACCCCGATACTTGTGACATCTCCAGTAGGGAAGCCACTTTCATCTGTAATTGCTTATGAAGGACAGTTCTCAGCTGATGAAGCAATTCGCTGCTGCCGGGATTGCTTAACTGCTCTAAGAAGTGCATCCATGGCCAATGTCCAACATGGTGACGTTTGTCCAGAAAACATCATACAAGTTGTTGAAAGACATGGTTGCAAAAGCCGATATGTCCCTATATCTTGGGGTCGAGCTGTGTTGGAAGACAGGGACAGCCCTGCCATAAACCTGCAATTCTCATCATCCCATGCTCTTCAACATGGGAAGCTGTGTCCCTCATCTGATGCAGAAAGCATTGTCTATGTCCTCTATTTTATTTGCGGAGGGACGATGCAGCAACAAGACTCCATAGAATCTGCTCTTCAATGGAGGGAGAGAAGCTGGGTGAAGCGAACAATACAGCAATATCTTGGGCAGGTTTCTGCAGTTTTGAAGGCATTTGCTGATTATGTGGATAGCCTTTGTGGGACACCATACCCAGTTGACTATGATATATGGCTAAAGAGGTTGAATAGAACAGTGGACGGATCGTCATCAGATAGAGGTAAAATGATTGAAGAAGTGGCCACAACATTGAGATTAGAGGATGCTGCAGAGTCCTCTGGAGCTTCTGGGCCTTGATATGATTGCCTAGAAAGACTGATTTTGGTGGTTTGTTTTTGATTCTTTGTAAATTGCAAATTGGAGATTCAAATGCTTTTTATTAGATTGCCATATTGTGTAGGACTTGCTTAGATTGTCAAGTATCATTTTGGCAGAATTTGAAAAGAGAAAAGGTATTTCTTGGGAGTGATTACTGTTTTTGTCTGCTGGAGAGTTAACAACAAAATTCAAGTCTGTGTGAATATATGAGTGTATGCTAAAGTTTCAATACATGTTTGCTTCTTATTTGGAAGCATGTGGAGGTCTCTGAAATGGAGGAAGTTAAAAGCGAATGTGTTTATGTGTACGCTCTAATTTTTATTTTGTTTTACTTTTTGGGAACTAAACCAACCTCTTTCTTTTTCTTTATTTTTTGGGATAAAACAACCTCTGTGGCTCTATCTATCTGTCGGAAGTGTGGCAACCCTTTCTTTTTGTAGTTTTGTTTCATCTTCAAACTGTCAGAACTTTTAATATTTGGTCAAAACTCAGAACTTGTACTTTGGAAAGAAACGTTTTTCATAAATGTCTGGATATTTAATCCTGAGGTATTTATTCACTGTGCAGAGGACCAGGGCTAAAAATTATTACTTTGAAGGATCAAACGAGCGTTAATTATTCGAACAAAAAAAAAAAAAGGGTTGATTAACCATTATATCCTCATAAAAATTTTTCTTGTCGCAGGTGTCGAAACGTGGCTTGACACCGTTGATTATTCGTCAAACTACATGCATGTTTGGAAACACTTATATTTTAAATATAAGTGTTTATTATACAAGCTGAGATAAAACTTCTCTCATATTTATCTTGTATATCGTGAATTACGATTTATAAATACTTATTATCTAAAAATAAACTATTTCAAACGAGCAGTGCTACTCCATTAGCAGAGCTGTCAAAGTACGTTCAGTCAATCCTCACTCGACAGCTCGAAAGCGGATTAATACCAACCCACGTGATTTGTATTCGCTTACGTACCATGCGTGCTTTGTCGCACACTCCTAGACCTATTTCATTGGCTTATTTGTACCCGGCTACGAGCCTGTTTGGCACAGCGTTAAAGGAGGGTTGACGCGCGATAGATTAAAAAAAGCCCGATAAGCATTTGATGTCCTGTTTGGGTTCACGATTTGCATTGCTTTTCCTTTATCGTGGGTTAATAATAAAGCTCACAGCTTGAGCTTTAATCACGCAGCGGCACAACAGACTTCACGCTTTGGTGTATTTTTCCTTTTTTTTCAATGATAATTGAATTTTTATTATTTTATCAAATTTTATTTATTTTTTTTCACTTCAATTATTATAATACATACAACTTATATATATATATATGGAGTATTCAATAAGATTCATGCCCTTTTCAGTCATTTTCCATTTTAACGGGCTTTTTAAACACCAATCCAAATATTTTTAAGGTTAAAGAAAAAGTCACTTTTTCTACCGTCAATCCAAACACAAATCACATCTACTTTCTGACTTTTTTCTTATCTGACTTTTTTAAAAGTCAGGCAGCAAAAAAAGTTATTTTTTTACCGCTAATCCAAACGGACACTACATGATGGCACTCCCCTCGACCCATCCTCACTCCACAACCCCGTCCTTGATTAATCTGATCAGACGCTTGCTTTTTACTTGTAAACATGGTAAATCCCTTTTTCTAGCTTACTCTATTAATTAACCTTTATATCCTCACAAATTTTTTTTTCTTAAAACCCTTTCTTTTCTCTCCACTTCAATTGATTTTAGTCATTTTTCTTAGAAACTAGAAATTTCCCCACCATTTTTTGGGCAAACCCTTTGTTGGCCATTTAAAATAATTGTGATTATGATCTCATGATCATTCATATTAACAAATCTTATTATATCCAGATCCTTTATGGAAAATTTCCTTCTGCAAATTAATGCCTAACATAATTTCTAAGAAGTTTACTCAACGCAACTTAATATCTCTGATTATTTAATCAGTTAAAATATCAGTCTTTATATTTTAGAAAATAAAAATTTATATTTTATGAAATTTAATATTAAAGTTATTTTTTTATATTATCATCCAGTATTTGATTCGGGATTCGTAGTTGTCCCTCGCACCATATATGTCTCCTCTGCATTTGAATTCGAGAGTTAGAGAGATCTAGCGGAGTCTTACACCGTTAGATCAACTATGTGTTAATTAGTATTAAACTTTTAAATGGTTGAAACTATAAGAATTGAGTTTCGGGTATGTTAAAGTTTATGAATCAATTTTTAACTCAATCAAAACTATTGGAATTGGGATGCATAACTTCAAGTCAAAACTATAAAGAAGGTTAATATCATTATTAGTTTGCATATTTTAAACGAATTTTGATTTTGATCCCTTAGTTTTTAAAAAGTTGGTTTTTGTTCTTGAGCTTATTTGAGATAGCTTAATTTTAGCTTGTAAGTGCTTTTAAATCATGATTTATGGTATATGAGGTACATATGTGAGAGGAGTTTTGTCTCGACTTATGTGAAAAGCACTTATAAATAAAAAAAATAAGCTATAGTTTCATAAAAATTTGGTTTGAATTTAATAATTGATCCAATAAAAATTTTGATCCAGCGCTTGTTTGGAATGGCTTGTTTTTGGAAAATAAGTGCTTATTACGTAAGTCGAGATAAAACTCTTCTCACATACTTACTTCATATATTGTAAATTACGATTTATAAGCACTTATAAGTCAAAAATAAACTATCCCAAACGACCTAAGTCTTTATGAAATTATAGGAACTAAAAAAAATTTAGGGAGAATGACAAAAAAAATACTATTTGAACTTCAAAATCCCGCTAACAAAAAGAATGATGGATTTGACAAGAATAGTAATGGGATTGACAACGCAAATCTTTGTTAAAGGACTAATTTAGGATTTTGAACTTCAAGTGATATTTTTCTGTCATTCTCCCAAAAATTTAAAACTATGAGAATTAAAACCAAAATTGGATGATAAGTAAGGACTAATAACCAAACATTAACTTTCCCTAGTATTTTTAGTAGGAAGAACTACACTATAGTCCCACAAAAGACAATATACGAAGAAATGGTCTCAGAAAATTTTGAGATTACTCTCAAGTCCCATGGGACCATTTTGTAATAAATTGGAAATGGCTAAAATCCAAAAATACCCTTGTCAGATAAATAGAGAGAGGGATGGAAAAATGAAGCAAAACTCAGAAACGACCAGATCTGGAAATGGCGCAAGAAGCAGAATGAAGATTATTAGCCAATATTGAAGAGTAAGGTATGAAATTGATGCCAACACCTCTCTTGTCTTCATTATTCCATTTGATTCATGGTTTCTATTGAGTGGGTAAACAGAATTTTAGGTTTCCTTCGTGCATCTCCATTTTGGCTTGAAAAATGAGAAAAACTATTATTTTTTATGTGTGGGTATTATCCTCCATATGCTTGTAAGCTAAAAAGGCAGACCTAATAAATGCAATGGATTTATTTTGGCTGTGGTTTCAATGTGTCTGGGTATGGTTTAGTATGCTTTGTTTTTGCTATCGGTATACTCTGTTTTTTGGTTCATTTGTGCTGTGTTTCTACAATAAAAGGGCTAAGGAATAAAGATGAGAGTGAAAGATTTGTGGCTACATAACCTGATATGCGAAGGAAAAAATATGTTGTTAATAGGAGCAGCGACAGTTGTCAATGGAGGCTGTTGAAATTGTTAATGACAACTATAAGTCATATTTAAATGTTTTTTTTACAACTATAGGTTTTGTTGATTGATCTTCATTTTGGCCTTGATAAATGAAAAAGCTGTCTGATTTTTGTGGGTATTGTCTTCCATATGCTTGTAAAATATAAAGACAAACCTAATAAATACAATGAATATGTTTTGGTTAAGGTTTCAATGTGTTTGAGTATGGTTTAATATGCTCTGTTTTTACTGTCATTATGTTCTGCTTTCTAGTTCATTGTGTTGTATTTCTGTAGTAGAAGAGCCAAGGAATGAAGATGAGGGTGAAAGGCTTGTGACTACATAATCTGATGTGTGTAGGAAAAAAGTTTTGTTAATGGGAGTAGCGATAGTTGTCAATGGAAGCTGCTGATCTTGTTAATGACAACTATAGGTCATATTTAAATGTTTTGCTTGTGGTGTAATGATGTTTGGCAGGGGTTTGCAACATTTGCTATGTTTTTTAGTATTTTGTGCTGTTTTTAGTTATTAGAAGTGGGATTTAATGAACATGTTGTGAAAGTTGTGAGGCTGGAAGTCCTGATTATAAAGTAAGAATGTGTTGTTGATAGGGGTAGCGATAGTTGTTAATAAAACTGCTGAAATTGTTAATGACAACTATTTTGTGCAGGTGGATAGCGGTAATGGCTAGCACGTCTGGCAAGATTCTATTATATTTCCTTTATATAGGGGGAAGATTTGAAGTCAGTCGAGGCGGTGATATGACATATGTTGGGAGAACGGTCAGATCTAGAACTATTAAGAAAGGGACAAGTTTTGAAGAGTTTAAAACAATGATATGCTCTATGTGACCATGTGCACACTCATTATAAATATCGTTACATGTTTGTAATGATCAGGTGTAATGATATTGTATAGATATGATGTTTTTTGTTATGATCAGCTTCAAACAAGTTGTACTTGAGACGTTTGTTGTAATTATGAATTATAGAGTAATTTTCATGAGTTAACGTTAGTGCTAAAGTTATGTAGTACACATATGACTCCATTGACAACCGCAAGAGACTCCATTGACAAGTCGAGTAGACTCCGTTGACAACTCATTAAGCCTGAATGTAGTTGTTAATGGGCGGCCATTGACAAGTGGAAGAGCCTTCATTGACAAGTCAATGAGACTCAATTGATAACTCTAGAGGTCTCTATTGACAAGTCCAGAAATCTCCATTGACAATTCATAGGGCCTTTATGGATAGCTCAATAGGCATCCATTGACAAGTTAAAGAGCTTCTATTGACAACTCCATAGGCCTCCACTGACACCTCAATGGCCTTCTATTGACAAGTCAAGAAGCCTTCATTGGCAAGTCATAGGGCCTCCACTAACAACTCCGGGGTCTCCATTGACAAGTCAAGGAGCCTTCACTGATAAGTCATTGGGCCTCCGTTGACAACTCTTCAACCCCTCTATTGATAAGTCAAGGAGGCATCAGTGACAAGTCATATAATATGACCACCTAATTAATATTGAATATCAACAACATAGGTAATCTGTAAATATGTACAAATAAACCATCATTTTCCAATGTGATCATAATTACATATATATATATATATATATATATATATATATATATATATATATATATATATATATTAACAAATTCATAGACGTACATTGATAACTCTATGAGCCTTCACTGACAACTCCAGGTCCGCACATATGTTATATCACCACCCCCACTGACTTCAAATTTCCCCCTATATAAAGAAAACATAGTAGAATCTTGCTAGACATGTTAGCCATCACCACTGTCCACCTACATAAAACAGTTGTCATTAACAATTTCAGTAGCCTTATTAACAACTGTCGCTGCCCCTATTAATAACACATTCTTACTAAATAATAAGGACTTTCAGCCTCACAACTTTCACATCATGTTCATTAAATCCCACTTCTAATAACTAAAAACAGCACAAAAATACCAAAAAACATAGCAAACGTTTCAAATCCCTGCCAAACATAATTACACCACAAGCAAAACATTTAAATATGACCTATAGTTGTCATTAACAAGTTCAGCAGTCTCCATTGACAACTATCGCTACTGCCATTAAAAACACTTTTTTTCCTACGCACATTAGATTATGCAGTCACAAGCCTTTCACCCTCATTTTCATTCCTTGGCTCTTCTATTATAGAAATACAACACAATGAACCAGAAAATAGAGCATAATGACAGCAAAAATGGAGCATACTAAACCATACCTAAACACATTGAAATCTCAATCAAAACATATCCATTGCATTTATTAGGTATGTCTTTATAGTTTACAAGCATATGGAGGACAATACCCACAAAAATCAGACAATTTTTTTTCCCATTTATTAGGGCTAAAACGAAGATCAATCAACAAAATTTATAGTTGTAAAAAAACATTTAAATATGACTTATAGTTGTCATTAACAAGTTCAGTAGCCTCCATTGACAGTTGTCGTTGCTCCTATTAACAACACATTTTTTCCTTCGCCTATCAAGTTATATGGCCACAAACCTTTCACTCTTATCTTCATTCCTAAGCCTTTTTATTACAGAAACATAGCACAAATGAACCAAAAAACAAAGCATACTAAATCATACCCAAACATATTAAAACTACAGCCAAAACAAATCCATTGCATTTACTAGATTTTCCTTTTTAGTTTACAAGCATATGGAGGACAACACCCACACAAAAAAAGATAGCTTTTCTCATTTTTCCAATGAATGAAAAACCGGACCGGCCGGTTCTACCGGAAAACCGGTGAACCGATCCTCAGTCCGGTCCGGTTTGTTGTTTTAGAGAGGGGGAGGTCGAACCGGTGGAAACCGATCGAACCGGTCCAAAACCGGTGGGTCACTGGTTCAACCGGTTTGCTCTTTTTTTTTTTTGAAAAATGAGATATCCGGTTAAAAAAAAAGCTGAAAAATAAAGAAAACCATAGATTTAGACCGATATACATACAATCTATAATATTTTACTAAATTATAAGAACAAATTTTAATTTCAAGGCTACAAAAATTTAAAAAATAAAAAGAATAAAAGAAAAAATATTATATATTATATACATATAATATATAATATTTTAGTCAATTAATTTTATATGATTCAAGTAATCAAATCTAATATAATCAATTGATTTTATCTATAGAAGTTTAAGAATATATATATATATATATATATATATATATATATATATATATATATATATATATATATATATATATATATATATATTGTTACTAATAATTGGTAATATTTTTATATGACCGGTTTGATTACCGGTTCGATCACCGGTTCGACCCCGGTTGAACTATTAACCCTTGAACCTGTTCCGTGACCGGTTCATTGACCGGTCCGGTTTTTTGTTCCTTGCATTTTTCAAGCCAAAACGAATATGGATAAAGGAAACCTAAAAATCTGTTCATCCACCTAACATAAAACATGAATCAGATGGAATAATAAAGACAAGAGAGGTGTTGGCATCAATTTCATATCTTACTCTTCAATATTGACTGATGATCTTCATTCTGCTTCTTGCGTCATTTCCAGATCTGTTCGTTTATGAGTTTTGCTTCATTTTTCCATCTCTGTATCTATATTTCTGACAGGGGTATTTTTGACTTTAGCTATTTTCAATTTATTACAAAATGGTCATAGGGGATTTGAAAGTAATTTAAGAATTTTCTGAGACCATTTTTTTGTACGTTGTCTTCCATGATATTACGGAATAATTCTCCCTTTTTAGTATTTAAATAATAAATAATTTTCTGACACGATGAACCCTTGCCATGGGAGATGGAATTTCTTCCATTGCACGCCTTTGGAGTTTGGACCGGTTTTAAAGAGTGCGTCGTTAAGGATATAATCGAAAAAAATAGTGCGTCGTCTTCATAAACCCCTGTCATCTGAGGTGCTGGGCGCTGCCTTTTTTGATCAAGAAAGTAGTGCTGATGGAGGGAGAATGCTCGGAAGCAAAATCCTCAGATGAAATTTGGGCTAAACTTGGTAAGCATACAATTTGAATTTCTTCTTGGGTAGTTTACACATTGCATGCAAAAATCAGACTCAGATATGCTACTTCGAAATTTCAAACTGGTTGCTCTATATTCTTGCATTTTTCTTGCTAGGAATTCGTCTTTCCCCCTGCTTGAATTGGATTTTCTTGAAACCCCTTGAAAATTACAAGGACCGGAGGGCAATTGGACAAAGAAAAAGAATGTCTTTTCTCCATTTAACAGCTACAATGGCACAGACTCTTTTTTCTTACTCAAAGTAGCTTTAAAACTTATAAGTGATTCCCATAATTTCCACTACTTCAGTACTAGACTATGGAGTTTAGATTATAACGTGGCCGTCTATTGTAGCTTTGTTCGGAATGTTTATCTGATATCAATTTTTGGCCAGTTATACGGTCGTCTGTTTTATTGGACCATTGTATTTGATGCGCATTTGTGAGGATGTTTCGGGTCGTGAACCAAATGCTAGTTTACAAGCATACAAGCATATTTGCTTTACCTATTTTATATTAACAAATGAAGTCACTGATTTATTTCAAAGTTTTAAACTTTTTTAAGGTGCTCATTTCAGTCAAACTCTCGCCGTTTTTTGCAGTTCCATCAGACTCAAGATATTCAGATGTAGAGATAAGGTCAGAAGAGAAAGTAATATGCTCTGAGATCACGTCTTCTGGTGATAAACAAAATTGGTGCAAAATAATAAGGAACACTGATTTATGTTCTGCCACAATTGAAAACAATAGGTACTCATGCAACTACATGATATAGTTAAGTAGTGAGTTAGTCCTGCTCCTGATATTCTATGATATATGTTGTGATTTTCTGAAAGGAGAAAACCTAAGTTCACTTCCCTAGATGTTTGCTAATTAGGTTGTTTAATAAGAGTTCCTCTGCATGTTATAGTTTTATTGAAAAACTCGATATCAAAAACCTCAAAAATTGCACCAAAGTTCAATCCTTATTTAAAATGTTTTATTGGTAAGACCTAGGAACCATGGCTTTTAGAACTTGAAGATGCAATGGATGTGGCTTTCAAGTGATAGACCTCGTTTGTACATGGTAATAGACAGATGTCATTTAAAACTGTCTTTGAAGCAGATAAATATTATGTTGTATGGATGTCTAAAACCTTTCAAGTGATGCTCGATATTAGGAATAGTAGTAAATAACACTTTTTCTCTTTGCATGAATTGAAATCACTATAACTTGTTTCAGCTATATGAAAGGGGTGCAGCACGGCAGTGTGAATAATCCTTGCATAGCTTAACGAATAAATGATAATTTATAGTGTTACATTACTTTTTCCTGTCTCTTTCTTGAAGTATTGAAAATCTGGAAATTTTCCTCCACCTCTTGTTTTTCTGTTCTCTCCTTATTTTTGGCTGTAACTTGCTGTAGTCAAAATACTATATTAGTTGATGGGGCTGAGGTCCACAATGAAGACTCCATTCTTATTAAGGATGGAAGTGAAATCATTTCAGGTCCTGATAGAGAAGGTGCGAGTTATTCTTTCTAAGGCCTTTGCTAGTGTAGCAATTCCTTTTCATATTTTCTGGATTAAATCATTGTTTAGTTTCATCAAGAAGCAAAGACACAAGGCTAAGTCTATTTGTCAATTCTTGTTGAACAAGGTTGTCTATAAAGCTTTAAAATTGGGTCAACTGACATGTTATGTTTCTTTTCTTCTAGCATTGAAAATTGATTTGACAAAATTGGGCGACATTGATTTTTCGTTGTTAATAGCTCTCAAAATGTTGTCCTTTCGTAAGTATAGTGAATTAATGAAGAGTTTCTTTTGGATATCAATTTAAAAATTCATGTCATTGGCCATTACATTCTTTTCCGAGTGTACAGAAGCATAATTTTTAGTTAAGGAATTGTTGCAATCTTAACCCTAAATGAGATTGCATGTAAACATAAAAAAAGTTGATCCCACATCTCTACAATGATCTTTCTTTAAGATGGAAAAAAATTGTAATTGGCACCATCAAATACCAAACTTGGGTTTACCTAAAGGCATTTGGTTCTTTTGATCTAAAAGAAAATTTGTTTACGTTTATTGTAGAGTTGGATACGTTTCTTAATTTAATCACTCAATCTCTGGTGCCATTTTTTTCAAAATGTCTAGACTGGTTTTTGGTTACATCAGTTTTCTTTTTCTCTTAATGCCATTAGGTTTTGTGAGCTATAAATTTAATATCACGTCTAGCCCAGAAACCAGCCAGAGGCAGCTAAAGGTTGATAAGCCCCTGCTTTCAATGCATTCTTCCTTACCATTCCCATCTGTAGCAAAGCAATGTTAATGACCATGTTTGCTTTTGCAGATACATGTGGATGTTGACAATGCAAAATGCAGCATCTGTTTAAACATATGGCATGATGTAGTTACAGTTGCTCCATGCCTCCATAATTTTTGGTTTGCTTCTTATCCTTTACATCTTTTTAGATCTCCCCTTCATTTTCACTGGCTTCTGCTTGAACTGCAATGTGGCATTTCAGCAACGGTTGCTTCTCAGAGTGGTTAAGAAGGTCGCAAGAAAACCATTCAACTGTACTCTGTCCTCATTGTAGAGCAGTTGTACAATTTGTTGGCAAAAACCATTATCTACGAAACATTGCTGAGGTAATTTTATGCAGTAGTGTCTGATGAAAACTAACTTATCTAGACCAGATATAATTAAACAAGCAGGAGTTGTCTACAAGAATATCTGCAAAATAGGGACCAAATGGTGATATTGAGTGTGGATGGGAAGGGAACTTGGTTCAGACTGTTTGACGCATAAACTTAGGTTTAAGCCTTATATTTAATTTCTCAAAATAAACTGGCCTAGTTATCTATTTGTTTATGTTGACCAAATGCAGAATTCCTACTCGTAGTAAAGTTGACATTGGAGATGAGCTATTGTAATACCTAAAAGCTTCAACCTATATTGATCACTCTGTACTGGCTTTGCTTCTATTCTTGAATTTTTAGGCTATGCTGTCGTTGTGCTGCCTCCTAGATTGAGATTTGATATACTTGTACAAGAGCATAATTTCTTGTCCTAACAAATTCTTACTAAAAGCTTATCTAATTTTACTGAGTAAAGTTGACATTGGAGATGATATGATGGGCATGATAGATAAAATTTGACTACTTCCTCACTGTACCGGCATATGCCACATTCAGCTGTTTTGTTCAAGTTCTTGTTCATTTTAATTATGTCTTTTATATCATTGTGTGTTGGCCCTCTTTGATTGATCTATCCCTTTTCTTCTCTCTTTTTTTGTCGTTTTTCCCCTTTTGAATAGGACATACTAAGAGCTGATTCTTCCCTTGGACGCTCAGATGATGAAGTTGCACTTTTAGATTCGTATTCATCAATACGATCAAACCTTGTGAGTAAGATGAGTTACTGTCCTTTTATTTTAAATGTATGCCTTCAAGTGTAGTACTAGTATTGACCTTACATGGCAAGAACTCTGGTATCACGTGTTGGACAAGTGTGCTGCCTATTTGAAAAGGCAAGATGCTATCAACAGTTTATCTGTCTCATTGGACATGCCATGTTAAATAAATATTTTAGTTCCTGCCTAGTACATAAGGTGATTGACATATGACAAAGCAGAATTGTCATCCTGCTCTTGTTTTTTGCATTGCTTGTCTAGCCATACTTGGTCTTTAAAACGAGAATGAACTTGAAATCTTGCTTTTGTTCGTGTCTAGTTGTATAATAGCATGCCCATGCCATGCAATCTTTTCTTTTCTCCTTTTCTTTTTTTGCTGGGAGTTTAATTTTAAGTGATGTTAGTATTGGCCGTTAGCCAAAAAGAAAATGTTAGCCAGACGATGGGCCTTGCCCTGGCTCAAACCCCTTTCAGTTTTCAAAAATTGCTTGCCACCGTGAATTTAGTTGGATTTCATGATCTTTCATTGTTGATTAATCATTTGAAATTGTATTTGGTTAGGTCATTGGATCTCGGCATAAAAGTCGAAAGAGGGCCTACTCTCCATTGAACGAGCAGAGTGATGACACAAACCTTCAATGCCCACAGTGTGGTAATATAACTGTCATATAATATCACATATGGAATACCCCAAGACGACAACACTTGTGCAGCATGATATTTTTTGCCCCATGGAATAATTTTTTCCCCAATCCCTGTCATTTCCTTATCCCTTTTGTTCCTGCCTAGAATTTTTGCTTTCATTCCATACCTATTTGTCTACATTTGTGCTCATTATTCTGACTTTCTTGGCCAATTTCATACTTTAACGAGAGGAGAGGATATTTTCCTAATCTGTGATCATTTTTATTTCATTTCTGAAGCTTATTGAGTTTATTATAATATTCAGTCACTCAAGTTGGTGAGTTTCAATGCAACCGAAATACAGTTCATCTTCAATGTCAAGCATGTGGAGGAATGATGCCTTGCCGTAATGGTTTTTGTGTTGCTCAACATTGTGAGTTCTAATTTGTTGTGACTTAAATATGGTGCAAGAAATTATTTATTTATTTATTTTCCTGGTTTTCATAGTATTGATTTTAAAGTGGGGTGATAAAACATTTCTGTTTGTATCACTAGCTTGTAGACTTTGTACTAGTTTCACTAAAGCAGTGCTTATTGATTTATTGGATATAGAGATGAAATAGAACTCTGCATTGCATTTGGATAATAATAAGTAAACAGAGCGGACCTATATTTTGTATTTTGTTTGGTCCTTTGTAATGAGCTCCAATTTCTGAACGATTTGACTTGCTAAAGGTTTTCAATTTTCTTTTCTTGCAGGTTCAGGGTGTGACAGAGCATTTTGTGGAGCATACTGGCACTCTTTAGGAATAACCAGGAGTGACTCTTATCCTGTTTGCAGCCAGGATACTTTAAAACCTGTATGGATTACTTTGAACCACACACACACACACACACACACACACACACAAAACAACAACAACAACAACGCCTTTATCCTACTAGGTGGAGTCAGCTACATAGATTATACGACGACATTGTGTTTTGTCAAAAATCATATCTTTAGATATATTATTAACCAAAAGATTTCTCTCTATGACCTCATTAAACATTCACTTTGGCTTTCCTCGATCTCGTTTTATAGGACTCCATACACACACACACACACAACAACAACAACAACAACAACAACGCTTTTATTCCACTAAGTGGAGTCAGCTACATGGATTGTGCGACGACAACGACAACACACACACAACAAAAACAACGCCTTTATCCCACTAGGTGGAATCAGCTACATGGATTGTACGACGTCATTGTGCTCTGTCAAAAACCATATCTTTAGATATATTATTAACCAAAAGATCCCTCTCTATGACCTCATTAAGCGTTCGCTTCGGCTTTCCTCGATCTCGTTTTATAGGACTTCATATTGCTTGATCAACCCTCCTCACTGGAGCACTCAATGGTCTTCGTTGAACATGTCCAAACCACCTCAAACAATTTTCTAACATTTTTCCTTCAATAAAGACCACTCCAACTCTCGTTCACGTATGAGTATTAAGAATCTTGTCTTTTCTTGTACGACCATATATCTATTTCAACATCCTCATCTCAGCTACCCTTATTTTATGTCTGCGCATATATATATATATATTTTTTTTGGGGACCAAAAGTGCATAGTCAGATCTGAAAGAGCATAGTTTTTTATCTTTTCAGAATTAGTGCCTTCACTAGGTGGATTTATTTCCATCTTACACCATCCATCTAGTGGGCAGTACAATATTTTTCTTGCTTGGTTGTTATTGATGTCTAGGAACTGTGGCTATGGAACTGTTATGGTTGCTGAATCTAGAATATCATGTACATGTTTTTTGCTTTGCAGATCGCAGAACATAATATATCAAGAATCCCTGCTTCTGCACATGAAAAGAATTTACATGAACAGAATGTATGCATTTAATGGTCCCAAATGTTGATTGTTGTCAGTTTTAGACTTTTAACCCATGATGTTTTAATGTGATTGTTATCTCTGTGGTTTTGCTAGATTACAGAGAGTTGTATTAGACAAATGGGGAGGACATTTCAGGATGTTATTGCCGAGTGGATAGTAAAGCTGAACAACAGAGAAATAGGTAGAGTGATAATTGACCGATAACAGTTCATCAGATGTGCATTTTGGGTTTTAAACGCTCCTGTTTAAATTATTATGCCCACTCATACAACTTCTTTCCCTTCTTATTTTCTTGTTGGTAGCTGCTTGGTACTTTTCTTCTCTACACTAGTTTATTCGCATGTAAAGTCAACTAAATTAGAGATAATATTGTGTTCTTGCCAGATAGAACAAGGTTGCCGCTGAATCACTCTGAGATGATAACTTCTAGGACACTTGTATGCTGGTAAGCTTCATACTCGATCTAAAGTGGATTTATGCAGATTTATCAGGTCAAGTCCTAGAATTTTGAACTGTATTGAGAGCTGGTTTTAAACCATTCTATGTAACTATATGTTACATAACATGTGAGCCTACTCCTTTATTACTGCTGTGAATTACTGTTTTGAGTTGCTTCTGTCTATTTTCATTTTGCGAGGGTTTAGAGTAAAAAAGTAACGGATATTCTCTATGGCCTCTCTAGGTTTTATTTTCTACTACAGTAATTTGCAATGTTGTTCGAATTAGGTCAAGGTATTAGTTTTTACTGCCTACGTCCCTTCACTAGTGGTGAAAGCTCTAAACTCGAGCTTTCATAAGTTTATGAAATAATACCTTTAAGATTTTTATTTTTGGGTGGGATGCCTTTAGAAGTATGGAAGCAGATTTGTGCTTTTGTTTATTCAAGAATATATAAACCATGTCGCCAAGCTGCTTTTAGCTGTGATTTTTAAAATAGTTTCAGCAAATATTAGCTTTTGGCTGCTTCTACTTTTCTAATGGTTTTTTAACAGCAGATTTCTTCTATTAAAAAAAGAAAGGAGACCTATTCAAACAAGCGACGTGGTCATCATGCATTTCTTGTCTCTTTGTTCTAACTTGGAGACCTAACTAAACTCCTTGCTTGCCTAGTCAAGTGATGGCAATTTCTACTATTTAAAACTCAAGTTTTAAGCCAATTTCTGGTTTCTCTTTTGGGACACGAAATAAGCTTGAGACGGGTTGAATTTAGGGTTGTTAATGTGGATTCTAACTTGGGGACCCATTTAGAATTAAATTTTCATTGCTTTCATGTAAAACTGTTACACTGGAAACTTATGTGAGGCCATGAACTTATTTGATGCTTTGACATATCATTCATTGCTCAATAATTTTGGCTCCCTTAGTTGCTCCAATATTCACACAACCTCTTGGTAATCGTGCAGCGAGTGTTACGAGAAGTTGGTATCGTTTCTTTTGTACTGGTTTCGGGTTTCTCTGCCAAAACATGTAAGTATCACTGGCATCAACTCACATAACATGCTAGCTAAATCAGCAGTGTTAATCTGGTGGCATTATTATGGATTAAAATGACAGCGTCATCTTTGTTCTTGTCTAGAAATTTAAACTGACAGATGATTGATTTATCATGTTGTCAGTTAATGCCAGCAGAAGCAGCAGGAAGGGAAGATTGCTGGTATGGATATGCATGTCGGACTCAGCACCACGGCGAAGAGCATGCTCGCAAACGAAATCACGTGTGTCGACCCACAAGAGGTTCTCATACGTAAAATGTAAATGTGTTTGTTTGTTTGCTTTTCTTGTTAGCTTTCTGCTTCTTTCTTTCTTATTCAGAAAATCATGTCCCTATGGTTTGACTGGAGGATATTGCTGGAATTGGTTTATATAATACAGGTCCTGCTTTGTGAGGATGGTAGAACATAATGCCTCAATGAATCATGTTTCTATTGATGTGTTTTGAAAAATACTATCTCCGATCCTAAATAAATATAGGCGTTAGATAAAGGGTTCACTTTGATTGTAAATATAAAACGTCAATCTCTCGTCTTCCACATCCATTATTTTTTTCCCAGAATATTCCTATTAATTGCACAAATGAAATGATTTTTATCAAAAGTAGTAGTAAATGACGCTATCAAAATACTAACATGGAATTAGTATAACGGTGTAAGGTTTCACTAGATCCCTTTGAGATTTGAGTTCAAGTTCTAAATGAGTTATTTGTATTGAGAGGGGCAGTCATGAATCTTGAACCGGATATAGGATAATAATATAAAAAAGGGTTAAGGTGCAAATCTACCAATGAAGTATTGTCCGAGGAGCATCCACCACAAATATCTTTTAAAAGGGGCAAAAATACCAATGAAGTTTTAAAAAGGGGCATCCACCACAATTTCCGTTAAATCCATACTAACGCCGTTAGGGGTTTTCTTCTCTTATGATTTAACGCCGTTAGTACGGATTTAATGGAAATTGTGGTGGATGCCCCTTTTTAAAACTTCATTGGTATTTTTGCCCCTTTTAAAAGATATTTGTGGTGGACGCTCCTTGGACAATACTTCATTGGCAGATTTGCACCTTAACCCTATAAAAAAAAAGATTAAAATAATAAATGATTTATAAATGTTATCATTTGCGTTATAAGTATTGTCAGTGATTAAATGTCACTGTTTACAAGTAAGAATGTAATTTTTAAATCACTGATTATACTTGTAATGCAAATGGCAATATTTATAAAAGTATTTTTTATTTCCATAGTGACATTTACTATGTAGTTAGTGAGGGCAATCTTGTAAAAGCAGTAACACTTCACAATCTCTTATTCCTACCTTCTTCAAATTTGTCATTTTACTTATTCACATGATTTTTTGGGGATTTTGAAATTTGTGAGGTATTTTCTTGAGATTTTCCTGAAGTATAACGTGTTAATTTTTTTTTTAGAAGCATCATTTTGGTTGTTATAAAAATTCATTTAAACTATATAGAAAATATCAGTAAATATTAAAAAATTCAAAAATAAATATAAAGTAAATGAATCATAATCATTATGTTAATGCAAAATATGGCTTTTATAGCAACTCAATTTAAAGCATATTTCACAAACCTAACAAAATATTTAGGATTGAAAATAAAATATTTTAATTTTACAAAATCGGTTAATTAAATTGATTGCACTTAATCTCGGTCAAAATTGGAATCAAACATAAGTTTAATGGGCATCACATGATTACCCCTTAGCGTCGTTGGTTTTAGGAAATCAGCAGAAAGAAAGGGTTGGTGTTTAATACTTGCAAGCATCTGATTCACCTGCTTTTCCAAAATGCCTTACGGTGCATCATATTCCTTGAATTTATTTTTAAAAAAAATAAATTTAAAAAATAAACGAATTTGATCTTAAGAGTCCGGATCAAAATATCACTAATAACGTTGGCAATAGGTGGAAGCAAACTATTGAAGCCGGACCAATCATTAAGCAATCGTTTAATGGTTAGTGATTTAATCGGGGGCAAATCAGTTATGATTAAAAACTAGTATAATTTAATTAAATTATACACCAATATTCATATATAATCTTAAAAAAATAATATTTAAATAAAAAGGACATCAATGCATAAGCAAATGGAATATTCGTGTATAAATAACCCATAATATAACAAAACAAAGTTACTAAATATACAAATATCATGCACTGCTTTTTTTTTTTCTTTTTTATTCAAAACAAGGTCATTTTAGGTATATTAAGGAGATAATTTGTATAAATTATATCCCGATTAATGTGTCCAACCCACCAAATAGACCATGTTATATCGAGTTAGTCCCACATCAAAGTTATTCCTCCTTTTTATGGTTTCCTAGGGTATCCACTTGAGCGGGCCCAATGACTAATCCTGTCGCGTTCTGTTGGCCCAATTAAGGGGGTAGACACTGGCCGCGAGTTTTAAAGCTGCTCTATTCTCAGGGCAAGGATTGAAGCTCCAATCACTAGTTAAGGTAGGAGAGAAAAATTATCCTTTTCTCAAGTTAATTAATTACTCAGACTGCTCAAGTAGCTTAGCCGAGTTGTCAGTCCAGCCGTTCAGACTGGTTCAAGTTTAGAAACATTGGTGGAACATTTGTGTGTATTAAGAATATGCCGGGTCTCTTCTTATCACGCATGTTTCTTTATTTTGTATAAACAAAAGCAATGGTCCACTTTGAGGAAGAATTTGGTGCCTTTCTTTGTTTCCCCTTTTTAATCGGATATTATTATTATCCTGTATTCTATATATATAATAATGTTCAATGGGTGGGTTAGTGACACATGTTCATGAGGTGCGATGAAGAGGATTGGGAAAATCAAGGGTCAACGGTTTGACTCATATAGGTGTGATTATTAATAGCATGCCCCTTTTTGATTGCATATGAAATCATGTTAGGAATTAATCTTCATTTTCTTAAATATTGAATATAATTATACCATATTATATTCTTAGTAATGCCTACATCTTTCACATTTTATGATTAATTTAAAAGTTAATCAATTGCACCACCAACTTCGGTCAATGGAAATAAACAAATTAGATGTTGCTAGTTGTTTTATATTCATCATTTCTGCCAAGTTCATCAGCCTAATCAATTAACTATTGTGCTTTAATTTCTATCTTGAAAAAATCGGCAGTACGGTCATAAGGAACAAAAAACATATAAAAAAAAGTCTCAATACATAATTCACTATCTAAAAACTCCTAAGAGACCTCAATGATATAAATTCAAACCGTGAAATTACTTGTTTGCCAATATTTCACATAAACTTGTCAACCGTAACATTGATTTGTCAATATGACACATACATTTATCAACACTAACACTGTAATTTGTTAATATAGCACATACATTTATCAACTGTAACACTATCACTTGTCAATACTTAATATGATACATACACTTGTCAACATATAGATTTATCAATGGTAATATTATGACTTGTTATGGGGGAGCAAACATGCAATTTCACTATTTAAATCTATATCACTAAAGTTCATTGAGAGTTTTTAGGTAGTGAATCATATACTGAGATTTGTTTTAATATTTTTTCTATTCCTTGAGACCATACTGCGATTTCCCCCTTTTTTTATTTGATTTTCTTTTTCTATGAACTTGAAAATTTTAATTCTCTAATTATTGAAAATATTTACTTCTATAGTATATAGTTCTAGATAATAAATATATAAAAAAATTATAATATAGATATAAAAATTGAAAATGCATGTATATATGTTATACATATCTTTACGTATATACATTATAATTGTATATAATTTTATTGCAGTTGTTTCTAATTACAGAAATAATTAACCTTAATAATGGTCATGACTTATGCACCACCTAACACTTAATTAAGAGTGTTTAAAAATTTGTTTTAGTTTAATATGGACGTGCTACGTCATTGTTTGTAGAAATAGAATATTTCAATTGATATCCAAAATACGTATACTAGTAAATAAATTCAAGAATAGAAGATCATCAATTTTTGTCAAAAAATTTAAGAACAATACATTAAACTAAACGTCCAGCTCTGACCAAAAAACTAATTGTCAAGACAATTTCATGAATTTTGTTTTAAAAATTGATTTTATTTTTTTTACACAGTTTTCAAGCATGCTATTATTATATGATATTCAAGCATTATTACACCCACCTATATATATATATATATATATTACAATTTTACAAACAAGTTGTTGGACTTTGTGCTCGAAATTACCTGTTTGTATATTTGAGAGTGCAAGGTCAAGGTCATGGGAAAGAAAAAATTAAAAAATAATTTAAATTCTTATCATAATATCATACCATTCAAAATTAATTTAATATCTTAAATCAGTAACAAAATAATCATATACTTTTTCAACATTTTTTACAATTTGTTTGACATATTCACATCTAGTATCAATTAACCATCTAATGGCACTATAATTAATAATCATAAATACTGTTCCTAGTAAATTATTAAAATAGATAGATGATAATAAAATATTCGTACCTACAACCTTTTAATAATTAAATTAATAGTCATTAACACAAAAATTAACATTAACTTTGGCTAATATCATCATCTATCTATAAAGAATATTAATTTTTTTTAAAAAAGGTAACTAGATCAACCCAACAATTCGTCCAGGTTGGGACCGGGTCACACAGGTTGCACAAAATTCCGGGTAAGGGGCCTGCTCGGGCCAGTTTCTAGGTTGACTCGGCCTGTTTGGTATAGGTTTGATAACTTTGGAAATTTTAAATTGAAAGAAGCATATGGTATATTGGAGGAAACTTGAAAGGAAAGAAAGGCGCATGACGAAATGGAAAAGATGGAGCAAGAATATTTTACATGTGTTGGAAAGAGTGGTGCTGATTCATTAACTTGAGCCGTTGGTGAAGAAGAATGGTGTTTGTTTGTGTGTGTGTGTGTGTGTGTGTGAGAGAGAGAGAGAGTGTGTGTGTGTGTGTTTAAGTTTCAAAGAGATACATTAACGTGCTAGTTGATGAATATTGAGTCAATGAATTAGAGTGAGCGTGTGGAGGTGTATAGTAGTCGAGGATATAGAATTACATATACGACAGCTACTAACTACAAAGCGACCAAATTATATATCCAGAGAGAGAAGCAACGTACTTCAATAATGGTAGAGAGAGAGAGAGAGAGAGAGTGAAGATAAGAGGGATTAGGTAGGGAAGCAAGTGATAATGTAAAGCGTGCGTTTCATTTCATTTCATAATAACCTTCTAGATGATACTATTACTACATATATTACCTATACTCTCATTTTCATCACTTGCCTCTTTCCACCACATATATATTACCTACTCCTTCTAGAACATCTATATAAGTACTACACACATTAAATAATATTTTATGACAAATTTTAACTTAAAGCTTATTTTCTTTTTTCGTTGAAAAAAAAGGGAGAATCTTTTAAAAAGACTTGAAAATTGAAAAATGATAAATCAGATATTTCAAAAAAAAAAAAGTTGAGAATTGCTTATCAAGTTTGATATTTTCTAATCAACTCCTGATAAAAAAATATGATTTATATCATTTTTCAATTTTTAAGTTTTTTTTAAAGATTTTTCTAAAAAAATTTTCGAAAAATGAAGGAGAAAAAGGGTTGGTAGGTTGTGACGTCAGGGCTTCATATCTACCAACCCCAACCCAATTCATGCTTTCATTCACTCATTCTATGTTCTTTCTCATCTCATCCTTACGTTAGGAATAGCAACGTGGGCCCCACTTCTCCCCGCCACCAAACCGCCCTCCCCACCACACACACTCTTGTGCCTTTTGCTATCTCCCTTTCATTTTTTTTTTAAAATATAAAAGTTTAAGTGACTCGAGTCTCAAGAATTAATATTAGTGAGGATATATCTTTAGATTCAAAAAAAAAAAAAAAAAAACTTAAATAGATACTTATAAGTTACCTATCAACATAATATACATAAGGGTGGTAGAATTTGAACTCACAATATTATCGTTATGAGTTATGTCCTTACTAGTTGGATCAATCTTTATTTTTTTCTTCTTTTTTTGTTTGGTTATAATTTGGATTATTCTGTTTATCCGTTAGTTTACCTTTTTTACTCTTAATCTTTATTCTCGCCCACACAAATTCCGATCCACTGGTTCTTAACAACTTGTCACCTCTCCACCATTGAATTTCTTAAAAAAGGTCCTTCATCTCTTTATCCTCTATCTTTATCTCTCATATTCAGATTTCCTAATCCTATATCTTTGATTTCATACCTTACCTGCTATATGCTATTATTCCCTCTGATACTTATCATATAAAAGCAGCGTTCTCTATATATGATCCTTAATTAATATAAAAATCCTTTACGTAAAAACCTTTACTTTTAATTTGCATTTTTCTAATTATTAATTAACTAAACAATATCCTCCAATTTACGAATATTAATATTCTTAAACCATTAACTAATTAGTTTTAACATAATTTCTTGATATACAAAGTTGTTTGATGAATGATCAAACTGATAAGGTTATTATTATATACTCCATTTGGTCCTAAATATAAGATAAAGTTGACGTTTTTTTGAAGAGATTAAGGAAGCTAAATAAGTTATTTAATTATATCATATGTTGTGTATCCTTAGATTATATATCAGTTTATTAGTCAAACTAATTAGTTTAGGGGAAAAAAATAAAAATAAAAATACTTTGAAGTAATTTAATTAGCTTCCTTAATCTTTTCAAAAAAGTTAACCTTATCTTATATTTAGGACTGGAACGAAGGAGTATCAATCATATATCTTTTTCCTTCTAGATAGATCAGATGATGATGATGAGAAAACATCAAACCCATACGCTTCTTCTTCTCCTATACATCTTACGACTTTAATTTCATTGTTTCTGTTGGGTGTCTGTCTGGTTTTCCCCCCCTCTCTTCACGTACACTTTGATTTTTTCCGATTCAAGTAACCTCTCTGACGTTATATTTAGTTAAGTAGCCGTTGACCTCCCAATTTCATTTGATTAAGAATATTGTTCCGTTATTCACATATCAAATTACAGCATTCCATCAACTTCAAATACAAATTAAAATTAGCGAAATATTTTTTCCCGCATTATTAATTGGGAATGAATTATTATTAGCAACTGGTCTACATATCTCTCTGCATAATGCTTAATATATATTCTCAAAAATATTTAAATTAACACCATGTTTATGTTTCAACTTTGGTGTTTGGCTTTGACTGCACTTAATAATATACTACAATATAATAACGTCTGATCAATGGAACGGTGAAGGAAAAAAGAGTTTAAACTCCGTAGAAAAAAGAAAACGAAAAATTAGTCACTATTAGAACAATGCAAAACCTTTTCAAAATGTAATGTCATGTCAATAATATTATATGTGTCAATGTGTGCATATATATATATATGAGTGTTCAATAACAAGATATGCATCTTTGAAGGTAGAGAGACACCTTTATTCGAATTGAATTTTGAATATTTTATAATTATGTATTTTAAAAGACAAACAAAAAGATAAAGAATTTATTAGTGATTTACTTTTGTTTGTTGGTGAGGATGATTGGTGAAATTTCAAAATGTTGCCGCATTATAATTAAGTCTACATACAAAGCAGGTAAATTTGTAATAACAACAAGAAAGGGCAGAGAGTTGGTGGACAAATGCTGATTTTAAATGGTGAAAGTTCATTCACCATCTTGCCCATATATATCATTTAGTCTTCTATTTCTTTCAGTTTTCACTTGTCCTCTTCCTCTGACAAGAAATGGTATGTTTCTGCATTCAAATTTGTGTCATAAAATTAAAGTATATAGTATTTACTTCAGCCTTAAATATAAAAATTAGATAAATAATTTATAGAAATTAATAAAATTAGTTAAGTTAATTACTTACAAAAGATTTGTGTTAGTTTTCCTCAACCGCTTTACCCTTAATTTGTCTAATTAGGGATAATTTAGAAAAATAATTATAAAGATAAGACTTGAGAGATAAAATAGATTGAGCTTTTATACATTTTACGACATGAGGGCCCTTATAGTATCTCAAACTTATTAAAATTATTCTCTGATAAATACTACCCACCCGGGATGAAAAAGGTCGAATTTTTACAAATCATATATCAACATCTGTTCATATACTTAACCGAAGAAAGTATATTATTAATGATTTATTAGAAGTAGGGTACGTAGAAGGAGAGAGCATGGAAAGATTATATTCTCTTCAAAATATTAGTATATATTGTAAAAAAAAATGAGGGGAAAAGGTAAAAGATAGAGATGAACAAAATCTAACATTTGAACTTTGAAGGCTATCACAACTAAGTTAGGAAGAGATGAGAGAGATCAGTGCATGGCAGGGTTATTTCCATTATACTGTATAACTTCTGACAAAACATATGTAACTAAAACATTACAATAAGAAACAACTAGCGTTTGGAAGTAATTAACTCTACGATAATTAGACTAGCAGTGTCGTACGTCTAAGAATCTAAAGGAGTGAAAAATCTGTAAACGTTAATGTCTGAAGCAGCAGCAGCAGCAGAAGAAGTAGGTGCAGTAGTAATAACTGAACAAGTATTTCTCATCATGGCCTTGCACCTACATGCTTGATTATTACCACCACCAGCACCAACGACGCTCTGAAACCCTAAACTGCAACACAAACACACTTCTTTATTATCATCATGTCGTTGTCGTTTTAATACCTTGTCGTCTGAGACTGCATCAGAGGGGTGAACGACGAGGGTTTTATTGTCGTTGGAGGAAGCGGGGAGACCTATGGAGAGCTCCAAGTTGATGAGTTGGTGATGATTATGATTATGATTATGATTATGATTATTATTATTATCAGAATTGGCTGATTCGTCTGTGGTAATCCCGCTGCTACTATTGCTATTTGAATCTTCCCCTGATGATGAGACTGGCCTGAGTTTAGGGTTATTATTTTGGTTGTTACTAGTTCTTCTTCTCTTGATAGTACCGCTGGTGGTCGCCGGAGTGGTGGTGGTTGCCGAGGCGGCTGAGGTGAGTCGACGGTGGGTTTGAGGGTCGATTCCGAGGCTGTAGAGTTTGCGCTTGATGTGGGTGTTCCAGTAGTTCTTGATCTCATTATCGGTTCGACCCGGTAACCTAGCCGCGATTAAAGACCACCTACAAATTCGCAACAACAGTCACAAAATAAAACGTTTAGAACAAAAGAGAAATAAATTGAGGATAGGAAAGAAACAGAGAAAAAACAAGATGTTTGAATGAAAACATGACTTTTATGTCATCACTTGAAAAAGCAGCCAAAAAAATTGATGATCATAGATGAGATAATTAGATATATTCGCAGTATCAGATTCAGGGTTTTTGGTCGAAAATCGAAACAGGTTGATGGAAAACCAAACAAAGAGGATTAAGAGTATATACTTGTTGCCGAGTAAGCTGTGAAGGTTAATAATAAGGTCATCTTCCTCCTGAGTGAAATTGCCTCTCTTAAGATCAGGTCTCAGATAGTTAATCCATCTCAGCCTGCAACTTTTCCCACATCTCATCAAACCTACACACATATGACATATCTATGTATCAGCAACGAACAAACACCTTACACACACACACACACACTTATAATACTAAAAAATAGACTGTCACTAATCAATTAGTGTTTTCGTGTATAAATATACCGGCGGCTTTGGGGAGGGAACGCCAGGAGCCTTGGCCGTGGAGGGAGATGTAATGAATGAGGCGTTGGTCTTCGTCTTTCGTCCAGGCACCTTTGTTAGTGTGTTGTTTCTCGCAGCAAGGAGATCGGCCCATGGTGGTGTGTGGTGGGTGGGTGTGGGGAGGGGGGGAGAGAGAGAGAGAGTAGAGGGTAGAGGTAGAGAGAGAAAGTGAGGGAAAGTGAATGAGAGGAGGAAGAGAGGGAATATAAATAAATAAATGGGTGTGGGAAGGGCATGAGGGGAAGGGGACGGAGGAAGAGGGGCAATTGACTCGGGACCACTTGTCTCTTCTTCTGAGTTTGACCGAGTTGGTGACATAGACGAGACGAGAGGTTACAATTTTGAGTTTAAAATTTTTTACGCGCCGGATTTGGTTGGGAGCTCTCTTTCTCCTCCACCTTTTTTGTCATTGATTATTATTTTTTTGTATTCTTTTTCTTAAATTAATAGTAATGATTTTTTTGATATGATTGCAGAGTTTATTATTAGTGAAAAGTTAATTTTTGAGATTAATTAATCATAATTGTAAATTAAATATTTTTTTATAGGCCTTTGCACACATATGACAATTTTGTAATTTTGTTTGAGACACGGTTGAACCCTTAATGTAATTAAGAATTCAAATGTAGAAAGAGACTAATTATCTCTTTTGTTAGACTCAACGGTTAACCTCATTGGTTTAAATTAAATATTATTTAGATGGGTGGAGGTGCAACTTTTTTTTTTTTTTGAAGTAACCACTTAGGAGCGTTGTGCATCTATTACTTTTTAGAAACAATTTCACCTTCAAAGTGTTAAAAAAGAAGCAAATTCATGTTGACTATTAAACAATTGATGTTAACTATTATTCTCTCCGGTCCTAATTATAAGATAAAATTGACTTTTTTGAAGAAATTAAGGAAGCCAATTAAATTATTTGAGAGTGTTTATATTTTTAGTATCCTTAGATTATATATTAGTTTATTAGTTAAATTAATTAATTTGGAGAAAAAAATAAAAATAAAAATACTCTAAAGTAATTTAATTGGCTTCCTTAATTTCTCCAAAAAAATCAACTTTGTCTTATAATTAAGACCGGAGGGAGTAATATGTTTAATAACGAGGTGAAAAATTGTTAAGTTTTAGTTATTTTCAAGGCAAACTTACTCCTCAGAAAAACTTTAGATATCCAATACTTGTGAGTGGTTACTTCTGAGACAAAGTTATACCTTATTTATACTTTCTGCGTTTTTTTAACGCTGATTTTTTTAATCAATAAAATCTGAAGGCAGATGAGTTAAGTGAAAATAGTACTCATTTTTTATTGTCTCAGTCTTTCCGAGTTTCTTCTAAAGTTTCCAATTTTATTCAAATCCATCTTTATTTTTTTGGGGAATAAACTTGCATTTTGACAAATTTTTTTTGAACGCCATTTTGACAAATTCAACTTCTATAAATCTACAACCTTATATATAAGTTAGACATTTTCTCCTTCTCACATATTTTTCGAGAACCTTTGCATGATAAGTGTAACGGCCTCACACAGACAGCCAGCCGAGTGCACACAGCTTGGGCACACAGATCCCCGGTAGGTACTGTCCCCTTCTCCGCATCACACAGGTGTTTGGGGATTTATCCAACCACATAAGAAGGATTTTGCCTCCCCAAGGACTCGAACTCTGGACCTGAGGATAAGTCTAAAGCCTAAAGATCTGTTTGGTGTGAGGGATTTGGAGGGGAAGGGAGGGGAGGGAAAATTTTTATGAGTTGAATTTTAAAAGATTGAAGAAGTGGGGTAATAAAATTTTAATAGAGAGAATATATAAGATAAAAAAGTAAGAAAATTTAATTAAAAATTTTTAACCCCACTTCTCTAATTTTTTTAAATTTAACTCAAAATTTTTTTTCCCTCCGCCCATTTTCTCTTCCCTTCCCTCAAACCAAACAAGCCCTAAGAGTTCCTTGGTAACTATTACGCCACAGTTTGAGTCTTTGGGGAGGCGAAATCCTTCCTGTGTGGTTGGATAAATCTCCAAGCATCTGTGTGGTGCGGAGGAGGGGACAGTACTTACTGGAGGTCTATGTTACCAAGCTGTGTGCACTAGGGCGGCTGCCTGTGTGGGCCATTACAATAAGTAGATTAATAGATTTCTCATAGATGTGTATAAATACAATAAGAAATATAAAAACCACAAACACCACAAATTAATATACATAATATCAATGACATCGTATTAAATGTGATAGGGTCAATCTAGATACTGGTAGTGACTAAAATAGGAAATTCCAACCAAGTGTAATGAAATCACATTTTATTATTATCATCCACAAAAAAAAATACATTAATAGCTGAAATAGAAATTGAGAAAGAAAAAATCAAAGGACAACAGCAAGGAGTTATGAAATCCATGGAAAGCTAAAGTTTGTGGTGAAATTCAAAGGAGATTTTTTTATTGACACCAAATAAGTTTGTTTGGAAGGTTCTAAAAATTCACCCACTTTCAAATTTTGTTTGGGTGTGAATGGTCTTCCAACTTTCTAGTACTTTATTTCTAATTCACCTATATTTTCAATTTTCGTTTTCTAATAATTAATATGCAAGAATTCTAGAAGCTTTTTCTTTCTCAACTTACTCCACTTACCCTTGTTGGTCCATCTCATTAACTAACTTCCCTTTACCTTCCATGAGTGAGATTTATTTTTCCCTTCCAATTAAAATAACACCACCCTGAATTTAAGGACAAATTTAGGCTTCAATATCAAATCTTGCCAAATAAACTACTATTTAATTAAAATAGCCAATTTTTTTATTGCTGTCACTATTATCTCTTGATATAGGATTATAAATTTAATTATGTAATAATAAAAGTCCAATTAATAAGGATGTGGTTACTGACTTTTTGTCATAAGTGAACGTATGAACTATACGTACATTTCCCTGGAAAAATAATAAATATGGATTTATCAGAATCGAGAAAAATCTAAAATCCTATTAACTCTGTCTTCAAATCTAATAAATTTTTGATGTTATATATCCTTATCTAAGAAAATAAATAAGTGAGGCTGAAAAGTCTTAGAACAATAACTTATGAGTGAAATTGTCCATCCATATATAAATTTTGTTAGGGAAGTTATATGAAGGACGAAAAAATAATCTCTCTCTCCTTCAAGTGAGATTTGGTGTATATATATATATGTAGAAAATATTTAAGATGGTGATTTGGAGCCGGCTTTGATGAAAATTTGGGAAGGTTGAAAGGGGCTTCTAGAAGCAGGGAACGGAATAATATAGATTAATAAAAATGTGACGGAATCTTTTTGAGGTTGGTTACCCACCTTCCTTTTTCTACGGTTTTCCCACGTCATCAATTGGAGCGGGTGGGCCATGTCTGTGTCACCTAACAAATTTGTGAAATATAACTAAAACAAAAACAAGAGTAATTAAGAATATAGTACTTGATAAAAATTTAAATTGTATATGTTTTTCATTCCACTTGTATTCATTCCAATTTTAATCATATTTTTATTTTGTCCCGCCTTTAATATAAAATTATTCCTCGAGGTATTTACCACTTAAATTAGAATCTAGAAAATAATGTTTAAAATCATAAAAAAAAAATCAACATGTGCTTGTTTTAGTTAAAAAAATTTTAACTATTTAATCATAAGGTCTCAAGTTTAATTCCATATGGGTGCAAAAAATGTTTTTTTTTATAGAGATACTCCCAATTGAACCTGCGACAATACTTGAATTTAACTTAGTCAAATAATTATATCTAAATTATCAAGAATAGTCACTTGAGGCTAACACAAATGGTAAATGTGAGATGGGGTGTAAGTTTGTGTTTAGACTCTCCCAATGGATCCAAAAAATCATTTAAAATGATTTTAAAATTTAATTACATTAATTAATAATTAATTTTAACTAAATTCTTTAATTTAAAAAATTATTTAGGAGATCTTTTATATGGAAGAGGATATATCAATTATAAATTTTTTTAGCCAACAATTATAAAAAATTTTAATAATTTTCCTATACTTTTTATTTAATTACAATTTAATCCTTTGAATTTAATTTTTCCATGGGCAAAAAAAAAAAAAAAATTGGTCCAATTTAAAGTGTTAGTAGTTATTCCTAGCACTTTCCGAAAATTATATAGTCTTTTACTCTTTTAGAAGAATGAGTAGTGAACTAGTAGTAATAAAGTCATAAAGTACAAAAATAAGTCAATTAAACAGATGAAACTTACGAAATGGAGTTAGATAAAGTTAAATTTCTGAGTTAATTAAAAACAGTTAATTTTTTCCGAATTCAAATCATGAGAAAATTCAAAGGAACGTGAAGCTTGGTCACTCATGGTCATGCTTTGAACTTTGAAGCATGATTTTTGTTTAACTAATTACTAATAATCAGTATTGGTAAAAAAAAAAAAAACCTAATAATCAATAAATGAACGTGTCTAATTTGTTCGGTGGCATGGTATACAAAAGTTTGACTAGGGACAGGAGTGTGAATAATTGTGTGCGACTATCACGAGTTAAGGCATTTCGTGCAATGGGGCCCACCTGACAACGTTAGATTAGGAAATAGGAAGGCTCTCAAAATAGGATCAATAATAATCAACGACACGCCACACATCTATGACGGACTACTATTCAAAGCCATGTGGCGTGTAAATAATACTCATTCCCTCTAATCTTAATTATAAGATAAATTTAATTTTTTTTGAGAAAGTAAGGAAATTAATTAATTATTTTAGAGTATTTATATATATATTTTAAATAATTAGTTTAACTAATAAATTAATATATAATATAAGAATACATAATATATGATATGATTAAATAACTTACTTAATTTCAATAATCTTTTAAAAAAAATTAATTTTATCTTATAATAAGAGATAATAATAATAATATTTCATAATTACTTGAATCATTAAAACGGCATCTTTTTCTTTCTTCTGACACACATTCTTGTTCCTTCGTTTCCAACCCTACCTTCTCTTCCATCATTGATCTTTTTTTCTTTCCCCCTCTTTTGATTGTCCTTTTAGGCTTTTACCAACCCCTCTCACATTTCCCGAATCTGATCCCTCTTTTCTTCTGAAAAACATTATTATTGTTTCGGTTGGTAATACAAGTCACTCCAAAAAGATTTTGAAAATCTTTATATAAGCGAATTGTAAAATAATTAATCTTTAATTGTCAATTTTCACAACCTTATAGTTAATGCTTAAATATATTTTCTTATGGGCTTGTTTGGTCTGAAGGGAGGAGAGGGAAAGTAGGCGGAGGGAAAATTTTTTTGAGTTGAATTTAAAAAAATTAGAAAAGTTGGGTTAAAAATTTTTAATTAGTTTTTCTTACTCTTTTATCTTATATATTCTCTTTATTAAAATTTTATTACCCCACTTCTTCAATCTTTTAAAATTCAACTTATACAAATTTTCTCTCCCCTCCCCTCCCCTCCAAATCCGTCACACCAAACAAACCCTATATGTTTTTCCTCCTTTAATGCCTAGTTTAATACATGTAAAGTTGGATTTTATTAATTTTAGATAGATTTGATAAGTTAATGGGAAAATCATGTAAAAAGAACTTTAAAAATAGGAAAGGACAAAATAATGTTTCGAATATTCATAATACAAGAGAGATATTAGTAACAAATTTATCTTTTTGAAATTTAAAAGAAATGACACAAATATCGTTATATATATAATTTTTTAAAAAATTAACCCACCAGCCACCACCACCATAGCTCAAGTGGCCGGCCGGTAGATTGAAGCTCCAGCAGCGAGAATATTCCGATAGGAAGAAATATCCTATCGAGAATAAATATTCCTAAAATGATGGGGGTGGGGGGTTTGAACCCCACCACTTGGTTTGTCTAAAAAGTTTATCATATTTTATTAGGTTTTAATAAATTTCATTTTCCCTTAAAAAAATTCAAAAGTTGTTAAAACTTGATAGTGTGACTTTTTTTAAAGAAAGTTGTTAAAACCTAATAAAATGTCATGAATTCGTTAACAAAACTTGTGAATGATCTGATGGTGTGATTTTTTTACTTAGTAAATGAAAGTTGTTAAAACCTATTGAAATTTCATGAATTTCTTAACAAAACTTGTAAATGACCTTATTGTATGAATTTTTTTTTCTAGGTGAACAAACGTTGTTAAATCCTAATAAAATGTTGTGAATTCCTTAACAAAATTTGTGAATAAACTGATAATGCAAACTTTTCTACTGGGTAAACGAAAATTATTAAAACCTAATCAAATGTTATGAATTTCTTAATAAAATTTGTAAACAAGAATTAAGGGTGTTAGCTTATGTGTGTGTGTGTATTTGTTTTCACAATATATATTGAAAAGTATTGGTAGCCCAATGACCACACCATTATTGTTGGCAAAACAAGTTGTGGGGTTCAAATTCCACCAAGCCACTTTAGAAATATTTATTTGTGACATAATATTCCTTATCGCTAGAGCTCCAGTGGTCGTTGATCAGCCGGGCACTAGAACTACAGTAGTTGGTGGGGGTGGTCAACGGTTGACCATTAGAGCTCCACGGCGGCGGCTGGTGGGGTAATTTTTTTCTTAAAAAAAAAATATAATGGCATGTGCTATTTCCTTTAACATTTTTTTTTACTTTTAGCATCTGGTAGCCGACACTTTTTCTGGGCCCTTGGCCTTCTTTAGGCTAGGTAAATTTGAGCAATTGATTAGTTAGGATTCGAGGTTGTGTCAAACCTAGAGTTGGGAAAACGGGCTGAGCCTGTCAGGCCGGCCTCGTTTAGGCCCTGAATTTATAAGGGCCGGGCCTCAGATTTTTGTTTCAAAAATGAAAGCGGGCCTAAAAGGGTCATCCCTGTAGGGGCCGAGGGCCTAAAAGGGCCGGCCCTGTAGGGCCATGGGCCAGCCCTTTAGGCCTTGTATTTTTTAAAATTATTTATATTATAATATTATTATTGATTTTTTATATTCTGTTAATGATGTTGCAAATACTTAATTGATATTAAATTTTTTAGAATTAAGTTTTATAAGAATATCTTGTATTAATAATCCTAAAAATTAAAAAATTACAAAAAATATTTCTTATTTCATAAGTATTTTTACCAATTTTGTATTTTTTGACTTATTTTCTTGTGATTTTTTTTATTTATATCTTGTGTTTTTTATTTTATTGACTACTTACACTTTTCAAGATATATTTAAAAGAAGTATTTTTAATTTTTTTTAAGTTTTCTCATTAATTATTTGTAATTGTGGTATGTAGACAATATTTTACCTTTGATTATGGCTTAATGACCATGTTTGTTTGTTGCATGATGCATATCATTTATACTCTAATTTTGAAAATATTTATGTGTAAAATTAGGAATTCCATTGTTGTAATTTAAAAAAAAAACTGAAAAAAAAATAAAATTTATTTAATCTTGTGAAAATATCTTCAGACCCTCCGGGCCAACCCTTGCCCTTATGCTTTTGAGGCAGGCTTTGAAAAATAACAATTTTTCTTACCCCGGGCCTAAAAGGGCTTAAACCAAGCCCATTTAGGCACCGCCCTGTCAAGGGCTAGCCCTGTAGGGCCGAACCGGCCTTGATTCACAGCTTTAATCAAACCCTTTTTTGGGTGTTCACCTCTTTCTCCGGTAGTGACTCTATTCACCAGTTTCGAACATGAGACCTTATGGAAGGAACTCAAGTGCTGAACTACTTGAGCCATTTGACTTCGGTATTTCCTTTAAATTTCAAAAAGGTTAAATTGAGCCTAACACTTCTCTAAAATTATGAATTTTAGATTTTCAAAGTTCTTTTACTGAAATTTTCCCTCAGTTAATTGTCATTTCTTAATTTTTGTAAATTAGTTACAAGTGTCGTGTTTAGTATTATGGATAGGAGGAATTATATGTTATTTAACATTTCCTTTGATCATAAATATAAGGGTGGAATAACTAAATTTAGGAGCTAGGGTGAATTTTATCTTTTTATGTTTATTATATTTTTTCAAACTAATTTATCAACCTTGTAAACTGATAAATAATCTAATGTTACACCAAAATATTTTAGAGAAATCATATCAAATATTATATAACAAAGTAATTTACTTTTCTTCCTCAATTCCCTCAAATTAAATAAATGTCTTAATGTACTAAAAAAATAAATATATCTTACATTAAAAACACTAATAATAGTTAATTTAGTTATTTATAAGAAGCGTCTTAGTTACTTTAAAATATCCTTGTAATCATTATCTCATGGATGAAAAATTTCCTTTAATATATGTAATTAATAAGGATAATTTAAAAAAAAATTAAAAACATGAGAGGCAAAGTAAGTTAAAATCTTATACTTAAGATTAAAAATTTAAAATAACCTCTCAGCCCGCTCCATCAAATAAAAAAAAATCAAGAATAATTTCAGACACAACTTGTGTACTTGACAAACATGTGAAAGCACAAAATTGGGCCTATATAACTCTTAAAGGCCCATACCCAAATAAACAAAGCTATAATTATCGATGGATATGCAGCGATCACGTTCACCTCGTGAACTAATGTTTTTTAAGGCATAGGTATTTTTTTATTGGAAACAATACCATTTGAGACACTGTTCGATATTAAACATGAGCACCTCTTTCAGCAGGGATTCAAACTAATTTAAAATTGACAAATGACAACACAGAAATAGATTCGTAACTTAGGCCCAAAAAAGATATGTAACTCTACGTTTGAATTCCATTGGGAGAAATATCCATTTTTTTTGTCCAAGAGTGCTTTGAATAGGATTATGTTTAATAGAAGAATACCTATGATTAGTGTAAAAAAAAAAACCTACTATCATATAAAGAAAATGAAATCGCACCATAGACTAATTATCGTTTTTCATTATTTTAATTTTTTGATTGAAGTCAAAATGATATTATTAGAGAATAAGCTTATATAGTCTCTTTATAATATAGAGATACTTAATTAGTTAAAACGGAATGAAAAAGGGATGGAGGGGGCTAAAGAATTAAAAGAAATATTAGAAAAGTTTGACAACAACCCTCTTAAAAAAAATCTAGTGTATGAACGATGATGATGATGGAAAGATGAAAGATTTAAACAAAAACTTAAAGGGGGCCTGCCTTGGATAGAGGATAGAAAAGATAGATTTCTTGTTATCTAATGACAAAAATACCCTTAATTCTCACACAAAATATTATTTTATTTATATGAACGATTACATTATTTAGATGAGGAAATTAAAGCAAGAGCAAAGACAGAGCACACAGTCGTACATTCATAACAAATATCCGAAGACAAACACACATATTATAGTTGGGCATGCATATGGACGTCCGTGAAGCTAATTAGGTACTATGCCGGCGGTGACGGACGAGGATGCTTGGGGAAATCTTAGCAGGGGATTTTACAAAGGCAGCCGCGGCGGGGGCCTTTGCACGCACCGCCGGGCTGACCTTCGGATTGGCAGACGCCGGCGCAGTGGCGGTCGCTCACGCATATGCCCGAGAAACTTTTGCTGGGAACCTCGCATGGATGTGTCAAGTTGCCCTGGGTTTCCGTCGCCATCCCTTCTGCATTATATATATATATATATATAATTCATTCATCAACATATGCACATATATATCAACCATAAGTGAAATGATGATGTAATGTAGTACCAGAAGCTAAAAGAAGAAAGAAGACGAAGAAAACTGGGAAGCCAACTCGAGTCCCCTTCATAGCTCTTGGTTTTGGTGTGTATATGGTACAAGGGCAGCTTTTATTAGTAACAGGATATAGATGGAGATGGTACTGATATAGAATAGGTTGATGTATTTATATATATATATAGACGTATGTGAATTATCTAGGTTGTTCTCATAGGTTTTTTGGTGGCAGTCGCATGACCTGGCCACGTGGCAATTCCAGCACTCACAAACCAGGTGGCTCAGGGCCTCCCTGACATGTAACTTCACCATGCATGCATGCACGCACATCTGGCCACGTGGCAGTCGCATGACCTGGCCACGTGGCAATTCCAACACTCACAAACCAGGTGGCTCAGGGCCTCCCTGACATGTAACCTCACCATGCATGCATGCATGCACATCTGGCCACGTGGCAATTCCAACACTCACAAACCAGGTGGCTCAGGGCCTCCCTGACATGTAACCTCACCATGCATGCATGCATGCACATCTGTCGCAACCTAACATCTTTCAATGCCACTCCTACTCTTCGGATAACCATTAGGCGAGCTAGTTACCGTGTTGGTCTTTATATATCTAAATATAAAATTGTTATCGATTTAATTTCTAATTTATCATTTTTCACTGATTAATTTACTTAACTTATAAGTTGATTATATAATCTAATGTTGTATACGAGTAATTTTATGGAGATTAAATCATATTTATTATAATTAAACATTTATCTAGATTCCTTATTCTACTCAAATTAATTAAGTATGTATCTCTATGTATTAGGGATGAGAAGAGTTGTTTCCTTTATTTTTGGCTTAAATAACGACTTTTCCAGAAGCCTCCTTAGTAGTGCAACTTTATCAGTCAAATTAAATAGCAATTCTGGAAGTGATAAAAAATTTTTATACTTAACTAATTCTAACTACCTTAATCTCATTAAAGTAGCTGATAGGCCTTACTCTTCATGGTTTTGTTTGCAAGACTTTACCTTGATGAAACATTTGTGTTTCATTTTTTCAAAACGTCATTATCTATTTCACTATTAGATTAAATAATGACCTTTCCACCTCTCATTTCTCGATGACTAATGCTCCGATGTTCCGACAAAATAGCAATTTTGGAATAATAAAAAATGTTGACATTTAGATAATTTAACTAATTTTTTTACTCCTCATTAACATAGTTAACTTGGGTTTATAATAAGGAGATGACAGGGTGATAATTTAAAATAATTAAATCCAAACATATGTATATTGATTAGAAAATTCAAAATAGTATATGTCAAGTGTCAGAGTTTTTTTTTTCCCCCACCTAAAGTGTTAAGTCTCAGAATTATGCATCTCTTCGTGTATTCTTGTGAATTACTTATTTAATTCCTACATTTAGAATAATAGAAATATATTATAATAACAAATATATTTCATCCAATCAAAACTAATGTATATCAAACTCAATATATATAGTTAGAGTTAAAGTGTAAATCCACCCAAAAGTATTTCAAAAAATCTCAATGTTGTTCTAGAAGTTTTTCAGACTAGCTCTATATCACCCTAGAAGTTTAAAAACACAACAATATTACCCTGACTGTTAACAAAGTTAATTTTGAAAATTAACTCTTTATTTTGACTGAAATAATACACATAGCACTCTTATCTGACACTCCCCACCATCTTTTGTTCTAAGTGTTGTACTGAGTGCTAAGTAAGAGTGTCATGTGTATTATTTCAGTCAAGTTAAAGAGTTAACGATCAAAATCAACTTTGTTAACAGGTAGCAGAAATAGTGCTATGTTTTTAAACTTCCAGAGTGACATTGAGACTAAAAAAATTTCTAAAGCAATATTGAGATTTTTTGATATTTTTTGGGCAGATTTGCACCTTAACTCTATATAGTTATACAGTATATTTGACATTGGGGAGGAAACTATAGGAAAATGAATTTATTAGAAAAGCCCTCTTCCTTATTGAGAAACTGAATTTCGTCTATATAACATAAAATTGTGTCGACATTTTGGGGAGATGTTATAAATTTAGGAATATTTGAGGTGTCAAGTTAGCCATGATGACTTGTGGAACGAATATTGCTTGGGAAAAGGTGCAGCCTTTGGGTATATATAAAAAATACCAAACCTATACTCAGTGAGGAGGAAACTTGTTAATTATTATATTCTTTTTATCAATCTTATTATTCCTATTGTCAACAAAACCAATTTAAGATTTTAAAGTTTAAATGGTATTTAAATGTTTTTTCCCCGTAAAAAATTTAATTTAAATTTACATTATTTAGCAGTACAATATTTATTTGATTAAATAAATGAAATTTCTTTCTTAAACCAGTGCCACTTTCTCTTTTCTTGATTTGTAATTAAGACAATCTTTGATCAAACATATATACATCAGAGACAGATTACTTGTATAACAAATATCCTATACATATAAGATCTATTTAGTTGAGCATGGACGCGAAGCAAACTGACACGCACCCACAAAATTATGGTGATGTATATATTTATGTAAAGAGAAATGGGACGGCATCTTGGTGCTCATCACAGTAATGAGTATCATTGTTGAGTTGACAAATGACGACACATAAAAATATGTAACTCTACGTTACTATACTAGAAAGAAAATGAAATCGCACCATACACTACTCTGTTTTTCAAACTAAAAGGGCCCGGCCTTGGGTGGAGGATAAAAAAGATTTCCTGTTTGTCTAATGACAAGAACACACATAATTCTAACTTCAATTTTAAATTTTACATATTCTTCTAATTCTTAATGTAACATCTAATTAACTGATATAACATTTTTTTCCTCTAAAACACTAGTCTAATTATCTTTCATAATTCCCTACACTATTATAGTTTTGGGTATTAATAACACCTAATACATAACAGTTCCAGCTAATAAATGTCATGTATATCGAGGTGAGATCGTGCAAGGATATATAATGCTTAAACGTACGGTTAATTATGCGTATTGTCATGTATTGTGAGGCGGAATTCCCAAAAATACAAAAACAACAGTTGTAGCTAATAACCATAATTTATTTAGTGAAAAAAAATTATGGTTCTTTCAAAACAACAACTATGTAACACTTACAAACGATTCGTTTTCCAACCTCTTATATCAACTAAGACAAAACATAACTGTTTTCATAAACAACCGTCATGTAATACTTTCATAACCCTTTATACATTTGGACCTTCAATGCCATAACTTGTAACCCCCCTTAGTAATTATATCCGAAATACCTCATTAGAGTGAAATAGAGACCAATAATAATCAAAATTCATTTACATTCCCATCCTTAAGATAGGATTTTCACAAATTTCTTTAACAAACACTTTAACCTGGTCTCACATTCATATTTCGAATACAATTACATTACGAAGATAATTAACATTCATAATATATCAGAGTGCACAATAATAATCCCGGCAATCCCGGGTTCATATCTTCACTAAAGGTTCATAGGGCACATACGTCCTTTACAATTCCTCAACGGGGATTACACAAATCCATCTCTAATACATAAATGTGTAACCCAATAGACATCCAAGCACATATACATCCAATATCCAATTATACATTCTAATCTATCATCCGAACATATACAGTTATCCCAGCATATAACAATAACCAACTACCAAATCCAAATGCCCATAAGGGATTCTCGCCGCCCCTAGTCGGTTGCTCCTTCCTCGAGCCACTTGTCCTGTCTAAAATGTTGGTAGGGGAGGGTGAGATTCTAGAGAATCCCAGTAGGAAACAGATACCAATATGCATGCAAGATAAGTGTTTAATGCATGACATGTTTGCATCACAATAACTTGTGTTCACATAATGATATATCCGCATGCTCAATGTTTCAACAACATACTCATGGCTATAGCATAAATAGAAACAGAGCTTCAATCATTCATATATGTTTCACATAATCAAGCAAAGCAATAACATGCATCAATACACAAACACAAATATCAATACATCCAGGAGAGGTAAGTTCCCTACTCTTATTCTTTCCACGTATGCTCTAGCATCGGCTACTCGCGATCCAAGCGGATATCGAACCATAATCAGGGCGAATATCAACCCTATAACCAAATCAAGGACATAGGGTCATTCTCTTTTCCAAATTCTCATTTGCATAACGCTTAAATTTGGTTATCATAATTGACCCTTAAGAGGCCACAAATGTCTCTAATAAAAGCCCTAAAAGGTTGGGAAACAATAGGTTAAAGATCTCCTTTCGAAAACTCAAAGTGCTGGAACACAGGGGTTGGCCGCGGCCAAAATATGGTCAGAAGGTCACTAGCCGCGGCCAGCCACTCATGGGCTGCGGCCAGAATTAGGCCAGAAAGGTTTGGGCCGCGGCCAAGAAATTCCCTGATTCTTGGCTGAACTTCCAAAATTCATAACTAATTCTAAAAAAATCTAAACAAGGTGATTCCAAAGCCAAAAGAAAGGTACTTAAGTCCTCTTTAAAGGAAAAATATGTACCATTACTGGAAATCACCACAAAATTCCAGAATTACACAAAACTCATCACTGCCCCCAAAACAGAGTTCTGTTTCAATCCCAAACTTTGGACAACCATATCTCACAGAATATTAAACGAAATGACACAAAATATATGTCCATTTTAAAGCTTGGGATGTGAACTTAAAGACTGGAAAGTTTCACAATTTTCTGAAATCGTTTGGTTATTCAAAATGTTCACACAAATAAACTGCCCAGAACAGAGTTCCAAGAGACAGATTTTCTAATTTTCTACCAAAGTGTCCCATGGCTCTAAAATTAACAATCAAGCCTATTCCCACATAATTTTCACAAGGAACACAATGGTAACCTCAAAATGACCAAAATCACAACCTATCAACATGCCCTGTTTTGACCAAAGCACAAAACCAACACAAAAGGTGCCAAACTTCACATTTAAGCTTCAATGCAATTCTATCAATTCAAAACACTAAACAAGGCACCATTTCCAAAACAACAACATACCATACTCCCCCATAACCCTAAATCACGAAAATTAGGGCTAAAATTCCAGAAATTCAAGGCCTAACCAATGGCCACAAAACTTATATGAAAATGAAGCTTTCACTCACCTCAACAACTTTCCCAAAGAAGTTCCTTGATTCACCCAAGTCCAGAATTTCGTGAGAGCTCAAACACCACCAAATGAAAAATCTAAAACCATGAAAGTGAAGCTCTCAACTCAAGGAATAACTTTAAAGAAGGGAGTTTTGGCATTAGAGGTCAAGATCTTACCTTAAATGTAAGCTTTCACTTTCTCTTTCTTGGCCAACAATGGCTACACAAGAGAGAGAAGAGAGAGAACGTGAGAGAGATGGAGAGAAGAGAGGTTGAAGAAGAGAAAGATGACACTTCATATGCCCCCATACCCTTTAATTTTGAAAAATAGGGAGGGAGAGAGAAGAAAATATTGAACAAAGCCTATTTGACTTTTCCAAAGCCCTCTCTCTTGACCTCATCTTGACAAGTGTCCCCACTTCTCATTTGTCCTCATAAAGTAAGTAACCAAATTAGTTACTCTAATCCCTTCATTAGCCATTTTAATTTCACATCTCACACCCTCTTAATTAGTAATTAATCTCTTCCATTAATCACTAATTTAGAGCCATTCTTTCAATTTTTCCAACAATTATGGCATATTAATTAAAATTGCCATATAACACATAATTATTCCACTTTAATTCGATAATTATCCTCAATAATTATCATTAGCCCTTAATCGAAAATTGGGGTGTTACATAACTCATCATAACCCTTCGTAATTTCGTTAGACCTTCATAAGTTATAAGTCATAACCTTTCACAATCTGCTAGACCTCTATCTAAACTAAACTATTCCTTGTGATTCTTATTATTTTTGTTTATTAGCCTCCTCCTTCTCTCCTTTATCATGTCATGATCATAAGGAACTCTTCCTCCGCCACCACTACCCCCTCCTTCACCTCCACCTCCACCTCCACCTCCTCCTCAATGATTGTTAGTGGCAACAAATAGCTCAAGTATTGAGGATCCTAACCACATCGCCCCACCGCCATAGCCAGTGCCTTCACCCCTCCACCAATCCATCTATTGAGCCGAAGGACGAGATGGCACAAGAGAAAAGAGCACTAGGGAAGGGTATTTTTGTCATGAAGGAGGCCCATAAAGCAAATTAAGATAGAGGGGTGGACACTTATTGTAGATAAAACAAGAAAGGTCAAATTTTGAAATATGACAAATTCACAATTTGTTAGATTTCATAATTTGTCCTTTCTTATTCTATCTCACAGTAATTTTCCTCCCTTTTCTCGTAATTTGCTTTAGACCTACTTCATGACAAAAATTCCCTTCCCTAGTCCTCTTTTCTCTTGTGTCATCTCATCATTCGGTGCAATAGATGGATTGGCCGAGGGGGCGACGTGACTAGGATCCTTACTACTTGAGATACATAACAATTATTATGAAAAACTTGTCACTTAATAGAAGTCCAAGCAAATAAATAACGATGGTAATTAGTAACCGTCATATTTTGTCTCGTAAGAACGACGATTGTTAGGCAAAAACCATCATGAAATAACAAACGCCGTGATGGTTTGAGACCCTTCCCCTTCCCTATGCTGATGATAATACTCTGACCCGGCCTTCATCTCCCTCCTCCGATTATGAGGACGAGGAGGATGAGGATGAGGACGAGGATGAGGATGAGGAAGAGGAGGATGAACATGATGATGAAGAATGATTGTTACTTAATAACCATTATGTATTTGTTTTTAACCCTATCTTCCTTTACTTTCCAGGCTTAATTGCTCAAATGACACAAGGTATAGGTGAATACTTACATTATTATATATATATATATAGATGAGAAGTGCGATTGATTCTAGCCACAAAGCCCAGAAAATCTTGATCCATCCAAATTGCATCGCTACTTGATGTATATACATTAAGGTTATTAAGTAACAACTATCATTTTTTTTAGAATACCATGCAAATAAATAACGGTTGTACTTTGTAAGCATCATATATTATTTTATAAGAATGATGGTTCTTACAGTAAAACCGTCATGAAATGTTAGATGAACAAACAAATGATTTGACTTCCAGCTTCATAATAGAAAAATAACATAATGGTTTCTCTTAAATAACCGTAAACTAAATGGTCCAAACCTTTCCCCTTCCCTACGCTTATTGTAACCCCCTTCCTCATCAAGGCCGGAATTATGCATTTAAACACGTTTAATAATTGAATAAGAGATCCGGGGTAATTAAAAACTTTTTAAAACACCTGTACAAATATATCTCTATTCATTTGTATAGGCTTATTCGGTTTGTCACATGTATAATATCAGAGTATAAGCACAATTTCTGATGTTCACCCGGGATTATATCATTAATCCAAAAGTTTATACAGGGCATCATTGCCCATCTCAGTATCCATACCGGGATTACACAAAACTATAATACCATAAGCTATTCAATATTTACATTTATCCAAAATGATGACCAGTTCAAAACCAAAAAAGAAATTAGCTAAGACTACCATTGGCAGTCCTAATCGCCCTTATCCACTCACTTGCTTCTTGATCCACTTGCCCTGTCTAAAAATGTTATTTGAAAAGAGTGAGATTCAAAAGAATCCCAGTAGCAATAGTTTACGTATATGATGCATATAAACAAAGTAAGTAAACATATATCACAATGCAGCAATCAGTATTCTAGGTCAGGCACACTGCCATGTCCCCTTTACTGTATACAAGATCGGGATTTCGCCACATCCCCTTAACTATATCTGTATTCAAGGCCAGGCTTTTGCCATGTCCCTTCAACTGTATCTGTATTTAAGGCCGGGCTTTCACCACGTCCGCTCACTGTATCTGTATTCAAGGCCGAGCTTTCGCCACGTCCCCTCACTGTATCTGTATTCAAGGCCGGGCTTTCGCCACGTCCCCTCACTGTATCTGTATTCAATGACTAATGCAAACAAGCAATGCAATATACATGATATAGGATAAAGTGTCACTACTTTGGTCTTTCCGCTCTTGAGCAGGCACGAGCCTTCTACGCTCCAGGCAAATATCAAATCCTAAAGTCATAATTAAGGATGACGCATCACCACTTATTCCAATACTTAATAACTTTACAGTACTTAAATTGGTTATCATTACTGTCTCTTAAGTACTCATATATGCCTCTAATAAAAGCTATAAAGGGTTGGAAGAACTATCCCAGGGATCCCCTTTTGGAAATACAAACACTGATATTTTTCACTACTTCACTCGAGTGAAAATGGCCTCACTCCAGTTATGGTACGATTTGCACTCAGGTATCTAAGAGTGAAGGATAGCGAGTGAGCACTTGAGAGCACAAGAACTTTTTCAGAGACAGAGACACTCGAGCACACAAGACCTCACTTGAGTGATAGCCAAATGTTTCACTAGAGGACTAAAGAGTAAAGTCCAGGAAGTGAGAACCCAAGAGCAAATGGAATTTCACAGGGAAGGAGTACTCGAGTATGGAACCTGACACTCGAGTGAAGACTTAACACTCACAAGTGTTAAGGCTCACTCTTGAAACTTGGCCACTAGTGACAATCCGAGAGCAAGTTCTGGGTGTCAAATACACCAACACTCGAGTGAGAACCCACCGCAGTTATAAGTGAGACATGACTCTTGTTCTTTTACAGAAATGAAATGTAGAAACTGAAGGGAAAATGAAGAATTTCACTAGCTCACTCGAGTGATACTCCCCTCACTCGAGTGATATGCATCAGAAACCAGAAAACGTAGAAACACTGACAGCATTCACTAGAATTTTCCCAAGAGTTTCCAAATGACCCAAAACTTCAACCAAAGCTATCCCCACACAAAATCTCTCAAGGAATCCAATAAAACCATTAAAACAACAAAATTCCTACTCCACTATCATGCTATGGTCTTGGGCAACTTTAAACACTAAATTTCCAAAAATTTCAAACTCAATCATTCAATCCCAAATCAATCCCATCTATCCATATACATTCCACATATACCATTTTCATACCAATAACATACCAAATATCCAATAACTCTCATTTTCGAATTCAAGGCCAAAATTTCCAGAATTTCCAAACAAATTCAAAGGCCACAAAACTTATATGGAAAAATTGGTCTCACTTACCTCTATAACTTTGCCAAAGAGATTTCTTAATTCTCTAACTCCCAACTTTCCTTGTGGGCACAAACCAACACCAATGGCCAAACTATAAACATGGAAATGAAGCTATTAACTCAAGGAACAATATTAATGAAGTGAGTTTGAGCAATGGAAGCCATTTTCCTTACTTTTTCTCAAGCTTTTCTTCCCTTTTTTCTACAACAATGGCGCCGAATGAGAAGGGAAGGAGAGAGAGAACGAGAGTGAGAGATGGAGTGTGAAGGAGAATGAGAAATTATGATGATCCTACTCCCTCCATGTCCAGCCAAAAAAGAGGGGGAGAGAGAAATATTAAAATAACCCATTTAACTTTTCTTCCACTCTCCCTACCTATGAGCTTGCCACTTGTCACATTATCATTGGCTCTTTTAAAGCAAACCACTAATTAGCCTCGCTAATCCCTCCATTAACCATTTAATCACACATCTCATTTTCTCTTAGTTAGCAATTAATTTCTCCCTTAATCACTATGGCCAATAATTCCATTCTTTCAATTTCTTACTAATTATGGCGCATTAGATAAAATGGCAACAAAACACATAATAATTCCAACTTTAATTTAATAATTATCCTCAATAATTATCATTAGCCCTTAATCAAAATTTGGGGCATTACACTTATGGTGAAAATACTCAGTGCTTCTTCGTTCTTCCATGATCAGCAAGAGAACTAAGTACCATTTCATTACCCATCACTATGCGTGACTACTTCTCTTCAACTTCCAATGTGTGCAATAATAGCCCGAACTTGTCACTTCCAATATATATAAACTCCCAATTTCCTTATGCTTATCGTCCTCCTTTGTTCTTTCAATCGCATGATGAAGCGTCATGCTAAAAACTTGCTAGAAAATCCATGGCGTCATCCTTCTCCTCCCCCTCCTCCACAACCAACACCACCTCTTTCTCCCCCTTCTCCTCCTCCACAACCTCTGCCTCCGCCTCCACCTCATCCTTAAGTGGAGGTAATGTTGCAGCATGCAAAATGCATTGACCATGCAATGAGGAGGCTAGCCAAATATTGTCGAGTATGAATAGGAAAGTCAATCTCATTCCTAATGAGTATGGGATTGGCCACCATGATCTTGACATACTCTCAGATGATTCAGGCCACTCCTCCGATGATAAGTAGCACGATGATGTGTGGTTTGCTGTGAATTTATGGAACTTTTGATTTATTCAAATTAAATGAAACAACAGTTCCTAAATTTGTTTCAGACCTTAAATCGTCTATCATGAAACTAGTCACCAGAGGATGATATTTTTTGTTTTATTTTTAGCAAATATAAAAATTTAATTATTTGTTACTAGCTGCCCAAAAAATTAAAAAAAATAACACACCTCATGATTATTAACTAATAATTGTGATATAAGTATATGTTAAAACAATAATATAACTCACGGTTATGTTCAAACAACCGTAATAAATATAAACAAATAAATAATAGTTTTATGGACACAACCATTATATAAAGTCTTTGGCATGACAACCTAAAAACCGTACCCTCCCTCTTCTATTTAAGTGTAACACCCTATCTTATATGCCTTACTCTTAGAGCGAATTTTAAAAAAAACTTTTCATTTATTTTCATGTATTGGGCATAATTACCATGCCTTTATAACATAATAATTCATAAGCTATAATAATGCATTTTTATCAAAACCCTAGGCCTCAGGCTGTCTATTACCAAAATCCAAATAAAGGACTACTCAGAGTTCAACATAATCATGAATTTAAATTGCAGATCCTAACTGTGGCAATAAATGGAATCAAACAAGTTCATTACGGCTACTAACAATTGTAGCCTCAGGCCTCAGGTGCCTTCCCAATCACGTTGCCCCTCGAGCTCCCACCTGAAAAGTGTGAGAAGCAACGAGATGAGATCACTGTCTCAGTAACATAGTACTACCCGCCTTAACTACCGATACATAGAGATTGGTCTTTAAATGTTTATCCCATCTCGCTTGAATGATACTTGTGTAGGGCTTGTAGTGATCTTTATTCCTCTTGAACATCTCCTTAATTCTACTTTTTTTCCCTTTGCATGCCTTTATAAACATATGGAAGTGAAGGCTTCTTATCTGAGTCAACAATTCTCAAAAATTTTATCAGAGGAGTTGTAATCTTTAATATTTGATAGCATTCATTCCAAAACCGGCTATCTAATATGATCGTACTAGAAATTTTTCATGGGGTAGTCCTAGATAGCTTATGGTTCATAAAGTGTTTATCAACAACAAGGGCTTGTAAGTCATGCTTGTGCATATATATGCTGTGCAATGTAATAAAGGTAGTGACAAACCTTGTAGCACCAGGACGCACAATTTCTTTCCAATTTGGCCTTTTCCTCAACCAAGACAAGAATATCATGTGATTGTAAGCAAATACTGTTATCTTTGATGCCTTTGCTGCAATGTCCGACACATGAGGCATGCTTGAAATATCTTTAAATACAAGATTTAAACAATGAGTAGTACAAGAGTCCAATAAGTATCTTTATATTTCTCCTTGATCAACCTTCCACATGCCATATAGTTGGTAGTATTGTTAGTCACCACATGGACAATATACTTCGAACCAACCCGCTTAATCACTTTAGAAAATAGCGAGAGCAAAGTTTTAGTATTGTTGACTAAATCTGATGCATTAACAGACTTAACAAACACCATTCCATAGGTAGAATAAACTAAGAAGTTTATCAAAGTCCATTGTCTCACATCAGTCCATTCACTTGCCATAAGTGTGCAGCCGTTATTCTTCCATTTAGCTCTATGACCGTCAATGAGTAACAAGCATTCCCTTTTCCATTCTCTCAACAAAGTTGATTTTAAAATCATAAGCACCAGGGGCTTTAAACCTAGGCCTTATAGAGCACGTTCCATCTATAGCTCTTTGAAATAAAGGGCACTCCAATGCTTTAAATGGAATACAGTTGACTATAGCCTACTTAACAAGATGCATCTTCACACTGTGTTGTGCTTCTTTCGAAGCTAAGGCACTCTTGATGGTTGGCTGAGCTCTAGGAGTTGTTTAAGGAGCAAAATAGTTATCCATTATCCCAGGTTTCCTCTTCTTAGCTACACTATCAACCTCCTCTTCTTCAACTTCCTCTTCTCTTATATCTTCAATTGACTTGTTCTTTGAACTTTCTTTTAGAGACTTTGCAATCCTATAACGCACATCAGAAGTAACCTTTTTGCAAAAAGCAATTTGACCAACCACACCAGCAAGATATTGCTTCATCCTATTTATGCCTCCTCTTATATAGCTATTATCACAAAAGAGACATGCGTATACATTTTGTGTCCCTTATTTTTTAAAGGCAACATTTGCCCATGCTAGATTAGTTTTACCATGAATTGTGGTATTGGGAGTAGGAGTAGGAGTAGGATTCGTGTTGGAATTGGAAGTGTGAGGCTCGATATTAGGAGTGTGAGGTTTGATATTAGGACTAGGAGTGGCATTCTTATTTTCTGAACTGATATATCCATCCTTGCTATAATTTCCAATGCAAATAAATGTGTAGTCAATTAAATGAATTCAACATCCATACTCAACACAACAGAACTAATCTAAGCAACTTTTGCTCTCTAAGTCTAAGCAAATGTGCATGCTAAACACAAGAAAGGCTTCTCTCAATCTATATTGAATAATGAAATAAAAGAAGGCATAAATTGGTATTGAAACTTATCTCATTTTCTTGACAAACCAAATGAGTTAGAGAAAACTTTCACAACTTACTCACAAGGTCTGAGAGAATGATTCTTAAATCTTAAGATTTGAAAAAGTCACCTGAAAACATTAAAAAATAAACTTGGCTTAAGTCTTAGCCGTATAATAATTAAAATAAAAAATTTTATATTTCATTGGAGAAACTATTATGAGAACATTTTGTGATTTTTCATTCGAAAAACTGATTTTTTCAGTTATTGAGAATCAAAAGAATGAAGAACGTAAACAATAATCTAAGATTGCAACAACAGTGATCATCAAGCCACTTCAGAAAGCTAGCAGTAAACCAACATAAACCAAATGGCCAAATCTCAAGTAATCACTAATCAGAAATTCAGAAAGCTAGCCAGTAATACAAGGTGAAATCTAGTCAGTAATCGCCAATCACTTAATCAGTCTAATACTCTAATCAAAAAATTTGAAAATGAAAATACCTTCAAGGTTTCAAGCAGTTGCCGTTGCTCACCGTCGTTGTAGCTCACCATTGTCACTTTCTCCTCACCGCTCGCCATCTTTAACATCGTCACTCGTCGTTCAAGCAATCACTGCAGTTCAGAGCTAGGGCATAGGGTCGGGAGGGAAGGAGTTCTGATTTTGAAACTTTTGCCTAACTCTCACTCTCTGCTTCGGTTCTGTTATGATATCTGAGATTTTTTTAACATCCTAAAACGTCATCGTTTTGGGACAAAATTTTAGTTTTTTATGTGACTCGGCAAACCGCCTGACTCGGCGGTTTGGCCAAGTCATAAGCGAACTGGCTGGGTCAACTCGGTTTTGACCGAGTCAACCCTCCTCCCCTCATTGGTAGCTAACCGGACAAGACCTGAGACCGGTTCACCGGTTTTTTAGTCTGATTGGCTGGTTCGGTCCGGTTTTTATTTCATTGTAAAAAACCCACAAGCAGCACCGATAATTAAGATAGATAGGACCACGTTACCTGGTATTCTCTAAGTTGCAACTGAGAAAAGTCCTTATCATAAAGCTCGAACTCAACTATAGAGTAATGAGAAACTTAATTAAAATAAAATTTATTTAGCAATACTAGATGTTCTTTGCTCAAAATTTCCTACAAGTACGAAACGTTGTATGAGCACTATATTAGATATGAGAATTAAGATCATTGGAGTGTTAGAATAGCCTTTCCTAACGTTTCTATGATCTCAATTTGGGATTCTAACCTTTAGAACCCCATGTTTTTAGAAAAGTCCCAAATTTAAGATATAATTCCCTATTTTTTGAATAGCAGATTCAGAGCGTGGTAAATTTCTCTTACCTTAAGCATCTAATCGTCGATCCCACCATTGAGATTTCTGAAAGGGATGTGTTGAATCTTCTTGTAAAATTCCATGACGATCTAATAGTGGATGAAGTTGCACCTGCAAACATTGATTCTTTCTTTGAGGGTTTGTTTTCCTTGTCCCAGAATGCTGATCATGTTTCTTGCTTTGTAATGCTTAAACAGAAATGTCAATAGCTAATCCAACCATTGAATATGACGAATTGAATCTCTTGGATGGGCTGACCAAATTTCAACTCGAACCAACTGTCAGCAAAAGAGAAAATAACATTTTACCGAGGCTAACTCAGGTATATGCAAAAATGGAATTATTGCACCTTAAATCCAACTCACCACTCCTATATATAGGCTCCAAGGTCTCCCTCTTCTCTTTATTTAGGCAATATGCTTCTATTTTATTAATTTACTTATTATTTACCACTAAATATTTCCTTCATAATATTACCTAAGTTTTATGAATAAAAATTTAGGATGTTACATTAAACGTCTAAAACAAAACACACTTGACACTTAGTTTGCTTGAATGAAACCCTCCAACATCATAAACCCAGTACTCTTGTTGTCTTTTTTAGCCATCGAGAGTCATTTTCAGTCGAGCTCCACCATAAAAAGCCTTTGTCTTATTTGTTAACAATAGCTACGCTAGTCAATACCTTCACACTTGTCTTAGCGAATGCCAATCGAGTTGCTTTCGCTTGCCCTAACTTGCATTTTCATCATTTGTGAGCCCTAGATAGGTGTTTGTCGTCTAGCTTGCCGCAAGTATACATGTCACAAATAGTATAAGAAGTTTCATTCCCTCGAGGACTAAGGCAAAAGTGGGCTAATTAATGCAATTATGCTTTTAATTAATTGAGCAAAGTCATTTTAAGTATTTCAATTTTTAAAAATAATTTTGGTTCAAAACAAACTAAATTGGAATAAATAAGGAAAAAGTTGATTCTAACTTCATGAAATTGAGGCTCTAAGATCATTTCTCCCCTTTATATTTCATGAGAATAATTATTTCCTTCTTAATTAGCTTTAATAAAGAATCAATTGTTTGTCTAAGATTCACAAGTATTGGAAAAGCTTTCTCAAGTCAAAACCAACATCTATTTTTAAAGAACTCATTCAATCTCTAAAAATAGTCATTAAGACCAAATCTTATAATAGTAATACTAGGTCAATAGGTAAATCTCTTTCCTGTCAACAAACTATCTATTCAAGCATGAATTTTAAGACTAATATGACTTTGTCCAAGTTCTTTAAACAAAATAATCTCTCTCAAGCAACATCTCATTCAACAGATCAATTAAGTGGTGATCAAGCACTTAGAGGCATTAAGCATAGAATAAAGTTAACACAAAATACTTCATTAAATGCTAGAAAAGAGAGAACAACAAAGTTTCAATCTATATAGATGTTCAAAATAATCCTAAAAGAGAAATTCTTAGCTACTTACAATTTGTACAAACTAAAAACTAAACATAGTAAATTGGTTCATTACAGAAATAAGAGTAAAGAGAAGAAGGAATGATGAAAAACTAAGAGTGGGAGCCCTAAATCTCTTCAAGACCACTTACCAAGCCTTCAACACCTCCAAGTCTCTTCTCCAAGCTCTCACCTTGCTTCAAATTCAACCTAGAAGTCAAGAATGCCCAATTTTTGCCCTAACACTTCAATAAAAACCCTCAAAATATGTGTTAGCAAGTAAAACACATGGTTGTACTTTTTGTTGTTTGCTTTGGCACACATGTCATGTGCTGAAGCAGATGACACAGTAAGCTTAGATCCTTGTTGGCTTCGGCTAATGTGTCGTGTGCTGAAGAATATGAAACAGTAAATTCAGATCTCCATTAGCTTCAGCTAATGTGTGATTGGTTGAAGCATATGACATAGTAAACTTCTTCCTCATTAAGTCTTGTTTGCTTCAGCATATGTATTGTTAGCTGAAGCCAACAACATAGCAGCTTTCTTCCTAGCTTTATGAGCTGGTCTTTGTTTGATCTTTACTACTACAAGTTTTGTTCCTCAGTCCTTGAAAAGCTTTCCCCTTTGTCTCTACCCCCTACAAGGGAGAGGATTTATAAATTCTCACTTGTTCTTTGAAACATGCACAAAATATGTGGTTTTAAACAAGAATTTCTTGAACATTGGTTTGCTTATTTGATTTGCACATTTTCTTGTTTAAACTCTTTCTATGCATAATTTGAATCCAAAAATAGTTGAAAAGAGAAGAAAATGTGCTGGAATATTATCAATTTTTTAGAGTTAACACTAGGTCACATTCCTTTGGTGCTCTGTTCTCCTTATTTGATTGAGATGTCTTTGTGAAGTCATAACGTGATAAAGCATTCAAGCTGACATTAACTTGCTTTTATGAAGTTATGTTTTTTTGGAAAACCTATTATTGTTCTGATCGAAGGTTCATTTCTTGTTATAAGAAATTTTCAAGCAATTGCTTTGACTAATGGTTATTACTTTATTGATCTTTTTTAAAGTAAATTTTGGAGATATGATCCCTAAGTAAAATTAATCTCTTTTTTTTGGAAGTATCCATATCTCCTGAAGTTACTTCAAAAAGTTTAATAGGTGTGATGAATAAACTAGCTCATGTGTATCGATGAGAATCATACATGAATAAGCTCTGTGAATAAACTAGTTCAGATGTACTATGATTCATACACGAATAAGATCTATGAATAAACAAGTTTAGGTGACATATTGAATTCATTGTTGTGAAGTAATGTTTTTTTGGACATCCCATTATTGCTTTGACTAAAGGTTCATCTCATGTCTTTCTATTGAGCAGGTGGCACCAAATTAAACGCTATTAAATTCAATATTGTGATTAGTCTTAGACTCTTCAATGTGAGAGTTTCTAAGCTATTTGGTCTCACATATATATATATATATATAATAGAGTCATAGTTCCCACATCGAGTAGATATGCAATTTGGATGGATCAAGATTTTTTAAGCTTTGTGGCTAGAATCAATCGCACTCTTGATCTATATATATAATAATGTAAGTGTTCACCTATATTTTGTGTCTCTTAAACAATTAAGCCTGGAAAGCAAAGAAAGATGGGGTAAAAAATAAATACCCCTATCAGAAAGGACACGGGGTTATGTAAACCCTTAAACTCAAGTGTTTGCATATCCCCTCCTCCACCCTTTTTGATAGGGGTATATCCGTATATGTTTTTTTCCCCCAACCCTTTACTTTCCAAGGTTAATTTCTGTTAAGAGACACAATTATGCATGGGTCAACAGTTATATTATTACTCATATACATCAACAGTTGCTATTGATTTTGTCCAAAAAGCCTGGGATGTCTTGATCCAACCCAAATTGCATATAAACTTAATGTGGAAGGTGCTATGGTTCTATTATATATATATAGGAGGTCAACTAGCTCATAAACTCTCACTTGAAGAGTCTTAAATTCATATATCACGGTTATTATATAAAAACTATCATGTATTATAAATATTCATGGTTCTTATTTATAAAGCGTTATTTATGAACTTAATACATAGCGGTCATCTATGTGAGATTGTTATTAAATTTTATTAAAAGTCATGGTTCTTATATACAAACTGTCACATCCTCTTTTTATTTTCACCTATTTCAGAGTACCTGAGGAAAACGATACGTAGTTAGTGGGCAACACAGAAATAACATGAATATACTGATAATAAGTGCATGATTACATAAATTCCCCCATAAGGGTTCGTACATGATCATTACCATCAATGTAGCCACACAAGGCTACTTGGGTATTTAAACCCGTCCCAGTGAAACAGAGACATCTTCTTGTCTTTATTTCATCACTGCAATCCTTTCATATGGTTCTCAGCATATCTTCTGTCTTCTCCTGTCTAAATTGTTGGTAGGGGAGGGTGAGATTCGAGAGAATCTCAGTAGGAAAATAATATCAATATGTATGTACGATAAATGTTTAATGCATGACATGCTTACATCACATAACTCATGCTCATACAATGACAAATCTGTAAGCTCAATGCTTCGAACAATATACTTATGGCCATAGCATAAATTGAAACATAGCTTCAAATCATTTATACATGTTTCATATAATCAAGCAAAGCAATAACATGCATTAACACACTAACAATAATATCAAATACATGCAGGAGAGGTAAGTTCCCCACCTTAACCCTTTTTCGCCTCGAGACACGTGCCTCGTAAAGCGTGCCAACAACTCGAGCTCCATATTCGATCCTACAATGCCAAAGGTACTGTTCAGACACTCCTATAGTGTTTCTGGGGTTTATATGAGCCTATTATAAAAATTTACTAAAATACCCCCGGGGACCCGACCCGACCTTGCCAAACCTGGTCCGGCTGCACTTTTCTTGAAATTCTAACCTGGGCTATCATAACATATTTCCACCCAAGGAATCCATTTCCAAACTCGAAATTATCAAATTCAATGCCAAATTACAAAATTACCCTTGGCAGCCCTACTTTAGGGGTTTTAGGGGTGTTTTCATAATTATGTTTTTTCAGCCTTTTTCGAAAAAGTGACCAACTATTATACCATCTAATTTTTGCTCTTGAACTCAATGGAAACATCAAATCATTGAAAATCAAACTCTAAGACCCATTTACAACCATGGCCGAATTATATGGGTTTTCTGGGGAAAATCGGGGTTTTTCAGTTTCGGCTCTGTAAACATGTTTCTTTCTACGCCTAACCACTTTATTGATTATTCCATTAGGTTATAACTACCAATTAGTACCAATTTGGGCAGCATAACCCCTAGGCCAACCCATTTCCAAAATTCAAAACCAACGGCAATCCAGCGAAATTTCACCGATTAAATTGCCTACAACAGTTAGAATAGTCAATATACAAAGGTTTGGAAGTTACCTCAAGCTCCCACTAGCTTTTCTCAAGAGTGGCTGAAACCCTAGCTTCCCTAACACCAAATTGAGCTTCACAATCTTAAATCATATGCAAAACAAGCTTAGGAATGGAGTTATACGCATTAGGAACCGATTTACCAAAGAAATCACTTACATTTGTAAGTTTTTCCTCCTCCTTTTCTCTCTCTACAATTTTTCTCTTCCTCTCTCTTCACATCTGAAATGGCATCAGTTTCAGCTGAATAAAGGAGGAAGATGATGTTTTATTTTAATATCTTATATCATATAATATTACTTTATTCATTTGTCAATTTTCCAAAATTCAGATTTTTACAAAATTCTGGCAGATTTCTGCCCAAATTTTGAAAAATCATAACTAATTCTAGAAAAATTGAATTGAAGTGATTCTAAAGGATATGGAACCCTCATTGAGTTAGTTTTAAGGAAAAATATAGCATTTTGCTATTTGGAAGCACAAAATTTCTAGAATTTCAATCTTGGGATACTGTTCCAGAAACTTCACAGCTTTTATGTGCTGACTTCAAAAATTCATATATTTTTGTATATAGCTCTAATTGAGTCATATGACCTTTCAAATTAAAGCTTAGGATGTCTACTTTCATCCTCTTAAATGTCATAATTTTTGCTTATCATTTGATCATTCAAAATCACATGACAAGCTCACTACCTCATAGATGATTTCACCAAAAATATAATTATATTCTCCAAAATTCTCCATTTTACTTTCTTAATACCCCAAAGATATAAGAATCATTAGGGGATAAATTTGGGCTCCTGCTAAATTGGGGCTTAGCAGTCCACTTAATTTAGGCTTATTCCCAAGCCTCAAATCCTAAATTTCGGGGTATTACACAAACCGTTATGTATGTTACTAAATAAATAATAGTTGTAAAATGATATTGTTATGTATCATGCAAGCATTATAATATATTATGATGGTTGTTTATATGTGGCCGTTAATTATTATCACAGCAATGAGCAGATCATGGCCTCATCAAATTTCAATATATAACGAGTGTTATATTATATCCGTTATAATATGTTCGAAATAAATAAAAGTTAGGAACTGTAATGTATTTGCACCGAGCTTTTTATAACGCTTGGATATATGATAGTTCGGAACCGTTATATATGGCAGGTAATATCCGTCGTATATCATGATTTCTGTAGTAGTGCTACCTACCTCTCTTCTACTTGAGCATATCAATAGGATTGATTTTGAAAAAAAAAATTTGAGAAATAGGTTTTATGTTTAGCACCAATATCAACTCCTCAATTAAGGCCTCAATTCTACATTAAGGGCCGGATGGAGTAATTTATTTATATAAAGGATTACATTACATTACATTAGGCCGAGGAAAGCAAGAACAAGACAGAAACAGAGTATATGCATGTATATATAACAAATATCCCAAGACACATAGTTCATGAGTTGGACATGGAGATGAAGCTAGCAAAGTAGTAGACCAGCCGGTGAACGGTGGTGATGATGGGGGAAAATCAGCAGGGGATAGAACAAAGGTAGCGGCGGCGTAGGCCTTCGCACTCACCGTTAGGGTGACCTTCTCTTTGGCAGATGCCAGCGCAGTGGTGGTCGCTCACACATATGCCTGCGAACCTCTTGCTCGGAACCTGGCATGGGTGTCTCCAGCTCTGCGTCGTTTCCCTCCCCATCCCTTATGCATTATATATATATATATTATTCATTCATCAACACACACACACACACACTAATGTCATGTTGTATTTGATAAAATTAAGTAATTGATTTAACTTCATTAACCTAACCAAATTAATTAAGTAGATCATGTATTAGGGAGATGAGAGGTAGCTTTAAACATACAACTTTTTATGAAATTTAATAAAATATCTTTAATTAATTTAACACACAAATTTTATTTCTTTTATTTTTAGGAAAAGGTGTAAAAATACCCGTCTACATATGTCACATGTGCGTCTGGCACCATTTACATTCCTTGGGTGCAAAAATACCCATGATCTTTACAAAAAGGGGCAAAAATACCAGCTCCGTCAATTGAGGCAAACGACCGTTAAGTTTTTTTTGTGGACCCCACTTTAATATTTTTTAATTATTTATTTTAAGGGCTAAGGTGCAAAATTACCTATCTACATATCCTTCGGGTGCAAAAATACCTATGATCATTAAAAAAGTGGACAAAAATGCCAGCTTCGTTAACGAAGGCAAACGACCGTTAATTTCTGATTTTGTGAGCCCACTTTAATCATTTTTAAATAATTATTTAAAAAACTCTCACCCTCTCTCTCTCTTCTTGCACCCCTTTCCCTCTCACCCTCCTTTCTCTCTCCTCGTCCAAACTAGAGCCCCACCTTCACACTGGCAATAACTCTCTAAGGCCACCCACATAGTCACCGCCTTTATGCTACCCGCTCCCTCCAAATGCCCTTTCATAGTTCATCATCGAAACTTTTCCCCTTATTAACGAAGCCAAAAACTAATGAATGTTTGCCTTCATTAATGGAGCTGGAATTTTGTCCCCATTTTTAATGATTATAGGTAATAATTAAAAGCTATGATCATTAAAAAAGCAGACAAAATGATAATAGGTATTAACTAAAAGCAACATTTTGTCCACTTTTTTTTAATAATCATAGGTATTAATTAAAACCTTAAAATACCTCTCTACATTAAGCCCACCGCCACCTCCTCTACCCCCGCCGCCCACCGCCACCGCCACCACCACCACCTCCTCCTCCACCCCCGCCACCTTCTTTTCAGCCGTCGCCACTGCCACCACCTCTTCCTCCACCCCCGCCGCCTACCGCCACCACCAACACCTCCTCTTCCCCCGCCACCCCCATCATTGCCACCACCACTACCTCCTCCTCCTCCATCCCCGCCGTTGCCGGCTTGTAACTAATTTTTCTACAAAGATTATATTAAGGGGTAAAATAGACTTTGTGTAATATATTAATTTTAAATTATTGTTAAAATATTAACTTATTGCATGCTGCTTAAAAATCAAACCAAACACTACCCTTGTAATTAATATTGCATTGCATTACCATTACATCGCATTACACTGCACCGCAGGGTGTAATGGGATCTAACCAAATGGGCCCTAATTAGTCTTCTTCTTGATTCTTAGTAGGTTCCTTTAATCATTAGATCTACATCAGAAAATATTTGGGAAATTGAATTTAATCCTAAATATAAGACATAATTTTCATCTTTATCAATCTCTTTTCCTAATTGACTCCTATTGAATATTTATGCCCCCTCAACTGTGATAAAGGAAGAGATGAAATGGGAGAATTAAGTAAGATGACTAGGATGTTTTAGAAAATACATATCATATTACTTGATTTAACTAACTTTCTTAATTTAATCAAATTAGATAAATATATCTAATATTAAATATCGAGGAGTAACTTCTAAGAATGAAAATAAGTTTTGTGTTGTACCTGACTTCGCCATATTAAAGATACTCTTTCACGTCTTTAATATAATATCTAATTTATAACTCAATTAGTTAAATACTCTAGAAAAGGCCTCTTCCCTGTTGGCATATGGAATTTCGCCAGGTGTACCAAGAAGAAGGCTCTAAATTCATGATAACTATTACTAGAGTATATAATTAATAACATATAATTGTATCAACATTTTGGGAAGGAAGCTTTGGGCAGCGTTGGTAATATGGATTTTAACCGTGGGCCAAACCCGTCTAATCCGGAAAAATGGGGCGGTTTGGGTTTTGTAATGGTAGGACTATTTTGATGCGGTTCTTTTTTATTCGAACCCATATGGGCTCAACCTGCAGTAGGTTGGATTATCGGGTTGGCAGGTTGGACCATTTTTATTTTAATTTTTTTTAAAAAAAAACTCCGTGACTTCTTTGAGTGTATTGTTTAACCTAATGCCATTAATATCAACTAATTATTGATTGTATATTAAATGTTAACGATGGCTTTTGGACTTATGTTTATCTTGTATTGTGTGGACTTATGATGAATGCTTAATTTGTAATATTTGAAACTTTGAATTTAATGTTTTATTATCACTTTGTGATTTTGTAATGTATTTTTAATTTTTTTATGGTTTAGGTTTGTAGAAAAAAATACAGTATATTGCTAAAAAAAAGTTTGAAAAACGCAGTATACAAAAATTTTTAAAAAAAGGAAAATAATATGGGTTGGGTGTAATACCCCAAATTTTGATTAAGGGCTAATGACCTTTTAAGAGGTTGTAGTGAATATTTAGAGAATGATTTTGGAAATAAAGTCGATTGAGACACGAGTTAATTATTGAAAATGTCCAACACCCTGTATTTTAGCATGATTATTTGACAAAGTAATTGTTGGGGCTAAAATGAGGGAAGGGTGAATGGAATAGAGAAAGAAATGAGAAAATGTATTATGTGGCAATTTAGTAAAAATTTCCATGATCAGGGGAAAAATTGAAAGAATGGAATTTATCGGTAAATTAGTTAGTGATTAATGGAGAAATTAATTGCTAACTAAGAAGAAATGAGATGCGTGACTAAATGGCTAATGGACTAGTTAGTGTAACCATGTGGTTACTTATTTGGTGAGAAATAAGGAGATTATGACATGTGGCACCATTGGATGAAGAGTGGTTGATGGGAAAGTCAAGTAATCATATTTTATCACTTCTCTCTCTCTCTCTCTCTCTCTCTTGCATATGGACAAGGGAATGGGGCAGAAATTCTACCTCCTCCTTCATCATCTTCATCATCACACATTCTCTTTCTCCAAGCTCTCTCTTGTGCGTCATTTGTGAAGAAGAAAGATGAAGGAAAAGCTTGAGATTAAGGTAAGATTTTGACTTCAAATGCCCAAATCTCCTTCAAATAGTTGTTCTCCTTGTTAAGAGATTTCATCCTATGGTTTTAGATTCTTAAGAGGAGGTGCTTTTGTGCTTGAGAAAAATTGGAAGTTGGTAAATCAAGAAACAAGTTTAGGAAAGTGAAAGAGGTGAGTGAAAGCTTCCTTTTGATACATATGTTGTGACTATTGGTTGAGTTGTGAATTTTTGGTATTTTGCCCTAATTTTCGAGTAGTATTGGATTGTGAGAATTGCATGTGGTTTTGGTGTGAAAATGGTATATTATGATGTCTTTTGGACAAATGAATTTGAATCATTGAAGGTTGGGTTTGGCAACTTTGTGTTTGGTTTTGTGTATTGGTCAAAACAGGACATGTTGATAGGTTGTGATTTTGGTCATTTGAGGTTGCCATTGTGTTCCTTGTGGAAAATTGTGTGGGAGTAGTGTTGGTTGTGAATTTTGAACCATTGGAAACTTAGGTTTAAAAAGTCTAAATTTTGGTCAGTGGAAAACTCTGTGTTGGCAGTTGTTTTACATGGACGTTTTTAAATAGCAAATGGTGTTGGAAAATTATGAAACTTTCTATTCTTGAAGTTCACATGCCAAGCTTCAAAATGGATATATAATTTATGTCATTTTGTTTTGTGAGCTGAGTGTTATGATTTTCCAAAATTTGATGTTGAACATGGATCAATTCTGGAGCAGTGTGGACATTTGTTGGATTCTGTATTTTTATGGTAATGGAAAGTGATGATTCATTTTTTTTTCTGTAAAGAGGACTTAAATAGCTTTCCATAGGCTTTGGAATCATCCCATTTTGATTTTTTTAGAATTAGTTATGATTTTTTTGAAGTTCAGCTAAGAAACAGGATTTTCTTAGCCCTGGCCAGCGGATTCTTGGCCGCGGCCCAAATGTTTCTGACCTGTTTTTGGCCGCGGCAGTGGATTTTTGGGCCGTGGCCAACCCCCAAAAATCATTATTTTACATTTCTGAAAAGTGGTTTTCAACCCATTACTTCCCAACCATTTAGGGCTTTTGTTAGAGACATTTGTAGCTTCCTAAAGGATATTAATGATAACCAAATCTAAGTGTTGTGAAGTTATTTAAGTGTTGGATAGAGAATAACACTTCGTCACTAATTATGAATTATAGGATACGATATTTACCCTACTCGAGAGAGGTAGGTGCCAGAGCACGCCCAGAAGGACCAATGTAGTGACTACAAGTGATAATGCGGGCTAGCCCGCGGGTTGAGGGCCAACCCGCGAGAGCCGCAGGCTGAGACGGGGTGGGCTGGTGTAAATAAACACATCTCTTTTAAATTTAATAATAGTAGAATAAATAAATAAAATATGAAAACAAGTGTCAAGTAAAAAATATGGGGAATTAATTAAACACATTATCAAAAGAAAGAAGATAAGGGAGAGGAGAGACTAAATGCATTTGAGAAAAAACTAAAAAAAAATATGCGGGCCAGCCAGCAGCTTGTTTTTAAACAGGCCATCGAAAGCTTGTTTAATTTGGGCGGGCTGGCGGGTCTGGCCCGGATTACCGGCTTTGGTAGTGACTTTTATCTCATGTTGCATATGATGCTTAGTATGCATGACTTATCATTGTGTTATATGTGTTATCAGCCGTAGGGCATTACAACGTCAGCAGTTCAACGTAAGCAGTCGTAGGGGTGATGGTTATCACACCTACCCTGCCATTGTAATTGCCGAGGCTGCGTTGTGGAATTGTGAATTCCTATTTGAGTATTCGGCTAGTGTAGTTGCGTGCATGTGAAATATTTTATATGAAACCCAGTTGTGGTGTAATATATTGTTGTGAACTATGTTGTGGTGTAATACATCATGAGCACTTCAGCGTGAGCAAACATAAGGGTGACGCACGTCATACCTGCCCTTGCCGTTGTAACCGCCGTTGTAGTTGCTATGTGTTGCGTGATGATTTGCTTTCATGTTTTGTGGTTGTGTATACTATGAGTGATTTGACACTATGGGGATTCACTCTCCCAAAAACACAAATTTCAGACAGGGCCAGAGGTTTAAAAGAAAAGCAAGTGATGAAGGGCAGTTGAAGCTCCGGGCTTGGAGTTATTTATTTTGGATATTGATTATCATAGTTGGATTTTTGAATATTTTGTTGGGATTTGTACACATTGGATTTATGGAATAGTTTTGTGTAATTCCCTAATAAGGGAATGAATTATGGGCATTGGTGCCTTGCAACGTTTTGAGATCCGGACCGGACCGGACAGTTGAACCGGTCTGACCGGTAGCCGGAGTAAAGGGTGTCTCGTTTCATTGAGTTGAGTCGTTCGAGAGGTTAGGCCGGATGAAATTGTCCAAAATCGCCTTTTAAGCCGCGAGCCGGAGTTGAGTCGCGAGCCGGAGTGGCTATTGAAAAACCGGCCGGCTAAAGGCTGAGGAAAGAGGAAGGCAAACAGGAACAAAGAAGACAGAGAAAAACAAATTTTGTAACCATGGAATTGGAAGCGTCTTATAGCACGAGCATCATCGCTGCAAGGTGCGATTTCTCAGGCAGATCGACAAAATCACGACGCCCATCTCTAGTGATATTTCCGTCGACCCTTGAAGCAAGAACTTAAATGAAGAAAAGAAGAAAGATGTAGCTGAAGAGATGAAAGCCAAAAGTAATGGAGAAAAGTAAAAATATCAGGAGGAGTGATGTGACAGCATGAAAACGTGTTGCAGTGCTCCAACTACTTGCTGTACATTCAAATTTGACTATTGAATTTTGAGAATACCAAGATATCTTCGTTATAACAAATGTTAACTACTAATTAATTTTTGTTGCTTAAAAAAAGAAATCTGAATGCTTTTTAAAATACAAAAGACTTATAAGTTCTCATTTTTCAATTATTGTTAATTCTGAAGGAAAGAATTTAAATTAATTGTAAGATAAAATCATATCTATGAATCCAAATCTAAAAGATTTGTTGTATTATAAAGGTATGAAAAAAATATTTATATTATAATATCATGTTTATTTAGTTAAAGATAAAAATTATTATACAAAATTTTAAATAGTACTTATCAATTTTTTTAATTATATTTGTAATGTATGCCTGTCAATATATGTTACTCTTAGATAGATTTCTCATATATATATATATATATATAGGACTAGAAAGAATATAACATTATTTTTAATTCAAGTATTACATCATTGGCTCGATCAGACAGCCTGATCATTCCAACTGTTTGAATTATGACCCGCTAAACTTTCTGGTTCGATGTCTGGTCCAGCTTTTAAAACATTGATTATGTGCATCTTTTTATTCTAAAATGACAGATATGTTTATATTCTTCTCAAATGGATCATAACTCTAAACCCTCTTATTTGTTATTTTAAAAAGGTTAATATATTTCACACACACACACATATTTGCTAGGCAACAGGATGAGTGCTTCAAATCTGTCTTAAAGTTAGATGTATAGGTTTAGAATTGTTTAAAAAAAGAAAAACATATCAATTGAGTTATTTTATTTTAAACTTAACTTGTCAATTGAGTTATTTTATTTTAATAATTTTATACCAGAAGAACATATCAACATAATCAGATTTGTATAACCCTTGAGTGATGGATATTTTAACCACTTATCTTGATGGATGACAATTGATGAGATTTTTAAATGATGTCTTATGACTTTACTAACTTCATATGAAGTTAGACTAATGACTAATTATTGTAATATATATATATATATATATAAATTTAATTATTACGTCACCGGTTCGGTTGAACCTTGACCTGCTGACCTTTCCGGCTTGACGTCCGGCCCGGCTTTTAAAACATTGGTGCCTTGTAAAACCCCTATTTAATTAATGGAACCCGAATGTGTCGAGAATTTACATTGTACTATGATATTTATGAATGAAATCATACTGTACATGCCATTTGTGTATTTGAAATGTGATTATGAGACCATTGTTGAACATGTTTTAGAAAAGTTTTTGTAATCCCTGGTTTGGGAAGTTTAATTTTAAATAAGTCCCAAATCATCTTATGGTTTCTAATTCCACATAATTATATATTTACGAACTTAATCTCGGCCTTGATGAGAAAGGGTTACATTAGGCGAGCTAACCCTCCGACCCAGAGATTATGGTTTGGGTTGGCTAAATGTTAACTCAGTGATATGGTTTTTTTTGACCCCAAACCAATATGGTCCCAACCTATGGCGGGTTAGCCCGAACCTGGTGATCTTGCCTATATTATTAGCTTTACCTTTGGGTGGCGTACATTAAAAATTTAAAATACTAAGGGAAAATTGGTAGAATAATCTGTTTGACAATTGAGCAAATTAATCTTTTAGTCCATGTAGTTTTGATTGAGTTATAACTCAATCCATACATTTTAACTCAATACAACTTAGTCTCTATAATTTTGACTCGTTACAATTCAGTCCCTATGGTTTTAACCATTTTATAATTTATTAGTCTTTATGTTTTAGAATAAAGTTGGGGGCTATATTATAAAATGGTTAAAATTATAGGGACTGAGTTATAGTGAGTCAAAATTTAAGGATTGAGTTACAATCAAGTTAAAAATATATAGACTGAGTTACATTGAGTCAAAGTGTAAGGACTGAATTATAACCTAATCAAAACCATATGGACCAAAATTAAAGATTGATTTTTCCTTGAAATGTTTACTGATTAAGAAGATCTAGATTCGAGTATTGGTATTTTTTTTTATATAAAATCTTGCAGGTTAATGCTATTTTGTGTATAAATACATATCATATGGACCAACAAAATTTCCAACAACAATTTTCACCAAATTTTCCCAAATATAAATGATGTGAGTTCATTTTACATGATTTAGTTGTCATCTCAAAACATCTTCAATTCCCTTTTCTTGGAAAAGTACACTATTTATTTCATGAAATAAATTTTTTTCCCCCTTTATTGCTGTAACGCACCCTGGACAAAAATAGGTTGATCAATAATCTTTTTGTCATTTCATGCTGGTAACCATTTGAAGTATCACTTTCAGCTTTTGTTGTCCCCTCTTTAACCAGCGCTTTGTCTTTCTCTTTTCTCTGTAAGAGAATCTTTCATCAAACATGTCCTTATTCATCTCATAAAGCATCACTACAGCCTTAACCTCGTCCCGCCATTTCACACCCCACTTTCGCTGCCTTAAAAGCCCCAAAAGCCTCTCTAAAAAATCCAAATATATATAGCTTACTTAAAAGACACATGAAATTAATCATCCATGGCTACACCAAGATACATCTGAAGAAGGCAAATAATAACAAAGCAGAGTTACGGTACAACAACACTTTAGATCATGTATCTCCCTTTTCTCTCTTAGTGGGGTCATGACAGTTCAAAATTATGCAGTATCAAAAGATACAGATTCCCCACAACGTATTTCCTCAAATTTGTACACAGACATAGCCAGAGCAATGTATCCTCCATATAAGAACAATAATTCCACAGACTTAAATATTGAATTATGACTAGGATCTTCAATCAGATGAAGGCTGGTTCTTCAAACGGTATAGTAGCTTCTTTTTCTTGGAGCTTGGGTTATCAATGGTGACAACAACTTTGCCTGGTTCACTAGTTTTGAAACTGTCACACAACACTGGTTCATCTGATGATGCAATCTTTCTGGTCTTGTGGATGATCACTGTGTAGTTTCTTCCTTCTGAACTTGGCACAAATTCTGCCCCATAGCTTACTTCCCACCCTATTACTCTCACCTCCCAACTAAGATGGCATTTCTGTATAATTCCCAACAAACTTCAATCATCAATAACCAAACCCATAAGAGAAATTTACAATAGAGGAATCCTAAGAAAAATTCCTCCCCGGTCCTAAATACAAAACCCAATTGATTTTTTTGAAGAGATTAAGAAAGTTAAATAAATTACTTTTAAGTATTTATACTCATCATTTTTTTCTAAACTAATTTACTTAACTTAAAAACTGAGATATAATTTGATGATACACATCATTAGATTAAGGACACCATGGAGTATGATGAAAGTGATGAATAGGAAAATCCCACCTCAGTAACTGGGAATTCCACAGTATGTTTTGATGCTGGCCGTACAGTAACTTCTGTGACAGCATTGGTATTTCCGAATTCACCATCTTTGCTTAGTCCTCCATACTTGACAGGAAGTTGATCAGCTGCTATGTATCTGAAATCCACAGGCCACACCACAAACTTGAAGTTTCTTCAAGCTGATGAAAGTGAAAAAGAAAGATTAAAAAATTGAACTTTCTTATTTTTATTACCTTAAAAGGATCTCTACAGATTTGGAAGGCCCAGCAAACACAAACTTGCTCTTTGTTCTCTGGGTCAGAAAAGGGCTTATCATCCTATTCACTGCCATGTACCACCACGGCACATTGATGAACACCTACATTCAAAAAAAAAAAAAAAAAAAAAACACACCTTTTACCTAAACCGAATTACCTCTGGAAATTACTCTCTTGTATCTTCCATATAAGACATATTTCGGGAATTGATTTTAATCCTAAATATAAGACATGATTTTTATATTTGTCAATCTTTTTCTAATCTACCCCTATTGATACTCTCTCAATAATAATTAAGGAGAAGAGGGAAACACGGTATTAAAAACGATATCTAGGATATTTCAGAAAATACATATTATATTAACTAACTTCCTTAATTTAATTAAATTTCATAAAGATATAGTATATCAAAAGGTACGGGTGTATATATATATGTGAAATCTACATACAGGTACCTGTTTGGCTACAAATTCAGGATAGTTGTCTTGAAGCAATTGAAGGGCCTGTTTGGTAGCATGTCTAAGCTCCCACTTACTAGGTCCAGGAGAATCTTTGAGGTCATTGACCTGAACAATGGTGGAGATTCCACCTGGGTTGAATTCCAATTTCCTGATACTCTTTTCCAGGAACTGAATCCTCCATTTTAAGAACTTGTCCCTCTTTTCCACATCGGAAAATGTCTTCTTGTAAAGATCCTTGTTCTGGAATTCTCCATAGATGTTATAACACACTGGGTGTCCAACCTTGTCAAAGCCATGCATGTACACCACCGTCTCTAAATCATCACCCAAGTCCTTCTCATTCACCAGTTCCTCTATTCCAAACTCTTTTCGCCATCGGATTGTGTTCTTGATCATGTTATATGCTTCCTTCACTTTCATGTCTCTGGCTCGGAGAAATTTCAGCAGAATCACATCGCTCCTTTCATCTGCAAGCAATGGAATCCCCCAGATGGAGACCTGATCTTCCCCTGTTTTTGAAACAGAGGAAGAGACAGGTTCTGTTTTGTCTGTTTCCTCTTCCTCTGTTTTTGTGGGTTCATCAGCTGATTCTGTTTTCTCGTCCTTGGTGTTTTCAGCAGATAAGAGATGGTTTTCGAGTGCTTGTTGGACGAGGAGCTTGAGATCTTGGAGGGCCTTCTTCTCATTATCAGGAAGATCAGAAACTTTGGTGCTCTCTTCCTTGAAAAAATCAGACTCGTGTGGTTTCTGATCAGTCTCATTCTTTGAGTGTGGTTGAGCTTTCAAAGACTTTGAAACATCACCAAGAACCACTTGTTCCAGTGTTGTCTTTGAAGCCCCCTCGGCGGCCATGGCTGTTTCTGGACAAATACAAAGTTTACAGTGGAACGAGAGAGAGAGAGAGAGAGAGAGAGAGAGAAGAGAAATGGAGGTGATGAGAAAGAGGAAAAATGGAGATAGTTATAAAGAGAGAAAGATGGTACTGTAGGACGGATGAATCATGAGGGAAACTGTGTGGTAAAGTGGAGTAATTATAGAAGCCAAATTACATTTAAGCTGTCAGGACAAAGAATCCTAAGACCGATCGCAGGTTTGATCATCTTTTTAATTTTTTTTTAATTAAAGGGATAGGGTTACAAGCATGGGATCCAATTTACTACTTCCTACTCATAAGGGATTTTTTTATTTGATTCAAGTTATCTAATGCGACTTTGGATCTGACACTAATCCATTTTGAGACTTATAGCTAAAAATGATTTTCACCACTCTTAAAAAAAAACTGTTTTTTAAAATTTGAATTTGTACTCTCTTCCTAATAGATATGACATTTACTGGTTACCGTTCCAATTAATAACTTATTGGTTACTTATAAAGAGTTTTCATGACATTATTTGATTCAAAATCATCTAATTCTAATGCCATTCTGGATTTTAAATTAATCCCTTTTGAGTTTTAGACGAAAAAATGTTTTACCTTTATTAACAAGTTTGTTCTTTAAGATTTAAATTTGTTTTCTCCTCACGATAAACCACTATCATCTCAACTAATATACCGCTGCTTACTTATAATGAGCTTTCAGATGATCTATGATGTTGCTTTTTCTTGTCCAAAGGGGAAAAGTTACAATGGTGTCTGTTGAAACGGACAAAAGATTGCAAAACGTGGGGCCAAATCATCACCACTAATTCTGATTTATTGGCCTTTTGAACGGTTCGATTTGAGCATGTCAGATTATGACATGCACGGATTGCAACCACTCTCTCACCATCGTTGTCGTTTTTTCATCTTTCCTTTCCAACGTTTTAAAAAAGAGATTCACATTTTCTTTTTTCAACCTTGGGCTCTTGGGCAGTCGAAAGCGTGATTATAGCTATATTTGTAATAACTTATTTTTGAGAAATAAACACTTATTACGTAAGTTGAGATAAAACTACTCTTATATATTTATCTCGTATATTATAAATTACGAATTATAATTACTTATAAATAAACAATGACCTATCACAAACAAACACTATATATTTAGATGACCGTTGATACAACCTTGGATGCTTTTCGCTGTTTCTTTTGAAAAATGGGACTATCATTATCATGTGATAATTAATATTCTATGTATATTGAGGTCCACTCTTGCTTATATTCTGGAATTGACTGGTCAATTATGGTTCTTGTTACCACTGGATTTTAGCCTATTTACAAGTCTCTAGCTCTTGTAGATTTTCTCTTTACGGGAACTTGCGGCATCAAAGAAAAATTTTAAAAGAAAACCATTGAACTAATAGTTTTGATTTGTCAAGCTGCCACTTTTTTATCATTCAACACGTAAATATATAGAGTTTTTTTTAGAGATTAAGACTCATTTAAACTTAAACCATAGATATTTGATTTGTATACTTTATTCTCTGTCTTATACAAATATATGATACTTGCCCAAGAGTTAAACACAAAAACGATCTCTTAAAATGATATGTTTAAGTTCAACTCAAGATTCATAAATCGAATGAGGAGGATCGATTAAGATCCCTCTTTTACGAATTGATGAGACAAAAAAAGTTGTAGAAGATATTCACAAAGATAGGGGAAATGCCGCAAGCAAACGTTGTGATTGTAAGTAGTATGAAGACCAGGAAAACTTTGAAGCATCAATGGATCAACAATTGGTTTTGGAATGGATTGAGATGTTTAATCGTATGTTCAAAGTCTAATATTAAAATAATCAAGGAGAAAATGGAAAATCTCATTTCTCAATACTATACAGAATGTCATGGTCATTATGAGCAAAGAAAAGAACGTACTCTTGACAAATTATGTGCATGAACCTGCTCCTGCCAAAATCACCTTCATAGAATAGAAAGTAGGTTAAAGGTCTTGTAGCCTAGTGGTATGAGTATTCGTTTGGAATAGTTTATTTTTGGGCAATAAGTGCTTATAAATCGTGATTCACGGTATATGAGGTAAGTATGTGAGAGGAGTTTTATCTAAGCTTACGTAATAAAGACTTATTTACCCCCAAAACGTGTTTCCAAACACAGCCTGAATGTTTTCCTACAAGTGGGATGTCACGAATTCGATTCCATATGTAACTAAGGTGATTAGTGCCTACCTTATAACTAGAAAAAAAATAAATAAAAGAAATGCAAATATTACATTTTGATTTGCACTTGCACGTTGTACTATTACATTCTCATTCAAAACTAGCTAGCTAGCCCTTTATGAGATCTAAAATTAACAAACCCAGAAAAAGCAAGTGGAATAAGGTATTTGCATGGCACGGCCAATATCTCTAATTTCTTCAGAAATTCATCCCCCCTGTTAATTGCAAAATGTCGGTGATGATCAAGAATTGATTATTCGCTAAGAAAAAGAATTTTGATAGAGAAACACCCTCCTTCGTCAACAACCGCCTAAACTTCATTTGATCTCCTGCCGGATTCCCTTTTTTTTTTTTTTTTTTTTTTTTAAAAAAATTCTGAGTAAAGATCATTCATATTATTATACTAATAATCATGATGCCATGTTATTGATTATTCCTAGGGTAGACGGTTATATTTTTAGTAAGTTGGGATGGGATAAAGTTATTAACTGTTTTATTTTCTTATTTATATAGATATTAGTTGAGGTTCACACAAGGAATCATATTGTTAATTTTTTTTTTTTTGCGTGAACATCTGGTATCCCAGGCTAGACCATCTTTCAGGTACATCAATGGTCTCAAACTAATCCGAATCGGGGCGGTTTGGGACCCTTGTGGGCGGAACCCCTAAATATACCTAATATTTTATTTTTTTCCAAAATATCTAATATTTTTATTAAATATTTAAAATATGTCTTTTTTATATAGATGTTAGTTATATAAAACATGTTAGTTAATACAAGATATTAGTTATTATATCATGGCTCTTATCAGGTTTAAGTTTGAATTATTTTTTATTTTTGGTCATGCTTTCGGTGCAAAAATGATAGAAGATGATATTATATTACATACTCGTATTGTATATTTTCAATCCTCTAGGTCTAACATCTAAGATATATCCATACATTTTCAGTTATTTTTAATTTTAAATGTGGAAGATAAAGTAGGAGGCTAAGTTCGGGTGAATTTATTATTGTTAAATTTATATTTTATATCTATTCCTTTAAATAATTACAATTTTTATGGTCATGTGTAATAAATATTGTTTTCTGGATATAGGTTCTGAATTATTTTAATTTTAATGTCAAAATCTAGCAGATTTTCTTATTGTGCTTTTTCCCATCATACTTTCTCCAAATAATTTAAATAGGTGATAAAAAAATAATAAAAATAAAAAATAACTCTTGAATATAAATATAGATAAAAAAAATAAAAAAGTAATGAAATAAAAGAGGAGAGAGTCAAAATATCTAACGGGATCTTCCAATTTTAAGCATCTTCTTAATTTCTTAAAAAAATTATAATTTCTAAAAAGATTTCGATAATCTTTCTAAATATCTTATCCTAATGCAAATAAAAAAAAAAAGTTCTAAATCATCTTTAAATTGGGATCAAGGAAGCACAAGATTGAGAGAACTTAAACACCGCGAAGAGATCGAAAGGGCCAATAAAAATTGTGAATGAAAAGGGAATTGTCAAGAACAAGGTACGAATTTTCTTCTTCTTTATGTGCAATTCAGACTTTCTCTTCTTTTTTGTCGTTACTTTTGCATAGTTTCATATATTCTTTGCAATTCGAACTTCTTCTTCTTCTTTCTTGTAGTTAATTTTGCTTAGTTTCATATATTCTTTGGAATTTGGACTCTCTCTTCTTCTTTCTTATTGTTAATTTTGCATAGTTTCATATATTTTTTACAATTCGGACTTTCTCTTCTTCTTTTTTGTCGTTACTTTTGCATAGTTTCATATATTTTTTACAATTCACACTTTCTTCTTCTTCTTCTTTCTTCAAGTTAATTTTGCTTAGATTCATAATGGTATATTCTTCTTCTTTCTTGTTACTTTTGCATACTTTCATATATATATATATATATATATTTTTTTTTTTTTCTTTGCTTAGGGTTAGGGTTATGATTTGTCTTAGTTGGGCCTTGGGTTTTGTTGTATGGGCTTGGGCCCTTTTTGTTGTTTTAGTGTCCTTTTCACTCTTTGCTTTGTCATTAGCATTATTCAATACTATAATATAAATACTTCTGGTAATATATATATATATATATATATTCGTTTTCTTTTCTTTAGTTTTCCTTTGGTCATCATCTTCCAATTCACTGTTGAATTTTTGTTTTTGATTATTTCTCTTAAATTGGAAAATAATAAAACTTTGATTATAAGAAAATCTACTGCTTGAAATAAAAATTAAACTTGTTGACCTCACTAGTTTATTTAGACAATGAAATATTTTGAATTTATTTTTTGTCATAATTCATGCTCAGGACAATAAGAAAAAGGAAAAAAGAAAAAAAAAACCATTTGAACTTCAAAATCCTAAATAAATCTTCTTGCCTACAAGAGTATTGGTATTTTGCCTAAAAAAGTATAGCAATTAACTACTCATTTTAATAAAAAATCACTAATTTAAGATTTTAAAGTTCAAATAGTATTTTTCTCCCTAAGAAAAATATCTTTGATTAGGAAAGGTATAGGGTATTTGAGATTATGACGGAGTGACGATGATTTTTTTTGGATACTAAAAGTTATCTAATTAAACACCCTCACAAAAAAAAAACCAAGTTTCCTTCACAAATTACTGACTTTATGCCTATTTTCATTTTTTTATTTTTTGATTATTTTCTAAAAATAATCAATTAAATATATGATATAGGAGTGAACATGTCACAAAAATTTTATAAAATTCGCAAAATTTTTTTTTTAATGATTTTAATCAAATCAAAATATTTTTATTTTTCATAAACTATCTTAATGTGCATAACTCATGAAAATTTTAAATTATTTATAACTAATCTATCTTTTAAGTTTGAAAAACGACTTTTGTATTAATTTGACTGATTCTAATTTTAACAATGTAAAAAAAAAATTGCATAAAAAATGTATTTCTCATACACTCATACAATTGGACAGGAGGCTGAAATATTTGAGTTAATAATAGTATATACAATTATTTTGTACAAAAATAATAAAAATTGAAGAATAACAGAATCCTCTAACGGCTCTCTATATGGTTAGGGTTCGAGGGATGGGTGGAGATACTCAGGGCAACATGCCCCTTAGTTAAGGACATTGTAAATATTACTCCTTTCTGTTTTATTTATAAACAACTTTTTCTTTGATTGTGTAAAATAAATCGGTAGTTAAAAGTAATAAATGTGTCAAAAATGCCATATTTTTTTTTTCCATATATGCACCTATTTATGAAAAGAGTATAGAAGAGAGAATAGATAAAAAGTATGAGAGATAATGAATAAAAGATATGAGAGAGAATGAGTATTTAATAATGGTAAAATCGGAAAAAGAAGCTTACATTTTCAGACAAAAAGTGAAACTTACTTATAAAAAGAATTAGCCATATAAGAAAAAAAATTACTTGTAAATAGGACTGGAAAGAGTATTTCCTTATTGGAGGGGTTAAAGAATAACGATAGTTAATTATTTCTAGTCTAATCAAGATTTGCCGAATTACTTTTCCTCATACAATTATATATATATATATATATATATATATATATATATATTCTAATTTTAATAAATTATCTATAAATAGGATGAAGAAAGGTACAAAGAAGAGAAAAAGTGATGGGCAGGCGGACAAAGCAAGAGTCAAGAAGAAACAATGTGAAGAGGAAATTGTCGATACTCCCAATGGTAAGATTAACACCTTGACATTTCTTCTTCTTCTTCTTTCTTCTCTTTAATTCTGCCCGATTTCATTCTATACAATGTGTATATGTAATTCGGCTCTAAAACTCATTTATTGTTCTTATGATAGCTTCTATGCCGTATGAAATAAATATATGATAAAAGTTTTATCTTGTAATTTTTAACATGCTATAAAAAACGACAGTTTCCTATTAATAAGTGTTTTTTATTATGGTTTCTTTTTGGTCGATCACATAAAGGACTCTCTATTATAGAATACTTATTCAATTTATATTTGATTTTTATGATATCAGCTAAGATTGCTTTATATTTTATTTTATTTATTATCTTGACTCTTTGATTTTAAGTCCTAATTAACATAGACGATCAAATTTTGAATTGCTAGAAATGGATCAAAAGGAGCCCATTACATTGGAACAAGGATGGGGTCTAATGCAGGAAGGTATCACGAAGCTGAAGAATATTCTAGAAGGCTTACCAGATGAGAAACCTTTCACTCCAGAGGAGTACATGAAGCAATACACTACAATCTACAACATGTGTACTCAAAACCTGCCACATGATTTCATCAATGCAGAGCTTTATGGGAAATACAAAGAAACTTTTGATGAATACCTCAACTCTAGTGTGTGGCCATCTTTAAGAGACAAGCACCATGAATTCTTACTTAGAGAGCTTCACAGAAGATGGAACAACCACAAAGTTATGACTCGATGGCTCTCAGGCTTCTTCCAATATCTTGAGCGCTACTATATTGCTAGACGCTCGGTGCCTTCGCTTAATACTGTTGCAGTTTCTTGTTTCCGTGATTTGACCTTTGACAAGGTAAAAGCTATGGCTACAGATGCTATCATCTCTTTAATCAATAAAGAACGTGAGGGCGAGCAGATTGATCCGTCGTTGTTGAAGAATGTTGTGCATATATACGTTGAGATTGGTGTGTATGAGCAGGATTTTGAAGTTGATATGATTGCTGATACTTCTACTTACTATGCAAGAAAGGCAGCAAACTGGATTGAGGTTGACTCTTGCCCGGATTATATGCTCAAGGCTGAGGAATCCTTGAAGAGGGAAAGGTATAGAGTTGGAGAGGCTGGTTACTTACACTCTAGTACAAAGAATAAATTAGAAGAAACGGTTCAACATGAGTTGCTTGTCACCCACGCAACTCAGTTACTTGAGAAGGATAACTCTGGTTGTGGCTTTTTGTTCAGAGATGATAAAGTGGAAGATCTATCTAGAATCTACAGATTATACCATGAAATACCTAAAGGTTTGGAGCTTGTTGCTAATACATTCAAGGAGCATGTTACAAGTGAGGGTACAAAATTAATCCAACAGGCTGAAGAAGCTTCTGGTAGTCAGGCAATAAATAGCTCATCCGGTGTTCAAGAACAATCCATTGTTAGAAAATTCATTGAGCTTCATGACAGGTACATGGCATATGTTAAAGGTTGCTTTATGAATAACGCTATCTTCCACAAGGCATTGAAAGAGGCTTTTGAAGTATTTTGTAATAAAAAGGTTGCTGGCATTCCAAGTGTAGAACTTGTGGCAGCATTTTGTGACAATATTCTTAAGAAGGGTGGTGGAAGTGAGAAGTTGAGTGATGAGGCAATAGACGAAACTCTAGAGAAGGTGGTCTACCTTCTTTTGTATAACAGTGATAAGGATTTGTTTGCTGAGTTTTACAGGAAAAAGCTAGCTCGTCGGTTACTTTACGATCGGAGTGCCAATGAGGATCATGAAAAAAGTTTTCTGTGCAAGTTGAAGCAACAATTTGGTGGACATTGCACTTCAAAGATGGAGGGAATGATGACAGACTTGGCCATAGCTAAGGATGGTCAAAGAAGTTATGAGCAATATCTTCATAATAATCAACACATAAACCCTGGGATTGACTTATCAGTTACTGTTCTTACCACTGGAACTTGGCCTAGTTACAAGTCTTGTAGCCTAAATCTTCCATTAGAGATGGTCAAGTGTGTGGAAGCTTTCAATGAGTATTATACATCAAAAGCAAAGCACAAGAAGCTCTCATGGGCTTTCTCTATGGGAACTTGCAACATCAATGGAAACTTTCAACAGAAAACCATTGAATTGATAGTTTCAACTTATCAAGCTGCCGCTCTTCTACTATTTAACAATGCAAATAGATTGAGTTTTTCAGAGATTAAGACTCAGTTAGGCTTAGATCATGATGACTTGGTTCGTGTTCTTCATTCATTGTCTTGTGCAAAATATAAGATACTTTGTAAGGAGCCAAATACAAAAACTATCTCTCAAAATGACATATTTGAGTTTAACTCAATATTTACTGATCGAATGAGGAGAATCAAGGTCCCTCTTCTACCAATTGATGAGAGAAAAAAGGTGGTAGAAGATGTTGACAAAGACCGGAGATATGCCATTGATGCTGCAATTGTGAGGATTATGAAGAGCAGAAAAACTTTGGGACATCAACAATTAGTTTTAGAATGCATTGAGATGATGAGTCGCATGTTCAAGCCTGATGTTAAAGTAATCAAGAAACGAGTTGAAAATCTTATTGTTCAAGATTATCTAGAAAGGGATCCAAATGATACTAACACCTATAGATATCTGGCGTGATCAACACCATTCATGTATATGATATTTTTATATTTACTTTTAGCTATTTTAACTTTTGAAATTTAAACATGATTGTACTTGGCTAGCTTTTCTTAATATAGATTTGAATATTTGACTCTTTTCTTCTTATATAAATATTTCCCTGCACTCTCCCTTTCCTACTTCCCAGTGCGTCTCACACATGTATATTCATACGAACAATCCGATTAAAAAATTATGCATAGTTTAGAAAGTCTTACCTGAAAACAATGAACTTGAAAATTTGTATCATAATAAATGATGATTAGTTACATATTTGCTATCTTTATGTTTGGGCTTGTCAAGTTGCCGTGAATGAGCGCGCCTCATCTCGGCAATGAAAGGGAATGTTTCCACTAACTCTTCTCTCCATTTAATTTGTTTATAATTGAATTAGGTTTTACTGGTTGAGATTTAATCTATATTAAAAATATTATTGTAATATTAAATTTTAAATGATAATAATATTTACACAGAATAAATCACAACCATTACAAGCCAATCCAATGATCAAGAAATTAAGTGGAGAGAGGGGTAAGTGAAGGCACTCTTTTCTAGCAATAATACTCCTCGTTTGGTAACACTACGACCACTTCTTTTACGAGACTGTATGTCCATTATAACTTGTAACGTTCATGCAGATTTTTCGTTACAGTTGAATTCATCACGCTGCCTTCTTTCGTTCCAATTTAGTCATTCTCTCTTTCATAAGGCGAGTGCAGTTTGAACAAGGTGGGCTGGTGTAGCCCATGCCTTGGCGGACTGACATTTAGCCAGCCCAAAACCGCCACCTTTATTGTGTTTAAGACTGTGGACATGCATCTTGATAATAGGACTACCGTACAGCTTTTACCTTTCATACTTTGAAAGAGATTAGTTTCCCTTATTAACAAAGGATACTTTCAAACACTCTTTATTTTTTGTTTGAAACCGATTTTTTTTTTTTTTTTTTTTTATAGATTGGAAATCATTAAAAAATAAAAGTAAAGACAGAGTAAAACAAATACATTGAAAAGAAACTAAGGGCCCGTTTGGTTAGATTGCATTGTACACATGCGATGGTAATCTTGATTGCATTATCATTGGTGGGCTGTTTGGTTGGACTTATTAATGGTAATGTAGATTACAATTGTAAAATAGATTACATATTTTATGGTAATCTCCATTCATAGGGGACCCCTATGAAAACTCATTGTAGGCTTGTAATCATTGATGAAATCTCAATTTTGACCCTACTAATATAATAAAAAGACAATATATACCCTCAATAGACAAAACATAAAATTTGTATTCATTTTTTTTGCCTTTCAAAAGCAAAAGCACTAACGTGAGCGCAAAATTTGCTGTTTAAAATTAATGTAACTATCACTAACAGATATAATCTTCTAAGTCAATAATCTTTGAATTTCTAAACAGCCGCAAATAAGCAAAAGACTCTCCATGCGCTGACTTAGTTCATATATTTCTTTACATCAAAATCATAGGCAATCTCCCAAACGATATCATTTTTATGAGAAACACATGTGCAACTATGCCACATATTATAAGTAAATCAGAATAAATCAGCTTTAAATCAAACAAAGTTACTTAGGCAGAACCATTTTGATAGTTCTAAACTCATTAATCATGATCAATACAGCTCCTTCCTTTTCATGTTTTATTCTTTAACAAAAGAAGATATGTTATTTTGTTCTTAGCTTATCAAAACTAGAAACTCCATTTTAATTTAAAAAGAATTAGAAACTCCCTTAAAAAACAACCATATACAGATTGCAGAGAACCAATAAGTATCAAGAAGATAGTAAGTTCTCACCTCTGTCTAAAATAATGCAATCGTTATGATAGATATCATATCGACTCAACCACCCACCAGTACCATGTCCTCCAAACATCAATAGCTGCAAACCCCCCCCCCCCCACAAATAAATAAGATTTCAAGTTAAATTTCTAACAGTACTAAATCTTCAGCACAAACAACTTTTTTTGGGGGTGGGGGAGGAGACAAATTTACACTCTTAGACTAAATATTGATATTCGTGCTAACAAACAAAATAGTGTGATAAACAATCCCCGGCCACAATCAACATGCTCATTGGTCAATGGAGTTACTGTACTAGCAAGTCCCTTTGCAATAATTAATACCCTTTACATTGTTCCAAATAACACTGGCCAAGATAATCTCCTACTTTTCTACAAAAGACTTGACATTTCCCAGATACCGCAGAAGCTCAATTATGTCCTTGTTAGCCATATACTGATGCAAGAAATTTCTCCCGACTGTCGGCATTCAAAGTCCTGAATCAGCAATTGAAACAGTAGAATCACTAACAAATTCATATTAAAAAACTCAGATACTCAGATACCTACAATTTATCGCCCCCTTGCCGTGCTCGTCTTCCACCTTCATCATCTAGTCTGCCGTGCTCGTCCTCTGCTGTCATCATCTCCTCCGTTGTGCTCGTCCTTCTCCATCATCGTTCGTCCCCTCTGCCGTGCTCATCCTCCACCATCATTAGTATGCGACCTTACTGCTCAGATCTACTCAAAAAAATTTTACCTTGCTTATTCTTGTTTGAGTTATGCACTGACGCTGTGATTTGGGGTGAGGAAGGAGATGATTGGTGATGGAGGTTTTTTTTTTAATGTTTAAGGGGTATTTTGGACCTTTTATAATTCAATTTAAATATAAAAAAAAATTTCTCCACATCTTATTATTAAGCAACCAAACATGATGATGATAATCATTATTGCATTGCACCCCATTGCATTGCAGTCCATTGTATTACCAGAGGGGTCTGCAATCTAACCAAACGGGCCCTAAGTAATCCTGCTTGTATCTAGAAGTTCAGTTCAGTAGATTTTTTCGATAAGACTTACAATCGAAGTTCAATTCTTAAAACATTTTTTGTCAAGACGTCTGCTATTTCATTTTCAGGGCGGTTGATATTCCTCTCTTTTTCGTATGTGTGTGTAAATTATGGAGTAACCGATATAATTAACATTAAATATAATGACATGATTATAATATCCGTCCACACTAATTATATTAATCGGCACAATTATTTTAGTCTTGCTGTATTTAAGATTGAAAAATCTTTAAGTTTTATATTTATGCCTTCCTATATTTACTATCTGATGCATACAGTGGGTGTGAGCCATTTCCTTTATTGTTGGCTACATATGGTTGATTTTTTATGTTGAATTTATGCTAGCTTTTCAGCTTCCCCCAAATATTTTTGTGTGCCTATGATTCACGATATATAAGCTATCAAAATAATCACACTAGCTTTATAGTTCTTAAATCCAAGTCTCATCCTTGTCTGATTCAGAAAATATTTAATTCTATAGCTTGCTAAAGTCTAAAACACCGCAGGCAACTATTTCAACTTTGTGGGATGGGGAAAACTGCTTACCAATCAGATTCAAGTCAAACCTCCCAAGCTCCACGAGTCCAACCACCATAACTCTGAGAGAGAGAGAGAGAGAGAGAGAGAGAGAGAGAGAGAGAGAGAGAGAGAGAGAGAGAGAGAAGATATAGCCAGAAAACTGAATGGCTAGAAATGAGGAATAAATGAGGGAGACATCCACTATATATAGGACCAGGCTAACCGATATTTTGGAACGTGTGTTATCTCCTATTGCAAAGCGATTCTTTTCTTACCCTTGAATTGACAATCAGGAAATTAATTGATTGGTGCTAGCTAATTCCCTGTTCAGTATGTTACTTGTTTCTCGATTCTCTTTTAGTAATTAACACTGATTTAATTGGTCTCTTTACTTGGGGAAGCTTTTTTATTTTCCAATCAAATAGGTCAGGCCTTCATGGGTGAGACTTATACCCTAATTCTAACAAACTTAAATCTTAGAGTATATCACTATGGAGGTCTTCAAGAAAGAATGTAAACATAAAAAAATCCAATAAAAAGTGAGTATGATAGACTTATTGACATTCATAGACCAAAACATTTCATTGCATACAGTTTACTTATTATGAGATTTTTTAGCGATTGTGATTATATTCATTTCCTAAAATATCATAATGATTCTCTCAAAATAAATAAGAAGGTGGGTCCCTTTCTCATAGCGTGGGTCCCAGAAAATGGGCACATGTGGCCCCATTTTATTTATTAGGTGAAGTGATTGAAATCTTTCAACTCACACGATGGAAACGTTCAAGAGTGCATAGATTGGTTCTGAAAACAGATTAAAAGCAGAGCACTTTTATTCACACATTACGACGAATCACAATTAATTAAATCTACGCAATCAATTGAGTTCAAGACCAAAGCTATTAGATTAAACACAGCAATAAAAATATTCATATTATTAATAAAAAACAAGTTAAACCACAAAAACAAAAACCAAAATGCAAATTCAATAAAAGCATCAAGACATTAATTGAAACTTATTCACAAAGAATCACACTGTGTAGGAAGGAAGGAAATGGTCTCCTTCTGAACATCATAATTCACCAACACATTTTGCTGCTGAACATTCCCAAATATAGATAACCCACTTGAAGCTCCCATGGCTAAACAAGCCACACTGGAGCTAGAATCAGCCACCATGTAGTTCTGAGTAGGAAGCTCTAAATCTGCTCCTTTGAAATGAAACACCAACTTACTGGGAACCTTAACTTCTGATGATGAATCTGAAGGCAAAGAGAAGCAAAGATCGAGCCCGGTCGAATTCGATGTGTCCACTGGTAGATTTGTTTGAGATATGAACTCTTTCTTTAGTGCTTCATAAGCTTCTTGTTCTAAATATGTAATGGTGGTACCAGAGTCTATGATCACACCTCCACTTCCATCTTCTTTGATATCAAATATGGATTTATCGGTGTCCAATCGGGTTTCGCCGACTGAGATTCCTTCAAGAGGAAGGTAATAGAAAGATGAAAGTGTTGGGTTTGTGAGAAGAGAAGTAGTAGCGGCCAGTGTTTCTTCTTTTGAGCTAGGAAACGATCCCAGAAAAAGCTTACCTGTGGCAGAAGAATCATCCATGGAGGTTAAGCAATAGGAGAATCTTGGTTCGTCAAGTTGTGAGATCAGAGACAAAGGCCCACGGCCCAGGCCCATCAGGCCAGAGGCCTGATCAAGCCCGTCTCCTTCATTATCTTCACCACAACCAAACCCTACATTATTAACTGCAACTTGATCTTTTTTGTTCTCTCCAAAAGTGAAAGTCTCGGAGGCTAAAAAACCCTTGGTGAATGAATCGTCACCATAGGAATAGAGATAGTTGCAGGTATTTTTGTTACAAGAAGATGAAGGTAACGCAGAGCAGAGATTACTTGAACAAGAGAGTTTAGAGAAAGAAGAAGATTGTTTCGGATCGAAGATCGGAGTGGGTTGATCATAACATTGAGAACAAGGCTTACACTGAGTCCAGATTAGATCACTTCCAGTGTCTAAAACAGCAGGATAAGATTTTGGTGGGGTCCCTATAGAAAGTGTTAAGAGATAAGCACCTCTTCCGGCATAAACAGGAGCTTCCAAGTGATCAGAACTTTCTGGGGTTGAAGAAGATGAAGATGAAGATTGAGAAGAAGCCGCGAGGACCATGGAATTGAATCGCTGTAACCTGGCCTGGCCGCGCTTGATCCCATGTTGAAGACGCTCGAGTTTTGTGAGGTTTTTTGCTGAATCAACGTGGTAGAGATTGAGCCTAATGGATTTGATATCACTGGTGGGGATCAGAGAACGTGATCTGGAGGTAGAAGATGAAAGGTGAACCAGGAAAAGAAGAAGCAAGAAGAAGAGAGATATAGAAGCCATGGTAGGTGTTAATGGAGGAGGAGGGAGAAGTGAGAGAGTATTTTTATGTTCGAGAAATAGGTTAAGAGTCAAGAGCGGTAATGCATGAGTGAGATAAAGAGTTAATATCGAGAGAGGGAGAGATATGAGTGAAACAAATTAATTAATTAGAGGCTATACATAATAAGCAAAGGAAAAATCTCACACGCTTTCGCTTCCTACAAGATTGTTAGGTTTGGCTATTAATTCCATATAGATCCTGGCAAGCTTTTAATACAAGCTGTTTCTTCTTAGTGCTAATTTTACGTTCATCCGTCTTCATCATCAATAAAGTCATCAAAAGGGTATGTTTGATTGCAATCATAATTCCTTTATGTATACATATATGGAGTACTCCCTCCAATTCTTAAGATAAGACATATTTAGAGAGTTGATCTTGGTTTTAAATATAATATATATTTTTCATATTTGTTAACATAATTTTCCTAATTTACTCTATTGATGTTACCTTAAAAATAATCAAGGAGGATAGGGAACAGGAAATTAAGGAAGATGACTGATTAAGATGTTTTAAGAAATATATGTAATATTAACTAACTTAATTAATTTTCTTGATCTAATCAAAATATGTAAATACGTCTTGTATTAATGATTGGGGGAGTAATTTAATGTCACTACATCTGTGTTTTTTGAGATTTTATCTGTATTGAATCTTCCAAGACATAATTGTGGGATGTTCATGCCATTATTAGAAACAGCTTGTAAATTCGGTTGACTGACATTCTTTTCACTAAACATATAAAAAATCAGCTCAAAATTCATATAAATATATATATATATATATATTCATAATTCATCTTAATATGCAGCATCATTCATATTCAAATATTTAATAATTTACCAATATATATACCAGTTAATTAATGTGATAATACAAAAACAATCATTATATTACATATGTGTGAGTGTGCAGTCTTTCTTTGACAGAGATTAATTGTTTGAATTATACGCTTGGATGGCGAAAATAGCAAGTAGGTTAGTGATCGTTTTTTAGGTTAGGTAAGAAAAGGTGTAGACAAAGATAATGTTGTTATCTCCATTTATTCTTAATATATTCCTTCGTTTTCGCAATCTATATATATAGCATTAGTCGAAATTGTCATTATTACTTAATTCTTTGCCTTAATGTATGAAGATGCATGACCTCAATTCTCCTTTATTATATAATAAAGCATCATATACTTGTTTGATCCAAATAAGAAAAAGAAAACTAAGCTTTATTGAAGGCAAAAAAAAAAAAAAAAAAGAGCTTTATACTCTTTTTTGCCTATCACTTCTCGTTACAGCATTCAATAAACATTAAAGATGGTGTGGGGGGGAAATCATCTTCTCTAATACAGTAGAAATGTGAAATGTCAATATTTACAGATAAGCTCACATTCATTAGTTATTGGTAAAATAATATATATTTAAACGCTTATAAAATAAATTAATAAATTTTCACTAATACAAAAATGTGCTCTAGTAGCACATGTTTGGTAATGCTAAAATAAAATAAAGGCTAAAGTATATTTTTAATCTTTTAAGTTTTATATGAGGCATACTTCTGATCTTTTAACTCTATAAAATATACTTTTAGTTCTATATCTCTAATACTGTTAGTGTTGCTAATAGAAAATGTTGATATAGCAAACTCAAATGATGGTTGTGCAGCTGATAAAGCATATTTAAGTTTTAATTTTTTTTTAAATATAACATATTTAGATTATTAAACTAAAATAAACTGATAAATGAAATCGATGTTTTGATATTTAGATTATTAAACTAATTTTTTTTAAAATACAATTAAGGTTTTGATATTGACTGTTTTATTATGTTTTTAGATATTTGTTAATTTACATATATTTTAAATTTAAGATTAATAGCATTTAATTACACAGTCATTACTTAAGTTTGTTGCATCAGTGTTTTCCATTAGGAACATTAACGGTGTTAGAATTATAGGACCAAAAGTATACTTTATAAAGTTAAGGAACCAAATTAAAGTACACCTATTGTAAATTTAAAGGACTAAAAGTATACTTTAGCCTAAAAAATTATGGTAAAATGTAGCATTTAATAAAAATAATGCTACTTCTTATATCTATTTTTTATTTGTAAATTATTTTTTAAAAGATGGTAGTGTTTTGGGCTTCAAGCACTACCGCTTAGTTTTTTTTAAAACAAATGTTAATTATTTATTAACTATCAAGATTATCATTGAAATGTCCTAATATTATTACTACGATTTCTTTCCTGAAGTTATAACTTGATCTTTAAAAAATGACAAGAAGTAGTTACGTACAGAGGTATAGAAACACATGATGGAGTGAGTTTAATAGGAGAATATCATTAAAGGACTTTCAATAAACAACCAAATAGTTTTGAGAGGATATGTGTGTGTACGTATTTGACACGCACAATTATTTGCCCCCTTGGTTTTAGAAGAAAATGCTCATAATCATGTTTATAGTTGGAAAATTCTAAATAAATACCATATGAACTTATAAAACCCCAAAAGTATGTTAACACATGAAAAAGATAAATGAGTCTTAGGAGAAATTTGAAAATTTGAAATATTATGCTTTTACCAAAATGCCCCTCACTTTTTTTCAAAGGCAATGTCCCATTGTTGGCTGCCGCAACCACACCGGCAAGCTGAAAGCTAGAGCTTCTGTGATAATTTGAATAATGTGATTAACTACTTTATTATAGATATTTACAACTTTAGCTCTCTAAATCTTATCAGGCGTCGTTGACAAATTAAATAAAAAAGAATGAAAACTTGCGCATAGCAATTTGAACCTATGGTATAGAGAGTGGCAACTTGGGGAGCTTAAGTTATCAATCTTTCTATAATTAAGTTATCATTTCTTTTAATCCACGGCTTGTTGGTTAACATTGCGTATGTTTTATAGTACTATTACATAAATCTATGGAGTTTGCGGGAGTTATGTTATATATATATATATATATATATATATATTCATGCTTGAGCTCTAAAGGCAACAAAAACTGGACACATAAACTTGCTGTAACCCCTTACCTTAATAGTCAAAATTATAATTCGAAAATACTTCATTAAGTTAAATTAGAGATCAACGGGTAATTCAAAACTTATTAAAAGTCTCAACTTCAAGACAGGGTTCAGTCTTGTGACAAAGTGAGTTTTCAAAAACTTTTTCCAAAACCAGTTTAGTACGGTCTCACATTCAACTTTCAAATATATTTAGACTGTCTAGTTCGGTTCCATTCAAAGATATCAGAGTGTATAGCAAAATTTCCGGTGACTCTCAGGATTCAACTACTTACCACAAGGGTTGATAGGGCATATTCGCCTTTTTCAGTTTCCCATATCAGGGATTACATTACACTATCCAAATTTACAACATTTATAATAGGGTTAAGGTGCAAATTTACCAACGAAGTTTTGTCCGAGGAGTGTCTGGAACAAATATCTTTTAGAAGGGGCATCCACCACAAAAACCGTTAATCCATACTAACGACATTAAATTATAAGAGAAGAAAACCCCTAACGGCGTTAGTACGGATTTAACGGTTTTTATGGTGGATGCCCATTTTTAATTGTTCATTGGTATTTTTGCCCCTTCTAAAAGATATTTGTGCCAGACGCTTCTCGAACAAAACTTCATTGGTAAATTTGCACCTTAACCCTTTATAATATGTACAATAATCCCAAAAATATGATAATCAACTACCCAAAACTAAAACTCCTAGTTATGAGCTCTAGCTGCCCTTCGTCACATGCTTCTCCTTCGAACTGCTTGCCTTGGCTGTAGGTTAGTTAATGAAAAGAATGAGATTCAAAAGAATCTCAGTAGTAACAATTCACTTATAACATGTACAACCACAAAGCATGCAAGCAAATCACATAGCAATAACACATCAATGGCAATTCTACGACAACTTTTGCTGTACTCACAACAGCATATTTCACAACAACATATTTCACAACGGCACTTCCGTTCATCATAATTCAATGATAAGACAAGCATACCATGCATTATACATAATATAAGAGAAAGAGTCACTACCTTATTTTTTCCGTTCTTGCTTGGACACCAGTTTCGTATGCACAAGGCAAATGTTGAATCCTATAAATCATAATCAAGGATGACGAGTTATTACCTATTCCAATTCTTTAATAACTCATACTACTTGGGTTGGTTATCACTATAGCCATTTAATCAAGTCAACTAAGGAGCTAAGGTGATCAATTAACCCAAAAGACCAATTTCTAACCTCAAAGTTCAACAATACTACATTATGCCATTACATCTTCAATTTTCGCACAAGGGACCAAATCTACTAGAATTTTTCATCAATTTTGAAAAATCATAACTAAATCTATAAAAATTGAAATGGGGTTATTCCAAAGGCTAATTGTAATTTCCCAATTCGGTATTAAGGGCTAATGACTTTGAGATTAATTGAAATTGTGTAATTAAACACTTTTGGAATTAATGTGATGTGAATTTGGGATACATGTGTGTGGTATTTAAGATCAAGGGTTGAGATTCTTTGACCATGGGTCGGAATCTGATATATGAAGTCTATGTGAGCTCATAGAGGAGTGATTAAGATATTGACATGTGGCATAGTGTGGACCATAGGATGTGGCACAAGAGGACAAATAATCACTTTTCTCTCTTGTTCGGTTGAGGAAGGGACTATAGACCAAAAAGAAGCTTCATCATCATCATTCCTATCTCATTTTTCTCTCTCTTTCTCCTCTATTTCCAGTGACTTTGAGCAAGGGAAGAGGAAGAAGAAAAGCTTGAATCTTGGTGAGTTATGATCCTCTTAAGCTCAAATCCTCTTCTCTAATGTTGTTCACCTCATTGAGAGCTTCATTGTGGTGATTTTAGAATTTTAAATAGCGGTGATTTGGGTGTTGATTCAAAATTGAAAGTTGAAGAATCAAGATTCTGGTTTTGGCAAAGTGAAGAGGTAGGCATTTAGTGCATTTTGATGTATTATTTGTGATTTTTGGATAAGGTTGGGAAAATTTGGAAATTTGCCCTAGTTATGCCAAATGGGGAATATATGAGTTTCATTGTGTTTGATGTTGGAAATGGTCCATTGTGAAGATATTTGAGTATTGGATTTAGTTTGGAATATTGGAAATGTGTTAAGAGAAATTGGGATATTGTGTGTCATAGAGACCCAAAGGCATATATTGTGGTTAAAAGGGTTTTTGGGGTATGAGAGAGGTTACCAATGTGTTCCCTAGTTAGTGCTAAGTGTGTATGAACTTTTGGTAGAGTTCGAGAACCATTGGGTATGAATTTGACCATCTGGTATTTTTTGTTGTTTTATGCGTTTCTAGTTTCTGATGCACAACACTCGAGCAGGGGAAGATCATGCTTGAGTGCTGTGTGCATTTTCCCTTTTCTGCTTTAAGTTTTGTTTGGGTTCTTTGAATGAGGCTCGAGTGCACTTCTTTGTTCTCGAGTGAGGGATGATCATGCTCGAGTGAGCTTGGGCTTGCTCGAGTGATGGTGTAAGCCTAGAGTTGGGGTTGCTCTCGGGTCCTCACTCGCTGGTTGATGCCTAAGAGTGTGCTTTGACACTCGCAAGCATAGTTGTCTCACTCGAGCACTGGAGGGTATGCTCGAGTGAGTTTGTCCCTCTGATGGTTGCATGTGCTCTCGGGTTGTCACTCGTGGTGTTGCACTTTTGGGGACTCAAGCATATTTGGAGCCATCACTCAAGTGCAGAGCGTGGTGCTCGAGTGATGAGAGCGTGGTGCTCGAGTTATGTGAGCACTCCTGGCCATGAAGGTTGCTCACTGTCAAACACTCGTGAGTGAGGTCATCTTCACTCGAGTGAGGCCGTCAGAAAGCAGTGTTGTGCCTTCGAAAAAGGGGTCTTTAGGGTAGTTTCTTTCAACCCTTTAGGCATATGTTTAGGCCTCTAATAGTCACCTAAAGAGTCCTAAATGATAACCAAATAAGTGTATTATGAAATTAAGAACTTGGAAAAGAGATTGACCGGTGTCCCTAATTTGGTATAGGATTTGACATCTGTCGCCCTCATGAGACCATAGTACCGGAACCAGTCAGGAAAGATATATGTAGTGACTCTTGCTTTATACCTTATGTGATATATTGTATGTGTGCTATATCATTGTGATGTGATAATTTCGTATGCTGCAAGATATGTGGAATTGTGTATGCACCGCTATACCAACAGTCCCTGAGTTGTTAACAACGGTTCGGGTAAGGGCTGTGTGCCTTCCCGACGGTAAAAGGGGATGAGGCTAGGGTGTGATATATGTGATTATGTGGGCCGAAAGGCTAATTGTGAGTCGAAAGGTTATTTGTGAAGGCCGACAGGCCAATTGTGAAAGCCGAAAGGCTATATGTGAGCCGTAAGACTATTCGTATGCAATGCTATACCAACAGTCCCTGAGTCGCTAACAACGGTTTGGGTTAGGACGGTGTGTCTTCCCGGCGGTAAAAGGGGATGAGGATGGAGTGTGATTGTGTGTTGTGGATATGTGAATGATTTGTTTACATGCTATGTGATTATGTGTGGTATGAATGATTTGGTACTACTGGGATTCTTTAGAATCTCACTCTTTCCAAATGACTAACTTTTTCAGACAGGGCGAGTGGTTTGAAAAAGAAGCGGACAACCAGGAGTGGTTAGGGTTACTCTGAGACTTTAGTGGTTGTTGGTTATCTATTTTGTTTTGGGATTACCATTTGTACGTAAGATGTAAATGATAATTTTTGGATATGTAATCCCCAATTTGGGAAACTATAAAACCCATGTTATATATAAATGCAAGTAACCCGAGGTTTGCCGGGACTTTAGTTCCGCACTCTGATATTTATTATGTGATTTGAATTCTCAAGTAATTATATTCGCAAAAGTGGATATAAGACCCGGATGAATTATGTTTTGAACTGATTTTTGAAATACCTTATCTCTTATATGAGGGATTGTAATTTATCACTTTGTCTTATTGGTCTCTATTTCACTTAAATTTCGTAACCTGAATGTAATTACGGTGAGGGGGTTACATTTTTTGTATCAGAGCTGTAGTTCCTGGCAAGGGTAGAGTTTGCTAGAATAGCTCCCTTAGTGTGGTCTTAGTGATACGAAACCATCTGTGAATAATCGTCGTATACATATATCTGTTCTGGTTATGTGGATATATGTGCTTTGTGAAATTATATGGATACCATAATTGTTGGATTAATGGGGTGAGTTCTTTGTATAATAAAAAGAACATCAAAAGGTCGCCCCAGAGTACAACAAGTAGATTCCGAGGTGGAGGTGGTCAATGAGAATCCACCGGATCCTATGCAAGAGTTAATGGGTTTGATAAAGGATCAGAAGGATATGATTGCGGAGCTTAAAGAAGAGCTTCGAGTTGAGAAAGCCAAGAATAATGAGGGCCGGGGTTAGTCTACTCACGAAGAGACTCGAGAAGAAACCCGGGAAGAGACTGCTGAAGGGTCGGAAAGACCATTAGAATCTCCTCCTCATGCTGTTCCGAACCAAGAATCCCAGTTTTTATTGCACACTGTCAGAATTCAACCCAGTTTTTATGACCTAACTTCAAAAATTCATAACTCACAATGTACAGATCAAAATAATGAAAATACCTATCAAATTAAAGCTTGATATGTCTACTATTTAACTGGAAAGTTTTAGAATTTTTAGAGATCATTTGGTCATCTAAAAGCACCACAAAATCAGGGTACCTTGCTGAAATCCTATTCAGTAGAAAATCTAGTCTTGCATTTTGAGTTTCAATGACCCAAAATTCACAACCCGAGGCTATTCCCACACTGTTTTTCATGTAGAATACAATGGTAACATCAAAATGAATAAATTCTCACTCATTCCTCATGTCCCATTTTGGCAGAAAATTCAAAATAAATTTCAACAATTACCAACTTCCAATTTCAGCATCAAACTTGTGTCATACGGTTTCTAATCATCATAAACCACCAATACCATAACCAAAACATCATGAATTACCTAACCCTTGGTTGACCGAAATCAGGGCAGATTTACACATACCAAAATATTCATTCAACCAACACAACCAATAGCTCAAATTGAAGCTAATACTCACCTCTTGCTTCTCCTTAAGTTCTTTCTTTGATTCTACAACTTTTGTTCTTGGATGATGACTCAAAACTCCTCCTTTCAAGAAATAAAAACCATAGGAATGATGCTCTTAGAGAGAGGAACAATGTTTATGAAGGCATTTAGAGCTAGAAATGGGATCTTGAAGGTATAAATGGTTTACCTTTCCTTCTTTCAACTTTCGGTCTAGCTCTTTCTCTCTCCTTTTCTTTTGCACTTGGCCGACTTGAAATGAATGAATAAGATGAGAGAATGTTTTTAATTAAATAGCCAAGCATTCATGTAGAGCTTAAGTCGGTTTGAATATGTGTGTGTATGTGAGAAAGCACTTTAATTGTAAGAGACATGTGCCAATAAACCTTTGCTTCATGTTTTCTCTTTCTTTCTTGATGCCATACGAATATGTGGCAATTTTCATTCAAGTTATCATCTTTTATTTGACCTACAATTGTTGACCAAAAATAATGACCAAAAGGAGCCAAAAGGAGCCTTCTTTAATTATCTTAGTTTACCTCCTCACATATGTTACTTTTTAGTTGAAATTGTTGACCAAGTCTTCACCTTTTAATTGATCATATAATTGTTTCTCTTTCTTCCCTCATGTTATACGAAAATGAAGCCTTGGAAAAGAGATGATGATCTTTTGTAATATCTCTTTGAATAATAACATTAATTCACCAATTAGCATGAGATTGTTGATCAAGTTTTCATCTTTTTATAACTTGGTCAAATTGCTTCCATTTGTCATATTTAATAGCCAATATTTTTTTCTCTCTTGCTTTTTCCTCTTGTTATACGTCATTCATGGCCCTTTGAAGGAGTAGATGATCTTATAAAATATCATCTTGCAATATAGTATTTAATTGCCAATTTTTGCATGTGAAACTCGACTAAAGTCATCATCCTTTTTTACTTAGACAAAAATGCTTCCATGTGTCTCATATTATGACCAAATAAATATTTTCCTCATATTTCTCTTCCATATGTCATTTTCCCCTTCTTCTCATGTTCGAACTAGTCCTTTAGTTATTTTTGACTTTAGGTGAAAAGACTAAGTAATTATCTCAATTTAATCAGAACTAAAGTCATAACAAAATTTTTAGAGGTAATTCTGTCATTAATTCCACCATCTATTCTATACATTTAGCCCTTGAGTATATTTTGGGGGTATTACACTTGCCACTGTGTGTGAGAGAGAAAATTATCACAGGTTCTTTGTTTGAATATTTTAAAATGAAGATATGTGTTTTGGAAAGTCATGACCTTATAGATTAAGGAATTTATATGAAGGGTTGTGTAAGAAGTTATAACACTAACGGTCACTAAGGTCATGTTCTTTTAGTTTTCAAAGACACGTATAAAAAGGTGTGGTAACTACTACTTGGTGAAATGTTGTGTTGGTTTTTCAGGAAGACCCTATATACTATAAAGATGTAGCTCTTCATGGAAGAGTTATTTTAATAACCATTGGTTATTTAAGTTATATTGGTTTATAAGGATTCATGAATCTAAGATATAGTAATGACTTTTAATTGAGGAGGTGTTGCTTCAAGAGGCACTACTTTAAGACATTACTTCATGGTATATAAATACCTCACTTCATTTGTGGCAGACAATCAAACATCAGAAATCACATAACAACAAAAGATCAAGCTCATTATTGTCTTTGTCCTTAAGTGTACACAAAGATAAAGTCAATTTGTCACTTTGTAAAAGCCATTGTTGTCTTGGTTTGAATGTTGATAGTACAATCCATACTCATTTGTCTTCATTGTATCCTGTAGGAAATTCGCCCATCAATCCAACTTGCACCCTATAAGATACGTATAGGTGGGGCCAAATTAAGCCTAAAGGAAAGCACTGCTCACGCCTTGATGAAGACATTGTGCACTACATTCTTTTTCATCTTTTCTTTTTGTACTCCTTAGAGATCCAACCATTCCAACAATCTTAAGGCTTGATTTCATGAATACAAATGGCTTCTTTGAAGTTTGAAGGAGTTGAAGACTGACTTCATAAAGTTGGAATAAAGACTTGGAGGCAACTTTTGAGAAGGCATCAATTTGCTCACTCTGAGGTAATCTATAGATATTGTTGCATATACGACCAAATTAGAAAATCCAAATTAGAAGATGGTAGCATCTATTTGGTGAACAAAATAAAGGCTTCTGCTTCGGCATGTGACATTTTCTATAGCGAAATGCAATTCTTGGGTCCCTTGCATCATCAACGCCCTTTGTCACTTGAAGGATTTTCCATGAAATAGTACCGTATTTATTTGCATTTTCTATAGAAGAGAAATGGATGGTTTGATCTAGAAGTTTTGAAAAGGCCAAGTCATCTTAAATTCACTTGGTCAATGGCAAAGGAGATAGATAAGTATTTATTTACATATCTTTATTGAATATGATTTTTAGATTCATGAGGTTTATTCATGATATGATATAATGCAATATTTTGCTTTATATTTTGCGGTTTATTTGCTTATGGAATCATTGGATATTTTTAATCATGATTAGAAAGTGATAAGGAGCATGATTTATTACTACAAAAAATGCTTTTAACGTCCTTTTTAGGCCTTTTAACATCTGAAAATAATGGGACATCTATGTGAGCAACGTAGTAAAAAATAGCAATAACATCCGTAAATAAAAGGATACCTAAAGTCTAGACTTTAGACGTCCCTATTTAAAATGGCTTTGATACCAACTTGGGGGAGTGACCCCGAAAGGATCTTAGAACAAGGGAGGAGAAAGAAAGCCTGAGAAGTGGAGACCGACATAGAGTCGTTAATTCATTAAATGCATAATGATATGCAAGAAGTTTTAAAGAAAAGAGAAGAAGATTTATAAAACTGATATATTATTGAAATTAAAATGATACAAACATAAATAAATTACAAAGAAAGCAAGAAAACATACAAGGGTTATCACCCTAGAGGAGGAGGGGGGAGAGATTTGAGATTGAAAGCTCTAAGTCTTAAGGTGAGTAACAACTGAAATGAGGTGCCATTTTATAAGCGTCCGAATTAGTTCCTATTCACCATTTTTACTTTGGGTAAAATTACTTTAACCAGAGTAAAAAACATGTTACTCCTGTAAAAGTACTTTTACTTTAGTTTTTACTTTTGCTTTTACGTAAAGTAAAAGAAATTACATCATTTTGTCTGCAGAAAGTAAAGATTCCTAACTTTAAGTCTAATCTCTACTTAAAAGCAGAAAATTTGTATCAGCAAGTCTTGGATTCTTGTGACGACATATTTTCTTCAGAATCAATCTTCGCCAAGGCTAATGATCTCATCATCCGAATCATGGCCAAAGTATTGGTCCAGATCTTCAGCTTCTGACCCATCTGAGGATTGGGTCAATATACTACTTTAGGGTCTTGGGTTTGGAGGAACCCAAGAATTTCTTGAAGCTGCTTGGTTAGGGCCTCTTTGTCTGTTGCCGATACTAAACATGCTTGAATTTTAATTTTGCCTTCTGGTTAAGAAATACACTGGATTCATGATCTCCCGCCATTAGGAATTTTGGATTTTTCCTAAACCATTTGTTGAGATTTGTTTCAGATACATTTTTAATGTTTGAAAACTTTGCCCACCATTTGACTGAAGAAGTCCTTTAAAGCATGGGGAACAAGTTTTGATATTTTGAGGGGCCATATTTGAAGCTCTATTTGAATACCTAAGCTAAACTAAATTTTGAAAAATAATGAAGATCTGCTGGGAAAGGATCTTCACTAAGATTAATATGACTTTTAAAATAGTTTAATCCAATTTTCGTTGTGGTTGGAAGAATTTCCTGGATAGGACCAAAGTAATCCCACCACTAATTGAACCATAACGGAAATTGGTATTTTGTGTCATACGTAAACATGAAAAGCCAGGTATGACTAAATTTTGGATTTTGGTACCAAAAGGTACACCACCATGCATCCAAATAATCCTAGTAATTGAAACCAATTAGATCCACGTCTTTGATGGAAAATCTTTTCCTTTTGCTTAAATCTTGACCCCAGTCTTGAGGTGATAAAAATTTCCATATTCGGAATGTCAAATAACCATAGATACTTTTATCATTGGGATGATCAGGATCTAAGAAATGTCTTATTTCTGTAGATTTGGAATCTACAAGAATAAGATTATAAATTTTTTGAGTTTTCTCTAAAGCTTTTGGGGTAAAAAAGAACCCTTTTGGAAATATTTTGGTTGCTCATGCAATAGGATTTTTGTCACAGAAACCTGGTTCTGTATGGAAAAGGTTTGAGACCATTTCTGGTTTCAACATAAATGTGGGTTGTGTTGGTTGAGAGTATAAGGCTACTTCTTTCGATAAACCAATCTTAGTGACCTCTTGGAAAGATTTTTTTATGGCTAAGGCAAGAGCCTCAGGGTCCAAGGTAAATGGGGTAAAAGCCTTAGAATCTTCTTTTTCGGCAATATCAACCCATCTTTTGGTTGGCAATTTGGCCAAGTTTTGGTTAGCTTGTAAGGCTAAAAGTGTTTCAATTGGGAATTTATAATGGGAAGGATACATTATAATTCCAAAATTGGGAATTTTGGACCTCAAAGAGGATCCTTTTTGGTGGATCGAAGATCCTTGGGTCAATGACCCTTTTGATAATTTGATTGTAGCCTTGAGCTGCTCTACTTCTTCTTTTGTGATCCTTCCTGGATCTTCTTTTAGTGGGGCTTTGCCCTTTCCTTTCTTCTTCTTCTCTTTATCACTCATTTTTTGTCACCTTATTTCCCCTGCAAGAACTTTCTAATTAAAAAGTCTGGGAGAGAATTTGAAGTACCTTTGATAAAATCAATTTCAAAATCAAAGACACTTAAAATTGCTTGCTGACGAGCAAAAATCTGTTTTGATGCTAAATTTTTAACATCTTTTTGCAAAGCATCTTTTACAGCTTTGCAATCAACTCTGATTAAAAATTTTTGATTTAGCAAGTAGCTTTGAATTTCGTTTATGCACAAAACAATTGCTAAAATTTCTTTTTAAATTGTGGAATAGTTCTGTTGAGCCCTATTCCAATGTTTTGAAGTAAATGCAATGCAATGCTCTTTACCATCAATTTTTTATTTCAGAATGCCACCATAACCTATGTCAGGGGCATCGGTTTCAACAATTTTGTATGCTTGTGGGTTTGGGAGATACAAGCATGGGAGATTTTTTACCAATGATTTAATTTTGATAACCATATTAGTGTGATCATCTGTCCATAGAGGAGGAGTTTTCTTAAGATGCTCATGAAGAAGCTTAATGATATTATTTAGGTCAAGAATGAAATCACATACGTAATTCAAACAACCTAAAGATCTTTGAAGTTGAGTTTTGTCCAGAATTTGATCTGGAAATTTTTCGATAAACTGGATTGCTCTATCAATTGGAACAATAGTTCCTTGGTATATATGATGACCAAGAAACCAAATTTTTGTCTGAAAGAGACTAATTTTGGTTTTAGAAACTGCTAAGCCATTGAACCTAGCAACATCTACAAAGGTTTTAACATGTTTAAAGTGTAACCCCCTCACCGTAATTATATCCGAATTATGAAATTTAAGTGAAATAGAAAACAATAAGATAAAAACACATTTATAATCCCTCATCTTCAAGATATGGGGTATACCGAAAATGGTTCAAAAACATAATTAATCTGGTCTCACATTCACCTTCGGATACAACTACCTGTGTAGATAAATCACATAATAAATATCAAAGTGCGGAACTAAAATTTCGGCAACCCCGGGTTACTTGCATATATATATAATGGGCTCAAAGTTCCCAAAATGGGGATTAAATATCCAAAGCTATTATTTACATCTCATATATAAAGTAATCCCAAACCCAAATACAGATAATCAACCCCCAACCAAATATCTCTAAGAGATCCTAACCACTCCTGGTTGTCCGCTTTCCTTTTGAGCTACTCACCCTGTCTGAAATGTTAGTCATTGGAAAAAGTGAGATTCTAAAGAATCCCAGTAGTAACAAATTACTCATACAATATATAAACATAAAGCATGTAAGTTCATCATGTTCAGCAGCAACACTATGAGTCATGGTTCGCGCCACAACCGACAACACTCACGGCTATATCACAATGCTCAATGCCCACTTTCGCGGTAAACACTATGCCAGCTTTCGCTGTAAACACTATGCCCGCTATCACGGTAAACACTATGCGCTACATCATAAAGCACAAGGTAGCACAAAGCAGCAGCATCACAAGGCACAAAGTATCACAAAGCTCCACAAAACGTCACAAAGCAACAGCAGCAACCACACAATGCATGACAGGCATACATACAGTACATTTACACAAAGTATAAGAGAGGAGTCACTACCTGTATTTTTCCTGACGTTCTTTGGCACAGTGGGCTCACGAGTCTGATAGCTGTCAAATTCTATTACCAAATTAGGGACAACCCATCAATTTCTTTTCCAAATACATATTTCCATTATACTCTAAGTTGGCTATCATTTAAACTCCTTGGGATGAAAATTTGAGGCCTAAACATGTGCTAAAAGGGTTGGAAGAAACTACCTTGAAGACCCCTTTTTGAAGGCAAAACACTGATTTTCAGCCGGCTCACTTGACTGAAGATGACCTCACTCGAGTGATGAAAGACTCGTACCCGAGTGAGAACGGCTCTCACTCGCAAGTGTTTGACAGTGAGGAACCACCTTGGCCAGAAAATGCTTACCACACTTGAGCATAAGGCTTTGCACTCGGGTGATGACTCCAAATCCACTCGAGTCCCCAAAAGTGCAACACAAAAAGTGACAACCCGAGAGCACATGCAATATTAGAGGGACAAGCTTACTCGAGCACTACCCATGGCACTCGGGTGAGGAACCCTCACCTGCGAGTGTCAGAACACACTCTTGAAACTTACTCCATCACTCGAGTGATTCCATGCTCACTCAAGTGATCACCAACATCACTCGTGGTTAAAAAGTGCACTCGAGCTTCCTTCATGAGAACCCAGGAAAAACACAAAGGAGAAAGGGAAAACACACGACAGCACTCGAGTGTAATCCTCCCTCACTCGAGTGATGCTATCAGATTGCCTAGATCGCAGTAAATGATAGAAATTCCCAAATAGGTCAAAATTGCTCCCAATGGTTCCCATACTCCACACAAAGCTCATACCCACTTAAAATTGCCTAAGGAGCACATCGGTAACCTCCAAAACACCCAAACACCATTTTAATCACAATCTAACTCTTGGATCTCTAATTCACACACAATACCCAATTCTAATCAACACACTTCCAAACTTCAAAACTATATTCAACACTCAAATAGCTTCACAATGAACCAATTCCAACATCATCCACTATGAAGTTCATACATTCAAAATGGACATAAAACCAGAGCAATTTCCAGAATTTCTCAAACTTATCCAAAAATCACCATAATATACCAAAAAGCATTAAATGCTTACCTCTTCACTTTGCCAAAGTCAGAATCTTGATTCTCAAACTTCCAAATTACTCCAATACTCAAACCACTACCTCTCTAAATTCTGAAATCACTAAGATGAAGCTCTTAATGAGGTGCACAACATTAGGGAAGAGGTTTAGGGCATTAGAGATCAACAAAAGCATCAAAATCTCACCTTTCTTCTTCCTTTCCTTCTTGGTCGCCAGAAAAATGGAGGAGGAGAGAGATGATGAGAGATGATGATGATGATGATGATGCTTTCCCTTGCCCACACACAAAACCGCATAGGAGAGAGAATAGAGAAAAAAATGGATGTTTGTCTTTTGTGCCATATCCATTGGTCTACACTATGACACTTGTCATGATCTTACTCACTCCCTCCATGAGCTCACACCAATGCAAAGCATGGGATTCTGACCCATAGCTAATAGATCTCAACCCTTGATCTCAAATCACCAATGAGTTTCCTCTTTGGTAACTGACCAATTGGTCGGTAAATTTCCAATTTTAACATTTTGCCTCTGGTTTCACTATGATTATTAAATCATCACTATGAACATTTGTGTTAAATTCACATCACATTTATCCAAAAGTGTTTAATTACACCAATTACAATCAATCTTAAAGTCATTAGCCCTTAATCTCAAATTGGATCATTACATAAAGTGTTGTTCAATTGATTTTGAAAACACTTAAACATCATCAATTTAAACAATGATGAATTTTGTAAAAGGATCAAAGATTTCATTCATAACCTTTTGAAATTCTGAAGGTGCATTTTTTAAACCGAAAGGCATAACATTCTATTCATATTGTCCAAACGGGACAGTGAATTCAGTCTTATACCTATCTTTTTCTGAAATTTTGATTTTCCAAAAACCAGATTTCATATCAAATTTTGAAAATATTTTGGCCTGATGAAGGCGATTTAGAAGATCTTTTTTATTAGGTATTGGATACCTAATCCATTGAAGGGCTTGACTGAAAGGCTTATAATTAATTACAAGTCTCGGAGTTCCTCGTTCAAGTTCAACATTTTTATTGATATAAAAAGCTGCACAAGACCAACGACATTGGCTCTTACGAATTAAACCTTTATCTAGTAAATCCATTATTTCTTTTTGACAATGTTCCAAGAGTTCTTGGTTTATTTGAATTGGTCGAACTTTCATTGGGATAGCTCTTTCATTGAAATCCTTTTCATAAGGTAAATCAATTATGTGTATTTTTCTTTCCCAAAAAGCATTTAGAAATTTAGAACAAATTGTGTCTTGAATATTTTTCAAAACATTTTGAATTTTCTGTTTAAGAAAAGTTTCTCTAATTGATTTTGAAATACTTTGTAAGAAACTTCTTCTTTTAGAAAATTAATTTGATTTTCCTTATACTCAATTTGATTAATAAACTTTGTATAAGGAGGATCAACAAATTTAAGGAAAATCTTTTTTCCCAAAGCATCAATTTCAATGCCTTCATTTGTTGTTAGAAAAGGTTTTAATTTACTGATGAAAGGAGCACCAAGAATTACATCTTGAGATAAAACTTTTGCCAGGATAAAAAGATTTTTTATTTTAACACCATTATTTTCAACTACTGCATTTGAAAGCTTGTAGCTGATATCTAATAGAGACCTATTTGATCCACAAAGATTTTCAGTGGTTTTTTCATAAAATTTTGTTGGAATTAGACCCTCCCTGATACAGCTTAGAGCCGCACCGGTGTTAAACAAAGCTATTGTTTCTAATACTAAGGTATTAGCAACAATTATTTTGACTGGAACATGCCATTTTTGGATTGAAATTCTTGATATAAGATTTAAGAAATTCTAAGAAGCTTTTGGTTCTTTTTCATTACTAGATGATGAACTAGATGATGAAGATGAATCATTGACTTCTTTCTTTTCTTTATCAAGATTTTCTTCCTAAATTTGATTTAAAATAAGAGAATGGAAATCCTGAGTATTTTTCAGATTTCTTATATCTTCTTTTAAATTATTTATTTCATTCTGAAGGTCAAAAATTGAAACAGGTTTTGGGTTGTTCTGAAATATTTTTATTATTTCAAAGAAATCATATTTTGTTTGCAAATTCTTTTGCAAAGGTTTTTGATGATTTGTGTAATATCCCAATTTTTGATTATAGGCTCATGAGGATTAGTGTGGATATTTATGAATTTAAATGAGTATTATTATGTGATTTATGGCTATTTTAATTAATACGTCATCATTGTTGAAAAATTAAAAGAATGGAATTATTGGCCATGAGTTGGTAATTAAGAGAGAAATTAATTACTAACTAAGTGAAAATGAGAAGTGTGAGCAAAATGGCTAATGGAGGGATTAGAGAAGATAATTGGAGACTTAGTATGTGTGAGCTAATGGGGAGGGGACACTTGGCAAGATCACATGTGAAGGGTATGGGAGAAAAGTCAAGATGTAATTTTAAATTAGTTTCTCTCTCCTCTCTTCCCTCTTGTGCGCTGAAGTAGTATGGGATGGAGTAAGATCATCATTCTTCATCTTCTCCATCACTCAACCTCTCTCGTTTTCTCTCTCTCGTTCTCTCTCCTTGGTTCAGCACCATTGTTGCTAAAAATAGAGGAAGAAAAGCTTGAGAAAAGGTAAGGAAAATGACCTCCATTGCTCAAACTCATTTCTTTAAAGTTGTTCCTTGAGTTAAGAGCTGCATTTCTATGGTTATAGTTTTCCATTTGGTGTTGGTTTGAGACTTCAAGAAATTGTGGAGGTTGAAGAATCAAGAAGCTCCTTTGAGAAAGTTGTTAAGGTGAGTTTAAGAGACCTTTCTATATAAGTTTTGTGCCAAATGTTTTAGCTTGGAAACTCTGGAAATTTAGCTTGAAATTTTGAAAATTAGGGTCTTGTGGTGTTTGAATTGTTGTTGTCATGGATATGATGTTTTGAGATGTATCTTGGGTAGATAAAATTTGATTGAAGCTTAAATATAAGGTTTGGCACATTTGTGTTGGTTTTGTGCATTGGGCAAAAACAGGGCATGTAATTGGGTTGTGATTTTGGTCATTTTGAGATTACCATTTTGTTCCTTGTGAAAATTTATGTGAGAATAGGCTTGATTGTTAATTTTGGAGCCATTGGACACTTTGGTATAAAATTGGAAAATATGTCCTGTGTGAACTTTGTCTGGGCAGTTAGTTTGCACGAGCATTTTGAATGACCAAATGGTGTTGGAAAATTATGAAACTTTTCAATCTTAAATTTCACATCCCAAGCTTCAAACTGGATATATAATTTGTGTCATTTCATTTTTTTTAACTGAGAGTTATGCTTTGCCAGAGTTTGGGACAAAAACTAGACTCTGTTTTGGAGTAGTGTTGAGTTTTGGCTAATTCTGGAATTTTGTAGTGATTTTTGGTTATGGTCTATATTTTTATAGTAAAGAAGACTTAAATACCTTTCATTTAGCTTTAAAATCACCTCGTTTTAATTTTTCTAGAATTAGTTATGAATTTTGAAAGTTCAGCCAAGAATCATGGAATTTCTTAGCCACGGCCCAAACCTTTCTGACCTAATTCTAGCCGTGGCCAGTGACTTTCTGACCATATTTTGGCCGCAGACAACCCCTGTGTTCCAGCACTTTGAGTTTTCGAAAGGAGATCTCTAACCTATTGTTTCCCAACCTTTTAGGGATTTTATTAGAGGCATTTGTGGCCTCTTAAGGGTCAATTATGATAACCAAATTTAAATGTTATGAAGTAAATTAAGTCTTGGAATATAGTATAATTCTTCATCCTTAATTATGATCCTAGGATTTGACATTTGCTCTACTCAGGAGAGACCGGCGCTAGGACACGACCGGAAGGACCAAGGTAGTGACTCTTCTCTCATATTGTGTATGATGTTTTGGTATGCATAACTTATCATTGAACTTTGTGAACTGTGTGCCATGGTCTATTACGGCGTTAGCACTTCAGCGTGAGCCGTATAGGGATTGACGCTGGTCATCTCTAGGTTGGTCGTTGAACTGCCGTCATAATCGACATGGATTTTTGTGTATCCAACTCATGGGGCGGCGTTTGTGCATTCAACCATGGGTTGTGTGTTGATCTTGCCTGTATGGCTTGTGTTATGAAATGTTTTATATGAATCCCAGCTATGATGAAATATATTGTGTGGATTGTTGTGATGCAATGCAGTGTGAGCAATTCAGCGTGAGCAATCGTAAGGGATGACATGTGTCATACTAACCATTGCCGTTGTAACTGTCGTTATAGTTGCTTTGTGTGGATAATGATTTGATTTCATGCCTTATTGTTGCACATACTATGATTGATTTGATATTACGGGGATTCCTTAAAATCTCACTCTCTCAAAAACCATGTTTTAGATAAGGCAGAAGGATCGAAGGGAAAGCGGGTGACGAAGAGCGGATCGAGCTATGGTTTACAAGTATATTTTGGGTTATTGGTTATCATGTATATCATTTGGATGTTTTTGGGAAACAATTGTATATATTGGGATTGGTGGTATATTGTTACGTAATCCTCAAGTTAAGGGCAATGAATTGTGGGCTTTGTGCCTTGTAAAACCCGTATTAATGAATGGAACCCAAGTGTGTCGGGAATTTGCATTATACTCTGATATTTGTGAATGAAATCAACCTGTACAGGCCATTTAGTATTAAAATGTGAATATGAGACCGTCATGAACAGGTTTTGTAAAAGTTTTTGTAAACCATGATTTTGGGGAGTTTGATTTTGTTCAAGTCCCAAAATCATTTAAGGTTTCTAATTCTACATCAATTACATGTTGATGAACTAAATCTCAGCCTATGGAGGAAGGGGGTTACAATTTGAAGAGGAGTGTAACCCCCAGCCTTGATAACCATAATTAAGATTCAAAAATGAGTAATTTAAATGAATTAGAGATCGACAGATACGTTTTTCTCAAATTTCTTTTCTAAAATTCATTCAACATGGTCTCAGATTCATCTTCCAAATCTAATTACTTTGCGCATTTCAATCGCATTCATACATATCAGAGTGCATAGCCAAATTCCTGGCAATTCCCGGGTTTCATACATATATAAACTAAGGGTTATAAGCTCCAACTAGGGGATTACATGACCAACATCAATGTAATATCTACATTTCAAAAATAAACAGTAATCCCAAGTCCAAAATAGATAACCAACAACCTAACAACACATCTTTACAAGATCCTAGCCGCTCCTAGTGGTTCGTTTCTCCTTAGAGCCACTTACCCTATCTGAAATGTTAGTCAATAGAAAGAATGAGATTCAAAAGAATCTCAGTAGTAACAAATCACTCATACAGTGTATAAACGCATAGCATATATGATCATGTTAAGCAGCATCACAATGATATATGGCTCCCGCCACATACGACAGCACTCATGGCTATAAACATTATTCATCAGCTTTCGTTGCGATGTCAATGCAACAGCTTACACTGTAATCACTATGCGTCAGCTTTTGCTGCGATCTCAAAGCATCACAATGTATTACAATGCATGACAAACATACATACAATACTTTACATATAGTATAAGAGAAGAGTCACTACCTGGTTCTTTCCGAAGGTGCTCTGGCACGGGTCGTTCACGATCAGGGCAAATGTCAAACCCTACAATTCCAAATGCACTATTTAGACACTTTCATAGTGTTTCTAGGGTTTATATGAGTTTATATTGACAATTTACAAAAATACCCTCAGGGACCCAGCCCGGCCTCATCATACTCGGTCTGACTATAATTTTTTTGAAATTTTGACATGGGTTATTCTAACATATTTTCACCCAAGGAATCCATTTTCGGACTCAGAATTACCAAATTCACTGCCAAAAGATGAAATTACCCTTGGCAACCACTATTTAAAGGTTTCAGGGCTATTTTTGTAATTTCACATTCGGGGCTTTTTCTCACAAAGTGGTTAACATCAACCCTACACAATTTTCCCTCCTGAACACAATGGAACCATAAAATTGATAAAATTCCAACACTTAATGGATGAAAATAACCCTACCCAGATTTGGAAAATTTTAAGGAGATTGAGTTCTCTTAATTTCAATCCATTAAACACCTTGTATACATTTCTAATCATTTGTTTCACTATTTAAACACTAATTGTACATGATTAGAGTGAATTTGGTAGCATTTCCCTCTAAGGTTTTACCATCCATTTTCACCAAAATCAAGCAAAACCAACCCAAATTTAACAACAACCACTACAACATCGTCATATAGCACAAGAGGATTAAATTCATGCCCTTAATATCACTAAAACCCTAAGGTTACCATTCAGCAAAAATAGGGCAGCATAATATTACCTCATAAATTCAACCAAATTTCAAGACACTTGGGTCAAAACAAAGCTTGTGCTTACCTCTTTGCTTGGCTATAGCCCTTTCTTGAATCCTCCCACTTCAACACCACTTAGATGGCACAAAACTACTCCTTTCAAGAAACTACAACCATAGAAATGAAGCTCTTAATGAGAGGAACACTTTTGATGAAGGCCTCAAGAGCTAGAAATGGAGTCTTGATAGAGAAAATGGCACAAGAACATATGCCTTCACCTCCTGCTTCTTTGCTCTCAAACTTTCGTCCACTCTCTCTCTCTCTATATATATATTTGGCTTCAGCTGAACCGAAAATGAGAGTCCAAGGAAAGAGAAAGCTTATATAAAAACATCTCCTTCATCTTTTATTTTTATGATATTTTATGGCAATTTTAACACATGCCATTTAACTTCATCATCATCTCTTTTCCCTTTAGCCATTATGCTTGGCCGAAATGGAAGATTAGGAGGGAATAAAAGATGCATTCAATTATCTCCTTTATCCTCTTCCACATCCTCCCCCACACAATTTATTTTGAGTTGCAATCTTTGACTATATCCCTTTTTGTTTTTGACCTTAGCCCTTACCAATTCTTGTGTCATATTTTCATTGTATTTGAACCAATGCCTCCTCCCTTTAATCAGCCCATATTTACGTCACTTAAGGGCCCAAATTAGAGCAGAATAGGCTGATCACCAATTTCCTCATAATTACAAGGTTGCCAATACAAATTTTTCCATTGTTGGATTTTGTGTAAATTCTGGCATATTTTCTGTCCAAACTTTGAAAAATCATAACTAATTCTAGAAAAATCGAAATGAAGCAATTTCAAAGGCTATAGAACCCTTATTAAGTCTAGTTTTAAGAAAAAATATAGCATTTTACTAGATGGAAGCATATCATTCCCAGATTTAATTTCTTTGATCACTGCTCCAAAAAAAAAAATCAATTTCGCTGGGAAAACTTCAAAAATTCATAACTCTTAGCTCACAAATCAAAATGACACAATTTATGTATCCATTTTGAAGCTTGACATGTGAACTTTAAGACTGGAAAGTTTCAAAATTTTTATACACCATTTGCCCATTGAAAATGTCCATACAAACTGACTACCCTGCACAGAATTACACTTGACAGTTTTTTCCAATTTTCAACCAATGTGTCCAATGGCTTCAAGATCAAAAATCAAACATATTCCCACACAATTTTTCACAAGGAAACTATTGGAATTACCAAAACAACCAAATTCCCATCACACATTCTCCAAAAGTATTTATTCAATAATAATTATATCCACTTTCAAAGTCCTTAGCCCTCAATCCCATTTTTGGGTCATTACAAGGAGGCAGCACCTTCCCTTAATTTATTGAAAAACTTGACTTTTTCTTCGTTACTTGGAAGAGAGTTAATGATTTCAAAAACCAAATCTTCTTCTATGACATTTATTTGTAAATTGTCTATTTTGGAATTAGTTAAGACTGATTCCTTGATTGGGTCATCAAGTATAGGATTTCCTAAACTCTTAGCAAACTTGTCAAGACAATTTATTTGAAAATCATCTTCAATTGAAGATGAAATATCATCATGTTGAAGTTCATTGACTTCTTCAGAGGATGATACCTCATATTCTTCTTCAGAAGAGGTTTCTTCAATCAAAATATTGTTTAAAAAAAATGTGCTCCCCCTTCCTCTTGCTCTAACTAAACCATTACTCTTCCAACTAGACCAATTCTTGCACTCAAGGTAGCATACCATTTCATCATTATTTGTCCATGTAGCATTATTTTAATGCAATTTGACAAGTGCTCATACAAATCCATTATAATTTAATCCCCTCCTTATATGATCATGACACTTGGCATTTTAATTCTATTAATCAATTTCTAACACATTTTATTTTCAATTTTTGGAATAATGCCAATTCTGGCATATTTTTTGCTCTAACTTTGAAAAATCATAACTAATTTTGTAGACATTTTTTTGGAGTGATTCCAAAGGATATGGAACCCTTATTGAGTCTAGTTTCAAGGACAAATATAGACTTTAGCCATCTAGAAGCATATCATTCCCAGATTTCATTTATTTAACCGCTGCTCTAGAGACTTTCCAGATTATCTAGACTAAATTTAAAAATTCATATCTTTTTGTACATAGCTTCAATTACTTCATATGACCTATCAAATTAAAACTTAGGATGTCTAATTTCACCATGTAAAATTTCATAATTTGTGATCATCATTTGGTCTTCCAAAACCACATGACAAACTCACTGCCTCACAGGCGATTTCACTGAAAACACCATTCAACTTTCAATTTTCAATATTTAATTCCTTTGGCCTTAAATATTCACCATTTTATTGAATATATAAAATAATCACAATATGCTCTTGGTGAATAAAATTTGGGGTGTTACAAGAAGCAAGTTTTCACTGTATGGCCAAACCTTTTACACAATTGACACTTGGAATTTTCTTTATCATCAACACTATTATTGTTGTTTGACCGACTACTACGATTCCAGGTTCCTCAACCACGTCGGCCTCTATTTGAACGGCTTCCACGCTAAGTTTTGTCACGGTTGACACTGCCTTCAGATCGAGCAACATTTGCCTTGTTATTACTAATTGAAAGATGAGCAAATCGAGTTAATTGATCAACCCACGACTCAATTTGAAAGTTCAATCCAGGAGATATTATCGGCTTGACTTGAAAGTTAAACAACCACGGGATTGTAATAACCGTCTAGGCCAGCAAGGGCTTGAATGATAAGATCAAGTAAGGGAATAGGACTTCCTGCAAAAGTTAGTTGATCACCTATGCCTTTGAGTTTAGTAAGATAATCATGCACCTTCAACACACACTTCCTGATGCGTTGTAGTTCAAACTTGAGGATGATGAGGCAAGACTTGTTTTGAGAACCTACTAGTTGTTTCGCTGCTTCCCATAAACCTGTCGAGGTGGAGATGTGAGTCATCTTGAAAGAAACTTCTAAGGTCATTGTATTTAGTAACCAATCGAATAGCATTTGATCTGCAGATTCCCAATCTTCAAGTTTTGGATTGACCTTGGTATGGTCTTTGCTGGAAAGGAACTGTGGGGGACAAGGTTTTATTCCATTGATGAACCCCTTAAGCTTATATCCTTTGATGATGGGTAAGACATAGGCGAGCCAGAAGGGGTAATTGGTTCTGTCCAACTTGAAAGAACATTACGTATTGGGAAAATTATTTTTCTCTATGGTTTTGCTATCAGGGAGGCAGATATGTGGCTGCTGGAAGTATGAGATATGGTGTTGTGATCATCTCCAGTGTTAGTCATGGCAATTAGCCAAAGAGCTCTGATACCAAGATAAAATTTAGAACTCACAGGAGGATAATTGATACTAACAATTATACACTCTCGCCTCTGTTATTGTAATATTTATAAACAAGGTTTGTTACCCATGACAATACTGTTATAGGCATGTACATATTGGATCTTTAATATTAGGAGATCCACAATTATAATAGAGCCAGGAAATCAGGGCAGGCGCGTTTAGGCCCGAGCCATTCAATGTCCGGGTTTATGATTTATAGGCTAAAAAAGGAAGGAGCCTAAAAGGGCCGGCCCTACAGGGCCTGTGTTTAATATTTCTAAAAAAATAAATTAATAAATATATAATATCATTATATCAAATTATTAATATGAGAGACACCTAAGTACCTAATAGAGTATTAGTAACAGGCAAACACTTATTAAATGGTTTGATTTATTTTATTTTCTACAATGGTTTATTCATTTAAACTTTAAAAAAGAAGCTAATTTGTACATTAGATGATTATTTTGACTAAAAATTTATGAGTTTAAAAAATAATGTATCTCAATTTAAGGAAAAATAATAAATAAATTGTAAAACTTGAAAAAGAAATTTTGAATTAAAATGAGTTCAGGCCCGTTTAAGCCCTAGCCGGTGAAGGGCCAGCCTTGTAGGGCTGCAAGCTTCAAAAATTAGGAGATTTTTAGGAAGAGGGCCTAAACGGGCCAGCCCGTTTAGGCTCGAACAAGTGAAGGGTCGGACCTGTAGGGTTGGGCCGACCCGTATTCCCAGCTCTAAATTATAGGATCAGATATAATTGACTAGTTCATAACTAATTATCCAGACTAGGTTAGATACTTGGGCTGAATAGTGGTAGCGGGCCTAACCAAGGTTTGGGTTTGAGTCTTAACATTGACTAATGATATTGTCAATTCGTATCTTGATTACTTTAGGGTTAGGCTTGAAAGTACAACTCAACATCTCAACACATTGCAAAACAAGTTATTGATGCCCTAAAACTTTCCTACTCTTCGTAATCCTCACAATCGCAACATCAATAGCATATTTTCTATCTTTGTCAACATCTTCTACTGCCTTTTTCCTATCATCATTCAGTGGAAAAGGGATCTTGATCCTCCTTGTAATGCCCCAAATTTCGATTAAGGGCTAATGACAATTATTGAGAATGTTGTTGTGAATTAAAGTTGATTTGAAACCTGAATTAATTATTAGAAAGGCTCAACACCCTGTATTTTAGAATAATTATATGACAAAGTAATTTTGGGAGCTAAAATAGGGGTAAATGGCGCATGGAAGAAGGAAAAGAATTTAATTATGTGTTATGTCCCAATTTAAGTTAATATGCCATAATTAGTGGAAAAACTGAAAGAATGGAAAATTATCAGCTAACTAGTCAGTGATTAATGGAGAAATTAATTACTAACTAAGAGAAATTAGAAGGGGTAACTAAATGGCTAATAAAGTAGTTAGAGTAACTAATTAGCTACTTACTTTATAAGAGCCAATGAAAATGGGACAAGTGGCAAGTTAAGAGGATAAGAGAGTTGGTATGAAGAGAGAGTTGTTATGAAAAATCAAAACCCATCATCATTTATTTTTTTCTTCTCTCTTCCTCCCTTGAATTCGGCTGAAATGATATGGGCATGAGGAGTGCACTTATTTCATCTCCTTCCTCACACTTCTATCTCACTCATTTCTCTCTCATTCTCTCTCCCATTTTCACTGCCATTGAAGACTAAAGAAAGAAGAAAAGCTCTGGCAAAAGGTAACCATTCTGACCCTCCAAATGACCTCTAATGCAAAAACTTTCTTCTTCAATCTTGTTCCTTGTGTTGAGAGCTTCGATTCTATGATTTTAGATTTTTCATTTGGTGGTGTTTTGAACACTTAAGGAAATCTAAAGATTGGTGAAGCAAGAAACTCCTTTGGGAAAGTTGTAGAGGTAGTAAGATGAATCTTTCTATATAGGTTTCATAGCCATTGATTGAGTTTGGAAATTCTGGAATTTTCTGCCCTATTTTTGAAAATTAGGGTCATTGAGTGTTTGGTATGTTACGGTCATGGAAATGGTGTTTTGTTGTGTGTTTTGGATAGATAGAATTGAATTGAAGCTTAAATGTCAAGTTTGGCAATTTTGGATTTTGTTTTGAATATATGCCAAAAATAGAACATATAGATGGAGTGGGAATTTGGTTTTTTTTATGTTTTCATTGGTTTTCTTGGGAAAAATTGTGTGGAAGTAGTGTTGGATGTGAATTTTGGACCATGGAAACTTAAGTTTAAAAGTTGCAAGAATTGGTTAGTGAAAATCTTGTGCTGGCAATTGTTTTGCATGGACATTTTGAATAGGTAAATGGTGTCTAAAAATTATGAAACTTTCCAGTCTAATAGTAGACAGGAAAGCTTTAATTTGATATATTATGGAGGAAATTTCAATGTGTATGCTGGGAGATATGAATTTCCAAAGTTTGGTGTCGAAACTGGATTTAATTCTAGAACAGTATGGACATTTGTAGAATTTTGGATTTTTGTAGTTATAGAAGTCAATGATTCATATTTTTTTCTATAAATAGGACTTAAAAATATTTATATAGAACTTGAGATCACCTCATTTCGATTTTTCTAGAATTACTTATAATTTTTGGAAGTTGAAACACAAAAGTCCAATTTTCCCATTTTTGACCAAAGTTTCGGCCAGCACTGTTCTGGGGGGGAGGATCTGGATTTTCATGAAATAGATTATTCCATTAGATTCAATAGGCAAAAATAGATAGGGTTACAGTTTGTCACTTTTTCGGAAAAAACCAAAAAAACATAATTACGAAAACGCCCCTAAAATGCCTAAACCAAGGTTGTTAAAGGTAATTTCTTAATTTGACATTGAATTTGGTAATTTGAGCCCGGAAATGGATTCCTTGGGCGAAAATATGTTAGGATAGCCTTAGTCAAAATTTTGGAAAAATGTGCCATCGGGTCAGGTACGGTAGGGCTGGGCCAGGGTCCCGAGGGCATTTTGGTAAATCTTCACCATAGACTAATATAACCACAAAAAATACTATGGAAGAGTCTAAAATGATACTTGGATAGGTTATAACCTATTTCTTGTATATTTAATATTTTAGAACCGAGTTGGAGGCCGGAAGCGGCACGTTTTACGAGGCACACTAAAAAGGTGGTCTTTCATACAGTACTCCCTAACCCTTTTAGGTAGTTGTTTGGGCTCCTAGTAGCCACCTAAGAGACTTTAATGATAACCAAATCTAAGTGTTTTTGAAGTCATTTGAGTATTAGGATAAGTGATAACATGTCGTCCTTAATTATGATTATAGGATTTGATATTTGCCTGGAACTTAGAAGGCCTACGCCTGAACAAGAACAAAAAGAACAAGGTATTGACACTTTCTCCTATATCATGTTTAATGCATTGTTTGTGTGTATTTATCATTGAATGTTGTTGTTACTGATTGGGTTTGTGGCGGGTAGCCCAACCTTGAATCCTTATGAGTTGTGACCTGCGGCCACATGGGGAGATCAACCCATGGAGGAGGATCGTGCCTGTGGAGAGGTGGGATTACAGGGCATAACAATAAACCTTGAATGTTGGTGTTTGGGTCTGTGGCGGTTAGCCCGTCCTTGAATAAATGATTGAGTCATGGTGGGTAGCCCGGCTTTGAATGTTGATATTGTTGAATTGTGATATATGCTTACATGCTTTGTATAATTATGCATCATATACGTGAAATGTTACTACTGGGATTCTTTTGAAGGTCACTCTTTCCAATTAACCATTTTAGCCAGGGCAAGCGGGTCAAGGGCCAAGCAAGTGAACAAGGGTGACTAGGATTGCCAGCGGCACTCTTAGCTTTTGGTTTTTGGTTATCATTTTGGACAATTGTATAAACCTGTTGACCATAAAATTGAGTTGTTGGGTAATCCTCAGTATGGGAAATTGAGATAGGCAAAGATGCCCTATAAAACCCTTTGATTATTGAATATATCCCAGGTGAATGTTGGGAAATTTGCTAGCTCTTTGATATTGTGTATTTGACAGACCGAACAGGCCAAATGTTTTTATTTAAAAATGGATAGAGATAGTATTATACGAGTTTTGTAAAAAGTTTTAAATTATATCATTGATCTCTTATTCAATTATAAAATATGTTTAAACACTAATTACGGCCAATTTAAATGCGAGGGTTACACTCCTCATTCGATCCGTGAATCTTGAGTTGAACTCAAACACATCATTCTAAGAGATAGATTTTGTGTTTGGCTCCTTAGAAAGTATCTTATATTTTGCACAAGACAGAGAATGAAGTATATGAACCAAATCCTCATGGTCTAAGTCTAACTAAGTTATAATCTCTAAGAAACTCAATCTTTCTGAGTTGTTGAATAACAGAAGAGTTGCAGCTTAATAAGTTGAAACTATCAGTTCAACGGTTTTTTGTTGAAATTTTCCGTTGATGTTGCATGTTCCCAAAGAGAAAACCCATGAGAGCTTCCTGTGCTTTGTTTTTAATGCATAATACCCATTGAAAGCTTCCACACACTTGACCATCTCTGAAGGGAGTTTAAGGGAACAAGACCTATAAGTAGGCCAAAATCCAGTGGTGAGATACTGATAAGTCAATCCCTGGTTTCAAAATTGGATTTTCATGAAGATACTTCTCAAAGCTTCTTTAAGTATCCTTAGCTATGGCCAAGTCTGTCATCATCCCCTCCATTTTTGAAGTGTAATTTGCACCAAATTGCTGCTTCAGTTTGCCCAGAAAATTTTCTCATGATCCTCCTTTGTACTCCGGTTGTAAAGTAGCCGGTGGGTGAGGTTTTTCCTATAAAACTCAGCAAACAAATCCTTACCACGGCTATACACAAGAAGGTAGACCACCTTCTCCAGGGTTTCATCTATTGCCTCATCACTCAGCTTCTCACAACCATCACCCTTCTTAAGAATATTGTCACAAAATGTCGAAACAAGTTCTGAACTTGAAATGCAAGCAACGCTTTTATTACACAATACTTCAAAAGCTTCTTTCAATGACTTGTGGAGGACATTGTTATTCATAAAGCAACCCTTAACATATCCCATATACTTGTCATGAAGCTCAATGAATTTTCCAACAATAATGGCTTGTTCTAGACCACCAGATTTATTTGCTGCTTGGCTACTAGAAGCTACTTCAACTTGTTGGACCAAAGCTGTACCCTCACCTATATTGAATACATTAGCAACAAGCTGCAAACCCTTAGGTATCTCATGATATAATCTGTACATTCTAGATAGATCTTCCACCTTATCACCTCTAATCAAAATGCCACAACCAGAGTTCTCTTTCTCAAGTAATTGAGTTGTGTGAGTGACAATCAACTCATGTTTAACTCTCTCTGCTAATTTCCTCAATGTGCCATTGTGTAAGTAACCCGCCTCTCCGGCTCTATACCATTCCCTCTTCAAGGATTCCTCAACCTTGAGCATATAATCCGGGCAAGAGTCGACCCCAATCCAGCTTACCGCCTTTCTTGATCTATAGTAAGTAGAAGTATCATCAAGCATACAAGTTTCAAAGTCCTCCTCATACACACCTATCTCAATGTATATATCAATAGCATTCTTCAACAATGATGGATCAACCTGTTCGCCCTCTCGTTCTTTATGGATTAGAGAAATTATGGCATTTGTAACTTTAGGACTTACCTTGTTGAAGGCCAAGCCCTCGGAAACAAGCTAGTGCAACATCATTGAGCAAAGGAAGTGATAATTTAATTTTGTAATATATCGGCGCTCAAGATATTGGAAGAAGCGTGAGAGGCAACGAGTCATAACTTTGTCGTTGTTCCATCTTATCTGAAGCTCTCTAAGTAAGAATTCATGGTGCTTGTCTCTTAAAGATGGCCACACATTAGAGTTGAGGTATTCTTCAAAAGTCTCTTTGTATTTTTCATAAAGCTCTTTAATGTATTCATATGGTGGGTTTTGAATACACATGTTGTAGATTGTAGTGTATTGCTTCATGTACTCTTGGCAAGTGAAAGGTTTCTCATCAGGCAAGCCTTCTAGAATATTCTTCAGCTTGGTGACACCTTCTTGCCGTTGGTTCCGTCCTTGTGCCAACTTAGTGATTGCTCCGGCAATTCCCAATAGCCATACAAAATATTATTCATAATTAATAATAATATTTATTAGAATTTAAAATCAGAGTTAATTAGATAATAAATAAAATGAATCTAACAGACAAAAAAATTTGATTGATTCGAGTGATAATAGTGTCGTTAAAATTCATCTGTACGTAAATGATATTTTGTCAGGAAAATATTTTGAAATTTCCGTTTGAATTGTAAGCGATCAAAGTTATTATTTGCAAGAAAGGCGTCTTCTATTTTATTATCATACCATCTTATTTTTTACATTGAGAAGCTAATTTGATGAAATTAAAGAAACTTTGTTATAAAGAGTAGGGAAGAGAATATTGAAATAAGTTACTAGTCATTTTTTATAATGAAGATAAGAATTTAATTCTTAAGAAAAATATTAGAAAACTGAAAGCATATATCCTGACAAAATATTTGATAAAAAAAATCTAGTTTTTTTTATGAGTAAATCTAGTTTCTATTTCTATGGGCTAACAAGCGTAATCTTTATGTCAAGTAATTTCTGAGTTTTATTATTTTCCAAAACAGTTTCTATTTCCGTCCAAGGATGTATAAACGAAAGATGATAACAAAGTTAAAGAAAAGAAAAAGAGAAACACCAACAAATTAACGTTCAACAAGAAATCGAAACTAATAAAGTGAAAGAAAGAATAAATGAAATTGCAAAAACAAAAAAAAAATATTCAGCAAGAAATTGGAAATTGGCCATGATGACCACAAAAAAACTAAAGAGAAAAAAAAAAGAAATGGAAAAAATCCAAACAAACATTATTCAACAAGAAATTGCCGCCATAAACAAACTAAAGAGAAAATGTGTTTAGAATAAAGAAACTAAAGAGAAACTAAAGAGAAACTGTGTTTAGAATAAACAAACCAAAGAAAAACTAAAAGAAACTGTGTTTAAAATAAAGAGAAATTGTGTTTAGAATTAAGAAGAAGAAGAAAGTTTTTAAGAGGATAATCTTACCTCAACTTTTTGATGCCTACAATTCGCTTTTCCCAACTTTGCTCTTTTGATTTATCGGGTAACTCATACCTACCTCTCTAAAGACTACAAACCCTTATTTATAGATGATTTAGAGTTTAGTTTGTCGGAGGGAAAGAGATTTTTAAAAAAAAAAAAAAATTCTTAGATGAGAGGTTATCCAAATCTTTTTAAATATTTTTTTTTAATATTTTAATAAAATACGGATATTCTGCCATCTTTAATCTTTTTTCTATCGTTAATTTTTATTCTGACATCTAGATAGGGAAATAATATATATATATATATATATATATTATATGTATATCTATATATTAAAATTATTTAGATAAAAATACGCTGTTCACGGTTGCCGTAATACGTATACTAATATAACTAATTAATGAGCAACAGCGAATGTAAGAGATAAAGATAGCTTTTTTGTATGGAAACTGGATTTCATTAATTTAATACCGAACTAATATAAAATAAGAACAAAACAACAGCAAATCTAATCATTCTTCATCACCGACCACCTCTTAAAAGGAAGATCGCTTTTAACACAAATGAAAAATATCCCGAAATAATTTATCAAAAACAAATGCAAAAAAATATTTATTTTAAAAAAAATCCAAAACAACTCACGGATCTCTTAAAAAGAGGCAATATTTAATATTGTTTTTTTTTTTTTTTTGAGTATGCAATATTTAATATTGTTGAGACCAGAGACGCGAGATGCTTTGAGCCACACTGTACGTTTCTTGTCCTCTTTCACTGACAGAGAAGGCCGACCTTGCATGTTCCTTGTCTAAGAGAATTGTCAGTCTCTGTTAGTGTTGTTCCTTATCACAAATATATGTACGTAAGCCTTAATCGATCAACAAAAAGACTTAACTTGAAGCATTATATTCATAAGATTCATGGAATTAATGAACGTCGTAGAGAGATGGTGTTGGCAAACTCCTGCAAACACACCGTGTAATCTAAGTCACGTTTAAGGACGCTGTCCTTAAGAGTTATTCCACGACCACCGGCTGACTGGAAGCGGCACTCCCTAGGATAAAACAGACCCTTCCTGCAGACAGAGGGGGAACAGAACAGAAAAATATAGCAAAACAACCAGCAGACAGAGAGAATGGTAAGAGGAGGAAGAGAGAGCTCGAAGATTCTAGAGTTGGGATGCCTGAACCTTCTGTCAAGCCCTTCTTATATAGGCATGATTTGATAGACGTTGGGCAGGTTTTAATTCACATAAAGACCATTAAACCACCCGTTACACCGGCAATAAAACCACATCATGAGGCAGTTTCTGAACGTTGAAGGACCATATACGTTGCCAAATTAAAATATGATTTATGACCTCCTTAACCGAAATGCTCAAGCTTCAAAATTCAGATGCCTCAAAACTGGGTTTTTCCGGTAAGCCATTTTCACAAAAATAAATTTTAGATTTTTCCAAAAAAAACATTTGATAAAAAGTGTCCAGTCCATATTCAACTCACACGCGGGGGGAAATCACCGAATTTCCACTACGTTTGCCTCCACTCTTCCTCTTGGCTCATTTACTAGCCCAACTTCACTATATACACTTGTATTCTCTCTTTCCCAAGCAATGTGTGACTTGTCCCATTTGACACACCACTTGCAAGTTGAAAACTCCAACAGATGATCAAGATTTGATTATTCTGTAACAAAAAGAAGTCATCGAACCACCAAATAACACAATAAAACTTCAAATTTAAATGAAATGATAGTGAGATATTTTAATTATTATAATATAATTATTAGTTATGAATTAGGTTATTAATTAAAATATCCTGAGTGTGGTCCATCAATCAGATCTAGGTTCAAGTACATGATTAGGATAACAAGTAGACAGGCTATTTATGTACATTTCTGATGGTGAAATATACAATTTAGGTTTTTAGCCGTCTAAATTGAGTGTATAAGTAAAAACCTTAGCTGTTCTTTGAGGTTCTCTAACTGAGGACGGCTCTCACACCAGTTGCCATCATTGTGCCTTACAGTCAGTCAAAAAAGTGACCTGTCAATCTTTCTTCTGACATATTCCTGTTTTGCAGTTTTGTTCTCAATGTCCGTGAACTCTTTTTTATCAGAGATAAATTATGGCAAGAGCTATTTATTGAAGCCTTCCACTGTAATTGTAGAATATCTTGTGCTGAAAGTATGATGTAATATGTGTATAGCATGATATATTCTAACATTGATGGCCAATTATCAAACACCTACCAAACAAACCAATACTTCACGGATTAACGAGATAAAGAAAGAAAAGATTGTTGTAAAATATAAGTGTTTGAGTGGATTTGTCAAAGAAGCTAGTCCCACATTGCTTGGGAATAAGAGGTCACTAGCCTATATATATCACTATACTATCTTAAGCTTGTAAAGAGGCCTAGAGGAGTGGTGGGCTTGCACGCACAACAACGAGTCACTGGAAGGCAAACGTAATTGAAATCCGGCGATTCCCCCCTGGCGTGAATAAATACATGGTACTGGCATTTTTTGTAAAATATTTTTACTCACCGGAAATATTATTTTTGTTATCTGAAAATAATATTTATTTGGGCTTGCCGAAAAGTCACTATTTTTTGAGGTTTAAAATTCATGACCTTTCGTGACTAAAAATTGCTGACAGTCAGACTCTTTGCCAGGCGACCTTTCCGTTGTCAACGTACAGGCCTGTCTGTTCGGTGGTGACTATCTGGTCTCAAGGGACGTATTGTCCAGATTGCATTGTGACCGATGACTCTTCATGAAAACGCCTATAAAAGAGACACAGGTGAGGTGCTCAGTACATTATGTTCTCATCTCCTCTCCTCTGTTCACTATTTTTTGACTGTCTTTACCATTACCTTCCACCAGTTCTGCTGCCTTGATTATATCAAGAAGGGTCTGTTTAATCCTGGGGAGTGCTACTTCCTCTCTGCCGGTGGTCGCGGAATAACTCTATAGGACAGTATCCTCGGACGCTACTCAGATCATCTATTTCAATCCTTCCAGGTTGCTCGTGATTTCCATTGTTTGTTTGTTCGTCCAGTTGTTCGTAATCATCTACAATCTATAAAGTTAATACCGATATGGAGAACAACGCTGATAACAACGTTCCTGAGACTCATCCTGATGCAACAGTTCTCGAGACTCATTCCATTTCAACAGTAGTGCCTTTTGCCATGCCGCTCCTGAGGCCTTTTCCCGACACCTCAAATATTGATATTTTTTATGGGAAAAATTTTAGGCGTTGGCAAGAACGTGTTTATTTCGATATGCATGGGGTGGCTACTGCTCTAGATCAACCAGAACCTTCATCAGATTCTAACCAAGCTATGAAGGATTCTTGGACATACGCAAACAAGGTTTGCAGGCATACCCTTATAAGTATTGTCTCTAATGATCTGTTTGATGTTTACTGTGCCTACAAGGAGGCACAAAGGATTTGGGAGTCACTTATCTTGAAATACACTACCGAGGACGCTGGGAAACAAAAGTTCATTGTGGGGAATTTCTACAAATGGGAAATGGTCAAGGATAAAGACATCAAACTACAAATCAGTGAGTATCATAAATTGCTTGAAGAACTCCAGGCTGAAAAGATCAATCTGCCATATGAGTTTGTAGCGGGATTCTTAATTGAAAAGTTGCCAGAAACGTGGAATGATTACAAACAACAATTAAAGCACAAGCAGAAGTAGTTGTCGCTGTTGGATCTAATTAAGCATATTATCATTGAAGATACCAACAGAAAAGTGATCCAAGCAGCAAAGGGAAGGCAAATGACTGCAAAAGCAAACTTCGTAGAAGGAAAGTCGCACGACAAGAGGTATGATTCTAAACATCAACACAAAAAGAAGTCTAATTACAAACCCAACGATTCTAACCCCAATTCCAAGAAGAAAGGAAATTGTTATTTCTATGGAAAGCCAGGTCACTTTGCTGCACAGTATAGGAAAAAGGAAAAAATTGAAACCGTAAAAGAGATGAAAATCCTCCAAAGCCAAAAGTAAATATGGTTGAAAGAGATGAAAATAGTTATGAAGAAGTTATTATTGTGGTTGTCTCTCAAGCCTTATTGGTCTCTGATGCAAGAAGTGGGTGGTAGACTCTGGTGCCACTAAGCACATATGTGCAAATAGGGACACGTTTGCCTCCTTTGAAGAAGGAGAAGACCACATTTATTTGGCTGATTCACGAACTGCAAAAGTTCCAGGGAAAGGAAAAGTGGTGCTGAAACTCACATTTGGGAAAACATTAGCACTGAATGATATTTTGTAAGTGCCTGAACTTAGAGCAAATTTAATATCTGTGACTTTAATAGGAAAATTTGGGGTTAAGGTGTCATTTGAATCTGATAAGATCATTATGACAAAGAACAATGTTCTGATAGGAAAGGGTTACTATAATCAGGGTCTTTTTGTACTGAGTGTTGATGAAAATAATAATAATGCATCCTTTTCTGCTTATATGATTGATTCCTTTGATTTATGGCATGCTAGACTAGGACATATACATAGATCTTATATAAAGCGATTGCAAAATCTTGGGATAGTTTCTGGAATTAATATAAATAATGTTAATAAATGTGAAATTTGTGCAGAAACTAAATTGTCTAAAAGAACTCATTTCCCCATAGAAAGACATAGTGAGTTATTATCACTAATCCATACTGATTTAGGAGATTTAAAACAAACTGAGACTAGAGGTGGAAAAAGATATTATATAACGTTTAATGATGAATTTTCTAGATATACTAAAGTATACCTATTAAGGAATAAGGATGAAGCTTTTGAAAAATTTATTTGGTATAAGGCAGAGGTAGAAAATCAGTTAGATAGAAAAATCAAAAAAAATTAGGTTTGATAGAGGATGTGAATATTTACCATTAAATGACTTTTGTGAGAAAGAAGGCATAATTCATGAAATAACTCCTCTATATGCACCTGAGTCTAATGGGATAGCAGAAAGGAAAAATAGAACTTTGAAAGAAATGATGAATGTCTTACTTGTAAGTTCTGATGCACCAGATAATTTATGAGGAGAAGCCTTATTAACTGCCTGTTTTCTACAAAACAAAATACCTCATAAGAAAACCAAGAGAACACCTTATGATTTATGGAAAGGATATACACCTAACTTGAAATATTTAAAAGTGTGGGGGTGTCTTGCAAAAGTTCTTTTACTCGATCCCAAATGGAAAAGGATTGGTTCAAAAACTGATGATTGCATGTTTATTGGTTATGCTTTACAAAGTGTTGCTTATCATTTTCTAGTTTTGAAAAGTGATATTTTAGAGCGTAATACAATTATTGAAACAAAAGATGCATAATTCTTTGAGAATATTTTTCCTTTAAAAATTGAGCAAATTCCTAGAAGAATTGAAAATTTGTTTGAACAAAATTCAAATAATGATTTAGTTGAAAATTTACTGAGAAGCAAAAGACAAAGAAAAGAAAAATATTTTGGTGATGATTTTTACACATATCTAGTAGAAAATGAACCTAGGAATTATTATGAAGCTATTTTCTCTTTGGATGCAAATTCTTGGAAGGAAGCTATTAAAGCTGAGATAGATTCTTTAAATCAAAACAAAACTTGGGTTTTAGTAGATTTACCTATAGGAGCAAAGCCTATTAGTTGTAAGTGGGTGTTTAGGAAAAAATACTTTCCTAATGGGTCTATAGACAAATATAAAGCTAGATTAGTTGCCAAAGGCTTTACCCAGAAAAAAAATATTGATTATTTTGACATTTTCTCACCTGTAACAAGGATTTCCTCTGTTAGAGTTTTAATTGCCTTGGCATCAATTCATAATCTTATTATTCATCAAATGAATGTCAAAACGGCGTTTTTAAATGGTGATTTAGAAGAGGAAATTTATATGGTTCAACCTGAAGGATGCATTATTCCTGAGCAAGAAAAAAAGTTTGCAAATTAAATAAGTCATTATATGGTTTAAAGCAAGCACCCAAATAGTGGCATGAGAAATTAGATCAAGTTTTATTAAGTGGTGGTTTCTCTACTATTGAAGTAGAAAGATGTGTTTATATAAAAGCTGTAAATAATGATTGTGTGATCATTTGCTTATACTTGCACTACTACAAAAATAGATATTAGTGGCACACCTTTTGTGGCACTTCTTTAAAGAAGTGCCACAGCTTCTTTCTAGATTTTTTAAATTTTTATTTAAAAAAAAACACTTTAGGTGGCGCTTCTCAGCTACTTGGTGACATTAGGTGGCGCTTCCTTGAAGAAGGGCCACCTAAGGTGTTTTAAAAAAAAAAAAAAAAAAAAAAAAGCAGCAGCAGCTGTGGCACTTGCTTAAGGAAGTGCCACAGTTGTTACGTATTTTGTGTGGCACTTGGCTTAGGAAATGCCACACAAAGTAATTTTTTTAAATTATTCTCTCTCCTGCAATCTCGTTCTATCACATTTATCCTCTTAGTCTCCACTCCCCATCTAACACGTGTCATCACTCCTTATCCTCCTAGTCCCCACATTTTCTCCTTCTCTTCTTTTTGTCATTCATCACCATCTCCACTTCGATCGCTACTTCCTCCTTATTCCTTTGTCACTCATCACCTTTGTGAGGATTTTCTTTTGAAAAATTTGTGGTATATCAGATTTTTACATCTATAAATAATATATCTTCAATCGCTTTCTCTTCCCTAGATCTTATGAAGATGGTGACACTTCCTTCCTTCACACACGCACACACTCTCTCTTTTCACTTGTTTCTTCTTCCATTATTTTTATATTAAGCATCGAATTTTAGATCTGCGTCATCCAACTTAGCATTAGCCACGAAGTAATAAGTTTATTTGGTCTAATTGCTATTGTAGCTATATTATATCACATATATAACTTACCAGTTTATTTTGAATAATAGTTTCTTACTATTACTTTGCATATGTTTCTACAGGAGAAGAAATCTTTGGTTTTTTATTACGGAGGGAATGATGTTCGTATTGTTTTATCAATTGCAGCGTTGGTAAAGAACGTTCATATTTACTTTCAAGTTTCCTACTTTTAATTATTTTAATTTTCCTTGATGAAGAATGCTTCTGAAATTTATTTTCTCATTTTATTCCTGAAAAAATTATTCTCATTTTTATATGCTAAAATATAAATGAGATAAAATTAAATTTTATTATATATAAGTTGTATTTATTTAGTAGTTATAATTTTTAGTTGTTGTTGTAATTATTAACATTGATGATTTGTATAAGTAAAATAATTATGTATTTTAACACTTGTATTTTACTTAGTAGTGATTTTGTTAATTAGTTATTTGGTAATTTTTTTCATTTTGTTGTGGATATGAAAATGCGTTTGAAGTGTTTTATCAACTATAATTATGGGGTTCTTTTGATCAAAAAAAATAATTATAGGCTTCTAAAAGAAAAATACAAAAATAATTTTTTAAAAAAAAATACCTATGGTGGCGCTTTCTTGAAGAAGTGCCACAGGAAGTCACTTCCTGTGGCACTTCTTCAAACAAACGCCACCCTAGGTATTTTTTTTAAAAAAAAATAATTATTGACTGCTTGTGGCAATTTTTTAAGGAAGTGTCACAGGAAGTGTTTTTTTTAAATATATATATATATATGCTGTGGCGCTTCCAAGCGCCGCAGCCTTATATTTTTGTAGTAGTGGTGGATTATATGCTTATCTTTGGTACTAGTTTAAATGTTATGCTTGAAACAAAAAGTTTCCTTGCTTCAAACTTTGATATGAAAGATCTTGGAGAAGCAAAGGTACTCTTGAGTATAAAAGTTATAAGGAATTAACATGGTATTCAACTTTCTCAAGAACATTATGTTAAGAAGATTTTGAGAAGGTTTGAACAATTTGATAAAGAGCTTTTGAGTACTCCTTATGATTGTAGTATACATTTAAAAAAACATGAAGGAGATCCAATAGCTCAATCTAAATATGCACAAATCATTGGGAGTTTGTTACATTTAATGAATTATACTAGGCCTGACATAGCATATGCTGTGTGCAGATTGAGCAGGTATACTCATTGCCCAGGCAATAAGCATTGGGAGGCTCTCATAAGATTATTATGATACTTGAGAGGTACCATGAACTATGGTACACAATATAGTGGATTTCCCGCTATATTAGAAGGGTACAGTGATGCTAACTGAATCTCAGATTCAGATGAAACAAAATCCACCAGTGGTTATGTCTTTATTCTTAGTGGCAGTGTAGTCACATGGAAGTCAGTCAAGCAAAACGTTATAACACCGTCCTTTAGGGACTTTGAGTTTGTTGTTATGGAGTTGGTTGGTATTGAGGCTGAGTGGTTGAAAAACTTCTTAACGAATATCCCACTAGGTGACAAACCAACACCATTAGTGTCGTTACACTATGATAATAAAGTAGCAATAGCCACAGCTAAGAATAGAACCTTTAATGGTAAGAGTAGACACATATGATTGAGACATAATATTATAAGGCAACTGCTAAAGGATGGTGTTATCTCAATCGATTATGTAAAGTCGGAAATGAATTTGGCAGATCTGTTAACAAAACCTCTTGGGAGAAAAATGGTTGTTGAAATGTCAAAAGGAATAGGACTAAAGCCAACTACTAATTGACAGCAATGGCAACCTATCCTTTATGATTGGTGATCCCATAAAGAAGGTTCACTAGATAAGAACAAGTCGTTCGTCAGTTTTAACTAGCACAAATATTTTACGTCCCTTTCTATGACATTTTAAATGTGCTATACTGCATTATTGTAGATTGAGCAAAGCGCTTAATAATTTCATAGTCCAACAAGATAGTGTGCATAGTGCAGGTACACTTATATGAAATCACCTTTATAAATGTGGAGTGTGCCCACTCCTATGAGATCATGGCAAAATCTCAAGAGCATTCATTACGCACCAGGCATGTGCATGGCCGACATAACGCACAAAACCATTATTAACAGCGGAAATGTTAGGATATAATCTGACTCTTAATGCCTCTGATATGTACCAAAGAAATGTGAGTTCATAGTCCATAGGACCACTGACATCTCTGTGTATCATGTGTTATTGATCTAGGTCTAGTTCATAGTCCATCGGACCACTAGATACAATGGTTATATCTTGTGGGTAACACAGCAGGTTTCTTTGACACATGTGGGGGATTGTTGTAAAATATAAGTGTTTGACTGGGTGTGTCAAAGAAGCTAGTCCCACATTGCTTGGGAATAAGAGGTCACTAGCCTATATATATCACATACTATCTTGAGCTTGTAAAGAGGCCTAGTGGAGTAGTGGGCACGCACGCACAACAATGGGCCACCGGAAGGCAAACGTAGTTGAAATCCGGCGATTCCCCCCTGCGCGTGAATGAATAAGTGGTATCGGCACTTTTTGTAAAATATTTTTACTCACTGGAAATATTATTTTTGTTATCTGAAAATAATATTTATTTGGGCTTGCCGAAAAGTCACTATTTTTTAGTGTTTAAAATTTGTGACCCTTCGTGACTAAAAATTGCTGATGGTCAGACGCTTCACCAGGCGACCTTTCCGTTGTCAACGTACAAAGCTGATTTTTTAGTGTTTAAAATTTATGACCCTTCGTGACTAAAAATTGCTGATGGTCAGACGCTTCACCAGGCGACCTTTCCGTTGTCAACGTACAAAGCTGATTTTTTAGTGTTTAAAATTTGTGACCCTTCGTGACTAAAAATTGTTGATGGTCAGACGCTTCACCAGGCGACCTTTCCGTTGTCAACGTACATAGCTGTCTGTTCGGTGGTGACTATCCGGTCTCCAGGGACATATTGTCCGGATTGCATTATGACCGATGACTCTTCATGAAAACGCCTATAAAAGAGACACATGCAGGGTGCTCAGTACATTACGTTCTCATCTCCTCTCCTCTGTTCAATATTTTCTGACTGTCTTTACCATTATCTTACGCCAGTTCTGTTGCCTTGATTATATTAAGAAGGGTCTGTTTAATCTTAGGGAGTGCCGCTTCCTCTCTACCGGTGGTCGCGGAATAACTCTATAGGACAGCGTCCTCAGACGCAACTCAGATCATCTATTTCGATCCTTCCAAGTTGCTCATGATTTCTGCTGTTCGTCCAGTTGTTTATGATTGTCTACAAAGATCATATTAGATCAAGTCCAGAATTGGTTCATTCGGTAATTAGAAGTAGAATTATGTCATTCATGATTACTTTTGATTTAAGACTACCACAAGAAATGTTATAGATCATCAATCCACCATATCACAATAGAACTTCAAATTTAACGAACTGACCAAAAATCAAACAGGCCAAATATATTCTTGACGGAGTAACAAGCGAGAGAAAGAAATGATCAGATCAGATCAGCAACTTTGTGCAAGAACAAATATAATCATATATAGCATCAAGAATCATAAATTCTATGCTTATATGTATGTTTCTTGAAAACTCACCGGATCGAGAAGCTTTGAGACCTTCCTTGCCTGCCTCCGGTGATCCACCAGAGAAGCATACCTTCGCTGGAGGGCAAAATTGGAATATAGCTTCTCAATTTCTTCGCAGAAACCAATTTGACTACTACGGAAGGAAGATGGAGATGACATCGAGTATGCAAAATAGGGCCTTTATATAAGGCTACTTCTATTCACAATATTCAAATTTTTCTTAAAAAAGAACAATTATTAAGTTACAATCAATAATTTACAAAATTATATTTATAATTTATTATACTAACTATCACATACAAGCGAAACTTAGGGCTTGTTCGATTCTGTGTGGAAAATTGTTTTCAATAAGATTTTTTAAAAAACTTAAAAACAAAACAAAAAATTGCTTTTAAAAACTAAAAAATTACCAAAACAGTTTTTAGCTTTCTCCTTTTTTTTTAATTTTTCTTATTTTTTGAGGCAACCACATGACCATCATTGACATTACACCACCACGCCGACCACTAGCGCATTGCCATCGGTGATAATCACCACCACTTCATTTCAAAAATAGATTTTTTTTCAAAAATTATTTTTTTAAAAAAATTATAAAACAGTTTTGAAAATTTAAAAAAAAAAAAACAGAAAATAGAAATAAACAAGCCCTTAATTTTTGAGGTCCTAAGTTATAGATCTTTACCTGGATATGTTACAAATCTTTACTACTGCTCGGTCAAGTGATATAATAATTATTAATTGTACACAAAAAATAATAGTACGTACTATATCAGAAGAAATCCATCTAAAAATAGACGTCCCATTGTATCAACAACAAAAGATTTTAAAAAAAGTGTTTAAAATAATTAAACTAAAGGCTTTTCTTTTAAAAACAAGTAATTGACCAATTTATTCTTATAATAATGACTTGGAATCAGCTCTCTTATTTTATAATAACAGAACAAAATAGAATGAAAAAGAGGGCCTATATATCAGCATATATACGAGTTTATATCACTATTTGACGATACCAATATTCAAACATTATCAGGTCTACACAGGATTGTCAGTTAAATATAGAGTATCTTTTGTCATAAGTGTTTTATTTATTCTCATGAATTTAAATTTGAGACTTTATATTTAAAGGGCCAAAACCCCTTATATAAATTAAATGTCTGTTTGGATTAGCGGCAGAAAATGAACCTTTTTTGTAAATGGGTTTTTGAAAAAGTCAATATGTAGATGTGATTTGTGTTTGAATTGGCGGTGGCAAAAATGACTTTTTTTTTCTAACCTTAAACCTGTTTGGATTAGTGTTTGAAAAACCCGTTTAGATGAGAAATAACTGAAAAATGTATGAATCTTATTGAATACTATATATATATATATATATAATAAAAACGTGAAATTAATATTGAAAAAAAAAAATACTTTAAGCCCATCCTCCTTTCCCTCTGTACGGTAGAATTCTGACTGCAGCTTTAAAATTTTTTTTTTTTCTTTCATGGCTGGTGACGCGGGGCATGGCAATGTAAAAGCTCTCTCAGCAAGCTTCTGAAAAAAGGAGCTTCTTCACTTTAAGCCTATCATGTTGAAACGCGTTGCCAAACACTTCATCTCCACCCAACTTAGCTTTTGAGTCCTAACTGGGCTTTTTTTTAAACCAATCGTGTTCCCAAAGAGACCCTAAAACTAATAATTAAAAAATGTAGCTTTGGGTTACTTTGATTTCCCATTCATTTGCGAGAAAAATAGGGGGAAAACACTCAAGAATATGATATATTTCCAACAAGGGCTTTGTGATGAGACCCCAAAATTGTGATTACAAACCCTAATTAGAATTCAATTTGAGTATCAGCTTCCTCCTGGATTTCTGGGATGAAATTCTTTTCTTGCAAGCTCGTCAATCATCTTGTACATTTCATTTCTCTCTTTCTGAGCCTCTTCCTGTAAGAATATAATATCCCATCATCACCAAAAAAATTATCATTCATTATATTGTCTCAAATGAAATAATCATAAGAAACAATACAAAATTATTAATTGATCACTGTTTACAACTGCATAATTACATTTACGTGCATCTGATATTTTACCTCTAGGTTCTTCCAAAAGTTCCAACATTTCCATCATATTTAGCTCAACTAAAATCACTCCCCCCCCCCCCCCCCACCAATAATTTTAGCTTAATTAACTGATTTTTCCAATCCACAAAAATGAAACTCATATCAAGTTGCTAGTTATTTATGAACCCCCAATAACAAGTTAGGTGAGAGCAGAAACCAGACTATATTTTCCTAGAAATTCAGACAAAAGAAGATGCACACATTTAAACACAGCATTATTCATTGTGACAAAAAGTCCCAAATGAAGTCTTGAAGTTCAGGTTATATAACATAAGCCGCACACAAGATTTATATGGTGTTTAACTTATAGCCTTGTTAGCCAACAAAGGCTTATTACCAGTAATCATAAAGGTCAAAACAAGTATTCTTGAATATTTTTTCAATTTCTACAATAACATTTTGACTCAAAAGTAATTATATAAGATGCTTATATACTTGTTTCCTTCTTGTAGCATCAATGGAAGTATCGTTTGATTCGGCTTCATCAAGATCCAATTTCTTCAAGTTCTCAGCCTTATTCATTATGTCATCTAACTTCTTTAACGCAGCGTTTAACTCCTCCTTCAATATTTCCGCTTCTTCTCTCCTTCTTACCGTCTTTTCTGCCAGCGACTCCAACATTTTCCGTTCTTCCAGTCTGCCGGAAAATCCCAAGATTCATATTCAACAAGCTATGTTATATATATATATATATATATATATGACATTGATGAACAGAAAGACACTTAATTTACTGATAGATCACTATGGTTTTGCTTCACTTAGGGTTTGAACGCTACTGAATTTAAGATTCAAATACCAAAACAGAAACAAACTTCAGTTGAGGAATGATCAAATAATCGAAATCTTGAGAAATTACTTTGCAGTTAGTTGTGAGAATATTACTCTCAAGAAAATGCTACAATAATCTTTTTTTTTTTTTTTTTTGCCCAAAAACTACAATAATCAATAATCGATAACCTTATTACCTCATATTTTCTTGCTCTGTTAGTTTCTCAGTGGAAAAGCTCAAGAGCAGATTATAGCGAAGACCTGAAGATAATGATGAATCGATGATGACGACGCGCCTTAGAAGCAGAAGGATATATATATATATATATATATATCCGCATAAGTGTATAATTAATTGTGGCTTAATTCTCTGTTTCGGGCAAAAAAGAAAAAAGAGTGACTTAATTTTCTGTTCAATTTATACATAATTTGAGAAAAATTGGTCATTGATTTTCTTCCAAACAAATTGAAAAAAAAAATAAACTTTAAATTTTCCAATAAAAGTTGATAGGCTGTTTTAATTAAAATCATGGATTTTCTGGGATTTTGTCCAATCAAATCTCATAAAAAGTTATGATAAGAATTCCAACCGCAGTAATTGATTTGCTGACAAAATAAGTTCTCTATCATTTATTATTATTCCTCTTATTGTGAAATTAAATAGTGTCACTAAAATATATCACTATAAAATTGCACAAATGCGTATTATCAAAAACTCATAAAGTACATTGCTTTACACTCTATTATTAAAACGTGACTTAATGTTTTAATTAATATGTCAAATTGGTGAAATTAATGTCAAAATGGATATCATTGTAACGATGGCACTTAAAATGTGATGAAAATGATGTGCGACAAAAAAAAAACGGGGGAAAGTTCATATAAAGATAGTTGAATTATTCAAATTTAAATTTTAGTCATTAAACTTAAAAAATTATATATCAAGTTATGTGTCATAATTAAGAATTTAAAATTTGGGTCAAATTACCTTCATATCCCTTAATTATTAAAAGAACAAAATTAAAAACTTAACCCTATTATTTGTTCTATTAATTAATTTCTTAGGAAGAATTGTATAATGGAGTACCATATATCCTCCCACTTCTTTCCAAACATTAATTATGTAGATGGTGTAGAATAGAATACATACCATCAAACTGTACGGGTTTGTTGATGTTATCTGTATATAAAAAAAAAATTATGCACAACATTTTTTATACAATATTCGTTTTTATTTTATATAATAATGTATTAGAATGAATTGAAATCTATTGTGACGGAAGATCTACGTATCCACATAGAGATCTATTACCTTCTTTCGATGTTTATATTTTTATTTAAAATTTTATAACCGAGTTTAAATTTTGAATTATGTATATATATCCTGAATATTTAATCCATGATTATTTTTTCATAAAAAGGAAAAATCCTATATAAAGATATTTATGAAACATTAGTAGTACATAAGAATTCACGTCACTCTTTCAATTATATATACTCTTATTTTCCTATAAAACCAAATATTGTATAAAAAAGATTATTGGGTATAATTAATGTTTGAAAAAAAGTAGGAGAACAAACAGTGCTCCATTGTACAGTACTTCCCAAAGAATTAATTGATAGAGTAAATAATCAGGTTATGTTTTCAATTTTGTTGTTTTAATAATTAAGGGATATGGAAGTAATTTGATTCAAATTTTAAATCCATAATATTATGATGCATAACCTGATATATAATTTGTTAAGTTCAATGACCCAAATTAAAATTTGGGTAATTCAACCATCTTTATATAAGATTTTTCCAAAAATAAATGTTAGCTTTTAAGAAAAAATAAATTTAACTTCAAAAATGAAAATGATAAGAACGATCTACACAAATCTTAAGAAAATAGGGAAATTGCAATTAAGTCCCAAGTAATAGAATTAATCATAACCAGATCCTTGAAATCATCAACTTACAGTGAAATCTGAAGGGACCTAAGTGATACTTAATTCCAAATATGAAAATACTATTTTACCCCATTTTCATTGAAAATGGAAACAAACGTATAAGAAGATATTGTGATCTTGTTTATAGCACGTAATCAGTCAATCAGATGAAAGAGAAGTGAACTAGTTTTTGTTTCAAAGTAAAAAGAGAGAAGGCTTCAACTTTTTCGAACAACTAAGTCCTAAATTTCAGCTTTTGTTTCAAATTAAAATAGGGTAAAATTGTATTTTCCATTTTGAATTAACGTCACTTAAGCCTTTAAGGATTTCACTGTAATTTGATAATTTCAAGAGATTTAATTGTAATTAATTATATTATTTGGGATCTGGTTGCAATTTTTTCAAAAAAATATTCAAAAGATGATAAGAATGGTCTAAAATATAAGGTTGAGTGACCGCGGGAAACAGTTATTTTAACCCTTTAAGTTAATTATGCAACAATATGGCATTAAATTAAATTTGGATAACCCTGCAAATCTAGTATAAGAAAAAAAATAATTAATATCAGTTATTGGTGAAATTGATAGTGGAAGTAGAATACATCACTCGATAAAATTGCACGAATAACGCTCCTTCTCTTCTTAAACCACACTGTAGTGCCTGAGCCCAATGCCTAGGCAAGGGAAGCCTAGATAATGTTATTATTTTTGGACTTTTAAGTCTTGAAAATGATTATTTTCATCATTGTTTAAATATAATATTGTTAATGTATTTGAGACAACAACTGAAAATTAAGATAATATAATAATAAATATAAATAATCTCTTAAAAAACATTGAAGTTTATTAATATAAACGATTAATTATGATCCAAGCATGGTTCATGAATCCAGACCGGACCGGTCGGTTCAGACCGAAACCCGACGAACTGGCCACTTCTCCGATCCAGTTCAATTAGTTAACTGTTACTGTTCTGACTTGGATTGACCCGATACGAACCGGAACAACCCGGTATTGACTCGATTGACTCGTTGAGTTGTGTGAGTCGGCCGAGTTAAATTTTTTTAACTCTAGTGAATCAAACAACGCTGCTTTTTTTTTTTTTTTTGATAATTCAAAAACTAGCTAGACTCAGTCGCCTCACGCCCTCACCTCTTCTCTTTCTCTCATAGTTGCCTAGGTAACTTCTATACTTGCCTGGAAGTTACTACGTTCCGGAAAGAAAAAGTAAGGAGAGGAAGAGTGACGAAATAATAGATAATGATATATTATAAAATACTTACACGAAATCTTGTGAAATCATGGTAACAAAGTGGAAGCAAGATATCTTTTAGAACAAAAATTGCAAAGCATAGAAGAATGAGCCATAAGAGATGTGATCGGAAAACAGAGAGAGAACGACTATTGCTCAAATTCAAAATGGTGAGAAGGAAGAAGAAGGTCACTACTCCCTATGATGTGACATGATGGAATGTGTGAGAAGCCAGATCACGTGATGCCCTTGAAGAAAGAACAATATAATATTGCAATTCCTTTACTTATTATTATAATATATAATATACGTATATTAGTTTTGTTGTATAATGATTAATGAAATACTTTTAGATTATTTTTTTTTGCCAGCGGAATACTTTTAGATGTAAGCTTTATTTAAATGTTTTTATATTTGAAATTTGAATATTTTTACCTATTTTAAGTAAATTATAATATTTTAATTACCACAGGTTTGACTTCATTCTCATTCCGATCTAACCCACTGACCTTTAAATCATTGCCTCGTTCGGTTCACTCGTCGGTCCGAATTTTAGTGACCGTTTGGATTAGCGGTAGAGAAGTGGCTTTTTTTACCATCTGAATTTTAGAAAAGTAAGGTAGGAAAAAAAGTAAAAATGTAAATGTGATTTGTGTTTGGATTAGCGGTGGTAGAAGTGACTTTTTTTTCTAACCTTGAACCTGTTTGGATTAGAGTTTGAAAAGTCTGTTTAGATGCAAAATGACTGGAAAGAGCATGAATTTAATTGAATACTACAATATATATATATATATACACACATAGATATTATTTGTATATATTGTGATAATTGAAGTGAAAAAATATAAATAAAATTTGATAAAATTAAAAAAAAAATCAATTATTATTAAAAAAAAAGAAGAAAAATACACTAAAGTACATAATTTAAAATGGATAAAATTGTATTTAAATTAGTGTATATTTAAGTCATATTTAAATATCAAAAAAATATTTTTTATTAAAAAATTAACATAGAATAATTTTTTGTCTTTAATTAATTGCCATTTGTTTACGGGAAATACTCCCAACAACCCAAAAGTTAAAAACAACATTCAAAGCCAAAATCAAGGTATCCTTCATGCCTCACCAGGAAGTCCTTTATGCTAATTGTGATGCTCATCGTGGCCACGTATTCTATGATGGTCCTCCGCCAATGGGAAAGCGTTTCTTTATCAACAGGTAAATTTTAACTTCTACATTGCCCAAACGTTCTCATCTTTGTCTTGAAGAATTGATGTTTGATGTGGAAATTCCTGCAGTGCTACCCTCAAACTCAAACATCAGCAAATAGACAAGCAAGAGGCCTATCAGAGTCAAAGAATGCTGGGAAGCTTTCAGATGATCAGAGCATCATATATTTTGTGTTTTTGCAGATGATCCGAATGTTCTGTTCCTGTTGTGATAAAACAAAGTAACCTCAAATTAGAGCTCGAGTTGCATGCCAACGACAGGTAAGGAAATAAATGCCCTGGCAACGGTCCACTGTCCTCTGCAATGAATTGAAGCTACCGTGATGAAGAGAGAAGTCAGAAGTAAGAAAAATGGGCTTCAACTAGAAGCCACGTTAGGTTTAAAAGCTCAGTGGAAGGCAACGCGTTCCCAAACGGTGCCAAACCAGCCACTGCGCTTTTTTCAGCCTCATCGTGCGGTAACCCCCTTTCAACGCTTTCCCAAACATAGCCTTAATACCTTAGATCCAAGTGTTGAGATCCAGAAAAATTTTACATGACCATATGGGCGTGGTCCAAAATAAAAGAAGCCCACTCCTGAGCCCAAGGTGTAAGCATCTAGTGGTTCTTAAATTCGTTAATATCAGCATAGTCGCTTCATCAATCTACTTACACGGTTTTGGTTTTACCATTCATTTGTTTTATAGTCACAGATTATGCTGATTCGGCACTTTGATCTTCAACGTCAGGTACTAATCAAATTTATTTATGTAGGTAGACTTACTCAAACTGGAAAAACAGTCCTTGAGGCAAAGGGTGAAAACTAAGAACCCTTTCAAGCTTTTATTTTAAAGAAAGAAAGAAAAGAAAAAAGAAAAACCTCATAAATATAATGAATTTGGTTTGTTTTCTTGCAGCTAGAGGGAGACCAAATAAATCCACTTTAATTGATGGATCCCACTGCTGAAGAAATAAGATATAAGCAACAACCACCGTCTCAACCTCAGGATAAAAACTCCTTTCATATACTATAAAAAAAAAGTGATTTGGTAGCGGTTAAAAATGGGTATTAGTAGCGATTTTAATCACTACAAACAATATTAGTAGCGGTTAGTCAAATTGCTACTAAATCGTATGTTGCAAGAGGTTTTGTAGCGGTTTTACAAAACCGCTACTTAAGGAAAATAACCGCTACATAATTTGTAGCGGTTCAACCCAACCGCTACCAAATCTTCATGAGTGAAATTTCTTTCAGAGATATTTGAAACGGTTATATAACCACTACAAAAATAAAAAACTGAAATTTTGAAGGCGGGAAAAGAGAAATGAATTTTTTTTTCTATTTTGTAGCGGTTAATAAAACCGCTACTAATTTTGAGTTTTTGATGAAATTTGTTGCGGTTATCCCACCGCTACTAATTTCATAAAAATTCAAAATTCGCGCCAAAAAATTTATTTCATTTTAAAAAAGTCGCGTTAATTCAACCGCTACAAAAATTTAAAAAAAAAATTTAAAAAAATACAATCATTTGTTTCTTTTTTTTTAATATTAAATTAAATAGTTTTTTTTATTAGTTTATTTAATTTAATTAGCTTATTATTCAATAGTTAACTTATTTATAAATTAAAAGGAATAATTTAATTTAATTAGATTAGTATAAAAATTGTATTGAAAATATTATTAAGGATATGTAGGTAATAAGGAACTATTATGTTGTTTACTACAATGTAATTGTGTATGAAAAATAGATGAAAATGAAATAAAGTTGTAAAATATCTAGAAAAAAAATGGTGAGAATAAATTTTATACAAAGGAAAGGAGTATTGAAAAAAAAATTAAAAAACTTGTTACCATATTTGATCGTATTGTTTAGCTCCTCAACTCATACATAAGAAGTTGTAAATGAGAGAAAATGAAAGAAAGATAAGGTGAAAAGAAAGGGGGGGAGTGTTTGAAATGAGTTGTGGTAAAGGTATTTATAGGGATCCACGTACCATTTGCAGCGATTAATGTATCCATTTTGTAGCGGTTTTTATTTAGTAGCGGTTATTTTTATTTTTGTAGCGGTTTTTTATTAGTAGCGGTTATGTTTTATTTCTGTAGCGGCTATTAAACCGCTACAAATATTAATTTTTTTAAAAAAATTTTCCATTTTTTTAAAAATAAAAGCTTAATTTGAATTTGATCACTCATCGTCGCCATCCCTACAAAAATTATGTAGAAAAATTATTGTTAGGGATGTATTATTAAATTTAAAAAATTTAATTTAAATGATATGGACTTAAAAAAACTCACCGTAGTAGAGGTAAATTGTCATCGCCTTCAGGTAAGTAGTTTTCAAAATCGGCTAGCTGAAATGGCTCACTCTCGTAGGCGATGTTATCGCCTTCACCCATGTCATAAAGGTCTCATGGCTTTAAATGAACGACCATATGCTAATCCCTGTGCCTCTCGTCCTCGACATAATAAACATGATGTGCCTCTGAAGCAAGAATATACGGCTCATCATCTTAAGAAATACCAGTATGAATCAGCCGTGAGAAATTGACTGATTTGATCCCTAAGTCATCAGTTGTCAGTCCTCGAGAAGTAGTGGTATTTGCCCACAAACACTTGAATAGCGTCACGGTGAAACGGCCTTGATAATTAAGTTCGACCACATCAAGAAGCTTTCCATAGTAAGGGACGCCTCCGAACTGCATGTTGGCGTCACTGCTGCTCGCATAACTCCTTGTCCCAAATGTGCCATAAACACCCTAATTCTGAGTTTGCAATCCTTGATCCCGTGAAACCGTGCAAAACTTAAAACCATTGACATTGTATGCTGTAAATCTTTTTGCATGATCAAGAGGGTCGATTGCGAGAGTTTTGAAATCTGGTGAGTGTGGGTTGTGGTCATTTAGTATTCTGCTCACAAACCAGCTCGGGAATTCTCTTTGGACCCTCCTATCAACTTCTGAGGATGTTTGTGTATGGATCCTGAGTTGACGCTTAACATGACTTCTGAATTCCCTGCAATTAATAATGGAAAGACGAGAGTGAAATGAAAGTGAGAAATGTTACGAAAGATATAGAATAATATGTGAGTGTACAATTCTTACTGTATGAAAGGTTCAACTTGAGTGCAATTAATCAATACATGTCTATATGCTTGCAACTTCTCTGTTTCTGTTAGTTTGAAGTTCTCAGTTGCTCCAACTGGTTTACCAACACGAGGGCTCCTGATGTCGGCGTAGGTTCGGGACAATCGTCAACACGAGGTGGGAGGTTGAAAGCCGTCTCAAGATCATCAAAGTACCTTGAACAAAAATATAGCACCTCATCCCCTATATAACCTTCAGCTATAGAACCTTCTAGCCACGCCTTATTCCTTACGTAAGATTTTAATTTACCAAGGAACCTACGAAGTAAAGAAGAGAAAATTGATACTAAATGCAGAACAAGACTACTAGTAAATATTAAATACAGAGAATAAAACATATATTTAAAATGAGTACCTCTCAATCGGATACATTCATCGATATTGTACTGCTCCAATGAGCTTTGTTTTATGAACGAGGTGGACTGTAAGGTGAACCATCACAGTAAAAAAGGACAGAGGAAAGATCATCTTTAAATGACAAAGCGTAAGAATGATTTTGGACTGCAGCTGATTGAGCTCCTCAACGATCAAAACCTTAGAACACAACTTCCGAAAGAAAGAACAAAGTTTCACCAAAACGATGGAAACATCAGGAGGAAGTTCATTCTTTATAGCCAGAGGGAGTAACTGCTGCATAAGAACATGTGAGTCATGACTCTTCAGACCAGCAATCTTTCGAGCCTACAAGTCAACACATCAAGAAATGTTGCTTGAATACCCATTAGGAATTTTTAATATTTTCAACGTTGCAAGGAAGACTTCCTTGTTCGGTTTTGTGAGGGTAAAATTTGTCGGCTGAAATTTTTCATGCTCATCTGGCCAAACATCTGCACGAACTCCCATGTCGCGTAAATCTTTCCTCGCTTGAAGGTGATCTTTTGTCTTGTCGGGTTCATTAAGCAACGTATATACAAATTGTATCAAACATTCTTTTCAATGTGCATGACATCAAGACTGTGGTGAAGCAAATTAGATCTCCAATATGGAAGAGTGAATAAAATACTTATCTTCTTCCACTGCTGAGGCGCCGAAGTCTTGCGCATCTTTTGGCGAGTTTGTGCTGAATCGTCACTTTTTCCAAACTCAAAGTCAACATGCTCAAGCTGCTGTAAGATATCGGTACCAAACAAAGTCTGAGGTGGTCCTCTTTTTTCTGGTTTGCCATTGAAGCGATTCCGTTGCAATCTAAACTAATGCGTTCCATCAAGAAACCTCCAATGCCCCATAAAGCACCACTTTAGGCTGTGGGGAAGGCGCACTACGTTAGAGTCAAAATTGCAAGCTGGACACGCTAACCCAGTATGCACATTCCAACCAGATAATGTGCCAAGGCCAGGAAAGTCACTAATCGTCCGCATCAAAGCTATACGCAAGTTGAACAAAGTCTTGCCGTAAGCGTCGTACGTCGCCATGCCGACATTCCACAGCTCAAGCAATTCCGCAATAAGCGGTTGGAGATACACATCGATGTCATTGCCCGGTGCCTTGTTGCCTGAAATGATCATAGACATAATGAACGAGCTTTGTTTCATACACATCCAGGGGGTAAGTTGTAGGGAACTAAGACTACCGGCCAAATACTGTAACTTGTGCTAAGATTCCCGAAAGGATTGAAACCGTCGGTCGCCAACGCAAGCCGAACATTTCTGGGGTTAGTCGCGAAATCTGGAAAGTTGTTGTCAAATATTTTTCAAGTGTCTGCATCTCGAGGATGTCTTAATTTACCGTCTTCATTCTTATCAACGGCATGCCACCTCATGTGCTCCGTAGTTTTAGACGACATAAATAATCTTTATAGGCGAGGTTTCAAAGGGAAGTACCTGAGAATCTTTGCAGGTTTCTTCTTCTACTTTTTCCCTTTCCGAATTGTCTTGTACCTCAATGTGTGACATCTCTTACAAGTCTCCCTGCTGGAATTGTCTCCCCAATACATCATACAATCGTTAGGGCATGCATCAATCTTTTGATAGTTCAACCCCAACCTGTTGATAATCTTTTTGGCCTCGTAGAACGTTGTGGGAATCTCAGCGTCGGGAAATGCATCTTGCAATAATTCGAGCAACATCGACATTCCCTTATCTGTGATTCCACACAAGCACTTGATATGATATGATATAATTTGATCAAGAAAGATAATTTAGAATATTTTCGACAACCTTGATATAAAGGACGATCTGCTTCATCCATCAAGCTGAAAAATCCCGAGCTGCTTCATTCCTCATAAACACCGGCTCAAAACCGAGCACTTCTTCGTTGAAGTTGTCGCCTTAAAATCCAAATACATCACGCACAACATCATTCACAGGATCATCTTCATCTAGTTGAATGCCTACTTGAGAGCTTCGAGGAAGAGCATCATCATATCTAATGCCGGCCTTCTCACCATGAACTACCCAGAACGTATAGTCCTCAGAAAAAGACTTCAGAAGCAAATGTTCCTTCACAACATCTCATGCATGCCACTTCTTGAACTTGCATCTCTGATACGGACAGATGATCTTGCCATTACAGCTGGCGTAAGTGAATGCAAAATCCAAGAAATTGTTTAATCCATACAAATATTCCGGAGAATTGTGCGGCAACCTAATCCATGACTTATCCATAGCTACTAGTGAGAGAGAAGAAAGTATAGAGAAAATGAGTTAATAGAGAATGAGAAATGCCTGGAACCTTATATTCTGAAATTTAAACGTTTAAAATTTTGTAACGGTTAATAAACCGCTACAGTACTACAAATTTGTAGCGGTTATATGTATAAAACCGCTACTCATGTTCAAGCCGTTGGAATTTTGCACAAAGTGGTGGAAAAATTAGTTTTAAATTTGTAGCAGTTATACATAAATAACCGCTACAAATTTACATAAAGGCGGCAAATTTCAAAATTCAAATATTGAGTGTTTGTAGCGGTTTTTATTGTTAAACCGCTACAAATATGGAACATTATTTATAAATATAAAAAAATAAATTATATATATATTTGTAGCGGTTTTTATTGTTAAACCGCTACAAATATGGAACGTTATTTATAAATATAAAAAAATAAATTTTATATATATTTGTAGCGGTTTTTATTGTTAAACCGCTACAAATATGGAACGTTATTTATAAATATAAAAAAAATAAATTATATATATTTGTAGCAGTTTTTATTATTAAACCGCTACAAATATAGAACGTTATTTATAAATATAAAAAAATAAATTATATATGTTTGTAGTGGTTTTTCCATATAAACCGCTACAAATATAAACAAAATTTCATTGATAGTGGTTATTTATTGTAAAACCGCTACAATTAATGTCAAAAATTTTTTTTTTAGGTTTAGTAATATAAATAATATCATTGCAATTAATTCACAAATTTAACAACGCGGTCTAAGAATATAAATATAATTATGGTAAACACAATAAGAATTTAAGTTCTGAAATACAAAATTATATATATATATATTTATTTATTTATTTATTTACAAATGTTTCAACAACAAATAAAAAAAAAGATGTCCTAAACTAAGTAGCTGGGGGTTAATCATCCGGTGCTCCCTCAGGTGGGGCTCCATCAGGTGCTGCTAGATCGGGCCGCTGGGTAGAGTGAACCACTCTATCATCATCAGCAGGAGGAGGAGGATGCACGACGAACCTGTGGATACTGCTCGTCCAGGAACAGGCGACTCCATCCGCACTCGAGCATGTTGTTCGTGATATCACGCCACTGCGTCTGCTAAGCGTAGATCAAATCAGCATGCTCCTACATCTGCCACATCTGTTGCAGCTGCAGCTGCTGCTGCTACTGAGCCACTGTAGCCTGTGTCCGCTCCAAATCTAACCGCAGCCGCTCAACAGACTCGTCCCTCAAACGTCTGACCCCTCTAGAGCTGCCAGCCTCAGAGGTGGTGCTCCTGTCGTAGACCATGCTAGGTCTGGCGCCTATCCCCATCCCCCGAACGCGTCCGAGGTGCTCGGCCTGAGCCAGACCAGCCTTCAAAGGAGCCGTCGGGTCCACTGACCCCTATGACTCCTCAGCCTGGGTCTCTCGCAGCTCAGTCTGCGACTGCTGCATCCGCTCCTACCATTTTATGAAAAAATTGTTAATTAACATTTTTCATTATTATGTTGTTTTATAAAATTTATAATAATAAAATTACTTACAATGGCCGCCTCTGCCTGCTGAGAGGTAAGAGTCCCGTCACAGTGTCTGTGTGTGATCGCGTACAACTCCTCATAGTCTATCTGACGGTTCTCCGGTTGTGCCTTCCTCTCCTAAAACAATTACATAATTCAATTACTATTATGAAATAAACAGCTAAAAGTCAGTGATATTTTGAAAAGTTACCAGCTCACTGTAGGTGACAGCAAAGGTCTTCGATCCTACTGTGTGGTGGATCGTCTGCTGCCCACGGATCCTAGTGTTCCTCTGAAAAAGCGCCTGAAAAAAAAATAATATTAAATGTATTAAAACAATATAAAACATTTAAAATTAATTACATTTAAATTATAATTTAATAATTAACAATTACAAAATTATATATAAATAATCTAATAAATACATTACCTTCCCCTTAGCGCTCCTCCTAAACTGGACGAAACTCGCCCAGTCGTTCGGCGGCACGCCATCCGGGATGCTCTCGATCAGCTGCTCCAGAGGCATCGTCCCGCCCTTATCCACCCTGTGGAAGAGATGGTTTCTCCTGTTCCTCCAGTCGTTACCCATCTTCACGAGGGTGTAGCTCTTCCAGTTGGCCCGGACGACAAACCGTAGCTGCAAAAAAATTATTTAAATATCAATAATTACAAAAATCCTATTAAAAAATATTAATTAAATATAATTAATTATAAAATATATTAATTAAATACTATTAATTACCTGAACCACCTCCTCCCAAGTCTGGTCCTTCGGCCCCTTCGGAATGTGCCTCCACGTCCTGAAGTGCAGGGGGAACCACATCCAATTCTCGCCTAGGTCGTTCAGGAAGCGGTTGAACAGGTGACCCCCATTGTCGATGGGCTGGTCCATGCCCTCATTTCATGGCACTATAACTCGCAGTGTCCGGTTCATGCTATTCAGACCGACCACGTCCAGCCTCCTCGTTGACACGTTCCCCTGCTCATCTGCACAATTTACCACACGTTAGATAAATTGTAATTCAAATTTAAAATTTTGAATTTAAATAAATAATTTATTAAATAAAAAAAAATTATTTATCTTGGACCTGCACCTCAAACCTAGTGGACTGCGAAGACAACCCTCGTGGGTTGTTCTGCTCCCGAGCCTCCTCCTCATCGAGGAACTGCTCCATCTCCCTAAGCCCAATCGGGATCTCGAAGTCCTCCTCGTCGTAGTTCTCGACACTGATATCTGCCCCCCCAAACTCAGGCACCTCTGGTGCGATCGTCTCTTGTGGGATCGTCTGCGGTGCTTGTGGTAAGGGCGACTCCTGTGGGGGGATGGGCTAAAAAGCTGAGGTCACCCTCCCTCCGCACTGCCCCCTCCCTCTGCCCCCTGCTTTGCTGCTACCACCCTGCAAAATCGATCTAGAGACCTCAGGCGCCATCCCCCTATCCTCTCTCGAAGCCATAGCAACTGTGAAAATTCAAAAAAAAAACATATTTTAGTCACATTATTATGCAAAAATATAAATACAAATAAAATACGTCTTATCTCCTTACCTCAAGTACAAATACCAAGAAATACTGCAACAAAAACTCTTTCACAGACGTCTGAATGCTCAAATCTAAAGAAAACACTCAGAGAAACTTCAGGAAACAAAATGAGCAAAAGGAGAAATGAAGGGGGGAGGAGAGTTTATATAGGCGGAACGTTTGTAGCGGTTATTCAAATAACGGCTACATAAACCGCTACAAATAACTTAGACGCGGCTAAACTTTGTAGCGGTTCTAAGATAACCGCTACAAATCACAAAAACCTTTGGAGTTCTGTAGCGGTTAAGGTATAGAACTGCTACAAATTTGGGACCTTTGAAATTCTATAGTGGTTACAACCTAGTAACCATTACAAAATACGCGACGTTTGGAATTTTGTAGCGGTTTTATCGATCAAACCACTACAAATAACCGCTAAACTGTTCGCGAGTCATGTGGCGCGAAAACTATAGCGGTTTTTATTTATTAACCGCTACAATTAAACCGCTATAATTTTTTGCGGGAAATTCGTGCCATATTTGTAGCGGTTTTACCTAGGTAACCACTACAAAAAAAAGCAGCCAATCTGGCACGCCACTTGGCGCGTAGCTTGCCACTACAAATTTGTAGCAGTTTTGGTTAAAACCGCTACAAATGTTAATATTTGTAGCAGGTAATTATAACCGCTACAATGTCACTGCTACAAAATACCTTTTTTTTAGTGATTTCTTAAAGTGTAATCTAAACTTGCAAATTGGGTAAATATGCTCCCTAACTTCAACTAACTTTTCAAATAACAGAATTCAGTTAATTCTATCTTATAAAAAGGAATGGAGAGAGTATTATGTACATGTATAGTCTGTGGAGAAAGTACTTGTGATAAATATTATGTACATTATTAAAGAGCCTGAACTTATCTTCTAGTATAACAACAGCACAGCTCTGCAATCTTTTTAGTTCTATTGGACATATGAACACTTACTACTATAAGGTCAGCAACAGTTTTGTAAGGTAGATAAGCTTTTAATCTGAATCAAATTACAAGCTCAAAATTTTGATGAGTAGTATAGGTAAATAAACAAAAAGGCCTCCTTATCTTGCTGTGGAAAGTTGTATAGCCTCTTGAAGAGTGGATTCATCAGCCCAAGCAAAGTGATGAGAAAGAGATGAGAATTCTTGATTACTGATCTCTTCTAATTGCTCCCACTCAGCCCATCTCTCTGCTAAACCCACACCTTGAAGCATATTCACTACCTCTGACATGCTTGGCCTGTCCTCTGGCATTCCTTGTGTGCAAAGCAATGCTACTTGAACTATTGTTTCCACCTCTTTTGGATCATAACTCTCCAGATTCCTATCCACTATGTCCTCTAGCCTGTTCCCTCTCAGTAGCTTTTTTATCTGCTCAAAAAGAAAATATGAGAACGAATACAAACAACAACAACAATAACAAAGTTTGATCCCATTAGATGGGGTCATCTATATGAATTGCAAGGCACCACTATACTTTATAAAAGACCAGATGTTTAAGTAAAGGTTGGTTAACAAATGTTGGTACAAATGGTAAAGGGCTTGGCTCATAACCATAACATGGTGCGTTCAAATCTCATTAATGTGAGGACCTTGTTAATGGATTATCTATAAATATATGTGTAAGCGATCTTTGAGCCCGAAGGCATGCCCTAACCCTGGTAAACCTCAGGACCCAACTCACCTTTATTCTACTGAAAAAAAACTAATTCTTTGGATAGATTATAACCAAAAGATTTCGCTCTATAACCTCATTGACATGTAAGTGAGAAAGAATATAAAATCAATCATAAATAGACATGTGAGTGAGGTTAGATAGCAAACCATACATGATCAAGCAGAAGAACATCCTCCTCCTCTTCGAGCCGGGACAAGTTTATGGCGCGCTGGCTGGTGACAAGTTCAAGGAGAGTTATGCCGTATCCAAAGACATCAGTCTTCTCTGTTGATTTTCCAGTAGAGAGGTATTCTGGGGCAATATGGCCCATTGTGCCTCGCACCTGAGTGGTGACATGGGTCAGCCTTGTGTCAACGAGCTTCGCCAACCCGAAATCTCCGAGTACAGCTTCAAAGTCATTGTCTAGTAAGATGTTTGCGGCTTTTAGATCGCGGTGTATGATCTTGGGAATACATTGCTCATGGAGGTACTCCAAGCCATGTGCTGTGCCAAAAGCCACACGCTTCCTTGTTGGCCAGTCCAAGCCTTTCTCACCAGGTTTTAAATCTGAAGCAGCATTGAGACATATAAGTGTTACTAATCATGTTCTATTCATTAGTCACTTCTAACATGTTTCACACAGACTAAAGAAAACCTTAGACTTCATTAACTCTATCTTAAAATTCAACAACTTTCCAACTTTATTCCTACTTAATATACATTTTATCCCATAAGAACACAGTATCAATTTAATAATAAACGTAGAATAAATTGTACATTCATATAAAAAATTTCTCTCCATGTCTTATAAATAGGACAAAAAAAATTTCTGTCTCTCTACCCTTTAAATAGAACCAAAGCAGTATTAATATGATTTGTGGACAAAACAATGGAAGAAAGAAGACAGGCCTAATATGTACCGTACCTCTCAAGCGATACGCTACGCTTAGATTTTCCATGAAAGGGTATACAAGGATTCTCTCAGTAAGGGTTGTGCAGAATCCGATTAGGCGAAGGAGGTTCCTGTGAACTGCAACACTAATTAGTTGAACTTCTCTTTGAAATGCAGCCTCTCCACCAGGATTATTGTAATCAGCTAGACGTTTTATAGCAACTTTGGTGTCATCTGAAAGTACTCCTTTGTAAACTTTTCCAAAGCCTCCCTGGCCAATTACATTGCTCTCACTGAAATTCTTAGTGGCAAGTTGTATCTCTCTGAAGGAAAATCTTCTCAGTTGTCCCAAGGAAATTTTGCTCTCATCTTCACCTGGAAAGTAAATTTTTTGTGCTTTTAAGTATGTATTACTTTTAAAACATTAGAAACCTAAGAATATGCAGCAAAAATTACCTGAAACATCAAAGAAGATTTCACGTTCGTATCTGTGTATGTATCGGTATCTATATGCAAAGATAGCCCCAAGACAAAGAAGTGCTAATGCACCACAACTAGCAAAACTCACAACAACTGCAACTTTTGGCTTGTTGGTGGAAGCTGAAGGAAAAGGTCAGGTCATGTATCTTCTTTCTGACTTAGATTGTAAAGTTATGTGGTGAAAAAAAACACATTATGATATAAAAGAAAACCTGGGATCGCAGAATTAGAAACGCAAGGCCGCTCCAAGTTATGAGACCCACAACGAAGGTGAGTATTTGAAAAGCTGTGATGATTTCAGTTAAAACAAGCCATGAATAAATATAACTCAATAGTGTTTGTAACTTAATGAGATAGATGCGCATGGTTAAACAGAACTCAGACTTTTTGTGCTGGAATTTAATTACTTGAAGCTTGGAACTGAAAAGAGTTGCATTGGGATGTCTCCAGTTAGACCATTAGATGAAAGATCCCTGTGAAAAGGAAAAACTAATCAGAAATAACACGAACCATGTTTAGAAGATTTCAAGCTGAGAAAAATGCTTTATAACCAGCATAATCATGAAAACAAAAAATACTATTTAAGAAATGACATTCATACAATTCTGCCAATCCACTAATATTAGATAGCGTGTCTGGTACGGGTCCGGATAAATCATTCCCTCTTAAGATCCTGAATCACGCATACATGATATCATCTCTTTCAATCAAACACCAGTGTTCATGCCTATAATGAGGGAAAGGAACTAAAAAACAGACAGTGCAGTCTTACAGGTTCTTTAGATTTTGAAGTTTGCCCCAGCTAGCTGGAACAGAACCACTAAAATGATTGTCTCCAAGATTGAGATATTGAAGTTGTGTCAGATTGGCAATATAATCAGGTAACGGGCCTGAGAATTTGTTGTTCTGCAACTCCCTGTGCAAAGAAAGTGATGGCACATCAATATGTATGTATGTACGTTAGTATGTATGTTTGACAAAACTTTCATGCAATCTTCCAGTTTGAGAAGCATTCTCCAAGGTCTAAACATTTCTTCAACTTCAAAAAATGACCATTCAAGTTGATAAGAGGGAATGAGAATCTAAAAAGTTGTCACTTATGGGTTCTTAATATCAATATTCACAGAAATAATGCACTTTTAAACTGCCTCTAACCAAATTTCTAATATTTAATTCCATGTACTAGAAATTGGGGGAGGTAAAAAAAGAAGGGCTTTACATGCAGAATCTCAAAAAGCAAATCCGCACACAGCCTGAACTTTAGTAGCAACCTTTTCCTTTCTTTCTTTTTTTTTAAAATAAAAAAGATAAAATATTCAACATGTTTAACACACTACTTCTGATATTCTGCATTAAGATGACAACTTACAAGCTAGACAAATATTTCAATCTGGTTATTGAAGGAGATATTGTTCCAGAAAGTTCATATGTAGCCAAGCTCCTGCAGATTGGTACATAATAGGTTAAAATTACAGCAAACTTCTCGATGAAGAAAAGAAAAGATGCTAGTCATAAACAGTTTATACCATTTATGTGAATGAAACTTACAGGCCTATAACGTGTCCGTTTCTGCAAGTGACATGGGACCAACTAATGCATGGAGACACGAAAAAATAATTCCAATCAGCTAATTGATGGGTGGGATCATGGAGAGCCTGCCTAACTTCAGACAAAGCTTCACCTAATCATTACCAGACAAGAAAGGTCTAAGAAACTAGAAGAAAAACCAAAAGATTCAGTAATGACAAGGAACAATAGAAGATTGTTCAGTGAAGCAACATTAAGTTTTGCGCATAATCTTCAAACATCATATGCTTCTCAATCCACAAAGAAATTAAAAAAGGTAAAGTTTAGCCTTTAGCGCACCTTCCACGTCAGGATCTGTGGTTGCAGAACTGAGTCTCAGGACACTGAGGAATAGCAGTAACCTTGTCAGAGTATCCCCAATAAATTTTGGGCGAAGCATGTTGTTATTGGGCTCTTTGGTGTCCAAGAAAATTTCAGATGAAGACTTCCTGCTTCCTTGGAGAAAGGGAAAAACAGAGAAACATGTAATCCGATAGCTCTTGCAGACATTATGACATACACAAAAGTCTTCATGAAAGCTCCCAATCAACGAAACACATATCAGTTTATGTACTCATTCAAGTATGAGCATAAGAAGCAATACTTCTTACTTGTGGGAAAACAGAGAAACATGTATGATCATAGAGGCTTTAAAGTTTAAACTCCATGTAATCCAATACCGTTATAACAGAACCTTGTAATAATATCTTGCAGACATTATGACAAACACAAAGCATACACAACAAAAAGCTTCATGAAATCTCACAATCAATCAAAGAAGCAATATTTATTCCTTCTGGGAAAAGGAAAAGGTTGAGAGACTTACCTGCTAGCTTGATAATCGGACGCTTGAATCCACCATGAAAGCTGGAAGGAGAGAAGGAAATGAAGAACTTTATTGGGGTGGTGATGATGGGTATCAAGATTAAAATGAAGTGAGTGATCAAGTTAGTGTAAGGGACCCACAAAGCAATGGGGAACACGTTTGAAAAGGGAAAGACGGGGCAAAATAAAGAAAGGGGGGAAAGGAGAATTTTTCAGAGAAGGGCTATATTTCTATTATGTGTGGCTGGCTTGGGTAAGAATAAGGGTGCTACTTGATGATGGTGGAAGTGGTGGAATGAGAATGAGAATCCCACTAAATTGTGATTTGGGTTTTCATAATTGTCCATCCCTCGCAGCGAAATGGCATATTATATGATATTGAGATCTGTAAAGAGATGTGCCTTGGCGTGAAATGAAGGTTCCCCTAAAATGACTTTGGATTATATTCCCGTTTATGATAATGCCAATCCAATTTTCGGCGAAGGGAAAAACAAAAACTTTTTTTGGGCCCATAAATATTTAATTTTTGGAAGAAAAAAAGAAGGGTTATGAGCAAAAGTACTCATGATATTTTTATTAAAATTGTGTCCAGCACTATCTACTTTTTGAAAGTACAAAAATACCTATGAACATTCAAGATAATGATAAAAATGTCAGCACTATTAAATTTAAGGGAGAATTATACTTAGGTCCCAAGGAAGAAAAAAATTGAAGAAATGGTCCCTGTAAATTATAAAATGGAAAAATAATCCTATTAACAACTTTATGAGCCTTTATTGACAACTCCATAGGACTATTTTTTTATTTTGCAATCTACAAGAATCATTTCTTCATTTCTCTTCTTCCTTGAGACCTGAGTGTAATTCTCCCTAAATTTAATATAACGCAGTAACATTTTATTTTTGCTCTTATTTTAAATGCTCATAAATATTTTTGCATCTCTTAAAAAATATATAGTATTGGACATTTTCGGGTTTAAGTTCATGGATAACTTTTCGCCTTAACCAACAAAAAAGAAAAGAAAAGGTATTCATGGATGTTAAGTAAGATAATTCGATATTTCAAACTAATACTGGTAGGTTTTAAAAGATTTAATATTTATAAATTTAATTTGTAAATAATGTAACTTAGATTTATAAATATGAAATTTTGATGGGTAAGTATAAATTTTTTTAAAGCCTATCAATGTTAAATGAAATTCAGGAGACTTACTCGTTTTTAATTTGTTTATATAAGTAAGTTTTTGGGGGGGAAAATACTTAAATACTATTTGAACTTCAAATCTCAAATCGATTTTATTGATAATAAGAATAATGGATTGACAAAAAAAATATAGGAATTGACAACTCAAAATTTTAGAAAATCACTAATTTAAGATTTTTGAAGTTCAAATGGCATTTAAGTATATTTTTCCTTAAGTTTTTCAATATAAAATAAAAAACACAATATGCAATGACGAGGATAAAGTTGACCCAAGATAAGCATGCATCAAAAAAGATAACATGATCATTAAACTCCTTTAATTCAACTACTTTTGTTTTATTTTTTAAAATTGTATTCCTTGTGTCAAAATCATAGAATTACAAATTAGGTCCCAAATTAAGAAATTATTTTTTCTCAATCCCATTTACAAGTCAAATATCAAATTCTGTCATAGGTAGTTCCTCTTGCTTGTATCATCCATGACGGGTCCTAACAAGGACAAGAATAATCTCATATTATACTTATTATTGGCTAAACTTTGTTTTAGTTCTCCATCTTAGTTTTTTAGCCTATGCATGGAAGGCAATACAAAGCTTCATACTTTCATTATTGTCGATGCCTCAACAAATAGGGCACAATCCATCTCCGTCGCAAGATTCCGTCACCATAGCAAAGACATCGTCTCATTCAATGCTATCGATCTCGTTCGCGCCTTCATTCTTCAATTCAACAGGGCCTTGCTTTTGTTTGATTCCTTGTTTATTGAGTGATTCTATAAGGGTAATGCGGTCATTTTACTTGTTATTTTACTTCTCTTAAAGGACATCAATGCTTCATGTCTGATTTAACAATTAATTTGTTAAATAGGGATTTATGAGCAATTTTCCCATAAAACAATGATAATAATAGTAAGTTGGGAGAAAAACCATCAACTATCATCAATCAATCATCAACTATACTTTTGAAATCTAGTAAAATCTACTTCAATTAAAAATGGATCATACAGGTCAATTCGGGTTTAGCAATCAGTATTTGTCATTTTTGCTTTATTAACTATGATTTCCACTTTTAATAATAATTAATGCATTGATAAAAAATTGCATCATATACCTAATTAATGGTTATTAAAAATAGTATTTTCAAAATAATTTTAATATCATTAATGACACTTTATTAATGATTTGCAATCTCTAATCCGATGTATATTTTTAATTAGAGGTTGTGTTTAATGGTGATTGATGGATTGATGAAGACATTTTAAAAATTGTATTTTCATAATGGATTGATCTGCAATCTCTAATTCCATTTATTTTTTTAATTACCGTATTAATGATTTGCATATAGTAATCCTATTTATATTTAAAAATAAAGTTGATTGATTGCAAATAATTAATAATGTATAATTAATGAAAGTAAAGGTATTTTGTAAATACAATTTCTAAAACATCTTTTACCTCATGTTTTCAAAGCACCAAACTAGTAGTACTCAGGACAGTTATAGTGTGTTTGGTTGGGCTTAAATTGCCCCAATAAGCCCGTTTTGAGTTAAAAAGCCCGTTAAATATTTGTGATAAAATTTTGAGTGTTTGGTTTGTATTATTTGAATTGGGTTTTGGGTTAAAATAAGCCCAAATTCAAAAAGCTTCAACACCCTCCTTATTGTAAACACGTTTTGACCGTTAGCTATTAATTGCCCAATATCTGCTTCGGTCTCTTTTTTACCCTGCACCAAACCTGCTAGCGTCTGGCTCAAAAAGAAAAAGAATCTTCGCACATGGTCTCTGCATTCGTCCCTGTCGCAGCTCCGATCACTGTTCCTGTGTCGACGGCCACGGAGGTTGGCCGTTCAATCTACGTCGCGTGTCTTCCCTCTCTAGGTGTCTCCGCCGTGTAGATCTCTTGTCTCCGTCTTCCGTCTCAGAGATCCCATTCGCAGCTCTGTCCGTGGCGTCGAGTTCGTGGCAGTCTTGGCGAACACTCGTTGAAGGCGAAGGGCGTGTCCAACTTCATTCCTGCTGACCCGTCTCCGATCTGTTCTACAACCGAGGCGTGCTCGGCCAACTCCGATCTGTGCTTCAACCGATGTCAGGTCTGCCGTCTTCGAGAAGGCCTACAAGCTGAACAGTCGTTTATTCCTCGTCTGAGAGCTTCAACCACCAGCTGAGCTTCAACCGTCGCCGTCGCCTTCTTCTTCATCTGGGATCTAGCTGCATTGGCGAGCTGTGGTTCAACCGAAACAGGGCCCTCATCTTCATCTGCGATTTACAGGGCATTATGGAACTGAGCTTCAACCTGAACAGGCCTTCATCTTCATCGGTGGTAAGCTTTATTTTGGCTTCTGGAAGATTTGTGGTTCACCTCCCTGATTGTCTGCTGTTGTATGTTTGATTAGAGGCTTTGGTTATGTTGTGTGCTCGCTATCTTCGTTGTCCATTTTCTCATCCCTGGTTTATAAGTTCATGTTCGACAAGAACCATTTCAAACTGACTAGAGTAAAATGAAGGCAATATAGTTTGATCAGGAGGGATCCGAACATGTTGCGAGATGAGTGATTTTTGAACTTTTCATGTAGATGCGAAGGAGCTATTATGAGGCTGGTCTATAGGATTGAGTTGGAAAGTTTTCTTTGTTATTTTGTTCTGTCATCTGTGCCGTTTTCCAATCTGAAAACATCAACTTTCATGACCCTATAGGCATTTGGTTTTCAAAATTTGGTCATATGTCAAATGACAGTTTGTTGTAAATTGGAGGTTGTTCAAAGATTTAGAAAGACGCTACCTCTCACATTTGTTCCATCCCGTTACAACTCGATAAGAACGTCTTCCAGATGAATAATTGTTTTGGTTTAAAAACAAAACCATTTATAATGGATTTTTGTTTTATCATATAATAAATAAATTAAAAACGCACTTATTCAATCGCTAATCCAAACACATTTTCACTTATGAAAAATCACTTATTCAACCGCTTATCCAAACATAAATCACATTTCAAATATTGACTTATTTATTAAGTCATTTTTAATAAGCCCGAATTATATAAGTCATTTTTCCTACCGCTATCCTAAACACACCCTTAGCCTCTCAAGCACCTAGCGCTCTTTTTTCTCACACGGCCTATCACCTTTTTTATGATTTCCACTTGTAATGATAATTAATACATTGATAAAAATGTGTAGTATATACCTAATTAATGGTTATTAAAAATTGTACTTTCAAAATACTTTCAATACTAGGGCCAAGAAATTGGCCTGTTTAGGCTTGAGCCAATCACGGGCCGAGTTTATAATTTAGAGTCTTCAGAAGGAGGCGGGCCTCTTAGATCCGTTTAACCCCTTTTTTTAAAAAAAGAAATGGGCACAGGGCAATGGGCAACAAGCATTGGTCAAAGGGTAGAGTAACATAACCTAACCCTCAAATCAAAAACACTCTCACATAGAGTCAGACCTCATTTGAAGCTTCTCTTTTTTTATTTTCTTTTTTTGTATGTGTACACCAAAATTCAAATCAAATGTTCTATTATTACTGACATTTAAAGCTTATAGACTTATTTGATTGTGGTTGTAGACTTGTTTAATTGGTTGTGGACATTAATTATGGTTTGGACTTAAGTTTTAGTATTTGTGTCTTATTAAACTTGAATAATATTTATGTTTTAAAATAAGTATTTTAATCTTTAGGAGAATAAGAAACAAAAAAGGCATGACAAAAAAAATGCTAAACAGACCTAAAGCCCGCGGGCTTTCCTTTAAAGGGCCGGGCAGTGGGAAAACGATACTTTTTTGCACTTATGTCTAAACGAGCTAGTCCGTTCAGGCCTGACCCCGTCACGGGCCGGCGCAGCAGCCCGTTTTCCCGTGCTATTTAATACCATGCACATTATTAATGATTTGCAATCTCTAGTCCCATTTGATTCCATATTTGTTAGTAGAAATTGTTCATGACATCTAATTTAATTTCAATGAACTTACAATCTGATTTATTATTATTGAATTATCTTGCGTAGAACTTCTATTATTTTTTAAATCCAAATAGAAATTTATTGTATTACTTGGATTGCTATTAATTGTGTTAATTTATTGTATTACTATTTGAAAGCTTTAGCAAAGCCTGTCTTTTCTTTTTCTTTTTCTTTTTATCAATAGCAAAGTCTTTCTAAAGAATATATTTTTAAGAAAATTTAACATCTCATGGAAATATATGGCTTGCAAATAAAAAAAGGTTTTTGGGTATATTCTTTATTTTTATTGGCATGTCGGTGTCATATGTCATAGTTTTTTGTATTATTTTTGGGTGATGAAATTCATGTATATTGTTACCCAATTCCTTATGTTTATTACTTACATTACATGGGGAGAAGGGTCACTTGATATGTGCAGTATAAGATTTCTCAATTTTGGGTTCCAATTTGGCCTCACAAGAAGTATATGGTAACTATTTCTCCTCCTTTCAAGGATCTGAATATGTTTCAAATCTATAGTGTAATATGGTTTTGCAATTTTTTGTTACTTCTTTTCCCTTTTTTATGGTGAAAATGTGGGATTTCTAACAAATACTAATCTCTTGTTATAATATTATCTATCCATGTTTTTATTGCAGATAGAGAAATCTCACTGAAAAATTTCAGCAACACATCCCTCATATGGAACTTATTTCTATATTTCACCATATTATTTTTGTTATGTGATTTTGTCAAAGTATTAAAACCCGGATCAGGTATTGAATTGGTTAGGATACTGGGTTAAAAGTCAGTAGATCAGACTAGGGCCAAATCGGAGCTAAACCGGGACAAAACCAGTGAGAAATTGAAGATTTTAGGTTTATAGTATAAAATTCTAAAGGAAAAATTTAGAATTTTTTTTTTTAATTGGAACTGGAAACCGAATCAGTCTACCAACCAGTTCGTCGGTTTCCGAGTCAGACCGACCAGTCCGATCCAGATTCCACAACCCTGAATTTTGTCTTTAGGATAATGAGATAAGGCTTCTTCCAATATTTTAATCATTAAATTATATGCATGTCGCCCAACGCACGGAGAATAAATGCTTTATTGAAATAGTGAAAAACCAATGGCAATCACATCACAACGTGCGATGATGAGAATAAAGTTGACCCCAAATAAGCGTACATTAAAAAGAAAACATGATCAAACTCCTTTAATTTAACTACTTTTGTTTTATTTGTAAAAATTTTATTCCAATTGTCATTAAAAAAATCAGAGAATTAAAAATTAGGTTCCAAATTGAGAAATTATTTTTTCTCAATCCCATTTACAAGTCAAATATCAATTTTGCATGTTAAACTTTATAATTTACAAGTGATTGAGACCTATCAAAAATGGATAATAAATTTTCTCATTTGCGAACTATATGTAATTTCCCCTTACAAAAAATTATATGATCCATATCATATACTCACTGTGTCAATAATATAAGAACTAAATAAATAATTTTTAATATCAAGAAAATTATTTAATTTAATTATTACAATAAATATTTTTTTCCCTAAAATATTATATTTAATCATATACATCATCAATACTCTTTGGGTGGATCATGACCTGCGAATAGGCTACATAGACTCACATTGGCATGTGAACTTGATATTTTGATTTAGTAATGATATATGACAAAAAAGAAGTATAATTGATAAGAATATTTTAAAAATAATTATAAATTTATGAAACAAAGTGATTTTAGCTCTTATATTTATCATCTATTATCATCTTTAAAGCCTCAGAACCCATGTTCTTGAACCCGGACCGGACTAGCCGGTTCGACCCGGAAACCGGCGAACCGGCCGGTGAACCGGTCCGGTCCGGGTTCCAATTTTTTTTTTTTTTAAAAAAAAATATATATATATATATATATTTTTAGAATTTCATAATAATAAGTTTAAAATCTTCAATTTCTCACCGGTTTAACTCCGATTTGATCTCAATCTGACCCACTAACCCTTAACCCAATACCCTAACTGATTCAATACCCGATCCAGATTTTAATACCTTGGTCAGAACTCAATTCATTCATGTTTTCGTATTAAGAAAGTTGCCAAACAATGGATTATACAGGTGGAAAGCTGTAATAGGTAGGTGGATCTGTGGAAGTACAAATAAGGGGAGTTTATAAGACACCAATCAATGGGAAAAAAATAATAATGAATTAAATTATTTAGTATTCGCTATAGTAGTAGTACTTTATGTTGGTGGAGGCGAGGCACGTGGTGTTGGATAATTAGGCGACAGTGAAAGTAGAAGCGCAAGTCGTAATTTGGATTTTTCAATATTTCCCAAAACAAAAGTAGGGAAAATGACACTTAATCCCAAGGAACAAAAAAAACACCACAAAAGTCCCTTTAAAAAATTCATAGCGATTTTTTCTGTGATTATTTTTTAATGTCCATTTATATAATTACCCCTCATTGAAATAACTATAGAAAAGGCACAGGAGGAGAGGAGGGAAAACGCGTTGTGATTAAGGACAAAGAGAAAAATGGATGGATGAAACGCGTTGAAGGTGTAACATTGAAGGGATAAAGCGTGGTGTTAATATCATTGGGAACGTCTTCTTCTGCAGCCTCCATCCACGGGTAGCAAGGCACAACAGCGAATTGGATTTTTTTTTTTTTGTGTGAAAATTGATTGGATTGAGAGGTTAGTAAAAGATTGGAGTTTGGGCTCAATAATAGAATAAGTAGTAGGTGGTAGACAAGAAATGCTAAGAATTTACTACACATATGATCTTGACCATTGAAGTTGGGATTTCACCTTGGGTGGGTTGTGTTTATGTTGGAGTGCTCTGTTTTTGGGGCAAGGTTACAAAGAAACTGTTGTGTTTTAAGTGGGAATGGTGAATGTAATTGTGGTTCTTTGCTATGAACACTCTGAAATGAAATTGTAAATTTGTGCAGTTGTAGTTGTTACTATCTCAGTTGTAGTTGTTACTATCTCAGTTGTAGTTGTTAATACAGAACCTGTACTCTGTTTTTGGACAATGTAATAGAGGGAATGCTCTGTTTTTTAGGAAGCAAACAGAGGTATGATCTTATTTTAAGTGGATCTGATTGAATATGAGTGTGGTTTGTGTCATTAGAAAATGCTGATATGATAATAAAAAAAGTGTTGTTAACGTGTTGTTAATATGTGCATATGTAGTTGTAAATATTGTTATAGAAGTTATTAATACGAAGTTTGTGTTACAGATTCTTATGAAAGATGGGAACTAATTCAAGAAAGAATCTATTATGTTTCTTTCATGTGGAGGGAAGTTTTTAAATGATGGAAAAGATGAAATGCAATATGTTGGTGGTTTGGTAAGAATAAGATGCGCAAAGGAAGGCACAACATATGAGGAGTTTCGAAGAATCATATCATCTATAACGAGAAAAGAAAATAATGAAATCCAAATGAAGCTCAAAGTTACTCTTAATATATCAACATTTGTGGATCTTGTAGATGATGAAGGGGTGCTAGAGGAAGTTGTTAAAATGACTAATAATGTTGTGAAAGAAGCATTAAACATTGTAAACAATGACAAAAGTGACAGCAATATAGTGTACAACTTACTGATATGACCCAAGTTATTTCCCTGATGCAACAGCAGAAATTAGTTGTTAACATAACTTAATAAGTTGTAAATATAACTAAACATGTTGTAAACATAACTGAAGATGTTGTAAACACTGCACAGAGTAGTTAGCTCTTCTCATCTTCAATGTTCAACGGATATATATGTGGCCACGTGCTTAGACATTATTAAAATGACTCATCCTGTTGTAAACTAAGCATTAGCAGTTGTAAACAACGCCATTCACAGAGTTAAATTTGCTATGGACCAAGATCTTTTCCTGGTGCAATGACCGAAATAAGTTGTAAAATTAACTTTAGAAGTTGAAAAAATAATTTAAAACGGTGTTAATGTAATGCCCCAAATTTTGATTAAGGGTTAATGAGAATTATTGAAAATGATTTGTGAATTAAATCTGAATTATTATGTGTTTTGTGGCAATTTTGGTAAATGTGCCAAAATCAGTGGGAAATTGGAAAATAGAAAATTGTCAGTTAATTAGTTAGTGATTAATGAGAAAAATTAATTGCTAACTAAAAAGAAATGATATGTGTGATTAAATGACTAATGGAGTGGTTTAAGTAACTAATTGGTTACTCATTTTATAAGAGCCGATAAGGTTGAGACACTTGGCAAACTCATATGTTGAGAGAGGGCATAGAAAAGTCAAAGAGAGATTTAAAAATTTATTTTCTCTTTCTTCTTCCCTCCCATTTTTGGCTGATAGGGGATGGGCATGGGAAAATAATCATTCCATCTTCATCTTCAAGCGATCATCTCTCTCTTCTTTCTCCATATTCCTAGTGCCATTGTTGAAGGAAAAGGAAAGAAGAAAAGCTTGATATAAGGTAAGCAAATGACTCCAAATGCCAAAACTCACTTCTTTGATGTTGTTCATTGGATTGAGAGCTTTAATTCTATGGTTGTAGATTGTTCATTGGTGTTGGTTTGAGCTCTCAAGGAAGTTTAGAGGTTGGAGAATCAAGAAGCTCCTTTGGGAAAATGGTAGAAGTGAGTAAGAGACACCTTTCTATCTAGGTTTTATTCCTATTGAGCTAGTTTTAAATTTCTGGAACTTTTGGCCTATTTTTGAAAAATGAGGGTCATTGAGTATTTTGGCATGTTGTTGATATGGAAATGGATGTTTTGGTATGTGTTTTAGATAGATTGATTGATTTGAGATTGAAATGGTATGTTTGGAGATTTTGGAATTTTGGTGTTGAATGTGGCCTAGAATCAAAGCATGATAATAGAATAGAAATTTGGTAATTCTAATGTTTCCATGATTCCTTGTGCATTTTTGTGTGGGAGTAGTTTTTGTTTGGTATTTAGGACCATTGGAATCATTTAGGTAAAAATCTGGAAGTGCTCAATTTTTCTGCGTTTTCTGGTTTCTTATAAGCATCACTAGAGTGATCTGGGGTCCACTTAAGTGCGGGATGAGCATCACTCAAGTGAGGATGGGTCCACTCGAGTGCGATAGTACATTTTCCATTTCTGCCTTTAGCTTTCATGTTGCACCTTCGGACGAAAGGCAAGAGTGTTGCCTCACTTACATGTGTTATGGGTTCTCACTCAAGTGAGCCTCTTATCACTCGAGTGCAGGTGTATACCATAAACTCTCATCTCAGGTTGTCACTTGTTGCCAAGTTTCAAGATTGTGCCTTAACACTTGAGAGTGTTAAGCTGTCACTCAATGACAGGGGTCTTCACTCGAGTACTCCTCTTCTTTGAAAATTTCCATTGCTCTCGGGTTAACACTTCCTGTACTTCACTTCCTAGAACTTGAGTAAGCATTTGGCTATCACTCAAGTGTTAACCTTTGTGCTCGAGTGCAAAGTGCCTCATTACTCGAGTGAGGTCTTCTTCACTCGAGTGCAACAGTGAAAATTCTGTTCTTGTGCTTCTAAAAGAGGATCTTTGGGATAGTTCTTCCAACCCTTTAGAGCTTTTGTTAAAGGTATTTGTAGCTTCCTAAAGAACATAAATGATAACCAATTTAAGTGACATGAAGTCATTTGAATATTGGAATAGAGAATAACAATTCATCACTAATTATGAATTATAGGATTTGATATTTGCCCTGCTCGGGAGAGACCGGTGCCAAAGCATGCCCAAAAGGACTAAGGTAATGAATTTTCTCTCATGTTATGTATGATGCTTGGTATGCATGACTTATCATTGTTGTGTTATGAAAAATCTTTGGCATAAGGCCATTGCGAATATGTGTATGTGTTATCAACTATAGGGCATTACAGCGTGAGCAGTCGTAAGGAGTGATGGTTATCACACCTATCCCTGCCGTTGCATCTGCTGTTGTAATTGTCGAGGTTGCGTTGTGGAATTATGAATTCCTGTTTGATTATCCGGCCAGTGTGGCTATGTGTATGTGAAATATTTTATATGGATCCCAGTTGTAGCGATATATGTGATATGAACATGTGATTGTGCAATACAGTGTGAGCACTTCAACGTGAGAAAATGTAGGGTGACGTAAGTCATACCTGCCCTTGCCGCTGTAATTGTTGTTGTAGTTACAATGTGTGTGTGATGATTTGCTTTCATGCTTTGTGGTTGTGCATACTAGGAGTGACTTGACACTACGGGGATTCCTTAGAATCTCACTCTCCCAAAACAAATTTTTAGATAAGGCCGAAGGATCTAGAGGAAAGCGGATGATGAAGAATGGATAACACTCAGGGCTGGGAGTTTATCTTGGACATTGGTTATCATTTTGTAAATTATTCGATTATTTTGTTAGGAATTATATGTACATATTAGATAGTATTTGTGTAATCCCCTTATTATGGGAAACTATTTGGGCATTTATGCCTTGTAAACCCTTAGTTGATTAATGGAACCCAAGTGTGTCAAGAATTTACTGTGTACTTTGATATTTATAAATGGAATCGTATTGTGCATGCCATTTGTGTAATTGAAATGTAAATAGGAGACCATTGTTAAAGAGGTTTAGAAAAGTTTTCAAAATCCTGATTTTGGGAAATTTATTTTTATTGAGTTCCAGATCATTTTATGGTCTCTAATTCCACATAATCATGTATTTATGAGCTTAATCTCGACCTTGATCTTGAAGGGGGTTACAGTTACCACTACATAAAGTAGTGGAGAATCCCATTTTTTGTGTTAATCGTAGTTTCATGTGGACACGTGCTTAGTCATTATTAAAATGAATGATCATGTTGGAAAATAAGCATTCGCTGTTGTAAACAACGCAACTTATTGTGGTCATCTTATTCCATAAATATTCTTACTAATTTTCTATTTTTTTAATTTATTTTCTAGTGATTTTTTTGTTCATATCTTATGTTGTTTACTTTGTTAACTATTTACACTTTTTAAGACATATTTATAAGAAGTTTTTTTTTTTATTTTGTCAAGTCTTATGATTAATTATTTTTAATTGCAGTATGTGGACAATATTTTACCATTGATTATGACTTGGTGATTATGTATATTTATTGCATGGTACGTATAGTTTACACCTTAATTTTGACAACATTTATGTATTAAATTAGGACTTTCATTGTTGTAATTTTATTTCTTTGAAAAAATAGTAAAATATTATTAAAAGGGCTTTCGGCCTTATAGGGCAGATCCTGGCCCTTATGTTCAAGCGCCAAGCCTTGAAAAATGATTATTTTTTTAGCTAGGCCTAAATGGGCCAGCCTGTTTAAGCACTAACCTGTGTAGGGTCTAGTCAGCCCTTTTTACCACCTTTAATTAATTAGAACAACTGTTAGGATAAAATTGCTCTATTTGTGACACTTTCAGAGCAAAATTGTCCCTTGGTGACAACTTTCAGAGCAAAATTATTCCTTAACCCTAGTATTTAATGAGACCTCTTTGTTTGGTCCTTATATTATTAATATTAAAAACTTTTAAATTAAAATATAATCATTAGTACATGAGAATAAAGTTAGAAAGTTGTTAGATTTTAAGGGAGAGTTTATGAATTTTAAGGTTCTTCTTAATTCCGATAAAATATATCAAAAGTGATTTATAAATAAGCCGAGAGAAGTATACTCCGATTCTAAATATAACATTTAGTTGAGATATTTATTTTATTTATAAATATTATCTATCACATTTATTATATTTTCTCAGATTATATAATTTTTGGCACACTTTAAATTTCAATATAAACAATTAAAAAGAGAGGTTTTGGAGAAATTAACTTATATCTTTTTAGAAATAATTATTTTTTTAATATGTGCGAATTAATTAAGTAGAACATATATGTAAGATCACAATCAATAGCACATCAATTGGTCTTATCATCTTATGCTTCTCCACACTTGTTGAACAGAATAGATGCCACAACATTAGGAAAAGGCCTTCCTTTATTTTTGTTTTGGAAAAAAAAAACAAGAAATAGTTAAGCTATGTTTTAGCTGGCAAAAAAAAACAAAGTTAAGCTATGTTTCATACTTTAAATTTATTTACATTAACTATTGGCCATAGAAAATTCTAAATTAAAAAAAAAGCCCTAAAATATTTTGTAACTAGTACATGAATTTAACATTTTGTACCGACTGAAATAATTTGCACAAATTTTACTTGAAAAAGAAAAAGTAATTTATTCATCCAATACCTACAAATAATGTGATTTTATATGGAGATGTGATTTGATAGGGCGTGAATTGAGGAGAGCAAGCATATAGCATACAAGTAAGAGAGAGAGAGAGAGAGAGAGAGAGAGAGAGAGAGAGAGAGAGTCAATTGGCACATATCAATTTTTTGTGAATATTTTGAAATTCCATAATTTGGATTCTCAGTATTGTTCAAAAATGGTGGAGAGATTGATGCTTTGTTCTGTTTCTGTGTAATGCTGATGGGACACAGCAACCTTGGGTCTGTTTGGTGTGAGGGATTTGGAGGGGAGGGGAAGTTTTCATAAGTTGAATTTTAAAAGATTGAAGAAGTGGGGTAATAAAATGTTAATAAAGAGAATATATAAGATAAAAGAGTAAGAAAAATTAATTAAAAATTTTTAACCCTATTTCTCTAATTTTTTTTAAATTCAACTTAAAAATTTTTTCCCTCCGTCCACTTTCCATCCCCTCCCGTTAGACCAAACAAACCTGTGCCAAATATCACCCCTTCATATAAATTCCATTCCTATTCATGCGCCTTTGTGACTGCTCTCTGGCCTAATTTTTTTTATTATTATTCCTTCTCTCTTATTTGCATATATTATTTGTTTATTTTTATTGGCTTATTGTTTTCAACCAAAAAAGACACAAATCAAAGCAAATCCAATCCAATCTTCAGCTTTTTTCATGTCCTTGGAAATATTTTTCATCTTTAACTTTACGACCTTACCATTCCATACAACAAAGTAATAGAAGTGGTTGGACAATTTGAACTCCTATCAGAATATAATTCCATTTTTTATTGAATTTTTTTTCTATGACTATGAAGTAATATATTTTATGTCAGTGATGAAAAATGGATTTTCTATTGACTTTTATATTGACCTTTTTTCCTCACATATATATTGAAAAAGGTTGTTCGATGGTGAAAAATTACATGTTATAACTTCTTGATTAAGAGAAGTGAAAAAGAACTTTATAAATATACTGAGGAGATATTAATAAAAATATTGAATAAGTAAGACTTACAAAATAAAATATGATAGGTTAGAATCTAAATTTTCTCATTTTATAATTGATCGAAAAATTAGTAAACTCATTACTATAAGAATTTTAGAAAGAATTAATTCATTAATCCTTACTATTTATATCAATTCTTAAATGGGTTCTTATAATTTAACATTTTTCAAAAGATCTCGATAATAAGTTAGAATGCTTATGAAGTCAGTCCCTAGAAAATCGACATTTTCTTTCCACCCCACCAGAAGATGTTGAAAGAAATGACAAGGCAAACATTTTAGACGAAGCATGTCGCTCACACGACCGAATGAGCATGACACGTGGACACCGTGTGTCTCACGAAGAGCGGCAAAGAATCTCTCCGTTGCTTCAAAACAACGCCGTTTTGATTAAATGGAATCTCAACCATTAATCCTCTAATATGATTCTGACCATTCATTTAGAAACCTAGTCCTAAAGCATGTGTGCTTGATGTGAACCTGAACCTTGCTTCTCTCCCATATCATCGTCTCCTGCTTCCTCTCCATCTTGTTGCGGCGTCTCAACTTCCTCTCCAGCACGTTTTCCGTCGAAGACTGCGGCACATCTCTAGCTTCATCTCCAAACGAGCAGAAGAAGCTTCCATTGAGGAGTAGTTGAATATTCTTCACAAGAGGACAAAAGGCGGCGGCGGCGGCGGCTGGCACACATGATTCTCTCTAAGACTAGGTTTAGAAATGAATGGCCACGATCATATTGGAGGATCAATGGTTGAGATTCCATTTAATCAAAACAGCACAGTTTTGAAGCAATGGAGAGGAAATAGAGACATTGAGCAATGGAAAAATTCTTTTTCAAATGAAGAGGAGGAGGCCATTGACAGCAAGTATCGAGCGACTAGCACAGTGCATCTCAAATTTGAAGTGTCTATATAATTTCTTTTAAATGATTCTGCGTTATACAAACTAAATAAGTAAAAGGAATCTATTCCCATAAAGTTTTTAAAAAAATTCATTGATTCTAGAGTTTCCTAAACACTCATAAAAAAATTATCAAAATAATACGGCCTGTAGATTATTAACTTTGTAACCATCGAACATAATATGTTTTTTTTTAAAAAAAAAAACTAATTACAACAACTTGGAGGAAAAGTAAATAAAATTGTAAAAACTAAAATGATTAATTTTTCAAGAAAATACCACTTAAAAGAAACGGGCCTAGAGGTGATGCATGTCCAACATGGGAAGTTTGTGACTTTTGTTTTATTTGTTTGAGTATTGAGGTCGAGGCCCAACGCATGCAATGGATTTTAAGACTTGTTTTGTCCTAGATGGCCAAAAAGTCACAATTAATGAAAGCCCGTACCAATATGACACTTGTATTTTATCATAATGAAATAAATCATTAATATTTGAATATCATCTTGTTGGCTTTGAGGAAGATGACTTTCTAACACATCACGTGTTTGAATCTACATATCATAAAGAATCTAAGCCGACCAATGATATAAATAAAGTGATAACTGTTGGATTGTTGTTTAAGTGATGAGCAAAATAAGATGAATAAATACTCCCTCCGGTCCTAATTATAAGATAAGGTTGACTTTTTTTGGAGAAATTAAGGAAGTCAATTAAATTACTTTAGAGTATTTATATTTTTATTTGTTTCTCCAAACTAATTAATTTGACTAATAAACTAATATATAATCTAAGGATACTAAAAATATAAACACTCTAAAGTAATTTAATTGGCTTCCTTAATTTTTTCAAAAAAGTCAACTTTATCTTATAATTAGGACCGGAGGGAGTATTTGAAACATCAGATGCCACGTGGAGCATATCACACGTGGCAGGCAAAAGGAGGGGGAGAGATCAGATGGAGGGACGTGATTAGCGGGCTGCATGAGATGCAGGGGTAGGTACGACTGTAGGAGATACGCTTCCAAATAAATGGCAATGAATAAATGAGTGCCATAACGACGAAGGCAAATGGCGGGGCCTCACTAGTCACTCTCTTCCTCTTCCGTCTTATAAATAAGGGCCTTTTTTAAAATACTCTCTTCCCCTAAATTTTTTTTTCTTTTTCTTTTTTTAAATCTCTCTCTCCATCATCTCCCATTTTTAGGGTTAATTAATATTACAAGACAAAATTTTTAACAATAGAAAATTGAAGAACCAGGGTGACATCAAGCTGATTAATCATTGACAAATATATAGACAACACGAATGGCACCACTTGGTAATTAACTATAGAAAATTAAATTACTCATAAAAAATGTGTCCATTCAACACACACACACACACACAGAGACATATACACACGACGCCTAAATCCTAATTACATCCTAATTTTCCTTTTTAATTATTTAAAAAAACTTAAACCAACTTGTCACAATCACAATTTACAAACAACAATAAAGAATGAATTTGGATTTTTTTTTGGGGTACGTGAGATAGTTTTAGACGACTTGAGTGGCACCACTTGATGCTAAAACTGGATGGTGATGAGTAGTATCGTCAGAATATATACTCAACTTCTCTCCATCACCCCACAACGCATAAGCTTCTTCTCCGTGAACGGCGTCGTCTCCGATCAACAGTTCCTCCTCCGACATCCTCAGAGGAATTATGAAACTTATGACCACACAGATAATGGATGTCACCACCAGGTTCCATCCTATGATGAACAGCCCTCCCGCTATTTGTTTCAGGATCTGGACTCCGCCGGAGCCTCCGTACACGCCTCCTCTTGAGTTGGTGACGGGGAGAAAGAGAGCACTCAGGCTAGGCTCCGCGAAGAGGCCAGTGAGGATGCCGCCAAGAAGTCCGGCGACGGCGTGAGTGTGGAAGACGGCGAGAGTGTCGTCGACCATTTGGAATATTTTGAGCTTCTTGCCTACTATCATCATGCTGACCCATGGCACACTGCCTGATAAAATTCCCATCACTATGGCTGCCCATCCTTGAACGAGACCTATAATACATCACAATCAACATTTCGCGCACATTAGTGTAACATTATTTTACTAACATACCCCTGCTGTATACAATATAAGGAGTTTTCTAGAAGAATAGCTTGATCCCAAATAAAAATTACTTGGAAAGTAATTAATACTTATTTTTTAGTTTTGTTTCTGTAATTAATGTATATTTCCAATTTCACCCACTCATGAGATTTTCAGACACGTTTTTCGATAAGGATAAAAGTGGAAAAAAATCAATTTAAAATATATTTAATGAGTTAATTAAAGTGACATATATATATATTATAGACTAGATGGAGTAAATGATATGACTCCCTCCATTCTTAAATGTAAGTAGGATTAGATGAGTTTATTGCAATATTTCAATCAACTTTATCTTCTAAATTTATAATTTTGTTTTTAAAATTATCTCTCTTAATGTGCTTCTATCAATGGATAATTCCAATGCCAAATATTAAATAGGATTTTATAAGAAAGCTAGTAAATATTTTTTTTATAAATAACTAATTTAACTAATTTTATTAATCTCTACAAATTACTCCTTTTGATTATCCCTATTATAGGACGTCTTTCAGAAAGTGTTTTTGGTTATTTTTATAAATAATTTGCTAGTTTCAAGAAGTATTAAATATATTTTTTTACATATATATGTGTGTGTATGCTAATATTTAGTAATTGTAGTGAGAGAGATTAATATGATGGAGTTTAGTATAGTTACAAAGGTAATATTAGAAATTAATTGAATTTATATAACAAGTTTAACGATTTTAGTTGTTTTTTATTGGTGCATTTGAACTTGTAAGAAGTGACTTATATTTAAAGTTAAGAGGGTAGTTATCTATTTCCTATATTAAGAATAATAAGATGGAGTATCATTTTGAGCAAAGAAGTTATTTGTTTAGACGGCGGCTATTGTAAGCAAAGAATATATTTCTTGATTTTTTAATGACAAATTGAACAATAATATTTTATATGCATTGATGTGAATTTAAACTTATGATACATGGGGAATACATATATGAGGAGAAAAATGTATAGTGGCAAATCAGGAATTTGATAGTATTAAAAATTGCGCACAAGTGACATTACTTAATTAATACAAAATAATATTTTCTAATGCGAGATGATTACGTGTAATAAAACTAGGGAAAATTACCGTCAATCTCCACACAAAAGAAAAAAAAAAAGAAAAAATGGTCCCATTAACAACTCTTAGTGCAGATCATTAACAACTTTAGAGGCGTTATTAATAAATTCTTGAGACCGTTTTTTTTATTTTAAGATTTTAAAGGATCTTTTTTTATTTTTTATTTTTAATCTGGGATCTAACTGCAATTTTCCACAAAAATATATTAATAGAAATTGAAATGGCCTGCCGTTGATAGGAAAAAACTGCCTGACAATGTGAAGGATATAAAAGTCAACCAAGTAAAACAAGAGAATTGGAATCATGATTATAAAACGACAGAAAACTCGACCGGCCGCCAAAATAGGAGGGTCTTGCCGTCTTGGGCAGGCTATATATGGTCATGTGACCCATATTACTTAATTCTCCCTCTTGTTCTAATTATATATGAGAAGCAGTAAAGATTTTGTGTCATCTCTCCATTTATTTCGTAGCTTAAATCAATAATTTTTCATAATTGTTTTGTTAATTACATATAATTAAAACAGTTTTTTATGCAAATAATTAAATTAAAAGATGTTTGAGGAAAATTAAGAAATATTTTTTTATTAATAATTAATTTAACTAACCTCTATAAATTTATTATCTAGATCCTGCTTTCACTGGTGGAAGAATGAAAGTACTTATATCAGCAGTAGTTCATCCTAATAATGGAAGAGGTTTTGAGTACTTAAGGAGAGGTTTCAAATTCGAATATAATATGTATGAATGTAAAAAATATTTTTGTGAGAGCCACCACCAATTAAAACCGATATCGTTGGAATATATAATGAATGAAAGTAGTTATATTTCATACCAGCACCGGGAGTGATGCAGACGAGACCGGTGATCATGCCCTGGACGGCTCCGATGACGGAGGGTTTGTTGAAGAAGATGACGTCAAGCCAGGTCCACACCAGCAGACTGGTGGCGGCGCATATGTTGGTGTTGAGAACCGCCATGGAGGAGTCGGTGTTGGCCGAGTAGGGATCACCGCCGTTGAAGCCCGCCCATCCCAGCCACAGCAGCCCCGCCCCCGCCAGTGTCAGCAACACATTGTTGGGCGGAAACCTCTCTCTATCCTTCTTCAACCTTGGTCCCACCTACGCGGTTATATTATATTATATTATATTATATTATATATATATATATATATATTCATTGCACACTCTCATAAACATTCATAAAAACGTCCTGCACTTGGATATTATCAATTCCTCTATACCTTATTGGCAAAACAAAAAAAATCCTCTACATGCTTCACCCTTCTCTGTTATAGCTGTAATATACCCTAGCTACTTCTGTTCCCTGAAATAAAGTGTGTGTCTGTGTGTGAGTTGTTAGTTCCATATGCATTAATCTCTAGACTCAGTCAAACTCCGCTAGTCACGAGCTTCATCATGCTTTCCACATTATCTTTATTTTCTTTTCTTAATGTCAACCCCATCACCACTTCAGGTCAAACAAACAAAAAAAACTCATCATATCCCTGTAACCTCAGCACCAGGAATACATTCAATGACACCAATGCTTATATTATTAATAAAAGATAAATTTATCTAATTTAATTATATTAAAAAAATTAATTAATATAACATGTATTTTTTAAAATCTCCTTATTATTTTTCTTAATTCTCTCATTCTCTTTCTTTCTTGATTATTATCGAGAGAATATTAATAAAAATAAATTAAAAAATATTAATAAATACAAAAAATATATATCTTTTATTTTTGACTAAGATTAACCACCCCCAAGAATGTTGTCGTGGAGGGAGTGGTAGGCTGGTAGGTAGAGCCTCACAAGAGTTAATAAGGTGTGTTGTACTAAGTAACAATTCACAATATTCATGCTTCAACTGCTAATTTAACCCCACAATTTTATTGATCAGATAATAGTGATGATAGTACTAACCCAGTAAGCGGCGGTGAAACCAGCAATCCCAGAGGAAAGATGGATGACGTAGCCGCCGGAGTAGTCGATGACACCCCAGTGAAACAAGAACCCACCGCCCCACAAGCTGAAAGCTCCGACGGTATACGAAAACGTCAGCCATAACGGTACAAACATCATCCAAGCTTTGAAATTCATCCTCGCAAGCACCGATCCGGCAAGTATGACCACCGCGATGGCGGCGAACACGCACTGAAACCACACCATGGTGGCCATCGGGTAGAACGGCTCTACCTCTGCCGTCTCCAGCTGACCGTTCTTAAAGTACTGAGGCGTCGCCGGCAGGGCCGTCCGATGGACAAGAAACTTTTGGCCCAACGCCGGCCCGGCCTTGCCCCAGAAGGGCAAAAGCTTGTCACCGAAGGACATCTTGTAGGCCCAAGTGACCCAGCAGATGCAAACGGCGGCGAAGGCATATAGGGCCATGAAAGCAGAGTTGACGGCCCATTTCTTCTTCACAATGCTACCGTAGAGAATTACAAGCCCCGGCATGCTCTGTATCCCCACCAGAGTCGCCGAGATCATCTGCCAGGCGTTGTCCCCTTTGTTCAGCCAGTCCGGTACGGCGAGGTTTGTCCATGCCTGGTACGCTATGGGTAAAGAATTCACTGGAGGAGAAGCCATAGCTCTTCCTCTCTCTCTCTCCAGTTCTCCGTATCGAAACCGGTCTTGTGTATATAACTATATATAGAGAGGATTATATCAACACTAGATAGCGCAAGTGGTAAGAGGTTTGTGTTCACTTAAGCTTATTGTGATAGCCAACATAGCAAAAAAAAAGGGAGAATTGTTGAAATATATCTTTTTTGAAAATTAATTGCTGAATGTTATTATAGAAGATATGTTACACATAACGGAAGATATTTTTCATATAACGAAAGATTCTTTGTACATTTATATGGAAGATTTTTGTACACACGAAAGATGATTTGCACAAAACAGAAAATTGCTTGCACACACAGAAGATCGCCTGCACATTTAATAACAATCAGCAATTAATTTACCTTAAAGGTATTTTTATACAATACTCCCGAAAAAATATATAGAGAGGATTATAAATCAGCAAAAAACCTTATAGCTTAGTAGTACATATGCTCTCTATGAGTAGGATGTCGTGGGTTCGATCTGTTGGATTGTAACTTAAAGGGGAAAAAAATCACAGGAATACACAAGTGGGACGGAGGCCGTTGACTAGGAAATGAACGGTGGGAATGGATTTGGCGATGGGGATGGGTTTGGCGAATATAAGAGGAATAGTTAATGAAGATAGAGATTCTGGGATCTGAAGGAGCTCAGAGAATCTGCGCTGGGTAGATGGATCATGGATATGGGCGGTGAAGGGGCAAGGTGATAATTAAAAGTAATAATAAATATGTAAAATATATATTTTTATTTTCAATTATATCCTTGTTATAAGAGCCACCACTGATATAGAGATCAAGTATCCAGTTAAAACTAGTTAAAATTAATAAATGTGTAAGAATTTTTTTTATAAAAATTACTCTTATTTTTTAAATATAGAGTATGAGTGGGACAAAAATCCCTTCATATACTTATTTTATATACTGTAAAATCAATTTCCATATTAGAATTTGAGCATACATATTTAATAAGAATAATTAATTTTAACCAATTTTTTTTATCTATCTAAAAATTGTTATTAAAAGGACTGAAATGATTTTTTTTTTTTTTTTGTGGCATCCTATAAATAAAATCAGCATTAGGAATACAAACTGTCAGTTTTTATGTGGATTGGAAACATCCCAACCAACTCCAAAGATAAGATAGGTTTCTAAGTTACATGGACTAACTTAGTGCCTATTTGGGATGACGTTCTGCCATGAGAAACTTATTTTTTTAAAAAAAATTTATGGTGGCTTCTGACTTTTTGAAAATTGAAGTGTTTGGGTTGGTATTTTGGCAACTAGGTTTTTTTTTTTTTTTCAAAAAGCAGCCTTTGAGAAAAAGCTCAAAAGTTTGTTTTTTTTTTTTTGAAAAAAATCACTTCTGCCACTGCTAATCCAAACAAAAATCACATGTACAATATGACTTTTATCCTATCTGACTTTTATAAAAGTTAGATTAAAAAAAGGGTTAATATAATTTTTGGTCCCTGAAGTTTGATCCAATTTTGGTTTTGGTCCCTCAAGTTTGGAATCAGTGGTTTTGGTCCATTAAGTTTCACTCGATTTTGGTTTTGGTCCCTGAAGTTTGAAATCGGTGGTTTTGGTCCATGAAGTTTCACCTGGTTTTGGTTTTGGTCCCTCAAGTTTGAAAAGGATTTTGTTTTTTTCCCGGGCCGGGTCGGGTTTTTTAATTGGGTCGCAAAGTCTTTTTCAAACTTGAGGGACTAAAACCAAAATCGGGTGAAACTTCAGGGACCAAAACCACCTATTTCAAACTTCAGGGACCAAAATCAAAATCGGGTGAAACTTCAAGGACCAAAACCACAGATTTCAAACTTCAGGGACCAAAACCAAAATTGGATCAAACTTTAGGGACCAAAAGTTATATTAACCCTTAAAAAAAAGTCACTTCTATCACCGCTAATACAAACAGGCCCTTACTAACCCACACCATTTCTTTTTCATTAATTTAAAGATATGACCCATACAATCCATTTTAACCATATATATAGATATATGCATATATGTAAATAGATGGCAAAAAAAAAAAAAAAATGTATGCATATATAGTAGCCACGTCCATATCATCTTCTTTGTCTTTCGGGGGTGTGATAAATTATGAAAGAGAAGGGTTATACGAGTACTATACGTGCCAAACTATTTGGTCAAAATGAGGTTGGTTTCGTAAAACCCATGAGTTTATTGTTCACATTTAAAAGAAAGACCAATCTAACTAGAGTTGATTTTTTAACAATCCTAATCCACCCGGCAAAATGACATGGACGTGTTAATCCATATTACTTATGGGTTTAGTTCAATGGTTTTTTAATTCAAATATGATATAGACATGTTTAATTTTTTTTTTTTTATACATTGGAAAGAAGTGGACATGTTTAATTTGATATTAACGTTTTTGGTTCAATTTTTATCATGAGGGGTTTCAAATGCAGGATGCATTCCAAATTTGAGTTTTAATGAAATCGATTTTATTGTTTCCGATCCATTCATTTGTTTAAATTTAAATTTGGAGTAAATCAACATTAACTGCTTTATTTGTATTTATACCCATGATTATATGAATTAAAACATTCATTCGATATTTTCAATTTATTATAATCAAGTTAATATGATGTATATGTGATTATCATATTCCTCTATGTGTTTATTATCATATTCCCTTTTGATTATGTGCCCGTTTGGAATAGCTTATTATTTAGTAATAAGTGTTTATAAATCGTGATTTACAGTATACGAAGTAAGTATGTGAGAGGAGTTTTATCTCGACTTACGTAATAAACACCTATATCCAAAAAATAAGTAACCCTGAACATGCTTTGTCGTATGAGTTGTGAATTTAAGTTGCTTCATCGCCTAAAAACCATAACAGAGCTAAAGAAGAAAGAGCAAAGACTTTAGAAGTCACACATGAAATGATTGCTATCTTACCAATCTGGCGTTAATCTTAGTAAAATGCCCTCTAGCCAGTTAGGCACGGGTTTTGGAAGAGCTATTGATAATTATGTATGATAATACTTAAATCTGACCTAGTTATATATATTAGTCATATTAAAAAAAAATAGAGGTAGATTTATATCATTATAAGAAGCTAAATCAACTCTAGTTATCAAAAGCTTCTTATTTTTTGCCACACCGTTAGCACAGCTTTTTATTCATAATAATTTGTTGGTATTTATGTTTACGAATGTTATGTAGATGGGTTTTTTGAGTTATAAAAATTGATCTCTTCATCAACTTGAAAGTTGATTAATATTGGGTTCATTTTCAGTGATGATAATAATAATAATATTGGTAGGCTTTAAGCGCAAAACGAAAAGATAGATTGTGGCTGCTGGGATTCGAGCCCAGGTCTCCACGGCCACAACGTGGAATTCTTACCACTAAACTACAGCCACTTAGATGTCATCTGTTCCTTACAACATTTAAATGAACAGCTAGAAAGAGGCAGGGGCAGCCGCAATTAAATATCAGCAACAGATTAAAGGACAATTGTGATAAAAGTATATATGATATGAGAGAAGATTGATAGAATTTAGAGAGAAAATTAATAGAATTTCTAAAGAGAAATTAGAGAGAAGTTCTCATTATCTGAAACAATCGATTATAAGCTTTTATATAGAGTCAGGAATCTAACCCTGGTTACATGATCATGGTTACTTTATATCTTCTTTATGTCTTTGTCTTCTTTTGCTTTTTCTTTGTGTCAAGTCTTCTTTTCATCTTTATGTGAAGTTGAATTGTAAGTTGGTCTATATATGAGTCAATGGACATCCACATATTTAATATTCATAATACTCCCCCTTTGATGTTCATTATGAATGTGCCTCGTTAAAAACTTTAATTAGGAAAAATCCAGTGGGATAAAAATCTAGCCAAAGAAAAGAGTACATCATTCATTGATACACTATCGAGTGCTGCTTCATTAAAAACCTTTCTAGGAAAACCCAGTAGGACAAAACCTAGATAAGGGAAAAAGAGTACATCGTGTATTGATTCCTCCTCTTGACAACATCAGTTGAGATCTTTGAATCATCGAAAACCAATGCCATGAGCAAGTCTTTCAAAGATTATACCTGGAAGCTACTTGGTGAATAAATTTGCTAGATTTTTATTTGAACTGATTTGTTGGATATCTATTTCACCATCCTTTTGAAGGTCATGAGTAAAGAAGAATTTTGGTGAAATATGCTTCGTTCTATCGCCCTTGATATAGCCTTCTTTAAGTTGAGTGATACATGCAGCATTATCCTCATATAGGATTGTTGGGATCATTTTGCCGGAAGATAAATGACAAGTTATACGTATATGATGTATCACCAACCTCAACCACACACATCCTCCACTTGCTTCATGTATTGCTAGAATTTTTGCATGGTTAGATGATGTAGCTGATATAGTCTGTTTCATAGATCGTCATGAAATAGTTGCATCTCTACATGTAAATAGATAGCCCATTTGTGATTTACCATTATGTGGATCAGACAAAAATTCAGCATCTGCATAACCAATTAGTTCATGCTTGGATACATTTGAATAGTATAACCTCATGTCTATAGTACTTCTGAGATAACGAAGAATGTGCTTTATTCCATTTCAATGCCTTCGTGTTGGTGAAGAACTATATCTTGCTAATAATTTAATAACAAGTGATATATCAAAACATGTGTGATTAGCAAGATACATTAGTGCATAGCACTAAGATATGATACTTCTGGACCAACTAGTTCTTCATCACATTCTTTACTAATTTCTCGGGGTCGGAATGGGTCTTTATCCACCTTCAAAGACCTTACAACCATTGGGATACATAATGGATATGATTTATTCATATAAAATCGCTCTACACTAAAAAAACATGCTATTACCGACGGAATTACCCATGGAATTATTTTCGTCGGTAATTACCGACGGTTTACTGATGAATTTTCTGTCAGAAAAATTACCAACTGAAAAAAATTTCGTCTCTAATTACTGACAGATTACCCACAAAATTTTTTCCGTCGGTAATTACCCACACTTTACCCACAGAATTCCGTAGGTAAAATTACCGACGGAATTCCGTGAGTAATCCGTCTCTAATTACAGACGAATTAAAGACAAAAAAAATTCGTCGGTAAATACTGACGGATTACTCATGAAATATTTTCCATCAGTAATTACTCATGCCTTACCCATGGAATTCCATGGGTAATTTGAATCAGAAATTACCGACGGAATTCTGTGAGTAATGCGTCGGCAATTACCGACGGAAAAAAATCCGTCGATAAATTCTGACGAATTACCCACGGAATAATTCCGTCGGTAATTACCGACACATTACCCACGGAATTCCGTCGGTAATTTTAAGGAGAAATTATCAACGGAATTCCGTGGGTAATCATTCTGTAAAACGAATAATTTTTTTATTATCTTTTAATAATTTATATAAAATGATAAAAATAAAAATAATCTATGACAAATAAAAATTTAAATATCATAAAATTAATATTTAATATAATATATTAAATATTAATAATAAATATTTTAAATGAAATAAAAAATTAAAAATTTTAAACTTTATATCATAAAAACAAAATATATAATTATATATAAATATATATATTTAATATTATATATATTAATATTAATATTAAATATTTAAATGAAATAAGAAATTAAAAATTTTAAAATTTATGTTATAAAAAACGAAATACATAATTATATATATATATATATATATATATATATATGTAATATTATATATATTTATATTAATATTAAATATTTAAACGAAATTAAAAATTAAAATATTTTATATTTTATATTATAAAAAATGAAATATATAATTATATTAATATTATATTTGTTTTTTAATTATTACATTATATATTATTACGTGAATAAATAACGCAAGGTTAAAGCAGCTCAACTGGCAAAAGCATTAGAACACATACCAAAGGTCCTAGGTTCGAATCTCACCTTTTTCACAAAATGTAACAATTATCTCACAGAGACAAGTGACCCTTGCTTGGGGGCCGTTAGGGCCGGATGCGGGGTCAGACAGTGGGGGGCTTTCAGTGATGTCTATGTGGCCTCTTTTAGGGTCGCCACGTGGATTTTTTTTAAAAAAAATAACATTAAACTACCGATGGATTATCTACGGAAAAATTTTGTGGGTAATTACTGACGGAAAATTTTCCGTGGGTAAATTCCGTCGGTAATTGCCGACGGATTTTTTTCTGTGGGTAAATTCCGTCGGGAATTACCTGCAAAATTTTTCCGTGGGTAATCCGTTTGTAATTTCTGACGGAACAAAAGTTCCGTCCGTAAATTAATTTGCCACGGATTTTTTAGAGACGGAAAAAATTCCATCGATGATCCGTTGGTAATTCCATTTCCGTCCCTAATCCGTCAGTAATTTGATTTCAGAGACGGAATTCTATGGGTAATATGCTGTTTTTTTTTTGTAGTACTAGGACTTTTTTTGTATAAGTTTTTTGATATACAAAGATTCCTTTCTTAAGGTACTTGATCTGTAATCCAAAACAGAATTTTGGTTCTTTCCAAGTCCTTCATTTCAAATTCTTTCTTCAAACAATTAATTGCCTTTTGAAGCCCTTCAGGAGTTCTAATGATGTTGATATCATCAACATAAACAGTAATTATAGCAAACTCACTTTTAGATCTTTTCATAAAGATGCATGGGCATATCGAATCATTCTTGTATCCTTCTTTCAACAAATGTTCATTAAGATGATTATACCACATGCGGCCTGATTGCTTCAGGTCATACAGGGACTTATCTAACTTAACTGAGTATTGTTCTCAAGAATTTGAATTGGATGCTTTGGCATCTTAATTCCTTCAGGGACTTTTGTATAAATATCATTGTCAAGTGGGCCGTATAAATAGGCAGTCACAATATCCATTAGATGTAAATCAAGTCCTATATTTATTGCTAGACAATTAAATAACGAAAAGTAGTCGCATTTACTACTTGTGAATAAATTTCTTCAAAATCAACTCCAAGTCTTTGTGTAAAGCCTTGAGCCACAAGACGTGCATTATATCTTGTTATTTCGCCCTTTTCATCTCTCTTTCGTACAAAACCCATTTGCATCCAATTGGTTTTATATCTTCAGGTGTAAGGACTATAGGTCCAATTAATTTTTATTTAACCAATGATTTTAGTTCTGCATTAATGGCATCTTTCCATAAGGCCAATCTTTTCTATGTTGACTCTCACTAATAAATTTTGGCTCATGATCCTCATTATCATTCATTACATCATATGCTGTATGATAAGCAAAGATGTCGTCAACGTTGACTTCATTTCGATCCCATCGGATTCCATTCATAACATAATTTATTGAGATCTCATTATTTTTACAAATGTCAGGTACATGGGTCTCTTTTAAGACTATAACATTATTTTATGGAGATATCTCTACTGGAGATAATAACTCTTTAGAAGATGGCTCTTCTGGAGCTATTAATTTTTCTTCATTATCCTCGACTTGACCATCTATATTCTTTGCTCCTTTTCGTTTTTAAGGATTTTTATCTTTAGAACCAATGGGCCTTCCACGCTTCAGGCATGCTTTAGATTCATTTATAGCAGGTTGTCCTTCAGGGACATCAATTTTAATAGAAGCATTAGTAGCTGGGACATGTGACTTTGTCACTTTCTTTGGGTCAGTAAATGCTTCTGACATTTGATTAGTTAAATTCTGTAAATGAATTATCTTTTGAACTTTCAGTTCACACTGTTTTGTAAGATGATCAAAATGAGCTAATGATAATTCATTCCAACTAATTTCTTTACCCAACTGTTTGTTTTCTCCCCCTAATATTGGTAAAATTGATTCATCAAAATGATAATCGGTAAATCGTACCTACATAAATCTCTTGTAGATGGTTCCAAACATTTTATAATTGATGGAGATTTATGCCCAACATATATTCCCATCCTTCTTTAAAGACCCATTTTGGTGCGTTGTGGTAGTACTACAGACATATATATTGCACACCCAAAAGTTCTTATATGAGAAATATTATGTTCCTGACTAAAAACCATTTATAAGGGGGAAACCTTTAAGTAACTTGTTGGCCTAATGCGAATTAACATTGCTGCATGCAAAATAGCATGGCCCCAAGCAGAAATTGGAAGATTAGATTTCATAAGTAAAAATCTTGTAATTAGTTGCAACCTTTTAACTAAAGATTTTGTAAGTCCATTTTGTATATGAACATAAACTATAGGATGTTCAACATCAATTCCAAGGGACATTCAATATTCATTAAAAGCTTGTGAAGTAAATTCACCAGCATTATCAAGACGTATTTTCTTGATAGGATAATCAGGGTAATGTGCTCTTAATCTAATCAATTGAGCAAGTAATCTCGCAAACGCCAAGTTTCAAGAAGATAATAAGCAAACATGTGACCATTTAGTTGATGCATAAATTAAAACCATATAGTACATAAATGGTCCACATGGTAGGTGTATTGACCCATAAATATCTCCCTGTATCCGTTCTAGAAATGTGAGAGATTTAGTTTCTACTTTGTTTGATGAGGGGCGAATAATTAAGTTTCCCTTGGAACATGCAGCACATGACAAATCATGAGATTGTGGTATTTGTTTATACTTCAGGGTATGTCCATATGAATTCCCAATTATTTGTCGCATCATGATTGAACCGGGATGGCCTAACCGGTCATGCCAAACATTAAATTCATTAGTAAACTTCTGGTTTATATTAGCAAATTGCTGGTTTGTATTGGTAGACTTATGATCTGTATTGATGAACTTTTGGTTCTCAATAGCATGTGTTTCAATTGTGCTTATATATGTGTAATACAAGTCCGAAGAAAAAATAGGAAAACTTTCTAATATGTATTTTCTACTAACAACTATATTCGTAATGACAAGATATTCCTGATTCTTTTTAGTTGTTGTTTCTAAATGATATCCATTTCTGCGGATATCTTTGAAACTCAATAAGTTTCTTTTAGACTTGGTAGAATAAAATGCATTATTAATGCATAATTTTGTTCCTTCAGGTTACAAAACATTAGCTCTTCTGGAGCCTTCAATTAAATTTATACTACCAGATATAGTCTGAATATTGGCTTCTTGTATTACCAAGGAAGAAAAATATTTATCATGTCTAAGTATGATGTGAGTTGTTGCACTATCAACTTAGAATTGATGCCAATAAGATTCATTCTTCATTAAAAGAAAGATAAAAATATAATTAAGATTAATACATATGATAGAAACAATTTTAAATATAGTACAACATAGCAATTCAAATTAAGAAATCTACAACATCTAAATAGGTATTAACCATATTGCCATACTCAGAATTCTCAGCCTAAACAACATGATTAACTTCAACATTTGATCATTTATCATTATATTTAATTGATTATTGGTAAAGATCAACTAGGTGTCTTGGCGTATGATAGATACGAGACCAATGATGTAACCCCCTCACGGTAATCACATCCGAATTTCAAAAATTAAGTGAATTAGAGACCAATAAAATCAAATCAACAATTTATAATCCCTCAACTCGGGATGAGGTATTTCAAAATCGATTCAAAACGTATTAATTCCGGGTCTCACATTCACATGCGGATATAACTACTTGAGAAATCAAATTACATAAGAAATATCAGAGTGCGGAAACTAAAATCCCGGCAAACCCCCGGGTTAATACATATATGATATGGGTTTATGAGTTTTCCCATGAAGGGGATTACACGATCCAAATAATCATTTACAACTCTTTACACTTTGGCAATTCCCAAATCCAAAATGGATATAACCAACTATCCCAAAACATGAATGTCCCTAAGAGACCCTAACCACTCCGGGTTGGTCGCTTCCCCTTTGAGCCACTTGCCCTGTCTGAAAAAGTTAGTCATATGGAAATAATGAGATTCTTGAGAATCCCAGAGCAACAACTCACTCATACAATATATAAACATAGAGCATGCATGTTCATCATAATCAGCAGCTTCACAATGATCTCTGGCTCACGCCACATACGACAGCACTCACGGCTGTAATCACAATGCACTACGCCCACTTTCGTGGTGAACACTATGCCAGCTTTCGCTGTGATCACTATGCACAACGCCCGCTTTCGCGGTGAACACTATGTAGCAGCAACACAAAGCACAAAGCACCATAAAAGCATCTCAAGGCACGGTGTATCACTATGCTCCACAAAGGATCTCAATGCACAAAGTATCACAAAGCAGCAGCAGCAACATCCACACAATGAATGACAAGCAAACATACAATACATTTACACAAAGTATAAGAGAGAAGTCGCTACCTGTATCTTTCCTGACAATCTTGGGCACAGTGGGCTCACGCGTGCGGCAGATGTCAAATCCTATACCAAATTAGGGACAATTGATCAATCTCTTTTCCAATTACTTTACTTAATCCCATAATACACTAAGTTGGTTATCATTTAGGACTCTTAAGAGGCCACAAATGACTCTAATGAAAGCCCTAAAATGTTGGGAAACAATAGGTTGAAGGTCACATTTCGAAAACACTAAGTGCTGGAACACAGGCTTGGGCCCCGGCCCACCAATCCTTGGGCCGCGGCCCAAAACAGGTCATAAAGTCTTGGGCTGCGGCCCACCACTCTTGGGCCGCGGCCCAGAACAGGCCAGAAAGGTGTGGGCCGCGGTCCACCACTCTTGGGCCGCGGCCCAGAAGTTTCTGATTCTGGACTGAACTTCGAAAAACCATAACTAATTCTAGAAAAATTGAAACGAAGTGATTCCAAAGCCAAATGAAAGGTATATAAGTCCTCTTTCAAGGAAAAATACAGCCCTTCACTGGGAATCACTACAAAATTACAGAATCACCAAAAACTAACCACTACTCCAAAACAGAGTTCTGTTTCAATCCCAAACTTTGGACAACCATATCTCACAGAATTCTAAACGAAATGACACAAAATATATGTCAATTTTGAAGCTTGGGATGTGAACTTTAAGACTGGAAAGTTTCATAATTTTCCAATACCATTTGGTCACTCAAAACGCTCGCTCAAACTGACAGCGAAAAACAGAGCTCAAACCAAACAATTTTCTAACTTTTCCCAAGTGATTTTAATGAATCCAAAATCAACAACCAAGCTTATCCCCACACAAAATAACTCAAGGAACACAATGGTGACTTCAAAATGACCAAAATCATCACCCAATCACATGCCCTGTTTTTGCCCAATGTCCAAAACCAATATAGAATTCTCAAACTTCACCTCTAAGCTTCAATTCAATACCATTTATTTAAAACACTTAACAAGGCACTAATTCCATGTCAACAACAATTCAAACACCACAAGACCCTAATTTTCGAAAATGGGTCCCAAAATTCCAGAAATTCCAAGTTAAATCATTGGGCACAAGACTTATATAGAAAGGTTTCTTAAACTCACCTTAACAACTTTCTCAAAGCAAGTTCTTGATTCTCCCAAGTCCAGAATTTCGTGTGGCCACAAACCACCACCAATGGGCAAGCTACAACCATAGAAATGTTGCTCTCAACTCAAGGATCAACTTTAATGAAGGGAGTTTAAGCAATAGAGATCATTTACCTACTCGAAAATCAAGCTTTCTTCTTCTCTTCCAAGCTCAAACCAGCGCCAGAAATGGAGGAAGGAAGAGAAAAAATGAGAGAGAGAAATGGAAGGAAGATGATGATGGAGACAATTCTTTCTCTCTACACACACACAACCGCACAAGAGAGAGAGAGAGAAGAGAAAAGTGATTTTTGTCTTCTAGTGCCACATCCAATGGCCATTCTCTTGCCACATGTCATCATCCACTCACTCCCTTATGAGCTCACCAAATCACAACACATAGGATTCCGACCCACGGTCAAGGAATCACAACCATTGATCTTAAATACCATATGTATTTATTTTCAAAATTCACATTACATTAATCATGATAGTGCTTAATTACACTAATTACAATGATTTTCATAATCATTAGCCCTAATCACAAATCGGGATATTACAAATGACCCTTGCCACCACATCGATAAAATGGATTATTAGCATATTTATTATGCTTACTGCTTTTCCCTTTTTGATTATTATCAGTCTTTTTCCACTTCTAGTAGGAATTTGAACCACCATGATATTGACCACAGCCATAGCCATGCCCACAGCTGTAGCCACGCCAACATCTACGTCCATGTCCACGTCTACGACCACGGCCACAATTAAATTCATTTGTTACTACATTCACTTCATGGAATGGAGTTGAGCCTGTTGAACGAGATTCATGGTTTTTAAATAAAAGCTCATTATTTTGTTCAGCCACAAGGAGATAAGAAATTAATTCGGCATATTTCTTGAAACCTTTGTCACGATATTACTGTTGCAGGAGCAAATTGGATGCATGAAATGTAGAGAATGTTTTTTCTAACATATCATCATCAGTAACATTTTCTCCACATAATTTGAATTTAGAAGTAATCCTGAACATAGCTGAGTTATATTCGCTTACAGATTTAAATCTTGCAAGCACAAATGTATCCAGTCATAACAAGCTTTTGGAAGAATGATCATCTTCTAGTGATCATACCTTTTTTTCAAATTGTTCTAAAGAACAAGTAGGTATATTACTGTCAAATATTCAATTTTTAAATCCTCATGCAAATGGTGGAGAAGAAAAATCATGGATTTGGCTTTGTCTTGATTGGATGCCTTATTCCCTTCTTTAATCGTGTCTTCCAGACTTTTAGCATTCAAGTGAATTTCCGCATCCAACTTTCAGGATAAATAATTTTTCCGAATAATATCAAGAGCTACAATTTCAAGTTTTGCTAGGTTTGCCATGGTTCAAACTAATTAAAGAAATAAATGAAAATGATTAAAACATAAAATGTAAACATGCAATATAATAACAAAAATAATTGTAAATTTATAAAGACAATAAATAATTCATAAGGCAAGATAAGAAAATTAAAACTTGTATGGCTTCGGGCCATTTAATCTCATGGCTTTAGGCCAATTAATATCAAGATGAGAAATTAAACTATTATCTTCAGGATAAATAAAAGTTGTACATGACTTCTGGTCGTACAATAAAATAAAAGATGAAAAATATACATAGCTTCTAGCCATATAATAGGAAATCAAAGAGATATGGTTTCTGGCCATATCATATCATAAGAGATTAAAATAATATGACTTCCGGTCATATAATTTCAAGAATCAGACGTGTATGGCTTCTGGCCATAAAATAATAATATAAAAGAACTTGTAAATAATATATCAATGATATAAAAACAATAACGATATCCTATCTTAACCATGAAATTCGATGTTTATAACAATCGGTAAAAGTATTACTCTAATTCCATATAGTGGCTCAGATTATCCCAGATCTATCAAATAAAATAAGGTATATGTAATCATTAAAGAAACCATAAGAAGCTCATACCTTTGTTTAAAGCTTCGTGTTAATAACGTGTTATAAAAGTATATATGATAAGAGAGAAGATTGATAGGATTTAGAGAGAAGATTGATAAAATTTCTATAGAGAAGTTCTCATTCAGTTCATCTAAAACAATCGATTACAAGCCTTTATATAAAGTCAGGAATCTAACCCTAGTTACATGACCATGGTTTCATCTAACCCTGATTACATGATCATGGTTACTTTATATCTTCTTTATATCCTTGTCTTCTTTTACTTTTTATTTGTGTCAAGTCTTCTTTTCTTCTTTATGTCAAGTTGAATTATAAGTTGATCTAGATATGAATCAATGAACATCAACATATTTAAAATTCATAACAACAATGTATTTATTTCTTTTATCAAGACATGCGTCAATAACCAATACAGTAAGTTTCAAGTTGCATCCTAATAATTCCCTTATTGTATTTGGTGTAAAAGATAGCAATATATATATATATATATATATATTTTAAAATACTATACTGTATCTTTTTCACATTTTAATTGTATTGAAATGGATATCAAAAATTGATAAAATAAAAAATATTACACAGAATCTAATAAATTGCATGAAGAGACAGTAGCCATAACAACTAAAAGTTAACTTTTAGTGTTGTGAGTGAAATGGGATCTGAATAGAAGTTAAAGGCATGACAAACGGTTTTTTTTAAAAAAAACATTAAGGTGACTTCTGACTTTTTGAAAATTGAGGTGTTTGTGTTGGTATTTTGACAACTAGGTTTTTTTTTCTTCTAAAAACAGTTTTTGAGAAGAAAGTCAAAAGTCTGACTTTTTTAAAACAAAATCACTTCTATTACCGCTAATCCAAACACAAATCACATTTACAATATAACTTTTATCCTATCTGATTTTTATAAAAGTCAGATTAAAAAAAGTTACTTCCGTCACCACTAACCCAAACAGGCCCTTACTAACCCACACCATTTCTTTTTTATAAATTTAAAGATGTGACCCATACAATCCATTTTAACCATATATATATATATATATATATGCATATAGATGGCAAGAAAAAAAAAATGTATGCATATACAGTAGCCACATCCATATATTTTCTTCTTTGTCTTTCGGTGGTGTGATAAATTATGAAAGAGAAGGGTTATAAGAGTACTATACGTGCCAAACTATTGGTCAAAATGAGGTTGGTTTCGTAAAACCCATGAGTTTATTGGGTTCCCATTTAAAAGAAAGATCTAACTAGAGTAGAGTTTTTTTCCAACCCAATCCACCCGGCAAAATGACGTGGACGGGTTAATCCATATTACCCATGGGTTTAGTTCAATGGTTTTTTAATGGGAGAATTGTCTAAAAATACTTGAAGGTAAAGTAATTGCTGATTGTTACTAAGTGTGTAAATAATCTTCCGTATGTACAAGCGATTTTTTGTTTTGTGCAAACCATCTTCCGTGTTTATAGAAATTTTCTATATAAATGTGTAAGCATTATTCTGTTGTATACAAAATATCTTCCATTATGTGCAATAAATTTTTCATGGTAGCAATTAGTAATTAATTTGCCTTCAAGGTCTTTTTGGGCAATTCTCCCTTTTTTAATTCAAATCTGATATAGACATGTTTAAATTTTTTTATACATTGGAAAGAAGTAGACATTTTTAATTTGATATTAACATTTTTGGTTCAATTTTTATCATGAGGGGTTTCAAATGCAGGATGCATTCCAAATTTGAGTTAATGAAATCGATTTTATTGTTTCCGATCCATTCATTTGTTTAAATTTAAATTTGGAGTAAATCAACATTAACTGCTTTATTTGTATTTATATCCATGATTATATGAATTAAAATATTCATTCGATATGTGCATTTTATTATAATCAAGTTAATATGATGTATATGTGAGTATCATATTCCTCTATGTGTTTATTATCATATTCCCCTCTGATTATTTCGTATGAGTTGTGAATTTAAGTTGTTTCATCGCCTAAAAACCATAACAGAGCTAAAGAAGAAAGAGCAAACATTTTAGAAGTCACACATGAAATGAGTGCTGTCTTACTAATCTGGCGTTAATCTTAGTAGAATGCCCTCTAGCCAGTTAGGCAGGGTTCTGAGTTCAAGTTGATTCACATGCCAAAAAAAAAAAAAAAGTTCTTGGGAGAACTATCTGTGTATGATAATACTTAAACCTGACCTCGTTATATAAATAGTCATGTTAAAAAAAAATAGAGGTAGATTTATATCATTACAAGAAGCTAAGCAACTTGAAGCCGAAGCTTCTTTATTTCATTATGAGAAGCAAATGCAAGCAACACCTCTATTTTTTGCCACACCGTTAGCACAGCTTTTTATTCATATTTTGTTGGTATTTATGTTTATGAATGTTATGTAGATGGGTTTTATATAGGGAAAATCCCTTAAAAGGTACTTGGAAAGCATGAAAAGACAGATAAGTGCTCTAAATTTCTGAAATCTTGTAGAGGTGTTAAGACTGAACTAGAATTTATAAATTCAAAGGAAAATGATCAATTTACCCTTACTTATTTTTTTATTAAAAAAATAAATACTCCACCGGCAGGACACGGCTCCGGTGGGCCCCGCGGCAGCCGGCGGGCGCCGGACAGGGGCTCTGGCCAGGAAATATTCCTTTGTGAATAATTCCCAAAGTGGCGAACCTCCACCACTTTCATGCATATAAAGTGCATGACCATTGGGCTAGCAAAGTCCTATAATATATATACTACAATATATATATATATATAGTAATCTTTGATTTTTAACTAAGCCAACTAACAAGTTCAGATAAGAAATTGGCTAATTGATAAAAGGAATTAACAAGTTCATATAAAGATTTCACAATTTTCGTTTTTTAAGCAAAAAATCCACATACTCTCTCAAATCATTCACTAGTTCAGATAAGGAGTTTTCGAGTTCATATGAGGAATTAACAAATTGAGATACGGACTTCGCAACTTTTGTTTCAACCAAAAATTCACTTTCGCTCTCAGGCTATTCACAAGTTTAGATGAAGAATTCCCGCCTTAAGATAAGAAATTGACAACTTGAGATAACGAATTCACAACTTTTATTTAAATAAAAGATTCACTTGCGCTCTTAGGCCATTCACAAATTTAGATACAGAATTACCAAGTTTAGATAAGAAATTGACAAATTTTGATAAGGAATTCACAACTTTGCTTAAGTAAAAGATTTACTTGCGCTCTCAGACTATTCACAAGATTAGTTACAGAATTACCAAGTTTAGATAAAGAAATGACAAGTTGAGATAAGGAATGCACAATCTCATATCAGGAATTCGTAACCTTAGATAAAAATTTGTAACCTTATCTGAGCTTGTGAATTCCTTATCGCAACTTATCATTTATTTATTTACACTTGGTAATTCTGTATCTAAACTTGTGAATGGTCTGTGAGTGCAAGTGAATCTTTCACTTAAACAAAAGTTGTGAATTCGTTATCTCAAGTTGTCAATTTCTTACTGAAGTTGAGAATTCTTTATCTAAACTTGTGAATGACCTGAGAGCGAAAGTGAATTTTTGGTTGAAACAAAAGTTGTGAAATCCTTATCTCAATTTATTGATTACTCATATGAACTCAGGAATTTCTTATCTAAATTAATGAATGGTCTGAGAGAGTAAGTGGATTTTTTGCTTAAAAAATGAAAGTTGTCAAATCCTTATATGAACTTGTTAATTTCTTTTATTAATTTGCCAATTTCTTATCTGAACTTGTTGGTTGGCTTAGTTAAAAATCAAAGGTTACTATATACTCCCTCCGGTCTTAATTATAGGACATATTTATCTAACTTTGGAGAAATTAAAAATAATAGTTAATTTAATTAATCTTATTTATTTTTCTAAAATGTTCTTATTATAATGAACTCGTGTAGTTGAAGTTGAACCCATAACAACGATGGAAGAAAAGAACAAAATCTTTCATTGCAACGTGGTTCTTTTCTTAGCTTTTTCTCTTTTTTCTCAAGAGAATTTTTTTTAAGATTAGGGAAAAACGACGTGAGGGACACCTGTACTAAATAGAATATTGATATATGAATAATTTTTTTATTTTACTATTACATAACAATAGATTAAATAGCCAAGGGGAAGCACCAAACTTTTGGGTAATTTGGACAAATCCAGAATCTTATGATTCTATAGCTGAAATCGGTTATTGGAGGGATATGGAAAAAAATCAGGATTTTATGGTGGTGGTTTGTTAATTCATTTACCTGCAGCTGGGAATGCGACATTGATAGTGTTAAATTAATTTTCTTATCCTTTATTCTTATAAAAAGAAACAATAGAATTAAAGTGTATGTGGCATTAATGAATTACAAATATTACTCACTTTATAGAATACATATGTGTATTATAAAATTATTATTGTGTTTCATTATTATTGAGAAAGTATCAATTGGGGTATTTTGGGAAGAAATTGACAAAAATTAAAATTTTGTCCTATAATTAGGACCAAGATCAACTATCAAATATTGTCTTATAATTAGGACCGGAGGGAGTATATATTTTTTGCAGTATATATATTAAAGGACTTTGTTAGCCCAATGGTCATGCACTTTGGGAATTATTTCCAAAGCCTGGGAATATTCCCTGGCCGCTGCGGGGCCCGACGGCCGGTGGGGTACTTATTTTTTATTAAAAAAATAAGGAAAAATTAATCATTTTCCTCTAAATTTATAAATTCCTGCTCAGTCCTAACACTTCTGCGAGATTTCAAAAATTCAAAGTACCTGTTTGTTTCTTTAGAAGTCGGCTTCTGTCCACTGACTAATCATCAGCTACTCCTCTTTTTCTTTAAAATGCTGCACATGGGTAAGTAAAACGACAAGAGGAAAGGACCGTTGTGCAGGTTGTGAATGGGAGGCCGTCAATTAATGCTCTATTAATGGGATCATGACAAACAGTTGGATAATAAAAATTTAACAATTTTATGTCATGACAACATATAACAATGTTTAATGTATATTATATTTGTCTGAATCCACCGCCCTCCACTAATAATATTTAAGACTCCAAATTTAACAAAAGATAGAGAGAAAATAATTTGAAAACCAATTATGCTGAAAATTTTCATATTCATGGTTTCTTAACAATATTTTAAATCATCAATTTAGCTGTTAATTTTTTTTTTTTAATTTGAAATTTATTTTTGATGTTTATATTTGAAACTTGAATCTTTATAATTTTTTTGATAAGCTAATTTTATATAAAAACTAAGTAAAATTATACACAAACTATTAGGCCCCTTATATAAAAATCAAAAATAAATTTCAAATTAAAAAATTTTAACAGATAAATTGATGATTTAAAATATTGTTAAGAAACCATGAATATGAAAATTTTCAGCATAATTGGTTTTCAAATTATTTTCTCTCTATCTTTTGTAAATTTGGAGTCTTAAACATTATTAGTGGAGGGCGGTGGATTCAGACAAATATAACATACATTAAACATTGTTTGTTATATGTTGTCATGGCATAAAATTGTTAAATTTTTATTATCCAACTGTTTGCCATGATCCCATTAATAGAGCATTAATTGACGGCCTCCCATTCACAACTTTCACAATGGTCCTTTCCTCTTCTCGTTTTACTCACCAATGTGCAGCATTTTAAAGAAAAGGAGCAGCAGCGGATGATTAGTCAGCCGACAGAAGCCGTCTCCGTCTTTTTATGTTTTCCAAATACTGCCTCCGGTCCCACTACAAATTTTATCCTATATTTAGGATAGGAGGGAGTACCTTTTTAAGGGATTTTTTCTTTTATATATTGGGTTCGAATGTCATTTTCGGTGATAATAATAATATTGGGAGGCTTTAAGCGCAAAACGAAAAGATAAATTGTGGCTGCTGGGATTCAAGCCCAGGTCTCCACTGCCCCAACGTGGAATTCTTACCACAAGCTACAGCCACTGAGATGTCATTCTTTCCTTACAATTTTTAAATGAATAGATTGAAATAGGCAGGGCGGTCACAACTAAGAAGTATCAACAGCAGATTAAATGACAACGTATTTATTTCTTTTATCAAGACATGAGTGATGCGTCAATAACCAATACAGCAAGTCTCAAGTTGTATCCTAATAATTCCCTTATTGTATTTGGTGCAAAAGATATCAATTTATATATTTTTTTAAAAAATACTATACTATATCTTTTTCACATTTTAATTGTATTGAAATGGATATCAAAAATTGATAAAAAATAAAAATTACACAGAATCTAATAAATTGCATGAAGAGAGGGAGCCATAACAACCTAAAGTTAGCTTTTAGTGTTGGGAGTGAAATGGGATCTGAATGGAAGTTAAAGGCATGAACCTTAATTTAGTTTTTGTGTGAACCAATCTCATGTATTATATTGATTTTTGGCATAGTACACACGCAAATTTTATTTTATAAAATTAAATGCTCTTAATTCAGTTTTCCTGTCCCAATCAAAATCAAGGTATTAAAACCCGGACCGGGTATTGAACCATTCGGGGTACAGGGTTAAGGGTCAGTGGGTCAAACCGGAATCAAATCAGAACTAAATCGGGACCAAACCGGTGAATAATTGAAGATTTTAGGCTTATAGTATGAAATTCTAAAGGAAAAAGTTAAAAAAAATTTTTTTGAAAATTGGGACCTGGACCGGACCGGTCTACTAACCGGTTCGGCGGGTTCCCGGCCGGGGTCTGAGAACCCTGGTCGAAATACTGCAGGGTATAACCACTTGAATAATTAAACAATATACACAAAAATCTGCTATATATATATATATATAGTTTTCTTGGTAACACAATCATAATCACATAAGTAATTAATACAATACAAACAAAAATCAGCATGCCCGTTAGATCTCAGACGTACATCCTTATTTGATCGGAAGCTATAAATTATTTACATGCAGTTAATACTTCATAGGACCGAAATTGAAAATAGATTCTCTACTGTGCAGCAGAACTTCACTTAAAAACTAAAACGGAAAGGTACAAGTTCAACCCAATATGGCGAGCCCAGATCTGGTCACGCCATGGGCCATACAGTAGTAGCAAATGCTCTCAACTTACCAAAACCAGAGAAAATTGACCCATTGAATGATTCTCTGTTCAACAAACCAGTCTGTATTATCATAATTACATTGACACCCACCATCTGGCCAACCCTAGAACCAGGGAGTTTTCTCCATTGCACATATGTATTAGCATTTGAGAGAGTGAAACAGAAGTGGTACACAAAATCATGCAAACAATGATAAATCAATCCTGAACGAGCCACCACCCTCTCCTCTATGCCTGCACAAAGCAAGTCTCTTGCTAAACCAAAGTGATGGAACATTGTAAAACGGCTCGAACCCTATTAGCAGGATATCACAGGATGGACCTAACTTTAAGCAGTCATAAATCTCTTACTGTCACTTGAAATGATCTTGCCGTACAATTGTGATCAAGTTAAATGGAGCTCCATCTTCCTCCTTTTGTTTCCAAGGTTCACCATTGCCTTGGATATACCATTTCACTGTTGGAGACAATGGTGCGTATAAATCTGCATGAAGAAAATAATCAGAAGATGTCCCTGCCGAATACGGAAAAATATACAACTTTGTTATTTCAAGTTCCCTAGAATTTAATGTAAATACATAAAAGTATTGAATAAAGGGTATCAATAAAGCAGTAAGCAAAAAGATTTACTGAAAGAGCAGTAAAACAGTGAACCATTCCAGTCCAACCCCAGTTTTATAACTGATATGCATATTACAAAGCAAAAGAGCTGAATAGAGATATCAAAGGGCATTAATTACCTCTGACGCATAAAATTCAAACACAACCAAAGTGCTCAGAGTTAAAAAATAAGAAGTCCATTTTCAGTTATATTGCCACAGTCTGAATTTTAGTTAATATCATCATCAATCATTTAATTAAGATTACTCATAACAAGTTCCTAAGCAAACAATTAATTCCTCACTGTTTGAACCACCCAATGCCCCTCTTTCTGTACCTCCGTTGTAGCTCAAACGGCAGTATGCAGTGCCACATTTCTGTTGACAACGCAAGTCTACTCATGGAAATTTCTTAATCTATTATGTTACTCTGCTAAACTTATTAAGTAGCAATCATCCTTAAAACTACGACAGTGCAGGTATTAAATAAGCAAGGAGTGCTTTCAACGAACGTTAATTTCTTTCAAGTAATCAATTAGAAGTTGTATGATAAACGACTGACTTATATCTCCAAACCCTTCAGGAATGAATAGACCCGAGAATTCCCAACTCCCTTTTAATTTTATTAAGCCTCTAATCTCCTTTCCGCCATTTGACTTCTGTCATCAACAGCTGAGCTTCAATGAAAGAGCAAAACAGAATGGTTACTGTTTCGATTCGATGGGACAAGCACACATTCTCTGACATATTGCTAAAATCTAGTTATTTCATATCAATGTCTGTGCCCAACAACTGTCTAATGGCCTTTTTTATGTATGTGATATAATTAACCAATTTACTGATTTTACTCTTAACATATTTTAAGAAAAAACTATCAAATATTTTGTGGTAGTAGGATAATTCGTATATATAGGAATGAAACAAGTAATTTACAAGAAGAAATTTAAAAGCAACACTTCACATTATTTGAAAAGTTGTTTTAGCCACAGAGGCAACCATCAACATATCATAATCAAACCAACCAATGATGTTAGTAAAATGATAGCTGCCGAATTCTTGTTAATGACACATATGCCTATGAGAAATTAACATTCTCCAAGTCCTCCAAACTAAAATAAAAGGCACGGGGCATTACCTGTATTGGATAGAGAATCGGGCTCTCTTGTACTGTGCAATACAGCTGTTCCAGATAAAACAGTGATAAAACCACAAAGCTCTGATGCAATAGTGCTTACACTTTGACCGTTATAGTCCTAAATAAGAAGAGTATACATGGAAGGATTATAATTAGATGAATGAACCATAAAATCTCTCATTTTCTACATATTTGTCTATGTTATGGTAAAATACCAACCTTAAACATGATTGCACTGGCTAATATAGTAAAAGATGTGAACAAGGCATAGTAGGTGGGAGAAACAACTGCTGTGTTAAAAGTATCCAGCGCCTGCAACCATGCAAGAGTAGACCGCATCAAATACAAACAAATGGCGACAATTGAAGGGCAAGCTTTGGCACTAGTAATTTAAATCATAGGAATTCAAACTGCTAATAATCAGTTTCTGCATGAAATCAGATTAAGCATAACATGGATTGCTTCCAACTTGAACACCTAGAGTTAGAACCGCTAGAAAAGGTTCCTTCCTTTTATTGGTGACTTAAATTTAAAGACAAAAGGAGTGAAAATATATGCACAGAAATATGAAAGGAGATATGATAACAGGCAGCGGTCAAAGAATCAAAAAGTGGCAACAAGCTTATAGGGATATAATAACAGCCAGCAAACCAGATTGCTTCCTCACATCAATATATCTACACATGATTAGCAATGCAGAAAATCAACAAAGTAAGCTGGAAACTTTGTACATAAGTGATTATTACAAACTATTTTTTTAATCGCAAGCACTTAATAAATAATAAGAAGTTACAATTTGGCAGTCTCTTCTTTAGCTTCTTTGTCAATACATGTACTTCTTTGAGGCTATAGAAAAGAGTTGAGTGCGGTATTAATTCACTTTTCATCTATTTAATTCTGAACCACAATGACCATAATTTTGATGAGTTATTTTGAATTAAACAATTTTTGGAAAAAAAAAAATTGAATTAAACTATTTGACATTTTGACCACAAATGTAAGAAAACCAAAATTTGAGTTAAGTTTGATGTACAAGGGAGAACAGAACATGGGGGTGGAGAGGCAAGATGAAAGCAGAAAAGGAAGCAAGGAAGTACATGTATTTAAAACAGGGGTTTCAAAGTCATTGGTATTGGCAAATGAGTTTGGAAATTTTGAAATATTTTTTAAAATGTATCAGTGGTAATGTTCTTCTGCCACCTTGAATGAATTGAACGTTACTTTGAAAGAAAAACAACTATAAGGACACACAGTAAGAGATATATTAGCTGGGGAGCAGATAAATAGAGCTGAATTTTGGTAGAGTTGTGATAACCATTCTTTCTTGAATTAATCAAAAAGATATTCTTCATTAAATGTGTAAAGTATTAGCCTGTATCATTTCACATGACTAAGACAAACAATTAACATGCCTTAAGAGATCTTCTACCTCACTGGCATACATTATTAATCTATAATACAGGATTATGTAACAGGGTGCCAAAAGAGTATATGAAATATGCAAAATCAATATTCACATGAAAAAATCCATCACACTACAATAAACTGACCATATTAAGATAATTTAATTGAATTATGATGCAGGTAACAGCAGCCATTGCAAAAATCCATGTTTGGAAGTATACAGCTTGATTTCTTCCCTCAATTGTAAGTTTGATTGCAGTGCCAATAGCTTTTACACTCATGACCTGTGAAATATGGGATCTCATTAGCAATGTAAATCAAACAATGGCCTTTGGTTTGAGACTGAGACAACAACATCGTAATTATAGAAATAATTCAAACAATAAAACCATTACATCTTTAACGCTCACGAGATATTTAGAAGAGTCACTTACTGTCAAAGAGCCGATTACAGAGCATATCCCGACATAAACAAAAACATTAGCTTGGCCATATCGGGGGGCACAGTATAAGATCAATACCAGTGATACAGCTACAGCTGCAGCAGTATACAAGAGAAAAGCTGTGCGCCAGACAGAAAATATTGATTAGAAAAAAACAATCCGTATAACTCATGCATCTAGAGACACCATACTTGATAAAAGAATCAAACCTGAGAAGGATACCTGGTTGAGTGGCCAATTCCCATATTTCTAGTACAGAACTAATAGACTGCTCTTGAGGAGCATGGAGTACAATAATGGTGGATCCAACGATGCACAGAAGACACCCCATCATACCCATTTTTCGAAGCCTCTCACTCAACAAGAAATGTGCTAAGACAGCACTATCCATATCCATATAGTGTTTAAGAAAATGATTAAGCCGGTAGGTAACTCCAGTAGGTTATAATAAAGTCAAAAGCAATCAAGAAATCAATCATCAGAAATAAATATTACCTGACAATAATACTCAAAGCACCAAGTGGTGTCACAAGCACCGCAGGGGCGTAAATATAAGCCACAAAATTGGCGACCTCTCCGACAATCACTTAAGGTAATTACAAAAAAAAGAAAATGAGATTCGAAATTACTAACTCGTAAGACATTAATTAGGTTCTTCGCTTACTTGTAATCAATTACAAAATCAAATCAAATACTAATAGCAACTTACTCGTAATCATTCCGATCCACCAGAGAGGCTCGAGCAGATAACCATATCCTCCAACACCTAACATAAATGGAAGAACGAGTAGGGGTAATGCACAAAACATAAAGATCGGCAACATGCACAAAATGCAATTTATAAGTTTTCAAAAGGACTGACCGGCACGAACACCGTTGGCTGCAGCCCGTCGGAGGCCCTTTTTCTTAATAATGAAGCTGGAGCCAATAAAAGCACTGGAAACGACGGCCAAGACAAACCCCTTCAAATTGCTCGAGAACATCTATATAGTCTATCTATGAATATAATCACATCCGGCGATAAACACTAGTACGACGACGACGAAGATAACAGAAGCTCCTCCTCCTTGATTGGCTAAAACTCGTATCAAAATTCACACAATTCGTAACCCTAGAAAACAAGTAGAATCGCATAAACTCCTCGTAGATTCCTTACTGCTGGCCCTCAACGAACGCAAGGCGACCCACGGTCCCCTCTCTCACTGTCCGCTGATTATCTTCCTTTTTTTGCTTTTTTTTTTTGTTGTGAAATTGGATGGATTTTGGTGAAATTGAAATCTGGCGGGTGCTCGCCTTATCTCCGATTTGGTCAAGGTCAATGATTAAGGAATGGAGCAATTGGAAAAATGGTGAGGAACAGTGCATCGTGGACAGTGAAAAGGAAAGGTCGTTATGAGGTGAGGTGTTTTTGTTTGCAACGCCACGTCGTCTCGTCTTGTTCATCTCTCACCGGCCGGTCTTTTTTTTTTTTTTAAATTTTATGAACCCACTTTATTTTGTTTTTTCCCGGGAGGCCATTTAAATCATGACAAATAGGCTAAGGACACGTCACATGTGCTCATTCCTCAAAACGTATGGAATATGTCGATGTACCTGGGGCAGCTGTACTTGCTCCCCGGAGGTCCCGCGATTCACTCCCTTTACGTTGATTATAATAGTTTTTTTTTTAAAAAAATAGGTGTTTATTATATAAATTGGGATAAAATTCTTCTTATATATTTATCTCTCATATATCGTAAATTATAATTTATAAATATTTATAAGTAAAAAATAAGTTATCCTAAACCAACGTTATATGTTATTAAATTAATTTTTAATGGTTGAGATTAATTTATATTTAAAAATTGGATAGGAATAGTTTATTACGATATATTTTTATTATAATAATATTCTTTATATAATATTAAATCCGAATCATTAAAAAGTAATCTAACAATAAACACATTTAATAGAGACTAAATGAAAAAAGAAATCAATAGAGTGACCCTTCCCTCAAAATATCCGATACCACGGACCATTGTTAAATCACAGAAAATAATGAAGTTGAACTATTATGTGAGTGTTTGAATGGGTGAATATATAGCATTTAAGCTATTTTTCATGTAAATCGAGATAAAACTCCTCTCACATATTTACCTTATATACCGTAAATTACGATTAAAAAATTATTTTTAAACATTTCTATTTCTATTTCAAACACACACTGCAACAAATAATTACCGTCCCGTGAGTGGTTGGGATCACTTCCTAGTTCACGTGCTCCAGTGAGCCTTTTCCCCCACAAACAAAAATAAATAGTATGGTTTAAAATATAAATATAAGTATAAATCATTTATAAAATAATTAATATTTATTTTTTAATTTTATTTTTATAATTAATACTTATTTTTAATTTTATTCGCTTGTTAAATTTTCAAACACTTTCTCCAATAAGGGTAAAAGTGGAAAATAAATTTTAATTTATAACATATTTAATGAGTTAATTGTCATTTCTTATTTTTAGTGAATTAGTTAAAATGCCCTATATTATGAATTAATTAAAATACCCTATATTATAAATCCGGAAAGTAACTAAATACTCCCTCAATGTAAGATCATTTTTGAGTTTGTCTTAATCATAAATATTTTTTTTTTCTATTTTACCCTCAATTAATTATTATATTTATACATACATTCTCTTTCATACACTTTGGTCCCGCAATTAACTACATACATTCTCTTTCATACATTTTGATTCTATTTATAAGACAATTTTAATTAAAAATTTTGATCCTTATTATAAGTTTATTTTTAAAGTAATAAATGTATTTGTACATGTTTGCCCCTATCAATTGCAATAAATAAAAAGAATTTATTGATGTTGACTTTTGAAACCAATCAAAGATAAATACAAAATTGAAAATTTAATCCATAATTAATGAATTAATTAAATCTCCTTAACATACGAGAGTTAATTAATTTATATTTATAAATAGGATCAGAATGATATACATTTACCCGCGTGATTCATGAAAACTGGGCAATTGGTATACCAGCTTGTTTTAACAAGATGGGGAGAGTGGGATTTCTGTGCATCAATTGTTGGTTCGCCTTGAATTACTTAAATCATACTAACTCATGTCTTTTAATATACGATATAATTAATTTTTTTTTGAGATATTAAAGAAGTTAAATAAATTACTATAGAGTAATTATATTTATCTTTTTTCTTCAAATTAATTTACTTGACTTATAAACTAATGTATAATTTTATGATACAAACATATATTATGATAAAATAATTTACTTAGTTTTTTTAACCTCTTAAAAAAATGTTAACTTAGTCTTATATTAAGGACCAGAAGGATTATATCTCATTTACTTTAAGCCTCCTCCAACTCAAAGTCAGTGCAATTACATACTAATAATATTTATGAACGTCTTTGTTTCGCGCAAAAAAAAATATATATATATATATATATGAACATCTTTTATCCTACTAAAATCATTTCATGCTGCCCGTGGAACACGAGGGGTTTTTTTATTGTAGGTTTATTCAACTCTATACAGTATACACATTCTCACAAAGCTTCTTTCTATAAAAGATCAAAATATTTTTTGTTTGTCCACCCAGTTCACTAGAATTTTACCCCGACTACATCTTAATCCGACCCGCATTGCGCACCTGATTAGGGTGGGAGAGTCTCTCAATGAGAATTTTCTGCATACACAAGGCTTGAACCTGAGACTTTACTTAAACGGAACCAAGTCGCTTATCACTTAGACCAACTCCCATTAATAAAAGTTCAAAATATATTAAGCATACAATAAAATGATTAGACTAACTTGGGCTGCATTACATGTTAGAGAGAAACGAAACAAACGACACAAAGGAAACCAACAAACAACGAAACAAAAGTAAAACACATAATACAAACGAAATAACAAGACAGCGAACAGCTTCGACTTCGAAGAAGACTTGCAGCCATAAAAAGAAAGTCACCCATTGCTACCAGCGGCGCCAATAGAGTGAGGATGAATTGAGCAAGAACAAAGTGGATGGTGCGCGTTGCAGCATGTCTCCCTAAGGACATGGGCCACCCAAGCGAACCAATGAAGTTCATGGCTTCCTGTAGGAAGAGAGAGGTGGCAGTCAAACAAGTCCAGTTGCCAAAACTAGAGCAAACTGAGTATTCCCCAACTCCACACAATGCATATGAAAGCAAAGAAGACCCGAGCAACAAACCTGCATAAAACCACAAATAGAGACCGAACCAAAGCCAGAGTTAAACGAACAAGTAGCCTAACCATGAAAAAGATAATCATGGCATTGCCCATTCCATGATTATTGATGAATCACACGGTCATGGGGGTGATGAAGCTGGTCTTTTTGGCAAAAGAATCGCAAGAACCTAGAGAAGAAGATGCTTTAAGAACACATTGGGAACCAAAGTAAGCAGGTTGAGGAGAACCACGAAGTCGACGACGTCCACCACGAAAACCATAAACAGGACCCTCAAAGGAGGTATGGAGAGGAGTAGTTGGGCTAGAACCACTAAAGGCAGAGATTTCATCAACAAACTCGAGAGCTTCATCTCTGGTATATGCTTTGATCCTCATGTAGATAGAGGTACCATGGTTGTGCACAAGTAGTGATTGATCAAGCTCCCTCGAATAAGAGACGGGAGGCTGAGGATAAAGAACTTCAAGTTGATCAATAAACGAGGAAGTGGGAAGCACCCCTGAGAAGCATGCACGTATAAAAAGCTGCTAGCGAGGTTCTTGAAAACCATGCATGCACATAAACCCATACAACCAACAAAACCATTCATATGGATCATCAAACCAGGCAGCAGAGCCAACTCGCACCACAGTACGCTCCATTGCTACATGCATTGCACTTTCACTAAGTTTAGGATCAATGAAGAAGAAGATGTTCCCCACTAATATATGCGGAATCATACAACCCGCTTGGCGCCAGTGATAGAGAAAGGCATAAAACATAGACTTCAAGAAGAACGAGAAGTGGCGATGATCCGTTGTTCTGATGTTCAAAGCTCTAGGGTGAACAAGAAGCTCCCAATGTCTTTTATATATATAGCACTCGATGGACTTGAAGAAAACACAAAGGTCTGAATGGAGCAATGCACAATATGCTTGCGAAGGCCTCTTAAGAGAGTAAAACATCAGCCTATAAGGAGAACCAGGTGCACGACGTTGTGGCAGTGCATGAGATCATGAAAAGACCAAGGTATGAAGGTAGAAGGAACATTAGAGTGATACCGATCCATCGAGGGAAGATGAAGCAAAGCCTCATCAAATCCAACCTCCTGGCAAACAATTAATACCTTAAAAGACGAACTAACTATCTTAGTTCGCTTAACTAGAGAGTTAACAAGATGAGTCCCTTTATGCTTACTAGGAATTAGCCAACTAGAAGGAGAAATAAGGCTCACAGGGGTAAAAATGAAGGCAAAGGCTCAGAGTAGACCGATTCATCAGCAACATGGGCCACAGTAGGAGCCCAAAGTTTACAACCCATATCCAAACGCACAGAGAGAGAGTGACTATGATGGTGAATATGAGCTGAACGAGGGCCCACGTAGGATTAGCGCAGAGAGTTTATGGACTTGGAGCAATGTCGAGGTTGCAATGTAACATCCTAATTTTTATTTTAGGATTTAATCATAATTAAGAAGGAATTAATTATGATAAATGAATTTATCATGTAATTATTGGGATAAAAAAATTTATCCAAAACAAAATTTATAAAAGTAAAAGAAATAATAATAGTAGTGGTAATAATAGTTATAAGTTTAAAAAATAAGAATAAAAATTAAAAAAAAATAAAATTTAAGGGTTAATATAACTTTTGGTCCCTGAAGTTTGATTTAATTTTGGTTTTAGTCCCTCAAGTTTGAAACCGGTGGTTTTGATCCCTAAAGTTTTACTCGATTTTGGTTTTAGTCTCTCAAGTTTGAAAAGGAATTGATTTTTTCCTGGATCGGGTCGGGTTTCAAAAACGGGTCGCCAAGTCCTTTTCAAACTTGAGGGACTAAAACCAAAATCGGGTGAAACTTTAGGGACCAAAACCACCGATTTCAAACTTGAGGGACTAAAACCAAAATTGAATCAAACTTTAGGGACCAAAACCAAAATTGGATCAAACTTCAGGGATAAAAAATTATATTAACCCAAAATTTAATTAAAAAAAAGGAGAGTGGTATTTTAAATATAAATAAAAAAAATATATATATATATATATATATATTATAATTCGAATGGAGGGGGTATTATTAATGCCCAAAACCGAACTCCCTCCTCTTATATTTAAAACCCGCGCCTACTCCCTCTAGTTCCTTCGTTCTTTTTTCTGTGACACAGGTGATAGAGTGAGAGAGAGGCAGACGTTGGGGGGGGGGGAGCTTGAGTTTCCTCTAAGATCTTTGGGTAAGTAACCTACCCTCTATTTCTAAATTCCTCCTCTTATGTTTAGTTTTTTTGAAAGGTAAAATCTAGGGTTTTGTTAGATTTTAAGGTTTTTTTTTTTTGGTATTTCAATTTATTCTTTAACTTTTAATGGCACTAATGAGATAAGAATAATGATCGATATAGATTATTTTTAACTAAATGGTTGATTTGAAAAACTTAAAGTTAGGTTTTGGTTTGAAAAATTAAGGTTTATGACAATGGGTCCTTTGAATTCAAATTTCTATAATTATTTTTAGCTTATCGGAGTTTATATTGAGGATTAAATAGATTGAATATAAGATTTATAAGGAGATGTGAGTATTAGAAATTTTTGGAGTGAAACTTTAATTGTAGAAAATGAGGTGTTTTGAATAAATTGAGGGGATTGTTATATTTTGATGATTTTAATAAGTGAGAAATAATTTATGAATTAAAGAAATATGACTGTAATGAAAAACTGATGAGAATGTTTAACTATATATATATATATATATCATGATTCTAATAACTCAATGAGTTACTAATGTGTAGTAAATTGGTTGTTGTAGATTGATTATGGCTTGTGATTAAGCTCTTGGATTATGTGTATTTTGGTAATACTTAGGTTTGACAAGAGATAATCACTTTCCTCTTGTTATGCATGCTTGTATGATGTTTCTGGGTGATTTTTGATTATATAGAACTGCAAATTTGCTATTGGTATGTGATATGGACTATGAAATTATGTTGTTAATGAAATTGTCTTGTGGGATTTATTTTCATTGAGAAATGACAAGTGATAACTTATGAATTAATAATGGCATGTGATAACCCATTGTTATTATATCTCTTGAGTATTTATATGAGAGGGGATTGTTGACGTTGATTTGATGGGAGTTATTTATAGAGAAAATAAGGGGGTGAGTTCTTATACAAAAAGAAGAAATAATATGGTGAGTTTTCAGGTGTATATTAGTTAGTCCTTTGACCCATTTGTATTTAGTAGGGCCTTGACACTCCGCTAATACATTAGAAGGAGAACCCATGTGTTGGAATTGGTAGGCACAGCGGAAGAATTTAAAATTTTTTGTCAATTCCAATCGAGGATCTATCAACGGAGTTTAAACAGAGTTAGGAAGAATCGTACCTTTTCGAATTTAAGGTTTTTTGATCTTTAAGAGCCAACACCTCAGGTCCGCTCCTTCTACTGGTATCCGCATAAATTCTCTCCAACACAGACTACATGCTAGCCCCTCCAATGTCTCCTAGGGTTTCCCTTGCGGCTCTAAATTCTCATCCATGTCTGAGTTTTTCTGCTCTATCAATTTTATAACCCATGGGCCATATTCGAATTTCAAAATTTTCAAAATTAATCTTTATTAATTTTGAAATTAATTAACAATTAATTATCTTGATGAGCTAATTAAATAAATTCAGTTGAAATTAAATATGCCCAACAGTTTTAATTTAACCTATTTATTTAATCTAAATAAAGAGTCATTAGATTTAATTTATCTTAATAAAACTAAATTTAAAATTAACACAATATAATAATATCATATAATACACACACACACAGATATAAATATGTATTTCAAAAATACACACACACACACACACACACATATATATATATATAATATTATTAATTTTATTTTCACGAATTTTATATTATATATCTATATAAATATAAAATTCATTCACCCTAGATTAAACATTATCTCGTGTTGGACCATTCTTGTGTGCGACCCTATAGGCCCATACAAAGTTGGCAGTGGGTCAATAACTTTACTGATCCATAAGTCGCAAGCGGCATCTAGCAAGACATTACGACTACACAATTCATATGAGGATCGTTAACACGATGCAACCTGTCATACAACCATGTCATATCCCTTTTATCACACGATATATCGGTCAAGGATGAGGCATGGATAATGTCACCCTCTTATTCTTGACCATTACTTTCTTGATTCCTGAGTAATTTGACAATAGAAATGGAAACTCCTTTCCATCGTAGTATGTTTATACATTTCTCAGACTCGCTCATCCAGGGGCCCAATAATATCTCTCTACTAATGTGAGGGACAAATTCCATCTTGATCATTCATATTCCTCTGCATAAAAAACCATCAAGTCTGATCGTAGCCTTTATCATCACCCAGTCAAAAGTAACTTTTGACTAGTTCAAAGCTTAACAACTCTCATGTAGGAATCCATGATGACCTCAGGTCAAAGGGTATTGTGACGTGGTTGTACATGAGAAAAGTTTATGACTTGATCCATGTAGCTTTTTTATAATGGGTCGGTCTAACACCTTGTACTTTTACAAGTGCCTAAGACTTTAATTCGTATCTCCATATCTTATCAAAGTCATACTGGTCTTGTTTCATTTCTACTCTCGCATGGACGACCGACCAGGAATATTTTAGAACAATCTTTATGATTTATCCAATGATACAATTATTACAGTTAATATGCAAATAATATGATAACATAATGAAGAAATTCATTAAATACTAATGTTTAAAGTACAATGATTGGCCTTTAGGGCACAATTTCCAACACCATGGTCTGGTCTTTTACTCTGTGGATTTTGGCTGGTCCATGCACTTGATTAGTGAGCTTGTTGAGTTGAACTTCTACTCACATGGGTGAGTATTAGCCCATGGGTTTAGTCAGAGGAAATAAGGGAGGTTAGAGAATAAATCCTTGTGAATTGATTGTTGTGCACCCATATGATAATATGAGAATGAGATTATGCTATTATGAATTGACATACATATAACCATGTGACATTTTTATAACGTTATAAATTTATAACTGTTCCACTTGACATCTCACGAGTACTTACTCGAATGCTTGATGAGATGGATTATTAGTTACTGAAGCTTTTGTCTCACCCCGTTGATTTAATATTTTTCCAGGTAATAATTCTCGTGTGAGTCCATCAGGTAAGACTCCGGAAGCTTAAGCTATTTCTGCTAAGAATAATGCTTCCATCTTTTTGGTATAAGTTAGATTATTGTATATTGCCACGTTAGGGCTCATTTTGCATACTTTGAGTTATTTTGAAGATTCGACGCAGTAACTATATACTTTTGATTTTTCTGTGACTGAATAGCTCTTGATGATTTTGGGTGGCCTAGAGGCCTTATGATTTGTTTTAAACTTGTGGATTCACAACTTGGTCTGATTTGAATACTTTGATATATGATGACGTATTATCCAAGTTAAAGAGTTTTGGCTTGGTAGTGAATATTTATTTTGGGCCTTATGAAGTTCAAAGCCCAACTATGTGCATGATAATATTTTGATGAATGGCTTGATCAAAGCCTTAGTTAATTATTGTTTTAAGGAAAAGGTTTTACAGGCAACCTAATATTGTCGTAGCCACAACAAATTGAAGACACGTGTTCAAACATGATGGAGATCATAGCCGCCTTATTAGTGGGAGAAGAAGCCGAGGCTCGAACATAAACCAATGTGAACCTAAGCAAGCAGCCTTAATACGAAAACCACCAAGGTGGAATTGGGAAGAGAAATCCACACATAGTAGAGACATGAATTGTGATGCAATAATATCAGCCACCTCTTTTGTATAAAACTTCAAATGTAGATTGAAAACTTGAATCCAAATGGAGAAAGTGAGCACGGCTGAGTTGAGATATTAGGGCATTTAGGGACCAAGGGTAAACCACCATAGAGAGCCCTTGTAGAATCCAGAAACCGTGATCAAGAATAAACCTGCAGTTTTCGATGGACAAAAAAGTGTAGAACATAGCAGTTGCTGTAACCCCCTGCCTTAATTAGCGTAATTATAATTCAATATCACTTAATTAAATTGGTTTAGAGACCGTCGAATAGTTCAAAACTCATTTAAAACTCCCTTTTATAGTGGGGACTTTACAAAATTTTCAAAACTTCTTCTTTATCCTGGTCTCACGTTCAAATATCGAATAGAATTACCTGTGCAGTTATATCACATTCATATATCAGAGTGTACGATAAAATCCCGGCAACCCCCGGGTTCATATAGATAGTCTAAGGGTTTCCAAAATTCCCTACTAGGGGATTACACAACCGTGATCAGAATATTATTTACAACCCAAAAATAATATACAGTAATCCAAAATCCAAGTAGATAACAACTATCCCATATTACCCAAAATCCCTATCCGCTCTTGGTTGGTCGCTTTCCTCTTAAGCCACTTGCCCTGTCTGAAATGTTAGTCATTGGAAAGAATGAGATTCAAAAGAATCTCAGTAGTAACAAAATCACTCATACAATATGTAAATATATAGCAGGTAAGCAAAACACAACCAATCAACAACAATAGAACATGCTTTTCACCACAAGCGACAGCACTCATGGCTGTATAATAAAGTCACCAGCTTTCGCTGTATAATATAGTCACCAGCTTTCGCTGTATAATGAAGTCACCAGCTTTCGTTGTATACACAAGTCACCAGCTTTCACTGTATAATATAATCACCAGCTTTTGCTGTATAATGAAGTCACCAGCTTTCACTGTATAATATAATCACCAGCTTTCACTGTATAATGAAGTCACCAGCTTTCGCTGTATACACAAGTCACCAGCTTTCGCTGTATAATATAGTCACCAGCTATCATTAGCTGTATAAGCAGCAACATCACAACTTCATCACAACTCATCACAGCACATGACCAACATACATACAATACATTTTCACAAAGTATAAGGGAAGTGTCACTACCTTGTTCTTTCCGGACGTTCTCTGGTATCGTTGGTTCACGAGTAGGGCAAATGTCGATCCCTATAAACCAAATCAGGGACAACCAATCAATCTCTTTTTCAAGTTCTTAATTCCATAATACTTTAAGTTGGTTATCATTTGAACTCTTTAGGTAACTATTTTAGGTCTAAACATATGCCTAAAGGGTTGGGAAAGGCTATACCAAAAACCACCTTTCAAAAATGCAAAACACTGATTTTTGGGGGTGGGCCGCGGCCCACAATCCACGGGCTGCGGCCCAGAAAATCTAGTTTCTTGGCTGAACTTCCAAAAATCATAACTAATTCCAAAAAAATCGAAATGGGGTGATTCCAAAGCCAAATGAAAGCTATTTAAGTCCTATTTCAAGGAAAAATATTGACCATAACTAGAAATCACCACAAAAGTCCAGATTTACCAAAAACCTAACATTGTGCCAAAACAGGATCCAGTTTTGATGCCAAACTTTGGACAGTTCAAACTCCCAGCTCAAAAAGCAAAATGACACAAAATTTATGTCCATTTTGAAGCTTGAGAAGTGAAATTAAAAACTGGAAAGTTTCGTAATTTTATGACATCATTTGGTCATTCAAAAAACCAACACAAAATGACTGCCCAGCACAGACCCTCAATTGACAGATTTTCAGTTTTTCACAATTGCTTCAAATGGTTCCCATTTTCACATAAAACACCATTCCCACATAAAATTTCACAAGAAATCCATTGGAAACACTAGAACCACCAAATTCACATCACATTTACACATATTTAGTTCTTGAGCACATTGCAACACAAAACCACATACAAGACTCCACATTGCAATTGCTTTCCATTTCAAATTCCAAACTTATTCCAATGGCACAAAGGCACAACATGACACCAATTGCTACCCAAAACACCATCCAATTCATTCATTTTGAAATTACACTAAAATCAGGGCAAAATCACAAAATCTCAAGACCAAACTAATGACTACAATCAACATACCAAAAGGTTCCAAATACTCACATTAACTTCTTCCCAAGACTTGTTCTTGATTTCCACCACTTCTAAATTTTCCCAAGCTTTCAAACACCACAAATCAGAAATATGAAACCATAGGAATGAAGCTCTTGACACTATGAATAATGTTAATGAAGAACACTTGAGCATTTAGAGACAAATACTCACCCAAAACTCAAGCTTTTCCTTTCTCTTTCTTGTTCAAGGTGGAACGTCCATGGAAGAGAAGAGAGAGGGAGATGAAATAATGAAGAAGCATCAGATTTTTTGAGCTCTTAACACTCTCTTAGCCGACATTTAGAAGTGGAGAGAAGAGAAAAATAACTTTTGACCATTTGACCCAATCAATGGCTCTCATGGTGACACTTGTCAAAATCTTAATCCATCACCCATGAGTTCACAAACACACACATACACTTGATTCCACCCCTTGGTCTTTCAATCTTAGCCATTAATCTTGATTACTAAGAAGTATTCTTAATGGTATCTAACCAGTCAGTCGGTAAATTTACCGTTTTGCCCCTAATTATCACAATGCACGATATATACTTCAAAAGTACTCAATTAATATTAATTACATTACTTTGAAGTTGCTAATCCTTGGTCACAATCCAGGATATTACAGTTGCCATGATGTTGTACGACTTGAATCTCCCAGTGAAGGGAAATAAGAGATTGGATCTTACGTACATGCACCAAATGAGAAGAGAGCACCTTAGCAAGCAGGAAGTGGGAGTGCCAGTGCTCTAAGCGAGCAGGATTACATACAAGAAAACTCCAACGACGAGAAGATTGCATCATAAACCACCAATAAAAAAGAACTAATCCAACGAACAATCCCACCAACAGCCAAATATAATCCAAGGGATACGATCCCAGCAAGATGAACATGAAACAAAGCAGTAGACAAATCTACTGCCAAAAGAGAGAAAACAGCTCTCTCCACTGACATCAGCTCCCCTCAAACAACTAAAAAAAAACACATTCTCACAAATCTCAGTATATCATGAGATATAATCAAATAGTTATTTGTAATATCATTTTGAGTCTACAATATGTGCATGCAATTCATGGAGTCAAAAGCTTGGATCAAATTTTTAGGTTTTTGTGTTTCGTTCCCACGGGAAATATGCATTATTTGATTGGTCAGAAAAAAAAATCGATTATTCAATGGAAAAGGTTGAGAATTCTTATTGCGGGATGCTTATTCAATGGAAAATATTTTTTATCTTATATATAAATTACATCATCAAATTATTTTTTGAGTAAAATACTAAATAACATTAGAACAATATCATAGTACAAAATAAGCTCATCATTCTAACTTTCCCCACCACCTTCCCCCTCTTAAGAGATAAGAATTTTGATCAATGATACAAAAAGTACTATCAAGATTATGGGAACGATTTGCTAAATAATCAGTATTGAGTTTGTCTTCCCTATGCATATGATGAAACAAGATCTATCATTCCTTATGAACACTAAAACAAGCATCATCAACAATATCCTTAAAAGGATGTACGTGCGCCCGCGCACACACACATGTATGTATATATTACAACCCCTAGTATGTTGATTGATAGCCATTAAGCAATGAAAGAATAGATGGATTTTCCTAAAACCTCTATTCCAGCACAAGTTGAGGCCATTGATGATTGCAATCATCTGTTCTATCGTAAGGGGGAACATTTGTAAGCTTGCATCTATATCTACTGATCCAACTATTAGATTCATTTATTATGACACCTCTACATCCACTTCTGTCATCTTGTAGCATTGAGCCATCTATCTCAAGTTTGATTCTCCTTCTTCCATTATTGTTGCAATACCCTCAATTGATGGTGCACCTATATTATATATAGCACAATGGTGTATTAATTCATGGTCTAAACATGCTATCATTTGCATTCAAGTGATCGTTTGTATTAGGGGTACCAAAAAGTTGATTACATCGAGCCACTTATATGCCCCAACAAATATAGCCAAAAATAGCCCATGGGACCTTTCTAGTGTGAGGCAAACTTCATGCGTAAGATTCCATGTGACCCAAGTAGCTCCCTGGTTGGAAGAAAAGGCATTCCACATGGGAGGTTTGACTATCTATTTCCGTATGTCCCTTACATTCAAACATTCAAGTAGTAGATACATTGAGTCCTCCTCTTAGTGGCATCCAAACGAATAGATTGCAGTCTTCAAGTCCTATAGTCCTCTTGAGTTGCATTGTGTGAACGACTCTATTATGAGAAAAAAGCCACAAAAAATTTAATCTTGTGTTGCCACTTGCAAACGCTATAGATGCTTCCAAACACTATCCACACACTTGTGTGTACATGTAGAAAGGAAATGATAGGCAAATTTAATAGCAAATAAACTATAAGGGGATGGTTTTTAGTATATTTTATCCTCTAATCGTCTATTGATCCCACTCTCCTTAAGGCCCCACATAATCAGCCACACATTCATCTCGATCAATCTCAAACCTAGGAATTAAATCAATTAAGGGTATTCTGTCCCAAAAAAAAATCAATTAAGGGTAATTACCTTTGACAAGTTGTCAAACTAGAAGGATGTAGACAAACCATTCCTAATTTTTCTACAGCCCCCTCATCACATTACTTAGTTATATAAACATATAATGTTACTTATCTTTTGTTATTGTGTAAAGTTTGTTCTTAAGTGATATAATGTATATTAAATAAACTTATAAAATGATGTTGACTTTTTTTTTTCTTGTTACTTGGAGAAGCATGGAGACTTTAAAAGTTAAAAGGTTCACATTTTTTAAAAAAATAAAATACTATTAGAAGTGCATTATACATATATATGTTGGCCATCTATTAGTACATTACACACACATATCAGTCATTCGCACTTTCACATAAATTCATATTTACACTTACACATGTATACAATCTATTATCCAATTCACAGCTGTACATTCTAAAAAAAATATGAAACTTAAAAATTCGTTATATTTTGATTTTGTGAATTTCTTAAAAATTTTGAATTACCTGTGCATTGTGTACAGGAAATGCCCTGGTTTATAATTTTTTAAATAATTCAACAGAAATAAGATAAATAATGTTTTTAAAATGTAATTTCATTAAATTATAAATATTGTATATTTATGAAAAAAAGTATACTTCATCCAGTTATAAAAGTATGAACTAGATAATTAATTCAAAGATATTAATAAAATTAATTAATTTAGTTACTTATATTAAATATGTGTTAGTTTTCCCAAAATACACCCTTTAATAGTTATTTCCATTGGTAAAAGCCCTTTTAATATACATAATAAATTTGGATGGTTTGAGAAAAAATTATAAATTTAGAAGAAAAAATAAATTGAAATATTATATTTAAGACTAAATTAGAAAGATGAGTAAATATTAATAATAATTATTAATTAAAGGCCTATAATTTTTTAGGCATATATATCTTCTTATTGGAGGTAATCAAGTTAGAGACACAGAGCTCATCGACAATGTTCTCATATTGATGAGATTCAAACTTATAGCCTTTTGGTTTTGAATTAACCTCTTTATTAATTGGATCAATCTTTGTGGATTAATATAGTACGAGCTACTAATTCAGAAGAATAGAGGCAAATGTGAAATCGAGGTTGTCTCGGGGAGGTGAGGAGAGCGGGCTTAAATACTTTTTTTGGTTGGAGGTATTTAAATTTTGGATAGGAATCTAAAATTTAAAAAAAATGAGAGAATAAATTTTGGATAGAAATCCAAAATTTAAAAAGATGAGAGGGTATTTAGGTTTCTCCGTCCAAAATTATAATTTACCCCTTCCCCTCCCTCCCCCTCCCCTCCCCACCTTTCCAACCAAACACACCCTTGCCTGTGAGAGTAGGCGCGTGGTTGGCCCATTTGAATTCGCGCCCACCCATTTCAATGGCGTCGCGAAGCCGGGACGAGGAAGGAAGGAAAAAAGAAACAAAAGCGAAGCTGGCCAGAAGACTGAAGAAAATAAATGGTTGAATCCTTGAAATTTGAATGGTGAGTGAGTCCTATTGTACACATTGTACAATGGAAAGAAGAGAAATAGCTGTCACATCGTTGGCCGAGTAATCCCACCTCGCCGGACCTTAAACTTGACCTTAAACCCCACCCAGCAATCTTCATCTTCCTACTTTGAAATTCTCTTCCTTTGTTCTCTTCTTTATGATAAAAAAAAAATGATTTCCCTTCTACTCCTTCGGTGTTGTCTTTTTATATTTTTCTCGGCGCACAATTGGTTGTTTCCTTTGGACTTTTTCTTCCTCATTTTCCAATCCTCAAGGCTTCTCCCACAGGTCTCTTTCTCTCAGTCTTCCTATATTGTTTTGTACCTCAAATCAAACCCAGTATCACGGAAGACGAATACAGACACATTCCGGGTCTTCTAAATTTATCACCGTTATGGATGACATCTGTCGAAGTTCAATTGTAGCTCCGGTTATCTGAAGCTATGGGGGCTTTTTGTTCGAGATCAGGCAGTGTTGACAAAGCCCAGACGGATGACCATTTTGATGATAATAAATCAAATAAGGATGGTCCTCAGTCTAGCATGCCTAGTGAGCTTGCGACTTCACCTCAGAATGTGGAGAACTTGCAAGAACCTGTCGAAAATAGAGGGATTAATGCAGAGACAAGTACGGATGGATTCTATGACGGAATTCCACGATTTGCTGATTCTTTTCTGCTCAAGTCTTTGTCTGTAAGGTCAAGGCAAAAGGTTGATCTATCCTTGCCAATTTCAACTGTTTTTGTACACTGTTAGTAGTTTTAGAACTCTCTCTCGTTGAGTTTAAAACTGGACATGATGATTAAGAGAAATAAGTACCATATATATATTATTTGTACTGCACTCCGATTATGAGGCAGTCTAAAATTATATTTTACAATGCTGGTAAGTATTATGACCTTTCTATTTCAGGTCTCAGAGGTGAGCTCACGTCTTGGCAGGGCTGGTACAATTGGATTTGGGAAGGCAATGGAGGTCTTGGACAGCCTTGGTAGCAGCATAACAAGTTTAAATGCAGGCAGTGGATTTGTTTCTGGAGCTTCAACAAAAGGGAATGAAATTGGCATCTTAGCATTTGAGGTTGCAAACACTGTTATGAAGGGTTTTAATCTTATGCAATCACTCTCTGATAAAAATATAAAACATTTGAAAGAAGAGTTGTTTCTTTCTAAGGCTGTCAAAGATTTAGTGTCAAAGGATGTGGATGAGCTTCTAAAAATTGTTGCAGCAGACAAGAGGCAAGTTTTGGGTTGAATCAGATTTCGTATGAATGACTTCTTGTTCAAACAATAATGTCACTTCTTATCCTTTTATACGGAGACTCTATCAGATGTCAATTTAATTGCTTATTGGATCATCTCTACAGGGAGGAGTTGAAAGTTTTTTCTGATGAGGTGGTTCGTTTTGGAAATCGTTCAAAGGATCCTCAGTGGCACAACATGGACCGTTACTTTGAGAAGTAATATGAATTGTTGACTGTACCCACTTAGTTCTTAAGTTATTTCTTTTTTCACAAGGATCCTGTTCATTGTGCAATCCAGAAATGGCAGAGAACATAATTCCCAAAGACAGTCAAATGATGAGGCAGAATTGATAATGCAGCAATTGATGACTTTGGTTCAATTTACTGCTGTGAGTATTATATTCGTCTAAAAAGAAAATGGTTGAATTTTTGAGTCTACCATCTGCCTACAACGGATTGAACCATTCTGTTTTGTGTACAAATTGCTTTCTAGTGTGGGGATAAACTAAACTATCATAAATTTCCAAATATGTATGTATGTATGAAAATCCATCGACCTGAGATGAAGAGAAAGAAAGGTCTATCTGTTTTATTTAGTTATTCTAACTTTATTGGAAAAAAGTGTCTTCTCTTATTAGCAATTGTTTTCAACCCTTTCTTTCAACCTTGTCAATGATCGAAAGAGCCTTTCTTTGTGCCCCATTGCTCCATGAACTCATCTATCTTGCAAATGCATGCATGCATGTGAAATAATTGCAAATGCATTATACTTTCTTGTTCTTGAATTGATATTTCAATTAATTAATTTGAAAAGAGAGGGGGCTGTATTTTGCCTACGTTGTGTGTCATCTCCCTGTGTGTCTCAGGTAACATTTTTTGGGCAAACAAAGAGGACTCAATTTCAGGACGCTAGTTTCTATCAGCACCATATGTTAAATAAATTTTGTTGCCAATAATTGCTAAATGCATATAAACTTTGAAGTGGTTGGAGTGTTTTTGTGCATTGTAGTTTCGCTATGTTCCACACAGGCTGTTCTTTTCCCATTCAATTGCTACAATCTATTATCAGTTGAAATATACTGTAGTTTCCGTCACTTTTAAGATAGCAGAACTCTTGTTACATCTTGTGTTTTGTTCAAATAAGGCTTATATTTTTCCAGTGATAAATTACTAGGAAATTTTGTTTTGCCAAGTTATTTACTAGTTATTTTATTCTAGGAGTATCTAGAAAATAATTTTTTCTAATGGTGTCAGGAATTATACCATGAGTTGCATGCTTTGGAAAGATCTGAGCAAGATAGTCTGCATAAATGTCTGGAGGGGCAAAAATCTGGCGCAAGTCAAAGAGGTGATTGCAGAATTCTAATGAGCTATATGCAACCCTTGTTTGTGGTGATCTCTAAGACCTTGCTTTTGCAAAGATTGACTTTGTTACTGAAATTTGAGATAAAATCATATAGGTGATAAGCACGCAACCACGGTGGCAGGACTTAAAAGTCATAAGAAGCAAGTTAAGCAGTTGAAGAAAAAATCACTCTGGTCATGCAGTTTGGAGGAGGTAACTTTTGGTGGTTGCTTTAGATGAATGTGTAATCTCATATTCTCCTTCGCTCTATATCTGTCTCATGGGGTTCAGTTCTATTCATAATCTTTTGGATTACAGATAATGGAGAAGCTTGTAAACATTGTCCTTTTTTTGCATGTGGAGATCAACAATGCCTTTGGCACTGCAGGTTCACCTACTTGCCCTTGAGTTCTGTAATGAAAGCCACATTTTTTTTTTCAAAAAATAATTATAATGGTACTTATCCATGGGCGCTTGCAGATGATCATAAGCCAGCAATTGTATATGCAAGCAATCGCCAAAGATTAGGCCCTGCTGGCCTTGCTTTGCATTATGCAAATATAGTGCTCCAAATGGATACTCTTGTAAGTGAATTCTTTCTAATATTTATTTTTCATTGACCGTCTTCTTGATTACGGGGTTTTGGTATCTTCAGCCAGATGAAAATGTACTAGGTTTTTGTAGCCTCTTCTCTCATCGGTGTGAGCATCAAGTTTCTTCTTTCTTTCTTCTCTATTACATTCATTTTATTGCACCAAAAGTTGACCCATGGCCAGTTTATCCTTAGTTTTAAAGTTTGTGCCCGAATGTTGGTGCTCCTATTGATAGTTTTAAAGTTTGTGCGCGAATGTTGGTGCTCCTATTGATTCATGGCAGTTACATTTTATCCACTAAGGGATCTAGACATGGCAGTGCTATATTTTTATTACTTGGTTTGGTTCACACGTGCTTTATGAATATCTTTAACTAAAAATACAGGCAAAAAATAGGGAGCTAATACACTCTTTATTTGGCTCAAGACTTCTGTTCTAAGCTTTCACTAGGTTCTACAGCAGTTTTTGACGGTCTAATTATATCACCAGTGGGATATAATTTGCTCAACACGGAATCTCAGTGTAACTTCCTGATCTATTAGGCTTAGTGTTTCAGGGTTTGGAAATGAGTGTACCTTTAATAATCAAGTTGTGCCTTAAGGTGTGGAAGAAGTGAGAGACTTCAGACTAGCTACTGGGTGCTGGTGGTGAATAATGTACCTTTTTCCTCTTTAGCAAACCCAGGCACATAAAATGCAAATAAAACAAATGTGGTGGCGCATTAAATGTGAAGCAAGAATATATACTTAAAACTACTTTGTTCATACTTATTCTAATTAATGCCTTATTAAGCTTCATAAATGCTAACACTGTCAGGTTGCCAAATCTAGTTCGATGCCCGAAAATACAAGGGACGGATTATACCAGAACTTGCCTCCTAACATAAAATTAGCTCTGCGTTCCAAATTACCATCTGTTAATGTTGCAGAAGATGTAAGATCTCATCTCCTTTTACTTCATTCTATTATCACATCGAACATCATAATTACCTGAATGCTAAGGAAAGTCCTAACGTAGAAATGTAGAATGTCTCCTATATTAATTTTCCTTGTGATTGTGATTTTGCTGTGTCTGGCTGGATGCTCTGTTTCCTACAGCTCACTGTAGAAGATATCAAAGAGGCGATTGAGAAAACATTACACTGGCTGGTTCCAGTTGCCACAAACACAGCCAAGTAAGAAACCTGCCTTTTATTCAAATGACTTTTGAGTGAGTTTTCTTTAAGCATCGATCGAATTTGTTTTATTTATAATAATCTAACTCCTTTTATTCGCGTTGCTTCAAAACTTGACTTAGAGCACATCATGGTTTTGGTTGGGTTGGGGAATGGGCTAGCACTGGGTGAGTAACAAATTACTGTCTTGTCTTTCTTTTACCTCTATTTTCCATTCTGTTTTCTCATATATCAATCTTCCAGCTCTGAGGCAAATTTGAAGACCTCACCGACAAATGTATTGCGGATCGAGACATTCCATCATGCAGATAAGGACAAAGTCGAAAAACATGTTCTCGAGCTTCTCGTATGGCTTCACCGCCTGGCCATTAAAAGTGGAGCTGGCTTTGACGTTGTTGGAGTGAGGTCTACGATGAAGGCTTCTCATCCAGCCCCCCCACAAAAAGCACCAATTGCCGACCCGTCATTACACACAATCAGCGAGCAAAACATGATGCAACTTGTAAGCAAGAAGGTATGGATTAAAGGGTTGAGTAAAAGTTGGGACTTTGATAGGATGGAAGTTAGGTTGAGAGAGAATAGCGGACTCACAAAAAGTTGGAGTCTTTCTTCAAGCAAAAGCATAGATATTTCCTTCAACAGGTTTTCATCTAAGCTTCCGGTGATTGATTTTGGTGTTGACAAAGAGAGAGCTTTGGATGTTATAGACAGAGTAGAGGTTGTGAGGTAGGTAAATAGTTTTCAGGTATTCGTGATTTTCACTGAAACAAAGGAAATGATATAACAAGGAGCACAAGTGTGTGGCTTCTGGTTCTCTGCTTTAATTTTACCATTTTGATGCTGCAAGTGTTATCGAATGAGAGCCAGAAGGTTTGGAGGAGAGAAAGTAGAACCCAGTCAGAAAAACTGCATTATTAATAACTTGTGGACAGTACCATATTTTATATTCCTATAAATTTTGTAATTTACAGGGGTGATAATACCACAATCAAGATATACAATAAACATAACCTCAAAGCCAATGAATACTTGTGACATTTACGTGTTCGGGTTGAGTATGATGTGAATTTTTATAGATAAAAGGAAAAAATAGTTGGCAAATTCTTGTAGTTTCACTTTATTTTTAATTGGTCCTTATAACTTTCTCCCCTTTTTTATCAGGTATCTTATAGTTTCACCTGATTTTTTTATCAAGTCTTTGTAGGTGTTTTTCTCTTTTATTAGGTTCTTATATTTTCACATATTTTTAATCAGGTTCCTACAATTTTTCTTTATTTCTTTTTGCTTTTTAACCAGTCACTTGAGAATGCATAGACCCGATTAAAAACCAAGTACAAGTATACAGACAAGGTGAAAAAAAAGAAGAAAGATCAGGGATAGGGATCTGATTAAAAGTGAAGTAAAATTATAAGGATATTATAAAGGAAAACTGAGATTTAATTAAAAACTAGGTGAAATTGCGGGTCTCACTTGTAGACTAAGGGCCTGTTTGAGTTAATGTTTGAGAAGTACGTTCATGTACGTGAAGACAAAACTCCTTGTACACTGTGAATCACGCTGTAAAAGTAATTTCTACTGCTAATCTAAATAGGCACTAATTTTTTCTTGATAAAAATCCAAGTACTGAAGAGATTGGTCATGCAAATTTAGCTAATTTTGGGGGTGGTGGAGGATTAGCCAGGAACACGTGGAGGAGGGCCTGAACAGAGGTGTACTTGTAGTCAGGATATAACTCTGAGGCCTCCACATCTTCAGGCCCCAATTCAAACATTGTTTGTACCCCTTTCACAAATATGTTGTGGAGTATAGCCATTGGTATATTCTCTGGATATTCCAGCGCTGCAACCCCACAAATCAAATAATTCACTTTCATTAGCATACTTGTGAACAACTCAACGTTAGTTAAAATTAGTTGTTTATGGCAAAATTTTTAAATCTGTCTCAATAAAAGTCGTTAGCAAGAGAAGTTTGTTTAATTAGTTAAGTAGTATTAGAGCCAGTTAGGGATATTAAATGGGAAAAAAAAAATTACTATGATGTCTTACTTTCACATAGCTTGAGCATGTCGTGTTCAGGTAAATGTTGTCGTTTAAAGGCACGATTGGTCCAGTCCTCCCAAAGAGTGATCAACTCCAACTGCGAGATAATGTTCCGTTGAGGTCTAATGATAACCACACGGTTTTCTGCTCTCTTATCTGTTGCTGCCTTCACAGTGTAAAATGCCACATCTTCCTCATAATTCAACACAGCTGCAAATATATAAACATCCCAGGTTTTCGTGATTACTTAGGTAGCTAGATATCTGCATGATACACACACACACACACATATATATGAATGGTTATTGATTTTACAAACGTACCCTTGGCTTCACCAGTGCCATAAACAAGAATATGTTGTTGGGTTTTGAGGTCATGTGGGTGAAGCAGATAACTGACGAAGTAGGCTGCAAGTGAGTTAGCAGCTATAAAAGTGTAAGGGATTTCTGCTTCTTCTGTTGCCCTTCTTATCTTCCTCTTGTTCTCAAGAACCGCCTCGAATGGTGGAAGCCCCTTCACTCTGTCCACCTCATTCCCATATTCAGATGGAACAAATCTCTGTCTCATACCAATAACATGATCATATATTCTCAACAACACTCGTGCTAACGTTCTTGCCCAATATACATGTCTGATGAATACACACACACACACACACATTCTTTGGTTCTTAATATGAGATATATTTAAATAATTTGACTAAATTAAAAAAGTTAGTTAAGTTAGTTAACATGACATGCATTTTTTAAAACATCCTGATTATCTTCCTTAATTCTCTTCTTCCCTTTCTTAATTACTGTTGAAAAAAATATCAATACAGGGAAATTAGGAAAAGATAAATAAATATGAAAAATATATATTATGTTTAGAATATCAACTCTCCAAATATGTCTTATATACCTACCTTGATATTGCCGGCTAGTTTGATGGCTTTGATTAACTTGAGCTGCTCCATATACTGAGGAACGGCGAGGGTGGAAATGACGATATCAACCTGTTGAAGACAAGACACTAGCTTCTCCTCCTCATCTAACTCTCCCTATATGTGTGTGTGTGTGTGTGTGTGTGTATGCATTAACGAAAATGAATGAATGAATTTCATAGAGATTCATGTATATACTGCCTCGGCCGGTTTTTAATATAAGATTTTGTTTGTAATAGAAGGAGGAGAGGTGGTATACTAATATATATTTCAAAGATTACAAGTGTAAGAGAAGATTAAGAAAAAGAATTATTGTTACTTGGAAGAAGGTGAGGCCGAGAGATTGAAGATGGAGGAATTTGGAAGGGTCAGAGGAAGTGTGAATGGGACGATTGTAAGCAAACGTAGGATGGCCCAAAGAGAGGCTTGCCTTCACCATGTAATCCCCAACATAACCTGTTGCTCCTACTATCATTATCTTGCTCTTCTCTTCATTATCTTTCTCCATTTCCTGTGTGTGTGTGTGTTTATAAGCCTTTATCTAGCTAGCTAGCTCTGAAACCTGGAACTATCATCAGATTAACGATGTCGAGAAGTATTAGAATCGATATCCGATGATTATGTTGTTTAACATAATGGACCCTCAAACTCTCTGATATTAGTGGTTATTATGTTAGATCGATGTAGCTATCAGATTCAGACCACTCCACATGGTTACTGTGCGTGGCATCAGACTCCAATCACCGTGTACAATATGTGCACGCAATTCAGATCACTCCTCATGGTTACTGTGCGTGGCATCAGACTCCAATCACCGTCCACCATTATTGGCCATGCATTCAAGCCTTTAAATTGCTGAAAATTTCAGCAGGTAGGGTCCGTCTGGCACGAGGGAATGGGACGGGAGGGGAGGGGAGGGAAGGGAGATTTGTATGAATTGAATTTTAAAAAATTGGAGAGGTGAGATCACAAAATTTTAATAAAGAGAATATATAAGATAAAGGATAAAAAAATTTTTTAACCCCACTTTATCTTTATCTTTTTCAATTCAATTCAAAAATTTTCTTCCCACCCGCATTCCTTCCCCTCCCCTCATACCAAACAAGCTCTTAGAATATGTTTGGTTTGAGGAGAGGGGATGGGAGGGGAAAGTTGATGCCCCCTCCCCTTATTTGATTTAAAATTTTGGAAGGTAGGAAACTCCAAAGTTCCCCTCCCCTCCCCTCATCCAACACCATTGAGGGGAGTCAAAATTTTCGACTTCTTTACTCTTATAATTTTTGTGAAATTTCAATAATGCCCATAATAAAAAATATTATGATAAATAAAAATAATAATATTATTATTATTAAAAAAATAATATATTATTCTAAAAAATTATTATAATTAAAAATATATTATTATAAAATAATTTAATATAAAAAATATATTTTTATGCATAAAAATATTATAATTATATCACATGCTATTATAATTTTATATAAAAAATATTTTTATCATTAAAAAATATTATTATGGAATAAAATTGTACAAAATTTATATTTTTATAAATAATATTATTATTATTATAAAATATGTTAATACTTAATTAAAAATATTATTATAACTCCTCGTATACTATTAATTACGTTGTAAAAGCAGTTTCTATCACTAATCTAAATAGGTACTAATTTTTTTCTTGATAAAAATCCAAGTATAGATGAGATTGGTCATGCAAATTTAGCTAATTTTGAGGGTGGAGGAGGATTAGCCAAGAACATGTGGAGGAGGGTTTGAACAGAGGTGTACTTGTAGTCAGGATATAACTGTGAAACCTCCACATCTTCAGGCCCCATTTCAACCATTGTTTGTGCCCCTTTCACAAATATGTTGTGGACTATAGCCATTGGTATATTCTCTGGATATTCCAGCGCTGCAACCCCACAAATCAAATCATTCACTTCATTAGCATACTTGTGAACAACTCAGCGTTAGTTAAAATTAGTTATTTATGGCAAAAATTTTAAAATTTGTCTCGATAAAAGTCGTTAGCAAGAGGAGTTTGTTTAATTAGTTAAGTAGTATTACAGCCGGTTAGGAATATTAAATGGGAAAAAAAAAAATACTATGATGTCTTACTTTCACATAGCTTGAGAATGTCGTTTTCAGGTAAATGTTGTCGTTTAAAGGTACGATTGGTCCAGTTCTCCCACAAAGTGATCAACTCCAACTGGGAGATAATGTTCCGTTGAGGTCTGATGATAACCAGCAAGATGAACATGAAACAAAGCAGTAGACAAATCTACCGTCAAACGAGAGAAAACAGTTCTCTCCATTGACATCAGCTCCCCTCAAACAACTAAAAAAAAACACATTCTCACAAATCTCAGTATATCATGAGATATAATCAAATAGTTATTTATAATATCGTTTTGAGTCTACAATATGTGCACGCAATTCAGACCACTCCACATGGTTACTGTGCGTGGCATCAGACTCCAATCACCGTCCACCATTATTGGCCATGCATTCAAGCTTTTAAGGATAGGGTTTTAAATCAGAAAAGAAAACAAAAGAAACGTGAAAATTGCTGAAAATTTCATCAGGTAGGGTCCGTCTGGCACGAGGGATTTGGAGGGGAGCGGAGATTTGTATGAGTTGAATTTTAAAAAATTAGAGAAGTGAGATTATAAAATTTTAATTAAAAAAATATATAAGATAAAGGATAAAAAAATTTTTAACCCCAATTTATCTTTTATTTTTTTTTAAATTCAACTAAAAAGTTTCTCTCCATCCACATTCCTTCCCCTCTTCTCATACTCAACAAACCCTTAGGATGTGTTTGGTTTGAGGAGAGGGGAAAGTAGATGCTCTCGTCCACTCATTTGATTTAAAATTTTGGAAAGTAGAAAACCCCAAAGTTCCCCTCCCCTCCCCTTGTCCAACACCATTGAGGGGAGTCAAAATTTTCGACCACTTTACTCTTATAATTTTTGTGAAATTTCAATAACGCCCATAATAAAAAATATTATGATAAATAAAAATATTATTATTATTATTATTAAAAAATAATAATATATTATTCTAAAAAATTATTATAATTAAAAATATATTATTAAAAAATAATTTAATATAAAAAATATATTTTATGCATAAAAATTATTATAATTATAACACATGCTATTATAATTTTAAATAAAAAATATTTTTATCATTAAAAAATATTATTATGAAATAAAATTGTACAAAAGTTATATTTTTATGAATAAGAATATTATTATAATAAAAAATGTATTATTATAAAATTATTTTAAAATAAAAAATATTTTTTCATTAATGAAAAAATATTATAATTATAAAATATGTTTATATTTTATTAAAAATGTTATTATAACTAAAATTATATTATTTATATTAAATTTCAATTAAAATATATTTTTATATTAAAATCCCCTCACCTTCTGTCCTCTCCAACCAAACCAAATAAGGTAACTTTCTACCCTTTCCTTCCATCCCCTCCCTTCAAAACCAAATGGGTCCTTAAGGACTTGGGTACTTAAGTACTTTAGTTATGCAACTTGTAACATCCTTATTTTTGTTAGTAATAAGAGATGTTTGTAGCTAAAGTTTTATTTAGTCAAAGAGTATATATAGTAAATTAATAATTTAAAATAAGTATCAAGTTCTAAATATTTATCCTATGCAAAACGAAGAAATATAAATGAAATTCCTCCTTAAAATAATTAGTTTAAATATATGAGTATGTGTGTGTAATGTAACATCTTTTTTTTTAGCACTTATAATTAGTTACAACTTAGGATTTATATGTTGAAGAAGTATATAATTAATTAATAATTTTTTTAAAAAATACCAAATTTCAAATATTTATTCAATGCGTTAAGGAAAAAAAAGAGTACAAATAGAATACCTCTTTTTTTTTAATGAAAAGAAAACTACAAAAATAGTTAACATTCAAATCATGACATAGAACTTCTGTCAGTAAGTTAGGAGGCTTGAAGAACGAGAGAGTGTCCAAGACCAAACCAAGAGAATACTTCGTAAGATTATCAGCTGCATAATTAATTTCCCGACAACACCATTCTATAGAAACCTCCTAGTTCCGTTTCAAAAACTGAGAATTCTCTACCAAACAAACTACAAAACAAATTCATGTAGGTATGTATGTAGAAATATATCTTGTTATTTGAATAAGTAAAAAAAGCTTTTAAGAGTCTGAATATCATTATTATTATTTAAAAAAATATTTTAATAAGAGGAACAAAATCTACATCTCCTCCTGTATAAAATCTTTCTCTCCTCACTCTAGACTTAACTCATGGCGCGGCACAGAGTCTTCATAGGTACTCTTTTTTTTTTTTTTCTATCATTCATTTTGTCGTGCGACGACCTCTGCCTCCCACTGATAATAGTCTTGTCAGACGTCATTTCCTTTACCATCCTTTAATGTTCTCTTGTCTAGTCTTGTCATGGCTCTCCTCCTCTTACCATGCGTGTGTACAGGATTTTTTTTTTAAAAAAAATCATTTGTGTCTCACGCCCTTTTCTTCATTCCGAACTGTGTGTGTGGGTGAGTACAGATGCAAGTACGCCATTCGATCTTATTTATAAGTATTTGTTTATTAGGTGGAATAAATTTGTAGTTAAAAATAATGAGTATATTAAAAATATTATGTTTTTTCATATATATTCTTATTTATGAAAAAAATATAGGAGAGAGAATAAAAAAATATGAGAGATAATGAGTATAAGATATGAAAAAGAATGAGTATTTAATAAGGGTAAATTAGAAAAAAAAAACTCACATTTTCAGAAAAAAATAAAAATTCTTATAAAACGGATTAACCTCATTAGAGAGAAAGTTGCTTAGGACCAAAGGGAGTATTTTTTTTATATAACCCCATCTTCCTCCCCTTGTGTCATGTGAAGTATGCAAGACCATATCTCCGTATACTTATAAATTTGAGTCTCTTTATAGATCTAGCTATTGTTGATTGCTGAACCATTTTGAATTTTACTATTATTTTTTGTAGGAAAATCACTCACAGCACAGGTCATAAGGGCCAAACATAATATCAACAAAATCCATTTGAAAAGTCAAATATAAAAAAAGTCTCTAGGGACTTTTTTGTGATTATTTCTCAAAGTCAAATGACAATGTTGCGCCCAAGTCATTATATAGTTGATAATTCATCAGAAAGGTCCCTTCGTTTTGCTCTGCTTCTGCGTCTTCCTTCGAGTGGCTGTACATTGTTCCTTTGAGTCCCAGTGTTGGTGCTTTCGTTCGTCGCTCCTCTGCTGCCTGAGCCTTTGTCATTCCTCCGCTGCCCGATGTTGTGATGTCATAGAGGTAAAAAGCGATCCAAAATTTTTTTGTGTGTGTACGTTGACTGGATTGAGATTGAGGGGTTGGTCAAAGATTGAAGCTTAGGCTCAATAGTGGACTAAGTGGTAGGAGGTAGATAAATAATACTAAGATTTTGCTAAAAATATGATCTTCACCATTAAAGTTAGTGTTTCATTGTGGTTAAGTTGTGTGAATGTTATAGTGTTCTGTTTTTGAGGAAGATTACAGAGGGAGTGCTGTGTTTTAAGTGGGAATGGTTGAATGTAATGGTGGTTTGTTTGCTGAGAAAATGCTAATACAAAAAAAGTGTTGTTAATTCGTTTATAGTTTTTTTTTGCCAACAGTTAATTCGTTTATAATTGTTAATATGACTGTTGTAGTTGTTAATATAGAACATGTGCTATATTTTTAGGCAATGTATTAGAGAGAGTGCTCTATTTTTTGGCAATGTAACACATGGATGACTTTATTTTAAGTGGGAAAGATTGAATGTGATTGTGGTTTCTTTGATTACAAAATGATGATGGGATATTAAAAAAAGTGTTGTTAATATGTGCATATTTGTAGTTGTTAATATTATTGTGGCAGTTGTTAATACTAAGTTCATGTTGCAGGTTGTCATGAAAGAGGGGACTAGAATCTATTATGTTTCTTTCATGTAAGGAGAAGTTTGTAAATGATGGAGAAGATGAAATGAAATAGGACTCATACTATTGTAAATATGATTCATGCACTTATAAAACAAGGCAGAAGAAGTTGTTAAAAACCAATTTAGTAATTGTGAAAGTTGAAGTTTTGAAACTTGTCATTTCAGTTAGGCATGAAAAAGCAGTTGTAAAAATGACTCAAGATATTGTAAAAACATGATTTAGAAGTTGTAAACTGAGTAACTTGCAGTGTTAAACTTAAAGATATGAATAAAGGTAGTTTCATTCAAATTCGAAAAATAAGTTGTAAAAATGACTTAATATGTTGTAAAAACACGCATTAGAAGTTGTAAACTGAGCAACTTGCAGTGTTAAACTTAGAGATGTGAATAAAGGTAGTTTCATTCGGACACGAGAAATAAATTGTAAAAATGACTTAAGATGTTGTAAAAACACGCATTAGAAGTTGTAAACTGAGCAACTTGCAATGTTAAACTTGGAGATGTGAATAAAGATAGTTTCATTCGGACACGAGAAATAAGTTGTAAAAATGACTTCATATGTTGTAAAAACATGCTTAATCAGTTGTAAATTGAGGAATTTTCAATGCTAAACTTGGAGATGTAAATAAAGGTAGTTTCATTCATACATGATAAATAAGTTGTAAAAATGACTCAATATGTTGTAAAAACAAGCTTAATTAGTTGTGAACTGAGGAATTTTCAGTGCTGAACTTGGAGATATGTAAAACGGTAGTTTCATTCATACATGAGAAAAAAGTTGTTAAAATGAGTCAACATATTGTGAAAACAGGCTTAACAAGTTTTTTAATCATGTTTTTATTGTTTCACATAATTTTTAATCACATCAAAGTTTTTTTAATATTAGGTTCTCATAGTTTCACTTGATTTTTAATCAGGTTCTTATAGTTTTTGTTTTTTTTGTTTTTAACTTTTTAACAATGACCTAAAACTACACAGGCTTGAATAGAAATCAAGTAAAAGTATAAAGACATAATAAAAATAAGAAAAAAAGCATGGCATTTTATTAAAAATCAAGTGAAACGGTAAGGATATTATAAAAAACTAGAAACTTAATTAAAAATTAGGTGAAACTGTAGGCCTCAGTTGCAGATTAAGTTTTTTTGGATAAAAATCCAAGAGTACATGAGAGATTGATCACACAAATTTAGCTAATTTTGGGCGGGGTGGATTATCCAAGAACATATGGAGGAGGGCATCAACAGAGGTATAGTTGTAGTCAGGATATAACTGTGAAGCCTCCACATCTTCAGGCCCCAATTCAAACATCGTTTGTGCCCCTTTCACAAATATGTTGTGGAGTATAGCCATTGATATATTCTCTGGACATTCCAGCGCTGCAACCCCACAAACCAAATCATTCATTTTTATTAGCGCCCATTAACAATTTTATATGAATTAAGGAAGTTAGGTAAAACTAGTTATTTTAAAAAAAAATTAAAAATTTTCTCAATAAAAGTCATTAGCTAGAGGACTTTGTTGACTTAGTTAAGAAGTTTTATAATTAGTTAGAGATATTAAATGAATAAAAAATTACACAAGTTTAAATAATAGGAAGCACACTTATGTAAAAACCCTTTTGCACTCTAAAATTACAAAAATGAAAAAACAAAAATTACTACATATCTTACTTTCACACAGTTTGATCATGTCGTTTTCAGGTATGTGTCGTCGTTTAAAGGTCCGATTTGTCTTGTTCTCCCACAAAGCGATCAACTCCAACTGGGAGATAATGTTCCGTTGAGGTCTAATGATAACCACACGGTTTTCTGCTCTCTTATCTGTTGCTGCCTTCACAGTGTAAAATGCCACATCTTCCTCATAATTCAACACAGCTGCAAATATATAAACATCTCAGGTTTTCGTGATTACTTAGGTAGCTAGGTATCTGCATGACACACACACACACACACACATGAATGGTTATTGATTTTACAAACGTACCCTTGGCTTCACCAGTGCCATAAACAAGAATATGTTGTTGGGTTTTGAGGTCATGTGGGTGAAGCAGATAACTGACGAAGTAGGCTGCAAGTGAGTTAGCAGCTATAAAAGTGTAAGGGATTTCTGCTTCTTCTGTTGCCCTTCTTATCTTCCTCTTGTTCTCAAGAACCGCCTCGAATGGTGGAAGCCCCTTCACTCTGTCCACCTCATTCCCATATTCCGACGGAACAAATCTCTGTCTCATAACAATAACATGATCATTCTCAACAACACTCGTACGTCACGTTCTTGCCCGATATATATGTCAGATGAATATATTTATACACACACTCTCTCTGGTTCTTAATATAAGCTATATTTATCTAATTTTACTAAATTAAAAAATTAAGTTAGTTAACATGACATGTATTTTTTAAAACACACTGGTTGTCTTCCTTAATTCTCTTCTTCTCTCTTTTAATTATTGTTGAAAAAATATCAATAAAGGTAAATTAAGAAAAAATAAATAAATATGAAAAAAAATATTTATTATGTTTAGAATTAACATCGGCTCTCCAAATATGTCTTATATAACTATCTTGATATTGCCGGCTAGTTTGATGGCCTTGATTAACTTGAGCTGCTTCAGAAACTGAGGAACGGCGAGGGTGGAAATGACGATATCAACCTGTTGAAGACAAGACACTAGCTTTTCCTCCTCATCTAACTCCCCCTATATATGTGTGTGCATGTGCGCGCATGAACCAAAATGAATGAATGAATGTCATAGAGATTCATGCATATACTACCTTGACCGATTTTTAATATAAGATCTTGTTTATAATAGAAGAACGACAAGTAGTTTATTGATATATATTTCAAAGATTACAAGTGTAAGAGAAGATTAAGGAGAACGATTATTGTTACTTGGAAGAAGGTGAGGCCGAGAGATTGAAGATGGAGGAGTTTGGAAGGGTCAGAGGAAGTGTGAATGGGACGATTGTAAGCAAACGTAGGATGGCCCAAAGAGAGGCTTGCCTTCACCATGTAATCCCCAACATAACCTGTTGCTCCTACTATCATTATTTTGCTCTTCTCTTCATTATTTTTCTCCATTGCCTGTGTGTGTGTGTGTGTGTCTCTATATAAGCCTTTATCAAGTGTGTCTATATATAAGCCTTTATCAAGCTAGCTAGCTAGCTCTGAAACCTGGAACTATATCAACAGCTTAATGATGTTGAAAAGTATTAGAATCAATATCCGATGATTATCTTGTTTAAAATAATGGACCCCAAACTGCACGATCAAAGTGATTTCTTCTTATGACTTTTAAGTCCTGCTCCCGTGGTTGCGTGCTTATCACCTATATGATTTTATCACAATTTTCCGTAACAAAGTCAATCTTTACAATTTGCAAGCAAAGTCCTAGAGAGCTCCACAAACAAGAGTTGCATATAGCTCATTATAATAATATATTTTTATTATAAATTAACTTCATAATAATATATTTTTAATTATAATAATATTTTTAATTAAAATTATATTAACATATTTTATAATTATAATATTTTTTTATTAATGAAAATATATATATTTTTTAAAAAATCATAATAATATATTTTTAATTATAATAATATTATTATTTATAAAAAATATAAATTTTACACAATTTTATTTCATAATAATATTTTTTTAATGATAAAAATATTTTTTATTTAAAATTATAATAATTTTTATGAATAAAAATATATTGTCTGTATTAAATTATTTTTATTATATATTTTTAAATATAATAATTTTTTAGAATAATATATTTTTATTTGAAAATAAAATAATTTAATAATAATAATATTTTTATTTATCATAATATTTTTCATTATGGGCATTTTTGAAATTTCACAAAAATTATAAGGGTAAAGTGTTCCAAAATTTTGACTCCACTCAATGGTGTTGAAGGGGAGGGGATGGAAATTTTGGGATTTCCACCACTCCAAAATTTTAAGCCAAATGAGGGGAGGGGATCATATACTCTCTTCTTCCATCTCCTCCCATCAAACCAAACACATCCTAAGGGCTTGTTTGATTGGAAAGGAGGGGATGGAAATGGAGAAAAAATGAGCTCCTCCCCTCATTTTGTTTGAAATTTTGGAGGGTAGGGAAGCCAAAATATGCTTTTCAAATCCCTTTCGTCCCATTATTTTGGTTCCTTCAAAATTGGGGTTTATGGATATGCTTTTTGTCGAGAAAAATGCCACTGGAAGAAGGGTTGTCCAAAGTTGAAAAATAAAGCCAAACCTAACAATAGGAAGACTGCTATGGACTTAAATGTATCTAGCAATGATGATGAAAACTCGGATTTCTCACTATCTACAAAGACTTCGTCAAAACCATCAGATGTATGGTTGTTGGACTCAGCCTGTAGCCATCATATGTGGCCTACCTGAGATTGGTTCAGTAATTTCCAAAAAAGAGGATGTGGAGTTATCTGCATAGCATATAACACTTCTTTAACTGCATATGGCATTAGTTCAATTCGATTAAGGAACCATGATGGATTGATCGGAACATTAACAGATGTTCGTTATGTACCAGATTTAAAGAAAAATCTCATTTCTGTAGGAACTCTAGATTCAAAGGGGTTCAAAATCAATGCATAAAGTGGGGGTAATGAAGATATTTTCTAGTGTACATGTAGCAATGAAGGGTATTTGGAAGAACAATAACACGTACCATTATCAATGTAGTACAATTATTGGGTTAGAAGCAGTGACATCTAGTGATGAGAATGAGGTAGAAGTGACCAGGTTGTAATATCCCAATTTTTTATTAAGGGCTAATGATAATTATTATGGATAATTGGGAATTAAAGTGTGAATTATTATGTGTTTTGTGGCTATTTTAATTAATATGCCATAATTGGTGGAATATTTGAAGAATGGAATTATTGGCCATAAGTTAGTGATTAATGAAGAAATTAATTACTAGCTAAGAGAAAAAATGAGAAGTATGATTAAATGACTAATGAAGGGATTAAGTGATTAATTGGGTATTTACCTTTATGAGAGCCAATGTTAGTGTGACATGTGGCAAGTTGGAAGAAGAGTGAGAAATAAAGAAAAGTCAAATATGATTTAATTATTATTTTCTCTTTCTTCCTCTTCCTCCATTTCGGCTGATAAGGGGAAGGAGTAGTTTCATCATCATTTTCATCTCTCACACTCCATCTCTCCTTCTCTCTCTCTATCTCGCTTTCTCTCTCTTCTCTTCTGCATTCAGGCGCCATTGTTAGGCAAGGAAGAGAAAGATAAAACTTGTGATTTGGGTAAGTAAATGACCTCCACTGCTCAAGTTCTCTTCATTAATGTTGTTCCTTGAATGAAGAGCTTCATTTTGATATGTATAGTTTGGCCATTGATGTTAGTTTGAGCTCCCACGAAATTTGGAGATTTGGGAATCAAAGAACCTCTTTGGAAAAGTGAAAGAGATAAGTGAGACTAATCTATCTAAGTTTTATGCCAAATGGTTTAGTTTGGAATTTCTAAAAATTTTGGCCTTTAATCCGAAAATGAGAGTAATTGGGCTTTTGGCATGTTTTTGGTATAGTAATGGTACGTTAGTATGAGTTTTGGGATAGATAGATTGATTTGGGATTGAAATTGTATGTTTGTATGATTTTGGAATATTGGATGATTATGTTGCCCAAAACCAAAGTATGATAATGGAGTAGGATTTGGATAATTCTGATGATTCCATTGAATTCCTTGGGTGTTTTTGTATGGGAGTAGCTTTGGTAGAAGTTTTGGGTCCATTGGGATCACTTAGGCAATTGTTGGGAAGAACTGTCAGTTTTGCTGCGTTTCCTGGTTTCTAATAAAATCACTCAAGTAAGAGTGAGTTCACTCGAGTGAAGGATGAACATACTCGAGTGAGGGTGGGTTTACTTGAGTGCTGTGTGTAAATTCATTTTCTGCTTCAGTTTTCATGATGCACTTCAGGGCGAGAGGCAAGAGTGTTGCCTTACTTGCAAGTGCTATGGGTTCTCACTCGAGTGACAGTGTATTTGACACTATGAACTCTTGTCTCAGGTTGTCACTCGCATTTAAAACTCAATAGTGCGCTTTAACACTTGCGAGTGTTAAGTGCTCACTCGAGTGAGGTCTTCTTCACTCGAGTGATCCTCTTCTTTGAAAGTTCTTGTGCTCTTGGGCAAACACTTTATGTCCTCACTTTCTAGCACTTGAGGTGAGGTCCGTACTATCACTCGAGTGAGGCCTTCTTCACTCGAGTGTCCGTACCAACACTCGAGTGAGGCCATCTTCACTCGAGTGCAGCAGTGAAAAATCAGTTTTTGTGCTTCTAAAAGGGGATCTTTGGAATAGTTCTTCCAACCCTTTAGAAGTTTTGTTAGGGGTATTTAATGACTCAAAGAGCAATAATGATAACCAAATTAAGTGTTAAGAAGTCATTGAAAATTGGAATACAGAATTGACACTTCATCCCTTATTATGAATATAGGATTTGACATTTGCACTACTCGGGAGAGACCAGCGCTAGGACATGCAGGGAAGGATCAAGGTAGTGACTCTTCTCTCATGTTGTGTATGATGTTTTGGTATGCATGATTTGTCATTGGGTTTTGTGAACTGTGTGTACCATGGTCCATTACAGCGTGAGCCATTTAGGGATTGACGCTGATCATCTCTAGCTCGGCCATTGTGGAGTCGTTGTAATCGACATGGATCTTTGTGAATCCGACCTGTGGGGCGGCCTTTGTGAATCCAGCTGTGGGTTGTGTGTTTGTATCTTGCCTGTATGGCTTGCGTTATGAAATGCTTTATATGAATCCCGGTTGTGGTGAAATATATTGTGTGGATTGTTGTGATGCAATACAATGTGAGCAAAAGTAAGGGTTACATGAGTCATACCTGCCCTTGCCGCTGTAATTGCCGTTATAGTTGCCATGTGTGTGTAATGATTTGCTTTCATGCATTATTGTTGTTCATACTATAATTGATTTGACACTACGGGGATAATTTAGAATCTCACTCTCCCAAATATAAACTTGTAGACAGGGCAGAAAGATCGAAGAAAAAGCAGGTGACGAAGAGCAGCTAGAGCTCTGTTGTAGGAGTTCATTTTGACTATGTGGTTGTTGGTTATCTTGTAAAATCCATTGGATATCTCTTTTTGGATCAATTGTATATCTATATTAGGATATGTTGTATAGTTTTGTGTAATCCCCAAGTAAAGGGAAAGAAGTTATGGGCATTATGTTTTGTAAGAACCCTTTTATGAATTAATGGATTCCGAGTGTCTCGAGAATTTATGATGTACTATGATATATATGAATAAAATCAACCTGTATAGGCCATTTATGTATTGAAATGTGGATATGAGACCGTTCTGAACATGTTTTGTAAAAGTTTTTGAAACCCCGAATTTGGAAAATTTACTTTCTTAAGTCCCAAATCGTCTATGGTATCTAATTCTACCTTAATTACGTGTTTATGAACGTAAATCTCGGCCTATGGTGGAAGGGGGTTACATTTGGTTGGGGTACATGAGCTTGGGACATACTAGAGGAAAATCCTTGAAAGCTCTATCAGATCAAGAATTGTTAAAAGGATTAAAGCATTGCAGTTTGGAGTTTTGTGAGCATTGTGTAAAGGAGAAAGAAACATATTTTAGTACAGCCATCCATAGTACAAAGGGCATTTTGGATTATGTTCACTTTGATATTTGGGTCCTACTAAGACACCTTCATTGGGAGGAAAACATTATTTTGTAACATTTGTTGACGATTTCTCCCAAAGAGTTTGGGTGTATACAATGAAGACTAAAGATGAAGTATTGAGAATTTTTCTCAAATGGAAGGCAATAATAGAAACATAAACAGGTAGGAGGATCAAGTGTCTTTGCACAAATAATGGAGGAGAATATAGGAATGATCCTTTTCAGAAGATTGGTGAGGATGATGGCATCATCAGACACTTCCCCATCAGGCATACACCCCAACAAAATAGAGTGGCAGAACGCATGAATGGGATAATGCTGGATAAGGTTCAGTGTATGTTGTTCAATACTGGCTTGAGCAATGAATTTTGGGTTGAGGCAATAATATATGCGTGTCACCTCATTAATTATCTACCATCTATTGCTATTGGTGGTAAGATATCGTTGGAATAATGATATGGAAAACCTGCTATAGATTATGATTTTTTGCATGTGTTTGACTCAACTACATACTATCAAGTGAAAGAGTCAAAATTAGATCCGAGAGCAAAGAAAGCTATTTTTTTAGGGATCACTTCTAGAGTCAAATGATATCGTTAATGGTGTCCAGATATAAAGAAGAGTATATTTAGCAGGGATATTACTTTTGATGAATCTGCCATCGTATGAAAGGTTGCAGTTGAAGATACCAAACAAACTTATGGTGTTTCAAAGTAGATGGAGTTTGAAGGAAAATTGATTTTTTCAGTACAGGGAACAAATGGGAAAGGAAAAGAAGACTTTCCTACGAAAGAAGAAGAGTCAATTAAGAGGGAGGCAATTATAAAGGCTGTGAAGAAGGCAATTTGGCTTTAAGGATTACTTAGAGAGCTTTGTATTAGTCAAGAAAGCATCACAGTATTTTGTGATAGCCAAAGCACTATTCAATAAATAAAGAACCAAGTTTATTATGCAAGGACAAAGCATATTGATATTCGATATCACTTTAAACAAGAAATTTTAGAAGAAGGTGGAGTCATGATCCAGAAGATACGAACAAATGAAAATTCTGCTGATATGATGACAAAAGTGATGGCTTCTGCCAACTTTCAACATTACTTGGATCTGATCAATATTGTTGAACATTGAATATTGAATTGAAGACAGAGGCAAAGTTTGTAATTAAGAGAAATTGAGAATGTACGAATCTTGCCAAGGGGGAGATTTGTTCCCACATAGTAAGTTTTCCAATATTAGGGGAGGGTCTTGGGCTATAAAAAGAAGAGGCCCCTCATCCTTCTAATTCCATTCCAAGATTGTCTTTTCTCTTCTATAAGACATTTTGTATTTCCTCCTCTGTTAGAATTCTGCAATCACCTCTTTGACTTGCGCAAGATTTTTGCCCCTCCAGACATTTACGCAGACTATCTTGCTCAGATCTTTCCAAAGCATGCAACTCATGGTATAATTCCTAACACCATTAGAAAAAATTATTTTCTAGATTCTCCTAGAATAAAATAACTAGTAAATAACTTGGCAAAACAAAATTTCCTCGTAATTTATCACTGGAAAGACATAAGACTTATTTGAACAAAACACAAGATGTAACGAGAGTTCTGCTATTTTAAGTGACGGAAACTGCAGTATATTTGAACTGACAATAGATTGTAGCAATTGAGTGGGAACAGAACAGCGTGTGTGAAACATAGCGAAACTAAAATGCACAAAAACACTCCAACCACTTCAAAGTTTATATGCATTTAGCAATTATTGGCAACAAAATTAATTTAACATATGGTGCTGATAGAAACTAGCGTCCTGAAATTGAGTCCTCTCTGTTTGCCCAAAATATGTTACTAGAGACACACAGGGAGATGACACACAAGGTAGGCAAAATACAGCCCCCCTCTCATTTCAGATTAATTAATTGAAACATCAATTCGAGAACAAGAAAGTATAATGCATTTGCAATTATTATATACACATACATATTTGGAAATTTATGATATTTTAGTTTATCCCCACAATAGAAAGCAATTTGTACATAAAACAGGATGATTCAATCCGTTGTAGGCAGATGGTAGATTCAAAAATTCAACCATTTTCTTTTTAGACGAATATAATACTCACAGTAGTAAATTGAACCAAAGTCATCAGTTGCTGCATTATCAATTCTGCCTCATCATTTGACTGTCTTTGTTAATTATGTTCTCTGCCATTTCTGGATTGCACAATGAAGAGGATCCTTGTGAAAAAAGAAATAACTTTAAAGAACTAAGTGGGTACAGTCAACAATTCATATTACTTCTCAAAGTGACGGTCCATGTTGTGCTACTGAGGATCCTTGGAACGATTCCCAAAACAAACCACCTCATCAGAAAAAATTTTCAACTCCTCCCTGTAAAGACGATCCAATAAGCAATTAAATTGACATCTGACAGAGTCACCGTATAAAAGGATAAGAAGTGACATAATTGTTTGAACAAGAAGTCATTCATACGAAATCTGATCCAACCCAATACTTGCCTCTTGTCTGCTGCAACGATTTTTAGAGGTTCATCCACATCCTTTGACACAAAACCTCTCTCTCTCTCTCTCTCTCTCTCTGTGTCTATGTCTGTCTATATATAAGCCTTTATCAAGCTAGCTAGCTCTGAAACCTGGAACTATCAACAGATTAATGATGTTGAAAAGTATTAGAATCAATATCCGATGATTATCTTGTTTAACATAATGGACCCTCAAACTGCATGATCAAAGTGATTTTTTCTTCAAATGCTTACCTTGCTTCATATGACTTTTAAGTCCTTCTCCCGTGGTTGCGCGCTTATCACCTATATTATTTTATCACAATTTTCCGTAACAAAGTCAATCTTTACAATTTGCAAGCAAGGTCCTAGAGAGCTCCACAAACAAGAGTTGCATATAGCTCATTAGTATTCTGCAATCACCTCTTTAATATAAATATAACACGGTCATGTCTAGATCCCTTAATGGATAAAAAGCAACTACCATGAATCAAAAAGAGCACCAATTTTCAAGCACAAACTTTAAGGCTCAGGATAAACTTTAATTTTTTAGAATAATATATTTTTATTTGAAAATAATATAATTTAATAATAATATTTTATTTATCATAATATTTTTCATTACGAGAGTTACTAAAATTTCATAAAAAATATAAGGATAAAGTAATCCAAAATTTTGGCTCTCCTCAATAATGTTGAAGGGGAAGGGTTGGAAACTTTAGGATTCCAACTCGTCCAAAATTTTAAGCTAAATGATGGGAGGCATATACTCTCCCCTTCCATCCCTTCTCCTCCAACCAAGCACACCCTAAGACCCTATTTGGTTGGAGGGGAGAGGAAAAATAAGCCTTCGCTTATTTAGTTTGAAATTTTAGAGCATTTAGTTTGAGATTTTAGAGGGAGGAAGTCAAAATATACCCTCCAAATCTTTTCGCTTTTTTTATTTTGGTTCTCTAAAAATTGGGTTTTTTAACAAGGGAGCAAAAAATCTTAACTAATTTGCCTCCATTAGCTTTCTCATATTCCCATTGATGCCGTTGGGGGAAAAATAAACACACGACTCTAGACAGACACTTCACCGAATCTCAAAACTCTCCACTTTCACCCAGCGCTTTCTTCCTCGGCTGAAATTATATTACATCATTCTTCAACCAAACGTGCTTACGCCATGGTGATTACGAAGAAATAGTCCAATCTATCTAACGATATGCCATGTAATTTTACCATGTTGATTTAAATTGAAGCAACCAACCTAGAAGAGTTTGCAGGTAAGTGGAATGTTTAATTAGGTTCAAGCCTGACATCACATGATCACTTTGCTTTCTAGTTTTTACCCATATAATGAATTATCTCTGCGTTCACTCTGCAAATTCTTCACTCATGTGGAACACTGGAATGTTCCCAAATTAAAATGGCTTTATTTAAGCAAATTCTAAAGCTCAGCAAAGGATTTGGCATAAGAGAGCAGGTCAATAAGTGGTTGAAAGATATACAGGATAAGCTCTAACAAAGGCTTTTTATCTGCATCTAAGTCCCCGACAATACCTCCATAAGGCTTATGAGGATCCAGCGGAATTTTGTAATGTAACCTGATACGAATCTCTTTCTGAACTGAAAAGCAATATGACATTCATCATATGCGAAAAGAATAAACCTTGAAGCACCAGAAGAAGCTGAGAGTTAGTGTATACATACTTTGTCAAAACTAGTCTGGCAGTTCTCTGGAAATTAAAAAAAAAAAACTTTGGGGACTTTGGTTCAAACATAAAAGTTGCGTAATTTGATTTTTGAAATTATATTATCATATCAATAAGAGATAAAAATATCATTATATAAGTTTTTATATACATATTAAGTATTAACAATATGTTGAGAAGAGAGTTAATTTTTATAAATCATATAATTTATATTGAGGTGTAAACTAATTTAAATAATTTATGTAAGTAAAAAAATATAAAGTAACATATAAGGGTAAAATAGTAAATTAGTTATTATCTCTCCTCTCTCCTTCTTAAACTGAATAAATAATTATAAAAATTCTCTTCTCTTCCTTCCCCTCCAACCAAACCAAACAAGATAAACCTCATCCCCTCTCCTCCATCCCCTCCTTTCAAACCAAGCTAGCCCTAACGGGCTATAATACTACCTAACTTATTAAACAAACTCCTCTTGCTAATGACTTTTATTGAGACAAATTTTAAAATTTTGCCATACATAACTAATTTTAACTAACGTTGAGTTGTTCATAAGTTTGCTAATGAAGTGAATGATTTGATTTGTGGGGTTGCAGCGCTGGAATATCCAGAGAATATACCAACGGCTATAGTCCACAACATATTTGTGAAAGGGGCACAAACTATCTTTGAAATGGGGCCTGAAGATGTGGAGGCTTCACAGTTATATCCTGACTACAAGTACACCTCTGTTCATGCCCTCCTCCACATGTTCTTGGCTAATCCTCCACCACCAAAATTAGCTAAATTTGCATGACCAATTTTTATCAAGAAAAAATTAATGTTTATTTGGGTTAGTGGTAAAAACTGTTTTTACAACGTAATTCATAATGTACGAGATAAGTATGTAAAAAGAGTTTTGTCTTGACTTACGTAAAAATGATTCTCAAACACTAACTCAAACAAGCCCTTAGTTTGCAAGTAAGGCCACAATTTCACCTAATTTTTAATTAAATCTTAGTTTTCCTTTATAATATCCTTATAGTTTCACTTCATTTTTAATCACATCCGTGATCTTTTTTTTTTTGTACCATGTCTTTATACTTGTACTTGGTTTTTAATGCATTTTCAAGTGACTTGTAAAAAGTAAAAAATACAAAAGGAAAAACTATAGGAACCTAATTAAAAACATGTGAAACTATAAGAACATAATAAAAGGGGGCAAACTACAAAGAATTGATAAAAAATCAGGTGAAGCAATAAGATACCCGTTGCAGGCAGATGGTAGATTCAAAAATTCAACCATTTTCTTTTTAGACGAATATAATACTCACAATAGTAAATTGAACCAAAGTCATCAGTTGCTGCATTATCAATTCTGCCTCATCATTTGACTGTCTTTGTTAATTATGTTCTCTGCCATTTCTGGATTGCACAATAATGAAGAGGATCCTTGTGAAAAAAGAAATAACTTTAAAGAACTAAGTGGGAACAGTCAACAATTCATATTACTTCTTAAAGTGACGGTCCATGTTGTGCCACTGAGGATCCTTTGAACGATTCCCAAAACAAACCACCTCATCAGAAAAAATTTTCAACTCCTCCCTGTAAAGACGATCCAATAAGCAATTAAATTGTCATCTGACAGAGTCACCGTATAAAAGGATAAGAAGTGACATAATTGTTTGAACAAGAAGTCATTCATACGAAATCTGATCCAACCCAATACTTGCCTCTTGTCTGCTGCAACGATTTTTAGAGGTTCATCCACATCCTTTGACACAAAACTTCTCTCTCTCTCTCTCTCTCTCTCTCTCTCTCTCTCTATATGTTATTTTATCACAATTTTCCGTAACAAAGTCAATCTTTACAATTTGCAAGCAAGGTCCTCGAGAGCTCCACAAACAAGAGTTGCATATAGCTCATTAGTATTCTGCAATCACCATGCACCCGATCACTATATGTATTGTTGGTCTCACCATGCCTTGTCCATCGTATATATGTTTAATCAATACCATAATACACTAAATGATCTAGCAAATCAAGTTAACTAATCCGCTTTCCAAAACAACAAGATAAGTAAGGACATAAGATTTTGCCAGGATTTTTTGTGTGCTCAGTTGCAAATGTAATAAAATCTTTCACCCCATCTATATATTCCCTTGAACATCGATTAGATGACATCCATTTATGATCCATCTATAGGCTTCAATCTATTTTTTAAAAAAGTACGTGGTTAGTTGTATGACTATTGCATTTACTAATTACTTTTATATCCTCTTACCAATTTTAATTTAAAATAACATACGCTACATGAAATCTTCATAATTGAAACTTTCTAATTCTTAAACTCAATGTTTAAATTGCCAAATAATTCATTAATTATTCCCAGGCATTATAATAATTTTTTACAACTCATAACAAAAGAAACCATATTTGCCACAATATATCATAGTTAAATTAGAAAACATTACAAGTCAATAAATAAAATACAAGTGTTAAGAATATATAAATAATTATTTTACTTATGCAATTAATCAATAACAATCATTAGAACACCTACAAATTATAACTATTAAATTCAACTAAAATTGCATTTGTAAGCTCAAAATTTAAAAAACATACCGTAAATAGAAGCTTCAATAGATTGATGAACTGAAACTACAAACACAAATTAAACATAAAAAAATCAATAAAATATTTGTGGTTCTAAGTTATTTTTTTTAATAATAATATGTGTAATAAACATCAATATATAATAAAATCAAATATGATTAGCTTAAATCAAAAAATATGATTTAGAAAATAAAATAAAATAAAAAAGAAAGCATAATCCCAACATTAATTATCTCCTTATTGTATGTTTTTTCCCTTATGGTTTTAGTTAATATATTTAAAGTTAAAGAATATAGACAAATTATATTTTATTTTATTAAATATTAACATTGATATATATTGATATATTAAAGTCATTTTATCTATATTTTAAAATCCTTAAATAAGTTAATGACTCAATTAATGAATTATTCAATTTATTATCCTGATTTCAATTTTTCCTATTTTAATTGGGTTTATATGGGATTTTCTCTATTATAGTTTAATAAGATAATACAAAAAATTATTTTCTTACCTCTACAAAATAGCACTAACACAAATATATATGACATATAAATATATACTCTACAAAATAGTTTAATAAGATATATATTTGTATATGACACATACAAATATATATGACACAAATATAAATTAATCAATTGCATTAATAAATTTTGTTGACCACAAACTATTCTTGGAAGCTATTCTAAAATTGTTTTGAATTAAAAATATATATATATATATATATATATATATATATATATAAGAACTAAGATGTTTCAAATTAATAAACCATAATAACTAAATTATTCTAAGTTTTTTTTTTCTTGGCTAGCTAGGCATAGGTATCCTTCCATTAGAAGTAATTACGTTAACTATATAAACTGAATTTTTTTTGGGTCCGTTCATGTACCCTTTTATAATTAAGTTAACCATTTCATCTTTTATATACACAGATCGATCCTGGCACCAAAAAAAAAAACCCCAGAAATATGAAGACATTATTATATTTAATCAAGGTGAAGGTAAGAAAGTTAATTTGAATGTGTAACCAGACGATGATTTGGGGACGGCTAGAATGCCAATTTAACCTACACCGTACCGGTATTGACTATTGCTAACCTTATCCAATGCAAGTTTGGTAGGAACCTCCAAATGTAAAGACCAAATAATACAATAATATCTTTTACGTTATTTTTTTTAACAAAGAAATAAGAAAAAATAAACCTAGAGCGACAATGAAGCTGAGAATGATCAATAGAATTATTAGTAGGATCCCACTTAGCTTGAACCTAATTTTGTGTGTGTTCTTCTAATAATCAAACATTTATCCAACAACTTTCCTCCATTATCTTAAGCATGAGTTAAAACTCTCTCCAGATATCACTCCGCCGCCATCATATTTTTCATTTTTATTTATTTTACACGTTCTTTTGAGCATTAATTTAACCCCCTGTTATTAATTTCACTCACCAACCTAATTGATTAACAACGATGGGTATTATCTCTACAAAATAGAACTAACACAAATATATATGGCATATAAATATACATGCGTGTCATAAAAAGGAAAAAAAAGCATCGCATGCCATAAAAAAAAAAAGCAGAACAACCTAAAAAGAAGAAGAAGAAGAAGAAGCAAGTTGAACTTACAGGTTGATCAGTGCAGTGGAGTGGGGGACCACGTAATTGCCGTTGGTGACGCAATCTTGAGTGAGGGGAGGAAGAAATTTGAGCTACCAAATGGAGTAGGGACCAAAAGTGGAAGACAAGACAAAGAAAAGGGAATAATAGAGACAAGAGTGGGGATGTCAGTTGGAACAAAACAAAGACGTGTGCGCGTGTGAGTGTATTTTTAAGATGTGAGGATGAAAATGGAGGGACGGGGTGCACGCAGATGAAAGGGAAAGTGAGAGGAGGGAATAATTAAAGGTAGGAAAAGAGATGGAGGGGGGAGGCGGGAAAGTGAAAAGATAAGGATGGGGGCGGGATGAATTCTGATTGGTTGGGAAGGGATATGAAATCAAAAAAAAAATTATCTAAAAAATGGGTCAAGTGTGGCGCCTGGCGAGCTGGTCCCACCTAGTGATGTGTGGCGTCTGTCTTGGTAGGCGCCACACTTAACCTCCTCAGCTGTGACACCTAGCCTCCCAGGCGCCACAGCTGGTAAAAAAAACATAAAATATAAAAAAAAAATAAACAGTTGTAGCACTTTATTAAGGAATGGCCACAATATGCATACTACCTTTCAATCTTTTTGTAGTAGTGTAAATATAGCACAGTCATGTCTAGATCCCTTAATGGATAAAAAGCAACTACCATGAATCAAAAACGAGCACCAATTTTCAAGCACAAACTTTAAGGTTCAGGATAAACTTTAATTTTTTAGAATAACATATTTTTATTTGACAATAATATAATTTAATAATAATAATATTTTATTTATCATAATATTTTTCATTATGGGAATTACTGAAATTTCACAAAAAATATAAGGGTAAAGTAATCCAAAATTTTGGCTCCCCTCAATAATGTTGGAGGAGAGGGGTTAGAGACTTTAGGGTTCCAACCAGCCCAAAATTTTAAGTTAAACGAGGGGAGGGGAGCATATACTCTCCCCTTCCATCCCTTCTCCTCCAACTAAACACACCCGAAGGGTCTATTTGGTTGGAGGGGAGAGGAAAAATAAGTCTCTTGATTCATTTAATTTGAAATTTTAGAGGGAGGAAGTTAAAATATGCCCTCCAAATCTTTTCTCTCTTTTTATTTTGGTTCTCTTAAAATTGGGGTTTTTAAACAAGGGAGCAAAAAATCTTAACTAATTTGCCTCCATTAGCTTTCTGATATTCCCATTGATGCCCTTGGGGCAAAAATAAACACACGACTCTAGACAGACACTTCACCGAATCTCAAAACTCTCCACTTTCACCCAGCGCTTTCTTCCTCGGCTGAAATTATATTACATCATTCTTCAACCAAACGTGCTTATGCCATGGTGATTACGAAGAAATAGTCCAATCTATCTAATGATATGCCATGTAATTTTACCATGTTGATTTAAACTGAAGCAACAGGATATACAGAATACTATTTTGATGCTCAACCTAGAAGAGTTTGCAGGTAAGTGGAATGTTTAATTAGGCCCTTAGTTTGCAAGTAAGGCCACAATTTCACCTGGTTTTTAATTAAATCTTAGTTTTCCTTTATAATATCCTTATAGTTTCACTTCATTTTTAATCAGATCCGTGATGTTTTTTTTTTACCATGTCTTTATACTTGTACTTGGTTTTTAATGCATTTTCAAGTGACTTGTAAAAAGTAAAAAATACAAAAGGAAAAACTATAGGAACCTAGTTAAAAACATGTGAAACTATAAGAACATAATAAAAGGGGGCAAACTACAAAGAATTGATAAAAAATCAGGTGAAGCAATAAGATACCTGATAAAAAAAGGGGGAAAGCTATGAGGACCAATTAAAAATCAAGTGAAACTATAAGAATTTGCCTAATATTTTTTCCTTTTATCTATAAAAATTCACATCATACTTAACCAGAACACGTAAATTTTACAAGTATTCATTCGGTTTGGGGCTATGTTAATTGTATATTTTGTTGTGGTATTATCACCCATGTTAAACTACAAAATATATAAAATATGGGACTACCCACAAGTTATTAATAATGCAGTTATTCTGACTGCGTTCTACCTTCTCTTCTCCAAACCTTCGCTCCTCAGCAAACTTTGGCTCTTATTCAAAAACACTAGCAGATATAATATCCTATTGATTTTTTCTGAGAGATTAAAGAAATTGAAAAAAGCAAGGTCAGAGAAACTAGAGAGAGAAACTCTTTCTTGAGATCAGTGCAAGGTGAGAGTCGTTGCCCATTGCGGCAGCCTCTCAATGTAATAGTAAGGTTTTACGGTCACCAAAAAGTGAGGATGAGAGGAAGAAGCAAAGAGAGAAGTTCTGAGAGAGAGCGAGATCGTTCACCTAGAGTGCTAAGTGAGGGTGCTGCTCGTAGACAACCATCTGATTGACTTACTGGAGATCAAAGGCTTACTGAGGAAGCATCTGAATGCATTCTAAGCACATTTGAGAACGAGGTCAATGAGAACCCAAAATCTAAATCTGTGGCGATGAGTGAAGAGCAGGAAGAAACTAGAGAAGATAAAAATAGAGAAAAATCTCCCCGAGTCGAAGGAACATTCACCGGAAAAGAAACACTAGGCATAAGAGTGGAAGAATAGATGCAAGAGGAAGACACCACTGCTATTGGCCGAACATCGGCTCTATCCTACAGGGAAGCTCTGAAGCCTAAAGAGAACTTGGCACAGAAGCAAGGAATAGAAGAGAAATCTGAGCCTACCTAGGATGGGAATCTCTCTTTAAGCAATGAACAAGAGATGCTTGAAGGTGTTACTATTACTGAAACAATTAAGGGTTTGTTGATCGACTTTTTAGAAAAAGAAAAATGTAGACTTGAGCGCAAATGGTCAAATTCTTTGATCATTAAGCTATTGGGGGCATACTAAATTTCATGCCGATGAGAAGGAAAATCCAAGCTATGTGGGGGAAAGCTGGTAAAGTGGATCTCTCAGACATAAGTAATGGATACATGATTGCTACTTTCTAAGACAGAGAAGACTATTTCTTTGCACTTGAAGGAGGTCTATGGCTAATCCAAAACCACTACCTTACTGTACAAACGTGGAAACGCAACTTTAATCCTTGGAATGAAAAAATTCATAGAGTTGCTATTTGGGTAAGACTACCAGGATTACCAGGGGATTATTATAACAAAAAATTCTTCTATAATCTGGGTAACAAAATTAGGAGAGCTATTAAGGTTGACGAGATGACTTTGATGAGAGCCAGAACTATGTATGCTAGAATGTGTGTAGAAGTAGACTTGAATGCTCCCTTGCTTCCTTCATATACAGTTGATGGCAATAAACTCAAGATAGAATATGAAGGACTTCATCTAATATGCTTTACATGTGGTAAATTCGGGCATGATGTTGAACATTTCCCTCTAAAGTTTTCTCAAGAAGCTGCAGCAGCCAGGTGTCCAAATAACCCAAAACTTGCAGCGTCGAATAGGTACCATGAATCTAGTTCACCAAACCAATCGGCAAAAGTTTTTGGTGAATGGATGGAGGTCCAAGACTCAAGACACTACTAGAAACACATTAACCGAGACGGTAAGGGTAGTGCGGGGTCGAGAAAAGCCACCGAAGGAGCTAAACAAGCTGGAACCTTGAAGTTTGCAATTTTGGTGGTTGAAGAGGACAATACCAAAATGACTGCTGCAAAAGATGACGTCCAAATCCCACTACATGAGATCTCGAACGTTGACTCAAAAAAAGGAGGATAGAGAAAAAGCCTTGTCTAATAAAAAAAACAAGGTCAGAAATGATCAAAATGGCAGGCTCGGGGAAGAGGAATTTGAAGAAAGGAGATAATCTAACTAAGAAGAACAAGGAAAGTAAAAAAGTCACAGAGAGTGGAAGTGCTAGGTGACTAGAGAGGGCCCCACAAAAAGTCAAAAAGGAGCCCAATCTTCAAAAGGAAGAGAACATGATGCGCAAGAACGTGAATGGTAGGAAAAACATGGACTCGATTGAGCTTCAACAAAATAGGCTCAATAAGAATTCAACTTTGAATAAAACAGGCAGTATGGAGACCGTTTAGCTGGGCTAAAATTCAAGTGGATCAAGCAGTGCTATAAACTTGAAGAACGGTGAGCTAGCTGAGAAGTTATTGGAAAGCCTATTACAAAACTTGACTAATGCACAAATGGCTCTAGATGGGAATGAGCCACCTGACCCAAATGAACCGCAAAATTTTTTAGGCCTTTTTGTAGTAGAGGAAGTCCTAATGGAGCTAACGGACATGGAGATTGGGTCAGAGGCACCAAAGGGTGATACTAGAACCAACTTGTAGACATCTTAGTCCTTTTGAGGTAACTCTAACTCTTGATATAATCTTTAAATGTTAGTCGTCTGGAGTGTAAGTGGAGCGGCCGGCAAGTTATTCAGTCTTGCTTTAAAGGAATTATTGAAAAAAGTTAAACCCAACATTATTGTTCTAGTTGAAACTCGATGCAGCGGGACTGTGGCTCAAAAAGTAATTTAAAGATTGAGATTTTGGCATCAAGTTATTGAGGAAGCCCCAGGACTATCTGGAGGTATTTGGATTCTCTAGAATAAAGATGAGATCTCCATCAATGTAATTGAAAAGTAGAGTCAATATATCTACTGCTTAGTTACTGGATTGGGAAACAGACCATGGTGCTTTACCGTTATTTACGGTAGTCTTAGAGAGTAAAAACGCAAAACCATGTGGGTGGATCTATGGGAAATATCTAAATCCATTACTTTACCTTGAATGTTGGTGGGTGATTTTAATGATGTTAAATCAGGGAATGAACAGAGAGGGGGTTATGGTGAATGAGAGGAAGTGTCAAAGATTCCAAGACAATATTAATAGATGCAAGCTCATTGACTTGGGGTCCAAGGGCCCTAAATATACCTGGAAGGGCCCAATTACACAGTTCGCAAGTCGCCTTTACAAGAGATTAGATCGTGGGCTATACAATGATGCTTGGAGAAATGAATTCTGTGATGCTACGGTAAAGGTAGGCTCGAGAGTTCAGTCAGACCACCACCCACTGATTATTTCTTTGCCTCGCAGTGTCAATAGAAAAACTAACTACCCCTTTAGATTTGAAGCTGTATGGTTGAGGCATCAAGATTTCAAAACTTTCTTGAACCAACACTAGCTTGGTCAGACAGATACAATGAATGGTCTTGAACAGCTAAAACTAAAGCTTGTGGAATGGAACAAAATGGTCTTTGGCAATATTGAGAGAAAAATAAAAGGAGATGATAGGAAGGATTAGAGGTATACAGGTGGCTTTGCAAGAAAGGGATAGTCGTTATCTGGAAGAACTAGAAAAGAAGTTCAATGAGGAATTAAATGAAGTTCTAGATCGAGAAGAAATTTTCTGGTTTCAAAAGGCCCGTACAAAATGGCTAAATGACGGAGACAGAAATACTGCATATTACCATACTAAGACCACCATCCAAAGAAGAAGGAACCGAGTCAACACCTTGAAGGATGAAAATACCAAGTGGATTGAAGGTGAGGAAGCAGTTGAAAACCTGGTTAATCAGTTTTTCAAGAACTTATTCTGCAAAGTAGAAGAGGACCGAAACTGGGTTCATACTACTTACTTTGGACAAGTGTTTTAGAAGAAGAGTGGGAGGTGTTAATGTAAATTAGTATTTAGCATTATTATTCTGTTAGATATACAGCTGTACAATCTTGTAAAGATTTTCATTTCAGATTCTCTCTCTATACGTGTATGGTCTTGATATATTTGTAACAATATTCTGTTACAGAATTATCCTATATAAAGGGCAAAGGTATGAGGCACAGATACTCAACCTATTCAGTCACTCTTATTTCTCTTATTTCGTTCTTGGTATCAGAGCTCTCAAAACGTTTCTGGTGCTCTCTTTCACGACTAAACAGAAATGTCGTCCTCCTCGTTAAACTCTACCGAGACTACCTCCTCACCTATGGCTAAAACCTACTCACTATTTCACTCATCAAGCCAGACGACTTCTGTTAAGCTGGACAGAACAAATTTCTTAGTCTGGGAATCAGTTGTGTTACCTCTGATTGAAGGCAATCGGCTTCAAGCACACATTGACGGTACTGGTGTAATTCCTGCAGCATCTATTCTGCCTCCTGGAGCCAGTGCGCCTGTGATTAATCCAGAATTTGAAGAATGGTATGCGGTAGATCGTATGTTGGTCGGCTGGCTCTGAAATACAATGACCCAGGATGTCGGAGCTCAGCTTTTGCACTGTAAAATGGCCCTAGATCTCTAGAATGGGGCTAGAGCTCTCACTTGTGCGGTATCCAAATCTCGAGTCATGATCTACAAATCTGAGCTTCACCACACTCGGAAGAACGCCATGCGGATGGAAGACTATCTATCCAAGATGAAAATAATTTCTGATCAATTAGCTCTCGCTAGAGCTGCCATATCCACTGATGAATTGATTCTTCATACTCTCAACGGCTTAGATTCAGAATACAACGCAATTGTTGTAAAATTAATTGATCAAGTTGGTCTTACCTGGATCGAAGCCCAATCAGCACTGCTTGCTTTCGAAAGTCGCATTGAGCAATTGAATCAGTTTGCCTCTTTAACGATTCATCCTTCAGCTCATATCGTGACACACACGGATTCATCAGAATCTGGCCACTCATCTGCAAATCGTGGTGTTTGGCGTGGAGGTAGAGGAAATCGCGGCAGACGCGGTCAAGGACGTCGAGGCAGCTGGAACTCGAATGGAGGAGGAGGCAGTAGACCATTCTGTCACCTATGTGAGAAACCAAGACATAAGGTCGAGAATTGTTATTGGAGGTTCGATCGGTCGTTTCGTCTACCGTCGCATCCACCACCGTTGCAGCACCAACACCAGAATTTCTCCTCGCAAGCTTATTTTGCAGATCCGTATACGGTTAATGATTCTGAATGGTTCATGGATAGCGGCGCTAGTCACCATGTCGCCTCTTCTTCTGCGAATTTAGATGCTGTGACCCCAGTGGGTAAGAATTTCAATCTTTTTACTTGTACTGGAAATAAAACTCCTATTCATGGAATAGGAACTGCTTCTTTTGGGTCACAGATCAAGTTAAATAAAGTTCTTCTTGTGCCTAATGCAACTAAGAATTTAGTAAGTATAAATAGGCTAATCAAGGATAATCATGTTGCTGTGATTTTTTCTGATGATGGTTGTGTGGTGAAGGACAAAGCAACAGGACAAGTACTGATGAAGGGAAAAGCAAGTCAGGGGCTCTATCCAATTAATAATGGCAACTCAGTTATGGAAGCACATGTAGCTGAAATTTCAAAGAAGGATGAAGATTTTATCTTATGGCATTATAAGCTAGGACATCCAAGTTCTAGAGTTTTGAAACAAGTTTTGAATAAATGTGATGTCAATGTTAGAGTAAATGAGAAATATGTTTGTGAATCTTGTCAATATGGAAAATCAAAGAAGTTTCCATTCTCCAAATCTGAGTCTCATGCTTCATCTCCTATAGAACTTATTCATACTGATTTATGGGGACCATCACCTATACAATCAATACATGGACATCGATTCTACATTCACTTTGTTGATGATTTTAGTAGATTTACTTGGATTTATCCATTAAAACATAAAGGAGAGGCTATTGGAGCTTTTACTCATTTCAAGAATTTGGTTGAAAACCAATTTACTACAAAAATTAAGGCAATTCAATGTGACAATGGATCTGAATATAAGCCTATTATTCATTTAGCTGAATCAGCTGGTATTCTTATACGTCTTACTTGTCCTTACACATCTTCTCAAAATGGTAGAGCGGAAAGGAAACATCGTCATATAGTTGAAATGGGTTTGACTCTATTAGCTCAAGCATCAATGCCACTTGCTTATTGGGTTGAAGCTTTTCAGACTGCTGTTTTTCTTATTAATAGATTACCTACTCCCATTTTGAATGATCAGTCACCTTTGAAGTGTTTATTCAAGATCAAGCCAGATTATATTTCACTACAACCTTTTGGATGTGCTTGTTATCCATGTTTGTAGCCTTATAATGAGCACAAGTTTCAATTTCATAGTCAAAAGTGTGTTTATCTTGGTCCTACTACAAATCAAAAAGGATACAAGTGTTTAAGCCCAACAGGACGGATCTATGTTTCTAGACATGTGATTTTTTATGCTAATAAATTCCCTTTTGTGACAGGCTTTCTCAACAGACGAGGTGCTTCTGAAACAAATCAATCCATAGCACCAATAATAATTGATCAACAATTATTTCATTCAACCTCCACCTCCAGTAATGCAAGTCCGAGCCCACAATGTCCAAGCCCACAAAGTCCAAATCCACATATTCAATCCCAATGCCCAAGCCTATCCCAAGCCTTATCTAGTCCACATTCTTCACAACGTCAGCCTACACCCTCACCTCCTGATTCAGTCTCATCCATATCACAAATCCCATCTCTCTCTCCAAACTCATTTTCACCGAGCCAAGTCGACAACGTACCTGCTCAAAACACCTCCACCCAAATAGCTGAATCTGATCCTGATCTCAATATTCATCCTATGGTTACCCGATCAAAGGCGGGGATCACAAAACCCAGATATCCTTTTATTGGCCTTCTTCAATCTGAAATTCCTTCTTCTCTTCGTTTTGCTACAGAACCTCAGAATGTTTCAGAAGCACTTGCGTCTCGTGAGGCAAGCCATGAAAGAGGAATTTGAAGCTTTACAAAGAAATCATACTTGGGTCTTAGTGCCGTATGATGGAACTCAGAAATTGGTAGATTGCAAATGGATTTTCAAAACAAAATTTAAAGCAGACGGGACGATTCTCAAGCACAAAGCAAGGTTGGTTGCAAAAGGTTTTCAGCAAACAGCTAGTCTAGATTATGGAGAAACTTTTAGTCCAGTTGTAAAGCCTACTACAATTCGTCTAATTCTTACACTTGCAGTCACTTTCAAGTGGGAATTAAGACAACTAGATGTAAATAATGCGTTTCTGAACGGATATCTTCAAGAGGATGTCTTCATGCGCCAACCTGAAGGTTTCTACAATAAAGGGAAACCTAATAATATCTACAAATTAGTAAAAGCCATTAATGGGCTCAAGCAAGCCCCAAGAGCTTGGTTTGATCGGTTGCGATATACTTTGCTGAAGTGGGGATTTACTAATGCCAGAAGTGATATTTCGTTATTCTTCCTTCAGACCAGCAATTTCACGGTATTCATATTAATTTATGTTGATGATATTCTAATAACTGGCAACAATTTTTTGATGATTCAGAGATTTATAGCTAAGCTGAATTCTGTGTTCTCTCTTAAGGACTTGGGTCCTTTATATTATTTTCTTGGGCTAGAGATCTATCGAGATGCTACTGGAATTTATGTTAATCGGGGCAAGTATACATTAGACGTGTTAAAGAAGTTTAATATGTATGATTGTGCACCTGTCTTAACTCCTATGGTTACTGGTAGACAATTTTCTGTCTCTGATGGTACTGTAATGGCAGATCCTTCTTTATATAGGAGAGCTATTGGATCATTGCAATATCTGACAACAACTAGGCCAAATATAGCTTTTTCAGTTAACAAATTGAGTCAATTTTTATCTAGGCCTACAGAGGTTCACTATCAATGAGTTAAAAGGATCTTAAGATATCTTAAAGGTACATATCATTATGGTTTACATATCAAACCAGTGAAATCATTTCAATTAACAACATTTACAGATGCAGACTGGGCTACTGATGTTGATGACAGGAAATCTATGGCTGGATGTTGTGTTTATCTAGGAGGAACACTAATTTCATGGAGTTCTAGAAAACAGAGAGTAGTATCTAGATCTAGTTCTGAATCTGAATATAGATCAATAGCTGATGGTGCTTCTGAATTACAATGGTTGCGTTCTTTGATAACTGAGCTTGGATTATTTCTCAAACAACCATCAGTGATTTGGTGTGATAATTTGAGTGCTAGAGCTCTTACAGCAAATCCAGTACAACATGCTAGAAGTAAGCATATAGAAATTGATATTCATTTTGTGAGAGATCAAGTATTGTCTGGTATATTGGATATTCGATATATTCCATCTTCTTCTCAAATAGCATATTGTTTGACAAAAGCCCTGACACATACAAAGTTTATACAATTCAGAAACAAACTCGGTCTGTGTCCCACACCCTTTCATTTGAGGGGGAATGTTAATGTAAATTAGTATTTAGCATTATTATTCTGTTAGATATACAGCTGTACAATCTTGTAAAGATTTTCATTTCAGATTCTCTCTCTATACGTGTATGGTCTTGATATATTTGTAACAATATTCTGTTACAGAATTATCCTATATAAAGGGCAAAGGTATGAGGCACAGATACTCAACCTATTCAGTCACTCTTATTTCTCTTATTTCGTTCTGGAGGAAATCCGTAAAGATGTTTCTGCAGACGAAATTAAAAGAGCTATGTTTGATATTGAGGGCTTAAAAGCTCTAGGACCAAATGGGTATCCAACTATCTTCTTCCAACGAAACTGGGACATGGTGGGGAATATTGTGGTATACATGGTGCAAGACATGTGGAGAAATCCTGAGAAGATCAAGACAATTAACAATTCCCTTGTCACTTTAATCCCAAAGTTAGAAAATCCGGAAAAGGTAGCCCACCTCAGACCTATCTCCCTATGCCATGTTGTGTACAATTGCTTGTCGAAGATTTTGGTGAAGAGATTAAAAAGAATCATGGCTAAGCTAGTTTCACCATTCCAAGTCAGTTTTGTCCCAGGTAGGAATATACATGACAACATCATCATAGTGAATGAAATGATACATGTTATGTGGAAGACAAGGAAAGAAAGGGTTCATAGCAATAAAAGTTAACATCCGAAAAGCTTATGACCGTATAAGTTGGTGCTACATGGCAGAAGTTTTGAAGGAGATTAATTGTCCCCTCAAGTTAAATGAGAGAATTATGTGTTGCATTGAAACCTCAACAACCAATATCTTATGGAATGGTGAGAAATTGGAAGACTTTATTACTTCTAGAGGGTTGAGGCAAGGGGATTCTATTTCCTTGTTTCTCTTCGTGTTGGGAATGGAAAAACTTACTCACATGATCTTAGATAGAGTTTGTGCAAGAAATAGAGAGGAATGAAAGTGGGACAAAAAGGGCCTCTAATATCCCATATGATGTTTACAGACGATCTTGTCCTTTTTGCAGAAGCTTCAACTAACCGAATATATGTAATTACTCAATGTTGGCAGGTATTTGGTCTTATGTTTGGACATGCAATTAGTCAAGAAAAGTCTTACATATTCTTCTCTCCCAATGTCAGTCATCAGGATAGAAGAGAGATATGTAACAGAAGCTAGTTCAAGCAGGTGGGAAAACTAGATAGATACCTCGGAGCTAATATTTCCAGCCCAAGAAGGCGAAGGGATAAATATGCGGTGATTGTAGAAAGAGATCAAAAAAGATGAAATGGTTGGCAAGCATCAAATCTCTCGCTAGCTGGGCGTATGACTCTTGTTAAATTAGTCACAAGTTCTATGACCTTATATCCTATGCAACAGATAGGATCCCTAAAAGGGTCATTGAGGATATCGAAAGAGTGCAGAGAAGCTTCATTTGAGGGGGAAAGGGATGGTGTTAAAAAGAGACATGCAATAGCGTGGCATCAATCATACAGACCAAAATATGAAGGTGGTCAGGAGTAAAGGATTTGGCCCTTATGAATGATGCTTCCATTATGAAATTATTGTGGAGAATCAAAATCGAACCAAATAGCTTGTGGGTCAAAGTACTTCTAGGAAAGTATTGTAAAGGTATAGATACAGAGTCCGCATTGATTGCTAAAAAGGTAGATTCGAGGTTGGGGAAAGAATTAGCCAAGATGTGGGAACATTTCTTTGAAATTATAAAGAGGGATGAAGAGAATGAAGCACAATACTAATGGATTTGGAACCTGACTTCAAGTGGAGACTTTACAGTAGCAAGCTCATATAAATGGTTACTTAATGCCACTACAGAGAAAAAAAAAAGAAATAAATGTAAAGAGCTTATGGAAATTACAAGTTCCAAAAAGAGTTCAAGTTTTTATGTGGCTTGCAGCCCACCACAAGTTAGCCACAAGTCTTCTAACTGGCAAGTGGGATGATTCCTCAAGTTGGTGTAAAATATGTCAAGCAGGGGTGGAGAACCAAATCCACGTTTTGCGAAACTGTCTACTAGTAGAAAGAACTTGGAAGCAGCTAGTACTTAGAAGACATTAGAATAAGTTTTTCTCATACAACTGGTCGAACTGGTTTAGAAATAATATAATGTATTCTAGAAGATACTCAAAAGATACCCACTAGCCGAAAATTTTTTCTTCAGGATGTTGGCATATGTGGAATTGGAGAAATGCTCAAATCCATGTTGCTGATTTTTTGTTCCCTTTAATTGGGTAGACAGGATCATCAATCTATTCAAACACTATAGTGATAAAAGGGAAGATGCACCCCTACAACTATCACTTTAGAAGGTGGTGTCGGTTTGTTAGAAACCTCCGAAACGGGGTTAGTGCAAATTAAATGTTGATAGTTGCTACTCAACACAAGGAGGTGCAAGTTGTAGAGGAGTAATTAGAGGAGATGTAGGAGAGTGGTTAAGAGGATCCTCAATCAAGCTCTCAAGCAGTACACCAATTGTGACTAAAGCTAAAGCATTACTGGAAGGGCTCGATTTGTGTTGGAGAATGGGATTTAGGAAAATTGAAGTGGAAAGCGACGCACAACTAGTGGTTAAAGCTCTAAACAGTGATTCAATGGTCTATAGTTGTCAGAAGACTGAGTAAAATCAAAGAGATGCTTCAAAGAGATTGGCAAGTTCATCTATGCCACATCTATCTCGAAGGGAATAAGTGTGCCCACAAGCTAGTTGCTTATGGGCAAAAAGAGTAAGAAAACTTTTAATCCCACTTCTATAACTTTTTTAAAATCAACTTAAAAAAATTCTCTCTGCCCGCTTTCCCTCTCTTCCCCCTCATACCAAACAAGCCCTTAAGGACCTGGGCACTTTAGGGATGCAACTCATTTTCAGCTGCAGCCTACAAGTGCAACTTTTCTTCAGCTATGTGCAACATAACTTCAATCATATGTAAATGTCTTTTATTTTACATGTAGTTAAAGATAGATTTCACACAGTTGGAGTCTTGATTTCTAAATCAACCCTTATAGCAAACTCAGCTAATCACTTAGGGATACTACACCTTTAGTAATCCTCACAAGATTAAGAGAACTAAAAGTTTAAATAACTCGTGAAGAACTTTGGAGCATAAATAGACTACAGAGAGAGCTGAGAGTAATAAATGCTCAGATGTTTCGCACTTAATTATTGCACTAACCAACTTAAATATAATGATATTTATAGTTTTTCTTAATAATTTAATTAACATCTTGTGCTAGCGTTAAGCATGGAGGCTAGCACCTTAAGTGAGAAAACATAACACATTAATTATAAGATCAAGAATGAAAGTGTGGACCTCTCTGGTCCTCTTAAATGGGTTTTTTTTTCTTTATTAATTACAATAAACAAAAAAAATGTATTTATATTAATTTTTGAAACAATCATAGATAAAGACAAAGTTGAAAATTTAGCTCATTATTAACAAATTAACTAACTCTTCTTAATATGTGAGAGTTACTTAATTTAAACTTATATTAGACTTACAAATAGGATCAAAGTGGTATTCCATAAAGCAATAACACATTAAATAGTTAGGTTAAAGCATTAAATAGGAATCTTGATTCAAAAACTTTTTTTTTTTTACTTTCTAACTTTCTTGAAAAATGAAATACTCGTTTTCATGCAAAAAGGCTTTTCTGTTACCCTCATAGATTGACCCTACCCAAAGTGTGTAATTAAATTTAGGCAGACTAAGGGTTTGTTTGGCAGGAGGGAAAGGGAGGGGAGGGAAAATTTTTATAAATTGAATTTAAAAAAATTGAAGAACTGAGGTTATAAAATTTTAATAAAGATAAGATGTAAAATAAAACAATAAAAAAAATTAATTAAAAACCTTCAACCCCACTTCTCTAATTTTTTAAAATCCAAGTTATAAAAATTTTTCTTTCCCTCCCCTCTCCTCCAAATCCATCATACCAAACAACCCCTAACTGACCTGAACTATGTTCTGTACTAAATGAACAGAATCAAAAAGATGAGCAGCAAATTTAGGTAGACTAACTGACCTGAACTATGTTCTGTACTAGATGAACAAAATCAAAAAGATGAGCAGCCCATAATTACATTAAAGAACCCCACCAGATCTCCATAGTAAGTTGACAAATAATGGCAATGAAAAATATCAAGCAATAACCTATGATGAACACTTGTACAAATTTTAAAAAATGTACAATGGAATAGAATCAGACACTTGTACTATATATATCTACACACACAACAACCATCTGTGTCTCACAGTGTAGAAATCCTCAAAAGCTTGTACCCTCTTCATCCGGTGACATCACAGTTAAAAGAGAGTACTTCACTTTAAGTGATATTTTGCCATTCTCCATGAACAGCCTTGCCCCAGACACAACCCAGTAGCCTGGTGAGTCCTGTGGCCCTTTAGTTATCTCTGTGGTATCAACAAACTTCAAAAGTTTTGGTGTTTGTGTAGGCACAGGAGGTCCATTGGGATATAAAGCAGAGTTTATGTGGACATCAGCAGGGTTAGGAGGCTGCTTCTGCACGGCGTTCGAGAAGCGACCGCTGATCAGGGCTGACATCATTCCGGATTTCTGAGTCAAGCCAGGAGAACCGTGCCAGTCAGCAGCTTTGACGCGGGTTGCACCGATGACTTTGGCAAAGGTAAGTCTGAGATATAGAACTTTCTTCAGGCCATGGTCTTTGACCTCAAAGCGTGCACCGGTCACTATGGAGTTATCCTCGTATGAGTCAACTGGGGCCGTGCACACATGAGAGAAACTCTTCCATTGAACCTTCTCGAAGTACTTGCGTTCCAATGCGGTGTCTGGGACATTCTCGCTCTTATCATTTTCGAGTTGGAATGTCTGCGGCTGTGAGGAAAGATGCTGCAAATGGATTGCCAGGCGATTGCTTTTTTTCCCTTCTAAATATAATCTAAGGCCCGTGACAGGTTTCTCGCCCACATCAACCTTTTTAAGCAAGTAATCCAAAGTCAGTCTAAATCACAACATTTTCCAACATACCATCTCCAGTCCTTAATATAAGAATCCTATTTGTATTGCAAATTGCATCACAAATGGGATCTTATATTAAAGATCGGAGGTGGTATTAAACAAGAAGTATGAGAGAATGCACACAATAGAATGACTTTTTTCCCCCAATAACAAACGGGATCTTATATTAAAGACCGGAGGTAGTATTAATTTTCATTCTTTCATTCATCCCCCCCCCCCAAAAAAAAAGATTTATGAAAAATAGGGAGAAACATATTGGATGCCCAAAAATTTGAAACAGACCGAGCATGATATAAGCAAGATGCATGAGGGAGGTCGTTAAAGATGATAACACCTTTTTAAGTTAGACCTCAAACGCTATAGGTTTAGGTAGCATCCAACACCCTGAAGTATTTTTCAAGTAGCACATAGTATCTTAAACTAATTTTTGGTGTTTCAAGTATCCTAAAGTATTTTTTCAATAGCGCTTAATATTCTAAAGTAATTTTTGATGTATCAAACACTCTAAAGTATTTTTCCAAAAACACACTCAATATTCTAAGTTTAGTATGCTTGTTGTTATTGAGAAAAATACTATAAGGTAAAAATACAACAACAACAACAAAGCCTTATCTTACTAGGTGGGATCGGCTACATGGATCGCATGATACCATTATACTCTATCAAAAACCGGCTCTTTAAATAGATTATTAACCAAAAGACCCCGCTTTATAACCTCATTAAGCGTTTGTTAAGGTCTCCCTCTACCTCTCTTTAAGAGCAAAATAGCACCAAAAAATATTTTAGAATACTGAGCGCTACTGGAAAAATTCTTTAAGGGGCTGGATGGACAAAAAAATTAGTTTAAAATACCAAGAGCTACTGGAAAAATGCTCAAGGGTGCTAAATGCTACTTAATCCAACACCATAAGCAAAAGGCGATAAAAAGGTGCATGTCCAAGTGAGGCAAGAATCTAAAGTAACTGATTATTATAGTATGGCTGTGGTCCATTTGTAACTGTTAGTTTCTTTGTCTAAGTTGATTATGCAGTATGATCCATCAAATTACGTGAAAAAACATATGCATACCAAAGATGCAAACTATCATGATCTTTTAGGTTGATTCTCTCGAGTGTGGGAAGTTCCAAATTTAAAATTATAGGAAAAAAAGAACTAAACAGCTTCATACCTTCTGAATATGCAAAAATAACAAGAACTCGATTTTCTTTTAAAAGAAAAAAGCAATGACAATGTTCATATAGAACCGGGAGCATTACCGGTGTTGTGTTTACATGGAGCTTAGGACCCATCAAACTGAATTGCAGAGATGCCATACTTTGTGGTTTTCTATCAAGACCAAGGGCAAGCTCGCCAAAAATTGGAGCCCATTGTCGTGGAAGCTGGAACTCCAAAAATTGATGCAGTTCTTCAAGTGGGGGTTTATCTGCAGTTGGAAGTTCCAATGAATGATGGCCACTCTTACCAGAAGAGAGGTTTATAGTTCTTTATTCACAGATTAAGAATCACATTATATATGAAATTGACTTCAAACAAGGTCACACGCCTCCATTAACAATGAAAACATAGCTAGACCTGTAAGTTCCTTCTGATTATACTTAAGAAGTTTTCACAAAGCTAAATTAGCAAAAAATTTAAATACCAGTATTAATTAATTTTAGCCTCCAACAGTTGGCTTGTTCCCACTATTCCGCCAGTTCCATACCTACCCATGAGGTCAAAATTACGCTTGATTCATTTCTTAATTGATTAAATAGTAGAATGATAAAAATCAGTGTTTTTTTTTTTTTCAGAAAAGAATCACATTATTTTCACTGCAAATAATTTATAAACATGCATAAGGCACACGGGATATTTTCAAGCATTTAAGTTAAGGACTAGAAAAAGTAAGAGATATTATCATGAACAGAAGAATTACAGATTTCCATTTATTCTGATCATAATCAAATGATCTGATGATTCTTAACAAAATGTATATTTGTCTGAAAGGTGGTAAATCTGAGGATTCTTCAGTTCAAAGATAGGTCATTGGTTCAGGTTAGCCACAATGAAACTGATGTTGCTACAACCATGATAGCAAAATTTAATGAAAGCAGTCATCTCGGTGGCAGCAATTTACTCGGGGTGGTAATATAATTATAATTAGTTTTGTAGTTCCACTAATGACATCAGTGATAGTATCAAGGTTAAAAAATCCATTGAAACTACCTTTCTCCCTTCACTATTGTAAGACCAAACAACCATCTGATCTAAATGCTGATCAGAACTCTAATTCAACGAAAGTTGATTTGATTGCTCGTAAAATATTTATAACAAAAGGTTACAGGTTTCTAACCTACTGACATATATAAAAATCATTTGATAAGCTTTAAAGCCAAAAGTGAACAAGGAAATGATAAAGAACATTGTGCTTACAGCGGAGATAGAGGTTTATGGCATGAGTTAAAAATCCACTCCCATTAACTCCACCAAGTAAAGATGTAATGGGTATAAATGACATTGAGATCACATCAGGGTGCGATGAAACAGTTTGGCACCACTCAGTGTGGGTCCAATTCCTTTTGTTAATCCCACCTTTCCTTTTGCACATGAACTTAATATCCTGCACCTGTATAAGGTTGGAAAACAAAACCTAAGTCAGTAGTTAGTATTTCTTGCTATTTTTTGGCTAAACAAGCCGGCGAGAGCAAGCTACAGCAGAGGACATTAGCATGATGATCTTCTTGGGTTGAATTAGTTCAATGATACAAGGATGCAATTGAGTATTCAATCAGAGAACATTAATAGCTTGATTGAAAAAGAAAATCTTCAAAATAAAGCTTAAGAGATGAACCTATTATCAATCAGCATGCCATAAAGCAACTAAATAACAAAAAAAAAAAGTTGGGTAAAGGAATCAATTAGAAATATATGAAATCAAAAACCAATTACAGTAGGAATAAACAAGGCTTAAGACTTAAGATACAGGCATATTATCATATAGCAGATAAGTAATTTAAAAGTTGGGTAAATGAGTCAATTAGAAATTGTATGGAGCCAAAAAAATAATTATAGTAAGAATAAACAAAGCCTACGAGACAAGCTTATGTATCAGCATTCAGCGTGACATAAAACAGATAAATAATTGAAAGGAATCACTTAGAAATGTATGGAGCCAAAAATCAAATACAGTAGGAACAAACATAGTGTTAAAAGCTGCTCTGTTTATGGCAAGTTACCAAATCTGATATAAAAATTTAGGATGAAGAAAAAGGAAATAGAATACTCTGTTATAAAGAGAAAGTAAGCATCTCAATAACTCTCTAAGAGCAGCCCAATACTCTGTAATAAAGAGAGAATAAGCATCTCACTAACTCTCTAAAAACAGCCCAGAAGAATCTCCACACTTAATAAACTCTCTGAATATTCGATGCTTTATTGAGTAGGCAAGAAGCCAATTTATAGAAGTACAGAGAGATAAAATCTAATTCAAAATTCAAACTATGAAATCCAAATATTATCTAAAATAATATCTAAAATCTAATAACTAAATCCTACTCGTGGATATTCCACTTATTCTGAAATATCTAAAATAATAAATAATATTGCTGAAATATCTTAAATCCTACTTGTGGATAATCCACTTATTTTCATATTTCCTAAAATAATAATAAAAACAGACTCAATTAATAAAATAAATATTAAAAAAATCAGACTAATTTAATTTATGCATGAAACTTCAAACTCGGTACTCTATTATTATCCCCTCCTTATAAATTTGCCTTGTCCTCAAGGCAAAACAAAAAAATTATCTTCCTTGTATATCTGGAGGTTTAGGCAGCAATGGTAGGAAGGCAATAAATGATGTATCAGCAACTCTAAAAGAGACTTCAAGAACAAGGGTAGGCCGAACAAGATGTAGCAAATAAGACACCAATCTGTCAAGGAAAAAATGATCCATGGAGCCACAATCCATAAGAATCATATCAAAAGGACGCAGCAAGTTTTCTTGAAGCTTCACCGGTGATGTAGACTTTCCCAGGATGGCGTCAAAAGAAATTTCAGCCTCATCACCCCCTATCTCTGTTTCAACTTCTTCGGTCAAAAGTGGAACGATGGAACGATCTCCGTGATCTCCATAAGCGAGAAGGACTCGGAACAACACTGACCAGGGCGAATTTGCTAGCAACAATAGAAGCCGTCTTTCTTTCTGTGACACTGGCACTCGGACTCCATAGTTGAGGGACCAGACGAGTTTGCAAAGGAGTATTGGGACGAAGTCATGTTTGTGTTGGCTGGTGGTGGTAGTCTCAAACTCACAGACGCTGCTCTCATTAAAGTCGCTATAGAATCTTCCTCCAATGTGAGATGATTAGAAGAGTATGGGCGTATTTGTTTTGGCGTTGAAATTGCTTATAAATTGCTTTTCATGTAAATCGAGATAAAACTCATCTCACATAATTATTTCGTATACTGTAAATCACAATTGAAAAGTTACTTTTAAGCATTCCAGACGAGCACTATGCGTATAAGCGAGCTTTGGTGATGTCCAATGACATTACGGGTGAATTAATGGGATACAACAATTTTGGGTGGCTCAACTTAGAGTCACGTGCGTCTTTGTTGGCTGAATACCCCGACAAAGTTAAGCGGCTATAATTAGGTTTTTTGCTTCTGCACTTGTGGATTCTAACATCCTTCCTAACTCTTAAGCCAATGTCACTGGATTTTTCTTTGACGGTGGGAGTTGTGCTGGTTTGTTGGGTCTGGGAATTACTAACTTGGGTTTTTAAACCAAGTTTAGCAATTATAGTGTCAAGACGGGAGATAATATAAGATGCTTGCAATGACTTGTAAAAAGTGGAAGAAGTGTATGATGGGAATGAGGAAGGAAAACTAGCGGAGGGGTTGGTTACCGGATTGAACGGCTCTAAAGCCATTTGATAAGTTACCAAATCTGATATATAAATTTCGAATAAAGAAGAAGGAAATAGAATACTTTGTTAAAAAGAGAAAGCAAGCATCTCACTAATTCTCTAAAAACAACCCAATGTTATAAAGAGAAAATAAGCATCTCACTAACTCTCTAAGAACGGCCCAGAAGAATCCCCACACTTAATAAACTCTCTGAATATTCAATGCTTTATTGAGTAGACAAGAAACCAATTTATAGAAGTACAGAGAGATGAAATATAATTCAAAATTCAAACTATGAAATCCAAACAATATCTAAAATAATATCTAAAATCTAGGAACTAAATCCTAATCGTGGATATTCCACTTGTTCTGAAATATCTAAAATAATAAATAATATTGTTGAAATATCTTAAATCCTACTTGTGGATAATCCACTTATTTTCATATTTCCTAAAATAATAATAAAAACAGACTCAATTAATAAAATAAATATTAATAAAATCAGACTAATTTAATTTATGCACGAAACTTCAAACTCGGTACTTTATCAGTTTACCTCAAGAGACCAGTAGGAACTAGATCCAACCGTCATGCCTAGCCCAATCTCTTTCAAAAACTGTGGACAAAGAAGAAGAGAGTAAGACAAGTTAAACTATCTGCATATCAATCAAGTCCTTTTCTTAAAAAGATCTGCGTGAAAGCTGTTAAGTGCAGTAGCTTTACCACATATGCATGGCATCTATCCATCTATCTGACATACAGGTTTTCAATAAAACAGTTCCCTAATCTCGTTTGATTTGTTTTCCTATCTTTCACCTTATCATTTAAGGAAAAATGTGTTCTTTCACAATTATTGCTCTTGATTTTCAAAGATTTTAGAGAAGGAAAATGAAATTAAGCTCAATCAATCGGAAAGTATTTCTATGTCATCTTTTAAGTTCTACCCCTCAATTTCCCTATACCAGACTTTTGGGTTTTTTAACCAACTAATTTAACCTATCAAATATAATTGAAGTATTAACATTCTTTTTGTAAGTGCAGAAAAAAATGAATAATTCTTTTTTTTTTTTTTTTACATAAGGGATTGAGAACCAGGATTCCCTGATTTATGACAAAATATAGAAGGTTAGGAGGTGGTAATTCATTACCAATATATTCTGACGTTTTTAATGGAAATTTACAATTCTATTAGTGAAGGATTCAGATATTCTTTTTCATTATTTACCAGAGATTAAAGGCATATGGCCTCCAACTTCCTAATCAATCTTGGGTTCATTGATAACATCTGACTGCAGATTAATAGATTTTTAATTGAGAACTCTCAAAATTCACTTCATGGAGACAGAAAAATAAATAAATTTTAATCCAAAAGCTTCAGACCTTATCCTTCTAATTCATTTTTTCATCATATGTGTAACATTGTCCAGCTCCATTTACAAAGAACCCGTCAGCAATCTCTTTCAATTTTTTCTGTACATCGGTTGGTTGGAGAGAAGATGAGAATTGCTGCTTTGCATATATCATATCAGTTCCCCCAATTTTCACCCCAACTATGACATGCGTTCCAAACTTGTCAATGAACCTGAAATTATAAGATAAAAGGATGATTAGGGTTTTGCAGGGAAAAATTTCGAATGATTGGATTGACTGTAGTGATTATCATAGACATAATATGTATCCATTGAACTTCTTTAGTACAAAGTGCAAAAATTTAAAGGCTGCAGGCTGATAACCAAGACGCAAGATGAAAAGAAACACAGAATAGCATAATTCTGAAGGATAGAGTTAAGCTTGCGCCTGACTCAACTTCCATTTGATACACAGAATAATATATATGTATAGAATAATGATCATTCCAATTTATTGAAAAATATGTGTGTGTGTGTAATAGAAAATAAAAAGAAGTGATTTTGAGAAAGAAAAATATCCTTCTAATTTATCAAAGTTAAAAAAGTAAGAATCCATAATACTATCTCCTATCCTTAATATAAAATCTCATTCATGGTGCAATTGTACCATGAACGAGATCTTATATTGAGAATTAGATGTAGTATTGAATAATGATCATTTAGATATAATGTATGTTATACAAAGAATCTCTTTCCCTATCACAAACCAAACCGCACATCCCTATTGTACTAAGCTTTCAGGACACTTGTTGGACACATATAAGGGACATTATAACTTGAGTAAAGGTCCAATTTTGCCCCTGAAGTTTTTGCCTAGGAGCTATGGGTATCCGAAAGTTTTTGTTGAACCAATATTGCCCTGGAGAAGTTAAAAAAAGGAGCAATGTCTCCGTTAAAAATGTTAATGGTCAACGTTAACCAGTTAACCAGTATGAGAAAACTTGCGGAGGAAAATTTGACCTTAAGCCTGGTAACTTAAGGAAAATTGTAGCGGTAAGCGAGCAAATTAAGCAAACTAGCAAGAAAGATTATTTTGCTGAACCCTCAAAGTACCTTGCCAACGCAGCGGGATCCCATGATGAGGGGACAGCTTGTTTGACATGATCACGAAGAACAACCTGGGTTTTCTCCAATGCAATGTTGTACAAGGTTATGGATACACCATCAAAAGCAAGACTTTTTGTATTTGCAGCTTCTCTCTGCCAAGCCTCTGATAATTCAAATGCTGCGTTGAAATACCCCGATGGGATCTTACCAGATAGTGATAGCTCCTGATTGAACTGCTCTGACATCTGGAGCAAAACATACAGTTCTTTGTTACCCAAGGCAAAAAAAAAAAAATCTCAAACCTCAACAGAATCGAACTTCAATTATCCAAAACAAAGAAAAGAAAAAGAATGGAGAGGGAAAAATCTCCAGTTAGACAGCTTATATATCATCTCCTTTTACAAGGACTTGCAAGTATTTCAGTTCTCGACACACATAATTTACTTGAAAAAGAAAAGTTCGAACTCAATATTAAAACAACAAAGTTTGCTGTGAGTTAGAATTGAACCCATAAAGCAAAATAAAAACATGTTTTCAAGTAAAAAAGGTACCTGCTGAAAAGAGAGGACATCGGAGCATAATCTCATACGCTCGCCTTTATCACATTTAATTGACTTGGAGACATTTGAGACTGAAATTCCATTTGGGAGCTCAATGGTCCGAAGTTGGTCGGTGTCTGTAGCAATTAATCTAGGGTCAGCAAAATTTCTCTTGCAGGAATAGAGCTTGAGATCATTTGTGAGATCGTATCCCAGCCCAATGGAATTTATGGCAGTTTCAGCGAATTTGTTCGGGTCCAAGGCCTTCGCTGACATTTTCTCCTTACCACACACTCATCACCTTTGATCAAATTCAAAGCAGAGACCTCAGAAACGCAATCTTTCCTGGAAACGTTCCCAGAAAATATACAAAAAAAAGGAACACGAACAGTGATGGGTTTTCACTTCAGTGGAAATGGAGATTTGTTGAGAATCTACCAGAGTAGTAGAGAAGAAAGGGTCTAGGACGATGAAGGGGAATATTAAACACACACGATTCAAATATCGTTTTCGCTTTTCGGTGCCCCCAAAGTATGTGCAAGAGATGGCTGGTCAAACTAGTACAGGTCTCTCATCTTTGAGCAGAGATATTTTTATTATTAATTTCTGTTTCAGAATAGTTGGTGACGGCTTGTTTCCGGAGAAAGTCAACCCTGAGGGCTGCTAGGGGCAGCTCGGGCCGTACCCTTGAAGGGTTATATACTACACCTTCTCGCCATGTTTGTTTGAGCTGTGGTTTGAAAAGCGTATTTAGGTAAGATTAGGAAAAATTTCTTTCATATATTTATCTCACATAATATATATTAGGAAAATAATTTTTATCCTTAATCTAAATAGGCACTTTAGCAATAAAATTTATCGTTAGCTTGAGCCAATTTAACAGAATTGCTCAAGTGGCACAGTTTTAAAAAGACTTTGCCTACATTATGTCAACCAATGGGGTTAAGTCTAACAAAAGGGTTTAGTCTGTCACAACGTGGCGACACACTGTTCAAATCCCTGTTGAAAGAGGTGTTTGTATTTAATACCTGACAGCATCTCAAATAAGAGTGTCTTCAATAGAAAAATACATATGCTTAGTAAAAAAAAAAGATTATATCTTCTTTTGCACCCTTCAAAACTTAATTGTGCAAAACAATGTTACTATCTCTGATTTTTAATATAAGATCTTTACACTTTGAACCAAAATCTCATGTTAAGAAAGAGGGGTAATATTTATTTAGGGGAGATCGGTGAAACAATTCATGCTAAAAAATTTTATTAACCAAAAGAATCTAATATGTTTTTATATATAAAGAGTATGGATAAGACTTCAAACATAGAAAGTATATTAATACTCAAATTCAGACCCTTCTAAGTAATAAAATTTGTAAACAGGGGCTTTTCAACTATTTTCTCAAAGTTGAATTGATTAAAAGTTAACATTTTAACCCTTCTATCATATAACTAAATTAAAAATAATATAATAATAACATGCCACAAATGATAACCACGCATCAAAATAGATGGTAAAAATCTTGTTTAACGAATGTAAGACTCACATGCTACATTGAAATCATGCATGCATGAACGTGCTTTTTACAAATACATTGAACATAACAGATATTCCTGGGAGGGGGGTGAATTCTGGCTGCTTGGTGCTTGCTTCATAGCTACTTTTGGTTGAGTTGAGAAACATAAAAATAAAGAAGCAAAAAAGATGACAACTTGAAGTTTGGTTTGAATAATACTATTTCTAATCCTAATTATAAGATTAAGTTGATTTTTTTAGAGAAATTAAGGAAGCTAATTAAATTACTTTAGAGTATTTGTATTTATATTTTTTTCTTTAAACTAATTAGTTTGACTAATAAATTAATATATAATTTAAGGATGCATAACATATGATATAATAAAGTAACTTATTTAGCTTCCTTAATCTCTCTAAAAATAATTAACTTTATCTTATATTTAAGACCAGAGATAATAATTCTCAGTATAAGAGTTAAGCAAGAGGTTTGCTTTGATTCTATATACAAGAAGTTAGACGTTAACTTACTTTGTTTATTACATTTATAATTGTTTTTTTCTAAAAAGTCCTTATTATTGTGGCATACACGAAAGAGATTCTCCTCAAAGATAATTTTAATGCATATGATTGAATAACATAGTTTAAAAAAACCAGCTTATATTTATTATAAATAATTAATTTAGCTAATTTTTTAATATTAAAAAATTAATTATTATCATCGCTGGTTGTCGTTGATTATTTGGTCCTGGCACTGCCAGAGACTTGGTCTAATGCCGTATTCAAGCTTTTTTCTTCATTTGAATCAGTCAAAGAATATCTTGCCCTACCCGACCTATCCACACTGTTTCCTTTTTCTTTTTCTTTTTTGTACTGTTTCCAATTTCATTGCATATGCAGGATGCGTGTGTGTGTATTTATATTACATAAATATATATGTCTATATATTATGAGTATACTATGAGGCCAGGCATGCTTGCAGGTTAAAATCAGTGTTTATAGAGGTAATTATAAATTACTCATCAATAAAATTTATATATTGGGGAAGGATCTAAACTTATGATCCTATGGCTTATGACCTAACTCCTTACTAACTGGACCAATCTTTATATAGCATTTGTGTATTTTTATAACTGTATGTACGGAGGTCCAAATACTACCTCCGATTCTAAATATAAAACTTAGGGGGAGTTTGGAATAGCTTATTTTTGGGTAATAAATTCTTATTACGTAAGTCGAGATAAATCTCCTCTCATACTTACCTCGTATACCGTAAATCACGATTTATAAGCATTTATAAATAAAAAAATAAGTTATCTCAAACGAGTACTTAATTGACTTATGGGATAGTCGTAAGTTCTTTTACTGGCCCTTTTGACTTGTAAATACTACTTTTCATTCTAAATATAAAACTTAATTGATTTTTTTGAAGAGATTAAGGAAGTTAAATAAGTTACTTAATCATGTCATATGTTGAGTATGATTAAATTATACATCAATTTTTAAGTTAGACAAATTAGTTTTAAAAAAATGATAAATATAAATACTTTAAAGTGATTTAATTAGCTTCTTTAATTTTTTTTAAAAAAATCAATTAATTTTTATATTTAGGACTGAATGTAGTACTAATAATCAAAATCTTCAAAAATTCCACCCTCAAAATTATCAGACAGAACTCTTCAAATTTATTAAAAAAATTCATTATTAGCAATAATTCATAGGGAAAATCCCATTTAAATATCATTTGAAATGTCAAAGCTCATAAAAGTCTTTTATAACTTGAAAAAGACAAATAAGGCATATGATAGGAATCAGGGATATTGAAGTTTAATGCTAAAGATCCAAATGCGCCTTTTAACTTTTAATCAAGCACATCAATTTTGGATTCCTCAGCAATGAAATCTCGGTCTGTCTGTTTCCTATAAGGGTTATCATCTTCGGTGGCATTGCAGGGGAAAAAGTGGGGCAACGGCGGCGACATCCTCGAAGCTTCAATCGTGAGTGGAAGCAGTCGCATAGTCATATGCCGGTTCCCGCCGACCAAAGAACATCTTGAACATCATTAATGATTAGTAATAGATCTATAGATTTTTCATGTTGGTTATTTTTTTTTTCTTCTTCTAACATCTAAAGTATAGTCTTTGTGATTTTGTTGACCTATAGAGTAGTTCTTGTTGAAATTTGTAGTCGAAACCGTGTTATATCCTGCATTTGTACTTTTAGCTATCATTTGTATTGCATTCGATACATTGTAGCTTGTTTGTTCAAGTCTTTGTAATAAGGAGTAAAATCATTCAATTTGTGTTGTAAGAGTAGTGCTTCCTCGTTAGTTGTTGTCATAAAGAATCTGGTGTTTTGTAACTTCCATTATTGCACTTGTCATTCCCATTACTACTCTTGTTAATGGTGACAACTTATTGTAATTAAATTATACATGAAGGAACAATTTCTTTTGGGTTTATGACTTATATGCATTGAATGTACTTAGAATGAGTAATGTCAAGTTGATATTTAATACATTATGAATTGTTGTTGTCAACATGACTCTGATGTTTTGTTAATTCCATTACAGACCTTGTCAACACCATTACTATTTTTGTGAATCCTAAAATGGATTCTGTCAAGAGCAGCAGTAATGAAATTCATATGCCTTAAATTTTCAGTGAAATAGAAGGGATTTTTGGCTTTTTAATTATCATAAGAGAGTATAAAGAGTAAGTAGTTGTCCATTGAATAATCTTATTCATAATTTATTGTTTTTAATCGATGTAGTAATTTATCATGGCTGGTTGGGAATTTTATTTTTTATTGCACACTCTGCTTTATTTACATGCTTGGTCATATTGGGAAATAATTTGGTAGCAATAACGGTTATCTAAACTCTTAAAATTTGCAGTCCTATTATTAGATTTCGTAAAAAAGAATGATTGTGTATGTCCATGAAATCCTCATATTTATAAATACTGTCGAAGTCTCTAGCAATTGACTTAGTTAAATTTGAATCTGCGTAGATAATATAGGTGAGCTTTAAGTTTTCTTTAGTTTTATTAACTATGTTCTTAAAAGGGAAGTCATTGATTTGCTTCATGCAAAATAGTGCCCTAGTGAAGGATTTTCAATATTTTGCCTTTGAAACATGATTACCACTAAATTGAATGACATATTATAGTCACATGCATTCTAACCTCTTGCAGTATGTGACTCAGAGTAAGATTTAAAATGCTCCACGAGTTTCACTGAATTGTTATGATCTACCCTAATGGAATTTATTTGTACAAATGAGACTCCTTTAGTTATATATTGTATAGAACAATATGTATTATCTTCTATAAGTGGTTTCTCTAAAAGGGCTACTGTCAATAATAATATGTATTTGAATTGTTTAATTCAGAGTTTGACCCCTTAAATGAAATAGCCTGAGTTGTAAAAGTTGGTTAGGCTAATTTGTCAATCACATTACCATTCTCGTCAAAATCATTACTAACTTTATCATTTCCATTATTGAACTTGTCAGCGTTCGCCTCTTTTGGGCCAATACTTTCACTCACAAAGTTGGTTAGGGTTAGTTGTCAATCTCGTTACCATTCTCGTCAAAACCATTACTAACGTTGTCGTTCTCATTATTGAACTTGTTAGCATCCTCCCATTTTGGAGAACACACTTAATGTTTGGAGATAATAAGTTGTCATTCCCATTAAAAACTTTGTTAATCGCATTACTGAATTTGTCAGCGTCCCCCCTTCTGGGCAAACACTTCCACACATAATGTTTGGAAATATTAAAGTGTCATTCCCATTACCCTTGTCGTCAAACCCATTAAAAACTTTATTAATTACATTAAGCTAATTTGTCAGCGTCCCCCCTTCTGGGCAAACACTTCCACACAATGTTTGGAAATATTAAGTTGTCATTCTCATTCCCATGACAACAACTTATAGACGGAGTATCAAATGGCAAACTGACATTACTCATTCCACGTACATCCAATCCATACAAGTCACAAACCTAAAATAAGGTGTTTCTTCATGTATGCTTTAATGACAATAAACTGTCACCATAAACAACAGTTGTAATGGGAATGACAAGCAGCAATGGAATTCACAAAACACCAGAACCTTCATGACAGCAACTACAATATACATTAGAAAATGTCAAGTTAACATTACGATTTCACATGCTGAAATTCAAGCATGTTATTCCAGAAGGAGCCACATTGTACTAATCTCTCTCTCTCAATGTTAAGTTTTAGTTCATCTTCTTCTCTGCGTCTGGGCAAGATGGGAAGACAAATCCAAGATGGCGAAGCACCTATGCCGCCGATAGAGGGAAGACAACTTAGAGAAGGAGACCAGAGCAGAGAGCGACAGAGATTTGTGGACCAAAGAGAGACAGATCAGGATCCCAAACATCCAATCACTCATCACATCGACGTCGGCGGCAAGAAAAGAGAACGGCAACCACTTTGATTAAGAAAGAAGATCAAACATTCATCGATTTAGGGACGGCTTCCACCCATACTTGCTGATTTGCGGATGATGATGATGATGGCCAGGGGTTCGGTTTTTTCCTGTGAGGAATATGTGTGTGTGAGTAAATGAGTGTGGAGGGTATTTTGGTCTTTAGTCTTAAACTTCAGTATCCCTGAAACATCCCAGATCACTTTTCTGTTTTTTAGATGTTATAAAAGACTTTTGTGGGTTTTGCTATTTCAAATGGTATTTAAATGAAATTTTCCCTAATTCATAATGTATAATCGCAAGTTTTCCACTCGTGAAGAACGCGGCTTCTCTCCGTGCATTCCTATCCTTTTCCTCTCTCTTACTCCAAAACTACACCTTTTGGGTGTTAAAAAGGGAGGGTTGGGTCTTTTGTTTTTTTTTTTTTAAAAAATAAGATTAAGTATTCTGAAGTATTTTTATAGTGTCATTGAGTATGTTAAAATAATTTTTTATGAATCCAATACAGTAAAATATTTTTCTAATTGTAACAAACAGTCCAAACTTAAGATACAGAGTGTTGATAAAAAAAATATTTCAAGGGATTAGATGCAAAAAAAATTTTTTCAAGATACTGGGTGTTATTGAAAAAATTATTTCAGGTGTTGGGTGAACTCAAAATTAATTTATGATACTAGGTGTTACTAAAAATACTTTAAAATGCAGTTTGCTAAACAGTAGATACTAGGTGTTACTAAAAAATACTTGTGCAGTTTACTAGACAATAATTACTACTAAAAAAATATTTGAGAGTAATCAATGCATTAAAAATTATTTCAGAATATTGAGTACCACTAAAAAAAATATACTTTAGGGGGTTGATTATTACTACTTCCGGTCCTAAATATAAAATAAAGTTAACATTTTTTGGAGAGATTAAGGAAGTTAAATAAGTTACTTAATCATATCATATGTTATATAATATATATCCTTAGATTATACATTAATTTATTAATTAAACTAATTATTTTAAAAAATAAATATATAAATACTCTAAAATAATTTAATTAATTTTCTTAAGTTCTTTAAAAAAATTAATTTTATGTTATAATTAAGATCAGAAAGAGTATTTAGAAAAAAGGCCAATCTCTCTTTTTTTAATGCCCAAGACGATGTAGTTTTGGGATAAGGGGGAGAGAAAAGGACAGAAAAACAAGGGAGGGAAGCCGCTCTACCTCGTGAAGCTGTCAAACCAAAACCATGCCATAGTGCCACGTGGAAAGATAATCTCCGTGGGTGAGTAAAAGTCAAACTGTTATTAGGATTTGACCTTGAATTTTGACAAAGCACTATTTTATTAAAAAGTACTTAAAAAATAGAACCGTTGAGTAATGTTTTGAAATTCAGGCTAGATTGTTGATTCAGATTGGAAACCGAAGAATTGGTTTCGTTCAGTAATTTTTTAAAAAAAATTGATTTTTTAATTTTTTTTAAATTTTATATTAATAAGCTTAAAATATTCGATTTTTCACTGGTTTAGTCTCAAGTTAGCTCCGATTGGATTTCGATCTGACTCATTAACTCTTAATCCAATACCTCAACCAATCATGTTACCGATCCGGGTTTTAAAACCTTACTAGTGAGGGCTTGAGCCCCAAAAAAAATTCTAAGAAAATCGCGTTCTTTTTTGTCCTTTCAAATAGGAAAGTGGGGAAAAATGGAAAATCTCACTTAGTCCAAAAATAAAAACAACTATTTGAAAAGTTTTAGTATAAATTTCTTTATCAAAAAAATTCTTAAAGACTTCAGTGATATAAATTCTAAATGTGAATTTAACTTATTATGATTATATTGATAAATTATAAAGTAATTATTGATAAATCAATCTATATTACTTAAAATAATTTTTATTAATAAATATATATAATTATATTCACAAGTCATAAAATAATTATTAAAATCTATATCACTGATATCTCACGTGTTATTGACATCTATGTCACTGATATCTCAGATGTTTTTAAACAGAGGAATAATACTGAAACTTTTTTATATATTTTTTCTGAACCTTCGGCTAAGATTTTCCCAAAAACACTTGCTCTGCTTGGCTGTTTCCTCTTCACTAATGCAACCCAAAATAAACGACATAGCTTAAAAAGACCGTTTCAGAACTAAATGTAATGGTTTCTTCTTTTTCTCAAATCGTTCTTCATTGATAAACCTTCAAATTCAGAAATGGCATCGAGGGATTCTCGTCTACGAGCAGCCCAGCATGCCACTGACTCAATTGGCCAGGGATTTGACATAACCCACGACATATCTTTCAACAATTGCAAGAATGGTCCGAGTTTAATCATTATCAATGAAGAACAGTGCCGTAATCTGGAGATTCCAGGTGGGGTTTCAATTCCAAACGTCCCCAGTTCAATCAAATGTATCAGAGGTGAATCTCTAAAAATCCATTCCGATGTTCTTTCCTTACATCAGGTATGTTAGTTATAGCTGAAGAAATTCATGTTTAACAAGTCAAACGCGTGTGTGTGTCTTTGAGGATCAAATTCCTGTATTCTGATTCAGATGTTGGAGCACTTCAACCAAGAAATGTGCTTAGGAGGAAGAACTGCGTCTGGGAATTTCTGTGCTTCATTCGGGATATCCGATCGCTGTATAAAAGTTTTTGATAGCATAAAATCGCTTGCTTATGATGGATGGTTCATCAAACGCTATACTATTGAACTAGAAAAACGTCAAGGAGAACTGGATGATCATGTCAAAGAAGCTGTTCCATCATCATGGGACCCTGAGGCCTTGGCAAGGTGAGAGACTATGGAAACTCTGTACATTACAATCACCATTCAACAATGCTAGTTGTATACTTTTGTTTCAATGGAACAAATTTACTAGTTTCTATGATGTTAAAAGCTTCCTTTGTATTTGAACTGAGGAAAGTGTGTGCTTGTGTGTGGGAGGAACATGGTTTATTTGAAGATTATGGAAACTTTAAGAGGCTTCATAATGATAAAGTTGATTTCTATTAAATCATGCAAGGTTTATAGTGGAGTTTGGAACTCATGTTGTAGTTGGGGTGAGCATGGGAGGAAAGGATGTGTTATATTTGAGGCAGTCACATTCATCAAACCTCCAATCCACTGAACTCCAAAAACTTTTGAAGGATAAAGCTGACATGAGGTTTATGGGTTCTGCAGAAAATAGTAGTCTGACTTCAGAAGATATATGTCACAATGAAGAGGTATTGTACATCTATATTTAGTTGAACAAAACTTAGGCCAAGTTGCTTATATCCACTAGGTCAAGTTCTCTAATCACACTTGTTATTTTGTTATTATTAATTGTCAAAATTCGCATGTGCACTTGTAAATGCAACTATGAATGTTTGTAGATTTTTGTATAATCTCTTATAATGTAAATTAGGATTTGTAAATTTTCATTTAGACATTTGTTATTTTTCTTTTGTTAGTTGTTAAAATACGTACGTGCACTTGTAAATTCACTTATGAAATATTGACACTTATTATTTTGCTATTGTTAGTTGTTCAAATGCATATGTGCACTTGTAAATTTACCTATGAACTTGACCTAATGGATATAAGCAACTTGACCTAAGTTTTGTCCTATTTTATTCACCATTTTTTCAATAACTCTTTGAAGGTCTTGCTTGCATATTTATTTGTTCATCCAGCATAGAAATTTTCTTCTGGACCATTCTTCAGTACCATAATTTCCTGACAGGAAAGCATGAAGAATTGTTCATGTGTTTGCAGGATGTGGTTGTAATGAGCAGTAGGAGGGGAGGAAGTTCCGAAATGCTACATCATAAGGAATGGTTTGATACTGTTGACTGGGAACCTGATGTCATCTCCATGTTTCTTGTTCCATTGACATCCCTCTTGAAAAGCATTCGCGGAAGTGGATTTGTGTGCCATGCCATAAATCTATATCTTCAATGTAAGTAGTGGACTTGTTTGGTTTGTTGCACAAAACTTGAAAAACCTGTGAATTTCAAGAAAGCATATGTAACAACCTCCCTCTGAATCTGAATTAAACTGATTGCTCCTGAAACAGATAAACCTCCGATCGAAGACCTGCATCAGTTTTTTGAGTTTCAGCTTCCAAGACATAGGGCTCCTATTCTTAATGAAATACGGCTTGGTACTCGTTGGAAGAAACAAGTCAACACCTGGCTAACACTTGGTTTCTTTGGTCCTAAGCTTTACATAGACACAATTCCAGTAAGTTCTTTATCTATTTTTGTGAATACTGAAGATTTCCTATGCTTCCTACAAGCCAGAGAGTAGTGAGCCTAAGAAGATGGTGAAGAGCCATACCTTTGTCTCCTGTTGTTAAATTTATGAACAACTTGCTTTAGCCTTAATGACTACATGACAAGACATAGTCTTTGCTAGAGGAATAGTAATAATAAACATGATGAAATATGGTCTATGTTAAAAGTTACTTTGTAAAGTCTACATGAATACTGAAAAATGTTGACAAAAAAAAAAAACATAAATATTAAAAAATAGGAAAATTCTTAATTATAATCATCAATAATGGAACATTCATTAGTACTTGGCCAAAGTCATGTATCTATATTACATATCAATTGGTTTCATGAATGTTAGAGGAAAGTGCAGAGTTAGCGCTGGTTGATGGGCTGAGTCATGAAAGGCTTTTGTCCTCTCTTCAACAGTGCAAACATTTGCGACTCCATTCATCTCAGATATTAGAGTCTTAAATGAGCGTTTGTCTTGATCATCTTGTTTGAGCATTACAGTTTTTAGATTATTGTGATCACAGCCAAAGATTCAAATATGAGATTTTCTTACACCTGTTTCCCATCTTTCTGTGATCAATATTGCAAAGGAAATGTGTTTTATGTTTCCCTTATAGGAGTTGAATCATGTAGTAATAGCAAATTGATGTCCAACTTCTGTACACTGCATGATACTAACAAACTGCTCTTCTCTTGTGTCGTTTAAATGGGTTGACGTTAGATTTATTAGAACATCTAATACGACGACTACTAGGAGAAAATGGAAAGTAAATTGAAAAAATTAAACTGTTATCAATAATCCTTGGTGTAAATGGCAAGGAACTAGTTTTCTTTTAATTTGAAGTTTTGAGTTCGACCTTTGTAACTGAAGAAAGTACGTATGGGCAGAGTCCTGCTTCAATCTACCTAAGCTGACTTGGACTAGTGATGCAGATTGAGACTTCGAAAGATTAAGAGACTTAATTTTAAAAAAAATATCCTTTTTTTTATTTGATGGCAGGTTGATGTGGGTAACAGACCAGTAATAGGATTGAGATTACGATTAGAAGGGAGAAGAAGCAACCGCTTAGCGATTCACTTGCAGCATCTGGCTTCTCTACCCAAATCCTTCCCACTTTCAGACAACGAAAATTCTTATTTGTCATGTAACTCTTTTAATTGCACATCCCATCAAAAAGTTTGCTGGAATAGCTTTGCACATGTCTGCACTGCACCTGTAGAATCAGATGATGCCCTCTCCATTGTCACCGGAGCTCAGTTACAAGTTGAGAACAAGTGCCTCTTTCTACGCCTGCGCTTCTCCAAAGTACTCGGATCTACTTTGCAGAGTAAACCAGAGTGGGAGCCGAGTCTAGATAACTCATGCCATGGGTCATTGGGATTCTGTGGATTATTCACTAAAGAGAAGCAGAATGGTCATCCAAAGCCAGGAGATGTGACTATTGGGTCAACCACATATTCAGCGGCACGGCCACTGCCAGTGCACACGCCAAAGCTTCTGAGGTTTGTTGACACGACAGAGATGGCGAGAGGACCGGAAGATTCACCGGGGAATTGGGTTGTGTCTGGAGCCAGGCTTGCTGTGCAGTATGGGAAAATATATTTGATGGTCAAGTATTCACTCTTGAACCTTGTCATGCAGAGTAGTGAAACTGAAGCCTTATAGTGTTTGCTTCAGTGAAATTGATGGATGGTTAGAGGGAGATAAGCATATCATCTGCTGTGGCAAATGCTATTAGATGTAGATTTGTCAGCTTAATTTTCAATTTAGTCCAGAGTACTAATCAAGAATATGCTTGTAATAATAATAATATAATATGTATATAGATGATGGTTTTTATGTCATAATATTCGAAAGTTCTTTCTAAAATATTAAATATAGAAGAAAACTTGATGTACACGTCAGCAATAGCTTAATGTTGTATGGCGTGAACTCTGGACGATATTTTATTTCCATTTTGTTCTTGAAAGTCACATAAAATGTCTATGTGATATATAAGTTTGAAATGGTTTACTTATTGGTACGAAAAAAAGAAAATCAGACTCTTAAATTTGAATTTAAACAATCTCTTTGCTCTATGTGCATTTGAATTTGGATTTTGATTCGACAAGTTGGGTCGCAAGAACCCCGAGTGCTTGTCGATGATGAGAAGGGAGGGGAATAATTAAGGAGGTGAGGACAATAATTTTGCTCATGTGACTCTTATTTATATTTATTAAATACTAGTATTAAAAAAAACTCACTATTATGAATATTGTAGTAGTTGATGTTTGTAGTCTTTTAGGTTTCCACAATGCTTCTAACCTCCCATGGTTTTATTTAGTTTTATGTTGTAGATTAATTCTTATGTTTATGACATTGTAACTCCATCATAATGTGAGTTTTTTTTTTTCTCTTTTTGCCAAATAATGTGAGTTACTTTTTATGTTTAAGATATTGTAACTCTTGAAAGAATTGAAAGCCTATATATAGAGGCTTAACACAGAGAATTTGATGTACATGAAAATACTTATATGAATAAGAGTTCTTCACTCTCTATCTCTACAATTCTTTCTTATCTTTCTTTATCTCTTTATCTCAATCTCTTATATTTTCTTGATTTTATAACACGTTATTAGCACGAGTTTGCTCAGAAGGCTTATGGTCTAGGTTTCTATTTCTTCTACTACCTAATTTTCTCATTTCCATACTATATTTAATGTTGTTTATTCTCTATGTTATTTTATCTTTTTAGTTTACATTATTGATATGCTATTCTTTATTATTTTTCTTTTATGCTATCTAATTTTATCTTTCATGTTGTTATCATTTACATGTCTATCTGGGATAATCTAAGCCATTATATGGAATTAAAGAGACCTTTGTACCAATTGTTCTATACATCGGGTTCTATGGTTAAGATTGGAGATTATTAATACTTTGTTCTGTCATTCGCAAGCTTCTTTTACTTTTATTTATCATTTTTCTGGAATATATTATTATGCAACATTTATATTTCTTTATTTTATATTCCGGTATTATTTACATTTTATGTTGTTATATTATGTTATTTCATTTTATTTGTGTTTCATTTATTTATTTACTTATTTAACATCTATAATTCTTTATTTTATTTACATTTGATGTTATATTTTATAGTTTATGTAAACTAAGCAAAAAAGAAAAAAATTTAGCTTTGCAAGATTTTTATTATGATCCTGAAGACCAACATTTGGAGAAAATGATTATGTGCTATTGAAAGTAAAGAACGCATTTATAAGAGTGAAAATGAACATGATTATATTGCATTGGTGGAATTGATAGTTAAAAGTCAATAATACTTTGTCTTGACTATTGAACCACAGTCGTAGAAATAATAACATTTCTAAAGTTAGTAACATTATGAGCAAATGTTATACTATGACTAGAATTCATATGAATAGAAAAAATGGTATAATATGATTGGAAGTCATATAGATCAATATGTACCAATTTATTAAAAGTAAAGATCAAAATGGTTGTAAAGTCAAAAAGACCATGAGATATAGTGAAAAATACCAGAAGTAATTATGATGTTTAAAGCAATAAATTATGGAGAAAAATGGCCAAATTGTAAAGTCAAAAGAAATAATTGTAAGCCCTAAAAGTTATATAATTTTGATTAGTTTTTAAATTTAAATTTAAATTTATTGTGGTTAATTTGTGAGAAAGAAATTATTATTTGAAATTAAATAGACAAAAAGGTAATTTTGGTCATTTTAAAATTTTAACATAGGGCCAATTTATTTACAAATTTAAACATTATTAATAATTATTGATATTTTGATTTCGTGGCTTTTAGGATTCTACCTTATGGTTATTGTCACTATGCCATATAACTCCCAAATGAAGTGGTTTCTAGTATTTATTTATATAACCTTCAATTATACAATTAAGTTGTTTAATTCTCTTCTTTATGTATAATTGTACAATTTATTTGTAACATTAAGTATATGGTGTATATGAATATTATTCATACATCAATAGAGTTTACTACGTCAAACCTATCTATTTTCTTCTTGGGTCTTGTGCTTCTCTATTGCACCATAGGTCTCCTAACAAACACTCAAATCATATACCTCAATATTAAGGGATTTTCTTTCATAATTAGTCGTACTTTTTTATTTTAACTCTATCTTCCATTTATGTTCTCCTCTTGAGCATGTGCAGTTTTTCTTAGTTCGCAAACGTTTCATTATTGAAAGACACACAAATACTTTGTAATTTGTATTTTATTTTGGTATTGATAAGTTATTATCTTTTCTCCCAATTTATTGTATTATCATTTTTTCTACTCCTTAGCATTCTCACATGATATGTGCAAGTTTCATACATTAATCATGATATAATATATAATATGATATATATTGGAATCAAATTACTTTTATGTGACATTTGCAAAAAAAAAAAAAAATTCATATATCATATTTGAATTAAGAGAATGAGAACTTATTTAATTTTATGAGAAAATTCATTATGAATAGTTTGTGATTTGTTAGATAAAACCATTTTTGTAATGTGTGTAAACTATATATATAATGTAAATCAAATTTATGGATGATCAAATAGTAGGGAATATTTGAAAGAAGACTATATATATCATAATTATTCATTATTTTATATTATAATGCTTTTGTCTTTACATTTCTCTCAAATTAATTTTAGCTCCTAAACATCGCAAATCATTACAATAAGATCTTTATGTATTTTGACTATGGATCTCCTCATATTTCATTATGTAGTGAAAAATTCTAAACATTTCATACTTTGAATATGAATCAAAAGATGCAAATTGAAGCATATTATTATTGATGAGTAATAAAGTTATATAAAAATGTGATAATATATGTTAGTTCATGAAGAACATAAATATAACAAAATCGATATAATTCCTAGAGAATTAATATAGATTTTTCTTAATTCTATGGGCGGAAGAAGATATGATCATGAAATTTTATGACCCATAGATTTACATTAGAGTTTCACTCTACCAAAGGGTTTAAGTGATAGCCCAATATACTGAAATCCATAATTGTATGTGAGTTATGAAGCATTTGAGCTTTCAAGTGAAAGATAAATTATTGGCTTACTATATGTTGGTTTGTCTTTGAAATATAGAAATGAAGAAAGTGTATTTATATGACTCACTCTTGATGGAGAGATTATTAGAATACAAATGTGAGTTAATATTGAAAATTTCTACTCAAATATGTAGGAAAAATAGAGGGAGAGGGAAAACTGGCATATCGGGGCGAATCCATATTCAGATCTAGGTTAAAGCTCCAATGCTTAATGTATAAGATATCACTATCTCTGATTTTTAATATAAGATCTTTGCACTTTGAACCAAAATCTCATGTTAAGAAAGAGGGGTAATATTTATTTAGGGGAAATCGGTGAAACAATTCATACTAAAAAATTTTATTAACCAAAAGAATCTAATATATTTTTATATATAAAGAGTATGTATAAAACTTCAAACATAGAAAGTATTAATACTCAAAATTCAGATCATTCTAACTAATAAAATTTGTAAACAGGGGCTTTTCAACGATTTTCTCAAAGTTGAATTGATTAAAAGTTAACATTCTAACCCTTCTATCATATAACTATATTAAAAATAATATAATAATAACATGCCACAAATGATAACCACGCATCAAAATAGATGGTAAAAATCTTGTTTAACGAAAGTAAGACTCACATGCTATAATGAAATCATGCATGCATGAACGTGCTTTTTACAAATACATTGAACATAACAGATATTCCTGGGAGGGAGGTGAATTCTGGCTGCTTGGTGCGTAGCTACTTTTGGTTGAGTTGAGAAAAATAAAAATAAAGAAGCGAAAAAGATGACAACTTGGAGTTTGGTTTGAATGATATTCTCTTCTGTCCTAATTATAAGATAAAGTTGACTTTTTTAGAGAAATTAAGGAAACTAATTAAATTACTTTAGAGTATTTATATTTATTTATTTTTCTTCAAACTAATTAGTTTAACTAATAAATTAATATATAATTTAAGGATACATAACATATGATATGATTAAGTAACTTATTTAGTTTTCTTAATCTCTCGAAAAAAAAAAAATCAATTTTGTCTTATATTTAGAATCCGAGATAGTAATTCTCAATATAAAACTTAAGCAAGAGGTTTGTTTTGATTTTATATAGGGTTAAGGTGCAAAAATACCCATGAACTTCTCAAAATGGGGCAAAAATGTCAAACCGTTAATTGGTACAAACGTCCGTTTTGTGAGACCCACAATATTATTTTTTGAGGTACAAAAATATCCATGAACTTTTCTAAAAAGTGCACCCAACACTATAAACTTTTGAAAAGTTCATGGGCATTTTTGCACCCAGAAAAAATTTTATGGTGTTGGGTGCACTTTTTAGAAAAGTTCATGAGTATTTTTGCACCTCAAAAAATAATATTGTGAGTCCCACAAAACGGAAATTTGTACCAATTAACGGTTTGACATTTTTGCCCCATTTTAAGAAGTTCATGGGTATTTCTGCACCTAAAAAAAGTTTATGATATTAGATGCACTTTTGAGAAAAGTTTATGGGTATTTTTGCACCTTAACCCTTCTATATATAAGAAGTTAGATTAACTTACTTTGTTTATTACATTTATGAGGGTCTTTTTGTAAAAGGTCCTTATTATTGATGGCATACACGAAAGAGATTCTCATCAAAGATAATTTTGATGCATAGGATTGAACAACGTATTTTAAAAAAAACCAGTTTACATTTATTATAAATAATTAATTTAACTAATTTTTTAATATTAAAAAATTAATTATTATCTAAAATCGCTGGTTGTCGTTGATTATTTGGTCCTGGCACTGCCAGAGACTTGGCCTAATGCCGTATTCAAGCTTTTTTCTTCATTCGAATCAGTCAAAGAATATCTGGCCCTACCCGACCTATCCATACTGTTTCCAATTTCAATGCATATGCACTGGGCGTGAGTGTGTACATGTATTTATATTACATAAATATACATGTCTGTATATTATGAGTATACTATGAGGCAGGCATGCCTGCAAATTCAAATCAGTTTTTATAGAGGTAATTATAAATTACCTATAAATAAAACTTTTATATTAGGAGAGGATTTGAACTTACTATTCTGTGGGTTATGACTTAACTATTTATTAAGTGTTTGTTTGGAATGACTTATTTTTAGGTAATAAGTGTTTATAAATCGTGATTCACAGTATACGAGGTAAGTATGTGAGAGGAGTTGTATCTCGGCTTGCTTAATAAGGAATTATTTGCCCCCAAAACGTGTTTCCAAACACAGCCTAAGTGAACCAATCTTTATTAGCGTTTGTGTATTTTTATAATTGTATGTACGGAGGTCCAAATATTACCTCCGATTCTAAATATAAGACTTAATTAACTTATGGGATAGTCGTAAGTTCTTTTGCTGGCCCTTTTGACTTGTAAATATTACCTCCGGTTCTAAATATAAAATTTAATTGATTTTTTTTGGAGAGATTAAGAAAGTTAAATAAGTTAGTTAATCATATCATACGTTGAGTATAATTAAATTATATACTCCCTCCGATCATAATTATAAGACAAAGTTGACTTTTTTGGAGAACTTAAGAAAGGTAATTTAATTACTTTAGAATATTTTTATTTTTATTTTTTTCTCCAAACTAATTCGTTTAATTAATAAACTAATATATAATCTAATGATACATAACATATGATATGATTAAATAACTTATTTAGGACCGGAAGTAGTATCAATTTTTAAGTTAGTCATATTAGTTTAGAGAAAAATGATAAATATAAATATTTTAAAGTGATTTAATTAGTTTCTTTAATTTTTTTAAAAAAGTTAACTAAATCTTATATTTAGGATCGGATGGATATAGTACTAATAATCAAAATCTTCAAAAATTCCACCCTCAAAATTATTTGACAAAACTCTTCAAATTTATTAAAAATTTCATAACGTAAAATCGCGCGTTTTCCACCCGTGAAGCTTTGAAACCATTCCAAAACCATGCTATATTGCCACGTGGAAAATATAATCTCAGTGGGTGAGTAACAGTCAAACTGTTTTTAGGATTTGACCTTGAATTTTGACAAATCACTGCTTTATTAAAAAATACTTAAAAAATAAAACTGTTGAGGGCTTGAGCCAAAACAAAAAAAAAATTCTAAGAAAATCGCGTTCTTTTTTGTCCTTTCAAATAGGAAAGAGGGGAAAAATGGAAAATCTCATTCGGTCTAGGATAAGAAAAAATATCAAAAAAATTTTAGGAAAAATTCCTTAAAAATACCACCAAAATAGCTAAATCCCAATTCAGTACAGCAAAATTGCAAAATCCCTATTTAACGCTGTGTCAATAAGGATGAACAGTGCTGGGGTGCGAAAAGACAATTTTGCCCTTTATCCCTCCCTCCCGCTACTTCAAAATAATAACACGAGACTCTTAATTAACAACTCCGCTTTATTCTTTCACATATCCGTATCTCAAAAATGTAATATTATTAATGTAGAATACGGTGTTCTTAATAAAGAAAGAGGTGTTGTTATTAGTCCTGAAACTTAAATTACGAAATTGTGAAACAAGAAATTTCAGTTGTTAATGTAGAAGATGGTGTTGTTAATAATAAGACCGGTGTTGTTATTGTGAAAATAAACAGAAGAAACTGAAGTTATTAATCAATAATCAGGAGTTGTTAATTAAGAGTTTTATATTGTTATTTTGAAGTTGTGAGAGGGAGGGCTGAAGGACAAAATCGTTTTTTCGCACCCAGCATTGTTCATACGTACTGACACAGCACTGAATTGGAATTTCGCTGCACTGAATCGAGATTTGCGTATTTCGGTGGTATTTTTAAGGGATTTCCCCAAAATTTTAATGTAGATTTTCCTATAAAAAAAGTCCCCAAAAACCTCAGTAATATAGGGCTTATTTGATTCTGTTCTCTATTTTTTGTTTTTACAAACAGTTTTATAAAATAGTTTTTAGAAACAAATTTTAAAAATAAAAAAACAAAAAAATATGTTTGGATAGATTATTTTGAAAAATCTATTTTTGAAGTGACGTAGTAGTACGGTCGCTGGTTGTGACGTGCCGGTAGTCGTCATTGGTATTATAATGTCCATAGTGGATACTTGGAGACCTCAAAAAATAAAATTAGGAAAACAAAAACAAGAAAACAACTTAAAATGTTTTTTTTTTAGTTTTTAAAAAACAACTTTTTGTTTTGTATTTTTAAAAAAAATTTTTTACAAACAGTTTATCAAACAAGTTTCATTATTTTATTATTTTTTAAAATAAAAAAACAGTTTTTAAAAATAAAATCAAATAGCCCATAGATTTTAAATGTGTGTTTAACCTATTATGACTATATTGACAAGTCATAAAATAGTTATTGACAAACATATCTATGTTAACTAAAATAATTTTTATTGACAAATATACAGACCATATTGATAAGTCATAAAGTAGTTATTAATATGTCCATTTATCACTCAAATCTCTAGAGAATTTTTTAAGGGAGGAATCAATACTGAGACTTTTTTTTTTTTAATATTTTTTCTGAACCTTCGACTAAGATTTTCCCAAAGACGCTTGCTCTGCTTGGCTGTTTCCTGCTTTGGCAGAATTGATCGAGCTTCTTGCTCACAGGGTGCTTCCCTTTTTCTAAACCATCCGGGATCTTCACTAATGCAACCCAAAATAAACGACATAGCTACTTGCTTAACGCTGATCGATGAACCTTAAAAAGACCGTTTTAGGACTAAATGCAATGTTGTGAAGATCGGACCGGAAAGTCAGACCGGCGTCTAGGAGGATTTTCAACTTGTTCAGCATGGTTCAACTGTTTCATCATTTGGACCATTTCGAGCCGTTTTAAACTGGCTGTTGGGCCGGGAACTGGGATTGAATTAAGAACCGTTTATTGATATTATTGACATGTTATTATGTTATTTTTAATGATTTTAATATATTAAAATTTAGGATTTAGAAAAGACGATACATATAAACTTTTGTATGTATTTATTTGTAAGAAATATTAAAATTTTATATTTTTTTATATTTATATAATTATATATGTGTATAATATTATTTTTATTTAATTATTATGTTATCAATCGGTCCGACCGATCTAATTATGCGATCCATGATCCCAATAGCCTATACAGTTTTCGGTTCGATTTTTAAAACATTGACTAAATGTAATGGTTTCTTCTTTTTCTCAAATCGTTCAAATTCAGAAATGGCATCTAGGGATTCTCGTCAACGAGCAGCCCAGCAAGCCATTGACTCAATTGGCCAGGGATTTGACATAACTCACGACATATCTTTCAACAATTGCAAGAATGGTCCGAGTTTGATCATTATCAATGAAGAACAGTGCCGTAATCTGGAGATTCCAGGTGGGGTTTTAATTCCAAACGTCCCCAGTTCTATCAAATGTGTCAGAGGTGAATCTCTAAAAATCCATTCCGATGTTCTTTCCTTACATCAGGTATGTTAGTTATAGCCGAAGAAATTCATGTTTAGCAAGTCAAACGTGTGTGTGTCTTTGAGGACCAAATTCCTGTATTCTGATTCAGATGTTGCAGCACTTCAACCAAGAAATGTGCTTGGGAGAAAGAACTGCGTCTGGGAATTTCTGTGCTTCATTCGGGATATCCGATCGCTGTGTAAATTTTTTTGATAGCATAAAATCGCTTGCTTTTGATGGATGGTTCATCAAACGCTATACTATTGAACTAGAAAAACATCGAGGAGAACTTGATGATCACGTCAAAGAAGCTGTTCCATCATCATGGGACCCTGAGGCCTTGGCAAGGTGAGACTATGGAAACTCTGTACATTACAATCACCATTCAACAATGCTAGTTGTATACTTTTGTTTCAATGGAACAAATTTAATAGTTTCTATGATGTTAAAAGCTTCCTTTGTATTTGAACTGAGGAAAGTGTGTGCTTGTGTGTGTGTGTGGGGGGGGGGGGACATGGTTTATTTGAAGACTATGGAAACTATTAAGAGGCTTCATAATAATAAAGTTGATTTCTATTAAATCATGCAAGGTTTATAGAGGAGTATGGAACTCATGTTGTAGTTGGGGTGAGCATGGGAGGAAAGGATGTGTTATATTTAAGGCAGTCACATTCATCAGACCTCCAACCCACTGAACTCCAAAAACTTTTGAAGGATAAAGCTGACATGAGGTTTATGGGTTCTGCAGAAAATAGTAGTCTGACTTCAGAAGATATATGTTACAATGAAGAGGTATTGTAAATCTATATTTTGTTGGACAAAACTTAGGCCAAGTTGCTTATATCCACTAGGTCAAGTTCTCTAATCACATTTGTTAATTTGTTATTGTTAATTGTCAAAATACGTATGTGCACTTGTAAATGCAACTATGAATGCTTGTAAATTTTTGTATAATCTCTTATGATTTGTAAATTTTCATTTTGACACCTGTTATTTTTCTTTTATTAGTTGTTAAAATACGTATGTGCACTTGTAAACTCACCTATGAAATATTGACACTTGTTATTTTGCTATTGTTAGTTGTTAAAATGCATATGTGCACTTGTAAATTTACCTATGAACTTGGCCTAATGGATATAAGCAACTTGACCTAAGTTTTGTCCTATTTTATTCACCATTTTTTCAATAACTACTTGAAGGTCTTGCTTGCATATTTATCTGTTCATCCAGCATAGAAAAATAGAAATTTTCTTCTGGACCATTCTTCAGTACCATAATTTCCTGACAGGAAAGCATGAAGAATTGTTCATGTGTTTGCAGGATGTGGTTGTGATGAGCAGTAGGAGGGGAGGAAGTTCCGAAATGCTACATCATAAGGAATGGTTTGATACTGTTGACTGGGAACCTGATGTCATCTCCATGTTTCTTGTTCCATTGACATCCCTCTTGAACAGCATTTGCGGAGGTTTATTCTTGTGCCATGCCATAAATCTATATCTTCGAAGTAAGTAGTGGACTTGTTTGGTTTGTTGCACAAAACTTGAAAAACCTGTGAATTTCAAGAAGGCATATGTAACAACCTCCCTCTGAATCTGAATTAAACTGATCGCTCCTGAAACAGATAAACCTCCGATCAAAGACCTGCATCAGTTTTTTGAGATTCAGCTTCCAAGACATTGGGCTCCTATTCTTAATGAAATACCGCTTGGTGCTCGTGGGAAGAAACAAGTCAACACCTGGCTAACACTTGGTTTCTTTGGTCCCAAGCTTTACATAGACACAATTCCAGTAAGTTCTTTATCTATTTTTGTGAATACTGAAGATTTCCCATGCTTCCTACAAGCCAGAGAGTAGTGAGCCTAAGAAGATGGTGAAGAGCGATACCTTTGTCTCCTATTGTTAAATTTATGATAAACTTGCTTTAACCTTAATGACTACAGGACAAGACATAGTCTTTGCTAGAGGAATAGTAATAATAAACATGATGAAATATGGTCTGTGTTAAAAGTTACTTTGTAAAGTCTACATGAATACTGAAAACGGTTGACAAAAAAAAAAAACATAAATATTAAAAAATAGGAAAAGTCTTAATTATAATAATCAATAATGGAACATTCATTAGTACTTGGCCAAAGTCATGTATCTATATTACAGATCAATTGGTTTCATGAATGTTAGAGGAAAGTGAAGAGTTAACGCTGGTTGATGGGCTGAGTCATGAAAGGCTTTTGTCCTCTCTTCAACAGTGCAAACATTTGCGACTCCATTCATCTCAGATAGTAGAGTCTTAAATGAGCGTCTGTCTTGATCATCTTGTTTGAGCATTACAGTTTTTAGATTATTGTGATCACAGCCAAAGATCCAAATATGAGATTTTCTTACACCTGTTTCCCATCTTTCTGTGATCAATATTGCAAAGGAAATGTATTTCATGTTTCCCTTATAGGAGTTGAATCATGTAGTAATAGCAAATTGATGTCCAACTTCTGTACACTGCATGGCACTAACAAACTGCTCTTCTCTTGTGTCGTTTAAATGTGTTGACGTTAGATTTATTAGAACATCTAATACGACGACAACTATGAGAAAATGGCAAGTAAATTGAAAAAATTAAACTGTTATCAATAATCCTTGGTGTAAATGGCAAGGAACTAGTTTTCTTTTAATTTGAAGTCTTGAGTTCGACCTTTGTAACTGAAGAAAGCAAGTATGGGCAGAGTCCTGCTTCAATCTACCTAGGCTGACTTGGATTAGTGATGCAGATTGAGACTTCCAAAGATTAAGAGACTTAATTTAAAAAAAAAATATCCTTTTTTTTATTCGATGGCAGGTTGATGTGGGTAACAGACCAGTAATAGGATTGTGATTACAGTTGGAAGGCAGAAGAAGCAACCGCTTAGCGATTCACTTGCTGCATCTGGCTTCTCTACCCAACTCCTTCCCACTTTCAGACAATGAAAATTCTTTTTTGTCATGTAACTCTTTTAATTGCGCATCCCATCAAAAGGTTCGCTGGAATAGCTTTGCATGTGTCTGCACTGCACCTGTAGAATCAGATGATGCTCTCTCCATTGTCACCGGTGCTCAGTTACAAGTTAAGAACAAGTGCCTCTTTCTACGCCTGCGCTTCTCCAAAGTACTCGGATCTACTTTGCAGAGTAAGCTAGAGTGGGAGACGAATCTAGGTAACTTGCGACACAGGTCATTGGGCTTCGTTTTATCATTCACTAACGAGAGGCAGAATGGTCGTCCAAAGCCAGGAGATGTGACTATTGGGTCAGCCACATACTCATCGGCACAGCCACTGCCAGTGCACACGCCGGAGCTTCTGAGGTTTGTTGACACGACAGAGATCGAGAGAGGACCAGAAGATTCACCGGGGTATTGGGTTGTGTCTGGAGCCAGGCTTGCTGTGCGGTATGGGAAAATATATTTGATGGTCAAGTATTCACTCTTGAACCTTGTCATGCAGAGTAGTGAAACTGAAGCCTTATAGTGTTTGCTTCAGTGGCAAATGCTATGAGATGTAGATTTGTCAGCTTAATTTTCAATTTAGTCCAGAGTACTAATCAAGAATATGTTTGTAATAATATGTATATAGATTATGGTTTTTATGTCATAATATTCGAAAGTTCTTTCTGAAATATCAAGTATAGAAGAAAACTTGATGTACACGTCAGCAATAGCCTAATGTTGTAAGGCGTGAACTCTGGACGATATTTTATTTCCATTTTGTTCTTGAAAGTTACATAAAATTTCTATGTGATATATAACTTTGAAAGGGTTTACTTATTGGTACGAAAAAAAGAAATCAGTCTCTTAAATTTGAATTTGAACAATCTCTTTGCTCTATCTATGTGCATTTGAATTTGGATTTTGATTCGACAAGTTGGGTCGCAAGAACCCCGAGTGCTTGTCGATAATGAGGAGGGAGGGGAATAATTAAGGAGGTGAGGACAATAATTTTGCTCGTGTGACTCTTATTTATATTTATTAAATACTAGTATTAAAAAAACAACTCACTATTATGAATATTGTAGTAGTGGATGTTCATAGCCTCTTAGGTTTTCATAATGCCTATAACCTCCCATAGTTTTATGTTGTAGATTAATTCTTATGTTTATGAAATTGTAACTCCATCATAATGTGAGTTAATTATTATGTTTAAGACATTGTAACTCTTGAGAGAATTGGAAGCTTATATATAGAGGCTTAACACAAAGGATTTGATGTACATGAAAATATTATATGAATAAGAGTTCTCCACTCTTCATCTCTATAATTTTCTCTTGTCTTTCTTTAGCCCTTTATCTCAATCTCTTATATTTTCTTGATTTTATAACACATTATTAGCATGAGTTCGCTCAAAAGACCTATGGCCTAGTTTTCTATTTCATCTACCATCTAATTTTCTCATTTCCATACTATATTTTATGTTGTTTATTCTCTATGTTATTTTATCTTTCTAATTTACATTATCGATCTGCTATTCTTTATTATTTTTCTTTTACGCTATCTATTTTTATCTTTCTTGTTGTTATCGTTTACATGTATATCTGGGATAATCTAAGCTATTACATGGAATTAAAGAGACCTTTGTACCAATTGTTCTATAAATCGAGTTCCATGACTAAGATTGGAGATTATTAGTACTTTATTTTGTCATTTGCAAGATTTTTTTATTTTTATTTATCATTTTTCTGAAATCTCTTATTGTACAACATTTATATTTTTTTATTTTATATTCTGGTATTCTTTACATTTTATGTTGTTATATTATGTTATTTCATTTTATTTGCATTTCATTTATTTATTGACTTATTTAACATCTATATTTCTTTATTTTATTTACATTTTATGTTATATTTTATTGTTTATGTAAACTAAGCCAAAAATTTTAAAAAAAAACTTTTTAGCTTTGCAAGATTTTTGCTATGGTCTTGAAGACCAATATTTGGAGAAAATAATTATGTACTATTGAAAGTAAAGAACGTATTAATAAGAGTGAAAATGAACATGATTATATTGTATTGGTGGAATTGATAGTTGAAAGTCAATATACTATGACTAGAATTCATATAAATAGAAAAAATGGTATAATATAACCAGAAGTTATATAGACTAATATGTATCAATTTATTAAAAGCAAAGATCAAAATGATTGTAAAGCCAAAAAGACATGAGATATTGCGAAAAATACCAAAAGTAGTTATGATGCTTAAAGCAATAAATCATGGAGAAATATGACCAATTGTAAAGTCAAATGAAATAATTGTAAGCCTTGAGGTTATATGATTTTGATTTTGATTAGTTTTTAAATTTAAATTTATTGTGGTTAATTTGTGAGAAAGAAATTATTATTTGAAATTAAATAGACAAAAAGGTAATTTTGATCATTTTAAAATTTTAATATAGGGCCAATTTATTTGCAAATTTAAATATTATTGGTAATTATTGATATTTTGATTTTGTGGCCTTTTAAGATTCTACCTTACGGTTATTGTCACTAAGCCATATAACTCCCAAATGAAATGGTTTGTAGTATTTATTTATATAACCTTCAATTATACAATTAAGTTGTTTAATTCTTTTCTTTATGTATAATTGTACAATTTATTTGATACTTTAAGTATATGGTGTATATAAATATTATTCATACATCAATGGAGTTTACCACGTCAAATCTACTTCTATTTTTTTCTTGGGCCTTGTGCTTCTTTGTTGCACCATAGGTTTTCCAAAAAACACTCAAGTCATATACCTCAATATCAAGGTATTTTCTTTCATAATTTGCATACTTTTTATTTTAGCTCTATCTTCCATTTTTGTTCTCCTTTTTAGCATGTGCAATTTTTCTTAGTTCCCAAACATTTCATTATTGAAAGGCATACAAATACTTTGTAATTTGTATTTTATTTTGGTGTTGATAAGTTATTGTATTCTCTCCCAATTCATTGTATTGTCATGTTTTCTACTCCTTAGCATTCTCACATGATATGTGCAAGTTTCATACATTAACCATGATATAATATATAATATGATATATATTGGAATCAAACTACTTTTATGTGACATTTGCAAAAAAAAAAAATCATATATCATATTTGAATCAAGAGAATGAGAATTTATTTAATTTTATGAGAAAATTCGTTATGAATAGTTTGTGATTTGTTAGATAAAACCATTTTTGTAACGTGTGTAAACTATATATATAATGTAAGTCAAATTTATGGATGATCAAATAGTAGGGAATATTTGAAAGAAGACTATATATATCATAATTATTCGTTATTTTATATTATAATGCTTTTGTCTTTATATTTCTCTCAAATTAATTTTAGCTCCTAAACATCGTAAACCATTGCAATAAGATCTTTATGTATTTTGACTATGGATCTCCTCATATTTTATTATGTAGTGAAAAATTCTAAACATTTCATACTTTGAATATGCACCAAAAGATACAAATTGAAGCATATTATTATTAATGAGTAATAAAGTTATATAAAAATGTGATAATATATGTTAGTTCATGAAGAACATAAATGTAATAAAATAGATATAGTTTCTAGAGAATTAATATAGATTTTTTCTTAATTCTATGGGCGGAAGAAGATATGATCATGAAATGTTATGACCCATAAATTTACATTAGAGTTTCACTCTATCAAAGGGTTTAAGTGATAGCCCAATAGACTGAAATCCATAATTATATGAGTTATGAAGTACTTGAGCTTTCAAGTGAAAGATAAATTATTATAATGTTGGTTTGTCTTTGAAATATAGAAATGAAGAAAGTGTATTTATATGACTTATTTTTGAGGGGGAGATTGTTAGAATACAAGTGTGAGTTAATATTGAAAAGTTCTACTCATATATTTCCTCACAAAATCTATTGATCTCCCAAAAATGGATGTCATATTGATATTATATATCAATATCTTATTGAAATTGAAAAGTTTGTTGTTGGTTAAGCAACATGTTACAGTAAACCAACAGTTTACTGATTCAAACAAATTTATTGTTGGCATGACTTATTTGATCATCCGAGTCATATATAAAAGATTACGTATATCATCCATTGAAGAACTAAAAGATTCTTTATGAATAGCCAACATATTATATAATTCAAAAATTATCATGTGCTGCTTGTTCTCAATGAAATATGATTGAGAGTACCACAAGTTATGATTTAGAATGGATCTCTATATTTCTGAAAATATATTAAACTCATATATAGCTCATTCAAATAGCATGTAAAACATACAAGTATTCAATGAATTTGATAGATACATCTATATAAGATGGTTGCATGTGTGATTATTATTAGTTTGCAACTTGAGGTTTGCAAGATTATTTGAATAAATAATTATATAGAGCGTGCAATTTTCAAATAATATGATCCAAAAATCATTTACTAAAGCCTCCATAAATAGCTAAATCAATACTTTTGAAAATAAATTTTTTTGTTGGCATATTTGATCTTATATATTGTGGCACTTATATACATCAAGCCAACAAAATTCTCCTGATAAAATTGGCTTTTGATTAGGCGTCAGGATATTTCATCTTAAAAAGTCTGAATGTGCATTCATATTGATCCACCACAATGCACATAGATGGATATTTAAAGGAAATTGAGATAAATGTTGGGTAAGATCCTCTTTCTTCTTGTTTGTTTCTAAATGAAACAAAAGGATGTTTCTAATGGAAATAAATGGATTTAGAAGACTTATACTGCATAATTAGTCGATTGTCATTTGACAAAGTTTTCCTAACATGATGGGGAGAAATTGAATAGCTGGAAAAAAGAACAAAAGGAATATATTATTATTATCAAGTATAGATCCTTGAATATAGCAATATGAACTAAAAGTTCATTAGGTTTTGCATTCATGAAATATTGGATAAAATTTTCCAGATGCAATTATTGATTTAAACGAGAATTACTAAATCTCATATTCCAGTTGAAAATGCTCTAATCAGCATAAATGAAAGTGAGACATGCCCGAAACATAAGAGAATAACTAGTTTCAAAAGAAAAGAGAAAGGAGCAAATAATCGAGATGATCATATTAAGGATGTGGATACTCCAGAAGGGGTCAAGACATAACTAATTGTAAAAACTTCAAAAGAGGTTCAAGTACCTAAAAGTAATGAAGATATCTCAATGAACTATGTCATAGAAAAAATAGAACCGAAAAGATTAAGTTGTCGACAACGGTATTGATAATAATTTCATGTGATCAATTGAAGATCTTATGCATAAATCTATCTTGCGAGTAGATAGTGATGATTGGCCAAAAAGGACAAGTAAAAGGTGAAAAGACACAATGAAAATGGGATTAGATTATTTCGATATATGAAAATTATGGACCTGCAGTCCCAGCTGAAATATGAAATATATAAATATTTAAGTGAAAATAAAGATTTTCACAAATGCTAATGAAGACTATGATGAGGCAAACTATTTTGTGGTGGATACAATAATTTTATACTTATGGCAACATATGAAAATAAAATTATACGTATGTTAGATATTGTTATATATAGTCTATTCATATGGCTCATTAAATAGTAAAATTTATATGAGAATCTTTGAAGGTTTTAAAATGCCAGAAGCATACATTTTATATATAAAATGCTATGCAAGTATGAAAATAGCTCAAGCATATATAACTGATTGAAAAATATATTAGAAAATAAGTAATTTTACATTTTACTTAACTTATAGATCGAGTTATCCAATGCATCAAAGATTTCAAAATCATATATTTTTACTTGGTGAATTTTCTTGTAAAGATATATTGAATTCAATGGCCTAGAAGTACCTTATATTTTATGAGAATATTTTATGTATCATGCTAATATTGTATTTATTACGGTTTTATCGGTAAAAATTAGTTCTTGCAGGTACACAATAGATAAAGAAAATGAGATTTGGTATGATAGTCCTATGACATATTATATGATATTATTTTTGTTCAGAACAAACTAAATATGTGGATAAGATATGTTAAAGGAATACATCTAATAGAATATTTGGTAACAATGTATCATTCATAGTTTGACGGCCAAAAGAATGATATGCTCGACAATACATTGGAAGTGATGTTCTTATCAGGGGGAGTAAAACTGATGTTATTATCAAGGGAGCAAATATGATATTATCATCATGTGAAGAGAGACCATGCTGTACTATTTTCCTTAATCAAGATTTTGTCCCACAGGTTTTTTTTACAAGGTTTTTAATGAGACAGCTTCAATTTGTATTGTATACTCTTTTTCCTTCACTAGGTTTTTGTCCCACTGGGTTTTTCCTAGTAAAGTTTTAATGAGGCACAATATTTGCTTATGAACATTTAAGGGGGAGTGTTATGAATATTGTAGTAGTGGATGTTCATAGTCTCTTAGGTTTCTATAATGCCTATAACCTCCCATGGTTTTATGTAGTGTTATGTTGTAGATTAATTCTTATGTTTATGACATTACAACTCCATCATAATATAAGTTAATTCTTATGTTTAAAAACATTATAACTGTTGAGAGAATTGAAGGCCTATATATAGAGGCTTAAAACAAAGGATTTGATGTACGTTAAATATTATATGAATGAGAGTTTTCCACCATTCTTCTCTACAATTCTCTCTTGTCTTTCTTTATCCTTTTATTTCAATCTCTTATATTTTCTTGATTTTATAACACTCACAACACACACAAAAAACCCCCCCCCCCCAAATAAAACTCACAACATTCTCAACATCTTGCTAAACAAATTCACGAAATTATCCTTAGTCTTTTTTAAATAAACATATTGAACAACACTCAAAAAAGAAAATAAGGGGAAAAACATGAATTTAAAAAATTAATGCATTTCTAAAATCTACAATTGACGAATATGAAACCTGAAAAACAGCATTTCCGTGACAACAAAAAATGAATATGAGATATACATATTTCGAGTAATATTTGAGCAATAAAATTCCATTTCACTTGAAAAAATTGAATTGGAGGAAGGAATCAATAATCATGCAGGGCTCCCCTTAGAGATTTGTTGAAATGGTAAATATTAAGAGATGTTATTTGAAACTTTCAAGAAATTTATTCTCAAAGAAGCTTTTTTTGGTAATAGTATAACCCATATCTGGTGCCTTTTCTGATGTTATTACCACGTATCTAAACAACAAACTACTCCAATTTTGAGATTCGTGATTGCCCTTTCCAACATAAATATTTCCTATGAAACTTAAACTTGAAATTCAAAGGGATCTAATTGGACCTCACACCACTAGTCACTAGACCAACTCTATATTAATTCTCAGAAGCTTTTGAGTCTGTTGTTTTATCATATCCCGGAGCATCTCTTAATAAGAAATCGAAATTTTAACAATTTAAATAAAAGTATGACATACAAGTGGGGAGAGACAAATTACATTACAAGTGTGACATTAAAAGACTTCTATTATTGAAAAGTATTGCGTATTATTCTCCTTTCCACTTGCATCCTATTTAGTAGGGTAGAGAAATCGTTTGACTAATGAAGGCTTATTTTGAGAAGATGCCAAAGCATCATATGAGCTGAAAGTAAAATGAAATGGAGCATCTTATATGCAACTGGTTGCCCTTGAAAATGAGATAATGCCTTGGCCAAAAAAAAAAAAAACAGAGATAATGCGGATCATCATTATTCCAAAATAATAATTATGATACACCAAGATTCTGACATAATTTCCCAAGTCAGATTATGTTGCAAGCCAAACAGAAGGAATCATATCACCTCCTTTTCTAGTTTCAAAACCGCCATGAAGGCTTCTTGAGGTACATCCACTTTTCCAATAGCTTTCATCCTTTTCTTTCCCTCAGCCTGATAACACACATAGTAGAACACTCAAGGGCAATCCCATGTAAATTTGTAGAATGAAAACTATAAATCACACTTGCAAATTTAGTTGTCTCATTCTCAAAAAATAATTTTGCTTGTAATTAATCATTTTCATTTCCAAACACTATTATGTGAACACGAAACTTTCAATCGATCACCTTTCTACCTAAAAAATAATCTATTTAATGGCCAGAGAGCCACCAACAACCCCCAATACTCCATAAAAGATATTATGACAGTCAACAAAATTTGAAGCGTACCTGTTTCTTAAGTAATTTCTTTTTTCTTGAAATGTCCCCACCTAGAAGAATGATATCAAAGGAGAAAATATAAATAAAGACCATTCAGGGTAGTTACAATAGAGTAAGGAACTTAATGGGGAACATAATGATTATACGAAAGGGAATCTTATTTTCTACATATTTGCATGGATTTCCCCCCAAATGCATACATTAAAGGAATAGGAAAGCCAATGGGCCCAAAGTAAAAGTTGTTTGACGAGGGGAAAAGAATTACAAACCAAAAGCTATGCAATATCTGTCTTACCGTAGCATTTAGCTAACACGTCCTTTCTTATTGCAGATAAAGCCTCACTAGCAATCACTTTTGAACCTATACAAGCCTGACACAAGATTGCCAGAATATGTTGCTGAGGTTAGCTGAATGGGAAAAGCAAAGATTCTAAATATTCAGTTAGAAATCTAATGAACAACTTGTGTCAGAGGTGCAGAAAGAGAAAGTAAGATGCGGCCTGAAATTCCAGCAGACAAGGCTAGAGAACCAGAAATTTATTTACTCCCTCCGGTCCTAATTATAAGATAAAGTTGACTTTTTTGGAGAAATTAAGGAAGCCAATTAAATTACTTTAGAGTGTTTATATTTTTAGTATCCTTAGATTATATATTAGTTTATTAGTCAAATTAATTAGTTTGGCCAAAAAAATAAAAATATAAATACTCTAAAGTAATTTAATTGGCTTCCTTAATTTCTCCAAAAAAGTCAATTTTATCTTATAATTAGGACCGGAGGGAGTATTTTTTAAAAAAGAAGCATACATGAAAGGAGTAAAGAGCATATGGATCTTACTTGAATTGGAACTTTAAACATCTGACGTGGTATGAGCTCTTTCAATTTTTGAGTCAAAGCCCGTCCTACTGAATAGGCCTGAAAATTAAAGCTTAAATTGAGTTTCTGATAATACACAGACATCAATTCAGGAAAGTTAATAATAACTGCAAGGTATCTTTTAAATAAAGTAATGAATGGCAAGCATTCATATACGCCAAAGCATACTGTGCCTAGAAATGATAGCCAATTGCAGATAAAGCTACACTTTTACACAAAAAGTACATTCAAAATGAAGTGGGATAGCATGGAGTCAGCAGCAAGAAATGCCAAGTATTAACGCATCGTGCCCTACAATATCTGTGGCTTGGTCCTTGGGTACATATTTTATCCAACGTAAATTCATATGTAAATACATATTGTAACGTCTTGGATTTAAATCTATAAAATAAATAATTCTAAATTATAATCTATCTATGAACATAAGTGGATCCTAAAATACCCGAATAATTAATAAGCATCATGCATATATTATAATATTTATATCAATTAACATGATAAAAAACCCATCTTACAAGAGATCCAATTTTAACGAACTAAAATAAACTCCAAATATCAATAATGTTGCCATTACAAAATGAGCTATACCAATCCCAGGATAATTTTGAAAAATTATAAAAAAAATTTACATTTAACTAATTTCCTTACTCTCATGAAAGTAGTTAAAAGAGCCTTATAAAAAGGACTGGAGAGAGTATTTCTTTTAGTTAGTTGCAACAGTCATAAAATGCACATTAAAATATAAAAGTTGTCAACTTCTCTACATAAGTATTGGAGTACAATGAATAAAAAACCTCTACTCAAATTATTTTCTCTCTTCCTTACTCCATGGAAATGATTCCGAATCTTCCATTTTGAACCCAACAGACTGACATGGTGATGACTCTAGACTGCCAAGTAAGGGACAAGACTTGGGTTTAACTCCTAACAGGTTGTTGATTTGAACCTCGTGAGCTTAGGATTTTTAGAAGCACATAACTTTTTAACGGTGTTTTGATCTAAAATTGTAGTTGTTGCAGTCTGCGTATCAAAACCTTTTTTTATTGGACAAGGAAACAAAATATACAGACCTTACCAACTGTTCTAAAGAATTTTACTTGTATGTGTAACTCCATTCCTCTGGCTCTGACTATTAACACCCCCAAAATTCCAACTCAGTGAGTTAAGAAATTATAAAATTAGGAATTACTTTGATCTTTTCTCTGTGCATGGACACTGTATTTAAATACTAGCATTTCAGGAAATGAGTGCCTCCAGATTGGCAAAATGAAGAAAATCAGCCTTCTAGCTTTCTCAGTGTATGAGGTTCTGATAAACATGTAAGATATTATAAAGGGGCAGGGAGAAGGGAGTCTGCTTTAGCAATCAAGAGAAGGAGAGGCATCTCAAAAAATATATCAAGATAATAAAACAAACAACAGCATTATTTCCAACCACTGCAAAGAGCTAAGGACTACTTACTTATATGCTGAGGTACTTTCCATTTATTTAGCAGGACTAATAAATTACCTTATCTTTGTGAACAATTGTAGCCAATGGTTCCACTGGATCACCATTTATCTGTATGTCAAGTCTAACTAAATCACTTTCTCTGTACCTGAGTCAGCAAACAGAGTATTATATAACACATTACCAGTTTCTATAACTCTTAGCCAATATATTATGAATTTCTTTAAAGTCAACAAAGGCATCATCATCTATTGGATAATAGTTTTGATATTGCTAGTAATGGCATGTATGCTGAAAGGCCAGTTAGAACAATGCTGCATTTACTTACATGAAGCAGTATATATTGTATAATATGAGAGAGAGAGAGAGAGAGAGAGAGGTCAAAATGGAAAACCTGCAGTTACAATTATATTTGAATTCTTCCATTATCTTTACAAACAACAGCATATCAGTTCAGTCACAACTGTAGGTATATCTCCTATATCTAATGGATAAAATAAGGCAAAAGCCGCTTGCGAATTATGAAACAGAGCCTTCATAGACATTTACCCGATGAAAACATATTCCATGCTAGCATAACCCTTACTTCTGGACTTTAACTGGTCAAAGAAATCACCAACCATCTGCAAAATTAATATTCACAGACAGAGTAAGACATAAATAGGCTAAAACTAATTAAATATTAGTACATAAAGAGAGCTTAGAGCGGAGTGACAAAAATTTAAAGCAAGAGGTTACCTCTGCAAGTGGTAATTCATAGGTGATTGATGCTCTGTTTTCAGTGATAAATTTCATTTCTTTAAATTGTCCTCTTCTGTCTTGAGCCAATTCCATAAGTGGACCAATGTAATCTTTTGGTGTAAGCATCTCAATCTGCATGCATTACTCAGAAATAAAGTGACGTGGAATTTTACAGCACTAAAAAGCCAACATAATCAGACTGGATTACTTGAAATATTCATCAGGGATATGGATTTCAAAAAGTACAATAAATAACCTTAACAAATGGCTCTTCAATTGACTTCCTTTGTCCAGGTTCAGGGAGTAAAGAAGGATTTGAGCATTCAACCTTCAATAATTGAGATTCATGAAATTATGGTATTAATAAAACATCTAACTAGAAAAATATAGAGGGTATTCAATTCGCATCAATAATTTAGATAACCAAGTTTACTTCATGAAAAGTAAGTTTAGGATGAAGAAGAAATTACAGCATCACCATTTTCACAGTTCACTCTATAGACAACACTTGGAGCAGTTGTTATCAGGCTCAGATTGTATTCTCTCTCAAGTCTTTCCTGTAATACAAAGCATTTGTGAAGGTAATTTCAAGGTTCAGGGAGCAAATAAGGTTTTGAGCATCCAGCCAATAATATGCAGATATCTAACCTGAACAATTTCCATATGGAGAAGTCCAAGAAACCCACATCTAAAGCCAAATCCCATGGCACTTGAAGTCTCAGGTTCAAACTGGATTCCAGAAAACAAAACAGACTCTCTGCATGAGTTTATTATTGATTCTACCAAAGTCAAGCTAGAATGTAAGAAAAATGAATACTAACTAGTTCAAAATTGAGATAGCTTGTAAGTCCATGATAAATGCATCAGACATCAGGAAAGATGATGCATGCAGATTCATATACCTTCAGTGCAGCATCATTGAGCTGTAGCTTCTCAAGTGCATCACGTAGCTCAGGAAATCTGACAACGAAGTAGAGTTAAGTAATTAATTCCAGGGAACTTGAAGTGTCTAAATCCATCATTTGTTTATGGAATTGGGGTGGGGGTTGGGCAAGCAAATGAGAGATGACATACTGGTCTGCATCAACAGGAAATAGGCCACAAAACACCATTGGAGTGGCTTCTTCATATCCAGGGAGAGAGTTCTCTGCTTGTCTGCCGTAGTGGGTAATAGTGTCACCCACTCTAGCATCAGCTACAGTTCTTATAGATGCTGAAAGATAGCCCACCTATTAAAATACACAACAAATATCACAGATCTACTTCACTCAAAAATAAATAAGACAACCGACCTATTAAGGAGCATCACTTTACCTCACCCGCATACAATTCTTCAACTTGAAGCTGATTGGGAGATAAAACTCCGAGTTCATCAGCAAAGTAATCCTGTTGTATAAAAAGATTGAAATTATGAACACTTAACTCCAATGGATACTCCAATGGATAACTGAAACATGATAGTGTAAAACTCAGATGGCTAAGAGAGAGGATATAAAAAGGTAAAAAGAATACATCACCTTCCCACTAGCCATAAAATAAACTCTGTCACCTTTCTTTATAGTCCCATCTACAACTCGAAAATATACAATGACACCCCTATATGGATCATAGTAACTGCACCAAGAAACAAAGAATTAATTATATCACTCATATAAGCTTGAGTCAAAGGAGAGCCCAGCCCACAGACTAGTTATTAGGTGTGATAGCCTCAAGAACTTAGGAACTTAGGTACTGCCTTACGTCTCAATGGTTTCCCAACATGCAACGTAATAATCTATTATTTTGAATAAAGTTTAACAATATTTAGGGAAAAGGTCTGTACCTATCAAAAATTAAAGCCCTCAATGGCCTTGCAGCTGTTTCAGCAGGAGGTGGAATTCTTGTAACAATTGCGTTGAGAATATCAGTTATACCTATTCCTTCCTAAAAAAATAAAATAAATTTAATAGTGAACCACTTGTCTGTAGTTATTTATCAGTTAAAAAGACAGCATCATTGTGGTAAAGGTCATAATGCTAGAGAAATCATTACTGCAGGGCATAGAGGGGGAGGTCATAAGCGTCTATACCGTAAAATCAATTTTTGACGGAATGAAAAAGACATATATGGTAAAATTGTAACCATAGAATACGACCCTAATCGAAATGCATGCATTTGTCTCATACACTATGGGCATGGTGAGAAAAAATATATTTTACATCCCAAAGGGGCTATAATTGGAGATACCATTGTTTCTGGTACAGAAGTTCATAAACACAAAAAATTCATGACAAAGAACTGACCTTTGCAGAGCAGAGGATTGCATTGCTACAATCTAACCCAACAATCTACAAAGGAATCAATTAAATGTTTTAACATAAGAATCATCCAGTAAATCTGAATAACAATTCCCATATACAGGACAGAGAAACTTGCAATAATTATGCATAAAAAGCTATAGAAAAACACATTGTCAAATTTGTATTACCCCACGGGATGGAACAACCATAACAATTAAACATCAAGCAATAAAAATACAAATTGTCAGACTCTACAATATCAAAAGTTAATTAGTACATGTGGCTACAGCTGTAAGAAGAGAAAATGAACATCGATGGTTAGAGAAGAAACAAAGAAAAGGCAGGAACATCCTTGAAAATGGATAAGTTCAGAGTCTCATTTTATAAAGGACCTAGGTTGACAACCAGACCTCTTCAATCTCTTTTATAACTTGATCTGGCTCAGCGCCAGGAAGATCAATTTTATTCAAAACCTGCAATGGATAAAAAATTGGTCTCAACAAACAGAAAAATTTATGGTTTCATCACTTAATAGTCTTTGTAATAAGTCAAAAACTTGACAGGAACAACAAACATAGATAACAGGAATAAAGAATAGTGAATATATCTACGAACTATTATAACAAACATTTATAAGCTACTAGTAGATGACATATCCTTACAGGTATAACTTCAAGGTTGTTCTCCAAGGCTAAATAAACATTAGCTAGTGTTTGTGCTTCAACTCCCTGTTATTCGGAAAGAAACTTTTGTAACCAAGTATGTGATATACCTTAAAGCTAGAAAAAACTACATGGTTAAATATATAAAGATTCACCTGTGAAGCATCTACAACAAGAAGAGCACCCTCACATGCAGCAAGTGATCGGGAAACCTAGGCATAGATGAAAGCTATAATTGTATAACCATAGATACAATGAAAAGTGATCATCTTCTGATAAAAATATTAGCACAAACAAGGAGGTGTACAATTATCTACTTGTAATATATGAACCTGGTATCATAACATATCATTAAGATTTCAGATGGACCAAGAATATGACTAACAAGCATACTATGTCTAGCATGTATAGCAAAAAGTTTACTGCGTTCTAAGAAATTTTTTATTATTATTATTATTATTTCCCCCTACTTTAGTTAAAGCCAAAAATAACAAGAAGGAAATGCATTTTTCGTTAATTTTTTTGAACATCTTTTTAAAGTAAATAGCAATGAATATAAAGGCAACTAAATGTGGGATAAGACGGGAGAACATCACCTAAACTAGTAATTTTTTCAAGTTATGTTTGGATCAGGAAAAATAATTTATTGGAAAGCACTTGTATTCAGAAGTTTCAATTTGTAACTAAAAAAAAGGTTTGAGAAAAATACAATTTGACGGAAGAGTTAAGTTGCTTAATGAGAAATACTAAGACATTACTTACATCTGAAAATAGCTTCTGTATGGATTACAAAGCAGAAAGCCAGAAAGAAAAGAGCAGAGGTATGATTGTTACCACATGGTAATTCGTACAATTCGTACAAAGATATAGTAATTTGTTGCAACAAACATACGTACCTCGTAAGAGAAATCAACATGCCCTGGAGTATCAATTAGATTTAAACAATATGGTTCATCTTCAAACTCATAACGCATTCGAGCTGCCTGCCATGATCAAGTCTAGTTAAATGCTTTCTCTAACATTACATAGAGGTGGGCGTTATCCAAACAAGAAATCAAACATATATTTTACTAGTTTCCTGGATCAAATAAAGCAATAAATCCAACTCCTAAAGATTGTAGCTCAAGAGAGATAAACAATTGGCTATTGAGAATCTATAAGCGATTTTTTTTCCTATCATTCATTCACATCTATGTCCATGAACAACTTTCTTTATGTACATTTCACCGCCAAAACAAATAATTGAAAGAATACGTAATGATTCTAACGTTAGGGTGGTAGAGCAAGAGGTCTTCAAGAACAAAGCAATGCAGCAGCTTACATCCATGCGAAACATGATCTAACATTAATTGGTTTTTTCCTAGTTACGGAGAGACTATATTAAAAAGCTCGGAGAATACACATATTCAAGAGGGCAGCAACGCACAAGATACATATTGTTGCATATCATTATATCAATATATAAAGTAGACTAGAAGAAACTTTATCATTAGAAAATGCAGGAATGCTGCTTGAATGAGATTCAAAGAGGGTAAGGTAATAATAAGTGAACCTGGAGCTTAATTGTGATGCCTCTTTCTCTCTCTAAATCCATGTTATCAAGAAACTGATCCTTCATTTCTCGCTGTTGGACAGTACCAGTCACTTGAAGCAATTTATCTGCTAATGTTGATTTCCCATGGTCAATATGAGCAATGATGCAGAAATTCCTTATATTAGAGATAGGAACCTGGAAATGGAAATGGAAATGTAAAATCTGGAATAAGAACATTTCACCGACAGATTCTTCCGACTAAAATCTAGCTCAAACCTTAGAGAGACGGTCCTGGCCGACTTTGGCAGCGAATTCGAGGTCGTACGCGCCACCAGCAACCTGGCAGCACACTCTGAACCTATTGGCGCGGAAAGTGGTGGAGAAGGAACCATGTTTGGAGAGAGAAGAAGAGAAGGAAGCTTCGAGAGGAACGAGTGAGAGTGATGATGAGAAGTGTAATCTGCTAGTGCTTCTTGGAGTTCTGGTTCGTCCTGCTTGCCGTTGTTGATGGTGGTGCAACTGAGTTTCACCGGATAAGAGCAGAGAGCCACAACAAACTTCTGCGGCCATTCTTTTTGAGTCCAGGTATTTTTGTGCCTGCTTTTTAATTGCGAGGTTGGTGGAGCCCAACTGATTTGCAGTGGGCCCAGTTCGCCGACACAGATTCAAACGGTGTCGTTTCTTATGGTACTGAAGCCCAGTTTAATTTTGGTTATTTCGTTAAGGCCCAATTCCGTTTTTTCAGGCCACACAATTGCACACCGCAATGAAGGATTTCTTTCCAATTATTTTTTTATTTAGTATTACATATATTTTAAAAATGAATCCTTATTTAACACACAAAGGTTTCCCTTTTAAAATTTGGAGCACAAACTGTTTTCGTCTCTTTTAATAATTATGTTTTCTAAGATTTAAACTTATGTTTAAGGCTGCTTGTTACCTTAACCAACAACTTGTTAGTATTTAAACCTAACATTTTTCTTATTAATTATTTTTCCATTAAGTCAAGAATTCAAACTTTGTCATTGAAAAATAAAATACATTGAGATGGATATCTCTAATTCAAGTGAAAGTGCTTGAACATAACTCAATAATATTATATCCTAGACAAATTTATAACTAATATTATTTCTTTCTTTTTGAATTATTGATAGCTTTTTAAATAGACAACTGCATTCGTCATCCTAATCATCAAAACAAAATATATATATTAAATATGCGACGAGAAGAAGGGGGAAACTGGGAAGGAGGTATGTCAATAATTGCAAATGATAGTGCCGAAATCACTTTCACTGAAAGTCAAGAAAATAGTATGAGGAAAACTCTAAAAAAATAACTTTTGAATAAAAGAAAGAAATGTGTTGAAAAATTACACCAAATAAAAAAATAATATAAGAGTGATAACTTTTAGGTGAAGGAAGAATGAATGGGAATGGCGGGCAAATAAAAGAAAAGAGTTAAACAAAATAAATTTAGAGAGGAAAGGAAATAAATGAATGGACAAGAGGTTGGCAGGATTGGGTTGATGATTTGGGAAATTCCCCAGCTCACGAGTGACAGTCCCACAACACACTCAAATAACAGCGCCACTTGCTATCGTTTGGAGGTTGGGTCTAGTGGAAGTGTTACTTCTTCACCATGTGACGAATCAAGGTTTGAATTTTCATTAGGAGAAATGTCATATTTAGTACCCGACAATGCTTCGAATAAAATTATCTCTAATAGAAAGACAAAAAAAGAAGGAAAGAAAGAAACAGCGCCACATACTGCCAAATTCCATAATCAAAACTGGCAGCACAGTTCAGATTTGATCATCTTCTTTGCCCATATGCCTTTCCTCTTTATTTCTTCTTAAATCATTATTTAAAGTAAGCTGATTATTTAATTAGCAAATTCATTCTCCCAGTTTGATTCGTATAATCATTATTTTTTGAAAAACATCGTTTTATATACTAAGTCGATATATACATGAGGAGAAAAGCATATAAGTAAAATATTCTTTGACTACGTTATTTTCTTTATGTGATTTTGCTTTAACTAGGGAAGAGTTACAAAATATTCTTCTAATTTTATCATCGTTGAATTATATGCGCGGAGAGTAAACACTTGTTAAATTATGAAACTTGCTCCCTCAAAATAGTTCAATTCCTATGAATTGTTGGGAACTATTATGAAATTAATTTTTTGGGAGAATCACTCCTAGGTCTCAAGGAAGGAAGATATTTTCAGAAAGGTCCCTGGTTACAACCTCAAAGTGTGTATTCACAACCTGTTGAATGTGTTTTACAACCTTAATGGACCTTTCTGATAATATCTTCCTTCTTTGGGACTTAGGAGTGATTTTCCCTAATTTTTTTAAAATGACGTAGCTGCTTTGTGGAAAATTAGTTCTCCTTACCTAAAATATTTTCATTTGACAAGTTGAGCATGTTTGAGTTGACGTTCAAAAAACATGTTAATGTAAGTCGAGATAAAACCCCTATCACATACTTACCTTATACACCGTAAATTATATTAGAAAAACAGTTTCTACCTTTAATTCAAACAGACACTTAACAATTGTTACTTGTCAAATTGTTGTTGTCATTGATTATTAGTAAGATTTTTTGTATAATTAGTTGTCACTGACTTAATTGTTGTTATCATTTAATAAGTTAAAGTTATTGTTTCTTAAATTGTTGTCGTCATTCGAACAAAGGGCATTTAAATAGTTTTGCTGCAAAATTTAATCTCAATATTAGGCCCCAAAAATTTCATAGTGGTTTACAAATTTGGAGATACTTTTGTGTCTTTATCCTTTGGAAGTCAACTTAATTATTATTTTTATCATTTCTAATAATAAAAATAAAAGAAATACACAAAAAAGGATAAATTAAAAAAGAGGTTAATACAATTTTTTGTTTCTTAAGTTTGTCCTCATCTTAATTTTAGTCTCTCAAGTTTCACTCCATTTAAAACATTAACCCCTATCATTACATAAAAACATGGATCATTTTGTCTCTCGAGGGACTTAAACCTTTTACTTAAAATTTAAGAGATCAAAACCAAGATGACAACAGACTTGAAAAATCCAGATTATAAGCATAGGTTCTAGTAGAAGGGACTTTAACCTTCTAAGCGTCAAGTCCTAAATTTAAATCCATGTGAATACAAAAGATGCTTTAGGGTGAATTATTCTTAATTGAGCCCGGCAATACTTCAATGAAACCAAGTCATATGAAAAATGTCTTTCTTGTGATGGAACCAATGAGGAGTATATTTTGGTAACAAAATAACAAGGGGGTTAATGTTTAGTTTTGGGTCATATCTGGGGGATTTCGTCTGGGGGTCTGAGCGATGTCAAGGGAGGGAGCTTTAAAAGGCTGCACAACACTGAAGAGTCAGTCATCTGTGTGGTCTGTCTGTCTGTCAAAAAGAGTCAAGTTACGTTATTTTGTGTGAGTGGCACAACCATCACTAGCTAGCTGGTATGGTATGGAGGCGCCCAGAACTCTCACAATATGGTCCAAATCAGTAGCAGTATTTGCTTTTGTCGTATCTCCGTTCAAAAAAGAATAAAAGATAAGAAAGCCAAACAAAAGGGGCATGCCACGCCATTATTTTTCAACTCTGCTTTTTCAAACTTTGCCTTCCCACATTGACAATGAAAGGGCATGACCCAAAGGAAACACTCCCCACTCCTTTCTCTTCTTTTCATGTCCTTCTCTCTCTCTCTCTCTCTCTCTCTCTCTGTGCCAAAGTTTAAACCCACAAAAAAAAAACAATAAAAAAGCCGTTTGAATGAGGTTACCATGGAAGACACAGACCCAGACCGAGGGGTCCTCTGCCCTCAACTTTTCTTTCTTCGTATTCAGACCAACCCTGCTTTTTTATTTTTAAATATTCCTATAACCACACCCAAAAACCAAAAAAAAAAAAAAAAAAAAAAACCAATCAACCAACCAACTACCAATTAACCAACCATGAATTCTCATTTCTCAATTCCATTATCCATCTTTGACTATACAATTTTAATCCCTTCCCCTCCACTCCACCAGCATTCCCTAAACCCTGTATACCCTTCTCACAGGGAACAATCTTCTTCCACAGGAAAAAGCAATTTCAACAAAAAAAAAAAATTATACATATGATTCACCACATGTCCTGGGATGTACAAAGCTCTAAATTGTCAATCTCTCTCCCCAAATTAATTTTTTTTAAACAAAAAAAAATCACATCCATGCCTCTCTTTCTTTCTTTTCTCCCCCCTCGCCACTTTTTTCCTTTCCTTTTTTTTAAAAAAAAAATAATGAAAGAACAATTACATACTGCTACTTCAAAGAGTTTGAAAGAGGTTAAAAAGAAAATGAAACAACCGAATTAATAAGCTTGGGACATTCCTCCACCTACCCTCTTTTTTTGCAATGGCTATGAGAAAAATGTAGCCATCAACAAAAACCTCCAAAATATGCATACTCTGTAGGGTCTCCTCTCTCTGCTGAGATAGGGGTTGCGTCGCCTTAAGCTTGTTCAAAATTAGTCATGGTCCAATTCCAGTAGTTGTCACTTTCTTTCCCCTGCGTATCATTTGTCCTCTACAAAGATTCTGTGTATGAAAAACCTAAATCTTTTTGAATATAGCTTGGGATCAACGGCTGAGATGGAGGTGGGATCCACTTGCAGGGACTTGTATGCATGTTCTAGCTTTTTGGTAATATCGTAGTCTTGGAGAATGTCAATGATACCAAAGAAGAGGATGACGTCCAATATCTCACCGCCACCGCTACTGCCACCACCACCAACATCCGAAGGGGATGAATTGCTACTTCCACCACCCTTTTGCTCCAATCCTACCGTACACACTCTCTCAGCTCTGGCAGGCGTGTTTGTTCCTAACCGGATTAGAGGCTCCCTGGTATATACATCAAGAATGATTATACTTAAAATCAGAAACCACCAATGGGATATTGATTAAACTCAGCTAAAAATTCATGTCACTACATAGCTGTTGGATACAGATATTCATGGAGATAACTTTTTTAACCAGGCAAGCTGAGTGACATCTACTTGCTATATGTTTATAAGAGAATCTATACCGGCATAAAATATTTGCATAATCACCAGATAAAAAAAAAACAAGGCACAAAAGGAAGCATCATGCCTAACATAGCAATATATCTATTTATGATTCAAGTCCCAGCATCTATCACTGCTTCATTTACCTACCATTTGGCTAACAAAGAAAGCTTTGCACTTATGAGGAAGATCACAATGACCCCACCAACAATAATTGTCAACAAAACTGACTTCAGTTTTGCCTAGATGGCACATGTCATCTTCAGTGCATCTCATGCAACAGAACAGATCCATTGAAAGAGATCACTCACTAGCCCACTCCCAAATCATATTAAAAATGGAAGTTAAATATAGTGCTCATTCATAGACTTTTGCTTGTTTGTTTTTTGGTTGTTGCCATTTCCCATTGGTAATTACTTGCATGCGAATGTGCCGCTTTGATATTTTAAGATAAAAGTATTCTACTTGTGCTTGTTGAAAACCTGGGTCCTTGTGCACTAAAGCTCAAGCACGTGGCACATGCAAGGAAGTGAAAGGGATTGCCATCAATGGGACCCAACCATGAGATTGTTGACTTGGCTTCCACAAAAAGAACTGATATGTTGAAATTTTTATACAAACCAAAATTTTACAACGTCTAGCATATTAATCGCATAAAGAATTGTGAATCCCCCTTAAACATATGCTTTCGAAACATAAGTTAAAAAAAAGATCCACGGAGAATAATGCTAAAACTTAAAACAATTCATTCGATAAAGACGACTATGTACGGGTAAAAGGAAAGAGACATACCGGCTACTAGGTATCCACCTCATGTCTTGCATCTCATCACCAAGAAAATTTCTCTTTCCTGATGAAGCCATAAGACATCATATTTTATGTTTCGGTTAGTTCAATCAAACTCATCATAGAGCAAAAGACAAAATTATAAAGCAAGATAAATCATACATACCCGAACGCAAATCATATGGTGAGCTTTTCTTTTCATCATCTGAGTAATCATCACGGAAATGAAGACCAATCAGAAGACTGTAATCCATGATTCCCTCTGACTCTAGGAATTCACAGTCCCTATCCAGTTGCCTGAGAGGAGTAGAAACCATTACTTAAGCCCAAGCTGAAGTACGGAAGGAAAAATGTAAACCTGTATGAACCTTTGAAACTATACCATTTAAACTTCTGAAACCAAGACTGTTCCAGCCGAAAGACAAAATTAAGATCGAGGTCTTTGAGGGTGGTGGTCTCATCAATTTCTTCCTGGGGCTTATCTGTTGTACGACCATGCGAAGAACCTTTGAGGTCGAACCTCTTATGGATCCGGTACTCGGAACAGAACACATTGCCCATTACAATAAACCTGGTCTGGTTTTGCAAAGAATTTTGTAGTTTCTTAATTAATTTGCGGCAAGCAATTAGGAAAACCAACCACTTCACAGCAAAATTTTCATCTTAAATCATACCTTCTGGCCTCCGATAGGCTTGACACAATGAACGCCAAGGAATTTCGTAACAAGGGAGTTCTTGTATTGACAAACATGGTTGTAGTAACTTGGAAGCATCCTGATGAGCACCTGACAAGGCCACTAGTGATTATGGAATGCCCAAAGAATAGTAACCATGGTTCATTCTGAAAGTGAAATCTTGCCTCACCAGAGATGACAAAATTAATGCAATTTCCAAGTATGCCTATAATTTTTCCTTACAACATTAATGCATTTTCCAAGTCTAGAGGCTTGCAACTAACCTTGACTTCCGACTTCTTCACGGTTTTAATAATGAATCTGTCATCTTGTGTAAGGTAAAAGAAGCTTCCACTTTTCCCAGGAGATGACATCTCTCTGAGTGAGTCATTTCCGCAAATAGCCAGCATATAATCCGCCGGATCTATTGCAAATAAATCCCTTAAATGTCTAAATACCCAACAAAGAAGGAACCAGGGAGATATATGCATAATTAGTCGATAGCCCAATTTTCCATACATGGAAATAAAAAAATACTAATCATTCAAGAAAATTTATCTTCACCTGAAGACGATAGGACAGTAGTCTTTCCACCTGAAGTCCACTGATTGATGAGGAGGTGTAAACTTAGATCCTTCTGGCGGAAACCTTGTCCAGAACTTCTCCTTCGGATCAAAATCTCCTTGCCTAAGTTCTTGCATAACCGAATAATGCTTCCCAACAGAGTACCTGAAGAGGAAAACAATTTTACAACAAATTTAATTTAATTCCTCGAAAGATTATAGCAATTCGGATAAGTTAACGGGCAATTACCTGATACCCAGTTGAAGATTAAGCATCAAATCGTAGTTCTTATGCCCCTTCGATACAGTTTGACCTGGTCTCTTGAAATCGCCATCGACTGACCGACATGGACTCTTCTGGAACTCGCCGGTAATTGCTTCCTCTCCGTGAACAGATTCACTAACATCACCGTATAACTCAGATGGCTCAACGATATCGCAAGTAATATCTCCGGCTTCTCCATCAAGTTCCCAGATGCAAATCCGCGGGAAATTCACATTCCTCGATCCGTCCACCGACGATCTCTTCCTCGCCGTCGTCGTCATCATCTCAGCATTCTTCTGCCAATTCCCAGTAGAGCTGCTTCCGTCAGCCCATGTGAACACTCCCTTCCCCTTTGGAACACCGTTCTCCCAAAACCCTTCATATCGATTCCCATTTGTCCAAATCAAAACTCCTTTCCCAGAGATCGCACCATTCTTCCACTCACCTACATACTCATTCCCATTCTTCCACACGTACCTACCTTCTCCATCTTGCAAATTGTTCCTCCAAGATCCTTCGTACACATCCCCATTCGCATAGCACTTCTCGCCAAACCCATGTTTCCGATCAGCAACCCACGTCCCATGGTACATCTCGCCCTCGGTACCAATGAATGTGCCGTAGCCATCTATTCGACCCGCCTTGAATTCGCCCTCGTAGGTAGCCCCAGATGGCCAAGAGAACTTACCTCTTCCACAAGCTTTCCCTCTCTTCCATTCACCTTCATACATGCACCCATCCGCCCATAGATATTTCCCTGAACCGTGTGGCACATTCCGCAGCAAAGTACCAGTATAAAGATCTCCGTTCAGGACGGCCTTCTCAACGGCGCGGGTGGCGACGTTATTGGCACGGGAGGCAGGGACGGTAGGTGCCACGCGCCGCAAACCAGCTTGGGTCCGAGGCCGACCGAGCACCAGACAGGGAGGTGGGACCACTAGCTCAATTCCTTTCTCGTTTAGCTCAGATTTTTTCTTATTCACTTCGTTGGCAGGTGTGCTGAGATTGATGCCTTCTTCAGAGGGAATGAGGAGCGTCTGTTGCATATTTTCCTCGGTGAGCTTGAAGGAAATGACAACCCACAGACATCCGCCGGATAATGCAGCGCCGGCGAGTGGGGGAGAGAGAGAGAGAAACAGAGACAGAGAAGTGTAAAAGGAGTTTATCGTGTGGGGTGGAGCCGGATGGTTGGTAGTTGCGGTGGTGGCGGCGGCGGCGGCGGTGGCGTCCACATTGTGGAAGTGGCGATGTGTTGCTTATGTGTGAGAATGATTCAGAGGAAGCCAGAGAGAAAGATGATAGTGAGTATAGTATTTTTTTTCTGTTGGGGTTGAGTTGCCCCCTTGACTTTAATGGCCAGCCATGACTGAACTCCGTCCTCTCTCCTCTCTCTGGGTGTCTCGTAGATTTTGGCTTTGTTCGCTAATATACTTCCTTTCACCACACAAAAGTGGGTTTAATTCACACATTCTTAATTAGAATATGCATTATAACAATTTTGCTTGCGGGACCAATATGGTTTATCCACTAGCAAAATTTATATGTATTTTTTTTATTTTGTGAATTAAAGTGAATTTTAAGACAAAATTGACTGAAAATAATTACTCCCTTTGATCTCCAATATAAGATGCTTTTAGAAAAATAACTTGATTCAAAATATAAATTAATTGTAATATAATTGAAAATCATTTTTCAAATGTTGTCCCTATAATTAATACCTATTTCCAATTTCACTTACTCGTTAAATTTTCAAGTCCATTTTCTAATAAGTGCAAAAGTAAAAAAATATTTTAATTTAAAACATATTTAATGAATTAATCTTTACTTCTGGTTTTTTCAAGGTATTAAAACCCAGACCGGGTATTAAACCGGTCGGGATACTGGGTTAAGGGTCAGTAGGTCAGACCGGGGCTAAACCGGAGCTAAATCGGGACCAAACCGGTGAGAAATTAAAAATTTTATATTTATATTTTTTAGTATGAAATTCTAAAGAAAAAATTTTAAAAAAAATTTAAATAGTAACCCGGACTGGACCGGTTTACCGGCCTATTTGCCAGTTTCTGGGCCGGTCCGGGTTACATAACCCTGGGTTTTTCATGAATTAGTTAAACTATCTCATATTATAGATTAGAGAGAGAGAGAGAGAGAGAGAAGAAAGTGAGGAATTTAATACTGAGGACCAATGTTAATGAACCAGGATCAGACTGGGTGATCTGGCTCGAAAACCTGCGAACCGGACGGAAAACCATATTCTTTAGAATTTCATATTAATAAGTCTAAAATTTTCAATTTCTCACCGGTTTTGCTCCGATCTAACCCATTGACCCTTAACTCAATACCCCGACCAATTTAGCACCCGATCCGGGTTTTAATACTTTGCTAACCACCCAATTTGAAATGAGAACTAAACTTGGAATGTGTGTGTAGTTTGTAACATGATGAAGGCACAAAATGGTGTTAGGGAATAGAAAAATATGATATATATATATATATAGAGAGAGAGAGAGAGAGAGAGAAGGGGGGGGGGAGGTGGTGTGGTAGTCACGGATGTATGAGAGGGAGATGCCAAAATTGATGCGCTTGAGGGATGATTCTGAAACTGAATCACAGGAATGAAATTGCGGGCAACAACACAAAAAAGAAATGCTAAAGCCTCCCATGACTCTGTCACTCTGGGTGCGTATGTGTGTGTTGTACTAATAAGTAATAACGTATGTTGTATATAAAATAAATAAGGCGTGCCATTGGATTTGTGCGCCGCTAAACACACCAGTTACTAGCTAGCTAATACAATACCCATTCTGGTCAACAACATGTGGCCTACTAAATTCCATGCAAACCTCCAAACACAATTACGTGTATGTTTGGGAATACTTATTTTTTAAATATAAGTGCTTATTACGTAAGTTGAGATAAAATTCTTCTTATATACTTACCTCGTATACTGTGAATCACGAATTATAAACACTTATTACCCAAAAATAAGGTATTCTAAACGAGCACTACTTTTTGTGTGGTAAATAATATATTGTTTGATTTTTAATATAACATCTACTTAACTAATTGGAGTACATAATGAAACTAATTAAATTAGTTGTTTGTAAAAAATGTTTGTTGGTTTATCTTAAATGATATCTTAAATCATTTGTATTAAAATTGACTCTTGATATAAACTTCCTTAACATGAGCAATAATTTGGGATAGTTTAGAAAAACACATGATAAATATAGTAAATAAAATGGATTGAAGTTATATATTAAAAATCAGATCTAACCCTTCAGGTAAAAAAAAAAAAAAAAATCAGATCTAACCCTTAACTAAGTATTTATTTAAATTAGTGGTAGAATTTATAAACTATTTTTCTAACATAATTTATAATATATAAATTAAATACATACAATGAATTTTATCTCAATCTACTTGAACTCTAATTCAAAGAGATCTTAACTTCTATATTGGGTATTGAATGGACGCGGCTTCTCTCCTTTAATATTACCGTCCGTTGCCCTCCTTTGCCTTTAAACTGCGCCGTTTTGGCGCAAAACACAGCACCCAGCTTTTTTTTTTTTTTGAAAATCACTATTTAACATCCTGATGTATTTTTTCAGTACCAGTCAGTTTCCTAAAATATTTTTTCAAGATCCTAAAATAATTTTTCAGTATTATCCAATATTTTGAAAAACACTATTCAACATCATGAAGTATTTTTTCAATACTAGTCAGTTCCCTAAAATATTTTTCAAGATCCTAAAATAATTTTTCAGTAAAAATATTTTAGAGTACTGACTGAAATTATCAAAATACTTTAAAATACTGGATAATACTGAAAAATTATTGTAGGATCTTGAAAAATATTTTAGGGAACTGACTAGTACTGAAAAAATACTTCATGATGTTGAATAGTGTTTTTCAAAATACTGGATAATACTGAAAAATTATTTTAGGATCTTGAAAAAATATTTTAGGAAACTGATTGGTATTAAAAAAATACATTAGGATGTTAAATAGTAATTTAAAAAAAAAAAAAAAAACTGGATGCTGCGTTTTGCGCCAAAACGGCGCAGTTTAAAGGCAAAGGAGGGCAGCGGACGGTAATATTAAAGGAGAGAAGCCGCGTCCGTATCGAATGTGGTATTCAATTGTCGTGATCTTCGTCAGCCGCTGATTTATTTTATACTAGTAACGTAGGTGGTTCTGGCCCAAAATATTTACTAGCAATATAGGGTGGTGGAGGCATGCAGTGGGCCAAATTCTATTGGTGTTGGATTATTTTAAAATTTTTGTCGATGCTATGTTCTAGTTTGGGGGAAATGACTGTTTAGTTTTTTTTTTTTTAAACCAAAAAATAGCTGTTTAGTTAATGAAAGCGGTTTAAGTTTATTTTTTATTAAAAGGTTAAATTATTTAAATTGAATGAATAACAAAATATTATTTGAAATAATTCTTGTATTCACAAAAGAAAACCCAAAGTCAAATGTGCTATATTACATGTTTCTAATTAAGCTTCTCAAATTCATGAATTTAAATAAATTTGTAATAAAAATGTAAATTTAGATCGTAAACTCAAATCATAAACTTATAAAAGTTTACTTTTATCGATAAATAGGTGTAAAAAGTATATAATAAAGTAATAAATATATAAAAATGAAATAGTTTTTTTTTTTGGACGAAGAAATAGTTTAATTTATTATGTTTTAAATATGAATAATTGAAACTAAATCCATTAGCATTTATAATTTATCATATTCAAAAAAAAAATTCTATAAAGTTTATATATAAAGCTATTGAACATGATTAAAACAAACAAACGAATATAAGCTTAAAAATGAGTTGACATAATTTTACAAGATAAAAACATAAAAATAGTAAACTCATAGTGCAAACTCATAAGTTTAATTGAGTTTATAACTACCACAATTTTAAGTATAAATGAACACAATTTTATAAGTTAGAAACATAAAAACGGTAAATTTAGAAAATCAACTCTCGAGATTGACAAAACTGTTTCCGATTATTACATATGCCTTGATAAATTATGAATAATACTCAATATTCATAATCCAAATGCATCTTTCCAACTTCATACAAAGTTGTGAACCTATTCCGAACGGAATTTTAAAAAATTAGTCCTTCTAATATTACATTTAGGAATTATATATTACAAGGGATAGGTCAGACATAAATATTAAAAATAATTAATTTACTTAATTATATATTATAAAACTTTTGAAAGCCATTGAATACCAAACACAGAATAAATCATAGAAAATCATTCATGCAGTTGAAATAAGCTATTCTAAAGATAATTCTTAATAAATCTTACTTGCAATCATACACTGTAAACATTTTAGTGAGTGTTTGAAAATTTCCCAAACCTAGGTTTCAAACTTAGGTTTACGTAACCCGAGACAAAACTCCTCTCACACACTTACCTCGTAAATTATAAAAATCATTCTCAAAAGCTAATCCAAACACACGCTTATTAATTGTCATCATATAAAAAATAAAAGAAAAATTGGTGAAAAATCTTTAAAAATTTTATTAGATAGAAAGACCTGATATTGTTATACATATATAGTACCGATATTCTACAAAATTTCATACACAAAAAGAATTGGTATTAGAATTCAAGTACTTCAGTGTATTTTTCAAGGACTTTTCACCGATTAAAAAATAAATAAATAGAATAACTGTCTTGGTAGATTATGAACATTGTTCATCACACAAATGTTTGCTTCCACTTTCCAACTCCATCTAAATCCAAACTCTATCTTTGAAACGCGAGAAAATTTCCAGAGGGAGTTGAGAAGGCGTCTCACTGTCAGGCGTACTATGGTATTTTATGTTTTATTGGTGTGTCTTCAGAACCTACCTAATCACAAGGAAGCAAGAATCACGAACCCCGCTCAACATATCTCAAAAAAAAAAAAAACTGAAAAAAGATTATGGTAGGAGCAAGGTATCAAAACCCGGACCAGGTATCGAACCGGTCGGGGTACTGGGTTAAGGGTCAGTGGGTCAAACCGGGACCAAACCGGTGAGAAATTAAAAATTTTAGACTTATAGTATGAAATCCTAAAGGAAAAATCAAAATTTTTTTTTTTTTTTTAAGTGAACCCGGACCGACCGTCGGTCCGGGTTCAATAACATTGGGTATGAGGCAGAAACCAAGGTTAGAATTTCAAAGGAATTATAGTCAAATATCAATACCATTTAACTATTCAAATATACGAGAGCAAGATTCCCAGTTCCCTTGTTCCCTCGCTTCCCAGTATCCGCCAACATAACGGTAGGTATTGCTGCCTTTGGCCTTCTCAAACCACTTTGGCTGCCAACCCTTGTTTTGCATAGTCAATGCCTAGCATAATTAAAAAAGCTTAATCAAATGGCGACGGCATAGAAGCTCTTTATAAGTGAGAGGTTGCGGATTCGATCTCCTTTATAACCTCAGGCTTTTGGCGTCTGCCTCCTCTAATTCAAAGAAAAAGTGTGTAACTCAGATGCTTGAATCATACCTGCCGCTGTTTTTGTTCCAGCCGCAACTTCTCAGCATTAGCCATTTCATATAGTCCATTCTCCAAATACCTTTGATCAGGCCTTAGCCTCGAATCTGTAGGTGGCAGCTTCTCCTATTTGTGAACTCTCATGTAAGAATTAACAAATCTTATTTACAAAGGTATATATAACTTACAGATAGATAGAGAGACATGGCAGTCTTCTAAACAGTTACCCTGAGCTCAGGTGTGATTTCATTCAACGTAATTCCGAACTGCGTAATATTATATTTTGTGGGGTGTTCAGGTGGTTCACTCCGCTTCCATAGAAGACGAGGTTTTGAGGACACAACGGAACCTTTTCCTTTCCTGGAATTGTCTCCAATTACATAATGCAAGCTCTCGTCCCACTTGCCTCGTAAAGTTGCCACTGTTCTGCCTTTCTTATCTGCGACTTGGCCGTGCACCTACAACAGAACTTAAATGACACATACGAAGTCATAAAAATATGTCTACAGAACGGAAAGAATCATGCAGTTTAGATAACTCTCTTTAGAAAATTAAAAAAGCCAACAATTGTGCAGTTTTATCATTGACAGCAAACAATGATTTCAGTCAGAGTTTACAGATTTCCCGCATGATATTTGCAAATAATTCATGGATCAACAACAACAGGTTTTGTCCTACTAGATAAGGTTAGTTACATGGATCACACAGCATAATTTTACTCTATCAATGACCAAATTTTTGAATAAATTATTAACCGAAAAGATCCCACTCAAAAAATTTATTGAATATTCTCTTTGGTCTTTTCTCGACTCCATACTGCTTGATCTACAATTCTCACCAACTCGTCCCTTAGCCTTCTTTCTTTATGCATGTCTAAACTACCTCAAATTATAGGTATCAAAAAAACAAGTGCAAGTTCACGTCAGACTTTATGCAAAGCAGAAGACCACCTATTTAGGATAACAAAAATGCATTTCAATACCAAACTCGTTATAAGTCAGATAACTACGAAGGGGAAGATTACTTGCTAATACCAAGATAATACAAGCAAAGGTATGCAAGAATATAACACATTTTAAACAACCTGTGAGATCGCACATCCAACACAAAGGAACAAGGAAGAATTATATAGGAGAGGTAGACAGGGCACCTGGTGAGGGTTTCTGTTGATAATCGAAGGCTCCTTGAATTTAATCCTACATGAATACTCTTGATTTGCATCTATACTCATTGTACCATAATGATCACAATAGAGTTTCCCTAAAATGAGGTTGTGAACGGATGTTGTTACCTGATGGTAGAATATTAGCTAATCAGCAGCCAGCAGGCATCTTGGACGAGGTTGGCAAGTACTAGTTATGTGAAAGCATACCTTACTCCACCGAAAGACTTGTCCGTCGTCAAACTCCAAAGTCAATAAACCAACAGGATCGATCTGAATTGAACGACCCGAAAATTTACTTTTTATATTGACGTCACCCCAAAATTTCCAGCTACTGCCCTCACAGTGGCATGCCATAACCATAGGATGATGGCTAACCTATTTCAAGATAAATGACATAAGTAGTTCATTCCCAACTGCCAAAACATTTTATCTCCAAGATCATCTGAATATATAGACACACACACACAAGCTAATGTTTCAATATGCATATCAGATTACTAGGGCTTTCAAAATTATAAATGTTCTTTTTTGTTTATGGTATGTCATAATAAGGCAAAGTTTTCTGACTCTTATATAAGCATACAACACCTTTTCAGAGACAAAGCGGATTCCCTTGTCCGGATAATCAGCTTCATATGTCTCACCCAACAAAGGAGTAAATGGTTTGTAAGTTCTATCCTCTGTGGAAGAGTAACTTGAAACAGCAAATGCAGCCACATATAGTATCCTCATAAGGTTGTTGCCCTGTTACATGTACCGTGGATGTCATAAGGAACAATTAGCCAACACAGACAATTACTGCAAAGTGTATGAATTCGGCTACCCCTAGTGAATGAAGTCATTTACAAAACAACGCCAGAAGGAACTAACCATTTTCCCCCACAAATATGCTTGATCTAGAAGATAAGAGTACTCAAGGTCTTCAAAGCATTTCTGTAATGAGGAGAGGGGCTCATTGAAGTAAACCGGTAGACAAATTTTTGTGAGATCCTTCCCAATATTATCTTTTAAAATTGACCACAGACTGAGTCTCTTCTCTTTCTCAACAGGATCAGGCAAGTTCTTTCGCCGGTTGACATGAGGATAGTAGGACCCAACAGACCCAGTACTTAAATTTGCTCTGTATTCATTGTTAGGAGTTCCTTCTTCTGCAGACTCAAGTGGTGATCTATCTAACTCAGATCTATTATTTTTATCACTGATTGGTGAAAGGGTGTCACTTGAATCAAAAAATGCATCATAGTCATCATCAGAATCATCATTCCAGTCAAGCTCATCAAAAAAATCGCTTACACTTCCCTCTGTAATATATTCAAAAATACTAATTATGCCTCTCCTGGAAAGTTGATCTAGCAAACTTGGTGGAATTTATGCAACATCACATCCCTTCTCTCAACTCTTCTACGTTCCAAAGCAGTATTACATAATACAGAGTATACTGACAAGATCATGACCAGGCTGAGCCATATATCTCTCCAAAATGCAAATCCTTTCAGGCTCAATGCAATAAGAGGATTTAGCATGCGCGAAAAATAATCACACATCTTTATAAGTGAGAAAAGCAAACATGAGAGTTCAGCATAGGCATTACAAGATATAACTGACAAAAGAGAAGATGACTGTATGTTTTCCTTTTTACCATGCTTAGTAACCCGAATATACCACTGAAAGCAGTAGAAAAAGAGCCTAAAAGCTAGGAAACAACATAGAAACCGATAGTACGTAACAATGAAAATCTGTGTGATCATTTCATAAATACCGCAAGTATTGCAAATTGTTTTCTTATATTATCGTCAATTTACCTAAGGGAGCTCTCAAATCAGAAAGAATCATATAATATCTATTGATGGAGGAAAATGAACGGTATGAATTATTTCATTCGACAAATAAACATAAATCGGAGTGTATCAACTTTCGACGACAATTTCTTAAACCGGAAGCACAACATTGCATATTTGCATTACCCTTTGAAAGAGAAGTGAAAATGGGTTGGAATAAACGAATCCGACTAACCGCTGTACTTCTCGTAGACAGATCTAATGGAATCTTCGTCCTCCTTGGACTGCTCTCGGCTTTCACGAATAAAGGTATTTTCCAAATCCACCTTGTCTGTCTGTAAAATTTAGTTGGAATAGAAAAACTTCAACCAAAAATTAAAAATAAAATATAAAATACAATAAAATAAAATCCTTAGCAAGGTTCAATAATCAAACAATCTTGGGAGCACGAAGAGATAGGAGAGAAAAGTTGCAGAACCATACATCCCAATCGTTCACGAAACCTCATGGCATGTATTTTAGTCATTTAAAACCCGTACAATTTTGCAATTTTAGCACGAAACAAAATTGTTTGATCAATTTTGTAATTCTGCTTCTTAGCTTCCCATCAAGAACAGAACTACTCAGAAGAATTAACAACAGAAAGACAAGAGAGAAGCATCGTCCCATATGAACAAAGAAAGACATCCGCGATGTCGTTGAAACTCTAGATACGCTTACCTCTAAATTGCGTAATGCCTCTACTAGTTGCATCTGCTTGTTCTTGAGAACAACGATCTCCTGGTACAGCTCGGAAAGTTGGTCTCTCATTATGTGTTCACTATCCTGAATAACAGCCTCACTGATACCCTCCTCTAGGAGGCGTTGCCTCAATTTCTCAGTGGAAATTACAGAAAACCCTGCCGGAGCCATGATCTCAGCATTTGACAAACGAGGAAACATATCCTTTGCGGCTAGCAATGCCTCCACCCATGCTTCCTTGTCCTCCCTGGTCTCCGCCCGCAGCTGAAACCTCCTCTTCGTCCCTGTATATATATCAAACCTCCTCTCATCTGATTTACTCTCTTGAATTGAACAGACCTGCACAAACGTGCATGCAACATTCAAAATTCGAATCAGTAAACAATGCACACCACAAAACATATAGTTGAAATGTAATTTGGAGAGTCTACATATCAGATACCAAGCACTGATGTTATATATATATATATATGTATGTATATATATATATATTACATCACAAATAATTAATCATCAAATTGAACGGAAGAATTGGGCGGAATTAAGAAACACCATGAGATGGATTTCTTCGATGGGCTTGCAGTGGCGAGATGATCGGCCGCGATGCTTATTTGTGCCACTTAGACTGTCTACTCCAATATGCAGGGACCCTGTTTCGACTTCACGGCTGAGCAGGACCATACGGGGACCGTTGATTTTGTAATAAGAAAGAACGCCATCGAGGAGAACGAACCAACGACGTTGCCAGCCTCGACCGTAATTGACCCACTTGTATAAGATACCGGATATTCCGTTTCCGACAATGTCATTGATCATCACCTCTCGCTGACCTACCGGCAATTGAAGCTGCCGATAGATTTTCGACGAAACGGAACGCTGCGAAAAACTGGAGGGAAGCTCATCGTAGGAGAGGGATTTGGACCTTTGGTGAAAGAAAGTGGGTCGACGGGAGTGGCTTTTGGCCGACGACGGCGTTGAGGGAAGCATGTGATTCATTTCCGAACACGGCGACCCGGAAACGGACGATGAGGTCCGAGCCATTTTGGGATGGCCCTTGGGGGAGGAAACGAAATTGATGCAATAGGAACAATGCGAAACAATGACGATCCAGGAATGATCAGACCATTGTCAGTTTGTCACGAAGATGTAGGCTCTCAAAAGAGAAGTGTTATTGGAGGCAAATTCAAGCGAGGGGGCTCCCCGCGAAGATCGTTTGATTTATTTGTAATTCCCTCTTTTACTTTTTTAAATATAGGATTAGTATATAGTAGTCTATGTTAGTAAAAGTAAATATATTGTTGGAATAAATTAGTATATCAGCCCAGGTGAAAAAATTTACTACTCCGATCCTAATTATAAGATAAAATTGACTTTTTTAGAGAAAATAAGGAAGTCAATTAAATCACTTTAAAGTATTTATATTTTTAATATCTTTATATTATATATCAGTTTATTAGTCAGATTAATTAGTTTGAAGAAAAAAATAAAAATATTCTAAAGTGATTTAATTAGTTTCCTTAATTTTTTCCAAAAAGTCAACTTTGTCTTATAATTAGGACCAGAGGGAGTAGTATATTTTAACGGCAGCCACCAGAAAAAAAATATTAATATGTGTCAAAGTTCAGGTACTTTTGATATCTTGGAAGTGGGAGTGTGGGAGGTGGAAGTAGAAATGGAACCCATATTTTGTGTGTTTAGCAAGGTTAAATATATTTTTTTAAGGAAGCGACTTCCATAAAAAATTATGGAAAGTCACTTCCATCAGCCCCTCCAAAGAATTTGTTCCACTTCCATGGAAGTAGAATTTTGTTGACCATTATGCCCTCTTATGTTTTATCATATCCCAAACTTTGCCCCTTACTTCCTTTCTTTATCTTCAGCCTCGCACTCCACTACCATGGAATTTGTTTTCTTCAAGCTCAATCATCTCATTTTTTTCAGTCCCCACCATCATCTTCAACCTCTCGCTTCAAAGAACTAGATCTGTGCACAATTTCTCCACGCTGTCGAACCCATCGAACCTGCCCCATGCCGCCGCAGAGCCTGTCAAACCAGATCTGTTTGTGATTGTTTTTGTCAAATTGATTTTTAGATCTTTTTTTTTGATTGGCTTTACTAAGTCAATTGTTATTCTTCTAGATCGTGTTGATTGTTCATCAACCATAGGTACCGGCTGTGTTGTTTTGGTAGGGTGGTTTCTTCAGGGTAGATTTTTTCCCCAAAGGCAAGGGTGTTTTAGCCTTTTCACTAGAAAAATACTCATATTGATTAAAAATAATGTCTCACTTCCATTGGCATACCAAACATATTTTAAAAATCACTTTTACTCTCAGTTCCACTTCTACCTCTACTTTCAATTATACTTCCACTTCCATAAAAACACTCTTCCATTGAATTGTACCAAATAGGAATGTGATCTCAAGCCCATGACTAGCTCCTCTAAGGGCCTGTTTGGTACATTAGAATTGATTTTGATGGAAATAGATATAGAAATGAGGTTTAAAAGTGTGTTTGATATGATTTAGAAATGAGACCTAGTTTTCATATGAAAATACTAAAATACCCTCAATAAAAAAAAAAAACCATATGCTACCACCAAACAAAACAACAACACCCATCGCCCTATCGCCTTTACCAGGGCTAGGACCAGCTTCGAGCAGCACAACTTTGAGCAGCTGTCGTCACTGTCGTAGCCAACTTCGAGTAGCTGTTGTCGTCGATCAAACGAAAGGGAGGGGGAGAGCTGTCGTTGTTGTTATCGCCAGCGAGGGAGAGATGTTGTTGTCTTCTCCGTCGATCTGATAAGGGAGTGCTGTGTGGGTTGTCGTCTTCGTCAATTTGGTGAGGGAGAGTTGTGTCGTTGCCGTCACCGGTGCTAAAGGGTACCATCGTGGCTGTCGTCGCCAATGGAGGAGGGAGAGCTGTCGTTGCCGATGAGGGAGAAGAAATCGCTGTTGTCAGGTAAGTAAGCAAAGGTCGTCGGAAGGTGATGAGGCTGAAGCAAAGAGGAGGTTAATGATGGAAATTTGAGGTTGTAATTACCAATCTTACCTTTTTTTATGGATTTCAGTTTGGTGGAATTGGATGATTTGGATTCCATGTGGAATTGGAATTAAGTCACAATTCCATTGTACCAAACAAGCCTTTTAATGGAGTTGGGCTCCAATTCCATTTCCACTACTTCTAATTCCATTATACCAAATGGGCCCTAAGTGGTAAGCGTTTTCGCATCGCGTGTAGATATCTCGAATTCGAGCCTAGTCATTGACATAATTGCGTGTTTTCGTTTTCCTGCCTTGTTATAAGATAAAAGAGGAAAAGTTAAATTTGAAAGTTAATTTCTAAGTAACGGTCCTTGATACAAAGGGTGTTGAAATTGGTTATAAATATAAAATATTATTTTTATATTTGTCAATCTTTTTTTAATTTATCCATATTGATGCTCTCTCAATAAGTATAAGCAATTATAAAGAAGGAGAGGGAATAAGGGAATTATGGAAGATAAATATGGTGATTTAAAAAATACATATCATGTTAAATAATTTAACTAACTTCCTTAATCTAGTCAAATTCGATAAATATGTCTTATAGTAAAGAATAGAGGGAATACTTGATAAATGAAAGTTGATAATAACTAATAAAATAGTAGCAAATAGTAACGGTCCTTGATACAAAGGGTGTTGAAATTGGTTATAAATATAAAATATTATTTTTATATTTGTCAATCTTTTTTTAATTTATCCATATTGATGCTCTCTCAATAAGTATAAGCAATTATAAAGAAGGAGAGGGAATAAGGAAATTATGGAAGATGAGTATGGTGATTTAAAAAATACATATCATGTTAAATAATTTAACTAACTTCCTTAATTTAGTCAAATTCGATAAATATGTTTTATAATTAAGAATAGAGAGAGTACTTGATAAATGAAAGTTGGTAATAACTAATAAAATAGTAGCAAATAATTATATAAAAGCTGTAAATGACTTGAAAAAGTGATTTTGTTGCTTGGTAAACAAAATTTTGTAAATAGTTAATGAAATGTTGTAAATGCCTACACAAAAGTTGAGAATGGCATGAAAGAGTGGCCTCTTTACTTATAGTGTGTTTAGGATAGCGGTGGTAAAATTGGCTTTTTTATAATCTAACTTATGCAAACTTAAGATTGGGTAAAAATCAGATAATGTAATATGATTTATGTTTGGATCAACGATATCATAAAGTAACTTTTTCTGAATCTGAACTTATTTGGATTTGTGGTAGTATAAGTGGCTTTTGTGATAATTATAAGATAAAAAGTCACTTTTACCTTAAAAGCCAATAGTGATAGCTGCCTTTTGTGATTTATGAGAAAAAATCACTTTTTCCTTAAATGCCCAATCGGTTCAAAGTTATCTTAAACATATACAAAAATCAAAATCTTCCCAAAAGCCCAATTGGCCCTCACGTTTGGGGGGGTTCAAAAGCCATCCCAAACATACTTTTAGTCAGTGAGAGTTGGTAATGGTCAATAAAATGTTGTGAATACCCATATAGAAGTTGCAAATGACTTAAAATATTGACTTTGTTATTTGATAATAGCTAATGAAATGTTGCGAAAAACTATATAAAATTTGGGAATGGCATGAAAGAGTGACCTTTTTACTTGGTAAGTAAAAGCTGGTAATAGTTTAAATGTTGTAAATACCATACAAAAGTTGAGAATGACTTTGTTTTTTGGTAGATAATAATTGGTAAAAGCCAATGAAATGCTTAAATACATACCCATAAAAAAGTTGGTAATAGCTAATAAAATATTCAAGCCGTTGTCGGTCAACACTAGATGTGGGTGCTGCTGGCTGCTTGCTAGCCAGAGTATATTTTAATTACATTATTTGAATAATCTAATTTATGTGAAATGGTTTTAGTAGATAATGGATTATTGGAAGATGATGAAGTATATCAAGAAATATGATATACTTAAGGTCCAGGCGACGTCTCGGTATAATTGGGCAAGGTCTCAGTACGTTTGGGCAGGGTTTGATAAGTTTGGACAAAGTCCAGGTAAGTGTAGATAAGGCCTGAGTAAGTGTGGGTTCAGTGCAGGAGTTGTCCAAATAATATGCAAGAAAATTGGATTATTTAAAATAGTATAATTTATGAATGAACAAGGTTGAATGGAAAAACATAATATTTAGAATGAGGTAAATGAAATCATGGAAGACAGTCTAATTATATGGATTTAAAATCAAATATTGGAAGGCAGTCTAACTATTTAGAGATTAAATAATATCAAATAATAGTTTTGGCTTTTGGACTCTTAAGCTGCAGGATTAATCATCTAATAATAAATTAAATCTTAATCTGTCAATAATGATTAAATAACACTTAAAACACTAATTAATTACTCATATATTATTTAAGATAAAATAATAATAAATAAACCATTTTAAATGATGAAAATTTTATACATATATAAATATATTCATTTAAAAAAAATCCCCCACCAAGATATATTGCAGCTTGATCTAAAGTGGTTTAACAGGTAATTTAAATCCAATCCTTAACCCAAGGAATTAAATGGGCCCCAAGCCCACAAAGTGTTGGGTCATGTTCATAAATAAATATAAGCTGAAGGGTATGATCGCAATATTTAAAAAAATTCATATGCAGCGTTAAATATATAATTTTTGTTTCCCACAAGGAGGGACGGGCGAGACAGAAAGAGAGTCTAGTGAGAGAAAACGTGAGAAGCCTCTTCGTTTGGAACTCTCAGAATATACAAACGAAGACCCCTCTCTCTCGCTTCAACGATATACATTCTTGATTCTCACATTCCGCGGGATTTCACTGTAAGATCCTCTCTCCTCCCTCTTCCACACTCGCTCTATCTTCTCTCTCCACCTTTTCGCTTCACTGCCTTTTGTTTTTGTTCAACTGCTCACAAACTGGTTCTGGCGGGAATGAAGGTTTTGCGCGTAGTCGGCGATTTAAGATTTTTCCAGTTTTCGCTTCACTCCTGTTTGTCGACGAGGGTCGCCATTATTTCTCGTCATTTTTATTCTACTCATTACGCAGTGCTTCGAGTATGTTCCGGGTTTGCGTATATTGGCACCTAACTTTATTCGGTCTGAGATCGCAGAAAAATGCATATTCTAGGGTTTCCTGTCTATTACATCGTAACGGGGCTTCTTTTTAAAATGTTTTGATGGGAGTCTCAATGTTAGGCGTTTTTATATCCGAACTTCAACGTAGGGTCTTCTACTGTCAATTTTGCAAAACATTTTTAATTCTTTTTGTAGCTTATAATTTGTGGAGTTGAAACCGAACAAGCAAGAACTTTTATCTCACTTTGTCTTATCTAAGCTAGCTACATTGGTCATGGATTGAAATGTCGCAATGACGGCTTACGTTGCGTTTGCAATTCTTATTGGTTGATTTGACTAGAAGTAACTTATCAGTTTCCTCTTCTGGGACACGTTAGGGTTTCTTGCACTAGAGACGCTTTTCTTTAATTGATGAACATGCTTCGCCAGAGTGAAAGTGTTTTCTATTCTTGTTTCAACACTTAAATTGAACTTATTTTTCGTTTACCAATCGTTAAGCTCCTCTTGTTGACGATCTTGGAGAAAACTGTAACAATGTTGTTATTTGAGGTGTCATACTTAATGGTTATCATATTAATACTCAGGCAATTAAACCATCTCTTGTACAGACTTAGTTTTCAACTCCAACTAGATGTTGTCCCGTTGGTTTAATGCTTTGTACCGAGTTTGGGATGAGCTGCAATGCACGACTTGAGAATAGTGCAGTTTTCTATAGATTATATACTGATATTGATGATTTAAGTGGTTCTTGTATTCAATTGTTTCAAGCTTGTGTGGGGACTATAAGATATATATTACCAAGATTGTCATGCCAATTTCTCTATGCAGGGTTATTGTCTCTGTTTGACAGCACACTACTAGATGCCTCTCTTAAAAAGGAAGCCTTTTGTCCTGGCTGAGCCACCTAAAGATTTGGTGCCACGTGAGCTTGTCCATCAAGTTCGATTTACAAAAGAAATATTCCGAGATTATCAGTATCCTTTTTATTTTACTGATATTGATGTTTGATATTTGGGATTCTTTTTCACATTTGTCATTTACATTGATGTAAATAAACAAAGAGAGATCAATTACGTTTTTATTTATCTGTGTAAAAGTGATTTAAACTAATTGTTGCAAAATTATTGATAAAATACGTTATCAGCATTTCGTACTTGCCCCCCTCAATAAGATGATAACTGTTGGCCAGCCTTAATGTGAAATAGTGATTATTTGAACCGTATAAATTTGTATCGCCAGAGAGTTTGGACATGTAAAGTCACCGGGAAATCTAACTTGACTTATGAAGAGGCTATGGTGTCAGAAAAGCGTGCCACTGAAAAAGTCCAACAAATTCCCAAAGAATTAATGGCTCCTGCACTAAGGCTTATTCAATACAGTAAGAACTATTCTTATCTGAGACAAATGAATATATGTTGTTATGATGATAGATCTGTTTATTATTCTTCTATTATGACATATTGCATACATGATTTCCTTTTATTACATATGGTTATATTGCTGTGTGCATTTAACGAGTCTAAAATTTTCTGGGTGTATGATGTCTACCAGTCTACTGGTGAATATATTGTAAGCGTCTATAAAGATGGAGTGCTTTCAGAAAATATTCTGATGCTATCTACTTAAACAGCTGTGAATAAAAGTATCGTGCTGTTTCGATCTGTTAATTTCAGAAGAGGAATTGAAGTATTTTTGGTTTTCTATGCTGCCCAGAAGTAGTTAGTTCTCAAGATGTCTAGTCGTTGGTTGTCATCATAGGCATTTTTGTCAAGCCTTTCATCTCATTCCAAAGAATTGTCTCATGATTTATCAACTTGGAAGTTACTGGTTCAGAGCATATATTACCTCCAGTTACTTGTATGTAAATCATGATATCCTGAGCCTTATGATGCCCTTACACTTCTGGTTTGGCTTCAAGATGGTTCTGGGTTAGGCAGTAGTTATTGTGTTGGTTTCAACAAAACTAACCATATAACTGTTGGATAAGATTACTTGTCTCTATTGGTCATTGTAACCTATATAAAATAAATGTTTGTGTCTCGGCTTTTAAAACAGTTGTTCCAGTTTTAATGTATCATTTCTACAGGTTGCTTAAATTGCAAGACATTTTGTGAACTCTCTAACCTTTGGGCTTATATTGCTGTAGAACAAATAATGAGTTTGCTTAAGTGTTATAGATGAAAACATTCCTTTTTTCCTAGAGAAACACTTTTCACTGTGTTGGTACATGGTTTTTGGTTCTATTTTTGATGTTTGATTTTTCTTTTTGGAAAGAAGCTGAAAAGACTATATTATATCAAAACCTTCTTTTCTATACAATGTTTTATCTGTGTTATGATGAGAGTATTAATGTTCACATATCCAACATGGAACGTATTTTATGTTAGAACTTCTAAACGAGTGTTTTGCAATCAATTGAGAAATAATGGAAAAGAAGTTGAAAATGTGTCTGAAAACACAACCTGCAGAAAGTTAACTAAAACCTAGTAAACAGTTTTAGATTTTTAATTTGAAAATTTAAAATAAAGCGGCCTTTGAAACTTGTTCTTATAGTTATCTCACCAAACAAATTTTCTGTTCTCTGACAATGAATGATCCACTTAGTGGATTTATTTTCTCCCAAGAATTATTGCCAAGACCTGTTTGAAAACTGCCAATTAAAAACCATTGAAAGTAACAAACAGGTCCTGTGTGTTTGATTCAAGCCTGCTTGGATTATTAAATTTTGTTGGGTTTTTATCGAAATGTATATATTTTGCGTCCTGTGTGTTTAATCCAAGTGTGCTGGATTATGCAACTTGTTGGATTTTCATCAAATTGCTTGTATTGTGTGTGTGTATTGCAATCCATGAATGAGGTTTTGTTTTGGCAGGCATGCTTCCTTTGAGGGATCTCGCCGATGCAATAGCTGAAAAGTTGCAGGAACAGGTGTATGTGGGTGCTGAGCTGCATGGAAAAAAGGATGATGGAGAACATCCCTGCAAAATATTGAAAGTCGTGCAGGAAGGGGTTGATGAATTGTGTTATGAGGTAGCTTGGCTTGACAAAAACAAGAAAACAATTGAAAAAGCAGAACTCAGTGCCAAGGATTTAGTGCAGAAGAAGTTTCCTTTTAGCCGGAATATCTTGAAATCTTTTATCCGGGAATCTACATATCGTAATGCTCCTTGGGTGATACACGATGAATTGGCACAAAATTATGCAATCTCAACTGATATCCCAGAGGAATTAAAGGGAAGAGCTTTCTTCAACAACGGACTTTTAATTTGCAACAAGAAAAGGAAAAATGAGGTAAACAGAAAGAGAGGGGTAGTAGTTTCAGCCTCATTCATTCTCTGATCCATGCATAAAGAAACAATTTAATTGATAAAGGAGAAAGAAACAAACTATAACGTCCTGAGGTATAGTTTCTTGGTTGGTTTGTTAGTGACCTTGTTTTATCAAATTTATCATGTTCAGGATGTAGATGGTGAAGCTGAGAATTGCAAAAAGAGGAAGTTGGATCATGCAAAAAATGGTGGCTCCTCTTCAGTGAAAGGTAGAATTTAAAGGTTGAAGTCATTTTGTCTGCCTTTAGAATTGGTTACCAACCCCCCCCCCCCCCCCCCACTCTTAATTTACAACTATTTAGTTAGAACTTATTTTGTAGCAGAATTTGAGTTCACTTTGATTTGAGCATTTCCATTTCATCCACTCCTCCCCCTTTCACTTTCTATGTTGTTGGGGTTGGGTTGTGGCATGTACCATGGACTAGCCTCTTGTATTTTCTTTTAACTGGGAAGTTTTCTCTCTTGCAGCTTGGAAATAATGGATGTTTGATAAATTTGTATGTCAAGTCATATTTTTGCTATATACTGAAAGTACAGATTTTTTACAATTGTCCAGTCAGTCTTCTCTTTATGATTTTAATGTATTAAAATTATCTTAACCTTATTGGCATAACAATTTTGCAGAAAATGGCCAATGTAAGGAAGAACCTATCAAATATCCGATTGATGATTTATTGGTGCAGCCTAGTCCAAGGGATCCCCTTTTTGCTGATCGTCCTTCTCCATTGAGAGACTTCAATGTTCCAGTTCATTGTGTAGGGGATCTCTTGATGGTTTGGGATTTTTGTACTTCTTTTGGTAGGCTGTTGCACTTGTCACCCTACTCTCTGGAAGATTTTGAAAACTCTCTCTGCCACAAGGAAAGCAATGTGGTTCTTCTTGTGGAATCTCATGCAGCACTCTTGCGGGTGCTCATGAAAGACGATGCTGAGTATGCTTCAGCTGTACAGAAGAGAAAACGGAAGTTTAAGGTCAGCATCTCCCTTGTATATATCTTTCTACTAGCAGTTATCAGTATATATTTTTTATGTTCCTTCACATGTTTCAAATGAAACTTTCCTTGTGACTGGTATTCTATGCAACTTATTTCTTTCTTTTATTAATGATGACAGTATCTAATCCCATTTCATTTTCAGATTACAATGATTAATTGGCAAGAATATTTATGCGATTTTCTAGAAATGATCAATGTTCCTGGATTACGGCAGTTTGAAGCTACCATAAAAAGGGGACATTATGGCCTCATTGATATCAATGCTAAGCTAGAAATCTTGTGCGAATTGGTCAATCGAGTTCTTGAAACCTCCATTTTTAGGGAAAAGTTGGACGAGGTTATTGAACAGCGGCAGGCACTTGGTGCTACTAAAAGAGGAGAAGCGCTAGAAGATGGTAGAAAAAGAAGGGAAGAGAAGGAACGGTTGAAAGCTGAGATTGAAAGCAATGGGAGTATGGATGGGCACTGTAAAACAAATGGAGCAACTGTCTCAACAAAAAATAATCACAGTAGACAGAATGGAGAAATAGGAAAGAAAAGAAATGGAGAAAAGGAATCATCTAGGAATGGGGATGCTTTGGGCGGAAGGTCAGTGTTTATATTGTGAATTTGTGAATTGTAGTTGTGTGCTTTTCTTTTCAGTAGTTATCATGACAACTGACATAAATTTTGTTCTAAATTTATGAGCAGTATGGATAAGCATTCAAATGGTGCATCCAAAAAGTCCTCTAAGAAACTGAGTTTAGAACTGAAAGAACCAGCAGAAAATGGAAATGAATCATCCAGAAAGGAATCGCAGAAGCAATTAAATGTGGAGAAGGATCCATCAGATAAGAATAGTATAGAACAGAGGGTGCAGCCTATATCCATGGCTATTTATTTATTTATCTTGTTTGCCCATTGGACTTCTAATGATCCTGTTTGTTGCACAGAGAGAATATTTTGAACGAGAGATGGAAAAACGATTTGTTCGTGCGAGTTCCCTAGGTAAAGACAGGCATTACAACAGGTATTGGTGGTTTCGCCGTGATGGGAGGATATTTGTAGAAAGTTCTGATTCCAAGGAGTGGGGTTACTACAGCAGCAAGGAAGAGGTATTAAATTCAAATGGCCAGCTATATATGCTTTTCCTTTATGCATGAGACTTTTAACTTTTCATTGGTGTGCTTGAATAGCTTGACGCATTGATGAAGACACTGAATCGCAAGGGTGTGCGGGAAAGAGCATTGCAACATCAACTGGAAAAATATTATAGTAGAATATGGTGAGTTAGATTTGTTTTCCACTTGAAGATTTTAATGGAGTGCCTTTAGAACAATTCTCAGTTCCTGGTTCCATTCCCCATAGTGGAATATGATGACCTGAACCTAAGTAGAAGCCTTCAATTTAGACTTTTCTCCCAATTTTACACGTTTTATAAAGCCTTCAATTGAAGATTTTAACAAAGGAACACCCTTGTTTTTGTTTAGTTAAAGCTTCTACCAAGTGATTTTTTTTTTGAATAGAGAGGCAAAATCAAAGCTTGGAGCTTACACTGCTAGTAATTCTAATGTAGAATGATCTCCAAAATGAGCTGATATTTGGGGGTGGTTGATCTTGGGGGGAAAAAAAGTCATCCATTAGAAACTGTTATCAGTAACCTTGATTAATTTAGCATTTTGAAGTAGTGAATCTGGTGAAACCTGTGTTGCCAAGTCAGGTTCTGATCTTCTAGTGATGACACATATAAACTTCCTATCTTCCGTTGGATATACTTTTCAATGTTATCAATATATTTTTGTATACCTTAGTTTTTCTCATCAGTTAATGTTATTTATATTCCATGCCTATAGTACGGAACTTCAGAAGAGATTCAAGGAACAGATACAGAAGATTGCACTAGACGAGTCTGTGCTCCGAAGGTCTACTCGTGTCCGAGCGCCACCTAGAGAAAATCCTGCCAATGCTTTCCTCAAATATGTTAACAAGTGGAAAGAAGAGTAGGTGTTGCTAGGAGGCCTTACGTCTGTTAGGTTTAGCTTTTCAGATTGATGAAAGCTGGAACGTTCTGCGCTGAGCATCTTTTCATTTGTTTCTCTTATGATTATGATTACATATGAGAATAGTAGCAAATGATTCAGTTGGTCCAAGGCCTGAAGAGGAATAGGAGGATTAAGCAGTAGTTTAGTCTTATCATCGGATGATGGACAAGCATGTATTTTATGCTTGATCCTGAAATTTTGTATATGGATTACGCCATTCTTAAATAATAACTGTAGGTACAAAAGGAATTCGTGTATTTACCCTGCTTTAATTGTTAACTATTTTTTGTTCTGCATGGTCACTGCATTTGTATGTTGAAGTGGAAATCTACATGGAAATATCCATGTGTGAATTTATAGTTTTCCTGCCGTGGGGTTTATAGTCTTGTAAGATTCAATTTCCCCAATATTTGTTGTCTTAATGCCGTATGATTCATCTAAAATTCGACAAAAACTACACATATATTGCGGGTCAACAGCAAGGTACGTGATTGTGGTCACAATTTCTCTTTGCCTACTGAGGATATGCTTTGTTCCCTTTTTTGTTTGGGCCAAATTCTGTCAGATGTAAACAACTCAAGGAGTGCGATTTTTAAACGGTGTCGTTTTATATGGATTGTAGAATTCACGGAAATATAAATTTGAGAAATAAATCTTCATTGTTGATAATTTTGTAAAGAACTTTACTGTCTAAATAAATTATACTATCTCCAATCCTTAATATAGTTGACTAATTAGGGTAGATTAAAGAAATTAGTCATGTTAGTTACTTCATGTAACATCTATGTTGATTTCTTAAAATATCATCTTTCATCATGATAATTATTGGATAACAACCTCCTAATGTGTACAATCATTGATGATACTTCAAAATAAATTATAAATTTAGGAGACAAAGTGGATTGAGGTATTAAGGAGACTCCTTTTTAATTTTTTTTTCACATCAGCTGGTTGGGTTGGTTAATTTGGAACGCTCACCCTGTTACTGAGTTGCATGTTTCCAGGTGGTTCCTCCTGTATCCTTTAATTTATGATACCTTCTCACCTTTCTTTTTCGAAATTAAAAGAGAAATCATAGACAAAAGTGACCAAGAGAAACTAAAGGCATAGGGCTGGAGAAAATAAACCCCACAAACACAACACCATTACTGAGCCCTTGTTACCGAGGGAAGAAGCGAAAACAAACCATAACTGGAAGCGTTGCACCTTAACATAGGCATCAAAGTAAGACAATGAAACTTGCAATACACATTTTTCAGAGCTGCAAATTTTGAAATTATGGAAAATAGACTTTTGAAAGACAGGGACCTCTCTACAAAGGATTTTGGTTACTAAATGTCTTCTTTTATCAAGCATTTTTAGTAGAATGAGTACCATAAAAGAAGAAAAGAAAACTCTCACAAGGGAGGGGCTACTGTGGCCCCAAAGGAGGTGGAAATTATTTTTCTTTATTCTTTTTTGCCTCTGTCATTCTTTTCCATGGCTGCATGCAGGATAAACCCTAGAAGAGAAGATGAGGGACCCCAATGCTTCTTTACCCAGTTAAACAGAAAATGCAGGGCCTCTCGTTCATGTAAAGTGCACAGTGCATGAATGCAATATATTCTCATTCAAATATCTTTAATCTGAAGGATTTAACCTAGAGAAATCTAAATGCACCTATCTCGACTAAATGAACCAGAAGTGACATGCAAATGTTTATTTTATTCAAGTACTTTGAACTCATCATGGCCATTAGGAACTCTGCTATCATCAGTACAGCAGAATATGAGAAAACAATATCCATCATGTGATAACTCACAGGCATGTAAAGTAAGGAAAATTAGGAACAAAAGATATTAACTCTCTCTTCTACTCTCTCTCACAGTAAGAACCTCACAAATGAAAGATTATAGAAGCCAAGGAGAATCTCCAATATTCTGAAATAAGGTTTATTCACTCATACCTTAGCTTAAGCCCAGCTAAAATATTTATAGATGCAGAAATACAATGGAAATAACTGACTCTCCCAACATTCTCAGGAAACAGATGCATAACAATGGAAACATGCGCATAACTGACTCACTGGACTCACAACTAAGTAAGTGGTCCTATTATTCTGCTAATGGACTCGACTTGACTCTAATAATTAATTAAATAATTCAGACTTAATCAGCAAGGACTAATTCAGAACACTTCCTCTCTTATGCCTTCTCTGATAGGTGACGTCAAACCTATCATCATGTGTTCTCAGGCCACCAGTTCCTTGCATTACGGGCAAGAAGCAGAATTCTAGCCACAAAGCATTGCATGTAATATAAAACAAGATTATCTTATCTCAATGACAGCTCGTCCCACAATTTTTCCCTGGTTGAGATCTGCAAATGCTTTGTCTGCCTCCTCAAAGTTGTATCTTCTAGAAACAGTATTGGAAAGATTGAAGATACCTGTTTCTGCTAGTCTAACTAACTTAGGAAGATCTTGCCTTGCTCTACCTCCATATGATCCAATAACTTTTATCTACTCCAAGAGATGTTGTAATGGTTCATGGCAATAATGAAAGGCACAAAAAATAAAAATCAGTTTAACAGAGAATTTCATAACATCACAAAAGAAAACTAAGTTTCTAAGTTTTGAACTCACAGACCATCTTCAGCCAGATTATTCATGTGAATCCAAGATATTTCAATGAATTCATCCAGCTAAAGCCTTTAACTTGGTTTAAAAGCAGAAAAGAGAAATTTACCCTGCTATTTACCAACTTCAAGAGTTTCAATTTTTTTTTTTTTGTAAAACAAGTTTAGATGAATTGAGTTATTTTATATTTGGTAACAGATTTTGTTTCAGTGTTGGGAGAACATTAATTTTAAAAGGGAGGAGGGAAGTTCCAAACCGATTATAAAAGGTCAGCTTGATTTGAATGGTGCATGTGTTATCGTGACCAGTGACCAGTGACCATTACAGCTGAGACTTGAGAGTAAGTTACTAATTACTATACTAGTTAGAAAGATATATTGCATACAAAGAATATGCACCTTTCTGCGAACAAGGCGATTTATATCCATTTGTCCTACAGCACCAGCTTGTGCCAGTCCAATCATCACAGCTTTTCCTCCATCCTTCACACTTTGTGTGCACTGGGAAAACGTTTGTGGTTTTCCCAAGGCTTCTACAGCAACATCAACACCTTTTCCACCGGTTATTTCCTGTTGAAATCAGTGTAAAGAAAATAAAGGCTCTCTTCAGAGTGAAAGAAATTAAACATCCTGTGGATGAGGCAATTTGTGAATTGAAAGATTGTGTTCGCTTCCCTACTAACTCCATACCTGTGGCTTTGTCAGAAAATCATGGCAAATATAAGGACTAGTAATATTGTAGAATAAGGGTTTTATTTCTTGAATCTCGAGGATGAAGAAAAAGAAAGCTTCAAAATAGACAACAAATATGAATAGGAATAGGAAAAGCTTTAATGTAGAGTAAGAGTTTATGGAGCAGAATTTCAAACTGTGTTCCATAAGGAGAATGAGAAGAAACTGAAACTATTAAAGCCAAATAAATTATGGTGGCAGAATAGAGGAATAAAAGTGCATGGCCAGAGTTATCTGAAAGCAAAATATACGCTCCTTATATACTTCTCTCTTGTCAAAATACACAGAATTGCAAATTTTTCTTAAGCAGATGTCTATCTAACAGCCTTAGAATTAGAAGACACTGATGCTTAGATAGCCTCCTAAATCACCTTGTTTAACTATTAATTGCTGGTAGACACACGTGCAAACAAGTCATGAAAAATATTCTTTTATGTTAGTAGGTAAAATAAAAAACACCAAATGTTAAACAAAGGAAAATGCATTTACAATTATCTTTCCAATTGGATCTTCACGGGTTGCATTCACGGTGTGAGTGGCACCAAATGTTTTTGCTTTCTCTAGCTTATCATCCTGAATATCAACAGCAATAATTTCAGAAGCACCAAATGCTCTAGCAATCTGCAAACAGCTGGAAAGGAGAATAAATTTAAGAGAAAATTCAGCATGATGTTCTGTATCCTGAGGGGTAAAGTGGAATACCCATATTCTCTAAATCATTTTGCAATACCTAAGGGGTCTCTGTAACAAAACATAACTTCCACAAAGCTAAATGTATGATTCCCAACAAATTTTTCAACAGGTTTGTATACAATCTAAAAACAAAATGAGAAACAATCCCATCCATGTAGTAATAAGTTCTAAATGAAGTGTCAGTGAGCACAAGATAAATGAAGTGTAGGACGGGATGTGCTCCGAGGCAAATGAAGCTATCCTTTCAGATATTCAGTCACGAAAGTTGAGTAGCTCTGTCCCCATTACTTTATTGTAATGTAAGACAGATGTAATTGACAAAATGTTAACCAAGTATATATCAAGCAAGCATTATGAAAGAGAACCAAAAGAAAGGCAGTGTGATTGCTAGGTGAAAATTAGATCCTCATCAGTAAAGTAATTTCTTTTACCTAGAACCAACACCACCCGTTCCAATAACAGCAACAGAATCCCCAGGACGAACCTCAGCTGCATGGGCCATAGCACCATATGCAGTAAAGACAGCGCATCCTAGTATTGCAGACTCTGTATATGGCAATGAGTCTGGTAACACTGCCAACGCATTTGCTGGCACAACACAGTATTCGGCAAGCCCCCCCATACTATACATGTAGACTGGCTTTCCTATAAATTATTAATTATTTTCAGCATTCGATAATGAAGGGTACAGTCAATGAGTAAGTTTAAAATTGAATAGCATATATATTGTACAAGTATCAACTGAAACTAAAACGCCAGAGAGGGAGAGAGTAGGGGAGGAATAATTTTCTTTTTTGTATTAAGTTGCAGAGCATTGAATTAATCCTGTGCAGATGCAATCAAAGGAACATACTTATTTAAGTGGAAGGAACTTGAATTGTGGTATTTCGTCAGTTCATCACTCATGACTAATCACAGTAATATGTGTAGAGACAGTAAAAGGCAGGGGTGGTCCAGCTATCAAATCAGAAAATTTGTAGTCTATTATAAGCTTTCAGGCCTTTTAGTAAATCATAATAGGGTTTTGTTGCTAATGCTAGTAGAAATTTGAAGACAAAAGTAACACAAGGGCCGTTATTAGCCTTAAAGAACATGCAAACCATACTTACCACTGCTGCGGAGAAACAGCCGAGTTTCACCGTCATAGAGGGTTCCTTTTGCCCGGTTATAAGCAAAGAAGTCTTCACATAAATCATCATGCCCCTGTTTGGATAATTGCGACAAGATTGAGGGCGAGCAATAAATCAGACAAAGTACTTGATGCCAATATGCGATGTTACCTTTGAACAGTAAGAACAGTTGCCACAAGGCATAATGAAGGAACCAACGACTCGAGATCCAACTGGAAGCCTGCGACACAGGAAAGCTTAATGATTACGACTTTTTTCATTTTCCATCGACATTGACAGAAGAAAGTATGCTTAAAGTCAACTGACTAGAACATTAAAGAGTAGTAAAAGGACCATTAAACTTCGTCTACTACCTTTGTTGTGTTTTATTATCTGTGAGCGGTCCATGTTCAACAACTTCGCCAGTTATCTCATGTCCTAGCACGCAAGGACTTGAAAAAGGAATTTCATCTTTAATAACGTGGAGATCGGAGTGGCATACTCCACAAGCTACACACAGAACAAATCATTCGACCATTAATTAGTTCAGTTCACTCGTTTAAAGCCAAAAAGCTTGATTCTAATAAATTAGGAGAAAACCAGGAATCTTTAGGATCTGAAAGTATGAATTACACATCGACGATTCTTGCTGACAACAATGTCGTCGAAATCGGACTGATCGCAAAGTCGAAATCCATTAACAATAACGAAGCAGAGAAGCAAAGAGATTAAGGATTACCAACCCTTGGTTCTAACGAGAACTTCTCCAGCCTTGGGGCGAGGGATGTGGAATTCCTCGATAGAGAGAGGCTTGCCTTTTTCCCAGAATACAGCTCCACGCATAGACGATGGGAGTCCACCACCACTCGCACCCTGAGAGTAAAACGAAACGCCCTTTGAAACTCTGTGAATAGCATTTTCATTCAGAGCGTTATCGATCTGAGAATGCTGAGTCAACAGCTCACTGAGACACCAAGAACTAGGAATCCTGAACCGGCGACCATTGTGGATGATACTGGTTCTCCGAAGTAGAGAAGTTGCCATGGGGGAATTACAGAATCACAGAGGTCAAACTGGGATGGATGAGTGTATATTAATATATTATAGTACGCCTCAGCGAGGAGGATGAAGAAACTGGAGCGGATAGGAACGGGAGATTGAGAATATATTATAGTGGGGTGCATGCTTGCCAAGTCATCATATCGGGCACATGCATCAGGGCAAAAACCGAAGACGGCTTCAATTTTTTTTCTCCGTTTTTTATACATTTTGAACATTGAACGTGACTCGGATCGTGGAAGCAAGTAAACTTGAGGTAATCCCCTAGTCTTATGTACAAGTAGCGGTGGAAACAAGTTAAACGGTCTGTCAGGAATATGTAGCTTAGTCTGTGATTGGCCTATTCAGATTTGATCTGTCAGGCTAAAAGGTTAGGCCAAAGCCAAACCAAAAACCTATTTTACTTAATAGGCCAGGTCAAGGCCTATTAGGCCTATCAGGTCGGCTTGAGCCTATAAAAATATTTTTTAAAAAAATCAGATAAGGGTTAAAGGATAATTTCACCTGAGCCTGTAAGTTTTAGCCTGTTTTCGGCCTATTAAAGGAGGTCTGTTTTCGGCCTGTGGCCTGTTGGCCTATTTTGCAGTGTAGCCTGTAGGCCTGTTGGTTTGCTTAAAAAATTTTAAAAATCCAGGCCTCTTTAACAGGCTTCATGCCAGGCCAGGCCTGTGAACAGGCCAGGCCCAGGCCTAAAAATTGGCCTTCAACAGGCCACAGGCCAGGCTCAGGCCAGTTTGTGCCTTAATAGGCCAGACCTGTTAAGGTAAAAGCCTGGCCTGTTTCCACCCCTATATCCAAGTCGTATATAGTTATGTTTGGAATAATTTTTTTTTTTGAAAAATAAATGTTTATTATATAAATTGAGATAAAGTTTCTCTCATATATTTATCTCGTATACCGTAAATAATGATTTATAAACACTTATGAATAAAAAATAAGTTATCCCGGCCAAACGATCACAATGAGAAGTACTTCCCCCATATTTCAAAAAAAAATCTCAAAATTTTATCAACTCTTTTATAAAATTCAACAATTTTTAAATTTTATCCTTATTTAATATAGGGAGAATGACAGAAAGATGTCATTTGAACTTCAAAATCCCGCTAACAAGAAGAGTAATGAGATTGACAACACAAATCTTTATCAAAAGATTAATTTGAGATTTTGAAGTTCAAGTGGTATTTTTCTGTCATTCTCTCTTTAATATACTCACTCCCTCACATCAACAATATAAATGCCTATGGTTATGATTATGATTTGTACAAGTGACATTGGTTAAAAGTACCTTTATTCAATTGTGATTTCTGTTTAGATATTTTTTTTCCATAAGTGACTTTAACAATTGTAGTTATGTTTGGATTTCATTTATTAAAGGGTGAAGGTGCAAATTTAACAACGAACTGTTTTACTATGAGCACCCAATACAATTGACTATTTTCGAATGTAAAAGTATAAATAATCAATTTTTTTGCTAATATATATAGCAATGTGTTTAACCTTGGTTAACTTCCATTATTTTTTGTACTGTGGATCCTATTAGTTTTCTCACTCTCTATTATTTTCATATATTTTTAAAATGGCAAAGATGCAAATTTAGCAATAAACTATTTCGCTATAAGCACCCAATATTATCTTTTGTTAGGTCCAAAGTAGACATAAACATTTTTGTCTTATATATGCTCATATTTGTCTTGTAAATTCCTTTATTTTCTTATGAATGACCATATTTATCTTGTGAAGGGATTTAAAAGAATTCAGGGAGTTAAAAAATTTGGGTCATTCAGATTTTTAACTCCCTGGATTTTATGAAATCTATTTATTTGTCTTGTGACTATCTTTATTTATCTTATAAATGCTCTTATGAAAAAATAAAGTAAGGGCATTATTATCTTTTCATTGACAAAACTTAATTTCATTTTGACCCAAGAGGTGTAATGAAATTTCAGAATCATTTGGGGATTAATTGAAATAAAATTGCTTCCATGGGATCTAAATGATATTTTTCCATTAAAAAATAGAACACCCCAAATTTTATTTACCAAAACTATATTGTAATTATTTGAATAATTCAATAAAGTGGTGAATATTCATGAATTTGGATCTTGTGAATTTTGAAATATTCATATTCATATGGAAATGTGTAAATTAATTCAAAAATTGAGTTAAATTACAAAGGGGATAGCAAAATCATAATTTTGCCAATTTAGCCCAAGATTAATTATTTTTCAATTAATTGGAGTTAATCTCAATTAATCAAGGAAAATAAAGGAAAATGCATAATGTGATTATTCTTAGTGGAATAAATCAAGAATTGAGAAATTAAGGGGGATTATACATAAAATCAATTATGTGAATTGTGGAATTATGAAAAACAATTTTTCTCCTCCCTTCCTCTCATTATTTTCGTCCATGCATGAAAGAAAAAGGGGGAAAATTATTTAATATATGATCGCATGCCATATGAAGAAGGAAACGATAATCAAGGTTGAGTGCACACAAAATGGAAGTATGGTGAATGCATGAAGGGATAACTTGAGTAAAGGAAGGGAGATACTTGATTGCATGATGAGAATAGCTTGAGTGAATGAATGAAAGAAATTGAGTGCTTGGAAGAGGACAAACTTGATTACATGTAGGAGATTGCTTGTCTTGTAAGATGAGAGGGGGTAGGGACAATTTTTTTAGGGGCAAGCAAAAGGGAGATCATTGATTCAATATAATGGAATTAGGTGGAGAAATTATGAGGAGGAAGGGAATGGTGACAAGTGTCACAACTTGGGCCCTTGATTGAATCAATGGTTAGGAAGGAAGAAGACCAATTTATTAAACACAAACTCCTTCTTCTTTCATGCACACATTCATTTAAGACAAAGAGAAGAGAGAGAGAGAGAGAGAGAGAGAGAGAGAGCGAGCTTGGGAGTTTTGAAGACTAAGAGAGCAAGAGGAAGCAAGAAATAAGGTAATAGTTGTTTCCAAGTGATTTAAGCTTCCTATCTTGTGTAAGTTCATTCTCTAATCCCTTATCCTTCATGGAAATCATGGCTTAACAAGCTAATCTTCAAGGTTGAGGAGGGAGAGAGGACGTCCTAGAGAGAGAGACACCAAGGATCAAGAGGTAATCTCCAAAATCTCAACTTCTTTGTGTATTGAAGTTGTTGTTGGTGATTATTGTTTGGTTTTGTGATTTTTGGGTTGAGTTGTAAAATTAGAAAAACCATAACCCTAAGGGGTTATGCTGCCCAAAATCCTTTAAATCATTATTATGAAGTGTTTAAATGAGTTAACTAAGAATTAGAAGTGGAAAAGTACAAATTTTGGAAGCAAAAACACAAAGTTCCATTTTTCTATTTTCCCTTCAATATTTCGGCCAGACCAGAACTGGTACTAGGAGTTGGATTTTCATGAAATAAATGGTTCCATTGGACTCAGTGGACAAAAATAGGTGGGGTTACAGTTGAACACTTTTTCGGTAGAGGCCAAAAAAGCATAATTACGAAAACGCCACTGAAATCCCTAAATAGGGGCTGTCAAGGGTATTTTCGTAATTTGACAGTGAATGTGGTGATTTCGAGCTCGGAAATCGATTCCTTGAGCGAAAATAAGTCAAAATAGCTTTGGTCAAAATTTTGGGAAAATGTGTCATCGGTCGGGTACAGCGGGGCCGGGCCGGGTTCCTGGGGGCATTTTTTTATAAATTTTCACCACAGACTAATATAACCACAATAAACACTATGGAAGAGTCTAAAATGATACTTGGATAGGTTATGACCTATTTCTTGAACATTCAATATTTTAGGACCGAGTTGAGGGCGGAACGACACGTTTTACGAGACACAGTTAAACAGAGGATTATAAAGCGTTGAGGTAGGGACATTATCCTTTATACATTATGCCATAGTTATATGATTGTGTGAATGCCAATGTTTGTGAATGCGCTTTATTAATCAACATAATTTGCCCAGAAAGGGGCCAGAAGTGTCAGAGGCACTTACACTGGAGTTGGTGAGAACCCAACCGGTGCAGAATAGTGGGGCTGGGCCCTACTCATGTATACATGCAGATGATATGTTTATAATGTTCATTAATTAGTGCATACATGGCATATATCATATTTACTTTTCGCATTTTCTATGAACGATAGCATGTTTCTACTGGGGTTCTCCGGAATCTCACCCTATTTTTAATAAACACCTCAGTGGGTACTAGTGGGTCTAAGGGAAAATATGTAGATGCCGGAAAGTGAGCGGCATGGGTCTCGAGGTGAGGACAAGATCGTGGTCATAATTAGTCTATTTTGTGATATTTTGGTGAAATTTATAAATATTAAGTTTCCGCTATATTTTCTGTTTTCATCGACGAATGATATCAAAATTGTAAACGAATATTTTTATCAATATATTTGTACTTTTCTGTATGCCCATTGAATTCCGTCTTTATTACTTTTCGATTATCAAAATGGAAACGGGTGTTGACGTTTTTGGTATCAGAGCTAATAAGCGGTTCTGGCATTATCAGAAATGTATACTGATAAGGTTTTGTTTACATGTCAATAGGATATCATGGACGGACCGAGAGGACCGATGATAGACTATTTCGGTACCGGCGATACAAAGTTGAGATATATGGCACGGAAGAGCGTGCCAATGCTGTTGATGAACTCCTACAAATGCACCATAATCTGAGTCACGTTCAATGACGCTGTCCTTAAGAGCTATTCCGTGACCACCGGCTGACTAGAAGCGGTACTCCCCAGGATAAAACGAATTCTTCCTACAGACACAGGGCGAACAGAACATCAAAATGAAAACAACTATAAGGCAGAGAGAACAGAGGATTGTCAGAGAGGAAGAGAGGGCTCGAGATGCTAGAGCTCGGTGCCTGAACCTCTGCAGGTAGTGCCTTTTATAGGCCTCCATGCATCTGAACGTTGGGCAACGTTTTAATCCGCATAAACACCATTAAACCGCCGGTTACACAATAATAAAACCACATGATGAGGCCGTTTCTGAACATTGAAGGGCCATATACGTTTGGCAATTTAAAATCTGACCCATGACCTCTGTAAGGGAAATACTGATGCTTCAAAATTCAGATGCCTCAAAACTGGGTTTTTCCGGTAAGCTATTTTCACAAAAATAAATTGTAGATTTTTCCAAAAAAACATTTGATAAAAAGTGCCCAGTCCGCATTTAATTCATGCGCAGGGGGGAAACGCCGGATTTCCACTACGTTTGCCTCTTGGTGGCCCTTTGTTGTGTGCGCGAGCCCACTCTTCCTCTTGGCCCATTTACTAGCCCAACTTCACAAGGTGTAATATATACACTAGCATTCTCTCTTTCCTAAGCAATGTGGGACTTGTTCCATTTGACACACCCACATGTAGCTTTGTATCTCCAACAAATGCTGCCTGTCTACATACCACAGCCGAGACCGGAGACTCCACCTAGATCTGAGGTAGGGGAGTCGGGGCATCTGTTAGGATATGACCCAAAGGAGGACCCTGTCGAGCTAGATCAGAGTGAGAGCTTTCTAAAAGTATAGATTGTGATAGGAGAAAAGCAAGTTTGAAGATTAGGGCTTGAAGCAAGTATGAGGTTTCAACAAATGGGAACCATAAGCTTGTAAAGATGAGTAAATATTGACATTTAATCGGTTTAGAATTTTTATATTACATTAATTGATAGATTTAGAGTTAGGGTCTGATTGTTAGAGAAATGTTATTATTGAAGATGATAGTTTTAGAGATTAAGCTTGAGTTTAATGGTTGAGTTAAGTTTATTGGAGGTAGAATTGATATTTAATCGGTTTATAATGTTGTTTAAGCTTGTAAAATGGAAATGGGTATTTTGGTTGGAACCCTAAGTTGGAGAAATTGGGGATTTTGATCAATTTGAATTATTTTGAGTTAGTTGTTGGTTCAAATGAATTATTGGAATTTAGAAATGATGGGATTGGCATTAGAAGAAAGAATTAGACATTATAAGTGAGATTTAAAAGTTAGAGGTAGAGTTTGAGACTTTAAGTCTATGTAATTATCTTGAATGTTTATTTGGCAATTTGAGTAATGAGAAATTGTATAATAATTATGTAGATTGAAGTTAGATTGTTTGATGTTGGCAATTGGAAGCACTCAAATGTTAGTAATAATAAGCTTGGAGTAAAGGTAACTTTGGTTATTCTTTTATATACTTGTCAACTATATATATATACACTAAATTGTTTTGGGATTTGTTGTGCCTATGAAGGGCTTGATTTGAAATTGTATATTTAATAAAAACTAATATTATACTTAGAAACTATTCAAGCATGCTTGTGTGAATTAGAACTCATGGATTTGTATTTTGTAAATTGTTTAAGCATGCTTACGTGTGATAATGGAAAGATTTGGAAATGATGTTATGTTTTAGATGATGAACACATTTGTTATGGTTCCTTAAGTTGAAATAGTATTATTATCTTCATGATTATTGAGATAATGTTTTTTTTATCAATATTGTTTGGAGCTATACTCATGATTTGGAATTCGAATATACATGCCATGATTGTGATTGATTGCCTTTGATGCAAGTGGGTGGTTGTGGAGTTATGATGGGAGATTTTGTGTAAATTAATACCACGTGGTATGCCATCACTCGATGCACAGTAGATGGCACTTGTCAGTGTCCCTTCTTCCTTGTTTTCCTTTGGCCGGGATTTCATTGGAGCTGTGGGACATGTGACACATTTTTAGTTTTATTCTTTTAAGGAGGGGAGCCATAGTCCAGACTTGAGCTCTGCACCTTTGGCCAGGTACATCTTAAGAACTGGTGAGCTTGAGACAATCCAGTTAAATGGATGAGTTTCTGTTGGACTATGTGTTAGCCTATAACTCCAATCAGCGGTTATAAGGCTGGTCCGAGGTAATAAGGATGATATGTGCATCAATCACTTGCTTGGCATGTTATATATGTGATTTATGCTTTGAATATGATAAAGTTTTTGTATAATTATTTTTGTGACAAGGTTGACACACGTTTTTGTGAAATCTCTTGTGGACGATATTTGGAAAACAAATTGTGATTTTCAATCGTTTTAGAACCTATTTGTAAGGGGGTTTTGATAACTGAATCGAGAATTAGTTTGTTAAATGTTTCATGTAAAGAGTAATATAAATTAATTATTGTAAGTTGAACTTGATTTTAGAGCTGTATGTTCTCGATCTCGGTTTGCATGTATATTTCTGAATAACCAATGTTTACCGAGATATTAGGATCTCATGGTTGCTATATTTACGTTTTTTTTCAAGTGAGATATGAGTAGCTTGGTAAGAGGGTGAGTCTAGTTGTAGGCTCTCATTAAGGTTCCTCTTACTTGCACATGACATGTTATCATTTGTCATTCCTATTTACATATGTAATGCCATGACCTAGGAACTATTTAAATCATGATTTGAGAATTCTTTATAAATTGAGTATTGTGAACTCTAGTTTTGGAAATGATTGGTTTTGGTTTTTGATTGAAATATTCGATAAATGCTTGTTATTATTGAGTGGAGCCCCCTATTGCTGTGATTTTGTGATAATGGATTTAGATTAAAAGATTTAATAAGTTGTCATCTAGGCTTGTGGAAGTACTATTGTATAGTTGGGTTTCGAATGCCCGAGGCCCAATTGTTTATCAGGGGTCCCTAGTGCTTACTTCCGCTGTGTTTATAAAATGATTTATCAAATTGTTTTGTTTACGTTCTATTAATCGAGGTTGATATTCTACTATTAAGTATTCCTATTTTCTACCTTGATTAGTTTTTCAAACTATTGTTTAGAACTTTCTACCATGAAATTTTTTTTATTGTTTGAGTTTTAACTTTTTATTACCATGGTAGGCTACTTAATCAATGTGTTAAATTTGTTTTAAAAAGTTGGAATGTTACAACCAGGAATGTAGTCTCTGGCTGATTTTGCAGGGAATCACTGTAGTGATCACTCGAGTGATGTCTGTTGAAAATAATTTCAAACTCTCGACTAGATTTTGAGAGGTGTCACTCGAGTGACCATTTGAGTGATGACCAAGCATTACTTGAGTGACCACTTGAGTAATAAGGTAAGAAATGAAGTCTGTGACTCTCTGTCAAGATTTGGAAGGGATCACTCCAGTGACCACTCGAGTGATAAAGTCAGAATTATTGCTTCAACTCTTTGCCAAGTTCTGGAAGGGATCACTCGAGTGGTAGCCCTGAATCACTCTAGTGACCACTCGAGTGATGAAGTCCAGATTGCATGATAATCATCCGTTGTTTATTGATTTGTTATCTATATGATTAACTCTTCATTATATTAGTATTCTAAGTATATTTTTAGGGTAATAAGAAGAGATCATGCCAAAGAGGGAAAAGTTACTTTATGAAGAACGCAATGTTTATAACGCTCACATACTACAACGGCTATTTTTTCAAATATGAAAAACGATCAAAAGAAGCTGCGTAACTCTAACGGATATGTTAAAATGCTAACAAGGGCTATCAAACTCAACTATATATAAAGAAGCATTTAACGGAGAAAAATAGAGAACAATATATTGAGCCATCAACAATCAATTCACATTTGCTCTGTTTTTCATTCATTCATACACTCTGCACTTCAGTGATTTTATATACATTCTGTGAGAGAGATTTTCATTACAAACTTAATATCTGTTATTGAGACAACTTAAGATTGTGGAACCTTGAGTTGGGGTTTGGATTACATCGTCTAAAGGGGGAGCGAGCGTCCAGTGAAGGAACTTGCTGTGTACTGAAGTGCCAAGAACCCACTGAATCTTGGAAGATATAGTGAAACTCTCAGAGGAACTCTGAGGATTGGACGTAGGTCAAAGTGGTTGTGGCCAAACCAGTATAACTCCCAGTATACACTTCGGTGATATCTCTCCTAGCTCTTAACTGTATTTTAATTCTGTCAATTTTCATATATAGTTCGAATATTCTGTGATCACATAATTCACCCCCTCTTGGTTGAAGCGTTTGTACTCAGAAGAGTGAATTGAGATTTTAAATTTAAAATTAAAATAACCTCTTTACTAAATCTTACCTCTAAGGTTTATGATAGAAGAGAATAAATTGATAAATATTCCCTTCCGTCGTTTAAATTTGAATTACCTAATCCTTTTTAATGTATTTTTTTAATGGTTGCCCCTAATTAATCATTCCTTATTCTTATTCATGTGTACGTTTGGATTAGTTTTTGGAGAATACTCCCTCCGGTCCTTTTTATAAAAAACTTTCTCTTTCTTAGAGTTGGTCATTTTTATCAGCAACTTTTTTCTTATGTCTCAAAATCTAAACTAATTTTTCCTTTTTTACCTCTATTAAGTACACATCTTTATATTAATTATCCCCCACTCACCACTAATTCTTTTTCATTTACTCATTTATTTTACATTTTCTCTCATATTTTATACTCATACTCTCTCATATTTATTACTCATCCTCTCTTCTATGCCATTTTGATAATTAGGGGCATATTTGGAAGAAATATAATATTTTTGACACATTTATTTTTTTAACTAATTTTAACCATAAGTTTATTTTACACAATAAAGATAAAAGTTACTTATAAAAAGGACCGGAGGGAGTAGCTTTTACGATTTACGAGGTAATTATATAAAAGGGTGTTTTATTTCGATTTGCAGAAAAAGGCTTCTAAAATCATGATTTTAGAGTTACCAAAACACTAAGGGTGTGTTTGGTTTGAGGGGAGGGGTGGGAGAGTGGATAAATTACCTTTTTGGGTTGAAGGAATTTAAATTTTAGGCGGGAATTCAAAATTTAAAAAGAATGAGAAAGTAAATTTTAGACAGGAACCTAAAATTTAAAAAATAAGAGGGTAAATTTTAGGTTTCTTTTATCTAAAATTATAATTTCCCCACCCTCCCCTCAAACCAAACACACCTTAAAACTTTGCTCAACGTTTCTTAAACTATGTTCTCTGTCATGCTTTTTTTTACTACTTAATTTCTATCTCTTACTTGCGCCTCTATAAGTAAAAATATACTTAAAAAAATTTATTTTTAATATATCCATTATTTTTAACTATTTGTTACAAATATTATATATATATATATATATTATGTTATTCGATTATCATGCTCTTATGAGAAGAAAAATATATTTTTAACAATGAAAAGGACAACCTTCTACTATTGTTTTTGTTCTGCCGAGACTCTAGATGACGCAGCGGTGGGGTGGTAGCAAATAATACGCGATGGGAATAAAACGACACTGCATCGTTTTTTATTCAGAAAAAGAGAGGAATAAAACGACAAAGCGGTGGATAGAGTTTGGGCGGATCCCGTGTGGCTTGCTCTATTATGGTGCGGGGTCCCTTCGCCCACAATAAGCAACGGATGTTTGGTGGCACATGAAAAAAAAGGACAATGAGAGCTCAGGACTTGATTGAAAAATTTAATTTCAAGCAAGGATTTATTATCTGTTAAAAATTGTAAGGAAAAATATTATACTTTAGATAGTGATTAGTTCCTTATTTAATAATATTAGTTACCTGGTCACATCTCAAACTATTATAGTATTCTGTTGGAGAAAAATGTCGGGGGAAAAACTACTTTTATATCTGTCAGATATGTGTTTCTTGCATTAATGAATTGCGTTATTATTTCTGAATAGCGTTCCTTTATACATATATATTGAAGATTTTAATAATAAATTTTGTAATAATGTTAAAAAATCATTACACTATTTAACTTGATAAATTTTCAAAATCTTAATTGATCTTCTGAGTCATCCAGGCAAAGATAATCTACGCAACTTAATCTTTTCTTGTATACATCAACCATCTCAAGATCGCTTAAAAGGGATCGTACTTCTTGAATCTCATTTTTTAAATGATGTACTTATTCACAATCAATCAATGGCAAAAATATAGCTTCCAAACAATCAGCATAAAATTTAATACATGTATTCTGCGAAGGGAATGGAGTGGTGGATTGATTGATTAGCTAAGTTGAGCCTTTCTTCAATCCAACATCTTTCAATAGTTAAATGAACCACTAAAGGGCTTAAGTGGCTTGTTGTACAGAGATAATTTAGGCTTTTAAACTTAAAAGTGTACTGTTTTAATTTTTGATTGTGCTTTTGCCTTCTTTTTAATAAAAGAGAAAAGAAAACGTTTTGAGAGGGTTATCCGGGTGGACATGTGACAAAAACGTAAAAAAAGATATAAAAGGTTAATGTGTTAAAATAACCTTCAACTTTTATCAAAAGCGCAACATTAACCATAAACTATTTTTTGATGCAGAAATCACCATAAACTTTCAAATTTTGGGTAAAACTGTTAAATCCAACTAACTTTTATTTATTACAATAGGAAAAATTAATCTTTTGACCCTTAAAGTTTTGATCCACTTATAACCTAGTTATTGAACGTTTGACTCGCTTATAACTCAATTCATAATATTTTCTAAGTCATCCTATGTGGCAAAAAATATTAAAATATTGCTAAAAATTGCTTAGATGGATTTTATATAAATTAAAAAATAAAAAATAAAAAACAGCATCCCAATCCCCACCAATTTGGATCCCTCTCCGTCTTTGTTTTTCAGAAACCTTGCTGGGTATTCGTGACGTCCATGATAGATCCTTCTAAAGTACCAGAGTGTGGCGAACGATTTATATTGGAGAAAAAGTTAAAGCCACTTATAATACTTTTGACTATGATAAAGCGCCCAAGTATGCAAAGAAAAATTATTGTGGAAAAGGAGATTTCTTAACTTTTAAATGATAAATGGTGAATAGTATTTGGAAGAGGATGTGATTAAAACAAGTTGAAGTACACCAATTTTATAATATACCTAGCGCACAATCTCTCCTTTTCATGACAAATAGAACTACAGATTTTCTATATGATACTTATAATTTTGAAGGCCCTTTAATGTAAGAAAAATACATGTTCTTTGCTTTCAATAGCACACCATCAATTTCTTCAAAGTTTTTAGGACCATAGCAAAAATTTTGCAAAGCTAAAAAGTTTTTTTTTGGTTTAATTTGATATTTGAACTTTTAGCCTTCGGGGATATTTGTAAAAATTAAATCATCTAAGTGCCAAAGCTTTTCTTGTCAATCATGCCATTTAATGAAACCAATAGCATTCTTTTATATAAGAACTATTACAAAAGTGATGTGACTTCTGGTCATCTGATAACAAGATTAAGAATATTATGGCTTCTGGCCTTCTGATAAAATGAAAATACTATAAAATAAATTAAGTAAATTTAAATTCATAATCAAATATAAACAATAGATAAGCTCATGATTATATATAAATCACATTATATGATCATATATAATACTATTACATATTAATGTAATAATAAACAAATGAAAATAAAATATTGACATAGTGATATAACAATAATATATTAATATAAATAAATGAAATTCAAATCAAATAACAATAAAATAAGATGAAATAAATAACATAAAATAAAGAATATAAACAATAAAGTATAACATAAAATGTAAATAAAATAAAGAAATATAAATTTTAAATAAGTAAATAAACAAATGAAATGTAAATAAAATGAAATAATATAATATAACAATATAAAATGTAAAAAATATTATAATATAAAATAAAGAAATATAAATATTGCATAATAAGATATTCTCACGATAAATAAAAATAAAAAAAAACTTGCGAAGAAAAATAAAGTGCCAATAATCTTCAATTTTAGTTATGGAATTTGATGTATAAAACAATCGATAAAATGATCTCTTTAATTCCATATAATGACTTATTTCATCCCAAATAAATCAAATAGTTATACGGTAAAAGAAGGTAGGAGAAATCGTTAAAACAACAATCAGAAAAATATACCTTCATTAGAGCTTCGTGCTGATAACATGTTATGAAATCAAGAAAATATAAGAGATCGAGATGAAGAGATATGAAGAGAGAATTGGAGAGAAAGATGGAGCAATATTTTATTTATTTGGATGCAATCAAACTGTAGTACATAGCGTTCTATTTATAGACTCTCATCCTCAAGCAAAAGTTACACAAGGTAAATAGCAAATTTAATCCTCATGAGTGCACAAATTATAACATTTGAGTTATGGGTAAAAAGACACTTAAAAGCTATTCATTAGAGAGGTTAATGGAGTGTAGGAAATGAAATGTCAAGAGTTGGGAGTTTATGGACAACCACATTATTTAATATTTTTATAACAGTTTTATATTTATTTTCAAAATTATTTTGCATTTTATAACTTGTGAAATGGAGACTTTCTCAAATTTTTAAAATTTATATTAACGGCATGATTTGATTTAATTTGCATTTATCTCAGTCCTAATAAAAAATACTACTACATTGTTTTTACTGCGTTCATGAAAACATGATTTATCAATTTCTTAATCAGGGTTAATTCTTCTGGGCCGAATAATCAGGGATCACAATTATTTACTATAATAAACACTTATCAACACGTGTCAGCAATTGAAAGTAGTAGTAGGAGGAATAAACAAAGTGAAGGGTGATTTTAATAATTGCCAGGGGCTGCATGTCGTTCTTGGAAAAGAAGTAATAGCTTTAGGAAGAGAGTTCAGAGTAGTGGACGGTGCCGCTTTTCCTCTATTAGCTTCTTCACGCTTTCACTCTGCACTGCTCCACCACCCTTCAGCGTTTCTAACCATTTCTTCTTTCAGTTGTATAATTTTTTTTTTTTTAATTCCAGTTTTCAACTAAATTCTTAATTATCTGGCTTCTGTGTTTCCTTCAATCTGTGTCTATTATCAAATCCTCACCCTTGCAATTAAGGTATTGGTATAACTTGTTCAAAAAGCTTTGAAGCTTTCTCAAAAAAGATAAAAAAAGCAGTCTCTGAAAAGATATCGGCAGTATAATATATTGGGTAGCATTTGATCTTCCAGTGAGTTCGTTTCTCCATTGAGATGCTGAAGCTCTTTAGGGCTTACCAGTGCATCTTTGGTTGCTTTCTCGTTTTCTCTGTCGTCGTATCCATCTTCAGAAGTACGTCTTCTTTTTAGCTGTGATTTTCATTCTATTCAACCTCGTGATCTTTGCTTTGCCGTTGATCAAATTCACTTACAGTCATCAAAACTCGAAAGTATTGGTCTAAAGTAAATTTCTTCAATTATGAAATCTTGGTGGTACTGAGTTTCTTGTGGGTTTCATTTTCTTAACCATGGTTAAAACTGCCTAACTGGGGTAGATAAGTTTGCTGTGGGTTTCTATGTGTCTTAATTGAGATCTGAGAGCATGGTTAAGTTACGTTGTTTTCGAGCTTAATTGTGACACCCAAAATATTAATCGTTGCAGATTGCGAATGTAAGTACTGAGCAAAGCGAAATTAGTTGATCTGAGAGCATGGTTTCTTGAAATACCTTTTTTTACTTTTTTTTTGGGGTTTTTTTTTGCTTATGTTCTGGCTGTAGAAATCAAATGAAGTGTGAGTTGATTGGCCTTTTAATTGGTTGCAGGATAGTTTATGATCCACTAACAGTCCCTCTTTGGTTGGTCATACTACACTCTGGCATTTAATTTAGCACTGCCTTTCTGACTCAGAGTGTAAGTTTCACTGCCATCTCTGGTCTGTTTATTGTCTAATGAAGAAGGGTTATGTTACATGGTACAAGTTAAGAATGTTGTGATATCAGTCAAGTGTAGGATCAATTGCCTTCAAAAGTTCAAGTCTCCTAGAGAATAATATGGAACCATCTACTATCTACTATGACATTGAAGTGGAGTTTTGATCTATACTTTGCAGAAAGATAAAAAGTTAAGTGGAACTGCATATCATACTGCTATATTAACAAGTAAGAGGTGCTAGCTGCATTAATAACAATGAAAAAATGTCTGTTGTTAGGTTTCCTAAGATTTACATTATTCATTATTTCAGCTTTCAATTTTCTTTATTATATATAGAAGATCTTCCAAAAGCTTGTCTTCCTGTAGCCTTTTATGGAAAACTTCTATAGGCTGTGTTTGTTTCTTTAGCTGAAGCTGAAAAAGACTCGAACCTTGCTTTGCTTCTCATCTGCATCCCCTTCTGCATTATCTGTCCACTTTTAATGTTCTGTTTGTAGTTGGATTTGAATCTGAAGTAAGATGGCAGCCAAGCTTGTGAAAGCTGCAACAAGTGAAAAACTGGCCGAAACTGATTGGATGAAGAATATTGAAATATGTGAAATAGCTGCTCATGATCAAAGGTACCCATCTTGCTTCTAACTCTTTTTATGTCATTGTTTCATTATGGTTGATAACTGTCCTAGAACATTGAGAAGAGAAATGAACTGTGGGTATATGCCCATGAAGTCATTACCCTTACATTGTTCAATATGACTCTCTACTGTTGGACCTTTTTATTTTTACTGTCCATAATTTCCCATGAAAGGCAGCCATGCCAAAATTGATTGCTATTCTTTTGGGATTCATTCAGTTTCATCTTGACTGCATTTGTTGTCAAAGTCTTGGTTAAGTAGTGAAAATCTGGTCTGTTGGTGCCTTACATGCTTAATTTTCAGTTCCAATAATGTTCCCCACCATGACCACCCCTGGATTGATTCCTGATCCTCCCGGACGACTCTTATCTGGATTTTGAAATTTGGAACATAGATGAGTCTGTTGATCTGCCAGAATAATTGTAGTACCAATGTTTCAACACTGTATTTTTCTGAATATGCAGGCAAGCTAAAGATATTGTTAAAGCCATTAAAAAAGGACTTGCTAGCAAAAATCCCAATACTCAACTTTATTCAGTCATGGTGAGTATAATGACTTTCCTAGAAATTTGGTACAATGTTCATTTCATGACGTACCTGATACTACCTATACCCAAACAATAAGCTTCATTATAGTATAACTTTCTACCAAATTGCTGTCCTGTTCTATGGCATCCAACTAAATCATCTGATCATATGTTGATTTTGTAGTTATTGGAAATGTTGATGAACAATATTGGGGATCCTATTCATAACCATGTGGTTGATATGGGAATTATTCCTATTCTAGTGAATATTGTGAAGAAAAAGGTGATTTTTTCTCTGTTAACATAAACTCACCTTTAAGAGTGTTTTCTTTTCCTTTCCTTTTTTTGGCTGACCTCAATATTTTTGGCCTTTTCTTTGCTTGCAGTCAGATTTGCCTGCTCGAGAGAGGATTTTTCTCCTTCTGGATGCTACACAAACATCCCTTGGTGGTGCTTCGGGAAAGTTTCCCCAGTATTATAATGCATATTATGATTTAGTGGTAGGTGCAGATATATGAAGTAAATCTAGAATTATTTGATTTATTGGTGGTGTCTGGGCTTGTATCTTGGCATAGTAAGAAAGCCAGATTTCTTTAAGCTCCATGATGTTGAAAATCTTAGTGACTTAATGCGGATTTTGGTTCTTACTGAATGACAGCGCAGGTTGTAAAAAGTTTGTTTAGTATGCCTTAATTTCTAAGACCAAAACTGCTATCTCAAGGAGAAGTACTTTTAATTTTGTATTTTAACAGGATTATTAAGGTGTAAAAAGGTTGCACAAGACAGTTGGATGTTGATTTTTTTGTATTTTTATGTAATTTTCAAAGCCCCCTTTTTATGTTTTATTTTGTTTCTCGCTTTGCTAACAGATATTTGTCACCCACACGGAAGATGGCTTTCACCATCATATATTCCTTCTATGTGATACAAGTGATTGTATAACTTTTTCCTGCTTTTGTCTATGCTAAAGTATTGTAGGTTTTCTGAATAGTTTTAACTACAACCTATTTATACTTTGTATAGAGTGCTGGTGTGAAATTTCCTCAAAGGGATCGTGTGGTGCAATCAAATCATCCTAGTTCACAACCTACTAAGATTAGTAACATACTGAACAGGGAGTGGGGCTCACCTAGAGAAGAAGGAGTTGCTCAGCAAGCAGAATCGCAGACTGTTTCTGAATATAGGTGACTTTGATTTTTGGGTTCTAGTATAATATGACAACATATTTAGCAACCATTTTTTGGCATTCTCATTTTCCATATGCTATACAGTCAACTTGCACTTGGTGAATAATAGAGTCCTCAACATTCCTGGCGCAATGCGCTGAATTGGATAATTATGACATGAATTTTTATTGGGATAGAGATTATGATTGTAAGAATCAGAAAAGCTTCCTACTCTGAGGCCAAGTGAAAAGATTGAAAAGAGAAAAATGCCAATATTTAATTTTGGGTGGATTCCTTCTCTCTTTTTTATGGATTTTGGTCAAATAATAGGAGGCATTGAATTGTGATATGGGGACCTCTATAGGGATCTGTTGGAGAAATATCCTTCTAGAAAGTTTGTTCTTATTGCCATTTTCATCTAGCGAAGTATGTGACTTAATTCAACACATATCTCGCAGTGTTATTCAAAAGGCAAGTAATGCATTAGAGGTTCTAAAAGAAGTTCTTGATGCTGTTGATGCTCAGCATCCTGAGGTATGCCAATGATCTGTTATTCCGAGAATTTGTCATACGTATGGACTTGCTCTGTAAGTTTATACTTTATTATAATAACTTCAGCCATGCCTTCGTCGTCATCTTCTTTTTCCCTTCTGCCTGATGTAGATACTATTATATCCAGAAATTTCCATGGGAATACAATGAAATACTTGGCTAGTACCAAAATTTGTAGGCACAAAGCAGAGAACAAGAAACCATCTTGGTGATTTGTTCAAGATTACAAGCCATCTAAAATATTAAGATATCTTCCTTCTAAAGAAATGTCTCAAAGTATAGCGGTTTTTTTAACATTTTATTGAGTAGCAATGATCCTAAAACTTGTTTTTTTCCCCAACTTTTTAGGGAGCAAGGGATGAGTTCACCCTTGACCTTGTAGAACAATGTTCATTTCAGAAGCAAAGGTTAATGCAACTTGTGATGACTTCTCGGTGAGGACACAAGGCTGCCTTAAATTTCTCATTTCTGCTTGTGGCCTAATATAGATAGAGGCTTTGGTTTATGACCTGTATGTTGCAGACCATTGGTATTAATTCTGAGAAAAACATTGGCACTTGCATGCTGAACTATAATTATTGGTACCTCGAACTGCTTTTGACCCTTTTTTTTTATTTTTGGGTAGAGACGAGAAGATAATTTCTCAGGCAATTGAATTAAATGAGAAGCTTCATAAAGTTCTTGCAAGACATGATGACCTTCTTTCTGTTGGAGCTACAGCAACTGGTAATTGTTTTGCCCACGAAGAACCAGAGGAAGAGGAGGCTGAACAGCTATTTCTTAGGTGCCTTGCTATTTTAATTCCCCTTGTCATGAAGGGAGAGACTTTTTTTTTTTTTGGGTCATTGGATTTTGACTATCCATTTATCTCTGATTACGTCTGGCAGATTAAGGAAAGGGAAGGCTTGTGTACGGGCTGAAGATGAAGACACTGCACCCCAGTTCCCTCACTTGGGTTTGCTTGGAGAAAGACTGAATCGTCCACTAATAAGGCCACTCTCTCTGGAGCCACCACGAGAAGCTAGTCCTCGCTCTCTTCCGACTACAATTCCACCTCTTCATGCAAAAGGCATCGATAGAGAGCCGCCTCTTCTTGCCATTCCACCACCACCGGCAAAGCATGTTGAGCGTGAGAGATTTTTTCAGGAGAAGAAGACGGATGGTTCTCCTCTGGCCAGGCACATGAGGGGCCTCTCTTTACATAGTTTAAATGGCAGCAGCTCTCACAGTGGAAGCTTTGATTCCAGTGACTAGACTTATGGAAGGGCCTCTTTTAATTTTTATACATCCCTTCTTTCTATCTTTTAAATGTTGGGTTTGAATTTTAAGCTGTGAGATGGTGCTGATTTCTGATTTTAGTCTTTGGTGGGTTAACGTTATAAGAAAGGAACAACGCATCCTCTTGGGTTCATAAAGTGCATGTAGGGAGTTTTCTGAGATCATATAGCCATGACCTGAGATTTGTAATTTTTGCTAATAGGTGCAGGTTTGTTTGTTCAAGTCCTTTATTTTCTAATGGGTTAAGGTGCACCTAGTATCCTGAACTATTTTTGGAGATGCAATCAGCATCTTAAAGTGGGGCAATTATCGCCCCCAAGCTAACAGACACGTTACCTCCGTTAATTTACTATTAATCATCTTCTCTCCTTCAGAAAGGACCAGCAGATATAGCATCCTTGGGTCATCCTCCTCCAGCTGCTCCTCAACTGGTTTCTCCCAGTCTTAATTTCCACAATAAAGCCGTTGGGGGTCTTGAATTACCCCATTTTGTAGGTAATGCATTGTTTAATCGCATAGTAAAGTTTCTTTGGAATTTATTTGCCACAAAGTTCAGTCATCACTCATCAGTCATCACTCGCCCAAGCTCAATAGAACGGATTTCGCCAAACTCCACCGGTACCATGCACTTCTCTCGACCCTATGCTCAATCTCAAATTTTCCTTCTTCTCAGTCCACGTACATAATCTGTTTTTCTATGCTCCCTTGAACAAGCTGTCAATTATTATTCAGCCAAGGATGAACAGGTTTGAGTTTCGAGGATTGAGCCAACTTCAAGTCTTGTCATTTTGGAACCGCTGGAGGAGGATGACCCAAGGATGTCATCTCTGCTGGTCCTTTTTGAAGGAGAGAAGATGATTAATGGTAAATTAACGTGTCGATTGGCTTAGGGTGATAATTGCTCCGTTTTTAATATTTTAGGGCCAAAATTGCACTAACAAACACTTTAAGGTGTTAACTGCCTCTCTAAAAATAGTTCGGGGTGGCCCATTTCTGGTGTGTTGGGATCTGTACATCTAATCCACCACCACTTTGCTAATTATTCATACAAAGTCATACCGTCTAATAGGTTAGTCTTTGGCTCTCAGCGTGTTGTTGCAAGCTACCTCGAAATTATTTTGTTGTGTTAGGTTTGGATTAAGTTTGTGCGTGTGCGCGTGTTTTTTTTTTTGTTGGGATGGAGAGGGATGAGTGGGTAGAGTTTCTCTCTCCTCCTTAAGATAATGGTCCTATCTTAAATGTACCATCTAGTTTCTGGTGCAAAATTTGGTCCTACTTTTACATGTTTGTATTAGTTTTGGGATAATAGTTTTTACGATTTGAGGTAAGTATGTGAGAGAAATTCTGTCTCAATTTACAGAAAAGAGCTTCTGAAAATATGGTTATGTGATTTCCCAAACATGCAATTAGTGTTAGAGGCAGTAATAACTTAAGATATACTTTCTCCAGCCCTTAATATAAAGTCCAATTGATTTGTTCTTTAAAGATTAAGGAAGTTAAATAAATTATTTTGAAGTATTTATATTCATCATTTTTCTTCAAACTAATTTTCCTGATTTATAAACTGATATACAATTTAATGATACACAATATATGTTATAATTAAGTAATTTATTTATCTTCCTTAATCTTTTTAAAAGAAGTCAACTTGGTCTTATTTTAAGGACCCGAGGGGGTAAAAGATTTTTATGGCCTTAAATATAAAATTTATTTAACAAGTCATTAAGTAAAAAGTAACATTTTAAAAAAATTTTTGGTTAATTTAGAAAAAAAATTCCATCGCGTCGTTTTTATAAGGAACAATGATGGTTCCCCTTTTTTTCCTTTTCTGCCAATCAATGATGTTTCTTAATATAAGGAATAAATTCTTTTTGTTTGAAATTTTAACTTGATTTTTCTATTTCTACTTTTATTAAATATTTGTCTCTCATTATCTCTCTGCAATAATTTTTCATTCATTATCTCTCATGTATTTTCTTTATAAATAAAATTATAATTGAAAAATAGGTTAAAATATATTTTTGATCCTTTAACTTTATATATAAGGTATTGTTTTAGTCTTTTAACGCTATATAAGGTTTAAAAAATATACTTTTAGTTCTTAAAACTTAACGCCTTTATTATTACTGATGGAGAATGCTAACTAAGCAAAGTTAAGTAGTGACTGTGTATTGCTGACCAAGCAATCTTTAATTCTTTTTAAAAAATCAGATTTTAATTAAAATAATATTAGAAAAAATTAGTTTTAATTCATTCTTTTCGTCTTTTGATTGCTTTTCCTTCCGTCTGGGAAACCTTCTTTTGCTGTCAAAACCCTTCTTCCTCCCCAATGACCAGATTAATTATTTTTATACTATCAATGCCTTCCTCAGAAATTGATCGGCCTACAAAACCTTCATCGGTCACTTCGATTATTGCAACCCTATGGCCCTCTCCATATATTTCTTGTAATCAATTGAATCACCTCGCTGCAGTAGTTAAAACTCCCATTATTAGAAAAAGAAGAAGAACTTCTCACTGTGTATGTTTAACATTATAACAAGGAAGGATGGCGCTACCATTGGCATAAAAATTATCGATGAAGTAGTGAGAGAAACTGTTAGCAGAGAGGTTCTTATTGGTCGAACTGATAATCGAACGAGCTCATGTTGACGCCATTATAAAAATACTAATTAATTTCTTGTTTGGTATTGAGTGGCGGAGAATCATGGAAGAAGAACGCTTTAGGGGCGGGAAAAAGGCTTGCTATGAGGAAAGGAGAGCAGACAAAAAAATAATAATTAAAAACTGAGTTCTTTTCTACTATCACCATCTCCATCTTAATTTTTTTTTTTAAAAAAAAAATTAAAGATTGCTTTGTTAGTAATGCATAGTCACCATTTAACCTCGCTTGGTCAGTTTTTTCTGTTAGTAATATTAATGATATTAAGTTTTAAGAATTAAAAGTATATTTTTTAAATTTAAGGGACTAAAATAATATCTTATGTAAACTTAAAGGATCAAAAGTATATTTTAACAATGTATATTTTACATATTTTACCTTAAAAAATGTATATTTTATATATTTATTATTTTTAATTAATCTTTTTAAACAACATGATTTTATCTAGATATGTTTATTTTAACTACATTATAATCTTGAGAAGTGATGATACAATTTTTGAGTCTCACATATCCAGCAGCTTTCTCCATTTGGAATCGTCAGCATACAATTTTTTGGTAAATACACATGTGGATTTAAAATTATATATAGATATATATTTTTATATATATAGATATACTTATATATATTGGCCAAAAAAATACATACATACATATATATATATTATCTCCCCATCTAGACATCAGAATAAAAATTAACGATGGAAAATTTTGAGGTAATTTCTTTATGGCTCCAATTTCTTGTTGAATGCTTATTTGGGTTTTTTCAATTTGATTTATTCGTTTTTCTTCTTCTTTTGTTTCTTTGTGGTCATCATAGGCCAATTTCTACTTTCTTGTTGAATGTTTGTTTAATTCGGGTTTGTTTCTTCGTATTTTCTTAACAAATTAAAAGAGAATTAATAATATCTACAAATATTTGGATAATATCTCGTAAGATTTTCTAAATACTCCGCCCAATAGAGTTGAGTTTTTTTTAGAGAGATTAAGAAAGTTAAATAAGTTATTTAATTATCAATCTGATCATATTTATAAGTCATTTTTAACAAAAAAAATTTGATCCTAATTTATAAGCCCAGTTTCAGGGTAGTAAATGTATTTTATACTTTTTTACCCTATTAATTATAATAAACAAAAAGAATCTATTCATGTTGATTTTTGGATCCAAACAAAGGTGAAATTGAAAATTTAGCTCATAGTTAATGAGTTAACTAACTCTCCTTGGTATGTGAGAATTAGTTAAAAAAGATTTATAAATACGATCAGTGGTATATCCTATGTTATATATCATTATATTATATATCAGTTTATAAATTAGGCAAAATAATTTTAAAAAAATGATCAATATAAATATTTTAAAATAATTTAATTAACTTTTTTAATATCTCTAAAAAAGATTCACTTTATCTTTTATTTAAAACATAAAAGAATGTCTTTCTTTCCCTCTTTTAGTGAAGTACGAGTAAGATCATCATCTTAAAACTTTCGTCTGCTTAATTCATTCTTTTTCTCTCTCTGTAGTTTCTTTCTATTTTTTCCCCCTCTTCAGTTTGAATTTCTTGTTAAATGTTTGTTTGGGCTTTTGTAATTTTTCTTTCTCATTTCAATTTTTTAGGTGAATTTTTTTTTTTTTTGTGTGTTTCTCTTTCGTTTTTCTTTAACTTTGTTATCATCTTTCGTCCATACATCTTTGGAAACAGAAACTGATTTGGAAAATAATAAAACTCAGAAATTACTTGAAATAAAAAATTACACTTGTTGGCGCCCAGAAAAAAATAAAATAAAAACAAGTTCGGGGGGAAAAAATACACACACACACATTATCTCTCTGTCTAGATATCAGAATAAAAATAAACAATTAAAGATGGTAGTATCTATGTATTTTATTAACAAATTAATCATAAAGCGGCTGACTCAACATTTCACGTTAAACGATACCATCAGCATTAAGATTAAAAGATTAAGGGCCCGTTTGGTACGATGGAATTAATTTTGGTGGAAATGGAAATGAGGTTTAAAAATATGTTTGGTATGTCATAGAAATGAGATATGATTTTTAGGTGAAAAGCCCAAAATATCCTTCAATTTTTTTTTTTTTCAAAAAAACATCATCAGCCCAAAACCATATCCTCCCCCGACCAGCACCATTCCATTTTTTCCAGCAAAATTTCAGATCTATAAACTACTGCAAAATTTCAGATCCCAGACACCAGCGAACAAAATCACAAATGGATCTAGCAAAGGTGAAAATGAGGGTAGGAGGCCGTCGAAGATTTGGAGTCAGCGACCGTTGTTGCCATCCTTGTCAACGCTGTAACTGTCGTCATCATCGCCATAGTCATCCTCGGCGGAGAAGTCGAAGAAGCGATCTCGAGCGTGGAGCTGGCCGGTCGAGGGCGAAGGATTCGTGCCTGCAGTGGAGCTTGGAGCTTTCCGACGTGAAGCCATGTACAGTGCCGTGCGGTCTCGTTTGTGAAGATGAAACGTGGGAAGGACAAAATTAGAATTTCATTGAATTTCTCACAAATCTTTGCTTCTATCATGGAATTGATTTTGGTGAAATTGCACTTATTTGAGTTCCATGTGGAAATGGAATTTCTCAAATTCCATCATACCAAACACCCTAAAGGCATGGAATTGGCCTCCATTTCCATTTCCATGGGGCCAATTCTAACATACCAAACAGACCCTAAGGAAACAAAATTCATAAATACCATTTGAATTGGAAAAATCTTAAAATATCCATTAATAAAAGAAAAGAATAGAGGTAATTGGTAGGAATCTGAAATATCAAAGTTTGAGAGAAAAGACATAAATGCCATTCTCTTTATTTCTCATTATTTTCTCTCTCTCATCATTCTCTCTATTTCCTCCAAAGCTCCACCTCTTTCTCTGAATACAAATTTGAAGAATATCAAATAAAAATGACAATAAATTGAGAGAGAAATCTTCTAGCCGTTGAAGCTTATCTGCATCACCAAGAGACCAACCTAGAGGCTCATAGAAGAAATCTACTTGTTTTCCAGTTACTTGATCCCGCACACCAACGCCATATTCATTGCTTCTTCCTCTATAGTTACAATAAATTTTGTAATCTAAACTAAAACTTAAATCCCCAGTAGTGAAGCTCTTGGTTTGATTCTCATGGCTGACTTGGAATTTATACTGGAGCTCTCCCGTCGACAAGCTGAACAGTCCCATTCTATTGTCGCCACGACCAGAGCACTCGCAGACGCCGACAATGATATTCTCTGAGTCTACCCATCCGACGTCGTTTACTCTCTGGTAATCGAGATTAAGTGAAGGGTGTTCTTTTATCATCCAATTGTAGACATGAACCATGCATCCATGAGCGACACAACATCTGTAGTCGGGGCAGGTGCGGATTGCGGTTCTGTCTCCTGGAGCATGGCCAGTGATGAACCCGGAGAGGATCAGCTGGTTGTCGTTAAATTAACCATATTTCGCGGAGAGAACGTGGCCGAGGAGGCCGTAATATAGGGCTTCACAGTAGAGAAGCTTCTCGGAGATGTTGGTCGGGATGTAGAGTTTGTTGGTGCGGAGGAGATCAAGGAGGACGGTGAAGCAATCAGGGTTGCGATCAATGAAATACTCAGCGTGGTAACTACCAGAAATTAGGTCCTAGCTCTTATGAACATTGCTTCGAACTCGGGATTCCGACTGAAGGTGGCAAGTGTAGTCATCGTAGTTTCAAATACTCTGCCACCAACGTTGAATTTCACCCTGTCAGAACAAATCCCCATGAATGGATTTGCTCAACAAATCAGAGAAACCCATAATCCAATTGGAAAACAATTCCTGATTTATTTGACAGGGACGTGGGAGGAGACTTGTTCTTTTCTAATCAAAAGAAGAAATAGGAGGATCATTATTCGTATTTGTTTGGTATTCTTCAAATTTGTGTTTAGAAATCAATTTATTGTCATTTTTGTTTGATATTCTTCAAATTTGTGTTCCGAGAAAGAGGAGGAGTTGTGGAAGAAATAGAGAGAAATATGAGAGAGAAGAAATAGTGAGAAATAAAGCCTACATGGAAAGAAAGCTTCGCACCATAAAGTAGATTTTCAATAAGGGTGGAGAGAGATAGGTAGAGAAAGAAGCTCTCTCTTAAGTACTGTGCTGATCCAAAATCGTCACCCATTACGGTAGTTTCCAGTGAAGAAGAGAATTGGAAGAGTCGTGAGATGAGAGAAAGAGAGTGTAGTAGAGGGAGAGAGGGCATAGAGAGAGATAAATCCAGAGAGAGAGAGAGAGAGAGAGAGAAATTCCGTGAGAGAAGTTGAGAGAGAAATAGAGAGGAATTTTTTGTGATTCTAACTGAGGACCCTTTACGGAAGCCATCGCCAGACATCCCTTTAGATATCTCATGGCACAAGGGGGTGACGCAAGCTAGGTTCCAAGCATATATGACAAGGGGAGGGATGGGGCTCTAGATCCCAAAGGTAGTATGGCATGCAAGGAGACCGAAGAGGCCCAAAAATAAGATCCACAAGTGAAGTCGAAGGGAATTGAAGTTAGTTTCTCTGGGAATGTTTCGGTTGCACTAAGGGAAAAAGAATGGATGGTTGAAGGTGTTCAAAGTGCACCAGAAAAGCCATCCATTACCTTTTACAGGGAAGTCTTGAAGCTTAAGACTGCTATGGAAAAAGAACAAGGGATACAAGGGCAATTGGAAGATCTGTGGGATGGGAGATTATATTCAATGAATTAAACATAAATGAGAAAAGGGGTGTCAGTCACGGACTCCCTAATGGGACCTCACATCGAGTTTTCCGAAGAGGAAAAGAAACACCTTGAGAAAAAATGGTCTAGATCCTTCATCATCAAACACCTTGGGGGGGGGGGGACAATTGGATTTATGCAACTCAGAAAGAAACTCCAACTTATGTGGGGGAAGGTGGGTCAAGTTGACTTAAATGATATCGGAAAGGGTTTCATGATCTCCACATTATAGGATGTGGAAGATTACTTCTTCGCCTTGGAGGTGATCCATGGCTGATCTAAATTCACTATCTAACAGTCCAAACATGGAAATGTCACTTTAATCCATGGAATGAAACAATTTGGAGAGTTGCGATTTGGGTTCAGCTATCGGGACTCCTTAGGGACTATTATGACAAAAAGTTCTTCTATAACATGGGGAATAAAATGGTTCTGCCATTAAGGTTGATAAGATGGCCCTGCAAAGGTCTAGAACAATTTTTTCCAGGATGTGTGTGGAGGTGGATTTGAATGCACCTCTTCTACCTTCATATATAATGGACAGGAAAAAACTGAAGATTGAGAATGAAGGCCTCTACCCGATTTGTTTTCAATATGGCAAATACAGTCATAATGCTGAACATTGCCCAAAGGTGAAAACCGTCTACACTCTGTGAAAAGCTGCCTGAAGGTGGTAAGTGGGGTGGATGATTGCTCAGGATACGAGGAGTCGACGGTCAAATCCAAGAGAAGGGAAAGCTGGCAACTCTTAGAAACGTGAAGGTAGAGGAGAGAAGAAAGTAGGATCCTCGAGATTCTCTGTGTTGGAGAATGAGGATGAAGGAAATATGGAAGTGGCAATAGAGGATGGGGGCAAAAAACCATCGTAAGAAGTTTCTAAGTTCTTAACAAAAAGAAGGAATGATAAAGGACCTAGGTATGACAAAACCTAGGACAGAGAAGACAAAAGTGGTAGTGACAGAGGGTTAGTCTATGGTGAAAACGGGGGTACAATTGGATAGGGTTGAGCAAAATCAAACCGAAACCGAAGACCGAACCGAATCCAATTCGGTTATTTCGGTTCGGTTTTCGGATATTTTTTGATTTTTTTCTTATAGCATTTCGGTGTTTTATGTTCGGTTCAGTGGTTATAAAAAATTTTTGGTTATAATCGAATAACGGAAATTACAAAATATAACATATGGGCTATGTTAATGTTTTGTTTGATTTTTCAATGGCCCAAGTCCAATACTCATTATTTTATATTTAAAACATGTATATCAGCCCAAGTCCAAGTCCAAGTAATCCCACGTTCTAAAAGGCTAACCCAAGTAATCCCAAGTCCAAGTCCAAGTAAGCCCAACACTCATTATTTTATATTTAAAACATCTCCCTTGTAGACTTTTGCTCTCCATCATCAATCTTCACCCCTCAAGCAAATCGAACCAATGACCCAACCTCTGACATCTACTCTTTGTCCCCAACCCTCTTAAGTTTGTTTAATTTTTTGAGTCAAGTCCGAGCATTATCTTCATTAGCTCAAAATTGGAGAGTTTGTCGTTGCCGTTAATGTCGAACTTATTGCAGATCTGGTGAGTTTTGTTGTTCATTGGAAGGCAAGGAGACAGAGAAAAAGCTTCACTTCACATGTATTCTTCCCTTCACTCCATCTTTCCTTAGTCTTTCTCTTTTGTCTTCGTTTTTTCCCTCAAACTATGGATTTGATCCGGTGATTTTTTTTATTGTGGATTTGATCACTATTATTTCCCATTTTTCTCTAGATTATAGGCTTATTTTTAGATTTAGTTGGATAGATTTGATCCCCTCAAAAGATTGTTGCTGGTTTGATATATATCCTAAAAATTCAGTTATAACCGAAATTCATGAACACCGAACCGAAATATTTCGGTTTATTCAGTTCGGTTAATTTTTATGTTTGGTTTTGTTTTGGTCTCTTCAATTGATATAGTGCGTGTTTGGATGAGCGGCGGAGAAGGAGCTTTTTTTCTAGATGGGCTTTTGGAAAAGTCATGTAGAAAAAAAGTTAGATTTTAGATGTGATTTGTGTTTGGATTGGCGGTGGCAGAAGTGACTTTTTTCTAACTTTGAAACCTGTTTGGATTAGCGTTTGAAAAGCCCGTTTAGATGGAAAATGACTGAAAAGGGCATGAATTATATTGAATAATATATATATATATATGTAATAGTTGTATATATTGTGATAATTGAAATGAATTTTTTTAAAAAAAACTAGATAAAATAAAAAAGGTGCAATTATTATGAAAAAAAATACACGAAAGTATTTAATTAAAAAAGGATAAATTTATATTTAAATTAGAATGCATACATGAAATGTGTCATTATTGGATCATCTACCCCTAACAAGTTGGTCTCTGATTGTGTCACGCACATGATTCATTTGTGTTGAAGATAATCTATCGACAGTAGATGTGGATGCAACATCAATCGGATCATTAGTATGTTGACCAGGTATATTTCCTCGGTCAGCTTCTTGAAAATCCATATCTGTTTGGGAATTTCTCCGGATAAGATTATGTATAGCCATTGTCGCACAAACTATGTAGACTTGTGTCTCAAAGCTGTATGATTTCATTTCCCCCAAAAGCTGAAACCTATTCTTCCAGACTCCAAACGTCCTTTCTATTGTTGTCCGCAAACTTGAATGATAATAATTGAACATCTCTTTTGGATTTGCAAATCCCTCCCGTCGCCTGAAGTCTGGAATATGATAACGTTCACGTCTATACGGACCAAGATATCCAACTGGTGTTGGATAGCCAGCATCGACCAAATAATATTTCCCTGAGTAATACAGCGAAAATGTCTTTTACATGGTAAAATTATAGTAAATGTGAGGGGGAAAAAACTACAACACAATGTAGGAGCAGGTGAGCAATAGATACCTTGAGGTGGATGGGGGAAATTCATAGATGGAGTTGAGAGTGCAGTTTGAAACACACGAGCATCATGTGCAGTTCCCTCCCAGCCTGCCAACACAAAAGTGAAGCACATATCCCAATCACATACGGCCATGATATTTTGAGTTGGATATCCCTTTCTCCCAATAAATCTCTCTTACTCTGACTGACTGACCACACACCGGATGTGAGTTCCATCAATTGCTCCTATTGCATCCTTGAAGTATGGGTAATATCGCTGATCGTTGCGGATTTTTGGGTGACAATGACTGAACTCAGGATCAACTGGTTTGATAAGTTCTGTCGATAGATTCACACAAGCACGTAATACCATGTGGAAGATCCTACTGACAGTTTCTCCTGAACGTTGAAATCTTTCCTGTAAGATTCTATTTCCTTGTGCATGTCCAACTGTGTATAAGAACATGGCAACCATTTCTTCAATTCCAAGGTACCTAGTCTTCCGTAACCCATGTTCTACCAGTTTAGAGCATAAGAGATGAAAGACATGCTTTTCAACTCGGAAATTTTCAAGACAAACTTTATCATGGCCTTCCAGTACCTCTTGCACCCACTGTGCACCGGTTTGCTTACTAGTTTTGCGTGGCTCTTTGCAAACATATGGCACGAGATATTGAGCCATCAAGACAGCCACCTTTTCATACTCCGTAATCTCTTCATCTAAAAGGGATATGAGTTGGGCCCTGCGCTCTGCACGAGACAATCCTGCTGTCGTAATTTCTTCCGAACTACCGTGACCACTCGAACTTGCCATGAACGATGTATTCTCTGTGATTGCGAAGATTGTAGGAAATCAAGTACAATAACAAAATATATCACATAACCGAGATTACCAAAATAAAGTTAGACATATGCACATAATATACCAAAACACATCACATAACCGAGATTACCAAAATAAAGTTAGACATATGCACATAAAATACCATAACATATCACATAACCGAGATTACCAAAATAAAGTTAGACATACCATCATAATGTACCATAACATATAACATAACCAAAGTCTTTCAAAATAAAGTCAGACATATAATCAAAATTATACATAACCGAGTTTGCAACAGTGACATAAAATAGAGTTCACTGATTAGGGGCAAGCTGAAGATGTGGGCTATTATAAGCATGGTGCCGCAGCCACGTTAGCAAGGTAGTTTTATCCCCTTGCAAGCCACGAAACATGTCGCGTCCAATCTGATGCATCATCATGTTAGAACATCGGAAACAGAAGTCTTTGTCCTCAACAACCTCAGGAATCTTCAGTAAGTCAGCTACGATGTCAGTAACGTTCAGGGCATCATTCGCGGACATCTTTTGTAGAGCATCTACTCTATTCTCAGTTGCCGCAGCTATCTTACTAACCGCATCTGCTATAACCCTTGAGGTTGCTGTTTTTGTCTTTTTCCCTCTCTCTGACCCTTCAACCCTCTTTCTCTTCCCACTTCCGTCCAAAGCACGAGGTGTGGTTGTTTGAGTGTTTGTTGTCAAGGTGATTCCTTCCATATCACCTGTCACTCCCACACTACCTCCAGTACTAGGACCTATAACATCTTCCTCGCTATATCCTGATCCTTCCTCTAGGTCCATTGTGGGTCGGTAAACATCATCTTCGGCGTCATGTACTGGCAGTCGCTGTCCAGTAGACGGTGTGAACATAGTGAAGCCCGATGCCAGAACGTCCTTAAATAGTATATCCAATTCCCTGGCGAACATAAGACCTCTGTATCTATACTTTGCGTACTCTGCATTCTCCTGCACGTATCCAAGTTACCACAACAAAATTTTATTTCACTAAAATTAATAACAATACTAATAATACTAACAACAAAATTTTATTTCAGTAATTATAACAACAACAACAACAACAATTTTGTACCTGTATTTTCCTCTCCCACCACTCATCTTCTGCAATCACCATATGCCTTGCAGGGTCATATTGAATACCAGTCTCTTTTGAGAACAACTTGTCCCACACCTTCCAATCCTTCTTCAAGTTATCCCACCAATTTTTCATTTGTTTCTTGTCATATGACCTTCCCGTTTTTTCATTAAAGCCGGACAAAATATTCTTCCATCCATCCTTCGTGAATGATGATCCTAGACGTTCTTTCTTATATATTTGTTCAATACAAAGTTCGATGAAAATCCCAGTGCAACTCACATCCCATAATGCTTTATCCTTACCCTTGTTCATATTTCTATGTCGACAATTGACCATGAATGAAAAAACAGATGTCCCAAGTGAAATTAATTGAAAATTCCAGCAAGAAAGGGCAATGCATAATACACACACATATACAGAGGCATTGAAAATAACTTTGAAAATGCTACATGACAAGGAAATCCTAAAAAGGAAAAAGTGAATGTGAACGAGTCTAGGCATGCAACACTAATAATAAAGTACACAGAAGAAACTCTAAAAGGTGAAAGAATGATTTCAAAGCAAAATTATCATATAAACATACAAGTCACAAGGTAATGGCCTGTACCGTGTGATCTTATATTCTAGTTGCTCAGAAAAACCACTTCATAATATAATGCTTTTGATAGAGTATGGACAGTAATAGAACATTGTTTCAGACCAAGTCAGATATTGGAGCAAGCCCGTTTGGTTATAGAATCTCAAAACCCATAGTATATAGAGAAAAACTACGATGAAATGCAACTGACAGTTCCTTAAATCAAAGGAGATACTGCAAAAATAATAGAAGTAACATAAAAGCAAGATTTAATTAAAGGTGATAACCGAGATTAAGGCCATATCAGAGTAAAAGACATCAACAATCACAGAGAAGCATACTTGAGTCCAAATTTGGAACAGATAACGGTTGTTGAAGTTAACTCAGACAATTGAGCTTTCATTGGTTTGATTCAATGAATGGCAAACTAGGATAAAAATTGCGAGCTCCTCAAAGATAACATATCACATGAAAGGGACTTTTCGCAGATGAATAAATCTAACAACTAATAATTAAAACATATATTTACTAGTTCATTGTAGATCAGAAAACGATTCCTATTGACTTGCTTGATTTTGGCAATTTCAACAGTGAAGTATAATATGGAAAATGAAGAAGAAAAGGGAAGAGAGAAACAGAGGAGAGGCACAAAGGAAAAGAGAAACACAGAGGAATTGAGATAGAGTAATTCACTTGATTATGAATATGATCAAAAAACACTTACAAACAGAAGAATAAGCCTGACTAATATATATGCAATACTTATCCTAACACTTATATTCATAGCAAAGTTTTATATTTATATCCAAATTAGGATAACTAACTCCTCTAACTGTTATGTATTATTATACTTCTATAACAAACCAACAATTTTAAGTATAAAGTTGATCACTGGATGGTTTATGTGAAAATCAAAAGGGTAAAAAAAAACAAGTGTCAAATTTTGGTTGGAGGAACGACACAACTGGTTTGCGAAAGGCAAACAGAGAAATGAAACCACCTTGCATATAACAGAGCATATAAGTGACAAAAAGTTAAATCCAATATTCATGAAAGCGAAAAAGCTCAGTCATTTTCAAATCATAAATCTTGAGTCCTCTTGATTTAGAACATTACAGATCAGAGAACTAAATTCTCCAGATTTCATCTAAATTCTTTAGCTTTAAGAATCACAGACAATAGATACCCACGAGATGAAATTGTACAGGCGTGTTTGATATGAATATACTCAATGATGCTTAAGCATTCGACAAAAAAAAATGACGCTTAAGCATAACTAATATGACAGAACACAGGAAATCACAGAGCACAGGAAATCACAGAGCGAATGAACCACTTCACATTGCAACAATGGCATTTGTCTTAGAAAAATTATTCCATTTCGAGGAGGAAGATGATTCAATTTTCAGGAGCATGGCGTCTGGGGTGGGGTCACTTGAATAAAGAAAGAAAAAAAAACTCACTTGCAGAGAGCACAATGCCGACGGAGGAGGAGGAGAACCAGGCCGAAGATTTGAAGCAGATCCGGCTGGAGATTTTAAGCACGGAGGAGGAGACCCAAAACACACTCCCGATTGCAAGAAAGCTGAAACAGACTCACTTTGCAACCAAGCGAAACCACAGAGAAAAGCAGAGGAAGGCACAACAAATTTCGAGCAGAGCACTAGAAATCATAGAGAAGCAGATTCGGCCACCATTCGAGCTCCGGCCGCCACCCCAGCTCCGCCGCCGCACATGCCTACACCCACAGACAAGGAGATCCGGCCAACCGAAGCACAACTCGTTGGATCCACCCACCGATTCGCCCTCTACTTGGGATGTCCTTCAGACCACTTGCGAAATCCGTCACGGTCTTCCACTCAACGGCGCCGTGGGTGTGCTGTGTTCAACATAAATAGAAGAATGAGGATGAAGCTTATTTACTCTGGTCTGTGAGGCAGCTGAGAGGAGTCTTTAATATCGCCAACGGTCGCGCAGGTGAGAGGCAATTTTTGTGGAGAAGGTAGCTGAGAGATTTGAATGCCGTAATAATGATTGGCAACGGTCGCTGAGCAGCCCTCACCTCAGTTCAGAGCGTTCGGACGCTGGAGGAAGTAGCTTTGAATAGCTTCAGTTAAAAGCTCCATTTCCCTTAAAAGCTCTGCCATCCGAAATGAAATGCCAAACACACTCAAATGGGCTTTTCTAATTTTTACCCTTCAAATGGGCGTTTTTTGGACGCCACCGGGATCCCAAACAGAGCCATAAATTGGTTTTCGGTTAATAAGGATAACCGAACCGAGCAACCATTTGCTCAGCCCTATAATTGGAGAAGCCAAATGAGATAAAAAAAGCACAATGAATGAGAAAAACAAGCAACGGGAGATTGTTAATCTAGTAGGGCCTAAGGGAGTCGCTTAAAAGAGAAGGGAAGAGAACGAGGTTTGTATGTTAGGGAAGATATAAAAGTGGGTCGAAAAGGAGATCTCGTTGTTGGGCCAAAGGAGTCTTCATAGATAGATGCTAGAGGACACTTAATTGAGATACAGTTAGGCCAGAAGGCCAAGGAAGCCCAGGTCACTGCTAAATCGAATAAAATAGGCCTAGTAGATAAATTGATGGAAAGTCTCATGGAGAACTTCTTAGTAAAGCACGCCATAGATCAAATGCAAGAGGACATACCACCTGACCCAACGGACCTCATGGGCTTAGCAATGGTAAAGAAGCTGGTAATAGCCCCATGAGAGAATGTGGAAAGCACAATGGTTGATGCAGAGGAGGAACCTGAGTTAGAATAGTGTCTGTTAGGTGTGTTTGCCTTTTGATCATGTTTTTTATTAATGATTATGGTCTGGAATGTTAGAGAAGCCGATAAGAATTTCGGGCTTGCTCTTAAATAATTGAGATGACGGTTTAAACCAACCATTGTAGTCTTACAAGAGACAAGATGCAGTGGTGGGTCTGCTCAAAAAGTTATCAAAAGAATGGGCTTTCGGCATCAGATTATTGAAGAAGTGTGAGGGCTCTTAAGAGGAATTTGGATCCTCTAGGATGATAAGAATATCCAAGCTACTACCTTGGTTAAGAAGAAACAATTCATCCATTACCCCATTATCGGAATGGGAAGACAAAACTAGTGTTTCATTACAGTCTATGGTAGTCCCAAGGAAACTGACTGCAAAGAAGTATGGACAGACCTAGAGGAAATATGTAAGAGAAACAATCTCCCTTGGTTGTTGGCCGGGGACTTCAATGATATTAAAGATGTAAAATAACAGAGGGGAGGAGCCATGATATGTGAAAGGAAGTGTAAAAAATTCGGTGAGAACATCACCAAGTGTAAACTAAATTGGCTCGGAAGGCCCAAAATTTACTTGGAAGGGGCCAGTATCTCAATTTTCTAGAAGACTATATAAAAAATTGGACCAGATGCCTTATGGTAGAATGAATTTTGCGATGCTATAGTGAGAGTTGGGAGAAGACTACAATTCAACCACCATCCGTTGCTTATACAGTTGTTTAGAGATCTAATGCACGAGAAAAAGAGGCCATTCCATTTTGAGGCGGCATGACTTAAACACAAGGAGTTTAAAAAATTCCTTGGTTGGACTTGGTGTAACATGACTAAAGTGAAGGGTGAACTTGAAAGGCTTATACCACAGCTCCTGGAGTGCAACACCAACATGTTTGGAAATATTGCAAGAAGGAAGAATGAGCTACTAAATCAACTAAAAGGGATACAAAAGGCTAACCAGGATTAAAACAACAAATTCTTATAAGGCCTAGAAGTACAACTTAATGAAGGACTCCAAGAAGTGCTCGACGAAGAAGAAATTTTATAGTTTCAAAAAAAAGGCAAGATCAAGATGGTTGAATGATGGAAATCGCAACACACCTACTATCATACTAAGACAACTATACGGAGCAGGAATAGGGTCAATGCTTTGAAAGATGAGAATGATCAGTGGATAGAAGGAGAACAAGAGTTTGGCAGCTTGGTAAATTCCTACTTCCAAAAGTTGTTTAAAGAAGAAGATGAACAACGAGACACTCCTGGCCGACGGTATACCACGAGTCACTCCTGGCCGGCGGTATCATAGGAGGAATAGGCACTAGTTTGTGAAGACCTCATCAAGAAGGAAATTAAAAGGTCCATGTTCTCTATTGGGGATTAAAAGCTCCAAGGGTAGACGATTTTCTGAGTATATTTTTTAAAAAAAATTGGGAGGTGGTTAGTTCTAGTGTTATTCATTTAATTAAAGAGATATGGAGAAACCCAACAAGTGTGAAGGAAGTCAACCAAACATTGATAGCTATAATTACAAAAGTAGAATGTCTTGAGAAGGTCAATTAACTACAACCAATCGACTTGTTCGATGTGATCTACGAATGCTTAACGTAGATTATTATCTAACGATTAAAGCAAATTATGGTCAAACAAGTGTCCCCTTATCAAGTCAGTTTTGTTTATGGAAGAAACATTCATGATAATGTCATTATTGTAAATGAGATGGTGCACTCGATAAGAAAGAAGAAGGGTAAGAAAGGATTTATGGCAATTAAAGTGGACCTTAAAAAAGCTTATGACCGTATTAGTTGGGCTTATATAGAGAAGGTTCTTCAAGACATTCAAGTGCCAGGTGATATGATTGAGAGAATTAAGGGATGTGTTCATACAATAACAACCAATATCCTTTAGAATGGAGCAAAGCTAGAAGACTTCCAAACATCTAGAAGGCTTAGACAAGGAGACCTGATCTCCCTATATCTATTTGTGCTTAGAACAAAAAAACTCACCCACATCATTCTTGATAAAATGAGAGAGAAAACATGGAGAGGAATGAGAGCGGGTCTTAAGGGTCCTTTCATTTCACATATAATGTTTGCTGATGACCTTGTTCTTTTTGCAGAGGTGTCCACTAAACAAATGGAGGCAATACGTCAATGGTTGAAGGATTCTGGAGACATGTCGGGGAACAAGATTAGCAATAATAAAACTTATATATTTCTCCGAATATGAGTCAACACATAAGGACAAAAATCTACCAACAAAGTGGATTCAAGCAAGTTGAAGAATTGGGTCGTTACCTTGGTAAGGAAATATCTTACTCGAAAAGGAGAAGAGACAAGTACAAAGCAATTGTGGCAAGGGTCCATAAGAGATTACAAGGATGGCAAGCTTCAAGTCTATCTGTGGCTGAAAGGATGACTTTGGTTAAATCCGTTACAAGTGCCATGGCACTTTACCCCGATGCAGCATGGCAAACTTCCTTAAAGTATTATAGATGATATCGAACAAGCTCAGCAAAAATTTATCTAGGGAGAGAGCGAAGGGAACAGGAAAGGACATGTGGTTGCATGGAAAAAGATGTGCTGGCCTAAGAATGAAGATGGTATAGGTGAGAACTTACTTAAGGCAATGAATGAGGCTTTTTCGATTAAACTATTGTGGTGCTTGAGGACTGAACCAGAAGGCCTTCGGGTGAAGGTCTTACTTGGTAAATATGGAAGGGAGGAAGATGCTGGGGGTACACAAACAGCCAAATAGGGAGACTCACCTCTTTGGAAGGCTATTGTGTACATGTGGGAGAATTTCCAAGTAAACCTATGCATTGAACTCCCTCTAAAACATAGGGAGCCGAACCGAGTGCAATGGATGCTATAAGGAAATGGCGAGTTCACTTTGGCTAGTACGTATAACTGCTTAATTAAGGTGAATACAAGCCAAAGCAATTTGATGAATTGAAAGTACATATGGAGACTCAATGTCCTTGAATATGTCAGTGTTTTTATGTGGCTTGCGGGTCATAATTGGCTCGCTATAAAGCAAATTACTAGCAAATGGGATGAGAGTAATGGGTCCTATGTTCTGCCAACTTGGAAAAGAGGATCAACTCCACGAATTAAGGGACTGCCCAATGGTCAAAACTATCTGGAGAAGATTAGTCCCAAGAGACAAATGGGGTGGTTTCTTTGAAACACTGTGGACGGTTTGGTTTAACCAGAATCTAATATACAGAGGAAAACATGATGATGAGATTGAGTGGCCTGAGATCTTTGCTATAGGATGCTGGTTTTATGTGGAGGTGGAGAAATGCCCAAGTTCATGATGATGAGACTACAGTTCCAAGAAATGCTACCAAGGTGATTAGGATTCACTTATCTCATTACAATAAAAAATGGAGGGGAGATTCACTGCAAGAGCCAACCGAAGCGAAAGAGATGGTGACATGGGTACCTCCACCATAGGGATGGTTTAAGTTGAATGTGGATGGCGCTTGGTCTGGACAAGGTGTAGCGAGCTGCAGAGGTGTCATAAGAGGAGATTGTAGGGAATGGATTCGGGGTTTTTCAATCAAATTATCAGTAAGTGACTTTACAAAAACTGAAATCAAAGCCATTGAGGAAGGTTTGAACATATGTTGGGAATTGGGATTTAAACAAATAGTGGTCGAAAGTGATGCAATGCTAGTGGTAGAGGCTTTGAACCAGGAACCATACATTTATAGCCACAATCAAGCCTTAGATACTGTAAGAGAAATTCTTTAATAACACTAGGCAGTTCGAGTTAATCATATCAACAAAGAAGGAAACTGTTGTGCAGACAAATTAACACACTTGAGCCTGAAGCAAACCCCTCCTCAAGTTCCCCCAGGCCGCGAAGTGAAGTGAAAACTATTCTTCTTGATGGTTGTAATGGGTGATTGGGTGAAAATACCCACATAGTCTAGTTAGTTAATCTGGGCTTTGCACCTTTTGTCTCCAAAAAAAAAAAACAAAAGAAATAGTGAGAAATAGAGAGGAGGGCATTTATGTCTTTTGCCTCAAACTTTAATACTCCAGATTCTTACCAATCACCTCTTTATCCTTTTCTTTTATTAATAGATATTTTTGGATTTTTTAAGTTCAAATGGTATTTATGTTCTTTTTTTCCCTATATTAAAAGAACACTTATAAACTTAGGGAATAAAGTGAAATTTAATGCAAACTTCAAGAAGGAAATATATACTTTAGCTTTAAATTAATTATCAAATTCCTACCTTTTGCATCCCAAGAAGTATTTCAGTTTTGTTTTGGGTAATTAAATTATATCTTCTTTTTTTATGAATTAAATTATATTCTATTTAATATCTCTTTGTTTTATTGAAAAATTGTTTTGGAATTGTTTCGAAAATAAAAAATATTTCTGGTATTTGTTTTGTTAAATTATTTCAAGATATTTTCCAATTTAAATTTAACCTCAAAATAAAATTTCGAAATTTTTAAAAACTATCTTCATCCCTTTTTTTTAACCTGAAAAACTATCTTCATCCCTAATATTCGCTTTTACTAATTAGTTTTTTTTTTTTTTTTTTTGCCAACACTAATTAGTTATATTAATATCATGGCAAGTTGGTAACTGTGAACATATATCATATTTTATCTAAATAATTTGAAAATAGGGTAAAAATAATAAAAATTTAAAATAACACTAAAATATAACTATGAATATGGAAAAGAGATATATATATATATATATATATGTATGTATGTATGTATATTATCTACCTATCTATAGATATCATAATAAATATTAACGATAGAAAAACAAAATAAAAGATGACAGGATATCCGTATTTTATTTTGAAAAATTTAAAAAATAATAATATCTAAAAAGATTTGGATAGTCTCTCATCTATCTAAGATTTTTCTAAATCCGTTCCCTCCTGCAAATTAAACTCTACATATCTATAAATAGGGGTTAGACTTTAGAGAGATACCATACGAACGGAGAGTTCTGAGGTAAGCTTCTTCGTGGTCATTCTTTATTTTCTTTCCCGTTAGAATGTTTTTTTTGGTTTTTGCAATTTCATTTATTATTATTTTTCTTTAGTTTCTTTATGTTCATCATGGGGCCGATTTCCCTGTTGAATGTTTATTTGGGCTTTTAGAATTCCATTTATTTTCTCTGCAATCATTTTGTTTGTTTGGTTCTTACAATCTCATTTATTCTTTTCTTTTTCTTTATTTTCTTTGGGTTTTCTCCGTATTTTCTTAAAAAAAATTTTAAAAATTAACAATATCTAAGATTTTCTAAGTATCTCTGTTTCCCTCTATAAACAGGGGTTATTGAAGTACGAACAACCCGGCACACAGAACAAAAGAGGCAACAAAAAGAAAATTGTGAGGTAAGATTGTCACCTTAAAACTTTCTTCTTCTTAATTCATTTCTTGCTATTTATTCTCTTTTTTCCTCTTTAGTTTCTTTGGGGTGCCAATTTCTTGTTAATATATTTTGTTAATATATTTTGTCATGATATGTGCTTTCAGTTTGCTAATATTTTTGCAAGAGGATCAAGATTTAGAGATGATTATTAGGTTTGATTTGGATAGAAATAGGGGATTTCAGATTATATATATGACGTTAGAAAGATAATATTCTTGATTTGTACGTGTCATATATCCTTGGGTGACAGATAATTTTAATACGCATATTTCATTCTATTTTGTTATCTAATTAAACTCTGATTTTAAACTCTATTAAATATTATTTTGTAGGGTTAGGACTTAGGATTATGGGTACTCGAAAATTCATTGAGCTGGCACAAGGATGGAAACAACTGCAGGAAGGTATAACGAAGCTGAAGAATATTCTAGAAGGCCTACCTAATGAGAAACCTTTCACTTGTCAGGAGTACATGAACCAATACACTACAATCTACAACTTGTGTACTCAACCGCAACCATATGCATACCCTAAAGAGCTTTATGAAAAATACAAAGAGACTTTTGAAGAATACCTCAACTCTACTGTGTGGCCATCTTTAAGAGACATGTACCATGAATTCTTACTCAGAGAGTTTGTTAAAAGATGGAACAACCACAAAGTTATGACTCGATGGCTCTCACACTTCTTCCAATATCTTGAACGCACCTATATTAATAGATGTGCACTTCCTATGCTCAATGATGTTGCACTTACTTGTTTCCAAGATTTGGTCTTCAAGAAGGTACGTTCTAGGGTTACAGATGCCATTATCTCTCTAATCCGTAAAGAACGTGAGGGGGAACAGATTGATCAATCATTGCTGAAGAATGCTATTGATATATACATTGAGATTGGTGTGTATGAGAAGGATTTAGAAGTTCATATGCTTGGCGATACTTCTTCTTACTATAGAAGAAAGGCAGCAAGCTGGATTGAGGTTGACTCTTGCCCGAATTATATGCTCAAGGCCGAGGAATCCTTGAAGAGGGAGAGGTATAGAGCTGGAGAGGCTGGTTACTTACATTGCGGCACACTGAGGAAATTAGTAGAGAGAGTTCAACATGAGTTGCTGTTCACCCACGCAACTCAATTACTTGAGAAGGAGAACTCTGGTTGTGCCGTTTTGTTTAGAGATGATAAGGTGGAAGATCTATCTAGAATGTACAGATTATTTCATGAAATATCTAAAGGTTTGCATCTTGTTGCTAATGTATTCAAGAAGCATGTTATAGGCGAGGGTACATCATTGGTCCAGCAGGTTGAAGAAGCTTATAGCAGTCAAGCAGCAAATAAATCTGGTGGTCATGAACAAGCTATTATTGTTGGAAAATTCATTGAGCTTCATGACAGGTATATGGGATATGTTAAGGGTGGCTTTATGAATAACAATATCCTCCACAAGGCATTGAAAGAAGCATTTGAAGTATTGTGTAACAAAAGCGTCTCTGGCATTTCATGTTCAGAACTTGTCTCCACATTCTGTGACAATATTCTTAAGAAGGGTGGTGGTAGTGAGAAACTGAGTGATGAGGCAATAGATGAAACCCTAGAGAAGGTGCTCTACCTTCTTATGTATCACTGTGATAAGGATCTGTTTGCTGAGTTTTATCGGAAAAAGCTCACTCGCCGGCTACTTTACGATCGGAGCGCAAATGAGGATCATGAGAAAAATTTTCTGGGCAAACTGAAGCAGCAATTTGGTGCAAATTACACTTCAAAGATGGAGGGGATGATGACAGACTTGGCCATAGCTAAGGATACTCAAAGAAGCTTTGAGGAGTATCTTCATGAAAATCCACTTTTGAAACCTGGGATTGACTTGTCAGTATCTGTTCTTACCACTGGATTTTGGCCTACTTATAGGTCTTGTTCCCTAAAACTCCCTTCAGAGATGGTCAAGTGTGTGGAAGTTTTCAATGGGTATTATGCATCAAAAACACAACACAGGAAGCTCTCATGGGTTTTCTCTTTGGGAACCTGCAACATCTATGGAAAATTTCAACAAAAAACCATTGAACTGATAGTTTCAACTTATCAAGCTGCAACTCTTTTGTTATTCAACAACTCAGAAAGATTGAGTTTCTCAGAGATAATGACTCAGTTAGACTTAGACCATGAGGATCTAGTTCGTATACTTCATTCTTTGTCTTGTGCAAAATATAAGATACTTTCTAAGGAGCCAAACACAAAAACTATCTCTCAGAATGACATGTTTGAATTCAACTCAAGATTCACAGATCGAATGAGGAGGATCAAGATCCCTCTTCCACCGAATGATGACAGGAAAAAGGTGGTAGAAGATGTTGACAAAGATAGAAAATTTGCTATTGATGCTGCGATTGTGAGGATTATGAAGAGTAGAAAAGTTTTGGGGCATCAACAACTGGTTTTGCAATGTGTTGAGATGTTGAGTTGTACTTTTAAGCCTAACCCTAAAGTAATCAAGATGCGAATTGACAATCTCATCAGTCAAGACTATTTAGAAAGGGATGCAGATGACTCCAACATCTATAAATATTTGGCTTGATCAACACCATTCATGTTTATAGTATTTTTATATTTCCTTTTTTTGAACTTGTATATTTTTATATTTACTTATGGTATAGCTATCTTAAGTTTTGAAATTTACATATAATTGTACTTGACTAGCTTTTCTTGATAAATATTTGAGTATTTGATTGCTTTTTTTTTCCTTAGAAAGAAAATATTTCCCTTCACTCTCCTCTTTTTTAAATAAATATTAATTATCAATATCTCTCACTACCTTTACACAAATCGAAAAAATATTTAATGCCCTTTTTAATTGGTGTCTTATAAAAAACACAGGAGGGAGTACCATATTTATAAAATCTACTGGGAGCTTTTAATGGTTTGATATTTTTTGAGTTGCGTTTAAAAAAAAAAATTAAGGAGTTGGATTAAAAGTTGTTAATTAATTTTTTTACCCTTTTATCTTATATCTTACCTTAGTTGAAATTTTTCCGTTTTCAAAAAAAAAAAAATATCTTAAAATTTTAGAACTCCAATTCTTTAATTTTTTGCCTTTTTTCTGTCACCATCGTCATCGCATCGCTTTCTTCTTTCTTTGTTTCGCACTGTCTTTCCTTTTATTCCAGTTTACACGTCTTTTTTTTTTTTTTTTTAATTTTCTATCCTCACAAATAGACTGAATAAAGCTTTTGTAATTAAAGATCTAAAATTTTCTACTCCCTCTGATCCTAATTATAAGATAAAATTGACTTTTTAGAGAAATTAAAGAAGTCAATTAAATTGCTTGAGAGTATTTATATTTTTATTTTTTCTCCAAACTAATTAATTTGACTAATAAATTAATATATAATCTAAGGATACTAAAAATATAAATATTCTAAAGTAATTTAATTGGCTTCATTAATTTCTCCAAAAAAGTCAACTTTATCTTATAATTAGGACTGAAGGAAGTATTACCTAAGGAAACGCTAATTACCCCCCAACAACACACATGACATTTCTGCTAAATATATTCCTAATAAACTTCAATCATTAATAAGCATTTGGAAGCGAGGAATCATAGGAAAAATTCCATATCATATATCATGAAACCAATGAATTTTTTTTTTTTTAAAAAAAAAACCCACCTCAGCAGCCATCTTTACCTCTAACATTCGCTTTTGCTCATTAGAATACATTGGCAGCCGAGTACCCCATATTTTATCTAAATATTTTGAAAATATGGTAAAAATAATAAAAATTTAAATTAACACTAAAACATAAATATAAATACAAAATCAAAAGGGGATGAGGGCAGTGGGGACCAAATCAATTGGGGTTATCCATTTTAAAGTAAACACATAAATATATCAATTGGATTTAAAATTATATTATATATTGTACCAAAAAATTATATTATATATACATATACATACACACATATATTGTCTCCTAATCTAGATGTCAGAATAAAAATAAATGGTAGAAAAAAAATTAAAGATGGCAGGATATCGTATTTTATTAAAATATTAAAAAGATAATAATATCTAAAATTATTTGGATAATCTTTCATCTAAGATTTGTTTTTAAATCTCTTTTCCTCCTGCAAACTAAACTCTAAATTATCTATAAATAAGGGTTATTAGACTGTACGAGTTTCCCAGAAAAATCAAAGTTGTGAAAAGCGAATTGTAGAGTTTTTAAAAGTGACGGTACGATTTTATAATTTTTTTTCTTTGATAGCTTCTTATTCCTCTGTAACCCTAAGCTCGGGTCAACATTTTTCCATCTACCATGTCCATCCAGATGAGCTTTCTCCATTATGAATTGTCTTGTTCCTTTCACATATTCTTTAACTTAAGTGTCAAGCTTGAGGCCAAGCTGAAATCTATATTCAAAAACTTGTTTAAAAATTGTTTCTAAATAGGCTTAGAAACATAAATTTTTAGCCTCTAAATAATCTAGTACTTGTTTGGGATCATGTTTGAGACCTCTAAAAGTATTTATTCACACAAACCGAAATAAAATATCTCTCACATACTTTCTTCGTATACTGTAAATTACGATTAAAAAACTGTTTTTAAATATTCCAATCACTATTTTTTTTTTTGAATAATCCTGGAAACAATGCAATATAGTAATTCAAAAAGCAATACAAAAACTAGCCTACTCTTCTTTCATCATCATCCACCTCTTGTTGGGGAGGTGGTGGATGATCAAAGATATAAAAATTACATGTGATACTATGAGCCAATTTAGCAAGTCTATTAGCAATAATAAGATCCTCTCAGGGGATATTTACCAACTTAATCTGCCACTCCCTATTAATAAGAGCTTTAATCTCTCCAACAAGATCCCTAAATGGATACTCTAAATCACATCTTCTGATCACAAGATTAAGGACCTTAATACAATCCAAGAATAGACAAACCTTACGAATACCCTTTACACGTGCACTTGTAAAAGCGGATGGCTTACAATACAAAACAGATTTTTTTTTAAAAAAAAAAAGGAGGGAAAAATATAAAATTGGCGAAAATGAGCTTCTGAAACCCGATTGTTTGCACAAGACAAAATAGGACACCTCCTTTTTTCAGGAAAAAGAAAGGCAAAACGGAAACGTTCAGTCAAAAAGAAAAATGTGGGGCTAAGAGCTTGGGTGTAATAATGGAAATTAGAAGCCCAACCCTCCGATAATTTTCACCCCTGGGAAGCCCACTTTGTTCCCACCTGTTAGATGGGGATAATTTATATCAATCTAATAATCTATCTTGAGATATAGACGAGTCCAAACTTTCTTCTTGCTTGACTTTTCAAGCTGAACATCATTGACTCCTCTTAATCCCTTCACTCTTGTGCGTTTCTTTCTTAAAACTGGTTCTTCTGGCAAAACAGGGGTTTAACCTCCTCTTCTTCGTCTGTACCAAGTGGAAATGAAAGAAACGATAGTGTTATATCCAGCTCCAAGTTTTGCTCACTTGGTCTCCATGGTAGAACTTGGAAAGCTTATCTTGCAACACCAACCCCACTTATCCATAATCATCTTGGTCCCATCTATGCCTGCTCATCATTCTACTTCTTCTTCTTCATCATACATAACTGATCTCTCTGTAACTGAAATTCCCATTTCTTTCATCTATCTCCCATCCCTCCAAGTTTCAGTCTTTGATTCTGTCGCCATGAATGCTCTTAATGTTCTTGGTGCTCTGAAAAATTTATCTTCTTCTTTAACTATTTTGGCTCTTGTGACCTCTGCTCCTCATGAAAACTTGAATACCCACATCCCCATATTCTGTTACTTCACTTCAGGTGCTTCTGCTTTGGCTTTCTTCCTCTACTTACCTACCTTCCATAACCAAACCACTAAAAGCTTCAAAGATCTCAATGAGACTGATCCTTTGGATTTTCCTGGTTTGCCTTTTCTTACTGCTTCTTATGCCCCTGAACCTCTGCTAAATAGAGAGAGCAACTCCTATAACTTTTTTCTTAGTTTCGCTTCTTCTCTTCTGAAATCCAAGGGAGTGATTGTGAACACCTTCAATTTTCTTGAAGCCCGTGCAGTTGAAGCTATGAAAGGTGGTTTTTGTGCCCCAAATGATCAAACCCCACCAATTTTCTGCATTGGTCCATTGATTACGAGTGCCAGAGATCATGCTATTACCAGCTCCAATTCCGATGATGAAAAGTCTAGTTGCTTAGCATGGCTAGATAAACAGCCAAGTAAAAGTGTTGTGTTCTTGTGCTTTGGAAGCAAGGGTGTGTTCTGTGAAGCTCAGATAAAAGAAATAGCTATTGGTTTAGAAAGGAGCAACCATAGATTCTTGTGGGTAGTGAAAAGTCCTCTGGGTCCGGAAACAGAGCCCAAATTGGAGCAACTTTTACCAGATGGGTTTTTAGAGAGAACCAAAGAGAAAGGTCTAGTTGTGAAGTCATGGGCCCCACAGAATGCGATTCTGAGGCATGAATCAGTGGGTGGTTTTGTGACTCACTGTGGTTGGAACTCAGTGTTGGAAGCAGTGAGCTATGGAGTACCAATGGTAGCTTGGCCATTGTACGCAGAACAGAGTATGAACTGTGTGATCTTGGTGAAGGAGATGAGAGTGGCGATACCTATAATAAGAAGCAGAGAAGGGTTAGCGGGTGGAGAGGAGGTGGAGAGAAGAGTGAGGGAATTGATGGAATGTGAAGAAGGGAAGATTGTGAGAGAGAGGAGCTTGGAGATGAAAGCCATGGCTATGGCTGCTTGGTCTTCAGGTGGGTCATCTTCAACTGCGTTTGGTGATTTGGTAAGCTCTTGGAAGCATGGTTGACTAAGAAGTCTTCTCTGAATTTGTTCAAATTCATCATGTGGTGATTGGAATAGCGATTGATAATTGCGTATGTTATGATATTATTTTTTATAAAAATCAAATTATGTAATATAATCTATGTTTGGATTGACGATTATCAATTGAACTTTTGGAAAAATAAAATTTGTTTGGATTGGTTTAAGTATAATGGCTTTTGTAATAATGGTAAGAGAGAGTGGGTGGAAAAAATATTTAAAAAATAAAGTAAATATTTAAAAATTAATTTAAAATATTAGGTGCTACTGGAAAAATATTTTAGAGTGGGTGGAAATCAATAAATCAATGTTCTAAGTTTTTTGTGCTCTTTACTACTAAAAAAAATACATTAAAGGTAAAATTGTAGTCATTCTCCTAAAACTGAGTATAATTGAAAAATTATTTTAAAAAGTTAAAAGCACAAAAAAAATATTTTAGAGTAATTTTTGGAGGTGAAAAAGTACATTAAAGGTAAAATTACAATCAGTCTAATAACATACTGGGTACAATTGAAAAAATATTTTAAGAGGTTAAAAACAACAAAAAAATATTTTAAGGGGTTAAAAACACTCAAAAAATATTTTTTTAGTGGGTACAACTAGAAAGTGGGTAAAATTGCAATCAGTCTGATAGAACATTAGGTAGTGGGTATAACTAGAAAAATATTTTAAGGGGTTAAAAACATTCAAAAAATAATTTTTGATACTACATACTATTTAAAAAACATTTTATGGGAAAAATCAATATCATATAACTAATTTCCAGACAACTCAATCTAACTTAAAATGTCATTAGCTTTTAACAAAAGCTCTATTTTCTAACTTCTCCCAATTAAGCTTTCACCAATTGGCCTTTGGCAAAAGCTCAATTGCCAATTGGCCTATCCAAACACTCAAATTTAAGTTCTCAATTGACAATTAAACTTATGATATTCAATTGGGCTTAAAGGAAATCTCCAAACACACTATATTTTCCGATGACCAATCGTCAAAGGGGGTCTTAGTAGGAAAAGAGAGATTAGCACAACAGAATTATGAGATGTTTGCTTTCACTTTATGTAAATTAAACGAAAACCATCGATCTTATAAAAGAAATTATACATTGTCGAATCTTTAGAAATAAAAGAAATCTTAACCCCGAAAAACAAAGGAAATTATTCCCCTCCGGTCCTATTAGACCTGATTTTTTTTTTTTGTGCAAAAATTAAAGGAGCTAAATAAATTATATAATTATATTATATGTTACGTATCACTAGATTATATATTATTTTATAGATCAAGTAAATTAATTTGAAAAAAATAAAAATATGAATACTTTAAAGTAATTAATCAATTCAGTCTTATATTTAGAACTCAAAATAGTGCCTTAGAATGAAGTCAAAAAACATTGGAAAATCATTTGCTTGGGAGTAATGAATATAATTTATAATGCGTTTAATCCTTTAAATTTTGGAAAAATTTTAATTAAATCCATTTGAAATACTAAAAATCAAACTCACGCCTACACGTTAAACAAATTCTTAATAAGGTCAAGAGACTTAATTAAGAATTTTTGAATTTTGTTCAAAAACCAAAATACCCTTATGTGTTGCAAAATAGTATAGGTAAATTCTCAAATCCTCTTAAAGAATCGGGCCCATTTGGATCGAAGGAAGTGGGAAGGGAAAATTGAATTTTCTCACTGACGACTGTGGTTTGGTTCGTCATTTTCCACCGAAAATATTTTCCCATGGGCGCCCATTTTCTGCGTTTAAATGAAAATGGGTTCTCACAAAAAATGGTGGGAACCCATTTTCCAGCACCTAAGGTAAATGGCCAGAGACCGAAATGCTCCTAATGTGATGGTGGATTTGATATAAAGAGATAAAGGAACTGAGGGTAATTCACACAGTCGGACTTGGAGAAAACGGAGGGAGATGAAGAATAGAAAGGCCGAGTGGCTTTTTCGGGTGATGACATGGCATCTGATCATTCCCGAAGAACAGGTGGGTTCCTTCTTCTTTATCGATATGGTTGTTGTGTTCTTGTTTGCGTTGAATGTGATGCACCCATTGTCCCATTGTTTCTAATAAAGTATATGCGAATTTCAGGAGCAAAAGAGGCTTAACAGAAGAGAAATTTGAGGAAAATTGTAGAGAGAAAAACAGATGAGAGGGAGAGAGAGGGAGAGACAGCCCCGATGTGTGAGTAAGAGAATAAGAGAAAGACATGACAATTGTAAAAGTATTAAAATTTACTTTATTGAACTTTCAGAGCTATGAACACTCATTCGCTAGAAATCTGAGCAGAGGGAGGTGGTGGAAATTCCATAGATGGGAGAAAATTTGGTGAAGTATTGGCTGAACATGAAGTACCCATGTGATGAACGTGGCTAAATATGTGATATTCCACACAAAGGAAGTGGTGTTGACCATATACGATTGATAGTTGCACAATTGGTGGGAATAAAGTTAGATAATTATCATGTAATCATGACGTACCCATGAGCAAAATAAGACCATAGAAAGTAGTTGTGACTACTTGCAGGTGATGAGTGCGTAATAACTAAGAGTAAATTTATTTTATTCGTGCATACCCATAAGCCACCCATTACACACATGTGATTAAATTTATTTTCATTCATTCATGTATGACCACAAGCGACTGATGGATATCTTATAGTTATTGCTATATTACGTTATGAGAAAACAAAGGAAAACAGAGTTCTTTCTTCCACGTTTTTACTACGTACAACCTATGATGGTTAAGCCGTGATTATACGGGAATTATTTGAAGTGATTTATGACAATGTGTTGGCCATGGAGTGTATATAGTTAGAGGAGCTAAAATGAAAATAGAGACCTTAAAATAATATTTTTAAAACGCCTTTAAATAATATTTTTTTAAACACAAATTTTTCTACAAATCAATTTTCTTTCCTAATACCAACGAAACACCTCTGTGATAAAATATTTTCCATTTCTTTCTATTTCATTCCAACCTTTTCCTTTCTATTCTTTATCTTTTCTTGGAAATTAGGAAATTGGCTTTGCAAGTCAAAGAGACGCTGGCAAGCACCAAATGGGGTTAGCCATGGGAGGATGAGTTCTGCCCATTGGAGTTGAGGTCTTTTGTCGCTTTCCACTTCTTAATTGGACTTTTTTTATTTCGAAACGGGTTCCAACAATCCAACATCAGAAGCAAATCCCCCCTACATAGCATCCGGTAATCATACATGAAGGGGGAATTCGGCAGACTTAACAACTGAACCGTCAAATAACAGGAAGGCGCACAAAGTAACTAATAAAAAATCCCCATAATATGTTTTTACAATTACCATTTTGAGGGAGGTTTTTGTGCGTTTGGATGGAGATAAAAGTGAGAAAAAAAAATAGGAAGAGAAAAAATATTAGAGAAAAAAAAACTTTCTAAAATGATAAAATAATTTATTATTTTTAAGAGTTTCCCCTCCTAATATTCTTTTCCTCTAATTTTCTCTTCATCTTCATGGATTACTTTACCTTTCCATCTCAGGTGTAGACTGTCCGTATTGCCGCGCGTTTTCTTCTGGGATTTTCAAACAGTATCAAATTCTCAAAAAACATATTAAATTGTGTATGACCCACATTCTTTGTCCTAAGAATATATAGAGCTAGCATTCGACCTTCTCCCCTTCAAATTCCCCAGCTTAATTTCTACTGAGGATAATTAAAATTATGTTTGGAATATTTTATTTTTAGGAAATAAATACTTATTACGTAAGTCGAAACAAAACTCCTCTAACATATTTACCTTGTATACCGTAAATCACGAATTATAAACATTTATCAGTAAAAAATAAGCTATCCCAAACCAATACTAATTAGATTTGCATAATCCATTCATCATCGCGGTACATAAACGTGTTTAAAGAGTCCAGAATTCCAGATAAACGGATTGGTGCCGATTATTGGAATTAGGAGCGTCACAATAATGAAGGATTGAATTAGGGTTGAAATATTGAGAAAATTTTAATTAAATGGAGTTGAAATAAAATGATGCATTTTGGTCTTTTAATAACATCTAAAAATTTATAATTAGACCTCTTAACCTTATTAAGAATTTGTTTAAAATGAAAACCTGAATCTAGATTTTGGTATTTCAAATGAATTTAATCGGGATTTACCCTTTAGTTTACATATATTTCAATTTAGTTCCTTGAATTATAAAATATATTTTCAATCTCTTAACATAATTAATCTTATTAGCAAAAAATGATAATAGTGACTCTAATTAAATACTGACAAATTATGTTTAAAAGTTAATCCTTTAATATAATAGTTTTTATATTTTAAAAGATAAGTTGTTGGGTGTTCATATCAGAGTCACCCGACAATGTGATTATTAGGTTTTATTTTAATTATTTTTAAATTTACAAATTTTTAAATTAAAAATTAATATGTCAATAATCATTTATAGAGATCATTTAGGCTCTGTTTGGTTGGAAGTTTTTCTAGGTGAGGGTAGGAGAGGTGAGGTACAAAGAGATGAGATAGCTGTTTGGTTCAAAAATTGAAGGGGAGGGGAGGAGTGAAATTTTTGTCTTTTTCTGGTCCCCTCCCCCATCTCTCACCCCTCCAAAATTGGGGTTTATGGGAGGGGAGAGAAATTTTGCTCCATCATTAGACAAATTTACCCATAGAGTTCTTTTGATATTTCTAAAGAAAACGAAACAGAGAACACGGAGCTCAAAACGAAATAGTTCCAGAGGACATTCAAGCCATATACTATTATGTTAATATATATATCTGATAATTATTATATAATATTGTTTACATCATATTTTTTATTTACCAATGCTTGGAGAGTCTTATTTTATATATATCATTGTTAGAATAATAATTTTATAAATACATTGTGAAAGAAGTGTATATAATTGTTAGAATAATTATTTTATAAATAATAATTTTACAAATAACTATTATTAATAAATACATTATTAAAAAAGAAAGAAAATATGTAGAAGGGCATTTTTGTCCACTTATAATTAATTCACCTAACCTAACTTCCTGAACCAAACAAGACACCAAACCTCACCTACCCTCTTCTTGAACCAAACAATATTATAACCTCCCTTAACCTAACCTAAATAAACCTAACTTAACCTAACTTATGTTGAACCAAACAAAGCCTTAAGCTCATTCAGTAAACATTTTTTTAATATGATAGAGTTTTCTTTTTTTAAAGCTTAAAGCGTAAAGAATTTTTATTTATTCTAATAAGTGCATAAAGTGAACATTTTTTTGTTACACTACAAGTGTTAAAATTACATAAATGAAATTCATGAATTTAAGGAATTCAACTGAAAATTAATGCAAATTTAAATAAAACGTAGGCACTGAATCATGAGAAGACTAATTAATTCGTAAAATGGGAGAAAAAAAATTAGTTTTTTTTTTCCCTTGTATATGTAATATATATAACGTTAAAATAATTATCCGAAATAAGAGAGGAAAAATTGAACGGTGAACGTGGTTTCCACGAGGACCCTGATCCTCCAAGCTTCTGAAGCTACAGAAGAACCAAGATAATGCGACCAAAAATAAACAAGAACCACCACAAAAGATAAAGCGCTTAACAACACAATGCCACGTGGCATCACTCTACGTCTCACAATCTTGCTCACATATAGCCACAAACCCATCGCAAAACCCATTATCTCTAGCACAAGAAGCACCACCACCACCAGTGTCTCTCTACTCTCTAGCTAGAGCTTGTCCACAATGGCAACTTCTGCCACCGGCGCTGTCGTAAGCAGCTCCTTCTTCGGGAGACACGCCACCACAAGCCTCCGGTCGGCGCCTAAGCTTCAGGCTATGTTCCGCGTCGGAACAAGGAAGGGAGGCCTCCGCCGCGGCAGCATCGGAGGCCCCGTGACTTGTATGGCGGCTTTCAAGGTGAAGGTGATAACTCCGGAGGGGCCAAAGGAATTCGAATGTCCCGATGATGTTTACATTCTGGACCAAGCTGAGGAAGTTGGAATCGATCTTCCGTACTCGTGCAGAGCAGGGTCGTGTTCCTCGTGCGCCGGAAAATTGGTGGCAGGAAAGCTTGACCAGTCAGATCAAAGCTTCCTCGACGACGATCAGATTGACGAAGGTTGGGTTCTTACCTGTGCGGCTTACCCGAGATCTGATGTTGTGATTGAGACCCACAAGGAGGAGGAACTCACCGCTTAATTCAGCATTTTTGTTACCTTCTGGATTAATTTCCTTTCATGTTAGTATGGATGAATCGTTGATGAATATATATGTATTGATATGATGTTGCCTTGTTTTGTGACGTTGATTAACAGTTATCTGGTAGTTTGTGGCTGTGATTCTGCATGATCGGTGAATAATAATGTCATTATTACATATCTGCTTCTGCTGCTAATTTAGCTACCTGTTTTTATACTATAGAGACTGAGCCGTAATTATATCACAATATATCGTCGGGTGATTTTAATGAAGTCATAATTATGAAATTTAGCTGGCTCTTTTAATAACTTAGAGATTGGGCAATTTGATCACAATATATCTTCAATAAAGTGATTGTAATGAAATTTAGTTTTGAACTATGGTCGAATAAATTGTATGCATGAGAATAGAAGGCACGCTACTCCAAGTAATGCATATTGAATTGAATCTGCGTTAATGAGCATCTCTTCAAACATTTTTTTCATTTTCGAAAATGATACATTTCTCGTCAAAGTGACTAAATGGACGTTAAACGGCCATCATGACTGTATTTTATAGGGAAAGAAAAAGATGAAGACTACTCCCTCCGGTTTATATTATAATAGATGGCAATTTAATTAATTCAGGAAAGATAAAAAATGACATATAATTTATTAAATATGTCATAAATTAAAAACTTTTTCTACTTTTAAGCTTATTGAAAAATATGTTTGAAAATTCAATGAGTGGGTAAAATTAAAAATAAACGTTAATTATAGGGACAAAACTGAAAAATAAACATTAATTATCTTGCAAACAACTTTCTCCTCTAGTTCAAAATATAAGAGCCAACCTCGTGATGGGGTGTGGTTTCTTTTATAAAACTCACTTTACTTTTGTCTATGCATTTAATGTTTTTTTATCCAAATTTGTCACATTCTCTTTCATCATTCTTCTCCCGTACATTCTTTTTCTTTTTCTTTTTCTTTTCCCTATTTGTTATCTCTTTTACTTATTTCTTTAATAAGTAATGGTATATTGGGAAAAGAAAGTGAATATCTTACCTATTTATTGTTTTTAACTATTTTTAACTAATTTTTTGATAAATATAAAATAGGTATTTGGCTCTTATATTTTGGCGTTCAGCTTCTCTCTCTGACACTCCCATCCATTGCCTCTACTTTGCTTAGAAACAACGTCGTTTTGTGTCTTGCTATTAGATCCCCACCCATCATTTTCCTCTCTTTTACATAAAACTACACCGTTTTGGATGTTAAAAAGGGAGGTTGGCCTATTTTATTTTTTTAAAAATAACATTTAGCACCTTGAAGTATTTTTTGAGTGCATCCAGTACTCTAAAAAATTTTTTGATGCATTGATCACCCTTAAATATTTTTTCAATTGTAACTACTGTCTACCAAATTATACTCTGAAGTATTTTTTCAATAACATTCAGTATCATAAATGAATTTTTAGCTCACTCAACACCTTAAATAATTTTTTTAATAACACCTAGAATCCTAAATTTTTTTTTTTTTTTTTTTTTTGCATCTAATCCTCTGAAATATTTTTTTTTCATCAACACTTTACATGTTAAGTTTAGACTGCTCGTTGCAATTAGAAAAATATTTTAAAGTGTTGAATATACAAAAATTATTTTAGGATACTAGATGTCATTGAAAAGATACTTCAGGATGCTAAATCTTATTTTTTAAAAAAAGAAAAAGGGGCCAAATCCCTTATTTTACACCTAAAACGGTGTAGTTTTAGGTGAAGGAGAGGAAAGGGATGGGTGGAGATCTAATACCATGACACAAAACGGCGTCGTTTCTGAGTAAAGGAGAGGTAACGGATGGGAGCGCTAGGGAGAGAAGTTGAACCCTATATTTTGAACCAGAGAGAGTATATTTTAGACCAACCTACTCTTCTAGAAATGTTCTACTTTACTTGGAAAAAAAAAAAAAAACAGAGAAATATTGTAAAGCTAGCACATCAACTTTATAGAGCTTCCGAAGATTCCAGTTACAAGCTTCCTTCAGCCAGCTAATCTCTACAGTCCCCCCCCCCCCCCCCCCCCAAAAACCAAAAAAAAAAGCTACTTTTCCCATGAAACTTGCCATTTTCGTTGTGAAGGTAGAACAGGAATGTTTAATTCCGTAAACCAACACGCAGCTCAGAGTTCAGGTCATTATGATCATGCAACATGTTACCTTGTTCGATGCACAAAAGCTCCCTACAAGACTTCCACGTTATCTTTAATAATTTATCTTACTCTTTTTATATTTAATATAAAACATATTTATCTAATTTGACTAGATTAAGGAATTTAGTAAAGTTAGTTAATATGACATGCATTTTCTGAAACACCCTAGCCACCTTCCTTGATTCCCTCCAAACCTTTCCTCCTTGATTATTGTTGAGGAAACATTAACAGGGATAAATTAAAAAAAGATTAATAAATATGAAAACCTTGTCTTATATTGAAGACAAAAATCAACTCCCTAAACATGTCTTATATTAAGGATAAAGGGGGTAGCATTTCAATCAACACACGAATTTAAGACTTGCAACAAAATTAAATTAAGTGATTGTTCAAAGGTTTTAACAACCTCCTTTTTGTTCCTTTATTTTTTTTCTTTTTTTAGCAAATTACTAGATCACATCAACACTCAAAACAAAGGAGCGCAAATATAAGGTTAACACAATGATGTTTTTTTTTTCCTTTTTGGGTTAAAAGGCGATTTTGGCTCAAAAGTTTTCACCTAGAAGGGTTAGAAAATGACCAATTTTGCCCTGACCATTATTCTGGTTAATTTTAACCGTTAGTTGACCAAATATGCTAAGATGACAATTCACATTTCATTTTGTTAAAGTACAAATTTGCCTCGAAAGTTCATATGTCATCTACTTTATTTTTTTCTAAGTTTAAAATTTCTGGGGCAAATTCGCACCTTAACAAACATTACATGGATGACATATAGACGAACTAACATATTTTGCTAATTAACAGTTAAAATTAACTAAGATAACTATCAGAAAAAAAAAATTGCTTTCTTTTTGATATTTTCAAAGCAAAATTACTCTTTGAAAAACTTTCAAAGATAAAATTATCCCTCAGTAAAAACCTATAAGGCAAAATTACCCATTAACATCATTTTTTTAGAATGCCACTTGGCTTGTATAAACCAATAAGTTAAATATTAATAGGAATGCCAATAACCTTGGTGGGATGATAGCTTTCATGCAACTGAAAGGTTACATGTTTGATCGTGTTTGTAATCTCATGCCCATTAGTTCTGATCCTATTTGTAATCTCATGCCTATTAGTGTTAGCTTCTCTAATTCAAAAAACCAAAAAAACAAATCATGGGAGTGGGATACACCAGCGTCGACTAAATTTCTCCATAGATATCATTATTGCAATTACTGCTTTAAGGTAAAAGCAGCCGTGTAGGTTTCCCAAGTCACGAAACCCAAATAACAATTCTTATGACAAAAACTAAAGCTCTACATACAAGCAGAGGCTTTTTCTTACAATTTTACTATACGTTTCTCCTATCCTCTTTTCTATTCCATCCACAAATAGTGCAGTGCTTAAACTTGACTTGGTAAAATCAATACTTGATTGTCAAGTAGCACATGACAGAAAGAAATTATATGCATTATACGACCAAAACAAGACCCCATTGCCTTTGAAGGGTGAGAGGGAATTTTGTTCACCGAAACAAGGGCAATATTCCCCACTGGTGCAGAAACCCCTGGCCGGTAGTGACTTCTAAAAACAACAGAAGAAGCACGGCCAGCATCGCTGCTCTTCCATTCCATGTTTCGGCACTTCTTGTCCAACCCCATTCCCATACCATTACCGGTGGCGGTAGCTCCCGACGTTGAGAGTCATATGCTGCCAATAACTCTTCTACACTTCCCAGGGGAACCAAAGACTGGCCAAGAAATCAGATTTTCAATTACATCACAAGTTCAAGGCATGCATGCAGCTGACAATTTGATAATGTCAGATCAAATTTTCTTGATTCAATATTTTAAGACGATGGCAGAACATTTTAGTGGAGATTACAAAGTATAGGAGTGAAATGAGAATGTGTACCTGCCGTGCTTCAAGATTTGAAACTGCCATGGCACCGACATATGGGAGAGATTCAATTACAGCATCTGCCAAATCTGAAATGAAGGTGGGTTCACATCCTAGAGCAGGAACACGGCCCCAGTTTTTTATGCCAGATTCTAGAGCCAATTCTTTGTATTCAACATCAATTTCTTCTAGTGTTTCAATGTGCTCACTGACAAAGCTGTGAATATAGCACATAAATGACAGGAAAGAGTGAGATACAGAAAGAAGCCAGAAAGTATAAAGATAGGAGTAAGGTAATCTTAAAAAAAAGAAGGCTAATATTACCTAATTGGCACAGCCAGCAGACTTTTCACTCCCTTCTTTCCAAGATCAATTATCGTCTCATCCGTATAAGGTTTTAACCATTCCACTGGTCCAACTCTACTCTATAACAATGATTACACTTTAATATCAGTGTCACAAATCATGCTTTGAGGGTAGGATAACATTGATAGGTCGACAAATAGACTACTCAGGAAGAGATAAATCTATCTGCACCACCTAACTTTGTTGAGAAATTTAATATTATACAAGAAAGCTGCACTGAGTAGTATTTGCAGGGTCCTGAGATTATTCTCCAAAAGGTAGTCAGGTAGATTACTTGCAAAGAGCTTTCCACATGTAATAATAACTACATTATGTTAAAAGTTAGAAAATCATCGCACAAGATTATTCATTCAGAAAATAGCTTCCAATCATGAGTCCAATTGAGACTACATATAAGAAAAGTAATACAAAGCATAACAAGAAACAACAAGAATTGGATTAACCTTTTGCTCTAGAAACAATAAGAAACAATTGCTCTAGCATTATTCCCATTCTTATAGTTAGAAATTAGAATCTCCATACCATATTTCATATATTTAAATATATTGCTGGCCATGAAACATGCAACATTTCATAGTATAATCCAATACTGCCTATTGGTTTATATGAAACCAGAATTACAAGAAATCAAATAACCCAACAAATTACCTGATAAGCAAGGGTATAGGAATTAGTTATGTTCCTTTTCTCAAGTTCTTCCATAATCAAATCCACACATTCCTCCATCTCTGCCTTGTATGGGTCGCCAGCCTCTTCCACATATGCAAGTGGTACTCCATGCGCACTAAAGAATATCACGACCTGTTATCAGAATTCCAATTACTAAGGAAAATAGGCATACAGATAGAAAATTGAATGACTACCAAGCACAAGTATGAGAAGAATTCTTCAGGAAAAACTTGAACGATAACATAAGAAAGTAAGAGAACAACCATATTTTGTTGATAGGCGCAATTTTTTCTCATTAAAACAAATCAAAAAGGTTAGCACAGTGCATTTCATACAGAAGGTCAAGTAAAGAAGCATGTTATGTCACAGTTGATACTGTTATCAGTTACCAGAATTGCTGTTATGAGTTACTAGTACGACTGTTATTTTACCCAGACATAGATGACATCAACTACAAAAATTATGCTGTCATTATTTCAATAAAATGAGGAAGGTAACAGAAAAAAAATTCATTATACCCAGACATAACTAAGATGTTGACTCCATAAAACATGCTGTCATTATTTCAGTAATGAGAATGCTCACAGAAAAAAATATCACTGTTCACCAAAGCATGACTAAGATGTTGATACATAAATTATGCTATAAATATTTCAATAAAATATGAGAATGATAACAGAAAGTATACCACAGAACAAAATCCTTTCATCTGGATCACTAGATCATAAAAGATGCCGTACCTCCTTTGGGTTGTCAAAACCTTTTAATTCGTTTTCAATCAAATTAGCCATGGCCTTTATGTATCCTTCACGTTGGTACCAGGAAGGTATTACTGTGTGCTGCATGTTGACTAGATACTCATCCTCACTGAAGAATGGTTTAATATTTAAGAATTTGCCATTATAACAGAATGTCAGTCTATATCGTTGGAGTATCATGATATGATAACTGTAGGATTTTTTAGGGGTTACCGGAATATACTCTCCAGAAGACGTAAGCTTGAACCGCTGGTTGATATTGAAAATTGTGGATAAAGTGGAAGAACAACAAGCTTTGTAATTCCATCCCTTTTAATCTACATGGTGTGTTTTTAAGGGAAAAACTTACTTATAAACAAACAGTAATGAAATCATGGGGTAAAAGTATAAATAAAATTGTATTGGTTACTTCGGCAAAGTACAATAGGATTTCTTATTCTTTTCAACTAATCTGAAGCATAATTAAGTATACAACTCAGATATAAGGTATCAGCAAAGAAATATTGACATGGAGAAAAGGCAATAGCTGCATCAAAGCCATCAAAGTTTGTATATAACAAACGTTCTGCAAGTCAGTTCTTGAAAAACTCAATAATATATCAAACAACGAGTGATGACATCACATGTTGAAATTTTTATAGGTTTTTCTTTTAAAAGATGAATCTTATATCAATAATTTTCAACTTAAATTAGTATATAAATAAAAAGGTAGAAGATTCAAAAGTATAAAAAATTCAATAAAATGTTTAGTGTTTATTTTGTAATCCAAAATCAAGTTAACCAATACCTGTTCAATAGCTTCTTCAGTGAATGGATGCCAGTAACGCATGCCAACATACACCTTTGCAGGGACATTCTTTGCCCAAAGAGATTTCCTCAACTCTTCAGCCTGCAGAAGACAGTATTAAAAGAGCCAGGACAAGAATATAATCAAACAAAAGAAAAATTTTAAATCCTGTAAAAATAAAGTAAAGTCTTTGATGAAGTCGAAATGTTGATAATGTTCCATATCATTAGTAAGCATGTGAAACATCAGTCTCTCCACAGATTGGTTGAAAATTCAAAAGTTTACTTGAAATGGTAGGAAAAAGTTAATTGAAATATAGATGAGATAAAAAATGAAAGTATACAAATTAACAATTTTAAATTTTTCATGAGACATGATTCAGCGTCATTAACAAATGCACAAAAGAAATCTTAACTTCAACAGTAAGGAGCTTGGAGAACAAAAATGTACAAAGCTGTCTACTTTAATACGCTCTACAATTCTTCACCATCAACCATTGTGCTTTACTTTCACCATATAAATTATTAATACTTTGAAAACCGAAAGAAGATCAACCATTAGGCGTATGAACAATCTTACCAACATAAATAGTTCACTTATTGATAAACTGAAATTTCAAGTTCTCCAGACTCCAATTTACCATTTAACAAGTCCACAGTTAAACAACAGTACTCCCTCCGGTCCTTAATATAAAACATATTTGGGGAGTTGATCTCGGTCCTAAATATAAAACATAGTTTTCATATTTGTCAATTTTTCTAATTTACCATTATTGATGCTCCTTTAACAATAATCAGGGAGGAGAGGGAATGAGAGAATTAACGAAGATGATTAGGGTGTTTTAGAAAATACATATCATATTAACTAACTCAACTAACTTCATTAATATAATCAAATTAGTTAAACATGTCTTATATTAAAGACCGAAGGGAGTAATTACTAATTACTTTTACTAATTAAGATGAAAATCATGTTTACTGAAGTGCCATGCCTGTGCATCAGTTATACGTCTAAGAGGAGAGCCACCACCAATTGAAGCATAGCCTTCTTTGCTCTTCGGTGCTCTTGCAACAGACACAAATTGGGCTAACGGCTTTTGAAGGAAACCAAACAACCTTGGCAACCGTATAATATCCTACATGATAATGAATAAGAAATAGAAAATTTAGGTTAATATCAATTTCATGGGGTTGAATATTATTTTAAAAAGGAAAGGGAGTTCAGCCAAGATGTCTTGTGAATGAAAGATAGAATATTACTGGGTCAGCAAAAAGGTTAAACAAAAAAGGCTGCACATCTTCAAGAGTCTCTGGACCTCCAAGATTTAGCAATAATACACCAATCTTATCATCACCAACAAGAGGGGTATCAGAAACAGTTTGAGTTGTTGAAGTTGATAAAGCTCCCGCTGGCAACAAGTGCTTGTTGAGTGATTGCTTGGAAAACAGGGATTGTGCATCAGACCATCCATGAGAACATCTGGTCATTATGTAATTTTTTAAGGGACTAGAGTTAATAGGAGTCTCCACATGGGCCCTAGAACAACGATACATCTTTTGGGAAGCATGGATTGCCTGTGGCAACAACCTATGTGAAAAAAAAAAAAAAAAGATGTTTAGACCTTGAGAATAATTTATTGATCTTGAGATTTGATAATAAAATATTTGACATAGGAATTTACTAAAGTACGTTAAAAGAGTACTTTAGGAAATAAGATTAAACCAAAATAGTCAAGTACCAGGCACAATGAATTGAGAGGGTTATAACAACACAAAAGCAATAGGAAAAACAAGAAAGCAAGAATAATTGGGCTTAAATGAATAATGGGAAGCAGATCCTCAATCTAATTTTTGAACCAAACTATAGCATTCAAGAAGACAAACAAAAAATCTTCTATCGCCAATCGTCAACAACATTAATTCCAATAGAAAACGGGCGGCTTGATGAAGAAGCACTTAATCTCAGTGATTAAAACATGAAAAGCCAGTATTAACATTTCAAAATTAAAATCAGAAGATCCTGTCTATTGTTGGTGGTCAAATGAATTTACTCGTTCCTTAAAAAAAATACACAAAAAGAACTAAGGAAATGACAATGCACAAACAACCGGGAGCCATGTAACTTCTGAATATAAAATTCCTAACTCGTGAATATAAAATTCCGGCGCCAAAAAATAAATCCAGGGGTAGGAATACTTACAGAGGAAACTTGCAATTACGAGAAGCATGAGTGAGGAATAGAGGAGGACGAAACGCATACGAGGAAGACGAAGAGGAAGGATGAGTTGGAGAGTTCATAGCTTGAAATAACTTCGTGAATCAGCACAACCAGGCAGCAACACTGACCTTTCCTTCGCTTACTGCTTTGTTTGAAGCCCTAAACAAAGGGGGAAAATCCTTGAAGCAAAAATTCCAAGCTAAAAAAAAATAGAAATAACGAAAAAATTTTAGTAAAGCAAGAAGAACTTTACCTGATTCTGATGATTAGGAATTACAAGGAACTACCACTAAGCAGAAGGTGAACTCTGCAAGAAAGATCAAGTAAAAAATTTTGGAGAGTGTACGCTAAAAATCCTTCTTCCCCTGTTTGGTCTATTTTCAAAATAGTAGCTTGAACCAATAGGAAAAAATTTTAGCAAATGACAAGATTCTTCAGAAACCCATTGGAAGTCTGGTGCTGGGCCGAGAGTGAAAGCGACGGATCAGATTGAAATAAATGTAGGCCACCTCTTCCTGTATGTGTTTATCTACTCTTATATTTTTTTACCGCCTCCCATTTTTCAGGAACTTTTTCTTTTTCTTTTTTCTTTTTTTGGTTCATTTTACATTATCCCCTATCCACCAAGGCACCAACACCAAGTTTTTAATAAAAATCATGCAAAATAAACAAATATCCAATTCAATTAATATTAATATTTTTATATAAAATATATAGCAATCTATTCATGTTGCAATAAAGTATTTTTTGACCAGATGTTGCTATATACCATTTGATTTATATAATGTATATAAACCATTTGATTTAAGTTTTGTCCATCTAATGTTATATAGAAACGATAATATAATATACCAAGAATCAAATATCCCTTTTTTTCATGAAGAAGAATAAAATATACTAATATTTCTTCCACCTAATTGTTAATTAACTATTAAACATTTATTTTGGATTAAATATTATCCAATCAAATAGCCATATAAAAAAATATAATTTACAGTTTAAAATCATTTAGTTTACCCAAAAAAAATAATGTCAATGTATTTAGTTATTTATTCCTTATATTTGAGAACTGAAAGTATACCATTATTTCAATGTTGGCCTTACTACATGTATCACGGTTCAACCGAACAATTTTTAATTTTTTTTAGAAATACTATGGTATTTTTCTGGTAGTACTCTGTAATTTTTTTAAGCTTATCAATATCATTTTAACTTTTCCTCAAAAAATTGAACTATTTTTAGACTAAAAATGCTCCAACTATTCAATAGGTTTCAATTCAAGTAAAATTCCACAATTGTGATTTCTTTTTATATATTTGACCTATCCGGCTTTCGTCCTTTTCCCTTCTCATCTTTTTTCCTCCTTTTTTCAATCTCAACTGTTGGATTAAAATCTCAATGGTTCAAATTTAATATATTTTTATAATAAAGAAAAAATATAAACTATTGAAATCTTAATCCAACAATTTAAATTAAGAAAATGAAGGAAAAGGATGTGAAGTTTGACTCTTGAGGGCAATGGTGTTGTTAGGATTTGGGGTTGCTGGTAAAGAAAAAAGTTAGGATTTGGGGTAATTACGAGATATGACTATTAGTAACTAAAGATTATAAATAGATTACTTATTACTTGTTTTGAGTTAACGTTTGGAAAGCATGTTCACGTAAGTCGAAACAAAACTCTTCTCACCTACTTATCTTGTAAACTGTAAATTACGTTGGAATATTAACTTCCACCGCTAATCCAAACAGTCACTTATTAAAAACAGTTTGTTATAAATGAAATCTAAATTGCCCCGATCAAATATGGACTCTTCATATTTATTTCTTGACTTTTATTTTTTTAAAAAAAGTATATTAATATATAAAAAATCTAAAATAAAGGTAATCCCTCTAACTTTAATTTCTAAAAAATGTTTTTTTTTATAAAAAAAATTACCATATGAAATTTTAAATTTGGACAATTGAAACTATATTTAGACCGTATATAAATCATCACAGTGATGAGCACCTCATCGCAACAATAAGCATTGAAAGTGATTCCAATAATAGATTACGTTGGGGTATTACACTTATTATGAAAGTGAATTGTGGAACAATTAATTTGCAAGTCCTTTCAAACTATACTAATTCTTGGCTAGTTAAGATGCTAAAGATTATGGACGAAATGATGACATGATGCTATTTGCTATACCCTGATAAATCTAACCAATAACAATTTTAATTATATAAAATGACCGAAAACTTTTATTAATAACAACAATTAGTGTTAGGCCTTGCTTTCAATACCTGCTTTTTATTCTAACAAATAATAACTTTAACTATATAAAATCACCATAGAAATCTTTATCAATAACAACTACTCCCTCCGGTCCTAATTATAAGACAAAGTTGATTTTTTTGGAAAAATTAAGGAAGCCAATTAAATTACTTTAGAGTGTTTATATTTTTAGTATCCTTAAACTATATATTAGTTTATTAGTCAAATTAATTAGTTTGGAGAAAAAAATAAAAATATAAACACTCTAAAGTAATTAAATTGTCTTCCTTAATTTTTCTAAAAAAATCAATTTTATCTTATAATTAAGACCGAAGGGAGTATTATCTTAAAGCTTTGACAGTATTACTGGCCTAATGGTCAGCTAAAAATGTGTGGGCATTAAATCCCACAAGTTTATCAACTTTTTGACGATTGTGGTCCTTAAATATCCACATCTAAAAAGGATATGAGAAAAAAATCCGTTGTTTTTTTTTTAATTCGATCATGGTATAGTCAATTTAAAAACTTAAAATGTAAAAAGTTTTCACTTTTTCTAAAAAGTTACGTTTCCCGGAACTTAAATTTATGGTTTCCTCTTCATGAAAATAAATGTCGTTTACTATTTCAGCTAACAACTTAGTGCTCATTTGGAATAGCTTATTTTTGGACAATAAGTATTTATAAATCGTGATTCACGGTATACGAGGTAAATATGTGAGAGGAGTTTTATCTCGACTTACGTAATAAGAACTTATTTTTTAAGAAAACGTTGAACCAAATAAGTCATTATTCATTTGCCTATGCTACAAAGGTGCATAAGCCGAAGGTTTTCAACTAAATTGCAGCTTCAAAGAATGTGATCTATGTCCTCAGATCTTTGATCCACGAAGTCTGTAATATGAACTAACGCCTTCAACGTCGGTAAGAAGCATCTTTGTTCAATAATAATCTTGAACTGTAAACTTCCAAAAATACCATTAGTTTAATGAGAGAGAGATATTGAAGGAGTGAAACATAAGCTTTATTAATGGATTATTATTTTTCTCAAAATATTTTATATTATGAAACATCAAATTACTTCAAAAATAATTTTTTTTTTTTTGGGGGGGATGAAGTAGGACTTTTTGGTTGGGGACAGGTGTATATTTGAAACATATCTATGGGGACTGCCAAAAAGTAAATAAAAACATTAAATACACATTGATACGCATATTTATAGAAGTTGTTTTTTTACCAACTGATATAAAAAGTGGTTATCGAATTATTTAACAATTAAAAAATGCAGTAAATAAGTTTAAAGTTTAAAATCATAGTAAACAAAAATCATATTTAACCATGAACATCCTAAAAATTCACATTCATTATCTATATTAAATTACTTAGCACTTCCGATTATTTCTTTTAAAAAAATTAACTTATCAACAAAAGAATTACAAGAAAATAAATATCTCCCCCGTGCATTCCATTGGTAAGTTCTAGTTCTCATAGATTAGATAAACAATTTCGATGGCAAAAAAAAAACAAAAGAAAGAAAGAAAGAAAGAAAGATAAACAATTTCGATAATAAAATAAAACTGTTAAAACTGTTATGAGCCACCCTTGCTTCTGTCACATTACAAGTCTCAGGATCAAAGAATAACTGTTTGCGTAGGAAAGAATCTCTAGGCACCAAGAAATGAATCCCACCCCCATATTATTACTTCGAAGCTCACTGCTCTATTGACATGGAAGTTGGCGAAAGTTGAAGATAATACTGTGAAGAACTAACGATGAGAGTTTCTGAAAATCAAACATTCTCTTTTAACTCTGTGGTTCTGTTCATCATTCTGATATCTTCATTATTTCTTGCTTTCTTGACTGGTTTCTTCCCAAGTTTCTCGTTCGTCATTGTTCCTCAGAGGACTTTCTCAGCATCCTCAAATTTAAACGAAGAAGACGCTCCATATTCTCCATCACCTCCTGTTAATACTTCAGATTCCACAGAAATACCAGAGGCTCCAGTTTCATCTGGTTCGGCGCAAATCAAAACGGCTACTTCCAAGAACATTGTGGGCATTCAACTTCCTTTTTCTCTTTCTTTCTTTCTTCTTTTCTGTGTAGAGTACTTTCTCTCATACTTTCTTTTTGGTTGGTGGGTCTTTTAGGGAGGTGAAAAGCTTGACGAAGAATTGAAACGTAAAGGCACAGAACAAGTGAGCATTACAAATCAGAAAGTCAAGAAGCTGAAAAAGATTCAAGCAAGATTGGCCCAAGTGAGATCCTCCATTAGAGAAGCTAGCAAAGTTCGAAACCTGACATCAACCCACCAAGACCCAGATTATGTTCCTCAAGGCCCAGTTTACAGAAACCCCAATGCTTTTCACAGGTACAAAAATTTTAACTCTTCTTCACATATAAAAGCCTTGAACGATTAATTATGATATATAAAATTTGCAAATTAAAGGAGTTACCTGGAGATGGAGAAGATGTTCAAGATATTTGTGTACGAGGAAGGGGAGCCGCCATTGTTCCATAATGGTCCATGCAAGAACATATACACAACAGAAGGAAGATTCATACACGAAATCGAAAAGGGCAAGTATTATCGTACTCATGATGCAGACCAAGCTTTTGTTTATTTCTTGCCATTCAGCGTGGCTATGATGGTGAAACATCTTTTTAAACCCTCCGTTGGTGATACCAATTCCATTGGCCTTTCTGTGATAGACTACGTACAGACTATATCCCATAAATACCCCTTCTGGAATCGAAGCATGGGGTTTGACCATTTCATGCTCTCATGCCATGATTGGGTAAGAAACACACACACACACACACACACACTCTCTCTCTCTCTCTCTCTCTCTCTCTCTCTCTCTCTCTCTCTCTCTCTCTCTCTCTCTCTCTCTCTCTCTCTCTCTCTCATATTGGCACTAGAAACAGGGCATCCTATGATATGAAACGAAGCTCAAAGTTTTTCAAACTCCAGACTTTTATTACTCCCTCATGTGTTCAATATAACATTTATCAAATTTGATTTGATTAATAAAATTAGTTAAAATGATATATATTTCTTAAAACACCATAATCATCTTTTTCAATTACCCTCCTTTCTTTTCTTTTTTAATTATTGTTGAGGGAATATCAATAGGGGTAAGTTAGAAAAATACTGATCAAAATGAAAAATATGTTTTATATTCAAGACGAAGATCAACTTTTTAAATATATCTTTTATTAAGAACTGAACAGAGTATATGTTTGCATATCAAGTTGATCATAGCCTGTTTGTCGAAGTCGGAATTTTTATTTAGAAATACGATTCTCGACTCCTTAAGCTTCCAACTCCAAGTGTGTATCTTGGTTGCCTTTTGATGAAATCTCTGGAAACTTTTTCACAGGGGCCTATGACATCTTCATACGTACCTCAATTATTCCACAATTCCATGAGGGTATTATGCAATGCAAATACATCAGAAGGATTTAACCCTGCAAAGGATGTTTCACTCCCAGAAATCAATCTTATAACAGGAGAGATCACAGGATTACTAGGAGGGTACTCTCCATCTCGTAGAAAAATCCTCGCTTTCTTCGCGGGGCACCTTCATGGCCATATAAGGTACCTACTTCTCCAGCAATGGAAAGACAAAGACCAAGATGTACAGGTCTATGAAGAACTTCCCAAGGGTGTTTCTTACTATAATAAGCTCAGAAGCAGCAGATTCTGCCTGTGTCCAAGTGGATACGAAGTAGCAAGCCCCAGAATAGTGGAAGCCATATTTGCAGAATGTGTGCCTGTTCTGATTTCAGATAGCTATGTCCCACCCTTTAGTGATGTCTTGAATTGGAGGTCATTTTCAGTGCAGGTAGATGTAAAGGATATACCCAACATAAAGAAGATACTAATGGGAATTTCCCAAAGACAGTACCTGAGAATGCAGAGAAGAGTAAAACTGGTGCAGAGACATTTTGTGCCCAATGACCCTCCAAAGAGATTTGATGTTTTCCATATGACCGTTCATTCTGTATGGCTCAGAAGGTTGAATGTCCAAATTCAACATCAGTGACACCAATATTGACAGATGCATTTTGCATCACCATGTAGCTCAAAGATGGTAGATTTTGTTTCATAATTAAAACATTGTTTATCTTTTTTGGTGTAGAAATGAAGAATTCTTTAGTAGGTGCAGTATACATTGGATGTAACCTACTACACTTCTCTGTATCAATATCTCCCTAGTTTGGTGTATGTACATTGCTCAACATTAGGATCTTTATGTAAAACTGATCATGTTTTTTTCCCCTCTCTTGTACATTACTGAACAAATTCTGGTAATAAGAACACAGCATATGATATTTCCATACAAGGATTTATTATAATTATGAATTATGAATGTGATTTATAGCCAGCCAACACAGGAGAAATTTGAGGTGCCACGTGATAAAAATAGAGTAATCTAGGATTTAATCAGACAAATATTGTTCGCATGCATGTTCTTAATGATACAGGTAGTACATCATATGAACAAGACCATAAAGTTAGAATATATTGCCAGTTGATAACAGTCATTGATTATGATACACATAATAGTAGGTGATTTCTAATTTTTTTTAAAAAAAAAATAATCAACAAGTAAACAAGAATTGTGCTGCTTAACTGACTTGAAATTCTCCACTGGCATGAGCCTCCTTGACCCTTTTGTCATATTCATCTTCTTCATCCTCCTCTTCCTGCACCTCAGCTGCCTCATCTTCTCCTTCATCTTCTTCACCTTCCCAGCCAAAACCCTTGACAGGTTTAGATACTGGAGGCAGATTTCTAGCTTCTCCCACAATTTTCATTATGTCCTCCACACTTTGAACAGAAAAGCTTGGGTTGTCTCTCTGGTAATAGACAGCTTGAGCTGATTCAGTTAGCTCCCTTGGAAGGTTCTTTAAAAACCATGGATGGTTTTTGATTTCCTTGAGAGTTATTCTCTGAAAGAAATAAAGAAAATGGGCTGACAATTAGCTTCATAGAAACAAGATATTGATTAAATGATCCCAAGTGTAAAGCATTAAAATTTTCTGTAGCATCTTGTTCTGTAATAATCACAATCTAATATTAGTTGCATAAAACAAGGGATAATATTGGCCGCAACCTGTGTTTTGGGCCCGGGGGGGTGGTTGGAGATGTGAAAACTATATGTTACATTGGCTGTTAAGCATAAAGTGAAATATATACATATTCAGTCAATTCCTTGAATTTAAAGTTAAACATATAACCAGTGTTCACCAAAGGGAAAAACATGTCACCAGTAGCCAGCAAATGTATTCTTGGGAGCCTACATGGAACCTGAATTTCAGAAGACACCAACCACTTACCATGAATAGTGATGAATATCTCACTATTCATGGTTGCTTCTTGTAGTTTTGTTGTCCTTTAGTTTGTGCGTTTATGTTTGGTTAATATACAACCTTGGCTACCAATACAGATAACAAACTTCGATAAAGCTAAACCAGAGAATTTTATACATTGATACAGCAAGGGAAAACCAAAAGTGATGAGGAGGACCAAAATCCAATTTTTTTTGTAGCAGAACAGAAAGAGGAGAAAATTGTGAGTGTAGAAAATGCTATTGGAAAAGTTACCCCAATTGGGCCCGACAACGCTAGAATATGACCCAGTTAGATAGCCATATAAAAAATTAAAAAAAAAAAAAGAGGAGAAAAGTAAACGTTCCAGTATACTATCCAGTCTCTGGAGTCTGGAAGTGGATTAGATGGTCAAGATAGGCAGGCTAAGTTTACAAAAAAGGGAACTTAACTGTGCTGTTCAGCTTAGTCTTTTCTCCTTAGTATAAATATTCAACAACAGTGAGGCTTGTTTTACAACCAATTTTTCAGTTATTTTCTATTCATTGACATTAAGGTCCATAATTGACAGGAAACCACAAAAGTTAACAGATGCATACTTGTAATACTATAATAGAGTCCATTTGTAATATTTTAACATAACTGCTATATAACAGCAAAAAATTAAGTCACTTCAAAATATCAAAACTTGCCTTCAATGGATTTGCGACAAATATACAAGAAAGGAGGTGTCTGCAATCTTGAGATACGTGGACATAATCAGGGACTTTGTATTGGACAGCCATAATGCGCTGCAGAATAGGACAGAAAAAAGGGGATAAATATGTGAAAAATTACATTTGAAACAGTACCAAAAAAAATCAGCATCAAATAAGGTTAACAATAAGATACCTGAATTGTTTTCCTAAAATTCCTGGGGTCTGCTTGGTCCTCAAAGGGATATGCTCCAACCAGCATAACATAGAGAGTCACTCCACATGACCACACATCAGCCAACTAAACAATGGCAATAACAGAGAAAACATAATCACACTTATAGTTAAACAACGGGATTATAACATAATGACTGAAAAGAAATGAACATACTATCTTTGGTCCTTAATATAAGATATGCTTAACTAATTTGGGTATGGTAAGGAAGGTAGTTAAATTAGTTATTTGTCAAAATTGTGTGTTGCTCGCTCTTAAATATCCTCTTAAATAATTTGCATTGAAACTACACTTTGATACAAACTCCCTTAACATGTGCAATTAATAAGGATAATTCAGGGAAAAAATGATAAATATGGGGGATAAAGTTGATTGAGGTCTTATATTTAGAACCAAATCCAACCCCTGACTAGTTCTTATATTAGGGACCGGAGGTAGTATCATTTTCACATCAAATTTGACGCATCCTGCACCTAAGATAATCAAAATCACTTCTCTGAGTTGTCTTATAAGAGGAATAATGTGGCAAAACTAGAGAAAACTAATTAATGAAGTATAAGCCAACACAATGAAATCTAAATAACCAAATCTAGATAAAGCACCATATTTATCTATATCTTACCTTGCCATCATACTCCCGCCTGGAAAGGACTTCAGGGGCTATATAAGCAGGAGTTCCAACAGTTGACTTGGGACGTGAATGCAGCAAAGACGACTACACCACAAATCACATGAAGTCAAAAACCATTAACTCTATATAACCCCGGCCAAGTTATTATTTGAACCAATAAAATGTTATGACATTGATTGCAAAAACCTTGGAATAACCGAAGTCACAAATCTTCAAGCGAGGTGCAGGGCTTCCATCTAGAAGGGTATTTTCCAGCTTCAAATCTCTGTGGCATATTTGCTGAAATGAAGGTAAAAGCATAAGTTATCACAGTGCACTTCAAATCTTTGTGATTTTAGTTTACATTAATTCTTAGAAGCTTGAGTATATGATTATACCATGGCATGACAGAAATTGACACCAGAGATCAGCTGCTGAAAGAAATATCTAGCCTGAAAAAAACAAAAGGAAAGAAAATGAGAGATTTGCAATAATAGTAATAGTAATGAAATTGGAAGCAAAAGATTATGTAAAATTAATAAATTATTCACCTCATCTTCACTGAACCTGCCAGCAGTACAGATCCTCTCAAAGAGCTCCCCTCCAGCTGCATACTCCATTACAATAGCCAAATGTGTGGGGGTCAAAACCACCTGGAAAAATCAGAACCAATTGAAATTAGAGTTTAACAAATCACATATGGCACTCCAGCGATGATTGAACTGAAAAATTAAGTAATAAATTGCTTGCCTCCTTGAAGCGGATTATATTGGGATGTCGAAGGGACCTGTGGTTCATAATTTCCCTTGCCACATTCTCGTCAATCTGGGATTGTAATAGAAAATTCTTAGAATCACACAACTCAAATAAGAACATTTAATAACAAAACAAGGAAAGAAGCTTGAAGCCTATCTTCTAATCTGGTTGACCGCCCAGAATTATGAAGGAAACGCAAAACGTAATCATCTGTAAATCTAAAATTTCCAGTAATCTCTAAAGCAGTTGATCAGTTCTGAGACAAACCTTGTAGCCACGCTCGATGTATTTCATGGCGACGAGTTCCTTGGTCTCCTTGTTCCTCATGAGCCTGGCGACCCCAAAGTTGCCAGCCCCCAAATCCTTGACGGTCTCGTACTTGTCCATATCCACGAATTGAACAGTGACGAAATGACTAGCGAGTCAGTAACTCAGTATCAGAATCAAAGATCATTCCACAGTGGGAAGTGGAGTGAGATAGAGAAAGCACTAAATAAGGAAGAGCACGTGAGAGAGTGAGAGAGGAAAACGTTAGAAAAATGGGGAAATAGTATGGGAATCCATGAAGACCAGCTTGAATCCAGTGAGGCAGTGTTATCTATCGGTTAGCTTGCTTTTACAGTTATTTTTACATTAAAAAAATAAAAAATTGTATTTATTGGTTCTGATATTTGCGGAAAAAAACGCGGTTTCTCGGTGGTTTTTGTCTCCAGCTTGGTGAACAGAGTCGCTTTTGGAGCCATCTTATTTACAGTAACTAACTGCATCTTTCATTTTTCACTTTCACAGCCGCCAAAATATTGTTCATCTTTTACAAAACAAAAGCTGGGTAATTTGCACATGCAATTAATAGAAGTACTGTTCATTTCAGGATCTGGATAGAGCATAGCAATATGAAATCATTTGAAGATGAATCCACAGATCGGTGTATGAGTTTGCTCCGCCGGTTAAAGATGGCAAAAAAAATATTCCTCACTATTGAAACTTGAAAGGATCACCGCGAAAAGTGACACTAGGTGATGACTCGGTGGGTTTTATTGACACGGTCACACGGACACGCCGTTGACTGATTCGGATAAACAAGCACTAATACCGTTAATATAAGATTCAGTTTTTTTCTTAAAAGAGGATAAGAAAATCAAATAAATTAGCTAAATATAGTATAGTTTGTCAATAATTTATTTAAGTCTTTTAATCTCTAAAAAAAATTAATTGAGTCTTATATTAAATACTGGAGATAATAATCCTTCCGATCTTTTTTATAAGAACCCAACAATTGAAGTGCCTTTATTTTATTTATAAAAGCTGAATAAGAGTTTTTTAAATATTTAATGAGTTTTGTTTCATTTTTACCATCCATTAATTATATTTATTGCATTAATTAAAATATTGATGATACTTATATTTATTTTATTTCTCTTTCATACTCACCCCTCATAAATAAAAACATACTTTTAAAAAAATAAAATTTATTTTAGACATATTTATTATTTTTAATTAATTTTAATTATTTTTTTAAATAGTGTAATTCGATTATTGAATTATTAAAAAAAAAGGCGTTGACAAGAGAGCGAGCCTATCGGGGGTGGCCGACATGAATGAGAGCCGACGTGGGGGCAATTTGATTGGCCCTTTTTCTGGTGAAAGCGTGGCCATTAGAAGCTCATCATTCAATGCCTTTGGATTTCATTCGTCTCACAATTCGGAAAGACGGAAACCTCGAGCGTTGTCATTTTCCCCAAATGCCCCATCACGTGCCTCATTCCCTCCCTCAAATTGTGGGCGGACTCGTTGAGAACGTGATTTTGCAAATTGGGGGGGAGCGTTTGGCCTCCCAAACGCTCAATTGGGTGTTAAATGTCAATTGACAATTTGAAGAAAAAAAAAAAAAGAGTGTTTGGTGATGTAAGTAATCAATTGAACTTTCTCCAATTTTAATAGTTTTTGTCATAAGCTTCATTTCTCAGCTTTTATTGATTTAGCGTTTGGGGAGAGTGTGAATGATTAAAATATTTTTCTAGTTGTGTCCAGTGTGCTATCAGACTTATTGCAATTTTATCTTTAATGTACTTCTTCAGCTACAAAAATTAATTTAAACTATTTTTTGGTGTTTTTAACCCTTAAAATATTTTTTCAACTATACCTAGTGTGTTATCAGACTGATTGCAATTTTATCCTTAATGTACTTTTTCAGTTCCAAAAATTATTTTAAAATATTTTTTGGTGTTTTTAACCCTTTAAAATATTTTTCCACCCACTCTCTCTTACTATTATCAATCCAAATATATTTTACTTTTACAAAAGTTATTTATACAATCGTTGTTCCAAACATAAATCACATTACACAATCGGACTTTTACTAAAAATAAAATTACCAAAAGCTAAATTGAAAAACTTCGTTTTTCCAATCGCTGTTTCAAACACACTCAGAATGAAGCTGTTATAATCAATGTTGTGAAAACCAGAATGGACTGGACGGTCGGACCGGTTGGACCAGTATCCGGGAGGGCTTTCGGCTCGTTCAGCACAGTTCAATCATTTCACCATTTGGACCATTTCAGGCCGCTTTAGACCGGCTGTTGGGCCAGGAACCAAGGTTAAACCGGGAACCGTTTATTGGTATTATTGACATATTATTGTGTTATTTTTAATGATTTCAATGTATTAGAACTTGAGATTTAGAAAATATGATACATATAAGCTTTTGTATGTGTTTATTTTTAAGTAATATTAAAATTTCATGGTTTTTTTTATATTTATATATTATATATATGTATAATATTATTTTTATTTAATTATTATGTTTTCGGTTCGACCGCTGGTCCGACCATGCAACCCATGAGCCGATAGCCTCTCCGGCTCTACGTCTGGTCCAGCTTTTAAAACATTGGTTATAATGCTGTAAAAAATAAGGTTATTAAATCCAGACTAACAATTAAACCGATCGAGGTACTAAGTCAAGGGTCAGCGGGTCAAATTGAAGTTAAATTGGAGTTAACCCGAGACTAAACAGGTAAGGGAGTGAAAATTTTAAGGTTATTTATATGAAATTATAAAATGAAGCTGTTATATATAATACTATAAAATATATCATAAAAGCATAGAAAAGAGATGTAGATAAATGAACCCACGTTTTCACCAGATTGAGAGCTTAATATTTTGATTACCTTAATTCAAGTGATTTTAGGCTGTAACTAAATATTCCTATGGGGAGTTTTGTTTCATAGAACGTTTAACACTTATGTTAATTAGAACTTTGAATTAATTAGGATTATTAGTGTTTTTTAGTTATTAAATAACCCCTAAAACCCTATAGAAAAGGTCTTAGCCATAAGTTAAAACTTAAAAGTGTGAAGGGATATTTGATCCTTACTAATGTAAAAAGGAAAATGTAACTTGTGTCCTTTCGTAGAGAGACAATTTTCTCTAGAGTATTTTCGTATATAAAATTGGTTTATCACCTTTAAGTGAAAGATAATTATTGTTAAATTCAAGTGGATTGATTTTTCTCTTGTGAATAATTACTCGTATTTGTTATCAATAAATATTTTTGTTGATTTAAGTAACAACTTATTTTAAACTAATCCAAACCCATGCCGAATGAATTTTCAAATACACATGGATGAACCTTACTACAACATAGGCCTTCTTGCTTTTACTTTGAAAAGAAATAAATTTTACTTACAGTATGCACGACCGAAAATCTGTTTCAATTCTTTATTTTTTTTAAAAAAATATTGTGCTTCTAATATTTAGCCAAGGATAATTATTTCTTTTTATTATTATTTTCTTAGATATATAAAGACATTTGACATTTATAAAATCACCTTTTTATTTCCATTTCTTTTATCTCTTTTTTTGGTCAACCCATTTCTTTTATCATTTCATTCCATTTTGGTTTCTAAATGAAGGGATGAAAAAAGTTGGATGAAAATATTTTTAATGAAATTAAACGGGAAACATTTAAAATAAATGACTCATTTCATAATGATAAAATAATACTCAAATGAAATATAATTTCTCACTTCTTGGAGCTAGCTAAATTTGTAAACTTTTTTATTAGAATTGAGTCTGAACTTTGGTAAGAACAATAATCAAACAACAAACAAAATGAGATAGAACGTTATTGGCGGAAAGATATATATGAAATTAGGGGGGGAATCAGAAGTGTAATAGCCTATTTGAAAAGGTGGTGGAAAAGTACGTTCACGTAAATTGAAACAAATTTTTTTTTCATAAATTTATTTCGTATATCGTAAATCACTTTAAAAAAATAGTTTATACCACTAATTAAAATAGGCACTAAATCTTGATCCGGAATTAAAAATTATCCCATAAATATCCACAATAAAACTTGTCTGACCTAACCTTGACACATGGTCTATCCTATTTTATGTTTTAAATTTTTCATTATGTTTCAAACTCATTGTTTGGCTTTAAGTAGGAGATGGCTCCATTGGACTATTAAGTATTAACATTAAGATATACAGCTGCACATATTCGTACAAGCATTTAATAAATAATTTATTAGCAATGTGAATGCAATTAAAAAAAAAAAAATCTTAGCTGCCTTTAAAATGTTCCCTTCCACTTCTTGTTTCCCCGTTGATTGTCTGCTTTTAAATGTTCACTAATCGTTACAATTATGCTTATTAGAGCATTGTGGAATCCAATTATTGGTGCCAATTAAAAAGAATCACGTTCCTTGCCCATTAAAAAAATGATTAGTTTAAACGTATTATGACAAAGAAAGAGAGAACCCACGCAACCCCAATACTGTATGGCTCATTTTCATTACTTCTCTTTAGAACAAAATAAATTCAATTTTTTTAGGAAAAATTCCAGAAAAAAACTTTAAAAATGTTAAAGAACAAAAAAGTGTTTCGAATATTCATAATATTAATGAGGTGTGAGTGCCTAATTTATCTTTTTCAAAATTAAATAGAAATAACATAAATGTTCCTTTGAGTTTAAAACACATGCTTGCATGTTTTTAAAGGTTTAACAAGTTCAAATAAAGTTTTACCAAATTTTGATAAAATTTTCAAAAATTTCAATTCAAAAATCATCACTTGCTATAATAATAATAATGTATTGATTCTCACTTTTGATAAGGGTTTAACAACTTTAGATAAGATTTTGACAAGATTTTCACAAATCCAATTAAAAAAATATCACTTGCTATAATGATAAGGTATTGATTTCAACTTATGATAAGAGTTTCACAAATTCAGATATTCTTTTAACAAATTCTTATAAGATTTTTACAAATTCCAATTCAAAATTCATCATTTGCTACAATAGCAAGGTATTAATTCCCATTTTTTATAAGGGTTTCATAAGTGTAGATAAAATTTTAATAAGTTCTTATAAGTTTTTTTACAAATTTTAATTAAAAATCTAAGGCACCAACACCTATATAGCACCATTTATCACCGTGAATAGACCAACAACACTTTCCAGCGAAGCATCCAAGACACCACCAACAACGACAAAACATCAACCACCAGCAACAAGATGATGATTTAAGAATAAAAATAACACAGCTAACAACACAAAGATCATATAATGCTAAAAGTTTGATCAGACAATAAAAAATAACACCAGCAACAACACAAAGATTGGAAAATAAAAAAATCAATTTGAAATCACAGTTGATGTCAAGGTTGCAAGTTTGAGAATTGACGAACAAGACAGATCACCGAAATCACTGCTGACATTGTCAAGGTTACAATTTTGAGAATCGAAGAGCTGAAATCAATAGATGGAAGTCAAAGAAGAAGCTTCGTGTTATGCTTAAGATTCAGAAGTGAGACGAACAAAGGATTTTGCTAACAGTGTTGATATATTAGTTGAATCTCAGCAACTCAGTACAATGGACCAATAAACGATAACAATCAAACTAGGGAAAGGTAGAGAAATACAAGAGATACAGAAGCACGAGAATAGCAACACAGAGAGAGAAAGAAGAAACCAAGAGTAAGGAAGTTACGTAAAATCATGCACACCCAAACACGTTCCCCACACCTCATTAAATAATTGTGACCTCATCCAAGTCACGTAACTTCCAAGACGATTTCCTGATCCTCTTACTTAGCTGTGGTGGGCCTTTGGTGATGATTGGGCCTTTTTGGGCTGTAGTGGGAGTTGAGATCATGACATCACCTCCCCCATTAGAGGGGACCTGTCCTCAAGGTTCAAATTCAAGTTAAATGCAGCCACGACATCAGAGTCCTCCTAGGAATCTTCGGTGGAACCATCCCAACGAATTAAGTACTGCTTGCAAAGGCCGTCAAGTGATTGAATAGTGCGGCTGTCAAGGACCTTTAGAGGGCGGCAGATGGGACCTTCTGGTACAGTCGGCAACGATAATGACATGTACGACGTCGGTGGCAAATCACCATGAAAAGGCTTGAGTAACGAAACATGGAAGACATGGTGTATCTTCGCATGTTCAGGAAGTGCCAGGCGATAAGCCACTGAACCAATCCTGGTTGTGATCTGAAATGGACTAAAGTATCGGATAGCAAGCTTCTGATAACGACGGAGCTGGACTGAGTGTTCCCGGCATAGTTGGAGCTTGACCAAAACCCAGTCATTTACTTCAAACTCAAGTTCTCGGTGCTTTTTGTCGGCAAAACACTTCATGCGGCTCTGTGCTCTCTCTATATTCTGTTTGAGAATTTGGAGGACCTTATCGCATTGCTCCAACTGTGCATGAACATCAGTGGGGGTGTCTTCCACAGATAAGTGTTGAAGTAGTGGAGGGGGGTCTTTACCATAGACCACATTAAATGGGGACATGCCGATAGACGACTAAAAAGCAGTGTTGTACCAGAATTCTGCCCATGGTAAAAAAGAGAGCCATTTATGGTGATATTCAAACACAAAGCAATAAAGGTACATCTCAAGACATTTGTTTAGAGCCTCGGACTGCCCGTCGAACTGTGGGTGGTAGGCGGAACTGAACTTCAGCTAGGTACCCTATAGTTTCATAAGATGCCGCCAGAATGCGCCAGTAAATGTACGATCACGGTCCTAAACAATGAACTGTGGTATTCCATGTAGTTTCACCACGTGGTGGAGGAATGCTTCTGCAACCACTTGACAGGAAAAGTTGGTGGTAAGTGGAATGAAATGTCCATATTTAGAGAGGCGGTCAGCCACCACCATGATGACGGACTGGTTTCGAATCGGTGGGAGTCCTGTGATGAAGTCCATGGCAACATCTTCCCATATGCAAGCGGGTATTGGTAGTGGGTTGAGAAGGCCCGCAGGTTGTAGTTGAGCTACTTTAGCTTGTTGGCACACGGTGCAATTACGAACAAAAACTCGAATAGCTTGCCTCATATTTTGCCAAAAGAACAGATTTGCTATCAGATGGAACGTTCTGAGGAATCTGGTGTAACCCCCAAGTTTAGAAGAGTGAAACTCTTCTAGTATACGCTAAATGAGTCCAAGAGCATCATTCGGAACGACCAATCTGTTTGCCCAATATAAGTGGCCCTGTTTAAGGTTGTACTTAGTCGCAGCTAGGTCCCTTCGTTCAAGTTTTTGTTTTAGTTCGGTGAGCTTGACCGACATAGTGGCAGCGTCATAAATGGCTTCGATTAATCCATGAGAAACTAACGTTAACGCCATATAGCTTGTTCAAGAAAGGGCGTCTGCTGCCTGGTTAAGATTGCTCGGTTTATATTCTATAGAGAAATCATACCCCCAACAATTTTGGTAGGCAAGATTCTTGCTCTGGGGTTTGTATGGTTTGGTTGGTAAGGTGTTTAAGGCTGGCATGATCGGTTCTAATGGTGAAGTGTCTCCCAAACAAGAAATGGTCGAATTTCGCCACAGCTTCGGTTATTGCATAGAGTTCTTGAACATAGGCAGACTAGGATTGTTGCCTAAGTGAAAGCTTTTTGGAGAAAAAGGAAATAGGGTGATTGTGTTGGCTAAGGATGGCACCAATACCTACCCCGGAAGCATCCGTGTCAAGCTCAAACGATTGTGTAAAATTCGGAAGAGATAAAACATGGGCTTGTGTGAGTGCTACCTTTAGAACTTCAAAAGCTTTTTGAGCTGGTAGGTCCCACAAAAATACGTCCTTTGCCAATAATCTGGTTAATGGGCCCGCAATTTGAGCATAATTTCTAATAAAGCGTCTGTAGTACCCGCTCAAACCCAAAAATCCTTTTAGTTGGGTCACTGTTGTAGGTGTAGGCCATTCCTTGACACTCTATACCTTTGTTGGGTCCATCTCCATGCCCTTGGCAGATATTATATGCCCCAGATAATCTATTTTTTGTTGACCAAAAGAGCACTTGGACATTTTAGCATAAAGTTGATGTTCTTTGAGTGTTTGGAGCACAATTTCCACATGCATCAGATGAGACTCCCAAGTTGCACTGTGTACTAGTATATCATAAAAAAATGAGAGCAAATTTCCTAAGGAATGGTCGGAAAATAGTGTTCATTAAGGATTGGAATGTGGCAGGGGCATTTGAGAGTTCAAACGGCATTACCAGCCACTCATATAAACCCACATGAGTTTTGAATGTAGTTTTTTCCCGGTTTGCTTCCCTCATCAATATTTAATGGTATCTTGAACGGAGATCTAGTTTGAAGTAAAATACTGAACCATGGAGTTCATCTAATAATTCATCAACCGTTGGCATGGGGAATGCGTCGAGCATATGACATATAAGATAAATCGATTCCAACCTTGGCTTAGGAGCTTCCTTAAGCCATACTACCAATTGCACTGGATTCTCTAGAAGCTCCTTATTAGTACCGAGACCCACCAAATCTATATATATAGCAGCTAACAAATCGACCTCATTCACAGGGACTAATGTGTCTATAATGTCATATGGTCCCCGACCCGGTGGTAAGACTATATTATTCTCAGTGAATAGTGGGTTCAGTATAATGGACCAATAAACGATAACAATCAAACTGGGGAAAGGTAGAGAAATACAAGAGATACAGAAGCACGAGAACAACAACACAAAGAGAGAAAGAGAGAGAAAAGACCAAGAGTAAGGAAGTTACGTAAAATCATGCACACCCAACCACATTCCACACACCTCATTAAATAATTGTGACCTCATCCAAGTCACGTAACTTCCAAGACGGTTTCCTGATCCTCTTACTTCGCCGTGGTAGGCCTTTGGTGATGATTGGGCCTTCTTGCGCTGTAGTGGGAGTTGAGATCATGACACTTCGTTGCCATAATCATCAAAGCATGTTCTCTCCCTAGTTTTCGACGCTCTTTTCCCGACTCTTCAATAGCTAGACTATGTGGTTTCAGTATTCCATGTCCCTTTGAGCAGCGATAGCAACAGAGTGCTTGGGTTCCATATCCCGTCACTGGTTATTACAAGCCCAACAATCACTCCCATGAGATCAACTTGGCTGAACTCCGACTCATCCTCTTGGACCACAAAGTCAGATTGCCCACCCACTCCACTTTTAGATGCAACACGGATAGCTGAAATCATCGTCAGCATTATCACCAAATTTGAGAATATGAGAATGATGAGGCTATTGAGGTTGAGGAAGAAGCTCTGTTGCTGTATTCACTAGAGGTTGAAGAAGGTTATGTGGTGGGAGTGACGAATGAACAAAGCAAACAACCGATTGAAGATCGACAGAGAGAGAAAAGGAGAGGGAGAGCATTGGACAGGAGAGAGAAGAAGATGAAAGCAAAGGGGTTTTGATAAGAATAAGACATTTTTTGTCATTTCCATTTAATTTTAAAAAGGATAAAGCAGGCCTCTCTGAAATTATGAATATTGGGAGCATTTTTTGGTCTTTTAGTATTTTTTAAAAATTTTGTGGGATTTTTCCTTTTCTTACTTAAATAAATTCATTTTCATTGCATTTTACTATACCAACGTGCCATTAAATATGCCCTTTTTTATATATAAGGGCAAGCATCAACTTGATTCGAGATTATGATTAGCCAGAGATTGGCATCTGTCCAAAAGACTACCAAACTGAATTTGTGGTCCACAACAGAGTTGCTAATCTCTCATAAAAGTAACCAAACACCGTTAAGGAACAGTAGACATCAGAGTTACTGAATGAGTATGATCATGTCCTTCTCTTACCATAAAATCAGCACAGCCAATTATTTCCCTAGACATATGATAAAGTTCAGCTTCCCAGTCAGTAAAGAGTAGCTCACGAGTTTCATCAACAATATTCTTCAACGGGTGATCAGCAGAGCAATCCCTCATGATTATATTGCATGCCTCCAAAGAATCTGAGTATACTACTACTTTCAGCAATCCCAGCTCTCTTCCCAATTCCAATCCTATTTTAATAGCAGGGATTTCCGTTTCCACAACACTATATAGACCTAAAGATCTATAGAAGCTTGTAATCCAGTTACCCTGTGCATCTCTCACAACACCACCATATGCCGCACTCTAATGTGTTCGGACAGAACCATCCACATCTATCCTTGCTGCATTTGGGGGTGGAAGGGTCCATACGTTCTCGCCTTCTGGTTGGATCCGTAAGACTCTATGATTGATCCTTTGATTCTTCAAGCTCTCCATCAATCCGTGTAGGCATTGGTGGAGTATCTCTCTTGCCGTGGTACATATCCCCTAGAATAATGCTTTGCATCTGCTTGTCTATATTAACCAGCACAACATGCTAAAAACTCTAGTCCATGTGAATTGCTAGAACCTTCCTATTCCTGGATGATGATTAATATTCCATTTGAGCCATACCTGCAAATTACCAGAAAAGAAACTAGAAAAAATATTAGGTTTTAAAACTTGACACCACAATTCTTTTGATTTCTCACAGTCTCTCAAGATATGTATTACACTCTCCTCACCATGACACTGGAATGAGCACTCACTGTCTGTAGATAAACCTCTTTTGGCTTTAAGCACATTAGTAATCGCTCTGTCATGAGTAACCTGCCACATGAAAATTTTGACTTTCTCAGGAACCTGCCATTTCCATATCTGAGACCAGATAATGTTGCTGTTATTTTCCAGTTCCTTGGAAATGTAAGTATAAGCAGACTTGATGGTGAAAAAACCATCCTCTCCTGGCCTCCATGTAAATTTGTCTTGCCCATGCTCTATATTCACTTTAATCTTAACAAGCTTTCTAATGATCCAACTTGGTAATACCCCTCTCCATCCATTTACATTTCACAATCCGTTCGAAAGAACATGGTGACATACCAACTCCTCCTTATTAACTGCATTTGGATTAATTACATATGACAGAAGTGGGTTATCCAGGGGAGTCCATCGATCGAGCCAAATGGAGGAAACCATTTAACTTTAAAGTGATATATATTGGGGCTATTCCGTTTAAAGTTAAATGGGGCAACACATTCAGACTTGATAAAATGCCCCAGCCTCTCCATACATAGTACAAAAATATACGGACTTAGTGGATCTCCTTGTCTTACTCCTCTAGATGTGTTGAAAGACGGTCCCTCATCCCCATTCCAAAGAATTGACATGGAAGTGGTTGTGATGCAAGCCATAATTACCTTTATTAGGTTTTTATCCAGATTCAAATATCTTAGAGTGTCCTTAATAAAACCCCAATCAAGCTGGTCATAGGCTTTTTCCATATCTATTTTAATAGCCACAAAGCCTTTTTTTCTGTGAGCTTGTTCTCATGGAGTGAATTATTTCTTATACAATCAATATGTTATCACAAGTAGATCTATTAGTAACAAAGCTACATTGCTCTTGCCCAATCAATCTCTCCATAATCCCTTTTATTCTTGCTGCTATGATCTTGGTTATAATCTTAAAGCTTACATAGCATAAGAAGATTGGCCTGAGATCCTTAAGAGAAGCTGGCTGATCCACCTTTGGAATGAGTACCACTTTCGTTTGGTTAAGGAGGGCAATCTTTGATGGGTCCTTGAAACAATCCATTACCAAATATGCCCTTTATACTCCAACAACCAAACATCATTCTAATAAAACTTGGCCTTCATGGGCCTAATTGGGCTTACAACAACATAACCTACCCCGATTTTTGTTTGGACTCTCAAGCCTCACAGAGCATTTGGATTCATGGGCCCACCATATGGCCTACTTTTTGACATGGTCAGCCATCAACACTTGACATGTCAGCATATGTAACTTTATAGTTTATACACGATATAACCAAACCAAACACCTCTAGGAGATTGGGTCTAGTGGAAGGGTTACTCCCTCATAATGTGACGTGTTAAAGTTTGAATTTATGTTAAGAGAGATACCCTCGTTTAGTGCCGACAGTACTTAAACAAAATTATTTCTAATAGGAGAGTCATAATGAAAAAACATAATAAGAGAAATATGAAAATTTTTTGGACTATAAAACATAGAAATACATGTAAAACTTTCTAACTCTCTGTATGCTAGGGTTGGGCAAGCTATCGCAACTCGGGATGTAACATCCTAATTTTTATATTAGGATTTAATTACAGTTAAAAAAGAATTAATCATGATAAATGAATTTATCATGTAATTATTAAAATAAAGGTTCTATTTAAAATATGATTTATGATAGTAAAAGAAATTAGTAGAATAAAGATGTAGAAATAATAATATTTTATTGTTATTAATGTTAATATAAAAAAAAAACACAAAGAAAGGAAGTAAAAGAGAAAGGATATTCAGTCCAAAAAAGAGAGAGAAAGGATAAAAAATATATATATATATATAATAAAAAAATAAGAATAAAATAATATATATATATATATATATATATATATATATATATATTTATATATGTGACAACTAAAAGGCCCACGTAGCCCCTTGAGCTGTCACAAGAGGGAGGGGGTATTATATACACCCCCATCCAGCCATCACTTTGCTTCTAAGCGAAGTGATATTTCGGGCGGCTGAGAGCACGCAGGCGTCATCTTCAGTTTTTGTAACTTAGGGATTATATTTTAGAAATCAATACTGCAAAATCACTTTTAGTCATAAAATTTTCTCATGAAAACTGTTTTAAATAATTTTTTCTTTTTTATGATAACAATTTTCTGCTAGTTAGAGAATATTTTGGGATTAGAGTTTTAAACAAGTTTTAAGTTTTATTAGTATATAACTATAGGAATGTAGAGGATCATTAATAGTTAATTTAGTCGGTTTACTTCTATTATTTAGTTGGTATTAGATTTTATGTTGAATTTTCTATATAATAAATCTATAAATAATTCTATATTAAACTTTTTAACTGATTAAATTTAGGTTAAATGATTTATTTGGATTACTGAAGGTATTCTTAAAGTTTTAGTCGATTTAGAATTTTGATTTAAGTGAAGATTTATAATTTAGCTATTTTATGCTCTAATCTTTAAATTGGGGTTTTTATGTAATTAAATGAAATTGATGATAAACAATGACTTAAATGGGTTATTTGAGTTAAGAAAAATATTTGAATTAATGTTAAAATAAATAAATGGGATTTTAGTGTGGAATTGGAATTTTTGAGTAATTATTTTAAAATTATAAAATTAAGTTAAGTTAATTGTTCTAATAACTTAAAGAGCTATTAATGTGTAGTAAATTGACTGTTGTAGATTGATTATGGCATATGTTTGAGCTCTTGGATTAGGAGCAGTGTAGTAATAATTTGCTTTGACAAGATGTAACCACTTTCATCTTGTTGTGCATTCTTATATAATGTTTAGGAGAGATTTTTAACTATATAGAACTGTAAATTTGCTATTGGTATATGATGTGGACTATAAAACTATGTTGTTAATAAAATTGTCTTGTGGGATTTATTTTCATTGAAATGTAACTAGTGATATTATATTATATGAATTGGTGTTGATTTATGAGATTGGAAAGGTTCTCTTAATAACTTGTGAATTGATAATGACATGTGATAATTCAATGTGATTATCTCTCTTGAGTATTGATATAAGAGGGGATGGTGGATATGGATTTGATGTGAGATTATTCAAAGAAGAAATAAGGGGGTGAATTCTTGTACAAAAAGAGAAAATAAGGTGATGAGCTTTCAAGTGTACACTGGTTAATCCTTTAGCCCATTTGTGTCTAGTAGGGCCTTGACACCCCACTAATGTATTAGAGGGGGAATCCATGGTCCGGTCTTGTGCTCTGTGTATTTTGGCTGATCCATATCACTTGATCGATGAGCTTCTTGACTTAGATACCACTCACATAGGTGAGTGCTAGCCCATGGGTTAGGAAATAAGGCGAAGAGGAAATAAGGGAGGACGAGAATAAATTCTTGTGTATTTATTTTTGTGTACTCATATGATAAATATGAGAATGGGATTATAATATTGCTCATTGACACACACACACACACACGCAGCCACGTGACATTTTTAATAGTGCTATGTTTCTATAATTGTCCCACATGACACCTCACAAGCATTTACTCCTATGCCTGATGAGATGGATTGTTGGTTGTTGAAGTTTTTGTCTCACCCTGTTGATTTAACATTTTTTTACGAGGTGCTAGTTCTCGTGTGGGTCTATCAAGAAAGACTTCGGAAGCTTAAGATACTTTTGCTAACAGTAGTACTTCCATCTTTTTGGTATATGTTGGATTATTGTATATTGCCAAATTAGGGCTCATCATGCGTACTCTGATTTATTTTGGATATTTGATGCATTAACTATACACTTTTAATTTCTCTGTAACTAGATTACTCTTGATGATTTTGAGTGGCCTAGAGCCCTTATGACTTGTTTAAACTTGTGGGTCCACAATTGATTTGATATGGATATGTTGATATATGATTAAAGTATTATTCAGTTAGAGTTTGGACTTTAAAATGAATAGTTTTTTTGGACCTTTTGAAGTCCAAAGCCCAACTGCATGCATGACAATGTTTTGGTAAATGGTTTGATCAAACCCTTAGTCAATTTTCCTTTTAAGGAAATGATTTTACATAGTAGGCCTGCCCAAACTCATCTAAATTTTGCTCATTTATACCCGCCTATAAAAGGCCCATGACGGCGTGGGTTGAAAACCACCCATTTAATAATTAAACGAGCGGGCTACAGGCATACCTTTCGGTTGCCCATGTCCGCCCATTTATTTTTTTCTTTTATATTAAATATTTAAACTTGCAATTGTAATGTTTTAGTTTGAATGTTGAAATTTGAACATTAAAATGAGGGTATGATGGTAGTTCTCTAAATTTAAATTTTTTAGTGTGAACTTTGATGATTGAACTTTGAACATTCAAAATTCAAAATTTAGAACAATGGATTGATGCTTATGTATGGAAGTTTCCCAAAAAAAAAAAAATCAAAATTTAAACAGGTTCCCCATAACCCGTTTAGCCCTTCTGTTTATGTCTTAGCCCAATTAACACAGGCTTAAACAGGTTGGGGTAAGAGTATGGGCTAGCCTGTGCCCACATAATATTAAATTGGTGGGTTATGGGTTTGCGCACGGGCTGCCCAACCAGCCCATTGCTCAGCCTTATTTTATGCTAGAAATATTAAGTATGCATTTAATTTTAAGAGATGCAAGTAATATAAATAAATAATAAATTACATAATTTGATAGATTAACTGAAATGCAATACAGCATCAATGTATTTTGGACTTGATCAATAGAGCCTCCTTTTGACATATCAGCAGAATTAGAAATAGGTTAGGTCAATGCTCAGGAGGCTTAACTAACCTGAAGTAGTTTATACTACAACCTCCCCTACCCTACCCATCCTCTAATAATCTTTTTTTAAACAAAAACTAGTTTGAAATTTTTAAGTAGACTATTTAAATTTAGCTCATTGTATAGTTGGTAGCCTATGTATCTTTGATCAGCCTCCACCTGAAATGAAAGAGATAGGTTGAAGAGAGACTCTCCAATTGTTTGACCTTAACTTATAATTCTCTCTAGAGTGAAGTTATCCCATGTACCTTTAAAAAAAGAAGGGGAGTAAGCGTTGTAAATAGGTTTACATACAAGGCTTTAAAGACCTTAATATTACTGCAGCAGCAAAATGTCAAATCCAAAAAGCCAAACCAGAGGCAGAACTCAGCCGAAATAAGAGATTAAAAACAAAGGAAACAACAACAGAAACAAAACCAGGCTTGTGTTGGGGTCATTATGCTGACTGGATTCAGTTGTAACATGATCATTAGTTTGCTCTTTGTTAGAAGAGCCCCAGATTCAACTGTGTTCAGGTTCTGGTAACTTGCCATCTACAATTTTTTTTAAAGGAAAAAGTTCAGAGACATATATTGGGATAAATGCAAAGAGAACAAAGTGAAAGAGAAAACAAAGTGAGTTTTACTATATTTCAACAAGAGTATTGGAACATATTTTTAATGGATTTGTTCATATGAGTACATACGATGTGCAGGGAAAGCGGGAAAGAGGAGAGTGAAGGGAAATATTAAAAAAACAGTCTAATATTCAAATCTGTATTAGGAAAAGCTAGCGAGCTACAATCATGTTTGAATTTCAAAAGTTCAGATAGCTAAGTAAATATAAAAAATTTGGATACAAGAATGATCAAGCCAGGTACTTATAGGTGTTAGAATCATCTGGATCCCTTTCCAAATAGTCTTGAAGGATGAGATTTTCAATTCGCTTCTTGATTACTTTAATATCAGGTTTGAACATATGATTCAACATTTCAATACATTCCAAAATCAACTGTTGATGCCCCAAAATTTTTCTGCTCTTCATAATTCTCACAATCACAGCGTCAATAGCAAATCTCCTATCTTTGTTAACGTCTTCTACCACCTTTTTCCTATCATCAGTTGGTGGAAGAGGGATCTTGATCCTCCTCATTCGATCTGTGAATCTTGAGTTAAACTCAAACATATCATTTGGAGATATAGTTTTTGTGTTTGGCTCCTTAGAAAGTATCTTATATTTTGCACAAGACAAAGAATGAAGTACACGAACCAAGTCTCCGTGGTCTAAGTCTAACTGAGTCTTAATCTCTGAGAAACTCAATTTATCTGCATTGTTGAATAGCAGAAGAGTGGCAGCTTGATAAGTTGAAACTATCAATTCAATGGTTTTTTGTTGAAATTTTCCATTGATGTTGCAAGTTCCCAGAGAGAAAATCCACGAGAGCTTTTTGTGCTTTGTTGTTGATGCATGATACCCATTGAAAACTTCCACACACTTGACCATCTCTGGAGGGAGATTTAGGCCACAAGATTTGTAACTAGGCCAAAATCCAGTAGTGAGAACAGTAATTGATAAGTCAATCCCAGGGTTTACGTGTTGATATTTATGAAGATACCGCTCAAAGCTTCTTTGCCTATCCCTAGCTACGGCCAAGTCTGCCATCATCCCCTCCATCTTTGAAGTGTACTGTGCACCATATTGCTGCTTCAGTTTACCCAGAAATTTTTTTTCATGATCCTCATTGGCACTCCGGTCAAAAAATAGCCGACGAGCGAGCCTTTTCCTATAAAACTCAACAAAGAGATCCTTATCACTGTTGTACACAAGAAGGTAGACAACCTTCTCTAGAGTTTCATCTATTGCCTCATCACTCAGCTTCTCACTACCACCACCCTTCTTAAGAATATTGTCACAGAATGTTGCAACAAGTTCTGAACTTGAAATGCCAGCAACGCTTTTATTACAGAATACTTCAAAAGCTTCTTTTAATGCCTTGTGGAAGATAATGTTATTCATAAAGGTGCCTTTAACATATGCCATATACTTGTCATGAAGCTCAATGAAATTTCTTACTACGACTTGTTCTTGAACACCGGATGAGCTATTATTTGTTGTTTGACTACTAGAAACTTCTTCAGCCTGTTGAACCAATGTTGTGCCCTCAGTTGTAACATGCTTCTTGAATACATGAGCAACAAGCTCTAAACCTTTAGGGATTTCATGGTATAATCTGTACATTCTAGAGAGATCTTCCACCTTATCACCTTTCAGCAACACGTGACAACCAGAGTTCTCCTTCTCAAGTAATTGAGTTGCGTGGGAAACAAGCAACTCATGTTGAGTTCTCTCCACCAATTCCTTTTGTGTGTCAGAGTGTAAGTAACCAGCCTCTCTGACTCTGTACCTTTCTCTCTTCAAGGATTCCTCAGCCTTGAGCATATAATCTGGGCATGAGTCAACCTCAATCCAGTTTGTCGCCTTTCTTGCATAGTAAGTAGAAGCATCAGCAAGCATATGAACTTCAAAATCCTGCTTATACACACCAATCTCAATGTATATATGAACAACATTCTTCAACAACGACAGATCTATCTGTTGTCCCTCACGTTCTTTATGGATTAGAGAGATGATAGCATCAGTAACCTTAGCTTTTACCTCATCAAAGGCCACATCACGAAAACAAGAAACTGCAACAGTATTGAGTGAAGGCAGTGAGCGTTGCGTAATATAGTAGCGATCAAGATAATGGAAGAAGCGTGAGAGCCATCGAATCATAACTTTGTGGTTGTTCCATCTTTTGAGAAGCTCTCTGAGTAAGAATTCATGGTGCTTGTCTCTTAAAGATGGCAAAACATTAGATTTGAGGTATTCTTCAAAAGTCTCTTTGTATTTTCCATAAAGCTCTTTAGAGTATTGATATGGTGGTGGTTGAGTACACATGTTGTAGATTGTAGTGTATAACACCATGTACTCTTCTGAAGTGAAAGACTTCTCTGGTAAGCCTTCTAGAATATTCTTGAGCTTTGTGATCCCTTTCTGCATTAGGCCCCATCCTTGTTGCAAATCAATGGACTTCTGGCGATTCATTCCTAGCAATGTAAAATTTGATTGTCTATGTTTAGTAGTTTAAAATTGCAGGGTTTAGATAATAAATAAAATAAAATTGTCTTAATCCTCTTGCAAAATATTAGCAAACTGAAGGCATGCATATATTATGACAAAATATAAATTTAAAATATTTCATCTAAATAAACCTAGTTTTTAATTTTTTTTTTCCGAGGCCAACAAGAGTAACTTTTATTCCAGTTAATTATCGATTTTCTTATTATCAAACCCACTCTAATGAGTTTTATTATTTTGCAAAACAGTGCGTATTTCCAAAAAAAAACATGTGCAAGAAAGCATTGCCATTGATAACAGAGTTCAAAAAAGAAAGAGACATTACGTGACGGACCACGTAGATACGATCAATCAAAAATAAAAATTCAAAAGGAAATTGGCATACAATGACCACAGAGAAACTAAAAGGAAAAAAGAGAGCAAAATGCCTTTTATTATATATTCTAAAGATGCTTTATATTTTAAAAGGCAAAACTCTTACCATATATTTATTTCATACTGTGTATAAACTATTCCAAACAAACACTAAGGGCTTGTTTAGTCTGAGGGGAGGGAAGGGAAAGTGGGCAAAGGGAAAATTTTTTTGAGTTGAATTTAAAAAACTTAGAGAAGTGGGGTTAAAATTTTTTAATTAATTTTTCTTACTCTTTTATCTTATATATTCTCTTTATTAAAATTTTATTACCCCACTTCTTCAATTTTTTAAAATTGAACTCATAAAAATTTTCCCTCCCCTCCCTTCCCCTCCAAATCCCTCACACCAAACAGACCCAAAAAGAGCTTTAGAGGCCGAATTCCATATCCAAATTGCAAACAATGAGATCGTGATGAATTGAGGATATCAAAGAAAGAAGGGGAAAACACGTTAAAATGACAATCTTATATATGTTGGCTCCATTTACAATACCCATATTACAATTTGTTGTTACTCTTTTGATTTCTCTCTGTGAGCTGTTTACTTATTAATTTCTTTAATCTAATAAATAAGGTGATGCTGCAATAAGTTTATATATATATATATATATATTATCGTTATTCTTAATGAGAAATTCTCTCCGATCAATATCTTTAAAAATTTCATATGGAGATACTATACACGTATATAATTTTATAAAGAGTAAAAATGAAGAATATTGAAAATAAGTTACTAGCTACTTTTTTTTAGAATAAAGATAAGACCACAATTTTTACGAAAATTCAAACTTTAAAATAAAAGTTGATTTTTAACGAATTGAAAGAGTTTATACAATAGATAAAAAATTCAACTATCCAAAAATAATCTACATACAATGACATCACAAAGAAAAAATTAATTTAAAATAAATAACTAGTCAGATGACCCCTTGTATGAAGAGAGGCCGTTTATTGAAGAAAACGTAATAATTATAAGAAAACAAGAACGCAACGTGTGAATGAAGAAAATGATACTTAGATTAATGAGTCTTGATATTTTAGTATATACTGTGTAGGGGTGTTTAAAGTATCCCAATCTTGATTGTCTCAGCCCAGACCTAGACATTTTGATCCTGAGAATTTCCCATCCCAGCCGGGACCGGGACAATCGGGATTGTGATATATTAGAACCGGGACCAAGATCACCCTTGAGATCCCGGTCCCAGTCCCAGTTTCGGTTTTTTTTTATCTTATAAATTAAGTTATTCTTTATATATATATTTACCCCATAAATTAAGTTATCATTTGATAAGATGTGTATCATATCTTTAGTTAGAGTTAAACCGTATATATCATGATACTAATCCTAACTATATAATGTATAAAGATAATAGCGAAGATGATGATGGTGATAATGATGATGATGATGATGATGATGATAATGTTATTCTTCAATTATATATCAATTTGTGTGATTATTAAGGCTTTCTTAGGTGTTAAATAATCACTTTAAACACTATATTATAAAAAATTTAATTGATATAATAATATATTTTAAATTTAATTTATTTTTTTAAAAAACCGGGATTTCCCGGTTTGATCCTAGTTTTGATCCCGGGACCGGCCCAAATTTTGAACACCCCTAATACTATGAATGAAAAATATACGTCATGTCAAAACATATAATTATATTTATATGTAGGGAAAATTGTGAAAAAATCCCTCATTGGCAACTTATTTGCTAAATGGGATCTTTACGTGCAGATTATCTTCCACGTATGCAGAATATCTTCCTTACGTGTGCAAAAATCTTCTCAAGTTTCATTTAACAAATAAGTTACTAATAAGATCTTTTTTAACGATTGTTCCTATATGTATATGTGTGTGTTAAGTTATTGTGTGTACACATATTTAAATAAATGAGCCAAGAAAGGAGGGAGAAGACTTTTTTATACATTTAGCAAGTACCTGAGGATTAATATAATGGTTACTCATATTTACCTCATTTTAATTTTAATCTCTTAAATATCAAAATATAGGTTTTGAAACTAGTTCAAAACATAGGTTTGAAATCTGTTTAAAATATTAGTCCTTTTAACACTTGAGGAAATAAGTTTCATTTCGCAGATAATATTGGTCACTGCCATTTTTCCACATGGGGTAAACCCCCAAAACCCTAAATGGGTTTGAAACTTGAGTGAATAAACCAAAAAGGAAAATTGAAGAAACAAAGATTGTATTAACTCTTATAAAAAAAAGGACAAAACATAGGCCAGAGAATGCAGATAAAGAGAATCAGCATACCTGTACAGAATGATTTCCAAAGTTTTTTCCCTCTGAACGAAAAAAAAAAAAGCTCAATCCAGATAACAGGGAGCTCGAACCAAGCAAACTGATTCAAAATTAGTTGTTGTGAGCAATTAGCATTTTCTTAAGTAAATGAAAATTTTTAATCATAAATTACCAAAGCTATATTCAGGCTATTTAGGCGGATAGGAAAGACAATCCAAGACAGGGAAACGAAGAAAGAGAAGACGATAACAGACCTGCGGAGTTGCCGGCAACCGTGAAAGTAGAGAACGACGACGACGACCACCACCACCACCACCGTGAGAGTGGAGAAGGGCGACGGTGGGTGAGAGAGGTTGCGACGGCACGAGAATGGGAGGGTCACAGTTTATGAGAGCGAACAATTATAAACCTAAGAGCAAGTTTTAAATTAAAATCTCCATTGATGATTCTTTTGTTTTTTATTTAATAATTTAATAAATCCCATTAAAATCGCGATTCAAAAATTGAGCAGTTGCATTTTATAAATATGCATGATACAATAGGAATAGATACGACACAGGAAGTTTAGATAACAAGGTGTAATCTAAACCGTTCCCACGACGGAAGCGGCTGTGAGAGAGGCCGCCGACTTTTTCATTCAAGCTTTTGTTGGGCCCACCTTTTATATTTTTCCTATTTCTCGTTTCTCCTGTTATTAAAATATTTTTAATTCCACCTTAAGTCCTTAACCCTTAAATTTAGGGAGAATTACAGTTAGGTCCCATTCAAGGGAAAAAACGGTCCCGCTAACAACCTTAGGAGCCTACATTGACAACCTGAGGGGCGAGCCTAACAACCCCGAGGGACCAATTTTTCATTTTTTCCTTGGACGAGACCTAACTGTAAATCCCCCTTAAATTTATTTATTTATTTTGTAAATGTGTTTGTTTATCTTACGAATATTATTATTTATTTTATAAATTCTTTTATTTATTTTATAAATGGTTAAAATATTCTTTGTTAACTCCCACGTTTCTTTTAAATTTATTTATTTATCTTATAAATATTCTGATATGTCTTGTAGAAGCTCTTAACTGAAAAAATACAGTAATAGCATCATTGTCTTTTAACTAACAAAAATTAATTTTATTTTGACCCAAACAATGTAGTAAGGTTCAGAATCTTTTGAGGGTTCATAAGAAAGGGTTTGGTTGGATATAAGATAAAGTTCGTGAGTTGGATTTTAAAAAAAAAAATTGAAGAAGTGGGTTTTTAAAATTTTAACTAGTATTTTTTAAAAAAGGAAAAATTTTAACTAAGATAAGATATAAGATAACAGCATAAAAAATTAATTAAAAAATTTTAACCCATCTCTTTAAATTTTTTAAATGCAACTAAAAAAATATTAAACCATTAAAAATGCCCAGTACATTCTATAAATATATGCAACTTCCTCCTGTATTGATTATAAAGACATTAATTAACAAAGGACATTAAATATTTTTTGTATGTAAAGGCGCGCTGTGGGTGAGAGAGTGATAATTAATATTTATTTAAAAAGTAGGAGAGTGAAGGGAAAGATTTTTTTAAAAAAAAAAGTAATATTCAAATATTTATCAAGAAAAGCTAGCCATGTACAATTATATATAAATTTCGAAACTTAAGATTGCGATCCCATAAGTAAATATAACAATATACAAGGTAAAAAAAGATATACAAAAATACTAGAAACATGAATGGTGTTGATCAAGCCAAATATCTATAAGTGTTAGAGTCATCTGGGTCCCTTTCCAAAAAGTCTTGATTAATGAGATTGTCAATTCGCATCTTGATTACTTTAGGGTTAGGCTTAAAAGTATGACTCAACATTTCAACACATTGCAAAATCAGTTGTTGATGCCCCAAAACTTTCCTACTCTTCATAATCCTCACAATCGTAGCATCAATAGCATATTTTCTATCTTTGTCAACATCTTCTACTACCTTTTTCCTATCATCATTTGGTGGAAGAGGGATCTTGATCCTCCTCATTCGATCTGTAAATCTCGAGTTGAATTCAAACACATCATTTTGAGAGATAGTTTTTGTGTTTGGCTCCTTAGAAAGTATCTTATATTTAGCACAAGATAGAGAATGAAGTATACGAACTAGATCCTCATAGTCTAAGTCTAACTGAGTCATAATCTCTGAGAAACTCAATTTTTCTGAGTTGTTGAATAACAAAAGAGTAGCAGCTTGATAAGTTGAAACTATCAATTCAATGGTTTTTTGTTGAAATTTTCCATTGATGTTGCAAGTTCCCAAAGAGTAAACCCATGAGAGCTTCCTATGCTTTGTTTTTGATGCATAATACCCATTGAAAACTTCCACACACTTGACCATCTCTGAAGGGAGTTTCAGGGAACAAGACCTATAAGTAGGCCAAAATCCAGTGGTAAGAACTGATACTGATAAGTCAATCCCAAGTTTCATACGTGGATTTTCATGAAGATACTCCTCAAAACTTCTTTGAGTATCCTTAGCTATGGCCAAGTCTGTCATCATCCCCTCCATCTTTGAAGTGTAATTTGCACCAAATTGCTGCTTCAGTTTGCCCAAAAAAATTTTCTCATGATCCTCATTTGCACTCCGGTCATAAAGTAGTCGGCGAGTGAGCTTTTTTCTATAAAACTCAGCAAATAGATCCTTATCACGACTATACACAAGAAGGTAGACCACCTTCTCTAGGGTTTCATCGATTGCCTCATCACTCAGTTTCTCACTACCACCACCCTTCTTAAGAATATTGTCACAGAATGTGGAGACAAGTTCTGAACTCGAAATGCCAGTGACGCTTTTGTTACACAATACTTCAAATGCTTCTTTCAATGCCTTGTGGAGGATATTGTTGTTCATAAAGCAACCCTTAACATATCCCATATACCTGTCATGAAGCTCAATGAATTTTCCAACAATAATAGCTTGTTCCTGACCACCAGATCTATTTGCTGCCGAACTACTAGAAGCTTCTTCAATCTGCTTGACCAATGTTGTACCCTCACCTATAACATGTTTCTTGAATACATTAGCAACAAGTTGCAAGCCTCTAGATATTTCATGATATAATCTGTACATTCTAGATAGATCTTCCACCTTATCATCTCTAAGCAAAACGCCACAACCAGAGTTCTCCTTCTCAAGTAATTGAGTTGCGGGGGTGAAGAGCAACTCATGTTGAACTCTCTCTACTAATTTCCTCAGTGTGCCGCAATGTAAGTAACCAGCCTCTCCAGCTCTATACCTCTCCCTCTTCAAGGATTCCTCGGCCTTAAGCAGATAATTCGGGCAAGAGTCGATCTCAATCCAGCTTACCGCCTTTCTTCTATAGTGAGTAGAAGTATTTTGAAGCATATGAACTTCAAAATCCTCCTCATACACACCAATCTCAATGTATATATCGATAACATTTTTCAACAACGATTGATCAATTTGTTCCCCTTCACGTTCTTTATGGATTTGATAGATAATGGCATTTGTAACCTTAGAACTTCCCTTGTTGAAGACCAAATCTCGAAAACAAGTGAGTGCAACATCCTTGAGCGTAGGAAGTGAGTTTTTGTTAATATAGTTGCGATCAAGATATTGGAAGAAGTGTGAGAGCCATCGAGTCATAACTTTGTGGTTGTTCCATCTTTTAACAAACTCTCTGAGTAAGAATTCATGGTACATGTCTCTTAAAGATGGCCACACAGTAGAGTTGAGGTACTCTTCAAAAGTCTCCTTGTATTTTTCATAAAGCTCTTTAGGGTATGCATATGGTTGCCGTTGAGTACACATGTTGTAGATTGTAGTGTATTGCTTCATGTACTCCTGGCAAGTGAAAGGTTTCTCAGGTAGGCCTTCTAGAATATTCTTCAGCTTAGTGATACCTTCCTGCAGCTGGGCCCATCCTTGTTCCAGCTCAATAAGTTCTCGCCCCATCATTCCTAACCATACAAAATATCATTAATAATAATATTTATTAAATTTAAAATCAGAGTTTACTAGATATTACTAAATAGAATGAAGTAGCTATCTTAACAGACAAAAATTCGTTTGATTCGAGTGATAAAGTGTCATTAAAATCATAGAATCAAAATTCCACTGAACCTTTCATCTGTAAATTTTGTCAGGAAATTAAAATAGTTTGAAATTTCCGTTTGAATGTCAGTGCTCAAAGCTATTTGCAAGAAAGGTGTCCTCTATTTTGTTATCAGAACGGACTATATTTATATTAAGTTCTTTATATTCATTATATCAAATTTTTTAATCACATATGATCATGTGTCTTTTTTTAATATGAGTTTATAGTCAAATGATAATAATTCAAAAATAGGACACATGATCGGATATAATTGGAAAACTTTACGAAATGGATGTAAGGAACTTGATATAAGTATTTTCTACTAATTATTTTTAATAAGAAAGATAAGAATTTAATTTTTAAGAAAAACCAATATATTTGATTGTATAAGATTTATTTTAATGACTAACGTATAAAAACAAAATTATGTTTCACAGATGTGCGCAAGGATATATGACACCAACAAATCAAGAATATATACTGTCTTTCCTAACGTCATATATATAATCTGAAACCCCCTATTTCTATCCAATCAAACATATATCTGATCCTCTTGCAACTGAAAGCATATATCCTGACAAATATTTAATTAAAAAATCTAGTTTTTTCCTGAGGTCAGCAACTGTAATTTTTATTTCAAGTAATTTCTAAGTTTTATTATTTTCCAAAACAGTTTCTATTTCCGTCCAAAGATGTATGGGCGAAATATGATAACAAATTTAAAGAAAAAGAAAACGATAAACACAAACAAACATTCAATAAGAAATTGAAACTAATGAGAAAGAAAGAACAAATAAAATTACAAAAACCCAAACAAACATTCAACAAGAAATTGAAACTAAAGAAGGAAAAAAGAATAAATGAAATTGCAAAAACCCAAATAATTAAACTAAAGAGGAAAAAGAATGTTAAAAAGAAGAAAGTTTTAAGAAGATAATCTTACCTCTGTGGCTCTGTTTGCTTTTCACAACTTTGCTCTTTTGGTTTTTGAGTTTTTGCTGCTCGTACTTCACCATAGGAGGGAAAGAGGGATGTTTAGAAAATATTACCTGAGATATTATCCAAATCTTTTTAGATATTATAAATTCTTTTAATTTGTTCAAAAATCCTTTTAGATATTATTAATTCTTTTAATTTTTTAATTAAGAAAATAAAGAGAAGCAAACCCAAACAAACATTCAGTAAGAAATTGGAAATCGGCACATGATGACCACAAAGAAACTAAAGAGAAAAAATAAATAAATGAAATTGCAAAAACCCAAACAAAAATTCAACAAGAAATTGGCGCCATAAAGAAACTAAAGAGAAACTGTGTTTAGAATGAAGAAACTAAAAAGAAAGTGTGTTTAGAACAAAGAAACTAAAGAAAGAAGAAAGTTTTGAGAGGATAAGCGCTTACCTCAGAACTTTCTGCTGCCTATTGACAATTCGCTTTTGAGTTTTAACCACTTTGCTCTTTTGATTTTTCTGTGTGACTCGTACCTCTCTAAAGGCTAATACCCCTTATTTATAGATTATTTAGAGTCTAGCTTGCAGGGGGAAAGAGATTTAGAAAAATCTTAGATGAAAGATTATCCAAATATTTTTATATATTATTATCTTTTTAATATTTTAATAATATCCCGTCATCTTTAATTTTTTTTTCTATGGTTAATTTTTATTCTGATATCTAGATAGGGAGATAAAATATATACACATATATGTATATATATCTTTTTTTCCCCGATATGCATAAGTATATCTATATATAATTTTAAATCCACATGTGGTGTAAGATAATTTTCAAGGACCGGCCCCTAGTTTGGTATATTTATGTGTTTCGTTAAAATGGATAACCCCAATTTATCCTTTCTTTCATCACCCTTTGATTTTATATTCATATTCATATTTTAGTTTTATTTTATATTTTTATTATTTTAACCCTCTTTTCAAATTATTTAGATAAAATATGGTGCTCACGGATGAGCAAAAGCGAATGTTAGAGATAAAGATAGTTTTTAACCCAACAAAAAAAAAAGGCTAAATTATACAAATTCCTCCTAAACTTTGGGTCAGTTGCATATAACTCCATAATATTTCAAAATTTAAATTTAACATTCCCGACCTTTCATTTTTTAACTATTAATCATTTACTATTAAGTGATCGTTATCTTTTTAACAGAAATTATCACATTACATTATGAGATGACACATATCATCCTACATAGCATACTATGTGAATTACTAATTTCATAAAACCCCCCTAAATTTTGAACAGTTGCAAATAACCCTTTGAACTTTGATCAATTACAAATAACCCCCTTAACATTTCAAAATTTAAATTTAACTCCCTTAAAATTTGATTTATAATAAATAACCCTCATGTTATTACTTTAATCATTTTAATAAATTTATTAAGTTTTTTACTATCATTTGTCAATTAAAATAGTTTTCTTGTATGGAAAAAACTAAAAGAATAATATTTTAAAAATATAAAAATAAAAATGTCATCATTTATATAACATTTATTTATTTTCTTGGGTTAATTGAGCATTAATAGTATAAAATTGTTGTCATTTGTGTTAAATATAATCTTGGGATTATTTAGTATCGATAATTTAAATATTATATTTTTGTTAGAGGATAGCTCTTGTCTTCATTAATTTTTTAATTAGCAATGCATATTTTTTTAATTAGAGGTTCATCATTTATTTTATATTTTTCTAAATATTATTCTTTTAGTTTTTGACATATAAAAGAACTATTTTAATTGACAAATGATAGTAAACATTTTAATAGATTTATTAAAATGATATAAAATAACGGCATGCAGTTTAATATTATAAATCAGAATTTTAAGAGAATTAAATTTAAATTTTGAAATATCAGGAGGTTATTTGTAATTAATCAGAGTTCAGGGGGTTCTTTGCAGCTGTTTAAAGTTCAGGAGAGTTTTATAAAATTAATACTTTACACAAGATACCACATAGGATAACACATGTCATCCCATAATCTGATATGGCATTTTCCATTAAAAACATAATGATCGCTTAACAACAAAGGGTTAATAATTAAAAAATGAAAGATCGGGGGATTAATTTAAACTTTTAAATGTTAGAGTGGTTATATGCAACTAACCCAAAGTTTATGGGCTTTTGTATAATTTAGCCAAAAAAAAAAACCCTAGATTTTGAAGTTAAAACTACAAAAGATCAAAGTATCTTGAAATAACTTATAACAAAACAAATACAAAATATCTTTTTCTATTGTAAAAAACAAATCCAAAACAGTTTTTTCAATAAAAGAAAGAGATACTGAAGAAAATATAATTTATGCATGTAAACATTTGCCGAGAACAAAACTGAAATACCTCTTCTAATGCATGGATAATTGCTAATTTATAAAAAAAAAAAAAATGTGTTTATTTTTATAAAATATCCTCTTAAATAATGGGTTTTGGTGCAACCAGCATTCCTTACTATTTTTATAGGCACCTAAAATATTTAGTGATACAATTTTACCCTTAATATATTAAAACATGGTGCGATCCACAAGTGTTTATCATTGATATATGGGCACCAACATAAGTTTGTTAAACTATTTAGAATTGCTGACTATGCTTTTGGACAAAACTAAAATTGAACTTGCACCGGCACAACTAACTCATCTAATGAGACATCCATTGTTTATTCACTTTGAAAGTAATTAGTCCAGTAATGCCTTTTCACTCCTTGAGGCTATTGTCAATCGCAATCTTAATACATATGGACATTATTGGCTTATTGAAAAAAAATTGCTACACTGATAGTGAGGAGTGAAGAGGAACGGATTCGCAAGGAGTGCAATGAGATTTGGTTGCAATTTTAGCTTAATAGAAGTCACCTTTCACAAAAAAAAAGTTGGAATCAATATCCTTCATGATGGTCTAAGGTCTGAAAATTCAACTAAACAAAAATTGCTCTAATATCATGTAAACCAGACACAAGGAAGCTTAGAACTAAATCAAAAACACAATCAACTTGGTACTGGCTAGAGACCCATATATTTATGTTATTTCCTTTGCAAAATAGTATTACAACAATACATTTGGAATTGTTAGCTGTGTTTTTGGAGAAAACTAAAATTGAATTTATATTGATACAACTAACTCACTGTTATGAGTGTAAATGATTTATTAAAAAGTGTAAGTGTATACCATCGTAAACAAGTAATATAGAGGCGAGTAGAGTATCCTTCCTATGAGGATTGATCACTAAATACTAAAATTGGTAATCTTAATTCTATTTAGTTGATCAATTAGTTGGTGATTGAGATTACAAAATTAAAAATGATTATATATGAATGCAATTGATATGAAAATAATTATGAGAAAAAGCCCTATGGATCAAATTTCACTCAGCAAACTTTGGATTGAATCACCTATCTATTCTAGTCCATTTTATTCCACATGATTGATAGTTGAGTTTTCCTGATTTAATTACTAGCCTCTTCTAAGGTCAAGCAATTCTATAATTAATTGCTAATATAATATATCCCTATATGAATTAATACAATTAATCATACATTAAGATTTATAGAACTCATCAAGACTACACAATCCATATGAATATATTCCTATTTCATAAGCAAGTTATGATTTTAATTATAGGATCTACACACATGCATCTCTTTCCGGTCTCAATATGCATATTAAAATCATTCAAAAGATGCCCAATCAATTGAAAGCATTAAAAACAATAATCAAAACTCAATCATGAAGGAAAAATTAAAACTAGATTTAATAAGTTAAGATTCATTTTATCATTAGTAAACTACATCATCACCCTAGGAAAATGAAAATTTAGCTCATGATGAAATTAAAAACAAAACCAAAATAAATTGAAAACTTTATAAACATTACATAAAACTTAATTATTAAATTCTAAAATATAAAGATGCTATAATATGCATAAAAATAGAAAAATCTAGCATTCCTTAAAGGAGGTAAAACCTTCCATGTTTGTGGCAACCTATACCATTCATGAAAGAGGTCTACCTAAGCTTTCTAAGAATGAGGCATATAAGAAACAATACAATACATGAAATTAAACTCCAAGATTGTGTTTCTCCTTGTGTCTTCCACTCCTCTATTTATAGATGAATGAGGTGCAAAGATTTCCATTTGTTAGATATAAATCTTGACTTTCAGCTACCTATGTTGGCCTTGTGGCAACCATGCTTCTCAATTACAGCCAAATGTTGATGGTCAAAATGGTGGATTCTCACATTTTTATCTTCATGAAAGTTGTAGATCTGGATCTTAGCTTGAAAACGCATGTAAGAGCTCCTCATTTTAACATTTGCAACTTAAATTATGGTCAAATTAGTGTGTAAGGGTCAGACTTAGACAAATTCACGTTCTCAACTTCTAAGCAAAATTTGAAACTCTTGAAAACAAAACTAGATTTTGGCCTCAACATAAAAGTTGTAAGGATTTTTCTTAGCTTTTTATCCATATAAAAAAATGTCTTAATCCGACATCTGAAGCTTAGATATTGCCTAAAAACTGAAACAAGGTTAAAATTTAGTAATTTTTTTATAATTTCTATTTTATGCTATTATCTTTATTTATTTATCAATTACATCCAAATTTATTAAATTAAGCTCAAATATCATCCATAAAATCATTATATAAGGGAAAATAAATATGCAAATATTTTATTTATCAAATGCCCTCACATTTAGCTTTTAGACGTCCTCGAACAACAAAGAGTGACTAATAAGTTTTTACTATACTTCCAACAAACTCAGAAGTGTTAAGTCATACACGATTAAAGAATAAAAAGATCATAATATTCTTGAATCAACAAACATATAAACTAATAACTTTATTTGAAAATGAATGAACCGAATTTGTAATTGTGACTCATTCTTTCAATCTCTCAGTGTTTTAGGGGTAAGTGTTTCGCTTAAATTCAACCGAAAAAATTACACTACCATAAGCTTGTTAAAAATCTCAATCTCCACTACCTAATTCACATGCATAATTCAAATAAAAGGACTTATTGAGGGTTGTAATGGGGTTAAGGTAAAAGGAATGTAAAACGTGATATGAAGGGCTATATTTAAAAAAATTAATAAAACAATTGAAAAATGGGCCAACTTATAAATAAATTTATCTCATCACAACAACCCACAATTTTAATTCGAATGCTCAATATCTTTTTTTTTTTTTGCATAATTTTGCAACTTTAAAGTTGATTATATATACACCCTTACCTTTGTCAAAAGCCCATTTCACAAAAATTTCAAATGCTCTGCTATTTTCCGAATTAGGTAAAAGCACTTGATATATCATTAAAACATATGTTAATTGGTTGAGAACAAAGAAACAATTAATTAAATTCAAAGGGGCTTATCAACGATATAATTGCAAGGCTGGCTATTTGGCTCTGGCTAAAGAAAGAAAATGAATGTCTTTACCATTTTTAAATGTGCATGTGAAATGTAATCTCAACCAGATTTAAAGCAAGTTTTAAAATGACAACTTAATAGGTGAATATCACACTCAAGTAAAATAATCATTATTAATCAAATAGGCTCAAAAGCTCATGGTCAGGGGCTTTCAAATTCAGCTCATTCAATCTCAAAATTCATCACCAATCCCAACAATCAGTTGTCCAATCATGCTATGAAATCTCTAAATTCAATTGTTCTATACTTAAAACTTATATACTTCTTAAAATCATTAAAAAAACACCTAAACATGATTTTTTTACATAAGATGAAACAAAAACATGCCACTAATAAAATGCGTCTCAAACGTTAAGAATAACTCTTTAGTCTGCCATCTTTGCACACCCCATGAATCTAATGGTTTTACTAACTAACTAAATTTATTTTTTTACTACTCCTCCCCCAACCTAAATCAAACATTGTCTTCAATGTTTTCTTGAGCTTAGAGAAAGTTCTTATTTAAAAACCTAAACACACAATAAAGTAAACTAAAATGCTAAGAGTAAAACCATAAGATTAAGGAAAGTTACAATCGAAGATTCTGCTTCTGACTGCTGTATGAATATTACCAACCTCTTTGCTTAACTAATAGATCTGGTTTGGGTTCATAGATTTGCAATTGATCAATCAGTTTATTAGCAGTTAGTGCAAAAATTATGGTATGATAAGTCGCTTGAGGTATGAATCTCATTTCCAAAACAGATAAAAAAAAGACAATAGATTATCATATAAAACATTAACATTTAACAATTCTAATGCCTTTTTGTGAAGGTTTAGTTTAGCTCAATAAGCAACGCTAGAAACCTATCCAACGTTTCCAAACTACCGGGTAGAGCGATAAAAGTTTCATTGTGATAGAACATACGTCCCATACGTTGAAGCAAGCTTGAGACATGTAACTCTTGTCCTACGGAAAAGATGTGACCATCCAACTCCTTCGCTCTTACACTCAAACCCTTGTTTTCTTTAATGTTTGCACAAATGGCCACACTTCCACTTAGGCCCTGAATGCCTCCCCCATACATAAAGTTGATCTTTCTGGCAGCTAATGCATTTTTTAATTCTTTTGCTGTAGTTAGAAACTCCCCATCCTTTCCCAAATCAGTTGTACTAAAAATGCAGATAGATTTAAATCTACATTTTAGTGTAATACCCTTTTTCTCTTCTTTAGTCTCAGACATTGTGTTTTACAAGTGGAAGAGTATATATTTATACTACTAAAACAGCGACAACAAGATCATGCAATTCATGCATTTTTCAAAGAGTTTGGAAAAAATTCCAACACGAATGACCGGTTTAATGTTGTGTGAAGAAATTAAATAAAATGAGTACAGAAAATCAAAAGTTATGGAAAAGACAAGATAGATTAGAGAAAAGCATGATTATGAATAGCAGTTATGATTATGGCTTACATCTTCCTCTGGTTTTACATCCAGTAACCGCTTAAACGCTTTCTATGAACTGAGGATTTGCTTCCCATCCAATTAACTTATCAACTGACAAATAAGATCTTTTAATGTCAAATTTTCAAGACAGTAGCGCTCTTTTTCTTTGTTAAATAAGTTCATTAAATCAAGAAGAATACCATGAATATCACCACTAGGATGCGTCTCAAGAGCTTGAATAATATTATCCAATGACTCCTTACTCAGTCCATCCTTTATAAATTGAATTTTATCTTCTTGATTTATAGAAACCATTACTTTGCTCTTACAGCACTCAACACATGTCCACCTTGCACATTTATGACAGACATTCATTCTTTTAGCTCTTTTTTTTTTTTGGAGTAAGAACTTCTTCCTATTCCTGGCATAGGTTTAATAAATGACTCATGAATCTCACCAGCTAAACATACCTTAGTTTCAATGATCTAGCATACATCTTCAGGCAAGTCCAAATGCTTTAATATCTTCATTTTTTCAAGTCGACAGCCATAGATCTTGCTGAGAACATCTTTGGAAACAGTGGAGAACCTGATTTTAAACTTTGCAAGAGAATCCTCCATGTTAACTTAAAATAAAAATGATGAAAACTAAAATATTTAATGCAGTGCAGTGTGCTGCAGCGAATATGAAAGAAAAATTAATAAGTAAAGAAAAGAAGTTTTGGTGTGCCTCTCAAATTGCCGCCATTCTTTAACATCTTTAGCTAGATAAAAACTAAACCAATTGAATTTATTATTATTATTATTTTATTTATTTATTTTAATTCTAGAAGGAGGGCTTACCTGTTGGTTCCTCAAATGTGATGACAGTTTTCAAAGTGTTGTCATATACTCTTTTAGCCTTTGCCCATTCACTTTGTATTTTCGATCACCATCTTAAATCTCCACAGTTCCATATGGCCATACTTGAATCATAGTAAAAGGTCATGACCACCTTGATCTCAACTTTCATGGAAAGAGCTTTAACCTTGAGTTACATAAAGTATTTTTTGTCCTGGTGTGAACTCTCTCCTCAAAATTCTTTTGTCATGCCACATTTTTGTCGTCTCCTTGTACGACTTGGCATTCTCATAAGCTGCTTGTCTGGATTCTTCAAGTCCATTGAGCTGGAGAAGTCTCTTCTCACGATCTAGCTTTAAGTCAAAATTTAAGGCTTTTATTGCCTAATATGCTTTGTGTTCCATTTCTACTAGAAGATGACATGCTTTTCCGTAGACCAATTGATATGGGGATGTACCAATTGGTGTCTTAAAGGCAATTCAATAAGCCTAAAGTGCATCATCTAATTTCCTTGCCCAGTCCTTCCGATTGGAATTCACAATCTTCTTAAGATCCATTTTAGTTCTCTGTTTGAGATTTTCACTTACCCGCTAGTTTGTGGGTGATATGGAGTTGCAACTTTATGAGTTACTCCATATTTAGCTAACACTAATTGAAGCTGTTGATTGCGAAAATACCTTCCTCCATCACTACTAATAGCTCTAGGCACTTCAAATCTTGTAAAAATATATTTCTTCAAAAATTTCACAACCACTTATGAATCATTTGTAGGACAAGCAGTTGCTTCAACCCACTTGGAGACATAATCAACAGCTATTAAAATAAACTGATTGCTAAATAAGGATGGAAAAGGCCCTATAAAATTGATCCCCCATACATTAAAAAGCTCAACTTCTAAGATGTTAGTTAAAGGGGCTTCATGTCTCTTTAAGATTTTTCCCGTTCTTTGACATCTGTCATAGGTTGTCACAATTTTGTAGGCGTTCTTGAAGAATGTAGGCCAGTAAAATCCAGATTGAAGGACTTTAGTAGCTATTCTATGTTCTCTAAAATGACCACCTTATGAGGATGAATGGTAGTGATTTAAGACGCTGGCCATTTCTTCTTCAGGAACATATCGACTGATAATTCAATCTGGGCATTATTTATATAAGAAAGGATCCTGCTAAAGGTAATGCCTTACATAAGCTAAAAACTTCTTCTTTTACACTTTAGAAAGTTCATAAGGCATTACTCCACTTATTAAATAATTTACAAAATCAGCATACCATGGGGTGGGTTGTGATTGCATGACAAAAAGTTGCTCATTTGAGAAATTCTCCTTGATTGGTGATTCTCTCTTTTGTTCAGATGGCTCTAACTGAGAAAGATGATATGTAATGAGATTCTTAGTCCTTTTTTTTTGTCTTTAATTTCGAAGTCAAATTCTTATAGCAGAAGACCCATATGATCAATCTAAGCTTAACATCTTTCTTCTCAATCAAATTTGATTGCTGAGTGGTCCATCCAGACAATAACTTTTGACCCGATCAAGTAGGCTCTGAATTTATTGAATGAAAACACTACTGCTAAAAGCTCCTTTTCTGTTGTTGCATAATTCGATTGTGTGTCTAAGAGTGTCTTGCTAGCATAATAGATGGCATGAAAAACCTTGTCTCTTCTTTGCCCTAAAATAGCTCCAACTATATAATCACTTGCATCACACATCATTTCAAAAGGAAGGTTCAAATCTGGAGCTATGACAACTGGTGCAGAAATCAAGGCACTTTATAGAGTTTGGAAGGCTGATAAACATTCCTCATTAAACACAATCTCCAACAGCATGCAAAGTTGCTTTGTGGTTTTTGAGAAGTCCTTGATGAATCTTCTATAAAAGCCCACATGTCCTAAAAAAACTCCAAATGCCCTTCATTAAGGAGGGAGGTGGTAGTTATTCAATTGTTTCAATCTTGGCTTGATTCATTTCAATGCCTCGATCAGATACCTTATGACCCAGCATGAATCCTTCATTCACCATTTAATGGCATTTCTCCCAATTTAAAACCAAATTTGTCTCCACACAATGTTGTAATACTTTTTCCATATTTAAAAGACAATGATCATATGATTCTCTTAAAATTAAGAAATCATCCAGGAACACCTCAATAACTTTTCCACCATATCTTAAAAAATCGTCATCATACTCTTTTAAAATGTTGTTGGTGCATTACATAAACTAAATGGCATCTTTCTGAAGGTAAATGTATCATATGAACATATAAAAGTTGTTTTCTCTTTATCCTTTATATAATTGTAATTTGATTATATCTTGTGTACATATCCAGAAAACAATAATAGGCTTTCTTAGCTAGTCTGTCAAGCATATGGTCTGTAAATAACAGAGGGAAGTGATCTTTTCTAGTAGTTTTATTGAGCTTTCTGTAGTCAATGCACACTCTCCAGTCAGTCACTGTTCATTATGGAATCAGTTCATTTTTCTTATTAGGCACCACTATCATTCCACCTTTCTTTGGCACAACTTAAATTAGACTTACCCATTGACTATAAGAGATTGGGTAGATGATACCTGCATCCAGCCACTTTATTACCTCCTTTCTCACCACCTCCTTCATATTCAGATTGAGTCTTCTCTAGAGCTCGACTGATAGCTTGTAGTTATCTTCCATTAGGATCTTATGCATACAAATTGAAGGACTCATTCCTCTTATATGAGCTATTAATCATCTAAATGCTGTTTTCTACTCCCTGAGAGCTCTTAATAACTTTTCTCCTTTATCGGGAGTAAGAGCTGTAGAGACTATCACTAGTAATGTTGAATTTCCTCTAAGATAAGCATACTTTAAGTGGGATAGTAGTGTTTTTAACTCCACTACTGGTGGTTTTTATATTGATGGTATTGACTTACTCGGCCTTTCTCCCAAATCTTCAAATGGTTTTTTGATAAAAATTGGGAAATTTGCTCTACCATTCCCATTACTAATGGTTGATCTATACAAATTTTTTTCATCACGTCTTTTGTGTAACTGGTCAATGTATCTACTCTGTAATAGGTATCACCTTTATTTGGAAAGGATAAAACCTTAATAATGTTGAAAGATATTTGATTATTTTGAACTCACAAGGTTAACTTTCCTTGTTGCATATCTATTAAAGTTCTCCCAGTTGTTAGAAATGGCCTCCCAAAAATGATAGGAATTTCTTGGTCTTCTTCATATCGAGTATTTTGAAATCAGCTGGAAATATGAGTTTTTCCGCCTTTACCAGAACATCTTCTAAAACACCCCTCATATGTTTTATTGATTGGTCAGCTAGAAGTAATGAAATTATGGTAAGCTTCATCTCTCCAAGATTGAGTTTTCTAGAGACAGATAGAGGTATGAGATTTATACTTGCTCTTAGGTCATAAAATGCTCTTTCAAAGTTACATTGACCTATAATGCAAGGTATGCAAAAACTTCCTGGATCTTTCAATTTTGGTGGTAATTTCTTTTATAGAATAACACTACACTCATCAGTAAGTGCAATTGTCTCAAATTCCTCAAGTTTATGGTTATTTGAGAGAATATCCTTAATAAATTTTGCATAACTGGGCATTTGGGCAAGAGCGTCTGCAAAAATGATGTTGATATGTAACTTTTTGAAAATCGCTAGAAACTTTTCAAAATGTTTGTCCAGCTTTGCCTTCACAAGTCTCTGAGGTTATGGAACTGGTGGTACATATAGAAGAGGGTTATTTGGAAAGCCGATTCTTTTTGGTAGCACATCATCTTCTTTAGGTTTCTGTGCTTCCTTCTTCTGTTCTTCTTCACTTTCTTTCATTTCTCCATCGTTCTTCTTTTTAATTACAGGATCTTTTGATTCTTTCCCACTCCTTACTACAACGGTCTTCACATGCTCTCTTGGGTTTCTTATGGTATCACTTGGTAGAGTTCCTGGTTGTCTAAAATCTAGCATATTTGTAATTTGGCTCATTTGGATCTCCAAGTTCTATATTGAGGCTTCTTAGCTTTTGAGTGTTGCGTCAGTTCTAGCCATGAATTGAGATGTATTCATGGTTAGTTGAGCCAGTGCATCTTCTGCATTCACTTTCTGTTGTGATGGATTTAGTTGTTGAAGAGCTTGTTGCTGGTTGTTCCCTTGTGGCTTGAACACATTTTGATTATTCCTCCAACCAAAGTTTGGATAATTTCGCCAACCTGGATTATAGTCTTTGATTCCCGATGTAATAAGCTTGCTTCGGCATGAATAAGTGTCCTTCTTAGTATTACGTGCTCACATGAAGTCCTTCATATCATCACAAGTTTCAATAGGAGTGCTAATTATATTTGCTTGGTTTGTCAATGAACTTACTTGCTTGGATATAGACACAATTTGAGAAGACAAAGTTATGAGGATATCCAGCTCGTGCACTCCAAGTACTTTCTTTGAAATGTTACTTTTAGAAGGCCATTGGTATGCATTGGACGCCATCTCCTCAAGTAAATTATAGGCATCATCTTGACCTTTTCCCATTAAAAACCCTCCAACTGCAGCATCCACAAGAATTTTGGAGGTATGCATCATCTCATTATAAAAAGTTTACAGTTGTCACCAATCTAGTAACCCATGATGAGGACATCTCCTTAGCAACTCCTTGTATCTTTCTCAGGCTTCTTAGAGACTTTCTAGTTCGTGCTAGGTTCATAACACAATTTCATTCCTCAATTTAACAGTTTTTTTATGAAGGAAAGTATTTTGTCAAAAATTTCTGCTTCAAGACATCCCATGTAGTTATACTTCCAACTGATAGTAACTGTAACCAGCTCTTGGCTTTTTTCGTGAGTGAAAAATGAAAATTCTAAGTCTAATGGCATCATTAGTAACACCATTATGCTTGAATGTGTCGCATATTTCTAAGAAGTTGGCTGTATGTGTGTTGGGATCTTCTATCGGTAAACCACTGAACTAATTTGCTTGCACCATCTGGATAATTGTAGGCTTGATCCCAAAATTATTTGCTGCTACTAGTGGTTTTCTGATTCTAGAAATTGTCTCTATGACTGTTGGTGTTGTATAGTCACCGAGTGTTTTGATATCCTTTGCTTCTTCCCCTGGATTTGCCATCTAATTGCTTAGGATTGAAGTAGACTGCTTTCAAACTCTTCGATTTCTTCGATAAGTTCTCTCATTCTCAGAATCAAAAGGTTGTAGTTCAGTCTCCTTTGATCTGGTCATGCATTAAGCAAAAAGCCTGAAAAGCAACACAAGACACCAAAAAGAAAAACAAATGTAATGTGAAGACCAAATTAGTATTAAAATTACATGATATTGATATTGACAACAATCTCCAGTAACGGCGCCAAAAACTTGTTATGAGTGTAAATGATTTATTAAAAAGTGCAAGCGTACACCGTCGTGAACAAGTAATATAGAGGTGAGGAGAGTACCATTTCCACAAGAATTGATCATTAAGTACCAAAACTGGTAATCTTAATTCTATTTAGTCGATCAATTAGTTGATGATTGAGATTACAAAATTAAAAATGATTAAATATAAATGTAATTGATATGAAAACAACTATAAGAAAAAGCCCTAGGGATCATATTTCACTTAGCAAATTTCAGATTGAATCACTTATCTACTCTAGTCCAATTTATTTCACATGATTGATAGTCGAATTTCCCTGATTTAATTACTAACATCTTCCAAGGTCAAGCAATTCTATAATTAATTACTAATCCAATATATCCCTATATGAATTAAAACAATTAATCATGCATTAAAATTTATAGAACTTATCAAGACTACATAACCCATATGAATATATGTCTATGTCATAAGCAAGTTATGATTTTAATTATAGGATCTACACACATACATCTCCTTCCGACCTCAACATAAATATTGAAATCATTCAAAAGATGGTCAATCAATTGAAAGTATTGAGAACAATAATCAAAACTCAATCATGAAGGAAAAATTAAAACTAGATTTAATAAGTTAAAATTCAATCTGTCATTAGTAAGCTACATCATCACCCTAGAAAAATGAAAATTTAGCTCATGATGAAATTAAAAATAAAACCGAAATAAATTGAAAACTTCATAAACATTACATAAAACTTAATTATTAAATTCTAAAATATAAAGATACAACTACAAGATGCATGGAAATGGAAAAATTTAGCCTTTCTTATCGGAGGTAAAACCTTCTATATAGGTGGCAACTTATACCGTCCATGAAGAAGGTCTACCTAAGCCTTCCAAAAAGGAGGCATGCAAGAAACAATACAATGCATGAAATTAAACTCTAAGATTGTGTCTCTCCTTGTGTCTTCCACTCCTCTATTTATAGATGAATGGGAAGCAAAAATTTCCACTTGTTATGCATGAATCTTGACTTTAAGCCACCAATGTTGACCATGTGGCAACCATGCTTCTCGATTGCAGTGAAATTTTGATGGTCAAAATGGTGGATTCTCACATTTTTATCTTTATGAAAATTGTAGGTCTGGAACTTCGCTTGAAATTACATGTGAGAGCTCCTCATTTCAACATTTGTACCTTAAGTTATGGTCAAATTAGTGGGTAAAGGTCATATTTGGATAAATTCACTTTCTCAACCTCTAAGCAAAATTCAAAACTCTTGAAGACAGAATTCTGTTTTGGCCTCAATATAAAATTTGTAGAAATTTTTCTTAACTTTTTATCCATATAAAGAATGTCTCAATCCAACATTTAGAACTCTAGATATTGCCTAAAAACTGAAACAAGATTAAAATTTATTGGCTTATTAAAAAATCCCCTTGGTCCAAGCTAGTGATACCCTTTCACTCCTCGATGAGGCTATTGTCTATCACAATCTTGATGTAAATGGACATTATTGGCTTATTGAAAATGTTGCTACACTAATGGTGATGAGTGAAGTGGAATGGATTTGCAAGGAGTGCAGAGAGATTTGGTTGCAATTTTGTCTTACAAGGAGAATTCAATTTAATGGAAATATGCTCTAATACCATGTAAACTACTAGACGCAGGGAAGCCCAAAACTGAATAAACAACCCAGTCAACTTCGTACTGACTGATGTCCCATATATTTATATTGCTTCCCATACAAAATTTTATTACAACAATACATTTGGAAAAAACTAAAATTAAAATTACATCAAACCAACTAACTCATCTAGTGAGACATCCTTTGTTTATTCGCCTTGAAAGTAATCAGTCCAGTAATGCCCTTTCACCCTCCGCGACTATTATCAATTGCAATCTTGATACATATGGACATTGTGGGTGTTTGTTTTGACATTTTCATGTGCAAACGGGTTTGAACAGGGGAAAAAAGGAGATGAATAGTGGAAAAGTCAAAATGAGTGTTTGGTTCAGTGATGAGATTTAAGACAAAAAGTTAAAAGTTGGAAAAAGTAATAAGCCTCAAAATGGAGCTTATTGGAGCTTACGTGCATGTGTGTATATTAAATAATATTGATAGGAATATTTTCATATCTTTGGGGATCAATGAGGTACTCAAAATTACTTCTAATCACAAAACTTCTTTTATAAAAAAATGTTCTAAATAATTTTCTCTTTCTTTAGATAGTAATCTTCTGCTAATTAGAGAATACTTTGGGATAGGAGTTTAGGCAAGTTTTAAGTTTTGTCAATATATGACTGTAGAAATGTAGAAAATAATTAATTTTAATCAGTTTAGATTTATTATTTAGTTGTTTTATGATTTAATAATTAATTTATTTTATAAACATATCATAAATTAGTTTCTATATGGTGTTTTTACTGATTAAATTTAGTTTAAATAATTTATTTGGATTATTGGATGTATTATTGAGGTTTTAATCGGTTTATTTTGTTAGATTTTGAGCTATGTGAAAATATGAGTTAGGATTTAATATTTAAATTAGAGTTTGATATAATTTATAAAATTTAAGCTTGAGGTACACAATAGAAAAGACTTTTTGAGTATACCAATTTAAATTAGAGTTTGATATAATTTTATTAAAATTGTACCATTGCCAAATTTTCAAAGTTAATTTTTGAGAAAATTGTGAAAAAATCTCTTCGTGTGTAGATATCTTCCCAAGTATCATTTGACAATTAAGTTGCCCATGAGGACTTTTTTCACAATTTTCCCTTCATTTTTTCTTTTTTCATAATTTTTACAATTTTTTCTCTTAAATAATACGAAAGCCACTTATGTAAAAGCCAAACCAAACATCATTCACTTTTACATAAGTTACTTATCCAATCGCCAATCCAAACACTCATCATTTTACCCAATCTAATTTTTCTCCAATTTTAAGATTCCATAAATTTAAGTAAAAATAAGTCACTTATCCAATCGTCAATCCAAACACACCCATTATTGGCTTATTTAAAAGGTTGCCAAACTAATGGTGAGGAGTGATGAGGAATATATTCGCAAGGAGTGTAGTGAGATTTGGTTGCAATTTCAACTTAATAAGAGAATTCAACTGAACAGAAATTTGCTATGATACCATGTAAATTAGACGGAGGGAAGCCCAGGACTAGAGCCGTCAAAATGGCCTGAGCCTGTCAGGCTGATCCATCTAAATAGAGGGCTAGGCTTGTAATTTTGGTAGTGTAAAAGGAACTAGGGTTTAAATGGGCTAGCCCTTTAGAACTAAAAAATAAAAGGGTTGTCTTTTTAAGCCAGTCGATTTTTCATTTTTTAAAATAAAATACTCACTCTTATTATACAACACCTCTTACTTGGGAAAAATAACTTAGGTATTTCAATTCACACACATTTGTGCTCTAATGAAAGTTTAAAGGTTCAAGTTTATATGTAAATTGTTTAGCTCTAGCCACTTCCCATACATCTAATGATGCTATATCAAGGAATGAAAAACCGGACCAGGCAATGAACCGGTCACAGTATAGGTTCAAGGGTTAATGGGTCAACCGGGGTCTAACCGGTAGTTGAACCGGTCATATTAAAATATTATAATTTATTAGTGATAATATATATTAATATATTTTTAAACTTCTATAGATAAAAATAAAGATTTTTAGAAAACAAAAATGTTTAAAATCTATTAGTATTAGTTATAATACCTATACTTATGCAAAGATATCTCATTTCCTATAATTATTATATCTTTTTAAATAATTTTTTTCATTATTTTCTTCATTTCTTTAGATTTGTTCTTTCTTTATCTATTTTTCTCTTCATTTTAGTCTTCAACTTTCCATTTTGCCCTCAAAAAACACAAAATAAAAATTTGGAAAATTTAAAAAAAAAACAAAAGAAAGAAACATGGTCAACCAGTTGGACCACCGGTTCTGACCGGTCCAACCGGTCTGACTGGTTTACTGATCAAACCGGACCAGATCAGGGACCGGTTCCCGGTTCAACAGGTCGAACCGACTGATCCGGTCCGGTTTTTTGTATTCTGTGCTATATATATGATTTACTATGATTCATGCATCTACTGCGCACAAGATAATCGAACTTCCGAAAGTAAAAGAGCATAGTATTTTTCCTAAGACAATATAATTTTAGTCTAATTTTTCTTTTTTTCAAGACTTTCTCAAATTAAATTTGAAACTAAATAATATTATAACAAAGAAAATTTAATAGTCATACTAAATTTTATATATATAATAACTACGAGATTTTCTTGTCTTTTAACTATTAAAATTTTTTTATATATGATTACAAAAAGGTGGTAAATTATTTAGTTTTGATTATTTTTGAGTTGGACAATAGTTCATTAGTGTTTGAATTTTGATCTGCATTTGTTTTTGAAGTTTAGACAATAATTTGACACTTTATTTTAAAATTGTGAGGGGTGATAGTAGCCCAAAATGGACTATATTGAGAGCGAAATGCTGGGATGTTGTAATTGATATCAGAGTTAGGTTTAGGCCGATGTGTTGCGAGGACACTAGGACCAAAGGGGTGAAAGACGCCTTATAAGGGCTTGAATATCTCTGCCTCTTGATGCGTTTGAAAACCGTAAGAGGTGACAGTATCCCAATTTGAACAATATCTAGAGTGAGGCGCTTGGATGTTAATATTGGCATCAGAATCAAGATTGAGTCAATGCACTAGCGACATGCTAGGCCAAAAGGGGGTGAAAGACACCTTATAGGGCATGGATACCTCCCCTCTCAATACATTTTAAAACCATGAGAGGTGATGTGGCCTCAAAGTAGATAATATCAAGAGTGAGGCGCTCAGATGTTACACCTAATATGTCTTTTTGAATTGATATAACTATAATTATCTTCGCTTGATTCTGAAGCTAAAAAACTAGGAGTGTCCTGTTTAAAATTACAAGCACTATAGGGATCTCTAGCAATCATTTTATAATAGAACCACTTTTGGAAATGCTAATTGTGCTTTTGGAGTAAACTAAGATTGAACTTACATCGATACAACTAACTCATCTAGTGAGGCATCTATTGTTTTTTCACCTTGAAAGTAATTAGTCTAGTGATGTCTTTTCACTCCTCAAGGCTATAGTCAATCACAATTTGGATATAAGTGGACATTATTGGCTTATTGAAAACGTATCCACATAGATAGCGAGGAGTGAAGAGGAATGAATTCGTAACGAGTGTAGTGAGATTTGGTTGCAATTTTGGATTAATTGGACTTGCCATTCACAAAAAAGTTGAAACCACATCTAGATATTCAGAATTCAACTAAACAAAAATATGCTTTGATACCATTTAAACCAAATGCAGAGAAGCCCAGAACTAAATAAACAACCCAACCAACTTGGTACTGACCAGTGACAAATATATTTATACCATTTCCTGTACAAAATAATATTACAACAATACATGAAATGTGGGCCAAACTAAACTCATGAAGCCCATACAAAGTAATTCTAGAACATAAGGTAAGCCCAATATATTCCTAACAATTTATATTTATAGGTTTCTTTTCTCAAATTAATTTATCTCCCTAATAAATGGATGTATATATATATATAATAAACAATATATGTTATAATTAAGCAATTTATTTAGCTTTAATGTCTCTAAGAGGTTAACTGAGTCTTATATTAACTTATTAAGAACAAAGTGAGAATTAAATTGGCAAGCTAGAGCTTGGGGTTACATTACACAAAAACAGTGCTGCATGCTAGAGGGGGATTCTTGCAATACATCGTTCCGCATATTCGTATATTTCAGTGGTGAGCCGTGGATGGGCCTATTTAAGAGTCCATAGATTTATTCTAACTGGGCCCTTAATAAGTAGTCCTAATATCTCAGCTGGAACGGGCGTTGGCTCATTCTTGGTCTATAAGGGTGTGTTTGGTAGGTGGGATTTGGAGGGGAGGGGAGGGAAAATTTTTATGAGTTGAATTTAAGAAAATTGAAGAATTGGGGTTACAAAATTTTAATAGAGGAAATATATAAGATAAAATAATACGAAAAATTAATTAAAAACATTTAACCCCACTTCTTTCATTTTTTTAAATCAAACTCAAAAAAAATTTTCCTCCACCCACTTCCCCTCCTCTCCCCTCCCCTCATACCAAACAGGTCGTTGTCTTCGTCATGACGTTTGTTTCTTGTTATGGTCTTTGTTGTCGATTTGCTTTAGTTCTAGACATTCTACGCTTTTGAGGGTTATCAATAGAACTATAGAAATGCCTTTGGATTTTAAAAAAAAATGATAATATAAAGAAATTATAAATATGAGAGATAAAATGATTTTTTTTTTTCCAACCTAGATAAAGTGAATTGAAACCTTACATTTATAATCAAAATAAACCACTTAACTTACTTCTACATATATAACAAAAATGAGTACAATATAATTTCATTTTTTATGTCATTGGGGACAAAGCAAATGAAAATGAAAGACGTGATTGTTTTGTATCCAAACAAAGTAACAATATATTATATATATACTCGGTCCGATCCATTTTATAAGACATCTTCTATAAGTTATTTTTAATATTTTTTTATAGGACATTTTGATAGTTTCAATAAGAATTAAATATTTTTTTTATATTAATAATGGTAATAAGAGAGGGTTGAAATTAATCCTCCCTCCAATCTAAAAGAAAATTTAATCAAAATATGAGGTTGACAGGGTAATTGAAGTTTTTTTTTTTTTCAAATCTACCCCTTACGAGAGAGATATGACATATAATAAATGCATATTTAAAAATTATATTCTTTGATAAAGGTAAAATAGGTATATTTTATCAATTTAATTTAAATGACTTAATTAATATTCTTTAGTTTCTGTGAACTAGTTCACTATATCGTATATTTTATACAAAAGGGAATATAATGTTAGAGTTTAGTATGATTAATACGAGAATATTCAAAATATGAGGTTGATAGGGTAATTGAAGTTTTTTTTTTTTTTTTCAAATCTACCCCTTACGAGAGAGATGTGACATATAATAAATGCATATTTAAAAATCATATTTTTTGATAAAGGTAAAATAGGTATATTTTATCAATTTAATTTAAATGACTTAAGTAATATTCTTTAGTTTATGTGAACTAGTTCACTATATCGTATATTTTATACAAGAGGGAATATAATGTTGGAGTTTAGTATGATTAATACGAGAATATTCAAAATCACTTAAATTCTATGATAAATTCAACACCTTTAATTGTTTTTATTAGTAAGTATGAATTAGTTACAAACGGTTTTTTTTTTAAATTTGATAAAGGGTTTTTCCTTCGAGGCTTAGAGGGTAAAGGGTTTTCATCTCTTTCAACAAACGTGTTTCTTAGAATTTGAATTTGCATTCTATTTTTTATAAGAGTGAAGTTTCTTACCATCTCAACTAACATCTTGTTGATAGATATGACTTGTATAACGTATCAATAGATGAATGCATATATAATTATCTCACGACGGGAGAATTAGGAATTGATGGTGGAAGGTAGAGATGGGAATACGGGCTAGTCTGGGGGTTGCGGCCTGGCCTGCACCAACCGGACGGCTATGCGGTGCAAGGTGCGGACCGGAAAAATGCCAACCCTAACCCGCAGTGTATAGGTTGCGGGCCAACCCACGAGTTTGCTTTTTTTTTTTTTTTGAAAAAAAAATCCTATTTTGTAAAGAAAGCCGAAAATATGAGACACATATAAATGAGTCATTAAATTTATCTTTCTTGCATCAATCATTCCTCTTATAAAAATTTAAAAATATAATCTATAATTTAAGAGATAAAGTTATCAAATTTGCCAAAGTCTATAAACAACATAAACTCATTCATAAATAACCAAGATATAATAATTTCGTTTAAAGAAGAAAGGAAAAGGCTAAGATTTTTCTTTTTAAATTAGGAGGTACCAAGATAGAAGTGAAAAACTTATAAGTTTTATAAAATTATTATATGTAAAAAAAAAAAAAATTATGAGCCAATCTGCCAACCCACAAACTGGCTCACATCAACCCGCGGGTTATGTGGCAGGCCTGCATTTTTGAGAGTTGGGAAAACCTGTCCCAATCCGCCGGCCAGCGGGTTGAGCCTGCAGGTTGGACCCATATTACCGGCTCTAGACTACTGGAAGATAGAACCGGTAATATGGGCCCAACCCGCGGGCTTAACCTGCGAGCCCGCATGTTTTGACGTGTTTTCCCAACCCACAAAAATGCGGGCCGCACAGGCCCGCACCGCATAACCCGCGGATTGATGCGGGCCAGCACGCGGGTTGACCCGCAAAATTTTTTATTTTTTTTATATATAATAATTTTACAAAACTTATAAGTTTTCCACTCCTATCTTGATACCTCCTAATCCAAAGAGAAAAAATCTCAGTCTCTTTCCTTCTTCTTTAAACAAAATTATTATATTTTGGTTGCTTGAGGATGAGTTTACGTTTTGTTTATAAACTTTGACAAATTTGATAACTTTATCTCTTGAATTGTAGATTATGTTTTTAAATTTTTATAAGAGAAATGATTGATGCTAAAAAGGTAAATTTAATGAGTCATATATATGTGTCTCATATTTTCAATCCTCTTTAAAAAATAGGAATTTTTTTTTTCAAGCTAGCCCACAACCCGGACACTACGGGTTAGGGTTGGCATTTGGCCAGCTTCCAGAAGTGCCGGCCACACAGGCTCGCATTACTCGGACCGTGGGTTGGTGCAGACCAGCCCACAACCCGCCGGCTGGCCGATATTTCCAGGGGAAAAAGAGACGTAGGCCCGGAAAAGAAAGGCGGTGGTGAAATTAGGAGGAGAAAGTGGGGCGGTCGGATGGTGGTTCCGAGTCACATCCAATGGCTCACATGCTTCTACACTTCTCCATTGCAAAACATAATGGTAGGCTCAGACTTAAACCGAACATCTGGCGATCATCTTGTGATGAAGCAACATTAAATTGGGGACCCTGTCACTGCTTATGGTTGAGAGAGAGAGACAGAGTCAATGTGTTCACTATACGTAGTCGGCTATGTTCTAGAAGGAATGCAACCATTTTCACTTGTTATGCTGCTGGTATTCTCATTCTGGATAATATCCCATCTGGTATTCCAATTAATTAGTGAGGGTAATTTTAAAAATTACTTAGATTTTAGTATAAATTTCTGTTAGTTGGTGTCTTATGATAGAGATTAAAGGGAGTATAAGGCATCAACTACAAAATCTCACAAATCAATAAAAACATTAAAATTGTCCTAAAATTCAAATAATTTTTAATATTACCTCTCCTAACTACAATAAACTTAAATATCATATTAATTATTATTCTCTTACACTATCTTTATTAAATATGGGCAGACATGAAAAAATAAATTAAATGTTCCTTGAAAACCTGCAAGTGACTTATAAAAAGAATCAAGAATACTTGTTAGTTGGTGCTTTGTACTCTCTCCAGTCCTATGTATAAGAGCTTAATAACTGAATTACATAGTTTGAGCAACCAGTTAAAATTAGTTAAAAATAATAAGTATGTCTTGACATAAACTTTTTTTTTTTCAAGTATACCCTTATTTATGAGGGGATAAGTAAGAGAAAAAAAATAGAGTAACATAAATATTACCAACCCTTTAATTAATACAATATATATAATTAATGAAGAGCGCAAATGAAAAAAACCCATTAAATGTTGAGATAACTTTTGTTAGGCTCTTATAAAAAGGATCAAGACAATTCAAATTTTAGAGAGTAATAAGGACTAGAGGGAGTATTATCTTAGTTGTGTGTGTATGTGTGTGAGTGTGTGTGTGTAGTACTCCCTCCGTCCCTATATATAAGGTCATTTCAACTGAATCGCGGAATTCTAAGAACAGTTAAAATTAGCTAAAAATAATAAATATGTAGGAAATATAAATTGTTTTTAAAAAATGTCACTGTATATGAATGGGTAAGAAAGAGAATAATAATAAAGATAATGTATGAGAAAAAATGATGAGAGAGTAACTCACAGTAAAATAGATAAAAAAAATATATTTATTATTGAAACAAATTCAAAAAAAAAAAATCTTATAAAAAATTACAAACTCATTCAAAAAGATAAAGATCTTACATGTATGGGGATGAAGGGAGTATGTAGGCAATTAGATATTTTGAGCTAATAAAGTAGGTGTAACAGAATGACATAAGATTTTTTTATATATATAAAATATTATAGGTAAAAAGAGGAGGTAAGCACACGAAAGACAGCAATACACACCAAGCATCCCGTCGTAACAATGTTTCCAAGACGGAGTAAAGACTTTAAACACGATTACTAAAACTACTCCAAATAATGTGCTCAAATTAAGGCTTTCGATAAATTTTGTGTGTTTGGATTAGTTTTTGGGAATAATAGTTTTTATGATTTACAAGATAAGTATGTGAGAAGAGTTTTATCTCGATTTATAAAAAATAACTTCTAAAATTTTGATTAAGATGTTTTCCAAACACTTACAGTGAAAATGACATAAGATTAAAAATGTGAGTTAGGGAGGAGAAAATGACAGGGGAATCTGATGATGAGACAGGGCATGGTAGGTAGATAGAGAGGAAGCACTAAAATGTGAGTGAACAAGAGAAAAGCATAATGATCATAAATTAATCATATAGAAAGATATTATTGTCATATTGGAGTTGTGCTGATATTAGTCAAGTCCTAATAAGTGATAATAGTCAGATTTTCATATAAAAAAATATATTAGTCAAGTCCTGGGTGGCATCCAAGTTCCAAGATGATTCAGAATGGCGTTTTTATATTATCAATAATTAGGAATAGATTTTTTTTTAATGAGTTTTCTATTTTGTCGATTTTGAAGGTCTAACTGTGAATTAGTAATTTCCCTTTTTGTTATTTTTTTTTAATTTGATAAGAGTGTAATTCCTTTTAAAACTTAAAACGCAGAGAATTTTTTTCTTAATAATTGTGCTTCACGAGATTTAAAATTTTATTTTTCTTTTTTACAAGAATAATGTCACTTAATTACAGTATCAACTAACAATATTGATTTTTTTTATATAGCATATTGAGGTGTAGAAAAGTGAAACAAAAATAATGCGGGGCCTGCATGCGTCTTCTAGAAAGGACGCATCATCACTTGCTCCATCATATGCAATCCCATGTACGCCTGTGTTTTTAAGATAAGATATATTTATAATACTGATCTTAATTCTAAATAAAAAATATGATTTTTATATTTATTAATCTTTTCTTACTTTACTCATATTGATGCTCTCTCAATAATAATTAAGAGGAGAGTGAATAAAGGAATTAATAAAGATGACTAGAGTGTTCTAAAATATATATATTATATTAACTAACTTAATCAACTTCCTTAATCTAATTCAATTAAATAAATATTTCTTATATTAAGGATTTGGGGATATTTATATATGGCTTTATACTTCCTTTCCCCTTCTCTTTCTTCCACCTACATTCTTGTCAATAAAGTAAGAGATAGAATATTTAAAATACAAATTCAATGAATAGAGTATCAACAAATTATTATGGGAAACTAGAAAAGAAACCTGATAAACAAAACTTTAAATAGGAGCAAATGTCAGAAGCAATACTATTTTGAGAAACATAATATTAAAAATCTTGCTTGGCTGAGAAATTTGGAACCAACACGCAAAACAGCCAGAGGAGGACACTTGATGATAGAAAGAGATGATGTCTGTAAAAGAGTTTGTATGAGACATGCCAAGCGAAGTTCTCGTAAGATAATAATTAAGGCTTCTTCAAAATGATATGTGAAGGAATTTGGGCGTATCTATGAAATTCGATTGATTTTCTTTCCTGTTGCCCCTTCATTTTACGGCCTTTCTAAATATATTTTTTATGACTTTTTGGATTATTAGATTCTATATGGAATAAGTAACGTTTTGATATTTTATGAGTAAAAAATGGAGTTGTTTTCAATTTTTTACTTCTTTTTAAATATTTAAAACTCTAAATCAAAAGGAAACTACACACTTTTAAACTCTTAAATATTTGAAAAATGGTAAGAAATTGAAAACAACTACATTTCTTACCCATAAGATATTAAAACGTCACCAATTTCGTGTATAATCTAATAATCTAAAAAAACATGAAAAATATATTGGGGAAGGTCCCCAAAATGAAGGGGCAACAGGGAAAGCACATCATCCACCTTTACCCCTAATCCCCCAAGGTTGGACTAAATATATTCCAACAATATGTAAGTGCCATGTTGAAAGAGAACTTTACAATATTTAACGATCTTTTTGTTTTAAAATTTTTTTAACCATAGATTCTAATAAAAACTATTCAGATCACTAAGTAAAGGAGAAAGCTTATTAGAAGAACCATGCACAGACAAAAGGCTTTGGCCATTGTATTCTCTAAAACATTTATATGTGTATATATATATATATATCCATGAAACTTATTTACAATGTGGGATGGATTAGGGACAAATGAGGCTGATAATGACAATATATAAGTATTAAGATCACATCCAATTCACTTTGCTTGTAAAGAGAGCAGGGAGGATTTAATAACTAATTATGAACCCCCAGACATCAAAATCTCAGTAGATCTAATTGAGATTTAATAAGTGCTTGTTTGGAATAGCTTATTTTTAGGCAATAAGTGCTTATAAATCGTGATTCACGGTATACGAGGTAAGTATGTGAGAGGAGTTTTATCTCAGATTGCGTAATAAGGACTTATTATCCAAAAATAAGTGTTTCCAAACACAAAAAACATGCTCAGCCATTTACTATTGGTTGACAGAAATCAAATTGCTTTAGGGTACGTAGCTGCACGAACAAAAAACATGCTCAGCAAAAGAAACTGATGTGGGTGCATAATGTGAGAAGCCCGCCATTTACTATTGGTTGACAGAAAAATTAGTGATGGATTGAAAAAAAAAATTCATGTTATATGCAATTAGACTTGTGATATCTTAATTCATCACAATAATATAATGGATATAAAATAATCATACAAAGAGTCTAAGGGGGCAGCTAATTAAGTGCACGAGATTCTCGTCAGATAGGGTCTAGGAAGTGATAAATGTTATGTAGTCTTATCCTTATAAGTAGAGAGATTATTTTTAGGATTTGAATTTGTGACCTTTTGGTCACATGATAACAAACTTTGTGCTACTCCAAAGCTCACTCTCAATCATATAAAGAGTGTACCAAAAAAAAAAAAAATATATATATATATATATATATAATTGTGATGATGTTAAATATATAAGGTGATACGATGATATTAAAGAGGGAAGGAAACTAAGGGTCTGTTTGGTGTGAGGGATTTGGAGGGGAACGGAGGAGAGGGAAAATTTTTATAAGTTAAATTTTAAAATATTCAAGAAATATGGTGATAAAATTTTAATAAAGATAATATATAAGATAAAAGAGTAAGAAAAATTAATTAAAAATTTTTAATCCCACTTCTCTAATTTTTTTAAATTCAACTCAAAAATTTTTTTGCTCCGCCCACTTTCCCTCCCCTCCCCTCAGACGAAACAACCCTTAAAGGAATCCGAATCTGATGAGAAGGAGGGCAAGTTGTGTGATTTGAAGGAACGAAACGTAGGTAGGTGGAATTTTGGAAGGAGTGCGCCACCACCGGGCACCGGCCAATAGTTTGATGTCAACCTCAAAGCAACCATTACCACATAACTCAATTGTAAGTAATGTGTGCATGGTCCCTCTGCTCCTCACTTTTTTATTATGTATCTATATGCTCTTTGGATTGAAAGTCCTATAAAATGTTGTGGTAGACCAAAACGAACACTCAATAAGATTAATTATAGAGTGGGATTTTTTGGCCAACAATCTATCTAAAAATTTGATTTTCGATAGTGTAAAATGGCGTCATGCGATCCATGTAGTTAACCTTATATAGTGGGATAAGGCTTTGTTATTATTACTGTTGCTCCTTGGAATGAAATCTTCTACTCTCATTATTATTATTTTTTAAAAAAATGTGTTTCATTAACTGCTTAGTAGTTGATAAAAGATAAAATGATATTAAAATAAGTAAAATGTTTTACCAAGATATAAAACTAACAGGACAAATATAGCTGTTAAAATAACAATTAAAAGTAGAAGCTGAAATGACTTGAATAGATTGAAGAGTAAAATTCTTCAGAAAAGCCAGAATTTTCTGGCATGTAGAGGGGAAAAAAACTGCTTGATAGTTTATAGGTAGGGGATCAGCCATTTCTGCTTCAACTTAATTTATATGTAAATATTCATGTATATTAATCCATGCTTTTCGGCCCTTTTCATAGTTATTTTTCCTTCCTGTAATTCCACCTTTATATATATATATATATAATTTCACTTGCTTTAATTTAATTCTCCCCCATCCCACTTCCTCACTCGCACTAGTTGCCACTTGCCTTGTTTATTTATTTTTTGAATAATTAATATGTAAGTCCTTGTGGTTTCGTCTTTCAAAAAAATTTTAATTTGGTTCCTATAGTTTTTATCCTTTTTTATCTTATCATATTCTTACAGTTTCACTTAATTTTAATTAAGTTCCTATAGTTTTTCTTTCTTTTTTGTTGGGTCCTTACAGTTTCAATTGATTTTTAATAACTAAAGGGATCTCACTACTACAAAAATCACGATATATGAAACTTATTAACTGTCATACATAATGGTTCTGAACTATCATATATATAGGCGCTATAAAAGCTCAGCGCAGATATATTATAGTTTTGAACCGTTATTTATTCTGAACCTATTTTATAATATAACACCCGTTGTGTATTGAGGTTTGGTGAGGCCATAATTTGCCTATTGTTGTGATAATACTAAAAGGACACACGTAAACAACCATCATAATATATAATAATACTTATATGATACATAACAGTATCATTTTACAATTTTTATTTATTCATTAATATACATAACGGTTTGCATATAAGAACCATAACTTTTAATAAAAATAAAAACCGTGAAATTTTACGATAAATGACAACTTTGATTTAATAACCATGATGAATGGATATAAGACTCTTCAAGGGAGAGTTTCTGAACTAATTGACCTTCTCTATATATATAATAGAACAGCAGTACCTTCAACATCGAGTTGCTATGTAATTTGGGTTGGATCAAGATATTCCAAACTTTGTAGAGAGAATCAATGGCAACTATTGATATATATAAGTGATAATATAATCATTGACCTATATATAATTATGTCTCTTCACAGGAATTAGGCTTTGAAAGCAAAGGAAGATGGGGTAAAAAAACATATACCCTATCAGAAAGGGTGGACGAGATATGCAATCCTCAGTATTTGAGTCATTTGTTGCCACCAACAAGCTTTGAGGAAGAGGTGGCGGCGGCAGAGGAAGAATTCTCTAGGATCTTAACATAATGAAAGAGAGAAGGAGGAGACCGATAAAGAAATGTAGTTCACAATGAATAGTTGAGTTTAAATAGATATCTAAGGAATTGAGAAGGGTTATGAGTTATGACTTATGAGGTCTAACGGGATTACACAGAGTTATGGTGAGTTATGACATTGAAGGTCTAAATGTTACGGAAGGTTATGAGAGAGTTAAATGACAGTTGTTTTTAAAGACCATTATATTTTGTCTTCGCTAATATAAGTGTTTAAAGACAAATTATTTGTAAGTGTTACTTAACAGTTGGTTCTTAAGAACCATCATTTTTATTTCTAAATAAATGATGGTTATTAGTTACAACTATTACGTTAGTGTTTTTGCGAATTTCGTTTCGCAATACATGATAATACACAAAACTAACCATTTTGTTTAAATATTATATATCCTTATGTGACTTTCATCTCGACATACATGACATTTATTAGCTGTAACCGTTATGTATTAGACATTATAAATGCTCAAATCTGTAGTAGTATCTTATTAAAAATAAGGTGAAATTGCAAGGATATGACTAAAAAAGAACTATAATGATATGATTTAAAATATGTGAAATTATGAGTGCCTAATTCAAAACTTTACAGGAATATGCCTAAAAATTAGGTGAAACTATAGAAAATTGTAGATTAATATTATCCTTCATTTTTTAATATCAACCATGGCTAATTAGTTCCTTTAATTGTCGGTGCGATAAGAAAGTTAACTAACATTTCGAGCTGAGATTTTATTATGAATACGAAATTCATATCGAAGGAGATTCTTTGCCTTTTATTTTTAATTAAAACTACATGAGATTATTTGTCGAAAATAAATTGGTTCAGACTATAAAATCCCGAGAGTTCAATTTGGTGGTAGTGGAACTGGACCGAACCATCACTAGATAGATACCAAGTCAATTTTAAATCCATGTATCAAAATATCGACTCTGGTACAACTGTGTACGGAATCCCATCTATTTCTACCTCGTGATTAATATCTTTTTCTTGACAAAAAAAATGCAAGGTGATAAGGATTTTAGTCATTTTACTTGCACATGCATATATATGCTTTACGTGAAATTTATTTTGATTCTAAATATAAAATATAATTTTTATATTTTTCAATCTTTTTTAAATTTAATCATATTGATATTCCCTCAATAATAATTAAAGAGGAGAGGAAAGAAAAAAATTAAAAAAAAGATGAATTCGGTATTTTACAAAACATATGTCATCTTAAATATATCTTATATTAAAGACAACATGGATTATGTAACAGTTGACGTTGTTATGCGTGACAATCACTTAAAGTTTTTAATCCTAGCTCCTTGTTTGGAAGAAAACTATAGGTGTTTAATTATTTAATCTCTTAATCGTTTAGGGTTTGCCAGGTTTTTACATTAATTTAGCAGGTCTTTTAAACAAGAAGGATCGCAGATCTTTACGTTGACCTGTTTTGATCTTATTCATTAGTTATGCTCTATCTTTCTATATATTTTTCAATATCACACCAAATTTGTGAGGGTAAAAGAGATCAATCAAAATATTCTCTTGTGCGCTTTTTTTTTTTTTTTGTTCATATAAAACTCCATAACGCACTTTTACCTCATCTAAATAGATATTATCATTAATGGTTATCTTTTTTTATAATTTCCTCCTTCATTTAGCAAACGAATAATTAATTAATGAGTAAAATTTTAAATTAAAAATTCAAGATTGGCCAAAAAAAAATTCAAGGAGAATTTGAGAGAAAGTCCCCATTAAAAATTTTATTGGTGAGAAGAAGAGTTTCACTCTCAACCCAAACCCATAGATATCCTTTGTCTATATCCTTTATCAATGAAATAAAGAACTACTGTAGAAAATTAAAAAAAATCATATCGACAAATTATAATTAGGTAAAATAGAAGGGATTTGATTCTTTTTAAGTAAGGTTGATGGTTTGAATCTTATGTGAATTTAAAAAAAAAAATCTCATATATATAATTAAGCCTAATTAGCGATACTTGAATTTAACCTAGTAACTAGTAATTAATATTATATACAAGATTAATTATATAAAAAACATATTGAAATCTTTTTATTGATAAATTTCTTGATATTTCAATGATAAAAAGGAAGAAAAACAGCCCATGTCATTAACACTTTCAGGCACATACCTTGTACTTAATCATTTAGCCTGAAAAAAAAACAAAGGGAAGAAGAAGAAAAAAGGATATTATTGTGCGTGTTTTCATAAATACAATCTCTCTATAAGAGCCTAGATACATTGCATGTATGGGGCAACTGTACTTAATTATGTGGATGGAAGCTAGAACGTAACTATCATTTGCGTATGAGAAACAAAACCCACTTCTGGGCAAAAAACAAAAAGAAAAGAAAAAATAAAAAACAAAAAACAAAACCCACTTCTTTTTTAAATATTGATTGAAGGATTGTTCCAGTTATATTCTGCCAAGAAAAGAAAGCACAAAACCCACAGATATTCTTATCGCCACTAGTTATCAGAATTTAGAATAATGCTTGCTTGTATTAAAAAGAATTATAGAATAATGCTTTAAGAGGATTGCCAAATGCCACGCACGTTCAAAATATTTCAGTTTAATGCTTATCATTAAATTATACTATTGCTTTTTCGACTTGGCCTTGTAATTCTAAGGTCCTTCGTTGAGTTGTGGAAAAGAACACGTTCAAATTAAAAGCCACACACACGTAATGCTTTATGCTTTAGGGCATTATTATTATCTCTGAAAATCCTCTATGTCTCTCTTTATGTTGCTATCACTAACACCTTAGCTTTATATATCTTCTTTTATTTTATTTTTCTTTTCCTTTTGTGGCACACGAAGATGTGTGTTCGTGATGAGGTGATGAATTCTACTTGAACTTAAACATCATATGATTGCAAATCAATTAAACATGCATATGCGCTTGAAGCTTAGACTATTATTGATTAATTTCATCTGTTTTTTTTTTTTCAGGAGAATGTAAGGACTAAATATGAACCATAGTTTTTTTAAGGAAAAAAATTCTTCCCAGTTCATGAGACATGAGGAAGGAGTGAAAAAATAATCTATATATAATATAAATATTCAAAGGAAGCTAGATCTTATATCAAGTATAGGGGGTAGTATTATTTATAAGGTATAATTAATGTAGTTTATTTTCATAATTTTGTATAATATACAATACCTAAATTTAGGGTGCCAAAACCCACTGGTCCAATCCAATCTGGTCAACCAGTTCTATAATGAAATCAGGTCAGACAAGACCAAACTAGTTAGTTGGATTGGATCGAATTCTAGACCAAGTGATTAGACCACTTAGTCTGGTCTTAGCCTAGATGTTTTTTTAAAATATTTTGCATTTTGTGAAATGTTGTTGGAGACTCTTATAGACTTATACTTAGATTTTATGCCCCGTTTGGTAGCATGGAAGAGTTTTTAATCAAATTGGAAATGAAACTAGAAGTAGAAATGAAAGTGGAAGAAAGGTTTAAAACATATTTGGTAGGATTGAGATAAAATGATGGAAGTGAGATATAATTTTTAATTAAAACATGTACTCATAATTTGAAAATAACAAAATACCCTCAAAGGAAAAAAGCCTCTTCCACATTCAGCCCAAGTTAACTGCCGTGCTCCACGTTCATGACGACCACCGTTGTCGCCAGAAATGCAACTCGCCGAACACCTCACACGATGAGCACTAGTTGAACGAGATCGCAGCTTAAACTAGAAACAAGTAGAAGGAGCGATCTTGTCTATAATCGAAATTGGGGCAATCAAAATCGCACACACAAAAATAACAAGAAGCTAGAACAATGAAAAAATCTTCCCTGAATAGAAATTAAAATAAAAAATGAAATCAATGTCTATAATCAAAACCATAAAACTAGATTAAACTATCTCAAATTACATGGTTGAGTTGCACTATCAAACAAACGCAGATCGCACGCTTACTGCCGATGGGTGTAGAGATCGAATAAACTTGCAGATCTGATGAGGAAGAAGAATGAGATCAAAGAAGCAAGCAAACCGAAGGAGATCAAAGACGGTGTCCCTCTCGACGGCAATGCCAAGCTCAAAAGGGGTAGAAAGGTGACAAGCTTCAGCTTTTTAACTTGGTGTTGTAGCCGAGGGGTTTGACGGTTGTCTACAATCAAATCTCCATCGTGGTCCTTAGTTACTGTTGCCATTTTTGACATCCACATCTCTGTTGTTGTCATCCCTCGTCACCGTTTACGGCCATCAAATGTCTCTTGTATGGAGGGCTATTTGCTCTTTCAATGTCTAGTTACATGGAGCTCCCAACACTTCCATGGACTAAATGCTTAAATAGCTTTTAACTTTTGTGAAAAGTGTAACAGTAACTATAAAATATTTTTTGGAGTAAAAATAACAATAAGTATTATAGAAGAAGGCAAAAATAAATATGACGTTAACGTCAGTTAATGTGAGCTTTTTAATAAAAGATTAAGCTGCTAAAATAGTCATTAACTTATATCAAAAGTGAAAAAATAACCATAAACTTTTTTTATGCAAAAGTAATTAAAAGTAACTTCTTAAACATTAATTCATAAGATTTTCTTTGGCTTTTGTATTATGAATTTTTTTATCAATTTGGGGATTAAAATGACAAAAGTCAAAGAAAAATTTATAAATTAATGTTTAAGAAGTCGTCGTTTTTTTATTCTAGCAAAAATGACGAAACGAAAGAAACTTGTCACCCCAACTCCAAAAGTTAAAATCCCCAACATGAATTACTGGCTTTAAAAGTACCATGAGAAGATTATAAGGGAGGAAAATCATGGCAATGGAAGGTCGCATATGTATATGGTAGAGTTGGGAAAATCCACATCACCCCTGGTCATCACATATGCAAATTGGACTCCAAGTGGATTTTAGTTATGAGATGACTATGGGTAACATGGATTCTTTCACTTGGTCATTCTTGCTAAAATAAAAAAAGGTAACTCCTATAATATTGATTCATAAATTTTTCTTTGGCCATTGTAACTTTTAATCCCAAACATGATAAAAAACTCATAACACAAAAGCCAAAGAAAAACTTATGAATTAATATACAACATAAATAAATTTAATTTATAAAAAATTATAATAATAATTTTATAAAATGTTTAATCCGTTCATTTGATAATCTAAGGGTGATAAAATTATGAGGAAAAAATGAGAAAGAAGAAAAGGAGAATATCTCCTTCCATAGTCTATGTCATGGTGCAGAAATTGTATGCACTTTGAAAGAAAGTTATAATATATCTAGAAAAAATTAATTTTTTTGTTTATATGGTTATCACTGAAATATAACTCAATCCTTACATTTGAAGAAGAAAGAGATTCCTACATCTTAGTTCTTGAACTTAGACTCATTACAATTCAATCTTTAAAGTTAAGCAAGGGGTTGCGAGTTTAATCTCTAAAGAAGAAAAACATGATGGGTTGTGAGTTCTTTTCCTCCATTGAATGATGACAAAAAAGCGCTCACTCTCCTATTATGAGCTTAATTTATATGTAAACCGTCAGCATATTTATTGGTTTTTTTTTATTATCAACATATTAAACTCTAAATGCATACGCTCACACATATCCCTCAAGATTGAACTTGTCACCATCCCTCCACGGGAAGCATTTTCATAAAGTTAGGGCATTTTGCCAGATATTCATTGGCTTATTTAAAAACATAAAAAAAAAATAGCACAATGCACATAATTAAACCTCTTATTTCTTTCATGTATATGTAAAAAGATCTCTTATTTCTTTCAACAAAGTGATAAAAGGATGGCTACTAATTGCATATCACCTGTAGATGAGATTCAGGGCTTTGGTGGAAAATCCCGGATAAGTTAAGAGTACTTATACTTTAATTAACTAGGGTATCGTCCACGTCATGTACTTATTAGTAATTGCAAAATAAGGATATTTATTAATAATAGTGCCGTTAAACTCTGATCACTTGTAACTTATTGCCACCACCATGTCACTCTCCACCAAATCTTTAGCACTACTCTATCAAATTACTAATATATTAATTTAGATATTTGCGTGTAATTAAATAATATATATTAAACTTTGCGTATTAGGATTGGATGGTCATTGTAGTTCAATTGACAAAAAAAGTGTGCGAGATCGAAGCCGTCTTGGGTTCAAGCTGGCGTTGATATTCAAATAATGTTGATGGACATTGTCATTTGTCGTCACTAAATTAGTACTGTTTTATTATTATTATTATTATTTTGTTTGGTAGTCGTACGATCAAGCAAGAGTCACAGTGTACTAATTGTACAATACTCTAATATATATGTGTGTGGGTGTGTGTATTGAATAATAAAAACAAGAGTTAACTCTTAGAATGTGTTAAAATGACGTAACAATTTTATAGCACAGAAATACTACAAGCACTCAATCTTAGTTTAAATCAGCTAACATTCTGTCCAAACAATAAGCTGGAGGATTCTGTAATATGCTGAGCTCACTATTTGATTCTTGTGCCATTTTGGCCAAAATGCCAGCGCATTTCAGTGCTCTCTATGACTGTGAATGATTTCTAGCTATATCCCAGTTTGAGAAAATGAGATCACGAATATCCCTCAATACTTGAGACAATAGATGATAATGTCCTTACTTTGCTCAGAGAGTAATAGCCAGATTGCTTTTGTAGAGTCTGAATACAGCTTAATCCTCTTGAGACCCCGATCTTTACATACTAACAGACCTCTTTTGATGGTTTGTAAGTCCACCTCACCAGAAGAGGAGAAGCCAAGTCTTTGCTGGAACCCCACAATCCACACACCTGCTGAATCACAAGCAATGCCTCCATATGTCGCATGCCTTTGACTGTTTACAGAGTCGTCCACATCCACACGAATGTAATCCATCGGAGGGGCTATCCATATCGTGTCGGTTTTGTTCGAGATTTGGAGAATCTGATGTTTAAAATTCCCTTCTTGCACTCCCTCAATCAAATGGTGAATACATCGGTGAGCTATACTCTTGGCTAGGACCTATGACCCTTGAAAGATTTTTTGACACTTGTTCTTCCAGATAAGCCAACAAGCCGATCCAAATGTGCTCATCCAAGGCCACCCAAACATTCTTCTGTTCCTTGGTTTGTATTTTGTATTCCACTTGATCCATTCCTGCAAATTACAAAATGGGATTTGGAACATCTAAAGTCACACTTTAGGAGTCCCAAAAAAATTTGGGACTCCTAAAGTCATGTCAGAAATTCTGACATGCATGAGGCTTTTCTTCCCTTTTCTTCATTCCCATGTCAGAAACTCATCCCTCTTTTCCATCTTTCCCATCCCCATGACTTCTCTTCCCTTTTTTCTGCATTTCTTTTTTTCTTTCATTCCCGTAACTTCGTCTTCCTCAATCTTCTTCCTCTCTTCCTTTTCTTCATTCCCTTTTCCTCCACCTCCTTCCATTCTCATAACACCTTCTTTGCTCTCACCCTCCGGCATACACCTCCTCCACCTTTTTGCCCCCTCCACCCTCCGGCGTAGACCTCCCACTCTCTTCGTTGCTTTCAGCCTCCGACGTACCTCTCCTCTCCACTGTGCATACACAACTCCTCCAATGTCTTCTCTCCACCTTGGAAGCACATAGACACCGTTGGCTGCCCTCTCCCCTGCTTTCATCAGGTTTGTTTTTTTAAAATATAAATTTACATGAAAAATTAAGTTAAACTTGCAATATGAAATTATTATAATGCTTTCAATTTATTTACATGATTCTAGTTATTGGAGTGTTTTTCCCTTGATTGTTTTTTTTTTTTTTTTGCCAGAATCATAAAGTAGTTGTTAGTAGTTGTGCAATACTAATAATGTTTTTGTTTTATACGTTTGGAGCTTGGAAATCGAGGAAAATACATATGTATATTTATTTTGATGAAATGAACAACAATTAGTTTGTAGTTGTGTGGTGACAAATATTTTGACACTTTCTAGTTGTTGTTATATATATATGATATTAGGTTGTATGAGTTGTTGTTATTATACATATATATATATATATAGTAAAAAGATTGCAGTGCTAGATGTCCTTACCATTTTGTAAGGGACATTTTGTGGTTTATGAATCCATCTTTAATTTTGTTTCTGCAATTTTAATTTGCTGAGTAATGAAGAATATAAATAATCATTTTTTAAAAAAATAAAACCTTTTAATGTCCCAAATTAAGAATTGGGATGTCTAAAGTCCCTCCGTGGAGGACTTTAGACGTCCCAAATCTCAATTTGGGACGTCTAAAGTCCTCCATGGGGGGACTTTAGACGTCCCAAATTGAGAATTGGGACGTCTAAAGTCCCCCCATGGAGGACTTTAGACGTCCCAACTTTTTTGGGACGTCTTTTCTTAAAATATACTACGCCCCCTACATAGACATCCCCCAGTTTTTGGACATTAAAAGTGCCAAAATAGGGACGTTAAAACCCCTTTTTGTAGTAGTGCATGCTGAATTGCTCACACTGTAATGCACCACGAGAGATAACACATTTACAATGGTAAGTTATGCATACCAAGCATCATACACCACATGAGAGAAAAGTTACTACCTTAATCCTTCCATCCGTGCTCTGGCACCGATCTCTCCCAAATAGGGCAAATGTCAAATCCTATAATTCACAATTAGGGACGAAGTGTTATACTCTTTTCCAATACTCAAATGACCTCATATCACTTAATTAGGTTATCATTTATGAACTTTAGGAAGCTATAAACACCTCTAACAAAAGCCCTAAAGGGTTGGAAGAACTATCCCAAAGATCCCCTTTTGGAAGCACAAAAATGGATTTTTTTCACTGTTGCACTCGAGTGAAGATAGCCTCACTCGAGTAATAATGTACGAACACTCAAGTGTAGAAGACCTTACTTGAGTGACGGACTAATGCTCACTCGAGTTCTAGGAAGTGAAGCACAAAAAGTGTTAACCCGAGAGCATAAGAACTTTCAAAGTAGAGAAGCACTTGAGTGAAGAAGACCTCACTTGAGTGACAGCTTAACACTTGCAAGTGTTAAGGCACACTATTGAAACTTGGCAGCGACTGACAACCCGAGATGAGAGTTCATGGTGTCAAATACACCTACACTCGAGTGAGAACCCACAACACTTGCAAATGAGGCAACACTCTTGCCTTTTGCCCAAAAGTGCAACATGAAAGCTGAAAGGCAAAATGCACTACCGCACTCGAGTGAACCCCAGATCACTCGAGTGAAGCTTATCAAAAACCAGAAAATGCAGAAAAACTGACAGCACTTCCAGATTTTTACCTAAGTGATTCCAATAGTCTCAAATACCAAACCAAAACTACTTCTACACAAAAATGCACAAGGAATCACATGGAAACATCAAAATTACCAAATTCCTATTCCATTATCATGCTTTGGTCTTAAGCCATAATCAATGCAAATTTCCAAAATCTCCAAGACTAACATTTCAACCTCTATTCCATTCTATCTATCCAAAACACATACTAAAACACCATTTTCTATAACCACATCATGCTAAACTACCAATGACCCTAATTTTCGAAAATGAGGTTAAAAATCTCAGAAATTCCAAACTAAACCATTTTGCATAAAACATAGATAGAAAGATTTGTTTTACCTACCTCTTCAACTTTTCCAAAAAGGTTTCTTGATTCTCAAATCTCCAAAATCCCTTGGGAGCTCAAACAACACCAAATGGAAGATCTATAACCATCAAAATGGAGAGCTCAATCCAAGGAACAACATTAAAGAAGTGAGTTTGAGCATTTGAGATCATCTTCTTACTTTAATCACAAGCTTTTCTTCTTCCTTCCAAAGCTCCAATGGCTGCCAAAAATATGGAGAGAAAAGAAAGAGATGAGTGTAGAGGAGGAAGATGAAATGATTATCTCCACATTCCCATGCCATGCTTCAGTGAAAACCAAGGCAGGGAAGAGAGAGAAAATGTTAAACAAATGGGGTTTGACTTTCTCACACTCTTTCTTCATCCCAACTTGCCAAGTGTCATTTTCTCATTGGTTCTCATAAAGCAAATGATTAATTTAGTTACTCTAACCACTCCATTAGCCATTTTGTCACACATCTCATTTCTCTTAGTTAGTAATTAATTTCTCCATTAATCACTAACTTATGACCAATAATTACATTCTTTCAATTTTTCCACCAATTATGGCATATTAATTAAAATTGCCACAAAACACATAATAATTCCAATTTAAATTCACAAATATCCATAATAATCCTCATTAGCCCTTAATCAAAAATTGGGGCATTACAGTGATGCCAAGCTCAGAAGGGGTAGAAAGGCGACAAGCTTCGGCTTTTTAACTTGGTGTTGTAGCTGGAGGAGGGGTTGATGGTTGTCTACAATCAAATCTCCACTGTAGTCCACAGTTACTGTTGCCATTTCTGTCATCCACATCTTCGCTGTCGTCATCCCTCGTCACCGTTTACAGCCATCAAATGTCTCTTGTATGGAGGGTTATTTGGTCTTTCAATGTCTAGTTCCATGCAGCTCCCAACACTTCCATGGACTAAATGCTTAAATAGCTTTTAACTTTTTTGAAAAGTGTAACAGTAACTCTAAAATTTGTTTTGGAGCAAAAATAACAATAAGTATTATAAAAAAAGGTAAAAATAAATATGACGTTAACGTCAGTTAATGTAAGCTTTTTAATAAAAGATTAAGCTGCTAAGATAACCATTAACTTATATCAAAGTGTAAAAATAACCATAAACTTTTTTTGATGCAAAAGTAATTAAAACGTAACTTCTTGAACATTAATTCATAAGATTTTCTTTGGCTTTTGTATTATGAATTTTTTATCAATTAGGGGATTAAAATGACAAAATTCAAAGAAAAATTTATAAAGTAATGTTTAAGAAGTCATCGTTTTTTTATTCTAACAAGAATGACGAAACGAAAGAAACTTGTCACTTGAACTTCAAAAGTTAAAATCTCCAACATGAATTACTGGCCTTAAAAGTACCGTGAGAAGATTCTAAGGGAGGAAAATCAGGGCAATGGAAGATCGCATATACATATGGTATAGTTGGGAAAATCCACGTCACCCCTGGTCATCACATATGCAAATTGGACTCCAAGTGGATTTTAATTATGAGATGACTATGGGTGACATGGATTCTTTCGCTTGGTCATTCTTGCTAGAATAAAAAAAAGGTAATTCCTAGAATATTGATTCATAAATTTTTCTTTGGCCATTGTAATTTTTAATCCCAAACTTGATAAAATACTCATAACACAAAAGCCAAAGAAAAACTTATGAATTTAATATTCAAGAAAGCACATTTTACTTTTTATTTACTTTTGCATTCAAAAAAAAATTATAGTTACTTTTGCACTTTTAGTATAAATTAATGACTATTTTAGCATCTTAACTTTTTATTAAAAAGATCACATTAACTAACGTTAATGTCATAATTACTTCTGCCCTCTTTTATGATGTTTATAGTAACTTTTGTTCTAAAAAACAGTTTATGGTTACTGTTATATTTTTCAAAAAATTTGAAAATTATTTAAGCATCTTAACTCTTTTTTCTTTATATATGTTAACACTTGATAGGAATATAAATTATTATCTTCCATCTTTCTACTATTTAGATTTTATATTAAGAATTGAATGCAATATTATTTTAGGAAAAAGGCACTTAAATACCACTTGAACTTTAAAATCTTAAATCAGTGATTTTCTAAAAACCTGAATTATCAATTGCTATACTGTTTTTATCAATCCCATTACTCTTATTGTCAATAACACCAATTTAAGATTTTAAAGTTTAAGTGGTATTTAAGTATCTTTTTCTTATTATTTTATTTACAAGCAGTACATATTATATATATATTGTTATCCGTGTTAGCTCCCTTAATGGAAAATTATAAAACATTATATTGATAAAAAATTATTAAATTATTTAGATATACCTTTGTACCGGCAAGACCATGGATTATTACTTTTCTTTTATACAAATGAAAATAGGAAAAAACACCCAACAACACGCACATAATCTATGGGCTTGGGTTTCTTTTATTTTCATCTATCTCATTTTCTTCTCATAATTTTATATACAAAGTTAGATTAAAAAAAATAAATGGTTCAGATTCACTATTTTATAAAATTATTAATATAAACATAAATAAATAAATTGAAAATCTTAAAATCTAATTCATAACTGCAATAAAAAAACATAAATAAATTTAAATTATAAAAAAATATAACAATAATTTTATAAAATGTTTAATCTATTCATTTGATAATCTAAGGGTGATAAAATTCTGAGGAAAAAATGAGAAAGAAGAGAAAGAGAATATCTCCTTCCATAGTCTATGTCATGGTGCAGAAATTGTATACACTTTGAAAGAAAGTTATAATATATCTAGAAAAAATTAATTTTTTTGTTTCTATGGTTATAACTGAAATATAACTCAATCCTTACGTTTGAAGAAGAAAGAGATTCCTACATCTTAGTTCTTGAACTTAGACTCATTACAATTCAATCTTTAAAGTTAAGCAAGGGGTTGCGAGTTTAATCTCTAAAGAAGAAAAACATGATGGGTTGTGAGTTCTTTTCATCCAGTGAATGATGACAAAAAAGCGTTCACTCTCCTAGTATGAGCTTAATTTATATGTAAACCGTCAGCATATTTATTGGTTTTTTTTTATTATCAACATATTAAACTCTAAATGCACGCTCACACATATCCCTCAAGATTGAACTTGTCACCATCCCCTCCACGGGAAAAATTTTCATAAAGTTAGGGCATTTTGCCAGACATTCATTGGCTTATTTAAAAACATAAAAAAAAAATAGCACAATGCACATAATTAAACCTCTTATTTCTTTCGTGTATATGTAAAAAGATCTCTTATTTCTTTCAACAAAGTGATAAAAGGATGGCTACTAATTGCATATCACCTGTAGATGAGATTCAGGGCTTTGGGGGAAAATCCCGGATAAGTTAAGAGTACTTATACTTTAATTAACTAGGGTATCGTCCACGTCATGTACTTATTAGTAATTGCAAAATAAGGATATTTATTAATAATAGTGCCCTTAAACTCTGATCACTTGTAACTTATTGCCACCACCATGTCACTCTCCACCAAATCTTTAGCACTACTCTATCAAATTACTAATATATTAATTTAGATATTTGCGTGTAATTAAATAATATATATTAAACTTTGCGTATTAGGATTGGATGGTCATTGTAGTTCAATTGACAAAAAAAGTGTGCGAGATCGAAGCCGTCTTGGGTTCAAGCTGGCGTTGATATTCAAATAATGTTGATGGACATTGTCATTTGTCGTCACTAAATTAGTACTGTTTTATTATTATTATTATTATTTTGTTTGGTAGTCGTACGATCAAGCAAGAGTCACAGTGTACTAATTGTACAATACTCTAATATATATGTGTGTGTGTGGGTGTGTGTATTGAATAATAAAAACAAGGGTTCACTCTTAGAATGTGTTAAAATGACGTAACAATTGTATAGCACAGAAATACTACAAGCACTCAATCTTAGTTTAAATCAGCTAATATTTTGTCCAAACAATAAGCTGGAGGATTCTGTAATATGCTAAGCTCACTATTTGATTCTTGTGCCATTTTGGCCAAAATGCCAGCGCACTTCAGTGCTCTCTATGACTGTGAATGATTTCTAGCTATATCCCAGTTTGAGAAAATGAGATCACGAATATCCCTCAATACTTGAGACAACGGATGATAATGTCCTTGCTTTGCTCAAAGAGTAATAGCCAGATTGCTTTTGTAGAGTCCGAATACAGCTTAATCCTCCTAAGACCCCGATCTTTACATACTAACAAACCTCTTTTGATGGTTTGTAAGTCCACCTCACCAGAAGAGGAGAAGGCAAGTCTTTGCTGGAACCCCACAATCCACACACCTGCTGAATCACAAGCAATTGCTCCATATGTCGAATGCCTTTGACTGTTTACAGAGCCGTCCACATCCACACGAATGTAACCCATCAGAGGAGCTATCCATATCGTGTCGGTTCTGTTCGAGACTTGGAGAATCTGATGTTTAAAATTCCCTTCTTGCACTCCCTCAATCAAATGGTGAATACATCGGTGAGCTATACTCTTGGCTAGGACCTATGACCCTTGAAAGATTTTTTGACACCTGTTCTTCCAGATAAGCCAACAAGCCGATCCAAATGTGCTCATCCAAGGCCACCCAAACATTCTTCTGTTCCTTGGTTTGTATTTTGTATTCTACTTGATCCATTCCTGCAAATTACCACTAAAAAAGGTACTAGTATATAAAGGGTCAATTAAATGCAACCACTCATTTGATGTTACCTCACAATCTCTCAAAATATGGAGTATTGTTTCCTCACATGAACACTCAAAAGGACACTCGGTGTTTTCTGTAAGCCCTCTCTTTGCTCTCAAGGAGTTGGTAGGTAATCTTTCTTGAAAAGCTTGCCACATAAAAAATTTGGCCCTTTCTGGAATTGGCCAATGCCAAAGTTGCTGCCATATAGGTTCTGTTGGAAAGTCACTTGTCTTAGCTAGCAATTTGTAGGCAAATTTCACATTAAAATTCCCATCAGAGGAGGCACGCCAATGAAATATATCAAAACCCTGCTAAGATAGAGGTTGAATCGTCTTGATATTGTCCACAACCCAGTCTGGAAAATAAGACTTCAGTTTACGTAGATCCCATACTCCACTCATTGCTGCAAGCTGATTAGCAGTTTCTTCGTGATTTATTCTCCCTTGGTTCTTGTAGACATAATGAATTAAGGGCTTTTCCATCGGGGACCATAACTCCTACCATGCATTTGTATTTTCTCCACTTCTTATTTTACTTCCCAGTCCTTTCCGAAAAGCATCCTAAACTTTTGTGATTGTACTCCATACTGCCGATTGCTTTTTCTTTTTTGAAATTTTAGGAATCTTTTCCCGTCCACAAGCATATTTACTTTTAAGACATTTGACCTACAGAGCTTTTGTTCTAGTCAGTAATCCTCAGCATAATTTCATAATAAAAGCTTTATTTTAAAGGACTAAATCTTTGACTCCCAATCCTCCCTCTTCCTTTTCAGCCCTGATCTTATCCCATGAGATAAGATGAATATTCTTTTGAGTAGATCCTTAGTTCCATAGAAAATCTTAACTTATATATTCCAATTCCTAAAGAACTCCTTTCGTTATATGAAGGGATTGCATATGATAGTAAGGCAAGATAGACAGAATATATTTAATTAGCACTGATTTACCTGCTATACTAAGGAATCCACTCTTCCATCCCACTATTTTCTTACCCACTTTTGATAATAATGGGGCAAAAGTCATTTTGACTGCTCTTTTGTGAAGATGTGGCACCTCCAGGTACTTTCCCAAATCAGATGTGACGCCAATGCCTAACACTTGACTAAACTCAAGGGCTTGGTTGATGTGAACATTGCTTAAGACAAATAGCTTGGATTTAGGAAGACTAACACGGCGCCCAGACACTCTACAAAACAAAGCCATAATCTCTCTTACTCTCTCCATTTGAATCTTTGAGGCTTCACAAAACAGCATAAGATCATTTGCAAAGAATAGAGACTAAGTACGCCTGGTAGGAGAAGTTCTCAATTGTTTCCATCTTCCCATTTCCAACTTTCTATTTATCAACTATCCTGATCGTTCCATACACAGAACAGGCAAATACAGGCTTAAAGGATCTCCTTGCCAAACCCCTCTTGATGGTGAAAATTCCTATGATGGTACACCAATCCAATATACTTTCATTTTCGCTGATGAGACACACTTCATTACTAAGTTGACAAATTGACTGTTAAGAGCCAAACTCTGAAGGTTGAATCTAATGAAATTCCAATCTAGTATGCCATATGCTTTCTCTATGTCGACCTTGATGGCTACATAACCCTTCACTCCCTTCTTTTCTCTTATGCTATGAAGTGCTTCTTGTGCAAGAATTATGTACAAGGTTATCCATAACCTTCTACAATCTATTAGTCAGAAGCTTGCTCAAGATTTTGAAACACACATTACATAGGGAAATTGGTCTAAAATCCTTTATGGAAGACAACATGTCCACTTTAGGGATTAAGGCAATATGAGTTTGATTTATCTTCTCAATATTGTTTGGGTCCCTAAATGCTTCCCTAATAAGGTCACAAACCTTACCACCAATCACCTCCTATTGAGATTAAAAAAAATGAGGACTTATGTAATATCCCAAATTTTGGGATCTGAGGCTTGAGAATAAGCCTAAACTAAGTGGACTACTAAGCCCTAGTTTAGTATATGTCCCAAATCTATTCTATAATATTTCTTATATCTTTGGGACATTAAAGAAAATAAAATGGTGAATTTTAAAGAAAGTGATTATGCTTTCAGTGAAAGTTTTTGTGAGGAAGTGAGCTTGTCATGAGGTTTTGGAAGACCAAATGATGAGCAAAAATTATGAAATTTTACAGGGAGAAATTATACATTCCAAGTTTTAATTTGATAGGTCATATGACTCAATTAAAGCTATATACAAAAAGTTATGAATTTTTAAAGTTAGCCCAGAAAAACAGGAAAGTTTCTGGAACAACATTCAAAGATTTAAATTCTGGGATTTTTGTGATTCTAATTGGCAAATTTCTATATTTTTTCTTTGAAACTAGACTCAATAAGGGTTCTATAGCCTTTAGAATCACTCTGATATGATGTTTACAAATTTAGTTATGATTTTTCAAAATTTGGGCAGAAAATCTTCCAGAATTTCCTTTAAACCCGAAAATGGAATAAAAATGTGATGGCAATTTTTAAAATTATGAGATGAATGGAAAAGCCAATTGGGACCTAAAGGAAAGACCCTAGGATGTCATTACATGTAACAAGAAGAGGGAAATATTGGTTGCATGACAAATGGCCTTGTGACAATATTATATGTATATAAAAGTTGAAATATGATATTTTTGGAAATTTGCTAATTATGATGAGATAAGCATAAGATTATTAAAGAAACATCATCCTCCTCCTACAGCATTTTCGACGCCATTCTGCAACCAAAATAAAGAAAAAAAAGTTGAGAGAGTTGGAGAAGAAAACTCACAAGGTAAGCTAATTCCTTCGACGATTTAGCTCCTAACGTGTGTAAACCTTCTCCTAAACTTCTCCTCTATGTTATTAAGGTACTTGAAGCAAAAAATTCTGTGTAAAAAGGGTTAGGGTTTTCAACCACAAGAGGCATAAGCCAAAAGGAGCTTAAGGTAAGCTCCGAAACTCCAATTTTTTATTGTTCTGGCTGCTGTGAGTAGTTTAATCGATGAAATTCCGATTGATTTGCTTTGATTTCAAATTTGGTAAAGGGGTTGGCCTAAGATTTATGCTATCAAAATTGAGTCTAAATGGTAGTTATAATGTAAGTAAATGTTAATAAAGTGGTCAGGAGTAGAAATGAACACGTCTATGGAGTTGGATTTCAAAAACCCCAATTTTCCCTGGGAATTTATACAATTCATCCAGCTCTATTTAGAGGTCTTATAGTTGTATTTTCAATGATTTGATGGTTCCATTGAATTCAGAAGGGAAACTTGGGTAGGGTTATAGTTAGTCACTTTTTCAGAAAAGGCCGAAAAGGTATAATTACGAAAACACCCATGAAACCCTTAAAGTGGGGCTGTCAAGGGTATTTTTATAATTTAGAAGTGAATTTGGTAATTCCAAGTCTGGAAATGGATTTCTTGAGCGAAAATATATCAGAATAACCCATGTCAAAATTTTAGGAAAAGTACAGCCGGACCGGGTACGACGGGGCCAGGCGGGGTCCGAGGGCATTTTGGTAAATTTTCACAGCAGGCTAATATAATCACAATAAAACTATGGAAGCGCTTAAAATGGTACTTGGATGGGTTTTAACCTAATTCTTGCACATTTGACATTTTAGAACCAAGTGAGAGCTAGTCGGTGCACACATTACGAGGCATATTATTCGAGGATCAGGGAAGGGTGATTAAGGTAAGGAACTTACATCTCCTGCATGTATTTGATATTTGTTTTGGTGTATTGATGCATGTTATTACTTTGCTTGATTATGTGAAACATATATGAATGATTGAAGCTCTATTTCTCTTTATGTTATGGCCATAAGTATGTTGTTTGAAATATTGAACACACAAATATGTCATTGTGTTAGCATAAGTTTATGTAATGCAAGCGTGTCATGCATTAAGCACTTATCTTACATGCATATTGGTGTTGTTTTCCTACTCAGATTCTCTCGAATCTCACCCTCCCTGTAAACAATGTAGACAGGTGAATATAGAAGATATGCTAAGAACAAAGAAGAGAACCGTATGAGGAGATTGCAGTGGTGGAATGAAGACAAAAAGATGTCTCTATTTCACTGGGATACCCTAGAGCCCTGTGCGGCTACAAGGTTTGTAATTATTATGTGCAAACCCATATGGGGAATTTTTGTAATCATGCATATATTATCAGTGTATTTATGATATTCCTATGTTGCCCACCGAACCACGCATTAATATTCCGTTGTAAGTCAAAATAAGATAAGGGTGTGACAACTTAATCCATCTAGCCCAACTTCTTTGAACACTCCCATTTCGAAAGCTGCATTTTTTTATTTTCACAGCGGATGCATCTCTTTAAATTTCCCATAAATGTGCTTCATTCAACTCTGGGAAATTAACCCACCAATCATGATTTGGGGGAACCTCATCATTTTTAGAATACCGAGATTTAAAATATTCAAGGGCCATTCTTTCTAGTTCAACTTGATCAGTCACCCAATTCCCCTGATCATTCTGTAATGCCTCAATTCTGTTTCTCTTCCTCTTCATCACTGTAGAAGCATAGAAGAATTTCGTGTTTTTATCACCAAACTGAAGTTACTTACACTTGGACTTTTGGTACCACATCAACTCTTCTTAGTTAATAACCTTCACATACTATTGCCACAATTTCTTTTCTAATTTAGCTAAGCCTGCTTGAGGATTTTCACCCATTGCTTTATCTACTCCTTTTATCCTTCTGACAAGCTCTCTTTTTTTCTTTGACAAATTTCCCACCACTAAAGAGTTCCAGTTTGCAGCAACCTCCTCAAAAATAGTACATCCCTCAGCCCATGATTTGCCCATCCATATGGATTTAACCATATCAAAAAATCCTTCTTCCAAGCACCAGCCTGCTTGGTATTTGAAATGGACTTGTTTCAGTTGTCTCCTCACAACAGGATCAGCCAAGACTACTACAAGTCGATGATTAGATTTGTACTTTAACTGGTGGAACACTTAAAACTCAGCATGATTCAATTCCCAATCCACATTTCCAAAGGCTCAGTCTAATCTCTCCTTCACATCCTTTTTCCCCCATGTCAATTTATCACCCACTACTGAAATTTCTATTAGATTGCAATCGTTCACACACTCTTGAAAAATAGTTAAGGAAGGCAGGTTTGCCAGTGCTCCTCCCATTTTATTAGACGGTTGCAGGAAGGTATTGAGTCCCCCAAAACCAGCCATGACCCGTGAATTTGTCTTGATAAATCTTGAAAAGTATCCCATAATCCCCTTCTCCTCATAGCTTGGGGATCACCATAAATAAGAGTAAGTATTACGGATTCATTAAAGCCCCTATCAACCAAAAGGCAATGAAGGACCTGAGTGCTTGAAAATAAATAATCTAAGTGTACTTCATTTCCATTCCATAATAGCCACAACCTCCTGCAAACTCCGTAGCTTCAACCCGAATCCAATTATTAAATCCTAATCATCTAACCACACAATCTACTCTGTCCCCATTAATTCTAGTCTCAAGCAATCCCAAGACATTAATTCCATGTTTTCTAATAATATCTTTAATAATTCGTGGAAAAGCCTTACTCCTAGCCCTATGACAATTCCATGATACTACTATCATAATTAACAATGAAAAGTTGGGATTAGAGATAAACTCACTTATCCAGGGGCACATCTCTCGAGTCCTGGCCCTCATTCGCTTGAGCTTCTATTGTAGCACTTCTAACATTTCTAGCTTCCTCAAGCTTCCTGGGAGTTCATCTTTCTATAATGCCATCTTCCTTCTCAAAACCACATAATTCTCATATTGTTCTTTGTTCGTATTTGCTTTGCCCATATGGTTTTTCCCACTTCTCGGATTCAAGTTAGTAGATTCAATATGTTTTGCTGGGCCTTGGGTAATGACCATGGACATTTGGTTATCAAGGGAGCCGCTTACAATAATGGGCTCGATTTCCCTTGATTTGGCCCATTGTTTTTCCTTCTTCGGTATTAGGTTTCGGCATATTGGAGGCTACATTAACCACTACTGATTTGGTGTTACGCCCTTATCTCATTGTCACATTTATCAAAGTATTCGCAGAAAATGATATGCGGTTCAATGGGCAACACAAGAATAGCATAAATATACTGATAATATATGTATGATTACAGAAAATCCCCATAAGGGTTCGTACATGATACTTTCAATTAAGGTAGCCGCATAAGGCTACTAGGGTATCTAAACACATCCCAGTGAAACGGAGACTTCTTCTCATCTTCGCTCCACCACTGCAACCCTCTCTCGTGCAGTTCTCTTCTCTGTTTTCAATACACCTCTTGTTTTCACCTGTCTAATTTGTTGGTAAGGGAAGGTGAGATTCAGGAGAATCTTAATAGAAAAATAGTACCAATATGCATGCAGGATAAGTGTTTAATGCATGACATGCTTACATTACAAAACTCATGTTCACACAATGACATATATGCATGCTCAATGTTTCATGCAACAAAACTATGGCCACAGTATAAACAAAAACAGAGCTTCAATCATTCATATATGTTTCACATAATCAAGCAAAGCAATAACATGCATCAATACACCAACACAAATATCAAATACATGCAGGAGAGATAAGTTCCTTACCTTAAACCTTTTTTCCACCTAGAATTACGTGCCTCGTAAAACGTGTCACAGCTCGGCTCTCCACTTGGTCTTACAATTCCAAATGCACCATTTAGATACTTCCATGGTGTTTCTAGGGGTTATATGAGTCTATATTGAAAAATTACTAAAATGCCCTCGAGGACCCAGCCTCGCCCTGTTATACTCAGTCCAACTGTACTTTTCCTGAAATTTTGACATGAACTATCCTAACATATTTTTTGCCAAGGAATCTATTTTTGGATTCAAAATTATCAAATTTAATGTCAAATTATAAAATTACCCTTGGCAGCCCCACTTTAAGGGTTTCAGGGGCGCTTTCATAATTTTGCTTTTTCGGGCTTTTTCGAAAAAGTAACCAACTGTAACCCTACCTAATTTTCCCTTATGAACTCAATGAAACCATAAAATTATTAAAAATCCAACTCTAAGGCACATTCTAGAGCTGGCTGAAACTTATAGGAATTCCAGGGAAAATTGGGGTTTTGCAATTTTGGCTCCGCAGACGTGTTTCTTTCTACTACTAACTACTTTGGGTGTGTTTGGTTCAACTTATTAGGCAGAAATAAGCCCGTTTTTGGGTAAGAAGCCCAAATAAAAGTGTGTTGCATTTTTGCAGTGTTTGGTTCAGCTTATTTTAATTGCATCACGGGTAGAATAAGTTACTTATTAAATAAGCTCATCACTACAATTTTTTATTAAGTCACTTATTACGTAAGTCGAGATAAAACTCCTCTCACATACTTACCTCGTATACCTGTAAATCACGATTTATAAACACTTATTGTCCAAAAATAAATCGCTCATCCAAACATAAATCACATTATAAAAACTGACTTTTCTATTAAATCATTTTTAATAAGTCAGAATCATAATAAGTCATTTTTTCTACCGTTATCCCAAACACACACTTTATTAACTATTACATTAGGTTACAACTACCATTTAGTATCAATTTTGGTAGCATAACACTTCTAACACAACATTTCCAAGTTTCTCAAACAATGACAATCCGATAAAATTTCACCGATTAAATCAACCACAGCAGCTAGGACAATCAATATTTGAAGGTTTGGGAGTTATCTTTCGCTTCCTCCTGGCTTTTCTTGATGTGGCTGAAAAACCTTAACTTTCCCAACCAAGATTTGAGCTTTAACAACCTTCAAGAATATGGAAGAGAAGTTTAGGAGCAGTGTTATACGCGTTAAGTATCGATTTACCGAATAAATCGACCTACCGTACAAGATCTCTTCCTCGTTCTCTCTCTAAGCTCTCTCACACTTGTTTCACACCGTGGCTGACGGGAATGAGATAGGAAGATGATGAGATATATTTAATAAGTCCATGCCTATATCATCGTCTCTTTTGCTTATGTCATAATTTAGACTTTTTTGACATAAATTCACAACTTAATGTAAATTGACATTTTAAGCCCAATTAACATGCAATTAATATTTCCCTCCATTGTTACATATAGGAGATACTTAAGGGTCTCTCCCTGTGGTCTCAATTGACTTCACAACTTATTCCAGTTACATATATACGTAAAGTTCCAATTTTTGCTCAAATTTTCCATTAATTCACATTTAATTGACCAAAACATTCTAAATAATTTTTTTCCTTTTATTTTCCTTAATTAATTGAAATTAACTTCAATGAATCAGAAAATAATTAGTTTTGTGCTAAATTGGCAAAATTACGATTTTGTCATTACCTTTTTAATATAGTTTCTTTTCTTCTTTTTATTTGGCCAATCTTCATCAATTTTTGGACCAAATATTTTCTCTATTATTCCTCCATTTTTGAACCTTAATATTGGGCTTTTTAAATTACCCAAATTAATTTCATAATTATTCTGCCAATTTTCTCATGAATATGAACATTTATAAAATTTATAAATTCCAAATTCATGAATATTCACCATTTTATTGAATTTCTCAAATAATTACAATATATTTGGTGAATATAAAATTTAGGGTGTTACATTTGGGCTCTATGGACTGACCTTTTTTTCAATAGCTGCACAATTTCCTTGCCTTTGACTATGTACTCGTTCTTCTGCCCATGTAGGCCCTTTCCTTTTGACTTACTCCTCTCACCCAATCCTCTATCTGATTTCCTTTGCAAATTTGTTCTTTCCTCTTATACAACCACTGCTTTGCCCAGCAACTCAGAATTATCTTCTGTCACACCCGTGAATTCTTGTTGATCTTTAACCTCTTCTTTCTCATCATCTCCAACTTCTAGCGCCGCATATCTAGAGGCTATCAGCTTCATTTTGCCTCTCCCATCCCTTCTTGTACCTTATATCGCATTCCCCGAGTAACCCTTCTGCTCTTCTTTCTTTATAACCAGTGTCCTTTAGGAACCGCGCACAAACATCCACGGCCCAAATTCCTCTCCCTTTGTCGGCAGTTTTTTCTCAGGCAACGTTGCTGGTTTACCATTTGCTGGAGATGAATATTGTTCATTACTGGCATACACCCCTCCCATGGGTTTCTATAATATCCCAATTTCTGATTAAGGGGCTAATCATGATTATTGTGGATAATTATGAATTTAATTGGAATAATTATGTGTTTTATGGAAATATTAATTAATATGTCATAATTGGTGGAAAAATTGGAAGAATGGAATTATTGACCATAAGTTGGTAATTAAGGAGAAATTAATTACTAACTAAGAGGAAATGAAATGTGTGAATAAATGGCTAATGGATGGATTAGATAAATTAATTAGTTACTTATTTGAGGAGAGACAATGGGATGGTGACACTTGGCAAAATTTGGCATGAAGAGAGAGTATAGAAAGAAAAGTCAAATGATATATTTTATTCATTTTTCTCTCTCTCCTCTCCTCTCTTTTCGCTGAACAAGGCATGGGGAAGGGGATGTGATGATTTCTTTCTTCTTCCTCACTCATCTCATCTCATCTCTCTCATTCTCTCTCTCTTCATTCGGCAGCCATTTTTGGCCAAGGGAGAAGAAAAAAAAGCTTGTGATTAAGGTAAGCAAATGGCCTCTATTGCTCAAACTCACTTCATTAATGTTGATCCTTGGAGTGAGAGCTTCATTTTGATGTGTATAGTGTGCCTATTGGTGTTGATTTGTGCTACATGAAATTTTGAACGTTGGTGAATCAAGAAGTGTCTTTGAGAAAGTTGATAAGGTAAGTGAAACAAATCCTTCTATCTATGTTTTATGCCAAATGAATAAGATTTGAATTTCTAGGATTTTTGGCCCATTTTTGTTGGAATAGGGTCATTGGTAGTTTGGCATGTTATAGGTATAGAAATGGGTGTTTTGGTATGAGTTTTGGATAGATAGATTGATTGGGGATGGGAATGGTATGTTTGGATGATTTTGGAATTTGGATGATTATGTTGCCCAAAACCAAAGCATGATAATGGAATAGGATTTTGGTAATTCTGATGACTCCATTGAATTCCTTGGATGTTTTTATGTGGGAGTAGCTTTGGTAGAAATTTTGGGTCCATTGAGATCAATTGGGCAATTGTTGGGAAACTGTCAGTTTTCCTACGTTTTCTGGTTTCTGATAAAATCACTCGAGTGCGTTAGTGTATTTTCCCCTCTGGCCTTCGATTTTCATGTTGCACTTCTGGGCGAAAGGCAAGAGTGTTGCCTCACTTGCAAGTGTTGTGAGTTCTCACTCGAGTGAGCCACCTCTCACTTGAGTGCGGGTGTATTAGACAGCATGATCTATCGTCTTGGGTTGTCACTCGCGTCCAAAATTCAAGAGTGCGTTTTAACACTTGTGAGTGTTAAGTTGTCACACAAGTGAGGCCTTCTTCACTCGAGTGCTCCTCTTCTTTAAAAGTTCTTGTGCTCTCAGGCAAACACTTTCTGTCCTCACTTTCTAGCACTTGAAGTGTAGACCGTACCATCACTCGAGTGAGGCCTTCTTCACTCGAGTGTCCATACCAACACTAGAGTGAGGCCATCTTCACTCGAGTGCAGCAGTGAAAAATTAGTTTTTGTGCTTCCAAAAAGGGATCTTTGGGATAGTTCTTCCAACCCTTTAAGAGTTTTGTTAGGGTTATTTAATAACTCTAAAAGAGAAATAATGATAACCAATTATGTATTAAGAAGTCATTGAGAATTGGAATAGAGAATTGACTCTTCATCCCTAATTTTGAATATAGGATTTAACATTTGCCCTACTGGGAGAAACCAGTGCCAGGACACGCCCGGAAGGATCAAGGTAGTGACTTTTCTCTCATGTTATGTATGATACTTAGTATGCATGTTTATCATTGTGAACGTGTTATCGGCCATAGGGCATTACAACGCGAGCAGTTCAGCGTGAGCCGTCGTAGGGGGCAATGCTCATGATACCTACCCCAATCGTTGTATCTGCCGCTGTAAGTGCCGAGGCTACGTTATGGAATCGTGGATTCCTATTTGAGTATCCAGCCCGTGGGGCTGCGTGTTGTGAAATGTTTTATATAGATCCCAACTATAGTGATATATGTGATATGTTCATGTGGATGTGCAATACAGCAAGAAGTTCAATGTGAGCCGTCGTAGGAGGCGATGCCTATGATACCTACCCCGGCCGTTGCAACTGTTGTTGTGATTGCTTTGTGTTGTATGGATGATTTACTTTCATACTTTGATGTTATGCATATTATGAATGATTTGTTACTACGGGGATTCTTTAGAATCTCACTCTCCCAAAAACACAATTTTTAGACAGGGCCGAAGGATCAAAAGGGAAGCGAGTGACGAAGAGTAGTTAGAGCTCCGGGCAAGGAGTTTTACTTTTGGAATATTTGGTTATCATGTATAAATTATTTTGATGTTTTTAAAAACAATTGTATATATTGGGACTTATAGTGTAGTTTTGTGTAATCCCCAAGTAAAAGGGAAAAAATTTATAGGCTTGTGCCTCTATATAAACCCTTTATTAATCTATGGAACCCGAGTGTGTCGGGAATTTGTACTATACTCTGATATGAATGAATGAAATTAACCTGTACATGCCATTTATATATTGAAATGTGAATAGGAGACCACTGTAAACAGGTTTTGAAAAAAGTTTTTGAAAACCCCGATTTTGGGAAATTTACTTTCTTTAAGTCCTAAATCGTCTTACGGTCTCTAATTTCACATAATTACATATTTATGAACTAATCTCAGCCTATGTCTTGAAGGGGTTACAGTTTCCATAGACAAGCTTCCCTCTTATGCCCATATCTTCCACACCTAAAGCAGATTAGATTCAAGCCTTCATATTTTATATTGTACATTGCTGACTCTAGTATGATCCTCAGGACCAACTTCTTTTGTAAATCTAGTTCAACACATATCCTTGCGTATCGTCCACGCTTAACTCTGGGTTTGTTTTCATCACAACCATATAAGGTATGCAGATCGACTTTTAAGGTCCTTCCAATCACATCCCCCAACCTCGAAATGTATTTCTTAGTGTAGCAATTTAGTGGGATATTTGGAATTCTAATCCAGGTGGCGATCTTGCCTAGTGGATTTTGAAAAGGGTCAAAATATAGGGACCATCTTTGCACCAGAATGCTATGTTTTGCAACTACCCAAGGCCCCTCAAACAGAATCTGTCTGTAATGCACCCCCCAATTGTCCTTGTTGGTAAATCTCACTACATAATAGTTGTTTGGCAAGTTGACCAATTCAAAGTCTTTGAATTTCCACACTAGGCTTAACATTTCTTTCAACCTGCAGAAATCAAATCTCACCCCAGCACCATAATTATTACAGCATTATTCCACGGTTCACAGCTTTCATTATATTCTTCATCAATCATTGGTACTACCAGGTATATACTCATGAGCTTTTTTATTTCTTGGGATGGCTCCGGCACGCTCCAAGTTTGATCAAGTAGATCGGATACCAACGGGTCTTCCTCTATACTCAAAGCTCCATAAGCTATTCCATTAAACTCATTCCCTTTAAACCCCAAAAGAGACTCTTTGTATGAAATCTGTTTGGGGCTATCAATTTTCCTCGTTTCTTCCTCCTGACTTCAAGGATTGTCCACCTCCTTCTCTAAGTCCTCTGCATCCACCATGGGGTCAAACATGATAGCATCTTCCTTAACTTCTTTCTTCAATCTCTTAGTTGCAGTAACTAATGCGAGTTCCTCCGGTGGCCTATCTAGTGGCACCTTACAGACATTTGCTTCCTCCATAACGAACCAATGTGTGCACAAACTTTAAGAGAGAGAAACCTAAACCAACTCTTCTGTTATATATTAATATTTAAGCTATTTGCTTTCCTAGCATGTTTGGATGTGTGGGGCCGACGCTTAATTACAATTAACTGTGGGCTTTAAAAATTATCCAACATTGAAAGGAGTCTCTTTTTTTTTTTTTTTTTTTTGCCAATTAATCCTATAGCTGGTTATTCATTATGTATGAGAATGATATATTAAGTTCCCTTTATCTTTAATACTATATTTATTTTTTTAGATTCCGCTTTGAGCTGTGATATAAAGACAGGGCAGGGGATGATATCTAGCCTAATATTGTATTTTAAAAGAACCTCTTGTACTGAATCTTGTCAGTACCTTCTCCATAGAAAGTCCTACAGAAAGAATGTGAGAGATAAAGGATCTGTTTGGTTTCTTTTTTAAAATATTTTTTTGGTAGAAAAATTGATGGAAAATCGATGTTTAAAAATTTTATTAGTTATGAGGATCTTAAATTTAAATCATTTTGACCAAACCAATAATATTTTTGAACAGAACTTTTCACCGGTTTTTCCTCATTTTCGAAAAAAATAAAAATATGTTTGAAAATGTGCGTTCGGCATCTTTGGTATCTGGCCCAACCCACCAAAAATGGTCGGCTCGAGCTGGCTAAACGCCAGCCTGCCATACTTAGCTCGTGAGTTATAGCAAGCTTGCCCGCTTTATTTTATATATATATATATATAATAAATCTAAATACTTTTATTGTCTTTCCTTTGATGTTGTGTTTAATAAAATTCTCCGTATTTTTTATTTGACACCTTTATTTTAATATTATATTTATTTATTTTACTATTATAAAATTTAAAAGAAATATGTTTATATGTTTTTATTATGTGAGTAGATAAAAAAAAGTAAAAATAAAATTGGCTTCTTAATATAAATGTAAAAAAAGAAAAAAGAAATGTGATATGAATAGAAGAAAAAGAAAGGAAGTGAGAATTAAAAAATAAAAAGGAGTGAAATTTTTTAAAAAACAAAAATAGACGGGCCCATGCTAGCCCACCTCATCGTGCCTGCAACCCGTGGCGGGCCAGCCCACAACCAGCGGGCTGATCCGAATTCCCAATACTAATGTTTGGTCATGTGTTTTGGAAAACAAAAATAAAGAGTTTAAACTTATTCTGAAAACAAAACAATCAAAATATTTTTTTTTATGTTTTATTACTTTTTTGTTTTATTAGAAAAGAGGTATAGAACATCGTATTTCAATAATGACAATCATACTAACAAAACAAAATATTCTTTCATCCTTTATCTCACCATTTAAGATATTTAAAATTGTGTTATCTTCTTTAAGATATAAAGTTGCTTATTGACTAATAGTTTGTTGGTATGTTTTATTATTTTAAAAATATATTGCTAATGGGATATGTTCTGACAAAGGAGCTTGAGTTGAGGCTTTTCTCTATGAAGAAGACAGGATATATACAACAGTAAGAAAAACTTTTTTATAGATATAAAAGCAAACAACGCCACTCGTTTTAAGAGTGGACAGTATAAAAAGGCTTCAACTATTGCTATCTTATGATTAGGGTTATCTAACCCGGATCGGTCCGGTCTAACCAGACTGGAAACCTGCGACCCGACCTCTAAATCGGTCCGGTCCGGGTCAGATTTTTTATTTTTTATTTTTTTAAAACATTTTTCCTTTAGAATTTCATACTATAAGTCTAAAATATTTCATTTCTCACCGGTTTGGTCCCGGTTTAGCTCCGGTTTGACTTCGGTCTGACCCACTGACCCTTGACCCAGTATCCCGACCGGTTCACTGACATGTCCGGATTTAATTACCTTGCTTATGATGCATGCCACGATCCAAATGTTAAAAAAAAAAAAAGTTTAATTTTGAATTTTAAAAAATGTACTGCTTCGATCCCTTTTTCCCCTGTCACTTACTCTTAAAATCACCATCCATTAGCAAGTGCCTACATTCCATTACTTATCATTAATAGTGTCTAATGAAATTTATACTAAAATTATTCAATTCATGTGTTATGTGACGTATTTCCTATATTATGTATAACAGGTAAAGATATATGTAAATTAATAATATATTTAAAGCATTATTAATTAAAGGACTAGGTAACATCCGACATGACTTACATACTTTTTTTTATTAGCACACTATATAATACATTTATTATTGGGGTATCCAGCAGTCTAGCACCCCGAAAGTATTTTTTAAGTAGGACTTGGTATTCTAAAAACACTTTTGATGCAATTTTTCTCATAAAGTATTTTTTTTCTCAATAGCAATGAATATCTAAACTTAGGATGCTAGTGTTGTTATAAAAATAATTTTATTGTGTCACACGTATTGAAAATCACTTTAAGATATCGGTGTTATTAAAAAAATACTTTATAATAATAGGTGCATCGAAAATTAATTTAAAATACTGAATCCCTATGTTAATTCACGCGTAATTAAATAAGCCAACTATTCTCACTTGCCACCCATAAAGTAGAACAACTAGGCTTTTAAAGAAGACAAATTAATACATAGGATTAATGAAGATTTAGGTCAAGGATATGGTAAAGTGGGGAAATGGGAAGGTAAATAAAGTGAAAAAGCACAATCTGGGTCAATATATATTTGGCCAAACATTGTGAAGATTTGTGAAGTGTGGTTGCTAATAATTAAAAAGAGAGACAAAAGGGATGGTATGAGGATTGGGTATTAATAGTGTATTTTCACTTTTAATTATCAATTTCACCACTCGATTTGCTTATCTTCTAAGTTGGAGGTAGGCCTTTATTGGCAACAATATAAGTCAAAAGGTTTCTGTTGAGGGTAAAATATGAAATTTAAGTTGAATCATATCGTATTTATAATCTATAAATAGTACAACTTTTGTAGATTTTATATTATATATAAAGATGATTAGAAAATAACAATTGTCAAATATTATTATTATTGAATGTAAAATTATTTGTTTTGTTATAAAGGAAACATGTTTTTTTATTTCAAAACTCTTTGTCACTATGATTGTTACCAATACCAATATATAAAAAAAATTCCATAACAAGTCAAAATATCCATGGATCATGGGTAGTCTGAGTAATTTGCAGAAAAATACATGTCTAATTATGCAATATGCTCACATAAAAATTATTTTATTACTATTGACAACTAATGATATAGAATATAATAATCTAAACAGTTATTTGGCGAAATGCGTACGTTGTCATATTAAGACTCCTTCATTACCTTGTTACTAAATATAGATGAATATTATATAACTCAACGTGACATTATGGATGAATATATACTAACCTATTTAGATTTAAATATGAAGTAATTAAATTTATTAACTATAATTTCATTTAGTCTTTGCATGACATTTAACAAACACACATATAGTTAAAAAATATAATGAGTAAAAAAAAAGATCACAATGAATGTCCCATTTTTGTGAAATCCGGACGAGACCCGCATCCTACCCGACAACGTACCAATTGGCATGTCTTTATTTATTTATTCATTTATTTTTTAAATTAGAAACTTTAATCATGCGACTCAAATTTCAATTCGTGAAAATATAATATTGAAGACTAAACTTGAACAAACCTCAACATTACAGGAGAGTTTAAGGACCGATGTCACACCTTCATCTTATTTTCACCTATTTCAGAGTATTTGTGGAAAATGATACGTAGTTTAGCGGGTAACATAGGAATAGCATAAATATACTGATATTATGTGCACGATTACGAAAATTCCCCATAGGGGGTTCGTACTTTATAATTACAATTAACGTAGCCTCACAGCGCTACTTGGGTGTTTAAGTCCATCCGAGTGAAACGGAGACATCTTCCCATCTTCGTTCCATCACTGCAATCCCTTCGTACGGTTCTCTTCTTTGTTCTCAGCATACGTTCTGTCTTTTCCTATTTAAGTTGTTGGTAGGGGAGGGTGAAATTCTGGGGAATCTCAGTATAAAAGCAATAGCAATATGCATGCAAGATAAGTGCTTAATGCAAGACATGCTTGCATTACATAACTTATGCTCACACAATGACATATTTGCGTGCTCAATGTTTCAATCAACATACGTACGATCATAGCATAAACAGAAACAGAGCTTCAATTATTCATATATGTTTCACATAATCAAGAAAAGCAATAATATGCAACAATACACCAGCACAAATATCAAATACATGCAGGAGAGGTAAGCTCCCTACCTCAAAGCTTTATAATCCTTTTTTCCTGTATGTCTCGTAATACGTGTCGTTCCGGCTTTTGAATCGGTCCTAAAATATTAAATGTACCAGGACATAACCTATCCAAGTATCATTTTAGACTCTTCCATAGTGTTTCTTGTGGTTATATTAGTCTATGGTGAAAATTTATCAAAATACCCCCGGGACCCCAACCCGGCCCTGCTGTAACCAGACCGATGGCACGTTTTTCCAAAATTTTGACTACGGCTATACTGACTTATTTTGCCCCAGGAATCCATTTCCGAGCTCGAAATTACCAAATTCAATGTAAAATTACGAAAATACCCTTGACAGCCCCTATTTAGGGATTTCAGTGGCGTTTTCGTAATTATGTTTTTTCAGCCTCTTCCGAAAAAGTGCCCAACTGTAACCCCACCTATTTTTGCCCACTGAGTTCAATGGAATCATTTATTTCATGAAAATCCAACTCCTACTACCATTTCTGGTTCTGGCCAAAAATATGAAGAAAAATGGAAAAATACAGTTTTGTGTTTTAGCTTCCAAAACTTGTACTTTTCAACTTCAAATCCTTGGTTAACTCACTTAAACACTTCTTAATCATGATTTAAAGGATTTTGGGCAGCATAACCCCTTAGGGTTATGACTTTTTTAATTTTACAACTCAACCAAGAAACTTGAAAAAATCAAGAAACAACAACAACACAAGAAGGCAAGTTTATGAAGTTACCCTCTTTGGCTTTATGGTTTCCTCTTACTCTAGGCTCCTCCTCCCTCTCTTCTTGATCTCAAAGTGTGACTTCACCACCATGGATTCATGAGAACAAGAGTTTAGAGAATGATTTCATGACAAGAACACAAGAAAACCATAAGAAATTAACCTTTTTACCTTAGATTTCCTCTTCCTTCTCTCTAAACTTCAAGAGCTCTCCAAGTTCACTCTCTCTCTATTTCTCAAGCTCTCTCTCCCTTCCTCTTTTCCTTGTGGTTGGACAAAATATGGCCAAGAGGAAGGAGAAAATGTGTGTTATTAATTTGGTCTCCTTTCTTCCTAGCCATAGATCTAATCAAGAGGCCAACATGCAACACTTGTCACCATCTTCTCTTCCTTCATGATTTCTTCATTATCTTGCCATTAAATTGAATCAATTCCTTCCCTTGCTTGCTCCTAAAAATCTATCCCCCCCCTTCTCTTACAAGACAAACAAGCTCTCTTCCATTTAATCAAGTTTGTCCTTTCCTTCACTCAAGCTTTTCCCTTCATGCATTCACCATACTCTCTTACGTTATGCCATAACCTCTCATCATGACCACCATGCCTATGTCTTCATTTGTTGTACACTCCATCTTTGTCATAATTGATATGTGTATGTAGTATAGTCATCATAACCTTCTTCTTGTAGCATGTGATCATGAAATCAATTTTTTTCTCCTTATTCTTCATGCTTGGACGAAATTAAAGAAAGGAAGGGAAGAAAATTGTTTCTCACAATTCCTTAATTCACATAATTGGTTTATGTATTATCCCCCTCAATTTCACAATTCTTAATTTATTCCACCAAGAATAATCCAATTATGCATTTTCCTTTATTTTCCTTGATTAATTGAAATTATCTCCAATTAATTGGAAAATAATTAATCTTGGGCTAAATTGAAAAAATTACGATTTTGCTATCACCTTTGTAATTTAATTCAATTCTTGAATTAATTTGCCTATTTCCTTATGAATATAAATATTTCAAAATTCTTAAGATCCAATTTCCATGAATATTTACTATTTCATTGAATTTCTCAATTAATTATAATATATTTTTTGTGAATAAAAAATTTGGGATGTTACAACGCAACAGAAGGAATGCCACATGCATGCCAAATATTAGCTTGTAGGGACTCCACCTTATCATATATATATATACTTGACTACGGTTGTTCTATTTAACAGTTAAGTATTAAGCGTTATATATTTAATTATTTATGATTTGATTAAGGGGTAATTTTATCCTGAAAGTGTCAAAAAATAAGCAAGTTTGCCCTAGCCATTATTTCAATTAATTTTAATCATTAGTTGACAAGTATGTTGAGCTAACAGTATGTATGTCATCCACGTCATTTTTGTCAAAACACAAATTTGCCCCAAAAATCAATATGTCATCTACTTCATTTCTTTTTAAAGTTAGATTTAAAACTTTCGGGGCAAATTTGCACCTTAACAAAAATGACGTGAATGATATATGGAATGTCATCTCAATATATTTGATCAAATAACGGTCAAAATTAACTGAGATAACGGCAAGAGCAAAACTACTTCCTTTTTTACACTTTTAGGGCAAAATTGCCCTTTAGTAAAAACTTTCAGAACAAAATTACCCCTTAACCCTTTATGATTTTGTAGAAGTGAATGCCACACACAAAGCCAATGAATGAGTATGATTTCAGTGTTTTGTTTTCCTTTTTGGCATACATTTCAAATCGTCACCTTAACAAATACTACATCATACTACCTCCGGTCCTAAAGATAAGATAAAGTTGACTTTTTTTAAAGAGATTAAAGAAGCTAAATAAGTTATTTAATTATATTATATGTTATGTATCCTTAGATTATATATTAGTTTATTAGTCAAACTAATTAGTTTGAGAAAAAAGTCAAAATATAAATACTCTAAATTAATTTAATTAGTTTCCTTAATTTCTTAAAAAAAAACCAACTTTATCTTATAATTAGAACTGGATAAATATTTTTTAAATAACGACAAATATAAAAAGTATATAAGAAGACATGAGTATATTAATTGTATGGCTTGTTCCATAAATCATACAAATGTAAGCATTCCCTATATTTTTGACCGAGAATGTAAACATCCCCTATGCATCCATAGGTAGATTCAGGGGTGTTCAAATCCGGGATCAGGACCGGGATCCACCATTCCCGATCCTAATCCCGGTTTTTGGCCAGGATGCAAATTGCATTCCGGTCCCGGTAATCCCGAGCAGGATTGGGATCAAACCAGAAATTCCTGATTTTTTTTTTAAAAAATATTATTATTTTAGTTAAATTTTCTATAACCTAGTGTTTAAAGTAATTATTTAATATCTAATAAGGCCATAATAATCACACAAATTGATCTAGAATTGAAGAATAATATTTTATTATTATTATTATTATTATTATTATTATTATTATCACCTTCTTCATTTTTATTATTATTTTTATACATTATATAGTAGGATTAATATCACGATATATATAATTTAACTCCAACTAAATATGTGATACATATTTTATCAAATGGTAACTTAAATTATGGGATAAAAATACAAAAATAAAACAATAACTTAATTTTTAAGAAAAAAAATTTTTTAAAAAATAAGGATCGGGATCATAAGATGTGTGACCGGTCCCGGTCCCGGTCCCGGTCCCAGTCCCGGGTCCCATTGATCCGGTCCCGGTCCCGGCGGGATGGGAAATTCCCGGGATCAAAATGTCCGGGATCGGGACACTTTGAACACCCCTAGTAGGCCTGAGCAAGGAGCCCGCAACCCGGTAAGCCCGCCCGCACCCGTAATAAATTTACCCATTTTGGGCCCGCCCAAAACAGGCCTGTAACGGGCGGGCAAATTACCCGCCCCTTTAAGCATTAAACGGGCGGGCTATGGGTACCCCTTCGGGCTGCCCATACCCGCCTATTTATTTTTTTTATTTATTGGTTCTATTTAATTAAACTAATATCTAATATTAATATTAGTATATCATTCCAATTGAAGGTGATATTGATGATGAAGATTCAATAGAAATGCAAGGATGATACATGTTAAGAGGACTAATTATGGAAAGATGTCAATGCTTTTATTGAATGGATTTTGTTAACAGTTTTGTTCCTTTAGATTTAAAGTTTGAATACTCTTTTTAGTTGTGACTTAAGGCTTAAATTCTGAATTTCTGATTATGAATGTTACTATGTGATGTTTTAATTTAAATTAAAAGGTACATTGCAGACAGTTATATGAGTATTATGTGTTTGTTAAATGCAAAAGCGCAGTACTGTAGGACTTAAAGTATGACAATAAATTGTTTTACACTTTGCAATAGCAGAGATTTTTTTAATATCATATGTTAAACGGGCTGCCCAGTACCTGCCCAAATCTGGACGGGTATGTCCAACTCGTTTATTACTGGGCTAGCCCATACCCATTAAGACATAAACGGGCGGGTAATGGGCTGACTTTCAGGTCACCCCAGCCCGTCCATTACTCAGCCCTAACCCCTAGGTAGATTTAAACATCCCCAGAAAAAATGGAGAATTACAGTCAAGTCCAAAACAAGAAGGAAAATAAAAAAACAGTCCCTTGAAATCTCAAAATGAAAAATTGATCCCATTAACAATCTCAGGTGTAGGTCCTTAAAAACTTGATAAGCCTTTGTTGACAATTTCTTAAAATCATTTTTTTTATTTTAAAATTTTAAAGGATCATTTATTTATTTATTTATTTATTTATTTAATTTAGAATCTAACTGTAATTCTCTCAAAAAAACGATAGCACAAATTTTCTAAAAAGAAACATGACAGTTACTATATACGACGAATGCACTTCTGAAAGGCCAAATAATAATGTAGAGTCATTCCTAATAAAGAGGTAAAGTTACCGTCAAACCCCACTATTCCACTCCACCGCCACTTTCCTTTGATTCCGTATTTCGTACCAATAGTCCCATACCTCCACACACACCCACACATTTTTCTTTAAAATTTATTTTATTTATTCGCAATTATGAGTATATTAGTAAAAATTATGAATAAATTTAAATTTATGGATTTTCAATTATAAATTAGATATTTAATTCAAATATAACTTTCATTTCGTAATTGGCATGGTCATTTATAATTATATGAACCGATATACACAACTTATTTTTTAAAAAATTTTGTGAAAAAAGAACCTAACTTTTTTTTTTAATTTAATACCCCCTCCTATCCTAATTATAAAATAAATTTGATTTTTTTAGAGAAATTAAAGAAGTTTATTAAATTATTTTAGAGTATTTTTATTTTTATTTTTTCCTTCAAACTAATTAGTTTGACTAATAAATTAATATATAATCTAAGGATACATAAGATATTAAGTAACTTATTTAACTTCCTTAATTTCTCCAAAATAAATTAATTTTGTCTTATATTTAGGATCGAATGTAATATTTTAAGAACTAATTATTTTTCATTTTCCGTTATATTCTTTTGTTCCTTCTCTATATATATTCCGTTACATCTCTCCTACGTTCCCTAACCACTTGACCCACAAGAATCCCTCTCGTCCTTCCTCTTCTTCCTCTTCAATTCTTTCTTCTTGTTGGTGTTATTAATCTGGAAACATAGAGATGAAGACGATGATGCAGGAGGAGCATACTAAGAAGACGAAAGTGAAGAAAGGATGGCTCGCCGTTGAGGTTGGTTTGGAGGAGGAAGACGACGACGGCGAACACGGCGGCACTCGCCGATTTGTTATCCCCATCTCATATCTTTACCACCCTCTGTTCCGTAGTCTTCTTGATAAAGCTTATGAAGTCTACGGCTACCACTCCGATGGCCCTCTCAAGCTTCCCTGCTCCGTCGACGACTTCCTCCACCTTCGCTGGCGAATCGAGAAAGAACCCAACCGTCACCACCACCACCATAACCACCATCACCTTCCTCACGCTCTGTTCTTTCACTGTTGATCTCACAGATATAAGCAATATAACTCAGGCCAGGCTAGTGACTTTTTTTTTGGTTTATGACTTTATGTTGACTCCATTGAAGCAGAAATTTTTGTATCTTGCAGTGTTCTTCTCTTCTTGATTCTGCTTAATTTGATGGCTTCAAGTTGTTTGATTATTAGGCTACTTCGCAAGGGATTATATTCTGCTTGAAATCTCAAGAGATCAGGGATAAGATGGTCCATATATGCACTGTACACGAATTAAAATTACCATATATTTCAATTGCCTTCTACCCCAGTTGTATGAGAGATCCTTATGAGTGGGAGGCCGCGGGTTCAATGTTAATTACAACCTTAGGTCATTAATGCTGGTCATTAATTCACGTTTAAACAAAATTAGGGTATTTACTTTTTTCCCCTAAAAACTGCTTAAAACTCTAAAAAAGGATATCCGTGAGTGGTTGTTGCAAGTTGCAACTCATGTTTAGTTTTGTGCTACTTTTCCTCACATTAGCAAATTTCTCTTTTTTTCCCAGAACTGTCTGGTGGGAGGGTTTTAGAGGGAAGGCGAAGGGAGGAAAATTTTTAGTTAAATTTAAAAAATTAGAAAATGGTGTTATATTTATTTAATTAATTCTTTTATTATTTTATTTTACATATTCTTTTTATTAGAATTTTTTAACTTATTTATCCAATTCTTTTAATCTCAATCAATAAATTTTTTGGATAATTATATTCAAGTCCCATCCTAAGAGAAAAAAATGAAGAAATAGTCTTTGAAATTATTAATAACAAGTCGATAGATGTCCATTGACAAGTTGAAGAGTATCCATTGACAATTTAAAAAACCATTTTTTCCATGTTTTTCCTTTTATATGAAATTTGAATGTAATTGTCCTTGAATTTTTTTCTTTTCCTCACCGTCCATGTAAAAATACAAAAGATGTGGGAAAAGTAGGAGTGATTGCGGCTGCGCACACAGGGGAGTGTCAAGTCGGAAATTGAGGATCATAGGATGAAGGGAAAATTGCACTGAAATCCTAAATTAGAAAAAATATTGCAAGACCCCCTTAAAGTCTCCAATTTGAAAACAAATCTACTGAACTTTTGAGTAATATAATTGAAATGTCAAAAAGACCCAAGCATCCACCTTTCAATATAGGCACATGAACTTATCAATGACTTCTTATAAACTTGTCAATAAACACTCATAAATTTATCAATAGATATGAACACCATTGACAAGTCCATGAACTACCATTAATAGGCGAGGCAGCTGACATTGAGGCTTTGTTTGGTTTAAAGGGAGGGGAGGGGAGGGGAGGAATTTTGCTTCCCTCTCTTTAATTGGCACTACTAGAAATTTTGGAAGGGAGGAGAAATTTTTTAAAATTTTTCCCTCTCTCCCCTCAAATCCCCCCCTCCAAAATTGGGAGGATTTAGAGAGGAGAGGTTAAAAATAACTTATGCATGGAATAAAATGTCCATAAAATTTTGTCATTAACTCAAAAGCAGCCTTTGCCATTTTTTACTAATATATATATATATATATATAATTATATTAAATGTTATTTATAATTTAGGACAAAAAAATGTTATTTATAATTAAACTTTATTATACATCTAATAGAGTTGGGAAAAAAATCACTTATTACATAAGGATAAAGTTGTTCATATGAAAATAACTTCACTCTCCTCCCCTCCTGAACCAAACAAGGTAATATTAAAATCCCTTCCCTCCCTTTTTTTTTTATCAATCAAAACAAAGTAATATTAGTGTGTGTTCTTTTACCCCTAAAACCATGGTTTCAAAAGTACTTTTTCGTAAATCGAGACAAAACTCTTCTCACATACTTACCTCATAAACTGTAAAAACTATTCTTCAAAGGCTAATCAGAACACACACTTAAAATCCCTTCTATCTCCTCCCTTCCCCTCCCCTTTTCTTTGTCGAACAAAACAGACTTTTTGAAGGTATTTGGGTTTTTTGATATTTCGATTATGTGAGTTTTTAGAATAGTTTGTTTTTGGAAAATAAGTACTTATTATATAAGCTGAGATAAAACTTCTCTAACATATTTATCCCGTATACCGTATATTATGAATTATAAATATTTATTACCCAAAAATAAATTATCCCAAACAAATACTGTATTACCCACAAGTTCCACGGACTTAACTCCAAATGGGAGTTTTCAAGAGATATTTTAATAATTTTTTTTTTTTTTTAATTTGGAATCTCATTGCACTTTTCCTGAAATATAAGAGAAGTGACGAGTCCGTGCAGGAGTCTGTTATATTCTGTGGTGCAGAGCACCCAATTCCAGTTGTCTCCAGAAACGTGGTTCAGTTATAATGTACAGGTCTAGTTTTTATCTCGAGAAAATCCCAGAAAAATATGTTTAAAATAGTAAAAGATAAATTATGGAGTTCAATGTTACAGATCTCAAGTTAGGTTTATGAGAAGAATATGAGATTTGTTAATGTTTTTAAATGATTAATCTGTCCCTGACAGCATTTAGGGAGTTTAAATTGTCAATATATATTCTGAAGTTATTAATTATAATTCTAAGTTGTTATTCTTTATATCTAAGTAGTTAGTGATGTCTGACATGAGTATCTTCAAAATATTACTTACAAAGTTGTTGGTATTTCTGGAGCTCAAATTGCTAATATGTATATTGAAGTTGTTAACTACACAATGCATAATCAACTTAGATATAAAGAATGATAACTTAAGAATCACAATTAACAACTTCAATTTATATATTGACAACTTAAGCCCATATGCTGTCAGGGGTAGATTGGTAAATTAGAAACGTTTTCAAATCCCAAATTTCTCCTATAAGTATGACTTGAGATTTATGATGTTAGATTCTCTTATTTATTTTATCCCTATCTTAAATATATTTTTCTGAGATTTTCACTTTTATCTTTGCTCATGGAACTTTTGTTTTCCTTTTTGCGACCATGGATCAACTTTTTATTTTTAAATAAAATTCACTTTTGATGTATGATCCACGATTTAAATTTAAATGCAAGTAAGTTAAGTAATTAATCTATATGCATTTCTCGGTAAAAAAAATAGGGAAAATTTCAAAAAACTACATTGGAAATAGTAAAAGAATAATTCAGTACATTGAAATTGCAAAAGGACAGATCAGGCTATATCAGACGGGCAGGGGAATCTGGCATTTTGAAATTTCGGCCAAATGACGAAAATGCCCTTCAGCCCTCAGTCGGAATAACAACATAGGAGTTGTTAATGGCGAATCCGGAGTTGTTAATGGCGAGATCGATGGTATTATTGGCCCTGAAATTTGTTAAGTGCGAAAAAAGAAAATGGAGTTGTTAATATCGAATCCGGAGTTGTTAATGGCGAGATCGGTAGTGTTATTAGCCCTGAAACTTGTGAATTGTAAAAGAAGAATTGAAGTTGTTAATAACGAATCCGGATGTGTTAATTCCGAGGATCATGTTGTTATTCTGAAGTGGGCCTGAAGTGCTGAAGGGCATTTTCGTAATTTGGCCGAAATTTCAAAATGCCAGATTCCTCCTTTTTCTGACACCCGCTTGATTTGTCTTTTCTGAATTTCGATGTACTGATTTGTCCTTTTTATATTTTGAGTGTAGTTTTTTGAAATTTTCCCAAAAAAATACATTTTATCTATAATACGAAAATGTATAGAATATTACATTATTTATATGTTATAAATAATGTGATTAATTGTCAACCATGTAAATTTATATCCTATAATAACAACATGCATTCAATTTTTCAATTTTTTTGTCTGCAGAATAAAACAAAACTCCTCTTTATCTTTTTAAACCCTTAGGACATGTTTGTTATGACTTTGAGATTGTTTATAAGTTGTTTCATGTAAATCGAGATAAAATCTTTTTCATATACCTATCTCTTATACCGTAAATCACGATTGAAAAGTTATTTTAAACATTCTAATTGTTGTTCCAAATGAGCATTAAATGTCAACACCCGTTTCCATTTCGATAATCGAAGAGTAATAAAGACTGAATTCAATGGGCATACAGAAAAGTACAATTATATTGATAAAAATATTCGTTTACGATCCCAACATCGTTCGTTTACAGTTCCGATATTGTTCGTCGTCAGAAACAGAAAATACAGTGAAAGTTTTAATATTTACAAATTATCCAGAATATTAAGGCATAGACTAAGGCATAACCATGTTCATATCCTCGCCTCGAGACACGTGCCACTCACTTTTCGGCGTCAACGTCTTTGCCCTTTGGCCCACTGGTACCTGCTGAGGTATTTGTTTAAAAATAGGGTGAGATTGTGAAGAATCCCCGTAGAGACATAATATCGTTCATAGAAAATGCAAAAAAGTAAATATGATATGTGCCAAGATATGCACAAATTAATGAACAATATAAACACATCATCATCATGTATAAATGAGTAGGGCCCAGCCCCACAATCTACACCGGTTGGACTTCTGCCAACTCCCAGTGTAAGTGCGCCTCTGGCACTAACTGCCCCTCTCTAGGCAAATCATGTTGATTAATAAAGTGCATTTACAAAACAATGGCATCCACACAATCACATAACTTATGGCATAGTGTATGAAGGATAATGTCCCTATCTCAAAGCTTTAATATCCCCGTTTTAAGGGTGTCTCATAAAGCGTGTTGTTCCGGCGTCCGACTCGGTCCTAAAATATTAAATGTACCAGAAATAGGTCATAACCTATCCAAGTATCATTTAGACTCTTCCATAGTGTTTATTGTGGTTATATTAGTTTATGGTGAAAATTTACAAAAATGCCCCCGGGAACCCGACCCGGCCCCACCGTACTCGGCCCGATGGCACGTTTTCCTAAAATTTTGACTAAGGCTATTCTAAATTATTTTCGCCCAAGGAATCCATTTCCGGGCTCGAAATCACCAAATTCACTTTCAAATTACGGAAATACCCTTGACAGCCCCTATTTAGTGATTTCAGTGGCGTTTTCGTAATTATGCTTTTTCGGCCTCTACCGAAAAAGTGCCCAACTGTAACCCCACCTATTTTTGCCCACTGAATCCAATGGAACCATTTATTTCATGAAAATCCAACTCCTACTACCAGTTCTAGTCCTGGCCGAAATATTAGGGAAAAAATGGAAAAATGAGGTTTTGTGTTTTAGTTTCCAAAACTTGTACTTTTTCACTTCTAATCCTTGATTAACTCATTTAAACACTTCATAATCATGATTTAAAGGATTTTGGGCAGCATAACCCCTTAGGGTTATGGCTTTTCTAATTTTACAACTCAACCCAAAAATCACAAAACCAAACAACAATCACCAACAACAACTTCAATACACTAAGAAGTTGAGATTTTGGAGATTACCTCTTGATCTTTGATGTCTCTCTCTCTAGGATGTCCTCTTTCTCTTCTCAACCTTGAAGATTAGCTTGCTAATCCATGATTTCCATGAAGAATAAGAGATTAGAGAATGAACTACACAAAATAAGAAGCTTAAATCACCTTGGAACATAAGCTCTTACCTTGATTTTTCTTCCTCTCTCTCTTTAGCTTCAAGAGCTCCACAAACTCACTTTTTTTCTCTTTTCTCTATGGCTTGTGCGTGAGGTGCATGAAGGAGGAAGGGAAAATATGTACTAATCTTGTCATCTTTCATCTTAGCCATTGATTTGATCAAGGGCTTCCAATGTGACACTTGTCACACTTTTCTCTTCTTCATAATTTCTTCATTGATTTGGCCATTACTTGAATCATGGTCTTCCCTTGCTTGCTCCTAAAAAAAACGTCCTCTCCCCCCTTTTGCTCCAACAACCCATGCTTCTTTCATTAAGTCCATCCTTACACTCCTTTTATGTAATCATATGTCCTCTTGCAACCACTCAAATATTCCACTCCTACACTCAAGCTTCTCTTCATGCATTCACCATACTTCCCTTTTGTGTACACTCCAACTTTGCCATCATTGAGTTGTGCATGTAGTTTTGTCAACATCACCTTCATCTTGCTTCTTGAATTTACAATTTCCCTCTAAATTTCACAATTCTTGATTTATTCCACAAAGAATAATCACATTATGCATTTTCTTTTATTTTCCTTGATTAATTGGAGTTAACTCAAATTAATTGGAAAATAATTAATCCTGGGCTAAATTGGCAAAATTATGATTTTGTTATCCCCTTTGTAATTTAATTCAATTTTTGAATTAATTTGGTCATTTCCTTATGAATATGAATATTTGAAACTTCACAATATCCAAATTTCATGAATATTCACCATTATATTGGATTTCTCAATTAATTTATAATATATTTTTGGGGAATAAAATTTGGGGTGTTACACTAAATCCTCTATATATGCTTCTTTTATAGCCCATGCAAAGTATTTTTCGCCTGCAGTAATGTTTCAAAGTTACACTTGTCAATGGAAAAAAATGATAAACTTATGTAAGAAATTGAAACCTGTTTCCAAAAATGATTGACAAGTCGTCACAAAAAGAATAAAAAAAGATTGAGAAGTCATAAATGTTAATTTCAATTTTTCTAAGACACAATCATGATAAGTATATTATATATGTATGTGTGTATATATAGTAATTTATAAGAAAATGATATTATTCTTCAGAATTTATATTATTAATAAATCCTAAACCATGCAAATTACTTTGAAATTTCTGGCCAAAAAAATTACTTTGAAATTTTGAATTTTGTATACAGAAAAAGATTTACTATGGTACTTCCTGATTGTTAACAAAATTTAGAAGTATCTTCAATCAATTTTATTTTTAAAAAATTACGGCGCTATCAATCCATGCATGAATATTTTTTATATATATAAAAAGACAAACTGATATTACTTAAATGAAAAAGTTTACAAAGTACCAGTAGCATCAATCGATGAACACGATCTACCCTTTGAAAGAGATATATCCTAAAAATAATAAATCAGTAAAACTTAAATTATCTCCACTCTTTAATTTGTTTTATTTTCAATATCTTTTTTTTTTTTTTTGGTTTTGTGGGATTGTAGTCGCTCTTGAAACTCATGCACTTCCAATTAATAATTCTGATATAATAAAAAAAAAAAAATACTATAAGCTCGTATTCATTTCCACACTGCATCCAACTATTTCTTTCTTCAGGTGCATATAGTATTTAGAGTATTTTAAAGTGCATCCAATATCATAAGATATTTTTTTAAGTGTGTCAAATATTTTAAGTTATTATTTGATGTGTCCATCACCTTAAAGTAATTTTTAGTGTATCTAATACCCTAAATTATCTAATTTGTTAAATGAAAAAAAATGCACAAAAACTACTTTAGGGTGATGGATGCCTTTAAAAAATACTTGCATCATAAAATATTTTAAGGTACTAAAAGCAAATGAAGTGCCTGTTTGATTAAGCGGTGACAGCTCAATTGAATCCAAAAAAATACTTATAAGTGTGTGTTTGGATGCCAAAGAAAAAAGTGCTTATCTGATAAAACCTTGATTTTGTCAAAAAAACATCCAAACACCCAATATTTATACATAATCCCCTTTTTTAACCAAACCATGGTTTTGTGGCAAAACCATGATTTCAGCGAGAATCTTTTTTTTTTTTTTTTTTTCAATTTCGCTTGCCTGCTCATATTTAGGGGTGAGCAAAACCAAACCGAAACCAAAGACCGAATCGAATCAATTTCGGTCTTTTCGGTTCGGTTTTTTCGGTGTTCGTTGCCTGTTCGGTTTTCTTTGGTTTTTCGGTTCGGTTCGGTTTTTTCAAAAAAAAATTCGGTTTAAACCGAAAATATTAAAAGAGTATGCCACCAACGAAAAATCGGATGGAAGATAAAGAATGATATATCATTGGATATTCATCTTTTTTGAATTTTTGTTATGCTTTCTTTGGATTAAGTAATGTTGAATACAATTATTCTGCATCTCTCAAAAACCTTCCTATTTTTGGTTCCATTATTGGAATATTGGGTACTCCAAACTATATTGATCATATATATAATATGTTGTTTATACTTTGTTTTATATAATCTTTCTTTGGATCTTGATAAGGTTATTTAATTTTATAATTTGTATTAATTTTTACAGGTTGAAAATTTATTTGAAGTAAAAAATGAAGGCTGAAAAAATTTCGGTTTTTTCTTACAAAACTGAAACCGAACCGAATAATTTCGGTTCGGTTATTTCGATTGTTCGGTTTCAGAATTTCTCTAAATTCGGTAGTTCGGTTTTTACCGAAAACCGAACCGAAAAACCGATATCCACCCCTACTCATATTTATCTTTCCTCTTACTATAATAATTTCCCCATATCTGTCCTCTATCCCAAATCTCACAGCCATTCCTCGATCCCATATTCTCTGCTTCTCTTTCATCGTCAGCTTTTTTTTTTTTTTTTACCTGCATTGAACTCAGCCATTTCTTTTTTCTTTTTTGCCATGGTTGAACTCAGCCATTTCTATTTATATGTGTGTGTTTGATATATTTTTTTTGGGAGAATTTTTGAAAAAGAATATGGAAATTGTAAAATGATAAATTAAGTTTTTTTTTTATAAAAAATTGATTAGAAAACATTGAAACTTGATCTATTTTTTGTCAATATGTATCTTTGATATATTTTTTTATATTATATATTGACTAATGTTATAATTTTTTTGATCGAAAACTAATGTTATAATTTTAAAAATTTTTCATCCATTTTTTTATATTACAAAATTGAAAAATGTTATCATTTTAATATTTTTTGACAAATTTATTTCATTTTTTGTATTTATTATTCAATTTAATGTTAAATAATACTTAAAATATAATATTATCCTTTATATGTAATTATTACAAAAGTTAATGTCCTTTTTAGTAATTTGGCCATGAAAAAAGTTATTTTGATCACAACATTCAAACACTCTTATTTTATCAAAATCACTTTTTATCGCATAATTTATTCTCCAAAAGTTATTTTCCACTCTTTCTCCATAAGTTGTTCTCCAAAAGCTAATCCAAACACACTCCATCAAACACACAAGATTTAGGGTGTGTTTGGTTTGAGGGGAAGGGAGGGCGGGGAGAGAAGAAAAAGGGGGTTAAATTACCTTTTTGTGTTAAGGTATTTAAATTTTGGGTGGGAACACAAAATTTAAAAGGAATGTGAGGGTGAATTTTGGGAGGGAATCTAAAATTTAAAAGAATGAGAGGGTAAGTTTTAGGTTCCTTCTATCTAAAATTATAATTTGCCACCCCTCCCCCACCTCCCCCCTCAAACCAAACACACCCTAAATCTCCTTTGTCTTATTTAGGTAATTTTTAAAAAATCCCAATTAACCCCAATGAATCGTGATTTCATCCTCCAACCGATGTTGACCATAAGTGACAAGGAGGTTGATTATACGATTGGAAAATCCCGATGAAATTTTCACAACAAAAATTTCTCCAATCTACCCCTATGATCCCTTTTCCAAATATTCTCTACACATCTTACCTATTATTTCTCAACTAAGGTAGTTCAAATTATATTATTTTAAATATTATTTTGCTTATTACTTAACATGAATTTCTAAATTATTTTAAATAATAAAAATTATATTTAAATATTCATGTCATTTATTAAATCATATTTTTACTAATAATTATTAAATATTTAATCATCATTTTTATTAAATATAATAATGAAAATGTAAACAAATTTATTGAAGAAATAAACTTGATTATATAATTTGGCGCAATCCTAGCAACATAATTAGCTATCATATTTATCAATTCATTTTTTATTTAAATATCCTTTAGCTTTTGGAGAAAGTATTTAGCTTTTGGCTTTTAGATATTAAATACGCTGATAATGATAGATCCCCTCATGTACTTTTTGTAATATACTCCAACATGTATAATTTTTCTTTTAGTTGTATATGCATCTTGTCATGAAGTTTTATTTTTACTTTTAATTTCATTGATTTATTTAGTTGAATATAACTTTATAAAATTCATATTCTTTTGATAATTATACATTCATAAATGCTTTTAATAAATGAATCCAAATACAATCACAATTCTTAAAGTCACTTGTTCAAAAAAAATTCCAAACAGAAATCACAATTGACCAATGAAACCTTTAACTAATGTTACGTATGCAAATCAAGATTATCCATCACTAATCTAAATGAACATGAAAAATACTTCAAAAACAGTTTTTTAATCCAAATTTACAATGTATAAAGATAATGTGAGGGAAACTTTGACTCTATTTACATAAATAACTGCTTTTTGGGCGTCCAATTGTGATCCCGTCCATAAGCACTTTTTGGCAATAGGGTGAAGGAATAAAAGGGCGAGAATTGCATTAAGGATGCCACGTGGCACTCTATGTTTGGGCAATGAGGAATAAAATAGTCCTTATTTTTATTAAATTACAGTAAACAATGTTTTTAATCAAATGAAAATTGAGACCAAAATGATAAATTCGAAACTTAAGGTATCATCTGGTAAAAAAAAAAAGAATTTAAAGAATCAAAATCAAAATCATAATCATGAGTTTAAAATTTGATGGAAGAAAATAAAAATGAGAATTAACTTCAGTTTCCAAAAATCGTATTAAGCCTTCATCATGTGCCTGACAAAAAGTAAACGTTATCTTACCCTATCAATCAAAGGTTCCAACCTCCAACTTCCAACTTCCAAATTCGGAACTTCGAAGCGAAACCCATCCGCGTCGTGGTTGCCCCCCCTCTATCAGTAAGCTTCTATTCTTCCCTAGATATCTTGCTATACGTAATCTTTATTCTTGGTAATCTACTGAGTTTTCTATCGACCTAGATTCCCCTTATTTGTCATATGGCGAGATATTGCTGATTATCGTCCCTTTTCTTCTTTTACGTGCTTCATCCTAAATTGACTTCGTTGTTCTTGTTTTTTCCCCTGGTAATTGGATGAATGATCAGATCTCAACGATATGGAACCTGTTGGTGTAGGTGAGCAATTTACTATACCCGAATGAAGTTTGGGATTCAGCGATGTTGTAATTGTTCTTATGTACTGATAACTATTAAACTAGGCTTAAAACTCTACCGCTTTAAATACCAACAGTGTGCTAGGAACGACCTAAATTCACGTTGTCTATTTAATTGCAAACACCCCTAAATATTGTACTAGACTATCATTATCTGAAACTGCTTAAGCGTAATCTTCACATGAAAAAATTAATGTTTCAGAAGTATGACATAGTAAATCATAAAGGCTTTGTTCACCACTTTACAATAACTCAGGTTGGTGTGGGTTGTAAGAACTCTTGTTACTTAGGTTTGGTTATCTACTTTCATGCATGGAGTAAGCCTCCAAGGGGTTTACTCTTTGCCAATCCTAAGGAAAATTGATCTCTCTTGAAGGATATTTTTGGTGTCTACCAAACAGAAAAGTTGAGCACTACCACAGATGTGGTAGCCTAAAACTATTTTAAGATATGGAGTAATGCATCTATGCAGACTCTAGTGTGGATTTTTTATTTATTTGTTGAACTTCCTGCTTCTGGCGTCTATTTGAATTGTCAATTGATCCATTTTTTTAGATTATAATTTAAGTTTAGAATATGCCAAATCAACTTGTTTCAACTGGTCATTGCCCTAGCACAAACAATGCACTTAAGAGATAAGATGTCATAACTCTTAACATAGTTGGCTTGAGCAAATATCAAATGATCAACATTTTCCCAGTAAAATAGCAAGAAAATAGCAGTGGGTGAGCTTGAAATAAATTCATGAGTTCATCGTCAGCATTTTCGGATGCATTAATTAAAAAAACAAATTGCGAGGAGGATGAAAAGATCCTAGGTTTCAATCTAATGGCATCTGCAGCCACCTTGCCTTCCTTAAATGACCATTGAACGCATCTACTTGATTGAAGGGACATTGCTCTCTCATCAAGTGAATCACTGCCTTAGGTGTGCCTGATGGCTTTTTTAGGTTCTCCAGGTCTAGGAATTTGGGGAATGCAAGTGATTTCCGAAATTTTAGAGTAATTTACCATAAGATGCTGAAATACACTGTTGGCAAAATGAAATTGAGCCTGCCACATGGATATCTGTGATGATTTTTAAGTTCTTTCATTTTCTTAAATTTCTTGATGATTTAAATATCGCTCTATTTATCTGTGGAGTCGTGATTTGTATCTTTCAATTGGTATGCTAGACCTGCTGACAGAGGCAAAGAAACTTGAGGCTGAGGTATTATCTACTATCAAGTTTACTCCTGCACATGTTTCTGATGGTCTTGATAAGCTGCTTAAGGATGCTTATGCTATACGATGCCCAAAACCTATTGATTATTTCAACAGGAAGGATTTAATTCGTATCTTCAATATTATAGCAAAGGAAATATATGGTAACCTTCTGTTACTAAGTTCATTAAATTTCATCCTGATTGTACATTTGCAGAGATAGTAATTTTTGAAGTCATCTTATGTTCCTGTTTCTACATGACTGCATATATGGTGTAGTTTAGTACAATGCTAAATAGTAAATATGTCATCTTTGAACCTTCCAAACACAGGCTAAATTTATTGCTAGTTTGTCTTCCAAGAAGTAGGATCTTAAACATGCACTCCATGGTAAAGACTAATTATTATATCTGGTCTTTCTCCCATGCTGGCATTTACCATATAAGCAGCCCAATGAGAAACTACATATATTCAATCAAATAATCATGTTATTTCTACCATCTTGATTGATATGCCATGTTGCATTTTTTTTTTCTTTTAAAGGAGTTGTTGTGTGGGAATAATCTTTCATGGTGGCATTTTATATTTTACAGTGTCAGAGATAATCCAATATTGGCATTGTTGCCGCAATTCTTTCAGACATTATAGATGGCATCTGAAACATTACAAGTACACAATTATTATAGTGTTATTATTACCTGATTCTGTTTCAGGCCCCTTTACCTCAATTTCAAATGTCTTGAGATGCAAGCCTACTTTCCTTGTAGATTTTATTCTTCTTTGAACACTGTTTATCCTTTTCTTTTCAGGCAATTGTAGTACCGCCCCTGTTGTGGAAGGCTATGGCTCTTTTGTTATGGATATGTTCTGTGATGGAAGTGATCTGGATTTGTCCATAAATTTTGGAAACAATTCAAATGAAGTTCCTCGGCAGAAAAAAATTGAAACCCTTCGAAAGTTTGCTAAGAAGTTTCAAAAATTTCAAAGTAAAGTTTTCACAATATAAATCTAGTGTAATTTACTTGTGTAGGTTTTTTGCTTAGGAAGTTATTCAGCATAAATATTTATATTACTGCACTAAATTTTAGAATTGTAGTTATCATCTGCATTAATGCTTTCTGATAATTTTCAACAGTACTTGTCATTATCTATAGTCACTGGGAACTAATTTCAATCCCTGTGAACAATGAATTGATTGACTCGTGTTGTATTTAGAACCCTAATCATACTGATGCTAGAAAAATACCATTCATTGGTTATTAATTGAGGGCATTTATATATCCAGGATTTTGAATCTAAACTGGATAGTTGATACATCTAATCTCATTGAAAGTGATTGTGGACGAGTAGATCTTATTTGCTTTTCTTTGTTACCCATTAATAATCATAAGTTAAAAGTTTATCATCTATGATGATGAAGTTCAAAATATTGACACAGATGACTTGTGCATTGTAGGACAAGGAATTGTTAGAGGTGTACAGACCATCATGACTGCCAGGGTGCCAATTGTAAAAGTTATTGATTGTGGTACTGGCATTGAATGCGATTTATCAGTAGACAACAGGGATGGCATTGATAAATCACATATTATTCATGCAATTTCTCTTATAGATGAAAGATTTCAGAAGTTAAGTTTTCTGGTAATTGAGTATACCCTTGTCTTTCAACGAGCTATTGCTCATTTTAACTTAATGATGATGCATATTTTATTTTGAAAAATTCAAGCATATGTTATATGCTGCTGGTCGTATTTTTGAGTTTTAGAATCGGTTATACATAAGGCCAAGTTTGAAATGAAGAGGACATTTGGCATGTGGCTAAAGCTCAAATACAAGAACTCTTTATCAGGCGATGAACCTAAAGCGCAGGGCAATTGTTTGGCCATCTGAAATAGTAGTAAAAGCCCGTACTTATGATGTTAAGTTTGGACAACGTGGAATTCAGGCCAAATGCAAGATTAACCATACCTTTTACAATGAAAGTCTAGGAACATAGGCACTAAATAATTTAGTAATCTTAGTTTCCTTGATCTTTTCTCACTTGTGGGCTGGTTAGCAGGGAACTTGGCTTATTTTGTCAATTTTTTGTGATGCTTTTTTTGCATGCGGCAGATGAAATGCTGGGCAAAAGCACATAACATCAACAGTTCCAAAGACCGGACTCTAAACTCTTTATCTATTGTCTCTTTGGTTGCTCTTCATTTACAGGTATCATAGACATTTTTATCCTTTTTATTCGGTTAGCTGATATATATTATTCGAATCAAAAACCTTCAATAGTAGACTTGAATTTGGTGCTTTTTGGTTCTATTTCCCAAGAAGTATATTTGGGTTTGGAGTATTTTTTCTTGAGCTGTGAAATAAATAAGGACATTTGGCAGACTTTTCCTGTTGGTAAAATGGTGCAATGATTTCCACTTATGGTAAGCACACATTTGCCTTGGTGTTATAACAATCTTGATGTCGTTTTTGAGGATACCAACATTGATAAATGTAATTGCTGAACAATTAAAACATTATTTCCAAGTTTGCTAATGGCTAAAAAAATACCTCAAGAAAAAGATGGATAAGAATTCAGTTAACATCTTCTGATTTCTGAAGTTAAAAATTTACCAGTTTGAAAAATATATTCGTAAAGGGCATCTCTAGGTAATTTTGAAATATTCTTAAGCTGTCAAAACACAATGAATGAAGCACCGTAAACTTGTGGTGAACATTAAGTTGTGACTTCTGACGTTGAAATGCCACTTGATTCCTAAAATGGTTCCTTATTGATGCCTGATATATATGACGGCTCTTTAGATATGCCTGGTCTATAAATATGTATCATTATTTTTCTTTTTATTTAAATTTAATACTTTGTTTATTCTTATGTTTTATGCAGACTCGCAATCCTCCTATATTACCTCCATTCTCTGCTTTGCTTAAAGGTGAGAGGCCTGCTTGTAGTATCAGAATATTCTCATGAGATTTGATTTGTTTAGTTAAATCCTATGGCAACCGTTGGCCTTTATTATCTATTAAAAGCAGCCGTATCAATTGGAAAAAGCCAAACGTTTTACTACTGGAATTTCTTTTTTCTTTTTTAGTAACTGCACTTTTAGACTTGACTATTCGAGTATTTTTTATAAGTAACTTAAATTGGCTGATCACTTTGATACTGAATCTGTTTCTGTAAATATGTAAAATCTGATTTATTTTTTTTAATCTGCTGTTTGAAATATTTGATAAACACTGTATTCTGCTTAAGTCTGTCATGAAATGTCAGGGATTTTTGTCTTTTGTTTGCATGGAAGACCTAAAACCCCATACACTATTAAACCAAAGTCTAAAATAAATTGAATCGTTATTCAACCAAGAAACAGGGACGGGGAAGAATGAGCGAGAGGCAACAATGAACAGCTGACAAAAATCCTTAATAAGTTATTCTAGACATGCGAAGGCCAATTTGAATTCATAGGTAAAAATAGGGCAATAGGCACTTATAAATTGGAACCATGCATGTGCTCACATAAATGAATAGAAGTAATAATCAAATGTGTACTATATTACACAAAGGATACCAAAGTCTGGGAGCTTAAAATGTTTTCTTGGCTCTCCATTTGAATCCTTTTTCACAATTGCTAGTTTGACTTTATGGAGTCTATATTTTTCAAAATTGATTTTGAAATTCACTTTAAAGTCATGTATATTTCATGTTCCAGATGGATCTGATCCAGCAGCAGTGAGGAAGGTTGTTGACAATTATATATCCTTTGGGCAAAAGAACGTTGAGTCATTGGCTGAGCTGTTTATTACTCTTTTTGTCACGGTAGTTACTGTACTCCTTTGTATGTGGTTCCTAATCGTTACAGACGCCAGATTAATCCCAATCCCCATAAGTAAAATGGTCTAATGAGTTATACCATAATGTATTTAAGCTAGACCATAGTTTAGGTCGTCTCAATTCCGTGAAGTAATTATTTGACAACATCATTCCTACTGCAGCTAGCATCAGTTGAAAAGCTTTGGGAGAAAGGCCTATGTGCAAGCTTGTATCGAGGTTCATGGATTCGTAAATCATGGGGCTCTCGTTCTTATTCAATTAGTGTAATTGAATTCGCTCCTTCTCTGGGTATTGAGAATCCTTCTCTGGTTAATGGAGTTAATCTTTACTGATTATTTCTGTCTACTAGGTTGAGGATTTCACAGACCAGTCTCAAAATGTTGCAAGAGCAGTTGGAACTGAAGAGGTAAAAACAATATACAGATATATCCGTGAATCTCTCGACTACTTTAGGGAATATCTGAATGGCAAGATGTCGGGAACCAAGTTGATTGATCTTTTGTTTGGAGGAGATGCTCCTTCTACCACTGGCCTTGTGGGTGCTGGGGACATAGACAAAAATATGACGAATCTTCCTATTTCAGTAAATCAGCGTCCGACAAAGAGGCAGAGATTTGTGGAAGATTTAGAAATAAAGCAGATTCAGAAACCTAGTGGAGGAAACCATCTTGTCCAAGGAAATCAAAGACCAGAGCCATGGAAAGGTTCTGTACTAACCCACCAGGCAGGTGTCCTACAGGGTGGGACCTTCCAACCTCCTGCCATTTCTAGTTCCTATAATAATTTGCCTCATGGTTATTATCCTGGGACAGGTCCTCCTTCTGTCCAAAATCAAGTAGGTTTTGGAGGGTCTTTTAACTCACACCAACTATCAAATCAAGTAGGTTTTGAAGCCATTCGTTCACACCATCCTCTAGTTAGTAATAATCCGTATGATGAAGGACCATCCACCAGTTCACGTGCACAGAAGTGATAAATTTCCTTCCCTGGCCTCTCTCATTGTTTCTTGTATGTACATTGTTTCTAACTAAGATTATAGTCGCAGAAGAATGCACAGGTAGACCACCAATCCTCAAGCCTCTCCTTGCTTGGGATTAACATAAGGCAACAGTATTACAAGGTGATGAAGATGTTGACTAGCATCCGAACTTTGGAAGCTGAAGTTGTAGAAATGCTTTTACGGCATGAACGACTGAGGATCATACAGCAACCAATTCTTTATTAGGTAAGCTTCTTGACCTCTAGCATCTAAATGATTGAAGGGAAAATTAATATTTTGGTTCCCAAGGTTGACTCAGTTGGAACTCAGTTTCAGTTTCTATAGTTTTGACCCAGTTGTAACTCAGTTTCTAAATTTTGACTCCCTGCAACTTAGTCCCTATAGTTTTAACCATTTTATAATTTAATTCCTATGTCTATGATAATAAAATCATGTATATAAGGGTCAGGTACTAAAACTATAATTGTATATGTATGTATGTCTGTCTATCTAAAACATAAGGATTAGATTATAAAACGGTTAAAATTATAGGGACTGAGTTGCAATCAAGTCAAAACTACAAGGATCAAAAGATTAATTTTTTCCATTATTGAAATTTAGCAAGCGTCAAAGCTGGAAATAGAAGGGCGACTAGTTGTTTGCTGCCTTGGATTTTTTTTTTTTGGGGTAATTCTAGCACTCCATTGAGTGTCTGTAGATTGGACAATTTAAGAGGAAAGACTAATTTTTCATTTAATTTAACTGTACCATTAAATAATTCCTTGTTGGGATTAACTCAATGGATTGTGAAATTTTAGAGGTAATTTAGTCAAATTATTTTGCTGGACTTCAAAATCTCACTTAAATAGTGGAACATGAACCTTTACATTTTCATCTTTGAGTAACAGTAATACTTCTGTGTTTGGAGTTGGAGTTTCTTTCTTTGCTTCTTCAACTGTGCTCATGGTTACTCATCCATGCAAAATATTACTCCTCCGCCTTTAACATAAGACATATTTACCTAATTTGATTAGATTAAGGAAGTTCGTAAAGTTAGTTAATATAACATGTATTTTCTAAAATACTCTAGTCATCTTCTTTAGTTCCCTCATCTCCACTTCTTGATTATGGTTAAGGGAGCATCAATAGGAATAAACTAGGAAAACATTGGTAAATATGAAAATTATGTTTTATATTTAGGATCAAGATCAATCCTCCAACTATATCTTATATTAAAAATTAGAGGAGTTTATGAATTTCTTTGATTATGGGTGAATTTATGCTCAGTCTTGTGGTCCTGTAAAAGTGTAGCCCTTCAAAACCACATCAGTTCAAGGTTGTTCTTTAGATAATATGGAAACTTGCATTTAGGAAATGAGGCAATCTCAGTCAGAAGGTAATGAGTTACTCCTACACAACGTCCCTGTACAATGCTCAAGGCTCTAGGCTGAGTAGCAGGAGCTACCTTTAAGGGGGACAAAGAAACTCATGATGCCTCTTCAATTGCCGAATGAGAGAGGCTAATGGCGCATAATCTCCTCTAACCTTAGAACAATGCAAGTCACCCATTTAACTGATGAAATTAACAAAAAGCAGGTCATTTATATTTGAAAATTATGTTAGCAAATGTGATGGGCACACGAGATTTTACGAAACCAATTATAAACCCTCGTCATTTTGTCTTCCTTGAAAACGCATTTGTGAAGATTGGAAACTTTCGGTGGGTCAAACTCTCCCGTCATACTACCTTTTATTTTTAATACAAGTGCTAATTGGGAAGACAACTAAGTTTCTTAATATATTGGTTAAAGTATATTTTTAGTCTTTTAAATTTTACATGAGGTGGTTCATTAACTATATAAAATATACTTTTAGTTCTATATTTCTAACCTCATTAATATTGTTAACAAAAAATGTTGATCCATAAGCTCAATTAATTGATGATTGTACAAGTGACAAAGCATGTTTAAGTTTTAGTTTTTTAACATAATATATTTAGATTATTATTAATAAACCGATAAATCATTGTAAATGAAATCAAGGTTTTGATATTTAAATTATTGAACTATTATATTTATATTATTAAACTAATTTTTTTAATACAATTGATATTTTGATATTTTCTGCTTCGTTAGGTTTTTAGATATTTTTCAATTTATACATATTTTAAATTTAAGATTAATAATATTTAATTACACAGTCATCATCATTTAAGTATGCTGCTTCAATATTTTCCATTAACAACATTAACAGTGTTATAATTATAAGACCAAAAGTATATTTTATAAAGTTAATGGACTAAAATTATACCTCATGTAAAATTAAAGGACTAAAAATATACTGCGACCTAATCAATTTTATTGTCTTTTTCCCAGTCAACCAACTCTTAAGAAGTAGTCCTAATTACCAAGGGCAAGAAGTTTTTATTTTTTTGGTCGAAGGGCAAGCAGTTTACCATTAGTTCTGATCATACATAATAGGACCCAAAATACAAACTAGGGGAACAAGATCCCAACATTGCTACAAAAACACACACACACACACACACACCCACACACACAAAACTTGATGCAAAACTACAAATTTATTTATTTTTAATATATTCAATACCACGTGTCAATCTCGATTCAAACATAATAAACCTCAAATAGAGATAATTCTTCCTATATAATTTTTTCCATAAATAAATTTCAAAATATCCACTTTTGTTGGTACGTTGAAGATATACTCTTGAAATTAAGCACCACCATGAAAAATCAATAAACGACGATAGGATGGTTCTGAAAGTAAAGAACTAATAATGGTAATCAATTTTATCTCTGGTATTCTCGTGATCTTCATAAATCTCAGGGAACCAGGATGCTCGATGAAAAAACTTTTGGTAGCAACTTCTGTATAGTTACGATTTTCATAGATCTTAAGGAACCAGAATGCTTACCACCTTACTTGACCAGGATCTGTTCTATAGGGCTCGAACCAACGTGTCCTTGAGTTCCCAGGAACCAGAATGCTCAATGAAAAATTTTTCTGGTAGTAACTTCTGTGTAATTATGATGCTGCTCACACAAGTACCCAACAGCTTTTACATAAAATCCATAATTTCTTAATAAAGAATTCCGTTCAGTTAATGCTCCTCATCTTCCATGTCTTCTGAATCTTGTCCATTAGCATCTTCATCATCAATGTCGTCTTCTGAATCTTCACCTTCACTATCTTCTGAATCTTCTCTATCTTGATTCTCCTGCGTCTTGTCATCATTTTTCCCTTTGCCACCGTCGTTTCCTAACGAGAGGTAATCCAATTGAAGAACATATATTTCATCAACAAAAGACACATTTAACAAAATCATATGATCAAGGGAAAAGAAGAAAAGGATGCAAATAGCAATCTCTAATCTAGAACAAGAGATCTATGACAAGAATCATCACTTAGCAATGATTTCTTTTAACATCAATAATAAATGTTTAATGAAAGAATTCTGGTTGGATTCTTAAAATTTAAGAGAGAAAATATCTAATGGCCAATAAAAATGGGTTAAGGTCTCTGAATGCCAATGCTCCTATTTATCAATTTATAATGCCTAGTAACAGATATTTTCTTAGCGCAGGAAGGAAAAGGCAAGAGCAAGAGATACTGTACCGCATTGACTGAAGAGGACTTCACCCGAACACAGCCCTTTCTCAACCTTGATTAGCTTAAGTGTCATCCTGGGCCCAACCTCTTGAAGCTTCACCGCACTTTTTGTAGAAGCACGATTAACTCTTCCAAGATCACTTGCTAAAGTTACTGTTGCTGCTTCCTCGTCTGCTTCACTCTCTGATCCATAGCCAGCCCTTCAAAAGCACCAAAAATACCTTAGACCAAAAACCAAAAAAAAGAGGAATATTCAATATGATTAATTATTTTCCATCCTTAGTTTTTGGCTCGTTTCTCAATTCCAGTTCTTTCTCAGAATTTATAAGATTATAGTATTAAAAAAATTGAGCAAGATTCAAGAAATATCTCACAAGAGAAGAATCCTTGAAAAACCATTTGGTTAATTCATACACAACTGCCCAAGATGCCAATCTTAAGTTCTCAGATACGCCATTCGATAGAGCTGAAGATTCACAGAAGATTTACAAATCATTTCCAAGGACTTATAGCAGAAGATTACAGAAGGGAAATGATGTGGACAAGGGAAATATTCAAGAGGATTACAATAAGGGTCCGGGTAAAGAAGGAGTGAATAAGTGGGTAGCCTGCATTGTAACTTTTTAGTTTTAAATACTCTAATGGTTGGTGAAGTGTGTTTCGGAGAGTACTGGCCTCTTGAACGTCCAGTGTCTTATGTTCTGTGGGGTATATTTTATATTGATGCTGTGCCTTGTACTCTGTAGATGTTATTTGATTGTAATTTCTGTTGATGGCTGTACGAGGGAGACAGGATTGGCTTGAATCATTATTCCCCCTGTAACCCTGCTTTATTGTTCAGTAATGATACCATCAGTCCCAAGTTGTTTGTTGTCTATTTCTGGTTTTCTCTCGTTATAAGCTTAGGCTCTATCACAATTCATAAAATAAATAAATAAATTACACATCAAGTTCTCTGGCAAGTAATTTAGAAAATATAAAGGTTGCAAAAGGTCAGGAAAACCTACATACAAAGGCCATAAATAAATCATATTAACCCCCTCCCCAACCATCTTCTAAAGATTAAAAACAATAAGATGCCAAGTCAGTGTCTTACTTTGTGATAAAATCACTCACATCATGAAGATTCCTTAAATCAGGGACTTGATGGTTTTGCACAAATTTTCTTATTCTGCGAGAAACACCTACAGGTTGTAATCTTATGGAATAATGCCGAAAATCAATTAGCTTTGTGTCTATGTTGTAATTAAGCAGCACAATTCTCTGGCAAGAGGAGAGTTTAACCTGAAACAAAACATTAAGTAACGATAAAAGATGAAGGAATTTAACGTCAAGCTAATCATTAAATATGCTCTTGCATTTAAAACTTACAGTTTTAACATCAATTGTTGGGAATATATTCTGAAACATGTTAGTTGTAAGCTGTAGAGGAAGGTCTCCATTCACAAAACCAGAAAGCACAATCTACCAAAAATAATTAACAAGCATATTGAATAATCAATTTTCGACATTCTACTAAAATCTGGAAATAGAACAGCTGTGGATAAGATATTTTACCAAAGCTGAATTTTTGAAAAGATCTTTAGGGCACCGAGGACGCAACTGAGATTGAGCAATGTCAGCTGCCAATGAGTATTCATTTATTTTAAAAGTAAGAGTAGGCCCTTGAGGGGTTGTTGCAACCCTCAAATAAGGTGCAGTTGCAGTTTTTGACAATATCAGGAAATGCGTAGCACCCATAGGTCCGGCAACATTCAAAAAGTCTTTTAGATTATTTCGTTTCTTTTCCTACAGACAGAAGAAAAGATGTATAGTCGACAAAAAAGGATTTAACTAGTGCTATGTCTGCAAATACATGCAGAGTGCAGTCTGCAGATTCGTAATGAAATAGATCTTGATGTAAATCAATAATCAGGCTGAGAAATATCAACATTTGCAAGCTTCAAGCTACCAATAGTCTATTTTTAACTTCCAATAGTGGTCAGATTCGTAAGCTTAAGTCAATGAGCAATTTTTTTTTTTTTGCAGTTTAAACTCTTCATAAAATGACAGTCATTTCCTACCCTCCAACATTTTATTTCACAATCAAGCAGACACTTGATAGTATTAAATTCCAAGAATGCAGAGTTTACTGATTGACTTCATATAAGTATACACAGTTCATTCTAAAATGTTTAGAGAGATCTGCACATATGTTAGACTTGTTAGCACACTGATAGTACTCCATAACTAAAACTAAATTTATTCTTCTAATAGTTCAATTAAACTTGTGTAGGCGACACATACAGCAGAATATGAATAGATTTTTTTTTTTTTTTTTAAGAAAAAGTACTACCTCCAATATTGTATTACAAACTAGGTCCTGCATTTTAAGACCAGAGGAGTAAGAAACAATGTAGAAACATTTACCTTGAGGTTGAGAGCAGTGTAAGGCAGCATTAACTTTCTCAGGTCCATCTGAAGTTGCCTGAGAGGACCAGGCAACTTCCCTCTTGAAAACACAAAACTCTTTGGGATCTTCTTTCCCGTAATAGGATCCACAGATGGTTGCTGTTGCTGCTTCTGATTCTTGATGACAACTGGCTTCCTAAAGAAGCTCTTCTTTTTCCTCTGATTCATTCAGAAGCATAACGAGCAACAACAAATGGTTAAGCCAAAGCTAAAGCCCATAAAAGAGAAGAACCAGAAGTGAAGGTGAAGAAAAGTAACGTCCAATTCAGTAATAAGACAAATACCGTGAATAGACAAGAAAAACTTTAACTGACAGTGTTACCTCCCTTCCATCTGACTAAGTTAAGGACCATTATAGCCAGAGTATTAAAAAAGAACAAGAGGTGGTAGCTCATCTTACCATGGTTAGCGAAAGAGCGACTCCGAGGATCTCGAAGGAATTTAGCCTCTCTTTCCACAGTACTAGATAGAGTCTGATAGGGTAAAAAGAGTTGGAGTTGCAGACACACTGTCAAACTGATAATCCAAACCCAGCGAAGTTTGGATTAAGCATTCAAGTACAAGATTCAATCAATAGCAGGAATATTAAAAAGAAAGAAAGAAAGAAAGAAAGAAAGACATATTCGAGGGCGGAGGGGGTGGAATGAAGTTGCAAGAAATTGCAGAACCGGCAGTGACACAGCTTAGTTTGGACCGGAAAGTACACATACAAGGGCCACCAGCCAGCAGGTTAGGGTTTTTGAAGCGGTAGAGAAGGAAAAAAGGGGAAAAGAGAGGGCGAAAACACACTTGAGATGGAAGACAGAAGAAGAAGCCGCAGATGGTGAGGCAAGGACGGCGGCGCCAAAATGACCCACCTTTGAGCTTTCCTCCTTTCTGCTTCGCAAACGGCAAATCGCAAACGTGGTTTTCCGCACAAATGCCAGTCCAAACTCCAAAGTCGTTTTATACAACAAATCAGGAATAAATTAATACATTTTAAATATGTTATAAAAACAAGAAAGTATAAGAGATTGAGATGAAGGGAATGAAGAAATACAATAGAGAAATAAAGAGCAAGAAGGGAGTGATTCTTATTCATTTTGATGCAAACAAAGTGTAGTACATAGTGCTCTATTTATAGGCCCTCAACCACAACTAAGAGTTACACAAAGTAAATGGCAAACTTTAATCCTCATGAGTGCACACATTGTAACCTTTGAGTTATGGGCATCAAAACTCCTAAATATCATTCATTGGAGAGGTTATGGGATGTAGAAAATGAAAGGTCAAGAGTTGGGAGCTCATGGACATCCACCTTAATTAATATTTTACAACACTCCCCCTTGGATGTCCATAAAAAAAAATATTGTGCCTCATTAAAACCTTACTAGGAAAAACCCAATGGGACAAAAACCTAGTGAAGGAAAAAGAGTACACAATACAGATCGAAACTGCCTCATTAAAAACCTTACCAGGAAAACCCCGTGGGACAAAACCTTGGTTAAGAAAAAGAGTACAGCATGGTCTCTATTTCACACGATGATAATATCGTATTTACTCCCCCTGATAATAACATCAGTTTTACTTCCCTGATAAGAACATTACTTCTAATGTATTGTTGAGCATATCATTCTTTTAGCCACCAAACTATGAATGATACATTGTTACCAAATATTCTGCTAGATGTATTCCTCTTACATATCTTCTGGATATGCTAAAATATCAGTATATTATGCCTTTAGCTTATTCATCGTGAAAACAAAAAAGAAAAATTATTCTGAAAATCATCAAAATATATCTTACATCCACATATTTAGTTTGCTTTGAACAAAATAATATTATATAATATGTTAATAGGACTATCACACCAAATCTCATTTTTGTTATCCACTGTGCACATGCAAAAACTAATTTTTATCAATAAAATCATAATAGATACAATATTAGCATAATACAAAAATATTCTCATAAAGTATAAGGTACTTCTAGATCATTAAATTCAATGTATCTTTACAAGAAAATTCACCACGGTAAAAATATGTGATTTTGAAATCATTGATGCATTTGATAACTTGATCTATAAGTCAAGTAAAATGTAAAATTACTCATTTTTCAATATATTTTTCAATTAATTATATATGCTTGAATTATTTTCAAACTCACACAACATTTTATATATAGAATAATTTTCTTGTATATGCTTCTGGCATTTTAAATCCTTCAAAGACTCTAATGTAATATTCACTATCCATATGCATATGCTATATATAATTATATCTAATAGACGCATTATTTTGTTTGCATATACTGCCAAACTAATAATATATGCAACAATTATTGTATCCACTACCAAATGTTGTACCTCATCATAATCATCATTAAGCCTTGTGAAAATCTTTATTTTCACATAAACATTCATATATCACAAATAACTTTATATTTCAAATGTTTTGGACTACAGGTCCATAAATTTCACATGCTAAAAGAATATTTTTCATTGCGTCTTGTCCCCTTCTTTAGTTGGCCAATCACCTTTTTTTTTTTACCGACATATTCATGTATAAGATCCTCATTTGATCACGTGATATTATTACTAAAACTGTTGTCGACAACTTTATCTTTTCAGTTCCATTTTTCTTATTGTAACATAATTCATTGAGATCTCTTTATTACTTTCAGGTTCCTGAACCTCTTTTGAGGGTTCTGCAAATAGTTATGTATTGACCTCTTTTGGAGTGTCTGCCTCCTTAATATGATTATCTTGATTATTTGTTTCTTTCTTTTTTCTTTTGGAACTGATTATTCTTTCATACTTCGGGCATGTCTTACTTTCATTTATGCTGATTAGACCACTTATAGCTGGAATATGAGATTTAGTAATTCCCATTTAGGTCAGTAATTGCATCTGGCCGATTTTATGTAATATTTCATCAATGCAAACTAAATGAACTTCTGGTTCATATTGTTATATTCGAGGATCTATATTTATTAGTAATAATGCATTCCTTTTGTTTTCTTTTCCAGCTATTTAATTTCTCCCCCTCATATTAGGAAAACTTTGTCAAATGACAATCGACTAATCATACAGTATAAGTCTCCTAAATCCATTTGTTTCCATTAGAAACATCCTTTTGTTTCATTTAGAGACAAACAAGAAGAAGGAGGTTCTTACCCAACATTTATCTCAATTTCCTTTAAATATCCATCTATGTGCATTGTGGTGAATCAATAGGAATACACATTCAAACTTTTTAAGATGGAATATACTTGACTCCTGACCAAAAGCCAATTTTATCGGGAGAATTTGGTTGGCTAGTATAAATGCTGTAATATATAAGATCAAATATGCCAACACTGAAACATAAATTTTGTTCTCATAAGTATTAGTCTAGCTATTTATAGAGGCTTCAAAGAATGAATCTTATAATCTGAAAATTACGCTTAACATAATAATTTATTCAAACATTCATGCAAACTTCAGGTTGCAAACTAATAGTAATATCACATGTAACCATCTTATAGATGCATCTATCAAATTCATTGAATACTTGTATGGTTTACATGTTATTTGAATGGGCCCATATATCATCTTGATATATTTCCAGAAATATAGAGATTCATTCCAAATCATAACTTGTGATACTCTCATAATTAAATTTCTTTGAGAACAAGCAGCACATGATAACTCTTAAATTATATAATATGTTGGCTATTTATGAAGAATCTTCTAGTTCTTCAATGGATGTCACACGTAATCTTTTATATATGACTCGGATGAATCAAACAAGTCATGCCAACATAAATTTATTTGGATCAGTAAACTACTAGTTTACTGTAACATGTTGCTGAACCAACAACAAACTTTTCAATTTTCATAAGTATTGATATAAAATGTCAATATGACATCCATTTTTCAGAGATCAATAGGTTTTGTGAGGAAGTATATGACTAAAACTTTTCAATATTAACTCACACTTATATTCTAACAATTTCCCCCTCAAGTGTGAGTCATATAAATATATTTTCTTTATTTCTCTATTTCAAAGACAAATTTGTATATAGCAAACTAATAATATATCTTTCATTTCAAAACTCAAGTACTACATAACTCACAACTAATCATGGATTTCAGTCAATTGGGCTACATTTAAACCCTGTAATAGAGTAGAACTCTAATGTAAATCTATGGGTTATAACTTTCCTTAATCAATTCTTCTTCTGCCCATAGAATTTAAGAAAAACTATATTAGTTCTTCAGGAACTATATCGACTTTGTTACATTTATGTTCTTCAGGAACTAACATATATTCTTGCATATTTATATAATTTTGCTACTTATTAATAATAATATGCTTCAATTTGCCTCTTTTGATGCATGTTCAAAATATGAAATGTTTAGAATTTTTCACTACATAAAGAAATATGAGGAGATCCATAATCAAAATACATAAAGATCTTATTGCAATGAATTCTGATGTTTAGGGGCTAAAATTAATTTGAGAGAAATGTAAAGACAAATGCATTATAATATAAAATAATAAATACTTATGATATACATAGTCTTCTTTCAAATATTCCTTACTGTTTGATCATCCATAAATTTGACTTGCACTATATATATAATTCATGCACATTACGAAAATGATTTTGTCTAACAAATAATAAACTATTCATTATGAATTTTCTCATTAAATAAATTCTCACTTTCTTAATTCAAATATGACATATGATTTTTTTTTTCACAAATGTCACATAAAACTAATTTGATTCCAATATATATCATATTATATATTATATCATGATTAATGTATGAAACCTGCACATATCATATAATAATACTATGGAGTAGAAGAAATGTTAATACAATATGAATTAGGAAATGAGGCAATAAATTATCAATACTAAAATAAAATACAAATTAAAGAGTATTTGTATGCCTTTCAATAATGAAAGTTTGAAACTAAAAAAAATTGCATATATATGTAAGGCAACATAATAGTGCTCAAGAAGAGAAAAGAGATGGAAGACAAGGCTAAAATGAAAAATATGACTAATAATGAAATAAAGTACCTTGATGTTGAGGTATATGAGTTGAATGTTTGTTGGGAAATCTTTGGTGCAACAGAGAAATACAAGCCCCAAGAAGAAAATAAAGGTGGTAAACTCCATTAATGTATGAATAGTATTCACACACACAATATACTTAAAATTACAAATAAATTGTACAATTATACATAAAGAAGGTAATTAAACAACTTAAATTTATAATTGAAGGTTATATGAATAAATACTGAAAACCATTTGATATGGGAGTTATAAGGATTAACCATGAGGCAGTTAGAATCCTAAAAGACCATGAAATCAAAATATATCAATAATTACCAATAATTTTTAAATTTGTAAATAAATTGGCACTATACTAAAATTTTAAAATGACCAATCATTACCTTTTTATCTATTTGATTTCATATATTACTCATATTGATATCACAATGTTAAATAATAATTTCTTTCTCACAAATTAATCACAATCAATTTAAATTTAAACATAAAGAATCAAAATCATATAGCCTTCAGGGCTTACAATTATTTCTTAATCAAAATCATATAACCTTCAGGACATACAATTATTTATTTTGGCTATACAAGTTGATCATCTTTCTCCATAACTTATTGCTTTAAGCATCATAACTATTTTTTTGATATTTTTCACAATATTTCATGGTCTTTCTGGCTTCACAACCATTTTGATCTTTATTTTCAATAAATTGATACATATGAGTCTATATGACTTCTGGTCATATTATACCATTTTTTTTCCTATCCATATGACTTCTAGTCATAGTATAATATTTGCTCATAATTTTAATCACCTTAGAAATATTATTATTTCCACGATTGTAATTCAATAGTTAAGACAAAGTATTCTGAGCTTTCAAGTATCAATTCCACAAATGCAATGTGATCATGTTTATTTTCACTCTTATATATGTTTTTTACTTTCAATAGCATCATCAATTTCTCCAAATATTGGTCTTCAGGACCATAGCAAAAACCTTACAAATCTATTTTTTTTTGTTTAGTTTGATATTTGAATATTTAGCCTTCAAGACTTTGATACTTGTAACAATTAAATCATAAAAGTGCCAAAATTTTTATTGTCAATCTTGCAATTTAATGAAACCAATAGCGTTCTTTCTCATAAGAGCTATTACAAAAGTGATGTGACTTCTGGTCATCTGATCATGAAATTAATAATATTATGGCTTCTGGCCTCTCAATAAAATCAAAATACTAGAAAATAAATTAAATAAATTCAAATTCATAATCAAATATAAATAATAGATAAGTCCATGATCATATAGACCACATTACATGCTCATATATAATACTATTATATATTAATGTAATATAATAAACAAATGAAAATAAAAGATTGATATAATGATATAACAATAATGTATTAACATAAATAAATGAAATGTAAATAAAATAACAATAAAACAAGATGAAATAAATGACATAAAATAAAGAAACAAACAATAATATATAACATAAAATGTAAATAAAATAAAGAAATATAAATGTTAAATAAGTGTAAATAAAATGAAATAACATGATATAATAACATAAAATGTAAATAATACTAGAATATAAAATAAAAATATATATAAATTTTGCATAATAAGAGATTAACAGAAAATGATAAGTAAAAGTGACAGGAAAGAAAACTTGCGAAGGATAATATAATCTCAAATCTTAGCCATGGAGCCCGATGTATAAAACAATCGGTAAAAAAATCTATTTAATTCCATATAATGGCTTAGATTATCCTAGATATATGTAAAAAGTAACAACATGATGGATAAAAATAGATAGTGTAAAAGAAAAATAATAAAAATAATATAGAATAATAGATTGATAATGTAGACTAGAAAGATAAAATAATATAGAGAATAAACAATATAAAACAAAGTATGTAAATGAGAAAGTTAGAGAGTAGAAGAGATAGAAAACTAGACCATAGGTCTTCTGAGAAAATTCGTGCTGATAACGTGTTATAAAAACAAGAAAGTATAAGAGATTGAGATGAAGGGAATGAAGAAATACAAGAGAGAAATAAAGAGCAAGGAGGGAGTGATTCTTATTCATTTGGATGCAAACAAAGTGTAGTACATAGTGCTCTATTTATAGGCCCTCAACCACAACTAAGAGTTACACAAAGTAAATGGCAAACTTTAATCCTCATGAGTGCACACATTGTAACCTTTGAGTTATGGGCATCAAAACTCCTAAATATCATTCATTGGAGAGGTTATGGGATGTAGAAAATGAAAGGTCAAGAGTTGGGAGCTCATGGACATCCACCTTAATTAATATTTTACAACAAAATAATATATATTTCTTTTTCTTTTTATTATCAAATCAGGTTCGGGTACGTAATTGCCCTTTCCAACACAAATATTCCTTTTGAAATTTAAACTCAAGATCTAAAAGAATCTAAGGGGTCTTACTCTGCTAGACTAACTTTTGGGTTGGTAAATAATATATATTTCTTGATATTATTGTATTAACAAATGAAAAATCATTGAAAAAGTATCTATTTCAAATTTTTATTGATTAGAAGGATTGTAATTGGGAAAAAGATAGGAAAATACTATCAAAATCGATAAAAGATAAATAAGTATGTTGAATTTCAATAATTTCAAAATGACTAATTTAGAATTTTAAAATGTTGCAAAATTTGAGAAATTATCTAATTGCTTTTATTTTTTTAAAATAAAAAATTCTAAAACCATTTGCTAGCCTCTGAAGCTTCCAGCAGCTGTCCCTGAAGCTCCGATGACCTTACTGGTGATCGGCCTTTGGAGCTCTGGTGAAGGTTATTAACAACTCAAATATCTATATTAACCAAAGTTTTGAAACCCGGACCGGACCGGTAGGTGCGGCCCGCAAACTGGCGAACCGGCTGATAAACTGATTCGGTCCGAGCATCAACTTGATTCGCTATATATATTTTTAACAATCAACCCAATTCACTATATATATATATATTAACAATTTTAGTATCACTATTAACAATTTAAGTGTATATATTAACAATTTTAGTCTAAGAAATTCAAAAAAAGAAATTTTAGCCACCAAAGCTCTAGTAAAGGTTATTAACAACTCAAGTATATATATTAACAATTTTGGTCTGAGAAATTCAAAAAAAAAATTAGCCACCGAATCTCTAGTAAAGGTTATTAACAACTTAAGTATCTATATTAACAATTTTAGTATTGCTGTTAACAACTTTAGCATGAGAAATTCAAAAAAGAAAAAGAAATATTAGCCGTTAGAACTCTAATGAAAGTTATTAGGAAATATTCAACAAATACTACATTTATAACTTTAGCATCGCTATTAACAACTCAAGTATCTATATTAACAAATTTAGCCTGATAAATTCAAAAAAAAAAAATATTAGTCGTTAGAGTTCCAGTGAAAATTATTAGAAAATATTCAACAAATATCTTATTTACAACTTTAGTATCGTTATTAATAACTCAAATATCAATACTAAAGACTTTTGCATGAGAATTTTTAAAAAAATATAATGATGTCATTTACAATTTTAGTATCACTATTAACAACTCAAGTATATGCTCGTTTGGAACAGTGATTGGAGTCTTGAAAAATAGCTTTTCAATCATAATTTACGGTATACGAAGTAAGTATGTGAGAGGAGTGTTGTCTCGACTTATGTGCATAAGCACTTATAGGGCTGTCAATCACCCAATAAAACAAGCACATACTATATTGACAACTTTTGTTTGAGAAATTCAAAAAAAAAAATATTCCTTCACTGGACTCTGGTGGCTAATATTTTTTTTTTGAATTTATCAGGCTAAAGTTGTTAATATAGATATTTAAGTTACTAATAGTGATACTAAAGTTGTAAATAAGGTACTTAATAACCTTCACCGAAGCTCCAGCGGCTAATATCGTTTTTTGAATTTTTCAAACTAAAGTTGTTAATGGTGATACTAGAGTTATTGTTATAGATACTTGAGTTGTTAGTAATATTCACCAAAGTTTCGGCAGCCGATTGTCAGTAAGTTAACAAAGCTCCGTGACGGTCATCGCCGCCGATGGGCAAGGGGGTTGAGGATTTTTTATTTAAAAAAAAGCTAAGGGTAGTTAGGTAATTTCTCACATTTTGCAACATTTCAAATTTTCAAATTAATCTCTTTAGAATTATTGAAATTCAACGTACTTATTTGTCTTTTATCAATTTTAATAGTATTTTGCTGTCTTTTTTCCCATTGTAATTTTAGTATTAGTGCTTTATGTGTATAAAAATATAGGAAAAAGATACTTAAATACCAATTGAACTTATAGATTAAGCCTAAAAAGTTAGTTAACATTTGGAAATGACAAAAGATGATGTGGTAGGAATATGGAATTTTATAGTTTGTATGTTTCTACCAAAATGCCCATAATATTTTAATTTAAAAGAAAAAAGCCAACCTTACCAAAGCACCACTGCCCGCTGTTAGGCAACCTCCGGAGGTTTAGTTGTCGCCAGACACTAGAGCTTCAAGCCAATGTCTGTTTTTTTGGGGAGGGATTTCAAGTAGGGGTGTTCGGGATCGGGAAATGCCATTTCCGATCCCGATCCTGAAAATCGGGAAATTTCGGGATCGGGAATTTCCCGATCCCGAATTTGTTTTTTTTTTTTAAATCTCTATATTGAATTTTTTGTTGTGTTTCCTTTAGTTTAATATAAATATATAATTTGTCTAATATCATATTGTACCAAACAAGTCTAATATAAATATATAATTAATTCAATACATACTTAAAGTTGTCGATTCAGCTGTAAAAAGAACAAAGACAAGAACAAAAAATTAGAATTATTTAATAAATAATAAATAAAATTAACTAACTAAACTAAAAGAATAGATATTACCTTAAGGGTGTTAGGGATTTTCACATTTTATTTTACATTTAGTCTTATTTTCTTAAAATATTTGTAAAAAATATATATGTGTATATATATATTTTCGGGACGGGATTTTCCCGTCCCGATTTGCTCAGGATCGGGACGAGAAATTGTTGAACACCGCTAATTTCAAGGTGGTGAAGGTGAGATTTGAACCCACCCCACCTTGGTCCCAAAAAGTTTAGTGACCATTGGGCCACCAAGCCCCTTTGCTACAATTGTACATAAGAATATATATGTATAATACAAATAAAGACCTAATGGTATTTGACTAAATGAGTAATGAAAATGACTAAAGGTGTAATGGTATTTATTAGAGCTGTAAATGTATTGACTAAATTAGTAATAATATTAACCAAATGCGTAAACATATTGACTAAAAGCGTAGTGGTATTACCTAAATGAGTAATGATATTAACTAAAAACATAATGATATTCACTAAATGAGTAAAGATATTAACCAAAGGTGTAAACACACTAACTAAAAGCGTAATGGTCACCAAGCCTTTTGAGAGACCAAGGTCCCGGTGGGTTCAAATCCCACCTTCATCACCTTAGGTCCACATTTTTTGAAAAAGCAAATTAATCCCCTCCCCAAAAAAGTAGCCACCGGTGTAGGAGCTCTGGCGAGGCGACTTTTTAAAATAAAAATTAAAATATCAATGGCATTTTGGTAAAAATACACAAACTTCAAAATTTCATATTCCTACCATATCATCTTTTTGTCATTTCCGAATGTTAACAATTTTTTTGGGATTTTGTAAGTTCAAATGGTATTTAAATATGTTTTTCTCAAAAGTATATGGGTTAATACAACTTTTGGTCCCTGAAGTTTGATCCAATTTTGGTTTTGGTCCCTAAAGTTTGAAAGTTTTGGTTTTAGTCCCTCAAGTTTTAGAAGGACTTGGCTTTTTTTTTTTCGGTTTGGTTCATTTTCTACCAAGTCATTCTCAAATAAAAATTGAAATATTAGTGGTATTTTGGTAAAAACACACAAACTTTAAAATTCCACATTCCTATCACATAATCTTTTTGTCATTTCCAAATGTTAATAAATTTTTTGGGATTTTGTAAGTTCAAATGGTATTTAAATATATTTTTCTCAAAAGTATATCAAGCTGTTCTTATTAATAAAATTTTCAAAGAGGAAAAAATTTCCACTGATTTTTCTAATATTTATCTGTAGAAAAGTTGGGCATGATACGACAAGATTATTGTTGTTTGTGACTTACCTAATGAAGTTATGGATGAGTTGAGTTTAGAAAAGCTGCATTTTACCGGAAATAGATTAAAAAAAAAAAAAAGAGCTTCGCGATTGTGTTTGGAACATGATAGGGTGCTAAGCTGGAAATTCAGAAATCGCGTGCGGTTAATTCAGAGGATTGAATTAATCTGATTTTATTTTATTAATGTTTATCTTAGTTGTTTTAATAGTGAGAGAGAAATTAGTTGTGACACTCTTTTTCTGTTTGCGTTTGCTGTGGCTTGGCTTGCCGTTTTGGGTTCTCCCTCACTTCCCAGTTCCCATATTGGTTCCCCCTAGCTGGCTAACTCCAATTCTACGTTTCTTTTTATTTTAAATTAGAGGAATATGCAATAATAAAATGAGAGATACGTACAAATAAACTTTCATGCCACTAAATTAAGAGAATCTGGCTAGGGTGCACCTTCTAATTAGGGGCTTTTAATTTGCAAGAGAGGATTCGTGTCAGAGTCCGGGAATTTAGATATAAACCCTTTGCTTGTATTTTGTCACAACAAGAAATTTAAAAAGCATTCAAACCCCCCACTATTTTGAAATTAATGTTCATTCAAAATCTGTAAATTACTAATCATAGATGATTATTATTTGTGGCGGATAACAATAGAAGAAAATAGTAACCTTATACTCCCTCCGGTCCTAATTATAAGACAAAGTTGATTTTTTTAGAGAAATTAAGGAAACCAATTAAATTACTTTAGAGTATTTCTATTTTTATTTTTTTCTTCAAACTAATTAATTTGACTAATAAACTAATATATAATCTAAGGATACTAAAAATATAAACACTCTAAAGTAATTTAATTGGCTTCCTTAATTTCTCCAAAAAAATCAAATTTGTCTTATAATTAAGACCGGAGGGAGTAATTATTTAGAGTAAGGATTCTTAATTTTCGAATGAATGTATGATTTGTTCTGTACAAGGATCTTGAAAGCTATCTTCTTAATTTTTTATTCCTTTTCTTCCTGAAAATAGCATGATTTGTTTAAGAATTCCATTATTCTTTTTCTCCAATTGGTCAAAAAGTATCTATATTTATTTGTGCGTCCGGGTCCTGCGGCCTTAAACTGATTCGAAATAAGGATGAATTAAGACACAAAATGAGTCCCCCCCGGCACAAATAATAAGATACATATTTTTTTTTAAAGATAAAATACAATCAAGTGTATGCATTGTTGTCAAACTCGCTAGTTGACTCTCTAAATTTATCGTTTTTATGTTTTTAGCTTACAAAATCGAGTCGAATCACTGGTAAACTCATGACCATTGTAAACTCGATGAAACTCACGAATTTATATACCGAGTTTACCGTTTTTACATTTCTAACTTATAAAACCTATTAACTCATTTTTAAACTCGTGTTAGCTTCTTCGTTTTAATCATGTTCAGCGGCTTTATATATAAATTTTGTAGAAATTTCTTTGTTAAATATAATAAATTATGAATGTTGATGGATTTAATTTTAATATTTGGATTTAAAATATATTTAAATCAAATTGATGTCATTTTTTATATTTTAATTATTTAATTATACACCATTAATACCTATTTAGTGGTAAAAATAAAATCTTACGAGTTTACGATTCGAGTTCATGATATGAGTTTAAATCACTGTTACAAATTTACTTAAACTCGTGAGTTTGAGAACAGTGTACGTGCATATACATCCAACACAATCCCTCATTCAATTCACCATAATGTTTTATTCTTTTTTCCCTACTCAAAATGAATACAAATTAATATGTGATAAAGCATTACCATAAACGGGAACATATTAAATTCCGGAACATGAACCTTGTGCCATAATATAAATTCTGCAAAACCTGATCACATAAACCCAATTCATTGCAAGAAAGAAAGAAAGAGTATTCCGAGAAGAAGCATCAAGCGAGAGGAGAAGGAGAAGGATGTATGCAAATTTCATGAAAGCCATCCTCATATTAACACTTTCGTTGCTTCTGATAGAATCAGATTATTGCAACGCAACAAAAGTGAGAGTGAAGAACGATTTAGAAGAGGGTCAAACCCTAACCCTAAGTTGCTCATATTATACAGCTGATAATAAAAAGACGGCGACGGTGGCCGGAGTTCTTGGTGGCGACCAAGTCAAAGAGTTAAGTCTGGATCCGAATGTGATAACAACCGTTGATTGTACGTTTAAATGGGGAAGTTCTTCTCACTCGTTCTTAGTATACTCGGAATACAGGGATGATAATGATTATTGCCTCACTGAGTGCACATGGAGTATCAAACAAGATCGTCCTTGTAGGGTTGATCCAAATAATTCTCAGATTACATATTACTGCGATACATGGGTCAACTAAATATTATAGTCAAATGTTTGTAATAGGCATGATGATCTGTGTTTGATGCTATGATTATGAATACAGATCAAATAACGAAATAAATATTTCATAGTTATTTGTCTTGTTTAATTTTCATGTTTGAATCCCCTTCTCAATCTTCTCTTTATTCGATGAACTGTGTTAATGGGGTTGAGCCTAGTGAAATAGACTAGTCCCTTATAACATATAAACTAAGGTTTGCATTAAAGGAGGTGTATGTTGAAAGCGTCTTGATACTAATGCTTAGTAAAAAGAAACTAACGATTGAGACATTCAACACTTTATATAACCTTTTTTTTTTCAATTTTAAATAGTCTATAATTGTGAATTGTTATTAGTATCAAATTTTACGTCTAGTAAAATAGGTTAGTCTGTCTCCTTGTGGTGAACCAAGATTTGTTTTGGAAGTGATGCATATATTTAATACCTAACAATATCTAGAACATGATTGTTTTAAATATAAAGATATATGTGCCTAGAAGGGGAAAAAAAGAATTGTTACTTTATAAAACCATTATTTTTTTCCAAATTTAGTAGTCTATAATTGCCAATTGTCAGTATCAAATTCTAACAGTTTATTTTTATTATGTAATATTATGACATAGTTTTATAACATAATGAATTTCAAGTTTTTAACCATTATTCAATTTTTAATCCATAGTAGAGGTTAGACAAAGAATTGGAAAAGAGGGAAAAAAAATGAAGGGAGGATCCAAATTCAGAAATGAATGGGCTCCAGCAAGAGCTACAAAATAAAACAAGAATCAAAGTGGTGCCAAAGGCCACAAATGAATGGGCGGGTTTGAAGAACATAGGAGAAGTGTGGAAGAATTTGTGTGAATAAAAAAAAATATTTAATCTTTATTTTACACACACAACAACTCGTTATTAATGTATAATAAAATGTGTCTACGAGTAATTATTTAGATAAATTGAGATTAACGATAATATACAATGCTCACGTGAATTTATCCTGGATATTACCTGTAGTCTCTACTTGTTAAAACCTAGCATTTCATAATTTTAAACTATATTATTTTTAGCATACTGTATACGATACAAGAAATGAGATGGAGGAGGATACTCTTATTGTCCTCTTATCATCTAATCTCCACCCTTAAATTATAAAATGGATGGTATAGATTTAATATTTTATAAATTAAAATTTATTTATTTATTATGAATTGCAATTATGAAGGGTATAGATCAGATTTTAAAAGTTTAAATTTACTTATTTATGTTTATAGAAATAATTTTATAAAATATTGAATTTAAACCATATATTGCTTTAATCTAACAGTGGATATGAGATGATTAGAAGTGTACTAAACTGAAACTTAAGTTATATTTATGAAATGTACAAGTGCCTATTTATATACAATTAGTACAATATGAAACCATCTACAATTAGTTCAATCTTCTACGCTTCATCACATTCTTCTTGATGGTGGACGATATTAATGACGAAGGGAGATATTGTCGTGGACTTGGAAGATACTCCTAATGGTCTTTGACTTCTAACACTCTCCCTTAAGTTGGAGCATATATATTAATCATGTCCAACTTGTTATAAAGATATTGAACTCGTGTTCCATTTAAGGCTTTTGTCAGAAGATTTGCCAGTTAGTCGTCGAATCGTATGTGCCCTATAGATACAATATTTTCTTTAATCTTATCACAAATAAAATGACAGTCAATCTCAATATGTTTTGTTCGTTCATGGAACATAGAGTTTGATGCTATATGAAGTGCTGCTTTATTGTTACACCATAATTTCGCAGGTAATGTCGTAGTGACACCAATTTCTTTCAAGAGTTGAAATACCCACACAATTTCTTATACTGACTGTGACATGGCTCTGTATTCTGCTTCTGCACTTGATTTTGACACAACTTGCTTCTTGCTTCTCCAAGATATCAAATTTCCACCAACAAACACACAGTAACCCGTAGTGGATCGTCTTGTGGTCTTAGATCCTGCATGATCCGCATCACAAAAACACTCGACTTTAGTGTGCCCATAATCTATATAAAGAATACCAAGACTCGGAGAACCTTTCAAATAATACAAGATATATTCTAAAGCTTCCTATTATGTCACCGTTGGTGATGCCATGAATTGGCTGAACCTACTGACTGAGAATGTTATATCAGGATGAGTTACTGTCAGATAATTCAGCTTACCAATGAGTCTTCTATATCTCTCAGGAAATGGAAACGGCTTTAATTTCTTTGGATCAATTTTCTTCTTCAAATCATCAGGAAGCTTATCAAACATACTAGCATCAAGATCTAAGAAGAGATTCAAAATCATAGGAATGTTGCTTGGTGCAGCTCCAAGCTTTCCAATCTCTTTAAAGAGATCGAGAACATACTTCCTTTGAGTCAAAAGAATACCTTTCTTGCTTCTCAAAACTTCAATACCAAGAAAGTACTTTAATAACCCCAAATCTTTTGTCTGAAAATGAGAATTCAAGAAGACTTTAAGTTATGAGATCCCGAAAATGTTGCTCCCTGTAATCACAATATCATCAACATACACTTCTAGAAGAATCATGCCTGCATCAGATTGCTGGTAGAACACAGAGTGATCACACTTGTTTTGACTTAATCCAAATTTCTTGACTACATCACAGAATCTATCAAACCAAGCACGAGGGCTTTGCTTTAGACCATACAATGACTTCCAGAGATAGCACACTTTCTTATTCTCCCCCTGAGCAACGAACCCTGGTGGTTGCTCCATATAAACCTCTTCAAGAATATCACCATTCAAAAATGCATTCTTAACATCCAACTGATGCAAATCCCAATGATATGTAGCAGCTAAGGAGATTAGAAGACGAACGGAGGTTAGCTTAGCCACAAGAGAGAAAGTCTCCGAATAATCAATACCATAAGTTTGTGCATATCCTTTGACAACAAGATGAGCTTTTAACCGTTCCAAAGAATAGTCAGCCTTAGTTTTAACAACGAACACCCATTTACATCCAATGGCTTTCTTCCCAGGAGGTAGATTAACAAGAGACCAGGTACCAAAGAACAGTCAGCCTTAGTTTGGCTTTTCTAAAAAAGTCACTTCTGTCACCGTTAATCCAAATACAAATTACATTTATAATTTGACTTCTATTCTATCTGACTTTTATAAAAGTCAAATTAAGAAAAAGTCATTTATACCACCATTAAAACAACTGGGCAGACTATGCAAGTGAATTTGCTTAAATGGACTAGCTATTTAGCATTTAGTGCGTGTGTGTAATGTAAAGTAATTAAATTGACTTCTTTAATTTCTCTAAAAAAGTTAATTTTATCATATAATTAGGATCGGAAGGAGTATTATATTTGGCATACTGTATATAATACAAGAAATGGGATACATCAAATCTTAGTTTATAATAATACTAATTTACATGATTTTATGTTTAAATTAAAAACAAACACTTAGTAGATTATGCAAGTGAACCCAGATTACTTAAATGGACTAGCTATTTGGCATTTAGCGTGTGTTTGTGTAATGTATAAAAATGACGAAGGTGGCAAAAAATGTGATGATATGCAATCATTTTCTCAACGGATCCACTATTGCCCATTTGTGTGAATATCGTTGAGGGCCCCACTATAACGACCAACGTTGCACCAACTTATCGTGCTCCTTTTCACTCAGAGAACGCTGGGAAATTCCACGTGGATGCCGCTTGTATGGTAAAAGGAAAAGTTTCGTGCACTCGTGCGTAGCTCTGTATATTGCCCGCTGGCGCCAATTGCGTTGGCGAGTCGCAACAGGAGGTGTGAGTGTTTGCATGCTCTCCATTTCCCCTTTTCTTTCTGTTTGGCTTCTCCATTTGAACATAACCTGAGCTCTCCCGCTCTCTCTTTCTGTGTCGCCATGTTTTACTCTCATCAGCTTCTGGCTCGCAAGGCTCCTCTCGGTCAAATTTGGTATACGTCTCACTCTCATTTTGCGTCTCCTCTTTATCTCTTGATGCTCCTATTTGAACTTCGATCTTGCTGCTGCTGCTACTTCACTGTTTCTCTATTATATAGTTTGACATTTAAGCTTGTCATTTTCCGATTATTGCTCTTTTCATGAAATAATGTGGAATGTCGACTGTGGTTGTGGTGATCCAGACCTGTTTACTTCACTGTTTCTCTTGCGCTAGTCGGTCCGTGTCTGTGTTTCAAGTGCATTTTTAGCTTCGCGTTCTCTGGCAAATGAGTAGATAGGAGCTAACTTCTCTTTCTTTGTTTTTTATTAAGGATGGCCGCGACTATGCACGCAAAAATAAACCGAAAAGGGCTAAACAAGCTTAATATTATTAAGATCTGGTGAAAATTAGACATCTGAGCTCCCCTCTTCTTGTATTGCCGCATTTTTATCTGACTGATTCCCAGATATTATTTCCCCTGTTTTTTATACAGCGAAGAGATTTTAAATCCATCGGTTCCCATGGCTCTCAGACTCTCTGGAATTCTCATGGGTAATGCACGTACTCTGTCTCTCCAAATTTCCGTCTACGATAATTTTAGTTTCCGTATCAATTGATAGGAAATCTCTTCTCATCAACGTTATTATCAGGAGGAATTGTGATTGTTTATGAAAGGAAAGTGAAGCTTCTTTATGGTAACCTTTCAATCCCTTCTAGCTGCTTATCAATTTGAAGGATCGCTACTCAAGCATAATAACATTTGATCTCCGTTTTTCTCTGTTAAATCGTCTACATATGTTCGCAGATGATGTTACCCGTCTTCTGGTACGAGGCTCAACTTGCATATTTCCTGTTACCTTAGACTTTAATCATTTCTTTCACTAAAACGTTTTCCATTTCAACTGTCTTAGCTTGAAATAAACACAGCATGGAAGGTGAAGGCAGAGCCAGATCCTACAGTACTTCCTAAAGGAAAATACAAGGCCAGGTCAGTCGTTCTTTTTCCAAATTATTTTTCATTTTTCATTCTAAAATTGTAGATTAGCGTAGGGAAAATAACGGCAAAACTTGGTTGGTTAATAGACAACGTACGTTTTTTTCGAGATAATTACACGTTTAAGGGGGAAGTAATGAAAAACTAGGAGACGATCAGTTTGTCGAATATTAATTTATATATTTTTTGTCTGCCTTGTGTCCTATGCAGGAGAGAGTCAATTACCTTGCCTGAGAATGAAGAGCCAAATGTTGGAGACGTTGAGCAATCCCTTCGGTTTTCTAATGCAGTGAACACAATGGAATTTCAACATGCTGCCTATTTCACCATGGTGCCTACATCACTTGTTTACTAGGGAGTTTTCTTTCGGATGGTTCTATTCAATCATGTAAAAGAATATGAAAATCATTTTTACGCTAATCGTCTTTTCACCGTAACTTATTGCGCTCTTTAATAAGTATGCGAGCAACAATCTCTCCAGGAAACGACTTACACGACTTAATTGGGAATTTTCTTTCAATAAAAACAGAAATTACCACTAGAGGGACAATTGAGATCTCCAAAGCTGAACTCCGCAGGAGTAAAGTGATTTTAAGCATAATCACAATATGGTGATTGGTGAAGGAGTTTTTCTCAAACGCTGGTTTAAATCCTCCACATATCTCGGAGCTGATCTATGAAATTTTTTTCATGTTTTTGCAGCGACTTGATAGTGTGGACGAACCCTACATATCGAATGAAGCAAATGAGCAAGATCCATCCCAACATCTTCATCAAGGTTTTTCTAGTTCAATCTTTTCATCATTTGCATACCGTGCAATTCGTTCAAGTGCATGTATCCTGACTTTCATCATTCTCAGCTGACGCAGAGAATATTACCTTAACTGAACGTTTTGAATCATTCCAAGCTGCGGATCCATACTATCTCTTTGAAAGGTTATTTAGTTTTGCTGTTACTTCTTTCTGACAGTTTTCCATGCTCTCATTTTAAGGTGAAAGATTGGACTATGTTTGTTAGAATTGGGATACTGTTACAAGTATCTCATGTCTAGTTGGATGAACCCAGCATTAGGATAATTTATAATATTATCACCTCATGCGTTGATGTGTGAATGTTGTGGCAGGTTTGATATTGAAGGAGATGAGGAAACGCAAGTGAACTTTACTTATGGAGAGAACGTTCAAATTCCAACATATATACCCTCCCCTCCTCATCAGGTTGATCCGACAGGAGGTGATTGACACAACTGCTCATAAACAATAAAATCTTTCACAAGGCAGTTTCCATGCCTTGTTGAAATCATTGATATGTTAGGAACATAAACTATACGTTATCTTCAATTGCAAATTGCAATTTCTTCTCTTAATTTCTATTTTATATACCCAGGCAACGTCAATCAAATGTAGGCAAAATACTGGCATCTAAGCCAACAAGGGTATTATAGTAACAAGATTAAATCTAGTTTCTTCAAGCACAATTTCTTGTCTCATCACTACAAAATTGCTTCTGTTGCTGTGAAGAATACATACATCTATGCTACCTAATCTCAGCAAAATCCGAATTCTCTAAATATGTTTATCATGCTTACCTGCTTATGCCGTTGTCTCTTCCTTCTATTGTTTCTATCGGCCTCTATGAAATTTTTAAGCCATATGCTTGGGAATTAATAGAAATTTTATTTGAACTATTAGAGTCACATATAGCATTAGGATTGTAAGAAACTTCAGACTCAAATACCTAGCTTGTACCTAAGCAATCCTACATCTTTCCCTGTCTCTTTCCTGGAGGAGTTGAACAACAATTAACCAAAAGTGAGGTAAAATATATAGTACTAATTTTCTTCAACTGGAAATCTAATTTTTGTAAGAAATTTAGCTTGGAACTGATGATATTTGTTTCTAGTCATGCATGCATTTTTTTCTGTTACTGGTATTCATATTGGAGACTCATTTCCCTACTCTGGTAATTATTCACTTCCAGACATATGTTGCTTGGATTAAATAACCCGTCAACTTAGAAAATAAATGCTAGTCCATCCTACTTTTCTGCAACAGACATAATTCTTTTTTTTTTTTTGGGGTAATGCAACAGACATAATTCAAGAGCAGCATCCAGGATCCCAAGTCAATCAGCAATATAATCAATGCATGGAAGAAAGAAAGGTAGCATGACCATTTATCCATTACTGATCCCCCTCCCTGAGGCAGAGGAAAGATGACCAACTCATTGGGTGCAAATGAAACAGGAACGGGGAGGACAAGGCCTTAGGAAAAGAAAAAGAAGGCAACCACCGAGAAATGCAATGGATTTTGAACAAACCATCATTCCTGTTCATTTATATCAGTCATGGCTGCAAAATGCTTCTGATATTGTCTCAAGAGGAAGGAAGAGAAAGGTTCGTGATTTAATATAATACGCTATCTGCCCATTGTTATTACATTATTTTATTAAAACAATTTCTCATGATGAGTATAGAGTCTAATATTGTAAACATTGGAGATGAAATGAAGGGATGGCGGAATTAGTTACTTATTTATGCAATACTATCCTGTTTCTTTAATCTGTTGCAGCCCTCTGGTATCACATCTAAAAGAAAGATAGCTAACCTCATGGAGCTGCCACCAGTTGTGCTAATTGGTAATTTATTTACAAGTGGAAATAGAGATGTATATTATCCGCCTCCTATCCTAGAGTTATGGTATAAGAGCACTCAACCTTCCCAGGAGTCACCATCAGGTCAGTGTAATTTTTAATTTTTTTTTTAATTGGATTGTGTCCATGTGTGTGCTTGAGGGCGGGCGAGGGAGCGTTTTAAATCAGTTGTCACCAACAACTTCCACAACCTTACCATCATAATTCAATGTAGAAGGGACTTCAATACCCCCGCCTCCAGAGACTTCATTTTCGTCACCTCCAGGATTAAATCAAGACGATTTTGTTGGAATTGTAAGCTACACCCATCAACTTTCTGTTTTATTCATTTTAGAAATATAATTTGACTTAATTCTCTCGTATGTTCCAATGCGAAGCCCATTGAAGACTTTCACAGTGGTTCAGACGGTCTATTAGCTTCGAAGGAGAAGCTACGGGACAATGTTATTGATACTAGAAAATTCATGGATGAGCTGACGGCTAACCTTGACAATGGTTCAAGAGCGCCTAAAGCAGCTACTCCTAAGACTGCGTCAAGAAATTCTGGTATATCTATGGCGTCTTGGTTTAATTATTCGATCTTTAGTTTCTCTAAATTTGGTCTTGAGTTGTCTCATTTATGATTAGAGTACATGCCGTATAATTTGTTCTTTCATGTATCATTTTAGGAGATAGTGCAGAAAACTTTCCAAGATCAGTATCTGAACACGGTCTCTCCTCAGATTCAGAATTATTTATGGGAAGGTAATGCAATTATCGAATTGCTAATTATCAAATATTGAGTAAAATAAAAAATAGATACCGTGTAAACTGTTCATTATTGTTTCAAGGATTGGTCATTTTTGGCCAGAAAAAAGGATTAGTCATTCTATCTTTTGATATCCAATGGTCATTAAGAGTTAAAGAATTGATCTTGTTTGAAAACTTGTGGCTAATTAATGTAGCAGTACTGTTAACAGTTTGAAGAAGAAAAGGCATTCACCATCAAGATACAACAGTAGAGGCCTCGAGCCAGTGGCTGAGAATGCGAATTCCAAATTTGCTAGGTTGTCTGATTATAGTTTTACGCCTGATCCAGGTACATTTTTTTTTAAAGATTTTCTAATGATTTAAAAATGTTATATAGCCAGGGTCCACTTGGTGCATTTGTCAGACTAACGAGTTTATTTGCAGAACTACTAGTGGAAACAGGACGCACGCAAACGCAAACGCAAACGCAAGTGAACATTAAGGATCCTATGGACAATATAACTGATTCTATTAGAACGTACGATTCTATTTTAGGAATTTGTTTGCCCATAATAAAAGTAATTTTCAGTAGAATAAGTAATTAAGGAATATTTCTTTACAAAACAGGCATATAAAAGCTCATTTTGACACGCCAGGAGCTCCCCAAGTAGAATCCCTCGATGACCTTGCAGCTGGAATGACTCGGAAATCTGCAGCCTTGCTCTTCTATCAAACTTGTGGTATATATATTCATACATATTGCTTCACATTCGCGTTTTGATATATTTTGGTATTTTTTAGCATCCATGTTCAGATTACTATTGCCACTATTTTGTGGATTATATAGTTCTTGCCTCCCGTGATGCCCTGAGAGTCGACCAAAAGATTCCCTATGGGGAGATCCTGATTTCTAGAGGAACAAAATTGTGATGAAAGGTATGTCTCTCCCAATAATTTGCCTCCTTATTCCCCGTACGAGTCTTACAAAATATAGAGCGATACGAAAGTGAAAGAACGCAACAGGGTCATCACATGTCCAACATTATCCTTCTTCAATCCATGCTTTGCAGGTCCTGGACACGAAAGTTTGGTCGAAAGAGCCTCAAGCACCGCTAATTACACCATTAATTATCCTCCTTAACGTACAGAGCATAACCAAGATCAATACTTTACACTTCCTGAGGTTGCTCCAAGTGAGATCCTTTCCCATTTTGTTATTCCCAAGGGTTAGGAAGGATCTTGGAACTCTTATTTAGTATTTTGCTAGCTGTTAGCTTTAGTTGGTGCTTGAAGTTATAGCGCTGTACTTGGATTCACCCAATATCTTTCCAACCGAGAAAGGAAAAAAAGAACCGTAGCCTGAAATATACTGTCATTTTTCAAGATTATAGTGAATATTTTGATTATTTTCATTTTTTTATTTTATACAAATTAAGCACACATCCATACAAATATGTCAATGCGAGACTTGAGTCTGAAACTTAATCGAAATATGATAGGTGACGCTGTCATTGGAACAACTTGCCATTGATTATTTTCATTTGACCCAAATTTTGTATTAAAAAATGGCATTAACATTTTTTAAAAGATAGAAGATAAAATTTTAACTAAATAAAATGTTTATTAAAAACATTAAACATCTATTTTAAACAGGCGGGACAAGATGATTATATTTGTCGAACAAAATTATCATGTGTGTGTTCTATTTATTTTGTTTAATTATAAGGCATTCAGTTTTTTACTGGATTCAGTCATTTTTTCTGTCTATTGATAAACAAGGGCCTGTAAAATGATTTAAATTTAAAGAAATACACAAATCTTCAAGGTAATAAGTACCTAGAGACAAAAATGAATAAAAAGAAAGATGAACTATTAGTAGTGTATTGTGTTTAGCTATATTAGGATCATGATATAGCCTCTCATTTTGGATCTTTGATCATCTGCCACTCTGAAATTAGTGGTGGTTTATGGTGAACGATTTTGGCAGGCGCTTATAAATGTATATTTATACCTTTTAATTTTTTAATGAAAGTTTCCATTTCCTACTGGGGAAAAAATACGAGCTAGCCTTTAATAGCAAATCCAGCAGCCTCGTGTATTAGTTTCACTTATTGATGCTTTTAAATTTATTGATGTTCAAACACTCACTTATTTAGGATTTTAGCCACGTGTTAAGTTTTATTTAGGAACTTTGACTGTATAGCAGGTACTCTTGAGATTAATGAATCATTTTGTCTTGTTTAAAAAGAAATCTACCAGCCTCCAAATTGACCATCGCAGCTCCTAATAATTATCACATGACCCAGCATTCAAAATGCAAAAACCCATAATGTGTATGAAACTGTCGATATGCATATGTTTATTTGGGCGTTACGATTGCTTATAAGTTGTTTTTTACGTAAATCGAGACACAACTCCTCTCACATACTTACTTCGTATACCGTAAATCACTATTAAAAAGTAACTTATAAGCAATCGAATCGTTAAAACAAACATGCCCGACCAATGACTAATGAGTAAGAAGCTCGCTGGAGAAAAGAAAGAATAAAAAGCTCGAGGATACTCATCCACTGACACACCGGTTTACCTCGCGCCAAAAAAAAACCGGAAAGAAGGGAGCACCAGAAAAAAAAAAAAAAATCCAAAGGAAAAACCAGAGGGGCCGAGGGTTAAAACGGTCAAATGCAGGCATCTCTACATACTTCTGCACTTGCCGCCATAACTTGAAGACGTTGCACAGGTATAAGCCATCGGTTTCAGAGGCTTCTCTTATTCTATGTTCAGTTTTGTTTATTTATTTTTAATCGATCGGCGATCATCTTAGATCTACTCTCCTTGTGATCTTTGTTGAAACTTAGATAAATTATCCGTCTTCTATCCTTCTTGATTCTCCATGAACTGCTTCTAAATTATAAGCGGAAAAACGAAATGAGGCATCGAATTGGATTTGCGAAATTTAAACTCAGAGCTGGACTGGGTTTCGGTTTAGGGCTTTTGAGAAGATCGTTCGCTAGTGAGCAAGGAAAGAGGTCTGCCGTGCTGTGGGGCAATGGCGATTATGGGAGATTGGGTCTTGGAAGCTTAGATTCTCAGTGGAGACCTGCGATTTGCTCTGCGTTTCATAATCAAAGCCTTAGAGCCATTGCTTGTGGTGGTGCACATACTCTCTTCTTAACAGGTTGTCCTTTCATTACTCTCTCGTCAATAACAAACTTCGTTCTCTGAGGCAGAAGTAATTTCAATAATATTATTATCCTTTCTAATTGGGAAAGCACAGCTTTCCTCACTGATGTAATAGACAGATATTTCGAACCAGAAATTTGCTTCTTCAGAAGTGCTTTTTAGTGCAAAATTTTGTTGAATGTCGCGAAGTATTCCGTTAGTTGAATACCAGAACCTTTAGAACAAATATATTTTATGTAATAAAATGGCTGGAACATAACATTCTTCTATTTGTTGATGAATTTTGAAGATTCACTGTAATTGTTGGGTAGAGGCTCACAATCATCTTCCTGTCACAGATGATGGACGTGTTTATGCCACTGGTCTTAATGATTTCGGACAACTTGGCATGTCTGAAAATAAACAGTACTCAGTGGTAGAACTTCTAGATCTCATACTTCACATGCATAATAGGTTGCTGTTGTTCATTTTTTCTTAATTATATTTCCTCATAATCACTTCTTCATTCATTAATTTCAACTGTATATTTTAAAGATAAGAAAATACTATGAACTTTACTCGTGTAATACTTTCACTATTAGTACTGCTATTCTCAGAATTCATATAATTGTGGATGCATAGTATCATATTTTCTCAACCTTCAGAGCTTCGTCTGCTAGATTTTGCTGATTTCACGTGTTTCTGTACCTCCTACCAATTTGATGTTTGTTCTGTTTCTGTATTCACCACTCACATAACACACTCATACACCCTTAGTTTATTTCCCCCCTAATGATTGGTATACCTGCCCCAATTTGACTTATTGGAAATAAATCCCTTAATTGTTCATGTTGATGTAGGAACCAATGCAGGTTTTTGGATTGAAGAAGGAAATCGTGAAAATCTCTGCTGGTTATAATCATTCTTGTGCAATTACAGGTCTGTGCTATCAAATTTCTAGAGTTGCTGTTATCAACCATACCATTGATAACTAGGTTCAAGCTATAATATTTGAAGCTGGTTGGCAGTTTTCAAAGGCAATTGAAAAACTTCTGTAGAATAGCAATGAAAGATAGAAAAATGTAATAGCATGCAAAATTCATTATTCGAAAACAGTGAAATTAATGAATATAATCTTGCAATGGAAGGATAACTAATGAGTGTTGTTGCCCATAATGAATTTTGATATCAGAATATGACCTTTATTTTTTCAGTGGATGGAGAACTGTACATGTGGGGAAGGAACACAAGTGGACAGCTTGGACTAGGAAAAAGTATGAAAATAACCTTATATTTGGTCATCTTATTTGTAATTCTTTTAAAACGCGAAACTGTTACCGTCAGTAGCCATTCAGGCACTTATAAGAAAGGATTTGAAGACAGCAGATTGTTTTGAATATATAATTCCTTTTGTGAAATGCAGGAACCGAATCTGCAGTTCCTCTGCCAACTAAAGTGGAATGCTTGGATGGAATCAAGATTAAAATGGTAGCTCTGGGTTCAGAGCATTCGTTGGCTGTTAGTGGTATGCAATTCGCATCATTGTTTTGTTTGCTGTTGAGGCTTTTTCTCTATTTATTTTTTGATTTTAGTAATGCTGGTACAGGAGAATGGATGGTTTAATGCGATTGCAGCACAAATCTCCTAGTTGTCATGTGAAGAAATTTAAAATTTATAGATCAGAGTGAAATTTTCCTTAGAAACCGGTTCGGTATTTTTTGTTTGTTTTTTGTTTTGGTTCAACCAGTCTTAGCCAAAACCATTCGTGAGTAGGAACTAAAAAGCTATCAAATGATTTTATAGTGGCTTGGATATGGCAATGTGCTGTGGTGTTCCCATTAGTCACATTTCTGATGCAAACAGTAAGTTGTTAGCTGTCATAGTCACATGGCTTGAATATTGTGAAGTAGATTTACACAAACTAATACAAATACTGCCATGCAAATCTTGTTAACAGTTGCACTTAGTTATGTTTTGGATTTCATTCTGGAAACAAAAGAAGGGTTGGAGGGCTGCATATAAACATTGCTTTCATTCTTCTTATTTAAACATATGAAGCTACAACATGTGTTTCCATGTTTGGCTACTCCCTTAAGTCATTGTTCTTACCGAGAAAATCTTAATGCTCGTGTAAACCTTCGGTCCTAAAATTGAAATTCACCCAAAAACAACAACAATAAAGCCTTTTTCTCACTAGGTGGAGTCAACTTATGGATCGCACAATGCCATCGTGCTCTATTGCGAACCATATCTTTAGATAGATTATTAACTAATAGATGCCGCTCTATAACCTCATTGAGTGTTCGCTTCAATCTTCCTTTACCTCTTTTTGAGAGGACTCTATGCCGCTTGATCAACCCTCCTACAATTGAAATTCACCCAATGCCAACAAATTTTTTTTATAAATGTTTACCTTAGGTTTGGTGATGACTGCATCAATATGCTGTCTTGTGTGGGCTGCAAATAGAATGTGTCAATAGAATGTAAATGGGTACTGATTGGTTGATGGGTGCTCTCAAATCTTTCTTGATTTAATCTTGCTTTGTGTTTCTTCATCATGCTTTTATATTACATCGTTTGTTTTTCAGTCTAATTCTAATTGTATTTTATCTGTTCTTACTCACCTCATATAGCATGTTTGACTCTTAATTTTGCCTGATAATTATCCTTCACTTCTTCAAAACTTGTTCTCTTAGATGGAGGAGAGGCCCTAAGTTGGGGAATGGGAGGGTCTGGTAAACTTGGTCATGGCCACGAGTCCAGCATTTTAGGATTCTTAAAAAGTAACAGGTTTCATCTTCTTTTTTAAAAAACAAGATTACTTTCTTTTCCATTACATTAATTGATATAACTGTTTGTCTTTAGTTTATATTTTATTCAACTAAGTCAAAGAAAATATGAGAGTTAGTATAATTACCATCAGTATCACAAGAAAAATTTCCATTAAAATGGTTATATCAATTATTATTTTTATTTTATGGCACGTTTTGATTAATGCAGTGAGTACACGCCAAGGCTTATAAAGGACCTTGCAGGAGTCAAGGTGTGGTGTTGACTTTAATACCTTAATGTTGTTTGTTTTCGAGATGGATATATTAGCTTGAAGATATCAATTGTTATCTCTCTTGTTTTGGCTTAAATCTTTATATCTTTATTTATGCCTAGGTTAAATATGTAGCTGCTGGGTTGCAAACTTCAGCTTGTACAGATGGTATTTGATGATGATCTTTTTTGTTATTATATTTTAAATAACATATTTTCTCTACTCTGTGCTTAACCTTGGTTCTATCCTCCATTTATCCTTTGATTATATCTTCATTCGTGTAATCTTGTGCAGAGAATGGTTCTGTTTTCATATTTGGTGAAAAAGGGATTGACAAGTTGGTATGCTTGACATGTGATGAATTTCTTGCATGCATATTTTTTTATCATACATAAAACCTTATACAACCTGTAACAAGTACTGATATCTTCATACAAAATATTTAGCGCTTCGGAGGGATGAATAATGCAACAAAGCCATCATTGATTAGTGAACTTCCATGCTCAGAAGAAGTTGCTTGTGGTGGCTATCACACCTGTGTGCTTACAAGTAATTTATTAGTTTCTCAGATTAAGCATGTTCTGATATAGTGATCATATTTTGTTTATGGTTTCATTTTAATTCTTTGCTTCCCTACAGATTCTGGAGAGCTTTACACTTGGGGTTCAAATGAAAATGGCTGCCTTGGCATTGGGTAACTTCTTGAACTTTTGAACTGATTGTTTGAACAAATCCTCTTTTTTTTTGGTATCTTCACGCTTGTCTTGATTTCTTTTTAAATTCTTAGTTCCTCAGATGTTATTCATCAACCTGAAAGGGTTCGAGGTCCATTCCTGAAGTCCTCTGTTAGTCAGGTGTGTACTGTTGTTCATTCTTACAGTTGATTCCATGGAGATTTTGTTTGGAAGTACATGAATAAGATTAAGAAAGTTGCAAAGATAGTGGTTTGCAATATGATTGACCGGAGTAGATTTTGGGCACTAGGTTTCAATATTAATAGTGGGCTTCATTTTCTAATCTAGCTAGCTTGCATTGGTTAATAAAATTTTTTATTATTTTACGAATGTTGAACTAAATTCACGGGGAAGTAATACTTGGGGTACTCTTGTGTTACTGCTGATATTTTATGCTGTATTTAATAATCAATTACATAGAGTAGCTGGGCTTTCAGAACTAACTTGCCTTGTGAATTTGCATGATCTTGTTCCCTTATCTGCTATGTACATTAGTGCTATGACTGCATTCTATCAGTGTAGTAGATGCATTTTTTAGTTAATCTTTTTGTGTGCCAGATATATACATGTACATAATCACATACTAATAACTTACTTCGATGCATTTTTTTTAGCACCTTTGATAATCTTATGTTACTTCAGTTTGTAATGCAAACAAAGCATAGGATGTGCATTGACTCAACACTTGACTATTCTTCAAAATTTCTATGCTATATACATGAAATGGGCAGTAGGTGCAATTTCTGCATAAACTGTAGATAAAAATGTTTGGCTTGTGGTAATAAAATCAGCATCAAAGTCAAGATTTTAACTCCGTCACTCTATCCATTTTGTATTTCAGGTATCCTGTGGTTGGAAACATACAGCAGCAATTTCTGGTAAGATCCCTTCTCCACTTCCATCTGAAAAGAAAATTTTCATAGGAATTAAACATATAGAATTTGTCATAATATATTATTAACGTCATCGTTATTCCCTCATACTCTTGGTATGTTACATTATCAGTTTTGGTGTTTCATTATTGCTATTGAAGTATCCTTTGGTAATATGCATATTACTTTTGCGCATAATGATTTTTACTGTATAATATTTTACAATACTTGTAATTTGTCTATCATTACTTATATGTAAACTAAATATATATTCTAAAGAAAAATCTTTTCATGCGACACATGGGAAATAAAATCAATTTGCTTCTTATAGATATGAGATACTTTGCAATTGACCTGTTATGAAAGTAGACACATTTCCCATGCAAATGAACCGCACTGTTCAGGCTTATGAATAATGTAACTTGTTCTAGATTTTATCATTTATGGTTTATAGTGCAACTTATAAATTTCATTATATATAATGATATATTAGATTAAAAGGGGAAAAAGTTTAATTAATATTTTGGCCACTTAATTTTGTTCTGTTTCAATTTGATCTCTGAATTTCTAATTTATTTAGACAAAAAAACTTTCTATTTATTTAACATTTTCTCTATTCCATCAGGTACTTAGATCTATTTGACAAAGATTACATGGCTTCCACTGTCTGTCAAAATATAATGTGGCACAAATAACTCCTGTTTAGACAACTCAAAGGGTCAAACTTTCTCCATCTCTTTTGTTTTCTCTTATCTCCTTTTTTATTCTCTCTATTGCGGTTCTTCCATTTTGACTTTTTCTGGTCATGGTGGCAATTCCTACAATCTTTGTCTTCCATTTTGAATTTTAATTTGATTTAATGTGCTAAACTAGAGATTATGGTAAGCTACCATCTTTGTCTTCATCTTTCATCTGTAGCTGATTGTTCCTTTTGCATTTGTTTTCCTTTTTCATGTTTATATTCAGTTGTTTTATGTCACATTAGTTGAATAATGTGGAATTAAAACCTCATCATAGCATTTGGGACAGCTCTTTTGAATTTAGTTGAATTGCAGATGAATTATGTCCAAACCGCTGTCAAAATTAAAATTTAAGGGGAAAACAGTTGTATGCTAAAAGTACTGGCAAAAGAATGGTGCAATTCAATGGTAGTTGCAAGGTTTTTGAAGTTTTGAATCAATTATGTTTATGTTTAGTAGTTTTGGTAGAGTACCATTAGGATCTGTTTAAATACCCAGTGAAGTTACTTTGTTTATCCGTTTTCCCCCCCTTCTTTCCTGGTTTTGATGGATGTCTAATTGAATGTTTATGAAGTAGAGTCTTTTTATCCAACGTAAATGTAAATTTTTAACTCTCTGCTTCTCCAACAAGGACATTGAAGTTAAAGTTCAAAATGAAATTTTTACATTTAAGCAAATTGAAATTAACCATTTGAGACAGTTGATCTAGTGGCCTTTCATACTTACGGTGGTTAATTCCCAGATCTCAATGTTGATTTATCCCCCTCTGGCCATTTCGCCTCTGATCTACCTCCATGACCGGAAAATGACGGAAGGATGGAGATGAGAGATAAGAAAAAATGACAAAGAGGGAGAGAACTAAATGAGATGGAGAAACTTTGACTTAGCTGGCTAGGAGATTATTAGTGCCATATCAGATCTTAACAGACATGAGGATGCCATGTGAGCTATGTCTAGGAGGAATGTTGAGTATCTCACGGAATATGACAGATATGATGTATATTGGAGGTTAAAGGATTTAATTGAAACAAAACAACGTTAAGGATCAAATTGAAATAAATATTAAGGGCACCAAAATACTCTTGAACTTTATGATGGGAAATAATAGCATTAACAAATCACTTGCCGTTAATTATGGGTCAAGCAGAACTTTATTAACGCTGTTTGATTTGTTGGAAGAGTTTGGAGGCAAACAACTGTAAGGATAAATTAGTTTTTTTCCCCCTTAGAAAAGTGCGAGAGATTTTAGCAGCCAAGACTTTTTAAGCATATTCTGGAATACAAAAATGTTAGAATAGAAATATAGAAAACCTTTAAGAGATCAAACGTGGTATATGTTGGGTTCAAGTGTAAGTGGAAGAAGTCCTAAACTGAGTAGTAGGAAAGGTGTATAAATAAAAAGGACTCAAATCTAGTTCCTTGTAATTTCAGGTCAAACAACAGTTCAATCCCACTTGTATAGTTTCTTGAAGAAATCTCACGATGATTTCTCTGATGTCTTGGGCTTTCCCGGACTCCAACAGTATTCATGCAATAAGAAAAAAGGATTTCATATTTTTAAGGCATTTTAGTTTTGTTATATGCATGAATATTCATGAATACACCCTTGACCTGCTAGGAATGGAAGTGTTCTATTTTTAACAATGAATTGGAGAAGACTTGGAGTTAGTCATCGCTCATAAGTCTCTTGCCTAGTGGTGAAGCTGAATCATTTTTCTTTGGGTTATTTGGGAAAGTAATTAATCTTTTGTTTTAAAGAGAAGGAGTAAAATATGCTAAACCCTGGGTCCACTTAGCATGGTCGAGTTCTGCTTAGAGGAGTGGCCTTTCAGTAGACCCCATGCTATAGTCATATGTTTGGTGTGAACAGCTGAAGAGACAACTCTATTCCGATTTGCTGGTGTTTTTAAACTTCTTATTTGTTTTCGTTAAAACCTGATATTTGTTTCTTTTGCTCTCTTGGAGGTTGACACACGTGCTTTTGATGTTTAAGTGGTATTGTTGTTGGACGGAACTATATTATTTTGTTACTCATCTTGAGTTTCTTGTCTTTTCAGATGGAAAAATCTTTACGTGGGGCTGGGGAGGTTCTCATGGGACTTTCTCTGTGGATGGACATTCTTCGGGTGGACAACTGGTTTGTCTCTTCATGCTATAATTATATGCCTTTTCTTAGTAGATATTTCTGGAGAAGAATGGCCGTGCACATACATTCTGGATGCTATTAGGACATTGGTCACAAGATATATTCAAGAATTTCCTTGTGTCATTCTCCAAATAATTCTTTGAAATTACCAAATATAAACCAACAAGCATGCTGGCGAGCTTTCTAAATTTTGAATATTGACGTATTCTTAATCCTGGGAACGGTTAGGGTAATCATTATACCATGCAATACTAGCTATTGGATAATTTAGAGAATGTCTAATCTGATCACAGCCAGACTAACGCATTTCTTTCATCAATTATTTTTTTCATTGTTTTCGTTTGTAAGTATGCTATTGTCTGCCAATATGATTTGACTGCTTATTCTTTCGATTCAGGGTCACGGAAGTGATGTGGACTACATAAATCCAACAAAGGTTTCTATTGGAGAGAATATGAAAGCAGTGCAAGTTTCATGTGGGTTCAATCATACAGGTGCTATAATTGAATATAACTAGGTTTGGCTGCCCCCAATATTATACATTAGTTACCTGTCTATATGGTCAACAAAAATTAAACAAACATGAACAAAGCGGTGATGCCATGCATTTGTTCATTTTGTTTATGTTGTCATGTATCTTTCATAAACCTCACCAGATGAACAAAGAGATACTCTTCTTAGACACACACGACAGGCTCTAGGAAGTGGCGGCTTAACTTAAGTGGGGCATACCCATATATTTCTTGTATTTAATTTTTGTTTTACAGGAAGATTGGAACATGAAACGTATGTGTAAATAAAGGTCCAATGATGTTCTAGTTGTGTAGGTCAGCGCTTAGAATAACAAGACGGATGGTTCATAACATTCTTCCATTGTGTAATAATTTCATTTTCAGTTTTATGGTTTTTATCCGTCTTTTTACTTCTTTTGCTAGTTTGATTTTTTTTGGGATCGGAACTCCGAATAAAAAAATCACTTTTTGCCCCTCAAAATAGAATGACGGTTGAGTGGGTGCTAATGGGTCACGCTATGCGCGGATCTTTTTCTTCAGAGCTCGGTTTGGAAAGGTACCCTCTTTTCCATTTGTATATAATTGTTTTAGATGGATCTTTCTGCTCATGTTAGGTTAAGCATATGGATAAAAACCTCGAACTGTGGGCAAATCTTACAGTAGCATTCAGTTTCAGTTCATAACTACTTCATTATTTCGGCATATCATCTGGTTTTAATTGCATAATATAGCGTAGCAGTGAGACACAACTCTGTCCCTATAAATCCAGTTTTACCTCTTGTCAAAGGAATTTACTACTACTAGTATTACTAGCTTCGTTATGGATGTTGTTAACAACACCACAAATGTTCTTTAAAAACATAAAGCTCGGCGGGCAGGGTCATGACTCGTGAGTTTTATGTGTGAGAGAGAGAGAGGGCAGTGAAAGCAGTTCAGAGGGAGGCATTAAAGTTGTCTCTATAAAAACATCTTTGGATTCCATGGATGGAAACATACATACACACATCTTCAGACACTCGTAAAAGAAAAGCATAATAAATGCCTTGCCAGTGATAAGTCAAAACATTGGGACATAGCTTGCCTGTTAAGTCTACGCCTCGAGAATTGAGAATTTTAAGACACCTCCATCCCAATACCCTCCTTGCCTTTTGCTTTTACTGTGTCACATACATGTAGTAGTTTAGCAAGTTCAATTGTATTGTATTGTCACTAATATTTGCGATGATAGTATATCATTATATCTTTAGCATATGAGAGGCACGATATATGAATATGAATATATCGTATCGTAGTAGGGTCGATCCGTAGATTCGTGGTCTTATGGTTGGTGGGGATTGCATTATGATTAACCCATAATTGCAGTAGCCCACTAGGGGTGGGGTGGTCCCTACATGAACAGAGAAACTACATCTGGGAAACCAATGGTGGTCCCCCACGTACCCCACCGGTGGAAGACAACCCTGGAGTCCACGTGCTGTTGTCCCTTGGGAGGATTGGGCCCCACAATGAATCCATCGTACCATAGTGCATTTAATGGGATCACGTGGCAAGGCCGGCAACGTACGATGCGAGGAGAATCTGAGCCGTCGGATGTTCTCTCGCGGGGAGGGGGTTTGACTCTGGAGTTAATACGCATAGGTGTATTATTTAATTATATATGTGCATAGAGAGAGAGAGAGTATGGTACTACTGTGCGGAGTACTGAACTAGCGGCTGGTTGTGAGAAAAGGAAAAAAATTAAATGTGAGATTGTGAAATATGTGTGGGGGTTGGTTGGGAGGGGAGTAATGGAGGTGTGTATTGGTAATTGGTAATTTTATTTTTCTGCTCCTCGTTAATCGGGCTGTGTTCCTCGGTCCCCGATCCTACGCTCCCGCTGACACCGATATGTCCGGGGTCGACATCATCCTCGCTTCTCCATCGTCCGATTGTTCTGTTCGACGGATGAGATCTCATGATTCCCTATTCGCCGTCTTTCTCATGACGTGTTTCACGGAAGACACAGTTGATCGTCACAGCCATGCCATGGATAGATGCATAGATTGACGAGGGGCCACAACAAACTCAACGACAACCCCCAAAAATTTTTTAAAAAAAAAAAATTGGATTGACCCTGTGGGGCCCTCCTTTTACTTCACATTAATTATTGAAAACGCCCTTGCCCATTAGGAAAAAGTAAGGCACCGGAGATCGGACACGACGTTGAATCCATCGAGTTATTGGGTGTAGGGTTAATAGTTTAGGTTGGGGTTAATTTGGAGTCAGACTGGGAGCAATTCAAAATATATGTATAATTTAAAAATTCATGTATATCATATAAAAAATTATATAAGAGATTTTTTTCAAACTAATGAGTCAATATAACCTCTTAAATTTAATACTTACAAAAATATCATTAAGTACATAAGGATTTTTCTCCAACCAAAACCAACATTATTTAACAATCCTTTTAAAGCTCTTTGAAAATCAAAAAAATTTTAAAGAAATAAGTGTTTTAAGGAAAAAAAAAATCCAGGTTAGAGCATAAAAGTGTAAACAAAAAAAAAAAAAAACAGTGCAACCTGGGTCACCTCAATTCACACCGAGGCGAACGGTTCAATTGATCTCGACTTTCTGACCTCAACCGGATTGAACTAACTACAGGTTTCCGATCTGAACCGGCCAGTTCGGTTTTCAATATAGTGTGAAAAAGGAAATGAGTACACTATTGATTGATATGGGAAGCGATCTTACTGTGTAATGAGGAGAATATAAGTTCAAAATGAAAAACATGTTTGTTGGAACTCTGAAGAAATGAAAGTTCTTTGTGCCCTAAGATTTAAAAGGAAAACCTTTATCAAATCAAAGGGGCTAGGGATGGAAAATATGAACAAACTCAAAAAAAAAAAAACGTGTTTTACTTTTTAAATGATTGTTACATATTTTATTATCCTAAGAGTTTTGGTTTTAATTTAAATATTTTAAGGTTAAGATGCAAATTTATTCTAAAATTTTTCGGCTTTTCACTAAAGAATAATATTACCTAGGAAGTTTTCTAGGTTCAATATTGCCCTAAAAATGTTAAAATGAAGCAATGTTGCCCTTTATCGTTAAAAAGTTAATAGTCAACAAATTTTTTTTAACAATTAATGTTAGTTTTTTAATGGTATGAACAATATTGCTATGTTTTGAAACTTCTGAAGTAATATTGGACTTGAAAAAACATTCCGACAACATTATTTCCTAACGAAAACTTTTGAAATAAGTTTGGGCCTTAACCCCAGTAGTTTTTTATAAACGTAACTGTTAAATATTTTTTTATTATAGTGTAAATTCAATGTATATTTCAATATGATGCTTGAGATTAAAAACGTTGAAAAACGAATCAGAACGGAAGAGTGTACATACACCAGGCATTTATTGACAGACATTATGGAAAAATTTAGTGTATACTTTATATCATATATTTATTGTTGTAACAAACATTCTACATTATTTCATGAATTGTTGGTGGTTGTAGACTAACAAGTTATGACGGGAGAAAAAAACAGGAGCATGCGTGAACTGAAGAGGAAAAAATAATTGCTATTTGGATGCAATCGCTTACCCTCTGTATCCAAAACAGAAATAAACTATAGTAGTGTTATTTTTTCAAATCAATTGAATTGAATATTTCTTAAATTTCTTTTTTTTTTTTTGATATACCTTAAATTTCTTTTTTAAAAACTGCTATCCATTCATATTCAATTTATTCACCTGATGAAGTCGATTTTTTTTTACATATTTTCTAAATAAATTATTTTTGTTCTCATTATTATTGTATGTGTAATGTCAACTTAACAGTTAACATCAACCTGATCTTACACTCATAAGGTCACAATTTCATAGTAATGATATGTAAAAAAAAAAAAAAAAAGAGCCTAACAGCTGAAAAATAAGCAAGAACCAATAAATTAAGGAAAGGAGAGAGGGGAGCGTGATTGAGGGAGGGTGTTGGCCGTGCGGGTAAGGAGTGGTACAGAGGAGTTTGAAAGTAGGAAATGCAAAAAGCTCAAAATAATAAGGTAATGATGAAGGAAGCATTCAAGGCGAGACAGAGTTTTGTCTTGTGTCAAGTTTTTTTTTTTTACTTTTTTTTTTCGAAATACCCTTTTTGTCTTCTTCTTCTTCTTCCTGTTGCTCCTTTTTGACTGTTAGTAGCAGGTCACAGGTCGTAGGGTTCACCGGTAGCACCAGGTCAGCACTCAAAAGCTAATGAATACAAAAACAAAAAAATCACAGCATTTGCCATCTGGTGTACTGTGTATAATAATAATAATTAATAACTTATATTAATATTTATATATTGATGATGATGATGATATAAAAACTCTCAACTCTCAAATGAGGTCAGGGGGAGATCATCAAGTACGATGCTTTGGGAGGTTTATGTAATGAGTTTTGCATAAGCTAATTTTAGGAACATCTGAATGGTAAAAGCCTACAGGAAAGAAGCCCACCATTAGCAGTGACTAGTGATGACTCAGTCAGTGCTCTCTCTCTCTCTCTCTGGGCCTAGCTATTATATATATATAAGAAGTTTCGTTGAGGGTTAGGGTTATGGGGTAAGGTTATGAGTGTAGAGAAAATAGGCGTGTGTGTGTGTGTGTGTTTGAGCCTTGAGGGGAATGTTGGCTGGCTCGAGGCTTTTCCACAAAGGAGGTTCTCTCTCAGAAGAAGAACTATTAAGGCTTCGGACCAGGCTTCATTCCCCTCAAATCTTTCCTCCTTTTTCTCTCAGTTTCACATTTTCCATACATCAGAGTGATTTTTTCTCAGTTTGATCCAACAGATCAGATCATATATCTCGCAAAGGTTTAAGGTTGAGAGGAATGTTGTCTGGCTCGAGGTCATGAACAGGATCAGTTTGATTCTCTTGCAGTACTGATACAGATTATTGCTCGATCGATCTCGATCACTGATCTTTAAGGGTTTCATCTTCTGCAAAAAAATTTTGTAGTAATTAAACCCTAAAATATGATTCTCGGACCAGGCTTCATTCCCCCCACCCAACTTTTGCTCTCGCAATTATAATTTGCTCATTCCCTCTTCATCTTCCTCACATATTGGTAAGCCCTTCATTTTCTTACATACAGTTCTTATGCGCTATATATATATATGCTTTATTTATACAGTTAATTAACCGCGATAGATCTGGTTCTGCATATATTGCTTAATTATTACACCATCACTTCATACCAAACAACAAGCCCCCTCCTACTGCTTCTACTAAAGGATTATTGCAAGGTCAGAATTATATATGTGCACAAACACCACACTCACTTCACATATATATGCTTGCTTGCTGTGATTATTTATAGATATTCATGTTTTTCTATGAAGATTTTCACTTCATCAGCTTCAATTTGTGGAGCATGCCTTCTTCTTTTACAAATCATTACTCCCTCAGTTTTTAAATATCAGCAAATTTTAATTAATTCTCACACTGTTTAAGAAAGTGATGAGACTAGAATATATAGAACTGCTTCCTCTCCCTCAGCTCTCTCTTTAACACACACACACACTACAAAGATATGGTTACAGGCATGATCTGTTGGTAATCAAGCTAGTAAATATTCAAGGGATGTTATCTAAATTACTGGCTAATAGTGTTAATCACCATCGAAGGTTCACTTCACGTGGACAAGATAGGTGAAATCTGAAGTCATGATGTAAGTGTGTGAAATCTATCATCAGATACATAGATGGATGTGAAATTCTTTACTTAATAGTCTACTTATTAGCTAGCTAGCTAGCTTCTACTATCTATCTAATATTATTATACTGGTAGCTCAGTGTTGGGGCTTCTTCTAGGGTTTCGAAATTTATATTATCCTCCTAATTCTTTCTGAATCTCTTTCAGCTTTTTGGAAGTAACCACCCTTTTTCAGACAGCCAAAAATATAAATATATATTTGCAGAAACCTCGCAAATCACCCTGAAATGAAGCATCAATTTCATGAATCTGAATATACTACAGGTAAATCTACAGTTTCCCTGTAATGGCAGTAATAGCTTTAACAGGTAAGATTCACTCTCACCCAGGCCTTTTTAATATCCCATAATTTTCCGTGGAACACTTGTTATTATTATTGCTCATATCAGATTTATTTTGACGTAATCTGAGATCTTATAATCAACTGTTTTAAATGTTGCTTGCTTGCTTTGCTTTTGCTGCTGAATAATTTATTTCCTCTTTTTTTCTTGGTAGTGAAATGCGCTTCATATTATTGAAGACACACTAGTTGGTGAAGAAGCAAGCTGCTGTATTTCTGAGACATGATAAGGAATATCTATCTCAATCAACAGGAGTGAACGAAGATGAATCACATACTACTTTATCACTATCTATAATTATTGTATCATATTTTTTTTCTTTTTTTAAATCAGATGTAATTATTTAATGGATCCAAAAGCGACAAATAATAAAATATATATGTTCCATGCAGCTGGCCTCAAACAATTTCAATTTCAAATCAGCTTCATATAAACTTGACCAAATAACAGTATTCTGATGTACTATAATGTTTTTTTTCTTTTAGTGAAAAACTGAATACCATCACTGTATTAACAACTAGCACATTTAAAAATCAAAACAACCTAACTTCCTTCATCACCAACAACCTCCTAATCAAAGGATCGGTAGTGATCAAAGACACAATAATTTCCTGTAATCTTATGAGTGTACTTATAGTAATTCTTTTCAATTGTTCATTTATATATTAAATAAACAAGAAGGGCGTTACTCCATCATTAAATTAAATGTTTGCATTACTTTTACGAGAAAACAAAAACGAAAAAAAGTATTGGGAGTGATTTTTTGGGAATCCCAATCCCAAGGGTTGGTGAAGGTGCTGAGATATATAATCTGATGTGAATGAATATAATGATGAATAAAGGAGTGAAGATGCCATGGAAAGAGAGATGTGCTGGAACAGTTAGCGAGAAATGTATAAAATTGGAGAAGCTAGCTACGGATTCTCTTACACCATGCAGCTTCCATTATCATTACAACCCACTTATATATATATATATATGCAACACATACAAAGCTGATGCAAACTATATGAACCTGGAAAACTGAGAAAGAAATAAGAACAAGAAAAGGTTTTGTGTTTTAGTGGAACATATTTATGAGGCTTTCAAAGTTGTTGAAAAATCAGAAACCATGTTTGGAAAAGCTGGTATCAGCAATATACATATATAGCAGCTTCTTTTTTCTTCTTCCTTACCGTAGTTTGTATGCAGAGAAAGAAAGGTGTTTTTTTTAAAAAAAAAAAACAGAGAGAGAGAGAGGGGTTTTGAAAAGGGTAGATGACAGAATGAGGAGTAGTGAGTGACTGAGTAAATTAATGAAATGAGAAGTGTCTGTCTGACGCGTCTTGGGAAATGAAACGAAGAAGAAGAAAGAGAAAAGAGGCTGTGATTTTATTACAATATTAATGATTAAAGAAGGGAAACGAAACAATATAGCTCTGGTTTTATTTATAAATAATTTTTTTAATTATGTAAAATAAATTGGTAATTAAAAATAATAGGTGTATCAAAAATATCATATTTTTTTTTATATATTCTTATTTATGAAAAGAGTATGGGAAAAAAAATAGATAAAAAGTATAAGATATAAGAAAAAATGAATATTTAATAAGAGTAAAATAGAAAAAAAAAACTTACATTTTCAGACAAAAAGTGAAAGTTGCTTATAAAAAAAATCAATCCCATTAAAGAGAAAGTTGTTTATAAATAGAATCAGAGGGAATAATAAATTTATTTGGATTGTGTTTCAGCATTTATTTATATAAATTAAAATAAAACTTTTTTCAGATATCTATCTTATATATCATAAATCATATCATGATAAAAAGTTAATTTTTGAAGGCTACTATATATCCCATTCTAAATAAGCACAATGTTACCTTTATGGGTGATAACAGCTTCTTCTTCAATTTATTATCATTTTCAACTATCTTCTTTCCCCAATCCCTTCAACGAAAAATGACTCTCTCTCTCTCTCTCTCTCTCTCTCTCTCAAAAGCAGGTTTTCAACTTCATCTGGCTTGCCAGCCACGCAACTTTTTCTGCATCTTACAAGTACACGTACCCTAACACTAGTCATCAATCTCTGTATTATCAAATCAGGATGAATTAGAGGGCAATTTTGTCTGTCTCAGAAGTTGTTACCGAGGATAATTTTATCTTAAAAATGTTTTAAAAAAAATAATTTTTTTCTATCCATTATCCTAATTAATTTTAATTATTAATTGACTAAATATGTTTAGCTGGTAATTCACATGTCATTCACATTATTTTTATTAAAATGTAAATTTGCCTCAGAAATTTTAAATATAATTTTTAAAAAATATATGAAATAGATAATATATGGACTTCTGAAACAAATTTACACCTTAACAAAAATGACGTGAGTGACATGTGAACTGCTATCTCTTTAACCCAATCAAAATCAAAACTCTCAAATAAATTATAGCACTGGTTAACTTTGATTTCATATAGCACTTAGATCGCCATTATAAGTGCACTTGAAGAATCATCAATAATTGTTTTTCAATTTTTGACAAACTTGAGTTATAATAAAGATCACAGTGATATACAAAATCAAAGTTAATTCTACTCTAAATATAAGTCCACACTTTAAGATTTTTTGTTTTTTTTTGCCAGACTTGAGAGTTATTACTTACAATTAAAATTAGGTATTTTTAGTAATAATCAAGATAAAAAGAAATTGGTAGTTTTTGTTCAATATCATTACTTACAATTGAAAGGGTAATTTGAACCACCCCTATTAACCAAGGTACTGAAAATCGGACTGGTCACTGAACCGGTCAGGATATTGGGTTAAGGATCGGTGGGTCAGTTAGGTAGTCAAGTCGAAGTTAAATCGATAAGGAAGTGAATATTTTAAGCCTATTTATATGAAATTATATGTAAAATTAATTTTAAAACTATTTTTAAAAAAATAATTAAAAAATGGGTGAACCAATCCGTATAATTCACCCTCAGATCAGACCAATTTGACCATCAGTTCACCGATTCACAGGCTGAACAGGCCAGTCCAGTCCGGTCTTCAATTCCCTGCTAGTAACATGATTTAAAGTTTTAATACATTCGAAAAAGAGGTAAATTTCCCTATATCCTCCAAACCAACATAAATTTAGACAATGAATGATAGCTATCATTCTGCAATGGCTCGGGGGACATCCGTGAGTTTACAGCTGAAGCCGCAAATTCACTGATCTTCACAATTCTGAGCCATTCCTCCGCAACCACTCCGTCCATTCTCAAGTACAGAGCCATAAACTTCCATCTTGATACACCAAAATCCAATTTCGCGTTAGTTACTCATATTATACAATTTCACATGTTATTAATTTTATTAAAAAATATTAAATATAAACTTTTCAAGTTCAATCTGACAAAGACATGTAAAGTGGCGATGAAGTGGATTGAAGAAGCAGTAAAAAAGAAGCCGAGTCCCCCATTCCAAAACACCAGACATTATATATATATATATATATATATTGGCCAAAAGCAAGTCACAGACATTTTATATTTGATTCACTCTATGAAGTCGTTACGATTCATTAGTCAAAGTTATAAACACGATGTGATAAAGCAAAAAGGTAGTGTCAGATAGTTGAGAGCAGCATGAAACTGCTAAATCTGAGTTTATGGTGATGCCTTCCTACTTCCTAGTAGTAGTCTATTAGGTTACTGCCAGTAATAAATTTTACTATTTCTTACTCTATAATTAAATAATTTGTCACTGAAATTGAAGTTGACTTGAAACGGACTAGTCCACCTTTTTTTTTTTTTAAATGAAATTTCATGATTTTGTTATAAGAAATGTTAATTTTACCAACAGAAAAGAAAAAAGGCAGCTGAAAGCTGCATAGTGTGATCCGTCGAGTAATTCAAGCATTTTTACTCTTTAGATAAAAGCTAAATAAAAAAATGTGGACGTGGTTCTTAATGTTCTTTGTTAGATGAATTTGAATTAATTTTTATAATAACAAAAATAAACGCATACAATATGTTCTGAAAAACGTTAATAAATATAAAAAGCAAGACATTTTAATTATATAAAACTATGTCATTTTTCAAATAAATAGTAAATGTTCAGTCCAGAAAACAAACAGATGTTCATGGCATGTGTTGTTTTTTTGTCCCATCTCTTACCTCTATTTTTTACTACTCCTCCGGTTCTTAATATATATAAGATACATTTATCTAATTTGATTAAATTAAGGAAGTTAGCTGAGTTAGTTAATATGATATGTATTTTCTAAAATATTCCAGTCATCTTTGATCCCTTCCTTTTCCCTTCTCATAAATTATTATTGAGAAAGCGTCAATATGGGTATATTAAAAAAAATTAAAAATATATCTTATATTTAAAATCAAAATAAACTCTTTATATATATATATATATATATCCTCTATATTAAGAACTATATTATATTAAGAACTGAACTATATTTTTACCATATTTATGTACTCTCAAGAGTTCCTGTTACTTTCACTTTTTTGTCTAACATTCAACGCCTCTCTCTCTCTCTCTCTCTCTGTGTTTTAACACAGTAAGCTGTGGAAGTGTTGTATGAATATCTAATGGATAATAACGAAGTCTGTCTTGTGTGGGTTTACAGGGGCAACGAATGTATTGACATTTGACACTACATTATGCCTGAATGACAGCCATGAAATCTATATAAATCCCCCAAACAAAGAGCCACTCTTATATAAATATAAATATATATATATATATTAAACGCATATCTAAAAGAATTGGCCACTAGTCAGCAAAAAAAAAAAAAAAAAAAGGGAGAAGAACAGGTCACTCATCCATGGTGATACTTGCATGACTAAGAATTGTGATTACCATATACTCCTTGTAATTTTTAATATAAGATATATTTAGAAAGTTGATCTTGATATTAAATATAAGAAATATTTGTTATACTTGTCAATATTTTTCTAACTTATCTCCTGTTAACACCCTCTCAAACAATAATCAAGGATAATAGGAAATTAAGAAAGATGACTAGGGTGTTTTAAAAAATGTCATATCAGTTAACTTTACAAACTTTCTTAAGCTAATCAAATTAGGTAAATATGTTTTATATTAAGGATTGAAGGGAGAACATTTTTTCTGGTAGTTTAATGATTTCATTGGAAGGTTCTAGTATTTTTTTTTTCTCTCTTGCTGATAAATTTTTAATAATTAAATAGAGAAGGACTCCTTGTACTATAGTAGTATGTATATATATACACATAATCTAATATCTAATATCATATTAATATGACATGTATTTTCTAAAACACCTTAGTCATCCTCCTTAGTTAAATCATCATTCCCCATTTTATTTGATTATTGTTGAAGAAGCATAATATGGGTAAATTAGGAAAAGACTGACAAATATGAAAATTATATCTTATATTTAAAATTAAGATAAACTCCCCAGATTATCTTATATTAAGAACCGGAGGAGTAATTATTACTACCTCCATTTCAAAATTCATAATTATGATTCAACATTATGCACTTAAATTAACAAAACGATTTGATACTATAAATTATAAATCGCAGCAAAATTTAATTAGTATTTTGATTAAACTATATCTTTATTAGTGGAAGACAGCAAACATATAAAAGTAAATAGTATTTCATTAAAATTTTAAAGCAAAAATTTTTTTTTTTAAAAAAATACAAATTTAACATAATAGTTATTCAAGAAAGGAAGTATGTAGTAGAAGTAGAAGACATTACACGTATACCTTAGTTGGTTTTCTTCCACATCACAAGTTAAAAATGAGGGCCCAACAATGAATTTCACTTCATTGGAAGGTGCATTGCATTTGATTTGCACGATGCAATTCAGGGATGGATTCACGCGCATGTTGGACGACGATTTTATTTTTTTTAATGATAGAATTAATAAAACATGTTTTAATTGGTGAGCCAAAAAGAAGAGCAAAGTAGGAAAGGACAAAGGTTGGACCAGGAATAATAAATGGGACATAAGCCACTGCGTGAAGAAAATGTTAGTACTTGGAAGGAGAAGGCACAGACAACACAAAATCCCTGAAGAGGAGATTCCACTCGTACATATAGCTTGCATGCACATTTTTCTCAAAACTTGTTTAAAAAACTTCACATAACTTGCATGAGCTTCTACCAAGATGGCGTGCAAGAAATCAAAACATGGGCCTGTCTCACTGTGTTTCAGCACAACGTGTTACATTGCTTACAAATTTACAGAGCTTGTGGGTGTCAGTTGCTAGTAAATAGAAAAACAAACGCAAAGCAAACTCATTGCCGATATATATTACAATCACTCATCTGTAAGCATCTACGTGTATTGTTGAACTCTTTTCTCTCTCTTTCTCAGTAACTTGAAAATTACAAGTGGTGTTATTTACCGAGGATTCTCCTACAAAAAGGATTAGAGGGGACAAAAACCCATAATATGGGCAGGTCTAAAGGCAGGCTGAACGAGAGGATTACTATATGGGGCTTCTATCATCAGAGTGGAGAGTGGGGCCTATCTTTCAGAAAGATGGATGGCCATCTGCTGGAGGAGAACTTTCTTCTGATATGCATTAATAATGCCCTTGCACTCAGCATCCAATATGACATCTGTCATTATTGCTGCGGCATGCCCTCTAGGCTCGTCCTCTGAAGTCCTCCTCAACATGAACACCTAAACATGACAAATCAAAACAACACAGAATCACGCATCTGCATTTGGTGAACTTGTTTGAACAATGAATTTTTTTTTTTTTTTTGGTTTCCCCCCTTTTTCTAAAGTTTCTCCTTTGGTAATCCAACGGAGCCAAAGCCCAAAGAAAACAATAAACTATTTTAAAACTAAGCATGATGCATCTCTAAAGAGAAGTTTAGATATAGTGTAATTAAGTCATAGCTCTGGCTTAATACGGCATTCAAGCTTCTAGCCCACTAAAAGCCTGCAATATATTTTTATGCATGATTTCTCTGAGAAGGGATTGGGAAAAGGTTCAAGGGTAGTTAGATGATGAAGGTATTGAGGAATGCAGAACTCGTGTCATTAATAGGTCAGGCACATTGACCCAGTTAGCATATGCCAGTATAATGTGCATTTTTTAATTGTTTACTTTTACATCAAATGTTGATATCAAATAAACACAAGTGTGTGAGCATGATTGGAACAATTCCCATCTCAACATTAACACATTGCAGGAGGGACAAACAGAATATCCCCTTGTAAATCAGATCAGTCATACGACATGCAAGTGACCATGCAAAATTTTTCTAATGTAAAAACGACACTGGATGAAGTTCACGATTTCCAACCCAACATATGAATGTGCGCTAAGTTTGATTGATGCAGCAGCAGTCAGTTTAGTGCTTATCAAACTTTATAGCGGAAAAATGTGTATATAAAACTGAACACGTGCACACATAAGGTCAAAGAATATTAAAATCAAATTGTTTCTATCACTTGAAATCATGTCATACCTGCCCACGATGAGATATCTCTATGCAGCCGGGTTGTTGGATAAATGGCTCCCCGTCAATTTGAACAGGGAAAGGACTTGATGAGTGTATTTTAATGACTTTACCTTGGGCTAGCCTTCTTGCTTGGGAAAGGCCAACCTATCCAAAAATCAAGCATTACCAGGTTAGCATGAATTTACAAAGTAATTTTTTATTAGACATATAGGCATGTTGGTAATTATCATAATGCTTTTATGAAAAAGTAAGCAGTTAGCTCACTTTGAGTAATATGTCTAACTATTTACATAAATACATATCCTTTAAACAACTCATAATAAAAAAAGGGATATGTAATACTTTTCATCCCAACAGTTCATATCATCCCACTACATTTCATCTTGATGCATTTGCACCGATGTTTCATGCAAATGTACCAAAACATAGTAATCTGAGAGTTTGTCCAATTGAACATTCTAAAATAGGTTATTTTAAATCATATATAAAGAACTAATGTTCATTAGGCTAACTCTAAAGAAAGAATAATTTCAAACCTGAAGTTTGCCTAGGTGCCATGCTCCACATACACATACCACCTCAAGTATTTTATCATGCATCGATTGAAGACTAAAATCATCATCATGCTCATAGTCATTTTGCCAAAGATTTACTCCGCCCATATAGCTCCCAATATTAAGCACAATTAAGCCCTCTGAATCCTGCATGGATAAAGTAAGAAATGATTCCTCAGAGATAACTTGAAAAGGTGTAATATTCAAAATGCATATTTTTAAGAACTGAAAGATGTTTACTTTGGGAATCTCAATGTCTTTCCCATCAACTTCAAGCCATACTTGCCACGGCAAGTCTGCACACGTTCTGTCCATTATATCTTTAGCTCCTTCTTTGGCATACCGAAGTTTATTTAAAAACTGTGAATGGAAATCTCATCAGAAAACACTACTTGCACAAAATAGATACAACCAAAAGCCTCTCCTGGACAGGGGACTTAAAAACCCTAGAATAAGAGAACAAATGAATCGAGAAAGATGCTTTGACTTCAGTAAACAAGGGCCAGAACGAGGGTGTAAGCAAGTTACATATATCTTAAATTTGACAGGGTGCAGTATGAACATATATCTTACAGCTATAAAATACCAAGAAACAAACAGCTTGTACCTGACTGCAAAATTTCTCAGGATATACTTCTCGAGTAACATGAAATTCATATGCAACCTTCGCATCACATCCAATTCCTGTAAAAGTAATTTATATATGTCAATAGTTCTCGAGAAACAATATTTGACATTTGTTTCAGAGAAGTACCTAGGTAGTTCATCATGGATTTAGATTTCACTTTTTTTCCTTTTCCTTCTGAGTTTTCTTCTGTGATATTTACTGACCAGCGATCCAACATTGTAACTGCCGCATTGCTAACATCTTGCAAAATCATGGTCAAGCCTCCTCGTCCATCAAGGGCAGAGAAGCCTCCTCCCCAATTCAGTACCCTTGATAAATCGTTTCCAGTACCTAGGGGGAGAATTGCAACTGGTGGAGGTGACTCAAAATTGTGTTTTTCTATTGCATCGAGGACCCATGCCACAGTGCCATCACCACCACATACCAATACTCTAAAATATTGTACACTCTTGAAAAATTCCAACCCCACCTCAGGACCTTGGGAAGCACTTAACTCAAATATCTACGGTCAAAGAGCAAAAATCAGCACAGGCCCATTAAGAACATGGTATGAAATAAATATATCCACTATATAAAAGATATAAAGAAAAGCATTGCAAGTTAAGTAATTCCATAGATTATCTGCTTTTGAAAAGATATTTAGTGGAATTTAGAGAAACATTAAGCTGTAGGATCACCTAGAACAAAAGAAAATGTTAAAAACGAAGTAAATTCCCATTGCAAGACAAAATTGATGGGCAAAAGCAATGCCGTAGTATATGGTGTTTCTCAGGTTCCACTGTCTTAGAAGTAGAGGAAATCTATCACGTATGCTTAACCTTAGACCATAATGAAAATTTTTGTGTCTCTTCATTTTGGTAACTCATGAGCAGTCAACGAAGATTTTTACTTACTTTATGATATGGTAATAAATAATGTTATAGGAAAGTTATCTAGCTCGCCAACTTTCCCAGCGTATAAAAGGAAGGGGAGTTCTCTCTATTCGTTGGCTTTTCTGATTTTAATGAACACCTGAAGTTTCTCTTCATTCTCTCTTCTACAAGCCTCTCTCTGAATTCTGAAAGTCCACTATCTATATATCTATCTTCTTTCTAACCTATTTAAATTCTTTTACATAATACAATGCCAATATATTTCAGGCAAAATAAAATAATAAATACAATGCCAGTATATATGCTCAACTAAAACCTTCCATAATAATGAGCAAAATGTTAAGATAAAATCCATGTAAAAGCCTGAGACACAAATCAAGAAAAAAAGGGCACCAAAAATATTGATGAAAAGCCACACCTAGGAAATTCCAGTATATATTATTAGGAAAGAATCTAGGAAACTCCAGTATTATATTTTCCCTTTATCTTCAAACAAAGAGAAGGAAATTTCAATATTATTCACTCACATCTCAACACATTATTTACATTTTGAGGACCATGGGTCAAAATCACATAAGGCTATGGCAAAGATATGCACAATAGGGTGGTAATTAAAATCTTGCATGAGGAAAGAGTAAAAACATCATACCAGTTTTTAAAAAGTTGTGGTAGGTAAAAATATCAAAATGTAGGCAAACAACAATTTTCATTGCATGGAATTTTAGAAAGAAGTCAGATTGCACTTGAGTCTGACAAGTTAAACTACAACTCTTTCATTTCATAAACCACAATATTTTAATGAAAATATGAATAAAGGACAAGAGTAAAATATTGAAACCCTTCGTATAAGACCACCAATTAAATTCAATTACTTATCAAACACACTCCCAAACCATATGCTCCAATCTAATATTGACAAAAATAAAATGTGTGAGTGCGCGCATGCATTAAACATGATTAGTTTAATAAAATACAAGACTGGTTCAGGAGATACCTGAACAGGATTTAGTAGCATGTTCAATCTCCTGCAAAGAGAAGATCCAAGCTGTCCACCACTCCTGGCATTTATGAAAACCAAGAGCGGTCTTGCAGCAGGAGACAACTCAGACAATGTGTGCTTCTTAATTAAACTATGTGTGGCAGTTTTACCCTTTTCTTGCATGAAAAAATGAGTGTCCCTCATTTCCGGCACTCTACCATTGTTCATGTAATTGAACTTCCTCTCACAACTGGATTTCTTCATATCTGACAAGCCATTCAATATACATCCCAAAGTTGCCTCAGAAGCAGAGGAATTCCTTAACAAACAATTAGTGGAGTAACTACCTCCATTCTTATTACGATTGCGTCGCTTTTTAATCTGACCACGAACTGAAGAGGTTATGATTTCTTGTGTAATGTAACTTACTCTTTCCCCCTTTTGATCTTCGTCAACTTCTTTGACACACAAAGGAGAGAGGATAACTCGTCTCAGGGGGCCCAAATCACAAACATCACCAAAATCTCTAGCCAATTTGGCATGACATTTTACATGAATGAGGCGCTGACACCAGCGGCAATGCCAAGAAGGAGAGGCATTGACAAATGGAACACCACATATTTCATCACAGTAAAAACAGAAGCCAGACATCTCCTGATTATCATCCACATTAACCCATCTCTCTGACCAATGGTGTCGCACATGGCTAAAAGCAGCCTGTGCCACACATTTGCAATCCTTTGCAGCAGACTGAGAACAATAGAAATGAGCAGCTACCCCGCAAACAGAGCAGCGATGGAGAGGAGTACGAGGTGAGGCCGTAGTACCTAAGTTATGAGAAGGCCCAAGAGAAGTCAAACAGACACAGCAAGTTGATGGTTGTTCCGCATAAGTAAAATCTTCAAACCATATATGATTTGATAAAGGTACTTTCAGCTTTTTCCAAACTTTTTTCTTGGCTCTGGCAGCAGCCTTCACCCAATTTAGAGACGTCCTTCTCTGCCACTTGAGAATAGCATAAATGATGGCTAGAAGTCCAAGTGATCCAGTGATCAGCCATCCAAATATAGATGGACCAGAAGCATTAAGGCCAGTAAACAACTTCGTAATTGAGATAGCCAGAGACATTGAGGTAAAACTCATGGCTATTTGATTCGACTGGGGTCCCGAAAGATTATATACATAGAACCTGCAAAAAATAGCTTGTCACTCAGAGACTATAAGCATAAAAGTTAGCTGACAGCAATAAATGGGCACCAAAAGGTATATGAACTTAAAACTGGTGCCTTCATTAACATAGTCGAAAGCATGGGATCATTCTAAGAAAGAATAACACAAGATGCTGCCGTGTTGTGCATGACATAAAATTTATTGTCAGGTGAGTCGCTATTCACCTATATGGAATTTAATAGGTTGAACATTACCTAGGAATACAAAATTAGAAACAAAGTACCATTAATTATTGATTGACTACGAGGGAATCATGATCCTACAAAAACAGAAAAACAATGTAGGAAGAAACCAAGCCAGGTGAGGGCATTATGTTGAAGTTAAAATCCCAAGACTCACGAAATAAGGATTTTAATGAGCGTTCAAACTTAATTGAAAATTCCACCACCTAAAAATAGATCGAGTTTAAACATGAAACACAAATCTGCGACCAAATAACGTAATGATCAAATCATATAATATCTCCAAACTCAATAAACAGAATTTAGGTCAGATGAGAGGCATTGTCGATCTATGCAACTCAATCTAAAGACTAGAAGCCAATCGGAAGTAATTAGAAAAAGGACGATCAAAGAACAAATACCAGAACGAACGTTGCAGAAAAGGATTCAAGCCTGAAATTTAGCGCGCGGGAGAGAGAGAATACGGAGATTCCTATCGGAATGAACGGAACGCCGGAGATGCAGATGCGAATTAGTGCTAATATATTAATGTGTGTGTGTGTGTGTTTATTATATGCATACTGTGTGTGGGTGCGGGAAAGGAAGGGAATTGGTGAGAAGAGGATTTTTGAAAACTTTTCTTCCGGCATTTACTTTACTTCGTTGGAAAGTAAGAGGGACGAGGAATAAAGAGGCGGGATTTCCGTTGCACAACACGCGGATGTTCTTACGGAATCGCCCGCGCAACCCAACAAGCCAACAACGCGTTTTAATCTCAATTTACCATTTGACCAGCTGGAAATTACTAATTTACCGATGTGTTCTTTAGTGTTTTTTAAAAAAAGAAAATAAACGTACGGAAGCTTATGCAGTTATATCTATTTATTACTCCCTCAGCCCTAAATATAAGATAAAGTTTATTTTTTTAGAAAAAATAAGGAATTAATTAAATTATTTTAGAATATTTTTATTTTTATTTTTTTCTCAAAACTAATTAATTTAACTAATAAATTAATATATAATCTAATGATACACAATATATGATATAATTAAATAACTTATTTAACTTTATTAATCTTTCCAAAAAAAAAAAAAAGTCACTCTATCTTATATTTATGATGGAAGGGAATAATTATTTTCAAACGTTTTTGCTGTAGATTAGTTCCTCTATATTTGATTTTCTTTTTTTCTTTTCCCTACCAAGGAGCGTGAGGTTGAAGAATTGAAAATGAAATAAAGGGGTAGAGTGAAAATTGGATTAACATCATCAAAGGTTGATTTAGTTGATAAAGGAGTAAACTCATAATTATAAGGTTATGGCTTTAAACTCTACTGATATGAGGATCTTATTAGTAGGTAATTTATAAGTACATTTGTCAACATTCTTTAAATCGAAGTGAATCCTGTTTTTTTTTTATGGGACAAAATTTTGAAAGATGATTTATTTGCCGATAAAAAAGAAAGATGATTTATTTCTATTTATAAAATAAATTAGTAAAATTAAATAATAGATCTATTAAATGTATGGGATGGCTGGTTATGAATGTTGTCATCTTTAGAGATCAGGGAATTAAAGTGAGCATTAAATAGGAATAAAACCTGAAAAACGAAAAGTAGGTATAATACATGAATAAGTTAAGAATCAGGTAATTTTATTTCACCACACGAAACTCATTCCGGGTTGGTGACGGATTCCAGGATGTCTAGTTTGAATTTATGTAGAACTCTGAACTCGTCTACACGGAATTGACGTTGTCCTTCTTGGGTCATCCTTCTTATTCTTAGGTTAGACAGTGAAGACAGGCGGGTTAGTTTATGTTTGGGATAGTAGTAAGAAAAATTATTTATTATAATTTTGATTTATTAAAAATGACTTAATAAAAAAATCAGTTTTTATAATGTGATTTATATTTGGATGAATGATTGAATAAGTAATTTTTTATAGGTCAAAACTTGTTTGAATTGGTGATTATATAAGTGTTTTTTTAAAAATAAAAACTTGTTTGGATTGAAAATTACATTATTGTTTTTGTGTTAATTATAATAAAATAAGATATTTAAAATTAAAAATTAGTAGAAAAATTGAAGTTAGAAAATGTGATGCCAAAATATATAATTTCACATAAAAATATTACATAACTAATTTGATAACATGTCTCGTACAAATTAATTTCTAATCATGTCACGAATGTGATTCATACAAGTTGAAGATTATTCTATTTTTAAAGGTAATGGATAATATTATTCTATAATATTATTTTATTTTAACACTTTCAAGATACTTTGAACCAAAAAAAAAAAAAATTAAGACAACATTTTTCCTAATTAAAAACTTACAGAATATATTTGCACCTTAAATCAATATTTAATTTTTTTTTCATACAAAAAAGGTGTGGAATGAAATGGGAGAAGATGTGCGGACGGGGGAGTGGGTAACATGGAGGCAGGCAGGTGGGGTCCAAAAGGTGCGTACAAAAATAAGCTACAGCTTATTTTAAAAAAAAAAAAGTGGGTGTCTTGAGATTATTTAATAAGTTACGTTTTTAGGCTTTTTATTTTTTATAAAATGTTCCAAACATAACCAAAACGTGGTGTGTTTTGAATTAGGTTTTTTACCCAAAATCATGTTTATTGGGCGCCAAACATGTTCCCAAACACTCTCTTGGATGGCACTTGTGGTCTACAATCATACAGGTGATTTTTTTTTTTTAAAGCCTGAAAAGAAAATCCAAAAGCAAATCAACTCGAGTATCTTGGACCATCCCTGGGATCATGTCGTGTTCCCTAATCATGGGAGTCAAGTCAAGAGTCAACCCACGTAAACATTACTCCTCTCGTTTTAATCATACTAGTACGGCTTTATTGATATAATAAAAGGGAAATTTTTAAGAAAAATCTTATTAAAAGTCAGTTGAATTACCCAAATTTTGAATTGGGTTAATGAACTTAGTGTCCGTTTGGATTAGCGGTAGAAAAGTAGCTTTTTTTGCTAACTGACTTTAAAAAAAGTTAGATAAGAAAAAAGTCAAAATGTGGATGTGATTTGTGTTTGGAATTACGGTAGAAAAAGTGACTTTTTTCCTAACCTTAAAAGTGTTTGGATTGGTGTTTCAGAAGCCCGTTAAGATGGAAAATGACTAAAAAGGGCATGAATCTTATTGAAAACTCCATATATATATACATATGTATATATATTAGTTGTATTTTTTGTGATAATAAAAGTGAAAAAATATAAATAAAATTTGGTAATTTTTTTAATCACAATAAGCTAGTTTATATCAAAATACTTCACAATATAATGATAATTCTCTTAATCACAATAAGCCTTGACTCATTGGAGTAAATATCAAAATACTCACAAACATCATATCAACACAAATAATAAGTGGAAAGTGGTTACCTTTCGCCAAAGCAAAATTATAATCACAAGCTTCTAATCCAATAGCTCAAATATACGCCGAAAATCAATCTACAATAATTAATTTATAAAATGGCTAAATTATAAATCATCATCCTAAAAAAATCTAAACCAATTAAAACCTCAAGTTTACCTCTAATAATCCAAATAAATTATTTAACCAAAATTTAATCGGTTAAGAAGCCTAATATAGAATTATTCATAGATTAGTTATATAAAGATTTCATTATAAAATTATATGTTAACTAAGTAACAAAAGTAACTTGATTGAAATTAACTATTAATTATCCTCTACATTCCTATAGCCTCATATTAACAAAACTCAAATTTATCCAAAATCATAATCTTAAAATTTTCTCTAATCATCATAAAATTATTCTCATAAAAAAGAGAAAATTATTTAGAACATTTCTATAAAAACAATTCTGAGATGAGAAGTAATATTGAGTACCTTATTGATCTCCAAAGATATGAAAATACTCCTATTAATGAATGATTTGTAATAAATGCCTAATAATTTCGTTTGTAAACTGCAGCACCGAATTGTCCAAAAAAAAAAAAAATACTGCAGCACCGAAAAAGCTCCAGTTGATTGCTTATTTATTATCCAGCGTTAATGTAAAAAGCCCAACACATCTCATCGTGAACCCAAACAGATCAATTTAAATTTAACGGGCTTTTTTCCCTTATCTGGCTTTTTTTCCACGTTAACGCTATGCCAAACAGGTTCTTAATAAATTATTGATCAGGTCATATGGAACAAAGAGGGATTTAGAAACTGGGTTAAATTACTCTCATGCCCCTTAGTCCCTAATCTTTCCACATTTCATAATTTGATCCTTTTTAAAAATAAATAAAAAAATTGAGGGGAAAAAAGTATCCTTCCAAGATTGCTTCAACCTCAACGTCTAAAAGTCTATATCACTATACATATAAAAAAAACCCAAAAGTCGTCTTGACCTTCACCAGACTTTTTATTTAAAATCTTCAATCGAATGTTAAACTAAAATTAGATTCATAGTTTTATTGGGGCGAAAATGTCATTAAAGTATCAATAAGCTAACAATGTAATTATTATTAAATGAAAACATGATGAGAGTGGTAGTATATTATGTGTGAAAAAGATGATTAAAATGTCCATCATGTCCTCAGCATAACGTTGAGAAAATTTGTATATAATAGGATGAAACTCCACTAGAGATTTCTGCAACTAGTTCAACCCTGCAACTATGTTCAAGGCGTTGATCTTCATGAAGCCGAATAATGGGTTACCAAAGGATCCACCGGCTTCTGGAACTATGTTCATGGTGATTAATTATTTATCGTCCTTTATTTATATTTTCTTTAATAATCAAGTTGAAGAAATCATGGGCTGAAGATGTTTTTTTTTTTCTATTGAAAACAGATAAGATAATTAATTGATGACTCCAATAATTTATTTATAAAAAGGATTAAATTATGAAATGTAGAAAGATTAGAGACTAAGGGGCATGAGTGTAATTTGACCTTATTTCTAAATCCCTCTTTGTAACCCCCTCACCGTAATTATATCCGGATTACAAAATTTTAAGTGAAATAGAGACCAATAAGAAGGTTTAACAATTTATAATCCCACATCCAAGAGATGGGGTATTCAAAAATTGATTTCCAAAGCACATTTCACCCTGGTCTCACATTCACCACGAATATAATTACTTGAGACATAAATTACATAAAGAATATCAGAACGCGGAAGCTAAAATCCCGGCTAAACCCCGGGTTAAATATATATATCATATGGGTTTAAGGTTCCCAAAATGGGGATTACACAATCAAAATAATCATTTACATTCTCATGTACACTTGGCAATCCCAAATCCCAAAATGATGATAACCAACTATCCCAAAACACTAAATGTCCCTAGGATATCCTATCCGCTCCGGGTCGGTCGCTTCTCCTTCGAGCCACTTGCCCTGTCTGAAAAGGTTAGTCATATGGAAAGAGTGAGATTCTTGAGAATCCCAGAGCAACAACTCACTCATACAATATATAAACATAAAGCATGTATGTTCATCATATTCAGCAGCATCACAATGATCTCAGGCTCACGCCACAAACGACAGCACTCACGGCTGTATTCACAATGCACTACGCCCACTTTCGTGGTGAACACTATGCCAGCTTTCGCTGTAATCACTATGCACAACGCCCGCTTTCGCGGTGAACACTATGTAGCAGCAACACGAAGCACAAAGCACCATAAAGCATCTCAATGCACAAAGTATCACAAGGCAGCAGCAGCAGCAACATCCACACAATGAATGACAGACAAACATACCATACATTTACACAAAGTATAAGAGAGGAGTCGCTACCTGAAGCTTTCCTGACAATCTTTGGCACAGTAGGCTCACGCGGACGACAGATGTCAAATCCTATTCAAATTAGGGACAATTGATCAATCTCTTTTCCAATGTATATTTCAATAATTCTCTAAGTTGGTTATCATTTAGGACTCATTAGGTGACTAAAATAGGCCTAAACATATGCCTAAAGGGTTGGAAGAACCTACCCAAAAGACCCCTTACTCGAAGGCAAAACACTGATTTTTGACAGCCTCACTCGAGCACAAATGCTCTCACTCGAGCACAAGTACGGATATCACTCGAGCACATATGCTCTCACTCGAGCATTGGTACGGACAGCACCCGAGCACAAGAGAAAGTGAGACTGCGAGTGAGCACCCGAGAGCACAAAGGAACTTCCAGGAGCTGGCTCACTCGAGCACGCTAACCTCACTCGAGCACAAGGCCAAAAGCCTCACTCGAGCACCCGCGAGCACAGCACCCCCGAGTAACAACCCGAGAGCACCACTCTCACCTGAGACACAGGCTCACTCGAGCACAGCCATATGTGCTCGAGCACACACCCTATACTCGCGAGTGAGAAAACACACTCGTGCATCTTGCCCGCGAGTATCCACCCGAGAGTAACCCTCTACTCTGGGCTTACACCTTCACTCGAGCAGAACCATGCTCACTCGAGCATGTTCTTCGCTCACTCGAGCACAAAGCGATGTGCTCGAGCATTGCTCACAAAACCCAGGTAATACTCAAAGCACAACAGGGAAAACTTGCATATCACTCGAGCACGTTCTTCCTCTGCTCGAGTGATGTGCATCAGAGACCCAAAAGTGCAGAAAACCAGAAAACGCCAGATGGTCAAAATCACTTCCAAATGGTTCCCAAACTCTTCACAATGCTCATACACTCTAGGCACTAACTAAGGAACACAATGGCAACACCAAAAACACCCCAAAAACCATTTTGACCACAATCAAACACTAAGGTCTCTAAGATACACAATGTCCAAATTCCCTTAACACCTTTTTATCATTCCAAATCACATCAAATAATCATATATCTCCAAACTAAATCATTTTCAATCATAAATCATAACAAACTTCACATTTCCAAAAATAGGCATATCTAGGGCAAAATTCCAGATTTGACTATACTTAGCCAAAAATCATACATTATACTTCAAAATGCTCTAACTGCCTACCTCTTCACTTTGCTCAATCTAGAATCTTGATTCCTCAACCTTCCAATTTCGACCCACACCCAAATCACCACTTCTCAAGATTCTACAACCACCACCACAAAGCTCTAATTGATATGAACAATATCAGAGAAGGGGATTGGAGCAAAGGAGAATCACAACTCACCAAAATCAAAGCTTTCTTCTTCTCTTCCAAGCTCAAACCAGCGCCAGAAATGGAGGAAGGAGAGAGAAAGTGAGAGGTAAGGAGAGATGATGATGATGAAGAAGTCAACTGCTTCTCCCTACACACACACAACCGCACAAGAGAGAGAGAGAAAAGAGAAAAAGTGATTTTTGTCTCCTAGTGCCACATCCAATGGCTCACCCAATGCCACATGTCATCATCTTAATCACTCTCTTATGAGCTCACATAAACACAAAGCATAGGGTTCCGACCCATTATCAATGAATCTCAACCCTTGATCTTAAATACCACATGTATTTATTCTAAAAATTCATATTACATTAATCATTATAGTGCTTAATTACACTGATTACAATGATTTTCATAATCATTAGCCCTAATCACAAATCGGGATATTACACTCTTTGCCCATATAACCTGATTAATAATTTGTGAAGTTTGGTGACTCAATTTAGAATTTGGGTAATTTAACCGTTTTTTAATAGGATTTTCCCAAATTTCTAATTAAATCCACCTGAAATACCAAAATCTAAATTAAAGCCTACGTTCTTAATAATATCAGTAAGAATTATTAGGGATTTCTAAATGTTGTTAAAAGACTCAAATGCCCTTCTATAGCTAAAAAAAAAAGAAAAATAGAATTATCTATATACCTGATTTTGATCTTGGCTTCAAGCAAATGAGGCCGACATCGATCAACCCTTGCAGCAGATCAATACTTGGTGTTGAATCATTTCCGACTGGCTGCAAATCAAACAAAACTTGAACACGTTGGTGATGTATTCTGTGAGATTGTCAGCCACATATTGTCAACGACCTAACATCGACTTGGGTTACAACAGATTCATAAACTAACTAAAAATAGGGGGAATCCCAATTAAATAATGGTGAAATGATAAAAATCAGGACTACCCTTAGCATCAATTTTACTTTTTCACTATATAGGGTATTTTAGTCTTTTAACAATATTTAAAAATCCCTAATTAAGCATTTTGGCTTTACTAAGAATTGGTTAAGAATCCTAAATATGAATTTTGGTATTTCAGCCGAATTTAACTGGAATTTTACCTAAAAAACTTCAAATCTTCTTAACTTGATTTTTAAAATTTAATGACTTCCTAATTTTAGCCATGTTTGATATATAAATTGTTCGGAAATTTCAGAAAAAAAAATCAGCCAGTTGTTAATTGCTAATCAAGTGTCGTCAATACCTAAACCATTAGAGGAAACAAATCCGATTTGAGATTTAGATATTTTAAAGGTATTTCTTTTAGGATTTTTCCAAAATTCATTAAGAAAATAACATTTGACACAATAATAAATAAATGTTAAAATTTGTATATTCTTGTAAAAAATTTAATGATTTGACTTATTTGATAAAAATAATATTCTCTATTAACTTACGAATAAGATCATAGAAGTAGTTTTTCTAATAAGGCTCTCAATATTGTATTCTTGTATTTGTTTTTAGACTCCGAAAGTCAGGTTTAATCAATTTTGATTTTTCTAATGTCGTCAATTTTTAATCAATAGACAATTTTATTTCAATCCGATAAAATAAGAGTACATGAAAACATAAAAAAGCCCAAGTCAGAGTAAGTCCAAGAAAACACAGTCAAAGCAAGCTCATAACTCCAACTAAAATGGTTGACAAATATCCATCATCTTTGAGTTCAGCTGGTGAAGGGATCGGATGTTCTCATCAATGGGAGAAGGTTTAATTCTGGGGAAGTTCATTTAGTTGTGGTCTAGTCGAGGCCCTGGGGGAAGTATTCTAACTTGGAGCCTTGTCCTTAAATCGTGAGTGAGCCTAACCCCTTTTCTAGAATTTTTGTATAAAAAAAATAAAATAAAATGGTTGACAGATTCAACCATGCAAATATGATAAGTGCCACTTGCTCGAGTGTTTAATATAAAACATATTTAGAAAGTTGATATTAATTCTAAATATAAATATAAAATATATTTTTCATATTTATAAATATATTCCTAATTTACTAAGGTGTTTTTTAAAATATATGTTATATTAACTAACTCAACTAACTTTATTAATTTAATTAAATATATTTTACACTAAGAAACGGAGTGAGTATTGAAGAAAGAGGTAGTGTCCAACTTCTTGTCCTACCGGCTACAAGAGGGAGGCATCATCCATCTTCGTAAGTTCCTCCAAGAATAAAGGTATTGCATTGGAGACTTGCGGCAAAAAGTACTTCACATCCCAAGTCAAGGTGTAATTAGTTTTTAATTTTTTAAATGTTATTGCTTGTTTTTTTTTTTTGGTTGCCCACCCGGTTCACCGGAGCTTTGTCCCCGATTACATCCGGATCCGACCCGCGTAACGCACCTGGCTATGGTGGGAGAGTCTGCCAATGAAAATTTTCTGCATATACAAGACTCGAACCCGAAACCTTATTTAAGTGAAACCAAACTGTTTACCTCTTGAATCAACTCCCATTGGTTATCGCTTGTTTATATAGAATCAGACAACACCCCAATCTTCTTTGAGGCCCTGGTTCCAACGGAGATTGATTATTCTCTATTACTAGTCCAATTAAGTCTAAAACCTTCATGGGCAACCCCATCATCCCAAACCTGCCCCTTGTCAAACATGTCATAGTTACTCAACTTGCAGGCCCATGTTACCCCCGCCCAAACAAAGTCGAAAACCCAATTAATTTTTGTTACTGGTTCATTGAAATATTGGGTCTATTGGCCCACACTCGTATGAGACTATATTGCTACTCCTCCAGCTCTTTAATGTATAAGCAAGTTATTAAACCCGGATGGGTCACCGAATTTGCCGCAGTACTGATTTAAGGGTTAATGGGTCAGGTCGAAGTTAAACCAAAGCTCACTTGAGGCCAAACCGTTAAGAAAATGAAGATTTCAGAGTTATTAATATGAAATTTTAAAGAAAATAAAAAATGATTTTTTTAAAAAAAGTGGACTGGGTTGATGCCCTGACCAGACAGGTTTCCGGGTCGCACCAGCAGGTCCGACCCGGGTTTAATAACACTGTGTATAACCTATTTAAGGGTTGATCTTGATCTTAAATATAAGATTTGTATTATCATACTTATCAATTTTTTTTCCTAATTTATCTCTATTAATATTCTTCCAACAATAATATAGTAAGAGAGTGATTGTAGGGAATTAAGGAAGATAATTATGATATTTTTTAAAAAAAATATCATATAAGCTAAAATAACTAACTTTCCTAAAATAATCAAATTAAGTAAATAGGTTTTGGAGGGAGTAATATCTATTTCATTCAAAAAAGAAAAACTCGTCGCACGTACAACGTGCTAGATATAACATAACAGAGAAACCTTATTTTTTTCACCATCGACAAAAATGACACACACAAAAAACATTAATGAGGTTCGGAGGAATGAGGGATGGGAGGTACAGAGTCTTGAACTCGAAGCATCGTGGAACGTTCAATAAATTCACAGGAGAGACCAGTACTAACAGACGAATAAGATATCATATCATAACATCACTGGAATAATTTGCGTAACTAATACAATAATGGCCAGATTTCAAATCAATGAAGAAAAACATTATGAGTAATCATTAGGAAAAACTCGGATGAAGAATCTAGAGAAAATGATATTTACCGGGTAGGGTCTTAAAAGTGACCAAATTTACAAATTCTAAATTATTCTCAGTCAAACTTTCCACATTTTCTCTGGCCACATCCTACAGATTATTTAACAATTATTGACAAATGATCCTAAGTTTGGTTGCAAGAATGGTGGTAAACAATATAAGGGCAAAATGATGTAAATGATATAGTTTGTGTGATACCTAGAAACGCAAAAACAGACGATTCTACGAGTTGAAACGCGATTTTGACAACATTGGGGGAAGTACTTATATTTAATGCTCAGCCGTGTGACATGATTGCTTAAGATAAAAAGGAAATGATATTTACTTAGGATCATAAAAATTGACATTGTTTTTTTTTTTGGTATTACATAGACAAGAGTTTGCTCTTGAGGTTTTTACAAACCCTTACAACATATTCTTATAGCTAAAACAATGAAGACAACCCAATTCTTATCTGAGATCCGATAACAATTGGATCGAACAACAAGCTAGAGGGGTTTGCAATATTAACAGCTCATTGTTCGTTTCTAATGCCATTTTAGCCAAAATATCAGCACACTTTATAACTTCCCTGTGAGAGTGACATATCTCTAAATCCCATTCCAAGTAGATCTAAGATCTAACCTCTTATAGTTCCATATTGAGCGGGTGAAAGCGACCATTCGGCTGTAGTAACAATATAATAGCTCTAGTAAAGTTAGAATGAAGATTGATTTTTCTAAACTTCATGGAATGACATAACTGCAACCCAGTTTTTATCGCTTGTATTTCAGCTGCTATGTGTTGAGTTGAAACCCACAAATCCACTATCCGGTACTGTCATGAATTACACCTCCCACAGCTGATTGTCTTTGATCATCTACTACAGCATCCACATCGACACGAACAAATCCATCTGGAGGAGCGGTCCATCTCTCTAACGTCTTATCCACTGCGTTGAACACCTTGTGCTTGAGCTTTCCCTCTGCAACATCTTCATGGAGGAAATGGAGGCATCTATGAACTATTTGACTAGGTTGCCCGCTGGAACCCTCCAATGCTTTCTTGCACCTATTCTTCCAAATAAGCCAGCACAACAAACCAAACGTCCTCAGCCAAGGCCAATTCCCAAATTTATGAGCTCCAGGAGAATGATGCATATTCCATTTGATCCAGACCTATAAGTTACTGGTGAAAAAAATAGAATAATACATAGGGTTAACACAAGAAAGCCACACACTATTTGCAACCTCATAATCTCTCAAAGTATGTAAAGCTATTTCCTCACAATCACATTCAAAAGGACACTCTATAGTATTACTCACTCCGCTCTTAGCTCGAATCGAGTTTGTTGGAATTCTCTCTTGGAATAGTTGCCACATAAATAATTTAACTCTATCAGGAATAGGCCACCTCCACATCCCTTGCCAAAAGGGTTCGCTATCTGCTGAATTTGAGTGATTGATCATGGAATAGGCTGATCTAATGGCGAAATTCCCATCGGAAGACTTTCTCCACCAAAATACATCTTTTCCTAGTAAAGAGGGAGACTTGACTTATTTGTTTTTCTCAATTACCCATTCATGTAAGAACAAACTCTATTTAGACCAGTTCCATTCACCATTTGGTCTCACAAACTGGCCAATCACTTCATCTGGATCAATTAAATGCTGGTTTTTATCAACATAATACATAAGTGGATTATCTAGATCTGTCCACAAATCCCACTAAGCATTTGTTGAATTACCACTTCTCAGTTTACTCCCCACCGCTTTCCTGAAGGAATCCTGTAACCCCCTTCTCATCCAAGGCCGATATTAAGTTCATAAATACATGATTATTTGGAATTAGAGACCGTAAGATGAATTAGGACTTATTAAAATTCCTTTTACCCAAAACATGGTTTTCAAAAACTTTTTTAAAACCTAATCAACAATGGCCTCATATTCACATTACAAGTACACAAATGGCCTATACAGTATGATTTCATTTATAAATATCAGAGTACAAAGTAAATTCCTAACACACTCGGCTTCTATTAATCAAATAAGGGTTTTACAAGGCACTAATGCCCATAATCCATTTTCCCTTAACTAGAGGATTACACAAAACTATACTACAATTCCAATATATACAATTGTTTTCGAACAAATATCCAAAATCTATAGTATGATAACCAAAAACCAAAATAAACTCCTAGCTTGGAGCTTCAGCCGCCCTTTGTGACCTTCTTTTCTTTTGAACTACCGGCCCTGTCTAAAAATGTGTTCTTGGGAGAATGAGATTCTAAGGAATCCCCATAATAACAAATCACTCATAGTATGCACAACCACAAAACATGAAAGCAAATCATCACACAACACATAGCAACTACAACGGCAGTTACAGCGGCAAGGGCAGGTATGACGTGCGTCACCTTTACGTTTGCTCACGCTGAAGTGCTCATGCTGTATTGCACCATAACATGGTTCACAACAATATACTTTACCACAGTTGAGTTTCATATAAAGCATTCTACAACACAGCCACATTGGCCGGATACTCAAACAGAAGTTCCCAATTCCACAACGCAGCCTCGACAATTACAATGGCAGATACAATGGTAGGGGTAGGTGTGATAACCATCACCCCCTAGACTGCTCACATTGAACTGCTCAAGTTGTAATGCCCTACTGCTGATAACACATACAACACAATGATAAGTCATGCATACCAAGCATCATACACAACATGAGAGAAAAGTCACTACCTTGGTCCTTCCGTTCATGCTCTGAAACTGGTCTCTCCTGAGTAGGGCAAACATCAAATCCTATAATTCATAATTAGGGACGAAGCGTTATTCTCTATTCCAATACTTAATGACTTCAATACTTAGATTTGGTTATCATTAATGACCTTTAAGAAGCTATAAATGACTCCAACAATAGCCCTAAAGGGTTGGGAAACGCTGGGTTAAAAAACTACTTTTCGAAACTACAAGTGCTGAAAAATAGGAGTTGGCTGCGGCCAGCCCACCCTTGGGCCGCGGTCAATATATGGTTCAAAATTTTTGGGCCACGGCTAGAATTAGGTTTGAAACATTTGGGCCGCGGCCAAGAATTGTCCTCATTGTTGGCTATTTTCAACCGACCATAACTCTTAACACAGAACTCAGAATTGACCAAACTTTTTATCAATGGAAAGCTTGAAATGTAGAATACAAAACTGGAAAGTTTCACAGTATTCTAAAACCATTTGCTATTTTAAATTACCAAGAAAATCTGACTACTTAAACAACAATTTCACACTTAACATTTCCAGAACTTCCAGTTTTGTAACCTATGTCTCCAATGGTTCCAAATTCCAATCCAAAACTTATTCTCTTACAAAATTTCACAATGAAGCCAATGGAGACACCAAAATGACCAATTTCATATTGCTTTCACAAGATATAGCATGGGCAACAACACAATGCAATTTTCCAAAAACTTCAATTTTCACAATTCAATTCCAAATCAATCTTATCTATCCAAAATACATTCCAAGGCACCAAATCCATGACGACAACAACTCAAACACACCATGACCCTTATTTTCAAAAAATAGGGCTAAATTCCCAGAAATTCCAACCTCAACCAAATAACACAAAACCTATATAGACAGGTTTGTCTTACTCACCTCTACAACTTTTCCAAAGGAGTTTTTTGGTTCTCTAAACTCCAAAATTCCTTGAGTGCTCAAACACCACCAAATGCGAAAAATATAAAACCATGAAATCGAAGCTCTCAGCACAAGGAACAAGATTGTAGAATAGAGTTTTGGCATTAGAGGTTATTAACTTACCTTAAAGTCAAGCTTTTCTTCCTCCTTCTCAAGCTTCCATGGCTGCTCGCACAAGAGAGAGGAAATGAGAGAGAAGAGAGCTTGAAGATGGAGAAAGGATGGTGCTTCTCTTCCCCATACCATTTCAGCCGAAACCAATGAGGAGAGAGGGAGGGAAAATAGTTTTTAATTCCAATTTTGACTTTTCCAACCACTTTCCCATCATCTCACCTGACACATGTCAAACCCTCATTGGTTCTCATAAAGTAAGTAACTAATTAGTTACTCTAATCACTTCATTAGCCATTTAGTCACACATCTCATTTTTTCTTAGTTAGCAATTAATTTCTTCATTAATCACTGACTAATAGCCATTCTTTCAATTTTTCCCCTAATCATGGAAATTTTTACTAAATTGCCACATAATACATTTTTTCTTTTCTTTGTCTATTCCATTCGCCATTCCCCTTATACTTAGCCCAAATAATTATTTGTCACATAATTATGCTAAAATACAGGGTGTTGGGCATTTTCAATAACTGATTCGTCTCTCAAATCAGTTTTGATTTACCAAAATCCTTCACAATAATCATCATTAGCCCTTAATCAAAATTTGGGGCATTACAAATCCCATACTGAAGTTATTGCACTCCATACCGCGGATTGGTTTCTTCTCTTCTCCACAATAGGTAACCTACTGTCTACACATCCGTACTTCGATTTAAGAACTTTCACCCATAAGGCATCTGGTTTAGTAATGAGTCCCCAACATAATTTTATAATGAATGCCTCATTCTGGCTCAAAAGATCCTTTATTCCAAGTCCCCCCCTTTCTTTTGTCTTTCTTAATTTTCTCCCATGCAATGAGGTGTATTTTCTTGCTCCCCTGATGCTGATTCCAAAGGAAGTCTCTGCTTAGCTTCTCTATCTCTTGTAGAATGCCTTTAGAGATGAGGGTAGTTTGCATCTAGTAAGACGGGAGTGATGAAAGAACTGATTTGATTAGGACTGTTTTCCCTGCCATACTCAAAAACTTCCCCTTCCAACTAGAAAGCTTCCTTCGAACTTTTGAGACCAATGGGGCAAAAGTCATCTTCACATCTTGCTTATATAAGAGAGGAACACCCAAGTATTTGTCTAGATCCGCAATGATGTTAATACCAAGGTTCTCTAACCCGGACCGGCCCGGCCGAACCGGCCCGGAAACCGGCGACCCGGGCACTAAACCGGTCCGGTTCGGTGACCCGGTCCGGGTCAACTTTTTTAATTTTTTTTTATTTTTTATTTTTTTTAAAAAAAATTTCCTTTAGAATTTCATACTATAAGCCTAAAATATTCTATTTTTCACCGGTTTGGTACCGGTTTAGCTCCGGTTTGACTCCGGTCTGACCCACTGACCCTTGACCCAGTACCCCGACCGGTTCACTGACCGGTCCGGGTTTAATTACCTTGGTTAATACCCAATGTTTGACCAAGCTTCACCGCCCTATGAAAATTTACATTCCTTGAAACAAACATCTTGGATTTCGTTAAGCTAACTTTATGCCCTGACACCCTGCAGAAGTATATCATTAAGTCTCTAATGCCTCATTGAACAAGACTAAATCATCTGCAAAGAATAGATGAGAAAGTGCAGGACTTGTTTCACTAAGTTTTAATGACTTCCATCTACCTGCTTCCACCTCATTGTTTATCAACTGACTCAGTCTCTCCATACATAGCACAAACAGATAGGGACTCAATGGATCACCTTGCCTCACTTCTCTTGTTGGTTGAAAGGAATCAGATAATGAGTCATTCCATGAAACACTCATTGTAGCCGTTGAGACACATGCCATTATAATTTTTACAAAGTGCTCATTAAGATTCAGACTTTGAAGATTAAATTTCAGAAAGCTCCAATCTAACCTGTCATAAGCTTTCTCCATATCCACCTTGATTGCTACATATCCCAACCTCTTTCTAGTAGATCTCATAGTATGTATAACTTCCTAGGCCAGAATAATATTATCACAGCTTTGCCTTCCCCTGATAAAACTACACTGAGTAGGATGAATTAGATAATCCATCACAGGTTTCAGTTTATTTGCAAGTACTTTACTCATAATCTTAAAACTCACGTTACACAGGGAGATAGGTCGAAAATCCTTTAATGAAGTAGGATTCTCCACCTTTGAAATTAGAATTATATGAGTCTGATTTATATCTTTCACTCTCTCAAGCTCCCTAAAAATTGAAACAATAAGATCACAAATCTTTGGGCCCACCATTTGCCATTGAGACTGGAAAAAATGAGGCTACAAACCATCGGGACCAAGTGCTTTGAAAGCCCCCATCTCAAATGCTGTAATTTTAATTTCTACTTCAGATACTTATTTATGAATATTAGCCAGTTGAGATTCATTCAGAGCTGGAAAGTTCACTGGCCAATTTGACACATTTAGCACCCCTTGTTCTGCTGAATATAGGTCTTTAAAAAAGTGAAGAGCTGATTATTTTAGTTCCTCTTGATCTGTAATCCACTCTCCTTGATCATTTTATAGCATCTCTATTTTATTTTTCTTTCTTCTAATCACAGCAGTTGCATGAAAGTAGCTTGTATTTTTATCCCCATACTTTAGCCATTTACATCTTGACTTCTGGAACTATAGGAGCTCTTCCTGATTAACCACTTTTATATACTCCTTCCATAATTTCGATTCTAATTTAAAAAAAACAACATGTGACCAAGTTCTTCTTGCATGATCCATGCCCTCCAAACGTTTGATTAACTGCAACTTTTTCTTTCGAAGACTACCAATGACATTCCTATTCCACCAAGAAGCCTTTGCCTGAAAATCACAATAACCCCCTGACCAATCCTTTTCATGACAAGCAGACTGAACCAAATTCGAGAAATCCTCTTCTAAACACCACGCAGCTGATTGGGTATTTTGTAACCTTAGTTGGGAAATGACACACCCTGAACATAAAGCCTTTCATTATCTCTAGTATAAATCGGATCATAGGGTGATTACAAAAACCAATCAAGCCTCTCTTTTGTAGCATTATTGGACCATGTGAATTTATCACCTACTATAGGAAGTTCAAGGAAGTCAAAATCCCAAATACAAGATCTGAATGGGGCTAGAGACTTGACTTGAGGAGTCGCCCCCCCATTTTATCTGCTGGATTTAAGTAAGAATTAAAATCTCCCAGGACCAACCAAGCCTCATTAACTAACCGAGCTAATTCCTGAAGAGAAAACCACAAATCCTGTCTATGACTCCATCTAGGATCCCTGTACACAAGAAACACAAAAACATTCCCTATAGCTTTTTTCCGTAAGTCGACACTGAAGAATTTGGGTGGTGGACGAAAGATATTCCACAGAAGTCTCATTGTCATTCCACAATACCCATATTCCTCCAACAAAACCCGTTGCTTCTACTCTTAACCAATTACTGAAACCCATTTTTTAAACCACAGAATCAGCTCTCAAACCACTTATTCTTGTTTCTAATAGACCCATCACAGAAATTCGATGCTTATTAACCACATCTCGAAATATACAAGGGAAAGATTTACCACCATCCCCTCAATAGTTCCATATAGAAATAATCATACTATAAAGTACGTGGAAATAAAAAGCTAGGAGGTATTTACTTATCTGCAGGCTTGCGCCTGAAAGCCATCTGGCTCTTACTCTTAGCTTCTATGAAATTTTTGCTTGGTTGACCTTCATCTTTCGACCCTCCAACTTGATTCTTCGGTACTTGTTTTGGCAGTAGTAGCTGCTCAAGAACAGTTATTTTGATATCTCTTCCTTTATTTGCTTCCTCCGAACTCGTCACATGAACCAGCGGGAGAGGTTCCAGCTCGACTGCGTCGCTTAGTTCGGTGGCAATGATAGCCTGATTCTCCATCTCAATAATGTTTGACTTGGATGTGCTCGTTGAACCCATTACCACCTGGTAGACCCTATTGCCCACTAATTTGCTTTGGGATTTCTTCTCTGGGCCCATAATAATTGAGTCATCCCCACTTGCTACCTACTCTTGTTTTTGGACCTTTCTTTCTAAAGTATGTTGGGGAGGCTAAATGTTTCCTTTCCCTTTAATTACAAAGACACTTTTCAAAGACTGGGCCCCCTTAGCTTTTAACTTGCTTTTTGAAATAAAACCATGCTCCTTCCTTCTTTGCCTATCTTCCTTATCTTCATATCCTACCAAAGTTCTCCCTGTCCCATCCACCAAACTGCCTTTCGCCACTGAAATATCATTTGAAATTCCCTCTCGCTCTTTATCTTCATCCCACTCAGAGATTTCTTCAAATCTAGACTCTTGAGGTCTCACACCCATATTTTTCCCTGACTTCGTACCATACTCTATACCTGACACGCCGCCACTACTACCTTCTCTTCTTGAGAATCACGATTTTTTCTGCCCTCCAACAAACATCCAAGGTCCAAACTCTTGGCCCTCCTTCGGTAGAGACTGTTCCGACGACAAACTAGGTGATGACTTCTCCGATTCAGGTCGGATCTGCTGATCATTCGACATCACCGCATCCTTTTCCCTCCAGGGACAAGCTTCCCTTTTATGTCCATACCTTGCACATGAGAAACAGATCAAAAAATTGACATCGTTGAAGAGGACAAAATATACACATATAAATTTAGAAATACTACTAAATTAGCCCTTATAAAACCTCCTACATTCTCTCCCACCTTGTATTTTTAAAAATAATATTTTATTTTATTTGTGTCATTTGAGCTTAGGCAACTAGTTCTTATAACTTATAAAATATGGATTAGGTTTAATTTTTGTTTTGTGTGAAGAGAGTGTTTTTAAACCAAAATTTTAGTAAAGGGAGTTTAATCAATACTAATGCTTATAATATAAATTAGGCAACATGGGAAAAAAGATAAAAAAAGAACTTTAAAATTGTAAAATCCTAAATCAGGTTTGTTACTAAGAGTTAATAAGGGAATGATGAAACTTGATAATCAATTAACAATTTATTTTTTGGGAAATACCTTATTTAAAATTTTATAATTTCAAAATTCTTTTTCTACATTTTTCCCAAAAAAACTTAATGTTATTTTAAAATTTTGGGTAAATATAACTTTTGATTCCTGAAGTTTAACTTGATTTTGGTTTTGGTCCCTAAAATTTACTCCGTTTATCACCATTAGTTCCTCAAGTTTGAAAAGGACTTGGTGGCGCCTTTGACAGAGTTAATTAGTCCGATGTGGCACTAACGCCGTTAAAATAGCTTAGGGTTAATATAACTTTTGATCTCTAAGATTTGATCCGATTTTGGTTTTGGTCCCTCAAGTTTGAAAAGGACTTGATGGTGCCTTTAACAACATTAATTCATCCGATGTGGCGCCAACACCATTAATGCCCTGTTTGGTACGGTGGAATTGAAGGTATGGAATTAGAATTGGAATTCAATTTCATGAGTTGTGCATGTTTGGTACAAAGAAATGCTCATGGAATTTAATTCCACATGGAAGTCAAATGGGGCCAATTCCATCAAACTCAATTCCACCCAAATAGTTAAGATTTGTAATTCCATGTCTTCAATTCCAACCTTGCCCTTTCTGTGATGAGACCCAGGTTCAGGAACCCGGACCGAACCGGCCGGCAAACCGGTCCGGGTTCCAATTTAAAAAAAAATTATATTTTTCCTTTAGAATTTCATATTATAAGCCTAAAATTTTTAAAGAAGAGGGATTTTTTATTTTTTAATTATAAAGGCATTTTAGTCTTTTTACATATAAATTAGGACTCATTTCCATGACATACCAAATATTTGAAAAAAATGAAATGGTATAGGTGTTCGGGAGGAGAAGGTTTTGGGTTTCTCTTAATGATGTTTTTTTGGGGGGGGGGGAATTTGAAGGACATTTTGGTCTTTTTACCTAAAAATCATATCTCATTTCCATGACATACCAAACATACTTTTACACCTCATTTCAATTTCCATATTCATATCCATTTCCATTTCCATCAAGATTAATTCCATCGTACCAAACGGGCCCTAAAATAACTTATATGTCATGCCTTTTAGGACAACTGATATGACAAATATACTATAATATATTATATTATGCTTGAAAAAAAAGGGGGGGAAAGGCATCAAAACGAAACGCACGAGCCAAAAATAACTTATATGTCGTGCCTTTTAGGCTCGTGTGTTTAGTTTTGATGCTCTTTTTTCCTTTTTTTAAGCACAATATAATGTATTATAGTATATTTGTCATATCAGCTGTCGGACGAATTAACGGTGTTAGTGCTGTATCGGACGAATTAATGTAGTCAAAGGCCCCACCAAGCAAGGTAATTAAACCTGGATCGGTCACTGAACCAGTCGGGGTACTGAGTCAATGCGTCGGATCGGAGTCAAATCGGAGCTAAATTGAGACTAAATCGGTGAGAAAGTGAAGATTTCAGGATTATTAATATGAAATTATAAAGTAAATAAAAAAATTGATTTTAAAAAAAAGCTGAAATGGGTTGAGTTTTGGACTGGATCGGTTTACCAGCCAGTTCATCGGTTTCCAGGTCAAACCGGCCGGTCTGGTCCGGGTTTCATAACCTGGCCACCAAGTCTTTTTCAAACTTGAGGGATCAATAATTATAAACGGAGTAAACTTGAGGGACTAAAACCAAAATCGGATCAAACTTCGGGGACCAAAAGTTGTATTAACCCTAATCTATTTTAATGGCATTAGCACCACGTCGGATAAATTAATGCTGTCAAAAGTGCCACCAAGTCCTTTTCAAATTTAAGAGACTAACGGTAATAAACGAAGTTAACTTGAGGGACCAAAATCACCGATTTCAAATTTAAGGGACTAAAATAAAAATTGGGTTAAACTTTAAGGACTAAAAATTATATTTACCCTAAAATTTTGATTATAGGAGAGTTTGTTAAGGGTAACAAGCATTGACTCCCCCGCGCGATGCGCGGGATGCATGTAATTTTTAAATTGTTAAAAAAACAACCACACGTAAGAGACCGTCATGAAAAACACCCTTTGTTCAGGAGCACAAAAATTTACTATATTAAGAACAAAAATTTTCTTCTGCAGTAATTAAATGAATAATTTTAATATCAACCTAACCAAATAATAATTCCAAATGGTTAATCCATATTTTAAAAGCTACTACTACACCGTATATTTTATGCTTCATGGTAAATAAGAATAAGTCGATCATTTGTACAAATCTTGAATCCTTCTGATTTTATTGTCTACGTTGGGTTATTTTTATATAAGAACACTAAATCACTTATATATACAGCAAACTCTCACTCATGGCAATAAAAAGTCTGGATCATTTTTTACAGAAATAGAAAAGGCCATGAGTTGTTACAATATATACTTATAACATCCTTGAATATCTTCAATTGCTTTGCAAGTAAATAACTGAAAATCAGACAGAGCACTATTTCAAAACAGTTACTATACACTCCTATTTTTCATAAAACTCAGCTGAAAAAAACACATTCACACAACATAAAGTGGCCTTTATTTCATAAATTCAAATTAACTCTGTTTGATTGAGTTCACATAGGCCTAATGACCTCAACCTGATCAATAGATAAAAAATGCAAATAATCAGAACCTGCTTTTAGTGATACTATCAAGGAACGAAAAACCGGACCGGTCAATGAACCGGTCACGGCACAGGTTCAAGGGTTAATGGGTCAACCGGGGTCGGACCGGTGGTCAAACCGGTCATATTAAAATATTATAATTTAATTGACAATAACAAAATAATCAACATTCATAAGTCATAACAACAACAATTTATTTATACATCACACGTACAGAGACATTCACATTACAACAACAATTTTTTTATACATCTTCAAAGCACAGATAGAAATCCGATGACCCTAAAATCGCAGCTCATCGGATTCAGAACAGTGACAAACTGACAACAGACGTAAGGCCAACAAGAAATTAATCAAAATTCAAAAGTCAAAATTAAAAAAAAAAAATACCCAACCAGGTAGCAGGTCGCAGGTCGCAGTTCGCATGTCGCCGAATTTCGTTCAGATCAACCGAAGGTCGAAGGTCGCCATCCGCCGCATGTTTCAGACCGAGAAGGATGAATCGACGAAGGTCCAGGTTTCGGCTACAAATCACGGAGAACGGATGAAAAATTTGGTTCTGATTCTAAGTTTCAGACCGAGAAGGATGAATCGACGAAGGATTATGATTTTTGAGAATTTCAGATTCTCACTCTCTCATTCTCGGTTCGCGTCTGGCAGTGGACTGGAGACGAAGAAGCAGATCTGCAGATGCACCCCCAATTCGATTAGGGCAAAAACGTCGGGTCGGGTCGCGCATGTCTACCGGCTCCAGATTGACCCAGAAACGGCGACGTTTTGGCAGTTAAAAAAAAAAATTTCCAGCCCGGCCAACCCGCTCCGCCCGCCGGTTTCGCCGGTTCTCCCCGGTTCGACCGGCTCCTCACCGGTTTGAGCCCTCCCCCCTCTCCAGCAGCGGACCGGACCGGCCTGGAGACCGGTTCACCGGTTTTCCGGTCTGACCGCCCGGTCCGGTCCGGTTTTTTCCTCCTTGGATACTATGAGGTAGAGAACTTTTATTCGTCTGATGTTTGAACTACTGCACATTTGACCCTCATTGCTGGTTGATTGAACTGACTGTTGACAAGAAATCTCTAAAAACCTGCAATCGTGTCACAACAGCAAATTAGTGACCAGGTAATATACCAAAAAAAAGTCCAACCTCCCAAGACCCAAAAGCTAAAACATGATCATCTGGAGAGCCTCCAAGATAAACCAAAGGCACATGACATGATTATCTAGTACAAAGATATTTCAAACCATATAGGCCAATTAACAAAACAACCTAACAGACTGATAAATGACACACTTCCCTCCGGTTAACATGTTCTTAGACTGGTATCATATCTCCCGACAAAATGTGGCAGATCTCCCAATAAAATATCATATCCAATAGGTTCTTCACCAGTGATTCCCTAAAAAATTCAGTGGTTAATGTGGGTTTTACGTATACACTTTTAGTCATTAACCAACATGGAAAAAGGTTGTGCAAAAGAGAAACCACCAACTTCAACATCAAAAGATGTCATATCACATAAGATATTGTAAAAAATTATACAACATACAACAGACAATACCAGATCCTGAATCAGCCATATCTACACCATCAGAATATAGACACATTGATAAGTTCCAAACCACCAGCAAGAAGAGGAACATAAAGTTTACACATCCGCTAAGTGACTTTTCCTAAATAAGAAAAATTTGCAAAGATAGACCTTGTTGAGCTGCAAATCATCTACAACTCTTGAAATAGAATATTGGAGCGTAAGAAATTAAACAAAGTAACCAATCAAACCTATATTTCACCATCACTTTCCCACACTGTAGTAGTCTTCTCTTACAAGGCAAAGTGGATTGGTAAGTGTCTCTACGCAAGTTCACCATCCAAAAACACAAGCCCAATCCAATTGAGCCCCACAAAATTACAGAACACCTGGAAAAATGTCATCACACAGCTGGCTCAGATATCCTTAAATTTATGAACTGGGTAATACAAAGTTTATCTGACAAGAACATAAGAAATCTAATGGTTAAATAACTGCAAATATCGGAGGCAAGTGACTCTTGCCGTCAAACCTGTCATGTGAGAAAAACTATTCACAATTACACATGACTATAAAGAAAAATTACATAAATCTCATACAGATATGAACCTCAAATATTTTATGCAAGTAAACCTCATGCCCATAATAGAAATCCAATTTTGGCGGAAGTAAAGCTTTTATTCTTGCTAGACATTGTGCATCTGGCATATTAATCAGCTATAAATCATATTTAAGGAATCAGCATAATGATCAAACTAAACTGGAAATTAGTTTCTACAAAGTAAGAAACACATAATCTTTAACAAAAAGGGGCTGGAACTTGCTGAATATGTGGAAATATACCAATATAGAAATTATAGATATGAATGAAGTAAACTTATATGCTTCATTTCATACATGTTAATATGCTTACAAAGATATAAACATGGATGGATTGCAATACATCCATCAAAAAGTCTCAAAATTGTTTCAAAATGGCCATATAAGACAACCTAAAAAAGTCAAGATCAATGTTACAGAACCAACACAACTAAAACAACTGCGTTAAAAACAAAAAATGACCTATCTTGACCAGTTCTTCAGTATCTACCATCAACCCCTTCTTGCCCTTGCAAGCAACCTTTTCCTCATCGGCATAATGTCATTAAAGTGGGGTCCAATAGACCCTTGTTGCTGATGTGTAGTTGACCAAGGAAATCTCAGCTACAATGTGGGTAGAAACAACAACAAAGATCATTAAGGCATACAAACAAAAGACAACAACATAAAATCTCAACCAGAGAAAGTGACACATAAGTTAATGAATAACCGATCATGCCAAACCACTATATAATATAATTGTAATGAATAACCGATTAAAAGTTAGTTGTTCATTATAATTATGTCACTAATATTTTAAGAGTTTGGCCTTCACAATAATCAAGAAATTTCCATGCCTGAATCTGTAAAAGTAAAAAAGATCAGAACCATTCCCACTATTTTTTACGAGATTAGTTTTATAGAACTCTGTAATTTTTAAAAAGAAAAGATATCTTGAATTCTCAAGCACATGTACAATAATTCAATAGCCAAAGATACTCAAGGAAGAAGACTTTTTTTTTTTTGGGTGTAATTTTTTCAACTTTCTATAGACAGCAATAGAAATCTTTCTGCACTCACATATAATATACACTAGATTGCATGCAACACAGTCATATGCAACTCCTATTTAGTGTGATTACTTCACCATGCGGAGGACTTCATGGTCTTATTTGTTTATATCTTTACAATTTCCTTCAAAAAATAATAGGTATTGCAAGAATTGGAAGGATATACCAAATAACATCCATTAAGAAACAAAGCATGAATAATTTAAACCGTTGGGCATAGGGCTAAAATTCAAAACTGTAGGGCAGAGCAGAGAAGATACAAAATCTAAATACAATAACCTAGTGGAAAGCAAAATAACTTGAGACTTCCAATCTTATGATGAACCACAATTTTTGTAAAACATTCAGAAAGCAAAAAATCATTATTGAAATTTCCCCCAAAAAAAATAATATTACCGAAAAAGTAGAAGCCGATCAGGAAAGGAGGAGAGAAGAGAACCTGGTTTCTGATCCAAATAGGCGGAGGAGAGGAGATTCCGACACACCTACAGCGTCAGACTGGGACTTGTGCTCACACAGATGATGGAGCCATCGACGGATTTTATCATGTTCTTGCATTCCTCCACAAAGCGATTCAACACTTGGTGGTACTCAGAGGCGGAGATGCATAAATCGGAGAGAGAGAAGTGTGAAGGGAGGCAATGATGCAGAAATCGATGAGAGAGAAGTGTGAAGGGATGCATGGTATCCAGAAGAAAGAAGAAGGACAGTTTTCAAAATTGGAGAAAAGGAAAGATAAAGGATAGATGAGGAAATTTTGAAATTTAAACTCAAGCACATGATGTTCCAAGCGGATGGCTGGAAGCTAAATATAAGCTGGCACTGTTCATATGAACAGTGATTTTAGAGAGAAGCCACAATAAAACATAACTTGGCCGGCTACTATAACATACAGATTTAATATATTAAGGGATTTAATATCACGCTCACGTTACAATCCATGGCTGCAAGGCGAACCGACATGGAGGACGAAGAAATCGGAAAAGCTGCAATGTGGCAATCGAGCACTAACGCTTACGCTCAAGCGCAGGCTCGCCGGAAGGGCTTCGGAGTGAAGTTGTGGCTCGTCGTGCCGGAGGCTGGGCATTCGCATCTCGAGGAGGTTGATAAGCACTCCATCATGAGGCGTACCGGCTTACCGGCGCGTGATCTGCGTGCTCTCGATCCGATATTGTCGTATCCATCCTCCATTCTTGGACGCGAGAGAGCCATCGTCATCAATTTGGAGCACATTAAAACTGTGATTACGGCGAAGGAGGTCCTTTTGATCAATAATCGCTCTGATTCATTGTTTGCTCAATTTGTTCAAGATCTTCAGACTCGCGTTTCTACTTACAATGGAGCGCCTCCTCAAGTAATTCTAACCTCCTCAAGTAATTCCAAGTCCTTTCTTTCAATTTTCATCCTCCGTGGAGAAACTTTGATTTTAGTCATAAATTTATATTCATTTCCAGGGATCAAAGAATGTTTCTGTCAATATGATTATACCTCATCACAGAAAATGCTGGAAATCGAACACCGCTGTTCGATGATCTGAAATTATGCTAGTATAGAATCGTTTAGATAAGCCTGTGTTCTTTCAACTACCAAAAAAGAAAATCAAAACCCAGGAGTTGAAAAAATATTATGTTTATCGTTTATGGTCTTTTCTATCTCAAAAGCAGTTCTAAATTTATAAAATTCTGCATTTCGAACAGGTTTAATTTAAACTTTAGTCCCCTGTATTGTACGTCAAACCACTTATGGTATTGTAAATACCATTTTTTTACCATCCATTACAACTGATTAATTATAATACTAGTGAGAATTTATGAATTCTGAACTGCATTGTGCAGATGAGTGAAGAAAAGGACACTGAATTCGCAGCCAATCATCTGCCTCCTTCCTTGCGCAGTCGTTACCATTCCCAAAAGAATTCAATTAAAGGAACGTCTGAGAGTATTAATATTTTTTCAGATACGTCAAACATTGATGTTAAAGAGGATAGTCATAAGAGTTCAGATGATGGGCCTGTGGCTGTAGCTCCTAAGCAGTTGCCTTTCGAATTTAGAGCACTTGAAGCTTGTCTTGAATCTGCCAGCAGGTGCCTCGAGTCTGAGGTGTGTATTATAATTATTTCCTCATTTGGCACTTGCATATCTCAAATGATGGGCTAGGATTTGGAACTTTGTAATTTCGAATTTGTTTATTTATTTTTCTGTGGTAAGTGAGATGCTCATCTCTCCCTTTGCCTGAAACTTAAAATCTTTGAAGTTCAGTACTTCAGTCATAACTGTGGAGACAATGCTCTACAAAATTACATTTGTATTTGCATCCTTATTGTTTGTTATTCTGCTTCCCTTTCCCAGTTGCCTTTTGGCTTTATATAATGTACTGTACTGTATATAATAAGCTCCTAACCTGGTTCTGTACTTCTTCGACCTGTATCAGACTCGTAAATTGGAAGAAGAGGCTTACCCAGCTCTAGGTGAATTGACTTCTCAAATTAGCACACTCAATCTTGAACGCGTGAGACAGATCAAGAGTCGTCTGGTTACCCTTTCCGGTCGTGTGCAGAAGGTAAATAATCATGCACTCTCAGACAAGTCTTAATTATCACATCTAGATTTTGACTCGGTAACAAATATTAACCATTTATATATTGGAGCATTGTGGATATATATGTGGCCTTCTCCCTGTCACTTGTTCTGGTTCATGTCTTGATAAAGTTTCTTGGGCTTCCATTATACCCCGCTAATCCTTAATCCTTAACGTATGACTTAGTTGAGGAGTTGACTTTAGTCTTAAATATAAGACATATTTTCTATCTTTGTCGATCTTTTTTCTAATGTACAGCTCCTTTAACAACAATGAAGTAAGAGAGAGATGGATGAAAGTAAGGAAGATGGGTAGAGTGTTTTAGGAAAAACATGTTATATTAACTAATTTCATTGATCTAATTAAATTAGGTAAATAAGTTTTACTATAAGAGGGAGTATATACCGTTGTTCATTTCTTCTCTCATCTTGGATTTTGCAGGTACGAGACGAACTCGAGCATTTGCTAGACCATGATGATGACATGGCTGAAATGTACTTGACTCGAAAGCTTGCTTCTCGCTCCCTAGATCAATCATCGACAACAGAAGTTTCTTCAGTTGAAGATGACCATAGGTGCAAACTAATAGCCAGAGATAATTTTTTTTCCTGGTTTTTCCAATTTAGAAAACAACCTATTCCATCAGAAAATACCCCCAAGTATTATTCTGAGAAAGTGATAGAAAAGTACCATTTGAATTACAAATCCCAAAACATCTACTAAATTAGCAAAACAACAAATAGGTGATCTGGTATAAATATGAAATTTTGAAGTTTGGGTATTAACAACTTGAGTATAGGTAATAACAACTTAAGAATAGCAATTAGCAACTTGAGTATAAAAGTTTCTTCAGTTGAAGATGACCATAGGTGCAAACTAATAGCCAGAGATAATTTTTTTTCCTGGTTTTTCCAATTTAGAAAACAACCTATTCCATCAGAAAATACCCCCAAGTATTATTCTGAGAAAGTCATAGAAAAGTACCATTTGAATTACAAATCCCAAAACATCTACTAAATTAGCAAAACAACAAATAGGTGATCTGGTATAAATATGAAATTTTAAAGTTTGGGTATTAACAACTTGAGTATAGGTAATAACAACTTAAGAATAGCAATTAGCAACTTGAGTATACACAGTGACAATTTGAGGGAGCTCAAATTGCCAATCTGTATACCAAAGTTGCTAATTCATATACTCAAAAGTTGTCAACACCTAAACTTCAAAATCCTAGATTCCTACCAAATTATCTATTTATCTTTTTGCTAATATAGTAGACATTTTTGGATTTTTGTAATTCAAATAGCATTTTTCTAGCATTTTTCCTACTCCTCCAGTCCTCAATATAAAATATATTTAAAAAGTTGATCTTAGTCCTAAATATAAAACATGATTTCAATATTTGTTAATGTTTTCTTAATTTATTCCTATTGATGTTCTCTCAACCATAATCCAGGAGGAAAGAAAATGAGAAAATTAAGGAAGATGATTAAGGTGTTTTAAAAAATACATATTCTATTAACTAACTTAACCAACTTCCTTAATTTAATCAAATTAGATAAATATCTCTTATAACAAAGACGACTCTCCTACATATAAAACTTTTGAAGCATAATAAATAACTTTTGACTAAAATTTTGTTCTGGCTGCAGAGCTGAAGATTCCAATTCAGAACACACAGACATTTCTACTGCTGCTAAGCCCGACGTTGTAGAATTGGAGATGCTCTTAGAAGCATATTTTGTACAGATAGATGGCACATTGCAAAAACTATCCGATGTACGTATCTCTGAAACTCTCTCCTTCCTATCTCACTTCAATTCTCAGAATTATTCTAATATATATATATATGTATGTATATATAATCTGGCACTGGATTATAGTTGAGTGAGTACGCGGACGACACAGAGGACCGCATCAACATAATGTTGGATGATAAGCAGAATCAGCTGCCGCAGGTAACAGTAATACTCAATACAGCAAACATGATATTAAACGCCGGCATTGCGGTGGTGGGTTTGTTCGGGATGAATATTCATATCAGTTTGTTTGAAAATGGAACAAGTAGACAATTCTGGGAAACAGCGTTGGGGACGCTTGGAGGCTGTATTGGATTTTATGTTATTGCTGTTGGATGGGGCAAGAAAAGATATTTGTTGCCTTCTTAGAGTGACATGGTTTTGCCAATTGGAGGTAATTTGTATTTTGCAAGTGATTGCCCATTGAGCATTCATCATTTAAAAAGAAAAAGCCTATCAACAAAGAAATGCAACACTCTTCTCACAAAATTTGTATGCTTGACAAATTCAATCATGTTCTAGATTATTAACCATTTTAACACTTGAATGAAACTCCAGTGAATAATTTAAGATGCTTATGACATGCTTGGTTTTTGAAATCGGAGGGAATGTAATGGAATGATGATTACATGAGTTTGTTTGATTTGTTATTAAGGAAAGATAATGAATATACATAAAAGTGTTTTGATGAATTACATCAAATATGAGAATATATGGGAATAATATAGTAAGAGACAAAATTACCCCATTCTACACATATGTATAATGTACATCTTGGATTTATGATAGTTTTTTCATTTTGTGCAGTTTACGCGTTAAATTTATAGTAATTTATTAATATTTAATGTTGGAAATATTATACAGTATATAGGTTGGGTTCATAGTAATTTTTTAATATTTGATGTTGGGAATTTTATTTAATGGGATATTTAATATTTTTTAACGGTGGAATATGAATTTTTTAAAATTTTTAATGGGAGATTTTTTAAAAAAAATTTCTATATTATTATATTAATTAATTTTTTAATATTTAATGGTGGTAATTATTTAATATTTAACAGTGTTTATGGATGGACATTTTGGTCAATTTAAAAAATTATAATGGCAATAATGTCTTTTTCACTTGATTACAGGTTATCTGCATTATCATTAATTAATCCTATCAGTGTAATCCTAATTATATCAAATGATGTAATAACGATTACAAAATGTAATCCTTTTTATATTACATAAATCCAATCAAACGTCGCAACTGGTCTATTGCATAGGATATCCAATAGAATCGAACTAGACCGGCTATTAGTGTTCCTTAGAAAATAGTTTTGAGCAAAGATATCCTATGAATAAAAAATGTTTGTACAATAACATAATAAATAATAGGGTTAATGGGCAAAAATATTCATAAATTTTTTTTAAAAGTGTATCCACCACAATAAACTTTTTTTGGATGCAAAAGTAATTGTAAACTTTCAAAAAGGGGCAAAAGTGATATTTCCATTCAAACTAACTAACAGCCGTTAATTTTAATGCAAAAGTACCAAAACAAACCTATCTAAAAAAAGGTTATGATGGTGGATGCACTTTTAAAAAAAGTTTATAGGTATTTTGGCCCTTAACCTTTTTTTTAGATAGGGGTATTTTGGTACTTTTACTCTGGAGTTAACAGCCATTAGTTAGTTTTAACAGAAGTGCAACTTTTGCCCTCCTTTTAAAAGTTCATAGTTACTTCTGCATCAAAAAAAATTTATGGTAGTGAATACACTTTTGAAAAAAATTTATTAGTATTTTTATCCCTTAACCCTAGGTAATATTATTAAACTTTTTTATCTAGACGGACCCAGCACCACTATTTGTAGGATTTCGTCCCTCTTTTTTTCTAATACGCAATTGCACTGTTTTTTAAATTATTCATGACCCAGCAAACGGGTTTGAAGGCGTGTTTGGGATCACGATTTCTTAAAAAATAAGTCTTTATTATGTAAGTTGAGATAAAACTCCTCTCACATACTTACCTCATATATTGTGAATCACGATTTATAAGTACTTATTACCCAAAAATAAACTATTCCAAACGAACACTAAGTCATTTTCTTGGTATTAAAAATATCCCCAGCTTATGTTTTCAATAATAAAGTGCTCGGCCAAAAATAATAATAATAAAATAAATGTGTCATATCAATCCATTACTCAGAATTATACAAATATCTTCAAGACAAAACAAAATTATATAAATATCAAAATGAATATATAATCAAATCTTCATACTAAGCCGCACCATTTAAAATATTTAGTCAATAAATTATAATTATAAATATAAGAATTATAACTCCAAGACAAAACTTGATTTAACTTTTGATGTATCAAAAATATATTAAATTTTTAAATTTTCATTTCATTTCCACCCCTTAATTTTCTGTCAAAAGCGTTCCTGATTATGGCATTTTTTTTTTTATCAGGAGTACAATTAAAAGATTCTTTCATAATCCTTTTTCTTCTTTTCTTTTTAAAACCTCATTTCCATCATTAGATCAAAATATAGAGGGTTCAGTTCTAATATTTTTTAAAACTATGATTTTAGTATTTTATAAATTTATTGTTTTATTAATTTTGTTTGTATTATAGTTATGAATTATGTAAATTATGTTTTGACCATTTAAGTGTACTTATTTATGTTTAAAATAATAATTTTACAATATATTAAATATGAACAATTTATTTTTTAAATATAAGATTCTGAAAAGAAAAGGAGAAAAAAGATTATGAGAGAAGTCAAACTCATGTCAACATGTATGTCACATGGTCATGTTAAAAGAAAGGTGTCTCTATTAATCCTTCTCTCCATTTTCTTTTCACTTAATGTCTCAACTATTAATCATGATTTAATTAGTGAGATTTAGGGTGTGTTTGGTTTGAAGGGAGGGTAGGGGAGGGAGGGGAGGGGAGGAAGGTAAAATTACAATATTGGACAAAATATCCAAAACTTACCCTCTTAATTTTTTAAATTTTGGTTTCCAGCCCAAATTTTACCCTCTCATTCCTTTTAAATTTTGGGTTCCCGTCTAAAATTTAAATACCTTCAATCCAAAAAGGTAATTTAACCCCCTCTCCTCCCTTCAAACCAAACACACTTTTAATATTATGTATTAAATAATATTATAATATTAAATATAATAAAAATCTATAATTATAATATTATTACATTGTAATAAATTTTACGTATTAAAATATGATCTAATAATTAAGATATTAAATAGAAGGAAGATTGAGAGTGAATTCAGTGGAGAGAGACTTTTTTTTTGCCTTCAGTGCACCACGATTGTAATGACCGGAACATCACAACCCCCGTTTATTCATAAAAAATTCTGGACCACCAACTTATCCTCACGAAGCGACAGGATCTAACTCGTGGCTACGAATAACGGTCGTTGCAGCTCTCAGTAGTCACGAAGAAGACAAATCCCCACACTTCTCACTTCTACTTCTTCAACTCTGCAATGCGTCTCGGTGAGACTCTGGTTGTCTGAGCTTCTTACATGAGCTCATGATCACTTACAGAGCGTCAGGCACCAATCTTGGAGCTCAATGCCCTCCATGGTTACGGTCGAAAGCAAATCCACGATTTCTGAGAAGCTCTTTCACAGGAAAATCTTCTCAGATTAAGAAGGGTTTTTTGTTTTCCTCGATTAAAAGGTTCCGGTGGAAACCTAGAAGCGACTTCTCTGTCAACAACAGTCACTGTAACAGAAACCCTGGGAAGGAAGGCAATGTTGGGCAAGAAGATGAGGGTGAGGGTGACCGCGAGCGTGAGGTGCATTGTGAGGTCGAAGTGATATCTTGGAGGGAACGGAGTGTTAAAGCAGAAATTTCTATCGATGCAGATATCGAATCAGTTTGGAATGCTCTTACAGATTATGAGCATCTAGCTGATTTCATCCCAAATCTTGTCTGGAGGTATTGAAGATGAAAAATTGTAACTCCTGTGTATTGTGTAGTACTATGTCAGTGGATTATTATTTCGTTGGTTATAATTCATGTTTTTTTTATGGGTTAGTGGGCGAATTCCTTGCCCTTTTCCAGGAAGAATATGGTTAGAGCAAAGGGGCTTCCAAAGAGCAATGTATTGGCATATAGAAGCTCGCGTTGTATTGGACCTTCAAGAATTCATCAATTCAGTAGGCTTCTACTCAGTACTAACAATTAATTATTTACTTATGAAGCCTAATATAGTAGTGGACCAGTGGTTACTTAAGCCACTCTAACTATTTCTTTCAATGTTTCTTGGGTTTCATGGTTAGATAGGGGATAAGGATAGAATATCTACGTGAAAGAAACTTCTAATATCACATATACTTTTCTTGTTATGCTTCAGGCATGTGATCGAGAACTTCACTTTTCCATGGTTGATGGAGACTTTAAGAAGTTTGATGGCAAATGGTCCTTAAAATCTGGGATAAGGTAGAATCTACTTCTAAAATCCAGTACTCAAAGAAACAGGCTTGCCTCAATCATGAGATAAAATTTTCTAATTATCATTTCTAAACTCGTTGGACATGGCAAGATTGCCTTGATCAAAAGGGGTTTGTGATTTGTGAGTGTGGTTTGTCAATCTAATGAAGCTCATATGGAAAGGTCAAATGAAGCTCTAGTCATTGGCAAGGCTTTTCCTTCAGGGTTTTATCAGGAGACCTTTGTGAGAAATACTGAATATTGCCATCTATTGATTTCTTGTGTGATAGAAGGACTTTCAAATATAAAAGGGCAGCCCAGTGCATAAGGCTCCTACCAGGTGGGGTCTGGGGAGGGATAGATGTATGCAGCCTTACCTCCATAACTGGAGAAGCTGTTTCTAGGATTTGAACTCTTGATCTCCAAGTCACACGGCAGCAACCTTACCGCTGCGCCAAGGCTCACCCTCAAGGACATTGAAATATAATTCGAGTATTTCATTGAATGTTTTAGTTGGTACATTTTGCTTTAGTATGGACCAAAATGCAGTGAAGGATTTGTTTTATGGTCAGACCTTGAAGCAGCAGTATTCAGTATTCTGTTTCCGGTGAATTTACAACATGCATATTAAAATGGGGAAGTGGGGATTGAGGAGAATGAGAATGAAAAACAACTTAAATAATTTACATTGTGTAATTATGTGTCTGATAGAACAATGAAGCTTTGCCTTCCTTGCTACCCATACGTTTAGCATCCTACGTCAAGTAGTCACATTCTTTCAGTCATCTCCTCATTTATTGGCTATTATTATTAGCACAGAATTATCAAACAACATTATGGCTTACTTTTCTATTTTCTTATTTTCACTCCAATGTTTCTTGTAGGTCATCAACAACTATTTTGTTCTATGAAGTTAACGTCATTCCAAGATTCAATTTCCCAGCTATTTTCTTGGAAAGGATTATCAGGTCAGATCTTCCTGTCAACCTTCGAGCCTTGGCTTATAGAGTTGAAAGAAACTTGTTGGGAAATCAGAGGTCTTCAATGCCAGAAGATTACTTGAATAAAGATTCTGTGTCTATAAATGGGTCAACTGGAAAAAAGATAAATGGTACTTTTCATGAAAGTGATCAATTGTCTTCTGGAGAGAGCAAAGACGGTATTGCCGGCTCAATTTCTGGCTCCTTCCCTGTAGCTTCCAGTGAAGTCAACAACAACTGGGGTGTGTTTGGAAAAGTTTGCAGACTTGACAAGCCTTGTGTGGTGGATGAAGTTCATCTCCGCAGATTTGATGGACTTTTGGTATAAATTTAAAATTGGCATGAGTGTCATTACTCTGATTATGTGCTTTCCCTTTTGCCTGTCAGTAGTAAAATTATTTTAATGTGAAGGAAAATGGAGGTGTTCATCGCTGTGTTGTTGCAAGTATCACTGTTAAAGCTCCTGTCCGTGAAGTATGGAATATTCTGACTGCCTATGAGAGTCTTCCTGAGTAAGCAATTTATTGGTTTACTTTATTCAAAGTTCACCAAATTCTATTGAAAAGTGTGCAGTGAAATATCTATACATCTGATGTTTAATATTCCTAACTTGATTTTAAATGAAATAACTGTGTAGGATAGTTCCAAATTTAGCAATCAGCAGAGTTTTATCTCGAGACAACAATAAAGTTCGTATTCTTCAGGTATGTGGCAATGTGAATGAAGTTCAGTTGTAGGAGTGAGAACAATAACTGTGCGCGTAGGTTCTAGTTTGTTTATGAGATACCAACCAATTTTTTACCCTTACCATCTATTGCTAATGGAACACTTGATCTATTTGTTCCCTTAGAACAAGGATTGGCACAAGCTTGAACTTGATTCCACTTTTATCTATAAAATGTGCAATTGATGTAACTTTTGGGTTTAATCAATATGCAGGAGGGGTGTAAGGGTCTGCTTTATATGGTGCTTCATGCTCGTGTGGTGCTAGACTTGTGTGAACATCTTGAACAGGAGATAAGTTTTGAACAGGTTGAAGGGGACTTTGACTCATTCCAGGGAAAATGGATTTTTGAGCAACTAGGGAATCATCACACTTTGCTGAAGTACTCCGTGGAGTCAAAAATGCGCAAAGACACGTTCCTTTCTGAAGCAATCATGGAGGAGGTTTGTCAATGAATTTGGCGCATATATAATTTCAAGTCTTTTTTCAGTAATCTGACTAGGTTGTTTCCAATAGTTTAATTAGTCTAGCCCTGGAAAAGATGCTCGCAAACAATGCAGCCCAACGTAAATCAACGTTCTGATAGGAACCGAAAAGAAGCTTGATTATCTAAACATATATTACTTTTAATATGCTATGTTTGACCTATTGAGGAAGTAGGATATATTATTGGGAAAATTACAGTCAAGTCCCAAGCAAGAGAAAAAATGAAAAAATGGTCCCAAGAACTTGTTAATGGCGCCCCTAGTGTTGTTAATGACCCGCTCTTGGAGTTGTCCATGGGACCATTTTTTTATTTTGAGATTTCAAAGGACAATTTTTTCATTTTTTCTCTGGCTTGGGACCTTACTATAATTTTCCCTATATTATTTTGTATGGATCTTTGTTCCTTTTTAAGCCTTCTACCTCTACTAGTATTAGATAAATTCTGAGGTGCAAGCTGTGATTTGAATCCCTGAATTGTTGTTATTGATACATACGTTGCTTATCATTTAAGGTTATTTATGAAGATCTCCCATCGAACTTATGTGCAATAAGAGATTGCATAGAGAACAGCGAGGCATCCAATTCATCAGAAGAGAGTGGGGAGGAAAGCGATTCAGCGTATCAAGTCTCTGAAGCAGATGATGGATATAGTTCAGCTGAGGAAATTTCTAATGATGATGTTGAAAGTTCATCATATCAGCAAAGGCCTAGGGTTCCAGGCTTACAGACGGACATTGAAGTTCTCAAGTCTGAAGTCTTGAAATTTATTTCAGAACATGGGCAGGAGGGATTTATGCCAATGAGGAAGCAGCTGCGTCTGTATGGAAGAGTGGATATTGAGAAGGCTATAACTCGAATGGGTGGTTTCCGGAAGATAGCAACGCTAATGAACCTATCTCTAGCTTACAAACACCGCAAACCAAAGGGTTACTGGGACAATTTTGAAAATTTGCAGGAGGAGGTAGGGTGCAGAATTTCCAGATTTAGTTACCTGATTACCCTTGACTTTTCTTTAACTCATCAGTATATTGAAACCATGGGACATCATTGCAGTTTTTTTTCATGATATTCAATTCTTGTAGTTGTGACATAATTGACACCTCTGATCAGAATGTATACTCCATTTCTTTGTACAGATTAGTCGATTTCAAAGGAACTGGGGAATGGATCCTTCATTTATGCCCAGTAGAAAGACATTTGAGCGTGCAGGTAGGTTCAATATTGATTTTACTGCTTGGCATAACTCTTATTTTGCTTCCTTTCAAGTCTAGAGAAGAAAAGTTCCCTAGCAGATTCAAATCATAGTTATATCAAATTCAAAACTATTACCATTGGTTATATAGGCTTCCTCATTTCTCATTTTAACTGAGAAGACATGGAATTTCTCACAGGTCGATATGATATCGCTCGTGCACTGGAAAAGTGGGGTGGCCTGCGTGAAGTTTCTCGTCTTCTGTCGCTTAAAGTGAGACATCGAAGCCGACAAGGTATACTTGCCAACAAGGACAAGAGAACTGATAATGTAGAATCATCATCTCATGTATATAATGAGAACAAGGCTCCTTCTAAACCATGTATTGCTCAAGACACACACAAGTGGCTTTCAAAGCTAAAACATATGGACATAAACTGGGTAGAGTAAATATATAGCTCAACTGGAACCTCTCTTTTCACATTTTCATGATTCTTCACCTTGTAATTTTCCTCTGTTTTTTTTTTTTTTAATGTTCTGATTTGGTCAGTTTGGGGTTGAAAGTTTAGGGAAGTATTTGCAAATGGTTTGTATCAAAAAGAGTGGCCAGAAAGAAGAGGATGTAATTGCAAATGGTAGCATTTGGTTTCACAGCTGAGGTTTCAACCCCTCTAATGAGTGTTTGAAACTTTGAATGGATCGATTCCAACCTGCAATGTATTTTTGTAATGCAGTTGCAAGTTTAAAAGAATATTAAACATTAAAACTTCATTTTTGAGATTGATTGCTTTTGAAATTTCAAGAGTATTCTTTCTTGCGCTTTGGCTTGCGTGATTGTCAAGACATCATAATAAACATAAGTTCGCAATTTTCCGCTAAAATAATGTTGGTCTCGTTACGGAGTGAACCTATATTGTTTAGACTTGAGAGTTTTAAGCTTTTTGTCAAAAAAAAAAAAAGTTTTAATTTTTGATATATGACTTAGTGTGTTTGAAACAGCGATGATAAAAAATTACTTTTTTTAATTTGATTTTTTGCAATCTTATTTTAAGTAAAAGTCAGATTCTATAATATGATTTATGTTTGGATTGACGGTTGCATAAATGACTTTTGCAAAAGTAAAACTCGTTTGGATTGGTTTCAGCATAAATGACTTTTGTGATAATGGTAAGAGAGAATGGGTGGAAAAATATTTAAAAAATCAAGTAAATATTTTAAAATTATTTTAAAATATTATGTGCCATTGGAAAAATAATTTAGAGTGGGTGGAAATCAATAAATCAGTATTATAAATTTTGGGTGTTCTTTACTACTAAAAGAAAAAATACATTAAAGGTAAAATTTTAGTCAGTTTGCTAAGATTAGCTGACTGGGTAAGGGTTAAAAGCACCAAAAAATATTTTAAAGTAATTTTTGGAGTTGAAAAAGTACATTAAAGGTAAAATTGTAATCAGTTTGATAGCACACTTGGTACAACTAAAAAATATTTTAAAGGGTTAAAAGCACTAAAAAATATTTTAAAGTAATTTTTGGAGCTGAAAAAGTACATTAAGAGTAAAATTGCAATCAGCCTGATAGTACACTGGGTACAACTGAAAAAATATTTTAAGGGGTTAAAAGCACTAAAAAATATTTTAAAGTAATTTTTGGAGCTGAAAAAGTACACTTTTAAGGGTAAAATAGCAATTAGGGAAGAGTAATAGGCAGGTTGGGCAGCCTGTGCCTAAACCCATAGCCCGCTCATTTAATTTTATACGGGTACGGGCTAGCTCACACCCGTACCTCAACCCATATAAACCCGTGTAAACGAGCTAGCATATAAATGGGCGGGCTGACAGGGTTACCCAGAACCCATTTACATTGAACCTATTTAATTTTTTTTTTTGAAACAAAAATACATAAGCATCAATCTATAAATCTAAATCCATGAATTTAAAAGAATATGTCCAGCAATAATCACAATTCATATAAGAAAAACCCAAAGATAAAGAATATGTCTATGAATCTGAAAGGTCCAAAGAGAAAGAACTCAAAATAAATTCTTCATTAAAGGAAAACTTTCTTTGGAATATGCATGTTGCCTTCTGCAATGTCCTGAGCTCCGTTCGACGTTGGAGGTCTACCCAATTAGCGGCCTAGCTTGCTGTCGTCTGATCTAGTGCAGCAACCGCTATTGATGTGCATAGTTTTGTTAGTTGTTGTTCATCCAGTTTTTGCCTTGCTTTGGAAATCGAGATCATAGTTGCGACCTTCGAGATCACAATTGCTCAATCTCATGTCGACGGAGTCAGGTGTGCCGGCCCCTGACGTGGTACTGGTTGGTGACGCCGTGACAATGAGACACTGAGACTGAGACGAGTGACTATTGATGACAGAGAGTTGTGACGGTGAGAGTGTCAGAGTGAGACTGAGTTGGGGACTCCGGGACTGGGAGGGAATGACTGAGTATGAGACTAAGACAATGAGCAATTTTTTTTGGGTCAGAAAGTTGGGGGATGGATAATGACTAATGAGTGCTTATGTTTTGTGTCGGTGAGTGGTGTAGGGAAGGACATATAAGGCTAATAAAAAAAAATTAAATAGGTGGGTACAGGCAGCCCGAAGATGTACCCGTAGCCCGCCCATTTAATTCTTCAATGGGCGGATTGAAACCCACCCCATCATGGGTTCATTTTGGGTGGGCTCAAATGGGCCAAATTAGACTGAGTTATGGGCCGGCTCATGGGTTCTGGGTTTCTTGCACAACCCTACTGATAGCATATTGGGTGCAACTAAAAAAAATATTCTAATGCATATCGCACCAATCAGTAGCAAAAAGCACTAAAATGCAACTTAAATCTTTGGTGCGTTTCATCATGGATATTCTCTAAAAGCCCAATTCTATGATCATTGAACGAAACACTCCATTTTTCAAATACGATAGACAAACACATGAAAACCCACAAATTGCACGAATTGGCCTACAAATCGCACCGTCAAACATGCACTTAATAGAGTTTTAATATTATATCTAGAATTATATGAACATGTGGAGGATACCGAGAGTCTGTGGTAGGTTGAGACTATCTTGTGTAAAAAAAAGTAATAACAAAGAATAAAAGCCTGTATAATATGTTTTGAAAAATAAAAAGATACTAATCTAGTTACTATTTTACGAAGCATTAACAAGTTTTTCATTAAAAAACAATAGCATAAACAAGTTTTTCATTAAAAAACAATAACATAAACAAGTTTCATGTATGCCATTATAGGTCATGGATATCTATTTTCTAATTATCTATTGATTAAATTTATTTCATTAAATCTTTAAAATGAAATGTAACTGGTTGTCTTGTCTTAAACACATTTATCTTAGTAGGAGTAAAATGAAATATAGTGTGTTTAAAGGTTAGATATGCTAAGGACTGTCACAAATAAAACTTTAATATATAGTTATTATGTAATTTATAATTATATTAAATTGTAAATTTATGTGTTTAAAGAACGGCCCAAAAAATTATGTGATTAAATCTTCTTTTGGGGGCGCACAAAAAATTTCTTTTAAATGATAGCATTTTTCCAGGCAATTTTACTTCTCTTGAAAGCTGTTGGAAATATTTTGAAAAAAGAAAAAAGTAAGCTTTAAAATAAGAAAAATTAAATGAAATTCATAAATCTTATTTTTGACAGAGCATAATGGCGTCGTGGGATTCATATAGCCCACCCCAGCTAGTAAGATAAATGTTATTGTTGTTGTTGTAAGAGAGTGGAAAAGGAAAAGAAACCCAAAAGTATTAATAACGCCAGAAAGTAAATTAATAAAATTAGTTATAACCCCAAACAAAACGCAGTCTCGACCGGGAGAATAAGCAGATCCATTTTTTTCTTCGTCGACGAACAAGCACTCCACACTTTGTCGAGCTTGCCATCGGGCGCCGTCCACCATTGTCAGCCGTTCGTGGTTGTGCTCCGGCAAGTATTGAAGAAGCTTCGAAACCTAGGGCTTTACAGATTGAGTTTAATTTTTTCAAATTTGATTACTTGTTTTCTCTTGAATGGTGTGTGATTGGTCATTATACTTCTGCCCTCTTCATTTGGATTCCTTGCGACTTATATGCTTTGGATCCTGTTAATGTGCAATGTTGGATTTGTTGTGAATTGGCATTCTGTTTGCTAATCTCTCTACATTAGCACCGATTCAGAAAATTCTCAAGGTATTTGTGATTCATGATCTGGTAAAATGACTGGGCTTGATTTGTGTCTGGCAACTTATAAGTATGAGTTTAAACCATTTCCTGCTGCTTATTGGTCTGTGAATTAAGAAGCTATTGACGGAAACAATCAATTGCTTACCTTATTCACTCTAGGCAACACTTTTTATCATCATAAAATTCAAGATGAAATAGGAAGATTATAAATTGCAAGATTGTTATCATTTGTTATTCTTCAGTGGCTTGGAGGAGTTTCCTGAATCAATTGGATTACTAAGGCATCTTTGTTACAGTATCCAGAGCAAAAATTAAAAGGGTGTGATATCAACTATGCATATTCCTAAGATTTCAGCATGATCATCTGCATAATATGACTATGTATATTATTTGGAATGTTGGGATGCTGTGACTTCCTTCTCTCCTTTTGTTCGTCACTGATGCATATCTTTACTCCAGGTAGTTAGCAATGGCGACCACTGCTTGTTTCATCATTGTTAGCAGAAATGATATTCCTATATACGAATCTGAAGTTGGGACTGCTACTAAAGTATGGCTTTTGATTTTGAAATTTAATCCTTTCCCCTCTAATTTACATTCCGGCAAATCATTGTCCATTTCCCAATTGTTGTGGTTGACGGATCACTTGTGAAGTTGTGCCTTAATGAAGTTATAGACCTTAGAAGTTAACAACTGAGTGAAAATGTAATGAGGAATTCAGTTTACACTTCATTTGCACTGTCTGAAAATTTTGGTAATCTTTTATGCTATCCAATGACAGAGAGAAGATGCTGCTCAGCTGCATCAATTTATACTGCATGCTGCTCTTGATATTGTGCAGGATCTTGCATGGACTACTAGTGCTATGTGAGTGAAACTCTGTTATTCGTGATGTAGTTACAAAATTGGCTGTATGATTTGTTATTGGAGCTTTAAGTGTATTCTTTTCTAATAATTCATTTGTCACTCCACATTCTTGATGCAGGTACTTGAAATCAATAGACAGATTTAATGATCTGGTGGTATCGGTGTATGTCACAGCTGGTCATATCCTTTATATTTGGGAACAAATTCGTGTTTGATATTTTTGCCATGAAAAGTAACTGATAAATACTGAATTTTAAGGACCAAGCGATGCTTGTCCATATACCTGCATCAATACCTCTTCCCATTTCCTTCAATCCCTCCCAAAAACAAACGAGTCAAGAGTAAAAGACCTTTTCATTTTAGCTTGTAGCTTTCTCTTCATGCGTGCTAGTTTAGTTTGATACTTTCCTTGACTTATCATACATACCCGCTTTATGTTGCTTCATGACTCTCGGAATGATGATGGCATTAAGAGCTTTTTCCAGGAGGTGCACGAGCTTTACATAAAGGTAATACCTCCCAACACTGTGACAAATATATTACTTCTCCTTGCTGCATTCATTAATTGGGTTTCGAATATCAAACCGTTTTCTAATGTGTTCTACAATTCAATACTTTTCTTTGATGTGGGATTAGGAGATCTTGTTTTAGGATTTTACTTTATGTATGATATATTTAGCTCTCCGATTAGTCTTGTGGGCTTATTGACATTCGGTTGACCATATGCTGCTACTCATTCCAACTGACACATCTATTTTTTCATAATAAAAAGTATGCTTATTGCTCAATAACTAGCTACATTATTTTCTTTAATTTGACATTGAATTAGTGCTTATTTGGGAAACCCCCAAACCATGGCCAAAAGCCCTTTTTCACATACTTACCTCATAAATTGTACAAACACTTCTAAAAAGCTAAAACAAACAGGCACTTGAGCATATTCTCTTTGATGGCCCAAAAAAACATATTCTGCTCCGGTTCCCAACTTTTCATTTCACTACTTTTTTATTTTAGACAGCCTCAATATATATCATGAATTTTATTGTGCCAGGGATTCAGATGAATGCCGAATTCCATTAAAAGTTTAAAAAAATGCCGTTCACCTGATTTATTATTCAAGGACTCTATCATCTACTTTACTCATGAGAATGAATCCAAAATAGGTTCCTAACATAGTTTGCTGACTGGGTTTTCTTCAGCTACTTCTGTTTGTCCTATATGCAGATATGATTGACCATAATCTTACCAGTTAAAATTGCAAAAATGTCGTTTTGACTAGTTCATGATGATTAGTTCATGATCATAATCTTACCAGTTAAAATTGCAAAAATGTCGTTTTGACTAGTTCATGATGATTAGTATAAACTTGATTTGTTTATGATGCGTAGTATAAAAATACTCAACTAGCTCTCTTCATCAGAAACTTCCATTTCATGATTTTCGAGATGAGATTCGTAAAGTCATCTGTTCGTTTGGGGAAATTTGCAGATTCTTCTTAATCCCTTATATTTGCCTGGCTCTCGAATCACATCATCACATTTCGACACAAAAGTACGAGCCCTTGCACGAAAGTATTTGTAGAAGCCACCATTGAGCTCTTGTGGTCCAGAAGGACAACTTGCAAACTCATAACTTTGCTGCTGGAGTCCCCCGTGTTCATTCTTAATTTACATGAAATAGTTGTATTGCATTATTGTTGTGTTGTTATCATATGATTTGGCTGTAAGGGTAGCTTTTTGCTTGCTATCAGTAACATGGTAGTGTTGACTTTGAAGTGAGCATGGATAAAAAGATGTTATTGTAGTGGCATCCATATGCAGTACACATTAAATTTGAGTGGCTTGGTACTTGCAAAGAAGATTCTAAAAAGCCTGAATTGGGATGGCTCTAGTTACAACAAGAACTTGTTGGTACCTACAAGCACCGTTTCTGGTGGAAGGGGTTTTAGCTGTTTAGTCATGAGATATCGAGTTTGTGTTTGTGTGAATACAAAAAACATTTTAGGAATAACTACTCCCAATTGGGGACAACTATTGAATTTGACCCACCACCAAATAACTATTTGTTTGCACCCATTTTGATATTCATGAAAGTAATCAATGACCCATTCTCAAACTTTTTGCTTTTTAATGCAATTTAGTTCATGTATATATATTTATATGACCAATATCTATACGAGAATGAAGAACTTTCATTTAATTCAAAGCTTAAGGTCAAGCTTTAATCAAAATACACTGAAGTTAAGGATTTATTATTTTTAATATTAAAATGATTATAAAGTCTTCAAGAATTTATTATTACATTTTAATAAAATATTTAACATTATGTTTTTAAAATTGAGACATTAACTATAACAATTCTAATTATAAAAATATCTGATTTCAAATGGAAAACAAGTCCCTGCAGAGTATCCAGATCCATCCATTTGAAGGAGAAATCATATTTTCAAGTTTTCAAGTTTGACAAAATTTTAGTATAGATGGTTTCGTCCTAACAAGGAAAATTGCCATACAACACTTCACACTCACTTTCTCAGCACCATCAAAGCTCAAGAAAGACTTGGAAACAGAACAATGATACACTTAATTCTATGCATACAGTAATAAACAAAGAGTTTTAAACTTTAAAAGTGTTTCAAAAAGCAGCTGTGTTATGATTGTTCAGACTTGATAGCCGTACCTCTCTCCGTTTTTGAATCGGATCAAATGAAGGTACCTGGATCTTGATGATAGAAAGAAGGTTGCAGGGCGCTTAATTTGATATCATAAACTCTAGAGTCGGAGATGCCATCCCAGGACTCAAAGGGCAAAGAACAAGCATAACCAATGTGATTCCCACACTTGCGACAAAGAAGCTTCGTTCTTCGCTGAAACAATCCCCAGGATCGCTTTGAATTGAAGAAAGGTACCCATCGAAGCTGTTCGACTATCCTGAATCTGCTCTCGTCCACGGAGAAGAAGGAGATTAGGCCTCGCTTTATCGATTTCTCATACCTAGTATCAATGGCTGAAGTGTTGCGATTGCACGAGTTCAAGTTCAGCTGATACCCACACGATCCGCAGCTGCATCAATCAGAAACAATCAGCTCGCATCACAACTTACTCGTTTCAACTTCACAGTAATTTTCTATGCATAAGTACCGATATTTGAGAAACGAAATCCTTTCAGAAACCGCAAGATATGAACCGCATTCATTAGAAGCAGCTCAGATTACAAATTTCTCTTTGAGTTCGACAGTAATGGAAGCAATGCTCTGAAATAAAGAATTGTTTTACGCTATAGAGTGCAAATCCAAACATATATATATACAGGAGAGTTAGAGAGTGAAACCTGTAATTGACGTCTCTGATGTACGAAGACAGGTGAAGATCTTGACTTCCCTCGAGCATATCGCCGGAAGCGATCATCGTTTGTGTGTCTGAACTGGGTTTCAGTTCCGAGACGCTTCCATTTTATAATGGAAACTTCATAAAGGAACAAGAAGCCATCGGTATAACGGTCACAAACAACGCAACAGAAGAGCGTGCTCAATGTGGGTCGATCTTGGCCCAAGTATATTGAAAGAGAAAAAGTTTTATTTAAAAAAAACTGAAGTTAAATATTGTAACATGGACCAAAAATATTTGTTTTGATATTGTAAACTTCTATTATCCATTGTGAACAACCGGTATAGTAGAAGGGGTTAATTCCTCATAACGTGATGAATTAATTTTAGAATTTCTATTGGGAGAGGTAGCATTTGTGCCCAACTGCCTCTAACAGGATTGTCTCTAATAGAATGATATATGTATTTAGCAAAAAAGATAAAATTGTGAATGAAAACCTTACAGAAACTAATTTTTTTGTGGAGTGACGATGCCAAAGAAAGATGATACTCCCTCCGGTCCTAATTATAAGACAAAGTTGACTTTTTTGGAGAAATTAAGGAAGCTAATTAACTTACTTTAGAGTGTTTATATTTTTGTTATCCTTAAATTATATATTAGTTTATTAATCAAATTAATTAGTTTAGAGAAAAAAATAAAAATAAAAATACTCTAAAGTAATTTAATTGGCTTCCTTAATTTTTCCAAAAAAGTCAACTTTATCTTATAATTAGGACCGGAGGGAGTATTATTTTTATGCTTATAAAAAAGATGGTGTTTTTATTCATCAAATTCATTTTATTATTTTATTACAAACTCTAATAAGAATTTTTAACATAATTTAACCAGGGAAAATATACCAACCTGAAGACTCGAATTGTTAACGGAAGTACCTCTTTTATTTAACCGCTATGTTGAAAAGAAAGCATTTTAGGTGTTTAGTAATGGATCTCATAGGATGAGCAGGTCTAATATTGGGGTTATAATTGCAAGCATGAACAGGAAACGAATGCTTCCTGCCAATATAGACAAATTCAAAATAGGAAAAGATTGTTGAAAATCAGTTTCCTACTGTGGAATACATTTTGAGGGTTGCTGCTTCCCTTGCTTAAACACGGGGTAGTCAGAATTTGGCCGCTGTTAACAAATAAAGAGAAACGACTATGATATTTGCAGTTTCTTTCTGAATTATGTTCTTCGTATACAATGATCTGGTGCACGAAAAGGCCTAATTTTATAGCACAAATGGGCAAGAGATGAAGTAATGAAGAATAATTGAGATTAGGCAAGCAGAAACATTCTATAATATTACACCTGAAGTGGAACTTTTTGCATCCCATTTCTTCAATTTTCTAGATTAATCAAGGAAAACGTATTGCATGCTTTTCACTACCTTTTGCTTAGTTCTTGAGCCGTTTTTGGGTTTTAAACCCCACTTTGAGACGGCCTCCATTGTTCAACCTCACACCCCGGTGACGTCGAAGCATCTTCCACCAATGAAACTTCTTCCTATTGCCACGTTGGGGATTTCTTGACCCTTTGATCCTAACAACCTTAGAAGGCTTTCGTTTCTTAGAATGTCTGATGTGTCTCAGAATCCCCTCCACAAGTCCATGAAACTGCCCAACCTGTTTTCCATGTGACACTTTTGCAATGGGGCCGCCTCCCCTTGTCTTCTCAAGTTTTCCATTTTCCAGCAACTTGTGCTTGTTTTTGCCATGGAAGATCCTCTTCCATATAGAATAACTATGATCAGCCTTACTCATTTTACCATCATCTTCATCGTGATGGTGATGATGGTGAAGATGGTGGTGGTGGTGAAAGATAAGTCTAAGCTTATTTTTCAGCCTCCTCAAGCGTCCAGTTGTTTTCTCAGGACCCCTTCTTCTATGCCAAGACCTGACAGAACTGGAACTTTCCATTCTATGTGAAGAGCCAGAATCATTTTGAGTATATGTATGACTACTCTCTTTTGAGCTATCCTCATATGTCTTGCTAACCCTATCTCCTGGCGAATCACCAATGTCCTCCTCAGATTCACTACAATAGATGTCACTGCTTTGATTAGATGTCAAACGAGCAGGAGAGCTGGAGCTTGAACTTGAACTGAACTCTTCTTCTGATTCATGATGATGTGGTGATGAAGCTCTCATCTTATGAGTCCTTCTATTCCCCAAAACTTTCCTGTTTCTGTAACCATGAGGGGGCATTTTAAGCTCACTGGATCTCCAGTGAGGTTGTGCTTGTCTTGGCACCATATGATGAAGTGGCTGCTTCTCTCTCCTGTGAGTCTCTGACTGAGCCGCTGAGTTTCTTCTGGATGGCTTGTCTTTATTTGTTGGACCTGCTGTTATGGAATTGAGAGGAATCCTAATCCCCTGTATACACTCATTGGCCTGATTCAATGAGTGATCATTCCCACTCGCCAACCGATTTAAGGACTGAAATCTGTCTGCCATGGCCATGCTCAGTGCTGGAGGTCGAAGTCCATTCGGGCTTAGCAAATTCTCTCCTCTTGAAGCCAGCAGGGTAGCTCTGCAAGCCTCATTTTTCTGGCTTCTTCTATGTGTTGTGATGTCATTGTTCTTTGCTGTGGTCAAATTTTCACTCTTACTAGCTAGTTGATTCGCCTGCTCATTCATTGATCCATTTCCATCTAAAAGAGACTTTCCATAACTAGGTTGGTTTTCTGCTATTCCTTCTTTTTTCTGTCCTTTGGGACTCTCTGAATTTGTTATCCCATGCATGCTCTTGTTGCCTGCACCATTCTTTTTGGAAAATACTAAACTTGAGTAAAGCTGCAAAGCCAATATACGAGATTCAATTCTTTTTATTGCATTAAACAAGTCACTGGAGTTGTCTCCCTCCTCGACCTGAGCTTCAACCCTGCTCGAAGCACTTGGGTTGCTTTCAATTTCACAAACTCTATATGGTAATGATGCTTCACTGACTTCTCTCAGCTCACCAGCTTTTGAGTCGAACGTGTCTGGGGATTGTTTTGAGTGTTCACCCACGTGAAAAGTGCTCACACTATACTTCTGTTCAAGCTGACTACTCTTGTCAGTAGGAAAAACGGGCTTCTCGTTAGATAAATTTGCTGCCTTGACTAAGTTCTGCTGCATTATACCTCTTTCTTCTTCAACATTGAAGAGTGCTTTTCTTATTGCTTTTCCCTTATCAGAGATGCTACACTTCGATAGCCTTGGACCTGCTTTCTTAGCTGGTGACCTTGATAGGGATTGTTCATCCTTTTGTGAAGGAAATCTACTGCGTGTTGGATATTTTAGAGAGCAGTGAGAACTTTTGGCTGCCAGCAAAGGCCTTAATCGGAGACTGGCCACGGGCTGAGAAGAGAAGGGTGTCTTGGAGATACCAGCTTCTGTTGCTATGATCTGTCAAGTGAGCACAAAGGAATATAAATCAACAATAGAATTGCTTTTCGTATTCCTGCATCCTGCCTTTATGTTCAGGTTCGTGCAAATGAAATCACTATAGAATAAGTTGTTTCCTCGTCACAGAAAAATACGCTTCCTTCTTTGAAGAGAAAATAAAAGAACAAAGATGAAGAGAAATAAATGATCTTTTCTGCAAATAAAAATTATGATCTTCCTGAACCTTTAAAATAGTCGCGAAAACCCTTTCAGATGCCACTTCCAGCATATTTTTCAGTAACTCTTTAGCTCTCTCAACCAACTGCTCAAAGAAAAAAGAATAGAATATTGAAGGAGCTGGTCCTTGGAGTGCTTTAATGAGCAATAAATTTTAATACAGAACTAGCTTTGCAGAAATAGAAGAATAACAAAGCGTATACTTTAAGTTTAACTCTTTAGGTTCATAGCACTCAAACACTAGTATAAAAGATAGAAAAAAATCAACCCAAGAAATCATCATATTGTAATGCTGTAGAGGCCAAATATATGAGAGGAATGACCCCCAAAGGTTCATAGAAGAAAATAATGTTAGGCAACACATCACTTTAATTGAGATCTCTCCCATATATCTGCCTCAGGAGAAAATGAAGCACAATGTAAAAATAAGAACTCAGAGTCAATTAGCATTCTGTATAGTGTGTGAAAATATTAGTCATCTAAATGTCCAAACCTATTAGAAGTCAATGTTTATCAGAAATTGGAGGAGTTAGCAAGGGCAAGGAGATGTACTTTAAAAGGAGGTAAAATTAAAAAATGTCCGGGGAAAGCACAGTAAAGAGAAGAGAACCATTAAAGGAAAAGAACACTCACATCCTCTGAAGTTGCATTTTGCAGGCCAAGGCTATTATGTTCTAGGAGCCTATACAACAGTCTCATAGCATGGAGATTATTTTCTGCTTCCTGAAGTTCCATCTTTCTTCATTAAAGACACCTAGGAACTGGCATGAGCAGAACAATCTTTAAAATCTAATATGACACAGAATTATGGGGAATAACGAACACTTATATTCAACAAATCATACAAACAGTAGCACCGCATCAAAAACCTTATCTAGCATTAACCGCGACCCTCTCTTCCTGTTAATTAAGCAAAGACACAATCCTAATCAAATTATGCAAGATAATATCCCCGTTTTCTTTACCATTACAAAAGTCAAACAACGATAACTAACTTCTCCCGAATTTGTGAAATTAGCACGTTGCTACACAATCTCCATCAACAACAAAAATCAACAGGCGATACAGACTTAACAGTTTGACAAAAAGTTTTCTAATTCCTTTATACTTTATCTAATTTTAGACTGAAGGAAAGAACAGAAAATCATACCGGTGGTCCAGATAGGGACGGTGCCTTTGACTTGGGAGTGAAAGAAGAAGAAACTAGGGTAGGGATGAATTGGGGATATTCTATGGTTATCACACGCGGATAAAATCAAATACGAGTGGTAAAACTGTCATGCATAGCGGTGGTGTGAAGGGTGAAGAAGAAGAAACGAAGGCAAAGAGCAAAGTATCGAGGAACAGGAAGATCATGGAAGGAAGCGGAATCTACAATTGAATTAGAGGAAGGAGGGAAGGAGGTAGAGACGTTAATGGTTCTCTAAATTCAGTTATGCCAAGTTCCCAACCTCGTTTCGTTTTTTCTGTCTCCGAAACGCCGAGGCATTTCCCGCCCCCGCCCCTTCAAAACTAGAAATAATGTAATATTTTGTTTAGGGTTAAGGGCCAAAAAATATACCCACAAACTTTTATAAAAAATATATTCAGCACCACATACATTTTGAAAATGTAAAAATATTTATGAATATTTGAAATGGAAATAAAAATATCAACACCATTAAATTTAACCAAACATCATTTTTTTTGTAATGGGACTCACATATATATGCATGTACAAAAACGGTGTAGGTCCCACTACAAAAAGAAACGGTGTTATATGAAATTTAATGATGTTGGCATTTTTCTCCCATTTTAAATATTCATAAATATTTTTACACTTTCGAAATGTATGTAGTACTGGACATATTTTTAGTAGAAGTTCATGAGTATTTTCATACCTTCACCCTTTTATTTAATACTCCTATAATTATTTGTGAGATTAGTGGCTTAGTCCTGCTCTCTTTCTTGCGTAGATTTTTTCCCTAGCTTGGTTATTTACTTAACTAAAAACATAAATTTATACTCTTCCAATGTTATTTATCATGCAAAAAGAATTTATCAAAAAAAAAAAAAAAGGGAAACACAATTACTGGGATAAACAAAAATCCTTTGCGTTCTAAGTCTCGAGTGGGGAAAACCCTCATCAAATGAAAAAAAGGGGAAAAAGATATTCTTTTTCGTATTTATAAATCACATTATTAAATTTTTCATATGAATGTATAATTTTATCTTTAATTTGTTATATTTTTTATATTCTTGAGATAGAGTGTATATTAAATGAGTAAAGTTAAAAATTCATTAAATTTTAAGACAAAGTTAATAAAATTTAAGATTTTTTTTAATCATGCTAAGATATGTTGGAAAAAAGGAAATGGCTTATAGTAATCCCAAAAAAAAGAACCAGAGGAATATTTTTACTTGTTAAAAAAAAAGTGTAAAAATTTGTGCCCCTTTCTAATAAATATATTACTTCATCCCTCCCACATAGAAGTGATTTAAGAGGTTTATCTTTTATTACAAATATAAAATTTTAATCTACATTATTTTTAAAATTTATAATTTTTCTTGAACTATATCTATTTTTGGAAAATATTAAGAGAATTTTTATTAAGTGACACTTCTATGCAAATGATTAAAGAAACTTTTTTTAAATAAACTAACACATTTTATATAGATAACTAATTTAATTAATTTTTAAAACATCTAAAAATTAATTATGGGACGTACCATCGACATGTCAATTTTAAAATAGAGGTAAAATAATTACTAGCTAATTTAATTGTTTATAAGAATAGATAACTCTTATAGGAGACAATCTTATTCAAGACACGTAATTACTATTAGTATTAAAGATATATTTATTTCTTTTTTTAAGAAAAAAAATCTGATTTTGAGTTTGACATAGGCCTGAGTTGGAGCAATTTTAACTGAGTCAAGGTTCCTTTGCGCCACATCAAATTACTCGTTAACAGAAGGAACAAAAACTGCGAACGTCTGAAACTCGAGGGAGGATGCAATAGTCGATGGATTGAAATATCGCCATTTTCCCAAAGCAGAACCAACGGCGTAACATGCCAATGGATATTTGAAGACATTATTACAACATGTCAGTAATGCACAAGGGCATGACATTTGTGATTGTTAAATAAAATGCCGAGATTTCGGCTTTACATTGAGATAAGGTTACTGAGTCCAACTACATCAAAAACAAAACGAGATAAGAGTACATCTCTTCACTATCTCGGTATCTCCCACAGCTTAAACCATGGTGTTTACTTAACAACTAAAAAAAAAAAAAAAAAAGCTACTATTTCAGGGTATATCATTTTCATTGTCGCAAATAATTAAATTGAATCCCACATGGCATGTATCGCTTCCAAAACTAGCAACTGATCATTGCTTGGAGCGCTTCAGGTAGACCAAAACGCCAATACCAGTTAGAACAACAGCACCCGCAAGAATACCCGAGCTTAAAGACAATACAATGCTCTTCTGTGCTGTAGCAGTTTCTGGTGTTATCGATTTACTTGCATTGGCAAACTCCAAATGCAACCTTAGCGCCTGTTACAAGATTACCTGAATCATCAATTCATTGCAGGCTAGTCACCAAATGAAAGAGCTAACAAAAGCATACGCATGTTTACCTTCACTCCAATTGATCTAGCATAGTTAACAGCAGCAACAAAATCACCATCGGTTTCAAGAAGAATTTTATCACCTTCATCATCTTCATACTAGACACCAACAAAAATAGTCAATACTATATCTAATGCATATGCCACAAATATAAAAGGAGGAAATTAACTTTGCATTACACACCATAATCAGAGGACGTTCTCCATCGGTGGCATTACCAATTCTTTGCATGATAACAGACACAAGTTCCTCTAAATGTTCAGCCCCTGAAAAACAGATTTAAAAACACTTGCACAGAGCCTATTAGAGAATTTCGGATGAAGTTTCCAGCAAGGTCAAAGGGAGCGGGAGGAAGTTACAGAATTACATGACCATGATCCAGATATCAATGCACAAGAACGTTAGTTGTAAATATCCGTTAAAAAAGACAGAATAGCTTAGTCCCCAAGTTCTTGCTATGTTTTCTTTAAGCAAAATAGTCACTCACCACAGCTTAATCGATGTACATGGCCCTTGGGATCCTCAAATTTAAAGACAAACGAATTCCCAAGCCCAACAGATGGATATGTTGACTTTGCAGTCTCTGCAGCTTCTGAAGCCATGAACCCAGAGACATCACTGCATTCAAACATATCACATGCTGCTTTAAAGAACAGATCATATCTTATTTTAGAACAGCAAGTATAGTACCACAGGTTACCTATGAGTGTCATAATCATCCAGGGGGTCTAAAGCAAGTGCAGAGTCCCAAAATGTTTGCATTATTGTGTTTGCCACATCATTAACAGCTCCAGAGCTACTTTCAACCTATAAAGCACACAGAATAGTAGTAAGAAAACATCACACGTATAATTGTGCCAACATCAATATTCATTATTTTCAATAACTGCAGCGCAGTATATCAAATATTCACTAGTGGTTCTAAATACAGAACATAATATATACTTCAGTGCTGCTACATAGTACAATTCACGTCTCAATTCTCAAAGAACTTGGACATACGAAACAGTTAAAAAAACCATTACCACAATGAAGCAAAAAGTGGGATGCAAGGTTTAGTTTAGGTATATAGTGTAATTGGTCGACAGATCAAAAGAAGATCCCACAAAAAATATTTTGACAGTTCAAGCAGCCAAATCTTATATCATGATAAAATATGAGTGGTGATTCTTCAAATAGAGATGGAGATACCAGTACTGCTATAACTAAAATTAAATGGGGAGGTTGCTTCCAAATTTGATGACCTTTGGAAGGGAAAAATCAATAAAATCACGAAAACTATGACAGCACATAGAAAATAGCATTAGACATTTACCATTTAAGAACAATGAAATAGAACTGAGTCAAAACTAGATAATCTCCATCCAGATGGTAATACACGATATTGTAAGAATGCCCATTAAAAGATAGTTCCTAAAGACTCTTTGAAAGGGACATTAATGCCAGATGATGAGAAGTCCCCCTTCAGCAATGCACAGCCATCAATAAGAGGCAGGCAAACAAACTCTCAAGCAACTCATGCCAGATGCTATCTTTATAGAGACTGTAAAATAAATGCATTTCCCCTACTCTATTCATTATTATTTACAGATGCTTCAAACAAAAGTTACCATTGAAATTGCAGCATGAGTTATCTGCAAAACATCCACACAAGCAGTAACATATCCATCTGCACAACAAATAATATCACAAATGATAATTAATACCTACAACATTAAAAAAAAAAGCCTATGATATGAATAAAGCAAAGCTCACCTCTGTCCACCACAGGAAGATGTAGGAATTTTCCGTCATGCATCATATGCAATGCATCAAGAATTGTTGTCTCCAACGATGCACGTTCTGGGTTTGGAGTCATTACCTGATTGTGAGCAAGAGTGGAGGAGGGGGGGGGGGGAAGAAGGCATAAGAAATCAATTGCAAATCTCAGAGCTAATATCTCAGAATAAACCTTTTTTCAACTAAAGTTACTTCATATAAAGATAAAATGAGAACAACCTTTTCCACTAGAGTCAACTCAGGAGACATATTTTGAGCCACAACCCGCATAAGGATATCCTTTGATCTGCATGAAGGATTTACATCAAAATAAATTATACAAAAAGCCCAAACTTTAGTTCACAATCACACATCTTACAAGGACGTTTCTAGCCTCAAAAACATGCAGTCAGGAATGTTATTGAAAATTAAGAACTTCAGAAGGAAAATGTTAATGATTACGTTAGTATCCCCTGAATCTTGTTTCCTGCAACAACAACAGTTGAATTAACACGCAAATCGCGCATCTTTTTAGCAGCTACAGAGACAGGATCTGATGCTGATGAAATAGCAACCCTGGAAATACATAAAGCTACAAAACTTGGTGAGGCATAGCTTGGTAAAACATACAAGAAAGCATAAATATGGTGTGGAAATTACTTTGTATGGTCACCAACAATGGTTGACAGTGAAGGCTTAAACATGCGCTCCCTCAATGTTTCTATGAAAGCATTTGAAGCTGATTAAGATCAAAATCAAAACAGAGCATTAGCATCATTACAACATAAAGGATAAAGATGACAACAGATGTAAACTTCATTCTGATCTCATCAATTTTGTATCAATAAAACAATGTGAGGAGTCAAAAACATTTATAGTAGAGAACTCTAACCAAACAAAGAAAAAAGGCAACCTAATGCTACATTCTAACAACCCCTCAAGTTAGAACATATAACCAATGCACCAAGCTTGTTACCAAGTATGCAACCCCAGAGATTGAATGAACTGCAATTAATTTATTTGAAATTTTGAATATAATCAATTAAATAGAAAAAAATGCAAGGAAAAAAACAGAGACTTCTATCCCTCTTCACATGTTAATTTAAACATTTCTTTACTATTGGTTATTTTGTCTCATTTTGTTGCCAAAAAGATTAAAACAAATAAGCTTTTCCCGTGCAAACAGCAACATCAACCTCTCAATTCAACATTTAATGCTTAAATACACTCAAATTTAGATTGAAGAAGTTCACAAATTACATAAATTCAATCCCATAAGATGTGAATATAAATAAAGACAATCATTAACCAACCAGATAAACCACTTCCTCTCTGCCTTTCCACCCCTTCAACTGCAGCAGCAATGGCACTCCCCTGCTCAGCAGCCTTCTCCATCCTAGATATGGCATCATATAGACATTTGGTGATATCCAGCAAGGCAATGACTTCACCATTTTCCACAACAGGCAGATGCCTGAATCTACCTATTAGTTGGCGAGGAAAAGTTAATTATATCTCCATTAAAGAATTACTTTATTGTTCATGGCTTCATTGATTTGAAATGTAAACATAAAGAGAATCAATACGAAATAAACATTGACTCGATCCTGCAACATAAACTAATTAAAGAAAAAGAACTAGCAGAGTAAAGAAGGAATCCTTTTACAGAAAGAAATAAGTCCTAAGTAGCATAGTGACATTGTCATTAAATATTATATTGTGCTCTGAGCAAAATAAATACCATAACTTCGATAGATATCATCTTGGGCCCCTTGAGAGGATGAAAAGTAACACCAAACAGAGAGGACAAGCCATCAACTTCACAAACAAATAGGAAAGTCTAAAAGTAAATGAACAGGACTGAACATATAAGGCAGACAATGCGCCAATACAATCACCAACAAAATTGAAGCTGCCAATTTAAGATCAAAAATTGAAAGGATAAATGCCTGCTCATTTATCCAGTCTAATAGCGTGATTAATGAAACAAAATTCAAAATGACAAAGTTGTCACCCACTTATAAGGCCCCAACATGTTAGCCAGTTAATTATTATTAGTAGTAAATATATATTAGGATCAGCATATCCAAATCAAGTCATCAGCAATCCAATGACGTTAATAGAATCAACCTCATTAATATGTTGCCATAAAAACAAATATCTTAATGTTGAGATGTCAGGGGATTATAACATTCTCCACTATTTTAGCTACCAGAATGTTTTTCTCCTAACATAAAATTTGAAATAGAGAAACTCAAGACATGTCTTCTACAAGAAGTGACATCAAAAGTAATCTCCTCACTGAAGATAGTCTCTGTACACGAAAAATACTGTTCTATTTCTATATGAAGGGACCTGAGCAAGCTAAAAAATTGCCCTGACTTGTTGCAATGAGAGATCTGCCTTCTTAGTTAATTATCTTAAAAAACACAAAGTCAATGCCAACACCTAATTTGAGAAACAATTAAAGATACTTAACCGCCAAAATTTGGCCATGACAGACCTAGGAGTTAGCCAGCAAAGTCTTTGTCTCTAATTATCATCATTAATGTCACAAGCCCTTTATGTATGCACGATTTTCATGCAATTAACCATGAACACAATAATAAAGATAACGGTAAAATGAAGCTAACCCTGAACCATCTTCTGAAGGGCTTCAAGAGCTAGTGAATCTGAAGTAACAAATATAGGATTCCGAGTCATTATCTTCGACACTATTGTCTGCTCTGGCCGCAACCCCTCAGCAATGACTCTAGCAGAAATGTCCTGGCCAAAAGATAAACAAGGGTCAAACATTTCATAAAGAAAATATGTAGAAGCACTAATGACAATGGACAGAGTAGGAGGCAGACATTAGTAGGTCCTCCAAACCTTATCCGTAATAATTCCTGAAAGCAAAGCATTGGAATCAGTTAACAAAACAGCATCAACTCGGCGAGCTGCCATTCTTCTACATGCTTCAGACACAGTCGTCCCTTCAGGAATTGTGAGTGCTTTTGACAACCGAAGTTTCTTCACTGTCCTTTCTCCACCAACAGCCCTAGAATATTTCATCAATAAACCGAAATTAAACAAGAAAGCCAATAAAACAATAGACTAATCATCAGCATATGAAACCAGTCCCTTCTGCGAGCTACCCAGCGCAGGGCTGTGGCAAGTGGCAACACTCTTGAATCGCATCCGTTAACAGAGAAATTCACCATTTCTATGTAATAAAAAAAATATGTGCTCGTTTGAAATAGCTTATTTTTTACTATAAGTGCTCATAATTATGTGAGATGAGTTTTGTTTTTACTTACGTAATAAGTGCTTATTTCTCAAAAATAAGCTATTCCAAACATAGCTATATTGTTCCAAAAAAAGACCAGAACAAGAATATTGATCAAGAATTGATAATAGAAGCTCAGAAACCTACGGTTGCGAAGGCGGAGAAGAAGGTTTAGCGGCAGCGCCATTTCCATTGCTTCCATTTTCAAGCGCAGCAGACTTCCTGGAAGCCGTAGATGGTGGACGCTTGAGGCTAGAACTGCTCCTTCTGGAACCAGGAGGAGGAACTTGACTACTCATCTTTCCACAGACTGAATCTTCTGCTCGGAGTCTAATCAGCGAGACGGAGAGAGGGAGATAGATTAGGGTTCTTCCCCCTCCACGACCAGCTGTGGCTGTGGATGACGACGCTGTGGCTTCCACAGTTCAGCCCTCTCTCTTCTTCCATCAGGAGAAAAGAATAAATTTTGATTATATATTTTACAGATATTTTTTCCCACGCCTGAAAGGTTGAAACCATTTTATTATTATATTTGCGTAAATAAAAGAAAAGAAAAGAAAATCGCATTAAATTTCGACATTTGAAAATCGTGAAGGACTGTTTTGGATTATCATAAGCCCGCCCAAGGGATGCCAGGTGGATGCTTCGCCCCCTCAGCCTCGGCTTTAGGTGGTGGTTTGTGCTTCTCGCTTTGTGGCGACATTGGATTGGCGGCCTAGGAATCATATCGATATTTTATATGGCCCAGAAAAAATCATATCAATATTTTATATGGCCCATAAAAAAATCATATCGATATTTTTATGCTTATGGTAAAAAATTGTTAAAAAACCCCTCACACTTTTTTTTTTAATTACAAAACCCCTCACACTTAATTCTTCTTCAATTGTATTTAAACTATTTTAAATCATAGTTGAAGATATTTACAAAAACGTTACACAAAATCATTCGAGGGTGATAAAAAGAAAATAGAAGACGATTATAATTTTAGTGTCTATTTGAGTTGGTGATAGAAATTGCTTGTCAACATCCGTCTCCGTTTCGATGATCGAAGAGTAATAAAGATAAGATTCTGTTGGCATACAAAAAAATATAATTATATTGATAAAAATATTCGTTTACAATCCCAACGTCATTTGTCAACGAAATACATGAATACAGTGAAAATTCTAACGTTTACAGGATTCCCCAAAATATCTTAAACATAAACTAATTATAACCACCAACCTTGACCTTACCTCAAGACACGTACCAATCACTTCTCGACGTCTACACCTTTGTCTTTTGATCCACTGGCACCCGCTAAGATGTTTATTTAAAAATAGGGTGAGATTTCGAAGAATCCCAGTAGAAATATGTCATCGTTCATAGAAAATGCGAAAAGTAAATATGATATATGCGCCAAGGTATGCACCAATTAATGAACAATATAAATACATCATCATCATGTATACATGTGTAGGGCCCAGCCACACAATCTACATCGATTGGACTTCCGCCAACTCCTAGTGTAAGTGCACCTCTGGCACTAACTACCCCTTTCTAGGCAAATTATGTTGATTAATAAAGTGCATTTACAAACAATGGCATCACACAATCACATAACTATGGCATGATGTATAAAGGATAATGTTCCTACCTCAAAGTTCTTTTAACCCCTTTTTAGTGTGCATCGTAAAACGTGTCGCTTCTGGCTTCTGACTTGGTACTAAAATATTAAATGTACAAGAAATATGTCATAACCTATCCAAGTATTATTTTAAACTCTTCCATAGTGTTTCTTTTGGTTATATTAGTCAATGGTAAAAATTTACCAAAATGCCCCCGGGACCCTGGCCCAGCCCGCTCTACCCGACCCGATGACACGTTTTTCCAAAATTTTGACTAAGGCTGTCCTGATGTATTTTTGCCCAAAGAATCCATTTCGAGGTTCGAAATTACCAAATTCAGTGTCAAATTATGAAAATACCCTTGACAACCCCGATTTAGGAATTTTAGGGACGTTTTCATAATTACGCCTTTTCCAAAAAAGTGACCAACTGTAACCCCACCTATTTTTGCCTACTAAATCCAATGGAACCATCTATTTCATGAAAATCCAGCTCCTACCCCCCATAACAATACTGGCCGAAAGTTTCTCAAAAAATGAAAAAAATGGAGTTTTGTGTTTTAGCTTCCAAAACTTGTACTTTTCCACTTGTAATCCTTTATTAACTCATTTAAACACATCTTAACCATGATTCAAATAAATTTGGGCAGCATAACCCCTTAGCATTAAGGCTTTTCCAAATTTACAATTCAACCAAAAATTACTAAACCAACAACAAACTTCAATATTAACTTCATACAAGTATAGATTTGAGTTTGGTGTAGTTACCTCTTAAGCTTCTTGAATCCCTTCACTCTATGCATCCTCTCTCTCTTCTCCTTGAGCTAACAATGTGTCTTCAAGATCATGGTCTCATGAAGAAACAAGGTTTAGAGACAGGTTTCTTAACAAGATCACAAGAAAACCTTAAGGGATCAACTTCTTACCTTAAGATTTCCCTTCTTCCTTCTCCCTAGCACATGAGACCTCCAAGCTCTCTCTCTCTCTCTCTCTCTCTCTCTCCCCCCTCTCTCCTCGCTTGGCCGAAATGAACACATGAAGGGGGAGGGGAGTGTGTTTATTAATTTGACTCCATTTGGTTTCCCTTAACATTGAACTAGCTTTCTCTCCTCCCTTGGTTGGCCAAAAACGTGCTCCCTCTTATGCTCCAACTAAACCAAATGCTCTTCCAACTAGACCAACTTCATACTCCACAAAACACTCAAGTTCATTTAACCCTTCACTCAAGCTAATCCTTACCATCATGCACTCACCCATGCCTCCATGTAGTGTACACTCAACCTTGCATACATGTAGTATACCATTATCATCATTACTATGTTCGTGTAATAATTATGCATGTGCTCTTGGAAATCAATTTTTCCCTCCATCCTTCTCATAATTATCTTGTTCATGTAGCAGTATTTTAATGCAACTGGACATGTGCTCATCTTCATAAATCATAATCTAATCCTTTCTTCATATGATAATGACACTTGGCATTTTTAATTTCACAATTTACACAATTGCTAACACATTTTATTTTCAATTTTTGGAATAATGCTAATTCTGGTAAATTTTCTGCCATAACTTTGAAAAATCGTAACTAATTTTGTAGACATCATTTTGGAGTGATTCCAAAGGCTATAAAACCCTTATTGAGTCTAGTTTCAAAGAAAAATATGGACTTTAGCCAGCTGGAATCATATCATTCCCAAATTTCATTTCTTTGACCGCTGCTTTAGAGACTTTTTAGATTTTCTGAACTAACTTCAAAAATTCATATCTTTTGGTACATAGTTTCAATTGATTCATATAACCTATCAAATTAAGCTTAGGATGTCTACTTTTATCCTATAAAATTTCATAACTTTTGCTCATCATTTGGTCTTCCAAAACCACATGACAAATTCACTGCCTTACTAGCGATTTCACCAAAACTACTATTCAATTTTCAATTTTCAATATTTAATTCCTTTGGCATTAAATATTCACCATTTCATTAAATATATAAAATAATCACAATATACTCTTGGTGAATAAAATTTGGAGTGTTACACTGCTTTTCTGACGTGATTTACTGCGTACGAGGTAAGTATGTGAAAGGAGTTTTACCTCGACTTGTGTGAACGTGTTTCTCAAATGCTAACCCAAACATGCCCTTAAAGAATAAATATCTAATTTACAATATTGCATGTAAACGGTGGTTGAATTTATTTATTTTTTATTTTTTGCCAACAAACGGTGGTTGAATTATGGCATTGAGTGTAATCAACTAAAATGCGGTGTATGATAACCCTTAGATCATAGTAGTATCATCTTATCCTCAGCTCAAGTTATTCAGAATACGTGGGCTAACGTTTCAAAAGGTTCAAGTGCAGTTGCTGGTCAAAAAAAAAAAAAAAAAGGTTCAAGTGCAGTTTATAAATATCCATTTCTTTATATTATCTCTTTCCTGTTTTTGACATTGATGATGACGATCCCCCAAATAAGAAAATTAAATAAGAATTTACTTTTATTCTAGATATACAGTCTCAATTTATTTTATCTCTAAAATTTGTATTCTTTTTTCCAAAACAACCCTAAAAATTGCACATACGAGGGGAATTTCTATCTAAAACGGTTACAATCCACATTATTAAAAATTATATTTTAAAGAAAACAATCGCATTTGTTATAAATATTTAACTTAAATAATTTTCTTAATATCTGCTAATTAATCATCAAGCTCTTATATTAAATATAGGAGGGGTAATAATTTCTTGACCTATTGATATGCTTGAAAGTTACATGGAGATGTTATGGAATATACACTTTCCTTTGCCTTTAGACAAGGGACACAAGCTTCGGTTTAAAAAAGAAAAAAAACAAGGGACAAAAGCCAAAGTTCTCCCTGTCATACAGCCAAAAAAAATGCAGCTTCCTCTTAACCATGTACGGATTGTGCTTTAATGAAAATTAATCTGATTATTAAATTAGACATTATAGTACTTTGAGGATAATAAATTTAATCGTTGTTGAATTAAGGTAAACCCAATCACGACTAAAATGACATGATTTAATTAAAATATATAAAAATATTTATACAGAACCCTAATAATAATATTTAAATAAAAATATTAATCCACAAATAAATGAGACATTCAAGTATAAACCACATGTAACTCACTAAAATATACAGTTATTACATATTAATACATAAATATGACGTATTGGATATTTCTTTGTTTTTTTTTTTCCCTTATCAAATTGACATCGTTTTAGGTTCAATAATGAAAGGAGAAAAGATATAAAATCTAATATATAGTCAATCCATTAAAAATTCTTGATCGAACCAGTTAAAAGACTATAGTTCATCAATTTACTGGTTTGATTAGAAAATTCCAATTGAATTTTAATATCCCCATGAGTTGTATAAACATTTCAATGTTTTTCATGGATGGCGTAATTTATAGTACATTTTATAATAAAAATTATTAAATAGAACAAATAAAAAAAAAGAATATTAATGGGAACAGAGAATAATTGTGTATTGCGCTAATACCAATAAAAGTTCCAGAATATGGAATAAATTTTTTCATTGGATCAAATGAGTGGCGATCGAATGTTTTCCAGGCTTTACTTGCACGTTATGCAAAAAATGATTTCGTTAATTTCCCTTCTCACATTTTTTTGCTTTCTCCCATCCTCTCTTGCATGATAATCAGGAACCGTGTAAACATGAGGACTCATCTATAGACAAAATCATATTTATACCCAATCTTTTATCAAATACTTTTTGAGAAAATTTAAAATTTGTTTTATGAAAATAGCTTACCGGCCAAACCCAAATTTCAGTTATAGGAATGATCCATTTTATCATATAGAGTGCTGCTTCTTATCAACCGGGTTTATAGAATAACTTTTAAGTACAATGTCCTTCAACGCAAATAGAATTATTCAACTTATTTGCAAGAGTTGGGCTAACATTTTGTTGATAGAATAGTTCGTATAATATTGTAAATAATACGTATAAAAAACATAAATAATAACTATAATAACAAAAAGAAAGAAAGACATGTAAAAATCATCTATATGAGAATCTTAAAATGATTCCTCCAAAATAACTTAATTCTTATGAAGTTGTTATAAAATATTTTGAAATTAAGATTTCTAAATAATGATGTAAATCAGTTATGACTATCTTAGTTGTTGTTGTTATATGATGAATAAAAGGACTAATGCTTATTAAATCTTCATTTTTCAAACTAAACGCATTTATGTATTTTTATTATAAAATTTAATCTCAAGCTTGTCTCTAAAAAATTTAGAATAGGCCCTCAATCATCAAATATATCCTATTAAACCTTGTGCGTCTATTAGGGGTGTTCATGAGGCCCTGAGGCCTGCAATGCCCGCCCGAGCCCAACAAAAATATGCCCAGCCCAGCCCTAAAAAATACGCCCATAAATCATTTGGGCATCTTCAAACCGGGCCAAATACCGGGTAGGGTTGGGCATCGGGCAAGGTATGCTGCCCTGCCCAATATGTATGTATAATTGTATTTAAAAAAAATATATATATATATATTATATATATAATTGAACAAGTATTTACTTATTATTTAATTAGAATTTAATGAATAAACATATTTTGTATTTATTAGGCATATTTTTTCATACACATATTTAATTAAGAAGTGGGTAAATTGATTTTTTGAAAAGAAACTTATTTTCAAATAATAAGAAAATAATCTCTATTGAATTAATTTATTTTATTGGCCCATGAATCAAATCTAAGTAATAAAATCTTAAAAGGACTATAGCATAAAATATGTTTTTGAAATACCAAACTATATTTTTTTTTCTGTATTATTATTATTTAATACTTTATTATTTTTAAATTTTTGAGAGATTTTTGGCCATACAAGCCCGCCCAGCCCAGCTCTGCCCGAAATTACTCGAGCTTTCATTGGGCAGGGCCGGGCAACGGGCCTCAAAACGCCACCCATTCTTTTTCCGGGTTGGGCATCGGGCATGGTCTATACCCTACCCAGCCCTGCCCATGTACACCCCTAGCGTCTACTGCTTGGTCCAAGTAATCATCCCATTAGAGCCATTTATCATTCAGCAATTATCCATGTGTCACTAAATGCATAAAAACGGGAAAAGGATCTCTCCACTTAATATATCAACAAGTTTTAATAGGTGTGATTTAGTGTGTGTTTGGATTAGCTTTTAAGATTTATAAGATAAGTGTGTGATAGGAGTTTTGTCTCGAGTTGCACAAACCTAGGTTTGGCAAATTGTCAAACACTCAATTAATGCTATGTATTAAATAGTGTCATAATATTAAATATAATAAAAATCTATAATTAAACCTCAACCATTAAAACATTATCCGATGGTTAAAACACTAATTGAAGGGGAAATTGAGAAGGAAATTAGTGGAGAGACCCCTTTCCCATAAAGAGTCCACGTCATTATTTTAAAATCACTTTGTAGATCCATAAAACAATTAGCCACCCATACCTTTAACCTCGTTGGTTGGTCGTTACTTTGCTTTTTTAAAGGGTTAAGAAGTAAATTTATTAAAGAAATTTTAAGGAATGAGCGTCTGACACAATTATGTTTTAAATGGGGCAAAAATACACATAAGGTTTTAAAAGTGAAGCATTCAACACAAAACTGTTAAATTTGACTTAACGTCGTTAGTGGTTTTCTTTTCTAATAATTTAACGTCATTAGGTCAAATTTGACGATTTTGTGCCAGATGCTCCACTTTTAAAACCTTATATGTATTTTTACCCCCTTTAAAACATAATTGTGCCAAATACTCCTTCTTTAAAATTTCATTGATAAATTTACCCCTTAACCCATTTTTAAACCTCATTGGTTGTTACCTTCCTTTTTCCCAATTGACATTAATTACGGTTTGAAAAAAAGTCCCGCTTTAACATTTTCCAGTATATATATATATGCACATCTGAACCACAATTTACAAAAAAACAAAAAAGTTACCTTTGATAGCTAGCCGTCTTTTACTCCGCTTTTGTTGGTTTAAGTGTGTGTTTGGATTAGTTTTTTAAAATAGTTTTTACTATTTACGAAGTAAGTGTGTAAAAGGAGTTTTGTCTCAGATTTCGCAAACCTAAGTTTGAAACCTAAATTTAGGAAATTCTCAAACACTCACTTAATCCTGCTTTCGATATATTTATTAATTTTTGATTGCTAATTAATTTGTTTCACTCTTCAAAGCACATTGATGAGTTTTTAATTAATTAATTTTCAAGATTCTCTCACATCTCTCGTGCTTTTCCTCTACTCAATCTCCAGATTTCAAATCTCAAATTCAAATCCTTGCAGTATTTTTTAATATAAAAAAATCATTTCCCTCTTTTTTTTTTTTTTGGTAAGAATCATTTCCCTCTTTTAAAATCACAACACATCGCCCTTACCCTGACCATCATTTCCCTGTTTGTTTCAGCGATTCGATTGCTTATAAGTTGCTTTTTAATAGTGATTTACGGTATACGAAGTAAGTATGTGAGAGAGGTTGTGTCTCGATTTACGTAAAAAAAAACTTATAAGCAATCGTAACGCCCAAACAAATCTCACCCTAACCCATCACTAGTCGCGATTGCTTCTTCACATGTCTTTTCTTCATCATCTTCCTCTGTTTGCAATGAGCCTTCCGTCGTCATCTCTTCCTCACTGTAATTGCTTTCAATTTTTTCTGCAGATATAGAGATGATGGCAAGGGAACAGACTTGGCTATTTCTCTTTTCTTCCTCATATTTTTACATTCTCTTCCCTATTTTTCCTCCTCTTCTTCGAATTTTTTCTCTCTCTCATTTCTCCGACACAATATCATGTTCTGGAAAATACATCATGTAAACATAAAAAATGTCATTCCCTTTTCAACCCATGCAAACATAAGCTTACTTATTATTAAATAAAGGACCCTGTTCTATTTTTAGTAAACATAACGGTTTCTTCTTTCTTTTCTCTTTCCCTTCGGCAGCATCTACTGAACCCCTATGCTTTTTTATGGGTTTTAAAAGGGGATGAAAATGATTTGGTTAAACGTTTAAAAATATGGAAATATGCATTGTACGAAAAATCGGACCAAACCGGCCGGTTCAACCGGTTGGACCGGGAACCGGCCAGCGGTCCGGTCTGGTTTGATGGTTAAATCGGGGAACCGGTAAAACCGGTGGTTCAACCGGTTGGACCGGTTTCACTTTTTTTTTAAAATAATTTTTTATGCTTTTTTTAGGGAAAATTTGAAAGTTGAAGACCAAAATAAAGAGAAAAATAGGTAAAAAAGAATAAATCTAAAAAAATGAAGAAGAAAATGAAAAAAAATTATTTAAAAAGATATAATAATTATAGAAAATGAGATATCATTGCATAAGTATAGACATTATAACTCATACTAATAGATTTTAAGTATTTTTTTCCTTAAAATCTTCATTTTTATCTATAAAAGTTTAAAAATATATTAATATATATTGCCACTAATAAATTATAATATTTTAATATAACCAGTTCAATTACCGGTTAGATCCCGGTTAACCCATTAACCCTTAAACATGTATTGTGACCGGTTCATTACCCGATCCAATTTTTCGTTCCTTGAAAATATGTATTCTATAGGTTGCGTGCTGTTGTGTAACTGCTGCAACAATTCATAAACCATACATCTCATATTTATATTATTCAATTTTTTCATTAATTTTTTTTCAATACTGGATTAACAAACTCATTTTCCCCTTTATTGTTGCTGATGTTGTGCAATTTGGGATATTTTAACTGTTCCCTTACTATTAGGATTAATTAAGTCATGTTTGGTGATGCATATTATCAATGATATCATGAATATATTTTCCTACTATTGTGGAAGCCAGAGAATTTTTTTTCACCAAAAGAAGGTGTCATCATAATATCTATAAAACTTTCACAATATCAAATTATCAAACTTTCTTGTGTATGAGAATGTCACCATCTATTGATGACAATTTCAAAAGAGTAAAAGTTATTCTTCTTAGTTATTCTTAATTCACATGTTTAGTTTCTTTTTGTTTGTAAAAATAATTTATATTACAATCTGATATGCAGATATTAGTGAGTAATTATAAGCAAATATGTGGCAAGGATGGGATACAGAATTTCGTGAAGCAAATATGTATTGTTCGATATATTTGAAACCTCCTTGTATATGTGAGAGGTACTTGTATGGCGAAGGAAGTGCATATGATAACGTTTTGATATATACTTTCTACTGTTTTTTAGAATCATATATATTTAAAGGCAAGTAAGGTCTTCAAGTATTGAGGGAAATTAAATTTTGAACAAAATTATCTGTTGAATATGATTATTCTAAATCAATTCCATGGTTAGGATGGCTCCTATCTATGATGAGGTATATGATAAATAATATTGTTGATACAACTTAGCCAACCTCTAAATATATTACTGACTCCGACACTAAATATAAGATAAAGTTAACTTTTTTGGAGATATTAGAAAATTTATTTAAATTACTTTAAAATATTTGTATTTATCATTATTTCTCCAAACTATTTTGCCGAACTTATAAACTGATATATAATCTAATGATACATAATATATGATATGATTAAGTAACTTATTTAGCTTTGTAACACCCCAAATTTTTATTCATAAAAAATATAGTGTAATTAATTGAAAAATTAAATAAAATGGTGAATATCTATGAATTTGGATCTTATGAATTTTGAAACATTCATGTTCATAAGGAAATGGACAAATTAATTCAAGAAATGAATTAAATTACAAAGGTGATAGCAAAATCATAATTTTTGTCAGTTTTGCCCAAGATTAATTATTTTCCAATTAATTAGAGTTAATTTCAATTAGTCAAGGAAAATAAAGGAAAATGTATAATTGGATTATTCTTGATGGAATAAATCAAAAATTGTGAAATTAGAAAGAATTATACATAATTCATTTTATTGAATTATGGAATTAATGAAATACATATTATTCCCTTTCTTTTCCATAATTTCGCTTAGCATAAAATGCATGGGGGGAAAATTGGTTTAATGAAATTTAACACGCTAAGCACCATTATCATCTGAAGAGGAGATTAAATGATAATTAATTTCATGAGCACATGTCCAGAATGCTACAAGAAAAGAATAATGATGACAATGGTAAGGTGGGTATGACATGAAGTACGGACATGATGATCATGGTAGGGTGATGTTAAAGGAGCAAGCAAGTCACATTATCAGGAAAGTATGGAGCAAGTAAGGGATAAAGTGACTCAAAGTATGGGTGAAGGTATGGAGGGAGGTATGGTAAGAAATATGTGTCACCATAACAACCCTTTATGAGATCAATGGTGTAGGATCAAGGGAGCATTTTTATGAAGCTTTTCTCTTCCCTTCCCTTCATTAATTTCATCCAAGCCACAAGATAAAGAGAGAGAGGAAGTGTCTTGGAGACTTTGAGAGCTAGAGAGAAGAGGAGGAAGAAATCTTAAGGTAAGAAGCTAAACTCTTAAGGTTTCTTGTGATTTTATCTTAGATCCTTCTCTAAACCGTGATTCTTCATGCATCCATGATCTTGAAGACACCATTCTTATCTCAAGAAGAGAGAGAGGAGATGTTTATAGAGAGAAGATTCAAGATCTCAAGAGGTAACCTCCAAAACCTTAGATCTAAACTAGTATGGTGTCGTTGTTGATGTTTGTATTTGGTTTTGGTGATTTTTGTCAAGTTCGTAAATTTGGGATGTCCTAACCCTAAGGGGAGGTGTTGTCCAAATTTAGTCTAATCATGTTTAGAATGTGATTAAGTGGTTAAACAAGTGATTAAAGGTTATAAGAAGGTGTTTTATGAATTGAAATCACAAAACTCCATTTTCTCCAATTATTAAAGAATTTCGTCCAGATCTGTGTTGGGCAGTGTTGGGACTGGATTTTTGTGTTTTTTATGATTTCATTATGTTTAGAATGAAAAATTGCGTAAGGTTCATGTTGTGTGCGAAGTGAGAAAGCCCTAGAAAGTGAAATGACAAAAATAGCCTTAAAATCCCCACATAAGAGCTGCCAGGGGTAAATATGTGATTGGAGCTGGATTTTCATAAAATAGATGGTTTCATTGGATTCAGTGGGAAAAAATAGGTGAGGTTATAGTTAGTCACTTTTTCGGTCGAGATCGAAAAAGCATAATTACAAAAACGCCCATAAAATTCCTGAATTGGGGCTATCAAAGGTATTTTCGTAATTTGACACTGAATTTGTTGATTTTGAGCATAGGAATGGATTCCTTGGGTGAAAAAAAATGTCTGAATAGCCCTAATCAAAATTTTGAGAAAACGTGCCATCAAGCTAGGTACGGCGGGGCTGAGCTGGGGGTCCTAGGGGTATTTTGGTAAAATTTTACTATAGACTAATATAACCACCAGAAACACTATGGAAGTGTCTAAATTATACATTTGACGTGTTAGGACTGAGTAGACAGCCCGAGCGATTGGCTCGCAAATCGAGGCACATTATTTAAGGATCAAGGAAGGGCGATTAAGGTAGAAAATTACCTCTCCTGCATGTATCTAATATTTGTGTTAGTGTATTAATGTATGTTATTGCTTTACTTGATTATGTGAAACATATATGAATAATTGAAGCTCTGTTTCTGTTTATGCTATGACCATACGTATAATGATTAAAACATTGAACACGTAGATATGTCATTGTGTGAGTATGAGTTATATAATGCAAGCATGTCATACATTAAACACTTATCTTGCATGCATATTAGTATTGCTTTCCTATTGAGATTTCCTAAAATCTCACCCTCCCCTATCAACATTCAGACAGGAGAAGACAGAACGTATGCTGAGAATAAAGAAGGAAACCGTACAAGGGGATTGTAGCGGTGGAACGAAGGCGGGAAGATGTCTCCGTTTCACTGGGATGGATTTAAACACCCACGTAGCGCTGCGAGGCTACATTAATTGTAATTATCAAGTACGAACCCTTATGGGGAATTTCCGTAATCGTGCACATAATATCAGTATATTTATGCTATTTTTGTGTTGCCCACTGAACTACGTATCGTTTTCCCATATACTCTGAAATAGGTTAAAATAAGATGAGGGTGTGACAAGCTTTCTTAATCTCTCCCAAAAAAAAGTTAATTATATCTTATATTTAAGACAGGAGGAAGTGACAGATTTCAAAATGTATTAATAGATTTATTTTTTCATGTAGAATTTGTGGGTTATTCAAAATAATTAGAAATATGTATATCTCTTTCTAGGTTTGATTACTTTTAAAACCTTAGAAAATCACAAAAAAAAAAAAAAAAGCTTATAATATATTTATTTTAAAAATATTTAATTTTTGATGAAAAATGTCTAAATGAGCAGGATATGCACCCTAATACGTATGTTATAAAAATTAAACATACTAAAATTTAAAAATTCTTAAACAATAAATTCCAAATAAATTCTAATACCTCCAGGATATTAATCATTTTGCCTGTTGTTATCCCTCTGTCATAGCTTAGGACATACGCAATTTTAGTAACAAATGAACGGCTAATATCACAGGGATATAAAGGGAAAATAAAAAAAATATCACGGGATTTATTTAGTGTGTATTCATTTAGTAACAAATGAACTTTTTAATTAACTAAAAAATAGTAATGAGATAATTATCATATAATACAAATCTAACCAAGAAAAAAATCATATTACTAAACAAATTTCTAAATAAATAAATTTTAAATATAATATTATTAACAAAGAACCGTCCAATAGGTACAAGGGAACATCTTTAGATAACTAATCATCTAATAATTAAAATGGGGTTAGATAAGATGTGTGGAGTTTTTAGCATTAATTCCATAATTGAAATTTTATATTTTATATTTTTGTTCTTCAAAAATAATTACAATTTTTAATATATTTATTAATAAATATTTTTACCTTGATCCTTATCCCTAATTTTCCCTTGAAATAGTTGATTTTAAAAAATGTTTACTTATAATTGAGTGATAGGTACATGATAATGGCCACCATAAAAAATGGCGTAATGACACTAAATACAATAAATGAAAAATCTGAAAATGCTAATAAAGCTTTGAAATAATGTGGAAGACTTACTCCCACAATTAAAAGTTGAAGCAGTCATTGGGAATGAAATGCGGCGACATTAATTGAAGATGGTGCTTTATTAAATAATCTTGTAGATATTATTTTATCAACACCATGTGTGTGCTTCGCACTGAACAACAATGGAGATAAAAGTTTTGACCACTGTTTTGGAATCCGGATCGGACGGGTCGATCCGGTTCGGGAACCGGTAAATCGGATCATAAACTGGTCCGGTCCAGTTCACCATTTTTTTATTATTTATTTATTTTTAAATTGATTTTTTAATATTTATTATTATAATTTCATATTAATAAACCTAAAATATTTAATTTCTCACCGGTTTAGTCCCGGTTTAGCTCCAGTTTGACTCCGATCTGACCCACTGACCTTTGACCCAATACCCCGACCGGTCTAGTCACTGGTCCGAATTTTAGAAGCTTGGTTTTAGCATGGACGAATTCACACAAGGATTTCGAAAGGAGATATTTAAATTCTATTGAACATATTAACTTTTTAAATTGTATTTGCACTAATTTTTTTATACAAAGTCTTGCATAATTATATTTGACATACACTCTAAATATCTCAATATAGATTTGCAGATATTTTTTTCTTATTTATTCTTCATAATAAGAATCTGCAACAAAATACGATATTAAGATCATGGTATTATTGTTAAGATAATATGATTTCATATACTAATCATAATTATATTTTTAAGTTCCTAATTTTATTGTTAAGTTGCTCACATAATTATATTTCTCATTCCAATATCTCAATATAAGTTTTTATAAAAATCTCTTCTAATATGATTTCGTATACTCGAAGTCTAATCAGATAATAATAAAAATACTTATAATAGTATATTTAATATTTTTTTCCATTTTAAATATTTATATTTGACACTATAAATATCTCAACATATATTTGCATATCTGAAACGCGCCAAATATAACTTCATACATGTCTTTAATATTTAAAAAGTGATAACCAACAAGCTGTTGGTTGAGATGGTAAGGAGTCTCACTCCCGTAAGGAGTAGGAAAAAAATTCAAATCCCAGAAAACACACTTATTAAGAGAGATGAGAACCTTTTAACCTTTAAGCCACAAATATTCAATCTTACATTTGAATTGCAAGATGAAGTTAGTTTACTTTCCATGGTTACCTTTTACAGTGTGTTAGGATGTTTTTTCAAAATCTAGGTTTTGAATCAAAACCATGGTTTGGTTGCTGAATACCCAAAATTTTTTCAAACCATGGTTTTGATCTCAAACCTAATTTTTGGGAAAATCCTTTTTTTTTTACTTTTTCTTTTGTGTGGGCCCTACCCTCTCTCTCATTGGTCATTTCTCATTATGTAGGCACCTCACCATAAAAAAAAATAAATTATTCTGACTATAATATCTAAATACTCTCATTTTATCAAAATCTATTTTTTCTCATAATCTATTCTGCTCAGAATATATTCTCCAGAAGATATTCTCCACTTTTCTCAGGAAGTTATTCTCCAAAAGTTAATCCAAACACACTCTTAATTTCAAGGTTATTTCATGAATTTTAATGTATGATCGAGTGATGTTTGAATCAAATTTAAGTTAGCAGCTAGAACTTATATACTTCAAGATAAGGAAAAAGAACTCATCCTTTGGTGGGGCAATGGTGGTTTGTTTCTACATCGAAACCAACAAATCATTGACACCAGGTTCTAATTTGAATTAGTAACTGTAGGGTTTATGAAAAAACTGAAAAACCTTAACATGAAAATCCAAAGATTGTTGAAGATGCTGTTGAGACTTCACAGGAATCAGAGTTTTTATGAGAAGTCGGCTTGTGAGGTGGAGGAGATAAATGGTCTATAAATTCAGAGTAGAAGAGCAAGATCAATCAGCCCACTAGAAGAATTTGAGTTTGATCAATTGAAATGGAGATTACAATGAGGGATTGAGATCCTAGTGATTCTGTCAATACCCGTTTTCATTTCGATAATCAAAGAGTAATAACGACGGAATTCAATGGGCATACAGAAAAGTACAATTATACTGATAAAATTATTCATTTACAATCTCAACGTCGTTCGTTTACAATTCCAATATTGTTCATCGACGGAAACAAAATACAGCGGAAGTCTTAATATTTACACACTTCACCGAAATAGCACAAAATAGACTAATTATGACCACGATCTTTTCCTCGCCTCGAGACACGTGCCGATCACTTTCTGGCGTCTACTTCTTTTCCCTTTGTCTCACTGGTACCCACTGAGGTGTCTGTTTAAAAATAGGGTGAGATTCCGAAGAATCCCCGTAGAGACATAATATCATTCATCGAAAATGCGAAAAGTAAATATGTCATGCGCCAAGGTATGCACAAATTAATGAACAATATAAACACATCATCATGTATACATGAGTAGGGCCCAGCCCCATAATCTACACCGGTTGGACTTCTGCCAACTCCCAGTGTAAGTGCACCTCTGGCATTAACAGCCTCTCTCTAGGCAAATCATGTTATTAATAAAGTACATTTACAAAACAATGGCATCCACACAATCACATAACTTATGGCATAGTGTATGAAGGATAATGTCCCTACCTCAAAGCTTTATAATCCTCTTTTAAATGTGCCTCGAAGAACGTGTCGTATCCGGCCTCCAAATTGGTCCTAAAATATTAAATGTACCAGAAATAGGTCATAACCCTATCCAAGTATCATTTTAGACTCTTCCATAGTGTTTATTGTGGTTATATTAGTCTATGATGAAAATTTACAAAAATGCCCCCGGGAACCCGGCCCGGCCTCGCCGTACCCGGCCCGATGGCACGTTTTCCCAAAATTTTGACCAAAGCTATTCTGACTTATTTTCGCCCAAGGAATCCATTTCCGGGCTCGAAATTACCAAATTCACTGTCAAATTACGAAAATACCCTTGACAGCCCCTATTTAGTGATTTCAGTGGCGTTTTCGTAAATATGCTTTTTCGGCCTCTACCGAAAAAGTGTCCAACTGTAACCCCACCTATTTTTGCCCACTGAGTCCAATGGAACCATTTATTTCATGAAAATCCAACTCCTACTACCAGATCTGGTCTGGCCGAAATATTGGTCACAATTTGGAAAAAATGGAGCTTTGTGTTTTAGCTTCTAAAACTTGTACTTTTTCACTTCTAACCCTTGATTAACTCATTTAAACACTTCTTAACCATGATTCAAAGAAATTTGGGCAGCATAACCCCTTAGGATTAGGACTTTCCAAATTTACAAACTTAACAATACAACCAAATCCAACCATAATCATCAACAACAACCACATACTAGCATGATCTTAGGATTTGTAAAGTTACCTTCTTGAGTTCTTTTTCTTCCTTTAGAAGTTCTCCACTCTCTTTCTCTTTGGCTCAAGATTTGCTTGCTAATCCATGGAATTTATGGAAAGGAAGGGATTAGAGAAGAGATTTATGGAAGATTAGAAGAAGAAACCTTTAAGAAATCTTAGCTTACCTTGGATCTTACTTCTTTTTGCTCTCATGACACCTTGCATTATGCCATACTCCTTCCACTTTATGTCATACTTTGTGATCATGAGTGTACTTAGATCTTATCTCTTCATATGTTCATGACACTTGGCATTTTAATTTCATTAATCAATTTCTAACACTTTTCATTTTCAATTTTCGGAATAATGCCAATTCTGGCAGATTTTCTGCCTTAACTTTGAAAAATCATAACTAATTTTGTAGACATTGTTTCGAGTCGATTCCAAAGCCTATGGAACCCTCATTGAGTCTAATTTCAATGAAAAATATGGAATTTTACTGGAAATGATCATATTATTCCCAGATTTTCAATCTTTGACCGCTGCTCCAGAAACTTTCCAGATTTTCTGGATTAACTTCAAAAATTCATATATTTTTTTACATAGCTTCAATTGAGTCATATGACATATCAAATTAAAGCTTAGGATGTCTACTTTCACCCTGTAAAATTTCATAATTTTTGGTCATCATTTGGTCTTCCAAAACTATATGACAATCTCACTGCCTCACAGGCGATTTCACTGAAAACACTATTCAACCTTAAATTCTCAATATTTATTTCTTTTGGCCTTAAATATTCACCATTTCATTGAATATATATAATAATTATAATATATTCTTGGTGAATAAAATTTGGGATGTTACAGATTCAAAATATGATCTGATTGAAATGGAGAATCAGATGCAATAGGGAAAAGGAGGAGGAGACAACATTTTTCTCTAGCTTATTTTTAATTTAAATATAAAAATATTATATTAAAAAACTAAATTACAAGTATGCTTTATGAGTGTTTAATTGCATATCCATCACTTCAATATGATAAGTCAATATTTTGATTATTTTCTGTAAAATGAAATTGATGGTGTTAAAATTGAAGAATTAAAGATGCATTTTATAAATAGAAAGGGCGAAAATGATATTGATGTAGGTATAAAAGACCTTGTATATTTGGATTAGTTTTTTTTAATAGCTTTTACGACTTACGAGGTAAATATGTGAGATGAGTTTTATTTCAGGTTGCGCAAACCATGGTTTGAAACCATGATTTTGATACTTGCCAAACACAAGAATATATGAAAGTTGTACTTTAGCGTTTTAGAAATTAACTTTTAGGCTCTATCAAATTTTTTCTAAGTTTGAGATATTAAATTTATTCAACTTGGTTTTTATTTATATATATTGTTTGCTTTTAACATATATTTTTATATGCTTAGATAATAATTTTTTAATTTAAAATTCAATTATAATTTTTTATATATTCCACTTATGATATTATACATGTATTGATATGATCATAAATGTTCGAGATTTTTTTATTTTTGTTTTTTTATTGAAAGTGAGTGTACTATAGGAAGCAATAATAGTGGAAAATTTGGAAGAATAAGTGCGTTGGGGGTTCAGAAATTAACTTTGTAGGGTCTATTAGATTTTTTTTTTTTTTTTTTTGGGGTGAGGCAGGTGAGGAGAAGTTTTAATCTTAATATTAGGGCATGTTTGTTTTATTGATCAGATTGTTTATAAGCTGTTTTTCACGTAAATTAAAATACAACTCCTCTCACATACTTACCTCGTATACCGTAAATCACGATTGAAAAACTGTTTTTAAGCATTTCAATCGTTAATCCAAACAAACACTTTCTTTTATACCATTTGCTTTCACCATATATTTTTATATGCTTAAATAACTTTTTTTGAATTTAAAATCAGTTTTAACCTTTTTAATATATTGTACTTATGAGATTACTCTCTCCGGTCCTAAATATAAGATAAATTTGACTTTTTTTTTGGAGAAATTAAGGAAGCTAAATAAATTACTTAATTATATAATATGTTGTGTATCCTTAAATTATATATAAATTTATTAGTCAAACTAATTAGTTTGGAGAAAAAATAAAAATAAAAATACTCTAAAATAATTTAATTAACTTCCTTAATCTCTCCAAAAAAAATCAGCTTTGTTTTATATTTAGAATCGAAGGGAGTATATGGGTATTTAAAAGTGTATACATTTCAAGATTCATTTATTTCTATTTTTTAATTGGAATAATAATATCATCATAAAAAAAAAATCATTAATGATAACTTGGAGAAGCAATAGAAGTGCTCGTAATTTTTATGGTATTTGGTGTGCGCATACACACATATATATAATGATGATTTTAGGTGTTTAAGCACAGTTCTTCTAAGAGTAGCGATCTACATATTGATAATTTTAATTCTACGTAACCGTGCAATGCACGTGGTATTTTGTCTGATAACTTAAATGGTATAGTTTATTAGTTAAGAGTGATTCTAATTTTTGAGAAATTAGGATATATATTATGTCTAATTTAATGTGTTTAGCTAAATTTCTTCTAACAACAATTATGTACATCCTCGCTATTTAAATTATACTTCCTCATAATGCACGGTTAGTTTGTCTTGTTTTATATCGCTAAATTGGGATTTATGTTTAGAAAAATCGTTCAAAAATATTTTTGAGGTAAATTAATTATTAAATGCTATCATAGAAGATTGGTTGCACTTTAACGGAAAATATATTGTATATAATGGAAGATATTTTACACACAATGAAAGATGATTTGCACGTTTATATAGAATATTTGTACACACATAGAAGAGTATTTATAAATAACAAAAGTTCTTTTATATATACGGAAGATGATTTGCACGCTTGGTGGTATTCAACAATTAATTTACCAAAAAAATATTTATTCCCAATTCTCCCTTTATATTTCGGCCATTCGATGTATATTCCCCCTAACGAATCATAATACCCTCTCCAACGTCCCAAAAAACAAAAAACAAAAAAACAAAAGTGGCTAGAACTCACAAACAATAATGGGCCAGATGGTGGTTCCGCATGCAATTTTTTGTTTTTATATTTTGGGGTTCACTTTGGCAAGGTCCATAGTTCACTTCCTCGAACGGAGATGGAAATGGGAAAACCTCAAAAAATATACCTTCAAAATTTTAAAATCCTGAATCAGATATGTTTCCTGATCAACCACGCTTGATAAAAAATTCTTATCTCATTTTAGTAGAAAAATATTGATTTGGAATCTTGAAATTTTGGAGGCCCTTTTCTAATTTTTCCAAGTGGGAATCTCTTGTGGCTAAAGTTGATACTCTCTCCGGTCCTAAATATAAGATAAAGTTAACTTTTTTTGAAGAGATTAAGGAAGCTAAATAAATTACTTAATTATATCATATATTGTGTATCCTTAGATTATATATCAAGTTATTAGTCAAACTAATTAGTTTGGAAAAAAAATAAAAATATTTTAAAGTAATTTAATTAGCTTCTTTAATCTCTAAAAAAAAATCAATTTTATCTTATATTTAAGATTGGAGGGAGTATTTGTATATGGTTTAAGATGTACATCTAATAATGAAGTATTTGTGGAAAAACCACTGACACCATAAAATTTAATTTAATGGGGTGAAAAAATGCACATAAAGGTTTAAAGTACGGGCAAAAAGACACATGTTAATTATGCCTAATGTTTGTTGCTTAATTTGGGGTGGGACCCACGCTGGAGTCAGGGGTAACGGGAGAGAGGAAGGAGAGGTATTTTTTATTGTACATGATTATGTGAGAGTTTGGAGAAATCGTGTGTGAAGCAGAAGATATATAAAAAAATAATAGAGAATCAATATAATTGGATGCCATTTTAAATTTTAAATAAGAGTATTTTAGAAAAATAAATATGATTAATTAATTTAACTACTACCCTTAATTTCTCCAAAATTAAATAAATATATCCTATAATTAGGATCAGAGGAAATATTTAGGATATAAGGTATTATTTGTATATGGTTTAAAGTGTACATTTAATAATGAAGTATTTGTGAAAGGACCACTGACACCATAAAATTTAATGGGGTGAAAAAATGCTCATGAAGGTTTAAAGTACGGCACAAAGGCACATGTTAATTATGACTAACGTTTGGTGCTTACTTTGGGGTGGGACCCACGCTGGAGTCAGGGGTAATGGGAGTGAGGAAGGAGAGGTATTTTTTATTGTACATAATTAACTAGGAAAGTGCCAGTATAAATGTCTAAAGAAGAGAAATAGCTACGTAGTTGGTCAGGGAAGTGGCAAAATGTCTTTTTGTAGACACTGAAGATGACACACGACACATTCATAGTACAAGAAACAAAAGCATGATGATGAGAATGTCGTGGAATACGTAAACCTAATGGGAAACTAATTCACATTTGGAAACAAAAAACTTGGTGATGAAGAAAGAGGAGTGCGTCTTTGGGTGTGTTTGGAAAGCTTTAAAAGCATGATTTTAGAATATTTTTTTGTAAATCGAGACAAACCTCTGCACACATACTTATATCGTAAATCATAAAAATTATTCTCTAAAAACTAATCCGAACATATACTATACGTCTAGGACTTTTAATTTTAATTTTAATTTTTTGCCAAGGACTTTTAATTTTAATTTGAAGCCTACCAATTCCAATCAAGGATGAAAGGGTCATTTGATAATATTTTCTGGTATTTTTATAATACATGCATACCATCTCATAACAAACCAAATAGACCATGATAATCAACATCATCACATTACACTGCATTGAATTCTATTATTGTTTGGTGTGTGATTGAACTAAACGGCCCTATATGTTCTTTGTATTTTGGGAAAATTTAAAATTATTGAAAAATCCCGCATTGCAAAACGTATTATCCATAAGTATTTCAGTGCTCGTTTGGAATAACTTATTTTTAGGTAATAAGTACTTATAAATCGTTATTCACAGTATACGAGGTAATTATGTGAGACGATGTTTTATCTCGGCTTACGTAATAAGGACTTATTATCCAATAATAAGTGATACCAAACACAGGCTGAAGCTTGTTGACTTAGGTGTAATCTATCTTTAATGATACTTATATATAACTATGTAAAATAAAAGACATTTATATATAACTAAAGATAAACACTTAACGAAGAAGACATACATCTATTAAAAATGAGTTAGGTCCATTCAATGACCTATCTTCATAGATATTTTTGAACAATAAATTTTTTAATGGGGAATTTTAAGCAATTTTCCCCAGAAAGAATAATGATTAACTCATTAATAGCTATTGTTGGTGTTGTAGTTAACATTTTATTGTTCACATGATATTAGTTGTATTCCTCAAAAACAAAATAGTTTAATCAATAACCCCCCCCCCCAAAATCCGAACAAAGAAGGTTTTAGCTTTTATGCCAAACCTCATTATTAAACCGTTGGTTACTATTAAATGAAAATTAAATTAGTTGGCAAAACAAAAGAAAAGGAGTAAAACAATAAAATGCACTAAATATTTTAAATAAGGTACAGATCCAGATTAATTTCTGGATCTATCATGAATCACAATACACTGTTTCTCCATTATTGACTCTAAATTGTGTTCTAAAACCTGGCCCAAGACACATGCATGCCTTTTTAATATCGGGCTTCCCAACTTCGTAATGCTGATTGAAATCTTGCCTCTTTTATGTTTTTAACATAATTGGTTAATAATGATTAAAAAATAAATGAAGCGTAGCTATCAAACTGTCAGAATTTGCAAATAAGATAAATATAATATTTATTGATTATAGGAAAATGTCAAACTTTGCAGGCACATTTTCTTGTTGGACTTTATCACAAAAATAGGGCAACCATTTTATTCTCAATAATGTTTCCTCACTTTTTTTATGTAAAGGAATATTCCCATGTGATCTATTATCGAATACATAATTGACGGAAACATTCTAAAAAAATATCTTGGAATATAGGGAAGGATAAATCAGTGCTGTGAAAATTCGGAAATCTCAGGTCAATATTGTGTCAGTACGGAGGAGGAATATGAGATTTTGAAATCTTGGAGAAAAGATGAATCTGCCCTTGAGGTGTCCCTCATTTTCAGCTCAGAATAACAATATTGATATCTTTATTAATAACACCGCATTCTACGTTAACAATTCCTCTTTCTAGTTTCACAATAACAACATTGGTTTCTTCATTAACAACACCGTTTGCAATAACAACATCGGTCTCTATATTAACAACACCGTATTCTACATTAACAACTCTACCCTTTTGTTTCATAACTTCATAATTTAAGTTTCAGGGCCAATAACAACACCTCTCTCTTTATTAACAACACCGTATTTTTTATTAACAACACCATATTTTGATATACGAAGATGTAAAAGAATAAAGCGGAGTTGTTAATGTAGAATGCGTAAAGTTGGGAATCAGGGCCAGCCCTTAATGGTCAAAGCCTAAAAAATTGTTGTTTTTCAAAGACCAGCCCGTAGTGCTTAAAGCCCTTTTTATAAGATTTTACAATTTTTATTTTTTTTCAGTTTTGTTTAAAAAATTATAACAATAAAATTCCTAATTTAACATATAAATGTTGTCAAAATTAGAGTGTAAACGATATGCATCATGCAACAAGCAAACATAATCATTAAGTCATCATCAAAGGTAAACTATTGTCTACATACCACAATTACAAATAATTAATAAGAAAGCTTAACAAAATTAAAAATATTTCTTATAAATATGTCTTGAAAAGTGTAAGTAGTCAACAAAATAAACAACACAAGATCTAAATAAAACAATCACCAAAAAATAAGTCAAAAAATACAAAATTGGTAAGAATACTTATGAAATAAGAAATATCTTTTATAATTTTTTAATTTTTAGGATTATTAATACAAGATATTCTTATGAAACTTAATTCTAAAAAAGATAATAACAATTAAATATCTACAATATCATTAACCAAATATAAAAAATTAATAATATTATTATCATATAAATAATTTTAAAATATAAAAAAATATATATAAGGGCCTAAAAGAGCGCTTTCACTTTTGAGACAAAAATATTAGGCCCAACTTTTGTAAATTCAGGGTTTAAACGGGCCGGGCCGACGGGCTCAACCCTTTTTCTCGGCTATAAGAATGCGATGTTGTTAATAAAGAGAGAGTTGTTGTTATTCCGACTTGAGAGAGTGAGACAGCTGAATGACACATTCGTCTTTCGGCCGAAATTTCAAAATCCTAGATTTTTCCTCTATATTGACACAACACTGACCTGAGATTTCCGAATTTCACTGCACTGATTTGTCCTTTCCTACACTCCAAGGTATTTTTTTAGAATTTTCCCCATAATTGACTTGTCACCCTGAAAAAATTACCAAAATTTCCATTGATGAGAGAAAAATTGGATACAGCCTTATTGAGGATAATTTAAACAGTTTGCTCCTTTTTTCTATATCTGCATAATATTGATCACACGTAACATATCAATTATTTTATTCTCCTATGTGTTTTGGTGTTAATAATTAATCTCTTTTCATACTTGTATAAAATAATGGAAACTTAGCCAAGAGACATGAAAATTTGTAGTTTTTTATAAACCCAAGTAAGGTGCCAAAATTAAGAGTGTTTACAATCAGTAAGTTTAATATAATATTGGTAACATTGCAAATGAGAATATATTCCAGGTTTGATTGGATTTAAAGCAATTTTTAGTACTCAGTTTTAGCTGACACATTAATTTGGTTCCCTGGATATTTGATGCATTTCCAGTATATTTGTTTAATTGCACATACAATTATTTATAAAATCATTAAATGTAATAAATTTGGTAAATCTATAATTTGTTTTTTATATACTTCTTTTTTGTGTGTATCTAAGTATTCGAAAATTAAGCCCACCTCATTCACAACACAAGATTGTTTAAAAAAAATTATTAAACTAGTAAATAATCAATCTTAAAAAATGTCAAGACAGAAATTATTAATCCAAATCCTTTCATTAGTACAAAAAAAAAATCATCACTCCCAAACTTATAATTTTATTGTTTTGAATAATTTAAATTTCTTATTCCAATTATTCAAAATAATTTTAATTTTAAATGAATACTTTTAATCGAAAATTCCATTTATTTTTTTCCCAACAAAAAAAGAAAACTCTTGTTGCCAAGCATAAATAAATCTTATAAATCAAACATTTTTCTCTTCTTACGCGTTATACTCCTTCGGTTCTTAATATAAGACATATTTGAGGAGTGAACTTTATTTTTAAATATGAGACATAGTTTTTATATTTGTCAAATTTTTCCTGATCTACCTTTATTGATACTTTCTCAATAATAATCAACAAAGGGAGAAAATGAAGGAATTAAAAAAGATGATTAGGATATTTTAGAAAATATATATTATATTAAATAATTTAACTAACTTCTTAATCTAACAAAGTTAGGTAAATATATTTTGAATTAAGCACAAGTGGGAGTATTAATTAAGTGTGAGGAATAAGGCTTAGAGACTTGGATCTTACCTTTGAAAATGATGATTTATTGACCACAAATAATTGCAACAATCTTCCCAAGAGAGCAAAAGATTTTGCTCTCACAAGTCACAACGTTGTTGATATTCCGCAATCAAAGCGCACAGCTCAATGTCCAGACGAAGGAGTTTCACACTCATTAGTCACTTCTAGCTAGCGTATGGTTGGATTAACTTTTTTTAATACTCTCTTTGTTTCTAATTATATGATAAAATTAATTTTTTTTAGAGAAATTAAGGAAACCAATTAAATTATTTTAGAATATTTATATTTATATTTTTTTCTCCAAATTAATTAATTTTACTAATAAACTAATATATAATTTAAGGATACTAAAAATATAAACACTCTAAAGTAATTTAATTGGTTTCCTTAATTTCTCTAAAAAAGTCAATTTTATCTTATAATTAGGACTGGAGGTAGTGGTTTTTACGACTTATGAGGTAAACATGTGAGAGGAGTTTTATCTCAAATTACGTAATCTATGATTTAAAATCATGATTTAGAATGTTACTAAACTCCCACCTAGTCGCAATCAGAGTGTGCGCGTGTATTCTGAAGTAGGTGTGAAATTGTGAATTATACTGCTTTTTCGAGACAGGGACGACGAATGCAATTACGGATTCGAAGCAACAAATCATCAGGTACAAAGCAAAAACAGTAGTAGTAGTAGTAAAGATTGTATTGAAATTGAAATCGTTGTCTCGTAGAATTAGAATCGTTTTTTTAAATGTTTTGTGAAGATTGTAGTGAAATTCGTCGACCAATGAGCGGGAATAACGCGCATTCTCTGTGAAAAAAAACTGGAATAAGTTTACCAGCAAATCAAATCTTCACGATTCGCGAGAGAGAGAGAGAGAGAGAGAGAGAGAGAGAGAGAACCAGCTGTGGACTTTTTTGATTCAGCCCACCCTCTCTTCCACTTGAAGACAATCACATGGTCCTACCCTTTCTTCCTCTCGTCCCCATTCTGAATTTATTTTTCCGTTCCTTCGTAACAAATCTGTTGGATAATATTTCTGAAATCATCCTCCCTAGATGTTCCTTCAATTATTACCATTCTCCTGACATTCCTCTCAGATCTCCGGGACTTGTCTCTTTTTCTGCATTCTATAATGTGTGTAGTTCAACCTCTCACCGAGTCACCGGGCTGAGGTATTTGAATTCTTAAAGAATATAGCTCAATTCAAATGTTTTTCGCGTTGATTACTCTCTTGGATATCCAGATATTTTATGATGAGTTCTTGAAGTTTCTTTCTCTGCGTTTCCTTTATTTCTGGGTTGCATGTGATATTCGAAGGCGGTCTCTGGATTCAGGGTTCATTTGATATTTCGATATCGCCATTTGTTCCCAATGCTCTCGTATGGCGTGAAATTGGGGGGACTCGGTAGGTGTACGTCCTACGAGTTGTTGGAATTTTGAGTCTCAAGTAATACCCTATTAGTCATTAGTTTTCAAAAGGGTATTGCAATCGTCTATCTTCACTGGGTTACGTGTTGCCACCACATACATCTTACACTCCCTTTAAAGTATCCCACTTTTGGGCGGTTTTACCAGAAGTTAAAATCGAGTTAGATGGATTGGGAAGTGAATTCTAAGCAAAGCTGATAACTACATTTTATTTTATTTTCCATTTAAATATGCGTCTGGTACTCTGGTGAAACAGTTCAGGCTGATCTCTTTTTTCGTTGTGTGCGTTCTGCTTACAGATTTTGACCGTTCTTGAGTTTCGTTTACCGATTGAATCCACTCATCATTCAATTTTACCTGATCATGTTTCAAGTTTCTTCTTACTTCAAGCCAAGAGATTGAGATTCCGTTAGCAATGAACTTTCTCCATAAAGGATTGGGATTCGTGTGAAGAAACACTAGATAAAGTCACCGTGAAGTAAGAGACAGGTGCCGCTTTGTGTTAATTATAGATGGACCGACGAAGTTGGCTATGGCGCAGGAAGTCATCTGAGAAGAGTCCTGGCGAAACTGAGAGTTCAGGGTCAATATCGTCTCTTTCAGAGAGATTCTCTGATGATCAGGTAGGGCAGCGATATGACTCTGTTCCGCCCATTTTTCTAGATAGTTTCTCTCTGTTTGTTCTGCATTTCCATGAAATGAAAAACTCGTTGGAGTTTGATATCTGTGGTTGTTTTAAGTTATTGTGATGTTGGAAAAAATTTGGCAGACTCTGATGTTTCTGCTATGTTTTCCAAGGTATATCCAACGCAAACTACTCCATCACCAGAAGTCACATCTAAAGCTGCACCTATTATTGAAGAAGTTTCTGATGTGAAGATTCTAACAGAAAAATTATGTGCTTCTCTTCGAAACATTAAGGCCAAAGAAGACTTGGTAAAGCAGCATGCGAAAGTTGCTGAAGAAGCTGTCTCAGGTACTATTTTTTTGGCTCCTTTCATGCCACTGGCAGTAATACTACCTCATTATGTTTATTACCACATACATTTGAGATTCATCCAAATCATAACTCCAAATAACCCCCAAAAAGATGATGCTATGAGGAGAATATGAAGAAACCTTACATGAGAAACAGTCAAACAGATCCTGAAAGTCATAATCAACTTCTGCAAACCATTTAGTCATCATTTTAGGGTCATGTTAATATCATTAACTCTTTATATGCATACTTGATATGTTTTTTTCTCCTTGAATACATTATACGTCAGTAAGCATTAATGATATGCACATGCGCACTTCTGAAGACAACTGTTGAGTTAGTTCATGTCAAAGAAAATATTTACTCATGATCCCTAAACTTTCCTAATTTGGTTGTCAAACTTTTATGGAATGGGAAAGCTAGTGATCTTTGGCAGTTGCTACTGTCCTTGCATTGATTGTTGGTTACATTTTTTATGGATGAAAATTTCAAGTGAAAGCTAAAACTGTCTTTTCCTGAATCCTGACCCATGGGTTAAATTCATATTAGGACAATCCAGTAATACATGCTCTATCTGTGAGCCTGTGACTATCATATATTTCTTCTCTACTGGATTGTTTTGGGGACGTTCATCCATTATTCTTTGAAGAGCTTATTACCACCCTGGTTTTCTCTCTTTTATTTTCTCGAAGGTGGAAAGCTTAAATTTGCAATTGAGAAAAGTTCCTGACATTGGCTTTTGAGTGTTTTTAGGATGGGAGAAGGCTGAAAATGAATTGTTGTCTTTGAAACAACAACTCAATGCTGCAAATCAGAAGAACTCAGCACTTGATGATCGGGTTAGTCATCTTGATGGGGCACTCAGGGAGTGCATGAGGCAACTTAGACAAGCTAGAGAAGAACAAGAGCAAAAGATCAATGAAGCTGTTGCAAATAGCTCTCATGACTGGGAATACAAAATATCTGAGCTTGAGGCTCAACTTCAAACAGCTGAAGCTGAAGCTTCTGTGTCAATTCATTCTGATCTTCACCTTCAACTTGAGGCTTTGGAGAAAGAAAATTCAGGACTTAAGCTTGAGCTACAATCTAGACTTGAGGAGCTAGAATTCAGGATCGTTGAGAGAGATTTGAGTGCAGAAGCTGCTGAAACAGCAAGCAAGCAACATCTGGAGTGCAAAAGGAAGGTGGCTAAGCTTGAAGCTGAGTGCCATAGACTAAGAGCCATAATCCGCAAAGCATTCTCTGCTAACGATCACAAATCTTTGACTGCCTCTTCAGTTTATGTAGAGTCCTTTGCAGATAGCCTGTCAGATAATGGAGAGAGGCTACAGGCTATTGAAAGTGATGTGCGCAAATTGGGTGGTTGGGAGATGAATGAATGGGAACCAAGTCGTTCCGACTCATGGGCATCTGCTTTGATCACAGAACATAATCAGTTTAAGATTGAAAAGGCCATTCGAAAAAATCTTATGGCCCCTTCAGTTGAGATCAATCTCATGGATGATTTCCTTGAGATGGAAAAACTTGCTGCATTGCCTGATACAGAACGTAGAAGCATTTCTGCCGAGGCAGGACTTGCGTCAGATCAACCTAATGGTGACCAAAATGAAATGAGAGGTGAATTGAAATCTGTAATTCAAAAGAATACTGAATTGGAGAAAAAGCTAGAAAAGATGGAAGCGGACAGACTTGAGAAAGAGATGGGCTTTGCTGAGTGCCAAAAGCAGCTTGAGGCATCACAGAGTCGAATAAAGGAAGCAGAGTTGAAGGTAGCAGAGCTTCAAACTAAGTTAGCTCTTGCAAACAAAACAAATCAAGAAGCTTATGAAGAACTAAAGTCAACCAAAACAAAGAATAAGGAAACTGAATCAAAATTGAGAGTTGTTCACAGCGAAGTAGAGGATTTGGTTTCAAAAATTGGTTCATTGGAGAAGGAGATTGAGAAGGAGCGAGCTTTGTCTGCTGAGAGTGTTGCCAAGTGTGAGAGGTTGGAAGATGAACTTTCGAGGATGAAGCATGAATCTCAACTCCAGCAAGAGGCTGAGAAAACTCACAGAGAAGGTGTTAACGTTGAGTTGAAGTCAAAGCAGGTCAGTTTGCTAAAACATATTAGGAACACTGGAAATCTGCTCTTAATTTGCCATTCTGCGTATATGCTTAGGCAAGAGATAATTTTTTTCCTTGTAGATTATTTATACTAAACAAAAGTTATAAATCACATTAGCCGTATGTGAAGCTTTGTTGGAATTGCATTAAGTTAATGTTTTGCACCACCCATCTAGTTGTCTCCACATCTTAACTGCAGGAGAAGGAACTTGCTTTGGCTGCTAGTAGATTTGCTGAGTGCCAAAAGACCATTGCATCTCTTGGCAATCAGTTAAAGTCCCTTGCAACACTGGAAGACTACCTGCTTGATTCAGAGAACCCTAAGGACCTTACTCTTGAAGTTACACCAAGTGCCCAAAATGGTGCTGATCCCTTGAAATTGCATCATCAGTTCGATTTGCCCAAAAGAAATTCTGAGTCATCAATATTGTTAAAATCATCTGTTACCCATGAGAAAAGCCGTAATGGTTTTGGTAAGTTCACCCCTAGAAGTAAGAGTGTAAGCAGAAGAGGAACTCACTGAAAAGTCATACTTTATGTGTTTACTCGTTTCTTATATAATAGAGTCTCTTGGATTCATCATTTATGAATCCAAAGTTGCATATATTTTACTTTAAAAGCACTGGTTGCAGAAGCATAAGTTACTCAAGGCATATATAGTTATGTGTAAATTCCAGCATTTGTAAAGGAAAAAAACAAAGGTTCTCAACTTTTGATGACTACTTACCTTACAGCTGTCTTTGATTTGCTTCTTTATTTGATTCATTTGGTACTGGTCAATTCAGCAATGAGACAACTATCCCATACTATATCAGATGGAATTTTTTAGGTCTAATCTATGGCTAGGGTCATCAAGGCAAGGCGATTTTTGTTTTTTTGTTGATTGCTTTTTGATAGATTTTAGAAGAAGTTACAATATTTGTCATCTCTATGATTGTCTGTATGTGACCAATTCAAACTTGAAAGACGTATATGGTTTCTGTCTCTCTTTTTGCCTCATAAGAAAAGATATGTGGGGTCGGTTTGATTGGGTCTTTACGTTCTGTTTATATTTTCCCAACTGACCAGTTGAAGTACTGGAGAAGATTCGATTGGGAGGTCACACTCACATCACAATATGTAGGATGGGAACTAGGAAGTTAAAAAAAAAAAAATTATATATATATGTAAGATAGGAACTAGGAACTGAAATTACGATAGGACCCCCTTACAGAAAAAGTTCCCAGTTTGGATTATAGGCTGCTGGTTGGGGGATAGAGGAAAAAAATAAGGAAATCATGTTTGAAAAGGCTTGTATATGTTCAGGGCCCAAAAAAAAAAAAAGGTTTGTATATATGATAAAGGGGGAAAATAGATTCCAAGTTCTAACATGCTTCTCCTGTGATGGAAATAAAATATTATTTCCTGAAAATTAAACTGGAAATTTTTAGAATATTTAATATTTATCATGCAAATCTTGATATAGTGCTTACATAAATGTTGAATTATTTTTAAAATATTTATACAATTTTTTAGCTTTGTTAGAATCACATTATTTTTTTAATTACTAAAATTTATATAATTTTTAAAATAAAATAAGTCACTAATCTATCATAAAATTTGTTAGAATTACAGAATTCTCTATCCTATTTTTAATATCCTATACTAAAAGGCAAGAATAAATTACAGAAAACTACTTTTTTTGTTTTTGAAACTTTGCTGAAATGAAAAACCTTTTCCTTCCCCTTAATCGAAGTTTGTATATATAGTTATTTCCCACAAATAACCTACTAAATTTAAAGAAAAGTTCTGCCAAGTTGCTATTAAATTGGCAATGCTATGTAATAATGAATATTTAATGATAAAGAGATTTTTTTTTTACCTGAATGATAAAGAGATAAGAACTAGCAAAAATGAAGAACCTTAGGATGAATATATGGTCATATATATAAAAAATAAGTTATGACAAAAAATTGGTGGAGCATCTATTAAAGATAAAATGGTCAAAAATAAATTAAAATGGTTTGAACATGTATTAGAAGCAAAGGTGCTTAAGGCATAACAAAAAAGTTGAGTAATGTTTAACCTTATAAAAATACAGAGATAAGAAAGAAAACTTGAGTCAGTTGTTGATAACATACCTTATTAATGAGATAAGACGGGTTGTTGTTATTGTGCGTGTTTGTTTTGCCTTTTGCGCGTTCAATCGGACTTAAACAGTGGCACAAACGGATTTAAATAGTAAAAAGTATAAAATAGATATTTGTTTCAGCGAATGGATTTAAGGTGAAAAAATTCATAAGTTGGAAAAAGTCATAAGCCTTAAAATGAAGCTTATTAGAGCTTATGTGCATGTGTGTATAAAATAATATTGATAGGAGTATTTTCATATTTTTGGGGATCAATGAGGTACTCAAAATCACTTCTAATCACAAAACTTCTTTTATGAAAAATGTTCTAAATAATTTTCTCTTTCTTTAAATAGTAATCTTCTGCTAATTAGAGAATACTTTGGGATAAGAGTTTAGGCAAGTTTTGAGTTTTGTTAATATATAACTGTAGAAATGTAAAGAATAATTAATAATTAATTTTAATCAGTTTAGATTTATTATTTAGTTGTTTTATTATTTTATAGTCAATTTTTTTTATAAACATGTCATAAATTAGTTTCTATATAGTGTTTTTACCCATTAAATTTAGTTTAAATAATTTATTTGGATTATTGGAGGTATTATTGAGGTTTTAATCGGTTTATTTTGTTAGATTTTGAGCTATGTGAAAATATGAGTTAGGATTTAATATTTAAATTAGAGTTTGATATAATTTATAAGATTTAAGCTTGAGGTACACAATAGAAAAAACTTTTGGAGTGTACCAATTTAAATTAGAGTTTGACATAATTTTATTAAAATTGTACCGTTACCAAATTTTTAAAGTTAATTTTTGAGAAAATTGTGAAAAAATCTCTCCGTGTGTAGATATCTTCCCAGGTCCTATTGGCAATTAAGTTGCCAATGAAGACTTTTTTCACAATTATCCCTTCATTTTTTCATTTTTCATAATTTTTACAATTTTTTCTCTTAAATAATACAAAAGCCACTTATGCAAAAGCCAAATCAAACATCATTCACTTTTACATAAGTTACTTATCCAATCGTCAATTCAAACACTCATCATTTTACCTAATCTAACTTTTTTCCAATTTTAAGATTCCATAAGTCTAAGTAAAAATAAATCATTTATCTAATCGCCAATCCAAACACACCCATATTGTCTAGTATAGTAGTATTAGTGTATATATTGAATATTTAAAGAAATCTTTGTAATTTTAATAAAGTCTCAAAGTTTTTGTTACTCTGAGTTTCAAAAGCAACTACAAATTCAACGTATTTATAGCCAATATATATTGTACTAGTTTTAAAATAAAAAATATAATTTCAATAAATTTATTATTTTATTTTATTTTTATATTATTAACAATGGAAAAACAGAAATCCGTGTATTAATATTTGGATAAAGATGCATCCAGCAACCCGATCTATTTTTGAAGGTACAATCAACATTCTAAAGTATTATAACTTAAACTATTTTTGGAGGTACAATCATCACCCTAGAATATTTAAGAGTGCAATAAGCACCCTAAACTATTTTTGGAGGTGCAATTAGTACCCTAATATATTAAAAATGGAGCAATTATATCTGTTTACTAACAGAATACTAACTTTGTTTGCTAAAACATAATTTTCTTTTCTCTTTTATCGATCTTAAACTCCAAATCTTAACTTAATATTCTGTTAGTGAAAGGGTGCAATTGCTCTATTTTTAATATAATAGGGGTAAAATTGCACCCTTAAATACTAAAAGAAGAGACGAGCATATTAAAGATCAATGAAAAAAGAAAGGAAAAAGTATCTCAGCAAACAGAGTTAGTATTCTATTAGTGAATACTAAAAGAAGAGACAAACATATTAAAGATCAATGAAAGAGGAAAGGAAAAAGTGTGTCAGCAAACAGAGTTAGTATTCTGTTAGTGAAGGGGTGTAATTGCTCAATTTTTAATACACTAGGGTGCTAATTTCCCTCTTAAATACTTTAGGGTGCTGATTGCACCTCTAAAAATATTTTTGAAGGTACAATTAGCACTTTAAAGTATTGCACCCTAAACTATTTTTGGAGGTGCAATCATCACCCTAGAGTATTTAAGAGTGTAATAAGCACCCTAAACTATTTTTGGAGATGCAATTAGTACCCTAATGTATTAAAAATGGAGCAATTACACCCGTTTACTAATAGAATACTAACTTCGTTTGCTGACACATCCTTTCCTTTTCTCTTTCATCGATCTTAAACTCCAAACTTTGACTTAATATTCTGTTAATAAAGGGGTGCAATTGCTCTATTTTTAATATCTTAGGGGCAAATTGCACCCTTAAATACCAAAAGTAGGGACGAATATGTTAAAGATCAATGAAAGAGAAAAGGAAAAAGTGTGTCAGCAAACAGAGTTAGTACTCTGTTAGTGAAGGGGCATAATTGCTCCATTTTTAATACATTATGATATTAATTGCACTTCTAAAAATAGATTAGGGTGCTGGATGCACGTTTACCCCTAATGTTTTTTGTCAATACCCGTTTCAATTTCGATATTCATATAGTAATAGAGATCAAGTTCCACAGGCATACAAAAAAAGTACAAATATACTGATAATAAGTATTTATTTACAGATCGGAATCAACTGTGCAGAATTTGATAATATTCACAAATATGTACAAAATATGCAAAAAGTATTCCAAACACAAAATACATATAACCACAATCTCCGTCTCGAGAAACATGCCCGTTAGTTTCTTGTATCTTCATCTTTGCCTTTCGAGACAAGAAAAAGGTTAAGGTAGGGACATTATCCTTCATACATCATGTCATAGTTCATATGATTGTGTGGATGTCATTGCTTGTGCTTTTATTAATCAACATGGTTTGCCTAGAAGAGGTAGTTGTATGTGTGGCGAGGTGGACACAATCGGACTATCCCCGCCACCCCTCGATAGCGAGTTTCTTTCAGACTAAGTTAGCTCAATGGTACTAGGTTTCATATGGCATGCATCTTATAGCCCAAGGGCATGTGTTCAAAACCTGAGAAGGCAAAAGAAACCCGCTATCGGGCGCGCCGGGGATAATCCGATTGTGTCCACCTCACCACACACCTCTAGGCCCTAGAGGGATGGCGTGATTGTGGGGGTTGTGACATTTTTCCTCAACGTTAAGTTATTGTCTCTATTTAGCTAGATATGGATTCAAGTCTTCAACCCTCATCATCATCATCATATCACACACAAGTAACGTATAAGAGAAACTTAAGAAAAGTACTTAGTGTTATTGGTAATATTGGGTCATAAAAGGTCATTGGCGGATTCAAAACTTAATTAACTTCGTAATCCTGGAGATTATTATTATATCTCCGTTATGTTATGTCAGGGTTTTGAAATTTGAGAATGAAGTTTAAGTTCAAAGCAATTGCATGATCTCCATTTTATTTCTTTCAAATCAAAATAGCATGTTCCTCATATGATCTTTAATAAATAAGCCCCAAAAAAAACTTATGACAAGGCAACCCTTCTAATAAGAAGAAACTTCCCTCGTTATGAAGGGAAATAAACAAAAGAAAAAAAAGGCTGTGACTTTTATCAGCTTCAAAGAACATGCTTTCTTCTTCTGATATGTCTCAGTCTTTAATCAATCTTTGCTTAGCAGATTATAAAAGACGGGTTGTTGTTATTATTGTCTAGTGTAGTAGTATTAGTGTATATATAAATTGAATATTTAAAGAAACCTTTGTAATTTTAAGGGTTAAGGTGCAAAAATACCCATGAAATTTTTTCAAAAGTGCATTCAATACCATAAATTTATTTTAGGTGCAAAAATACTCGTGAACTTCTCAAAATGGGGCAAAAATGTCAAACTGTTAATTAGTACAAAATTCGGTTTTGTGGGACCCACAATTTTATTTTTTAAGGTGCAAAAATACCCATGAACTTTTCTAAAAAGTGCACCCAACACCATAAAATTTTTTCTGGATGCAAAAATGCCCATGAACTTTTCAAAAGTTTATGGTGTTGGGTGCACTTTTTAGAAAAGTTCATGGGTATTTTTGCACCTCAAAAAATAAAATTGTGGGTCCCACAAAACGGACGTTTGTACCAATTAACGGTTTGACATTTTTGCCCAATTTTGAGAAGTTCATGGGTATTTTTGCACCTAAAAAAAGTTTATGGTGTTGGATGCACTTTTGAGAAAAGTTCATGGGTATTTTTGCACCTTAACCCTAATTTTAATAAAGTCTCGAAGTTTTTGTTACTTTGAGTTTCAAAAGCAGCTAAAAATTCAACGTATTTATAACCTATATATATATATTGTACTAGTTTTAAAATAAAAAATATATAATTTCAATAAATTTATAATTTTATTTTATTTTTATATTATTAAAAATGGAAAAACTGAAATCCGTGTATTAATATTTGAGTGAAGGTGCATCCATCACCTCGATTTATTTTTGAAGGTGCAATCAACACTTTAAAGTATTGCATTCTAAACTATTTTTGGAGGTGCAATCATCACCCTAGAGTATTTAAGAGTGCAATAAGCACCCTAAACTATTTTTGGAGGTGCAATTAGTACACTAATGTATTAAAAATGGAGCAATTACACTCCCTTACTAACAGAATACTAACTCCATTTGCTGACACATCCTTTCCTTTTCTCTTTCATCAATCTTAAACCCTAAATCTTGAGCTAATATTCTGTTAGTGAAGGGGTGCAATTGCTATATTTTTAATATATTAGGGGCAAAATGCACCATTAAATACTAAAAGAAGGGACGAACATATTAAAGATCAATGAAAAATGAAAGGAAAAAGTGTGTCAGCAAACAGAGTTAGTATTCTGTTAGTAAAGGGGGTATAATTACTCCATTTTTAATATATTAGGGTGCTAATTGCACTTCCAAAAATAGATTGGGGTATACTCGTGAGGTGATTGACACAGTTTTTCTCTCTCTCTTGGACTTCGTGCCATCTGAACCTCTCCATGGATGAAGTCGTTTCTCGCTCGATGCCGCCGGACAGGCCGTCAGAGGAGCGTTCTTTGCCTAATGCACTGAAGATGATCACCATGGAATCAAATGAGGATAATCCCAACTCTGATCTGGTAGGTATTTCAGGTGAAATAGTATCTGTGGATCCAAGTTCGTATCAAGGAAAGCTTCTAGAGAAGTCATTCGTCTTGAATCTCCCATCTTACAAAGACTCATTAATGGGGTTCAAGGGTCTGGACTTTAATGGGATTGCTCATGGACCCTCTGGATCGGACGAGGATAATCTATTATCTGATCTAAGGAACCGAACGTGGAAGCTTCCAAAGCCTTCTGAAGAAACAAAAAAGCTTATGAATATCTATCCTTTAATGCCAATATCAGAAGAGGAATTTAATGAAGCATGCCAGCCCTAGAATTATGCGCTTAATATCACGGTGCTAGGTGCCCATTTTTATCTCCGTAAGTTGAAAGAGCTCCTTTGTAGGGTGTGGGGATTTAATGAGTTTGAGTTAGTGGACTTACCAAATAATTACTATGTGGTTCGGTTCGCTGAAAATTGGAGTGCCCACTATAAACGTATTATCTTGGAAGGTCCTTGGGTGATTGCGCAGCATACTGTCTTGGTACAAAAATGGTCACCTTTTTTGATCCATTCCACAATCCTTTGGGGAAGATTGCAACATGGGTCAGGATCCCAAATATCCCTCTCATTTACTACTCCCAAAAATTCATATCTAGATTGGGTGACATGATAGGAAAAACGCTCAAAGTCGACTTGCATACTTTGAATCATCAGGAAGCTTCCTCAGGTTTAGTGAGGAGGGGAAGATATGCTAGAATTTGTGTAAAGCTAGACCTCCAGAAGCGTTTAATCCCCAGAGTTATCTTGGCATCTACTATATTTAATGTTGAATATGAGGGTTTGGACCTTATTTGCTTCTCATGTGGGAGATATGGCCATAAGAAGGATGCTTGTTCATGGAAGGTAAGGGAAGGTGATCCACTGAAGACCCAGAAGTTGTCATCGGAATCTGCAAATTCACCTCCAGTTATGGCATCAGAAAATCCTTTTCCGGCGGATGGCGAAGACTTTGGTCCATGGATGCTTGTTAGTGGTAAGAAGAAATCAAGTTTCTCAAGAAAGGAAAGCTATAGAGGCGGCGTGTCAGGTGGGGGGGCATAGTCTGATATCTGGCAAGGGTATGGGTTTGAAAGCTCATGTGACTAGATTTGAAGCAATTTCTGAGCGTGATGACACAAGCAAGAGTGAGGAAGTTCAAGATGTTAGCACTGGAGGGCGCATGGCTTCAAAGGATGTGACTGGGCAGGAGCTAGCTCCCTTAGATGCTAAATCACGTGGTTTCAAAAATAGAAATCAAGGAGCAATTTCAAAAGGCTGGTCAAAAGCAAAATTTGCACAGGCTTCTAAGAATATTTTTATAGTTAAAAGAAATAGTAATGTGGTCCAAGAGGCCACTTTGTCCAAACCCTCAACGCATTGGGCTGATGTTAAAAAAGCCTAATATGATGCTTTGTTGGAATTTAATGAAGATCCAATTTCTAGCTCTATGAAGAGGCCCAAAAATGGTAGGACAGGTCTAGGGAATAGAGAGCATAAAGTGGTTATGGGCTCCATGTCCTTTCCAGAATCTAAAGTCATTGGGTTTGAAAGCCGAAGTGCTGCAACTTCAGACCCCATTCCTGCTGATGAACCGACATTGGAAGCTTCTCTCCCTGCTTTACAGCCAGTGGAAATAACCAGAATAGAAAAGCAGAAACCTCTAGCTTTGGAAATTGAGACGGTGCCATCGGAAACCTCAGACCACATTTCTGCTGAGGAACCGACGTTGGAAGCTTCTTTCCCTGCTTTGCAACCAGCGGAAATAAACATACAAGAGAATCAGAAACCGCTAGCTTCGAAAATGGAGACGGCGCCCAAGTCGAATCCTGTTTGCCCAGCTGATCAATCCTTGGTCTTTAGCGACATAGTTTTTGTTAGTGCAAGCATTTCACCCAAGAGGGGGGTGAATTAGGTGATCTTAGAAATTTCGTTGCAAATATAAAATTTGACGTTGAAATTAAAAACATGAAAGAGTAAGGAGAAATATCACCGAAGTGTACACCGAGAGTTATACTGGTTCGGCCACAACCACTTTGACCTACGTCCAGTCCTCAGAGCTTCTCTGAGAGTTTCACTATAACTTCCAAGATTCAGTGGGTTCTTGGCACCTCAGTACAAGCAAGTTCCTACACCTGGACACTCGCTCCCCCTTACAAGTTGTAATTCAATCCCAACTCAAGGTTCCACAACCTTAAGTTATCTCAATAACAAATATTGAGTTTGAATGAAATATCTCTCTCACAGAGTGAATAAGAATCACTGAAGCATAGTATAACAAGTATAATGTAAAACAGAGTAATGAACTTGATAATACGTTCGTGAGTGTGTTCTTGTGTATCTCTCTGTTCAGATGTTCCCATATATATAGATACGTTGGTAATGATTGCTGGAACATATTTCTTCATGTCCGTTGGAGCGTGCGCAGCCATTATTGACTTTTCCAATTTTTGAAAAACATACGTTTGCGGTAGGTGACGGTCGGTGACATTTGAGCGTTGCTTTTGACTTTCCTTATTTGGTAATATCTCTTCATTGTTTATCTGTTGAAATGCTAAGAATACTAATATAATGAAAAGTTAATCAATTAGGAAACAAAACAATGACCGTTGGAGTGATTTCAAACTTTCTGGGTTTGCTTACTCGAGTAGCTACTCGAGTATCACTTGAAGTTTACTCGAGTACTTACTCGAGTATCATCGGGAAAGCTTTGTTTAACATCAAGTCAATAGACAAATACAAGATTACTCGGGTAGTGCATGGAATAACTAAATTTCAAACCTTTGAAAATTCATGTTTACTCGGGTACCTACTCGAGTAATGCATTCACAACTTCATAGGTTACTCGGGTACCAACTCGAGTAAACCTTCAAATAAATTTGATTACTCGATGCTCTACTCTAGTAATGTTGGCAGGATTTCAAGGCCGAGAGCACATCAAGTCTGATTACCTTGTTACTCGAGTAACTACTCGAGTGAACTTACTTTTTGTACATAACTTACTCGGATAATGACTTGAGGTTTTCTTTCAACATAACATTGCTTACTCGAGTTCATACTCGAGTAATCCACTTAAACTAGAGCATTAAATACTTGCATACTAGAGGAATGACTCGAGGAAAATGAGATAAAAAGAAATCAAGTTAATCGAGTACTACCTTCAAGTTTTTACTTACTTCAGTGCGTTACTCGAGTACCTACTCGAGTAACATTGGCAGTGGTACAAAGTGCCGAGAGCAACACATTCTCAGAAACAGAGTTACTCGAGTACTTACTCGAGTATCATTGGCATGCTTAGAGCAACTAGAAGTTTTTCATATGGTTACTTGAGTAGCTCCTCGAGTAACATTGGCAGGCCGAGAGCAACTCCAAGTATTTACCTAGTTACTCGAGTAGCTACTCGAGTAACATTGGCATGCCGAGAGCAACTTGAAAATACTTACACTATTACTCGAGCACTTACTCGAGTAACGTTGGCAGGTTACTGGAAGGTGCTTCTGGTTACTTCAAGTTTTGACTCATTACTCGAGTACCTCCTCGAGTAATGCCTTAGAAAACCTGCTTTTGATCAAGTTTCTCAGTTTTTTTCTCTTGGCCTTTCTTCATTACTCCAATGCTTACCTCAAGTGATGCTTATCCCTGTTATTCCTTTGCTCAAACTTATTTATTAATTACTTCTTTTTTGTACCATTCTTTTGTTATCATCAAAACATGAGATCTAACATTTTTATCCACGGTGCTGACCCACGAAGAAACTGTCAACATGAGCTCTCTTGTTTCGGTGCTTGTCCCAACATCAAACTCGGTGCCTAAAATTCCAACAGAGATTCACAAACACAAAGCCAAGTCGAGCATGAATTTAAGAGATATCAAGTGTAGGAGCCGATCAATCTCAGGGTGAATCCCTCCAGATAAGTAGCTGCCTCTCTTATTTATTTTAATATTTATTCTTCAATAATTGTATCAACTTGGAACTGTAGAGGGGCAGGTGGCAAATCTTTCCCCCGTGTCCTCCGTGATATTGTTTTAAAACATCGGATATCTGTAATGGGTCTGTTAGAAACCAGAGTTAGTGGTATGAAGGATGACTTAGTGGTGCGTAATCTGGGTTTTAATAATTGGTTAAGGGTTGAAGCAACGGACTTTGCTGGTGGTATTTGGATTCTATGGCATGATAGTGAGACTATTGTTGATTATATCTCTTTTACTACCTAAATCCTCCACTGTCGTCTGACTGATAAAAACTCAGGGGAATGTTTCTATACTACCTTTGTATATGGTGATCCTAGGTGGAGCCATAGGCAGGATCTATGGTTTTCCCTTCAGGACCTGGCTGCTAACATATCTAGTCCCTGGCTGGTCTTAGGAGATTTTAACTCCTTTTTAAATCCTTCTGATAAGTTAGGTGGTGCTCCTGTTCATGTTAGTTCATTATCTCCTTTTCAGAATTGTGTTTATGAATGTGACTTACTGGAACTGCCTATTGTTGGTGATAAATTTACATGGTTCAGAAATGAAACGAAGGAAAGACTTGATTGGGCCTTTGGTAACTTAAGCTGGGAAATGTCTCATCCAGATCATAAAATCTTCCATCATCTATGATATAAATCGGATCATAGAGTGATTGTGGTAGCTTCTGGTGATATATCATCCAATCCCTCTGTAAATCAATTCAGATATCAAGCAGCGTGGTGTCTTGAGGAAGGTTTCTCTGATTTGGTCAATTCTGCCTGGCATGGTAATGATTGGTCTTCTGGTTGCAATGTATTTCAGGACAAAGCTTCACGGTGGAACAATAATGTTATAGGCAGCCTTCCCAAAAAGAAGAGGACTTTTATTAAGCGTTTGGAGGGTGTAGATTGTGCAATCGCAGCTCATCCACATGCAGGCCTTCTCAAATTAGAATCCAATTTATGGAATGAATACATGAAAGTATTTAATCAAGAAGAACTCCTGTGGTACCAGAAGTCAAGATGCAAGTAGCTTAAGTTCGGTGACAAGAACACAAGTTTCTTCTTTTCCACGACTGTGATTAGAAGAAAGAAAAATAAGATTGAGATGCTAAAAAATGCTCAGGGGGACTGGATTTCGGACCAAGATGAGCTTAAAATTTTAGCTCTTAATTACTTTAAAGATTTATATTCATCAGACCAAGAAGTGCTAAATGTGTCTAACTGGCCGGTGGATTTCTTTTCTCTGAATGAATCCCAACTTGCAAATATTCAGAAAGAGGTGTTGACGGTGGAAATAAAAAATGCAGCATTTGAGATGGGGCTTTTTAAAGCGCCTGGACATGATGGTCTCCAACCACATTTCTTCCAGTCTCAGTGGGATGTTGTTGGCTCAAAGATCTGTGACCTTATTTTTTCCATTTTCAGAGATCCTGATAAGGTTAGAGGCATAAATCAGACTCACATTACATTGATTCCAAAGGTGGAAAATCCTACCTCCTTAAAGGAGTTTCGACTTATCTCTTTATGCAATGTGAGTTACAAGATCTTGAGCAAGGTACTTGCTAACAGGATGAAGTTTGTGATGGACTTCCTGATTCACCCTACTCAATGCAGTTTCATCAGGGGAAGGCAAAGCTGCAATAATATTATCCTGGCTCAAGAAGCTATTCACACTATGAGAACTACTAGAAAGAAGAAAGGATTTGTAGCAATTAAGGTGGATATAGAGAAAGCCTTTGATAGGTTAGACTGGGACTTTCTGAAATTTAACCTTCAAAGTCTGGGTCTTGACGACCACTTCGTGAAACTTATGATGATGTGCGTCTCTTCTGCTTCTATGAAAGTTTCATGGAATGATTCTATTTCAAGTCCTTTTCATCCATCAAGAGGAGTAAGACAGGGTGATCCTTTGAGCCCTTACTTATTCATTATCTGTATGGAAAGGCTGAGCCAGTTAATTAGCCGGGAAGTGGAAGAAGGTAGATGGAAGCCGCTAAAGATTAGTCAATCAGGACCGAAGCTTTCTCATCTATTCTTTGTAGATGATCTCCTTCTATTCAGTGAAGCATCCCTTAGTCAGATGGAAAAAACCAGAGATTTGATTATGTATTTTTGTAGAGTTTCAGGGCATCGAATCAGCCTTCCTAAATCAAAAATTTTTGTTTCAAGGAATGTCCATTTTCATAGAGCTTTGGAACTTGGCCAAACTTTGGGAATCGGTATCTCAGCTGATTTGGGCAAATACTTGGGCGTTCCTCTTCTTCATAAAAGAACAACCAAGCTGACTTTTGCACTGATGGTCTCTAAAGTTCAAAAGAAATTATCCAAATGGAAAGGAAAATTCCTGAGTATGGCCAGAAGAACCGTGCTAATAAATTTTGTCCTTTCAACACTTTCGTCTTATCAGATGCAAACCACCCTTCTTCCTAAAGGGATATTACAGGAACTTGAGAAAGTGAATAGAAACTTTTTCTGGAACCAAGGAAGCGAAGGCAAGAAGATGCATCTAATTGCTTGGGAAAATATCAAGAAAGATAAGAAAGAGGGCGGTCTTGGAATCAAAGATCTATCTAGCCAAAATGAAGCTTTCATCATGAAGCTGTGCTGGAATTTAATTACTAGGCCAAATGCCTTATGGGTGCAAGTCCTCAGATCCAAATATGGCTATGGAGATAGTAGATTCCCTAAAGTTGAGAGGAAAAGAAACCAATCTGCTGTGTGGAGTGCAATTGTATCTGTATGGGATCTATTCAGGAAAGCAGTGGGAAGCAAACTCCGAAGTGGCCTCTCAAATAGTGCCTGGTGGGACCTATGGACCAATCTTGAGCATCCTCTCATGTACTACGTTGATAAAAATCATCACTTAATCAATCCAGAAGAAATGGTTAGCCAATTTGTCGGTCCAGTTGGTGACTGGGATTTGCATAAATGGGGTATGTTCTTGCCGTAGTGGGTGATAGAAAAAATTAAACAAGTCAGTCCCCCCTCCCTTCCGAGAGATGATGCGTTCTGGTGGAGGAAATCTTCTGATGGCAATTTCAGCGTTAAATCTGCCTACTCCATGATCTACAAATCGCATTCACCAGTTTCAGATCCTTTCTGGCAGAGTATCTGGAGGTGGCCTATTCCAGAGAGAGTCAAATTCTTTATGTGGCAACTTTTCCAAGAGAGAGTCCCAACAAACTCGACCTGTGCTAAGAGGGATGTGAGCATTAATATTGAGTGCCCTTTCGAGTGCAATTGTGAGGAAACAACAATTCATACTTTGAGAGATTGCGAGTTCGCGAGCAGTGTGTGGCTTTCTTGTATTAATCCATTATATTACTCTGCTTTTTTCTCTGGCAATTTACAGGTATGAATCAAATGGAATATGCAACATTCTCCTGGTAGCCACAAATTCTCTCAGTGGCCCTGGCTAAGAACATTTGTGTCGCTGTGCTGGTTGATTTGGAAGAACAGATGCAGAAAGGCTCTAGAAGGCACTAGTGATCTCCCCAAGCAGCTAATACACAAAGGTCTCCACTTTTTACACGAAGGAACGGAAGAGGGAAAGCTAAAGCTCAAAATACTTAGAGTCTCAGACAGAGCATCAGCCAGATGGATCGCGGCTCCAGATGGGTTTGTTCGTGTAGACATGGACGCTGCATTGGACGAACAGAGACAATCAGCTGTGGGTGGAGTAGTTCGAGATAGTAATGGCTCGTGGATCTATGGGTTTCAGCAACATACAGGCTTTGCTTTGGGCTCAACAACTGCCGAGATTCAAGCAATTAGGATTGGCTTGCAAATCTGTCGCTCCCAAAAGTTTGCAAAGGTTAGGTTTCATACTGACTCAGCTGAAGCTCTTCATTTGTTATTCCAGCCAAGTGGTCGTTTCCATCTGCTAAACGACGAGTTAGAGGAAGTTAGAGATTTAATTTACCAATATTAGGATTTAGAGATTTATCATTCTCATAGGGAAGCACTTAGATGTGCTGATTTTTTGGCCAAATCGGCATTGAATTCGAACAATGAATTGACAATGCTAAGGGTTCCGCCAGTTTTTTGTTCGATACAAATGTTAGCTGATCTCAACTAAGATTTGGTATTTTTTAGCAATCTGTTTCTTGTAAGTTTGTTGTAAGGGCTTGCCATGCCCCTCAAGAGTTTCTCCTCTTGTCAATGTAATTAAAAGAAAAATAGATTGGGGTGTTATTTGCATGTTTACCCCTAATGTTTTTTGTCAACACCCGCTTCCATTTAAATATTCACAGAGTAATAGAGATCAAGTTCCACTGGCATACAAAAAAAGTATAAATATACTGCTAACAAGTATTTGTTTACAGACCAGAATCAACCATGCAGAATTTGATAATATTCACAAATGTACAGAATATGCAAAAAGTATTCCAAACACAAACTACATATAACCATGATCTTTGTCTCAAGAAACATGCCTGTTAGTTTCTCGTATCTTCATCCTTGACTTTCGAGACAAGAAAAGGATTACGGTAGGGACATTATTCTTCATACATCATACCATAATTCATATGATTGTGTGGATGTCATAGTTTTTGTTTTTATTAATCAACATGATTTGCCTAGAAGAGGCAGTTAGTATGTGTGGCGAGGTGGACGCAATCGAACTATCCCCACCGCCCCCCGATAGCGGGTTTCTTTCGCCTTCCCAGGTTTCGAATACACGCCCTTGGACTATAAGACGCATGCCATGTGAAATTTGGTACAATTGAGCTAAGTCTGATTGGGTCCGATTGCGTCCACCTCACCACACATCTATGAGCCCTAGAGGGGTGGCGTGATTGTGGGGGTTGTAACATTTTTCCTCAACGTTAAGTTATTGTCTCTATGTAGCTAGATATGGGTTCAAGTCTTCAACCCTTATCATCATCATCATCATCATCATTATATCACACACAAGTAACGTATAAGAGAAACTTAAGAAAAATAATACTTAGTGTTATTGGTCATATTGGGTCATAAAAGGTCATTGGCGGATTCAAAACTTAATTAACTTCGTAATCCTAAAGATTATTATTGTATCTCCGTTATGTTATGTCAGGGTTTTGAAATTTGAGAATGAAGTTTAAGTCAAAGCAATTACATGATCTCCATTTTATTTCTTTCAAATCAAAATAGCATGTTCCTCAGATGATCTTTAATAAATAAGCCCCCAAAAAAACTTATAAAAAGCCAACCCTTATAATAAGAAGAAACTTCCCTCATTATGAAGGGAAATAAACAAAAGAAAAAAAGGCTGTGACTTTTGTCAGCTTCAAAGAACATGCTTTCTTCTTCTGATATGTCTCAGTCTTTAATCACTCTTTGCTTAGCAGATTATAGAATACCTCTGGCTTTTTATGCTCTGACTCGCACACAGCCTGGAATCACAACAGTACCATGTGTTAGCACTTACTAAGGATGAAAAATACTTTTTTTTTTTAAGTCCCCATAAATAAGCTTATTTTCAATTTCATTCTTTATAAGTATATACCTTTTCAATTTAGTTCTAATGCTTTCAATAATGTTGACAACTTATGGTGCAAGTTAGTAGTGTTAAGTATGTTATAAATGTCTAAGCTCCCTATTATAGGACACTTTCTAGAAGGTGTTATTGGTTCTTTTTATATGGCATTTGCTAGTTTTAAAGAGTATTAAATATATATTTTTTCATATATACCCATTATTAATAAGGGTAATGAGAGAGAGATAGAGAGAGAGAGAGAGTACAAATTAACGTGATGGAGTTTAGAATAGTTATTAAGTGTAATATTAGAAATCACTTAAATTTTATGATAAATTTAATGTTTTTAGTTGTTTTTATTGATACGCATGAATTAGTTAGAAGTGACTTATATATAAGACCAACGGGGTTAGTTTACAAGGTTTGACACCTACCTTGAATGACCAATTTTCTTTTCTAAAAGTTAAAGCTTGACAAAACATAAAAGAAGTAATGTTGAGTATGAGATCATTGGAACAAAAGCAATTATTGTTAATGCAAAGCAAAGTATAGGGAGATTTTGTTTCACCTGCATTGCAAATGCCAAGTGAATAATTGTTGCTTCAGCCCAAGGCCTTCCCATAAACTGAAGACCGATTGGCAAACCCCATTTATCATAACCAACCTGTGAAGGACAATTTAGATTCCTTATTAAAAAAAAAAACAACTCTTGCAAAGAAATATTGAAAAGTGAAGGAGAATATGGTAATTTCTTACAGGAACAGTCACTGCAGGAAGTCCCAGAAAGTTTCCTGCTATGGAATATCTAACCAGTGCAGCTAATTAAAATGGCAGGAAGCAGATAAGATTTTGTTGGGAATTTGTAAAAATTAATGTAATCAAGTTTTAAAGTTTCATGTGCGTATATATGGACAAAACTTAGATCAAGTTCATTAAGTTCATCACGTCTTTGGGGCTAAATGTTGATTGAGAAAAACGAATCTAGTTGGCACAATTTGTTTGGAATAATGAACATAATGGACCTAATGAACTTGATCTAAGTTTTGTCTGTGCGTGTGTGTGTGTGTGTATATATATATACCTCCATTGACGTAGTCAAGCTCACCAGTCTTGAGGGCATCATCTTGAATGGAGTATGCAGTCACACTGTTTCAACGCATAGCATAAAAACAACTTGGTACTAATCAAATGAAAGACGTAATGTTTCAAGTTAAAGAAATTAGTACAATAATTAAAGAAAGTGGGACAAACCCAGTGGTTGGTGAGACTATAACATCTGCCTCAGCAAATATCTTCTTATGAAACTGTAACTGGCGATTCCTATATACACATCAAAACAAAATATGTTAAAACTTACTTTTCAACTGAAACTCATTTCTAACGTTACTTGTATGTTTGTGACAAATAATGTTGACTTTTTAGTTTCAAACTAACTTGGTCAAATGACAGAACATATACCTAATTTTCTGAGCTTTTACATACTCCTTGCTGCTGAAAGCACCATAGATGTTAAGAGCTACTCTTGCATCCCATCCTTGATCCGACCCGTACTTTCCTCGTATCAAATCGAGCGATGTGCTACACTCAGATCCAATCGTTAAATAATGTGCCAGCCTCATCACTTCTATCTCTGGTATGGTCACTTGTACAGTCTTGCATGTTTCAAACAAAAACTTAAAGTTGGCAGGTTTACCTTTGATGACCAAAAATTTGGAATTTGAGTTTAGATATTAAAAATGTGAGTTTTTTTTTTTTTAAAATTATTATTATTATTGTTAGTGGTCAGTACCTGCCAACCATAATGTGTCTGAAGTTTGTCTAAAGCTTGAGAGCAGCATAATCTTACTTCATCACTGCAATCATCAAACCACTAATTGACCAAATTCGTGGTTAGCCAAAAAATGATATATCAGATGTCAGAACCAAAAACAAGTTACTTCTTTAATATATATATATATATATGAACAAATAATTATTAATTTAATGAAAGCTAGGGCACGGAGCAGGTTACCAAATACCAACCTTTCCATATTTCGCCAACTTGATGTTAGATATGGACTTTGTCAGGCCAAGCAATGGAAGATGTACCTAAGGCAGTTAAAGAAAGATACAAGTTAAGCCAAAATTAAACCTAATATATTTTTGTTAGGTTTTGGGCCTGAAACTTCCTAAAGCCCAAGCCCAAATTGGTGTTATGCAAGGCCCAATACTTGAACCTTGAACAAATTCTTACTGGGATATTGGAAGGCTGATGAGAGGGAATTTCACCACTGAGAGCAGCATAACTGTTAAAAAAGCAAAAAAGAAAAAATTGTGAAAAGTAATTAATTTGGGGAGTTTGTGGAAGAAATAATGTAAAATAAGAAAAGAGTAAAAATATTACTAACACTATGAGTGCATCTTCAACAGTGCCTGCAAGTATTCCAACCATCCCAACCGTCCAGTTGAGAGGAAGAACTCTGAAATGCAGCATCATGAGAACATTCATTTAAATAATTATTAATCTTTTGGTCAATAATTATGGTACAACAAACGTTGGATTACTCACCCAGAATGAGGTACTCGACCAAAAGTTGGTTTTAGACCAACCACCCCACAAAGAGCTGCAGGCATCCGCACCGATCCTGATCAAGTTTTTACGACCAAATTAGTGTTACATAGACCAAACCAACAATAAATATACATTTAAATAGTTAGATACATATATTTTACATGTTTATTTATGATATACTTGGATTATCTTTTGCTCCCTCGTCTCCTAAGTATAAGACATATTTACCTAATTTAATTAGATTAAGGAAGTTAGTTAAGTTAGTTAATATGACATATATTTTCTAAAAAGTAAATATGACATGTATTTTCTAAATCACTCTAGTCGTTTTCCTTAATTTCCACATTCTCTTTCATTCTTGATTATTGTTGATGAAGTATTAATAGGGATAAATTAGAAAAAGATTGACAAATATGAAAACTATATCTTATATTTAAGGTCAAGATTAACTCTCTAAATATGTCATTAAGGACCAAAGTGAATATTTGTTTTTAGATTGAGTCCATCCAAGAATAGGCATACTAGGATGTGACCAAGAAAGACATACCTAGAAGGTTAATATTACGATGCTGATTTTGCTGGTATTCACATATAAACAGAAGGACAACAACCAATTTTTCAGCCTATATGAGATCGAGTGTTGTCAGTTGAATCTGTAGGGCTACTTTGTTTTTAAGAAATTTACGATACTTTTATCCTTGAAATTGACAGCAAAAAAGAAAAAAAGAAAAAATCTTACTCTTAAGATACCAATATAATGTAAAAAAGGATGAAAACAGAGTTTCTGATGAAATATCAGTACCTCCACCATCAACACCAAGGGCAACAGGGCAAAGTCCTGAAGACACAACAGCAGCAGATCCACTAGAAGAACCTCCTGCAATCCTTGTGGGTTCATATGGATTCCTAGTGGCCCTGCAAGGTTAGTTAAACAAACATGTTCTTTTTCATAACCACCCTCAGAAGAACAAGTCAAAAAGGAAGGAAAGTTTGGTCATGAATCATGCATGATTAAGACATATCCTCTTACCCATAATGTGGATTAATCCCACTAGTTCCAGCTCCAAGTTCATGCATATTGGTTTTCCCAACAATTATGGCTCCACATAATCTCAGACGCTTCACACAGCTAGCATCATCTTTACAAGACCTTTCTTTGTGCAGCCACTTTGTTCCTCCTATAATACATTTTTTGTTTTTTATCTTTTAGCTTCGTAGTGAATAATTATCAGAAAATTGAGCATTTGAGTACAAGAGAAGCCTATACCTGTGGTTGGATAAGGCAAGCAATCTATTTCATCCTTGATAGCAACAGGGACACCATCTAGCACAGAAATTGGTTCTCCTGCCAAAATAATAATAATCTTTTGTAATTCAAGCAATCCTGTTTGAGGTACAGTTAGGTACTAAATGTGTGGATCTCTTTGAATAGGGATTTAAACATTGGTTCACCGTGTTATAAGGAACTAGTCTCTTCTGTTAGACCCAAGCTCCGTTGGTGTTACTTGAAATGATTTATTCATTGAGTTCATGTTAAAGAGGAATAGTTTTCACAATGCGAAAAGACCAAGGTAAAAAATTTCTAGATTTATGAATTATGAGTTCTTGGGATTATCAGAAGCCATCATATAAAGCTTGAATTGCTACAATGTACCTCTTTCGTATCGAAGAGTAGATTCCTTTGCTTGTCTCAGTATCTGTTCATCACTGGAGGCAATGAAGAATGCCATCTGGTAAGGGGGTTTTGATGATTTAATAACAGCAGCTATAAATCTTTCTGCAACCTACGAAATGTTTGTTATACACACACACACAGATGACCATCACAGAGACATAAAAAAGATTAGATTTTGAAGAATAAAACTTGAAGATAACTTTTGATTTGGGAACACAGTAAATGATTAAAAGGAGAAGATGAAATACCATAAATGGAGTTACATCTCCTGAACTGTAGGCTCTGTGATAGTCCATTATTGTCCAACGACAGAAAGAAGGCTTCTTTTCTGAATATATAGGTAAGCATTCTATTGCAAATTGAACTTGCCTTGCTGGTGATAAATGAGATTCTAAGCATTTTACTTCATGTTCTTCGGGATCTGCTAAAAAAAAAAGACCAATCTTACAAAGGCAACTAACTTTTCAGTTTCCAAATCTCTAACGACTATAATAATTCGACATCAGAAGAAAAATTAGAACTTAATGCAGATTATTAACAAACCTTCAAAAGGATGTAAGGGAACAAAGAGAGGTGACTCTTCCACTTCTGCATGAGTAATAAGCTGAAGAAGGAATAGAAACATTATTGCTAAGAATTGTCAAAACAAAGATTCTTCTGCATGAGAATTATATTTCAGCTTTTATGTGATCGGATGGATTAAGAGCATACCTTGTGAATGAGATTGTTCCCTTTCAATATGTACAATACAAGGGTTCCAAGTAATGGAATCTCCATAAGCATAACGAAAATTTTGACCAAAATTCCAGTCATGCGAGGAGCTGTAAGTGAAAAGCCATCATAAGCTTTAAATTCATAAGCTTGAGAAAAATAATGAAATTAGAATCTTCTCTTTTCCTCATAACCAAAATTAATTTCATAGTGAATGAGCGGGGTAAGAAAAACAGAGAATATTCAGAATTGGGTAGTCATCAACCTCCTCTGCTCGAAAACAGAGAGCTATCATGCAAACGCTCAAAATCAAAACAGAGAAAGAGAAAACAGAGAATTAAAGTATCAAAGCATGAACCTTTGACATTAGCTCGAAGATAGAATTCATCACTTTGGGGTCCTAAATCAACATCCTTGACGGGTCTGTAAACAAGAGGTTTAGTTTTGAACAGACCCATCATACGATGATGTCCTTGGGGAATGACAGAGGATCAGAGGGAAAAACGTTGGTTTCTACACAAAAAGGGAAAGAGAATAAGAAAGAAGAAAGAGGGAGAGAATATGAGAGAAAGAGAAGGCGGAGAACACAACAAAACCGAAACAATACAAATTAGGTGTATTACATAATCAGGAGGTTATAACTATGGAAGGATAGGGTCTGGTTCTGGAACTATTATGACGGCAAGAAAACACGTCGTTTTCATGAACAGTGGTGAAAAGTACTGTACGAGTAAAACAGGGGATTAACGTTATACTCTTCCCCTCAGCCATTTCAGCTTCATGTCAGCCTAACCATGTCCAACTTCTTCACTGTTTTTTATTTTTATTTTTCACTCTACGAGGTTCTCTGCTACTCTCTCCCTCGCTTCCAAAAAAAATACTCCACTGGTCTTATTTATAGCGCTGAGGGAGAAGATCTTGTTTTTTGTCCGGTGTATAAGGCACTTCGTTAAATTTTTCAGCTAAATGTATAATTTAACTCTTTATTTATTATTATGCTGATATTGTTATCATGTTGTGTTATGTATATTAAATAAATATAGAATTAATAAATTATTGAATTTTATGATAAAGTTAATAAGGCTTAAAATTTTTCTTGGCTTGGGCCAGGGGTGTTTAAAACTCGGGAAGGGATTGGGACCCTCCAATTCTGTTTATGGCTGAGATCCAAATTGTATCCCGGTCCTAAGACCAAGGGATTCCTATTTTTTTAAAAACAAGTTAAATTTAATATATATTATTATATTACTTAAATTTTTCATAATTTAGTGTTTAAAGTGATCATTTAATTCCTAACAACGTCATAATAATCACATAAATTGATCTAGAATTGAAGAATAATATTTTATTATTATTGTTATGATAACCATTATCGTCTTCGTTATTATCTTTCTACATTACATAGTTAGGATTGATATTATGATATATATGGTTTAATTCCAACTAAAGATGCAATACACTTCTTATCAAATAACAACTTAATTTATGGGGAAAAATACAAGAATAAAAAGATAATTTAATTTATAAGGTAAAAAATTAAAAAAATTAAACACCGGGAACAGGACTGAGATCTCAAGGGTGATCTCGGTTCCTATCCTGGTCCCAGTATATCCCTGGCCTGGTCCCAATTGGGATGGAAAATTTTAAGGATTAAAATGTCCAGGACTGGCATGCTTTACACACCCTTAACTTGGGTAAAAAATGTTAGAAGTGTTTAGAGGAGTAACTTAGAAATATAAATCATTTGTAAGATAATTAATGCTATTTTAAAATTTTATTCATATAATTAATGTTTATTTTCAATTTTGCCCGTTCAAACACCTTTTTTAATAAGGGTAAAAGTGTAAAAAAAAAAAAAAAGATATAGAGTATATATTATGGTCTGGGGGAGGATTTCCTTTGCTAACTCCTCATTTGACCTGATTGTTTATTCAGGGCATTCAATTTTTTCTTAAAAAAAATAACACAATTCGAGAAAATACAATAAATCAGAAAAGTGAACTCTACAGCCTACAGGGGAAACCAGTACTATAGAACTTTCCTCCCTGCATGTTTTTGTCTGACAGAATATTAAATTCAGGATTTTAGATATTTATTTACTTATGTATTTTTTTTGTAAGAAGATGTTCATGGTTATTACTCAATGTCATCATGCTAGTCTTGTTTTTGTTGAACAGCTCAACGCAGTGTATCAGTTACTGGAGGCAGAGGGCTGACCAATGATACAAACTTCAAATATCGAGGCACAATGGAGCTTTTATTTATTCGATCTATTAGTTGCGTTAAAGTTAACTTAAATGAACTTCACAACACTTTGAATTTGATCCTTAGCTTTGTAGTATACTCTTCACTAAAATTAAGGAAGTACGCTTACCTTATTAAATTGTACTCTCTTTGGTATTAAATATAAGGTAGAATTGACTTTTTTTTTTAGATTAAGAAGCCAAATAAATTACTTAATCGTATCATATGTTGTGTATCATTAGATTATATATCTGTTTATATGTTAAGGCAAAATAGTTTGAAGAAAAAATGAAAAATATAAATATTTTAAATTAATTTAATTAATTTTTTTAATATCTCTAAAAAAAATTAATTCTATCTTATATTTAGTAGAGGAGGAAGTATGCTTTAAGTTGAAAAAAAAATTCTAACTTTATTCCCATTCAAATATGTCTCATATCTCTTCTCTTTCTCCATAGCTAATATGTACCACTAATAAATAAGGATAGAATTAGAAAATGGTACTCCCTCCTGTCGACAATATCTGACACATATAGAAGAAAAATATGATCTAGAATATAAATCATTTTCAATTTAATTAATTCCCTTTTTTCTGTTTTTCCCTTGTGATTATAACTTACTTTCCAATTTTGCATACTCATTATATCCCTTGTCTCTCTCTCTCTCTCTCTAAATAACACTCTCAATGCAATCAATACACATTTCTCAAGAAGGGTAAAAGTGAAAAAAAATTTATATTTTAGGACATATTAAATGACTTAACTGTCATTTTTTATTTTTCGTAATATAGTTAAAGTGTCCTACCACTCTGGTCGTATTTATAAGTCCCTTTTAACTAATTCTCACACACCAAGGAGAGTTAGTTAACTCATTAACTATGGGCTAAATTTCCAATTTTACCCTTATCTATGATTGGTTCCAAAAATCTATATGAATAAATTCCTTTTGTTTATTGTAATTAATATGGGTAAAAAAGTACAAAATGCATTTACTACCCTGAAAATAGACTTATAAATAGGACCAAAATTTTTGATCAAAGATGACTTATAAATAGGACCAGAGTGATATGTTGCACACCGAAGGGAATAATTAATACTGACCCAACATGTTTCTTTTTTTTTTTGGCCAGAACTGACTCAACATGTTTCAGCAAAATCGGTTACGGATGTTTACGGCAAGGAGTTGTATTTGCAAATTGCATGGCTATAGGGGGTGTTTGGAAAACACCGGAATCAACTTTAAAAAACAAAACCATATTAGCTTTTTGTATTTTATAAGACAACTATTTTTACACACCTACACACACATTGTACACCACAAATTCACTTATTTCCAATCCAAACACTTGTGTATGATAAACAATATTGCATTTAAAAAAAGATATTGTGTTTATATGAAATAACGATTATAACCTTCAAAAACAATTTTTTATAGTGTCAATCCTAACAGGAAAAATTCTATCAAACTTCGCACTCAAAGCTCAGGAAAAAAAACAAACATAATGATGAATGTGGGCTTATCATGTAGTGTGACCCACTCCTTTTTATCTGTCTACTTGTTTCTATAATAACAATATGATATTTAATACCGTTGATTAATCTAGATTCCACCACTGTGAAGATTAATCCAGGTGCCTTTTTATAGCTTGGTTTCCTCCTTGTTGTATAAGGCTTTAGTTAGTCCTTCAATTTTGTGTTAAAAGACATCAAATCTCTTCCATCCAACTCAACTTTCACTTATTTTTATCTCTCTCTTGTACTTGATGAGTGCATTGACTAAAGAGGATGCACATCCATGCTAAAAAGAAAGCATATATAGTAACGAATCCAAGGAAAATGACAACCAAGGTCTTTAAGTAAGGGTAAGAGAAATAATCACAACTAGGTCCATTGAAATTATTAAAATGCGGTGAGGTCCCGTAGGACCAGGGTGACATTAATTCTAATTGTGAAAATGTCATCTTACCTCTTTTATTTGAAATAAAGCTAAGAGATTTATAGGGCTCTGAAATTTTAAATGAAAGAAGGCAAAATGGTATTTCCATAATTAGAAAAAATGTTATACCCAGATCCCATAGAATTTCACTGCATTTTGATGATTTCAAATGACTTAGTTGTAATTGTTTCTCTTACATGAAACCCGGTTGTCATTTCCCCATGACTCTACATGTGGGACCCGTTACCCTCTATTCCTCGTTATTTATTTTTTTAAAGAAAAAGAATTTTGCATTAAGCGGTGTTGATTAATTTGAATTCAAACATTGTCAAACTTAATAGAGGCAGTGTTATCTATTTCTCAATCTTATTCAAGGTATATTGACTTGGCAAATGGAGTACATGTGGGATGGTTTGGAGGAGAATCCGAGAATGGGAAGAGAATATTGCAAAATGAAGTGAGGGTGAAGCAAGTGGTCCTGCAAATGCAATTAAAGAGAGTGTGGGGGGCAATACTGCAAAGTGAGGGCAAAATTTAGATTCATCCAACCTATTTTAGAATTAATATTGAGAAGGGACAAGCATTATATGAACCATTTATGGTGCATGGGCCAATAGTTAATATTTCTCTTGTTTCGTCACTTGGGAGGAGCTCATATATATATATGAACCATTATTTATTCCAAAAATTAAAGGCCTCAACAGTTTTTTCGGCCTATTCATGGACGGACCACCAATATTAGTTGGGGTAAACCAATTATAACATTTCTAGAACATCCAGCTGTTTTGTTGATTCTTCAAATGCTCTCTGTGGTCCACCCAATTCTACAGCCTCTTTTGTGGGTTTGATCCTTTCAATTGGACTTTGTATTAGATCTGATTATAAAGGAGTGTGTTCGAACCCTCTGATCGATGGGGAGACCTCGTTGGTAGGCGATCTCGTAAGTTTATTGTAAGTGCTCGAAGAGCCCTAGGGGGGTGCCCTGGCCTTGGTAGGAAACTGGTGCCAAACCTACCTAAACTTTTCTGTATCAAAAAAAAAATAAATAAATGAATTTTGGCTCATACACTATAGAGTCGTAAGATCAACTCCCGTTGTTGAGTTAAGGATTTTGTTGGTAGATGATCTGTAAGTACCTTTATAAGTGTTTTTTGAATTCGGACGCATATCCTAATCCTGGTGAGTCTATGGGACCCAATTCATCTAAACTTTTTTTTTAAAAAAAAAAAGAATTTGCGTTACATGTATTTGTGGGAGCAATTTTGTTTCATAAAGTATATTAAGTCCTTATTATCAATAAAATTTTTAAACAGAAACTTCTCACGGTGTTTTACAAAAATAAATGCTATGTGCTTCATTTGTATAGACATTGAATTACTAGGATTTTATTCATATCAATCCTTTGAAGGTTTTTTCTCACCACTAATAAGTTTCTTGTTAAAAAATAATTTGGATTGAAAGCTAATATAATTTTTAACAAGATTTTGAATTCAAATCTTGTAAGTGAAAGAAATCATGTAAAAAAAAACTTGGGAGAATTATTGTATGATCTCGCATAAGCAATCTAATTATTAAAAATTCTTACAACAATATGTTCACTTATCATTGTATGCTACTCATTTATTGTGAGGCTAAATTACTTATGTGGAATTGCACATTAATTCTAAAAAAAAAAAAATCATCAGTTAGACTTTAAATTTAGAGAAAATTCTGAGAAAATACCATTTGAATTTCAAAATTTTAAATCAGTGATTTGACAAGAACTTAAGTTGTCAATATTATTACTCTCTTTGTCAATTCTATTACTTTTATTATTAGCAAAACCAATTTAGGATTTTAAAATTCAAGTGATATTTTTTTTTTTAAGATTTTCCCTTAAATTTACGGTGACTTGTTAAAATTAAGTCATATTAACTTGGTCAATTAGACTTCATCCTAATCAGTTAAGTCATATTAAATTTATGATGACTTGTCAAAATGAATATGCAAATAGCTTGGTGAATCAACTTTCAAAGGATTGTTGGCAATGTCCAGATTAATTTACTTTAATTTAATTTAAACACGGCACCCCAAAGTTTGCGCTCATTTAATCTCGTTATGACATAATGGAATGGGCCTGAAGCTGATCCCACTATGATATAACGAAGGATTAAAGTTTATAGACATAAATAATGAGGTTTGACATTTTTAGCAAATGGAGTTTCTAAAGTCACGACTAATATTATTACCAATTAGGCAATTACTCCATTTATCCCCAGTTAGAAGCTTCAAATAGTAACAGATAGTTAAAATTAGTTAAAGAAATTAAATGTGTATAGTTTTTTCAACTACACCTTTATGTATAAAGACTAAAGAGTAATGTTATTAAACCTGTACCGGCCTTTGAATTAGTTGAGGTAGTAGGTCAAGGGTCAGTGGATTAGTTCGGAGTCAAACCGGAGTTAATCTAGGGTCAGATCGATAAGAAAGTGAATATTTCAAATTAAAATGAGGTTTATATTTTGAGATACACATGTTAACAAATTAAAAAATTATAATAACGATGGAGTAGTACTGAAATGAAGCTTATTACGTAAGTAACGTGGGTCAGATGAGAATCTAATTAACGAAGGTCAAACCAAATATTTACAGAACTTAGCAAGTGCACCCTTCTACGTAATTAAATGTTAAATAAAATTATTAATATCACCTTTTAGGTGCGCCACCCTGTGCCCCGCAACAACTTGCTTCAAAATACTCATATAAATATTCTATTCTTCTGTCTTTATATAATAATGTGACTCATTTATTCAACCACTACTCATATTCTATTTATAAGTTTGTTTTGACAAAAAATTTTAGTTTTTATTATTAGTCCAGTTTCAGAATAATAAATACATTTGTTATATTTTTGCCCTATTAATTGCAATAAACAAAAATAATTTATTCATGTTAATTTTTGGAATCAATTATAGATAAGGGCAAAATTAAAAATTTAACCCATAATTAATGAGTTAACTAACTCTCCTTAATATACTAGAATTAATTAATTTGAATTCATAAATAGAATTAGAGTGGTATATATATATATATATATATATATATATATATATATATATATATATTACAATCTAAGAGGTTAATAGCCACTCTATTAAAATTAAAGTAATGACATATCATTATGGTTTTTTTTTTTCTTACGGTGCACTGAGGATGAGATCTTCACAACCAAAGATGTGAAGATCTTTGAAGAACTTATGAAATTATTTGATATTATATCTTATGTCCTTAACATAAAATCTTGTTTAAAATATAAATTGCACTACAAATAATATCTTTAATTATATTAAAAAATTTAGTTAAGTTAATCAATATAATAAGTATTTTGTAAAACACCATTGTTACCTTTTTTAATTCTCTTATTCCCTATTCTTCTTAAAATTATTGAGGGAGTATCAATAGGGATAAGTTAGTAAAAGATTGATAAATATAAAAAATATTATATGTCTTATATTCAAAACTAAGATTAACTCCTTAAATATGTTCTATATTAAGGACCGGATGGAGTATCAAGGATGGGAGGTATAGTATATTTTCTACTTTCAATTTATTGCTAATTTCTAATATACGTTTGTATTTTCAATTACTGCCCGATGTTAATTGTAGTTTTACAAACTGACTATAAATTGTGTGTAAGTTGATGAATATATATATATATAAACCTTTTATTTTTATCATTTACAATAAATCTCTTAATTAAGGCATGCAAAGTTAACTCAATTGATAAGGAAGAGGTGGGCTTGCAAGTGAATATTACAGGTGCAGTTCCTCTCCTCTTGGTATAATAAAAATAGTTGTATTACAAAAATTGAATGAAAAATTTATTTAGAAACTCTGAGTTTCAAAATTATAATTTAATTAATACATTAAATTTTAATCATCATCATCATCATCATTATTCAAACCATATTTATTACCAAATTTTATGAGGTATTTTAAAAATAATATTTTAGAGATAAAAATTCTTTATTCAAAGTTTTTTTTTTTTTAAAAAACAAGCATTGATTGAAAAAAAAAAAAAGCCATTCGCTAGTCGCTACATATATATAACGACACATCTGGATGAATAAAAAAAAGTAATGGGAAATTAACAATGACATTAAAAAGTGATTTTTATTTTTTTCAGGAGAGAAATTATCTTCGTGCATGCATGCATGTCATGAAATTTTCAGAATTATTACACCTGATGCTTGCATAATGACTAGACGATAAAAATATAAATAGTGTGTAATTAATCACACTACCGGCCAGCCAAAGTACAAAAGATTAATTGGCTTCTTTTTTAAGAAAAAAATTAAAAACCATAATTTACTTTATTAGGAATTATGCTTAAGTACGTACACTTGAATGGAGAATGTTTTGGTCATCCTTGATCAATTACCATGTGGGTATTGACAAGCTATTAAAACTCTCAAATTGATGGGATATTACCAGTCCCCATTAATTATCTAACCACTTATATCATTATCAATTACTTGATTTGATATTAGACTATTAATATCATTATTTCTCTCACTATTCATGACATAGAGGAAAAAGATGCTTTGAAACGTGAGGGACATTAATAAAAGAACTGGTTGACCACTGATATTTATGACGTTTTGGTTTAGTTAAATTGTATTTAATATTTTTATTATCAATTAAATATATTTTCAACACGACATGAGTTTAAAATTATGTCTATGAGTTTTTCCAGTGGATAAAAAAAAAATTATGTCTATCAGAGTAAGAATCAAACTGATCCTTTAACTTAGAATTGTGATTTTATTTTTAACAGGATAGTAAATATAACTAAATTATCTTACCATTTTCCACCATATAGTTGTGGGAGCTAATCTTTAGTTTTTGATGAAATATTTAGGCCAATTATCCTTACAAGTATTTATTATAAAGTAACATTGGTGAATTGAGCATAGATATGATTGTCCTTTTAGGTGGCAAGTTGCACAAAAATAATTTAGCTGATTAATTCCCAGAAAAAGGTTAGTTGACTTAAAAACAAGGTACTCCCTCCTACCCTAATTATAAGATAAAGTTGATTTTTTTGGAGAAATTAAAGAAGCCAATTAAATTACTTTAGAGTGTTTATATTGTTAGTATCATTAGATTATATATTAGTTTATTAATCAAATTAATTAGTTTGGAAAAAAAATAAAAATAAAAATACTCTAAAGTAATTTAATTGGCTTACTTAATTTCTCCAAAAAAGTCAACTTTATCTTATAATTAGGACTAGAGGGAGTACTAGCATAAACCAATTTATTAGAAACCGGACGAGACTGTAGTTTAAGAATCAGTAATCTAACCTTAGTTAAATTGGACCCAACTCAATCATATTTAAAAGTATACAAATTTATTAATATATAATCCTGAAAAGGGTAATAGTTAAATAAAAAGACATTAACATACGAATAAATGAAATATTCATGTATACACCATTCATACATGATTCAAAAAACACAAATATGATAGATTGCCATTTTTAATTTTTTATTAAAAAAAAACTCAATAACGTCATGTCGGGCTCAATAATGAGATAAAAAATATAAAATTTAACTTAATAGACTCTGTTCAAAACTTTTAATTAGATCAATCATGAGAGTGATTCACCATTTACTGGTTTGACCAGTCAACTTAAATTAAGTTTTGATTCCATGCTTAAAAAGATAAGATTGCCGCTTTTGCGAGAAGAATGCAAGTCTTACTGTGGAATAATTTTTTGGGGTTTACGGGTATTTTGTGGGAAGTTTTTATTAAGAGGCAATTTTATTCTGAAAGTTTTTGGGGGGTAATTTTGCTCCAGAAGTGTAAAAAATGGAATAATTTTGTCTTTGTCGTTATCCCAGTTAATTTTGATCATTAATTGATCAAATATGCTGATTGAACAATCCACATGTTATCCACGTTATTTTTGTTTAGGTGTAAATTTGCTCTGGACGTTTGTGTGTCATTTAATTCATCTTTTTTCAAAATTAGATTTAACAATTCTAGGGTGAATTTACACTTCAACAAAAATAATGTGGATGACATATGGATTGTCAGCTCAGCATATTTGACAAATTAACGGTCAAAATTAATTGGAATAACGGCCAAGGAAAAATTTCTCTATTTTTTACACTTTCAGGATAAAATTTTTCTTCGGTGAAAATTTTCAGGACAAAAATGTCCTTTAACCCCTTTTTTATAAATGAAAATGATAACTTCAAAAAATTTATTATGAATAATTATGCAATACAACTGATTTGGCTGTCTTAGGGTCTGTTTGGTGTGAGGGATTTGGAGGGGAAGGGAGGGGAGGGAAAATTTTTATGAGTTGAATTTTAAAAAATTGAAGAAGTGGGGTAATAAAATTTTAATAAAGAGAAAATATAAGATAACAGAGTAAGAAAAATTAATTAAAAATTTTTAACCCCACTTCTTTAATTTTTTTAAATTCAACTAAAAATTTTTTTTCCTCCGCCCACTTTCCCTCTCCTCCCCTCAGGCCAAACAAGCCCTTAAAAGCTGGATACTGCTATTAAATGTCTATCAGCAAGATATTATGGGGGCAAGTAAACAGCCAATTGATGTTGAAAGAGATTGAAAGAAAGTTTCATGATGTGTGGCCCTCTTCCTTATGGACATGAAAGGAAATTTCCTGATACAGGGGGAAGTGTCCCAATCTGATGTTATATATAACCAACTCACTCTCACTCATAATAATTCAATCTGGACTGGACCGGCCGATTTGATCTGGAAACCGACGAATAGGTTGGGAAACCAATCTGGGTATCGACACGGTCACCTTTTTTCTTTAATTGATTTTTAATTTTTTTTAAAATTTCATATTAATAACTCTTAAATCTTCACTTTTTCATTAGTTTGGTCCAAGTTAGCTCTGATTTGACTCTGGTCTGACCCACTGACCCTTAACTCAGTACTCCGACCGGTTCAGTGACCAGTTCGAGTTTAATTATCTTGCTCTCACCCCTACAAAAAGGACAATGCGAATTATCACTTAAATTTTTTTGAGCAACACATTAATATTTCAATTGCTTTTAGTTGGTAATTTACGGTTACCTTCTGTAACTATTTACTTGTCCTCAAAGGGGAAAAAAAATACATAGAGAGTAAGAAGAAAAAGAAATTTATGTACTATGTAATACTCCCTCCAGTTTAAAATATAAGTTTTAAATTTGTGAAATGGTTTGGTTTTTTTTATAAGCCATAATTTGGATTTGTCTGATGATTATTTAACGTGTTTTTCTTAATTTTGTCTAACTTTAACAATCTTAACAGGAAAGTGTTGGCTCATCAACTTTCATACTCCATTGAAGAGTTTGAGGATATCTGATCATAAACATGAGATTATGTGCAATGCGTAGTCCTACATCTACTTTGAACTTAATATTTCCTCTACAACTCCCTCTAATTCTTGTTTTAACCAACAACTACATAAATCAAGCAAAACAAATTGTTGGTTAAAATTAGTTAAGAATGATAAATGTGTAAGAGATATAGGGTTGTCTGTTTTTGTTTTTATTTTTAAAAACAATAAAACCTGTTTGGTAAATTGTTTTTAAAAACAAAAAACCAACAAGTTGTTTTCAAAACCTATAAAATAAAAAACATTTTTTAGTTGTTTTCTTGTTTTTGTTTTTTTATTTTTTATTTTTTGATGTCACCACTTATCCACTATTGACACTACATTATCAGTGATGACTACCGCCACGTCGTCACCAGCGACTCTACCGTCTCATCACTTTAAAAACAGATTTTTCAAAATAATATATCTAAATAGATTTGTTTGTTTTTTTATTTTTAAAACTTGTTTCCAAAAATTATTTTATAAAACTGTTTATGAGAACAAAAATTAAAGAATAGAATCAAACAAGCCCATAATCCCCCCCAAAATATACCCTTATTTATCAAGATGAGTGAGAGAGAGGATAAGTGTGGAAAGTGGATGAGAAGTATGTTATTAATTAGGAGTAAAAATTAAAAAAAAAAACGTATTAAATTTCTAGATAAAGCCAAATTGTTGCTTGTATATGTAACCGACTTTATGTGACAGAATGTTGCTTATAAATAAAACAGGCGGGGGTACATCAATTGAAAGTCAAAAGTCAAAGCAATCCCCACGTATTACTACTACAACACGCATTGGTTTCAACTGGATATTATGGATCTTGAAACTTGAAAGAGATACTGCCCTGCTTCCTAATGCAATTGCTATCATCAACTTTCTTGATAAGGACTTTGATAATTGTCAAGATTCAATGTGATCACAACATTAACATTAAAAGGGGCAAATTTGGGTGAGTAGATAGGTATTGGAATTTGAATCCCTTTGCATTGAAGTCAGGTTTTTAGCTTAAATGCATCATGTATTGTTAGTCTCAATGACCTCAATCTGTTCATCGTGCCAATTCGCTGCAAAATCATTTTCATTTCATTATCCCACCAAACTGGTGTGTACGTAGAAAACACACATGCACCAACAATTTATTGGTTGAGGCCGTAAGGGCCTCATCCCCATAAAGAAGAAAAAACAAATTCAAATCTCGAAAAATGTGTTTGTTGGGAAATGTGAGAACTATTTACCCTCTAAACCTTGAGGGAAAACCTTGATCAAATCAAGAAAGAAATACACGTATGCATACACATCAAATATCAATCTAAAATATACTACATTTAGTTTTTAATATAAGAGCTAAATAACTAATTTTTAAATATTTAAAAAATTAGTTAAGTTACTTGTTTCTAATAAATATAGTTTGATTTTTCTAAAATGCACTCTTTAATTATCATAACCACCCTTGGATGAAACCCTGATAATATATGTAATTAATGTGGATACTATACAAAAAAAGTTTTTAATTTGGAAAGCAAAGTAAAATAAGGTCTTTTTTTCGGCCCAAAAAAAGAGTTGAGGTCTTTCATTTGGAACTACCAAGCTGATTCTTATATTAGGAGCAGGAGGGGATAAGGCCGAAGTAGAGTTAGGAAACATGCTGGCCCATCATCTCTAATGGACTCCAACCCATAAACCTCATTCCCCCATGGAGTGTGATTCACAAAACTGGCTTGTATTATTAGATATTAGGGCTAAGCCTGTTAGTTCGTTTTTTTTTTCCCAAATAAAAACTTGACAAATGCAATCATAACATAAACTAGAACATTTATAGTTTAAATTGCAATTCTTTAAAGGATAAATAAAAATAAAATTCAATACAAATGTCCTAAAATTTGGTAATTCAAATTCAAATTGTTATTGTCAGGTAAGGAATTAAAAATATTACGTAACATAAATAAGCTTCGCTTCACAAAAAGCATTAAATTTGCACCATAGGATTACACCATAAACTTACACAATGATCCTTGCTTTTTTTTTTTTTTTTAAGAAAAAAATTAAATGTATTCTTCCTTCCTATCATTTTAGATCCAATTATTAAAACCCAACCCTTAAGAAAAATATAGGATAGGTTGGGTATGTTTTTCCATATCCTATAACAAATTGTATCATTTAGAAGTTACTAGTAGTTACAATTAGTGTGCACTTCCAGAGAAAGCATATCTAATTCGAAGAAATGTGAAATTTATAAAAGAAAAAAAAAACAAAAACTTTTTATGGCTAATATTTGTAGTTCAACGTGCGCGCGATAAAACTGTAAATCAAATTTTATTATTTATAAATTATAAATTATATTTTATTTCTCTTTTTAAATAAAATAAATTAACATGTTATGATAAATTGGAACCCATGTTTACATACCTCTAATTTCAGTTTTCATTTTATCTTGTTTTATTATCTGAACTCAGTTCCCAAGACAACTATGATTTGTTGCAATCTTGGAAGAATATTAAATATCATGATTCATTTTTTTCACAATTTTCATCCAACGAAAGAATTATTTGATCAAAACAAAAAATAACTACAAAAATAAAACGAGAAATCGAAAATTCTGGACAACTGATTTACTAGAGAAATTCAGATTCCCCATAAAGTAACAGAGAATGTATATCAAACAAAGAAAAAACGTTTTTTTCTTCAAGCTACATTCTTCAAAAACTTACAGAACTTCCTATGCCAAACACACCCTTGATAATTAATTCCAAACACTTATTTTCACACAATTATTTCGTATCTCATTATTAGATCAAATATTGTCAAAGATGTGGAATCAAAACACCTTTATATATATATATATATATAGAAATGACTCCTTGTGAAAACTTTTAAATCTTTATACCGAACATCCCCCATAAACAGTGATTATAAAAATGAAAGGGAAAGCAGCTATGGCTGATTAATATACAATACGTAGAGGACTATCTTCACAATGGAAGAAACGTGGATATGAGGGATCTATGAGCTAGAAAGAACCTTGGTTAAGGTGCTCTGTAGTGAAACCACTGAATCAATGGCAGACTTTGCGAACCAGCTGATTCCCACTTTAAGCTTATGTTCATCCGTTGGTAACCTGAGCAAATATGCTAGCTTCCTTGCTGTAAAAGTAGAAAAGCTCATTGCTCTTTCATCGCTTAAAACAAAAGGGCAAGGAAAAGAATGTGAAGGAATAGAGGATGGGACAAACTAACCTGTATGACCAATCTGACCGTCTAAGGTCAGTCCCTCAATAAAACTGGGAGAAATGGCAGCATCATTTCTTCCCAGTGTCATCATCTCACCCAAATTCTGGAACCTAAAGTCCATTACAGAAATGGTTTCACATCATGTATAAAATTTTGTAAACTACGGAAAACATTGAAACATTTTGTTGTCATATGACAGATAATAAGTTTGCAAAGGTAATAAATAATTAAATATTACCTAAATGGCAAAAGTGGACGGCCATTGATCGCAGCCCACAGATTCCAACCAGCAAAGTCCGCTTGCTGAAACGCAACCTGTGAAGCAGAGGATAACAAATCAGCAAACAAGATAATATGTTCTCAAGATTTATTGATATGTCATAACGTCATCATATTGGATTAGTAGTAAACCTGTGCAGTTGCCGGAAGGATCCTTCCATGTGAATCTCTTGTTGCAGAGGAGTCGCCAAGAGCAAATATCCGTGGGTGGCCCTTAACACGAAGAGTTTCATCTGTTTCTGCTTGGCCCCGGCCATTAAGAGGAAGTGGAAGCGAAAAATCTGAGGGTTCTATCTGAGTAAGAGAAGACTTAGAACCAACAGTCCACAATACCAGATCTGCTTCTAAAACTCTCCTTTGTAATCCCCTTTCGGTAGGTTGCAGCTCCAAAACATATTTATCACAATCATGTACAGCTTGATTTCCCTGGTGTTCACCTTCCCCTGTCAAGGTATCTGAAGATTCCAAGTCACTCTCCCTCCGAATGCAGCGAACTAGATAACCCAATAGAAGTTCAACCTTTCTGGATGAAAGAACCTGCCATTCATAGCATCGTTAAGCATTTTAGAAACCATAATACATAACTTGAAATAATGCTATGTTGGTAAATTAGAGGACTTTGAACTAAGATGTATTAATGGTATTAATAGTTTTTGAGTTACACAAAATAGACTATCAAAAAACATATAATTTAAACTCCAATTAACTCACTTTCAGTGCAGCTTCCCTATTGCCAGGCGGGGCAGTTGGGCAGATCATGTTTTCACCATCAATTGCTCTAACAACCCCTTTGTCCTTTAATCTCTCTGCCACCGTAGCAGCTAACTCAATTCCAGCGTAACCACAGCCAACAACTGCCACACTGATTTGGGAATCCTTTCCAAAGTATTTTCTCTCCAATGTTTTTAAATTATTATTAACTCTCTGTGCCACAAGAAACCAACAAGTCAGTCTAATATTATAGGTTTCAAGCTACAAACATTACAATGGTCCTAAGACATTGAAGAAATGGTCCACCATCTTCATTCAAGCACTCACAATTGCATCCTCTAGTGTGGTGAATGGCAATGCAAACTGAGTTGCTCCTGGTACGAAATCAAGTTTAGCTTCAGCTCCCAAAGCAAGAACCAGCCTGGCTGTCCAGTGTGAAGAAATGCAAGTTCAAACCAACAGAAGTGATGGTACAATATCTACAATTCAAACCACATTGCTTCATTTAAAGGGGAAACGGATTTATTTTTCCTTGTCCACATTATTCATATATAAAAGGTCAAATTGCAGCATATGGCATCATAGTAGGATCCTGCCTCTACATCCTAGTCAGCATTTAGAGGCATAGGTTTCAGCAGATTCTCCAGGATGGCCCATAAATGCCCTGACTAGCATGTTGCTGTTCTTCCAAAAATTTAAGTAACTAGGTCGAATAATCACATCAAAAGGGAAGATCAAAACTTATTATTTTGTGTATTGTGCACGCAAGAATTGCTACCACAAATCAATAAAAGGAATAATTTAAGCTAAGCAAATTGTACCAGTCATATTCTATAGAAAGGCCACTTTCAAGGTGCACAGTTCCTCCACAACTAGATGCTGGCGGTCCATCCCTTCCCCAATGATCAGAAGGATGCAGAAGTTTAACTCTGTCTTGCAAAAACTGGATGCTAGTGTTTGCCAGCAAATCAGAGAATCGAGGAGCTATTTCCCATTCATCCACTTCTGCATATCATAACTCAATGTTAAATCATCTTTGAAATAAATCACAAAACTGTAATGGTTTTTTTAAGCCAGAACACTGCCTACCTCCAGATAGAAGCTCGTATAACATGGGCTTGAAAACAAAACGTTCACACTGGTCAACAAGAATAACCTGTTTCAAGTCCATAAAGTGAAGTTGCCATTCAGGTTTGTTATAGCATGTTCCTCAGTCCTTGAAGGTTGTGATATATCAACAAATACTGCTGTCTATTGCAACATTTGAGGGCAAGAAAAATAGACATTACGATTTAACAACGTCCAAAAGTATCATTCTAAAATGGACCACATATGCGGGAGTGAATTAAAACATTCAAGTCTTATCAAAGATCAAACTCATCAACAATATACTTGGACAAGAGAGACACAGAGAAAAAAGAGATTGTGAAATGATTTTAGGTGGAAAACAATTTGAATCATTTATTGCATTTACAAGAGAAATGGACTGTAAAAACAGTATGACCAGAGGCAATGTCTAGGAGTTTTGAAAGACTATCATACCAAAATATAAGGGATCTAGCAAACTTGTTCAGTCAGATGAAATGAAATTCGATTGATAAATAACCACAACATACCTGTGGCTTTTTGTCGTCAGACCACACCAGTGACTCCAACCTTAATGCAGTATATAAACCGCCAAATCCACCACCCAATATGCACACCCTAGGCTTCTGTACATGAAGAGTTTCCGTTGATTAATACATATGAGCATAAATTGTTTCATCATTTTAGCCGGACAAAAGGATGTATAAAAATGCTTATGGAATACCAATTTTAATCAATCATGCGTGCGTACGGAAACCTTAAAAAGGAACTTTAGACGCGGCTCCTAGTTGAGCTAATAATATCCCATCCAGCATCCCCGCCAATTCTCAGAAGCATGCAACATTATGACTGTTGATGGATAGTTTTACAAGTTCTTTTTCCTTTTTTATAAAAATCTTATCAACAATCTGGAGGGGGCGTAATGATGCTAAATTACCACTAAATTAATAAACAAGAGACCAACAATTGTTTCTTTCTATTTAAATATATGGGACGTATGTATGAAATTTGAAAGTCCCAACCCTTGTATCAGGCCAAGCATAGTTGCTGAGTTTCTTTTCACTCTCAGATATCTCCACAATATCTCCAATGCTGCGATTTGTCCCAGAAGAAAACAATCGTACTTGCAACCGTTTTCTCGGAGAATTTGTAAATAAGAATGGATGAATTCCCCTACTTCTCGAAAAGCCCGGAAAATTTTTACTCTGTTGCCTTGTCCCGCCTGAAACCTCCACCCAAAGAAATCACAATGAATATGAACTTTTAACATTATTATTTCCAACAATCCAAAAAGAAACTCTAGCAAGTTCAACTTCTTTTGCTTTTCTCAAGTATCAGAAGTGCTTCGTCAGATAATAATTAACAGAATTTGAAGGAAGAAGAGGCAAAGAGCATACGCTGTAGAGCCAAAAATGTGGCTGAAGCAGTTGAAGCAATGTGTGCCATGACGAGAAGATTAGAGTGGCATTCAAATAAAACTCTATCCGCAGTTTTAGGGTTTGTCGATGAAGCAAAAACGGACGACCAGGAGCGAAACAAAGGAAGCAATGTATGGCTTTTCTGCTTCCACGATCCGTTCCCGTTGCGGCGACGGTGAATTGCGTCCTGTCCCCGCAGTCTTATATAATTCGTGATTCACCTTAACGTGAAAATTTAGATTATTTTCGATCGTATATTCTATTTTGCAAGCTATTTCCTATCTTGTACTCCTTCCTTTTTTGAGTTCCCTCCTGTGATAATATAATGAATCCAATAGTTCTGGCAAATAAAAAAAAAAAAAATCCAATGGTTGTTTAGCCTAAAAAAATTAATTAAAAGTCCAACCTGTCACTCTTATATTTACTTAAACTTGTTTAAAAGCTTATCAAGCATACTTGGTTATTTTTTAGATTATGTTTAAAGGTTAATATAATTTTTAGTGCCTGTATTTTAACTTTATTTTAGTTTTGATCCCTTAAATTTAAAACTTATGGTTTTTATCTCTCAAATTTGCTCCATTTAATACTTTTAGTCCTTATAATTTGTAAAGCATTTGGAGCTAGTTTAACGGTGTTAATTTACTTATGTGTAGCTAACATCGTTAACTTTATACTGACTAGACAAGATAAAGTGGTAAAACAAATGGATCAGGATATGTGAAAAAATAATAGGAAAAGAAAATCCAATTTTAGAGATCTTTCCTCCCTGTGCTCTCTCTCTAAAACCGTCTCCTCTTTACTTGTACACAATTCTTTTGGACTTCGACTAGCTCTTAATTCTTATATTTCATGAGTTTTTAGGGAGAGATTAGCTGATATTGCAAAGAGGCATGCTCAAGTTGCTGAAAAGGGCCTTTCAATGCTTGAAAAGAGTAGTCTCATTATTATAGTGAAGGGAAATATGAGATGTAATTACTGAAATTGGAGTGCTTGAAGAAAAGAAACTGCAATGTTTTTTTTTCTTATCAAATGAAAAAAGGTACAGACTAAATTTTTTTGGGGTTTTGGGGTTTCACCTCATATGCAATTATAGACGTTGCGTTGCTTAGGATGATGACTGATGCTGGGATTTAGTGGAAAAAGAATGAATATTGTGTTGGACTTTTGTTAGTCCAAAAATCTTTAGGAAAATGACGTAGGTCCCAAGATCAAAGAAAATCACAATAAAGTGCATTTGAAAAGTTAAATATCAAAAAAGTCTCTAGGGACTTTTCTGTAATTAATTTCTAAAGTCAAATGATAAAGTTGCTCCTAGAAAAAAAAGGTAGTTTCTTGCATATAAGTAAAATAAGTTGTAAAAATGATTGAACATGTTGTAAAACCAAGAATAGAAAGTTGTAAATTAAGGAATTTGCAATGTTCAAGTTGGAGATACGAACAAAGGTTATTTCATTATGGCACGAAAAAGAAGTTGTAAAAATGACTCAAGATGTTGTGAAAATACGCTTAAGCAGTTGTAAACTAAGCAACTTACAGTGTTAAAATTGGAGATATGAATAAAGGTAGTTTCATTTAGACATGAGAAAGAGTTGTTAAGATGAATCAACATGTTGTAAAAACACACTTAACCAGTTGTAAACTAAGGAATTTGCAGTGTTAAAATTGGAGTTATGTAAAAAGGTAATTTTATTTAGACATGAGAAAGAAGTTGTTAAAACGACTTAACATTTTGTAAAAACATGCTTAACGAGTTGTTAATTCATGTTAGGTATTTTCCCCCAAAACTGTGTTTTGAATTACTTTAAGGGTAACTTTGTCATTTGACTTTAAGAAATAATTATAAAAAAATCTTTAGAAACTTTTTTGATATTTGACTTTATAAAAGGACTTTATTGTGGTTTTCTTTGGTTATTGGAGCCTTTGCGTCATTTTCTCAAAATTTTTTGTGATGTAGCCACATGTTGGCCTCTTTTGCTTAAAGAATATACACCTTTTGTGATGATGTTTCTAATCTAATGTAGTGACATGGTAGCCATTTTTTTGTTTAGGGAAAATAGACATTTTGTCATGATGCTTGTGATGTAAATTGCATGTTCACCTTTTTGTTTATAATATTATATGACACTTTATTAATGATATTTTATTATGATATCAATTTCTCATTTTACTATATTCTTTCATTTTAATAGATTTTTATCATTTCATTGATAATATTAATATATAAATTATTTATTTCCTTTTACATTATTTAATGTCAAAAAATTATCCCCTTTTATTTATATACCTAGAAAAATAACTTTCCTTGCTAAATTATTTAGTTTCTTTGCTAATTATTCATAAAAAGAGCATTTTATTCTGGCAAAAAAATAAAAATAAAAAAATAAAAAAGAGCATTTTAATCGTTCTGATATTTACTTATTTTTCTCTCTCTATATTTTTCTCCCTTTTATCCAAACAGGATAGGTGGTGATATTTTATTCCTAGTTTTCTCTTCTCTTCATTTTATTTCTTCTCACTTTCTTTCCACCCAACTTTTCCTCCTGCCAAGCAAAGCATAAGGGAAAGAAAGATCTTCTCGAGTTTATGTTGAATTAATTGAGTGTTTGGCAATTTGACAAATCCAGGTTTGTGTAACTCGAGACAAAACTCATCTGACACATTTATCTCGTAAATTATAAAAGCTATTCACAAAAGTTAATCCAAACAAACACACTAGTGGCAAGCACCAAAACCATGGTTTCAAATCATGGTTTGCATAATCCGAGACAAAATTCCTCTCATACATTTACCTCGTAAGTCATAAAAGCTATTAAAAAAAGTTAATCCAAACACAAACAAAAAAGCAAGAGGAGATAGGGTCTAGCTTTTTTTGATCGATATTATGTGCTCGTTTGGAAGAGCTTATTTTTGGGTAATAAGTGCTTATAATTCGTGATTCACGATATACGAAGTAAGTATGTGAGGGGAGTTTTTTCTCGGCTTGCGTAAATTGGGCTTATTTTCTCAAATTAAGCTCTCCCAAACATGCCTATAGGGTCTAACTTGTGAGATCAAATCTTAAGAAAAGAAGCCACCGAGAAAGCATCCCCGCCGTTTGATTTTGGTGCGGCACATCTCAATCTGAAACGAGCTATGGATCCCAATTTGGTATAGAGATCGCCGAAAAGAAAGTTGAAAAGGGAAAAAATTGGATTTGTTTTTTTATTTCTTCAAATGTCCAGGTCAATATATTTTGCCACATGAGCTCACCCAGTCAGCACAAATTTAACAGTATTAATGACATGTAAGCAAATTTAACACCGTTAAATAACTCCAAATCCTTTTCAAATTATAAGAATTAACAGTGTTAAACAGAGCAAATTTGAAGGATCAAAATTATACTCCAAGAGTCTAAAGACTGAAATTAAAATAAAGCCAAATTATTTTAAACCAATATTTATATTAACCTATGTAATAATAAACAGTAAAATAAGCCGACCTCGTAGAGCGGGTGAATATCCACCTCCTATCTGTCAATGAAATGGAGCTCACAATATATAATATATTCAAATCGTCCTATTGGAAGAAATTCACATCTGATAAAGAAAATATAGCATCGGAATGATCGGATGGATTAGGTGATTTGAGATGCAAAAAATAGAAAGGCATTTCTCTAGCTAGTCATGCCTAACAAATCGCAAACAGAAGAGAATAAATACTACTAATAATGAAGAAAATAATAACATAAACAATGATTATATTGATAGGATAGTGTACTTTATATCTAACTTGGTTAATTAAGCCAACCTAGCTCAATGGTAGAGCGTGTGGCTTTTAACCAAATAATTTTGGATTGAGTGTTTGACAATTACCTAAATTTAGGTTTACGTAAATCGAGACAAAACTCTTCTTATACACTTACCTCGTAAATCGTAAAAGTTATTCTCAAAAATTAATCCAAACACACACTTAAATGGACTATAAGTCTGAAAAATTAAAAAGATAGTGCCAATATTTATTTTATAATTCGCAAACAAAAGAGAATGATAACTAAAACAAGCAGTGGATTGAAGAATAAAATGAGAACATAAACAATGATTTTCTTGATAAGGTAGTGTAATTTATATCAAACCCATTGAACACTTCTTTCTCATTCACATTTTTCACTCAATATCTGCGCAAGAAGACCTAAATAAATTCATCAGTTGCAAGAAGAAACTAATGCCTAATCTAATCTCTCAAAAGGAAGGGTCAAGTAGTTAAAGACCCGTCATCTTCTAATGTCACGCTTCATTACAAAGCTCTAAAATCGATTTATAATCTCCATCCAACATAACCAAAATTTTCATTCTTCCTTCCAATATATCCTACATAATAGTACAAACTAAATTCCACGTTTCAAAGGCACACATATCTCGTCAAATGTTACGCGTGGGACGCACCATTTGGAAGTCTAAGCAGCTCATAAGCTTTCAGATTTTCTAAACAAAAGCTCTCCAATACCTCAAAAATGTGAGATAACCCCACTTGTAAGCAACTTGAAGCAGTGTCATTGACCTGTCTTATAAGCTCTCGATGTTTTGCGATATGTTCAACCAATCTTTTCCCTAACAATGTTAAACTCTCATCAAATCCCTCCAGCAAAGGAACTTCGGCTTCTACGTCATCCCTCACGGCTGCCATAATAGAAGAGAAATTATGGTGAAAGCTCATGGGATTCTTCTTATGAAGGGATTTAAGCCTGTCCTCATAATCCATCAACAGGTCATCCACTCTAGCCTTTTGTGTTTGTTCCTCTTTCTGCTTCTCATATAAATGGTGCACGCTTGAGGCAAAATTAGAAAAGGCTTTCGAAACTGCTATTTCTGAAATTGAGTCAATTGTATGGTACCAGTGATTGCATAAGTTGAAAATTGGAGGAGCTCCAATCCTGCTTGGAGAGAGAGCAGTCCCATTTACAGTTTCTTCAGGTTCTTGGAACATACACCTTAGAAGCCACTCGTTCAAGTACTTCACAAGGTCCTTCAGTGTGTTAACTAGATTACTAAAGCATGTACCCCAGTTCAAGATCATCTTTTCCAGTCTTAAAGTAGCCTGTGGGTTTGAATGATTCCTACTTGGATCTAAAATATGTATGTCACTTTTGGCCTTCGTGATGATTTGAAATTGTTTCCGGTGGCACGAACCCATATACTTCCACAATTTGATTAATCTATAAAACGACGTTGAGAAATCATATCAGGAAACGATAAAACCATGTAAATAGATGTTCAATTCTTCCTCCATTCTATAAATCAGGCATTGAATCTTTACAACAACCTGGTTTTGCAATCATTAATTTGACGAGTCCTAGAAACGCCCGAATTCAAACAGTATTACCCACCTTTTATTCTAGATTCTAGTGTGCTTTGCTTGTAAATTATTATTTGCAATTAAAGATTGCATGGACAATCAAGGTCATAGAGACATCAACAATTCGGATTGATACCCATCAAACAAGAGGTAAATCCGCCGAAGTAATATGCAAGATTGGCATATTCAATGACTAGAAATGAAACCACAGCAAATGCATTGCAATGCAATAACTGCCTAACATACTGCATCAAACAAGCATTGTAGAGGATAAAATGACCTGTCCCTAGTGTCTCATAGAAGCATAGAGAGAGAGAGAGAGAGAGAGAGAGAGCATTAACATTTTCATGGCTGAGAGATGGGGTGATTACCTTATATAATCTTTCAATGAATTCATAGATAATTTTAGCAGCATCGGGTATTGATAGCATATGAATTCATATAAAATAATGAGAGAGAAAAGTTATCATACCCGTCAATCAATTTATAGAGTTCAGGAAGCAATTTGTGATCTCTTAACTTGTCTATCTCTCTTGATACCACACTAATAGATGCAACGACTACATTAATTTCAGATTGTATATGTTTGACAGAAGCCCAGGTATCATTGATCTTATCTGATTCTGCACCGCGACCATCCAAATCTTTGAGCCTCTTATATTTCTTCTCATAATCAATCCGAAGTTTTTCTTCACCCTGCCATTTGAATTAATTAAACAGGGGAATCGAGTTTTATTTTTCTACACTGTCAAAGAAGGCATACACTTTTATAATAAGCTTAAGTGATTTCTTACCTTAACTTCCCTGTAAAGTCTTTTTTCCCATGCATCCAGCTGCTCCAAAGTGGATGAAAGGTCAGCAAACGTCGCACAAACATCTCCTTGATTGTTTATCTTTTTAGTACTGCACAGCAGCTGTTCTTTACGAGTTATTTGGTCTAACCGAATATATGGAGGAGGGTGTGAACATTTCAGTACTGAAGGGAAAATCAGTCCCAGGACAGGAGAAGCAAAACCTGCAAAAGGAGGACATAATTTGCTGAGTTTTAGTTCTTGCCTCAAAAGACGAAAGTTATTTAATTGCCATTGCAGGCTTCAAAAGGTACTTACAAGAACTATGCTATTTAAAATTACTGCTTTTCTATTACCAATATCCTACTTAATATTTTGATCAGATACAACCTATTTATAGAGGATGTATACAAACTACAGTCGAAAGTCAACCAAATCCAAATCCTAACTGCTTTTCGCTTGGCAAACAGATCCCCGTGGAGCTAAATGGAAAACAGTAGGCAAAATTTGGGTTATTGGTTCAATTTGACAGAATACAAGAGATGTGGCATGCCTATTGGAATAATCACACGCAATAGCTTAAAAATGAAACATTTACTTCATTATGTAGTAATATAAATTATACAAGGGGAGAATTTAAGCCATCCATTCTTCTTGCAACCAATACCATGCCATGTGTTCCACATGAAATGGAGTGGTTGAGAAATGCTGACTTAGATCTTAGTTGCTAGTAGAATGGACTGCTGAAATCTTGACTTGTACGATTCAAAAAACTGCCAAACAGGATGCAATGTTTAATTTAAGCCAAAATGTCGCATTTCATCATTCAAAGAACTGACATGTCCAACTGATTTCAGTCAAATTTGACAAATGACCCATGCTTTGCTTACTGCTTTCATCATTTCAGCGCCATGAATTTAGAGCTCTGCCCTTTCTTCCTTTCCTATTTCTTAGTTTTTCCCCCCTTTTGCCTTCATATCTTCTTTATTCTACACTTCAAATCACAGGATTTAAGTACACCATCTGTCATACCAGTTAGAATAAGGTCTCATTTGGTTCATCAATGGCAAAAGGAATCGAAATTACAAAAAAAAAAAATGCAATAACTGTTATCCCCATGCAATCATTACTCAAATGTTTCTTAGATGATAGTATTTTTCTAAAGCCAGGGGTGTCACTTTCTATCCATAAATTTACTTTTGTACACATTCTATTCCCTTGTCTAATAGTGTCATCCCATTTTATCGATATTTTTTTAAAAATTTCTCTAAAGCTGTCTCTAAAATAAGAAAAAAGAAATCATAATACTCCTCCGATCCTTACACATATTAACCTAATTTGATTAAATTAAGGAAGTTAGTTAAATTAATTAATATAACATGTATTTTCTAAAATACCCTAGTCACCTTCCTTAATTCCTTCCTTCCCTCTCCTCCTTGATTATTGTTGAGGGGCATCAATAGGGGTAAATTAGGAAAATATTAATAAATATAAAAACTTTGTCTTATATTTAGGATTAAGATCAACTTCCCAAAATGTCTTATATTAAGGACCGGAGAGAGTATCATAGCATTATCCATGGATATTTTTTGATATTTGATCGGAACAAAGATAGAAGAGGAAAAAAACAAGCATGTCATATATGACAAAAATGGATAAAATTAACATTGTTACACGCAAATTTCCTACCCCTTAACCTGGTGCTCAAGGAGTGATACAGTAGCTTGCCCACCTCAATAGTTGCTGAGAATTCTTTTCCAAAATTAAATAAGTTTTCAAATTCATCCTTTATATCCTGTATTGCTTCTTTAAGACCCACTCTACAACTAGCAACTGGTGAGGAAACGCAACTTGTACCTAGAGATTTACTGCTTAGTACCATTGCTTCTTCTGCATCAGAACTCTTACCTTCCACTATCCTAGGCTCCAAGTTCTTTGACGCAAATACCTCAGAATCAGCTTTGATATCTTCCTCAGTGATAGTGCATCTATACTTAGGTGCTTCTTCATCTAAGAATGCATCTCTTTGAGAAACTAATTGTGCAGTACTAGAAGTTCCATCACCTGAGTTGAGATTCCCTCTTCTCAACTCCTTCTCATCAAATCCTGTGTCTATTGAACCTTGTTCCGTTTCATCTTCAAAATCAGGAATTCCTTCTCTCTCCCTTACTTCTCTCACATCACAATCGCTAATATTGGACCAAGTGTTATAGCTGTAACTAAAATGAAGATTTTTATAATCATTATCATCATTCAAGCTGAAAAAATATGAGAAATCCCAAATAGAGACTTGAGGTGGGGGAGGAGTAGGAGAAGCAATGGATGGGGGATTTTGATCGGCTACATGCTTATGGAACTTTGGAAAACCGGAGGGTATGGCCAAAGAAATTGCCTCTGCAGGATAATGTAGATACTTATCATCATGGTAGGAAAAACCCATTGAAGATCCAGGTAAGCCCTGATTCACAAGCTGAGGAGGATACATATGACGACTTTGTGGATTTTCCCATCTATTGTTAAACAAAAACCTCTGATTATATTCGATACGTGCAGGATTTTCATGCAACACGTCCACATGAGTATGAGTATTCTCTTGAAAACTATGATGGGGATGACTTGAGGGCACACTCCATGATTCTGGTTTCCATGCAATCACCCCGGGCATCTCATTTTGTCTGGTTTCCAGGCATTTTATACTCAGATTGGCCGCAGAATGGCCTTGATTCTCTTTATTAGGGTATCTTGGTACTTTCATGTCACTGTGAACATGGTCAGTTAATGAATGCAAATCCACCGAAGAGTCAGAGGATGAAAATTCAAGGTGAGAGGCTTCCTCAGATAGCTCACTATCAGAACCAGAAACCTGAGAAATGTCATCAATAATTACTAATTCATCTTCTACGTATTGGTTAAGGGCATTGCTTATGTCTAACAAGGAGTCTAAATACATGACATAGGCTGAAGTCAAGCCATACCGACCATACATAGCAGCTTTGATAAACTCTTTTCTCTCTTTACACATACTCACTAGTGGTGAAGTTTCAAGTTTTGACAACCCTTTGCCCATATCACCAGAAACCAAGAGATGACAGCAGCAGCAAAATGAAAAACAACTAATCTTAATCCTGAATGAAACTAAGATTCAATCACCCAAACTAAAAAGCTTAACTAATACCTCCAACTCCGGCATGCCCTTCACCACTATAACTACAAAAATGGGCCGAGAAGAAGACGATATGACCAATCACGAAATTCAGAAGGTTTTTCCATCGCTCCCTAGTTTAGAGAAAAAAGAGAGATACTATTAACAAGAAAAAAACCAGAATAGGAAGAATCTATGCATTAAATGCAGTGAGATTGATGCGGACACTCATAGATACGCAAACTCAAAAAGAGGAAACTTACCAGAAGATACTTGACCAGCAAAAATTCGTTAAATCTGACCGTTTAAGTGGCCGAAAATACAGCCCCAAATCAGGCTGAAACAGGGAAGTTAGAAATCCGGGGAATAGAGGAAATCTAGAATAAAGACCCAGAGATTTTGTTCTTTTCATTATTTTGGTGTTGAAATTGGAAATGTTGAATTTGAAGTCGGTTTCGGGATCATCGGGTGTGGAAAAGCCTCTGATAGGTTTGGGCCTGTCGCTTGTGATCGGCTCCTCAGGAGCGAGGGACGAGCAACTTATATATAGCTTTGCATCAGTAGCGAGAGTGAGATCCGCGAATAGACGCGTCGCAGTCGTGTGGGGAGCACGCGTCGCCCCCCAAAAGTCAGTTATTCTGTGATTTTCCTGCGCCATTTCCATTTTTTCCTTAAAAAGAAAACACTTATGTCATTTTTTCTCTATGTGCAATTTTATCAATAAAACTTTTATCGAGGAGGGTATGTTATAAATAAATTTTGAAAGAGATAAGAATACTCATAAAAAATTTAAAATGGTGCAGATTCACCAAAGCCATTAAAATTTATTAAATGTTTATTTGAAATAAAATCTAATAAATGTTTGATGAAATTTAATAGTCTTAGTGAATCTATATCATTTTAAATTATTTATTGATATTTTTGTCAATTCTAAAAATTATTTATGTCAGAAGCTTATAGAAAAAAAAATTTATTAGTAAAGTTACACCTTAACCCTTTTTTCTAAGATACAATTTTGTTTAAAAAAACACATGTCGTTTTGTCTTTTATAAAAAAAATACAGTTTTGTTCTTAAAATATTTTTTAATAGTGCTCAACACTCTAAAACAATTTTTAATAGAAAATTTATCTCCTACGTTTAAAAACAATGCAATTTTTATCTTGTGTTTTCAAAGTTCCAATCCGAAAGGTGTCTAATAATGTTTTGAATAAGATTGTCTCTAATAGGATTAGGAGGATACCATACCTAGTAAAGACATTAATGAAAACAAGATCCCAAAATTTTGAAATTTCAGGAAAAAAAAAAGATTACATATTTTTTTGGGAAAATCACTATAAGGTCCCATCGACCATAAAAAATTACAAAAAAGTCTGAGACCAAATTCTCCTATAAAAAAAGTCCCTAATGACTGCATTGTGATTAATTCGGAATGTAAAATTACTTTGTTGCCCCCATTGAATAAAAAAGGAAAAGAACAACATATGCCTCTTTTGACAAATACTTATGTCTATTTTAACAATTGGATTGGTTATTTTGACAAGTTCATTTTCCTCATTTGAGAAGTTTTGAAATTTTAGAACTTAATGTCCTTACTTTAATAAGTGCATATGCCATTTTTGACAACTGCATGAGCTATTTTGACAAGTTTATTTTCCTTCCTAGACAAGTTTTGAGATTTCAGAACTAAATCTGCCAATTCTGACAAGGGCATATGCCTTTTTGACAAGTGTTTATGCCTATGTTGATAACTGGATGAGCTATTTTGACAATTTTATTTTTTTTCCTGGAGAAGTTTGAAATTATAGAACTTAATGTCCTTACTTTGACAAGTGCATGGGCTTTTTTTGACAAGTGTTTATGCTTATTTTGACAATTGAATGAGCTATTTTGACAAGGTTATTTTCCTCTCTGGACAAGTTTTGAAATTTTAGAACTAAATGAGCCAATTTTGACTTGTGCATATACTTTTTTTGACAAGTGCTTATGTTTATTTTAACAACTACATGAGTTATTTTGACAAGTTTATTTTCCTTCCTGGAGAAGTTTTGAAATTTCAGAATTTAATGTTCCTACTTTAACAAGTAATATGCCTTTTTTGATAAGTGTTTATGCTTATTTTAACAACCGGATAAACAATTTTGACAAGTTCATTTTCTTCTCTAGGAAATTTTTGAAATTTCAGAATTAAATGCCTCAATCTTGACAAGTGCATATGTCTTTTTTGACAAGTGATTATGCCTATTTTGACAACTGCGTGAGCTATTTTGACAAATTCATTTCCTCCTCTGTTAAGAACAAGATGCATAAAGGAAGGCACAACCTATGAGGAGTTTCAAAGAATCATATCATCAACATCCATAATTAGAAAATAAAGTAATAAAATTTGTTTGAAATTCAAAGTTACCCTTGAAATTTCAAAACTTCTCAAGGAAGGATAATGAACTTATCAAAATAGTTCATCTAGTTGTCAAAATAAGCATAAGTACTTGTCAAAAAAGGCGTGTTCCTTTCCTTTTTTATTCAATTGGGGTAAGAAAGTAATTTCACATTCTGAATTAAATCACAATGCAGTCTCTAGGGACTTTTTTGATAGAGGAATTTGGTTTGGGACTTTGTTGTAATTTTTTATGATCCTTGGACCTCACAATGATAATTCCCTTTTAAATCATTTTATATTTAAACTTGCTTTTTCATTAATCATTTAAACAAGTTTCAATTTATTGAATTGACTTTTTTTGTAAAAGTCAATCTAAATATAAATCACATTATACAATTTGACTTCTATCATAACTTGAGTTTGTATGAGTTATATTGAAAAAAAAAAAAAAACTACTGTTAATCCAAATACACCATGTATATTTCTTGTTAATAGCCTAATTTTAGTTGTAAATCTCTTTACATGTAGACCTAGACACTTGCATTTATGAGAATTGTTAGTTCCTTTATTTTTCTTGTTAATGATCTAATTTTAGTTGGGAATCCCCTTATATGTTTTATTTGTTTATGCATACTTGGACACTTGCATTTATGGGAGCCGTTAATTCTCTTAGGTTTCTTGTTAATAACCTACTTTTTTTTTATATATAAATTCCCTTATTTCACTTACTCACGGAGACTTGGACACTTGTATTGTTTTGGTTACATATATTTTTTGCACTTTATAATCAAAAGGTTCGGGTAGCTTGGTGACCACTATCCTTTTTGGTGTGCCAAGAGGTCATGGGTTTAAAGTTTAAATCTCCATTGGCCACCTTTATTTGAAGTGAAGCCTCCGATGGCCAGAGGTTGACCGGCCATTGGCGTTAAAGTTTTGATGACTAGACGTTGGAGTGCCGGTGGTTGGTCGACAATCATGGATTTAGCAGTTGGTCACCGAAGCTCTGATGATGATTGACATTTTAAAAAAAATAAACAAGGTTATTAATGTAATTTTACTCACATAACATAATTTAATTGTAATCTATGAGGTACAGTAAAACTTCATTTTTTTTAATAAATTGACAACTTCATTAACATTAAAAGTTTAAAAAAAAACCCTCTCACCCAAGGGAACCCGTTTTAGGATAGGTACTGAAAGCTCGTCCCATCTAGATCGTCTATATTAGATTTGGACGGTCTAGATTTGATTTTTTTAAACTGGTTATTTTTAAATTAAAAAATCATTTTTTGAGAAAATGTCAGTTAAAAGATTATCTCTATTTTAGATTTTATACCAATTAAAATAATTCTTTTTCAAAAAAACAAAAAGTAAAAAAAATAAAATCTAGATTGTCCAAATCTCATCTAAACGGCTAAAATGGGAGGAGCTCCACCTGTTGGAAGCTCGTTCCCTCACCCAAGATTAGAGTTAGGAATACGGGCCAGCCTGTGGGTTGTGGGCTGGCCCGCACTTCTGCAGGTTGGCATTTTGCCAACCCTAACCCGCAGTGTACATGTTGCAGGCCAGCCCCCAGGCCCTCATATTTTTTTTGAAAAAAAAATTATATTTTTTAAAGAGGGTCTAAAATATGAAACATATATATATATGAGTTATTAAATTTACCTTCCTAACATCAATCATTCTTCTTATAAAAATTTAAAAATATAATTCATAATTCAAGAGATAAAGTTATCAAATATGCCAAAGTTTATAAACAAAATATAAATTCATCCTCAAACAACTAAAATATAATAATTTTGTTTAAAAAAGAAAGGAAAAAGCTAAGATTTTTTCTCTTTAGATTGAGAGATATCAAGATAGAAGTAGACAACTTATAAATTCTGTGAAATTATTATATATAAAAATAAAAAAAAAAAATTACAGGCCAACCCGCAAGCTAGCCCGCATTAGCCCGCGGGCCATGCGATACGGGTCTGTGCGGCCCGCACGTTTGCGAGTTGGGATTTTACTAACCCTAACCCTGTCTCAATCCATGGGCCCATAAGTTGGGCCTGTACCGACTCTACCAAGATGTATAGTGTTAGGTAAGAGGCCAGGGCCGAATCTATAGTTAGTAGTTAGGACAGCAGCAAACTCAAAGAGCAAACAAAGAAAAACACATGATGCTATAACATAAACACAACAAACCACTGAGCTCGAAAAAGAAAGGTTGCCCAGCAATTGATCAGCTTGCTAAAGATGACCTAGAGTCAGACGCAGCCGCTATAACCATCTTGTAAAGTCCATGTACAGAAAAAGCTTTTGCAATAGCGACTTTTTTATTCTTGACAGAACTGATCATAACCCAAAAAGGCCATAGAAGAGACATCATTACACACATATAAGCTTAGTCGAAGTTGCACCATCATGAAGCCCAGCTATTTTCTTTCATTTGCTGATATACTTCCCCCGCCGATCTTAGATATATGACTCAGTTGATTCTTTATGAAAGATTAATGAAATTAATTAAATTACTTTAATTTTTTTTTTTGTTTTTTCTACAAACTAATTTATCTTATTTATAAACTGATATATTATCTAATGATATACAACATATGATATGGTTAAATAATTTATTTAGCTTTTTTAATCTTTTAAAAAAGTAAGTCAATTGAATATTATATTTAGAACACGAGGGAGTGGTTACTACGAGCAACACTCTACATCACAGTCGTTCTCAATTCGAAGAAGGTGGAAATGGGTGGGTCTCACACTCTCGCCTGAGATGTAGCTTTCTCTGTAGTTTGTCGAGCTTTCTGCCATGAAAGCTCGAGAAATGGCCATATGATGCAAATGTTGTTTACTTACTACGGAATACGGAATGGGTAATGCCATAATAACTATCAATCCTTTCAGGCTACGCACTCAATTATCGTATATTCCTTTGTCCTTAATATAAGACATAAGTAAAAAGTTGATTTAGATATTATAAGATATGATTTTTATATTTTTCAATATTTTCTTAATTTATCCTCTTTGATGCTTCCTCAACAATAATTAATAATTAATTAGAAGAGGGAATTAAAGAATTAAGGAAGATGACTAAATTGTTTTTAAAAATACATGTAAAATTAGCTAATTCAACTCACTTCTTTAATCTAATCAATTTAGTTAAATATATTTTATATTAAAGATTGATGAAATATTATACTCTTGTTTCTTTTATTTTTTTATTTTGTTTTGCAGCGACTTGGGTGACAAGTCTCTGCCTCCCCTGTTCCATGCACTTCACGAGCATTACTCTTTGGGAGTGAATGAAGTTTCATAAATTTTTAGGGATAATTGGTTTTTAAGTTGATACAATGGTGATGCATTGAAATTTTCCCATACAAAAGTCTAGCTGTAAGTTACCTATAACCGTTTGGCTTTGTTTAGTTGGAGGTTTTATTAAGTTAGGTTGGGGTGGGGTTGGAGATTAAAAATAGGTGTTTGGTTGAAAGGAGGTTAGGTTAGGTGTGAGATGTTTTTTTGTCTTCTAGTGATCACCTAACCTAAGTTGTGAACCTCCAAAATTGGGGTTTTTTCTAGGTGAGAGAATTTTTGTGTCCAATTGTGACTAAATTGCCCATGACAATTTTTTAAAATTCTAGCATTTCCCTCCCTATAAGTCGTCACTCTGGAAACAGGAATGTGAAGGTCACCGGCGAGCACTGTTTTGTAGACGATCACGAACAACTGGACTAACAAATGAACATCAACCTATAAAGATCGAAACAGATGATCTGAGTCGCATCCGAGGACACTATCCTATAGAGTTATTCCGTGACCACCGGCAGAGAGGAAGCGGCATCCCCCAGGATTAAACAGACCCTTCTTGATATAATCAAGGCAACAGAACTGGCAGAAGGTAATGGCAACGACAGTCAGAAAATATTGAACAAAGGAGAGGAAAGGAGAATATGTTGTACTGAGCATCCCGCCTGTGCCTCTTTTATAGGCATTTTCATGAAGAGTCATTGGTCACGAAGGAACCCGGAAAAATGTTGTACTGTGCATCCTTCAGGTTGAACCATATAAATTTCCTCTTCTAAATCACCATTTAAAAATGCTGTTTTGATATCCATTTGATGAATAACAAGATTATGAATTGATGCCAAGGCAATTAAAACTTTAACAGAGGAAATTCTTGTCACAGGCGAAAAAGTGTCAAAATAATCAATATTTTCTTTCTGGGTAAAACCTTTGGCAACTAATCTAGCTTTGTATTTGTAATATCCCAATTTTTGATTAAGGGTTAATCATGATTATTGTGGATAATATGAATTTAATTGGAATTATTATGTGTTTTATGGAAATATTAATTAATATGTCATAATTAGTGAAAAATTGGAAAAATGGAATTATTGGACATAAATTGGTAATGAATGGGGAAATTAATTACTAACCAAGAGAAAATGATATGTGAACTTAATGGGCTAATGGAGAGATTGGAGAAGCTAATTGGTGACTTAATTAGTAAGAACCAATAGCATTGTGACATGTGGCAAAAGAGGGTGTATGAGTGTAAAGGTCAAATTGATTAAACAATTGTTTCTCTCTCTTCCCTCTCCTTTCTTGTTCGGTTGGCAGCATGGAGGGAGTACCATCATTGTTTTTCCTTCTTCCTCCACACTCCATCTCTCTTCTCTCTCTCTCTCTCTCATTTTCTCTCTCTCTCTCTTCTGCAAATCCGGCGGCCAAGTTGGGCAAGAAAGAGAAAGAAGAGCTTGTGATTTGAGTAAGTAGATGCCCTCCATTGCTCAAACACCATTCATAAATGTTGATCCTTGAGTGATGAGCTTCATTTTGGTGTTTTTAGTTTGGCCATTGGTTGAGGTTTGTGATCACACGAAAATCTAGTTGTTGGAGAATCAAAGAGTGTTTTTAGAGAAGTTGAAGAGGTATGTGAAACCAATCTATGTATCTAAGTTTCATGCCATTTGAAATAGTTTATAATTTTTGGAAAATTTGGCTTGAATCCGAAAATGAGAGCCACTGTTCATTTGGTATGTTTTTGGCATGAGAATGGTGAGTTTAGGATAGATAAATTGATTGGTGATTGAAATGTGATGTTTGAATGAGATTGGTATTTTGTTGATTTAGTTTCCCAAAACCTAAAGCATGATAATGGAGTAGGATTTTGATGATTCTGGTGATCCCATTGAGTTTATTGAGTGTTTTTCTGTGGGGGATGGTTTTAGGTAAAGTTTTGTGTTCATAGGGATCAATTAGGCAAGTGTTAGGAAGTTTGGTCTGTTTCTGTGTTTTCTGGTTCTGATAGAATCACTCGAGTGATTCGGGATTCACTCGAGTGAGGGATGATGATTACTCGAGTAGGGATAAGCAATGCTCTAGTGCTGTGCGTATCTTCTATTTCTCTTCAGTTTTTCTGTTGTGCTTTCTGGAAAATCCAAGAGTGTATAGTCTCACTCGCGAGTGAGGGATAAATATCACTCGAGTGAGCCTCCTTGTGCTCGAGTGACTGATGTATTTGGCACCAAGGACTTGCCTTTCGGGTTGTCACTCGCGGGCATGGTGCAAGAGTGTGCCTTCTCACTCGCGGGTATGAGGTATCCGCTCGAGTGAGCTATGTTGTGCTCGAGTGCAGTGAGCCATTTGGGCTACTGCCATTTCTCTTGTGCTCTCGGGTTCTTACTTTCTGGACTTCACTCTCAGGTGCTCGAGTGAGGCATTTGGCTTTCATTCGGGTGAGGTCCAGTGTGCTCGAGTGATCCTGTCTTTGAAAAACTTCTTTGTGCTCTCGGGTATACACTCGTTGTCTCTCACTCTTTGGTGCCCGAGTACAGACCGTACCATCACTCGAGTGAGGTTTCCTTCACTCGAGTATCCGTACAATCTCACTCGAGTGAGGCCATCTTCACTCGAGTGCCTCTGTAGAAAATGTCAGTTTGTGTTTCCAAAAAGGGGGTCTTTGGGATAGTTCTTCCAACCCCCTTAGGGCTATGGTTAGAGGTATTATTGAGTACTAAAAGAGCAATAATGATAACCAATTAAGTGTTATGAAGATATTGAGAATTGGAATAGAAAAATAACTCTTCGTCCCTAATTATGATTCTAGGATACGATATTTTCCCAACGCGGGAGAGACCGGTGCCAAGGAACGCCTGGAAGGACTCAGGTAGTGACTTTTCTCTCATGTTGTGTATGATACTTGGTATGCATGTTTATCATTGTGAATGTGTTATCGGCCATAGGGCATTACAGCGCGAGCAGTTCAGTATGAGCCGTCGTAGGGGGCAATGCTCATGATACCTACCCCGGTCGTTGTATCTGCCGCTGTAAGTGCCGAGGCTGCGTTATGAAATCGTGGATTCCTGTTTGAGATCTAGCCCGTGGAGATGCGTGTTGTGTTGAGTATCCAGCCCGTGAGGCTGTGTTGTGAAATGTTTTATATGGATCCCAGCTGTGTGATATATATGATATGTTCATGTGGATGTGAAATATAGCAAGTAGTTTAGCGTGAGCTGTCGTAGGGGGCGATGCCCATGATACCTACCCCGGCCGTTGCAACTGTTATTGGGATTGCTGTGTGTTGTATGGATGATTTACTTTCATGCTCTGATGTTGTGCATATTATGAGTGATTTGTTACTACGGGGATTCTTTAGAATCTCACTCTCCCAAAAATACAAATTTTTAGACAGGGCTGAAGGATCCAAAGGAAAGCGGGCAACGAAGAGCAGTTAGAGCTCCAGTTTAGGAGTTTATTTTGGTTAATGGTTATCAATGTAAAATTCATTGGATATTTGTGGTAAATAGTTATATATTTTGGAAGTATAATGTAGTTTTGTGTAATCCCCAAGATAAGGGAAAAGAATTATTGGCTTTGTGCCTTTGTATAATCCCTTTATTAATTAATGGAATCCGAGTGAGTCGGGAATTTACTTTGCACTCTGATATTTGTAAATGGAATCCACCTGTACAGGCCATTATTGTTTTGTATTGTGAATATAAGACCATTGTGAATAAGTTTTGAAAAAGTTTTTGCAAATCCGATTTTGAGCAAAAGATTTCCCTAATAAGTCTCAATTTGAAATATGGTCTCTAATTCCACATTAATTACGTTTTTAAGAACTTAATCTCAGCCTAAGGTGGGAAGGGGGTTACAGTATTTGTCTATAGATCTATCAGGAAAGTATTTTTTTTCCTAAACACCCACTTACAACCAATAGGCTTTGCTCCTATAGATAAATCTACTAAAACCCAAGTTTTGTTTTTATTCAAAGAATCTATCTCAGCTTTAATAGCTTCCTTCCAAGAATTTGCATCCGAAGAGGAAACAGCTTCATAATAATTCCTAGGTTCATTTTCTACTAGATATGTATAAAAATCATCTCCAAAATATGTTTCTTTTCTTTGTCTTTTACTTCTCCGTAAATTTTTTAACTAAATCATCATTTTAAATTTGTTCAGACAAATTTTCAACTCTTCTAGGAATTTGCTCAATTTTTAAAGGAAAAATATTCTCAAAGAATTCTGCATCTTTTGTTTCAATAATTGTATAACGCTCTAAAATATCACTTTTCAAAACTAGAAAACGATAAGCAGCACTTTGTACAGCATAACCAATAAACATGCAATCAGCAGTTTTTGCACCAATCCTTTTCCGTTTGGGATCGGGTAAAAGAACTTTTGCAAGACACCCTTACACTTTTAAATATTTCAAGTTAGGTGTATATCCTTTCCATAACTCATAAAGTGTTTTCTTGGTTTTCTTATAAGGTATTCTATTTTGTAGAAAACAGGCAGTTAATAAGGCTTTTCCCCATAAATTATCAGGTGCACCAGAACTTACAAGTAAGGCATTCATCATTTCTGTCAAAGTTCTATTTTTCCTTTTTGCTATCCCATTAGACTCAGGTGAATATGGAGGAGTTATTTCATGAATTATGCCTTCTTTTTCACAAAAGTCATTTAATGGTAAATATTCTCCTCCTCTATCAAACCTAATTCTTTTGATTTTTCTATCTAACTGATTTTCTACCTCTGCCTTGTACAAAATAAATTTTCCAAAAGCTTCATCCTTGTTACTTAATAGGTATATTTTAGTATATCTAGAAAATTCATCAATAAACGTTATATAATATATTTTTCCACCTCTAGTTTTAGTTTGTTTTAAATCTCCTAAACCAGTATGAATTAGTGATAATAACTCACTATCTCTTTGTATGTGGAAATGAGTTCTTTAAGACAATTTAGTTTTTGCACAAACTTCACATTTATTAACATTATTTATATTAATTTCAGAAACTATCCCAAGATTTTGCAATCGCTTTATATAAGATCTATGTATATGTCCTAGTCTAGCATGACATAAATCAAATGAATCAATCAAGTAAGTAGAAAAAGATGCATTATTATTATTTTCATCAACACTAAATACAAAAAGACCCTAATTACAATAACCCTTTCCTATCAGAACATTGTTCTTTGTCATAATGATCTTATCAGATTCAAATGACACCTTAACCCCAAATTTTCCTAATAGAGCCACATATATTAAATTTGCTCTAAGTTCAGGCACATACAAAATATCATTCAGTGCTAATGTCTTCCCAGATGTGAGTTTCAGCACCACTATTCCTTTCCCTTGAACTTCTGCAGTTCGTGAATCAGCCAAATAAATGTGGTCTTCTCCTTCTTCAAAGGAGGCAAACATGTCCTTATTTGCATATATGTGCTTAGTGGCACCATAGTCTACCACCCACTTCTTCACATCAGAGACCAATAAAGCTTGAGAAACTACTGCAACAATAATTTCATCATCACTGTTTTCTTCTCCTTCAACCAAATTTACTTTTGGCTTTGAAGGATTTTCGTCTCTTTTATAATTTTCAACTTTTGCCTTTTTTCTACATTGAGCGGTAAAGTGACCTGGCTTTTCACAGAAATAACAATTTCCCTTCTTCTTGAAATTGGGGTTGGGGTTAGAATCATTAGGCTTGTAATTAGACTTCTTTTTGTGCTGATGTTTAGAGCCATACCTCTTGTCGTGCGGCTTTCCTTCCACTAAGTTTGCTTTTGCAGTCATTTGTCTTCCCTTTGCTGCTTTGATCGCTTTTCTGTTGGTATCTTCAATGATAATATGCGTAATCAGATCCGACAGCGACAACTGCTTCTGCGTGTGCTGTAATTGTTGCTTGTAATCATTCCACCTCTCTGACAACTTTTCAATTAAGACTCCCGCTACAAACTCATCTGGCAGGTTGATCTTTTCAGCCCGGAGTTCTTCAAGCAATTTATGATACTCATTGGTTTGTAGTTTGATGTCCTTATCTTCGACCATTTCCCATTTGTAGAAATTCCCCACAACAAACTTTTGTTTCCCGGCATCCTCAGCAGTGTATTTCAAGATAAGTGACTCCCAAATCTTTTGTGCCTCCTTGTAGACACAATAAACATCGAACAGATCATTAGAGAGAGTACTTATAAGGGTGTGCCTGCAAACCTTATTCACGTACATCCAAGAATCCTTCATGGCTTGGTCAGAATCTGATGAAGGTTCTGGTTGATCAAAAGCAGCAACTACCCCATGCATATCGAGAATAGAATAAACACGTTCTTGCCAGCGCCTAAAATTTTTCTCGTAAAAAACATCAATCTTGGAGTTGTCGGGAAAAGTCCTCGGGAGTGGCATGGCAAAAGGCACCACTATTGCAGTGGAATGAAACTCGAGAACTATTGCACCGGGATGAGTCTGAGTCTCAGGAACATTGTTATCAGTGTTGTTCTTTATGCTGGTATTAACTCTATAGATTGTAGACGTTCACGAACAACTGGACGAACAAATGAACAACAACCTATAAAGATCGAAACAGATGATTTGAGTCGCGTCCGATGACATTGTCCTATAGAGTTATTCCGCAACCACCGGCAGAGAGTAAGCGGCACCCCCAGGATTAAACAGACCCTTCTTGATATAATCAAGGCAACAGAACTGGCGGACAGACCCTTCTTGATATAATCAAGGCAACAGAACTGGCGGAAGGTAATGGTAACGACAGTCAGATAATATTGAACAGAGGAGAGGAGAGGAGAATATGTTGTACTGAGCATCCTGCCTGTGTCTCTTTTATAGGCGTTTTCATGAAGAGTCATCGATCACGAAGGAACCCTGACGTAGGAGAGGAGAATATGTTGTACTGAGCATCCCGCCTGTGTCTCTTTTATAGGCGTTTTCATGAAGAGTCATCGATCACGAAGGAACCCGGACGTGTCACAAAGGAACCCAGACAATACGTCCGTTGAGACCGGATAGCCACCATCGAACAGACAAGCCTGTGCGTTTCTAACAGAAAGGTAGCTTGATGAAGCACCGGATAGCCAGTTGTTGTGGGCGCGAGCTCACCACTCCTCTAGGCCTCTTTACAAGCCCAAGATAGTATAGTGATATATATAGGCTAGTGACTTTTTATTCCCAAGCAATGTGAGACTAGCTTCTTTGACACACCCACTCAAACACTTATATTTTACAACACGTTCTGCTCTACTTCAGGTGATCGAGATTGTGTCTTGTTTAGCCGGAGGAGATGATCCGTGGCAGAGCAGAGGGTACTTCCCTAAAGTCTCCGACTCCAAGCACTCCGCGTACGTTTCCATTTCCGTCGAGGATGTGGATTTGATTTACAGCAACAAGATCGAATTGGGTCAGTTCGTTTACGTTACTCGAATCGACTTCGATTCTGCTCCCCCTGTTCCTGTTCTTTCCGGCTTGAAACTGTTCCAAACAGAAGGCCCTGTATTGGAAATCCTGTAGATTTGAACTCAAGTGACTCCCTTACTATTGCTTCAAGTCTCGATTTCAGAAAACCCAAGAAAGGAAGCAAGAATGGAGTGAGGAAAATGATCAGTGTTGATGGGAAGGTGAAGTCGAAGGAAGGTTCGCCATTGAAGATCAATTACCATTAGAATAATTATTTTATAAATAATAATTTTACAAATAATTATTGTTAATAAATATATTGTAGAAGAAGAAGGAAAATATGTAGAAGGATATTTTTGTCCACTTATAATTAACTCACCTAACCTAATTTTCTAAATCAAATAAGATATCAAACCTCATTTAACCTCTGTTTGAACCAAACAACATTATAACTTTTTTTAACCTAATTTAAATAAATCTCACTTAACTTAACCTCCGTTGAACCAAACACACATTTCAAGCTATAGAATCTTATTCTATAATGTGGTTGCATGTAACTATGCCTCTTACAAAAAATATAAATATAAAGAAATTGAGAGGGGAATTGGGGACACATGGAAAAAATGAAAAGAAAATAAATAACGATTAAAAATATAAAATTTAGAGTTAATATCATTTTTAGTCTGCCAAGTTTACTCACATTTTGATTTTGATTCTTATAAAGGTAAAATGATCCAAATTTTTATTAGGTTGTAAGGACCAATATTTTAAATGAAATGAAATTTGAGGGATCAAAACCTCTAGTTTGAAATTTGAGAGAATAAAACTAAAATGATAACAAACTTGAGGAACCAAAGATTATATTAATCCTAAAATTTATAATATACCATATAATTTATAAATTATTAACAATGCAAAACACACACAATAATCATAGTAGTATATAATAATTGTTTTTTTGCCAACAATTGTTTTTTGCCAAGTACTAGAATATAATTATTATTACAGGTTGGCAAAAAAATATAATAATGTCATTAAAATGATAAAAAATTAATTATCCTTCTGACTAACACAAATAATGAGTGATAAGAGAAAACGCGCCCAAAAGAAAACGGACAGCTATGAGAAGATAAAGCCCCAAAAATACCCCTGAAATTCCTTGTTTTTCCGTCAAGCCACAAACAAAATTTCCAAATGACAAAGAAACCATAGCAGGTGGCTATTTTTGTTTATTTTAATCCTCATCACTTAGGTTTTTTAATTATAAATTTTGAAAACTTGAGCTTAATTAATTATATTATATTTTATGTTGGTAGCCATTTTATATTTCATGAAAATTAATTAGTTAAATCTTAAAAATTTATAATTAACATTTTTACATGTAGCTAGTGAATACTACATCTAATTTTAAATATAAGATCTAGTTAATTTTTTTGGAGAAATTAAGGAATTTAAAAAAGTTTCTTAATCATATCATATGTTGTGTATGATTAAATTATATTAATCAGTTTATAAGTCAGATAAATTAGTTTGAAAAAACAACGATCAATATAAATACTTTAAAGTAATTTAATTAACTTTTTTGATATCTAAAAAAGATCAACTGAGTCTTATATTTAGAACCGAGATTAGTATTATTTTATTTTATGCATTTTCTTGGAGTTTAATTGAATATCAATCATAACTATCATCAAGTTGGGTTAACACTACCCCTTCTTTTACTTTTATTTGTTTATTGCTTAAGCATACGGTTGCTTGCAGTATTGAATGACCACGTTCTGTGAATTAATTGTAGCAATACTACCCCCTACTTTTACTTTTTTATTGTTTGAGTATAATGATACTTGCAATGCTGCATAGCCATGTTCTGTGAATTGTTATATTTATATGTTATTGATTGTTGTTGTCGAAATTATCATGTTGGGTTGACAGATTAATTTTTATAATTTTATTTTTTTTTCTGAGCTAAAATTGTGTAAATAAAAGATTAAAGGGTAATGTTGTCATTTTGTAATTTAATTTTGGTGTAACTTTGTCATTTCCTATTTCCTATTCTAATATTTGGTTTTGGTATATTGAGTGGCGGGGCGGACAGAGTAAAAGATAAGATTCAAAAAGGGTCGAGCGGCGGATTAACGGCCAAAAAAAAAAAAAAAACAAAACAAAAACGAGGGAAGGAAAGAACGAAGACGAAGGACTAGAGCGTGCCACTCAGACAGAATCGGTTGAGCTGCTCATAAACCATGGCCTCCACAACGGTCAATTACTCTCCATCCCACCCAGCAACTACCTTCTTGTTCCCTTTGAATCAGAAAGGACCGAAATCTATATCACTCCCTTTCCTCCGATCCTTCCACTGCAGAACGAGACGTATCGTCGGGTCGCGAAGAATGGTGCTGAAAGCTTGCGTCAAGGTGGGAGAGAAGAATGTTGCGGAAAATTCATCTGCAACTGAATGGGGGAAGGTTTCTGCTGTGTTGTTTGACATGGATGGTGTCCTCTGCAACAGCGAAGACCTTTCTAGAAGAGCGGCCGTTGATGTATTCGTGGAGATGGGCGTCCAAGTCACTGTCGAGGATTTTGTGCCATTCATGGGAACCGGTACCTTTTTTTTTTCGTTTTTTCTTTTAATTTCCTCGACGTTCAGTTAACTAACTGATTTTCGTTTCAGTTCCTCTCGCTCTTGATGAGGTAGCAAGCAGTAATTTTAGTGGACCATTGCTTTTAGCTAACCTTTGCTTATTGCTTAATTCTGTCTCGGCGTTCATTTCGCTGTCTTAGTGATATACTGTGGCTAGCAGTTATGAGATTTAATCCCCAGTCGCCGTGATGAATGAATTGTTGCAAATACTTGCTTTATATCCAATTTATGTGGTATTAGACGATTGTATTTCATAACTGAAACTTTCATATACGTTGGGCTATATTTTTGCTCGAACTAAAACATATTGGGAAGTGGCTGTTAGGCTACTATTGTCTTTACTGTACGATTTCCATTATCTTGTTAATGAGTTTGTATGAGAAAATGCTTATTTCTAGAAGAATAAGATTGCTTGAGAAATAGCTTGTGCGGTTTTAAAATGGGAAATTTATAAACAAAATGTTGGTTTTCTATACTTGATTGTTGGCAGCAGGGATGTTAGCCTGCCTCCATAGTTTTTTTGGAACTTGATATCAAGTGCTTCAACTAATCTGTGGGATGATTGATTTGAGAAGGATCCAATGATGCTTTGTGGCTTTGTGGGCGTTGAAGACTTGAGGTTCTTCAACCAATTTGTGTGCTGATTGATTTAAGGGAATAAACGTGTGCAATTGTCCCTCTGATCTTCTAGCCTTCGCAGATTCTCATTTTCTTTGATATAAGATGTTCTTTGGCAAAATCACTTGCTTTGTTGGGTTGTGTAGTTTGAATAAAGAGCCTTTTGTATTATCTATTATTCATTACATCCTTTAAACCTTACAGGCGAAGCAAACTTCTTGGGAGGTGTTGCCTCTGTCAAAGGAGTTAAAGGATTTGACCCAGAAGCTGCAAAACAGAGATTCTTTGAAATTTATTTAGATAAGGTACATAATCTATACTTGATAGTTCTTTTGATTTCTTTTGCTCTGAACTTTGCCTAAATTATTTTTTCTTCTCTCAGTATGCAAAACCAGGGTCTGGAATTGGATTCCCAGGTGCTCTTGAACTAATTTCTCAGGTATGTAATACTAGCAATGATTGACATTTTCTAATCACCTTGTCTCTCATCAAGTGGTTTAAAGAGGACTCGCAACCATATGACAGTGTAAAGGAGAAGGCCTTAAAGTTGCTGTTGCATCAAGCGCTGACCGTATAAAGGTTGATGCAAATCTAGCTGCTGCTGCTTTACCATTGTCATTGTAAGAAAACACACTGAGTGACTTGTTAAATGTTCATGGACTCATGGAGATAATATTTAACTATTACTCACGTGCAAATTATGTCATTAATTTAATGGTTATAGTTTCTAACTAAATTTCCCTGTTTTTTGTGAGTTTTATATGAGGAGTTTCAAGTTTGATATTGCTATGAGTCATTCTACAGTATATATAACCTGGGAGAGAGTTTCAGATATTGACACATGCAATGAGATTATTTTTTTCATTTTGATATTGTTTGGAAGTTGCTATTGATCATTATAGACATATTTTAATTGGCCAAGGAACTATATACAACAATAACAAAGTCTTATCCCACTAGGTGGAGTTGGCTACATGGATCAAATGACGCTATTGAGCTTGGTCAAAAACCAAATCTCAGGATAAATTGTTAACTAGGAGATTTCGCTCAATAACCTCATTGAGCGTTCTCTTTGGTCTTCGTCTGCCCCTTTACCATATTGATTTTTTCCCCTTGTCAAATTTCTTTTTGTAAGATTATGATGACTATAATGAGGCATTTATCCAAACCCTACCTTTTTAGATGCATTTTCAGACTTGTTGCTGTTTTTAAGTAGCAGCCAAAAATTTGTAATCAATGTTTATGATATTATGAATGAATCAGATATGTCATGGAGAATTCTTCACGAAGAATGAATAGAATCCGATGAGTAAGATGGGGTTTATGCAATCTCTTCTATCAATAGAAATTATCATTTGAAATAATTATTCACCATTGATATTGACATATATGAGATTGATGAATGAAGAGAATTGAAGACTGAATTTCTATTACATTGCTTGATAGATTACATACGCATATATACACACATAGGATAGAATAAAATATTGGAATACGCTCCAACACAACACTGTATATCAAGACTAATTCCTGCCTATAATTGCGGAGACTAATTCCTGCCTATAATTGAGGATCTTGACTTTCTGTGCTTCTACACTCCCCCTCAAGTTGGACTGTAGATATCAATCAAGTTCAACTTGCCAATCAGATACTCAAATCTGTCTTTGGGCAATCCTTTAGTGAGGATGTCTGAGGTCTGTTCTTTAGAGGGTATGTACCTTAGATCAATGATACCCTCATCAACTTTTTCCCTTATAAAATGTCTGTCTATCTCGACATGTTTGGTTCTATCATGTTGAACTGGATTATGAGCAATATTGATTGCAGCCATGTTATCACAATAGACTTTGATCGGTAGATTTATGCATTCCTTTACATCTTCAAGAACACGTTTTATCCATATGCCTTCACAAATCCCAAGTGACACAGCTCGGTATTCAGCCTCAGCACTGCTTCTTGCAACTACACTTTGCTTTTTACTTCTCCATGTGACCAAGTTACCCCATATATATGTACAGTATCCAGATGTGGATTTCCTATCATCTTGATCACCTGCCCAATCAGCATCTGTAAACAATTCTATATTTCGTTTATCAGTCTTTTTGAACAGTAAGCCACGTCCCGGAGATCCCTTCAAATAACGAAGGATCCGGTATACTTCATTCAGATGTTTCTGTGTAGGATTATGGGAGTGCTGACTGACCATACTAACGGCAAATGCGATATCAGGTCTGGTATGGGACAAGTATATTAATTTACCTACCATTCGTTGGTAGTTTCCTATGTCCACAGCTTTACCAAGGTCTGCTTCTTCGTTTATTTTATCAACCCGAATAGGTGTGTTACTAGGTCTGCAGCCTGTCATACCTGTTTCCTTCAAGAGATCTAGTATATACTTTCTTTGGGAAATATAGATACCACCTTTTGATCGAGCAACTTCCATCCCCAGAAAGTATTTCATCTCTCCAAGATCTTTGACTTGGAATTCCCGTGTAAGTGCTCCCTTGATCTGATTGATCTCTACCTCATCATCTCCAGTAAGGATTATATCATCAACATATACTGCTAGAACAGCCATCTTGCCTTTTATGATGTTTAAAGAACAAGGTATGATCACTCTGCCCCTGAGTATAACCATGTCTCTTCAGAACCCGGGTGAATCTGTCAAACCAAGCACGTGGAGATTGCTTTAGCCCATACAACGACCTCTTTAACTTGCAGACTTGGTTAGCCTTTTTTCCTGGGAACCCTGGAGGTAACTTCATATACACCTCTTCCTTGAGTTCTCCGTTGAGGAAAGCATTTTTCACATCGAGTTGGTGCAGATTCCAATCTAAATTCACTGCAATAGATAAGAGAATTCTGATGGTATTTAACTTGGCTACTGGAGCAAATGTTTCAGTGTAATCTTCCCCATATACTTGCGTGAAGCCTTTTGCAACCAATCTAGCTTTATATTTTTCAAGACTTCCATCTGCTTTATATTTAGGAGTGAATACCCATTTGCACCCAACAGGCTTCTTTCCTTGTGGTAGATCTACCACATCCCATGTCTTGTTATGTTTAAGAGCTTCCATTTCCTCCAAGACAACTTGTCTCCATTCAGGTATAGCCATAGCTTCATCAATAGTGTCTGGTATCCTGATTCTATCAAGATGAGATACAAATGCATTGTATTTAGATGAAAGGGCCTTATAAGAGACAAATTTCTCAATGGGATATCTAGTGGATGATTTGGGTTGTCTGGGTTGTTTTCGCATTGCAATGGGAAGATTAAGATCAGAACCTTCTGTTTCTCTTAGACCTGCCATTGGTACTGACTCCTGGTGAGTGCTTATAGCTTGTGGCTCATTACCTCTTTTGTGTCGTCGTATGTAGGTATTACCCCACATATTTGTTTCTCCCCCTGGATTTGGCACATTGTCAGAGTTATCAGGATTATCAGGGATATCAAGGTTGTTATCAGGAGTATCAGAGGTATCAAGATTAGGTTCTGTGTGAGAGGTATCAGGATTAGGTTCTGTGTGGGTAGGTATATAAATTGTGATTGTTTGGTCATCCTTTAGCGTTTCTTTTGTCTGAAATTCATCATCTCTCTCCCCCTGAATTGCAGGCAAGGCATAATAGGGTGTATTTTCAAGAAAGGTGACATCACATGTGACAAATAAACGTTTGGAGACCGGATCATAACACCTGTATCCTTTTTGGGAATGAGAATAACCAAGGAAGATACACCGAAGGGCTTTAGGGTCAAGTTTGTTGGTGTGATGAAGGTGAACGTATGATGTGCAACCAAACACCCGGAGTGGTAGAGTGTTTTCGAGGTATGGGATGTTATAGTATCTGTGGAGGAGTTGAAGTGGCGTTTTGTAGGACAGTGGTCGGCTTGGCATTCGGTTAATGAGAAATGTGGCAGTAAGGACAGCATCATCCCAATGATATTTAGGAACATTACTGCTAAACATAATGGCTCTGGCAGTCTCAAGAATATGACGATTCTTTCGTTCAGCAATACCATTCTGTTGAGGTGTATAGGGACAAGTACTTTTGTGAACAATGCCATTTTCGGTCAAGAAGGTAGACAGGACCTGATTGAAGTATTCAGTCCCGTTATCGGTGTGTAGGATCTGGATTTGGGTTTGAAATTGGGTTTGGATCATATTGTAAAAATTAAGGAATGTTTGATATACCTCTGTTTTATCCTTCAACAAGTAGACCCAACTGACACGTGTATGATCATCGATGAATGTGATGAACCATTTTGTTTTTGATCGGTTTGGAGTGCGGGATGGTCCCCATAAATCACTGTGAATTATGGAAAAAGGTTTTGATGCTTGGTATGGGATTTTTGGAAATGAAGTACGATGATGCTTAGCCTTTTCACATGAATCACAATGAAAATCAGAGGTGATTTTATGAGGAACGAGGGATGGAAACATTTGAGACATGTAATTTAAATTTGGATGACCTAAACGTTTGTGCCATAACTCCAAGTCACCAGTGCTAGAGAGAGACACTTTATTGCAAGATTTACTCCAATGATTATCACTTTCATCAAGGTAATAGAGACCATCAAGTTCTTTTGCACTCCCAATCGTCGTCCCTGTCAGCAAATCTTGAAAAATACAGTGAGTAGCAAAGAAGTTGACTTGACATCGTTTATCATTAGCTAATTTGCTCACAGATAGTAAATTACACTTCAAATTTGGAACATGTAATACGGAGTGAAGAGTGAGTGTAGCTGAGATTTCGATGGAACCAATTCCAGTTACAACAGACTCAGAGTCATCAGCAATTCGCACGGTCACTCCTTTTGTAATAGGAGTATAGGATGAGAAGAGGGCCTTATTGTCAGTCATATGATCCGAGGCACCTGAGTCAACAATCCAACAATTCCCTGTACATAGTTCTTTTATTACAGCTAAGGCTTGAAAGAAATTACCTCTTCTGACTACTATAGAAGTAGGCTTTGTCGTAGTCTGTAATGTGGCTAGCATTTCCATAATTTTGTGCAGTTGGTCACTTTGGGATGATTCCTTGAAAGCTTCAGCTACATAACCTCTATCTTTCCCTTTTCCCGGCTTCCAGCCAATAGGTTTACCATGGAGGTTCCAACAAGTGTTTTTTGTATGCCCTTGTTTCTTACAATAAATACAGAATGAACGACTTTTAGAACCTCTTTGTTCTATGGATCGAACATTAGAGATATCATTAGAACTAGATCGTGACATGGAGGATGAGACATCAGAAACTGTAGACATACTGACCAATCGTTGATGAATAGTATATGATGAATAGTACCGTTGAATAGTACGTGATGAATAGTAATGATGAATAATACGTGATCAACAGTATGGTGAACAGCGAAGAGTCACGGGCAAAATAGCACAATGAACAGTAACGAGTCACGGAATGAATAGTGACTATGAATAGTAACTATGAACAGTACCTGCCTCCCTTTTTTATCTTTTCTTTCTTTGTCTTTTCCTTGAGAATCACTACATCAGAAGACGAGCCTGAGAGTTGAAGATTGCAGCTGAAACTCCTCCTCACTCCCTTCGTTCTCTCCTGCCTGAAGCTCTCTCAGCTCTCAACTCACAGTCGCGGCCCCCCTGAACTCTCAGCTCTGCCTCGGGTCTCCGGCGCTGCTCAGTCTGTTGCCGTGAGATGCTTGAGGATGGATGACAGTGGTGAGGCGGCGGTGGACAGGCGGTAATGGGGTGGTACTTGAATCTGACTCTCCGCTCTCTATCTGATTCTCGCCTAGCTGCTCAGCTCCTCGCCGTTCTCTCAGCTCCCCAACCGCGGTTCTGTTCACAGCGGTGAAGGATGGTGTGGTAGGAGGCTGCCAGCGGTGGAGGGACGGCGATGGTAGTGGAAGCGAGATGGTGGCTTCTCTTCCTTCTATTCTGATCTGAACTGGTGTGAACAGAACCGGAATGACGGAAGGAAAGAGCACCGAATTGATTGTAGAATCGGAGTGGGGACGACGATTCTGGTTCTGAACGATTCTGGTTCTGAACAAAACACACGACGCTGGACGTCGTGAGTCGGGTGTTGGTCTCTTCGTCGATTCTGAGCTCGCCGGTGAAGTCGGTGGCTGACGAGGACAAAGAGATGAGGAGTTTAGAGAGTGCCGATACAGGTTCTGACAGAAAATGGAGAACACAGAGGGCACACAGACGGTAATTGTCTTAACTATTCTCTCCTACGCTCTGATACCATGAAGAGAATTGAAGACTGAATTTCTATTACATTGCTTGGTAGATTACATACGCATATATACACACATAGGATAGAATAAAATATTGGAATACGCTCCAACACAACACTGTATATCAAGACTAATTCCTGCCTATAATTGCGGAGACTAATTCCTGCCTATAATTGAGGATCTTGACTTTCTGTGCTTCTACAATGAATATGTGAGAGTTCCATTATTCATTCCTTTTCCTCATTCTTGTTGCTGGACATCTCGTTTGTACAAATCTTCTATTTGTTTCACAAGACCATAATAATCCAAGATGGAATACTGCACATTGTATTCCAAGATTGTTTAAGACTTTAAATGATGAAATTGCAAAGAAACATAATGTTTACTTAGTTTTCAAGAATGACTTAATCTATTAACTTCATCTGCAATCTACCTAGAATCAATTTTGTTCTTACTATTGCCTGTGTTTTTCCCCTATCAGGTTTGATGCTATTGTGTCTGCAGACGCTTTTGAGAATTTGAAACCTGCTCCTGATATTTTTTTGGCTGCATCGAGAATATTGAATGTGCCCCCTGGTGAGGTATACAAATAGAATGTACTTGTTGGAGATGGAAATTGCAAGTGGCTCACTGTTTTTTTTTGGATGGTGATTGACTTAAAAGGTGGCTGTGTGTTGTTGTTAGTAGGATGACAGAAATATGTAGCTACAAACATAAGTCAAGAAGAATATTAAACTGTTGCTTTATAATGACGATAAATTTCTTGAATTTTCTCAACTAACTTAAAATTTTTGTCTTGACTTTCTTTCTTGATAAATTAAAATTTCCTTTGAAGTTTTGAATGGTGGAATTGTGAGCTAGATTTAGTGAGCCATGGGTATATTATGATTTTTGCTGGCTTAGTTTTGCTTTTGTGGGATTTGATGTCAAATTTGCTATCAAGTTTAATATCCTTGTGTGAATGGTAGAATCTACTGTCTTAAGTTAACATTGACATTTTGCTACAAGTAATCTTCTTCAACCGGTTGTCAGTGTCTAGTTATAGAAGATGCATTGGCCGGAGTGCAGGCTGCCAAAGCTGCACAAATGAGGTATTTTGAGTATAGATATAAAGTTTTCTACTTAAACTAAAATCTCTTGGTAGTGTATGTTCATGCATCAAAGAGTGTATAACTATGAAACTACTATGTAGTCAACTTGTTTTTGTTGTTCGCAGATGCATAGCAGTCAGGACCACACTATCAGATGAGGCATTAGAATCTGCTGGCCCAACACTTATCCGTGATGATATAGGAAATGTTTCACTTGATGATATTCTTAGTGGTGGCTCTGTTGGCCATAGTATGTTGTCTTGACAATTTGCTGTAATTCTCATGTTTTATCTATCACCTGTGGTGTCGAATGGTAGCCAACCCCACCTAGTGGGATAAGGCTTTGTTGTTGTTGTTGAGGTGGTGGTGTGTAATGGTAAAGCTACATCTGTCTCATAATTTAAAAGTAGAGTGCTGGAACTTTTTGTATCACAATGCCCTCTCAATTATTGTGAAGTGAATGCTTTGTCAATGGGAAAAATGCTCGAGAATATATCATATTGTATGTTTTTATCAAATTAAACTTTTCAGTCGAGATGGTAGTTTTGCAGACAATTGTTCTTGGATAATGCTCGGACTGTTGATTCTAGTTTGCATGAGGTCTTATCTAGACATGCCATTGCAGATAAGAGGATGCAGGAGCCACATTCTTTTAATAATTCTACACAAACTTCATCTGCAATGCTTGCTGGAAATTTAGATGACGGACTTAGCAAGACTACAAGTGGTGGCAATGGGGAGATTTTCCCTTCTACATGGTATGCCAAACTTTTGTTAATTCCAATCACCAGCTAATGTTTTACTTTTCTTATTTTTTTGATCCTCTTGCCGTCTTGCCTTTTATTTATCGATTTTTCAATATCAATTTTTATCTGAGGTCTCACAGAAAACGTCACAATAATGCTCGTGAGCTCGATGGTTAATAAAATAATTTGGTTCACTTAGCCTCTGGATATAAGATTTTACATAGTTGATCAAAATTTTATAGCCCCTTTCATGCAGGGAATGGTTTTAACATCATTAACCTTTCTTTATTTAAAAGAATAAATAAATGAAAGATGATGCATTTATTATCGTCATTTTATGGGAAACAAATTCCCTAAACAATAGTGTAATGGGCTGCTCTCAAGTCTTATCTTTAAGACTTCAGCCAATTAGCCAAAGCCTTCGTCTGTGTCTTAATTCAAAATGAAAACGATAATATTATATGACAAGTACCAAAGGAAGAATTCCTATTAAATGGGTTCTGTAGGAATGATATATAGTGTTGGTCTATGTCATTTTATATGAGAATATATGGAGTTCTGTTGGTAACTATCACATGAGGCTACAGAAATAATTTTTGGACAGGTTGCAGGGTTCTCGACAAGATGTACTGAGATTTGGAAGCCTGGGTATTGCTATCTCTTGCCTCATCTTCACTGTAAATAACTGGAAGGTATGATTATATAGCACAAAAGATGCTGCAAAGCATGAATGATGCATATATATGCAGAATATTCACTGATATTTTAATTTTTTCTGAGGGGCAATTGATAGGCAGGTTCATTGTTTAGAATTACTGGTTTTTGCAGGCAATGCAATATGCTTCCCCTAAATCTATTTGGAACCTGTTGTTTGGTGTAACCAAACCATTTATGGAGCAAAATGAAGGTAATCATATGTTGTGAAAGAAATTATCTATGCACAGTAAATCTTCCCTTTTACCATTTTCTTAATTTTGTCTATGGGTGGTAGTATTGATAGTTTTGGATGTCAAAAAACTACAATCCTAAGATGTTGGACAATGGTTGAAAAGCATCTTGTATCTAAGTTCTGAGTTCTAATTCTGGACCATAAAATAATGGAAGCTTTCTGGCCATTTCAAGAAGCTGGCCAATCTAGAAGCGTAAGCTGTTAGGGAGGGCCTTTGAATCTCATATTTTAACAAAAAGTCTAATATTTGATCACCTTCACCAGTAATGACTCTTTTAATGCTTCTCCCCCCCCCCCCCCACCGCTTTTGGATCAGACTAAAAGATGAACTAAGCACCATGATTTACCCCCTTTTGTGTTTAGGCAGATCAAGATCTGATAGGATCCAGCAATTCATGAACTACATAGCTGATCTGGAAGGCAGGTAAGTAGTGATTTATCGGTTTATTACCAATATTTTTGAAATGATTATCATCGTGTAGTCACATTTTTTTATTTAACCTTTCATATAAAATGTTAGCCAGAAAGTAATATAATCTGTAGTTGATTTTTTTACTATACCTTTTTTGAAGGGGATGTATGTTAACTTTGAATTTGGGTGCTTGTTACCATCCAAGAGTCGTAGTGGCTTATGGGGAAGAGTCTTTCATTGTTATTGTGGCATGATAATTCATTTGTTTTCTATGTCTCTGAGGGTATGAGGGAATGCTCAGATTCTAATGCGAGTCGTCTATTTTTCATTAGTTGAGTAACACTCTCCTTTGGTTTTGCTGGCACCTTTTTCCCTAAAAAAAAAGAAATATGTGTTTCTTATATCATACTTGACAGTCCCCATGCATAGTAGGACCCAAACCCTCCCAAAGCCCGTGCATAGCAGGAGCTTTTGTGCCCTGGGCTGTCCCCTTATATCAAAGTTGACAGTGGAAAGAAACTGATTGGGTGCCTTTCAGTATAGAGGAAGTTTACTTTGTTTTTATGATATTATAATATAATTTGTTTCTCTTTGTTGTTTAAGGGGAAATGCTCAGATTGTTCCAGAATTTCCGCCTAAACTTGATTGGCTGAATACATCCCCCCTTCAGTTTGGCAGGGTACTCCTTGTTCAACTTAAATTATATTCTTATGAGAATGATATCTGTACCTATTGAATGTGATTACTTCTTTGGCAGGATCTGAGAGGAAAAGTGGTTCTACTGGATTTTTGGACTTATTGTTGTATCAATTGTATGCATGTGTTGCCAGATCTGGATTTTTTGGAAAAGAAATACAAAAACATGCCGGTAAATTCTTGTTATCAGTTTCAGATATTATAATACATTGGTTGTGAAACTTTTCTTTTTGAGGATCAAAATTTCTAGGTTTCTCCATTGCAAGTGTTCTTTCCCAATTCATTCCTGAATACATCCTTTATTTGGTATTTGATGCAGATGCTTGCCTTGGTTGGTATTTGATGAAATTTGACAAACATATTATTTCATAATTAAAACAAGCTCAGCTTTGTTATATGCAGAGAAAATAAGAGATAAATGGCTATCCTTGACTCTGCAGTTTTTTTTTTATTTTTTAAATGTGCAAAAATATAGCCTCCCTTGGAAACCCCAATCTACACCAGAAATTAACTCAAATATCTCTTGAAGCCTATAGAAACCAACAAAGCGGCCATGAAACTTCTTCATCTTTCACAAATTTTCCACGGTCAAGGGAGCTTTGAACAACTTTTTACTTGTGTGGGTGTAGAGGAGGCTCATGAAAATAGGGTGCAAAGAGATATGAAGAAAATAGAAAAGTGCTGTAGGCTTAGGAAATAGTTACTTGTATTGCTTTCAAAGTGAATGTGTACGAGTGTCTGTGCAGTGATAGTATTATAATAAATAGAGTCTTAGGGCCCCATATAATATGCACCATCCCTGAGTCTTTGGATATCCTATTTCATATGGTGTCTCATCCTTTTCTCCCCAACTTCAAATAGATTACACTAAATATTACCTTCAAATAGAGATGGAGATTCAACAGTGCAATGAATAAGTTTTCCTAGTTATTCGACAATGTGAATCTCCTGACAACACTCGAATAAATTCTCTGCAACCCTCTATTTATTCTTTTGCCTTATAAACTTTTCCCATATCTGAAACACCACAATTAATTCCTTTAAAAACTCTACAACTGTCCACTTACCCAGAATGCCTAATACTTCCCAAAAACTGTCAGAAAATGACACGTAGGAACTCTAACTAATTGTCTGCTCTGCACTTGTCCGTCTGTGCTTCCTGAAGTGAAACTATTAAATCAGGGCCCATCATTTCTCTACATGGGAAAATCAAGGGATTGTGGAGTGATTTTACACTTTTCTTTTATGTTAGCACACTGCATTTGATATTTTATCTTTCAGTGTTTTAGTTCTGGAGAAAAAAGATTTGAAAATATGGTAGTTATCCATCCTTCCGTTTATGTATATTTATTTTCTTTCTCTTCATGACATACCCATTTGTGGAGTATTCTTCTGCATCAATAACAAGTTCTGTTTCTAATTTATATTTCTGCAAAAAAAATATGAACGTTGCCTGATATTGGTCATCTGATGTCTGCCTTTTGTTGGCTCAGTTCATTGTTGTGGGTGTCCATTCTGCAAAGTTTGATAATGAGAAAGATTCTGAAGCCATTCGCAATGCAGTGCTCCGCTATGACATCACTCACCCAGTAAGTCTGAAGTGGGAATTTATATTTTGAAGTGTTTTGCTGGGAAATATGGTAGTTTGCCTTCTGTGATAATATTGGAAACTTTTAATTTATTTGGCTTATGAAGAATGATATCTGACGGCCGTCATTGTTTGCTTCAGTGCTTCATATTAGGCAACCTGTGCAATAATTTGATAAGCTTGAGGAAAATTTTTTATTGTGTATTAGTTTGATTTCTTGCTACTGTAGACAACTTCATCTCGGGTCATTTAATTCTTGCGACATATTCTTTAAAAATTCAATTTATACTGGCTACACAATAAGTTTACTTCCTATGTCATTTAAATTTGAAAATTTATTGTAAATTAACTTTGGTGCTTTGGAAGAATCACAACTTGGCACATGTGCTACATGTAAACAGTTCCATATTTTTGTTAATGATTGAACCATGTTAACTGATTTTTATAAATCATAGGATTTCAGACACTGTTGGATGTACTGTATAATTAAACTTGAAGCTTTCAGTAACCTAATTGAACTAATTTTACCTCTATTGGGAATTGATCAAATCAATTTATGCACCTCATCCCTTGAGGCTGTCATCTGACACCACTTGCTTAAGAAAGCTCTTTCTCTTTGATCTCTCATTTATCTCTAATGTAGGTTGTCAATGATGGAGATATGTATCTTTGGCGGAAGCTAGGTATAAGTTCATGGCCAACATTTGCTATCATTGGGCCTAATGGTAATCTCCTCGCACAAATTGCAGGAGAAGGTCGCAAGAAGGTACTGGGAAATGTCATTTTCAACTATGTTAGACTCCTATTGATCGTGTGGTGGCCTTAGCTCAAATTGATGTAGTTGTTGTTGCCTTTGGGCCAGGATTTTCTTATCGAACTAGAGTGGATTAACAAATAGATAAATGGAACATGAGCCTGGCGTTTTCTGATTAAATAAAGCCTGATCAAGTGGCTATCATTTATCCTTTTGCTGTTAATTCTTGTATAATGCATGTAATATTATTCTTATTTGCGCAGATGATAAGATAGAACTTGGCCAAATTTTGATGTCATTTTCGTGAACTTATTTTTACCTTCTACTTAGCATGCATTGTTACAATATTACAATAATAATATAATTATTCTATATATTCTTTTATAAATGATAATTGTTGTATGCAAAAGAACTTCAAATGCAGTTTCTTATATCTTCTTATATTCCTCAACGAAGATTATGACAAATGCATTCTTTACAATGATAGCATTAGAAGTGTATGATTTTTGTAGATAACTGTGCAATTGGACTTTATGCCTATCATGTTCTTTTTGGAAGCAATATACATGTCATGTTTTAGTGAGGATACTTATCAGTAACGATATGAAGAAGTACATATTAAGTTCAGTCCTTATTATATCTGTTGTTTTACTTACCTTGTGTAGAAATGATTGACCATTTTTTTTCCTCTGTTGCATAGGATCTTGATGATTTTGTGAAGGCAGCTCTTCTGTATTATGGAAAACAGAACATGTTGGACAATACACCACTTGCACTGAATTTGGAGAAAGATAACGATCCTCGCCTAGCATCATCTCCGTTGAAATTTCCAGGAAAGCTAGCAATTGATGTCCTTAACGAAAGACTTTTCATTTCAGACAGCAACCATAACCGCATAGTGAGTTCCCCCTCCTTCTCTGTCTCTCTCTGATCATCTATTATGGAATTACTTATTTTCTTACTAAAATCACTATCAAGCTGCCTGGGTTGCTTGGAAATTAGGTGGTAACTGATCTAGATGGGAATTTTATTGTGCAAATCGGGAGTAGTGGAGAGGAAGGTTTCCAGGACGGTTCATTTGATGATGCCGCCTTTAACCGCCCTCAGGTATGAATTGGAGAAAAAAGGAAAAGAAAATAAAAGTACAGTATAATTGAGTTTGTAATTTATCGAATTCTTAATTCATTGTGACAAGTATTTTATATACTGGTTGCTGTTGCTTAGTTTGTTTGATCCATGTTTAACGCATCATATTTTGTGGTCATTATTTTCCTAGGGTCTTGCTTATAATGCAAAGCAAAATATCCTTTATGTTGCAGACACTGAAAACCATGCTTTGAGGTATATGATATCTTTAGAAATTTTCTTTTTCTTTTGTTCTGTTACTGACTTGGATGATTCTGTCCACAGTTTTAAGACAGCTAAAATAAATTCAGATGTTTTATGATCACATAATGTGACTGGCATGCTATCGTAATGTTTCTGAATGATGAATGTGAACTTATAGAATCAGTTGGCAAGCTTGCATTTTGAAATTACTAATTAGCTACATGACAAATTTTTGTTGGAATCGATGAGAGCATAGACCTGGTATTGGTCTATAATAATAAATATAAGCTCTGGGGCCTTCTGGTTATTAGTTCCAAAATGAGATATACATGTACGCACGCATGTGTGCGTGCATGAATTAATACAATAAATATTAACATACTGGTGGAGAGTGGAGACATATCTGATTACAAAACTAGAGTACACTGCTTCGAAGCTCACTTTGGTGTTGTATTATTTAGAGTAGTTATAGGTTATAGTAAATATGGCATTATAATCACAATGCATTAAAAGACATCCTAAGCGCAATAAATCAGCAAAAAAAAATAGCAAACAACTGAATAAGTACTAAACTGATAAGATAACAGAACAGAAATACTCAATTTAAATAATATGATGACTAGGAAATAATGATATAATACCTGTAGAACGCAGGCCAGTGTCTTTGACAAAAAGCAACTAGTAAGGAGGTGGTTAATGATAAGACAGGAGGGTGGAAAGTTATAAAACTTCCCCCTACCTCTTTATTGTTTAACAAGTATTAAAAATTTACTATTTTTAATTTTTTTAAAGCAATTCATTAAAAATAAATTAAAAATATTGACAATCATTTGAATGCATGTCAAGGCCCTAATATTGGATATATGTGTTTTCATATTCTCTTGTATATGAGTAGCAGCTCTACCTATTGATGTTGGGAGTGAATCCATTTAGTTGCAAAACATGATCATTTCATGTTCGAGAATCTTTGAAGCCTGAGTACTTCTATTTTCAAGCTGTAAATGTGTCTGTGCCTCTTTGGATAAGCCAAAACAGTTTCACATCCCTAGTAACTTGATTTCACCCCAAAGACAAAGAGCATGGTACCAAGACTTGTTAACCATGCTTAGGATTCTACTTGAATTTCCTACCAACTTTGGAGAATGATCCATGGGCTTCTGGGTGAGATCATGAGAAGTTTCTGAAGGTAGGTGTAATTGTTTAAGAGCAGAAGATAAATACTAAGATAAAAGAAGAAAATGGAAAGTGAAATTAACTGGGCTAGATTCCTCTACATTGGAGGACCCAAATCCGTTAGTCTTAACTACCGCCAGAGCATGCTTACCTATATACTCTGTAACAAGACAATTTCTTAAACTGGGTCTAACAAATCTCTGTCTGGTCTTGAAGAGAGATTGATTTTGTTAATGAGAAAGTGCGAACGCTTGCTGGAAATGGGGCCAAAGGTTCTGACTATTCTGGTGGAGGGAAAGGAGCCGCTCAGGTAAATGTGTTTGGTAAAATTTTGAGGATAATTGAAGTTTACAATGGTTTCTAATTAGATGCAACATAAAATTTGGTTCCTGTCTGTCTGTCTGTCTGTCATGTGACTCCTACTTGAATTCTGGATGGCACACATAATCTTGAGGACAAAACTCACCTAAAATTCCTTAGGTGTTTTTTGTCAAGTTTTTCAATAAAATGTTTCTATCACGAGGCTCCTACTTGAATTCTGCATAACACATAATCTTGAGGACAAAACTTAGGTAAAATTCCTTAAGTGTTTTCTGTCAAAGTTTTGAATAAAATGTTTGAAAGACCAGTCATTTGGTGTTGAACTCTAAAAATTGTCCACGTATTATATATTTATTGGAGAACTTGATAACAAACATCTAAAACCTACACCTTAATTTTTCTTAATTCATGCTTGTTTTGTTTATATTTGATATCTTGACATTAATTGCATAAAAACCAAGGGTAAGTTGCGTCCTTCCTTAAATATATTGAAGCTATCTTATTTTTCAATTTAAATTTTCCTTTTTTTTTTCACAGCTTCTCAATTCCCCTTGGGATGTATGCTTTCATCCTGTGGAAGAAAAAATTTATATTGCCATGGCTGGCCAGCATCAGATATGGGAGCACAATTTATTTGATGGAATTACTAGAGCGTTTAGTGGTGATGGTTACGAGAGGAATTTAAATGGATCAAGGTATGATATCGAGGAGTGTAGTTAAAATATTTGAGTGCTATGATGCCCGAGTATGTTACTTTATAACAGGCATTATGATTCATCTTTGTGCTATATTTAATGCTAATGTAGTCAATTCTCTTATGATATATATTTGCTACGTGTCTATTAATATTGATTCAACCCTTTTGAATCTTGTTTTTTGTATCATCATTAATCAAGAGACTGAGTCACAGTTAGCTATTCATTATTTTTTTCTGGAGCAAAACGGCTAGCTCTTTATAATGTCATAACTTTTTGCCCTTGAATCTACTTCTAGTACTTCTGTAATCTGGTGGCCATTTTGATGTGCATCTCTTTGTTTTTCTCCTGGATACTCGTTAACATAGTGTAATGCTCTATGCTAGATTCCAAGGCCTCAATTAATATTGAGAGGAAAGGTTAGGGAAGAAGAGAATGAAACAATGATTTTTTGAATAGGAAATATCCTTGAGCGCTTTTTTTTTTTTTAAATAATATAAAATGGCATATTGTAGATTTATGATAACAAAGAGTAGGAATTGTAAGAAACAATACTTCTACCTAAATGGGGCCCAAGTGTTTCTTCTCAGGAACTTAGGATGTAAAGATGCCATTCTTTGATATACTTGTAGCTAATGTAATACATGACAGTGAATGATGTACATTTGCACGTTCAACCATTATTGAACGATTAAATTGAAAATATTATTTGCACTATGTTTGATGATTTTACGAATTGAAATTGTTAAAAACTTTAATTATATTTTTTTCTTGCCTTGAATTGAGAAAGCTCCACAAGCACCTCATTTGCTCAACCTTCTGGCATATCGTTGTCTCAAGGTAACATTCAGTAGAACTGTTTCTAATGAAGATGATTTGCATCAGTTATCATTCAAAGTAATAAATGTAGCAAATGATTTTGTTTCATTAGATCAAATGGAAGTATATATTGCTGACAGTGAGAGTAGTTCGATTCGAGCTGTTGATCTGAAGACTGGAGGGTCGAGGTTGCTTGCCGGCGGTGACCCAATCTTCCCAGATAATCTGTTTAAGGTATTTTTAATAAAATTCATAAATCAATCTTATGCATATTCTGTTTTATTTTTATTCATTTTGATTACATTTTCTTTGAGCGAGTTATTTTGACTCATTTTCTTAGAAAATCTTACAGTTTTAATCCTTCACAGTTTGGTGATCACGATGGAATAGGCTCTGAAGTACTTCTTCAACATCCACTGGCGGTTTTGTGTGCAAAAGATGGCCAAATTTACATTACAGACAGCTACAATCATAAGGTAGTTAAGTCGTGATGGGCATTCAATAGAGTTATAATTTAAGTGTAAAACTCTTAGGAAAGGACTTTTTCCTCACATTAACATTTTCGAACTTTCTTTGCTAGAAGTTTTCAACAAATTCTCTCTTCATTCTTTTACATTATAAGGAATCAATTTTTAAGGGGCTCTTGTGAGTTTGAACTACTCTAAATGTCATATGCCTAAAAAATCTTTTTATGCCCACAAAGCTGGCAATGGCTTTCCCCGCCCTACTTTTTAGGACATACTTCTGATTTATTTCTAAAATTCTAGGTCAACTTCATATGGATAAAACTCAAGTACTGTTATTAGATGTTATTATCAGGTTATTCGATAAAGTGACATGGAATTCTTTTTGCAGTTCAGCACCATATGATTAGATCCTTGAATAAAGGAAAAAAGATATTCCATCTTGTGTTTATTGAAAAACCTGATAGCAAATACTTACGAAACTGCACCTAAGTTTGATTCTCTCAAATACTATGTTGTAAAATTTTTGTTTTAAAAGATTCGATGCATGCAACCCACATTTTAGCTTCAATAATCTTAGTGATTGAATTTTCTTTTCTTTTCTTTTTTTTTTTTTGTCCACCTGTGTATTTTTCAGATAAAAAAGTTAGATCCAGCTAGTAAAAGAGTTAGCACAATTGCAGGAACAGGGAAAGCTGGATTTAGGGATGGAACAGCTGCAGCAGCTCAGGTTTGTGTTGCTCTCCATATCACTTTCTTCCATAACCTAACCCCAGTATCATATTCTAATATCTCAGATTTATTTTTCTAAGATAGATAGGATATCAAAAGATGTTAATATAGGATGTACAATCCATATCTAATCCTAGGATATACATAATTAAGGAAATAACAAAACATAATACAAAATAAACATAAATACTAATTAATTAATTAGCACTAAAATTGTGCCTCTCAACACTCCCCTCAAGCTGGGAAGTAGATTTCAATCATCCCCAGCTTGGATGTGAGCTCTTCAAACCTCAGTCTTTCAAAGGCTTTAGCCTGTAAGTTCGTTACCGTAAATGCCATAAGACAACATTATTCTGAATTGAAGAAACAACAACAAAAATCCTTGAACCAATAAACCAGTAGAGATCATTGCACTCTTTAGCACCGCCAATCTTCTTCCCCATCTCCAAACTCTTGACAAGCGATGCTACAAGAGCCAATAGTTGGGCCATAGTCAGACTTTGACTTTTGTGAGCCAAAGATTCGTTGAAGAATGTTTAATAACTCAATATTAGTCAGATTACCATTACCATTCTGAATGGATTCACCATATGTTGTAACAGCTGGGCCCCTCGGTCCCTGTTGCTTGGGTTTGAAGTCAGATTACCATTACCATTCTGAATGGCTAGCCTTCTTGCAATGCTCTCAAGTTGGTCTATCCTCCCTTTTTACTCTAGAATCAGAATTGCTGTAAACTTTTGTTGCCACGGCACAAACCTAAAGTGAAGGTAGAGGTCGAGTAGACATAATTCTCCCCCTTACTTCATCATAGATAGGATCAACACCAAGTAGAAGTGTATACATATGATCTTCTTCAACAATCTTGCGATAAGGTTCAGCATCATTATTGCAGTGCCATTGATGATTGTCAGAGATCATGTTGCTGCCTATGCGTGACAAGGTGATTATATACCTTGTCATATCCAGATGGCCTTGCCGTAACTCACGAATGAACCCCAGAATCTGAAAAATTGCAACCGTATTTTCTCAAGCAGAATAATACTCTGGACAACTTCCCAAATCCCTTTAGTGCTGTGGAAGAGAAGTAAAGTTTAGCCAATTCTCTGAAATCATGGAATTTAAAGAGACAGGATTTGACCATGTTTATCTCAGCATTCCAGACCTTGTAACTATTTCATAGTTTTTCTTCTAGTTATTTCTCCTGTGCATGTGAAAGAGAAGAGTTATCATCTTGAAATATGCAGCAGTTTTGTAGGGCTTAAAGTATATGTGTTTACTTGTTTTCAGTATACTTTTTTGGTTGGGTATCTTATTTCTTCTTTGTACTAATCCCTATTAGGGTGGTAAAAACAATAGTCGTATATATAGTGCTAGTATTTTGTATACTGATTATCTGATATAAAACTTCCTTGCGTCTGGATGCTCGTGCTTTTTAAGATTCAATGCTCAAATAATCCCATTTTAGGATGAACCAAGCTTTTTTATATGGTTCATAGAAGTTCGTGTGCATCCATACATCCAAGTAAAAGGAAAATCTAGCTTGACAAATGCTTTGTTGTTCACTTTTGTAGCTATAGATATATGTTATATGTTTTTCATCGTTCTCGCAGCTCTCGGAACCATCTGGAATTGCTGAAGGGAATAATGGTATTTCTCTTTCTGTTGCAAATACTTAATTTGGTCTTTGTAGCTGAATACAATATGAGTTGTAAATGAACCCAATATTGATTCAAAACTTTCGCTCTCCTCATTGCCATGGGCACAACAATGAGTAGAGTCCACCGCTGGAATGTTGAATAAACTAAACTACAAATCAGTAATTGTTTTCTGAAAAACTCTATAGCTTCTTTCCACGTTGATGTGATGGTCTCCGCCTTGCTAATTTCATTTTCTAGCACACTTGGCCTGTTTCTAATCCCATTTCAGGAATTTTTGTAGTCTGGTCATTCCTATTTCATTGATGTCTGGGCATAAAATTATTCTATAATAGTGCAAAAAACCTCCTGATTTATTGTGCTGAACTTCCTCCTTTCATGGCTTTAGGCCTTATTTTCACCTCTATTCAATACTTAGTATACATGACCCAGCTGGAAGTTTCACCAAATGATAACTCTTTCAAAATTATCTAATTTTCTAATTGTCTCCACAAGGCCCAATGAATCTTCTTTTCGCATTATACTCAACCTGTCCCTGATCATATTTTGAAAATACTCGGTCTTTATAATACCTTTTCTGTTCTCATCAAACTGGACATTTTGTTGTACCATAGACTGCACGATTTTTCCTTGCATACAATTTTAGTCTTTCCGGCATACTCTATTGTCTTTCGTCCTTGATGCATGGATTTGTTGTCACCTCAATTCGATTCTTTTCATAAATTTCACTATTCATATGGCTAAGTGAAAGTTTTACAAAACGGTAACTATTCTAAACATCAACTTCAAGTAATTTCTGAAGGACTTTTGTCATGTCTTTCATGACTCAACTCGTAGCTTCTCTCTTTTTGGTGCTTTCCAGCTATTTCTGAAGCCCTTGTGAGATGAAATTTCCTGATCTAGGAAAGTTAAATGTATATGCTTTCGTTTTATTACTCTAATGACATGCTTCTCAGCTTTTTGGTAGATCTTGCTCATGAAAAAAAAAATTCAGGGTATGGCTTCAAAATGAGATTAAGCTTCGTAGTATTTCTTCTTGTCTTTCAGGGAGACTATTCATAGCGGATACAAACAACAGCTTAATCCGATATCTGGATTTAAACGACGGAAGTTTGAAACTCCAAACTTTAGAGCTTAAAGGCTTTCAACCTCCTTCACCTAAATCCAGGGTTCCAAAACGTCTAAGGAGACGATCGTCAGCAGACACAGTGACGATTACCACCAATGGTATTTCATCAAATGAAGGACGCTTATCTATTCATGTATCGGTACCAAATGAGTACCATTTCTCAAAGGTCCTCATCCTATCTTTGGATTACTATAGCATGTGGTTATGATCAATAGAATATTTACAGTTTTTCATTTATAAATGAATTTATTATATGGTTTTAACTACTCCTCCAAACCCTATTGCCAGGAAGCACGTAGTAGATTCAGTGTTGACATTGAGCCTGAAGATGTCGTCAATGTCGAACCCCAGGATGGATTCCTTGATGAGGGATCTGCAACTCTTTATTTCAAGAGATCATCAACTTCAGCTTCAATGGGAAGAATTAATTGCAAGGTTTGGCTTATCGTAGCGCACTCATGAGTTGTCTGTTCCCTGAAATAATCAAAGGCCTTCTTGTGACAAAATACCAGAATGAGATATCAATAAACGCTTTAGCAGCTATTATGATGCCTGTCTTTGATTTCATTGTGGCTGATTCTTGCTTTAATAGGTCAGTAAAGTGCCTTGTCAGCGGATCAGGTTAAAAGAATACGATAATTGAGGGTGGGCTTATGAATGAAATGGGATTGAACTGGGCAACATATCAATTTTGTGGCCGAATTTAAATATGGCTCGCAATGAAAATCAAAATGTGTTGAAACTATTCGATGAAACAGTAACTTTTTCTTGTAGAACTGTATATACTTCAAGAAATCTATTTCTAAACAAAATAGGAAAAAACATTTTCGATAAATCAGAAAGTCTTGTTACAATTTCAGTAGCTTTTTAAAAAAAAAAAAAAAATTGTGATATTTTCTGTGTTTGCAGGTTTACTATTGCAAGGAAGACGAGGTTTGTTTGTATCAATCCTTACAGTTTGAGGTGCCTTTCCGAGACGCAGAACCTAACACTGCCCCAGCAGATGTCACACTTTCGCATGTGGTGAAACCCAAAGCTTCAACTAGTAGCTTTCCACAGCCCGTTGCCCCTTGACTCTTTAACCACGTTTTGCGGTACCCCTCCTTATCCCTTTCTCCTTTTTCTGCTTGCAACATAAAATACTCAAATGCTTGAGGTTCGCTCATTATCTTTCTACTGTATATAGTTTAACAATAATTAAGACGTGTCTGCCACTCCCTTGCGACCGATATAAGATGTCATCTTCACTTAATCATCTTGATTTGTTTTGAAAACATAATTCAATAGTCTGTAATCATTATTAAGATGGCTGTCTTGTGGATAAGCAAAAGAATGAATTGGCTAACAATCAAGGCAGACTGATATAAATAGTAACACTTCACAAGTATCACAAAAAGTTGAAGAGTTGGAATGTTTCATCCCACCCGAGCCAAGCTAGAAATCATCGAGGGAATTTTGCCTCTGACAACTAGACGCTTTATTAACAAACCAAGGGGGGAAGAATGTTCATATATGTTCATGGACTAGAAATTTGGGTCTATTAATGAATACATGGAACTACACGATGCCGAGAGAACCCAATTTATTGCAAAGCGAAGTACCTAAATCAACACCAAAAAAAGGCAACTGTTATAGTTGAGTAGTGATGGTTTCTCGATATTGAACTTCTTATTGTTGTTGAAACATTGATCTCGGGATTTCGAGCAAAGCTTATTAAGTTAATGAGTTGTCAAATCGGACAAAAGGATTTTTTTTTTTTTGCCCTCTGTGTACAGGGAAATAGACAAAACCACGAAGGGAAAGGGAATTGATAGAAGTTAGGTAGAGGATTGCACTCCTCACTAATCTCAACCTTTGAGAGGTAACTGCACACAACTGGGGAAGTCTCCAAAAAAAAAAAAAAAGGAAAAGATAAAGAACTTGCCTTCATCCATATATAATGGTCATGTTGAGCTAACCTCTTGGTGCAAGCATTTGCCTTCCTGAAAATATGCTTGTTGACTAGTTCCGCGTGAGGATGAGGCTTATGTCATTCAGGGTATTTCTTAAAGGGTGATTTCCTAAATGTCCTTCCGATATAAGGTTCTGGGCCTTTATCAAATCAATACAAAGAATGACCTTTTTATACCCTTGGAATGGAGTTAGTTAATGTTGGTTCTGAAAAACAGAACCCAGTCAAAACTCTAAACATATACTATATTCTTATTTATTTGCACCCATAGTGTCATATGGCTTATCCCAAATACCTATATAATCTATGATGGTATGAACATACTCCCTCTCGTCATATTCATAATCAACATTCTTTCTCATGGGCTTGATTCTATGTATAAGCAATAATTTTGTCTTTTCTAAAAATTTAATGCACTTCTTTCATTTTTATCTCTAATTAATTGCATGTCTCTCTCATCTTTTTTGCCCCCATTCATTCTCCCTCTCACTCATCATATTCATAAATAAGAGTATGTTTGGGAAAAAAAATCATATTTCTTACTCATTCATTACTTTTAACTAATTTTAATCATCATTTCGTTTTATGTAATTTGGGTAGTTGTTAATTATAAAAAGGACAAGAGGGAGTATACTCTTTGATAGTGTCAATAATTAATTATCAATGCAGATTGACAAATTTGTTTGACCGGCAATATCTAATTGGTAAGCCGTATGACACACTAAACATGATGTGGCATGTTGCAATGAAAAAATATGAGGGTGCTAATTTACTGAACATTACTGAATTTAGACTGCCAGTTGCTCATTCATAAATATGTTACGGGACAAAAATACTCTAGTTAAAAAAAAAATCACTTAAACATACCATGCGTTTGTCACATTGTTCCCAGAACCGAACCGGCCGGGGAACCGCCGAACCGGTCATCAGACCGGTTCGGTCCGGTGACCCGGTCCGGTCTGGGTTTTTTATTTTTTTTTTTAAAATCAATTTTTTTAATTTTTCCTTTAGAATTTCATACTAATAAGTCTAAAATTTTCAATTTCTCACCGGTTTGGCCCGGGTTGAGCTCCGGTTTGACTCCGGTCTGACCCACTGACCCTTAACCCAGTACCCCGACCGGTTCAATACCCGATCCGAGTTTTAATACCTTGGTTTGTCAAACTTTGTTTCTGTCTTTGAAGTTGGCGGCCCTTGTCAATCTGTGTGTGACACCAAATGCCCAAATGTGCTTTTAATACTGTAAGAAACTTTCCTTGAGATACCTGCGATAATTGGAAACACTTAAGTATTTATATTGATACCCGGAAGGGGTAGTTTGTATTTGGGCTGAGTTAGATTCCAATCAGAAAGGAGTCTTGTATTTTTTTTCCCCTGCATTATTTGCATCTGTTTGGTAAAGGAGCCGTTCCATGATGATATGTATTCATGGTATTCGTTGTCTCCAAAGGTAGGTGTTTCCAAGATGTTGCAATATAATGACAACAACAGCTGCAACGTTCAGGGAGCCGTTGGTCAAAAGTTAAAAAAAAAAAAAAAAAAGGAGGTCATAGCCACAGACTTGTTGAAGGTATTTGTAGAATTAAGTGAAGAAATTTTGGTCATTGAAATATCTAATTGCAGCTCATAAGTTTTGACGCCGTCATGAAGTGATTATTAACAAGCTCACGTCTGGTAAAGATTCTGCACCAATAATACTTGAGTCAAGAATTCATGAAACATAACTTTATTTTAAATTTGCTCATAAAGTATGTTTAAAATTTAATCCTTTACTATTATATTTTTATATTTTGAAATGAGTTGTTGATATTAAAAGTTAAATAAGGCGACATCTTTATTTTATTTCAAATGTTTTTTAATTTACAAATTTTGAATTAAATATTAATATGTTGGAGAATAGCTTTTGGAGAAAAAGTGGAGAATAGCTTATGAAGAATAGATTCTGAGCAAAATAGATTATGAGAAAAAATGATTTTAATAAAATGAGAGTATTTGGGTATTGTGGTCAGAATAACTTTTTTTCTTGGTGAGGGGCTTACATAATGAGAAAGAACCAATGAGAGAGAGAGGGGGCGGGGTCTACATAAGGAAAAAGGACCAATGAGAGGGGGTGGGCCCACACAAGAGAAAATGCAAAAAAAAAAAAAAAGCTTTTCCCAAAACCTAATTTTGGATTTGTTTTTAGAAAATAGCTTTTACGATTTACGAGGTAAGTATGTGAGAAGGGTTTTATCTCAACTTACGAAAAATGACTTTTGAAACCGCGGTTTGGGGGTTACCCAAACACACACCTAGGTTTGAGATCAAAACCTAGGTTTGGAATAATTGAGTGTTCTTGCACCAAACTAAGGTTTTGATTCAAAACCTAGGTTTTAAAAAGGATGCCGAACACACTGTTAGTTGCATAGTCATCCCTAACATTCTTCGAGTAAGCTTTTTTTTATTAATGTGACTAACTATATCAATATTAAAGAATTGAAAATACACTTTATAAATTTAAAGAATTAAGTTGAAATATAATGTAATTTTAGATGATCGAACATATATTTTAATCTTAATTAAAGAAATCCAAAGATGTTTGGTCTAACTGTGAATAAGCTAAGTCACATAGTATACAAATTGAGTTTGAATCTTATCTTGTTAAAAAAGAACTTGAGGGAGAGGTATTCTGGCCACAAAACTTCAATTCAAATTAGTTGGTTACTCAATACGCTTAAAAAAAAAAAAGACACAGAAAGGGGGAGAACCTACAAGAAGAATAAATATTCGTAAAATCTTACCGTTTAAGTGGGTCGATAATACAGCTCCAAATCAGGCTGAAACAGAAGAGTTAGAAATCGGGCTGAATAAAGAGATTTTGTTCTTTTCATTATTTTGGTGTTGAAATGTTGAATTTGAAGTCGGTTTTAGAATCTTCGGATGAGGAAAAGCCTTAGGACCTGTTTAGCTGTTTAGTTGGAGGGGAGGAAAAGTGAACCCTTCCTCTCATATGGTTTGAAATTTTTGAGGAGAGATAATCCTAAAGTTTTCATCTCTTCCTCTCCAACACCTTTGTTTTGGCTCCTCTACGAATGGAGGGGAGCCAAAATTTTGGACCCTTTTATCTTTATAACTTATATGATATTCTAATAATTCTCATGATGAAAAATATTATGATCAGAAAATATATTAGTATGCAAAAATTGTTATAACAAAAAATATATTATTAAAAAATAATCTAATATAAAAATATATATTTATGAATAAAAAATTATTATAATTATAACATATGCTCTTACAAATTTAAATAAAAAATATTATTATAAATTAAAAAAATATTACTATTAAATTAATTTGAATAAAAGTATATTTTTAACATTAAAAAATTTTATGAATCAAACTTAAAAAAATTATATTTTCACAATAAAAAATATTATCATAAAATTTTCTTAAAATAGAAAATAAATTTTCATAAATAAAAAAAAATTATAATTATAAATTATTTTAATATATTTTTAAATAAAAATATTTTTTAATGAAAAAATATATCATTTTATACTAAAAATATATATTAAGAAATTGATTTAAAATGAAAATATGTTATTATAAATAAAAATATTATTATAGTTAAAAAATATATTATTATACAATTAATTTCAAACAAATATATATTATTATATTAATTATAAATAAAAATGTTATTATATTAATTAGATAAAATGTAAATTAATTTATATAACATATAAATAAAAAATATTACCAAATATGTTAAGATAGAATTGTAAATTGCTATCATTCCTCCCCTTTCATCCCATCTTAAACTAAACAATGGATTATTAAAAACTCCTCACCTTCTCTTTTTACTAATCAAACCAAACAAGGTAATCATCTACCCTTTTCTTTCATCCCTTCCCTTCAAACCAAACAGGCCCTTAGCAATCTTCCAAGTTTACCATTCTCGAACTTGAGCATTATTGACAATAAAGGATTCCAACATTTTTGATATTCCAAAAACCACCAATAGTTTTTTTTTTTTAAATCCCCGAAGCAATACCTCACGAATTCTAAAATCTCAAAAAAGTCACTTGAATATACAAAAGGGAAAATAAAGGGGAGGGTAGGATCTACAATTTTAAAGTGTTGCTGTTTTTACAAAATGACCCATCAATTTTTTTTAAAAAAAAAATTGAGAGAGGGAGGGAGGGAGGGAGGGAGGGAGAAGGAAAGGGCCACCGTTGTTAGAACACCATTGTCGGCTGATAGGCACCCTTTGGCCCCCGACTACTGGAGTTTCCAATGCCTGTTGCATTTTTTAGGGCCAATAAAATATTAGGTTAAGGTGCAAAAATACACATGAGGTTTTCTCAAAAGTGCATCCAACACCAAATACTTTTTTTAGGGGCAAAAGTAACTATGTGGTTACAAAATAGGTGCAAAAGTCACAATTTCCGTTAATATCAAAAAACGTCCGTTACTTTTCCGTTAATGTCAGCTGCTGATTCTGTTTTCTCTCCACAGTACAGTCTTCTTCTTCTTCCTCTTAATTCCATTGATTTTAATATTATTCCTATCATGTACTCATACAAATATTATAATCATGCTATAATCTTCTTCTGCTGCTAACGATTCAATGCCTTTTTTTTTATGAATTGAAATCATATCCCACAAAAGTAAAAGCTTCGATCCATTATGGCATTCCAAGGGTGTGTCAAACTCTGGATTTTAGCTTTAGCTCTTCTTAACATCACTCTATTCTCTAAAAACTTCGGTACGCATCCACTAAATGTTCAGTTTGACTAATTTGTTCATGGTTTTATTCATCAGTAATTTTTCACAGGTATTAATGCCAACGATGACGAGGCCACTAGAGTTGGAAGGTTTGGGGGGCCGGATTCGGCTGAATCGGAGGTGGTGGTGGAGCGGGGTTTGGTGGTGCTGTTGGAGCTAGTGGTGGCAGTGGGGCTGGATTTGGTGGTGGTCCTGGCGTTGGCGGAGGGGTTGGGATTGGTGGGGGTCATGGAGATGGGGCTGGGCTTGGCGGTGGTCACAGAGGTGGAGTGGCAGATCCTGGCGAAATTTCTGCCAAAGCCTTGTTGTGTTTCAATGATAAATATGTAAGCACGCAAGATGCTATACTGCGTATGTATGTATGTATATATATATATATATAAAAGACACAGGAAGACCACGAGGACAAGGTAAACTAATTCACTGCAACTCAACTTTGATTTTCCCCTATCATCCATGTCTGTTCTTGTCAAGAATCATCCAGTTCCTGAATTCCTTTTTTTTTTTTTTTTGCAGAAGAGAGAAAAACGACGATGATTGTCAGAAAAACACTGAATCAAGACACAACGATGAGTATCCAGCTGTCATAGTTAAGAAAAAGTAACCGATGATTTTTAACATTAACGGAAACTGTGACTTTTGCACTTATTTTGTAACCACATAGTTACTTTTGCTCCTAAAAAAAGCATTTGGTGTTAGGTGCACTTTTAAGAAAACCTCATATGTATTTTTACACCTTAACCCTAAAATCTTTTTATTTATTGGCAAAGGGGAAAAGGTGGGATTTGATCGTCAACGGCTGAAATACAGTGGGCCAATCACCTTGGTTCCCAGAAGGTTTGGCAGTCATTGGGCAATCAAAACCTTTTCATAATATAATGCATAATAATATATGATATTGTACGAATGTAAAATATTTATCATTTCAATAGCGTCATTTACTACTACATTTAACATGTTTTTTTAAAAATAAATTAGCATGTTTTATATTTGAGGAAACTCAACTAACTGGATGAAGGAGTGGGAAAATTGACCACACTTGTCAATTTTTACAAGAATGTTTTGGTTTAATCATTAATTACACTTGTAACATAAATGATACAATTTGTTAAGATATTTACCATTTCAATAACTCTATTTATTATTAACTTTAACAAGTTTCACATATGGGGAATTGTACTAATTGGGTGAGAGTGGGAAATTGACTACAACTGTCAATAAGTCAATTTCCCACAGTCTCACCCCAATTAGTCAATTTACAATATTGGAGTTCCAACGGCTAGCCAATGGTGGTGTTCGGGTAAAAGGGGTTTGGCCTTTTTCAAAAAATTTGAAGGGTAATATGATAAACACACTGACTTTTTAAAATCTCAAATTTTTATCTTATCATCTATTTATCTTTTTATATGTTCACGTAACCTTTTGAGATTTAGAATTCATTTAGTATTTTTTTTTTTAAAGATTTTCCCTAGGTTTTTTCATGGACGAGAGTCAAGTTTTCTCAGCACTTTCCTCCTATATTTTTTAACACTTACTTTCCACATTTTCAGGAAACGTTTTCCACATTTTCATTACTCAGCTTTTCAATTTTTTCAATCCAATATTCATCTTAACCTTTTCCACATTCACGTAACCTTTTGTGATTTTTGAACAGGTTGGAAGAGGATTACAAAATATTTTTTCAATTTTATCATTGTTAAATTATATTCACCTCGCATAACATACAGAGAATAAGCACTTGTTATGGTTGAAAACATAAAAATAATTTAAAATAACGACAAAAAAATGGTAAAACTTATTATTGAAAATGTCGAAAATAAATATAAAAAAATATGGGAGATGGGTATTGAAAATCTTAAATAAAGAAAAAAAAAAGTGATGAAAAAAAATCAACTTAGAAAAATTTCAATATCAAAAAAACATGACTATTTTTTAATTTTAAAAACTTTTTGGCCCTTAATTATTATTAATTCTTTTTGAGAAGAGAAACTTATGTCAAGTTCTTTATATTCTAATTACAGATGTCCATGTGTCCTATTTATTTTATGTGGATATATAATTAAATAATAATATTTTAAAAATAGAACACATAGTCACAGACAATTGAAAAGATTGACATAATGGATTATGTATATAAGGAATTCAACTTAAGTATTATTCATAAAAATAAAAGATGGTGTAGATAATAAACCAAACCCAAAATAAGGGTATGCATGAATTGATATTTGAGAAATACGTTCACGTATGTTGAAATAAAATTTTTTTAGTATATTTATATCATATATCATAAATTACGTTATAAAAACAATTTCTACCACTAACTTAAACGAACGCTAAGTAATATGGATAAATCTAATAGAAGGGTTAATCCCATGTAATGTGATTAATTAAATCCCGGTTGAGAGATGTGTGGAGTGTCCAGCTGGACCTCACACCCAAAAATGAAACCAAAATATCCTATTTGCCCCGGTCATTCGCACCACACAAAATCTTTGACACAAAGGCCCACCATCTATTTGATATATGATGAAGTAAGCACGTTGCGTTGTTGAACGAAAAGAAAGATCGTTAACCTTTTTCCCCCACTTATAAGTCACAACTGTTGAATCATCATTTAATGGATAAGATTTAATTATAGATTTTTTTATATATAATATAATAATAATATTTTTTACATAACATTAAATCTTATCCATTAAAATATATAATTTAATGATTAAGATATTAAGTGAAGAGGAAGTAGAGAGAAAAATTAATAGAACACCCCTTTTTTGTTATTGACTCTAGTCAAGAACCAGGTTTTGGTGCCTATCCTTTGGATTGACACTAAAAACTCTTCCAGATCTGAATCGTTTAGATTTGAATTTTTTAAAATAGGTGATTTTTAAATAAAAAATTATTTTAAAAAAATATTAATCAAGAGATTTTTTTTTTTATTTTAGATTCAGTACCTATTAAAATAATTTTTTTAAAAAAATAAAAAAATAAAAAATTTAAATTTAAAAGATCTAGATCTCCCTGCTAATCACAACTCACAAGGATGAGCATGAAACTGATTCCCTCTTGTCACGCGTCCACAATCCACTTTCAGATAGGGGCCCACTACTTGTCTTTCCAGGCTCATAGCTTTTTGCCTTGCACTAGAAATAAAAACGCTACTAAAAATAATTGAGTCTCTCCCTCTTAAATCCTTCCACACGTTACTTCCTTTTTACTGATCTTCCATCTCCTTTGGTCTGAACTGAACCATGAGCTGACTCTACAATTACAATGTACCATCTCTGTTTTTTTTTTTTTTAACTATTAAAAGAAAAAAAACGTTTATCTCATTGTTTAGTGCCGTGCATTTTCAACATGGGGCCACACACGACACGAGTTCTCCGTATGTGTTTCGACCTTACTTACCCTTCAAATTTTCATGGCTCACAAATCATCTCACGTCTTCCTTTCGCTTGTCTTCTAGGCCACCACCTTAGTTCTGTTCTGTTCTGTTCCACCATGGACAGCCTCTGTTTTGCCTCGCTCTTATCTGGAAGGTATCCTTAATTCTTTCTTTCTGCTCTATTCTTAGTGCTCAGTTTTTGAAATCTCAAAGTTGTTGTTGAATTGCTTGAACTTGTCTGAAGAAACTGCAAATTTTACAGTCACAGCAACTTTTGCGTATTGAGAAGCAGTCCTGCCTCCCCAGTTCGTAGCAGCGGAGGCTTCTTCTACAACCGTTTGAACAGCAAGAGCTTTCAGAAGCAAATTCACTTCAACCATCGTTGTGTTGGTTTCTCTTCACTTTCGTAAACCCTCTCTCTCTCTCTCTCTCTCATATCTCTCTCTCTGTGGAGCTTCAAATTTGGTCATCTTGTGATGTTTTATCTTGTGAAGTTGTTCAGCAACTCTATCAGTAATGCCAGAAGTGGAAGAGAAACAAGTATTTGATGGAGAGAAAGCTAGTTTGCTGGTTAAAGAGCTGAGAAAGAGCTTCAATTCTGGAAGGACAAAGAGCTATGAATGGCGGATTTCGCAGTTGGAGAGCATAGCCAAGATGCTACAGGAGAAGGAGAAGGACATTATTGATGCTCTTAAAAAAGACCTTTCTAAGCCTGCATTTGAAGCTTTCATATCTGAGGTCAACAATTTTTTTTTTTTAATTTTTCCTTTTTTCTCTTTTGCTTCAGAGATATATATATGACCTTACCGTTTATGTATGTGCTGTATCTAATGCAGGTTTCCCAGGCAAAATCTGCATGTAGTGAGGCAATTCAAGAACTAAAGCATTGGATGAAGCCTGAAAAGGTAATTGCCTGTTCTAGTGTCAAAATGGCTTTAATATTTATCAGCTTAGGTTAACGCTTTTTTTTTTTTTGGGTTCTGTCCCTTTCAGGTGAAGACTTCAATTACAACATACCCATCATCAGCTGAGATTGTTTCAGAACCATTAGGAGTTGTTTTGGTCATCTCAACCTGGAACTTTCCCTTCTGTATGTAATAAAAAAAACATCAAAAGATCCTATTTTTCATACTTATATCTGAGAGGAAAAAAATCTGTCTGTTCATGATTTTACACCATTTTATTTCGGAGATTCTTATAAAGTTGTGTGTTCCCATCTTCAGTGCTATCAATGGATCCTGTAATTGGAGCAATTTCAGCTGGAAATGCAGTTGTTCTGAAGCCATCAGAAATCTCTCCAGCTACATCATCACTGCTTGCAAATCTTCTCAAAGATTATCTTGATAACTCTGCCATAAGAGTTGTGGAGGGAGCTGTTCCTGAAACAACTGCATTATTGGAGCAGAAGTGGGACAAGATACTTTACACAGGTACCTTTTTTGTTTGTCATCAACTATCCGTGAATATCAGACAGCTTTATCAGTGTATACATATGTCGTTGTTATGAGTCCCTCGGGAGACCTCACAAGAAGTGTGGTTATAAGTTCAAGAGCTCTCCCTCCCAATAAGCTAGTCTTTTGAAATGGAGCTCTCCTTTTGGACTTATATTCATAATTCATTGAGAGACTAATGTTCACATAGAGTTCCTCCCACAGAGGATTCTAACCGGCAAGAGGCCAAGTGAAATGTCATGGTGTGGTCCCACTAGGGACATTGACTCTCAAGAGGGTGCATTGTTATAAGTCCCATATCGGGGAGTCTCATAAGTGAAGTGTAGTTTATAAGTTTAAGAGACTCTCCCTCCCAATAGGCTAATGACTTCTTTTCATAACAATCGTATACAAGAAAGAACATCTATCTCATAAGCTTTTTTCCTTTTGTGCCTTGATAATGCTTCTTATGCAGGTAGTGCTAGGGTAGGTCGCATTGTCATGTCTGCTGCTGCAAAACACCTTACACCGGTGATTCTGGAACTTGGAGGAAAATGCCCTGCTGTTGTTGATTCAAATATAAACTTACAAGTAATGTTATATTTTAACACAAATAGGATTTTTTGGAGGTTCTTGTGTTTCTTAGAGTAGCATATATTAATGTATATTGATCATTGGAAATTTCAGGTGGCTGCAAGAAGGATAATTGCAGGTAAGTGGGCATGTAATGCAGGGCAAGCATGTATTTCTGTTGATTACATTATCACTAAAAGGGAATTTGCTCCAACACTGGTAAGACTTTGTCTCTATAATTCAAGATTCCCTCTTCAATTCAGATATAATATTCTTGATGAATCCTCAGTACTCAACAGATAAATGCTCTAAAAGATGAATTGGAGCAATGTTTTGGGAAGAACCCAATCGAATCGAATGACATGTCACGGATTGTGAGTCCATCGCAGTTCGGGCGCCTTGTGAAGCTTTTGGAAGAAGATAAGGTATCTGATAAAATTGTCCTAGGAGGCCAGAAGGATGAGAGTAAACTGTGAGTATATATACCCATTTATTTCCCTTGTTTATGATTGGCAATAATCTTTTTTATGATAGAAAGTATAGAACCATAACATTTTTTTTTCTTCCATTTCTGTTGCAGAAAGATTGCTCCAACCATTTTATTGGATGTTCCAGATGACTCTACTGTAATGCAAGAGGAAATATTTGGACCCGTATTGCCAATCCTCACTGTGAGTGCTGGGAAATTCACTATAAGATCTTAGGGAAGGAATGCAATTACCAAAAAGTCCGACAACAAGTGACCAATAAATAATGACAATTTTCGGTTGTCGAAAATGACAATAGGTCCATGATGCACACTTTTTGTGGGGCTTTTTAGTGATCATATTCTTTCCTTGGGAACTCAGTAGATTTTCCAAAATTGCAATTCAAGACTTGTCCACGAAGAATATGGTCAAGTTGACTTGACATGAATTTATGTGGATTGATCTTTTTAGGTTGATAACTTGGAGGAAAGCTTTGATATAATTAGATCAAAGCCAAAACCTCTGGCTGCATATCTCTTCACAAACGATGAGCAACTGAAGAAGGACTATGTGCAGAACATTTCTTCTGGGGGAATGCTCATCAATGACACTATTTTACATGTAAACCATTCTTCTCTCTTATAATTTCTATTTTACTTGAAGAAATATTTTCTTCACTTACCCAAATGAACTAGTTCACATACTGCAAGAATGTATATTGACCGGTCTTGACTAAACCTGAAAACTGAATTTATTTGCAGTAAATTGGTCTGGGCACTACCTAACTATGACACCAACATAAAAATCAACTTTAAAGAGCTCTTTATCCTACTAAAAATTGAAACTTGATTTACTAGGTCTTTTACAGTAAATAAGGGTCTAGGTTCTCCCCTACCAATCCCTTACTACCTAATATAATTGAAGTCCCTTAAAGAAAAGGGGAAAATTAATTGTTTGACATTTTCAATATTGATTCAGTTGTAACTTGCTCCGTAAATTTTAACTTGAAGCAACTCAATTCTTATAAATTTGACTAAGTTGAACTTAGTTCCTAAGTTTTTAACCATGTAAAACGGTGGTCCCTAAGTTTTAAATGGATAAACTAAAGGGACTAAGTTGTATCGAATTAAAATTCAAGGATTGAGTTACAACTAAGTCAAAATTATAGAGATTGAACCGCACATAGTTGAAATTTACAGACTGTGTTACACCTGAGTTAAAACTATAGACAAACAAAGAGATTACTTTTACCAAAAGAAGATATCCCATTTTTCAACATAATAGAGTGAGATTGATGATAATGTGGATGCAGGTTGCAACAAGAGGATTACCATTTGGAGGAGTGGAAGAGAGTGGGATGGGATCATATCATGGAAAGTTCTCTTTTGATGGATTCAGCCATAAAAAGTCAGTTCTGTATAGAAGCTTTGATGCAGATTCAACCATAAGGTATCCTCCTTATACGCCTCAGAAGGAAAAATTGTTGAAAGCTCTTATTAGTGGAAACATTCTTCAAATAATTCTCTCCTTAATTGGGTGGTCTAAATAAATTATATATGACCATCCCAACCACTTGTGAAAGTGACATTTATATGATCCATTTGGTTGAGCCATGTCATGGTTTATAAATAAGCCTTGTCTTGTTACTTCGTGGTTATGTGTTCTCTGTCGTTATCATTCTGCGCACTCACATTTTTATCTGAACAAAAAAAAAGCCAAATAAGGCATGAAGAAAACTTATACATCTTTCTTTCACTTTTGCCCTTGATTTTCAGTTTGAAAATTAATCACGGACAGGACAGAGTTAAATAAAAAAAATTAATTCACACTTGCCCTTGGGATTATAAAAAAATATTTATAACAATATTGTGGTTGAAAACTATTTCATGTCAGATGGTCGTACCAACATTATGCATGGTATTATTATTCTTTGAGAAAATTTTATATAATACCTTCAAAATATCAAAATCCCCAATCAGTTTAGGTATGTACTATACTTGATTAGCAATTTACAATTCATTTTAATAAGAAATCATTGATTTGAGATTTTCAAATTTTAAAGGGTTAAGATACAAATCACCCTAAAAGTATTTGAAAAATCTTAATGTTGTCTTAAAAGTTTTTTTGATTTCAATGTTACCTCCGAAAATTTAAAGGCGTAGCAATGTTGTCTCTAACCATTAACAAAGTAAATTTTGACTGTTAACTCTAGTGGTGAGCAAATTAGAACCAAAACCGAAAACCGAACTGAACCGAACTTAATTCGGTTTTTTCGGTTTTCAGTAAAATTTCGGTTTTTATTACTCTAAAACTTCGGTGTTCGGTTTTTAGAAAAATATTTCAGTTAAAACCAAAATATATATATTATATTTATATTTAATATATATTATTTAATAAATATATATTTTATAATTAAATAGGTGTAAATTTCAAATGATATTAGATAAAATCTATTGATATTTTAAATCTAATTAATTTATTTTATATATTTTACCCTTAAATCTAATCTTAAGGATAAAAAAATATTTTTTAAAAAAATTTAATTATATATATTTTATTTTGTAAATAAAAAATAAAAAAATCGGTTAATTTGGTTATTAACTTAACCAAGCTGAAATATTTCGATTAATTTGGTTAATCAGTTTCGGTTCGGTTTATGAAATTGACTTTGTTCGGTTTTCGGTTATTTCGATTTTTACCGAAAAACCAATGCTCACCCCTAGTTAACTCTTTAGTTTGCATCTTTTTTTTTTAACATGACTATTTGATTAAGTTAAATTCGAACATTATCAGACCCAGTTGAAAGTATATTTCTCAAAGGAGTTTCCTTCGTTCACATGGACTCAAGCTTGAAATCACGTGTTTAAGCTGCCAAAACTTATTCCTCCAGGATCAAGGCCTGTTAATTGAGATTGCATCCTTTTAGTTGCTATATTGGGATTGACTCCATCTTCAATTTCCAATTTAGGTGACTCAGGGAGGCGAGTTTTCTAATATGAAATGCTGTCGGCTTTTTCTGCATCTTTTATTGGGCCTCCTTCATTTGCTGCCACTTGAACACAGCATTGGGCTTCCAATGTCGTGCAAAGAATTCTGGACTCTAAATATAGGATTTGGAGCGAGCTCTTGATTAGGGGGGAAAAACCTGATTGAATCAAATTCAAAACGCGTCACGGATTGTGAATAAATGAAAAAGAGGGTATCCACTAACTCTTCTCTCTACTTTTTCTCTACTTAATTTTTTCATCATTATATTAGATTTTAATAATTGAGATTTATTCTGTAAAAATATTATTATCGTTTAATATTTAATATTACAATAATATTTTTAATGTAATATAAAATTTCAACCATTAAAAGTTAATCCAATTGTGGAGAAAATAAGTGGAGAGGAAGTAGAAAGAGGATTTAATGGAGACACTCCTTTACCTGAATCCAACCCACTTTGCATGCTGGTTAAGCTCTTAAAAGAATATCAGGAATCTGATAAACTTGCCTTAAGAGGTCAAAACGATGAGAATCAAATTGTGCTTATATTCCATTTCCTTGTCTTCTTTATGATTGGCAATAGTCATCTATTTTTACGGTAGAAGTATAGAGCCATAACATTTATCTTCCATTTCTGTTGGGGAAAAATTGCTCCAACCATTTCATTGGATCTTCCATATGACTTATTCAACCATTCAACTGTTTTTCCTAGAATGTTACTTTCACACACTTATTTGACGGACATGAATTTATTACTTTGATCTTTCCACTCCTGCTTCTTCAGGTTGACAATACTTGGAACATTTTGTCCAAGAAAAAAGAAAACAATACTTGGAACATGTCCTTGACATAATTAAATCAAACCCAAACTGATGAACAACTGAAGAAGGACTTTGTGTAGAACACATCTTCTCTCTTATAATTTCTCTTTCTTCTTTTGAGTGCCATTTTCAACTTTTTCATACTGCCAGAAATATCTTTTTTCAATTACCTGTGTTTGACTAGAACCACAGTGGAAAAATGATTTTTTAGACTGGTTCTGGATTAGGTATTGATACAGCCAGTCTTATTCGGATTTACCAAATGCGTTTTGGAATCACAAAAAACATGTTGATTTGCCTTATGAAACAAGCTTTTCTGAAAAACAAATGCTAACAAAAGCGCGACCAATCCAAATGATGCAGAACTTCTTGAAACCTGTAAAAAGGAAATTCAAAAACTTCTGAATAAAAAATTGATTCGCAAATCTAGAAGTCCTTGGTCTTGTGCTGCTTTTTATGTAAATAAAATACAAAAATCGAGCATGGAGCTCCTAGACTTATAATCAATTACAAGCCTTTGAACGAAGCGTTACAATGGATAAGGTATCCAATTCCAAACAAACTTGATTTACTTAAACGTTTGTATTCTGCAAAAATCTTTTCAAAATTCGACATGAAATCTGGATTTTGGCATATTCAAATTTCTGAAAAAGATAGGTATAAAACTGCTTTTACTGTGCCTTTTGGTCAGTATGAGTGGAATGTTATACTTTTTGGTTTTAAAAATGCTCCTTCTGGATTTCAGAGAATCATGAACGAAATCTTTAATTATTATAGTCAATTCATCATTGTATACATTGATGATGTTTTAATCTATTCTCATTCTATAGAAAAACATTTTAAACATGTTAATCATTTTATTAAAATTGCAGAAACAAATGGTTTAGTAGTTTCTAAACCTAAAATTAGTCTCTTTCAAAGTAAGGTTAGATTTCTTGGTCATTGGATTTACCAGGGATCCATAACGCCAATTGAACGTGCAATTCAATTTGCCGATAAATTTCTCAATCAAATCATTGATAAAACACAACTTCAATGATATTTGGGATGTTTAAATTATGTTGCTGAGTTTATTCCTTATCTTAGCAATTTTATTAAACCGCTTTTCCAGCGTCTTAAAACGAATCCTCCTCCTTGGACGGATGTTCATGCAAACGTTGTTAAGCAGATTAAACTCCAGGTTAAGGAACTTCCTTGTCTTAGCCTTCCTGATCCCTCTGCTTACAAAATTGTTGAAACTGATGCCTCTGACATTGGTTATGGTGGCATTCTTAAACAACGCATAGACGACAAAGAAAAAATTGTCTCTTTCACGTCAAAACATTGGAATATTGCATAGTAGAATTATTCCACCATTAAAAAGAAATTTTGGCAATTGTTTTATGCATTTTCAAATTTCAATATGATCTTTTAAACTAAAGGTTTTTAGTTCGCATTAATTGTAAATTAGCAAAAGATGTTTTACAAAAGATGTTAAAAATCTTGCATCTAAACAAATTTTTGCCCGATAGCAAACCATTCTAAGTGTTTTTTATTTTAACATGGAATTTATCAAAGGTACTTCAAACTTCTTACCAGATTTCCTCACCCATGAGTTTTTACAGAGTAGTTAGTAGATATCTAAGTGAACCAAACCACTAAACAAAATGCCTAGAAAAAAGAAAGAACCTGATGATAAACAAAATGATAAACTCAAGGGTAAACCCAAAGTGTTATGCAAGATGCCCAAAATCAAACGGTCTCTAGCACAAGTCTGGAGCCAATTATGCAACAACTTCTGCAACAATATGGATCCCAAACACTTGGATCCCAACAGCAGAAGCAGTCTCAAACAGAATCATCTACTCTATTTGGGTCATCGATCCGGAAACCTCGAACAAAAGCAGCTTCTACAAAAGAGATTTTAAAATCTTATGAACAGGCATATGCCCAGAAGCAGCTCCCAAATCAAACATGGGAATAGGTAGTGAAAAAAGGGGAAAACACAACCCTTGTACTATTTTCCCAAATGACTAAACAAAAGTATGACAGGTTAAACAAAGCCCCCCAATGTCTACAAGTTTGGCCAAGACCCTCTACTCCTCCAACTCAAAAACAACTGACAACTGCAGCTTCTTCATCCAAAGCGATTGTCTGTCAATCCCAAACACAAGCTAGTACGCATACGCCTTATTCCCATAAAGAGGCTTATGCAAAACACATTCTACATGTGGAACTGAATTTTTTTACTAAAATCCAAATCAGGTAGCCTTAAATGTATTTCCTCCGGGATTCCATTTCAAGCCTTCTAATTTAAGAAAAACTTGAGAATGGTATGAGATAATACTAGTTCATTTTGAGTCCATTCTAATTAAAAGAAAAATAGACGAAAGAACTGGACCAATGATTACTCATTCTTCTCTTCAAATTTTGAAAGTTCTCCCCCCTTCCTAATGAGGACAAGATTTATTTAAACCAAAATTTTGGGAAATTGAATATGAACCCAAAGGATATACTTACTCGGATTATGTTGATGCATGATCCAATGTCTTTTGGGATCAAAATGAACTTTTTTCACATACTTGATTTATCTACTTCAAAACAAAAACTGAGTATGATTTTTCTCAATGGTTCGTGCATTGGTGGGGATTCTTTGGTCTAGTACTAGAGATATTACCCCCAAAGGTTGTACAAGATTATTCACTCATATAAGACTCACTCCTCTTTTGGTGAGCAAATAACCATTTTTCTTCGCGACGAATTGGAGATGGTAGAGAAAGAAGAACAGAAGGATCAGATTGAGATATTTCTTCCAATCTCTTTCGTTTGGCTGCCAACAAGTCTTTTTTAGCCTTTGCATAACCCTTACGAGACATTGTATGAGGGTAATTATTCCTTTTACCACTCTCTGGTGCTTTTTGACTTTTTACACCATTATTAACATCAACCTACTTGCATTTGAAAATGAAAAATTTAATTTTAACATAGTCAATCACCCAAATCTCTTCAACAATCCCATAATAAGGTATGGCTCCCAATTTAAAGTTCTTATTTTTAGAACTAGAGAAGTGCATAGGGTCAGCCACTAACATAACACCATTGTTCTAAACGGTGCTCATATCATCTAGGGACTTCATGTAAAAGGTATAACCATTGATCACAAATGAAGTCCAACTTATAATATCAACCTTAGGACCACATATTAACTATTTAAATGTATCAGAAACACATTCTTCTCTGTCAACCGTTTGTTTGAACCAATGTACAAAAGTTCTATTATGCTCCCTAATTAACCTCTGTTCAATCATTCAACTACTTTCTTTTCATACAATTTCTTTATGAGCATTCATGTAATCTTGAACTTTATCAATATTATTTAAGATGCACAAGTAGACTTGTTGCAATTCATCAGGATCCCCACTCTTTACTGTAGCCCCTCGTCTACCCCCTTCTTCATCATGATGTTTAGGAAGACCAATATGTCTTACATTTGACAAATAATGTTGACAAAATTTTATGGCTTCTTCAAAACATATATCTAAACAATAGATGCTTCAGACTAGTTAGGGTTCTTCACATACCTTTTTAGGATTTTCATAGTTCTTTCAATTGGGTACATCCATCAGAAATAGATAGGGTCACACAACTTTATCTCCCTTACTATATGAACAATTAGATGTACCATGATGTCAAAAAAAGAAGGAAGAAAAAGCTTCTCAAGCAAACACAAGATCAGATATCCTTCATTTTCCAATTCATCCAACCTTTTCATCTCAATGACTTTGCTACAAATAGCATTGAAGAAGAAATAAAGTCTAGTCAATATGTGTTGAAGATCATATTCGACAATGCCTCGAATAGCTACTAGGAGTAGTTGTTGCATTAAGACATGACAATCATGAGACTTTAGCCCTACTAACTTCAAGTCTTTCATCGACACAAGCTTCTTAAAATTTGAAGAATACCTTAAGGAAACTTTGATGCCATGTAAACGCTCACAAAAACTTCTTTTCTCATCCTTAGACAAAGTATGAGAAGCTGAGGACAAAAATTTCTCTTACCATATGACCTTGGATGTAAGTCTTCTCCTATTCTCATTTCTTGTAAATCTACTCTTGCCTTCACGTCATCCTTAGAACTACCTTGTATGTTGAGCAGTGTCCCAACAATACTATCACATAAGTGTTCCTCTACATGTATGAAATCAATACAATATCTCATATCAAGATTGCGCCCATATGGAAGATCAAAGAAGACAGACCTTTTTCCATATATTTTTTTCATTCCTATTCTTTGTAGTCTTACCAAAGATAACATTGATATTTTTCATCTTTTCATAAACTTTCTCCCCAGTCAATGCCTTTAGAGCATCTTTAAACTCTTGCCGCCAAAAAAAACTTTCTTTAATCTATGATATCAATGGCCCCGCCTAAGAAATCTTCTATGACCAAGATAAACGGTCTTTCTTTCATGTTGAAGTTGATGGTAGCATGTGCCTTCTTCACAAATCGGACATGCTTTATGATCTTTAACGCTATATCCTGACAAGTTTCCATATGCAGGGTAGTCATTTATAGTACAAAAGATCATGGCTCGCATTGTAAAAATCTCCTTCTTGTTCTCATAAAAATCATCAACACCTTCATCTCACAATACTTTTGAGTCTTTGATCAAGGGTTCTAAGTAAACATCTATGTCATTTTTGAGTTGTTTTGGTCTTGAAATCAATATAGACAACATAATGTACTTTCATTTCATGCATAACAAAGGAGATAAGTTGTAAATTACCAACAGAACAAGTCATGAACTATGATATTGCTTAGACTACCATAAGGATTTATGTCATCTGTGATAAGCCCAACCCTAAGGTTCTTGCGCTCTTCGCCAAAGCTACGAAATAATTGATAAATTTTCTTTCATTGAGAAGAATCAGCTGGATATTGAAGTTTTCCAACTGAAATCCTCTCATCCGCATGTCATCTCAAATTTTTTGCATCAATTTTATTAGCAAACAATCGCTTAAACCTCGATATGATTGGAAAATACCATAACACTTTTGCACGGCCCTCATTTGATTTGTACCTCGGAGTTTCACATATCGGACATTACTGCTTCTCTTCATGCCCTTTTTTGTACAATATGTAATCATTAGGGCATGCATGGATCTTTTTATACATCTTCCTTAGTGAACACAGTATTTTCTTAGCATTATAGTATCGACAAGGCAACACATTATCATCTGGAAGCATGTCCTTAAAGGCCTCAAGTGTTTCTAAAAAACTCTTGTTGCTCTATCCACGCCGTACTTTCAATCTTACCAATTTCAATACTGCTTTCAACAATTGGTATTTTTTACACCCCGAATACAGCGGCTTCTCAGCATCACTGCACATATTACCATATACATGTGATTGCTTAAAAGCCTCTTCTCCTACATCAAGAATAATACACTCTATCTTATCATTCAGATCCGTGTCATTATCATCAAATATCACTCCACCCTGTAGAGATACACTTGGCATTTCTGATTCTTCACCATGCTATACCCATACTGTATAACCCTTAAAAAATCCTTCACAAATTAAATGTGTGTATATATTTGCAGCACTTAGTCGCTTCTCATTCAAACATTCTACACAAGGGTAATAGAACATCCCACTATCATTATCGGAATTTCTTTTAGCAAAGTCTAAAAAATCTCTCACCACATTATCATATTCATACTCGCTCGTTTAACATTTATCCAACTATGACCCCTATATTTCAACACCTTTTTTCTCTCTTTTCTATTTTTTACCCTGGAAAAGGTAGGAGTATGATAAAAGACGGAATCATTACACTGATCAAGTATCTAGTTTAACTACTATATAATGAACAAGTACATAGCAAATTTTATATTATAATGCATTTGTATAGAAAAGATCAATCACTTCAATTAATTAATGGCAAAAACTAATTAAGTTACCCGTCAATCACTTGAAGAACGGCTTTCAAGATCGAAAACTACACAGCAAAGATCAGTTTGGTATGATGGGGTGGATTGCACGTTGGAAGAAAGGCTTTGAAAACTGAAAACTACATAGCAATAACCAAATGAAAAATAAGCCTCAGGAGCAACAATAGAAAATCTGAACTTTATCATGCATAACAAAGTGTTAATACATTGATTTGTAAAGGCATTCATGTTTTGAAGATGTAAACTTAAGCCCATTCGATTATCAAATGCATTTCACAAGTTAAGAGAAAGTTACTGTGAAAAATTGTTGATGCACTCGAATGAGGAAGCTGCACTCAAGTTTTGGAAGCTTGAACACTCGATTTTGGCTTCACACTATTGCAAGTGTTAGGCAGAAGCTGGTTCAGAAAGTAAAAATTCTACTGCTACACTTAAGTGAGGATGAAGCACTCGAGTTCTTTAGGTTGCAACACTCGAGTATGGTTCTTCACTCTTACAGGTATGATACAGAAGTTGATGAAGGAACATGAAAATTTACTGATACACTCGAGTTTCAGAAGCACACACAAGTTCTGGATGCTTCAATACTCAAGTCCAAGAAGTGTGTCCATGCAAGTGTTTCACAGAGAGTCAAGTAAAAGCAAAGACTGCCAAGTGCACTCGAGTGTTGATTAGAAGCACACTCGAGTCCTATAAGTGAAGCCTTGCAAGTGTCTTCTAGAGAAAAAACAAGATCCTGAAACTATGAAGTGCACTCAAGTTCTTGAACACGCGCTCGAGTGAGGGACTAACACTTGAGTCCTAAAGCAACATTTTCAAGTAAACCTCAGCAACCTTTCATTCTGAAGCAAGACCAGAAAACTTCATTAAACTGACATGTGTTGGTATACTCGAGTGAGGGATAAGACACTTGAGTGTTGACTTGCACTTCCAATGCAAAATTTACACTTTCTGTAGGAACAAAGTGAAGAGATGATGAACAACCTAAGCACTCGAGTATTGAGATGGTGCACTTAAGTGTGGCATGAACACTCTTGCAAGTGCAAAGCTCACTCTTGCAAGTGCTTGGCATGGACTACCTAAAACAATAATATCAACCGAGAGCACTCGAGTGAGGATTGAGACTCGAGTGTGAGCACCAACACTTGAAAGTGTGATCTAGTTTACTTTGCATAGGCATGCAAATTTCAAAGAGAAATTGAGTGTGAAAGGTGACACTCACGTGTGAGCTCTATGTACACTAGAGTGAGAATATAGAACTCGAGTTCATCTGTCTCAGAAGCAGAATGCAATACAGAGTCGCAGCAAACAATCCGAATATGGTTAAATGATATTTACTCATTATGTTTTCAGACATCCCTATATTACATTGCACGTTCTATCTTTATACTCAAACAGTAAAAAGCAACTATTGATGCTTTTTGGTAAAATTAATTTAGGCTAGCCAAATTCAGTAAGTGAGCACCTCTTCTATATAGAAATAGAAATTTTTTCACCCTTCAGCATTGCTAAAGGTGTGTGCTCTCTAACGACTTTCCTATCTTTAAGAAAGGGCAACATCACCTCTGCTTCTATTTGTTCACAATCTTAAAGCAGCAACACAAAAAAATCATAAGCTTGAGTTCAATAAAATCAGTAAAGAAGAGAATAGCATATTAACATAAAGATTAAGTTCCACATTCTCATAAAAACCAGGATGATATATCCCAATCCCATTACTTACTAATACTGTGGGAAAAGCAAAGGAAAAACAAAAGAGAGAGGATTTCCGATGCTGTAATGAAATATTGGAACTGCAACGCCCCCACATTTCCAATCTCCCAAGTTATACCCACAACCTTCTTCGTCAGCCATAGCAAACAAATTGCAAAAAAAAAACAATAGACGAAGAAAAAAAATACCTACAAGAGAATTAGGGCTTCAACAAGTAGCGTATCCAAATTTCGCAGATGGACGATGCATAAAAATGAGAAGAGAGTGTGTTAAGCACCGTCGCAAACCTCGACACTCGACAAAAAGAGAGAGGAACAGTGGAAAGATTTGAGAATAGAAATAAGGCGCAAGCTAGGGTCACCAGAGCATAAATATGGGAGATTTTTAAGATCGGTTATTTGGTCCAAATAACTGGTCTTAAAACAGTTTTTTTGAAATAACCAGTCTTAAAATCAATGATTTTTTACTCTTTTTTTTCGCTGAACTTTTTAGACCTGTTCCTAATTAAAACTGGTCTAAAAGGTGTAATATTTTAGACCGGTTGTTTTTGACAGCCGATCTAAAAAGTAATAAACATATTCTTTTTTTTTAATTGCCTTTGTTTTCAGAAAGTATATTAGACCTGTTATAGGTACAAACAGTCTAAAAAATATATTGCATATATATATATATATATATATTAATTCTTTTATCTTTTTGGGTTAAGGTGCAAAAATACATATGTGATTGTCCTTAAAGTGCACCCAACACCAAATGCTTTTTTTAGGTGCAACAGTGACTATGTGGTTACAAAATAGGTGCAAAAATACCCTTTGACTGTTAGTTTGACTTTTTGACCTTGAAAGTGATGACGTGTACGATGACATGGATGCTAAAGTGACATTTTGGGAAAAAAAACTTGTTCACTGGTAAACCTTTGCAATTAATATTACCCACATTTCACTATTTTAGTACCACCTTCGTTGAAGTAGATTCAAATCTGAGTGCAGAGTGCTTAACTCATTCAGCAGAGCTGTTGCCCTAAAAAACATACTGATTGTTTAATTTTTTCTCAACCCTAGATTCCCAATATTATTAAATTAAAATAATTATAATAAATATATTATATTACTAATTTTTATTAAATTATATGATTCATTAGGAAAATTTGATTTTCGGCAAGTTTTTTTTTTTCAAAATGTCACTCCAGTGTCCATGTCATCATACAGGTCATCACTTTCAGGATAAAAAAGTCAAACTAACGGTCAAACAGTCAAACTAACGGTCAAAGGGTATTTTTGCACCTATTTTGTAACCACATAGTCACTGTTGCACCTAAAAAAAGTATTTGGTGTTGGGTGCACTTCGAGGACAATCACATGTGTATTTTTGCACCTTAACCCTATCTTTTTAGACCAGTTAGTTAGAAAACCAGTCTAAATAATAGTTTTTAGACCTTATTTTACTTGAACCGGACTCAGAAGTTGTTCATTATTACGAAAATGCCACCGATCATTCTTTTAGACCTTATCCGCTATAACCGATCTAAATGTGCTGGTCTAAAACACATTTTTTGTATTAGTGTATGTACCTTTTTGTTGCCTTCACAAAGTAGTCTACTTTCTGTATGAATTAACCTTATAAAAACATGTCATGTAATGTAGATCCTCATATGAGTAATTATTAATTGATATAAGTCCTACAATGTGCATTGTACACTAAATACTTTATCCAGTCCTTAATATAAGACCTAATTGTGGAGTATTATTTTCTCCAACATGACGTAGAAGAATTATGACTCTATCAAATCTTATTATGGGAAGTTCTCTTTTGATGGCTTCAGCCATATAATGCTAGTTGGTTTTTAATCAAATCTACCCTTGGGGATTGGGTGCTTGTTTTATAAATAAGAATAATATATGGGTTAGTGAAAGTTATCTGCACTTTTATAAAAAAAAAGGAAGTTTTTTTATGCATTTGAAGAGCATGCAACAGAATACTATATAACAAACCAACTTCCTCATTCTAGGTATTTGGAATATCTGTTACTTTGATTGGGTGGTCAAAATAAATTATTCACTCTCACTTGTAAAACATATTACGTTTAATAAGTTATGCCATAGTTTCTACTTTATGAGTTAGGCGTGCGTTTCTTCATGTTACTGCTAAGAATCATGGTATTCCCAAGTTGCAAGCAAAACAAATACTCCAATGTAATCTAGGGTGTTTTAGAAAATATATATAATATTAATAAATTTAACTAACTTCTTTAATTTAATTAAATTAGATAAATATATCTTATATTAAAAATAGGAGTGAGTATGTGATATTATATGTTTTTTGCCATTTTTGATTCTGCAATTGTGACAGTGATAGAGATGCACTGACACTCACATTTTTAAAAAGGTAAATTGCTGTTGAGGCCCAAAAATGGTATATTTCTCCCAACCTAACAAATACAACCGGTGTTGAAATAAGATATAATTTGCAATGTAATTTTTTTTATAAGAGTAGATTTTATATTAAAGACTAGAGATGATATATATGTATAAGTAAGAAAGTAAATATGAAAACATAAAAAAAAAAAATTTAAAATGTGCATTATATCTTATTTATAAATAAGTGAAATTCTTGCATCTTTTAGTGATTTCACTTTTCCCGCATTCGAATTTTTAACATATTGATATGGTCCTCGTGGCCCAAAAGAAAGCATTGTACTCACTAAACTACTAACTGCAAATGGATCCTTTTAAATGTTTTTCAAATCTATAATATTGTATATATCTAAATACAATAGAGTTGCTAGAAGAAATCATGCTTGAAGAAGGAGGAAGAAACGAAAGAAATAGGAGAAATTTTACTCCAATCTGTTATTTGATTAAGAACCTATTTATAAGTTTGGATGATGAGCTGTCATCTAATAAAGAATTTTGTCAACATATCGACTTTATTTTTGCGAAAATCCCGGCAACATATCAACTTTATTTTTGTGAGAATCTTGTATGCTTTATTCCAATCTGTTGACATATAATTAGCCCTCAGGGTGATGGGGTATAAGGAAGCCTTGCCATTCCAAAAGGGCAAAATGAGTTGTATCAACATCCTGCTATAATAAAAGAGTGTGTTTTTCCTTTGAATTCCTTTTAAGCTTCATCTTTCTCCTAAAAGCCTAAACTTATAATTTCTTACTTTTATCTCTCTTATATTAATATACTCCTACAATTTAAGAATAGTGAAACTGCCTCACTTGAACCAAAAATATTAGTTAAAAAGTAATTATAACATTAAATATGTAAACGATTTTTAATGCTTTTCAAATGTGTTATTGACAAAAGTCGAGACAAAACTCCTCTCACATACTTACCTCGTATATCATGAATCATGAATTATAAGCACTTATTGTTTAAAAATAAGTTTATGGTACATTACTGCAAAAAGATAAAAATAAAAAATTGAAAAAGATACTTTTCTTCACTAACTTTCGTCTGGTTCTCCAATCATCAAGGCAGGGCCAAACGCAAAAAGTTGGCCCAAAATAAATAAATGGCAACAAAATTTGTGGAAGTTTCTTCGAAATTACCGACATTATTATTAAATGTCTCGTTAACAGTGATACCGTACTATCATCCACCACCCAAAAACTCCACGTGGGTCACGTCCATTGGTCCCTGCCAAACGCCCTCAAATAAAATAATGACAAAAATGGGAAGCACGATTCCCACGAGTGAGGCAAAGTATAAGAACAAAGGACATTCCATGTTCAGAAGAAATCCCAAATCCAAAAGATGAGGTTCTGCTGTAGTGTGCTTCTTTAATTCTTCAAATCCCAAACCCAAATGAGAGGGAAAAGGGTTTTAGCAGAACTTTGACCCCAACAAGCAATACCCCATGAATCCTCTTTTCTTGTCACCTCTATCAAGAAATTAACCACAAACACAACACAACAATCATTGGGGTTTTATAGTCAAGCCAGTCTCCGTTTCTTCTTTCATGCATTTTATCAAACACGTCCTTGCCTCGCTATCGCAGTTCTTGAAATCTCAGGATATTGATATCTTGAAACAGAGAAGAAGAAGAAGCGGATTTTTGAAATGATGAAGATTGGGAAGGTACCATTACTGCTGGTGCTCACTGTGCTGCTGTTGAACTTGTCAGCTTCTTCAGCTTGGTTTGGGAATAAACACAAAAGTGTAAGGAATTCCGGTTTCCCTGGTGAAACAACGTCTTCTAGGTCGTCGTTACTGGATCGTGCTAGGTCCGCCATTGTTCTTCAGGTTCACGGCAATGTTTATCCTGTTGGGTAGGTTTCTTCCTTCATCATCTTCTGGGCTATAAAACACTGATTGCTCAAAAATAGAATCTTGTGGCTTACACATATGACTTAGTTTTTGGGCCGGGGGGGGTGTTCATGCTTGTGTTCTTATCCCGTTGTATTCTGTTTCACATCATGATCAGGGCTTGTTGACTGCCAGGTTGCTTCTTGCTTATGCCATTTGACAAATAATGAGGCACTGAATGTTTATAGATCCTCTTAAGCTTTAAATCCTTATGAATTCTGTTGATGTGGTGGATGGTGGCTAAATAGAGGTAGTGACATAAATATTAGTACTGAACAGGACATACATCTATTCTTTTTCTTCTTGTTTATTCTTGCAGAGAAAGAAATAGGTAACCTTATTGAGTCTGATTAGTGAGTGTAATTTTTTTTAATGTTAACAAAATTGGCTCTGTTTTGTTCAAAAAATGAAAGAAAGAAAGTAATAGGTAACGATAAAAGTCACAGAAATAAAACTTCTTTCTTGGTTTCTTCCTTATACACTGTTACTTTCACAATTTGCAGGTTTTATAATGTTACTCTCAACATCGGCCAGCCATCGAGACCCTATTTTCTTGACCTTGACACGGGTAGTGACCTCACATGGCTTCAATGTGATGCCCCATGTTCCCATTGCTCTGAGGTATTTACCACTATCAATGTTAAGAAGATTCTCACTATATGATGCCCCTTATTAGCACGTTTGGATTAGCTTTTGGACAATAACTTCTATGATTTACGAAGTAAGTATGTGAGAGGAGTTTTGTCTTGGTTTGTGGAAAAATGGCTTCTAAAACAAGGTTTTATGGTTTCCTAAGCACAAATTATGTCCCAAATGATACTCTTTTAAAGTTCTTTACTTTAATGTCTCCCAATGAGACCGAACAGCTCATCTGTGTTGGTTGTTGTTGTTTCAGACACCCCATCCGCTTTACCAGCCAAGCAATGACTTAGTGCCTTGTGAAGATCCCCTCTGTGCATCCTTGCATTGGAGCAATGGCAATGGCTACCCCTGTGATTACCCAGATCAATGTCACTATGAAATTGAGTATGCAGATCAATATTCAACCCTCGGTGTTCTTGTCAAGGATGTCTATCATCTCAGCTTCACGAATGGAAAACAACTTAAAGTTCGAATGGGACTCGGGTTAGTTATTACTCTACAAGCTCACTTTACCTCAAACCTCTTTCATTTCCATGTTGTCTTAATTTCTCTTGAAACATTGGTGTCTCTGTAAGCGATGTCTTGAGATAGTCTTCTCTCTAGAAAGTTAGGTTTTAGATTCCTGGGACTAGCTTACTTATTTGTTGCAATCTAAATATCAATCAAGACTACAATTATTCACAGAAGGTAAATTACATGACCGTTAAAAGTATGAACCTCTTGAGGTATCCCCTGTAGTAGTTGGTAAGTACTTATTTTATGGGAATATATCTACCAAATGGATTACTCTTCGTTGTACAAGAGCACGTTCACAAGTCCTTGCTATATCTACCACTTGTTCATGTTTCTGTGTATGGATCCCACTTTTAGCAAAAAACGAATTTGGTCCTGCCACTTACATGTTATTATAAATGTTTTCCAATTTTACCCTTATTTAATTCTTGTTGGAAAGAGAGAAAGAGGAGAGATATGTGAGAATGATTTGTATATGCAAAAATTTTAATATGGGTAAACTTGGAAAACTTTAAACATATTTAATGACCAAACTAACAATCCTTAGTATGTGAGAATCAGTTAAAATCCACTTATAATAAGAACCAGAGTGGTAACTAATTCATGTATATGTGATCCCTAATTCACCAATTTTCTGGCTTATGTTTTTCAGGTGTGGATATGATCAGGTTTTTCCTACTTATTCTTACCACTCTGTTGATGGAGTACTTGGCCTTGGCAGAGGAAGAGCCAGCTTGATATCTCAGCTTAGTAATCAGGGTTTGCTACGAAACGTAGTTGGACACTGTTTAGGTACACACGGCGGAGGATACATGTTCTTCGGAGATATTTCTGAAACTTCTAGAGTGACTTGGACTCCTATGTCTTCCATAGATTCGTAAGTAGACAGGCCACATTTTACATCTTCCTCGTGTACTTTCATCATACTTGATCCTGTATTCTGATTGCTGAACATGTTTGTGTGTGTAATTTGTATCATCAGTAAACATTACTCAGCTGGGGGAGGTGAACTCCTTTTCGGAGGGAAGGCGGCCGGGGTCAGAAATCTCCTTGCAGTATTTGACACTGGAAGCTCTTACACTTACTTCAACTTCCATGCTTACCAAGCGCTAATCTCTTGGGTTAGTCTTAGGCAATTTATAACTACACTCCCCAGTAAACACAGGCTTAAGCTTGAGGCAATATGAGATGACATAAGAAGTCACTTTTGCAAATGTTAATCCAAACGAGCCTATATGTTGGGCTGCTTAAAGATGATATTGTTTCTTCAATTGCAGTTAAAGAAGGAATTACATGGAAAACCCTTGTCAGAAGCACCTGATGACCGCACTGTACCTATCTGTTGGCATGGAAGAAGGCCTTTCAGAAGCATAAATGAAGTCAGAAAATACTTCAAGCCTTTGGCTCTGAGTTTCACCACTGGAAGAAGATCTAGAGCTGTATTTGAAATCCCTCCTGAAGCTTACTTGATAATATCAGTGAGTCCAGACTTTAACCAATGTCTTCTAGGACATTCTTGCATATACCAATCACCTGAGTTAATTTTTAATGCTAGTAATTTGTTCTTCCAGAACTTGGGAAATGTTTGCTTGGGCATTCTAAACGGCTCTGAATTACACATGGGTGATGTGAACCTAATTGGAGGTATGTTCTTGTTTATATATTTTCTTCTTAGCAGCTTTTGCAATAATTCTGTTAGAACTCTCCATTATGAAGTGATCGTTTTGTTTATGCAGACATATCCATGCTGGACAAATTGATGGTATACGACAACGACAAGCAGATGATCGGTTGGTCCCCTGCAAACTGTGACCGTGTTCCAAAATCCAGACATGTCAGCATATGATAATCAAAATTATCTTTGGGGATCATCAAGAGAGCAGATTTCTGCTGTCTGTATCAGAATACCTGTAGCTTCTGCAATATTAATGTGTGTGTTTGGTTATGAAGGTAGCTTTGTGTATATTTGTATTATGAGGTAAAACAATTGAAAAGCTCTCTGGGTATATCCTGATGTGATGATTATGGTATATTCCCTTGTGATTACCAGGTTATAATTGGTCATTGTTACAGTAGTTTGACTCGCTGTGAGGATTTCTTGTAAGTAGGTGCTGGTTTTTCAAAGTGTTTTTGGCATGTATGGTGAAAATAATCCACCTTTTGACATTTGAATTTTGCCCATAATAATGTGATTTGGTTCAAAGTAGAATCTGTTCATTTTTGGAAATGTCAAACTTGGACAGCTGAACAATTTGTCTTAATCGCCCCCAATTTGTGATCTTTCATCGTCAGATTCAAAAAGTAAAAGCCTCGGTGCTTAAGAAAAGTAGAAACTTACAGCTAAGAGTATTTTCAATTGACAAATAAAGTTATATATTACAATTATAGTTTATGAAAAAATTCTGCCAGTCCCTGTGGAACAAGAATTTCCTACAGAATCCTTACATATTAACAATATAGTCCTAACTTCAAGCTTCCCAATGACTTAATACCCATTAAAACTATGTAAAATGCTAATAAAAACTCTTCAAAACATACCCTATCTTTGGATAAAAAGAAAATTAGAGGGGAATGAAAGAGAAAAAACTCCTAAAAAGAGTAATTTTTTTACCGTTCTTAGAAATTTACCTTCTTAACGTTTAATCCCTCTATTTTGCCCTCACTTTTCTTTCCACCTAAGCTTGCGTGCAAGTTTATTGTGATGACTTTTACATGATATTTACACAATCAACACATTTATATCATTCGTCTATCTAATTCTCTTTCCTAGAATGAATTGAATCAAGTGGGACCCATCAGCGCGTATCCTTGTTGTCATGTGGCTGTTTCAAAATGGCTTCTGTAGAAACATGATCATGTCCTGCAATGGTGAGAGCTGGTTCATTTGGTACTGTACAGAAGAGCCAAAAGGATCTCCTCCAGAGAGATTATTCATAAAATTCAATTCAAAATCAAGCCCATCGTCTTCCCCGAGCCCTAGCTCGTTCCACTTGGCCTCGCTCTGTACCTCCTTGTCGCACGTGACGTCCGGCGAAACCACGTGCTCCGAGCAGCTCGAGTCCGTGTGCAGCCTCGGCACCGAGTCCGTCGTGTCCATGTAGAATTGGTCATTCGTGAACGTCGCCGATGGTGCCGCCACCGCCGTCGGTGCCTGCACCTTATTGTGCTCGTACGGTTTGATTTCCGGTTTGGTCTCATGGTCATGGAATTCCAATAACTTGCCGGGTTTCTGATCCATCACATTGTATTTCTCAATCGTGCCTTTCTTGTTGTAAATTCGACATAACACCCAATCATCAAGCTGCCATAACATCATTAAACCAGATAATCTCAGTTTATTTCAAAAATATATTGGAGCACTTGCTCAAATTTTAGCTTAATTCGAAACTTACCCTTAGGTTTTTTTTCTTGCCGGCGGATCTGTCGACGTTAGCGAGGCGATATTCATGCATGATCCAGTTCGTTTTGATGCCATTGGGGGCCTTACCGGCGTAGAATACGAGTGCCTTCTTTATTCCCAGTGGCTTCGGCTTGCCAATCGGCTTATCGGCTCCGGTTGCTTTCCAGTAACCACTTCCGGCCGCCCGGTTCGGCCTGGAACCGTTCGGATATTTTCGGTCCCTCGGTGAAAAGAAGTACCATTCCTTCTCGCCGTACAGAGCCATTTCTGTTCATACAATCAACAGATTCACCATTTTAATCATCCAAGATCAACAAAACAAATATCACAATATCAAATTATCAATAATTCGAAATCTATTTTTCCGAATCGTAAAGATTCGGAGTGAAATCTGAAACCATCTGAGAAAACTATCCCTAACTAAAAACTGCTCTGTTTTACAGTGAAATGAAGAGAGAAATTGGGAGGTGAGAGAAGGAGGTAAGTACCAGGAAGTTGCCATGGATCAAACTTGTAGAGATCGATCTCTTTGATAATGGGAACGGCAATGGACTGAGCGGCACATTTGGTACAGAGATAGTGATTCACGAGCTCCTCGTCCGTTGGATGGAATCTGAACCCAGGAGGTAACTCCAATTCACCGTTCATTCTTCTTCTTCTTCACTCTACGCTTAGCCTCTGTTCTTCTCGCTATAATTCCACTGCGCGGCTTGAAACAAAGAACTCACGGGGACTCACGGGCTAGCTGGTGTTTTATAGCCGAAATTCCAAAAAAAAACTATAAATAAATAAATAAAATGAAAAAGAAAGGGGCTTAATTTTGGCACGTGGGGGACGGGGGGAGGTATATCTCGGATTATAAATGTACAGGGTTTATTAAAAAACAAAAGAATAATGATAACAAGTGTGTGTAATGGTGAATAAATGGGAAGGGCGTATGATTTAACGAATGTTGACCGCAGCCACACGTGGCAGGTGATGAGCGGGTGGATGACACGTGTGGGTGTCCCAGGTCATGTCACTGCTTCCGTCATCGCCCTATGTTTTTTCCAACATGTAGGCGGCTACATAGTGATTAAGCATCAACGGCAAAAAAAAAAAAACATGGCCCATCGCCTGCACCGAACCCCATGTTCTTGTGAAGGCCCAATGGTCTTGTGCCGCGTGGAAAACGGTGGTATTGGTCCCACACTAGTCAACCGAGGCCACTGACTGTGGAATATGCTTTCAGCCGCACATGATCCTTCTTATTACTACATTTTTATTCACTTATTTTTTTTTGTTATTGATATTGACATTTTGATTTTGTATATATACACTATGCAGACACAGGATCAAGAAACAAGGGCACAAGCGCAACCATAAACTGTAGAGTAATTTATTACTTCTCGGTAGATATATTTTTTTAATTTAATTATATTAAAAAAAATTAATTAAATTAATTAATGAGATATATATTTTTTAAAATAATCTAGTCATTTTTTTTAATTTCCTCCTTCACCCTCCTCCTTATATATTATTGATGGAGGATTAATAAGGGTAAATTAAAAAAAGATTAATAATTTAAAAACTAAGTCTTGTATTTAGAATCAATATAAATTCTTCGAATATATCTTAAATTAAAGATTGGGAGTAGTTTTTTTTTTTTTTAAAAAAAAGTACTTTTTCCATGGGTGTGTGCATGAAATATACCTTAATATTAACATGTTGTTGGTTCATATGGTAAGAAATATCACCTCATCAAGAAGAGCATATAAGTTCAAATCATGAGAAGTATATTTTATTGGAAGGGTTTTAACCTTAATGCTCACAACCTAACAAAGATGAGATTCAAGTCTAAAATGATTTAGAAATACTCTAAGATTAATATGTATGTATGTATATACACCTTAATAGTAACGGGGGATTGTAATTTTTTATCTATAATCAGTGATGACCAGTTTCAAAGATGTTCTAAAATTCACATGCCTCGTGTGTCTCGTTCTAGATTTGAATTGTTCATTGAATGCATGAGTTTCTTGCCTTGCAAGAAATTTGACTAGAGAAAGAGAATAATCAAACAATATGGCAAAATTTGCACCTAAGCGCCAAATAAAAGATAATATGTAAGAAATATCCCTTAAATTTTCAAATCTGCAGTAAATTCCATTTGAGACATTTGTGCAATACATTCTAAATATGAAAAGTCCAAAGTAACCCTATTTATTACATAGAGAGAGAAAACGATGATTGTGTGGTAGAATTCATTAAGGGCGGTCCTGGACTCGAACAGTGATCTAACCCTTATGCACAACCCACCAGATTTCTGTTCGACCCAAATGTTGGCTGACATGAGCGAACATTTGGTTTCATTATCTTGTAATGTAGCCTAGGCGTGGCTGTTTTGCTCCCAGAGTTTATCTGGTCATTGTAATTAAAAAAAAAAAAAAGAATTCATTAAGGGCATTTTGGTTTTTTTATATTTAAAATATACTCCTTCCGGTCTTAATTATAGGACAACATTTTAGAGTTGATATTGGTTCTAATTATAGGATAAAGTTATAATTTTTATCAATTTCTTCCCAATATACCCCCTGTTGATACTTTCTCAATAATAATTAAACACAATAATAATTTAATAAGAGTAGATCGGAAGTTGTTGACGGAGATTGACGACGCCGGATTGTGTGAGAGCTTAGAGAAGTTGTGTGCGAGGAAGGAGAGGTACAAGAAAAAATAGAAAATCAATGTAATTGGATGTCATTTTAAATTTTAAATAAGGGTATTTTAGGAAAATAAATATGATTAACTAATTTAACCATTATCCTTAATTTCTCCAAAGTTAGGTAAATATATCCTATAATTAGGATCGGATGGAGTATTATATATATGTCGCATGAGACTTTTATGATAAATTTGAGATTTCAAGAGATCTTTTTATCATAGTTTCTCTTATTTAGGACCTAGATACAATTTTCCCAACAATATATCCATGGACGTCGTCAAACTATTTATGCTATGTTTGGATGAGAATAAAAGAAAATAGAGAGAAGGGAAAACTGAAGAGACGATGTTATGATTCTTCCTGTTTGGATGGGTGAAAGAAAATAGGAGTAAAAGAAAATGAGTAATTATTTCAAGGACTAAAATACCTTCATCTTCAAGTCATAATATATCATATTTAAAATCAAATTAAATATTAAAAAAATCATATTGTAGCTTGAGAGTTGAAATTATAAATTCTCCAACATTATTAATAAATGAAAGGGTTAAGATGGAATATAATAACATAAGAAATTGGTATCATAAATAAAAATTTGATTAAAATTAATCTTATCGTAACATCTGTACAATAAATTTGATTTTTTTCCTTTTTTAAAAAATCAAGATTATTAGCTAATTTTAATCATTTGGTTAAATTATGTTATTCCAATAAAAAGATGGGAGAATTGTGAAAAAGGCATCGTCAGCAACTTAATTGTCAAATACGATTTGGGAAGATATCTGCATACAAAAAGAAGATTTTGTGTACACAGAGGAAGATTTTTGCATACAAATAAAAAAGAATATTGCACATCGGAAAAATTATCTACATACCAAAGAAAATATTATGCACACTAAGAAAAATCATCTACACGTAAAGATCTTATTTAATAAATAAGTTGCCAATAAGAGATATTTCACAATTTTTCCTAAAAAGATCCTACGCATTCTATCCGCCTAACCGAAGTCAGTAAAAGAGACCATTCCTTTTTATGGATATAGTCAAAAACATGTGATCGTCCTCGAGTTCATAAAAGTCGAAGCAGGATGGATCATTTGTAAAAAAGTTGCTTGTGATTTGAGTAACCGTCTATTGATTTAGTGGATCCATTCTCTTGGAATATTTTATTGGAAAATGGCTGAATATGACCCCTCCCCTTTTTTTTGCCGGCAATATGACTGCTCCTTTTGACCACACTACGTCGGCCATATTTTATTTTTAAAATAAAATGTTCTAGTAATTATCTTTATATATATTACTCTATCCCTACTTATCCTCAATATAAAAGTTGGATAATTAATTTTTATATATTAAAAAATAATTAAATCGGTTATATGTAAAAGGTTTAATGTGAAAACTTGTCTATAAAAAATTGAGAAAATTTCAATCAGCCCCCATTGTAGTAAATTAGTTTCATCAATCCCAAAACTTTTTAAAACTTTACCGCACCACATGATAGAAATAAAACTACCACATGATAGAAATGAAACTAATATTTATGAGTAAAAATACAATAATACTCTTCTGTTTTTTTTAGAAGGGCATTTACAAGGAAAATAAAGAAATTCAAAAGAATATAAAGAATTAAAATATTTTGGTCATTTACAAGATAAACATAGGCATTTACAAGATAAATAAAGATATTTACAAGATAAATAGAGGGATTCAAAAGAACTCAAAGAGTTAAAAACATTTTGGCTATTTACAAGATAAATATAGAAATTCATAAGACAAATATGAGCATTTCCAAGACAAATAAAAATATTTACAGGACAAATAAAAGGATTCAAAGAATCTAAAGAGTTAAAAACATTTTAGCCATTTACTTACAAGACAAATATGAAAATTCGCAAGACAAATATGGGTATTTATAAGACAAATAAGATAATTTATCAAACAAATTAAGTAAGGGCATCATTGTCTTTTCACCCACAAAAATTAATTTCATTTTGACCATGGAGTATAGTGAAGTTTCAAAAAATTTTAGGGATTGATTGAAATTAATTTGCTATAGAGGGGGCTGACTGAAATTTTCCTAAAGATTTTCGCCTCACATATCTGACATCATAAAGTTTATACTACCTCCGGTCTTAAATATAAAACATAGTTGACTTTTTTGGTAGAGATTAAAGAAATTAAATAAGTTACTTAATCATATTATATGTTATGTATCCTTAAATTATATATCAGTTTATAAGTTAGGCAAAATAGTTTGAAAAAAAAAATGACAAATATAAATATTTTAAAGTAATTTAATTATCTTCCTTAATTTTTTAAAAAAATCAATTTCACCTTATACTTAAGATCCGAGGGAGTATGAGTTTTCTCGTAGGCACTAAAATAAAACAAAAGCGTCATGTCCATTAAGTTTTACAAAGTTGATAGTTTATTAAGGAGATTTTTTTTATCTAAAAACGTGTGGTGATTTTTTTTAAACTACAGTTTTTAATAATTTGTAATGAAAGCTACACATTTAATTAAAAACCCTCTTAATATTAATATGGAGGATTTAGGGAAGAATTATAAATTTAGAACTGAAAATACATACAAGTTTTATATTAAGAACAAAATAAATTGTTTTACTCTAACAATATAAAGTGAAGTGGATATATATAGGTAGAGATTGACAAAAAGTAAAAGTTGTAAATTATTACATATTTGAATGCTAAAAGTGGTTCAATGTGGGAGTTGGTGGCCTCGTGGATAGGGATGTTAGTCTAACAAATGGAAGCTTCCTCGATGTTGCCTCCCGTAGAATTTAATCCCCCAACAATTTTATGGTATTTTGACTATTTTCTTAATTGTCTATAACATTTGATTATGCTCATATTTATTTACATTTCTATGCTATATCATTAATATTTGATTAATAATACATGAAGGAATTTTGAAATCATGATATGGCACACAGAGATTAGTTCCAAAATTTTTAAAATATGAAACTATGAATACCTGCTATAAATTTTAAAATTTTAAGAAAGCTTAAATTTTAAAAACGAATAATTTATTTATTTATTTTTCTGGTGGGATGGAGGAGAGTAAATTAAAATAGCGGAACATGAAATAGATTGATTTGATTTTAGTTTCAAAATGGTTGGTGTCGTTGTTGGGACAGCTTGGGATTGCATGCCACCGATATTTTTTAAAAGCTGCTTTGACTTTTTTTTTTTTGGTGTGTACTATGTGTGATGTGTCCATTGGATTGCGGCCACACATGTCATATCATTGATTTCCAAAATCAATTCCTTGATGATGTCCAAAGGTTTATGAATATTTAAATATCATCATATTTCATTTTTACCCCTTCTTTTTTTTTTTTTTTTTTTTACAATTTTTACCCCTTCTTTTGATCTTCATGAATTTTTGTTCGTCATACTATCAGCCTGTATACCTAATAAAATACTACCTCCTCATCGTGGGAGGAAGGCGTGTTCGTTTATTTTCCTCTCTATTTATATTTTGTTTAATATCTCTATTTTTAGATCAATTTTTAATGATTGAGATTTAATGATAAATATAAAAATATTACTATAATTTTAAAGATTCAAAAATTTTATCATTAAATTTCAATTATTAAAAATTGATCTAATGATAGAGACATTAAATATAGAGGGAGATCAGTGGAGATACCCTTCTCCCCTTAATCGCAGGATTTAGTTTGTAATCTTACGTTTAGGATTAAAAGAGTTAATTAATAGATGTTTCCTTATTTAACCAATAAACATTGGTCCACATAAAAGGAGTTAGGTTTCACTTATGCATAGCCCTTTCCAGTTCAAAGTTACATATAAAACAAAGCTATTTTTACCTCTAAATCTATATCCAGTGTCAGTTTAATCCTTATAAGTTTATATAGTATACTTTTAGTTAATATAATGTTAACACTATTAGTCTTATTAATGAAAAATGTAAACTCAAAAAATTTAAATAAGGATTCAACAATTAAATGTTGACATATTAATCCTTAATTTAAATTTGTAAATTAAAAAATAGTACTATCTAAAATAACATCTAATGAAGATACCATTTAATCTAAACTTTTAACATTAACGACTCACCTTTTAAAATATAAAAGTATAATATTGAAGAATTAAATTTTAAAATAATATTTTGAGAGCTCTCATATCTAGCATAAATAAATATATACTTTTAGGACAAAACTTAAATCAAGATATTTATATTCATTAACTGAATATAGGTGAATTTACAAATGTACACAAATATTTTAACAAACTAATAATAACAAAATAACAAACGTTCATATGAAAAATTACAAATCTTATAATTTACACTATAAGAGCTTATATAAAAATTTACAAGTGTCTATAAATAAATTTATAAGTATGCATCCTTATTTTAACCACTAATAATACTAAACTGATAAATGACAGATTCCTCACTTTTTATATTTATGCATTATATCGCAAGCGATGATGTTGTTACTTGGGCATGGAAGTGGGAGGTTACTTGGGCATGGAGTACATGGGCTTACTGGGTCCCACGTGTTGGCTGGTAAAACGGCCGCCGTTTTGTCGATAGTTGTTAGTATTACTATTATTTATTTATTTATTGATATTTTTGCATGAAAGTGAAAGGAGGAAAGTATATAATAATAAAGACAAGAGAGTGAATATGTATGCAGCAACAGGTCCAAGTGAAATGAACTTAATTAATTAATTAATGTGGTTAGTAAAATTGTTACCTTCTTTGAACCTTCCTCTCTTCCTTTCCTAGCTGCCGTTTTTGACTATTTTTTGGTTCTTCTAATCTCACTTCTGAATTTCTGGCCACAGTGTTAGTCTGCGTACCTCTTACTTTAGTCCCCTCCTATTAAAATTTATTATTAATATTTTTTGGTATCTTAATTTTAATTTTTTTATCAAAATATCTTCTGTAATTTTTTTAATTAAGAAATAAAAAATAATTTTTGTGCATTATTTTAAAAAGTTAGCACTTTAAGATATATCTGGATGACCCTTCTTACCAGCCACCACTCCCTCTCTTGACTTTATGAAATAAGGGAAATTATGGAATATGCAACACAGCAGCCATAATTTTAAATCTTGAATCTTTATCAAGTCCTTTATGTGGCCTAAGAATGTTTAACACTTAAATATTATCTACACTTCACTAATTCGTACCTTTAATTAAAAGTGGAGCCAGCTCATGTTTTTTTTTTAAAAAAAAAATTATCAATTTTTTTTTTATAAGACAAATTGTGTTATAGCATCATAAAATTATTTTTATCACTTAAGTATTTTAAATAAACCTTTCTAATTTTATTGTCATAATTAAATATTGCCAAAATATTTTTTAACTAATTTTTTTATTTATTAGCACTGTTCTGGTGTCATGTTAACTTGATTAATTTCAAAGTCACTTGACATTATATCTTAACCGAAAACATTATTTTTAAATAGTGTGCAATGGAGATTTTTTAACCCACTGACCTAACAACACTTATTTGGGTTCAAGAAGCATCCCAAAAAGATATGAAAGTACAACTGATCCATACAAGGAAAGGAGATATAGGAGTGTGTTTGATATCACATGTAGCCACAAAAAGGGTTTGGGATGTAAAGTTATTAAATATGGACTGATCATTAAACCGGTAGGGATATTGGGTTAAAGGTTAATAGGTCAGCTTAGAGTCAAACCTAGGAATGAAAATAGGCTAGGCCCCTAACAGGGGCCTACGGCGTAGCCTACATAAAACCTATTCTAACCTATTTAGTAAATAGGTCAGGCTTAGGCTTAGACCTATTGCAAAGCCTATTTAGATAAACATGTCAAGCTTATTTTCATAGGACCTAGTCTACAAGCCTATAAGCTTGGCCTATTTAACTTTTTTTTAATTTAGACTATTATATAAGTATATATAATATCATCTAAATAAATTTATAAATTTATCAACTTAACCTTAATTCTAAGTTTCACATTTCATCGTCGTTACACTCAATCATTGCTTTCTCATCAATCATTACCTTACCTCTCTTCTCTTTAATAGCTAAAGATGATAATGCCAACTCACTCACTCTCTCCCGATTTGGTCATCCACAAAAACATAATAATTGCTATGAGTTTATTTTAATGCCAAATGAAATATTATAATCTTAGTAAGAGGAGTTTGTGCAATTTATGTGGGAAGAGTAAAAGAAGTAAATTCTAGTTTTACATGTTACTTGTTATACTTCGTCGATTTTAAAAAATATATCTTATTAATCAACAGACGATTAGTTTTTCTTATTCTTATTTACTCGAACAATTGTTGTCACTAGACATTCTTTTCTTTTTCTTAGTAAGCCATAATATCACGAAGAGAATGAATGTTAAGCTTTTAAAATATAATGTAAGATTGAAAATAAGCATGAATGATTATATGAATTTGGATGAATATGCTTTAAAGGCTATTTAAAGGCATACATTTTAAGTAGGCCTTTAAATAGGCTTTAGGCTTTATCAAGTTTTTTGAAGGCCCAAGCCCAGGTTTAAAAAAAAGCCTACATACAGGCTCAGCCCCAAACCTATTTAGGTAAATCCTAACCTAGCCTAATTCCACTCATAGTCAAATTGGAGCTAACTAAAGGCCAAACCGGCAAGAAAATGAAAATTTAATGATTATTAATATGAAATTCCAAAGAAAATAAAACAAAATTGGTTTTTTTTAAAAAAAAAAGGTGAACCGGGTTGATGTCTGGACTAGGTCGGTTTATCGACCAGTTCGCCAGTATCTAATCCATTCAGGCCAGGTCAATCCAGGTTTCATTACCTGCACACAACACGTGATTTTATAATTTAATAGTATAAGAGTTCTCTTATAAGTAAGTAGTTGTAGGTTCGATCCCCCAAATAATCTTAGGCCGTTAACCTCTTCCCCTTTAATTAAAAAAAGGAAAAACAACACGACACTCTGTATTTTTCAAAATATTGTTGATGAGATAACTTTTTTTGTTAATTTACTTTTTTTTGGTTGTCGACAGCCTGATACAAGTGAGAAAATGATGATAGAATTTTGGACATCAATTTTGTTCGGTGATGCTCTAGTCTGTACGGAAAATCTGCATGTTGACGTGGACAGGATAAAGGCAAAAAAAATTTTTGGGGGCCTTGTCGTTATAGCTTAATGTAAAGGGCAGACATTTTTTCCTCAATTAATTGAGGGGGCTTGCATCAACATGTTGGTTTGGAATAACTTATTTTTAGGTAATAAGTGTTTATAAATCGTGATTCACGGTATACGAGGTAAATATATGAGAGAGGTTTTATCTCAGCTTGCGTAATAAGGACTTATTGTCCATAAATAAGCCCAACCAAACACACACAACATCAAAACGCCTTTATATTTTGTTGGAAGTTTGATATTTCTATTATTATAGTTGGGAAAACGGGTCAACCCATTTAGGTATGAATCCAAAATCGTATCTTTTTATAGCAGCCCGGCCCGTTTAAGGTAAACCCACGGGCTTTAGGCCCATTTGATTTTTTTTTTTTTTTTTTGACTATGCCTTTTTTATTCTCCTAAAGACTAAAATACCTAATTTAAAACATAAATATTATCCAAATTTAATTGAACACAAATATTAAGACTTAAGTTCAAACCATAATTAATGTTCATAATCAATCAAATAAGTTCACAACCACAATCAAACAAACCTACAAGCTTCAAATATTAGTAATAATAGAACACCTGATTTAGATTTTGGAGTACACATGCAAAAAAAGAAAAAAGAAAATCAAAGAAGAGAAGCTTCAAATGAGGTTTGAGTCATTGTGAGAGTATTTCTGATCCGAGGGTTAGGTTAGGTTAACTCTACTCTCTGACCAATGCTTACTGCCCATTTAAAAAAAAAAGTTAAACGGGCCCAAAAGGGCAATTTTCAGCTTCTAAATCATAGGCCCGGCCTTTGATGGGCTCGGCCCGAATTCCCAACTCTATCTATTACTATGGTAGGGTCATCCACTTCCATCCAACTAAGGGTGTGTTTGGTTTCAGGGGAGGGGAGGGGATCATATTACCTTATTTTATTTGTTAAAGAAGCGGGGAAGGGATCTTTTATAATGAGAGACAAAAATAAGGAGAGGGAAGAAAACGAGAGCCAAAATTTTGACTTCCTTCCCACTCAAAAATTCAAACCAAATGAGAGAATGAGGATCCCTCTCCTCAAACCAAACACACCCTAAGTGTCACTATAGAAAATTATAATTTTTTTATACTAATTAAACTAATTTTCATAATCCAGTTAAAATAGCTAACAAGACCTTGTTCTATACTACTTATGATTTTTAATATAGGAGTCTGACAATGAATTTAATTTAATTCTAAATATAAAATTTTAATAGGAGAATGACAAAAAAATACCACTTGAACTTCAAAATCCCCAATTAGTCCTTTGACAAAGATTTGCGTTGTCAATCCCATTACTATTCTTGTCAATCCCATTACTATTCTTGTCAGTGGGATTTTGAAGTTCAAATGGTATTTTTTTTGTCATTCTCCCAATTTTAATTCACTTTATCTCCCAAAATTATATTTTTTATTCAAAATATTGTTATTGAATATCACATATGGTAAGAGGATTTTCATCAAAAGATAGTTACAACACAAGATTAAAAAGGATATTTTAGAGAAACTAATACAAATTTATTACAAATAATTAATTTAACTAATTTTTTTAATATCCATAATTACCTATATAGATTTGATATCAAGGATCACAGGAGAGTGAGAACTATCTAAATAGTTTCTATGAAAATCATTTAAGTACAATTTGTCTTGTAAATGTACTTTGCGTAGTTTTAATTAAATTTTAATTTTCAAGAAAACCTAAAATTATCTTCTTCTTTTTTTAATTCAGAAGGGCCACACCCATATTTTGCCTGTGTAATATTTTGCTGCTTATGGTTAAAACAAAAAAAAAAAATTGCTGCTTCACTTACGCGGTTTGTCGCCTTACCGGGCCCATTTGGATTTGGGCTTAGCTCTTGACAGGTCCATTAAAAGGTGAAAAAAACATATTTACATTATTATTGGCATTGAGCAATTAGATTGAACTAAACTATGTTCTTTTAGGACCACCAAGATCTACCCTCATAGGTTATCTCTTTTAGGCTTTTTCTTTAACTTTCTACCGTTGGATCAGTTAGTCCTTGAGATTTAAAAATAATAAAATATTTTTTCAGAAAGTACTACCAGCTAGTGCTACACAGTGAGAGCCACATCTTAAACATGTTCCCCTTTGTATCTACGCTAACGTTATGATGTACATTTCTCAAAATAAATGAATCTAACTAATATATTCAATACAAGTGAATGTTCTTGTATTTAATGACTTGATTCTTGAATAGGGGAGGATTTAAGGTGGAATGGCTCGTGAAAGTATGTTCTTTGAATTTTGGGAGGTCATAAACAGTCAAAAAATATGAAAATTATTATAACACCCTTAATTTTGTTACATATTAAAATTTAAGAGTTAATACAACTATTAATCATTATACTTTGATCGAATTTTATTTTTAGTCAATTTAGTTTCAAACTGTGGTTTTTGGTTTTTTGCAAATCAAGTCCTTATGAAACTATAGATAAAAAAACTATAATTTGAAACTGAAAAACCAAAATAAAAATTTGAACAAAAATATTAACACCAAACTTAAATTACTCTCTAACCAAGAAATGAAAAATAAAAAAATACTCCATGTTTGCTACATTACTGGACCCAATTTGGGGTTAAATTGTTTTTGGTACAACCTGGGCTTAAATTTAAAAATTAGCCATAAGCATTGGGATTCATTTGTGAAAGAAAATTGGGGCTATTGGGTCCTAATCAGTGTGGTTGCCTGGTTGGGTATTCAAAATGAGACAATTTTGGTCCCTTGTGTGAGTGGCGGGGACTAAGTAGAGGTTTGGTTGGAGGATGCGTGAAGCTAACTCACAATTCAGATAATCATTAGTCACGCCAGGTTAATGAAATACTTGCCCGGAAGAAGGACCAAAATAGACACTCAGCGAATCACTATACATTTCTAGATTCATAATTTAATCTTTTTTTAAAAAATGTAGTATGGAGTAAGAAGAAAGTGATGAAATCCTTTGTACAGTTAACACTCACAATCTTAATACATTTAAAAAAAAAAAAAACCACTCAATCTTAGTGAGCTCTATCCAATGTCATTAATAAATTGAATAAAGGCAATGATAGTTTGAATATAACGATTGACAATTTACGCTTCTGAGATTATTAATGATTACACTCAAGTTGTCATTGTCAATAATCAAGTTATTATTACCTTGATTCAATTCATTAATGATGCTTGGTAGAGAGGTTAAGTAACCAATACTATTACTCAAATAGTCCTTATTTTAATGTACAACTTCACATGGGTCCCATGGTTTTACGGAATATGGATCTAATGACAGAAAGTTAGAAGACCCAATAAAAAGACAAAAAGTTCAGGAATATGATTCAGAATTGGGAAAAAGAAGAAGAAGAAGGAACTATAGTAACCTTCAGATTAACCGCTCATTTTTTAAAATCAAAGTCATGAAAATGGTTTGATCACATTATACTTAGAGGTGGAAATACGTCAGACCCCTATCAGGCGGCCTACGGCCTGGCCTGGCCTATTTATTAAAAAGGCTATACCAAGGCCTATTTAAAGGCTTAAATGTGTAAATAAGTCAGGCTTATTTTGTTAAAGTCTAGCCTATAAGCCTTCTGGTCTGACCTATTTACACACAAAAAATATAATTTTATTTATATCATACATGTATGCACACACAATATTTAATTTATATTTTTTTCATTCTTATATTTTAATTTTATTTGCCACCCATATTATATTGTAATTTCTAATTTAAAGTTATAATAGGTAATAATTGTATTCCTAGTGTTATTGATTTTTAATTATTTTCTATTAAACCTTTTCTACTCAAAAACTTAGACAGTAAGATCTAGCCGTCATCTCATCATCTTTTCCAATATTCTCATCCCCCCTTACTCTCTCTCTCTGTTGCAACCCACATCCTCTCGCTCTCCTTCGTGTAGCACCAGCAACGATATAGATATCTCATTGTTAGTATTTATTTTTCACTCACATATCTCTCCTTAGTCTCTACTTCTATTGTGTAGTTGTAAGTTTTCAAAGCTGATGACTATTCTGTCAATATTTTATTAATAAAATTTCTTTTCAATCCATAACAAAAGCATAAAAGAAATGTCAAAAGTGGTGAACATGTGTACGGAGTCTTTATCAGAATTTTTTTTTTTTTTTTTTGTGATCAAAACGTAGTCATCAGATTCACCTCATGGTTTAATTTTTTTTTTTTAATCAGGCATGGTTTATTTTATTTGAATGGAGGCAAATGCTTTAGCAGTTGTCTTTTCCATGTTTTTTTTTGCTCGAAATCTTTTTCAGGTTTTATTATAATGGCATATGATTTTTTCTTTTTTTGGGTCTATTTTGTTTGATTTTTTTTTTGTTTCAGCGATTTTATTTAAATGAAGACAAACCTATTGAAACACTTTTTTTTTCTTTTACTTCTGTTTGTTTGTTTTTATTCATTTTACTAACTAAAAGAAAGTTGTGACCCAATTGAATTAATTCATAGATTTTAGAGGATGACATATGATATATTAGCTATTCCTATCTCAATTATGACATCAGGATCCACATTTAGTGCGGGGGGAAGGGTGATTGATGAATATTGTGCTAGATTAAATGAAGAATTTGTTGAAGTTCTTTTATATGGTGGGGATTGGCTTTGTTACAAATACGGATTTGAGAGAAAATTGAAGATATAGATATTATATTATACATTTATTTATTTTTGGAAGTATGTTTGGTTGGACTTGTATTGAGACTAGTTATTTATTTTAAATCAATTCTTTTATTGTGTATGAGCCATTTGAATAAGAGAAGATTATACTGAAGCCTTGATGTTGATGTTGATGCTATTGTGTTGTTTAATTATATCTTTTATACACAATTTTCATCATGGTGATATTATCTTTTCATGATATTTTTATATATTACATTGTGGATGTTGAATTTTTATGTTTATCACTATATTGAAATGAGCATATTTAGAGCTGAATTATAATGGATATATTTTTCCATTGCTAATAATTAGGATTATTTTAATTTTATGTAGGATTTAAATAGGTTTTAAGCTTATTTAAAGCCTATAATTTATAAATATGTTGGCTTTGAAATTTACTAAAAGCTTATGTGTGGTTTTTAAGGCCTGCAATATAAAGCCTTTTTAAAGGCCTATATTGTAAATAGGCTTGTAAAAAGGCTTTAGGATTGGTTAGGTCTCATGTAGACTCATGCCAGAGCCTAAAACAAAGCCTACAAGTAGGCTCAGGCTTCAAATTCCTATTACAGATTCAGGCTTATTTAGACAAAGCCTGACATGATCTATTTCCATCCCTAATTATACTAATCCATAGAAAATTTTTAATTAATTATTATTAAGTTTTTTAGAAAATCATACCTTGTTGTAAAACTAACAAAAATATAAATAACTCCACAGTAGCAAGAAAAAGCATAGAGCGAAAAACAGCGGAGAGTTTTTCTCATTTTCATTTTTATATCCGCATGTACATGGCTTTGACGTGAGTTCTTGTTCATAAGCCTTGAATCATTAAATAATAATAAACAAATTGCATTGTATCTAAAGTTCTACACTAGGGTGGAAATAGGCTAGGTTAGGTTAGGCTTTGCCTAAATAGACCTGGGCCTGTAACAAAGATTCTAGGTCTGAGCCTGTATGTAGGGTTTTTTTTAAGCCTGGGCCTGGGCCTTCAGAAGGCTTGACAAGGCCTGAAGCCTGTTTAAAAGCCTACTTAAAATGTAGGACTTTAAATAGTCGTTAAAGCCTATACTGCCAAATTCATATATAACCCTTTATGCTTATATTCAATCCTACATTATGTCTTAAAAGCCTAACATCTATTCTTATAGTAATATTAAGGGTTAGTAAGGAAAAGAAAATAATGTCTAGTGACAACACTTGTTCGAGCAAATAAGAATAAGAAAAACTAATCGACTGTTGACTAATGAGATATATTTTTTAAAATCGACTAAGCATAACAAATAAAATGTAAAACTATACTTTTACCTATTTTATTCTTTCCACGTAAATTGGGACAAACTCCTCTTGTTAAGATTATAATATTTCATTTGACACTAAAATAAACTCATAACATTTTTTATGCTTTAATGGAGGGCACAAATTAGGGGAGAGAGTGAGTTAGTATTGTCATCTCGAGCGATCGAAGAGAAGTGATGTAGAGGCAAATGATTTATGCGAAAATAAGGGATGAGTATAATGACGATGAAATATGAAATTAAGAATTAAGATTAAGTTGGTAAATTTATAAAATTATTTAGATGATATTATATATACTTATATAATAATATATTTTTTAAAATAAAAAATTAAATAGGCCAGGCCTGCAGGCTTGTAGGCTAGGCCTTATAAAAATAGGCCTGACCTGTTTATCTAAATAGGCCTAGCAATATGCCCGAGCTTGAGCCTGACCTATTTACTAAATAGGCTAGGATAGGCTTTATGTAGGTAAGGCCGTAGACCCCTATTAGGGGCCTGGCCTATTTCCATCCCTATTCTACGCTAACATTACAAGTAGGGATTAAAAAAAAAAATTGGTGATTTGTTATGACCCAGTCCAACCCGCAACAGTCCAAATAAGTCCAACTTAGAAAAAAAAAGACCCAAAACAAATATGAATTGGACCCAACCGGTCCAAACTGGATTGCTCTCTTCAGGGTGGACTGGACTAGGGACTAGGCTGTCAGACCAACTGGCCTGGTCCAATCGAGCCCCTCTCTCCCTCGCTCTCTTAATTTTACAACCATGCATATGTAATGTTAGAGGTGGGAATGCGGGCTGGCCCGCGGGTTGCGGGCCAGCCCGCGCGGGCTGGGAGTTTAGACGGGGCGGGCTGAAGTAGCCCGCCCCCTTCGCGGGCTGGCTTTTGCCAGCCCGAACCCGTTTAGGCGGGCTGGCGGGCTAGCCCGCCAGCCCGCCAAATTTTTATTTTTATTTTATTTTTTTAAATTTCACTCTTTTTTTTAAAAAATCTATCCTCTTTCTTTTTCACCTCTTATATCACATTTCTTTTTTTTTTTTATACATTTATATTATAAAGTCAATTTCATTCTTACTTTTCTTTTTTTTTTTTTTATCTATTCACATCACAAAACTATATAAACACATATTTTTTAAATTTAATAATAGTAGAATAAATAAATATAATATGAAAATAAGTGTCAAATAAAATATATGGGGAATTAATTAAACACATCATCAAAGGAAATAAGATAAAAGATACTAAGAGAGCATTTGAGGAGAAAAAAAAATCAAAAAAATAAAATAAAAAAAATTTTGCGGGTTGGCGGGCTGGCCCGCCAGCCCGCGGGCCAGCCCGCCCCAACCCTCAGCCCGTTTAGCCCGAATCTAAACGGGCCGCCATTTCGGCGGCCCGAACCCGCCTATTTTTGGCGGGCTGGCGGGCCAACCCGCCAGCCCGCCCCGTTTTACCGCCTCTATGTAATGTATATGGCGGGCTTTTTGGTCGCTCTACTGAAACGATCATTCACTGTTAAACCTTGTTTTATGCAAAATAAATCCGCTAGATTTGTATTTTTTCTATAGTCGATTTTATTATGTTTTTATATTCAGGTGCTACATTGAATATCCATCTATTACTTTAATATAAAAATATACAAAAAATTATTAATTTGATTTGGTTTTAATGTTTTCAGATGAGTTTTATATGATTATAGGTTTTTTATTGTGTTGTTTTGTGAATTATTATGTTGAAATCTTGTCTCCCATTGAGGGGAAAAAAAAATACATGGAGGTCTTGGACTACCTGGATAAGTCCAGGTAGTCTGCTGGACCAAGTATGATCCTGCTAGACCTTAGGTTGACGCTGGACTGAACCAGACCACGGGCTTTCTTGTATAACCATAGGTCTTCACTAGATCAGATCTCGAGTTGATCCATGCACATTGTTAATGACAATGGACAACTGTCAAAGTCAATAAATCTTCATATATTTAATACAAGTGAATGTTCTTATATTTAATAACTTGATTCATGGGGGTTTTAATGTGGAATAGTTTATGAAAGTAATAATTATGTTCTTTGAATTTTGGAAGGTCAAAATTATTGGCATTTAGAGTCAAAGGCAGTAATGTTTATAATAGCACACTCAATTTTTTTTATATACTCAAATTTAAGGGTTAATATCATTATTAATCCATATAATTTAATCAAATTTTGATTTTAGTCTCTCTTATATCAAATCATAGTTTTTTATCCTTATAATTTTATAGGAATTTGGTATGAGTTTAATGACATTAAATCAAACCAAGTTTTTATAAAAGTAAAAGGATAAAAAATTATGATTTGAAATTATATAAATCAAAATTAAAATTCGATCAAACTATAAAGATGAACAATGATATTAACTTGAATTTAAATTCTCTCCAACAGAAAACATGAAAAATGCTCCATATGTGCGATCTTCCTCGACAGAATTTGGGCTTAAATTTTTGCGGGCACAGTTTGGGCTTCAAAGGTCAGGAGCAATATGAGACTTGAAACCAATCTAAAACACATTTATATGTATATATATATATATCAGTATCAAAAAAAAAAAAAACACACACACACACACATATATATATATGAGGCTTGAAATGGGGAGGATATTGACAATTGGGATTCTTTGCAAGAGAAAATTGGTCCTAATCAGGGTGGTAGGGTATTCAATTCGGATGATATAAAAATGAGGTAGTTTTGGTTTTGCCCCCTTTGTGTAAGTATGAGGAGCGCTAAGTGTCCGTTTGTATTATATTTTGGAGAATAATTTTTAGTTTTTATAAAGTAAATATCTAAGAGAAGTTTTGTCTTAACTTATTAAAAGAAGTTTTTAAAACTACGATTTTATGGTTTTCCTAACACTCACTAGGCCTTACTTGGATTGAGAGAAAATGAGAAAGAAAAGAAAAGTGGGATGGAAAATATAAGAGGAAGGGAGTTTTCCCCTGCTTGGATAAGAAAGAAAATTGGGGAGAAAGGAAAAGTAGGAAAGAAAATGGGGTGTGGGACTCACCCCATTTTCCTCCCAAAACTTCTGCCCACAAGTGGAGAGATTTTATGAGAAATGTTGCTGCCTCAAACTACCCTCCTTAATCCTTCACACTTTTAGTGTCTGTTTGGATTAGCTGTAGAAGCTACTTTTCCAACGTGATTTAAGATATACGAAGTAAATTGTGAGAGGAGTTTGGTCTCGGACTTACGTAAATATGTGTTTCCACCGCTTTCACAAATTAGCTTTTACTATATACGTACACTGTCATTGACACAACACCTTGCCCACACAAAACACATACCTTTTTTTTTATATGCATAAATGATTAAAACCTCAAGAAAAATCAATTTGTCTAACTCAGTTTTTTTTAAAAAAATAAATAGTTGAATTTAAAAAGGTTTTTTTTTATTAATTTAGGGAAAATGCCAATTAAATACCATTTAAAATTGCAAAACCCTAAAAAGTCTATTAACATTTTAAAAAGACAAAAAGGTACCAAATACTAAATTGAGTTTTTCAAGTTTTGACACATTTACCATTTTACCCCTTAATTTTTTTTAAATAATAGTGGCTCCCCTACTGGAGACTTAATAGTTTTGATACATTTACTATTTTGACAAATTTATTGAACTTGTCAATCCTATAACTGAATTTGTTAAAATCCTTTTATTTATATTATGAATGTTTTTATGATGGAATCTTATAATAGGATTGTCAAAACCATTACAATTCTTGTCAAAATCATTACTAAAGTTGTCAATTCCATAACTGAATTTGTTAAAATCCTTTTATTTATATTATGAATGTTTTCATAATGGAATCTCATAATGAGATTGTCAAAACCATTACAGTTATTGTCAAAATCATTACTAAACTTCTCAATCTCATAACTGAATTTGTTAAAATCCTTTTATCTATATTATGAATGTTTTCATAATGGAATCTCATAATGAGATTATCAAAACCATTACAATTATTGTCAAAATCATTGCTAAACTTTTCAATCTCATAACTAAATTTGTTAAAATCCTTTCATTTATATTATGAATGTTTTCATAATAGAATCTCATAATGGGGTTGTCAAAACCATTTCAATTCTTATCAAAATCATTACTAAACTTGTCAATCTCATTACTAAATTTGTTAAAATCTTTTAATTTATATTATGAATGTTTTCATGATGGAATCTTATAATGGGATTGTCAAAACCATTACATTATTGTTAACATCATTACTAAACTTGTCAATCCTATAATTGAATTTGTTAAAATCATTACTAAACTTGTCATTACTGAATTTGTTAAATAAAAGGATTTTAACAAATTCAGTTATGAGATTAACAAGTTTAGTAATGATTTTGACAATCACATTATCAGATTCCATTATGAAAACATTCATAATATAAATAAAAGGATTTTAACAAATTCAGTAATGAGATTGACAAGTTTAGTGATGATTTTGACAAGAATTGTAATGGTTTTGACAATCCCATTATGAAAATTTTAATAATATAAATAAAAAGATTTTAATAAATTCAGTTATGGGATTGACAAGTTTAGTAATGATTTTGACAAGAATTGTAATGGTTTTGACAATCCCATTATGAGATTCTATTATGAAAATATTCATAATATAAATAAAAGAATTTTAACAAATTCAGTAGTGATATTGACAAATTTAGTAATGATTTTGACAAGAATTATAATGGTTTTGACAATCCCATTATAAGATTCCATTATGAAAACATTCATAACATAAATAAAAGAATTTTAACAAATTCAGTAACGAGATTGACAAGTTTATTAATTATTTTGATAAGAGTTGTAATGGTTTGACATAAGTGTTTTGTGCAAAAATGTTGATGAAAACATGCAAGTCAAGATTCATCAGCAAATGGTTCAATTAATACCATTACAAATTTTAATATTTCCATTATTGAATTTGTCAAAACTATTACTGACTTTGTCAAAACTATTACGCCTTTAATTATATTATACATATTTAATAATGCATATATATATATATCTCAAAGGAGTTTTGGTGGCCCAATGGCCACCATGCTCTTTTGCAAAAGAGGTGGAATGGGTTCGATCCCACCCCTTACCATTTCTCAACTAATTTTTGTCAAAAAAAAAAACCCCTTCTCCACCAAAAATGCTCTTGGCGACTGGAGCTCTGGCCGTTGGGGTCTTGGTTGGAAGGGCGGCTGGCTGGCGGTGGTGCTTCAGAAAGACCACTATTTTTTTTTAAAAAAAATTGAGAAGTAAAATGGTAAATGTGTCAAAACTTGAAAAACCCAATTTGGTAATTGGTACCTTTAAGTTTTTTTAAAGTGTTAATAAACTTTTTAGGGTTTTACAATTTCAGATGGTATTTAATTGGCATTTTCCTATTAATTTAAGTTTATTTATTTTTTAAAAATGTTTTTAATTTTTTTATATTACACCTTAACTCTTTCATTTTTATATTAAATTTTTAATTTGTTGTTAATAATGTATAATTTATTTATCTTCTTTTATTATAGGGAAAAATACCAAAAAAAAAAAAAGAACTTTGAAATTGAAAAATCCCAAATCAAATTTGTTACCAAAAATTGATAAGGGAATAACAAAATTTGATAAACAATTCACAACCCATTTTTTTGGGAAATACCTGATTTAAAAATTTGAAATTTCAATGTTTTTTTGTCTTTTTCTGTATTTTATACCTTAAAAACATTTTTGTTAAATTATTTGGTTTTTAAATAGATCTCTATCATTTTGAATTATTTGATGATATTAGTATTAAAATGATTGTGTCATTGTATGATACTTAATTTAATTTTAAATATGATTATTACAATATAGGAGTAAGGGTATTTTAACCATAAAATATTTGCTCATTTTCTTTCCTTCCAATTTTCTCCCACTCAACCAAACAGCGAGATTGATAATGTTTTCTCCCTATTTTTCTCTCCCCTTAATTTTCTCTCTTCCTATTCTGTTTCTTCCCCACTTTTCGTCCCATCCAAGTGAAGGGCAAGCAAAGTTTTGGTTGAAGGATGCGTGAAGGTACACCAATGGTAGCCACGCCAGGTTTATGGTATCCTTAACCGGAATAAGGATGAAAATAGACACTTGGCCAAACAGATACGCCACGTCACAACCTTTTAGGCCTTAAAATGTGATACTGAATTTTGATGGATTGTGATTGAGACTGAAATTAGGATTGAAATTGAGACTGAGATGAGATTAATGCTTTAATAATAGTTTGGTACGAAATAATAGTTACATCAATCTTATTTTCGTAGTACTCCCAATTGTTAAGTATCTGTAGTCTTTCAAATCAAACGATGTATTTTAACCTAATCTCTAATCTAATCCCAATCTCTATCCTTAAATACCTCGTACCAAACAGCCTAAGTGACTGAGGCTGAGACTTGCTACTTCAGGCACGCCATCATAACGTGCGAAAGAATGCTGCTCCAAAACATTCACTATGCATTTCTAGATTCATAATTTTTTTTTTTTTAAAAAAATAGTATGGAGTAAGAAGAAAGGGATGAAATCCTTTGTTATTTGTACAGTTAACACCCACAGTTCTTTGTGCATAAAAAAACATTCACATTCTTTATGTGCCATCCTGAATTGCCTCTATCCAAACCTTCTAAATTTTCTCCCACGTACCCTATTCTAACTTTAGTTTTAAAACTAACATAATTTTTAAATTTCACCAAGTTAAACCAAATTCCCTCAAATTTTGCAACTTGCATAAATATAATTAAAAATAATTGCCAAAAAATTAAAAATAATACACAAACGTTAACAACTTTTAGCGAAAATAAAAATTATATTATTTTAGTAAAATATGATAGCCTTTTATAATTTATTATATATATATATATATAAGAAAGGTTATATATAATTAGAAAATAAAAAAATTTCGCAATTTAAAAAAAAATCAAAGAAGGTTTGTATAATTTATTTTTATTCCACACAATACGTAAGTTGTATATAAAAATCAATTTAATTTTAATAAAATTTTAAAAATCCAAATAATTTACTAGTCCTTATTATAAGACTTAATTGACTAATTTGGAAAGATATTCTAAAATAGTATTATATTTGTTATATGAAGTTAGATTGCTTCACATTTAAAGAAATATTTGTGAATGAGGGAAAAAAAATCTGTTGATAAAATTTTCAATATAATCAATAAAATTTATAATAAATAGTCTCTCCGATTCTTAGTATAAGACTTAATTTTGAAGTTGATTTTGGTCTTAAATATAAGAATTATTTTCCATATTTGTTAATTTTTTCCCAACATACCCTTATTAATACCCTTCAACTATAATCAAGTAAACTAGATATTAAAAGAATTAAGGAAGATGATTAGGGTATTTTAGAAAAAAAAACGTCATATATATTAACTAATTGAACCAACTTCCTTAATTTAATCAAATTAGATAAATAAGCCTTACATTCAGATGGGGTACAACATAAATGATCATCTAGTTTTTTTTTTGGGAATAATTTTTTTTTTAAACATCTTAATAAGGTTTCCTTTTTTGTGAGTTTAATATTTTTTGTTTTAGGAAAGAGAGTCCTATTGATATTAATATTGAAATATAAATTAGGTAAAAAGATTTAAAGATGGAAATGGAAAAAATATTAATATTAATAATTCAATGACATATAGTTTAGTGTTTCTTAAAAAGATTGAAAGTCCGAAGAAATCTAAGAGGCTTTGTTATAGGCAATTTAGTATTTTTTATAATTTTTATTCTAATATTTAGTCTTTCTAAATAATTATAAATTTTATAATATTGTCGGATAGAGATCATTTACTCTGGGTGTTCTTTCTAATTTTTCCTTATTTGTTTTTATCATCATTCAGGACCTATCATATCATTCACAAGGTCCTTCAACTTGCAATCCTTTGTCATAATTCACTTACCTATTAAAAATAAGAAAAAGTTATCCATAAATACTTCATTATAAATTTATTTATCAAATGAGACATCGTGTTTAAATAATCTTCTTTGTGTGTAAAAGATTTTTCATTGTGTTCAAACAATCTTCCCTGTGTTCAGTATATCTTCTCTATATACAAAAGATCTTTCTTTGTATGCAAACAATCTTCCCCGTGTTCAAAAGATTTTCCCTTAAATAATTTCAGGTCCATTAGACAAATAAATTTGCAATGAGATTTTTATAGGCAATGCTCCCATAAAACAATCACTATGTATTTCTAGATTCATAATTTATTTTTTTAAAAAAAATTAGTATTGAGTAAGAAGAAAGGGATGAAATCCTTTGTACAGTTAACACTTAACACTCACATTCTTTGCGCATAAAAAAAAACACTCATTCTTTTATGCCATCCTGAATTGCCTCTAACTAAACTTCCTAAATTTTCTCCCTATTATAATTCTAGTTTTGAAACTAACATAATTTTTAAAAATTATATGATTTTAGTGAAATGTAATATTCTTTTGTTATATATATAAAAAATAAAAAATCACACAATTTAAAAAAAAAATCAAAGAAGGTTTGCATAATTTATTTTTATTCCACAAGATATGTAAGTTTTATATAAAAATAGATTTAATTTTAATAAAATTTTAAAAATTCAGATAATCTACAACCTCCGCTTCTTATTATAAGACTTAGTTGACTAATTTAGAAAGATACTTTATAGTAGTATTATATTTTTATATGAAATTAGATTGCCTCCTTAAAAGAGAAGACATTTGTATTGTGAGAGGCAGCCACAAACCTACCGAATAATAATATCAAAAACATATTTGTGAATAAGAAAAAAATATTGTTAATAAAAGTTTCACTATAATGGATAAAATCTATAATAAATACTCCCTCCAATTCTTAATATAAGACTTAGTTTTGGAATTAATTTTGGTTATAAATATAAGACATATTTCCCATATTTATTAATTCTTTTCCAATTTACCTCTATTAATTCCCCTCAACTATAATCAAGTAGTAAAAAAAAGATGGGAGAATTAAGGAACATGATTATATTATTTTTTTTAAAAATCATATTAACTAATTTAAATAACTTATTTAATCCAATCAAATTAGTTAAATAAGTTTTATATTAAGGAACAAATGGACTACAACATAAACAAATGATCATGTGGTTTCTTTTTTTGGAATAATCCTTTTTCAAACATCTTAAATAGGTTCTGTTTTTGCGATTTTAATTTTTTTGTTTTAGGAAAGAGGGTCCAATTGATATCAATATTGAAATATAAATTAGGCAAAAATATTAATGATATAAATGGAAGAAAATGCTAATATTAATAAGTCAATGACATATAGTTTAGTTTTTCTTAAAAAAGATTGAAAGTAGGAGGAAATCTAGAGCGCTTTGTTATAGGCAATTTAGTATTTTTAAAATTTTTATTTTGATATTTAGTCCTTCTAAATAATCACAACTTCTATGATCCTCTCCAATAATGATCATTTACTCTTGGTCCTTTTTTATAATTTTCTTTTTTTGTCATAATTCACATGCTGTTGTAGCATTTTGCATTTGCATAGTGTTTGTTTGTTTTTTTTCCACCAAATTTACAGAGTGTTCGAACTTACCATACCACTCTTTAAAAAGTTTTGGCGTCATTTAAACCTGAAGACTCTGGCAATCAATAGATCTTATGAAGTAGTATATAATGTAAATTAACGAGCACCGGAGAGGCAATATTGAAATTTTTGGAGGGAAATTTTCATTCATCCCACGGTTAAATATTGCTTCCAAAGGAGGGATGAGATTTGTCCACGTCAGTAACACGAATTCATTTGCCTCCAAATCTCACTGACATGGTTCTACCACGTAGCGCCACGCACTCCATGCCAGCAAAATGAGACACTGGCCGGATCTACACCCAACATTTAATGGAATTTTTAACCAGTAGGAATTAATACTAGTAGTATTAATTTTTGGGAAAATTGTATTTAGGTTTTAGATAAGAGAAAATATAATAAATTGATCCCTTAAAATTTTAAAATTATATTTAAGTCTCATAGAACTTTTTTACAATAAATTGCAATTATCAAACACCCATAGGCTTGTCAATGTAAGTAGAGTAGGTAATATGGGCCCAACTCGCGGGCTCAACCCTCGAGCTTGCGGGTTGGGACAAGTTTATGATTGGGAAAATCCCAACCCGTAAAAATATAGGCCACAGACGCCTGCACTGTATGGCCCACAGGTTGGCTTGCAATTTTTTTTACATTTAATAATTTTACAAAATTTATAATTTTTTCACTCCTATCTTGATACCTCTCAATCCAAAGGGAAAAAATCTTAGCTTCTTCCCTTTTTCTTTAAACAAAATTATTATATCTTGATTGTTTGAGGATGAGTTTATGTTTTGTTCATAAATTTTGGCAATTTTGATGACTTTATCTCTTATATTGTAGATTATATTTTTAAATTTTTATAAGAGGAATGATTGATGCAAAGAAGGTAAATTTAATAACTTATATATATATATATATATATATGTCTCGTATTTGGACCTTATTTAAAAAATAATTTTTTTTAAAAAAATGCGGGCCCGCGGGCTGGCCTGTAACCAGCACACTAATGCCAACCTGCACAAGTGCGAGAGGCACAGATCCGCACTGCATGACCCGCGAGTTGGTGCAGGCCAGCTCGTAACCCGCGGGTTGATCCACATTCCCAACTCTAAATGTAAGCGTCTATAGACTTATTATTGGATACCCTTGGACTTATCAATAGACGACTATGAACTTGTCAATGAAATTAAAATTTATTGTAAAAAATTCCACGGGCTTTGAATACAATTTTAAGATTTAAAGGGCCCTTTTATCATTGTTTTTATCTGGGACCTAAATGCAATTTTTCCTTAATTTTTTAGCATATTAAAATTTGAACATTAATTAATTATTATTATTATTATTATTATTTTTTTTTTTTTGCCGGGATAGAATTTAAAAGTACTTTATAAAATAAAGAACCCAGAGGGATTGGCTACATAAAACCGAGAAGTATGGTTTATATAAACGACAAGTGGAGAAGGCACAGGGGAAAGCACGCTTTCGCAGAATAAATAATAACGTGTCAGGTCACCTCACCCACATTGCGCCACTCACGTGTTTCCTTCTCGTTTATAATAACATTCTGATGTTAAAGACTGAGCATTTTTAGAATTTTAGTGTACGAGTTGTTGACGCGCCACACAGAGCCATGGAGATCGACAAGTGGTGGCGCCGGTGGAGTTTGTTGGCTTTGGTGATGATAGTTGGCGCCGCCGAAGGTTCCGACGTCACCTACGACGGAAGATCTCTGCTAATCGGTGGCCAGAGGAAGATTCTCTTCTCTGGCTCCATTCATTATCCTCGCAGCACTCCTCAGGTACCGATGTGTTCAATTCGTTCTCCTTCTTCTTCTTGCGTCGTCGTCTTCATTCGTGGCTCGCACTAATCAATGTGAGCCTTCCGATGAGCTTGTGATTTCTGTTATTAGGATTAAGTTCTCTATGGATTCGTTTCATTAGATTCATTCTACTAGTTGGCACGCGTCTTTCCGATTTCTGAATTAATGAATTCAGTAGTTGGCATTAGAACAGGGGAGAGGTATGAAGCATAGAAGCTCATGGCTTGTTAGTTCTATATGGTTTCGTTTCATTGGATTCATTCTACTAGTTTGCACGCGTCTTGCGATTTCTGAATTAATGAATTCAATAGTTGGCATTAGAACAGGGGAGAGGCATGAAGCGGAGGAGCTCATGCTTTTTAGTTTTTTCAATTTTCATCATTAGTGTCTTTTGGTAGGGGAGGTCGCCTCGAAGCAATCGCTCACTCCATCCTTGTGTTGGGTTCTGATTTCGTTTCATAAAAGATTCACTCTCTAATGTGGTAGGGTCTATACTAATTATTAAAGCATATTTTATAAAGCTTATATTTATTCGTGACCTTCTCTGATATGAATTCGAGGTGTGTGCGTAATTTGACCTGATTATAAAACTAGAATTTTGCTCCAACTTGGATTGGACTTTCTGAGAAAATATAGTTAATTATTGGGGAACATAAACTTCAAATTGAATTAACACAACTCACGGAGCTGTTCACTGGCTAGAACAATGCAATTCTATCTTGAATCATTTACAGCTGTATTATGTATTTTACTATTGCATCACGGGTAGTACTTGAAAAGTCTCGGCTCCAACCATTTTGCACTCATTATTGCGAATGCTTATGAAGAGAAAAAAACAAAGGATTGTTTGGGATGGGCGAATTAATGTTTGTCTCGAGTGACCTTTAAGGGTTACATGTGAATTGTTGCTTAGAGTGAAAAAGTACAAAAAAAACCAGTGCGAAGAAAGCAAAAGAGTACCGGACGATATAAAGTTCATAACCGTAAAGCTTAAATTTGATGCAGATGTGGTCATCATTGATAGCGAAGGCCAAAGAAGGAGGAATAGACGTGATTCAGACCTATGTGTTTTGGAATGTCCACGAGCCACAACCTGGCCAGGTCAGTGCTCTCTCTATCTCTCAATCTCGACTGTAAAATTAAGATGGCACGTCTGTTTCTGCAACTAAAAATACATGGCACAGTATGATTTCAGCGGAAGATATGATTTGGTGAGGTTCATTAAGGAAGTCCAAGCACAAGGTCTCTACGTTACGCTTAGGATTGGACCCTTCATTGAAAGTGAATGGACTTATGGGTACTTTTCATTTCCTTTTCTCCCTCCTTTATATAAATGAAGTTCAATATTAAGTTTGATGCGGCCAAACAAACAAACACAAAACAGAAGAAAGTTCAATTACTAGCCTTTAACTCTAATACTGCGTACTCCTCTCTCCTTCTTATTATGAGAATTACATACACAAATACTAGAATAGATGTTATTGTTTTCCAGAAACTTTTAACTAAAATATAATATAATTTATTCGAGCATATATATTTTGAATTTGTATTTGAACATTATTTATTTTATATTAATAATCATACAGAAAATTTATCTAAATTCGAAAATTGACTTTTTATATTGGCTATATATAATGTTCAATGATTTAGATGAGTGGTCAATAGTATGATATTTTTGAGAAAAAATGCAACTCAATTTTTTGTTGAAGAGAAACTAGTGCTGCTCATTTTTTTTTTTTTTTAAAAAATGAGATGAGTGTAATTTTAAGAATGGACAAGACAAATCAGTATTCAAATATGTTTTAAAGGAAAGGAGCATAATTTAATTTTTAATTTTTATGACTCTCATTATTTTAAATTTTATCAAGGGAAAATCCCTTAAAAATTCCACTGAAATAGGGAAATTCCGAAATCCAAATTTAGTGTTGTGTCGGTATGGATGAACAGTGCGCGGGTGTGAAAAGACGATTTTGCCCTACAGCCCTCCCTCTCGTCATTTCAGAATAACAACACGAGACTCTTAATTAACAACTTCAGTTTTTTCTTTTTATTTTAACAATTACAACACTGGTCTTGTTGTTAACAACACCATATTCTATATTAACAACTCTCATTTCTTATTTCACAACTTCATAATTTAAGTTTCAGGGCCAATAACATCTCTTTCTTTATTAACAACATCGTATTTTATATTAACAACACTATATTTTTGAGATACGAATATGTGAAAGAATAATGCGGAGTTGTTAATTAAGAGTCGCATGTTATTATTCGGAAGTGACGAGAGGGAGGGCTGAAGGGCAAAATCATCTTTTCGCACCCGCTTACTGTTCATCCATACTGACACAGCACTGAATCGGGATTTCAGAATTTCACAGCACTAAATCAGAATTTTCTTATTTGGGCGGTATGTTTAAGGGATTTTCCCTTTTATCAATGTAATTTATATTAAACTTTGTTCTTCATTAAACTTTGAAACTCATCTATTAATATATTATTCCAATATTTTAAAGATATATAATTCATTTTTTTGGCGAAATGTATAATTCTAACTAAATCATAAAAATCATTTGACAAAATTTGCATTACTTACTATATATGTAATTATGTATTTTGTAAAATAATTTTCATACTCTTATATTTTAATTAAAATAAATCATATATTAAGATGACACATATATTTATTATTACAAGAACATTTTCTTACAACAAGTAAAATTTAAAAAAATTAAAGTTACTAAAACCTTGTAAATATCCTAAATAAAGTGATAAAGAACAAAACAACAGCTAAACATTAACTTAATATTATCAAACCGAACAATACAACTTTTTATATTTAATTTAGTAAGTAAATGGAATTTCACCTTTCTTTTTCAATATTGCAAATAATAGTAGTAAAATTGCAGAGGTTTCCCCTTTTGGTTACATGATGTCCCAGGCATCGTCTTCCGAACGGACAATGACCCATTCAAGGTACACATGCGCGATCACTTATTTCACAATCTCTTTTCATTTAAATTTGTTTTGAATTTCATGTTTTAATTTTGGGAAGTAATTTATGCATTTCTTTGTGTATCCAAATGTCTAGTTTTTCATGCAAAATTTCACGACAAAAATAGTGGACATGATGAAATCGGAGGGTTTATATGCCCCGCAAGGAGGCCCAATCATATTGTCACAGGTGCGAATACTAACAAAACATGAATGCCATTTATATGTTGATTTCTGAATATGGTCCATAAACTCCGTTGCTGAAAACAATTATAAAAATTCAGATTGAGAATGAATATCAAAACATCCAAAAGGCGTTTGGTAAAGATGCGTCACGATATGTTCGATGGGCTGCAGAAATGGCAGTGGGCCTCCAAACTGGTGTCCCATGGGTTATGTGCAAGCAAACAGATGCTCCTGATCCAGTGGTAAGCCCAATTCATCTAAACCAAAAGATTTTCAAACGTCAATGAATTGTTTTCAATAATTTATTGACATTTAATAAGAAAAAGAAAAATCCAATATTTATGCAGATTAATACATGCAACGGAATGAGATGTGGAGAAACTTTTACAGGGCCGAACTCACCCAATAAACCCTCGTTGTGGACAGAGAACTGGACATCTTTGTAAGTTTCATCATATTTTCATATTCATTTCCCACCTTCAGTTAATTTAAACTATAAAATGACATGTTATGAAATGATTCATGTCATTATTTCTCAAAAGAGATGAGAAAAACAAGAGAAATATTGAAATGGGCCAATAATGATCGCTTTGCCTTTGATTCTATTATATAACACATGAATGGAACATAATGGTTCTACCCTAAAAGAATATTCTTTGATATATTACATATATTATAATATAAGCTATATATTTGTTATAGGGGCCACCACAATCATTCTTATCCTTATGTATACTACATATTCTCTGATCGTTATTATTTAATAAAAAGACATTAGACTTTTTTGTTTTTCCCCATTTGTTCTGTGTTATATCTATTTATTTTTGTTCCCTCTTGAAGCTATCAAGTATATGGTGGATTGCCATACATAAGGTCTGCAGAAGACATTGCATTCCATGTCACTCTGTTCATTGCAAGAAATGGAAGCTATGTCAACTACTATATGGTACTTATACTCCCCATTTTAAACAATCATTCACTTTAATAAAGTCCTCTCAGTCTGAAAGTTCATTTCTTTGAACCGATAGTATCATGGTGGAACTAACTTGGGCAGAACGAGCTCTGCTTATGTTATAACAGGCTATTATGATCAAGCCCCCCTGGATGAATACGGTATGCAATTAACATCTTATGGTATCTTCTCCGAGAAATTCTTAGATACATTATTTAGTGCACAATGATTGGGCAGTGGTTTAATATGAGAGAATTGAATCCACCAAACTAGATGTGCTAATGAATTCCCTCTCAGTGAGTTTTGATTGGTGCTTGTATAGTCTGCTTGTACGTTATAAATACCTGGAATTCTCTGCTTACCTTACATTAATTATTTGGTTGGAGGAATATAACAGTTTGGCTTTCTTTTCTTGTTATCCTTTCTTGGTTTGTTTCCCCCCCTGCTTTTAGGTCTGCTAAGGCAACCCAAATGGGGACATCTTAAGGAGTTGCATGCTGCTATCAAGTCCTGTTCTTCAACTTTATTGCAGGGAGTGCCAAAAAATTTCTCGTTAGGGCAATTACAAGAGGTGAACTCTCATTTCCTTTCCCAAACAGAGCATGTTAACAAATTTTGACTCATTAAATTAAACATTCCGTTATTCAAGTTCTTTTTCCTACTTAAATTTAGGGTTATGTTTTCGAAGACGAGAAAGAAGGATGTGTCGCATTCCTAATAAACAACGATGCAGTGAATAATGTTACCGTCCAATTCCGCAATAGATCATACGAATTGCTCCCGAAGTCCATAAGCATCTTACCAGATTGTGAAAATGTGACTTTCACTACTGCAAATGTAAGTACCAAATTTGTTTAGATCAAAGGGTGTTATTAGTTAATCACGTTTGAAAGATTTTGTTTCAAACAGTTCATGTATTATTTTTATTAAATTGATTAGTATTCCATATTCTCGTACATAGGTAAACACAGCGAGCAACAGAAGAATCCTGACTCCTGCACAGAATTTCAGCTCAGCCGATACGTGGGAGCAATTACAAGAAGGAGTCCCGAACTTTGACGACACTTCATTAAAAGCAAACTCACTACTTGAGCATATGAATACAACCAAAGATAAATCTGATTATCTTTGGTATACTCTTAGGTACCTGGCTTCTCTTCTAACACACATGGTGATAATTTTATTCATTACGCTATCTATAACATGCCGTAATATGGATGATATACTAATCATTTTCATGAACAGGTTTGAAAATAACTTATCTTGCAATGAACCAACACTTAATATTCAATCCGCTGCACATGTTGCCCACGTTTTTGTGAACGACGCTTATGTAGGTAAATATAAACAAACATCGATCATTCAAGCCAGTAGATGTGAATAGCTAACGAGAAATCTTGGTTCAAATCTCTTGTATGTAATGCATTGCAGAAGCATTTTTAATATATCGCCATACAGAGTTGTCAAGTTAAGTTTTCTTGAGGATTGAAGCTTGTTATTGTCCACTCTAACTCTGCTACTAGGAGGGGCACATGGAAATCATGATGTAAAGTCATTTAACTTAGAACTCCCGGTGGCACTAAACGAAGGGCCAAACAACATTTCCATACTCAGTGCTATGGTTGGATTACCGGTAATGCCTTTTACAAGGAAAGTAGTTTATATGAAGTAATTGTTCTTGCTTTCCCCTTCATAACCACAACATTTGAAGTCTCCGAAACAAGTTTTAGAATGATGGATTAATGTTTTGTGTGAAAAGGATTCAGGGGCATTTCTTGAAAGCAGATTTGCAGGCTTGACCAGCGTTCAAATTCAGTGCAGCGATAAAGAGTTTTATGATCTTACCAATTCTACATGGGGATACCAGGTTTTGTCTTCTTTCACAATTCTATTTTACAACTTTGTTTTAAGCTATACTATACAGTGCAGTATAATTTCCTATTCTGACGTAGGTAGGATTAGCGGGAGAGCAACTACAAGTCTACAAAGAACAAAATAACGGTGAAGAAGTACAATGGAATCCACTTGGAGATGTCAATAATCAAAAGCTCACTTGGTACAAGGTATATGATATATTATGTCTGCATGAAGTTGTTATCAAAATTGGAACCATTTTGTAAAACTGCGATAAAATGAATAAGATGGGTTTATCAAGATAGAAAATTAAATAAAATGGAAAAATAATTTCAGTAAATTTAAAATAAAATTTGCTTAATGTTCCCATGAAGCGGGGTTCTTTTAAACTTGTGTGTGCCAAAGGCTTGTTTTGTATGAAGGGAGGGGAGGGGAGGAAAAGAGAGAAAAGGGAAAATTCTTTTGAGTTGAATTTTAAAAAATAGAAAAGTGGGGTTAAAAGTTTTTAATTAAATTTTTCAAATCTTTTATCTTACATGCTCTCTTCATTAAAATTTTGTAACTCCACTTCTCAAATTTTTTGAACTTAACTCATAAAAAATTTTCTCCCTCCTCCCCTTCAAATCCCTTGTACCAAACAGAGCCAATGAAATAAGGAGAGACGTACGGACTTGGGAGAGGCAGTGTGAAGACTGAAGAGGGAGAGACAGATATTTGGGCTCTTTTCCTCTTTTTTGGGCCAATGGGCTTTCAGCCTGGTTGATTATGGAAAGTGTGAGACAGTGGAGTAGACATGAAGGTTGGAACTTGGACCGGAAGCTGTTTTCGCATTTTTTTCCTGATGGATTAAAAACATTTAACAATCATAAGAAAATTATTTATCTATTGGAAGTTTAAAATTTTCATCTTACATTTTTTTGAATAAATTAAAAAATTAATATTTAAATTTAACACGCAGCAGCGGCAACCATAATGCAGGAAAGATAAAGCCACATAAAGTTCACATGACATATGGAAGCCTACTTTTATTAGCCTTTACGACTAAGGAAATTCTATGCAAAATAATAAAATTTCGGAGCAGTAAATTTGTTTTATTATTGATACATCTATCGGCAGACTACATTTGAGGCACCAGAGGGAGATGATCCGGTGGCCTGGGACCTTAGCTCCATGGGAAAAGGTGAAGCTTGGGTAAATGGCGAAAGTATCGGTCGTTATTGGATCTTGTTCCATGACGCCAATGGCAACCCTTCTCAAGCACTGTGAGTTACTACTACCCTCTCTGTCTCTCTTTCATTTTATATTATTATTTGCTTGTTTGGAATAGCTATTGGAACTTTCAAAAGCAGCTTTTCAATTATGATTTATGATATATGAAGTAAATATGTGAGAGGAATTTTGTCTCGATTTATATAAATAAGACGTGATCTCAAACAAGCACATACATTCACATTTATATCTGGGATTCATAGATGTCTCTGGACTCTGGCCTTTGAGGAACACTAGGTCCAGTATTTAATGCTGTAATTAATTATGAACATTGTCATGATGTATGTTGCGATATTTGATATAGGTATCATGTGCCTCGCTCCTTTCTGAAAACTTCCGGGAACGTTCTGGTTGTGATGGAGGAAGCCGGTGGGAATCCTCTTGGTGTCTCCTTGAACACTGTTTCTGTAATCACTTCACATGAAAATTTAGCCAAATTATCTCTCCCTTCTGCTACTTAGCTAATTAATTAATGATAGGAAAAGTTAGAGCAAAACACATCCTCACACTCACAGGGGGGCACACAGAATCTTTTGGGAGGGGCAACATGTAATTGGGCACACACATACACATGCATTGTTTATTACCATTAACTCATTCCAAATAAAATTACTATTCTCAAAGCGGGTCCCATGGATTCTTCCGTTCCATCGCATCCATCCACCACTATTATATTTATTCTTCGATTCGTGCATTACACCCTGCACACATTTCCAAGATAATTCTTCTGTTTCAAACGGTTACTCCTCCTACTGTTGTTTCCAGGAGATCAAACAACTTTCTCAATTGTTTTTCCTGACTTTTTTTGGCAATTGTGTTATATGAAATGGTTGAAGGGTAAAAATACTACGGAAGTTTTCATATATGAGTATTGGATATTTGAAAGTTTTTGAGGGGATAAGATTACCTCAAAAATTTAAAAAATGGGGCAATGTTGCCCACATCGTTTAAAAAGGTTAATTTTGATCATTAAAATTGATTAATTAATTCCCGTGGCACTTCATACATATAAACGGTTAATTTTGATCATTAAAATTGACTAATTAATTCACGTGGCACTTCCTACATGCCGCCTCATCACTTCATCAATGGCCCCTCATCTCCACCTAACCCTTCCTCTCTTCCAACCCGCCACCGTCACTCCTCTCTTCATCTTCTTCCACGGGTCATTCCTGTTTCTCTAATCTCTACCTCAAACTCGTTATAAGTTGTAATTAATAGCTGATGCTCGAGTTATCCATCATTTCAGCAAGACATTTTTTCTGAAGAAAGTGACGATAAGACTACATGAAGCCTAAGAAATAAATTGTACCCATCACAGTCCATCACTTCTTGTTAAAATTTTTACATTATATATAATACTATATCTACCGTACTTAATATAAGATCTCGTTGTTAATTAATACAAATTATATTATAAATGAGATATTATATCAAGTACCGGATACAGTATATAAATAACATAGCTAGCAACGAGGGTCCATGCGAAGAAACGTTTAAACAAGACGCAAAAGCGTGATATGACACGCACTGCATGGATGAAGTCCTATTAAATAAACTCTTAACATGTAAAACGCAAAGGCTTTGCTGCTGTTTAGTGTTTGATTTTCTGAGTTTGAGGGAGAGATTAGAGAAACAGGAATGACCAGTGGAAGAAGATGAAGAGAGAAGTGACGACGGGAGGTTGGAAGATGGGGGGGGGGGGAGAGAGAGGAAGGACCGCGTGAATTAATTAGTCAACCTTAATGACTAAAATTAACTTTTTCCAATGAACAAAAAACCGGACCGGATCGGTCGGTTCGACCGGTCGAACCGGGAACTGGTCCCTGATCCGGTCCGGTTGGTCAATAAACTGGTCAGACCGGTTGGACCGGTCAAAACCGGTGGTCCAATCAGTTGACCCGGTTTTTTTTTTCTAAATTTTTATTTTGTGTTTTTTGAGGACAAAATGGAAAGTTGAAAACTAAAATGAAGAGAAAAATAGATAAAGAAAGAACAAATCTAAAAAAATGAAGAAAATAATGAAAAAAAAATTATTTAAAAAGATATAATAATTATAGGAAATGAGATATCTTTGTATAAGTATAGGTATTATAATTAATACTAATAGATTTTAAACATTTTTTTCTAAAAATCTTTATTTTTATCTATAGAAGTTAAAAAATATATTGATATATATTATCACTAATAAATTATAATATTTTAATATGACCGGTTATGATCGGTTCAACTACCGGTTAGACCCCGGTTGACCCATTAACCCTTGAACCTGTGCTGTGACCGGTTCATTGACCGGTCCGGTTTTTCGTTCCTTGACTTTTTCAACTTTACGGCAACATTATCCCATTTTTTAAACATTTAGGATAATATTACCTCCTCAAAAACTTCCAAACACCTAATACTCAAATGTGAAAACTTTCTGGGCATTTTTTCCTTTTGACCCTGCATGAAATATTGATGTCATTATTAACATTAAGTTGATTGGAATGAAGAGATGAAAAAACTGAAGCTTAAGGTCTATATGTTTGTTTAGAATAACTATTGATGAAACCTTTAAAAACAGTTTTTCAATCATGATTTACGGTATATAAGATAAATATGTGAGAATAATTTTATCTCGATTTATATGAATAAGTATTTTTAAACACCTTAAACATGACCCCAAACAAAAACATATATATGTCGCTATAATAATCAAGAGGGAACAGTAGAACATAATATGGGCATTAAAGAAGAACGTGGGATCACGTGAGGAGGGGAAATGGTGGTCAGGTTGTTAAACAACAGAGATACGTCGGTTGCGACATGCAATGCAAGAGATAATAATGAAATAATTAATGTAGTACTACTCCTATATCAATTGAAAAATATAAGTTGTATCATACATAGAGATATTTCTTGAATAAATAACTACATAATATATCGATAGTTAATTCTCATGAATAAACAAATAAATAAGGAAAAGTTGTATTCCATTTTATGGTTACAAAAGGCAAAAGGGGAACATGGGATATGATAAATCAACGAATGAAGTCACGTAGTCTTGTGTGGGACCACACCACAGTCACACAATGTGGGTTGCTTGACACAAAAGCCATAACCCCACACAGAAACGCGCTGACACTTGGATCATCGCTGTCTTTTTTGTCTTCTACTTCACACGCTGTCGGTTATCATCATCATCTTCCCTTGGCGGAATAAAGCAAGCTTCCGTGATTCTTCTTCCATTGGTTGAAGGGCATTTTCGTAATTTGACTGGGATTTCAAAATAACAGATTCTTCTAAAAATTTGACACCTGCCTGAATTGTCCTTTCCCATTTTCGTTGTACTGAAATATTCTTTTTCATTTTTTTCAATGTAGTTTTTTGGAATTTTTCAAAAAAAAAAAAAAGTGAGAGAACAATAATCTTTTATTTAAAGGCAGATATATCCGAGATTTTGAGCAGAAAATGATAAAATAGAGAGAGAGAGAGAGAGGATCCCAACCTCCTACATGCCCACTGCTAAGTGCTTATTTGGGAAGTAAAAAAAATTGTGCTTTTTTAAACATTTTTTATTAACTCAATATAGAACTTGTTAGAGCAAGCGTTTCACCCAAGATAAGGGTGAATTGGGTGATCTTAAAAATTTCGTTGCAAATATAAAATTTGACGTTGAAATTAAAACATAAAAGAGTAAGGAGAAATATCACTGAAGTGTACACCGGGAGTTATACTGGTTCGGCCACAACCACTTTGACCTACGTCCAGTCCTCAGAGCTTCTCTGAGAGTTTCATTATAACTTCCAAGATTCAGTGGGTTCTTGGCACCTCAGTACAAGCAAGTTCCTACACCTGGACACTCGCTCCCCCTTACAAGTTGTAATTCAATCCCAACTCAAGGTTCCACAACCTTAAGTTACCTCAACAACAAATATTGAGTTTGAATGAAATATCTCTCTCACAGAGTAAATAAGAATCACTGAAGCATAGAATCACAAGTACAATGAAAACAGAGTAATGAACTTGATGATACGTTCGTGAGTGTGTTTTTGTGTGTCTTTCTTTGTTCAGATGTTCACATATATATATAGATACGTTGGTAATGATTGCTGGAACATATTTCTTCATGTCCGTTGGAGCGTGCGCAGCCATTATTGACTTGTCTAGTTTTTGAAAAACATACGTTGTGGTAGGTGATGGTCGGTGACATTTGAGCGTTGCTTTTGACTTTCCTTATTTGGTAAGATCTCTTCATTATTTATCTGTAAATAGACTAAGAATGCTAATACAATGAAATGTTAATCATATAGGAAACAAATCAATGAACGTCTGAATGATTTCTATAATTCTGGGTTTGCTTACTCGAGTAGCTACTCGAGTATCACATGAAGTTTACTCGAGTACTTACTCGAGTATCATCGGGAAAACTTTGATCAACTGCAAGTCAACAGACAAATTTAAGAATACTCGGGTAGTGCATGAAATAATCAATTTTTAAACCTTTGGAAATGTATGTTTACTCGGGTACCTACCCGAGTAATGCACTCACATCTTTATGAGTTACTCGGGTACCAACTCGAGTAAACCTTCAAATAAACTTTTGGTTACTCGATGCTTTACTCCAGTAATGTTGGCAGGATTTCAAGGCCGAGAGCACTTACCTTGTTACTCGGATACGGACTCGAGTAATGCATTCATTTTTGCATCAGTTACTCGGGTACCACCTCGAGTAAAAATACTTTTTGTGCTTGACTTACCCGGGTAATGACTTGAGGTTTTCCTTGAAAAATCTCTGCATACTCGGGTACCTACTCGAGGAATCCACTTAAAATATATCATTGAATACTTGCATATCAGAGTAAGGACTCGAGTAAACGAGTTAAAAAAATATCAAGTTAATCGGATACCACCTTCAAGTTTTCACTTACTTCAGTGCGTTACTCGAGTACCTACTCGAGTAATGTTGCAGTGGTACAAAATGCCGAGAGCATCATTTTTCAGAAACAGAGTTACTCGAGTACCTACTCGAGTATCCTTGGTAACCTGAAAGGCAACTGGAAGTTTTTCAAATGGTTACTCGAGTAGCTCCTCGAGTAACATTTGTAGGCCGAGAGCAACTCCAAGGTCTTTACCTGGTTACTCGAGTAGCTCCTCGAGTAACATTGGCAGGCTGAGAGCAACTTAAAAATACTTACACTATTACTCGAGTACCTACTCGAGTAACGTTGGCAGGTTACCGGAAGGTGCCTCTGGTTACTTCAAGTTTTGGCTCATTACTCGAGTACCGCCTCGAGTAATCCCTTAGAAAAATTGCTTCTGATCAAGTTTCTCAGCTTTTTCTCTTGGCCTTTCTTCATTACTCCAATGCTTACTTCAAGTGAGGCTTATCCCTGTTATTCCTTTGCTCAAACTTATTTATTAATCATTTCCTTTTCAAACCATTCTTTTGTTATCATCAAAACATGAGATCTAACAGAACTCATCTTATATATTTATCTTTTTTTGTTTTTGAATTACAAAGACAAGAGAAAAGACTCTTGAGGCCGCGACGGGCCGTAATAGTAGTAGTCCTGCATACAGAAAAGAAACCAAAAGGACCAAATGTTAGCTGAGATCAGCTAACATTTGGAGCGAACAAAAATCTGGTGGATGATCCAGAAGTGACAGATCATTGTTCGAATCTAAAGCCGCCTTTGCCAAGGCATCAGCGCATTTGAGGCCTTCTCGATGACAGTGATAGATTTCTAAGTCCCAATCCCTATAGATTAGTTGTCTTACTTCTTCTACCTCATTCTGAAGGGGATGATATTGGCCGCCTAACTGAAATAACAGCTGGATTGCTTTGGTTGAGTCAGTATGCAGCTTGATCTTTCTGAGATTCATGTTTTTACAGGTCTGGAGGCCTATTTTAATTGCTTGAATCTCAGAAGCTGTCGAGCAAAAAGTGAAACCTATGTTCTGTTGGAAATCGCAAAGCCAAGTTCCTGAGCTATCACGAATCACTCCTCCAACTGCAGAATTTTTGTGCTCGTCTACCGCAGCATCCACATCAACCCGAACAAAACCCACCGGTGGAGCATTCCATCTTACCGTGTCTCTATCTGGGACTCTGAATATCTTGTGTTTGAGCCGCCCCTCTTCTATGCCTTCGTGGAGAAAATGTAAACCTCTGTGAATAATTTGTTGTGGAAGGTCACTAGTTCCTTCAAAAGCTCTTCTACATATGTTCTTCCAAATTAGCCAGCACATTGAACCAAAGACCCTAAGCCAGGGCCACTGGGACATCTTACTAATGCCCGGTGAGTGCTTCATATTTCAATTGATCCACACCTGTAAATTTCCAGAAAAAAATGCAGAGTAATAAATGGGGTTAATACAAGAAAGCCATACAGATCTGGCAAATTCATAATCTCTCAAAGTATGAATTGTTGTTTCCTCACAATGACACTCGAATAGACACTCAGTGTTTATCCTCACATCCCTCTTAGCACGAATAGAATTCGTAGGAATTCTTTCCTGGAACAATTGCCACATAAAGAATTTAACTTTCTCAAGAATAGGCCATCTCTAGATACGTTGCCAGAATGGATCTGGGGGTTTCTCAAACGATGAGTAGATCATGGAATAAGCAGATATGCTGAAATTTCCATCAGAGGATTTTCTCCACCAGAATGTATCGTCACCTGATTGGGAAGGAGGGGGACTTTCTTGATCCTTTCAATCACCCACCATGGCAGGAACATTCCCCATCTCTGAAGGTCCCACTCCCCGTCTATACCGACGAATTGATTAACCACTTCCTCAGGATCTATTAAGTTTTGATTCCGGTTCACATAGTATATTAGCGGCTGATCCAGATTTGTCCATAAATCCCACCAAGCATTTGTTGACTGCCCGCTACAAAGCTTTCTACCCACTGTTGTCCTGAATGAGTCCCAAACTGTTGTAATTGCGTTCCAGATAGTAGATTGATTCCTTCTCTTCTCCATTATTGGGAACTGACCATCTTCGCAGTCGTATTTCGATCTGAGAACTTTCGCCCATAGAGCATCTGGTCTAGTGATGAGGTTCCAGCAAAGCTTCATGATGAGAGCTTTGTTTTGGCTGGACAGATCTTTGATGCCAAGGCCACCATCCTTTTTATCCTTCTTGATTTTTCCTAAGCAATTAGATGCATCTTCTTACTATCCGGCCCTTGATTCCAGAAGAAATTCCTATTCAGTCTTTCAAGATCATGCAGAACCCCTTTAGGAAGGAGGGTGGTTTGCATCTGGTAAGACGGAAGAGTGGAGAGAATAGAGTTTATCAGGACGGTTCTTCTAGCCATATTCAAGAAACTACCTTTCCAAATAGACAGTCTCTTCTGAACTTTGGAGACTAGAGGAGCGTATGTCAGTCTGGTGGTTCTTTTGTGATGGAGAGGATCACCCAGGTATTTTCCCAGGTCTCCTGAGATACTGATTCCTATGGTTTGGGCAAGCTGCAATGCTCTTTGAAACTGGACATTTCTAGAGGCAAATAATTTAGATTTGGAAAGATTGATTCTGTGCCCCGAGACTCTACAGAAATAAGCCATCACTTCTCTAATGTTCTCCATCTGGTTTGAGGAAGCCTCACAGAATATGATAAGATCATCAGCGAAGAAGAGGTGGGAGAGCTTCGGCCCCGAATTGCAAAGCCTTAAGGGCTTCCATTGACCTTCAGTCACTTCACGGTTTATCAGTTGGCTTAACCGTTCCATACATATGATGAATAGGTAGGGACTTAGGGGATCTCCTTGTCGCACACCTCTTGTTGGCTGAAACTGGTTTGTAAGGTACCCATTCCAAATCACTCTCATGGTTGTAGATGTGACACACCTCATCAACAGTCTCACAAAATGATCACTAATACCCAGACTGTGGAGATTGAAAGACAGAAAGTTCTAGTCTAATCTGTCAAAAGCTTTCTCCATATCCACTTTAATAGCAACATATCCCTTCTTCTTTCTGGTCGTTCTCATTGTGTGGATCGTTTCTTGAGCCAAAATTATGTTGTCGCAGCTTTGTCTACCCCTTATGAAACTACACTGAGTAGGATGAATCAGATAGTCCAATATAGACCTCATCCTGTTCGCAAGCACTTTGCTGAGAATTTTGTAGCTCACATTACATAGGGATATGGGTCGGAATTCCTTAATCGAGGTAGGGCTGTCTACCTTAGGAATCAAAGTGATATGAGTCTGGTTAATTTCATTGACCATGTCAGGATTTCTAAATATGGAGAAAATAATATCACAGATCTTCGGACCCACAACCTCCCACTGAGTTTGAAAGAAATGACGTTGTAGCCCGTCAGGACCAGGCACTTTGAAAGCATCCATTTCAAAAGCTGCATTTTTTATCTCTACCGCCGACACATCCTTTTGGATACAATAAATCTGAGAATCATTCAGAGGTAGGAAGTCAACCGGCCAATCAGATATATTTAGCACATCATGATCAGCTGAGTAGAGCTCTTGGAAATAATTAAGGGCCGATTGCTTTAGATCATCCTGATTGGTAATCCAGTCACCCTGATCATTTTGGAGAGCTTCAATTTTTCTTTTCTTTCTTCTGATCACAGTAGAAGAATGGAAGAAGTTAGTATTCTTATCTCCATACTTTAGCCATTTGCAAATATATCTTATATATTTATCTTGAATGTCATAAACGCACTCCTAAAACAAACATGCACTAAGTTAAATCCTCATTGACCAGTGACCAATATACAATTTCTTTTTTTCTTAGGCATATGTATTTCTCCGTGGCAAATTAATTTACCACTATTAAACACTAAATATGAACATATCTTTTAGTGTACATTTAAATGCATATTTAGATTAACGGTAGAAGCTAATTTTTTAATGTGATTTACGGTATACGAGGTAAGTTTGTAAGAAGAATTTTTTCTCGATTTACATGAACATATTTTTCTAACACTAACTTAAACCAGACTTAAATATGATTTGTGATATTGTGAGAGGCTAATCTAGACGCAGCTATTATTGGTCCCAGATCTGATTTCTTAACGAGGAAGATCATGCTATGATCTAAGAAAGATCAAACCAAACCTTGGGACTTAAACAATTTTTTTTTGTGGGGCCATCATATCATACTGGGGTTTTGGGCTCTTTGTGCGGGCCCTACCACATTCAAGATGATATTTAACTCCCAAACTATTAATTTAATTAATTACAAATAGATTTATAAAATAAATTAAAAATAAAATTCAAATAATCAAATTAGATATTTACTTTTCAGATATAACAGTCATTTTGAAACTGAGATTTTCATTTACAAATGTTTGAATCGATATTATTTATAAAATACTTTTTTAACAAAAAAATTATCATGACTTAACGCCCATTACTGTATGTTTTGGAACATTTATTTTTTGAATATAAGTGCTTATTACATAAGTTGAAATAAAACTCCTCTCACATATTTATCTCGTATACCGTGAATCACAATTTATAAGCACTTATTACCCAAAAATAAGCTATTCCAAAGGATCACATAATCAATACTTACAAGTTACTGCAACAATACACTTCAGCCAAAAAAGGTCACAACAATAAAGTTAAACCCAAGCCGAAAGCAATATCAAAGGTCACAACGCTCCACTTACCCCAAAAACACCATAAAAAGATCAAAAAACAATACCCCAAATTACACCGCAATAAATAATACTATACATTGAAATGTCATTATAAGTTTATAACATATGATATTTTGCCACAGTATTCCCATCTTCAAATGCTACTTAACTATTACTCTTTTGAAAGTAGTTCCAAAGTGTGAATAATTATTTCTCTTTACAGAATATCCAAATAGCTTTAAAAAGCATTTTACTAGTCAAAAATAAATAGTTGGTAATGGGCTTCAATCCGCACCAGTATTAGGTATACCTGTGATGAGCCTCGGCAAATATGTGTTGACTGCTGAGCTTTGACGATAGTGATGTCACTTATCATCTTCGTCCTCGTAAGAAAGTCCTGACGTTCGAAACAAGATTCAAGAAATTTAAATTATTTTATTTTTTATCATCACATTTTGTTTTACTTTAAAGAAACTTTAATTTTTTTTGCTGACATAAATAGTTTATTAATTTATTATTATCCATTTAAATCCACATTCCCTGTCAAGTATATTAATTCTTAGAAAAATGGGTGGAAAATACATGCTTAAAAATATTACTAGTTAAAAATACAAAATAAAGAATTGGTACTATGTAAATTTTGTGCCTGACAAAGTATGGGTATTATTTCTCATCAATAAAATTTTCAAACAAGATTTTTTCATCCATTTTTCCCAATTTTTTTTTTAATTTTTATATTTTAAAATTAATTAATCATTATTAATGTTATATTTCTTTAACAACTTCTCTATGTTTATATGGGGTTTAAAATGAACTTCATTATACTGCTCAAAATGTTACTCCCTCCTGTCCTAATTATATGATAAAATTTGAGAGTTGAACTTGGTCCTAATTATAAGATAAAGTTCTAATTTTTATTAATTTCTTCCTAAAATACCCTCTATTGATACTTTTTCAATAATAATTAAACACAATAACATTTTAATAAGAGTAGATCGGAAGTTGTTGAGGGAGATTGACGACGCCAGATTGTGTGAGAGCTTGGAGAAGTTGTATGTGAGGCAGGAGAGGTATAAGAAAAACAGAGAATTAACATAATTGGATGCCATTTTAAATTTTAAATAAGGATATTTTAAGAAAATAAATATAATTAACTAATTTAACCACCATCTTTAATTTCTTCAAAGTTAGGTAAATATATCCTATAATTAGGATCAAAGGGAGTATGATTTTACACTTTCATGTTACTTTATAGATGTACTATTGATTGATGTCGGAGGATATAGATATTTTCGGACATTTACCATTCTATAAATAGTGATGAACATAAATATTGTAAGTAGATCAGATCAGAATAATTACTTAATTATGATTTTGGATAAACAATAATAAATTATTTATTTACCCGTTGGCCACATTAGGTATGCATTGAAACGTGTTCCTAATTTCCTTACTGGCAAATCTTATCTCCAAAAACAACTAAATGGTCAAATTTAGTTGTCGGTGATGTTATTTACACAAACATACGTAGCATACTAAAAATAAACGGCATATTTGTAAATACCACTACTTTTTATAAATTCAATAAATATGTTTATTAATTTACTTTTATTAGTTAGAAAAGCGGAATATATATCTTTCTTTCATTTAAAATATTTAAACTTACTTCATTAGTATTGCACAGTCAGTATCTAACTTTACTTTATCAGTATTTTCCGTTAGTACCGTTAACTGTAATAAATTTTAAGGATTAAAAGTGCATTGTATAAACTTAAGGGATTAAAAATAAACCTCATGTAAATTTAAAGGATAAAAAGTGTACTTTAACTAAATAAATTAATATCGTTAATTTTTTAAATGAAACTAACAATGTAATTGGCAGCATCATAATATTGCATACTGATAATAACTTAATTCATTTAATAATGCATAACTTTAAAAACTACTTAATTTTTTTTAATTAATAATAACTTCAATAAAAAATATAACTACATGATACTCCTCAATTCCTTCTTATAAGAAACAAAATGGTTGAGCAATGAGCATGCTACCTTACCTTTTTTGACAATAGACATTAAGAAGTTGCCTTAAACTTTTTTTTTCTCGTTTTACTCCCATTTAATTAATCGGATGATATCATTATATTGACTTTTCACACATTTTATTCGATAAGGGTATTTTTATTAAATTTTTTTTTTATTATTTATTGTCTCCAACTAATTTTAAATAGCATTTCAAATTACGGTTAATTGTTTCTCATGAAAATAAACAGAAGGGGTAACTATTAACTAATGACAGGAAACTGCTCGTTAAAAAAACTATAAAAATAGGGATAAAATAAATTATTAGCAGTGCCGCTCTGTTTCTCACTCTGATATCGTTCTCCTTCACAAGAGCTCACTTCAGACTGAGCGATAGGCCAGAGCTTTACTAAAGCTCAAAGCTGTATTGAAAGCAAAATGAAGCTACCCTTCCTACCCATTGCGCCATTAGTTTTATTATTCCTTCTATCTTGTTCCTTTTCATTGGCTTTTGCTGGCAATGTAACATACGATCATCGCTCTCTTATCATCAATGGCCAGCGAAAACTCCTTATCTCTGCTTCCATTCACTATCCTCGAAGCGTTCCTGCGGTGAGACTACTTTTACACCAACTTCTAACTCGCTTGAACTTCACTTTTGATTTCTTATAAAAGAAAGAGAAGAGGTTTTCTAGTTTCTATTTTAATCTGTACCCACCAGTAAGCTGGAGTAAGCATTGTGGGGCTTTATGAATCTACGAATTTTACTTTCCATAAATGTCTCTCATCACCATTCTGAGTCTTTATGTAATGGGGCTATTTGATTTCTTGAAGCTACCTGTTTGGATAAATTCTAATCTAATGTATTTGCTTTCAGATTGTCATTGATTGGTAAGTGAGTTGTGCATTTTGTATTTTGATAGCTAAAAGTTAATATCTTTGAATTATGTGCTGTGTGGTAGATGTGGCCGGGGCTGGTTCAAACAGCGAAGGAAGGAGGAGTAGATGTAATCGAAACCTATGTTTTCTGGAATGGACATGAACTTTCTCCAGGAAATGTGAGTTGGAAAAAGTTATTTAGATGTAGTAGTTTTAAGATACATACACTTAGAGCATATCAAGTTATGGCGTCAGATATGATTTTTTTAAAGCTCAATTTCCGCTGAATATTTGTTATCTGGCAGTATTACTTTGGTGGTCGATTCGATCTGGTGAAGTTTGTAAACATTGTCCAGCAGGCTGGGATGTTCCTCATTCTTCGGATAGGTCCATTTGTTGCTGCAGAATGGAATTACGGGTATGCAATTATTCTGCTTGCTACAAGTTTTGTTACAGGGCACCAGCTAATTTGGGTTCAACACTTAACATTGGCTATTATTGTATATATTAAGTAAAAATTAGTTGTTATTAAGGACTATTTCAAACTCAACCATGGCTTAAAGTATTGCCGTATGTGACAGTGGGGTACCAGTATGGTTGCATTATGTTCCGGGCACTGTATTCCGGACTAACAGTACATCTTTTATGGTACGTATGGGGGATTGTTTGATTTCAATTCATATTAAGGTTCATATATCCATTTCACAAATTTGATTGAAGTATAATAACTACCATCACTCTGACTTAGTTTGGTTGTCCTTTGTGTTCAGTATCATATGCAGAAATTTACAACATATATTGTGGACCTTATGAAACAAGAGAAGCTTTTTGCCTCACAAGGTGGCCCTATTATCTTAGCCCAGGCAAGTATAATCTCAAGGATTTGGATTTATTCTCAGAGGTTCTTCCCCTCTATCCAGTGGTGGCCCTAAAAGTTGCAGTAGTTTTCACTTCTTTTTCTTCATTGTGCTTCTGTACTAGTCCTCTGGACATATTTGATGACAACATCTAAAACTGCAGATAGAAAATGAATATGGATACTATGAAAACTTTTATGGAGAGGGAGGAAAGAAATATGCCCAGTGGGCTGCTAACATGGCTGTTTCTCAAAACACCGGTGTCCCTTGGATAATGTGCCAGCAATGGGATGCTCCAGATCCTGTGGTGAGGTTATATTTTTGTAGAACTGTTGTAACATTGACAGTTTTAAAAAAGTTTTCTGGTTCAAGTTGCATCAGTATGCTTTTTAACCTCATTTCATCTTTAAATCAACATTCTTAGCTAGCTTTTTTTTTTCCGTGTAAATACTATTATACTACATCCAGTCCTTAATATAAAAGCAAGTTGACTAATTTGAAGAGATTAAAGAAACAAATAAGTTACTTAATTATAGTATTATAGGTATCATTAGATTATATATTAGTTTATAAGTCAGACAAATTAGTTTGAAGAAAAAGGATAAATATAAATACTTTAAAGTAATTTATTTAGCTTCCTTAATTTCTCCAAATTAGTCAACTGGGTTTTATATTAAGGACATAGGTATTATAAATTAGCTTCTCTCTCCCCCTTGCCTCTCCATCCCTCCGCTGATATATTCATGCACTAAGTGGCATTTAGATAGACCACTGCACGTATGAAAAAACGAATCATAGTCTGACTATTGATGATTCCTCTGCAGATTGATACTTGTAACTCATTCTACTGTGACTCTTTTACACCCACTTCTCCAAAGAGGCCCAAAATTTGGACTGAGAATTGGCCAGGGTGGTATGTTTAAATTCATCTTATCTGCCTCTAGTATATTATTCTTATTTGGAATCTGGAAGATAATTTTGTTGTTATGAATTCCTACAAGTTTTGAAAATTTAGCCTTTTTGGTTTCTTTAGAGCCCTATTTATAAGGGTACCCCCCCCTTTTGTTCAATCAAATTTAAGCATTAAAAGTAAGCAAAAAGCTAATTGTTGGTTTTGATTTAGGAAAAGGGGAAAAAGGTACTGAAATTTCTACTACTTTTAGGTTTAAAACCTTTGGGGCCAGAGATCCTCACAGGCCTGCTGAAGATGTTGCTTTTGCTGTTGCTCGCTTCTTCCAGAAGGGTGGAAGTGTACAGAATTATTACATGGTACCGATGATGGCTCTTTTTTTTCTTTTTTAAAAAAATTCTTTTACTAGTATTATGATTCTAGGTAGCAGAAGAAGACATTTCATTGCTGAACCAGAAAAGTTTCATAATAAACTTGGAACTTGCTGACATTTCCTTCAGTATTCTACCATTGTTTTAAGTTGACCTCTTTTCTCATCTTCGTGGGTTAGTATCATGGGGGAACAAATTTTGGGCGAACAGCAGGTGGTCCGTTCATTACTACAAGTTATGACTATGATGCCCCAATAGATGAGTATGGTAAGTTTTCACAAGTTTCTGTGTGTCTGTGTGCGAGAAAAATAAGCGTTCTAGTCAATGCTCAAATTTATAATAATGAGTGAATTCATCATATAATTATAGGGTTACCTAGACTTCCAAAATGGGGACACCTAAAGGAACTTCACCAAGCTATCAAGCTATGTGAAGGTTTATTGCTTAACGGAGAATCAAAAAACATCTCCCTTGGTCCGTCCCTGGAGGTAACTTTCATGCTTTCTAACCTTTGTTTTTCTTGTCTACTAAAATGGATTATCGTTTTGTTTAGCCGTGAACCATCATAGCCAAATCATATTTTATTGCAATTTGTTTTCAAGCATCTTACATGAATTTGGATTTATGCTTTCTTTATCTTTGATGCTTTTCACCTGCTGTCAAAATTCTAGGATACTTTACATTTGTGATGTCTTGATTAATATTTTTAGTTCAATCATGTCATTTCACGTGTTTATTATTTTTTGGGTCAATACAATTTTTGGTTCCTCAAATTCACCCTCATTTTGATTTTGGTTCCTCCAGGGACAAAATGATCCAGATTTTTATTAAGTTATAGGGACCAGTGTTTCAAATAGAATGAAACTTGAGGGACCAAAACTATAATGAGGACAAACTTGAGGGACCAAAGATTTATTAACCCTTATTTTTTTTATAAGCTCTGTTCATAGCCTGTGCTATCTAGTATCTATTTACATTTCAATGTACCATGTGATCTGCTTGTTTGTTAGTTGGAAGACATTGTTCTAACCATGCTGCATTACAGGCAAATGTTTATACTGATTCATCAGGAGCATGTGCTGCTTTTATTGCTAATATTGATGATAAAACTGACAAGATAGTTGAATTTCGGAATGCATCATATCACCTACCAGCATGGTCTGTGAGCATTCTGCCTGATTGCAAGAATGTAGTTTTTAACACTGCAAAGGTAATTCATAGATTCCTTCAAAGCAATGAAATATTTTACATATTCTAATATTTGAAGCCAAAATTATATTAGCCACTTAATTTCCCCTCTAAGAAATTTAGCTTTTGCTGTATGTGAATGTCAACCTGCTGTAACTGAAACTGACATCTGCAGCGGAGCCAATGCAGGAATGGTTTTATTATCGAAAATGTTTCATACAGTTAAATTGATTGACCGAGGTCTCCTTGAACTAAATATCTCAATTTACCTTTTTTTTTTAAGTTCTTGTTGTTATAACTAATGTACTTTAAAGTACTGATGTAAAGGTCAATATAATTACAAATCTTGTTGATCTTTTGCGTAGTTCTTTCTTCTGTTCCCTTCGCTTAGACATGTGATATTCAACAGGTTAACTCCCATACACACATTGTTGAAATGGTTCCAGAGAAATTACAACAGTCACATGGAAGTGTAAAGACTTTAAAGTGGGAAATATTTAAAGAGAATGCAGGGATATGGGGGAAAGCAGATTTAGTAAAGAATGGCTTTGTTGATCACATTAATACCACTAAAGATACCACAGACTATCTTTGGCATACAACAAGGTTTGTTCCAATATAAAAAGTTGTTTGGGAGCATATAATCAGTTGAAATGGACCTTTTACTGCTTCAGTATATTCTCACCTCGCCTCTTGTAGCATCTAGAAGTACTAAAGCATTAAACACGTACATGGTTTACTGTTCTTGATACGAGAAGTAGAATCATTTGCATATATTTTCTTTTCTTTGATTAGCAGTTGCTAAGATAACTTAACATTGTCTGCTATAACAATGAAGCAGTAATGTAGTCGATGAACATCATAGCTGAAGTGTTTACTGTACTATAGGTCACTGGATTCTTATATATTGTATGATTTGAATTTAATGCATATCAAAGGACCTCCTTGGGTTGCCATGCTTTAAGTCTAGGGCATTTGTTATAGCCTATCAAGTAGCTTCCTAGTAGTTTTGCAAAGCCCATAAATCATTATAAGCTCCTTTAGTGCTTGTTTGTTTTAGCTTTTTAAAAGTGCTTTTACGGCATTCGAGATAAGTACGTGAGAGGAGTTATATTTCGGCTTGCAGAAAAGGGCTTTTGAAATCATGGTTTGCTAGTTTCCTAAACAGGCACTTACATTTGATGGAATGGAAATGTATAAGAATTAAGAAATTGAAGCATGCATAAAATATAGATGTGAATGTCGTTTAAACTTTTTTTTTGGTTGTTGTTTCCTTTATGGCAGTGTATTTGTTGGTGAAAATGAAGGGTTCTTAAAGAATGGAAGCAAACCAGTTCTTCTTATAGAATCCAAAGGTCATGCACTCCATGCTTTTGTGAATCAGGAATACCAAGGTTACCCTCTCTTCTATTCTGAATTTTTAATCTCATGCCCTGTGTTTGGATGGAGAGAAAATTAAGGGGGAAAGAATACTAGGAGGGAAAACTCCCAAAAAAAGTAAATTTTTTTACCATCTTGAAAAGTTTTTCCTCTGATTATTCCCTCCCCCCTATCTTCTTCTCACTTTTCTCTCCATCCAAACATACCAATGGTTGTTTATTTATCAATAAATTATCGTAATGTGATCTATAACGATTTCTTATCATTATGCATTTAGGCATATGGCAATGCCAGTAGGTCCCACCTTTTTCTGCAATTCTATGATCCTTAATTTGTAAGGGGGTTTTACATCATAATCAATTAAGAAAAATTCTTTTGCGTTTTATGAGACATAACTCCTCTCCCATTGAAAACTCATGGGAAGACCAATGCCTAGGTTTTCATGAATCAATTTTCCATGTTGTTAGTTGTACAAGTCATCAATGCACGGACCAGAACTGGGCTGTAATGGAAGAGATGAAGGTTGTTAAAATACGTCAAGAACTAGTGTAATGGCATCTATATGTAAGATCAAACATTCGATGTGCATGCAAACATGTAAACAAAACGTAACGTGGTTAGGCAACATATTTTCCTTTTCATCCAGCAGTATCAGTGACTTCATGCTATTTCATTAAATTACTAGCACTTTCTATCTTCTTTTGTACATTAGCTACTATCATGATTCTCATTTTATTATATGAAACATTTGATTATGAACAATAACTCAAGAAACTGCTTAGTTGTAGCAACTTTCCTTCTCTTTAATCATCACGTATAAAACACTCAATGTTTAGAGTTAAGTTAGTTTCTGTGTCATTTACATGAATGCAGATATTATTATTTCTTGGCTATACAGACATTTTAAAATTTCATTACAAATGTTCTCTCGTTTTCCTTACTCTTCAATTTTAATGGGTATCAACTTCTTGTTTTATAGGTTCTGCAACTGGAAATGGTACCCATTCACCATACACTTTCAACCATCCCATCTCTCTCAGGGCAGGGAAAAATGAAATTGCTTTATTGAGCTTAACTGTTGGCCTCCCAGTGAGTGTGTTACTGTGTTTAGAACATTCAGCTTTATTTAATGACTTGTCTAGAGGCGTGCTGTTGTTCCCCTTTAAATGCCTTGAAATCTCATTACTAATTCTTTGTTACTTTCAGACTGCTGGCCCGTTTTATGAATTCATAGGAGCAGGACTTACAATTGTAAAGATTAAGGGATTGAACAATGGGACATTAGACTTGTCTTCTTATGCCTGGACTTACAAGGTGTATTTTTGTTTCTGCATATATTAAAATGGGTTAATATAATCTTTGGTCCTTCAAGTTTTAAACCAGAGGTTTTGGTTCCTCAAGTTTCATTCCATCTAAAACATCGGTCCCTGTAATTAAACAAAAATATGGACCATTTTACCCCCTGAAGGACCAAAACCTCTTGTTTGAAACTTAAGGGACCAAAACAAAAATGAGAGCAAACTCGAGGGACCAAAGATTGTGTTAATCCTAAAAATTTTGCTTATCTAAGTACTATTTGTTAGAGAAAATCATAGACTTTGGCTGCTCCTACTACTTTAAAAACATGGTGGGTGATCCATGAAACTTTTTATAGCCTTTGATGTCTTCCATTTCCTGCTTTGTTGTAGATTGGGGTGTACGGAGAACACCTAAAGATATACCAGGGAGATGGTTTAAATCATGTAAACTGGATTTCTACTACAGCACCCCCGAAAGGACAGCCATTGACATGGTACAAGGTAATGACTTTTTGTGACATCAGTTGTGGAATTTATAAAGAATTTTTTCATTTGTCTACTGTTATGTGGTGGAGAATCTTCAAAAGGAAGTTCTTGGTCATGCAGGTAATCGTTGATGCACCGCCAGGGAATGAACCAGTTGGACTGGATATGTTGAATATGGGAAAAGGTCTAGCCTGGTTAAATGGAGAAGAAATTGGAAGATATTGGCCTCGGAAAAACATACATCAAGAGTGTGTTCAAAAATGTGACTACAGAGGCAAATTCAATCCTGACAAATGTGACACTGGCTGTGGAGAACCCACCCAGAAATGGTAAAACTGTGAAGCTAAGATGGTTTAATCAAAGCTGAGGAATTAGATATGTAGTAACCTCTCTCTCTTTAGAGATCTAGTCACTACAAGTGGCTGGAATAGAGTTTCTTGCCAAACTGCACAAAACTAGTAGAACTAGGCCAAGAAGAGTACTATAGTAAAAGACTCTTGGTTGTGTACAAGTTGATCTAGGTTACAAAGCATTTTAAATCCTCGACAGATTCTATAGTTGATCAGAAAAGCAAAAGTACTATTCATGAATAGTAGACAGAAGTGGAAATCATTGAAAACTGACCAAATTTTATATGGTGTGGTCAGGTTTTTCCCAAGGCTTTTACTTTTTTCTTAGAAGCCATGAACAGTTTCTATGACAGTTAGATAATCTCATAGATTTAGTTACTTGTGTGGTATTTTATCTATGCTAATCTGACAAGTGGTTTAGAGTTGAAATCATCCATTATAAAATACTAATATATTATGTGCTTATCATCTGTTTCCTCATGTCATGAAATATTGTGTTTTTTCCCATGGATCAGGTATCACGTTCCAAGATCATGGTTCAAGCCATCTGGAAATGCTCTTGTTATTTTTGAGGAGAAAGGTGGTGACCCAACGAAAATTAGTTTCTTAAGACGCAAGGTTTCTGGGGCATGTGCCCTTGTGGCAGAGGATTACCCCTCCCTTGTACTTGATCTTGAGGGTGAAGATAAACTTGAGAATTACAAAAACACCCCTTTTGCCCGTTTAGCATGCCCCAAAGATACCCGCATATCTGCTATCAAATTTGCTAGCTTTGGAACTCCTTCAGGAACATGTGGGTCGTACCAAATAGGAGACTGCCATTATCCAAATTCTAGTTTGCTTGTTGAAAAGGTATGTGTTTCTGGAATTTGTTCTTTACATTAACTTATTTTCTTCAAACATTTCATGGAACTTGATGTGTGCATTTATCAAATCAGTTGATGAACTTGTAATTTCTTTCAAGTGTTCATGCTATGAAGCTTTTAACTCTGCTATCTGCCTACTGAATATTTATTCTGGGTGTGAGGGGATGATGTATTAACATGTAATCATGTTTGATTTGTTTTGTTTTCTTGTTTTAAAAGATTTTATTTTGTTTTTTAATATATTTTGTTGCTTTTGCAGGCATGCCTGAACAAAAAGGAGTGTGTCATAAAATTGAATGAAGAGAATTTCAAGAACAACTTGTGTTCTTCTGGTTTAACTAAAAAATTGGCAGTGGAGGTTGTGTGTAGCTGATACTAGGAATTCTGAAGAGTTATTGCATTTACTCCATTTATGGTGAAGCTTTGTTGAATAGGAGAAGCAAGCACAAGAGAGTTTTGCAGACTTTGTCAGCAACTTAGACTCTTTCTTCTATTCCCAATTAATTATAATAATAATAACAATAATTTCGGCTTTTTGGCGCATTTATTTATTGTACTTTCTGCTCTTGCTGTGAGAAGGAAATGAGTAAGGTTCTTCTCAGATATGAAATCTAGATCACATTGTTTTTTTTAAAAAAAAATTTAAAATATATTATAAAGTACTAGTATTGTTTACCAAGACAATAGGCTTATCATGTAAAATGAGTTGACAACTTGACATCATAAATTTTTATTGATTATCAACTTTATTTCCAACAAAAAACATTTTTCTTTATTAGTTTAGTCAACTCGGAATCGATTATGAAGACTACTTGAACGAGTTTTATGATTGCTTCATAACTTTTCAGCTCAAATGATTAGTTTGAATTGATTTTTATAGTCAAAATAATGTAAGTGATAACAATTCGTTTTCAGCATGCGTTGATTCTTCAAGTGTTGGTTACTAAGCTTTAATATCAATTGATGAATAAGTAGACAAATACCTCTTGAAAACTGATTTATAAAAGTGGATTCAACCACTTCAATTCCACAACAATTACTTTTTATAATAAATTTTATAATAAATACTACCAATACCAATTGTTTAAAATCACAACTCTCTATTTGTGCAAGTGGCTTTGCATGAATTATAACAAGATATTCGAAGAACTCGTCCAACTATATCCAATCGGTTTTATGCTCAAGACTCTAAACATAATGCTTGCATTGCTGCTCTCTAACGACTCTCAAGTCTCAACTAAATCTAAATTTCGTTGGACAACGCTCTGATTTTATTGCTTTTGGCTTCCAAACATGGAAAGACAAGAGAAAAGGACAAAAAGGAAGGAAGAGGACTTTTTTTTTTTTTTTTTTTTTTTTTTTTAAAATTATTATAGAAAAATGGATCTCGCTTGCCTTAATGAAAATGATGAAATTATTCTAATTTAAATTCAAACATAAATCATATTACATTATCTGACTTTTACACCAACTTAAGTTTGCAAAAGTCAAATAAAATATAAGCCAATTCTTTTCACTGTGAATTCAAACACTCTTGACTGCAGATAAACAGCCGTTATGCAGTCAATTTGAAAAGATTTCCCATGTCCGTCTTTTTGCATTCCTTTAATAGGGAATTTCATAACAAGTTCTCTATTTTCGATGACAACTCATAAGTTATTCTCTTCATTTGACACAACAAAAGGATGGTAATTCTAGATGATACAAAAATATCCTCATCACATAAATTGCCGTATGCAGAGAGTTACAACATCCAAAATCTCAGTGCTGCTCAAACCACATTCATGACTTCTTAAAGATACTTTTCTTTCCTCAACTCTGTTGGCCTGAACCTCATATCAGCTCACCTACCAGTAGAAAGCTTTGAAGACTATATTTCCTCCTCAAGGCAGAAATTTACAAAATTTTTACCGTCCAACCATCTGCAACGCCAACATTAGGCCTCCGGATGGTCATGGCAAGTGGCCCTTGCGACCTTTGAATCCAAAGAGGGGCATTCTCAATTTCAACCTTTTCATTGGATGGTTCAATCAGTGCATTCTTGGCGCGTGAAGAGTATCCTAAGAGGATAATCCTCTCAATGACAGCATCTGAATGATATCGAGCGCTACCCCGGGAAGCAGGTACAAGATTCACAGATGTAAGCTTTCTGTCAGCGAAAACAAAACGGCGATGGATATAGGCCCCTTCCAGGAAATCAAAGCTGCTGCCGTCATCAATATAGAGTTCACCTTCAGCTGCTTGGGAACTGTTCAGAGCTATGACCTGTCAAAGTGAAATGACAATAATAATGTCACCAACTATCATGATGCATATAAATAGTCTGCTTTCCATTACTGCCAGCAGTCTCCTTAAGGTACTGTGGCAAAGATCTATAAATAAGACAAGAAGCCAAGGCACTCAAGTTCGAATGGTTTAACAAACAAACTACTCAGGTTTGGCTGACAACATCAAATGAGTTGGGAAAAAAAAGGATCAAAATCAACTTAAGTTGTTGAATACTTGAATGACAAAATTATATGAATCAGCATGCAGCACATTTAAGTTACACAAATTATTTATACTCCTTGTTAGGAAATAATGTAAATATCCCACATAATCAGGGATAGTTAGTATCCCACTAAATTAGGGATTATGATTAGTATCAATCACCATAATGAGCCATTAATCCTGAGGCTCCTACTTTGTATATAAATAGCCTAGTGTATACATGAATAATACAACTTTCAGTGATATTTCAACAAAAACATGTACAATACAATTGCACACACCCCTATTCATCAGCTTAATTCTGCTGTGGGCAGGTGGCAAAAGAAATATTACAGCAACAAACATTTTTGGAAAACATCCCTGAGTGTTCAAAGTGGCAGGGAATGAACAAGACCAAACTCCAAGGTAACATATATATGACTGCAGATAGTTTAAATAAAAAGCCAAAAGCTCAAGACCTCCTATATATTGAAACAAACAGAAAAAGGTAGGACGAAAGAATTTTAGAGAGAAAGTAGGACATGCAACTCCCACCCATGCATGCATATTCAGAAGGCTTACAGCAAATCAAGAACACATACCAGAGTGTAAGGATCATTTATCATCTGCGTGGAACTTCTTCGGAATCGGTCTTTCCTCGGTACAATGGTTCCAGCCCTCTGGAAAGCAGGGATACTCTCCTCAGTAGCCTTCAACTTGTGGGTCAATCCCCCCTTGTACACAGTTCCAGTTCTTAGATCATACCACGGTTGCTTTCCAGGTAGATAAACTGATACATGTTTAGCTCGCTGGAAGGAAGAAAGAATCATAAAACTTAATTTAAGAGTTGCCAACAAGAATAATTGAAATGAGAAGGATAGGCTAACAAAATGCTGAAAAGAAATTAAAGTACTCGGTAAATGACTAGAGCACCTCAGTATAAATTCCTTGCACTAAAAGGCTGTTTCCAACCATGAAAGCTTCATCATTGCTAAAAGTAGCCTCATCAGATGGGAATTCCATCCACAATGGTCTTAGGACAGGAGTACCAGTCAAGTTAGCCTCTCTGAATAAAGTGTAGAAATATGGGAGCAATGCATAACGAACATGTATTGAGTCCTTTATAATTTCTGTATTCTGTTCTCTGCAATAACACAGGGACCATTAGTTAACCGTCTTCACAAAGAGACTAGTGTACCTCAGGCTAAATTTTAAAATCAAGAGGTGGAAAGACAATCAATTCAACTTCTGTCAATTATTAATGTGGCAGGGCCACAGGGGTGGCAAATAATGGATTTCAGCCATCTAGCACCTATGTTTTAGATAGAAAATAGCTCCAAGAGTGGAGACCAAACAATAAATTTACACCAGAAATTGGTATAGTACATCAGGGGACAGGTTTACCAATTTCAGAATGTCGCTGACTTACAATATCTTTTTCCCCACATGTAATCTTAATTATTTAAATAAAATCTTCACTATATTTTGGGAAGGGGAAGAAGATCATGACACCAATTGCCTAACAAGTAACTTAAAAGATAGGGCAGTCAGGTCTTGACAAGGTAAAAGAAAAGGTACCAAATGTTTGTAACTTTGATGAACGGATAAGAAAATAAAAGAGTATAATAAAAAGCCAGAATGGAATTTTGGTTTGGTACAAAGGAAGGAATCTTTTTTCTTTTTTTTGGGTGACGCAAAGGAAGAAATCTTAAAGTAATGCAAATCCTACCCAAACAGCCATGGTTCCCGTCTTTTAGTGTCATGATGGGCATGGGCCCTGAAGAAAGGATAGAAAGCTCCTACTTGATACCAGCGAACCAATAACTCAGTTTCAGGATTCCCAAAAAAGCCCCCAACATCAGCACCTGAAAGACGTAAATGAGATAAAAGCATGTAGTAAAAGTAAAAATTGAAAATAATAATAAAAAAGAATGCCAGCAACTGTGCAGAACACATTGACCATAAATTCCAACCTGAGAATGGCAGTCCAGTAAGTCCAATGGTTAGTATCATTGGAACAGAAACTCGAAGGTGATCCCAATCAGCTGAGTTATCCCCAGTCCAGACTGCTCCATGCCTTTGAGTTCCAGCAAAGAATGCCCTTGACAAAACAAACGGCCTGTCTTTCCCCTCACCACGTTTCACTAGCCCGTCAGCTGTTGCCATGTGGAAGTAGTAACCGTAGACATTATGCAGTTCGCGATGTTCCACACCTCCATAGTGTAAACAATCTCTGGGCATTGTCACCTGTATATAAGTCAAGAAACAAGCCCTATATTCAGTCTTCTTATCTAGAGGTGGCCATAACACTTAAGTGTCATGGTAGGAAAGTAGATAAACCCTAAATCCTTGTGTGTATTACAAATAAACCAAAAGGTTTGCTATCTGCTTCTAGATTCTCATATAAACTTAAAGCAGGAATTCAGTAGAAGCAAGAATATATGTGCCAATAATTCAAGGCTCAGAAGTGTATACATCATCCAAGAAATGAGACAGAACAGACGTCAAAATAAGAACTTACAGAATTACATAGAGAAACTATCCAACTGTTAATGTTTGAGATTAGAAATTTAAGAACAGCATGAAGCTTACAGTTATACTAGCGCAGTATATCATATTTCCTAGTTGACGAACAAGAATAAACCAGAATTGGGATCACTAGAAATTGCAGTATTATCGACAGGGAAAAAAAGGAATACAGTAGTATGCTGGGATTCATCAGATCTGCAGGATCGGTGAAAATTTTTGTCATAAGAGATACTAATCTTCATCACATGTTAAGACATAGGATTTTTCATTCCAGCACAACCCTTCAATGACTAAATCCCAACCCAAAACTCATGAACGTGACGAGATTTTATTTATAATTGTTATTTGCATGGATATTATATCTTACATACCTCTGCTTCATGTTTTTAGTGTATTAAATGCAAAAAAAGAAAAAAGAAAAAAGAAAAAAGAAAAAGAAAAAAGGAATGTCTCTATGGTAATTAAGAATGAAGCAATTAACAACGCATTTATCTTGAAAAACATTGCACAAGCAGCTTATATGCATATATTGTAATAAGAAGCATGAAATGACGAAACCGTAAAAAAGGTATCTTTGAAGTCATTTACATACCTCTGGACCATTGAAGACCGAGGGTTCGTTCATGTCATTCCATATATAAAGTGAAGGAGTTGAGCCAACATAATTTTGCAAAGAGAACTTATCAGCCCACCATGACCGTATTTCTGGATTTAATGTGTCAGGGTATGATGATGAACCGGGCCAGCACCAGCCATCGTAGTCATTGCCTTTCGCATCCTTTACATAATACCCTTTTTCCGTGGCCTCATTGTGCAAATGAAATGACTCATCTCGCTTAATATGAGGATCCACAATGGTAACCATGTGCCTACCTTTTGCAGCCAACTTTCTCTGCATCTCTTCAGGATGTGGGAAAAGAACACTATCCCAGGTAAAATACCTCTTCCCATCCGTGTGCTCTATGTCAAGCCACAAAACATCATAAGGAATGTCATGCTCATCAAAAGTTGAATCAACATTCTCAACATCCTCTTCATCCCGATAATTCCACCGGCATTGATGATATGCTGTTGAGAATAACTGTGGCATTGCCGGAGCACCGGTTACGGTTATATACTGTCGCATCACATCCTTGGGCTCAGGACCAATAAAGAAGAATGCATCCACGATACCAGCTTCACTCATCCAAAAGGTATCAATCCTGCTTTGGGACAAAGGAAGCGAAATCCCGGACTCTGCATCCCACCCAGTTCCAAGAACATCAATCTGCATTTCAGCTGCATTCAACCAAAAGAACCCCGATGTTCTCCCAGACTTCCCATGTGAAATCATATAAGGTATTGATCCATAAAGTCCAAATGGCGAATCATGAAGAAACTCAAAAACATCCAAATTAAACAATCGATAGGGTTCTGAATGCTCGACATTAGGACCTTTTGTGGGCTTTAAAGCCAAGCTGGTAGCATGCTCGGGAATTCCATACACAAAATCAGCCCCATAAAAGGAGACATCAAAACTAATCGATTGAGGGCCATACGGCCTAGTATCAGTATGCGATCGGAATCTCTCTTCCCAATCATCCTCTTCCTTTTTCTCTCTCAGCTGCTCAAAATCAAATAATCCATGAGAATTCAAGGAAACTATTCGATTACCAGCTCCATCACGCACGTAAACCTCAAATGGATCGTGACGAAGCACCGCTTCATGACCGTCCGATAAATACACAATAGAAGAAGGACTAGAATCTCCGCCGATTGTCTCTGTTGAAAGCCTCTGGAGCCAAAGCTTCTTACGCGAAAATTCAGACAAAATCACATCGGGAACCTCGAAGCGCTTCTTGGGTGTCCCCATAGATTGATCTTCGTCAACCTTGAGCCGCATTATCCCATCTTGGTACACAGATAGAGTGAGAATCAAGGGCTTGATTTCACTTTGACCTTCAACAACTTCTGGGTTTTTGGAAATAAGATTAGCAAGGAGATCGCCATCGGAAATGGAAACGTCGCGGGCGACAAGAGAGCAGGAACCCGGCTTGCGGGCTCGAGCTCGCTTGCAAAATGGGGTCTCGTTACAGTTTCTAAACTCATCCTTTTTCCATGAGAAGACGGAGCTCAGATGCAAACCGAGGATGAGGAGAAGGAGAAGATGGAGATTGAGGTTTCTCATAGGGGTGCTAGTCAGCCGAAGAACATAGCAATCAATTGAAGACCAAGAAAGTAGGAAATAAACTCAATGTGGTAATGTGCCGGTAGTGAACTGTGAAGGCGAAGCGGAGCTCAACGATCTTGGAACTTTTTTATTTTGTTTTTGTACAAAGGCTATTAATCCAGGTTCCTTAAGAATTTTGGGCTTTTTATTTGGGCTGAATGAATAGTCCATTGCCTATGAACCCAAAAAAGAGAGTGGGGAGAGTGAGAGAGCATCTACCTGTCAAATTTATGTAGATAATTTCAGGTTGAAAAAAATTTATGGCGACAATTTCACAATAAGTTATTATTATTATTATTTTTTTGGTTGGCCACCCAGTTCACTGGAGCTTTGCCTCGACTACATCCGGATCCGACCCGCGTCGCTCACCTGGCTATGATGGGAGAGTTTCCCAATGGAAATTTTCTACATACACAATGCTCGAACCAGAGACCTTGCTTAAGCGGAACCAAGTCGCTTACCACTTGAACAAACTCCTATTGATATTTTCACAATAAGTTATTGTCCAACAAACTAAGCAAAGATGGTGCATTGTTCTAGATGGAATTGGGAACTAACTTTTTTTTTTTTTGCATGTGCACTTGATATCCTGGGCTTGCATCTTTTAACTCAAGGACTCCACAAAGTCCAGATCAATCCAGATCAAACTGAGTGGAGCCCTTTCAGGTGACAAGTTCTACCACCGAGCATTTAACATTACTATATTCCCATGTTTAATCTCAAGACTTCTGGTTAAAATGGAACAACTACATTACCGGTTGATCTCAGTGTAGGAGATGTGAATGTTTGTGATGACCAAATTATCAAAACATTCACTGAAATTTTACTTATAAATCTGGGAGCAATGACCCGAAATTGATTTGCGTGGAGGCAATTGTATTTTCCAGTATAACAATCAATTTACATATATTGTTTTTAATCCTTAAAGATCCCTCGTCTTAATTATAGCTTTCATGTTAACCTTAAGCCCATAATAAGAAATAATGAATGCCTCACTCACTCGCAACTGTCAACCAAAACGTAACTGCATTTTATTTCGAGCAGACCCGCATGAATCAAATGACAGTAAGAGCAGGTAGACTTGAATAACTTTAAATACAAATATCCTAATTATTCTGAATTGCATGAGCATATGATTGTTTGAATAAACAATTAACGTAGAAAATTAAATCAGATGACGTCCTCCGCTACAAACAAAATTTATCATATACAAAAAAGAGAGGCCATTCAGTCCCCAGGAATTTTTCTGTCAGACGAGGGTGAGGCTTCTCAGAGGAGAGATACTTTACAAGCATCGCCAAAAGCCTGCCTGACTATCTTTTTCCTATCAGCGAATCAAGAAATGCAGCTTCTTCCTCCTGTTAGTATGGCAACACCAAACAGATAAATTAATTGGTCAAACTCAAAGTTTGCCAAAGAAAATGCTGGTATGGAAGAATATATCACATACCACCAAGGCATTGAACTCTGTTTCTTCATCTATGGCGCTAATGATGGCTGGGTCGTCAAGCAGTTCCTGTTCTCAGATATTTATGTTAGCAACTTCGAACACTTATGAAAAACATAACTTACATCTCCCGTGCTTGGCACTCACATTGACACTAAACCCTTGTGATGCTAGGAATGAAAATAATAAACTTCACATTATGACTCCACATGTAAGATTATTCAAGCAAAACAGTGTGGCAGAGGATGAGAATGAACATGATATTATTAGAATTAAAACCGCAGAAAAAAATTAAAGACAAGATCTTAAAACAATCCCTTAACGTCCCATTCTTTTGTTTTGGTTCCCCAAGTCACTTTAGACTTCAGCCTAATCTCTATCAGGCCGGGAACATTAAAGTTAAACCCCTCCCAACAAATATGTTTCCCAAGATTCAAACCTATATTCTCCTCCTTATGGGGTAAAACTGCTTACCATTTCAACTAACAACTTGTTAGTCGATCACGTGGTATTCTAACTTATGAGAACTTATAGCATTTAGAACATAAAATTGAATATGAGAAATACGACAATGAACAAGTTCCATAGTTCAATGAATATATCCACTTACATCATCAGCAATTTGCAACATCCCATTTTTGTCCTGTAAAAAGAAGAATATTTCCTGCCAATCAGATTACCTCTGGTAATCAAAAGACATTTAGCAGCATATTGACAATAGTTCTAGGGAAACACTCTCCAGTCAACTACAAAATTTCTTTTATAAAGAGAATAACTGTCACAAATAAGATTGAATGCTCCTGCTTTTGAAACAGTGGTCAAAAGTACAGAAACTCACCTTCACAGCAACAAAAAGAAGTGGATCAGATGGTGTATAAATCATGTAGTGCGCACCATCCTGCAACCACAGGACTACAAGTCAATAAGTGAAAAAAACTGATAACTTATTGCTTAGCTTTAATAAGCACTAAATCAGGCCAAAGGTTGTTTCAGCAAATCATTAATAAGTAGATGACCAAAAGCCCATTAAATGAATCTTATTGATAACAACAGCGTGATTCTTATCGATAAAAAAAATGCATAAATCATAGGTGATCAAGCAAATACACTAAACAAACCATGACAAGAGGCTAGTTGATTGAAAACTAAGAGAAGCCTTTGTATGGGTGACAACAAGCAGTAGCATATTAAATGTGCATAAATTACTATATCTGTATGTTCATCTCATAAGTTTGATTCTATCCATTCTTCTGGCTTCTAGAGGTGTTACTGTTAGTAATGCCCTTTTAGAAAAACAAAATACATAATGATTTTAGAAGGAGCTCTATAGAAGAAGAAGAAGAAGAAGAAGTTATCCTGTATGACAATAATAAGTTAAACATATTCAGATGCACCTTTGCGTCCTTGCTAATAAGCAAAAATGAAAAAGAAAATATAATCAAGCATAAAGAAAACATATTTGCATGATTTAAGGGGGTCCAGTCAAGTTACCATGTTGAACCAAGTAATTTCGACACCTTCAGTTGGTATGCCATCCACTTCTTTACCATCATCTGCAAAATAAACACCCAGCATTAATTCTTAGCCAAATGTCAAAATTAGTTCTGCAACAGATTGCCCATTTAGCAGCAACTGACTAATCAAATTGAGTTGATCACCATCCTCAATGCCTCAAGGAGAGACAACAATAGGCAGTAACTTGATAATAGCTAACAACAGATTAATTTAGTCTGTTAAATAGACACACATGGTGATGGGATAAATGAAAAGTGTGAGGCAATAATTAGCACCCCCTCTAGTTCTAAATATAAAACAGAGTTGACTTTTTTTAGAGAGATTAAGGAAGCTGAATAAGTCATTTAATCATATTATATGCTGTATATCATTAGATTATATATCAGTTTATAAGTTAGGCAAAAATAGTTTAGAGAAAAAACCATAAATATAAATATTTTAAAGTAATTTAATTAGCTTTCTTAATATCTTCAAAAAAGTCAACTCTGTCTTATATTTAGGACTGAAAGGAGTAATTACAGAGTTTATGGTCTTCACATCAAAATCACAAACACGGAATACAACTTTTGTTTCTCGGTAATAAACTGAATATAACTTCATTCTCCGATTCTTAAGATTATACAGATTAGACAAATATTAGGTGCCACTGCATAGGTATTTTAGTGAAAAGGGCATTGCCTGTGTGAAAGTCAAACATGTCCTCTTCGGAGTAGCAAAAACCACCACGTGCTGTATAACAAAATCTGATGAAGACACAACAGAAATATTTACCAATCAGACACACTAATTAATTTCATGGCCTTCTAGATGATGGTAATATACAAACGTACCCACTATCAATTAGATACAAGTTTATCTTAGCTAGTGCATAAGTAGCAGCAGGAAGAATAGATTCAACTTCGTCATCACTGACCTAAAAACACAGAAGCACAATATGAATTGTTGTAAAATGGTTCACCAAGAAAAACGAGAAAAGGAATTATCTTTTCTCTTCATAAGAAGCCATGAAATATTTTATGGGAGACTTTGAGATCAGTTAGGCCTTGTAATATAAAGAATGATGGCACATGATAATTTCAGTGTCAGAAGAAAGAAGTATTATATAAAAACATATTATTGAGTTAACAGTACTGAATAATACGAACATCAGAGAAGTCATACCGCAGATTACAAACTTACCGCTGACATTCCCTCACCATTTGTGCTTTTTAATATTAGAACAGGCCTGCGGTAAATTTCCATAGCCCATAATCAAGAAATTATTAGAATGAAATGTTAGATGAGTCATACAAGTCCATTGCTTGGAAATTTACAAGTCCAGGAATATCAGCTTGGAAATTTTTACTTACGTATCAACAGGACAGAGCAACATACATTCGTCACCTTGAGAGCTTCTGAACACTCTTCTTATGACGCACTCTAAGGGACAGTTTGCAGGATCAACCTGTTAATCATTTATTCAAAGTTTTATATGTAATGTCAGGAGTGCAGTGAAACCCCAGCCCAAAAAATTAAAGGCACAACTTACAACCGTTAGCAAAGTGCTCACTATATCGACGAGTAATATATACTAAGGGCACTAATGGTATGACACAAACTTGATGCTAAGGTTCTTTCAGGTCTCGATTCTGAAATCTAATGCTTTCGCCAAACTAGCTTTTTTTTTTTTTTCGTTTTTTTTGGGGGGGGGGGGGGGGGGGGATGACAAGGTCATTAGCTATCAATTTACTGAGATGAGAATTCTGCGCCACGATACGGCTGCATATATTTTATTTGCTCCAGCTTACTTCCTCTCGGACTATTTAGCTAAAGGCAAACTGCTTTCTACTCGTACATAGAAAATGGTAAGCTAGATTCTTAAAAGAAAACTATAATTCAACGCATAATCAAGTAAATTATATGAAAAATAAAAAACACACCAGAGTCGCAAGTCGCTTATTGGAAGCCATGAGAACCTTGCCTTGATCGTCTAAAACAAAGCCAGCTGGTGGTTTCGGCAGTGGAGTAGGATGGTAAGTCAAAGAAGCATTGGAATTGGAACTGGAACTAAAACTTGAAGTGGAAGTGGAACTAGAAGGCCCATGTTCAACGATGCTAAAATCATCCACAATTTCAAAATCACTCGAATTCGAAGCCCGAGAATCATCAGCCCCATCCTTTCCCTTCTTCTTCTTCTTCTTCCTGCTGCTCGCCGAAGAGGAACGCTTCTTCACTGGTTCGGTTTGCGACTTGGCGGCACAGCATATAACAACCCGAACTCTACTCGAAATGAAATTGGGGGTCGGAAATGAGATTGAAGCTGGAGAGAAAAGTAATGGCTGATTGAAGTGAGGGCATATTTGGGAAAAGCATTGGGATTTCATCGATGAAATTGGTAGTGCCATTATGGTTCACCCAATTTTCTCTGGAACTCCTGCTTCTTCTTAGTTGCTCGCTTGTGGACTATGGTCGTGTCGTTGGCGGCAGAAAGATCGGAACGATGCTGTATTCTCATCATTTCTTTTTTTTATTATCTATAGTTATTTGATCAACGGCCCATTTTCTTTGTATCTCAGATCCTACGCCAACCATGATATCTGTTTCTCTGCATGCATGTTCATTTAAATTTTTTTTTTTAATTTTCATTTATTTGATTTATTACATGTTTCTGGTTTTTAATTTTTTTATTGCATTTATCCGTTTTTAAAATAATTGAAAAATTGAAAGAATAAAGATCAAAATTAAAATAAGTGAAGAAACATTAATTATAGGGCGTAATTATCAGAAATTGTTCTTGTACAAGGCCCCAAGAACTACTTTGTTGTTGTTCTTGTTTAAAGAGACACACACATATGTATAAACACACAACATTTTTTTTTATGCCCAGGATATAAACACATAATATAACTAAGCCTTTTTTAAATATATATAAGGTTGGGCCCTGAATATTATTTTCTCTTAATGACTTCTAAAGATCACTGGGATTTAAGCCCAAATGCATTTGATAGGCTTGTATTTCCGCATTTCAAAACATTTTAGTTCAATATATTGGCATATTGCAAACGAGGTTTGACACAATTGGTTAAGGTCTTGCCGCCCTGATCACAAGGGAGTGTGTTCGAACTCTCTGATTGATGGGGAGACTTCGTTGGTAGGCGATCTCGTAAGTCCTTTATAAGTGTTCAAAGAGCCTTGGGGCCGTACCCTGACCTTGGTAGGGGACTAGTGCCGAACCTACCTAAACTATCAAAAAAAAAAAAAAATATTGGCATACTAAAACAATCAAACTTAATGAGAGGGCTAGTGGGCTTGTGATAGACTTTTGAATTGGGCCACCCAGCCCAACTGCTGTCTATCCAGTCAGTTTGCCATGCCATGCGTCCCTTCAATTTTTTGTATTTTTTTTTATGTGGAATAAATCAGTGACTGCTAGCTGGGATTCCAGATAATATTATAAACAAACAAACAAACAAAAACATTATGGGGGTGGGTGGCTAAAGTGTGTGGAGCTTACATGTAATAAAATTTTAGGACAAATTGCACTGAGGTCTCAAGAAAAATATTATTAATTTTTTTTTTTTAAATCTCCAATTTATAGTTTAATCACATGAAACTTTTGGGTAATATAATCGAAATGTCAAAAGATTAAAATATCCTTAGTATCAGCTACCTCACCTGTCAATGCTACCTATAAACTTGTCAATGGACGCTTATACCTATAAACTTGTCAAATCCATAGGCGGCCACTAACAAGTTCATATGCCTGCGATGATAGGTGAGGCAGCCGACACTAAAGGTACTTAAGTTTTTTGACATTTTAATTATGTTATACAAAAGTTCCACGAAACTTGCTTGCAAATTAGAGGTTTCAAGAGATCTTTATTTTTCCTAGCTTGGGACCGCACTACAATTTTCCCAATTTTTTTCGTGATGTTTATTTGCTATTAATACACTCCCTCCTCACAAGCAGCTTTGTGTAAGGTATATTTTATATACAGATCTATTGTGAGTGATTGAGTGGGAATACACACACGAATAGAAATGGGGTTGAGTGGCAAGAAACTGTTTTAATTTGTTTTGAATAGAGTTTCGAGTTTGAGATTTATAAATAGAAAATATCATTTTAGACAAGGTTGTTCCTAATAAGGACCCATCTAGGCTAGAATTTTAACTTTGAAGTGGTGAATAGAATTAAAAACTGAATATTTAAAAAATAGAAAAATCCTAATGCGTGCATAGAAGAATTGTCATGTGCTAAAGTACTGATTCCCACCTCATCTGAATTTTGTCAAGTAAAAACATAACAACTTATCATTTTATTCTTAGTTGACTAATAACTCTTATCAAACTATTCACATTTTATTTTGTTTTTAAGATAAACCTTTTAATCCTAGTTAGTTGAGTTTTTTTTTTTGTTTTTTCTAAATTAAAAGGTTTATTTTAAAAAACAAAATAAAATTTGAATTGTTTCAGATGAGTCATTAGCCAACTAAAATTAAAATGACATTATCAGTTGTTATGTTTTTATTGAACAAAGTTCAGATTAAGTATTTCTCCAGAAAATAGTGTGTGTTTGAATTAGTTTATTTTTAGTAATTTTGAGCTATACAAAATATGTTATGTAAAGTGAGTTTTATCTAATATAAAGTGCAAAAATGCATTTATAAGCTATTTCAAACAACTTATTAGTATTTTATACACACACAAGATACAGACTTGGTACATTTTGCATAAAATTTAAAATAAATTATATTATTCATGATTTTATAATCCAAGGTCCGTGCCGTGTATAATCCAAAAGGTTCATTATTTTTGCTAAAGTATATTTTTAATCCTTTAAGTTTAGACAAGGTTCTATTTTAGTTCTTTCACTTTACAAAGTGTGTTTTTAATACTTTTAATTTAATACCGTTAGCTTCACTAATGAAAAATGTTGAGTCAATAATTTAAAAATGCCAACTCAGCAAATTTAAAATACGGGTGTGTGTTTCTAGAAGATTGATTCTAAAATTAAAATATAAAAGTAATTGTATTAAATAATTAAAATTTGGACATGTTAGTATTTTAAAACATTGTTAACTAACTAATTCACAGAATCACAGGATCCAGTGAATGTTAGCTAAATTAATTGATATGTTGTAAATTAATAAAATTGACATATTTTACCCTTATTAAAGAATGTGATTTTTAAATATATATTTTTTATTTGTCACCTTTATGTAAGAAGCAAAAGTGGAAAACAATCATTAATTACCTTGTCAACTTCTTCCTCTTATATTTTAGATTAAAATTTTCTCTTAAAAGACTTCTTATATTTTGGATCGGAGAAAGTACTTAAAGTAATTTTACGTTGTGCAATGTAAGTATTTAAAAGAAGTTATCTCTCTATAGTATAAAGGAGCTTTTTTTCCCCAAGTGATTATGGGGTTACTATTCCTATTTCCTAACATATGATTGCATATCTCTCTCTCTCTCAAATATGATTTGGAGGTTTCAAAGAAGGGGAATATTCGCACCTAATGTATTGATAATATTCTTTCTTTGCTTTATGATCTGTGCAATGAATTCAACTTATTTAGTGCCATGTATGATGTGTTATTGTAAAAGCCCAAACACTTACCCTTCAACACTCCCAACTTACTGTAACGTCTCAAATTTTGATTAAGGGCTAATGATGATTATTGAGAATATTTTATGAATTAAAGTTTGAATTATTATGGGTTATGTGGCAATTTAAGTTAATATGCTATAATCAATGGAAAAATGGAAAGAATGAAAATTATTGGTTGATTAGTTAGTGATTAATGGAGAGATTAATTACTAATTCAGGAGAAATGAGAAGTGTAACTAAATGACTAATGGACTAGTTAGTGTAACTATATGATTGCTTATTTGGTGGGAAATGAGGAAAGTTGGTCATGTGATAAGATAATATGATGATACTTGTTGAAGAAAAGTCAAATACACATTATCTATCATTTTTCCCCCTCTCTCTTCCCCTTCACTTTCGTTGAAATGGTATGGCCTAAGGAAGAGCTATCATTTCTCCTTCTTCTTCACTCTTCATCCCTCTCATTTCTCTCTCTCATTTAGCTGCCATTTGAGACCAAGAAGGAGGAAGTGTTCTTGCAAAAGGTAAGCCATTTGACCTTTGTAATGACCTCTAATGCAAAAACTCCCTTCTTCAATCTTGTTCCTTGTGTTGAGAGCTTTAATTATATGGTTTTAGATTTGCCATTGATGGTAATTTGAGCTCTCAAGGAAATATAGAGTTTGGTAAATCAATGAACTCCTTTGGGAAAGTTAAAGAGGTGAGTAAGTTGAGCATTTTGATATAAGTTTTGTGGTCATTTGGTTAAGTCAGAATTTTTGGGAATTTAACCCTATTTTCGAAAATTAGGGTCTTATGGTGTTTTGAGATGTATTTTGGATAGATAGAAGTTGATTGGAAACTTGGATTGAAAAGTTGCAAATTTGGTCAATGAAAAACTCTGTGCTGGTAGTGGTCTTGCATGGACATTTTAAAATAGCAAATGGTGTTGGAAAATTATGAAACTTTTCAATCTTAAATTTCACATACCAAGCTTCAAAATGGACAAATAATTTATATAATTTCGACTTTTGAGCTAAGAGTTATGACTGTCCAAAGTTTGATGTTAAATCTGGGAACAATTCTGGAGCAGTGTGAACATTTCTTAAATTCTGTATTTTTGGGGTAATTTCTGGTAATGGTCCATATTTTTCTAGTAAGTGGGACTTAAATAGATTTCAATGGGCTTTGATATCACCTCATTTTGTTTTTTTTCTAGAATTAGTTATAATTTTTGGAAGTTAAGACACAAAAGTCTAATTTTTCCAATTTTTTTGCCTAAACTTTCGGCCATCACTGTTCTGAAGGGTAGGATCTGGTTTTACATGAAATATATGGTTCCATTGGATTCAGTGGGCAAAAATATGTGGGGTTACAGTTGGGCACTTTTTTAGTAGAGGCCAAAAAAACATAATTATGAAAACGCCACTTAAATCCCTAAATAAGGGTTGTCAATGGTATTTTCGTAATTTGACAATGATTTTGGTGATTTCAAGCCTGGAAATGGATTCCTTGGGCAAAAATATGTCAGAATAGCCTTGGTCAAATTTTTGAAAAAACGTGTCATCGGGCCGGGTACGGCTGGGCCAGGCCGAGGTCTCGGGGGCATTTTGGTAAATTTTTACCATAGGCTAATATAACCACAAGAAACACTATGGAAGAGTCTAAAATGATACTTGGATAGGTTATGACTTATTTCTTGTACATTTAATACTTTAGAACCGAGTCGGAAGCCGGAAGCGGCACGTTTTACGAGGCACACTAAAAAGGGTGGTCTTTGAGATAGTACTTCCCAATCCTTTTAGGCGATTGTTAGAGACTTTCATAGCTACTTAAGGGACTTTAATGATAACCAAAACTAAGTGTTTTGAAGTCATTTGAGTATTGGAATAAGTGATAACGCGTCGTCCTTAATTATGACTATAGGATTCGATATTTGCCCAGATCGTAGAAGGCCTATGCCTGATCAAGGACGGAAAGAACAAGGTAGTGACACTTTATCCTATATCATGTATAATGCATTGCTTGTTTGTATTAATCATTGAATGAACGAGGGGACGTGGCGGAAGCCTGGCCTTGAATAGGGGACGTGGCATGAGCCCGGCCTTGAATATTGTTGAGGGGACGTAGTGTGAGCCCGGCCTTTAATATTGTTTAGGGGACGTGGCGGTTAACCCGTCCTTGAATATTGTTATGCTGCATTGTGATATATGTTTACTTGCTTTGTTTAATTATACATCATATTCATAAACTGTTGCTACTGGGATTCTTTTGAATCTCACTCTTTCCAAATAACATTTTTAGCCAGGGCAAGTGGATCTCGAGGCAAGCAAGTGAACAAGGATGGCTAGGATTGCCAGTGGTAGTCTTAGTTTCTTTTTGGTTTTTTGTTATCATTTGGACAACTATATGTATATATTGGATTGACCATATGGTTATAGTTATTATGTAATTCCCGGTATGGGAAATTGAGATGGGCGATGATGCCCTATAAAACTCTTAGATTAATGATATTATCCCAGATGAATGTCGGAAATTTTATTAATACTCTGATATTGTATATGTGACAAACCAAACAGGCCAATTGTTTTTATTTAAAAATGAATGGATATAATGTTGTACAAGTGTTGCAAATTTTTTTTAATTATCTTAGATCTCTTATTCAACTATAAAAAGTATTTAAACACTAATCATGACCTTGATGACGGTGGGGGTTACACTTACCATGAAAAGAATTTCATTAATTCAACAACAACCATACAAGAGTTCAAATCCACATATTTATACAAGTTTCAATCCTAACTAACTGGGCCTAATAATAAGTCATAACAATATATAACTAAATATATTGTAGTATCTAATAAGCCCAATACCTACCTATTACACTAATGATACAAGTCACAATTCTAATTACTATTTCTTATACTCCCCTTCAAATTAGGGGTGAAAGATATCAAAAGTCCCTAATTTGAACAACAAATATCTTTGTACATTTCCTCCAACTGGTTTTGTTAGAAGATCCGCTTGTTGGTTCTTCGAGGACACATGCAACAATTCTATTTCTTTTGATTAGCACCGTTCTCTTACGAAGTGACGATCTACTTCAATATGCTTGGTCCGCTCATGATATATCGGATTTGCTGCTATATGAATTGCAGCCTTGTTGTCACAATAAACCTTGACTGGCTTCGTGTAATCGATCCCTAAATCAAGTAATAATCCATGTGCTCATACGATTTTTGAAAACAGCCATACTTAATGCCCTATATTCAGCCTTTGCTGAGGATTTTGACACTGTTGCTTGCTACTTAGTCTTTCACATAACCAATGATCCTCCCAACTTCAAGAGGTACCTTGTAACCAATCTTCTGGTCATCCACAAGCAGCTCAATCAGTGTCACATTAACACTTAAGCTTCGGAGCTCTTTCTGAACTGATCAAGACACGCAAACCGGGGCTCCCCTTCAAGTAGCAAAGCACTTTTCTTGCCGCCGCCATATGGTGTTTTGTAGGCAAATGCATAAATTGACTAAGAGACTGCATCGAAAAATAGATAGTAGGGTGTGTTATAGTTAAATAAATTAATTTACCTACCAACTGACGATATCTCTTTGGATTCTTAAGCAATTCTTCAAGTTTGTTCTTCCCCTCAACATACGGCATCAGTTTCAAATTTTGTGCCATGAGCATGCTTAGTGTCTCATAATCACTCATGCCTGTCTCGGCAAGAAGATTTAAGAGGTATTTCTGTTGAAATAGCACAATCCCTTTTTCAGATTTAGTGACCTCGATCCCAAGAAACTATTTCATTATCCCAAGATCCTTTATTTTGAAATAGTCATGCAAAAGTCTTTTAGCTTCTGCAATTCCACATTTAGAACTTCTTATTATCAATAAATCTTCTACATATACTAGGATCAAACAATTCCATTAGAATAAGTTCTAACAAACAATGAGTAATCATTCTTACTCTACTTAAACTGCCTTCTTTTAAGGAACTTGACAGTTTTCTATTCCACTATCTAGAGGCTTGCTTTAAGCCATAGAGGGACTTATTTAGCTTGCACAATAAGTGCTCCCCCTCACTCTCAAATCCTTGAGGCATCCTCATGTATACATCTTCAAGTAAGTCTTTCTGCAAAAAGGCGTTATGTACATCCATTTGATAAAGATTCCATTTATTAATAGCTACCAATTTAAGTACAACATAGACTGTGAACATTTTAACAACCGGGAAAAATGTTTCATGGTAGTCTACCCCCTCTTTTTGGGTATACCCCTTTGCTACCAACATGGCCTTGAATTTATCTATAGTGTTATCAGACTTATACTTGATCTTATAAACCCATTTATAGGCTATTGTCTTTTTATTTTTAGGAAAGAACATAATATCCTATATCTTGTTAGCCTTAAGTGCCTCAATTTCAGATTTCATAGCCTCCCTCTATTCTTTGTGCTTACTTGCTTCCTCATAAGTAGAAGGCTCTGTAATGGAGTCAATTGCATATAAGAAGCACATATAATCAGTAGATACATTTTCAAATGATATATAATCCTCTATTGGGTATCAGTATCTACTAGAATGAATTACATTAGGGTTCGAGTGCAATGATGTACAAACATAATCCCTTGACCATATAGGAGGTCGTCTATCCCTAATGACTTTAGAAGGAGGCTAAGGTGTATGAGCACCTTGACCTTCATCCTCTGGTGGACCACTATCTCACTTTGTTCCCTGTTATACTCAAAGGAATCAACATATTTATGGCGTACATTATGTGAATCCACATGTATAGGCTCATACCAAAACATTTCCCAAAGATCTTTTTTCAATTCTTTATGACCATTATCTTTCAACGGAAACTTATCTTCTATGAAGCTTACATGCCTACTCATAAAGAAGCTCTTATTCCTCAAGTCAAGAAGCAAAAATCCCTTTTGATTATCATAATAGCCTAGGAAAACACAGGGAATAGATCTAGGCTGAAATTTATCACTTACCTTCAAGTTAATAGCATATGCTAGTGACCCAAATACCTTTAAGTTTTCTAAATTCGGTTCCACACCATATACCTTTTCATAAGGGGTTTTGTAGTCTAACATCTTAGAGGGTATTCGATTTACCAAGTGAATTGCCATCCTCAAACATTCTCTCCAATATGTAATAGGGATTCTGGATTGTAAAATCAAGCTACAAGTACGCTGCATAATTGTTCTATGTTTCTTTTCTACAACTCCATTTTGTTGTGGAGTGTAGGGACATGAAGTTTCATGGATCATCCCCCTTTCTTGAAAGAAGCACCTTAAATCATTATTAGTGAACTCAATTCCATTATCACTCCTCACCTTCTTAACCTTTATGGAAAATTGTGTTAGGATATAGGCAATGAAATTTTTAACATGTTTAGCAGTTTCATCTTTATGTTTCATTAGGAAAATTCACGTGGCCCTTGAATAACCATCCACAATGGTAAGAAAGAAATGGTAACGTTGATGTATAGGTATCTTGTATGGCCCCTACACATCAAGATGTAGCAACGGAAAACAACTATAAGATTTAATAAAGCCATATGTAAATGGGAACTTTGTTTGTTTTGATTGAATGCAAACATCACATTTTTCATTGAGTACAACATCATATCCCACAATAGTCAAATAATTCATTACAAAAATAGGACCATGGCCTAGTCTAGTGTGCCATAAGCATACATCAGTGATTTTGCATCTAGTATTATTACACAAAGAAGATTTCAACAAATTCGATTGTTTTCCCATATCCAGAATGTATAAACTAGCAACTTTCTTACCAATCAACTTCTTCTTATCCTGAAGGTCCTGCATTATACAAAGATCTGGGAAGAATGAAACAACACATTACTGCTCCATAGTTAAATATGGTATTGATATCAAATTAAATTTTAAACCAGGAGCATACAAAAAACCAAATATAGTTATGTCATTTCCTAATGCAACAGTACCTATGTGACTAACAGTGACATAACTCCTTTTTGGGATTTTGATTGATTTTATAGGGCCATTATATTCGTTATAACTGTTAAGAACATTTAAATTTCCAACCATATGAATAGTGGCTCCAGAATCAAGTATCTATTTATTATTATTAGAGAAATCAAAAGAATTAGGGATAGTCAAACTTGTACCAATCAAGGCATGCACTGATGGGTCCGCATCACGTTTTAGAAGTTCCAGGATCTGTTGGTACTGTTCTTGTGTGAAGGAAGGGGCTACATATATGCTAGGATTGCTAGTGTTACCATGTTCCTTGGCTATATAGGCAGTGTCATCTATTGGTTGTCCCAATTCCTTTGATTTCCCTTTGTTTCCATGAGAGTTGGGAGGATACCCTATAATCTCATACCAGTTCTCCCTCAAGTAACCTTTCTTATTGAATAGCTGCATTCTGGAACATTATCACCGTCCCCCACGTCTTCTGCCTCTCCCCCTTACTGCCATTAAATTCCTTCAGGAGAGGGATCACGATGGTCAGAGTTGGTCAAGTAACGTTGAGCCTCATCCTCAGCCACCATACTATATGTATCATTAACACTAAGAAAAGGAATAAGAAGGAGAATATGGTTGCGAACATGGGAATATGACTCATTTAGTCCCATTAAGAATTTTAGTAGTTTCTGTTGGTGTATAACCTCTCCATATACTTGAGAGGTCTCACAAGCACATGAGGGAATCTGAACCAAAGAAGACTATTCTTCCCACAACTCCTTAAGTTTTTAAAAATATGCAGTTACAGACATAGGGCCCTGCCTTAGTGAATTAATCACTCTATGAAGTGTAAAAATATGTGATCTAGTACGTTTATCAAAGTATTGATGCAAGTCAGTCCATACATGATAAGCACTAGGGAAGAAAATTATATAGTTCCTTTAATAGGGAGCCTAGGAGCCATGAAAGAACAATTGCATCACATTTATCCCATTGATCCCGAAGAACCGGTTCTTGCGTCTCCCTCTTGTAGGAACCATTTATGAAGCCTGCCTTATTCTTTCCACGAAGCGCTATCTTTATGGCCATGCTCTAGATTGTATAATTCTCAACTCTAGTCAATATGTGAGAAATCAAAGGATCCCCCTGAGTGTCGGAAGGATAGAGAAATAAGGGGTGATGAAAGGAGAGCAATTCTTCAGCCGATTTCATAGTACTTATTTGGGCATTAGGTTGTTCTTCACTCTGATGGCTGTCATTATACATAAGGTCTCCTCAGATGTTACTTGTGATTCAAAACCACATATTATGGTGATCTATCTTCAGGATCGGTGTGGCTGTAGCTTCAACTTGAACGTTTTTATCCTAAATCGCATTGCAGCTTCGAGTTAGAATTCCGTTGGAGCTGTAACGATTGAAGTTGCTCTTGGGAGGTTCAGAAATCCCAAATCACGAAATTGCTGGCGTGGCCTTTGATCTGTAACTTCGAATTGTGAATTCTTATGGCAAGTTTCTTTTTAATATCGGTGAATTTGAGTCAATTTTGCTCAAGATTCCATGATTTCCTTCCAGTCTTGGCGTGGCCTTTTGTAAAACCCTAAAAACTCATTAATTATTTATTAAGTAATTATTGGCAACATAGATTTTTTTAAGGATAAAACTTACCTCCAGTTGCTTATATCCAGTCCAACCAGTTCCTCAATAAAAAAGTGCCATATGGATTTGTTAAATAAGACTCACTTGACGTCGTTACTCTCCATCTCCGCTCAAGACCCCAACTCCAATCCACAACAAATCTAATGTGATTTTCTTATTCTCAATCGCCCCCTCTAATTTCTTCCAAGTTCATCAGGTCTCTCTTATCCAATTTTGTGGCCCCTTTAGACTTGTACTTCTTTAGAATCTGAATCTAAAACTGTTGTATATGGGCCACTAACCATACAAATGTCATTGAGAGATATTCTAGAGCAGCAATAATACGTGTTATAGCCGTAAGTCATAAATAAAAAAAAACATACATATTTCATTCGATATGCCGCTTATGCAGTAGAGTGCAATATCGGCGGTGATCATCACAGTGAGAACTGAGACTGAGATGCTATATAAGGCCGACACCATCTTCTACAGCTGCTTCGGCCTCTTCAACCTTATCTTCATATTTGAATGAGACTCTCCACCATTATCCCTTCTATACCTGGGATGCACGCCTCCGACGATACCTCCCCCGCCTTCTTCCTTATTGCCAAACACTCACCGGCTCAATCTTTGAAAACATAATGCTCTGAGATTCAGATGAGGTGTTTGGTTGTTGTTGGGAGTATTCAGGGGGTGTTGTTCAGTAGGGTGTGTTAACACTGAAGAGTAAATATGAGTCCAGTCTCCGAAGACATAATTTTCTGTTGGGCTGTTAAGAATATTCAAGACGCCATGGTTCTCTTGTTTCTGGGACTTAACGGGGATGGAAAAATAACAGTGTTAAGTGATGATTTTTTAATGAAACCACGTGGCACTTTTTGATTGGGAAATTGGTCAGACTGGATATAAGCAACTGGAGGTAAGTTTTGTCCTTTTTTAAAATTAAATAATTATTTATTAAGCTAATCTATGACGTGGAAATAAGAGAGAGAAGGGAAAAGTGAAGAAGTTAAATAGAAGTAGAAATTTGATGTAGGGAGCAAGTGAAGACGTCATAGTACAATTAAAAGGCAACAAATGATGTCATAACTTGAAAAACAAATAGGAAGATATTGGTTTCGGATGACTTAGGAAAAAAAGGATAAGAATGGGATAAGAATGTAATAAATGAAAAAGGATAGGGATGCCATGTAATTGTAAGGTCAGCACATGAGTTCTATAAAATGATGCACCTCTCACTATCAACACAGCACAATCCATATGATTTCAGGGAAAATAAAAAAAAACTCACACAAAGGCCTCTCACTCATTACAAGCAAAGTAAGAAACTTCTCTCACAGCGTAATAACACCCTATAGAGTACTACTTTTTGATCCAACTTTATTCTTAGTATTTTCTTTCTAAATTAATAAATCCTGTTTATGTCTCTACCATATATTTAATCTAATATTTATGATTTTTGAGAAAAGTTGTTGATGTGTGAAGACCTTTATGTTCACCCATTAGTACTATGTGATTATTTGTGGATCCACTCTAGGGGACACCCTAACATATCTATGTGATGGAAATTGATGGGTTTTCAAGAAATAAATTTATTTATGCTAGTTTTTCTCACCACATAAACTATGGTGTTTTCTTGTTGTTTCTTTTGTTTCTTGTGCAAACTAGAGACATGGTTAAATATATTTTCTACTTAAGAGTGGCTGGGTATTATTAGTTGAAAATTTTTATTATTATTACTCACCTTTGTTTATATAATGCCCAGATGCCAATTACTGAGATTATAATTAGGATCGAATGGGTCTAAGCTGGGGATCTCCAAGTCATATGTAGCATCAGTGTTCATACCACCAACCCTATCGATCCTTCGCCTTTCAATCCAAGTCCACCACCATCTTTTGAAAATTTCTATGAGCCTAATGATGACGTGGTTTTCATTTCTCCTGAAGAGTTTATGCGTTCTGTGTTTAGAAACTATCCCCAGGATTTTCCAGACCTCCCAACAAACCTTTTTACAACTAAAGATCCGACCAACTAGTAGATTACTAAAAAGCACTCCACAGGAATAATATAGAATAAAGTGCTTTAGTTCTTTTTTGAATTACGTACCATATGATGTATCTAGGAGCGTATGTTCCCCACTTTTTATAAGGGCTCATGAGAAAAATCTAGTATAATATTTAGTTTTATCTTCTTTATGATTTATTTAGTTGTAGGGGTGTTCAAATCTGGGACCGGGATCCCCCACTCCCGGTCCCAGTTTTTTGTTGGAATGCAAATTGTATCCCGGTACCGGTCTCGGTCATCCCCGAACGGGACCGGGAAATCCTTATTTTTTTTAAAGAAAAAATTAAATTTAAAATATAGTATTATATTAGTTAAATTTTCTATAATTTAGTGTTTAAAGTGATTATTTAACACTTAATAAGGCCATAATAATCATACAAATTGATCTAGAATTGAAGAATAACATTTTATTATTATGACCACCTTCATAATTTTCGTTATTATCTTTACACATTATATAGTTAGAATTAGTATCACAATATATATAGTTTAACTCCAACTAAATATGTGATACACATTTTATCAAATGATGATTTAATTTATAGGATAAAAAAATACAAAAATACAAGAATAACTTAGTTTTTAAGGAAAAAAATTTAAAAAAATAAAAAAACTGGGACTGGGACGGGACCAGGATCACAAGATGTGTGCTTGGCTCCGGTCCCGGCCAGGACAGGAAATTCCAGGGATCAAAATGCCTGGGACCGGGCCTGGACAACCGGGACCACGATACTTTAAACACCTCTAGTAGTTGTTTTATTATGAGTTACACTACCATCGAATAAGCAAATAAGAGCATAAAAGGATGAAAGAAAGGAAAACATATATATATATATACATATAGATTAAATAAAGCAAGAGTTGTATTCAAAATGGGCCACGTGAAAACACTCTATGTAAGTAGCTATTATTCCTATGAATATTAAAGGAAAAAAACGTGAGGGGAGAGGGAAGTGTCAAATAGAAGTATAAGTTGTAATATCCCAAAATTTGATTAAGGGATTATTCTCCAAAAGTGAATGTGATTATCATTAAACCGACACTTTTGGAGAATACGATATAAGTTATAATTTTAATGTGTTATGAGTAGTGCCGAAACCCTGCAATTAAGTTCAATTATGGATTAACATCCAAATTGACTTAAAATAAAGAGAGGGCGCATGATTGGTGTGATGGAATGAGAAAAATGTGTTTAGTGGTGATTTAAGAGCAATTACCATAATCAGGGGCAAAATAGGAAAGTTATCGACCAATTGGTTAGTTATCGAAGAGGAAACTTCTTAGTAACTTGAAGATCAATAGTTAGGATTGATTTGTATAAGAGATCAAAGGGTGGAATCGAGTGTGTGTGTGTGTGTGTGTCTATGTGAGCTCATGGAAGATGTTCCAAGATTGTGACAAGTGGCACAATGTGAGCCCTTGATCTTGGGTCAAAGTTTCAACCCATTTCCTCTCTCCTCTCTTCTAAGGTCGGCCAAGGGAGCATTGAAGGGCCAAATATCTGCCTCCTTCATCATCTTCATCTCTCTCTCCATCCTTCATGTTCATCCAAGGCTAGGAGGAAAGAGAAAAGGAATAGGTGAGTTTTGACTTGGTAAATGATCTCTTTAGCTCAAACACTCTTCTATAATGTTGTTCATAGTGATGAGAGCTTCATCTCTATGATTTTAGATTTGTGAATTTTTTTTTTGAGAGCCTGAGGAAACTTGAAGTTGGAGGAATCAAGAATCTAGGTTGAGGAAGAGGAAGAGGTGAGTAAAAGCTTCCTTTTGATATATGATTGTGACTTTTGGTTGAGTTTTGTGAATTATGGAATTTGCCCTGATTTTGGTGTGATTGTGAAATAAATGAATTGGATAGTGTATTATGGTAAAAATGGTGTCATATTGTGCTTTGATTCCATTGGGATTGATTTGGAATATTGGAAGCAAAAGTGTTGGAATTGGATAATATGTGTAATAGGTATGACCAATATGGAAAATGTCATTGTGATGAGATTTTGGGTGTTTTGAGATTTCCAATGGGTTCCTTGTGTAAAATTATATGGAAGTAAATTTGGGTTAGAGTTTGGGACCATTGTGAATATATGTTGGAAGTTAGGAAAAATTATGTCATCTGTTGCATTCTGGCTTTTGATAAGCCTCACTCGAGTGCACAGGGGTGTCACTCGAGTACAGCATTATATTCCCTCTTTTCCCTTCAATTTTTTATTGCACTTCTGTGCCAAAAAGCTAGAGTGCATTTCCTCACCTGCGAGTGAAGTGGGTCCTCACTCTAGTGCGAGGTGTCTCACTCGAGTGCATAGGTATTTTGCACTATGAGGCCACTTCTCGGGTAAGCACTCGCAATACATTTGTCAAGAATGTGTGTTGGCACTCGCAAGTTTTATGTTGTCACTTGAGTGCTCTACGTTGTCACTCGAGTGCACTCTCCATTTCAAGGTTTCTTTTGTTCTCGGGTGATCACTCTCTGTGTTTCACTTTGTGGGACTCGGGTGAGTTTGAGGCTATCACTCGAGTGCAGTCATCACTTTTCATCTCTGTCGTTGCTCTCGGGCAAGCACTCGCTTGAGTGAGCCGTCCTCACTCGAGTGCAAGCCATCTATCACTCGAGTACATCATCCATCACTCGAGTGCATCAGCCTAAAATCAATGTTTTCTCTTCTGAAAGGGTATCTTTGGTCAAGTTTCTCCTAACCCTTTAGGTATGTGTTTAGGCTTCTAGTAACCACCTAAAAGTCATGAATGATAACCAACTTTAAGTGTTATAAAAGTGAGAATTTGGAATAAAGAATGACCCTATGTCCTTGATTTGGTTTATAGGGTTCGATGTTCGCCCTGATCGTGAGTAAGCTGTGCTGGAGCACTCGTGGAGAGAATAAGTGTAGGGAACTTACTTCTCCTGCATGTATTTGATATTTGTGTTGATGTTTTGATGCATGTTATTGCTTTACATGATTATGTGTAATATATATGAATGTTTGAAGCTATATTTCGCTTTATGCTATGGCCATAAGCATGTTGTTTGAAACATTGAGCTTGCAAATATGTCATTGTGTGAGCATGAGTTATGTAATGCAAGCATGTCATGCATTATACATTTATCATACATGCATATTGGTATTGTTTTCCTACTGAAATTTTTTCGAATCCCACCCTCTCCTACCAACAATTTAGACAGGGCAAGAGGCTCATGGGGGGGGGGGACAAGCAACCAATGGAGGTGAAGATTACTTCGAGATATAGATTTGGTAGTTGGTTATCAATTATGGATTGGGATAACTGTATATGTTTTGGAAATATATTTGGTTATCTAGATGTATATTTGTTCGGAGGAGTATTTTTGGATATGTATCTGAGATGGATTTGTGCAATCCCCGTATGGGAACTTATATATGAGTGAATGTGCCTTTGAAACTCATTGGTGAAAGGTATAAACCCGGGGTTGCTGGGAATTATGTTGTGCATTCTGATATTTATATGAATGTGATTTATCTTCATGAGGTAATTGTATTCGAAATATGAATATGAGACCAGGTGGATTAGATTTTGAAAGATATTTGTGAAAATCATATCTTAAGCATGGGGAATTGAAATGAGTTTTGTTTGTTCGACGGTCTATAATTCATTTTAATCACGTATTTCGAATAATAATTATGAAGGAGGTTACTTAAGTGATATATATAGGGGTCTTAAATGAAGTAAAAGGAAACAAAGATGTGGGTTATGATACAAGGGATAAAAGCTAGAACCATTAGATATTAAAGTGACCCTTAGAATTTATCTTCTTCCAAATAAAAGAAATAAATTTTCTTAAAACAATCTATGTTGCCAATAATTACTTAATAAATAATTAATGAGTTTTTGGGTTTTACACCTTTCGTCGGCAACTTCGAATCGCGAATTCTCACAGTGAGTCTAATTTCAATATCGGCATTCTATGAGTCGATTGTGCTCAAGACTCATCCGACTGTGATTCGATATTAGCAATGTGCTTCACGTATTTTCAGATGCGTTTCTTGGTCCAAGTTTGTCGGACTTTGATCCAGTGTCCAATCAGAACTGGTGTTTGACCCAGTTACCTGACCTGCTTCTTGGTTCTCAGATCCGTTTCTTGATCTATGCTAGTCAGACTCTGGCGTTTATCCTGTTTGTGTGGGTTATGTTCTTGGGCCTTCTTTGAAAAACAACCCAAACTTGGTGCTCCGGTACCATGTAAAAGCCCAGAGCCTTACCTATCAACACTCCTGACTTAGCATGAAAAGAATTTTGTTAATTCAAAACAACAACCATACAGGGGTCCATGGCTTAAATACAACCTTTTTTTGCCAATAGATACGGCCATTTATATCTTTATCAAAATTCAAAGATGGCTCTCGTTCTCTTTGAAAAGTCACGATCTTTGGTGCCTCCATCTCAGGAGGAAGATGATCTTTTAGCTTGAAGTTTGAAGAAGATTAAGAATACTGTGCAAGGCAATGAAGACATTTTACATAGTCAGTGGCCAAAGCTGGGAGCAAAACCACCGTTCGGTGTAGGGGGCCCTTCGTTTGCTGAGAAGCTCAAAGGAACAGACAGCAGGAGTGAATAGTCTGATGATGAGGCGGAGGAGGATGAAAATGATATCTCCGATGACGAGATGTCTGATTCTTCTATGAATGGCCCAGAGCAAATGCAGAATGAACCTCTATGTAAAACTATAGAGGAGCCGAATAGAAACTTTCCAATGTTTGAGTTCTCCGATAGGATGAAGAAGAAACTGTATAAGTCATGGAGGAGGGCGGTGATTGTCAAGTTGCTGGACAGAAGCATAGGATATAAAGCTTTGCATTCAAGGCTACAAACATTGTGGGCCAAAAGAGGAGTCATAAACCTAATTAATATTGGTTATGGATATTTTATTGTCAAGCTGTCAAACAAAGATGATTATTCTCGTGCTCTCACAGGAGGTCCTTGGATGATTTTTGATCATTACCTTACTGTGAGACCGTGGGAACCGAATTTCCGACCTGAGAGGGGGAGAATTGATAAGGTGGCAGTGTGGGTTAGAATGCCAAGAGTATCTTTGGAATACTATAATGAGGAAGACTTGAGGATCATAGGTAATCGTATTGGGGAAACCATTAAGGTGGACATGAACACATCCTCTCAGCTAAGGGGTCATTATGCAAGAATCTGTGTGCTTGTTGATCTTACAAAACAGCTTATGTCTGGGTTTAGGCTGGATGGAGAGGAATACTACTTAGAATATGAGGTACTACATATGTTATGCATTGGGTGTGGAGTATATGGACGCAGAATAGAATTATGTCCGAGTAAAGAAAAACATAGTCCTGATCATGGAGAATGCGGTCAGGTAACGGAAGAGCAGCGAGGAGTGATGAATCCCAGAACAGGGGGTAATGAAAATCAGGATCAGTAGAGGGTAGTGCAAAAATTATGCCGGCAGCGGAAGATTAAGGACACAAAAGGGGAAGCATACTGGAAGTTGGTTAATGGGTCAAGATTTAATGTGCTTGCCGAGGAGGAAGGAATGGTGCAGAACTCAAGTGAGGCAACTACGCTGATAACAGCAGGGGTACAGGGCACAGTGGTTCAGCCGAGTTTGCCGCAACGCACTAACAATGTACGGAAAGCCAAGGAGAAGAAAAATATTGCGCTAGAGGTGCCGCAGGCAGTACGACAGGGTACAGACCGTTATGTGAGTACGACAAATATGGGGAATAAAGTAGCGATAATGGAGCAGAGGAGGAGTGAGAAGCGACCCAGGGATATTGCAAGAGATAACCTACGAAAAGGTGATGTGCAGATGTTGGCGTTGGAAAATAATACTGAGGAAAAAGACCAGGGGGAGGAATTAATGGGAAGGGAAATGGATTTGGTTGAAGACCCGAGAGTAGTGGGCCAGATTGAAAACCAAAAGGCCCAGGAAAGTCTATTGATGCTCAAGCCTAAGGAAATGAGAAGTGAGGAGCTAGATCCAGGAGATCCGAATATTGGGCCAATAGAGGGAAACCCAATGGAATCTGTTGAAAATAGTGACTTAATGAGTGAGGATACTGTGGTTTCAGAGACCCAAAATTAAGTGGGCTTAGTTTTGTTTCTCCTGGGGTAAGCTATTAATCAATTTATTTGTTTTCTTATGGATAGCATTTTATATTGGAACACTCGGGGGGCCTGTGATAAGGGGCTTTCAGAAATCTCAAAGCAGTCTGTAGTGGGCCAAAACCCATCATGGTTATACTGGCTGAAACTCGTTGTGAGAAAGAAGCTCGATTTCAATGTCTACGGTCTCTGGGTTATGATCAGATTAAGGTAATTCCAAGTCAAGGCAGATCTGGGGGCTTAGTAGTAGCTTGGAAAGGGACTCATATGAAAACAACAATTATTTCTGAAGATAGACAGTATTTTCATATGGAGTGTGAAATCCAGGGAAGGCAATTCTTTCTCTTAACGGCGATATATGCCATTCCTCATTCAGATTTACGGAAGGTATTATGGGATAAGTTGGAAGGTTTGTCTTCATCAATTACTTCTCTGTGGGTAGTTTATGGGGATTTCAACGATATAAGTAGACCGGAAGAACGAATGGGAGGAGCTCGATTACCGTGTCGAAGGATGGATTGGTTTCAAGACAGAATAAGAGACTGTGGTTTGACAGATTTGGGTGCTCTGGGTCCGAAATTCACTTGGAAGGGACCTAAAGCCAATGGATGTGCAAGACTGTACGAAAGACTAGACAGGGCGTTGGCAAATTCTCAATTCCTTACGCAGATTCCTGAGGGCTTCATTAAGGTACTTCCTCGAATAAGCTTTTCTGATCATAATCCGTTGGTACTTCAATTCCATGGAGATGTTTATAATTCTATAAGCAAACCATTTCGTTTTGAGGCGATGTGGTTGAAACATGAAAATTTTAAGGAGTTCCTAAATAATATATGGCATTCTGGAATTAATATTAATGAGGGGTTGGAAATTTTTTGTGTTGAAGTGGGTCAATGGAACAAAAATGTTTTTGGAATGATTGAGAAAAAGAAGAGAATAATTATGGCAAGGTTGAGTGGTATTCAAAGCTCAGTGTCCTATGGTTACTCGACATTCCTTGCCAAATTAGAAAATGAGCTGCAGATTGAACTCAATGAAATTCTCAGATTAGAGGAGATTAAATGGTTTCAAAAATCAAGATCTGATTGGATTTCTCAGAGTAATAGGAACACAAAATACTATCACTTAAAGACCCAGATTAGACGGAGAAGGAATAGAGTTATAGCTCTAAAAGACGATAATGGCGGGTGGGTTGAGACGGAAGCAGAGCTTAGGTGTATGGTTCTTGCCTATTTTAAAAATCTATATCAAGTGGATGATGATTTAGATTATAATCTGGTTACTACTACGGGTTTTCCTAGAGTGGAAGTTTCAGGGCTATCTGGCCTCGACAAGCCCCCAACAGATGAGGAAATCAAAGTTGCTCTGTTTTCAATGGGATCCTTTAAGGCACCAGGAGTGGATGGGTTCTCCCCAATCTTTTATCAAGCAAATTGGGAAAGAGTTGGGCCGTCACTGTGTAACTTTGTGAGAGAAGTGTTTGAGGGGCAAATATCTCTCAGCGAATCAAACAAAGCTCTTATATCTTTAATTCCTAAGAGAGATAACCCTATCCATGTGTCACATTTCAGGCCGATTTCCTTGTGTATGGTTCATTATAAATGCATAACTAAAGTGATTGTTCGCAGATTACGTGGGGTGATGGATGAATTAATATCACCTTTCCAGGCTAGCTTTGTTAGAGGACGGCATATACAAGATAATATCATAATTGGACAAGAGATTATGCATGTCATGAAGAAGGAAAAGGGCAAGAATGGCCTGATGTCTTTAAAGATTGATTTAGAGAAGTCATATGATCGTCTTAGCTGGGGTTTCCTACAGCAAGTTCTCATCGATGTGGGGTTTGACATCAAGTTTATAAATCTGATCATGTCTTGTGTCACTTTGGTAACTTATAATGTTTTGTGGAATGGAGGTGCAACTGAATTTTTCCATCCTAGTAGGGGCCTCTGGCAGGGGGACCCAATCTCACCGCTGTTATTTGTTTTGTGTATGGACAGGTTGTCACATGTAATAAGCGATGCTGTAACATAGGGTGGTTGGAAACCTATTAAGATTTCCAGGATTGGACCCCCAATTTCTCATCTTATGTTTGCAGATGACTTACTGTTTTTTGGTGTAGCAACTGAAAAACAAGCAAATTGTATGATGGAGTGCCTGAACCGTTTCTGTTTGGCTTTGGGAGAGAAAATTAGTCTTGCAAAGTCATCTGTTTACTTCTCCCCTAGAGTCAAAAATGATACCAGAAGGAAGATATGTGGTATTACGGGTATGTCAACTTCAACTGATATTGGTAATTATCTTGGATTTCCGATTGCAAGAGGGAGGAAGGCAAAAGAGACATTTAATTACATCCTTGACAAGGTCAAATCTAAGCTTGCGACCTGGAAGGAAAATAGCCTATCAATAGCAGGAAGAATTGTGCTTGCAAAATCTGTAATTAGTGCTTTGCCAGTATACTCGATGCAGGTAGCAAAAATTCCAACAGCAATATGCAATGAGATCGAAAGACTTCAGCGTAATTTTGTTTGGGGAAAAAGTCAGCAGACACATGGCTACCACCCTATTGGTTGGGATCAATTAACCTGGCCAAGGAACTGTGGCGGCTTAGGCCTTAAGAAGTTGGCATCTTTCAACAGAGCTTGTGGAGCTAAGCTTGCTTGGAAACTTGTGACAGGTGAAAATGGTCTTTGGATTGAGATTCTGCTACATAAGTACATGTTGAGGAATGAGGAGACATTACTTGAATATAGAAAGGGAGAATCTCCGTTATGGAATTTCTTTGTTCAACAAAAAGATATTATCGATTCTGGTACATGATGGAGAATCAGGAATGGAGCTGCAGTTAAGTTCTTCTCTGATAAGTGGCTTTATGCAGATAACAAACTGCAAAATTGTACCTTGAGATCCCTTACTGAGGAGGAGATGAATAGTACGGTTATGGAATGGGTAGTAGGTGGCAGTTGGGATTTCCAGAGGATGGCAAATGTTATTTCAGGTGAAGCATTTCAATGCATATTAGCTGCTATGCCACCTTCACAAGACACAGGTCCAGATGTGATGGTTTGGAATACTACAAATGATGGAAGATTTTCAACTAGAAGTGCATACTTCCAAATCGAGAATCACCAAGACAATAGACACAGTGCTACATACAAAGATATATGGAAATGGAAGGGAGTTGAAAGAATTAAAGTTTTCATGTGGCTAGCTTTCAATGATCGCCTTCCAACCAATGCATGGAGAAGTAGATGGTCAACAGCTTCAGCTATGTGCTCCTATTATGGCAACCATCTAGAAACGGGGATGCACATCCTCAGAGACTGTATTTATGCGCAGAGGTTATGGCAATCACTGATTCATCCTAGGTTCCTTAATAATTTTTTCTTAGCTAGGCATCGAGACTGGTTTGCCATGAATCTTAAACAGGATTTGAGTATTAAATCAGATGGGAATTGGGGCCTTCTTTGGGGAGTATCAATTTGGAAGCTATGGAAATGGCGTAACCAATCTGTATTTGAAGAGAACTTCATTAAACCAGAAATTCCTGGTGAGATACTACTACAGGTGTGGAGTAGTTATGTTCAGATAAATGAGCTAGCAACTGTAGCAAAGCCTGCAACACATGCTAGTAGATCCTGGACTCTTCCTCCAAATGGATGGGTCAAGCTTAATGTTGATGGAGCAGTCTCGGCTACTTCAAAGGCCAGTTGTGGTGGACTGATTAGAGATCACATGGGAAATTGGATTGTTGGGTTTTCACAATTTCTTGGATCGTGTGACGTTTTTGAAGCTGAATCATGGGCTATCTACAAAGGTTTACTATTAGTATGGGACCTTGGTTTTCGAAGAGTTATTTTGGAATCTGACTCGAAGAACATAGTTGATATTCTTTCCGATAAGAGTAGTAGGAGATTCGGCAGTAATATTCTCCTTCACACTCAACAGCTGATAAAGAAAAACTGGGAATTGCAGATCAATTTTATACCCCGAGACCTCAACAGCATAGCTGATGCTTTGGCAAAAGAAGGCTTCAAAACATCTTCTTTGTTTGATGGATGTCCGCGCAATCTGCGGTCTCTGCTTCAAAAAGACGTGATGGGACTCATTGTCCCCAGTAATTAGTTTGTTAGTTTCTGTTGCTAGGCTACTGCCTTCACTTGTAGCAAAAAAAAAAAAAAAAAACAACAACAACCATACAAAAGTCCAAGTCCACATATTTATACAAGTTTCTATCCTTATTAACTGGGCCTAATAATAAGTCCTAACAATATATAACTAAATATATTGTAGCATCTAATAAAGCCCAAGACCTACCTATTACACAAATGATACAAGTCACAATTTCTATTACTATTTCTTACAGTTATATTTATGTATTTGTTTGATTAATTAAAATAAAGTCCGATTGAGATGAAGATTTTGTCCAATCATAAATGTTGGAAAAGTGAGACATAATTACTCACTCGCACTCTTCTTCAATAATTGAAGTTGGGTATTATTTTTTCCATAGAGCATGATGAATACTCGAATTAAATTCATCAAAGTAATAATATTTATTTATATATTGGCAAGATTTTTCCAGTAGAGAAGTAGGCAGTCAAGCTAAAACTTTTAATTAATCATATTTATATATACCTGCTTGAGTATATGGAAGGATATAAAATTAAAGCATATTGAGATTGAGAGAACCGTTCAAAGGTGGTATGACTGGTAACACATATTGGACAAAAACAGATCCATGGTCGTGGAGATATTTATTCCACAGAGTTGGATTAATTAAAAAGTTGTTCATATTATTATATATGTTGCACTTGAGCTTAATTAACCATATTAATCAACCTTAATGTTCCGTTAACGATAATGAAATGAAACAACCATCGTGTGTATTATATATCTTACACTTTTTGAATACGTATGATTTATTAATAATATGAATCAGATTGGATGTTTAATCATTCATTAATTGTGTGTGTCTATATATATACATATATCAGTGCAATAGATATATATAACTTAATTATAAACACCTGATCACCACTCAATCTCGAGCTCATAAAGCTTCAATATCCCATTAAATTGAAAATAATTTAGAGATGATGATAGTGATAGAGGAGAATAAATATATGTGTGTACACACGTGTGTGTAAACAAAACAAAAAATATTCATATATTTGATGTCCCTGTAACAAGTCTCACATCATGTGGGCTTCCTTAAAAGAAGGACCTTATAAAGCCTTAGGTTTCTCAATTCCAATAGCTAGCTTTTGGGGTGTGGTTCTCTCAATAACTTATGCCCGTTACAATGGTGCTTTCATTGAGAGATGGCCCACTGAAAACCTACAGAATCCTCTAAACATAGGGGGGCTGTCCAGCATGGCTGAGTGAAGTGCCCTAGTGTCCGTGGAGTCACACACATACATAAAATTTGAAATCTAGAAATATAGTCCAAGTTCTTCCATATCTAACAATTCTCATCCTCATCAATATATATAAGATATCATATATCCAAACTCCAAAGCCTCCATATATATATATATATAGCTGTATATGTGTTCTTTCGTACATTATTCTTCATTATCTATTACGTACATACATATCAAGGACCATTTTATTTAGGATTGCAAAAGGAACTAATGAATCAAAGGGACTTAATTAAAAAATAACAGCTGGATCACTATTAAAGATGTTGATGAACACCTGCAAAGATTCAAATTCGTTTTCCTTTATTCTGTCTCTTCCTTAACTAGTCACCGTGTATCTCAATTAAAAGCCACACCACCTCATAAATACCCACACACACTTGCATTTCCCTCCATACTCAACGTCATTAGAGACTTTTTCTTAGTAGTATATATAACTCTTTGGTGACTGAGTGTTTCATATATATATATATATAAGAGAAAACATGGGTTCAAACAACCTTAGCCATCATCAAGCTTTCGAGGATATTGAGAAGTCGTCCCTAGAAGTTGTCGAACCTCCCTCCAAATTCTACGACGACGATGGCCGTCTTAAACGAACTGGTATGTTGCTCTTTCACACAGACACAGAAGGTGAAATATTACTTATTAAAAAAAGAAGATGAAATATTAACTCTATATTAGGATGTAGAGAAAGATAGAGGGGAAGATACTAGGAGGGAAAACTCCCATAAATAGTAAATTTTATTGCAGTTTTTGGAAGTTTTGTGCTCCCTCCGCCATATTTTCCCCTCACTTTTCCGCGTATCCAAACATAGCCTAATGGAATGCTGAAGGTGGTAAAATAATGAAGGGTGATGATGAGAGTACTGCAGGGACAGTATGGACGTCGAGTTCACACATAATAACGGCGGTGATAGGATCAGGTGTGTTGTCCTTAGCGTGGGCCGTCGCTCAGCTTGGTTTGGATCGCTGGTCCTTCCCTCATGTTGTTGTTTAATTTGCCCTCGTCATTCTCTACATTTCTTCCTTGCTTTGTGATTGTTACCGTCTCCACGACTCCGTTTCGGGCAAGAGAAACTACACCTACATGGATGCTGTTTCTTCCATTCTCGATACTGATCAACTCAAAATCTCACATTTAATCTTTGCTCTTTATTTAATTTAGTTATCACACTGTTCATTAATGAATATAGAGTAACTAATATGCATGCTTCATATACATATATACAGGTGGAGTTAATGTGAAGGTGTGTGGGATATTTCAGTATGTGAGTCTTGTGTGATTAGCAATAGCTAGGATGCACAATCACGGCTTCAATCAGCATGATGTGAGTTTTATTATTTCGAGAAAATTAGTCCGTTATAGTCCTCCCGATATTTTTTATTCAGTTGTAACTTAATTACTACACTTTGACGAGATACAATCCAATCCATTTAGTTTTGACTTGGTTGTATGTAAGTCCCTAAACTTTGACTCTCTACAACTCAACTATTATAGTTTTAATAATTTTATAATTTAGTCCTTCAAATTTATTATATATATATATATATGATTTTACTTTTAAAACATAGGGATTAATGATAGGGGCTGAGTTACACTGAGTCAAAGTTTAACGACTTGACTTACAACTAAGTTAAGTCTTTAAAGACTGAATTTCAACCGAATCAAAATTAGGAACTAAATTACAACCAAGTAAAAAAAAAAAAGGCCAATAGATTAATTTTTCTTATTTTTTTATACGTACAACGTTAACTTTAACAAAATACTGACTAATTACTGATGTTGGTATTTTTATTTTTAAGGGACAGGGCAATCAAGAGGTCAAATTGTTTCCAGAAGAATAATGGCTTAGAAAAGGAATGCCAAATGTCAAGCAATCCATACATGATAGGGTTTGGTGTAATTCAGATGGTTCTGTCTCAAATACTAGATCAGATTTGGTGGCTCTCTATTGTTGCTGCTATCATGTCTTTTACCTACTCCACCATTAGCCTCTCTCTTGGTTTCGCCAAAGTTGCAGGTAATTTAATTAATTATATGAATGATGCTTATTTATTTAATTAATTAATTAATTAAACCATGAGATTTTGTCTTAACTTGGTTGAGATTTCCGTGGTGGGTTACAACTTACATCCATATATATTGAGCAGAAAGTGGAAAAATTAAGGGCAGCCTCACAAGAATAAGCACTGCAACTGTAACTCAGAGGGATAAAATATTGCCTACTCCTTTTCTACTGTCCTCATTGAAATTCAGGTATACATATAATCTTTTTCTTCTTAAAAAAAATCGATAAAAATCAAGAAAATTAATCTTTTTGTCCTATTAATTTTGACTTAGTTGTACCTAATTTAGTCCCTATACTTTATTAACTCAATGCTAACTCAATTTTTATATATAATTTTGATTTGATTGTAACTCAGTTCATATGGTTTAACTATTTAAAATATTAGTCACTATATTTTAAATAATATAATTATATATTTCATAGTGCTTAGGTGTACTAAAGTTTTAAATTTTTCTTTTGCTAGAGGGATTAAAGTTTTAAATGGCTAAAACTATAGGGACTGATATACATTGTGTTAAAGTTCAGAGCTCGAGTTTCAACAAAGTCAAAACCACAAGGTTAAGTTCGACTGAGTCAAATAATTTACAACTGAATCCAAACTACTTGACCAAAAAAGTTAACTTTCCCAAAATCCAATTGCCAAAAAAATCGCACACTAATGAATGGATGTTGTGAATATATATAATATATATAGGACACAATAAGGTCTCCACCATCAGAAGCAAAGACAATGAAGAAAGCAACAAAGATAAGTATACCAGTGACCACAACATTCTGCATGTTGTGTGGCTGCATGGGCCATGCTGCCTTGGGAGACAAGTCACCTAGAAATTTCTTCATTGACTATGTTTGAAATAGCTTTTTTTTTTTTTTTAGAAAATAAGTGTTTATTACATAAGTCAAGATAAAACTCCTTTTACATACTTACCTCGTATACTGTAAATCACAATTTATAAGTACTTATAAGTAAAAAATAAACTATCCCAAATGAGTACTAAGCCTTCTCCAAAACCTTTTGGCTTCTCAATGTGGCCAACGCCGCCATAGCCTTCCACCTCGTAGATGCCTATCAAATTTTCTCTCAGCCCATCTTCGCCTTCATCGAGAAACAAGCCTTATAGAGATTCCCCACAAACCAACTCTTGAACAAAGAATTCAAAGTCACATTACTTCCTGGTTTCGCTCAATTTGAGGTTGGTTTCGAGGACTTGTTATGTGGTACTTACCACACTGGTCTCCATGTTGCTTCCTTTCTTCAATGACGTTGTGGGGATTATTGGGGCATTAGGGTTTTGGCCGTTGAATGTGCATTTTTCGGTGGAAATGTATATTAAGCTGAAGAAGGTAACAAAATGGAGTGGGAGGTGAGTTTGCTTCAAGATTCTGAGTATGGCGCGCGTGTCTTTTTGTGTCCATTGTTGCTGTTGCTGGATCATTTGCTGGTGTTTATCTTGACATCAAGAAGTCCAAGCCATTCCATTAATCAAACTATTCTTGCATTAATCCTCTTGTTTGTTTGTGTTATGTGTTGTGTCGTAGCTTTTTTCTTTTTCTTTTACAAGAGATAATAGGTAAACAAATCCAACAAGGGCGAACAATGTAAGCTATACCTATGTTTCTTCTAGAACTGGTTTCCTGCTATGCAAAGTGTTTAGCAAAGATCGCCAACTTTATTTTGGCTTTTGACGGAATAAGAGTTGTTGATGATGTTAGAGTCTCTCTAACTTCTTCTAGGGCGAGAATGAAGTTAGCGTTTTCTACTAACAACAACTTTTCTTATCAAGTAAATTGGGTCCTAATTTTTTTATTGTGGTTTTGTTTAATAACATTATGCCTCTATTTTCTACAAAACGGCATCACCGCAACAAGTGCACGAATCCCATGTTTGTGGAGTACAAAAAGTTAGTTGGGATTGGTGAGAGGCAGAGAACATCGTCGTTCCAAAAAAGTGAAAGGGATGAGGTAAGGACTTTTTGGGCCAATACAAAGGAAAATGACTTGGATGGGGGGCATGATTAAAATGGGCCAACCCAATTTAGCTATCTATCAAGTGAGTATCTTTTTTTTTTTGGAATGTCAATGATATAATACTCATCCTGGTGGTCATCGATCGTTAATATGAGATCTAATTAGGGAGTTAATCTTGATTTTAAATATAATACATATTTTTCAATACTTTCTTAATTTACTCCTTTTAATGCTTCTTTAATAATAATCAAGTGAGAGAGATGAGGAAAATTAAGAAAAATGATTAAGGTATTTTAGAAAAAACATATCATATTGACTAACTTCTTTAGTCAAATCAAATTAGGAAAATAAATTTTACATTAGCAACTTAAGGGATGAAGTTTAATTTAAATAAGAAATTTTCAACACCCCAATTAAATTGAATTGTAAACTAAGTACCTGTACGTATATGCTTATGTCCACGTGTCTGTAAAATAGCCATGTGTATTTTGTTCTATTATGTAGAAGCTTGCTTATAAATATGATGCCTCATCAGTTGTAAGGGGCATTCGACCTTGAAATAAAAAATCTGGTGTTCGAAAATGCTTCTCTTCTAAACTTTTCTCTTCTCCTTCTGAAAACCTGAGTTCTTAACATATCATCTCTATCTCTGTGATAGATTCTAGTATGCCCTGTACTTGTCTCTTTATGAGGAACCTGTGCATCAGAAAGAATTTGATCATGATCCTGTGAAGAGTACTAGAGAAATAAGAAACTGTTAAGTATCATAATTTCTGTAAGACCGAGGGTTCTATGTGTCCTTGAGCGAAGAGGGAAAGCTCGGACTTACTTGAACTAAGGTTGAAAGATGTTTCTGGTATGCTATAGTTTGTTATTTCTCAGTCCATTTGTTTCAGATAGGATAGATATTGGTCACAATGCCTTTGTTGGTGTCTTCATCTTAGATCTTTCGGTCTCATATGAGAAGACACCACACAAATATTGAGATCTGGATACATCCACCCTCCACTTGGTATCAGAGCCATAGAATTTTTGAGATAGTGATGATATGTTATGAATAAAGGTAAATAAGAAGAAACCTAGAAATCATGAGTGAAGCATTTAGCTCTTCGAATTTTTCTAATCCTCCCTCTACTACTCTTATATCCCAATTTACCCTTAGAAATTTCCCTTCTTCTGTAAAAAGAACTTTTTCTCAAAAAATAGAAAACCTCATAGAGATCAATCATCTTCCAAAAGATGCTTTAATTTCTGAGACAAATCTTCCTCTTCTTAGTCCATATAGTGTTTACCACCAAACCAACAGTCTTACTATAAATATCAGGACTCTTCTGACCACTAGAAGACCCCATGCTAAAGAGGTTGTTCAAATGATAAAGTTAGAGCAATGTCATCTTCCAGCAACAACAGAGGAACAATATGCTACCATTGAGATACCACAGCCTCTGATCAATCATTGGAGATCTGAAGGATATACCCATCTCCATATGGGGGCTATCCGACTAGCTTTGACTCTTCATGGAAGAAAAGGCATGCCAATTACAGCTCAAGTTGCTCTAGTTGACTCCACATATAAACAGTATCCTAATGCTCTTATTGGCGCTCTTTTAACCACTTTGAGCAATGGAACTGTTATCCTGACTATCTAGCCAGACTTCAACATCAACCTACTGGATTCTACTCTGACTAATCAATTCAAAGTGCAAGTTCAATTTGTTGGAGCTGAACAGAATCCTAAAGCTATCATGGCTACTCTACAGCATCAAGTGGTTTATAGACCTCAGAACCACTCTCTTGATCTTCACCTACCAAATTCTATAAAAGATGCTCTTTTTGCCATATCCAATAGATCTGATGATATTTCTATCATTCAGATTCCCAGAAAAATTCCATGGGAAGAACTCTCTCAGTTAATGCCTCTTGAATAGATCAATAATTATGAAAAGATTTTCCATGGAATTCAATCAGATGTCCATACTACCATGTCTCCTCTCATCCAGAGACTTTCAGACAGCACAATAAAAACTACTTTTGAAAGACCTAACCCACATGCACCTTCTGTACCTCTTGGAAGGATTCTTACTCTCTCTCCTGCCTATACACCCTCTAGAAGAGATCCACCTATAGCTTGGGTAAACCATAATGCAAACCCTTGCTATGTTTCTCATCTAAATGGTCACTTCTTATGGGTTATACCTAGTTCAGGTATGTGTGATCCTGACTGTGAGTGTGATACTCTAGAATGGTGGGAAGAGTTTGATAATGAACAAGGACTTTACCCATGCAAATATGCTATCAAGCAAGCCAAGAAAAATAAATCCTTTGTAGAATCTTCTTGTTCTTACAAGAATGACAGACGTCATAAAGATGATGATGACTATGGCTCTTCACAACTTGTTCAGAAAAAGAGAAGAGGTTGGCAACCTCCACCTCCTCCTGAAAGATCTTCCAAAGATATGTCCCTTGTTGAACTGATGATAGAAACAGGGCATATAGATCTTGTCCAAAAGTTTTTTTCCAGAACCAGTAATTCCAGCTGTTCCACCAACACCTACACAATCATTACCATGCATAGGGATGATCAGACATTCTTATGACTCTGAATTTCCTCCTCTTGAGAGAAAAACAAATGAAGACACTAAGGTTTCTGCTCAACCTTATGTTATTCCAAACACGGTTGATTCTTAGGGAAATCTCAGACCAGCATCTGTAGCTGAAGAAGTTCTAAATTGGCATACTCAGAATGCAGTTTGTCAAAATATGGCGCTAACAGGACTCAACTCTAAACTTGATTCTCTAACAATCAAGACAGAAGGACTATCCTCTCAAATAGGACTACTTTCTGAAGAAGTCATACAACTATATCTTTTCCAGGTTCAGCAAGCTCAAAAACTGGATGCAAAATTAAAAAGGTTTATCGCTACAGATACATAGGACCAGAATTCCAATAGAAAAAAAAGGAATTATTAGCAATACAAAAGGATCTACAACAAATAGAACTAGATATGGCCAGAAAATAATCTCAGGTCATATATGAATCCTATCATTCCTATCCTACTATACCAAGATTTTCTTATCCACCTCCACCAATGACTTATCCTGATGAAACTGATTACAGTAAAGTTTTCAAAATGAACTATCCTATTTTCAGAAAATTTCAACAACCTTCACCCATACAACCTAAGCCCATTTCAAGACCTACTTTTCGTACACCAGAAAGATCTTCTTCTCATTGGCTCTCCTCCCCATCTATTTTCATCATGGTAACACATCAGGAAGTCAGAAACCTGTCCAACCAGGTTTAAAGATTCATGAACCTGTTGTTTCTCAGATCAATACCCAACCTTCTCCACAAAAAGAAAAACAGAAATATTCTGGAACCTTGACTCCCCAAATTCCTCCAAACACTACCCAGCCTCAAAATACTACCTTAGCCATCTTCCAAACACAAGACCCTACTGAGCCATTATCGAATTCATCTAGTTCTTTATAAGATGATTTTTCTATCTCTGATGATGATGATTTAGAAGATCATCTTACTGATATTACCAGAATTGCAATGGTCTAACCGAATGATGATGATGACAGTGAAGTTGAGGAATCTCATGTTGATAAGCCTAATCCTCCTAATACTCATAAGCAACAACATAATGTTACTTACAAGCCAACTTCAGGACCTTGGTTTACCTTTGATGATACTCCACAAGATAAATGGAGACAAAGACTCCATGAATTTGGAGCATGGATTGATTTGCAGCTTACAGCACAAGGGGTAACTCTTGAATAAATCATTAAAGAGTTTGTTTCCAGATTTACAGGCTCTCTAAGAGATTAGTTTTAAAATCTCAGTGCTTATCAGAAACTTCAGGCTACACAAGTTGACAATCTTGGACAGATCCTAGGTGCTATTCATAAAGAATTTATTGGAAAATTCAATCTTATTGATAAAAGAGATAGATAAGAATTCTTTGAGATGAAATGTTGTTCTCTCAACAGGAAAGATCTGTAAAAGCATTATACCAAAATGGTTGAAAAGTAATACATGTTGAATGGCTACAATGATGTCAATCCCGGCATACTTTCATAGCTTCTCTTCCTGATCAACTTCAACCTGAACTTCACAGAAGTATTAATGCTCTTCGCAGAGATATGTCTCAAATTTCTATTGGAGAAATTTACCAACTGGCTCTTGCAACTGTTGATAAGCTTTGTGAGGAACACAAGTATGTTAATGATATGCTCAAAGGCACTACAAAGCTGAAACATGCTTGCAAAAAACCTTACTTGAAGATTAAATGCAAAGATCCCAAGGTTTGTCACTGTTCAACAAAAAAGCAATCTCACTACCGTTCGTATTCCAGAAAACTTGAAAAGAGATTCTTTCCTAAAAGGAAATTCAGAAAGCAAAGAAAGGCTAGATTCTTCAAACCCAAAAGATTCTCAAAAGGCAAAGGAGATCGATGTTTTATCTACAGAAAGAAGGGACATTTTGCAAAGAATTGTCCTCACAAAACTAAAAAAGACATCAAGATGATTGTTAACTCATAGAAATCAAGAGCATTCTAGCACATTTTCTTCTCTTTTCACTTATTTTTGGGTTCAAATTGTGTATATAAAAAGATTGTAGAAGAAAATGTGATAGAACATAAGATAAATCAAAATTTTGTTGAATCATGAGTTAAATGCACATAGTTTTAATTATTTGTGAAAGTTAAAAGAGCTAATGAATCCCTCCTCCTTGTAGGTGGAGGATGACAAATTGTAAAAGCTCACAAAGATCATGGGAAGATGTGAAATGAAGGGAAGAATGCAAGAGGAAGAGGAAAATGGACATTATGGAGAAGCCTGTACTTGCTGTGGAATCTGTTGTAGCCAAAGTCATAGCGAAATCAACTGAAAAAGCACTGGTTCTGTCTAGTTCTATATGACAATTCACTATGGCATTCGTTGTAGTGAACCCACGGCGAACGTGCGAAACTGATGCTGTGCGTTTTGAAAAATGAAGCAGAAAAACCAGTATAAAGGCATGAGCTAGGTTGAAAATGAAAAAGGTTGGACTCCTTGAACATCTTGGCTGCTAGGGTTTGACATTTTAAAGAGCTTGGAGCTTGAGATTGAGTTGAGAAAGGATTTGGAGCCTCAATTCTTGGGTTTTTCTTGTTCTTCTCTCCTTTTTCTTTATTTTGCTGATATGGATTATGATTGTGTGCTGAGATTTTGGCATGTACAGACCATGAGTAGCTAAAACTCCTAATTAGGATTACTTTTACCCATTGTATGGATTGAAACTATTAGATTATCTTGCTTTTGTTGGTTAATGAGTATTATATGTTGATTTTTCTTTGAGCTTAATACTATCTTGTGCTTGATCACCACATGATTAGAGTTGTTCAATTGGAAGATGCCTGGGAGAGCTATTTTGATTGTAGAACTTAAGAAAAACCGTGCTAGACTTGAAATTTAGGGATTAAATGGATGGTTTGTTGTTAGAATAGAGATATATCTAACAACCTAGCATAGTCAAGTGAAGGCTTATTTTGGAAAGATGATTTTCATTAATTGTAAACAAGAGATTGAATATTTTTAATGAAGATTAAAAATCGATCTTGACTTGAGAGAGCTTGGTTGATGATTTTAGGATCTTCGACTAGCATATAGACTCATTTAACTAGCATAAGTGAATATTTATATAGTTTCATGAAATACAATGGGGAAGAAGTAATCATAAGTTTATATCTCTTGAAGTTAAACTCAATTTCTCAATTTTCACTGTTTTCCTTTGTTACTTTCATCAAACTTCTTTATTTAACTTGATCAATTTCAAATGATTTCATTTAACCTAATTAAGAACATGGTTAAATTAGTTAACTCACTTTTGTCATAGTCCTCATGGGAACGATCTTGACTTATCACTTTATTACTTGCGACCCATACGCTTGCGGAAGCTAAACGACGAACAATGATTCAAAGGCTCCATAAAGTCTTGATGATCACAGATGAAAATGCAGATATTGAAACTTGTCTTGAAGAACAACCCTTTGAAGATCATGATACTCAGTATGTTCTTCCACTATCTGATGAAGAAAAAGATTTAGAAATCTCTGACTTCTCTGATCTTGAATCTGAGACAGATGAAGAAGAGATTTATCCTTACGGATCAATCAATCTCATCCAACCCATTCAACCTTCCTCAGAAAAACCAAAACATATTTTCATAGGATCTCTTGGTTCACTTTGATCCAATCCTAAAGAAAATCTCAATATTCCTCTACCAAATATAAAAGTCTAAGTCCTTCAGATAAATACTCTAAACCTGTCACAGCTATTGCCTTCTTTGATACTAGATCCTGTAAAACAGTCATGAAACCTCATATTCTTCCTCCTGAAGAGTGGGTTCCTCATAATCAGTATTTTCTCACAGCTGATGCTAAACATTTCAAAATTGATCTTATTTCCAGGCGAAAGATTGGAATCAAATTCTTCCCAAGATGTACTTTGAAGATTAAAGTACTAGGAAGTGATCTTCCAAGTAAAGATATTCTGTTAGGATTTGATGCTTTCTATCATGCTCAAAATCTTATTATCCTACCTAAAGGGATTAAATGGAAAGGAAATTTCAGTCCTTATACAGAAATTCCTAGTCTGTTTGAACTCCAATAGGCTCCGCTTCAATATTCTGATATCAAGGATCAGTTGCTTCAATATTGTTCAGATAGTCATGATCAATTTCCTTATCTTTCCCCGTTATGGAAAAATCAGGAGTTTTTTTTATCAAACTTCCTTTAAAAGAGAATGAGGATATTAATTCGACTAAAGCTTCTCATCCAAGTATAAATCATGATGATTTGAAACTTGCTAGAGATGAATGTGCAGCTTTATTAAGGCAATGACTCATTGAAGCTACCAAGTCTGATTGGGCTTTCCAGGCCTTTTATGTTGAAAAAAGATCAGAAATCAAATGAGGGAAAAAGAGACTTGTCATTGATTGCAAACCACTAAATCATTTCCTCCAAGATGATAAGTTTCCCTTGCCAAGGCCCAATACTTTGTTTGCCCATCTCAAAAAAGCCCAAATCTTTTCAAAGTTTGATCTTAATGCAGGATTTTGGTAATTGGGTATCCACCCAGATGATAGGCCCAAAACTGCTTTCTGTATTCCAAATACCCAATACCAGTGGACTGTTATGCATTTTGGTCTAAAAGTTGCCCCATCACTATTCCAAAAAGCCATTACCAGAATATTTGAACCCATCCTACCAAATGCCCTGATATACATTGATGATATTCTCCTTTTTTCTGAAGATGAACCTTCACACAGAGTCCTATCATCCAGATTTACTGAAATTATAGGACAATATGGCATTATGCTCTCTTCAAAGAAAAGCGAGATTGGAGTCACAGAAATTGAATTTTTGGGTATGCATTTCCATAATGGTCAGTACAGCCCTGGTCCTCATATTGCACAAGAATTTTGAATTTTCCTGATGATAATTTTACTGTTAAACAAATTCAACAATTCCTCAGGATTGTAAATTATCTCAGAGATTTTATCCCTCATATGTCTCATCATACTAGCCAGCTGTCCAAGCTTCTTAAGAAGAATCCTCCGCAGTGGGGAAAACAACAAACAGATGCAGTCAAAATTCTCAAAAAGATCACTCAAAATCCTCCTCTTCTGAAGATTCCAGATCAAAGGAGGAAGAATCTTACAGACAGATGCCAGTGATGAATTTTGGGGTGCAATACTTCTTGAAGAAGTTAATGGAAAAAGATACTATTGTGGACATGCTAGTGGACAATTCAAAGAACCAGAAAAGCATTATCATGCTATGTACAAAGAAATTCTTGCTGTCAAGTGTGGGATTGAAAAATTCAACTTTCATCTGAGCCCTTACCATTTTGTCATAGAAATGGACAATACGTCTTTTCCAAAGATGCTTGATCCAAAGAAAAAGATCTTACCAGATGCTTAACTACTCAGATGAAATGACTGGTTTTCTCACTATAAATTCTCAGTGAGACATCTCAAATGTCACCATAATACCATTGTAGATTCTCTATCTAGACCTCAAAAGCCTTCTCTTCCTCCCAAACCCTTATACATTCTAACCATCTCAGAAGCATAGCTAACCATGTCCCGTAACATAAAAGCCACCCTTTTCCCTCCATACACTTATCTAGAGACTCCACATCATATTCAGAAGATTGCAAAACAACAACTTTTTTACTGGCTTTATCTTCTTTTTGTAAAAACCAACCTCATTCCCCAGATACGCCACTTTAGCCTAAACACTCCCTTTACTACCTTACCTTTTCTCCAAAGACCTATGCCTAAAGAACTGTTTTGGTATTTATGGTCTTTAACCACCCTTCATGTTAGTGCTATAGCCTTTGCACCATTACCCATATATCATTATCTCTGTAACAAAGACCATGAAGACTCCCTTCTCTATCAGTTCTTAAACCTTTTTGTTCCTCTACCCTACTGAAGAGGAAAACCTTACAATTTTATTGAAGATAATAATCTCTGGAGAATTGAAAAAAGAAAACAAAAAAGATTTTGTTATATTTTTGTTCTTAATAGGTACTATCATCTCCACTCTGATGGACTTTATTCTAGCGGAACAGCAGAACTGTGGAACTCTCCTTTTGACTGGGTTCGACAAAAGCAAAATACTCTTAAGGAACTTGGTCACTATCTAGGACAAATCAATGTTCAAATGAAAATAAATTGTCATGTCTTAGGCCCATTTCCATCTGAAGAAGAGTATGATCCGTTCAAAGGAATTATTCCACCAGAAACAAGCTATGTTACTTAGGGATTTGTCTCTCAGCCAACATCAAGTCAGCCTCTTACTAGAATACTTGGCCCTGAATTTCAAGATTCTCAAGATCCAAATGATGACATTCCTCAAATCAGTCTATCTCTTCCTGGATCATCATCCCAAACATTTCAGGATCCTCTTCCTGAAGATCTTAAGCTCCCTCAACCAAGCCTGACTCAAACTTTCCTGCCTTATTGCACTCAAGCCTCAATTCAAAAAGCTTTCGAGTTAGCTTATCCAGAACAATCTCATGCCTACAAGTGGGAAAGATCTCATGACTACACGTGGGATTTACACAAGGTACGTGTTGAAATGTATGGGGACCATGACTATGACAACTTATCTCCCAATGATGATCACAAACCTATTTACAAAGATTGAATTTGGCCCCTCTAAACTATCGGCAACGTCTTAGCCTTCTATGAAGTGTCAGCAAAATCTTGGCCCTTAAGCAGCGTCGGCAACATCCTGACCATCCACGTTTCACTCTGTCCAAAAGAAATGTCAGTGTTTGTAAAAAGTTAGGCATGTGTACCTTTTGTGTACCTTATATCCGCGTGCTTCAAAAAACTTGTCGGATGTGTTTAAAAAAATGTTGGGTTGGCGGGTGATCAAAGAATGTGTGAGGTTGACATATGTAACAATCATTAAAACAAGTTATGGACGTATATACAGAAGATGCTCACTTTCTTTGCACTTTTGACTCTCCTAATCATCATTACATGGCATGTGCAGCCGGATAAGGGTTCCAGAAGCAATTCTAACAACAACTTTATGTACAATATGAATATATTATATATATCGATGGCAAAAAAAAAGAAATATTATATATATACTATTCTGATCTTTAATATTCCCTAATCTTAAATATTAGACGTAGTTGACTTTTAAAAAAACATTAAAGAAGCTAAATAAGTTACATAATTCTATAGCATGTTCTATATATTTAAATTATATATCAATTTATAAGTCAAACTAGTTAATTTAGAGAAAAAATGATAAATATAAATATTTTAAAATAATTTAATTAACTTTCTTAATCTCTAAAATAAATTTAACTTAGTTTTATATTTAGGATTGGAGGTAGTATAAGATTTTATTTATAGTGCAATTTATGCTACAATTGAGATATTATATTAAGGAATAAAGAAATGATATACAGAAAAAGGGAGAGGGATCTAATGTAAGTGATTGATGAACATAACAAAAGCACAAAAAGCCTCCATATAAAAAAAAGGAAAATTATTACGAGGAATGTAATCATTAAACGTTCCAATAACCAGTGAGCAGAATAGATACATTGTTATTGTATGATGCTCATTAATTTGTTATGGGATTTTTTTTCGGTGGTTACATTCCTTTTTTAACCTTCTAGTAATTTTAATTTCTCAATAAAAGTTGGTGCAGTGGATTTAGTATCTTCTATATAAAATTTGAAGTCTTTTGCAACTGAAAAAAATAAGGAAAATAATTTTTGAATCTAAAATTATGATCGACTTAAATCAAAGTCTTTCGAGTTTTTTCAGTTAAAGAATTAGTTTTCTTTTAGAATTATGGTCAACTATGGCCAAAGGTCTTGAAGAAGATATGACACTTTGAATAAAGAAAAACTATTACTCTTTTGAAGAAAATCACACTTTCTTCCTTTCAAATGCTGACTGAATCTTGAAATTGAGTTTATTCTCTTAAGTGCCTATTATATATATATATATATATATATATATATATATATATATATATATATATATATATATATATATATATATATATATATATATATATATATATATATATATATATATATATATATATATATATATATATATATATATATTCATTTAAACTAGATATAGTTTTAAACTTCTAGCTTTACATAGAGTTCAACGCGAATCATACTATTCATAATTTATTTATTTTTTATCAGAAAAAGCTTCTATTAATTCAAATACCAGATTACACACTCATGACTTAATGAAATAAGACTAGCAATATTAAAGGAAAGAAGTCAAAAGAAAGAAAAACAGAAACAATCCAACGAAAGAACAAAAAAAATAAAACATTATCCAACACCCACTCGTGATTCTGAACCAAAGGCATTCTCAGAAGCACATTGAGCCTTCCTAGCATCTGAGGTCAGGAAAGATTTCAAAGAGAGTGATGGTTCTGACACCCACCCCATCGGGCTCACCCCCTTAATAGCATTAGCTGCAAGATGATCAGCTGTTACATTCCCCTGACGAGGAGTGAAAGACAAGGAATACCCAACTTTAGTTGCTAGGAGGTTAATGATCTCCTGAAGAACACCTCTACATTGCCAATCATACAAATCAGGTTGTTTAGCCTCCACACTTTTCAACAAGAACTTACAGTCGACTTCAAACACAACCTTATCATGCCCCATATCATGGGCTAGCAGGAGGGCACGTTTTAGAGCTAGGGCTTCAGCCATGAATGCAGAGAGAGATTTAATCTTATCAACAAAACCCCATATGAAGTCACCATAGTCATTCCTGCAGACAAGTCCCAAAGCAGCAGATGAGTCATCATGTTTAAAGGTAGCATCACAGTTAACTTTCAACCATCCCATAGGAGGGAATTGCCAAGAGGTGATTTTCTCAGTATTATACTCCGGGGATAACTGCATTCTGGATTTGTTACACACAGCCCAGAATTCATGGTTGGCAGCATTAGCCAAGTCAATCACATTGGAAGGGCATGGGGTGATCATGGAGAAAACTAGATTATTTCGTTGCTTCCAAATATTCCATAAAATTAGGCATATTAAAGATAGTTCATGTTCAGCCAAAGCCTCACCTCCACTGGTAATACTCAGCCACCAAATCACGAAGTTGTCTGGAGCATGGTTTGCTATTCTTAACCCAAAGGCACATCCAAACCATATGTAGCGGGTCCAAGAGCAGTAAAAGAAAAGATGCTCAATTGTTTCTTCTTCCTGCTCACATATTGGGCAATATTTGGTGGAGGATCTGTGTCTTTTGAAGAGCGCATCATTTGTGGCTAATGCCCTACAAAGGACTCTCCAGATAAACTGTTGGATTCTGAGAACTGTTTTAAGCTTCCAAATATTCCTCCAATCCATTGCAGTTATTGATATCGACATGCTAGCCTTTATATTGGATAAAGAGGTCAATTTTTTTGCATTGAAATAACCACATTTAACTGTGTAGTCCCCATTATTTGCACCTATCCAGTACAATTTATCCTCCACCATATTGGATGGGATGGGAATGGCATTGATTGCCATAATATCAGCTTCGGTCAAGAGGTGGCGAATTTCTGAGAGGTCCCAAGCACCATGATAAATGAGATCACTTACATAGCCATGCTTCACCAAAAAATTATCATTCTCATAATTTGGAACATGCAACGGTTTATTAGGGATCCAAGTATCACCCCAGATTCTAACAGAGGAGCCATTACCAATATCCCAAAGTAGGTCTTTTTTGAGAAATTCTCTACCTTCTAAGATACTAGACCAGCAACATGAAGCTTTAGGGCCTTTCTGGGCATCAACAAATACATCTCTAGGGAAGTATATACTTTTTAAAACACGAACCCAAAGATCATTGGGATTATTAAAAATCCGCCAAGCTGTTTTAGCTAAAAGGGCATCATTCATGATCAAAAAATCTTTAAAACCCATACCTCCATTAGCTTTAGATTCAGTCATGTAGTTCAAATTCTTCCAATGAGTTTTATTCCCATCCGAGTGACCATCCCACTAGAAGTTGGCAATTAAGCTATTAAGTTCTTTGCATGTCTGAACAGGAAATTTGAAGCAATTCATTGAATATATAGGGATAGCATTAACCACAGATTTAATCATCACCTCCCGACCTGCATAAGATAATGTAGATTTGCTCTATCCTTGCATCTTTGTCTTAACACGCTCTCTAATATAAGATAGGGCTTGATGCTTAGTTTTCCCCCAAATACTTGGAATCCCTAGGTATTTTCCTGGGTCAAGTACTGAAGTAATACCCAGAATATCACATACATTCTTCCGAACCAGTTCCGGAGTATTAGCAGAGAAAAAGATACTAGACTTATCCAGGTTTGCCTCTTGACCAGAAGCTATACAATAGAGATTAAGAAGCTGAGATAATTTTTCACAATTCTGTTCTCCCGCATTCATGAAAAAGAGGGCATCATCAGCAAAAAAACTGTGAGAAAGCATTGGGCATCATAGGCTTAGTTTAATACCTTTGAGCTCACCCCTGTCCTGACATTTATTAATCATCATAAAGAGAGCCTCAGCCATCAGAATAAATAGATAAGGGGATAAAGGATCTCCCTGGCGAAGCCCTCGTTCTGGTTTAATGGAACCAATCTTTTCACCTGAAAGACACAAATTGAGGTTAACAGATTCCACACAGTTCATAATAAGTTTGACCCATTCCATACAGAAACCCAATTTCAGCAAAATGAGTTTCAGAAAATCCCATTCTATGCGGTCATAGGCTTTGCTCATATCCATTTTAAGTGCAAATTCATATTTCTTGCCTGTTTTCTTTCTGCGAAGGTAGTGGTAAACTTCATGGGCAATAATAATATTGTCTTGAATTTGACGACCCGGAATAAAAGCACTCTGATTAAGCCATGGTCGCATTCTATTAGCCAAGATTTTAGAAATAATCTTGTATGAGAAATTGCACGGTCCAATGGGGCGAAATTGAGATACGTGTTCCGGCTTCTCAATCTTAGGAATTAATATTAGATTGGTTTCATTAATCCTATGAGCAGAAGAATGTCCCCCAAAAAATTCTAAGACCATTGAGCTGACATTATCACCAATATTGGACCATGAGGATTGGTAAAAGTTACCTGAAAATCCATCTGGTCCAGGAGCTTTAGTGCTTCCCAAACTGAAGGCAGCTGAGCGAATTTCTTCCTTTGATATTGGTTCCATAAGTTGAGAATTGGCTTGAGCAGAAATTTTAGGCTTCACATAGTTTAGAACTTCATCCATTGCCTTTTGTCCTGATGAGGTGAACAAATTCTGAAAAAATGATGATATATTAGCCGAAATATCAGATTGTTCAGTTAGCCAACACCCATTATCATCTTTTATTGAAAGAATGTTGTTGCACCGCCTCCTCTTAATAGTTGATAAGTGGAAATATCTAGAATTTCTATCCCCTGCTTGTAACCACGAGATCCTAGACCGTTGCCTCCAATACTGCTCTTCACGATCAAGAGCAAGTTCAATAGAGCCACTAATTCTGTTTGCCTCCTGTTTGCTTTGATAGGATATAGGTCGTTGTAAACATTCAACAAGTTGCAGCCTCAACGAGTCCAATAACCTCCTATTATTGTGGAACTCACGACTACTCCAATGAACCAATTCCTTTTTGCATGAATTTATGTGAGTAATAAAACAATCAATAGGAGAGATATCACTTACAGTTGAATGTTGCCAACCCTTCTGTACAGTAGATGAATAATTAGGATGCTCGGTCCAGTATGATTCAAATTTGAAAGATCGCTTCTTGTTTTGCTTCTTGAAGTAGCAGTTGATCAGTAAAATGTGATGGTCAGATCCTAGCGGATCTAAATGGAATACTTCCAATTGAGGAAACGCCTCCCGAAGATATACATTGCCCAAAGCTCTATCAATTCTCTCTCTAATGGTCTCCTCTCCCTCCCGGTTATTGCACCAAGTATATCTAGATCCATTAAAACCCAAGTCTAGCAACTCACAATCAGAGATAAAATTCTGAAAATTGAGGATTTTACACATTGCTCTGGGTCTGCCACCACATTTTTGGTTCAAAGATGCAATATCATTGAAATCACCAACACAGAGCCAAGATTCATGAATATTACATGCAAGACGTTTTATTTCCTTCCAGCACAAGAGACGCTAATGTTCATCTGGAGGACCATAAACAAAGGAAATATATGCTGGTGTTTCAAAAGCAGACGCTGAGATACTGGCATGGATAATATTTTGTGAGGAAACTAGAATATTAACAACTACCTCATCCTTCCGCCATAATGCAAGACCACCACTCCTTCCTACTGGATTGACTAACCAATCTTCTGTAAAGCCACATCTTCTCATTGCTTTTCGAACAAACTGATTATGTTGTTTTGTTTCCATTAAAAACACAAGATGGGGTTTTTTTCTTTCGGCATTCTTCTTTCAAGTATTTGACTGTCAAGGGTGACCCCAAACCTTGACAGTTCCAGACTAGAAGATTCATTGTGAACCGGTGGTTGGTCCCATCCAACCACCGGCGTTTTGAGAGCTTGTCAAGTAAGGATGATTGCCATCATTGCCATCAGATGAAGGCCACCTAGAAGGAAGGTGGAACTTAGGTTGACCCTGGGAAGAGTCAGTCGAAACCTGTTTTGGTAGTTTCTTCTGGCTATGAATCTTCTGTTTAAGGGCTCGGACTGATCTGTGTCCTGTTTTACCATTTTCTGTAGAGGCAAGTAATTGTGGTTGCATAGGATTTTCATCTTCAAAGGCTAGTTTTTTCCTTCTCTTCGGATCACTTGAGTCTACTTCGTCATCCCTATGTCTCTTGAGATTGATACTTCCAAGTCCAACAGCTACTGCTGATACAGGTGAAAGCCCGTTAATGGGGATTAGAGCTTTAGGATTCAGGTCTTCGTCATTGGGTAATTCCACCCTGTATGAATGCAGTGCTTTGTGGGGTGAGTATGTGGGTCCCAGCTAATTTGCCAACATGTAATTGCTGGTGTCGGTTAACAACTTGAGTAAAGTCAACAGTAGTGTTCCTTAAGTGGCGCCGGAACCGATTTCTCATCGTTCATGCGGGATTTTTTCCTAAGTCATCATTAGAGCGTCCACCTAATTCTTGACTCAAATTGTATACCAATACTTCCTCTTTTGATTCCTTTCTATTCAAAGTAGCTTGATGTTGGCCCCTACAATCATGCCCATTCACGTGCCCCATCATGTCCATAAAGTTGTTATGGATAATTATCTCATTGCCTTCAATCACGGAATTGGTCTTCACTGACAGCTGTGATTCAAGATATCGGGAATTATCATTAACCTCCGTCTCCTTTGATCTCAGTAACTCACCACCGCCGGCCAGAGCAGCGTACTTTTTTGTTGATTTTTCTACCCAATCAGGTTTGCAGACTTCCACGACCTCTTCCATAGTTTTAACATTAGGAGTACTCATCCAGTTCCCGTATCCATGATTATCCTCGTTCTCTTTATGTTCTTCCACAAGCTCTGAACATGTTTTACTATCGTGACCAATACGACCACACCGATAGTAGAAGCATTGAAGTTTTTCGTATCGAACAGATACCCATGCCGGTTCTTTTCCTACACGAGGGACCCAAAAGCCTGGTACCAACAGTTCTATGAGATCCACCAGTACACGGGCCCGAATAAAGCTTCTGGTAAGTTTACCGTTGACTTCGGGATTCTCCAGCATCATCACTTTACCAATAGCACTACCAAGTGTAACTGCATTTTCAATATCAAAGGCCGCCAAAGGAAGGCCGTGAAACTGGATCCAGAAAGGCAATGTATGGAAACTCACATCCTTTAGAATCATGGACTCCTCCCACAGTTGAAGATTAAGTAAGTGACCTTGTATTGACCATGGTCGACCTTGAAGAACTCGCATGTAATCCTCCTTCTGTTCAAACCTAAATAAGAAAATGGAGTTATTCTTATCCAGGTCAAGAATCTCCGCCCGTTCTCTCATTTGCCAACCCTTCTTGATCATAGAAATGACAGTTGGCTTATTTAGGTGTTTCTTCGTCATGATCTTACCAACCAATGCTCCACCTGAAATCTTCTTATTCTTATCCAGGTTAAGAACCACCTCCTTAGCTTTCTTCTTCCTCCCGTCCAGACTTACCTCCATGCCTACCCAACAAGTATCACTAGTGCAGCTCACAGAAACTAAAACTGAGAAACACACACACCCAGCTCCACACGCACTCACACACGAGAAGAATTCGCTCCTCTCACTGAAGGGATTAATAAGAAACAGGGAAAGAAAAGAATAAAGGTAGGGAAATTAAGAAAATAGAAACTATCGTCGTTCAAATAACAACAATAGTACAGGCCACTCACCGGACCTTACTGGAACTCTCCCAGGGAGAGAAAATGGCTCTCACTAGGGAGAGAAAAGTAACTCTCTCTCTACTCTTGGGGTTCTAATTAATTCTATTCATAATTTATAAATGGAATGGCTTTTTATATTCAGTGTATATATATATAATTAAATAATCATTTTGTACATTTATTCTTTAAATTCCTCTCCCAAATGCATCACACATGTTTTTGTGAATTTAAACAATCTGGCAAATTATACATGTGTGTGGTCGGTCCCACAACACATGGCTTGGTGGAATAATATTATCTAAGGGGACATGTGAAGTGCTCTTCATCTGCAATCTTTGAAAAACACACATTCATGCTGTTGGACACATAAATCATTGCCTTTTTAAGCCAAGCTTTTGAACTTCATCAACCCATTAATTTATTGTTTATAGCAAGTAAAAGCAAAAAGAAATTATGTCATTTTAAAGTATATTAATTGAAGAGCTAGTCACATGTAATGTTATTTTAAAATCAAAACAAGTGACAATGCAATCTACAAAGGTATGGTTTGGCACAGATAATAGTTAGGGATTCGAACTTTTGGTTTTTCGTAAATACAGGTCCTTATAATTTGTTTTTTTGCCAACCAGGTCTTGCAATTTGTTAATATTATGAACAGCAGCAAATATGCATAACGATTCTTTGGCCTGAACCTCTACTGATATCCCAATATATTAGCGGCAGCTTAATTGCTATTTCCAATTTTCACAGAAAAACCCAACCTTAGCAGCTAAATGTATAATATTAGTCTATAGTAGTCTTTCTTTATGAGCGGTACTGTACTATGTATGAAATCTGACTATGTGCTATAAATAGGCATATTCATGGGACGAGACAGGAATGTTACAATTAAGGTAATTAAATTTGGATCGGTTACTGAACCAGTCGGGTACTAGGTTAAAGGTTAGTGGGTTAGATCAGAGTCAAACTTGAGCTAATTTGGGACTAAACCGGTGAGAAATTAAAGATTTTAGGATTATTAATATGAAATTTAAAAAAAAAAAAAGGACCGGTCAACCGACCGATTGGCTGGGACCGGGTCTGAGAACATGGGTCACAAGTTTATTCCTTGTCCCATCCTGAAAAACGGCACATGACAACAAAATTGGAACAAAGTTGGGACAGGGAACATCCGTTTTTTCTTTTTCTTTTCTTTTTTTTTTTTTTTTTTGTGTGAATCAAAGCTCATACCTCAACTAATGAAACAAGTTCATGGCATCAAACTGTTGGCTTAAATTCCTACAAATACACTGTGTAACTTGAGCCATATTCAAGGACTCTATCCTTAAGAGTTATTCTATAACCACTGGTCAAGAGGAAACGGCACTCCCCATGATAAAACGGATCCTTCTTACAAAACAGGGTGAGTAGAACAATGAAATGTAATGAACTCAGCTAGCTACAGGCAAAGAAGATTTCAGAGGAGGATGAGAAAGATTGAAGGCTCTAAAGCAAGATGATTAGAACCTCTCATTGAAGCTCTTTTTATAGGCAATACCTACAGCACGTTTATTTCAAAAAAAAAAAAAAAAACATCACATTAAAGTGATATAAATCAGATTGTAACGTTGATATCAATTTCTAAATGTTGGAGCAAGAAGGCTATTTAAATGGACCGTTTTTAAACGTTGGCTAAGAAATCCATGCAGATATGTTTGACATATTAAAACCCATTACACCAATTGAAGCAATTGTTTGAAGCGTTTTTGTGCAATCAAAGCTTTAAGCCCATTATCTTTCCAACCTTCAAATATAATATTCCATTTAAAACAAGCACAACATTCAATACCTATCAAGGCAATAAAACTTGATCCACAAAATCAGTTTATGATTTTAAAACTTCTACCAACGTCCAGAATCCATAATTGAGGTTGGCAAAAAAATATTTTCCAATGAGTACTTTTATTCCAAAAATTATTTCTATATTTTTGCAAAAACCTCTTGTATAAGGTGCAGGCGATTCCTATTTGACTCGCTCATAGAGAAAATTGCCGGATTTCCATGTGGCCCAATGTTATGCGAGTTCATTCCTCCTCTTAATTCATTTACTTATCCAAGTTCATACACTTGGACTCACTCACTCCCAAATAATATGGGACTTGTTCCATTTGACACACCCAAATTTATATTATAATTCCAACACAAACAGTAAAAGATCAGAAATAAATGGCGGTGGAATTGAGAAGAAGTGTTCTCACGTTTATTCTTTTTAAAAGTCTGGACTTGCTGCTAGCTTTTTTCCCTCTTTTCTAGCCATGAAAAAACTAAAATGTACAAGTATGGGTTGAACGCTAGACTTGATGATGGAAAATATATAATATCATCACTTATGCAGTGAAAGCATGACCAAAAAAAAATAATGAGTAAAACTTGAACCTTACAAGAGCCATGATCATATAATAATAATAAAAAAAAAAAGCTTGCACCTAATTGTAAGTAAAAATAATAGAACTTTAACCTATAATAAGAGCCATGATCATAAATGAAAAAAGCCTGGAGCTAATTGTAATGTAGGAAATAAAAAAACTAAAAATTCAAGAGAAAACATACAATTTGAATTTAAATTCAAATTTTCAAAATAAAAAAGAATTTAAATTCATTAGCCCACACTCAACATTAATCTAAAGTCTAAACAGCAGTGCTTCCATTGTTCCTATACTTAGATACTTCTAATATTTTATATTAAAGACATAACTAATATCTTTAACATTTTGTATTAAACAATATGATGATATCTTTTTATATAACTAATATCCATATAAAAAATATACCAGCTATATCTTTAATAAAAATACCAGATATTTTGATAAAAAGATTAGAATATTAGATATAGTAAACTAATAACAACATAATATACTCAACATATATAATATCTATATAAATTAGAAAATAGAATAGAATTTATAAATAAACATAATTTTTTTAAAAAAATAAATATCCAAGGCAGGACAAAGCCTGTCCCATCTTGCTTTTTTGGGGCCATCCTATCCCAAAATGATCGAGACTAGAACAGGATGGTCGGGACGGGACGGAACAGAATTGAACACCCCAATCTACAAATAACTTACTATATCCAAGTGATGAGGATTTTTTCAAATACCACCTCTAGTTCTTAATATAAGACTCGTTATATTCAACAAATTCAATTAAGGAAATTAAGGAAGTTAAATAAATTACTTTAAAGTATTTATATGTAGCATTTTTCTCCAAACTAATTTGTTTTACTTATAAATTTATATATAATATAATAATACATATAAGTATTTTAGAAAGATCATGTAACATATGCTATAACTAAATAATTTGTTTACATCTCTAATCTCTCCAAATTAGTTATCTAGTTTGGGTCTTATATTAAGGATAAATAGGAGGTAGTAAAATACTACTAATAATAAACCTTTGAAAGGGAATTGGATATAATATAATCAACCACACTTTCTGTTAAAAAAATAATAATAATCAACCACACTCACACGCTCTCCTTTGCAGAACCGCACACATGATTGGATTAGCTAGTCCAAGGTAATAATTAATATACAAGTACATATAATTAATTAGTTAGTTAATTAATTAATTAATAAGAACATATATTTGAAAAGACAAGTTATATCTCCTGAAAGGTATAAAAGTAGCCAATAATCAAGCCTCCGGTTGGAGATAAATAAACCACTTGAACTGATTAACCAATCATATTAGCATCTGTAAGAAGAGAAGTTGGCCGTTCAAAAAAAAGAAGAGAAGTTGGCTAAAAGATAACTCTATTTGTAGTGACATTTTCTTAAGCAACCATTTGTTGCCGGTATGATCTTTATTTAACTTCTCACTTTAGAGGCTTAAACATATATATATATATATAGAGAGAGAGAGAGAGAGAGATCAGACAGCTGATAAAAGCAAGATAATTAACTATATATCAAAGGAAGGTTAATTTGAAGGTATGACTGGTACAACAGTTTTAATTAAGGTAGTCCGAAGTTTTTAGACAATAAATATTATACTAATAGCTAAATATTGAAATGGATGGGAGATATATTTTCGACAGTACTGGACTAAAAATCAACATATTATATTATAATAGCTACTCTATTTTGTAAGCCCTCATGTAATTGAATAATTGACCGCTACTAAAAGCAAGCATTAATTGGAAGCTCTTGATTTGTGTTAACTGCCGCTAATAATAAACCGCCAGAAAAACCATTAATTTAAATATTTTTGGTAGTGCAGTTACAACGAATCCGAATCCTCTATATGATAAAGACACACACACACGAAACAGATACCACTTGAGCTTAAAGATATGGCTTCAATTATTAAATTTGTTCTTTACAGATAGCTTAGCAGTGGCAAGCACCGAATGAATCCCTCTTTTGATATGATCTCTCTAATTGTTACAAGGTAGTATAAATTAACGATACATAAGCTTGAGGTGGGTCCACCCAAGGCTTAAACTTTGTACTCGTAATTGGCCAAGTTTCATGTTTATTTAATAAATAAAAGGAAAAATTCTAGAAAAATTTGTTTAAAACAGAGAAAAGACAAATCAGGAAGTCCAATATCACAAATTTCAAATTAGACCTATGGCTATGTGAGGAATCTAGGATTTGCAAATATTTTCAAATGACCAATATGCCCTTGACAGCATTTGGGGAGTTCAAGTTGTCAATATATATAACAAATTGTTAATTGTAATTCTTAAGTTGTTATTCCCTATATATAAGTAGTTAGTGAAGGATGTCATGTGTGACTTCAAAATATTACCTACAAGGTTGTTGGTATTTGGGGAGCTCAAGCTGTCAATATTATACTGAAATTGTTAATTACGGTATGTAATCAACTTAGTGATAAATAATAACAATTTAAGAATCGTAATTAACAACTATAATATACATATCGACAACTCGAGCTCCTTAAATGTTGTTAGGGACATATTGGTCATTTGGAAATATTTACAAATCCCAGATTCTGCCCTCAAATCTGACTTAGGATTTATTATATTAGACTCCCAAATTTGTCTTTTCCCTTTTTTAACTGAATTTTTTTGGTATTTTCCCTAAATAAAAATATCAACAAGTTGTGTTGGTAAAAGAATAATCATGGGGTACCAATGACAACAAAGGTTGGGTTTAGCAGAAAGAACTAAAAACAATCTTCCCCTCCTATCTACTCTTAATATTGTCTGCTTTGAAGCCCATTATCCTTCACGGTTTTAAAATGCGTTAAAATCTTTTGTTTGTCTTCTCGGTTGATGTGGAACTTCACAATGTAAAAAACAAAATTTGATGATGCCTCAAATAGAATTGCTATCCCTAATAGAAAGATGCTTGTGCCTAATAAAAAAGTGTGGTGAAGATACGGGAGTGATATGAAGTTAATATAAAACCTAACCAAGAGATGAGTATATACTATAAATTAAACTAGTAGCAAGTAGCAACATATATTATTTTTTACAAGTTGTTTCTTCATTTTGTTAGCCAATTTTTTTTTTTTTTTGGAAAGACGGACAAGTTGTAAGTAGTAGCCAATTTGGCTAATTAACAAACCGTTTAATAAGTTTCAATCTTGGGTTAAGGTATAAAAATACATATGTGATTTATCCCAAAGTGTGCCCAACAACAAATATTTTTTTAGATGCAAAAGTGATTATATGGATACATAATAGGTGCAAAATTCACAGTCTCAGTTAAAAGGAAAATGTTCAACAATTAAATAGAAGTTTGTTGGCCAGGGATGCTGACATGGCAATTTAAGATGCAGACGATACGGAAGGGGAGGTGGAAGGGTTTTTCATGCGTCAATCTTCTATCACTTTCGCGGCCTTTTCAGTGCATCGTTCGTCACAAAAACTTCTTCTTGATTCTGATCAATTATGGTTAATGAGTCCACGATCTGACGCGCCGATCTCTTGCCACTTCTGGTCATGCTCCGTAATGGCAAAATTCTCTTGGATCCTGACGAGAAGGTGATAATTGAGAGATGATCAGTGGACCCTAGTGACGAAATCACTACTTGCAATGAGCGTTTCATCATCTAAAGCTTTTGACCGGCAGTAGACCCACCCCTGTCCAGAACTGTCACCAGGTCTATCGGAGCTCTATGCGCCACCGACTTCGATGGCAGAGCCTTCACCTTCAACACCACTATGTAAGTTTCGTGGCTCTTATTTGCAACCACAATAGCTGCCTCTGGTAATAAACACACCTCAAGTGTTTTGATTCTGGGGGACGTTAGAAGAGGACCAACAGGGGAGACATTGAATCCTTGGAACTCCATTGATTCATCTTCTTGGTCTTGCTCGTTTTCATCAGATTCAGGTATGGGGTTGAAGCAAGCAATAGAAGTGGGAGACATTAGAGGCTCATCATCGTTATAGATTTTCAATGGCCGAGTTTTGATATTTTGAACGGGTTGTATGCTCTATTTTCGTCGGCAACTTCATCTTTCTTTAGCTGCTTATCGGTGCAGATAGCCAACACCGGCAATTCCTTCCGATTTGCATTGCAGACTGGGTAGATATGTATGTGTTGCTTTTTAACATGAGCAGCTATGCAAGGAAAGTGAAAGGTATGAGAGCATTCGGTCATGAAAATTGTTGTTCCTTGCCCATTTTTCATGCTCTACGCACAGATTCCTCAGCCACTTGTTCCCCTTCCCCCTTGATCGGTTCGATTACCTTTCCATTCGCCCTCCTATTCAATTTCCCAGCCACTATGGTATTCCGTCGACCTGGCTCTCATCCGACTGTGTTTCCTTTTTTTTCCAGTGGTTGACGCCTTTTGAATATGGCAATGTCTTGTTGATCTTTTTCAAATTCGAGTGTTTCACCTTTTTTCAGTTGTGAGTGTTTTTTTCAATGCCACTTAACCTGCGAAGTCATCATCCAATCGTCATAATTGGTCAACAAACTTCTATTTAACCGTTGAACGTTTCCCTTTTAACTGAAATTATGACTTTTACACTTATTACGTAACCACATAATTACTTTTACACCTAAAAAAGCATTTGTTGCTGTGCACATTTTAGGACAAAACACATGTTTTTTTTTTGCACCTTAACCCTTCAATCTCACTCACTTTTTTTCTCATCACACACTTGATATTCAATTCCATAAATACAGAGATCTATACATACACCAATTCACTGTATGTTCTTTCGTGCTTGCTTCAATTTGATGAGCAGCTTGACTACACCACTTGGCCCATAATATCTCTGTAGATTCATGTGGAGCCCTCAAACCACCTCAGTCTTTTTTTTTAATATTATAAATATATATGTATAATTTAGTTCTGATATATGTTTAAAATTCTTTATTCCTTTTTCAGTCTCTATTAATTAAAGACCAACCAGCTGTGTATAAATACTCACACATGCATTTCCCTCCAGTGTCAAAATCCTCAAGAGACTCTTTTATCTTGAGTGTTGCATAAAAGACACACACACATGGCTCCAAACAACCTTAGCCAACTTGAAGCTAATTTCGACGACATCGAGGACCCGTCTAAATCCTACGACGACGACGGCCGTCCTAAACGAACTGGTACGTACCATCTCCGATCCTACGCTGGTCTTTCACACACACGATAACGTTAACGTTGTACCCACATATATATATGTGTGTGTGTGATTCATGGATTCATTATTGATGATGATGAGAGTGCAGGGACAGTATGGACGGCGAGTTCACACATAATAACGGCGGTGATAGGATCAGGTGTGTTGTCCTTAGCGTGGGCCGTCGCTCAGCTTGGCTGGATCGCCGGTCCTTCCGTCATGCTCTTGTTCTCCTTCGTCACTCTCTATACTTCTTCCTTGCTTTCTGATTGTTACCGTCTCCACGACGCCGTTTCTGGCAAGAGGAACTACACTTACATCGACGCTGTTGCTTCCATCCTAGGTACCTACCCACACACATATATACACTTCTCTTCTAAATGTACAGTTCTCAAGCTCTAATATATATTGCCTCCAGTTCTAAATATAAGATCCATTTAATTTTTTTAGAGAGATTAAGGAAGTTAATTAAATTATTTTAAAGTAGTTATATTTTTAATTTTTTTCTCTAAATTAATTTGCCTAACTTATAAACGATATATAATCTAATGATACACAACACATCATATGAATAAGTAACTTATTTTGTTTCCTTAATCTCTCCAAAAAAAATAAGGTGGATCTTATATTTAGGACCGGTTGGAGTATTTAATTAATTTACTTAATTATAACTCCTTTGATATAATGTTTATGTTTGATACATACGTGCAGGTGGAGTTAATGTGAAGTTATGTGGCGTATTTCAGTATCTGAATCTTGTGGGAGTCACAATTGGATACACAATCGCCGCTTCAATCAGCATGATGTGAGTTTTATAATGTTTATATATATATATATATAGAGACACACACCCCCTGTTTAATTATATCAGGAATTAATTTTTTCTTTTTTTGCCCATCAAGAATTTAATTATTAGATATTACATCCGGTACTTAATATAGGATCTTGTTTATAGCGCAATTTACATTATAAACAAGATCTTATATTAAGGATATGAAGTACGTAGTATAATTTAATATTGTTTGGTGTGTTAATTATATTGATGATTTTTTTTTTTTTTTGTGGGAGACAGGGCAATCAAGAGGTCAAATTGTTTTCATAAGAATAATGGAATGGAAAAGGAATGCGAAATGTCAAGCAATGCATACATGATAGGTTTTGGTGTAATTCAGGTGTTTCTGTCTCAAATACCAGACTTTGATCAGATTTGGTGGCTCTCTATTGTTGCTGCTATCATGTCTTTTATCTACTCCACCATTGGCCTCTCTCTTGGTATCGCCAAAGTTGCAGGTAAGTAATTATTCAATATATATATATATATATTCTTAATTATTAAAAGGAGAAAAACACAAAAATACCATGTCTAGATGGAAGTTTTCAAATCTAGTATTCTCTCCTCCGATTTTCCCCTTCCTTTTCTCTCCATCAAATCATGACATTAATCTACATGTCCCAACTTAAAATTTCGAAATGACTTAATCAATCATTACGAACGCCCTAGGGAATATTTTGAGACTTAATTTTATAACAAAATTACTTAAATGCCCTTAATTTGAAATCTAAACCAAAAAAAATAAAATAAAATGACAACAACAATTTTTGTTTCTTTTTGCCCACACAGAAACAGATTATATTAAAAAGTAAAGTCAAAACTACAACATTTCAAAAAAAAAAAAAAAAAAGAAACAAAACAACCAACAAAATGAAAAGGCAAAACAGAATCTAAACAAACGGAAAGCAGATCTAGAAAAACAAGTAGTTAAAAAATCTTCAACACATAGAGAACTTAATCCTGAATCAGAAGAAACTTCACGAACATCCTTTATTGAGAAAGCCTTCAATTGTGATGCAAGTCAAGATACTCAATCCAAAGGATAAAGTCAATCCAATGAAGTTTTGACAATCCAATCAATTACCAAATTTGCATCTATGGGAATCCATATTGAGTAATGGCTCCTGATCAAAATCCTTGTGAGACAAGGATAATCTCAAGGAGTACAACAAGAAGAGCCATAGCAGAGAAAACACAACCAGCTTTAAAGTACAGTGCATTATTTTCAAAAGGAATCCATCTCTAGCTTACACTACCACCTCTATATCATCAGATATGGACCAATTGTTAGCATCCCAGAATTCTTGTGTACTGTTCTCATTGCTGCCAACTCCATCCATGCTATTGTTAATATCAATAGATTTGGAGGCACCCAACGAAGATTTCCTCCCCCTTCAAAGTGAGAGGAAAGCCCTCGATCAAACAAGTCCAACCATCACGACCAAACCCTTGCCGTTGCCGTCCGAAACCCAAAATAAAGGAAGGGAAGGGACCCCAGTGCTGCCGTTAATGGTGCCAGAAACCCTAAGCATGCAGTCACTCCGGACCCTTGGTATTTTTACATTTCTTCCTTTGAGTGAATTATGACAACAACAATTTAACAAGTAATAACTTTAACTTATCACATGAGAACAGTTAAAATCATGACCACTAAGGACATTTGATTGATTTTACTACAAAATTTAATCTCAGATCATTAGTCGTCCCTTGAAACTTCATAGTGATTAAGTCGTTTCGGGATCTTAAATTGGGCTTTGCAGTTTTAGGGCTATCCTTGTGTCTTTCTCCTTAATTTATTACAACATTTGTTTATTTATTTTTGAATCCTAATATAAGTTGAATATTTAATTATATTGAGCAGAGAGCGGTAAAATTAAGGGCAGCCTCACAGGAATAAGCATGATTGGGACTATGACTCAAGCCCAGAAAATATGGAGGACTTGCCAAGCACTTGGTGATATGGCCTTTGCTTACTCATATGCTGTTGTCCTCATTGAAATTCAGGTATACACACACACACACCCTTTTCCTTTAAAAGCTAAATAAACTATAAAAATTCACATTCATTTTCAATTTTTAGGACACCATAAGGTCTCCACCATCAGAAGCAAAATCAATGAAAAAAGCAACAAAAATAAGTATAGCCATAACCACAACGTTCTACATGTTATGTGGCTGCATGGGCTATGCTGCCTTGGGAGTCAAGTCACCTGGAAATCTCCTCACTGACTTAGCCTTCTCCAAACCCTTTTGGCTTCTCGACACGGCCAACGCCGCCGTAGCCGTCCACCTCATCGGGGCGTACCAAGTTTTCTCGCAACCCATCTTCGCCTTCATCGAGAAACAAGCCTCACAGAGATTCCCCACAAACCAACTCTTGAACAAAGAATTCAAAGTCACATTACTTCCTGGTTTCGCTCCTTATAATCTGAATCTGTTGAGGTTGGTTTTGAGGACTTGTTATGTGGTACTCACCACACTGATCTCCATGTTGCTTCCTTTCTTCAATGACGTTGTGGGGATTATTGGGGCATTAGGGTTTTGGCCATTGACGGTATATTTTCCGGTGGAGATGTATATTAAGCAGAAGAAGATAACAAAATGGAGTGCGAGGTGGGTTTGCTTGAAGATTCTGAGTATGGCGTGTCTCGTTGTTTCTATTGTGGCTGTTGCTGGATCATTTGCTGGTGTTTTGCTTGATCTCAAGAAATACAAGCCATTCCATTGATCTAACTATATTGGGTGATTATATTATCCCTTTTGTTTTGTGTTATGTGCTGTGTAACATCCTAGTGTAAGGTGTTTCTTTTCTTTTTTCTTTTTTTTTTTGAATTTTTGCTGTAATGAATTTAATTTCTTGTAAGTTGTAAATTCTGTTTTATCTTCAATGCAACTGCTTTAGCTTCGATAAATCATCAGAAGTGTTTTATCTTAAAGATATGGGAGTTTTTGAAGGAATTCCGTTGAACGCTTTCTACTATGAGAGAAACGTTCTTATGCTTTGAAATTTTCCAAGTGTTTTTCTGTTCAACTCAAAGTATTACTCTCAATCTGGTTAGAGTGTGTTTTACTTGTGCTCGAGCTTTGAAAACTGACAATATTAGCCCACCTGTTTAAGTCCTGCATTTAATGAATGAAGGTGAAGTCAAGGTGAAGTCATCAATGAGCCTCCACATCCTTCTTTGGAGACTTGTATTAATGGACCCGGTTTCATGATTTTATCACTTAGAATTAATGAATATTATATATCTACTTGGTTATATGCAGGGTCTCATTTTGTTGATATTATTATATACACACACAAATGAAGCCAATGAGGCTCTCCCTGTTCATCCACCCACGTATTAAATATCCAGTCCGCATGTCAGCTTCAAAGTTTATTGATTCATAGTATCCTTCACTTGAATAAGCGCTTTTGTGTCCCTTGTGGGATCCTCTAAGTCCCACATCAGCTCTATGTGTGTGTATAATAGTAACTTCCGCCCTTCAACTCGCCAACCACATTAGTTGGTTTTGTTATTAAGTATTGTTCAAAAAACATTACGCGAGTGCATATATGTGCTTGTGCTATTGTGGGTGTGGTTTCCACGTAGCTTGGTGGGTCCCTTGTGGGATCTTTTAAGTCCCACATCGGCTGAATGTGTGTGTGTGTGTAATAATAACCTCCGCCCTTCAGCTTGCCAACCGCGTTAGTTGATTTTGTTGTTAGGTATTGTTCAAAAAATAAGTGCTTTTGTTACGGGTTGACAGTGACTTGTTTCATAAATGTGATGGAAAATATACAAATATCTACGAGTTTCCTCATTGAATAGTAGTTTAAAAGAGTCTAGGCTTGGCCCCATTGTATCCCAAATCACAAAAAAAAAAAAGAGCGGGTAAAAAATGCCAACAAAAATTAGTCCAGTTAGTAAGAAATTGACTCATAACTAGTGCTCGTAAATCGGGCCAACCTGCTGGCTAAACAGGGCGAGCTGGTGTAGCCCGCCTATTAAATTTTTTTAAAAAAAGTTATTTCACCCCTTCTCTTTTTTTTTAAATTCTCACTCCCTTTTTCTTTCACCCACTCACATCACACTTCTTTTCTTTTATACATTTGTGTTATGAACAAGGTATTAAAACCTGAACCGGGTAATGGGTTAAGGATCAGTGGGTCAGATCGGGGGCAAACCGGTAAGAAATTGAAGATTTTAGGCTTATTCATATGAAATTCTAAAGAAAAAAACAATTTTTTTTAAAAAACAATGACTCGAACCAGACCGATTTTCCTACCAGTTCACCTGTTTCCAGGCTAGGCCCGCCGGTCCAGTCCGGGTATGAAGCCAATTTCATTATTACTTTCCTTTTTTTCATCTACTCACATTACAAAAATATATAAACACATATCTTTTAAATTTTTTAAATTTAATAATAGTAGAATAAATAAAATAAAAGTGTCAAATAAAAAGTATGAGGAAGTAATTAAACACAGCATTAAAAGAAAGACGATAAAGGTATTTAGATTTATTTTATAAAAAAACCTAAAAAAAATTCAGCAAGCTCAGGGTAGACTGATGGCTAGCCCAACCCATTTTACCAGCTCTACTCACAACCTAAAATCAGAAATCCAAATCTCATTATTAATGCAAAGACTTTGGCATTCGGATTCTCTCCCATACTTTCCCATCCCTTGCCTCTCCATTGCCCAAAAACGACACCGTTTTGCATCTTTAAATGAGATCCCAGCCAAACTTAATTAAACCATGTGTTTCATGCCAATTTTCTCTGTTCCTATCTTCTCGTCTCTGTTAATATGCTTTCTCAGGCTTCTGCTTCCTTGAGCGAGGGAAAGGTTGAAAATACTAGAGGGAAAAACTGAACTATGCGTTTCATGCCCAATCAGTCTGAGTCCGATGCCTTTCTCAGTCTTCATCCTTCTTCAGTGTGGGAAACCCTGAAAATGCTGGAGGGAAAAAATTGCAGAGACGATTCCTAGTAATAAAGGACGCATGAGAATTGAATATTCAAGTTGACCAATCATTGCAGCTTTGTATCTCATTCTGTAGCTCGATTCCTTCATTGTCATTGTTGGGATTTACTGTGAAAAGAATCGAATCTGTAATGGGCATGAACCAGTCATTGTCATTGTTGTATCTCTTTCCCTCTTGTTGGCTAAATGTTTAAGTGTGTGTGATTATGTGTGTGTATTCTAAAGAATGTTGGATAAAAGAAAAATGGTAGTAGATTTGCGTGTGTGTATGCTAAAGAAATCTATAGATTTTATTAACAGTGATGCTGCAAAATCTGTTATGAACATGGATTGTTAAGTTTGTTTGGTGCTTATGGTTTGTATATGCTTTTATATTTAAAGTAATGAATGATGTTAAGAATAGTCCAATTCCTAAGTAATTATGTTCTTTTCTTCTTCAACCTCGTCATTTACAAAAATAACAGGAAAATTAGTACAAGAATGGGCAAGTCTCATTTCTGTCATAATATATATCAGCACTCATGTTTTGATTAACTTCTCTGTGTTTAATCAAGTTTTGTCCAAGAGATTTCAAATACCAGCACTGTGCTCAGCAGAAGAACCGCGACTAAATTATAGCACTGTAATTCACTAAATCTTACTAATATGTTTTTGCATCTTCTTGAGTATTTTCTGTACTATTGTATGTTCTATTGTATGTGTAGTATTATACCCGGTTCATTGATATAAAATTCACTTTAAGCTTAATATTATGTTTTTTATTGTTTTGGTTATTTATTTATTAATTTACATTGGGTACATATCTTTTCAATTTTGCAGGGGGCTTCTACTATGGCTATAAATTTGACTCCTACACTTAATCTTGAATTTGATAATATTGATGAATCATGGGAATTTTGGAGAGAATATGGCAGAAAAATTGGCTTTGGTGTTCAAAGGCAAGGGGGCAACAAGAGTAAAAGGGATAAGTCATCGTATACATGTTACTTATATGTGTGTAATAAAGAAGGAGTGAGAAAACCAAATAAACAAGATGTGCAAACTAAGAAGCCCAGAGACGAGACAAGAACAAGTTGTGAAGCTAGAATGAAAGTTAAGCAAGTAAATGGAAATTCAAAGTAAGCGAAGTCTTTTTAGATCATAATCATCCTCTTCAACCTCCTGAAATTGTTCACCTTCTTGCATCGCATTGAGAAATAACACCAGCTCAATGTTATGAATTAGAAATTGCTGAAAAAGCTAGGATTGATCAAAAATCAGCATTCAATTTGCAAAGTCAGTATGCAGGAGGTCGAGACAATTTGGGATATATAAGAGTTGATGTAAAAAATTATCTTAATTCAAGAAGGCAACGGGCAATGAAATGTGGTGAAGCTAGATGTATATTTCGTTATTTTGAGCAACAACTAGTAAAAATCCGTCTTTTTTCCATTATCACCAAATGGATTCAGAGCATCAAGTGACGAATGTGTTCTGGGTTGATGCAAGCATGTTGGTTGACTATGCTTGCTTTGGAAAAGTCATTTCACTAGACACAACTTATTGTACAAATAATAACCATAGACCTCTTGCAATTTTCTCTGGCTTCAACCATTACAAAGGAAGGGTGATTTTTGGAGCAAATTATTATATGATGAGACTATTGAGACTTTCAAATGGCTATTTGAAACATTTTTGTGTGCACACAAGAATGTAAAGCCGCTAATTGTTTTCACTGACCAAGATGCTGCTATGGCACGTGTATTAAAAGAAGTAATGCTAGATGTAAAACATGCCTTTATGCATATGGCATATTTCAAGGAATGCAATGAAGCATCTTCCGAACTCGATGGTTAGTGATTTCAACCACTGCATGTATAATTGTTGGGATGAAACAAAGTTTGAAGAAGCCTAGCAAGCATTATTAGCAAAACCAGAAATGGCAGAAAACTCATAGTTGATTTCCATGTATAAAATAAAAGAGAAATGAGCATCATGTTATATGAAGAATTCAAGGACACTTGGTATGAGAAGCACACAAATTAGTAATAGTGTGAATGCATCAGTCAAAAGTTGCACAAATGTTAAATTAGATATCAATCGATTCTTCAAGTAATTTGAACAAGTTCTAGAGGACAAGCACTATAACGAATTGAAAAGTGATTTTAAGGCACGCGACAAGTTGCAAAGGTTGATATTGCAGAGTTCATGTATGTTTCGTCAACTTTTTTATGTTTATACTCGACCTATTTTTGACTTGTTCTAACGTGAATATGATCTATGTGATGCTACATGTATCAAAGAAAGAAAAGAGAAAAAGAAAAATGAAGATGAAGAGGATAGTGCCTATGTGTATGATTATGTTGTCACCATGAATGATAAGAAAAGGGAGTATAAGTTGACATTTGATCCTTCAACAGAGACAATTGCCTGTAGTTGCAAAAAGTTTGAGCGAGTGGGCATATTATGTTGTCATGCCTTGAGAGTCTTGAATAAACGTGATATCAAATTACTCCCCGAAAAATATATTGTGAAGAGGTGGACAAGAGAAGCACGATGTGGTATAGTGTATGATATCAAGGAGAAGTAGATGGAAGTTGATCCTAAACTACAAAGATCAAATCGGTATCAACAATTATGCCCATTGCTTGTTAAATTAGCAAGTGATGCATCAGAAAGTTCAGAAGCGTTCTCTCTTATCCATCAGGCTGTGTTGGAACTTAGTAAGAAAATAACTAAACTTCATATAAAACACTTACCAAATGACAATAACAGTGTTGAGGATGGTATGGCGAACCGTGACGAAAGTAATGGTGTTGGCAAAGTTGTTGGGTTTAAAAAGAGATATGGGAGAAAGATAAGTAAACGGATAAAGAGTGGTATTGAAATGAGTCTAAGAAGGCGGAGAGCGAAGCCCTATACAAAACATTATCAAGCTTTACAGTTAGTTACATCTGCACAGGTATATTTATGATCAATTTAGTATTCTTTTTAAGACGCATATTAGTTGTTGATTTTTTTCATTTTCAATGTTTTAGGGACAACATAATCAAGTTCAAAAAGCTAGCTTATCATCAAGAAGTACATCATGATAACATTATGTTAGATGACTCTCAAGCTCTACCAAGTCAAATGACTTTTACAAATTTCTTGATGGTATGTCATTTTGTTAAATAGCATAATCAACTACTTTGTTTATATAGGACATATATTGGTGACTTATATTACTACATTGTTTTTACTTCTTAATTGTAGGCACCACTTGACTGCAATATCACATCACTTGAAGCACTGAATTTTAGCCAAATATATAATACTGGTAACGATAAAGAATAATGATAATGGAAGAAAACAATTAAGTCACTTTCATTGAAATCTAAATTTTTTTACATTGCATTGTCATATGTCAATATTTTTTATAATTACAAGACTCTCACTGTACATTGATTAACATTATGCTACAAATACAGGTTCAATGATTGACTCATATCCTCCAACATGAAGTCTCTAGCTCAGCTTATTTTGTACAGCTTATGACTTTTTTTTGGGCTGCTTTCTTTTTAGTCAAGCAAGCTCATCATTTTGTTCTTCAACCATATTCATGTCTTTTCAATTGATGTAATATGAGTTGACTTTGTTTTTGTCAAGTAATCTGCAATTAAACATAGTCAAGAAACAGTCATGTAACAAGTGGTCAAGCAAGTTATAAGTAATTAGTTCATATGTTTGTGTTAAAAGGGAGTAACTTCTGTTTCATAGGACAGAGATGTACAAACTATGGGAAAGAGGAAACATGACATAACAAGTAGAAAAGTAAAAATTTCAGAGAAAAACTCTTTGAACAGGCAAAGATTTTAACAGAAACCCCTGACCAGAATGTTAGAAACATTACAGAGGGTGAAATTTTTCACTACAATAATTTTAAGTATATTAACAAAGGCCAGAATTTTTGGCTTATAATACAAAAAAGGTAAATGAGCATAACATGTTTACACTTGACAGGAATTTGTTTGTAGAGTATGATAGTACTACTGCTATATCAGAGGATAAGGATCTAATTGCTTACTTGTTGCAAACTGGAGGTGCCATATCCGCTATATGAAGATGACATGAGAAATTGAACTAGAGACCATTTCTCACGGTCCAGAGCAATTGCTAGAAGTTCCAAATATCTGCAAGAAGACAAAGAATGAATGTTACAAGAATACTTTTCACTGGTTTACATATTTACAAGTAGTAAAATTTGGTCATTGGAAGATTTGATTGAAAGAAGTTATCAGTCAAATGGTACAGAAGATAGAATCCTCACAAGACCAACCCTCAGAGATCAGAAAACATTTTTTAATATGCTAAGGTTATAAAACATTCAACATACATTGTGGCAACAAAACCATCAGTCAATCCACCAATGAAAATGATTTGTTGTTTGTAGTCACTAGTCTTAAATGCAACCTGTAAATAAAAGGATTTGTCACAAAGCAGTCAACCATTTTATATACCAAAGTGCATGGCCCACAAGGGAAGATAAAATGGAATGAAGATGAAGTTTCCTTCTCTAGGAGAAAATCACACCTCAACTTTCTGAATTAAGATCAACTATTCAGCTGTTTTAGATGCCAAAATGCATGGCTCACAAGGGAAGATAAACCTGAATATGTAAACATATGTACTCAATATTCATATCATAAATGGCACCAGATGTGAAGTATTGTTTATTTGAATTCAATTGTTTAGAACCCAAAAATCATGCGTTATGGTATTCATGAATGTTTACTCCGTATTACTTCCATCAATTTGCCAAAATGCAGTCATAGTAAATAAGATACTTTAAATTATATTCAGACAATGCTTTTATAAAGTTGCTTTTGTTGTCTCAAGGCCTAACCACATGCCCCAAATGTCTTCTATTTGTGCCATTACTACCAACAAAGTGACTATATAATGAAATTGGTCCAGCAAAATGTCTGTATCTTCGGGAAATGAAAGATTTTGAAGTCAATGCAAATGCAAAAGTAGATGCTAACAATCAAGTGAATCAATAATGGTTCAAGTTCACGCACAGTTCAACGTAAGTGAAAAATGCTATTAATACGATCTCAAATATGAATGAAATGAGCAGAACATCACATTTAGAATGGTGAGACTGAATCGTGCACAATTAATGTCAAATCCGAAGTGTCAACTCTAAATCCTCACTTCCCAATCTGTAAATCAACGAAGCAAGAAAGAAGCACATGAATAGGATTCGGACCGTACTTGAATAAGACCCCTCGAAACTGATTCTTGCAGACAATGGGACCGGAGGCCTCTCTCGTATTGGCAGTGGAGTTATTCATCATTTTAACACTACTTGATCTATTAGAACGGCCTCAAACAAGTCCCAAGAACCACGACGTAGAAGCTGAAAGATGACGATGATGAAGACAAGGAAGGCACAGTGGATGAAGAAGTCACCGAGGACAAAGGAAGATTCATTTCCTAGGAAGAAGCCTAAGAAAGCATATTGACGGAGACAAGATGGGAATGGAGAAAATTGACATGACACGCATGGTTTAATTAAGTTTGACTGGGATCTCATTTAAAGATGCAAAACGGCATCGTTTTTGGGCAATGGAGAGGCAAGGGATGGAAAAGTATGGGAGAGAATCCAAACGGAAGACTTTGATGGTGTGCATTGTGCAATATATAAGTACCTATACATCCACTCTAAGCCTAGGGCCCACTCTAGCCCTGGTAAAATCCTAGGACCCAACTCATCTTTTGTATAAAAAAGAGTCAAACGCTAGATAACTGTATTTCTTGGACACCACTGATAATACACAACCTCACAATTTAAGTGTACAAGTTGAAGAAAGCTTGTGTGAAGAACGTGAAATACAAGTCTAGGCTCAACCGTGAAGTGTTCCCACATTTTGATCTCAATCCACAGGATGGGGTGTGTGTATATTGAATAAATCGTACAATATATCATAAGTAATCAAATGGACAGACCAAAAATTAACAAAAAAAAAACCAGATCACTCATGAGCCCTCACTTAGATCAATGAATAAAATTGACACGAAGAGGGAACCTCACAAGGTTATTTTACATCATTATAACAGAACATGCCACATTCATAAACAAGTGTGGAAACCCCCAGGTAACAACCAACCCCCTTGGAACAACGTCAATAATCAACTACACCAAAGGTCTACTCCCTCGACCAACCTTCACGGATGGAAACAATATTTTCAGCTCTTGAGCATTTCAACTTCAATCCGCACACAACATATGCAATGGGGGAGGCGGCTGGTAAAAGAGCCGTCCGATGAACAAATTTCTTTCAACTCAATACGCTCATCGGAGATTTAGAAAAGCTCCTCTGAATTGAACTTATTCCATGCTTCCTGTTCCAAATTATGAAACTTTTAGGCAATGCAGGAAAAAAACATACAAACTAGCATTTAATAAACCCCACTCCTCTCTTTTTTTTCTTTTTTCTTTTTTTTCCTGTCTTATGTGCAAGCAAACCCATTTTATAAAACCCACTAAGAGATAAAATAGCTTACTCCATTTACACATTCATGCCACTGGTTACTAAATTCATTGTTTCAATAGAAATCAAAGATTAAAACATCGAGAAGTTGTACACTATGCAATGATCTGCAGTACCTTGAGTAGATCAAACACCTTCTCTGCAACATATTTCTGTTGTAGATTGGCACCCTTTTGTTGCACCTTATCAGGATGGATGCATAATGTAGCTTTCCTATAAGCTTTTTTAACTGATGCACCTGTGATCAAATCAGTCAAAGAAACCGGCTGCCAACCACATTCAGGCCAAAGCACCTAACCATTCACATAGGAAATAAGTCAATGCAACAAACACCAAATGAAAATTACAATGCCACTGTAAAAGCACAATAACTCAAGACCATTTTGCATCTTTCAAAAATCGAGGACGAATTTCCAGATGTAATAAAAAGCTTTAGTAAACAAGATTATTTTCATCTTGCTTCCACAGGATTTACAGTCAACAAGTACATGGTTATGATGTGATAGTTTTTTTTTTTTTTTTTATTGACTCTGTTGTAAATAGAATAAGTTCTAAGAATACTATTATACTTCACTCTTAGCTCTAGGGATACAAATGTAAATTCCCTCAGATTTCGCATATATAGAGGTCCTCGACTCTTATAAAGGACTAAGAGTTTCTTTCAAGGAGAAGAATCATTCTCTACTATTTCTCAAATCAATTCATACACTGCTCTCTTTATGCAAGTTTGTTTACTTAATATGTGCAGGGTATAATCAATAGGAAATAACAAGAATTGTTATAATTTCTTGGCCAAGAATCTGATAGAAAATTCCTACCGGAGAGAATTGAAATATAAAAAAAGTCCATATATTAAGTGCATACATATTGTAAAGTGGAGAGCAAAGCACGCAAGTTCCCCTCTTTTCCTGCAGCCCATCGCTTAATTTCAATGTCCAACGTTTCAGCAAGCCTCTGAAATCAATTCATAGGTAAAATGAAATGATAAAACTAAAATTTTTGACATTATTTTTAGCTTGCAAAACTTGATAAAGGAGCATTGACAAGCACAACTCAGAATAACAAATATGAAATTAGAATACATACTATCATCATTAAATACATACAGGTAAGCACAGTGGATTTTCACCAAAAAAAATATATATATATAGTGGATTGGTTGGTAAAAGAAACACAGCGGATAGGAAAATAATGTTCCGATTGAATATAACACAGCTACATGGTAATCTAATAAACCCTGAGGCCTGCCCAATGTAGTTGGTGATCAAGAAATAAATAAAATTAAAAAAAAAAACTACTTACATGTCTCTCAGCTTGCTCTCTTTGTGTTTGCAAGTCTCGCTGATTCTTCTCAGCCAATGCTTTTGCCTGGCATAAAAGAACAACAGGCATTACATCAACAAATATGTAAAAAGATTTCATGTACCTCGCGTATCCTTTCTTACAAATAAATATGAAAATATCTAACATATAAACTGAAACACATACTGCTCGCTCCTGAGTCCTCTGGTGGCGCTCCAACCTGGCTCTTCTTCTTTCTTCACTTTCACCTTCAACATCTTGAAACTCTCCTGCTGATGGAGCAGCTTCATCCCGTAAAAGAGAGGGTGCAATGAGAGCCAAGTAAGCAATATGTGACAAAAGAATTTAAAACACTGCCACATCCATAAACATCACATTAAAAATGTTAAACTACCTCCAAATATTGAGGAAAGGTCATCAACAATATTAACTGAAGATGATGCTTTCTTCATGCTTGTAGATGCTCCAGTTGATTTCCTTGTAACATCTGCCTGAAATTGGGTATCAAATAAAGAATCCTGAAACAGTTCAGGTTCAAAACAAATTAATACCTAAACTTGCAGTAGTATCAGATAAAGTTTCACAGAAACAGGTTCTCACTGAAGAGCTAGCCCTAGGAGGCCTCGGAGCACTGCTAGCTCTTGCACCCATGCCAAAGAAAGATTCAAGATCATTTTCATTCTTTTGTTGATTCATCCTTGCAGCAGCCGCAGCTCTTTCTCGGGCTTCTGCAGCAGCCCTTTCTCGAGCCTCAGCAGCAGCCCTTTCCACAGCAGCACGTTCTGCTTTAGCTCGTGCTTCAGCCTCAGCCCTCACAGCTGCTCTATCCCGTGCTTCCCTCTCCTTTGCTTCAGCAGCAGCCCTTTCAGCCCTTTCCCTTGCCTCGGCAGCAGCTCTTTCACGGGCTTCAGCTTGTGCTCTCTGAACGGCGGCCCTTTCAGCTCGCCCTCGAGCTTCAGCATTCGCTTTTTCAACAGCTGCCCTCTCGGCTCTTTGACGAGCTTCAGCAGCTGCTCTTTCTCGGGCTTCCCTTGTAGCTCTTTCTACAGCCTGCCTTGCCATTTCTCTTTCCCTCTCAAGTCGCTGTTTTTCTCTTTCTTTCTCCTCCCTTTCCCTTTCAAGTCTTCTTTGCTCCCTTTCCTCCCTCTCTCTTTGCTGTCGTTCACGATCTAACTTTTCCTGTTTTTCTCTCTCTTCCTGCACAGCTCTCTCATCTCTTTCAAATAGGCCAGCTTCTCTGCCTCTGGCAGCCTTAGTACTCTCTCTCTCCCTAACTTCTTTTGCATGCCTAAATTTGGCTTCAGCTTTATCCATAGCCTCCTTCATCGCAGCAGCTGCTGAATTCATCTCTAATTCTTCATTAGGAAAACCACCTTGATGCTCATCATCATAACTGTGACTCCTGTCAGCAGCAAAATCCTCACGTTCATCAAACGGAGATGTAGAGGAAACTCTTGCTGCGGCAGAAGACTTGTGACCCTGGGAGATCCCAGTAGCCTTCCTTCTAGCATTTGTGGCTCCTGGTTTAGAAACTTGTACAGGTCTTGGAGGAGGAGGTCTTGATGGTGGGGGAGCAGCAGTTGGTTGTGTAAAAAGAGGAATCTCAGATACTGTCAGCCACACATCATCAAATGATTCAAAATTTTCTTTGAATTTTGGAGATGTGCCCGTCTGAAAATTGGCCTCTTTAAAACCATCATTATCATATGAAGGGGAAGAAGCCCGTTGACCAGCTGGTTTATGAGGATCAGATGAAGATGAATACGTAGGCCCATCAAAGGGTGTCTGTGGAAATCCCCAATCATGGCCACCAGGAAACTTGTCTTGTGAATGTCTCTCAGGACTCTTCACAAAATTTTTCTCATCTGGCTCTTTCTCTCCAGCCCAACCTGAGCTTTTATTACTCCTTGGAGGACTGGTATCCTTTCTGTTATTTCTCTCTGATGAGAATGCAGGTACTGATTTTCCAAGCCCATCAAAGGGATCAATATCATCATATTCTCTGCCATTAGAATCTGATGAACTATCGTTTTTTGTGCTTCTGGAACTAGTAAATTTACTAATTTCCTCCAATGGATCAGTAAAGTGGCCTGCAGATGACTCCATTGGGGTTGAAGCTGATTCAAATACTTTGAAAGGGTCATCTGCCACACTGGAGCTTGTCTTAGAATCTGTGGCACTTTGTTCTGAGGAGAAACCAGTATCAGGAGCAGGCCTGTGAATAAGGCGATGCATAGAAGTTATGACGACATACCAATCAATATGTTAAAATACAAAATGCAATAATAACCACAACAAACCAATCATCAAAGAGGAGTAGCAATAAATGTTACCTGTGTCTAACAATTTATTCAACTTAAACATAAAACTGCAGGTTTTACTTCTGCAGACTTTTCGATCCAAATTTATACATGCATTGCACTTATTAAGGGTAAAAAAAATTGGAGAACATATCCCAGAATGTTTGATATAGGTTATATCACATAAAAATGTAACAAGTTTTCCTAGATAAGAAGTTCCTTATCATGCTTGAAGAAAGAAAAGATATAATGATATTATCAATTCAGAAACCACCACCAAAGCCATTCCTTCTAATGATATTTTACTCTCATCTTGTCCACTCTTGGTGATATCAAGCAGTAACATCATAAGCATCCAAATAACTATCACTTAAAACCTTACTGCATTACTTTCAGTTAGTCACATGATCATAATTACAAGAAGCATGAATCATAATGTGTTTGTTCCAAGTTATTTAGGAGTCTTTAATTCAAGTATCAGCTGGATAGATTATTGCAGAGATCAATGAAGTGTAGACAACACATTTTGACCACGCATATGTAAAATTTCATATGCATGTACATAAATAACTTCAACATATATCAACATTTATTGCATGATTAAAATAGTGAGCTCCTAGAATCACCAAAAGTAAATATTTCACTCCCAAACAGACAGCACACTTCATAGAAGAAGGTATTATAGTCAGCAAGAGCCAGGTCCCACAAATCAACCCTATGGGCATGTTCCAGTACACCAATCTTCAAGTAAGAAAATCCAAACAACTAAAATAAACTTCAGACTGGAAAAACAAACAATTAATTAAAAATTGTAAATCCCTTGATAACATTGATAAATCAAATTTAGGGATTATAATACATCATTGAATTTTCACGTTCAAGGGGTTAAATATGGAAGAATGCTATAAAAGCCTTCATGAGAAGCTGTTAGTAGACAATTTCAATGTGATTCATGATCATTCAAGATTTCAGGAAGGACAGCAAATTCATTTAGTTGGAAACACGAATTGAAACTGAATCACGATACAGAGGTTTACTTCAGAAAAAACTTCCTTCTCTATCTGAGCTTAAAGATCAATATATCATCAAAAGCATTAAACCCCTCTGTAAAAAAATTGTTATTATTAAGCAGAACAGACAATATAACATATCATCGGATAGAAAGAAATTGTCACAAGTAAAAGCTTCCATTAGAAGAATTTAACCATCCCAGACTGGCTATATGCTAAAAAAAAAAAAAGAATATGCCATACTTGGTCACCGAGTAGAATTCATAATACAGCTTAATATACGCTTTTAACGGCAATAGGCAGACAGACGAGCACTTGGTCAGAGCACGAAAATTTTGCATTTTCAGGTGGCAATATCAACATGCTAAATAACATTAAATTTCATCCCAGCTACTGAAAAATAACGTCGTTACCATACCTTTCACTATGGGTTCCGCTTCCTTCAAATCCAGGTATCAAACCGTCAAAATCTAGATTATCTTTCTCAACCTTTTCCGATCTCTTCTCATCATGCCCAGACTTACCAAACCCACCAAGAAGATCATCAAATGCGCTACTACTTACTTCTGGGGCCGAAGATACCGATGCAAAAACATCATCATAACTAGCTTTAGAGGAGGCTTTTAACCCCGGGACGCCGTCAAAAATGTCATCATCATAGACAGGTTTGTCATACACGGGGGGATTCATAGACTTGGAATCAAAATCGCCGGACCCAGGATACATGGAATCTAAATTGAACGACGCATCAGCACCGCGACTCTCCGATTTGCTCGGGTATCTTGCTGAGCTCCCCAAAAGATCATCGAAACCACCCGTATCATTCTTCTGATTACCCGACGATTTAAACGGCGAATCACCATCATCCATAAAACTACCACCGAAGGAATTATAGCTACCAGTGGATCGGGATGCACCGCGGGATCCCAAATCGAAGTTAAGGCTTCTACTATTGGTGGCATTCGAAGATCCTTTGGATGCAGCCATTGGGGCCGCTTTGCCCTGCGGCTTGAACCCAAAATCGGCGGCTAAGAGACCGTCGAGGTCGTTCATTATGATAATTTACTACTTCCCAGCGAAATTGGGGTTACCAAAACGCAAAAATTTTGGGAAAAATAAGATATCAAGCGACGATCTACAAGGTAGTATAGTGCGAAATAAATTCAATAATAGGAGAGAGATCAGTCATTGAGAAGGGAAGAACCAGAGATCTCGATGGTCGGGGAAGAGCCTGTGGTTCAAGCCTTTGCGTTAGAGTGAGAAGACAAAAAAAAATTTAGAAATCGGAAGTCTGAAGTCTGAACCCTTCAAAAAGTTAAAAAATAAAAATAAAAATTGTTTTCTGCAAGGCTGCTTCTCTTCGAGCCTTTTTCTTCCTCCCTCCTTGTCAAAAAATCCAAAAAAACTTATTTTAATTCTTATGACTATTGGAATGAAATTTGATTTTTATAGTTTTTGTTTTTTTTTTACCTGATGATTTTTATAGTTCAGACAAAAGAAAATGTAAGATTATTTTAATATGAGATGCAAAGGCAAGAACATGCACAACACTTTAAGCTTCCTTCTCCTTTATTTTGTCTCAGCATTTCCTTTTTTGCCTGAGTCTTGCCATATGTAAGGTAAGTATCTTTAAATCTCCCACATATAACTTTTTTTTTGAAAAATTTTAAAATAAACAGAATTTGTTTAAATTATATTCCATAAAACTTTGATTTAATCACTAAATATACGGCTTATGTAGTTATATCCCTATAATATATTTTTTGACCAAATATCCCTATAATATATTGATATTATATAAAAGCTACACTAAAAATCATAAAAGAATATTATTGTTACACACCTCAAATTTTTTCGTCGCTTGTCAAAGCAACTCACGCATTTATCAAATTTATAGAGGATCAAACTCCCGGCAACCCTTACATAAACAAGACTTTAAGTAGATGGTTGGCATCAAAATAGTTTTTCAATTGATATTGTGTTTGACAAATATTTTAAATTAAAAATAGCATTTATAAACTTGATAATTGTTACTTTTTTATTGAAAGATATTTTAAACCATTAAGATATCATTTTAAAATTGAATATGTTGCATTGTTATTTCATTTTTTTAAGATAACAAGGGTGTCATCATAAAAGAAAAAAAACAAAACTATAGAAGCATGATTCTAACTAACCTTAAAGATGGTAATAGACTAGGCTTTACCTAAATAGGTTTGAGTCTGTAACAGAGATTTAAAGTTTATGCATGTATGTGGGCTTTTTTAAGGCATGAGTCTAGCCTTCAAAAGCCTATTTAAATTATAGACCTTTAAATAGCCTTTAAAACTTATATCTCTAAATTCATATATAATCTTTTCACGCTTATTTACAATCATACATTATATCTTAAAAGCTTAATATCTATTCTTATCTTAATATTAGGACTTAGAAAGAAAAAGAAAAGAATGTGTAGTGACAACAATTGTCCGAGTAAATAGGAATAAAAAAAATTAATTGTCTATTAACTAATGAGATACTTTTTGTAATCCTGAATATAAGATATAGTTAATTTTTTTGGAGATATTAAATAAGCTAATTAAATTACCTTAAAATATTTATATTTGTCATTTTTTCTCCAAACTATTTTGTCAACTTATAAATTGATATATAATCTAAGGATACACAACATATGATATGATTAAGTAACTTATTTAGCTTCCTTAATTTCTTAAAAAATAGTCAACCATGTCTTATATTTAATACCAGAGGGAGTATATTTAAATCAACCAAGCATAACAGCAGCATGTAAAACTAGAGTTTGCCTCTTTTACTCTTCCCACATAAACTAAGACAAATTCTTCTTACTAAGATTATAATATTTCATTTGGCTGTAAAATAAATTCATAGCAATTATTATGCTTTAATGAACAACGCACATCAAGGGACAAGGAGTGAGTTAGCATTGTCATCTCGAGCGATTGAAAAGAAAAGAGATAGAGGTGAATGATTTATGCAAAAGAAAGGGGTGAGCATAATGACGATGGTACGTGAAACTTAGAATTAAGGTTAAATTGGCAAATTTATTATAAAACTATTCAAATGATATTATGTATACTTATATAATAATATAAATTTAAAAAAATTAAATAAGACAAGCATATAGGCTTTTAGGTTATGTCTTATAAAAATAGGTCTGGCCTATTTATCTAAAAAAGCATAGCAATATGCATGAGCCATTGTACCTAAGAAAAAAAAAGACTTGGGCTTTAACCTGAACCTGACATATTTACTAAATAAACTTGATTTTACATAGGTTAGGCCGTTAAGGCCCTAGGCTATTTCCATCTCTAACTTACCTAGCAAACATAACAAAAACTATGGAAAATCTACCTAACTGAAACAAATGCATACTTATCCTTCCAAAAACTACTATCTTCGGTCCTAATTATAAGATAAAATTGAATTTTTTTGGAGAGATTAAAGAAACTAAATAAGTTACTTAATCATATCATATGTTATGTATCCTTAGATTATATATTAATTTATTAGTTAAACTAATTAGTTTGAAGAATAAAAATAAAAATATAAATACTCTAAAGTAATTTAATTAGCTTCCTTAATTTCTTCAAAAAAATCAACTTTATCTTATAATTAAAACCGGATAGAATATTTAGCTGCGATATCTCAACAGTAAATTTTAAATTAAAATAATGTTATTCATCATTATAAGTATGACGATTAACCATATATATACCACATGTGTAATGCGATTTAATAATTGTTTTACAGATATTTAAATGATTGCTAAGAGTTTTTTTTTTTTTTGGGGTCAAAGTTCATTTTTAACTTAGAAGTATTCCAAAAAAGGTAATTTGATCCCGTAAGTTTTTTTTAACAATATCACTATGAAAATGTTAAAAATGGTGCAATGTTGCCCCAAATCCCTAACCTTTAATAATGGTTAATTTTAACCGTTAATTTGACCAAAACTGCCACTCAACATAGCCACCCCATCATCTCACCACCTTATTATCCAAATCACTTCTCCCTCTCCTCCTCATCTCATACGACTCCGTCTTCTTCAACTTGCCTCAAAACAACCCAGAAATCAAATTAAACTTATAATTTCACAGTAGAGAAACGCCCTAAAAATCAAATATCAAGGAATCTGACCATATATTAACAGCACCCCAAACATCCCTTAGGCCATTGTTGACACCGGCTAAAAAATTTATTTCCAAAACACTGCAGCAAATCGAGTGTCAAAATCCCGATATTTTAGGAGTAATAAATAAGAATTAATTATATGTAAATAGATATTTGATTTTTCCGTGATTATCAGCCTCACCACACCGAATCTGATGAATAAAAGCACAGAAGAATTTGTCACTTCCCACCATAAAATTTTAACAAAAATTTAGATTTGAAAATTCCGAATCTAACACCACAGCCAAAAATTTCTTGCCTTTCTCCTCTTCCGACTACATGACCATATTTGCAAGATCTTGTACGGTGACTGAAAGCGATTGGAAGGGACAGACGGCGCCGATGAAGAAAAGAGCAACAAAGGAAAGGGAATGAAGAAGAGTCTGGAACACTAGGATGTTTATTTCCAAACAAAAGGTGATGATGTGGCAAAACATATGTCATAATATCTTAGGTGGTAGAGTCACGTAAAATTGGGTCAACTGAAGGTTGACTTTTGTGTTGTTAAATTGGGATAATATTACACCATTTTTTATATTTACAGGGTGATATTGCTTTAAAAAAAACTTTCAAGATAAAATTTCTTTTTTTTTAAATACTTCTGAAAGTAAAAATGAACTTTAACCCTTTCTTTTCTCATAAAATTGGTTGGGAGGGAGGCCCTCACTACACAAGTATGTTAGGGTTGTTAGTAAAAAAATAATTCAAGGATTAATGTGTGTGCTAAATAAAATCATAAATGTTATGAATATTAAATATGTGGATGTCCATTGACTCATATTACTCTTCCAGTCAACTTGACATAAAGATGACTTGACACAAAGATGACTTGACACAAAGCAAAAGCAAAAGAAGACAAGGATATAAAGACAGCAAAAGAAGACAAGGATATAAAGACGATATAAAGTAACTATGGTCATTTACATATAACCATGGTAATACAACCAGGGTTAGATTTCTGCCTCTATATAAAGGGCTGTAATCGATTGTTTCAATTGAACTGAATGAGAACTTCTCTCTAACTTCTCTCTAGAAATTCTATAATCCTTTCTTTGAATTCTATCAATCTTCTCTCTTACCACATATACTTTTATAACACGTTATCAGCACGAAGCTCTAATAGAAGGTATGATCTTCTTATGATTTCTTTAATGATTATATATATATATCTTGTTTTATTTATAGATCTGGGATAATCTAAGCCACTATATGGAATTAGAGAGATACTTTTACCGATTGTTATATAACATCGGGTTCCATGGTTAAGATTGGAGATCGTTATTGTTTTATATACAAGTTCTTTTATATTATTATTATTATTATTATTATTATTGTTGTTGTTGTTATTATGGCCAGAAGCCATATACACATATGATTCTTGAAATTATGACCAGAAGTCATAATGTTTTAATTTCTTATAATATGGCCAGAAGCCATATCCATTCTTATTATATAGCCAGAAGCTATATACATTTTTCATCTTATTATATAGCCAAAAGCTATATATATTTTATCTTATTATATGGCCAGAAGCTATATATATTTTTATCTTTTATCTTATTGTATGACCAGAAGTCATGTACAACTTTTATCCTGAAGATAATAGTTAATTCCTCATCTTGAGATTAAATGGCCCGAAGCCATACATGGCCTGAAGTCATGAAATTAAATGGCCCGAAGCCATACATGTTTTAATTTTCTTATCTTGCCTTATGAATTATTTATTGTCTTTATGAATTTACAGTTATTATATTGCATATTTACATTTTATATTATTTTCATTTATTTCTTTAATTAGTTTGAACAAATGGCAAACCTTGCAAAACTTGAAATTGTGGCTCTTGATATTACTGGGAAAAATTATTTATCTTGGTTGTCACTCGAATATTTGACAGTAATGGACCCACTTGTCCTTTGGAATAATTTGAAAGAGAGGTATGATCACCAGAAGATGATCATTCTTCCAAAAGCTCATTTTGAGTGGATGTATTTGCGCTTGTAATATTTTAAATCTATAAGCGAATATAACTCAGCTATGTTCAGAATTACTTCAAAATTGAAATTATGTGGAGAAAATGTTACTGATGATGATATGTTAGAAAAGACATTCTCCACATTTTATGCATCCAATTTGCTCCTGCAGCAGCAATATTGTGAAAAAGGTTTCAAGAAATATGCTGAGTTAATTTCTTGTCTCCTTATGGCTGAGCAAAATAATGAGCTTTTATTGAAAAATCATGAATCCCGTCCAACAGGCTCAACTCCATTCCCTGAAGTGAATGTAGTAACTAATGAATTTTATTGTGGCCGTGGACGTGGACATGGACATGGACGTGGGTGTGGCTACAGCCGTGGGCGTAGTCGTGGTCGATATCATGGAGGCTCAAATTTCCTACCAGAAGTGGGAAAAGACTTATAAGAACCAAAAAAAGGGGCGAGAATTCTGAGTATGGTGATATAGATAATAACTATTTGGATGTTACAGATTTCTTAATATAATTTTAACTGTTATATTTTATTTAAAGTTGTTTCTATCATATATATTAATTTTAATTATGTTTTTATGAAGAATGAATCCTATTGGCATCAATCCTGAAGATTTATGTCTCGTTGATAGTGCAACAACCCACACCATACTCAGACATGATAAATATTTTTCTTCCTTGGTAATACGAGAAGCCAATGTTCAGACTATATCTGGTAGTATAAATTTAATTGAAGGCTCCGGAAGAGCTAATATTTTGTTACCTGAAGGAACAAAATTATGCATTGATAATGCATTTTATTCTACCAAGTCTAAAAGAAACTTACTGAGTTTCAAAGATATCCGCAGAAATGGATATCATTTAGAAACAACAACTAAAGATAATAAGGAATATCTTGTCATTACAAATATAATTGCTGGTAGAAAATGCATATTAGAAAGTTTTCCTATTTTTTCTTCTGGTTTGTATTACACATGTATAAACACAATTGAAACACATACTATTGTGAACCAGAAGTTCAATAATGCAGACCAGAAGTTTGCCAATACAAACCAGCAGTTTGATAATGTAAACCAGAAGTTTACTAATGAATTTAATGTTTGGCATGACCGGTTAGGCCATCCCGGTTCAATAATGATGCGACAAATAATTGGGAATTCATGTGGACATACCCTGAAGTGTAAACAAATACCACAATCCCATGATTTCTCATGTGCTGCATGTTCCAAGGGAAAATTAATTATTCGCCCCTCACCAAGTAAAGTAGAAAGTGAGTCTCTCACATTTCTAGAACGGATACAGGGAGATATTTGTGGGCCAATACACCCACCATGTGGACCATTTAGGTACTATATGGTTTTAATTGATGCATCAACTAAATGGTCACATGTTTGCTTATTATCTTCTCGCAACCTGGCGTTTGCGAGATTACTTGCTCAATTGATTAGATTAAGAGCACATTACCCTGATTATCCTATCAAGAAAATTCGTCTTGATAATGCTGGTGAATTTACATCACAAGCTTTTAATGAATATTGTATGTCCCTTGGAATTGATGTTGAACATCCTGTAGCTTATGTTCACACGCAAAATGGACTTGCAGAATCATTGGTTAAAAGGTTGCAACTAATTGCAAGACCTTTACTTATGAAATCTAATCTACCAATTTCTGCTTGGGGCCATGCCATTTTGCATGCAGCAATATTAATTCGCATTAGGCCAACAAGTTATTTAAAGGTTTCCCCCTTACAAATGGTTTTTGGTCAGGAACCTAATATTTCCCACATAAGAACTTTCGGGTGTGCGGTATATGTGCCTGTAGCACTACCACAACGCACTAAGATGGGCCCACAAAGAAAGATGGGAATATATGTTGGGTATGAATCTCCATCAATTATAAAATTTTTAGAACCATCAACAGGAGATTTATTTACGGCACGATTTGCCGATTGTCATTTTGATGAATCATTTTTCCCAACATTAGGGGGAGAAAACAAGCAGCTGGGTAAAGAAATTAGTTGGAATGAATTATCATTGGCTCATTTTGATCCTCGTACAAAACAATGTGAACTTGAAGTTCAAAAGATAATTCATTTACAAAATTTAGCTAATCAAATGCCAGAAGCATTTACTGACCCAAAGAAAGTGACAAAGTCACATGTCCCAGCTGCTAATGCTCCTATTAAAATTGATGTCCCTGAAGGACAACCTGCTATGAATGAATATAAAGCACGCCTGAAGCGTGGCAGGCCCATCGGTTCCAAAGATAAAAATCCTCGAAAAAGAAAAGGAGCAAAGAATTTAGATGGTCAAGTCGAGGATAATGAAGAAAAATTAGTAGCTCCAGAAGAGCCATCTCCTGAAGAGATATTATCTCCAGAAGAGAATGTTGTAGTCCCAGAAGAGACCCAGGTACCTGATATATGTGAAAATAATGAGATCTCAATAAATTATGTTATGAATGGAATCCGATGGGATAGAAATGAAATTAACGTTGATGACATCTTTGCTTATCATATAGCATATGATGTAATGAATGATAATGAGGATCATGAGCCAAAATCCATTAGTGAGAGCCAACAAAGAAAAGACTGGCCCCTATGGAAAGATGCCATTAATGCAGAATTAAAATCATTGGCAAAGCGAAAAGTATTTGGACCTGTAGTCCTTACACCTGAAGATGTAAAACCAGTTGGATGCAAATGGGTCTTTGTACGAAAAAGAAATGAAAAGGGCAAAATAACTAGATATAAGGCACGTCTAGTAGCCCAAGGTTTTACGCAAAGACCTGGCATTGATTTTGAAGAAACGTATTCACCAGTAGTGGATGCGACTACTTTTCGTTATTTAATCAGTCTAGCAGTAGATGCAGGACTTGATTTACATCTCATGGATGTTGTGACTGCCTATTTATATGGATCACTTGATAGTGATATTTATATGAAAGTCCCTGAAGGACTTAAGATGCCAGAAGCATCCAATTCAAGTTCTCGAGAACAATACTCAGTTAAGTTAAATAAGTCCCTGTATGGTCTGAAGCAATCAGGGCGCATGTGGTATAATCGCCTTAATGAATATTTGTTGAAAGAAGGATACAAAAATGATCCGATATGCCCATGCATTTTTATGAAAAAATCTAATAGTGATTTTGCTATAATTGCTGTTTATGTTGATGATATCAACATCATTGGAACTCCTGAAGAGCTTCAAAAGGCAATTAATTGTTTGAAGAAAGAATTTGAAATGAAGGACTTGGGAAGAACAAAATTTTGTCTTGGATTACAGATCGAGTACTTCAAGAAAGGGATCTTTGTATATCAAGAAACTTATACAAAGAAGGTCCTAGAGCGATTTTACATGGATAAATCTCATCCATTATGTACCCCAATGATTGTAAGATCTTTGAAGGTGGATAAAGACCCATTCCGACCCCGAGAAATCAGTGAAGAAGGTGATGAAGAACTACTTGGTCCAGAAGTACCATATCTTAGTGCTATTGGAGCACTAATGTATCTTGCTAATCACACACGTCCTGATATATCATTTGCTGTTAATTTACTAGCAAGATACAGTTCTTCACCAACACGAAGGCATTGGAATGGAATAAAGCACATTTTTCGTTATCTCAGAGGTACAACAGACATGGGGTTATACTACTCAAATGTATCCAAACATGAACTGGTTGGGTATGCAGATGCCGGATTTTTGTCTGATCCACATAATGGTAAATCACAAACGGGCTATCTATTTACATGTGGAGGTGCAGCTATTTCATGGCGATCTATGAAACAGACTATATCAGCTACATCATCTAATCATGCAGAAATTCTAGCAATACATGAAGCAAGTCGAGAATGTATGTGGTTGAGGTCAGTAATACATCATATACGTACAACTTGCCATTTATCTTCCGGCAAAATGATCCCAACAATCCTCTATGAGGATAATGCTGCATGTATCGCTCAACTTAAAGAAGGCTATATCAAGGGCGATAGAACGAAGCATATTTCACCAAAATTCTTCTTCACTCGCGACCTTCAAAAGGATGGTGAAATAGATATCCAGCAAATCAGTTCAAGTGAAAATCTAGCAGATTTATTCACCAAGTCACTTCCAGGTACAATCTTTGAAAAACTTGTTCATGATATTGGTCTTCGGAGATTCAAAGATTTCAATTGATATTATCAAGAGGGGGAGTCGATACATGCTGTACTCTTTTTCCCTTATCTAGGTTTTGTCCCACTGGGTTTTCCTAGAAAGGTTTTTAATGAGGCAGCACTCGATGGTGTATCAATGAATGATGTACTCTTTTCTTTGGCTAGGTTTTTATCCCACTGGGTTTTTCCTAGTTAAAGTTTTTAATGAGGCACATTCATAATGGACATCCAAGGGGGAGTGTTATGAATATTAAATATGTGGATGTCCATTGACTCATATTACTCTTCCAGTCAACTTGACATAAAGATGACTTGACACAAAGATGACTTGACACAAAGCAAAAGCAAAAGAAGACAAGGATATAAAGACAGCAAAAGAAGACAAGGATATAAAGACGATATAAAGTAACTATGGTCATTTACATATAACCATGGTAATACAACCAGGGTTAGATTTCTGCCTCTATATAAAGGGCTGTAATCAATTGTTTCAATTGAACTGAATGAGAACTTCTCTCTAACTTCTCTCTAGAAATTCTATAATCCTTTCTTTGAATTCTATCAATCTTCTCTCTTACCACATATACTTTTATAACAATAAAATAGTTTTATCCGGTCACAATTATTTAATTTTGTTGAGAAGAATGACAAACAAATGAGACTTTTAATAAATTCAAAGAAAATGGTACATGCTTGGTGCATAAATGATGTGATAATCTTTTATCAAATCTTTAACTATTTATATTACCAAGGAAAAAACATATTCATTGGTCCCAAGTAAAAGATAATAAAAAAATTGAATTTCATTCAATATCAAATATTAATAGGTTTTAAGGAATTTAATATTTACAAATTTGACTTGTAAACTTTTTTTAAATGATATGAAGGGTTTCCCCTCTCGAAATTTAGAGTACAAGGGATGTCCACCTCTCCTTTAAATACATTCCCAAAATTGTAACTTGACTTGTAAATGGTGGTGGCTATGGCTCTAGCCATTGGCCACCGGGTTCTAACTTTTCTGAAAAAAAAAATATGTATTATAGTATTTGTGTTTTTTGTATAAATTTTTAAAATCGCATTTTTAAGATCTTATATCTCATAAAAACTATTGAAATTAGTAAAACCTGTAACACCTCAAATTTTATATTCATAAAAAATATTATAAATATTTTAAAAATTCAATAAAATGATGAATATTCATGAATTTGGGATTTATGAATTTTATAAATGTTCATATTCATGAGAAAATGGGTAAAATAATTATGGAATTAATTTGGGTAATTTAAAAAGCCCAATATTAAGGTCCAAAAATGGAGAAATATTAGAGAAAATGTTTGTTTCAAAAACATATGGAAATTGGCCAAAGAAAAATAAGAGAAGAAATTGTATTAGAAAGGCAATGGCAAAATCGTAATTTTATTAAATTATCACAAAATTAATTATTTTTTGATTAATTGAAGTTAATTTCAATTAATTAAGGAAAATAAAGGTGAAAAATATATTATGAATATTTTGGTCAATTTAATATGAATTTATGGAAAATTTGAGTAAAAAGTGCAATTTTAACCAAAATTGAGACTTTACATGTATACGTAACTTGGACAAGTTGTGAAGCCAATTGAGACCATAGGGAAGGACCCCTAGGTGTCTCCTACATGTTGCAAGAGGAAGAAAATATTGGTTGGACTTAATGGGCTTGGTTACATGTACATAGGGTTTATGTGAATAAAATGGATTTTGGAATTTTTTGAAATTCCATAAATCATTAAAAAATCATATAATACAATAAAAACACTTTTCCATCATCTTCCTCCAGCTCATTTTCGTGCCCTAACAGATATGAACTAGTGAGAGAGAGTGTGAAATTATAGAGAGAGAAAGAGAAGAAAAACTTGCAAAGGTAAGTGATTTCTTCAGTAAATCGGTTCCTAAGCTACTCTTCTATGTGTTTAAGGTTTGGGAAGCTCATATTTGGGTGTCTAAAAGCTAGGGTTTCAGCCTTGTTGAGAAAAGCCAGAGTGAAGTGAAAGGTAACCTCCAAACCTTCGTATATTGTCTATTCTGGCTGCTATGGGCAATTTAATCGGTGAAATTTCACCGGATTGCCATTGATTTTAAATTTTGGAAATGTGTGTGCCTAAGGGTTATGCTACCCAATTTTAGTTCAAATGGTTGTTATAACTCAATTAGATGGTAAATAAAGTGGTTAGGAGTAGAAAGGAACGCGTTTATGGAGTCGAAATTGCAAAACCCCGATTTTTTTAGAGGACCCATAAATTTCGGTCAGGGCTGTTAATGGGTCTTAGAGTTGGATTTTCAATGATTTGATTATTCCATTAGATTTAGGAGGAAAAATTAGGTAGGGTTACAGTTGGGCACTTTTTCAGAAAAAGCCGAAAAAGAATAGTTACGAAAACGCCCCTAAAACCCTAAAAATAGGGCTGTCAAGGGTAATTTCATAATTTGACATTGAATTTGATAATTTTGAGCCCATAAATTGATTCCTTGGGTGAAAATATGTCAGGATATCCCTAGTTAAAAAAATTTGAAAAAAACATGCCATCAGGCCGGGTACGGCGGGACCGAGCGGGGGTCTCGAGGGCATTTTGGTAAATTTTTACCATAGGTTAATATAACCTTAAGAAACACTATGGGAAGTGTCTAAAATGATATTTGGATAGGTTATAACCTATTTCTTGTACATTTAATATTTTAGGACCGAATCGGGAGCCAAAAGTTAACATGTTTCATGAGTCACACAAAAAGGGGTCGATAGAACTTCGAGGTAAGGACATTATCCTTCATATATCATGCCATAGTTATTTAATTGTGTGGATGTCATTGTTGTAAATCTACTTTATTAATTAACATGCTTTGCCCAAAGACGGGCTAGTAGTGCCAGAGGCACTTATACTGGAGTTGGTGAGAACCTAACCGACGCAGATTAGTGGGCCTGGGCCCTACTCATATATACATGCAAATGATATGTTTATATTGTTCATTAATTGGTACATACATAGCGCATATCATATTTACTTTTTCGCATTTTCTATGAACGATAGTATATTTCTACCGGGATTCTTCGGAATCTCACTTTTTTTTCTAAATAAGACATCTCAGCGAGTACCAGTGGATTAAAAGGCAAGGATGTAGACCAAGAAAAGTGACTGGCATGTGTCTTCAGGAAAATACAAAGTTCGTGGTTATAGATAGTTTATGTCTAAAATACTTCTAGATATTTTGTAATAGTGGTATATATTGTCGCATTTTGTATGGTTGATTTTGGACTATAAACAAATACTTTTATCAGTATATATGTACTCTTCTGTATGCATGTGAAACTTGGTCTCTATTATCCTATATATATCGAAATGGAAACGGTGTTACCAATACCTCTAGAGATTTTACATTTTCCAAATGGTTTATATGTCATTTTTCCTTCTTTGTAACTCGTTAGTGTTCCATTATTGATTGGTAATGGCACAATTTTCTGTCTGAAAAGAATTTTCCTTCATAATTTTGATGGCCAATCCATAAATTCAAATTAAATATGTACACCACGTTCCCCAAATGGGTACACTAGAGAAACATTGTGATATTGTATAATATGATTGGACATTAGAGAAACAATGGCCAACATCAGTTGAAAAAAGAAAAAGAAAAAAATTAAATAAGATGAAGTGCTATCATCGTTACCGACACGATCCTCAATTAACATTGTGATATTTTATTATTGAGTAGATATTAAATTAGCAAGCTTGAGTCGGATCCGGTAATTAAACCAGTAAGACAATTGAATGGTCAATAGTTGGACTGCGAATTTGTGATCAGAATGTAATTAATTTAATATATTTCTAATTTCATGTGTTAGTTATAGTTATTATTGTCAAAACTCGCGAGTTGATTCTCTAGATATGTTTATAATTTATAAAATCGTGTCGAATCATTCTTAAACTCGTTTATAAACTTAGTTAAATTTGCGAATTCACACATCAAGCATATTGTTTTTATGTTTCTAACTCACAAAATCATGTTAGCTCACTCTTAAATTCGTATTAACTTTTTCGATTTGATCATGTTCAAAGGCTTTATACATATATGAATCCTATAATAATTCTTTGTTTAATATAATAAATTATGAATGTTGATAGATTTAATTTTAATTATTTAAATTTAAAATATATTTAAATTGAATTGTTATCATTTTCTTATTTTAGTTATTCATTTATACACTATTACTTCATATTAATCAAATTGTTGTCATTTTTTTAATTTTATTTCAGTTTGTTTAAATTTGTGAGTTAGACAATCTTAGTTGTTATAACATTACAGATATCATTTTATAAAATTAAACTTATAAAATGGGAAAATTTAAATAATTATGACATGTGGTATTTATATAATGTATATAATTATGTCAAACTTCATAGTTTTATAATAAATACACATATTTCTGGCGCATTTTCCAACTAGTTGTTATTTTTCAATGTTTATGATGTATAGATATACAAAAAAATATAGTTTACAAAAATTATTTAAATTTTTAAAAATATTTATATTTTGATCAATTTCAAACCGATTTCTGGTTTAAACATATTTTTTGATGGCTTGACCAATTTCAGACAGGCTCAAACTTTTTCCCAGAGTCAACCAATCCAAGTTCAATTTTTAAACATTGTTAATTAGACCATTTAATTTAATACGTCATCATGGTTGAAACTGTCTCTAATCTTGTTGGATAGAGGTCTCTTGTATTTGTTAGTTACGGTAGTTGTTCAATTTCTTTTTTAAAAAAAGTACACTTACAATCAAACCAATTTAAGGAAAAAAAATATGGTAAACCAATGTGGATATTAATCAATATAGTCACTTTTTTGAAATATGGATTAGATTAATAATTATTCAGATTTTTTGTGTTCTTTGAAAAAATAAAAGAATAAGCCCCCAACAAAACTAAAAATCAAATTCTTAATCACTTGTTTAAAAAGCAACTCATACCCCTTATGTCAATTTAAGTTCATTTTTTTTTCCAAATTTTACTATTCAACAAAAAATACAGTATTAACTTAAAACTAGGATATGATAATATTACAAAAAGGGTTAAAAGGGGGTGATTTGTTGGGGAAATATTTGGTGATCAATCATTATTGATTTGTCATTTTCAATGAAATTAAAGCATTAGGTGTTGGGAGACATTTCACGCTCCATCAACGCCATTATCATACCATCTTTGGCCATTTGGACGAGGGATTATTATTAGGTTCGATAAAAAAGGGATTATTTATAGATAGGTATGATTCATTCACTATTTTTATAAATATGCGGTTCAATAAAAAGAGGGATTATTTATAAATAGGTATGATTTATTCACTATTCTTCATTGGACAAAAAACCGGACCGGACCGACCGGTTCAACCGGTAACCGGTCAATGGTCCGATCTAGTTCAATCATTGGACAGTGAACCGGTTAGAACCGGGTTGAACTGTTTAAAATCAAAAAAATATGTGGTTTAACTGATTGAACCAGTTTCATTTCTTTATTCTTTTAACTATCATCCCGAGTTATGTTTTAAGGGAAAATGAAAGTTTGAAAACCAATATGAAGAGAAAAATAGGTAAATAAAGAACAGATATAAAAAAAAGAATAAGATAACGAAAAAAATTATTTAAAATGATATAATAATTATAGAAAAAGAGATATTATTGCATAAGTATAGATATTATAATTAATAATAATAGATTTTAAACATTTTTTTCTAAAGATATTTATTTTTATCTATAGAAGTTTAAAAATATATTAATATATATATTGCAAATAATAAATTTTAATATTTTAATATGACTTGTCTGAATACCGGTGAGACCTTGGTTGACCCATTGACTCTTAAACTTGTGTCGTGACCAGTTTATTACCCAGTAAAATTTTTTGTTCCTTGCTATTTTTATAAATATGCATACAATTTTTAGATAATGCTTTCCAAACTTTTCACAAAATTATTTGTATTTTCGAATGATTTTGATACATTTTTAAAATATAAAAATTCATATACCTTTAATAAAATTCTGTAAAATTTTTTGTAATTTGTTTTTATTTGAAAATAACATTTTATGTTTTAAATAATGTATACAATATTTTACACAGGGATAAAACGTAAGTTTATTAAATTTTAAGAAAAATATTTTAAAATAAGTATAATTTATTATAGTTCCTTTTTTTTTTTTGGTACCCTTGAGATTGCATCGTGATATATAAAAATCATGATGAAAAATCTGAGAGGGACAAGATTAGTTTAATGATTATTCTCATACCTTTTTTTGAAAGAATCAATTATGATAGCAAAAATAAGATGATTCGTTTTGAGATGCATGATTGTCACTTTGCCCGTTCTTCTTGGCATAACTTGATCGAATCAAAATGCAAATCCACCATGGGAAAAGTCAAAAGTTTGCCAATCTGTCAAGCTAATTAGGCTCACTTATAAAAGTGAAAATCTTGTTCCTTCTTCCTCTATTTTTAAATGGTGGTATTATTTTACCGCTAAATAGAAATTTTTTATTTAGTATTCAATACATTAACCTTTACGATTTTTTTTAGGCACAAACATCCTTATATTGGAAGTAATTATGTTCAAAATACTGTTGGACACTAAATATAGATACATCTCCTAACAAAAATTTAAATCTTAATTCACTATGTTTTGAGTAACTAGGCCATCCACTAAACACAATTTTATTAGTAACCATTACAAATTTTTAATTAGTCCTAAAGCTCAAAGAAGACTTTTTAGCTTCTTTTTTTATGTTATATTTTAAAGTTTATGTGTAGATATGATAGCGTAAGCCAACCCGCAGATTGCAGATTGCAGATTGAGCTAAAATTAGCCTATCTCCTAGTGGGTTAGAAAAAATCCAAGTTGACAAGCCAACCTGCCTTTTCATTTCAACATTTCAAATATTCTTAAAACGTATAAATTAAATAAAAAATTTTCTGTAATTTCATTAATTTTTGTAATTAAATTAACTACAAAATTACAAATATAAATATATAATCTATTTTACATAATTATTCTATCAATATAAAAATAATAAATCAACGAGAAATCAAATTTTCATGTGCCTTTTAGTGGTGTTGGGAGATTAAGCGTGTGTTTGGGGGGGTTTGAGCCCCCCAAACGCTGGTTTGACCAGCAAAAGCTCAACGGCCAACTTAAAAAAAAAAAAAAGAATGTTTGACAAGCACAATGAGCAATTGAACTTAAGATTGGAATAATAGCTTTTGGCATAAGCTCAACTTTGGAGCTTTTGGTGATTTAGCTTTTGGGGAGAGTAAGAATGATTAAAATATTTTTTCAGTTGTGTCCAGTGTGATATCAGACTGATTGCAATTTTACCCTTAATGTACTTTTTCGGCTACCAAAATTAATTTCAACTATTTTTTGGTGCTTGTAACCCTTAAAATATTTTTTCAACTGTACCCAGTGTATTATCAGACTGATTGCAATTTTATCCTTAATGTACTTTTTCAGTTCCAAAAATTATTTTAAAATATTTTTTGATGTTTTTAACCCTTTAAAATATTTTTCCACCCACTCTCTCTTACTATTATCACAAAAGTCACTTGTGCTTAAGTCAATCCAAACAAGTTTTATTTTTACAAAAGTTATTTATACAATCGATGTTTCAAACATAAATCACATTACACAATCGAGCTTTTACCAAAAATGAAATTACCAAACGCTAAATTGAGAAACTCTATTTTTCCCATCGCTCTTCCAAACACACTCTAAGATGATGAGATGGAGAAGGGTGAAGAATCATGGTGATGAATTGGCATTTTGACTACCATGTGGTAGTGATATGTGTCTTTTAACTGTTAAAGTTAATTTTGTTAATAGGCAAGGATAAGATTGTTATGTTTTTTTTTTTTTAATTTTCAGGGTGACATTAAAACTAAAAAAACTTTCAAGGCAACATTAATATTAAGCAAATGCTTCCGGACGAATTTACATCTTAACCCAATTAAGTATAAAACCATAACTTTTTTTGGACAAAAAAAAAGTGCCAGTCCACAAGTGGGGTTAGGCTATGTGTTGCCATTTTGCTACCCCAACCTGCCACTTTTTGTTTGTCCCACAGACCTAGGGGTGGAATCAGGCCAGGCCAGGCCAAGCTTTTGCCTTAACAGGCCTGGCCTGTTAAGGCACAAACTAGCCTGAGCCTGGCCTGTGGCCTGTTGGAGGCCAATTTTTAGGCCTAGGCCTAGCCTGTAGATAGGTCTGGCCTGGCCTGAAGCCTATTAAGGAGGCTTGGATTTTTAAAATTTTTTTAAGCAAACCAACAGGCCTACAGGCCACACTGCAAAACAGGCCAACAGGCCACAGGCCGAAAACATGCCTCTTTAAACAGGCTGAAAACATGCCGAAATTTACATAAATCACTACCAATGATTCAAAATACATCAAAATACAAGAGAACAAGTGAGGAACACGCATCAGAACCAAGATAACTTGTTAGTCACATACTTTTACAGAAGAAATAACATATATTTGTTTGATACTAAATAGAAGCTTCCCCCTTCACCATTTCGACATCTAAATAGAAGTTCACGAGTAAGTATCTAAATTATACTCGAGTCAATAAGTAAAACTAATGGACCTTCTCGCCTTCATATCAAATCTTCAATATAATTTCTTCTTTTCCTTCAAAGACCTTGAAAAAAATTAATAAATGTATTGTATTAGAGCATAACACAATTTAACAAGTAATATGTATAACAAATTATATCCAAGTAATGGAAATTTCTTATTAACACCAGAACACACATGAACAAACATGCATCTATATATATAAGCACTTGGTTTCATTTCAACTATCTGGTTATGCTTCTAAAGCCTCTTCTCATGTTATGTTGAATGTTAATTCTGCTTTTGGCGTCTTGTTAAAGCTTACTGATGTGAATTTGCTGATTTAAAATTTAAAAGGGAATTAGGAAAACCATGAAGTTTTATACTAGTATTAATTTTTCTACCTTTAGCCAATTAATTAATGAAGCGTGATAAGTTCTGAATATTTCCAAGTGTTATTATCTTTTCTCCATCTTTAACATGATATTTAAATACATAAAATGAAGCATCAACAAGAAGGACAGAATGGGTGTAAAAAAAGAAAACGATTAGTACATGACTACAATATGGAGTTTGCTCCTGAACAGCTGCAAGTTTTATTGCTAAGTATTCATCATCTGCATTTTGCAAAGTATTCATCATATGCGAGTATTCTATTACTAAGTATTTTTTTTCATTTAATCCTATTTAAACTACTCCAACTTTTTTTAAAGTTAAACCATGTACTCAGCTCTTTTTGGTCAATGAAAGAATTTTATTTTATCATGACTACAACATCATATCACTATCGAAACATAGCAGTAACAGAAAAAAAAAAAAAACAACAGTGTTTCGTCTATCAGTTATACATCGGAACAGCCGAACAGAGCAGTACCAAATAATCACAATATGAGAAAAAAGCAATATCAGAACAGAGTAGTAATAGAAAAAAAAAATCATAACAGATGACCACAGGCACGGCGAGAAAAACTGAGGAAAAATCAATTTCTATCTTATGTTTGCAAACGACAAATATGTAAACTTAAGCTATAAACGGATCTTTAAATGAAAAATTAAGTCAATATAAAGTGTGGGATTTGGCCAGAACTATTACAATTTTTCAAAGAAAAGAAAAGGCTAATAACCAGAAATGATTAGCATTTTAAATCGAAGAGGCAAATAACTAAAGAAGCAAATCGAAAGAGAAATCAAACCAGAAGAGAAGCAAATAGGAGATGATGGCCGACGGTCCGATGAAGAGTGGAGAGGACGATGACTTTTAGAGGTTCAGGACTTCAGGTTAGGAAGAAGACGACGAACGGTCTACGGATCAAGGTGAAGCTGAAGAAAGGAACACGATCGAGATCTGAGCTTGAGAGTCAACTTGCCTAGTGTCGGTTGAGATCTGAGACTGAGAAAGGAACATGGCTGATATCTGAAACTGAGAAAGGAATAGGGCCGAGATCTGAGCCAGAGAATCGACTTGCCCAATGTCAGTTGAGATCTAAGATTGAGAAAGGAACAGGGCCGAGATCGGAGTGATAATGATCAACTGAGAGAGTGAGAGTGGTGTATGTCGATGGTCGAGCGGCTGAGCTGAGAATCTGAGATCTGAGGGTGGGAGTCGTGAGAGAGTGAGACCGTCGACTGAGAGCGAGATCGGAGTGAGAGCGACGGAGTGACAGTGAGACGAGATTAAATGAGAGCCTAAGATTAAGAGTGAGACGAGAGACTGATATTGGAATTTGGAGGCGATTGGGCGACTAGAGTTGAAGAGAATCAGAGTAAAAGTGAGAGTGAGAGAGTGAGATTGGGCTGTTGGTGTGTGACTTTGGGTCGGCCCCCGAGTTTTTTTTAATATATGAACAGGCCGGTCTGATAGGCATAAAAGGCTTATCAATAAGCCTAGGCCTAACAGGCTTCAAAATAGGCCTAAGCCTGGCCTTTTATTCTAACAGGCCAGGCCTGTTCAAGTCGGAAACAGGCCAGGCCGCAGGCCCCTGATAGGCCGCTTGACCTGTTTCCACCGACAGACCCAACCCTTATTAGTATTACCACATTTTAAATGTCACTTGCCAATCCATATTTCCAACTCTACAGTCACAAGTTACACATATTTTTTTATAGCAAGACAATATATATTAAAAAGCAGTTATAGTCGTACAACATTGGAACTAAAAAGGAAGGAATAAAAACAAGAATTATAAAAATACAAGGAACTGTTACAAATATTAATTATGTGGATATCTATTGGCTCATATCCTAATCAACATCTACTTGGCTGCTTTTAATACTTTGTGTGTGTTTGGAACAACGGTTGGAAAAATGGAGTTTGCCACTTTAGCTTTTGGTAATCTTATTTTTAGTAAAAGCCGGATTGTGTAATGTGATTTATGTTTGGATTGAATATTGAAAAAATGGAGTTTGTCAATTTAGCTTTTACAAACTTATTTGGATTGGCTTAAACATAAGTGATTTTTGTGATAAAGTTGGGAAATTTGGAAATTAAAATTAACACAATTTGATGAAATAATATTACATAATAAATTGGATCACATGTCCCGTACAATGTGGTCTCTAATTGAGTCATGCAACTGATTCATTTGAATGGAAGATTGCCTACCATAATTTGACGCGGAAGGCTGTTCATCTACGCTATTATTATCTACATCGACGAGATTCCCAGCTTCACCCTGACGAAACACCACGTCTTCAACATCATTTCTCCTAATAAAATTATGTAGGGCCATTGTTGCACAAACAATGCAAACTTGTGTCTAGTAGCTGTACTTACGCATGTTTTGTAACAATGCAAATCGATTCTTCCATACTCCAAAAGTCCTTTCTATAGTTAACCTCAAACTAGAATGATAAAAATTAAAGGTCTCGTTAGCATTTCAAAATCCCAGTTGTCGACTAAATTATGCAAATGATAACGCTCACACCTATAAGGACCAAAGTAACCAAGTTATGTCGGATAGCCAGCATCAACTAAATAATATTTCCCTAATAAATGTTGAATTCAATTCAAACTATTAGATAAATATAAGTGCGGCATGGTGATAAAGTAATTGACAGGAAGGTGACTGAAATATACCTGTAAGTGGATGAGGGAAGCTCATAGCTGGATTTGAAACAGCATTTCTAAACACACGAGCATCATGTGCAGTACCTTCCCAGCCCGCCGATACAAATGTAAAGCACATATTCCAATCACATACGGCCATTACATTCTGCGTTGGATATCCCTTTCTGCCGATATATTTTTCCCGATTGCCACCAGCGATCACACACTTAATATGTGTTCCATCTATTACTCTAATAACATCTTTAAAGTATGGATAATAACAGGGATCGTTTTCGATCTTTGGGTGGCATACAGTGAATTCGGGATCACTAGGTCTGATATTTTCCTGAGCTAGATTGATGCAAGCATCTAATACCTTGTGCAATAGCCTACTGACCATTTCCCCTAAATGTTGAAAAAGTTCCTGTACCACCCTATTGCCTATTCCATGGCCAACGGTGAGCAAAAACATGGCAACCATTTCCTCGATCCTAACGTTCACTGAATTTTGTAAACCATGTTCGACCAATTTATGACACAAGCTGTAAAATACATGTTTTTTCACTTTAAACATGTCATGACAGCGTGAACCATGGGTTGCTAATACCTCTTGCACCCATAAACGACCAGTGCGTGCACTTGTTTTGCGGGGTTCTTTGCACATGAAAGGCACCCAATATTGACTAATCAATGCGGTCATTCATTCATACTCATCACATTCCCCGTTTATAAGATATATAAGTCGAGACTGGTCATCTTCCTCCACCATATCAGCAGGTAAGTATTAATTGTTCAAATTTGCCATTGATAATGGACCCTGTGAGTGTGATTAAAAATTCAATTATGAGTAATGGAAGAAATAAAATACCAAATAAGGACTGAAAGGCATACAGTAAACAGATTCAAGTGATAATGGCATAAAATAGCTTTCACAAAGCATATTGTCATGAATTCACATAGTGTCATGAAGTCACAAACGTAATAAAACATAGTTTGGGTACATCTAGGAATCATAAAACTTAAAGCACAACCACGGAACCACGAACTCCATGTTTTTTTTAGTGAGTGACACAAACGTTTCCCTGTTTGTCTTATCCTGTACTAGGTTGATACAGCGGTGACGAAAGTCCTTATCATGTATGACTTCGTCAATGTCAAGCAGCTGATTCAAAGCAGCGTCAAGACTAACTTCTTTAATAGCATCTAATGTTGCCGCTCTGTCCTTAGATGCATTTGCCATAACACTAACTGCATCTGCGATCAGTCTTGAAGCTGACCCTTTCTGCTTCTTTCTTTGCCCAGACCCTTCACCCATCTTTCTCTTACCCCGACTTCCTAATGTAATACCACCAGTTGATGGAGTGCTTGTTGTTAGACCAATGCTAGCAAGCTCATCAGTCACTCCAGTACTAGGCACGAGGTTAGTATCGAACATACCATCTTCGCTATTCCTTGACCCTTTGTCTTCATGCATTGTTGGTCTGCACACATCTTCATTCTCAGCATCTTCTGTCTGTGTCTGTGGATTTGCAAAAGACGGTGCAAAAACATCCTCACCAGACGCCATAACATCCTTGAATATAATCCTTAGTTCACTTTCAAACTTGAGGCTTGTGTGTCTAAACTTTTGATATGCTGAATTCTCCTGCAAGCACACAAGTAACAAAAAACTAATTAATTAAACAAAACGAATTAGTCGAGAGGAAAACAATTAATTGTATAAGCTGCTAAATTTTCTGCTACCTGTATTTTCCGCTGCCACCACTCTTTTGATGCGAGGACTTTACCTGTAGGATCTTTACTCACACCGGTCTCTTTGATTAAGGATTCTCAAGTCTTGAAATCTTTTCTAAGGATATCAAACATATTCTTCAATTGCGCCCTTGTATATTCTTTCCCAGTCTTCTCATTAAATATAGCAACGATACCCTTCCATCCATCCTTTGTAAAATGCAACCCCTGGCATTCTTTTTTGTAAATTTGCTCTAGGCAGGCGTACACAAAAGTCTCCGTTGTCGCATCATCCCAAACAGCTTTATCCATATTTCTATGCCACTATTTCAACAATACTTGCACCTCAAAAAAGCAAATTTAAAACAACCATTCCAAAAACATACAAATGTAGCATCACACACACACAAGAATAAATGCATGATTTCATTCGATTCAATTAATATGAAGACTAAAACACAACGTCGGTGAATAAGAATTAATATGAAGGCTAAAGAGGAAACCAATTCATAGGATCAGTATATTCTTCATCACTCCAAACTCACCAAGCATTTTCACTAAATGAATTCAGCATGAAATTGTAGAAAATTATAATTCATTTCATCAAATCAATACCAAAAAGAAAAAGAAACAAATCATCGAAAGCAAGACTCAAGCCTCATAGAGGAATATTTCAGACATAAGTTTCCATTAACTAACAAGCCCTTTTATTTAAAAAAAACAAAACAGGTGCCAAACTACAAAAGCAAAACCATCTAACAACTGCTTTTAAATGTGTGTGTGTGTATTCACTTTCATATATACAGAGAGAATCTAAATTATTTGAGAATAAATGCAGAATAATGATTGGCTGGGAGTATTTTTCATTCAAAAATGAAATTTGTGATCATGTGATTGGCATTGTTTCATTGCTTTTATTTGTTTGTTTCAAAGAAGGAAAGGAAGGTTCTGTCTCAGACCACAAGCTGGCCATATGATCTAAAGTAGTAGTGAGTGCCATCAAATTTTCATGGGACCAGAAAAAATCAATTACTTTTCTCTCGTTTCCACACACATCATTAATTAATGCAAAAAAACAAATACTAACAAGCTAAGCAATTCAATTTGGCAATCTCTTTCACAAGTCATCAATATTCTCAAGCTAAGCAGATGAATGAGAGTTATGAATGTCCAAGTTCTATATGAAGAAAAAAGCCAGAGCCATCGATATTTTCAAGTCTCTATACCATTAAGCAAGATGAAGCAGGCATTTAGGTTAGGCACAGGTGTAATTCCACATTACAACAATACTCCAAAATAAATCAGAATGTTATCCTGGGTCAAAAAATTAACTAACCGAAACCAGAATCAAAGATGAACAATATTAGTACTCATTCTCAACCAAATGAAACGTCTATTTTGCTGTTTTTTAACAAAAAAATACCATCACAGCATACAAACCAAGCCAGAGCAAAGCAGAAGATGAACAGCCACAAACCACCCGAGAACAACCATAACAAATCTTCAATGAATGAAGTTAAACCTTACATCCAAAAGGGAAAGACTGCCGAAGACCAGATCCACGACGAGAGAGAAAGTGAACGGCGACGCCGGCACCAAAGCAACCATTGTCGAACTTCAAGTCGAAGATGACAGATCGAAGACGATGAAGGACAGATCGAAGTTGAAGATGAAGCAGCTCTTCACCTTGAAGATTGGGTGGATGCCGAGAGAGGGAACGGAGGGAGTGGCACTCAGACCGCAAGAGCCGAGACGGAATGACGAAGGAGGAGGACGAAGACGAAGAAGAGCTGTGAGGAGGACAACAAGGAAAGAGACAGAAAAGAATAAAAAGTTGGTGAGAGAAGTTGGAACATAATTATTGTTAAGATCTCATGTTTTGATGATAACAAAAGAATGGTTTCAAAAGGAAATGATTAATAAATAAGTTTGAGCAAAGGAATAACAAGGATTAACCTCACTTGAAGTAAGCATTGGAGTAATGAAGAAAGGCCAAGAGAAAAAGCTGAGAAACTTGATCAGAAGCAAGTTTTCTAAGGCATTACTCGAGTAATGAGCCAAAACTTGAAGTAACTAGAGACACCTTCCAGTAACCTGCCAACGTTACTCGAGTAGGTACTCGAGTAATAGTGTAAGTATTTTTAAGTTGCTCTCGGCCTGCCAATGTTACTCGAGGAGCTACTCGAGTAACCATATGAAAAACTTCCAGTTGCCTTTCAAGTTTCCAAAGATACTCGAGTAGGTAATCGAGTAACTCTGTTTCTTAAAAATGATGCTCTCAGCATTTTGTACCACTGCAACATTGCTCGAGTAGGTACTCGAGTAACGCACTGAAGGAAGTGAAAACTTGAAGGTGGTATCCGATTAACTTGATATGTTTTTTTTAACTCATTTCCTCGAGTCCTTACTCTGATATGCAAGTATTCAATGATCTATTTTAAGTGGCTTCCTCGAGTAGGTACCCGAGTATGCAGAGATATTTTCAAGGAAAACCTCAAGTCATTACCCAGGTAAGACGAGCACAAAAAGTACATTTACTCGAGGAGGTACCCGAGTAACCTATACAAAAATGAATGCATTACTCGAGTCCGTATCCGAGTAACAAGGTAAGTGCTCTCGGCCTTGAAATCCTGCAACATTACTGGAGTAAAGCATCGAGTAACCAAAAGTTTTTGTAAGGATTTACTCGAGTTGGTACCCGAGTAACTCATAAAGTTGTGAGTGCATTACTAGAGTAAGTACCCGAGTAAACATATATTTTCAAAGGATTAAGAATTGGTTATTCCATGCACTACCCGAGTAATCTTGTATTTATTCATTGACTTGCAGTGGATCAAAGATTTCCTGATGATACTCGAGTAAACTTCATGTGATACTCGAGTAGCTACTCGAGTAAGCAAACCCAGAAATTTAGAAATCATTCAAACGTTGATTGTTTTGTTTTCTATATGATTAACCTTTCATTGTGTTAGTATTCTTAGCATATTTACAGATGAACAATGAAGAAACCATATCAAGTAATGGAAGTCAAATGAAACGTTCAAATGCCAACCACCGCCAACGGATATTTTTCAAAAACTGGAAAAGTCAATAGTGGCTGTGCACTCTCCAACGGACAAGAAGAAAATGTTCCAACGGTCATCACCAACATATCTATATAAATGGGAACATCCAAACAGAAAAAAAAAAAGAACAAGAACACACACAAATGTATTATCAAGTTCATTGCTCTGTTTTCACGTTGAAATTATATTTCTATGCTTCAGTGATTCTTATTCACTCTGTAAGAGAGATATTTCATTCAAACTCAATATTTGTTATTGAGGTAACTTAAGGTTGTGGAACCTTGAGTTGGGATTGAATTACAACTTGTAAGGGGGAGCGAGTGTCCAGGTGAAGGAACTTGCTTGTACTGAGGTGCCAAGAACCCACTGAATCTTGGAAGTTATAGTGAAACTCTCAGAGAAGCTCTGAGGATTGGACGTAGGTCAAAGTGGTTGTGACCGAACCAGTATAACTCCCAGTGTACACTTCGGTGATATTTCTCCTTACCCATTACTGTTTTATTTCCACTGTTAAAGATTTATATTTTTGAAAGAAATTTTAGTATCACCCAATTCACCCCTCCTCTTGGGTGAAATGCTTGATCTAACATTTGGCATCAGAGCGTAGGTCTTCTTGTTAAGGTTTAACAGCCTAAGAAGGATCCAATGGCAAGCATGGGTGAAGGAATTCTTCCCGACGGAGCATCCATCACTAGACCACCTGGTTTTAATGGAGAACACTTTTCTTTCTGGAAAGCTAAGTTCAGAGTGTTCGTGATGGCTACTGAATATGGACTATGGGATGTCATTGAGAGTGGAAATTATCAACCTACAAAGATTGTAGATTCTCAGAAAATTCCAAAGACGCCAGCGGAATACGATGAGAATGACAAGAAACTTATCACTCTTAATAGCAAAGCAATTCTGATGCTACAAAGCGCTTTGAGTCAAAGTGAATATTTCAGAATTTGCACACTCCCAACAGCAAAACAAATGTGGGAAGCTCTGGAAATAGCTCATGAGGGAACTTCGGGAATAAAGGATAATCGAATCAACACCTTGGTCACCGAATTCGATTTGCTTCGAATGAAATCAGGTGAGTCGATTTCTGAATTCGAACTTAGATATACTCATCTTGTTAACCAACTTGCAGCTCTTGGGAAAGTCTATGATCAGCACACCCAAGTACGAAAGATTTTGAATATTCTTTCTAAAGAGTGGGAAGCCAAAGTCACTGCGATAGAAGAAGGAAAAGGAGAATCAATGAGATCAGTTGCTTCTTTATTTAGAAGTCTTTCTGAATATGAAAGCAAACTAAAGTTCAAACGGGAACTAGATGACATTGGTGACAAGAAAAAGAAAGGTCTAGCACTAAAAGCAAAAGAAGAAAATCAAGATGAGGATGAAGAGTTCGACGATGATGAAATGGGCTTAATCATAAAACGATTCAGAAAATTCTATAAGAAAGGTCAAGGATTCAAACATTTTCAGAAAGGAGGAAATAGTAGCAAAGATCATATCATTTGCTATGAATGTGGGAAACCAGGACATATCAAGTCAGAATGTCCAGATTTGAACCAAAAGAGCAAAGAAAAGAGAAAAGGCAAATTCTTCAACAAAAAGAAGGCCTTCGTATCTGCTATATGGGGTGATAGCTCCTCAGATGAAGAAAGTGATGAGGAAGAAGTAGCTAATATATGTCTTGTTGCTCAAGAAGAAACAGAAGAAAAGGTAAATGATTCTGAACATACCTATGATGAATTACTTTCTGAATATAATGCTTTGCATTATGAATTCATCAAAGTAGTTAAAGAATTGATTGTTGTTAAAAAGAAAAACAAGGTTCTTGAAACTGAACTTAAGGAAAAGGATTGTAAAAATTGTTTATCTTTGAAAAGCAAAAACATTGATCTCACAAAAACTCTTGAAAAATTTACACAAGGAAGTGAGATGTTAAATGTTATTTTAAAAGCTCAACGATTTGTTAACGATCGATCTGGAATTGGATATGATCCAAAATCAGATAAAAGAAAAGGAAGAAAGAAAGCAGGAGGTAAGTCATATTTGAATTATTTCCAACATTCTGTGCATACATCAAATCCTTTTGCATTTTGTAATTATTGTAATAGAAAAGGACATTATACTTCTTCATGCATTCATAAGAAGAAAGGAACAATAGGAACCTACAAATGGGTACCTAAAGGTTCATATATTCAGAAAATTATTTGTACTAACCCAAAAGGACCCAAAAAGATGTGGGTACCTAAGACTTAGTCATTTGATTGCAGGTATGTCTCAAAGCATCCAAAAATAGCAAGTGGTACATAGATAGTGGATGCTCTAGACATATGACCGGAGATTTCGAAAGTTTTACCACATTACAACCTAAGGAAGGTGGAAAGGTAAAATTTGGAGGAAATCAATCCGGAAGGATAGCAGGAATTGGTGGAATCAAAAATGACAAAGGAATACAAGTCAAAGATGTATATTATGTTGAAGGCTTGTGTCACAATTTGCTGTGCGTAAGTCAAAGTGCAGATAAAAACAACTGGGTAATATTTGACTCAGAAGAATGTTTAATCATCAACAAGAATGACTTACAGCTTGATAAGAAGAATATCAAGGCTAAGCTCAGAGCAAAAAGGGAAGGTATTAGGACTGATCATGGTGGGGAATTTGAAAATCAAGCCTTTGAAGAGTATTGTGATACTAATGGCATTGATCACAATTTCTCTGCTCCAAGGACGCCTCAACAAAATGGAGTTGTAGAACGCAAGAATAGAGTGCTCACTGAAATGGCTAGAGCAATGTTGAATGAAAAGAATGTATCTCAAGTGTTCTGGGCTGATGCTATGAGTACAGCTTCCTATATTTCAAATAGAGCATATATCAGAATAGAACTCGGAAAGACACCATACGAGTTGTACAAAGGACAAAAGCCAAACATTGCTCATCTACACATCTTCGGTTGTAAGTGTTTCATTCATAATAATGGTAAAGATAACTTAGGAAAATTTGATTCTAAAACAAATGAAGGAATTTTCCTAGGATATTCTAACCGAAGTAAAGCATATAGAGTTTACAATAAAAGAACATGTATTATTGAAGAATCAATTCATATTGTATTTGATGAATTTGAATCCTCTGACAAAACCATTGATGAAGAACAGGAAGTTGTTTTAAATCAAGAAAATGGTCAATCTATTTCTAAATCTCTTATTCCAGAGGTTGATGAAACTAAGGAAGAAGAACAATCCCTAGGACAACCTAAAGCTTGGAAATACAACAAAAGTCATCCCTTAGATCAAGTCATAGGAGATGTGAATGAAGGGATCAAAACCAGAAAAAGAATTTTCAATGAAGTAAGTTTTTCTGCATTCATTTCTGAGATTGAACCTTCTAACATTGATGAAGCCCTATCAGACAATGATTGGGTTATAGCAATGCAAGAAGAGCTAAATCAATTTGAGAGAAATCAAGTTTGGGATTTGGTGCCCCGACCCAAAGATCATCCGATCATTGATACTAAATGGGTATTCAAGAACAAACTCGATGAATCCGCAATTATTGTCAGAAACAAGGCAAGATTGGTGGCCAAAGGCTATAATCAGGAAGAAGGGATTGATTATGAGGAAACGTATGCTCCAGTGGCTAGATTGGAAGCTATACGTGTACTCTTAGCCTTTGCATGCATCAAAGGATTCAAACTCTATCAAATGGATGTAAAGAGTGCTTTTCTAAATGGTTACATCATGGAAGAAGTGTATGTAGAACAACCTCCAGGTTTTGAGGATGTTACTAAACCTGACCATGTTTTCAAACTTAAAAAGGCTTTATATGGTTTAAAACAAGCTCCCAGAGCTTGATATGAAAGGCTCAGTAAGTTTCTCATTGATCAAGGTTTTGTACGGGGAAAAGTTGATACGACACTCTTTATTAAACGAAAACACAATGATATTTTAATTGTTCAAATATATGTTGATGACATTGTTTTCGGTGCTACTAATGAATCTCTTTGTAAGGAATTTTCTGAGATAATGCAGGGAGAATTTGAGATGTCAATGATGGGAGAACTGAATTTCTTTCTCGGTTTACAAATCAAACAAAGAAAGAATGGAATCTTCATATCTCAAACAAAGTACTTAAAAGAGCTATTGAAGAAGTATGGAATAGATGAAGCAAATGGCACGGACACGCCTATGAGTTCAACTACGTTGCTTGATGCTGATGTCAAAGGGAAAGACTACAACATAACAAAATATAGAGGAATGATTGGATCATTACTCTATCTCACGGCAAGTAGACCGGACATCCAATTTAGTGTTGGCATATGTGCAAGATATCAATCGGCACCAAAAGAATCACATGCTGAAACGGTCAAACGAATCTTTAGATATCTTGCTGACACACCCGAATTGGGTATGTGGTATCCCAAAAGAAGAAGTGAATATCTTGTGGCATATTCAGATTCAGATCATGGAGGATACAAAATAGACAGAAAGAGCACCAGTGGACAAGGACAATTTCTTGGAGGATCTCTTGTATCATGGTTTAGCAAGAAACAAAATACTGTGTCTCTTTCGTCGACGGAAGCCGAATATGTTGCAGTCTCAAGTTGTTGTGCACAAGTAATATGGTTAAAACAACAACTACAAGATCTTGGTATTTATCTCAAAGAAATACCAATCTATTGTGATAATACAAGTACGATAAGCTTGGCAAAGAATCCAGTTCAACACTCTAGAACCAAGCATATCGATGTCAGACATCACTTCATCAGAGATCATGTTCAAAAGAAAGATGTGAAAGTGATATTCATTCCTACTCATCTTCAACTAGCTGATATCTTCACAAAACCCCTTGCAAAAGATCAATTTCTATACATTAGAAGAGAATTGGGAATGATAAATCCCAATGAATTGTAAGTTATTTCAGTTTCTCATAATATTAGATGAAGTCATTTGTTAAAGTTTTGATGATTACTAACTTAAGCATCGGAGTATATAGAAATTTGTTTTGCAGGAAGGTTGAAACTCTGTTTTGAGAAACAAAAACAGAGGTGATCAGAGGACACATTTACTGGAGTACCAACTTGAAGTTATCACTAACAGAGAAGCATTACCCGAGGAGCAACTTGAAGTAAAGAAGCACTTTACTCGAGTATGTACTCGAGTAATGGACTTCAAAACTGGAAGTAACGAATCAAGTTACTTGATTTTTTAAATCTAACGGTCCAGTTACAAAGAAATGAAGAGTCACAAGTTGAAAACCCAGGTTACCCGAGGAAGGCCTCGAGTAAACTTGAATTATACTCGAGTAAGGCCTCGAGTAACTGCAAGTCCAGATTTCCAAAATTGATGAATAATGACTCAAATCTACTCAGAATGGGTTATAAATGATCGAGGGAACATCCATGGATAATTACAATATTATTCATGCCAGGTACGCATTTTAAATAAATCATTTTAGAATTTTTCTGTATGAACACTCGAGGAAGGCCTCGAGTAAACTTGAAAATTACTCGAGTAACGTCAGGTTCTAGGTCTTTATCTGTCGCAAACTCGGTCATTTCCACAAAATCTCCTCGAGTAAATCACTATTCTCTCTCACAAAAATTTTTCACAAGTGATTCCTTGCTTCATTTCCGTCAAAACCCAACCATTTTCATCCCTAGAAACCTCCTATCTTGCTCAAAATCTCTGTGCCCTAAAAACGCGACTGAGTCTCTGTTTTTCTGAGAATTTCATTTTTTCAATCCTTCAGAAAGATGCGAACCAAAAATCTTACTCCTATAGAATCCTCTGAATCCCAACAACATTCTGATCCTCTTTCTTCTCCTCCCAAAAAGAGAAGAAAGTTAACCCCGAGATCAAAAGCCAAAATTCCTCTTCAACCTCAATCACAACCGAAAGCCAAAGGTTTGGTGATTAAAGAGCCTATTGCTACAAGGGCTCAATCCAAGAAGAGTACCTCAACCGGAAGAGGGAAGAGTGTCAAATCTCCCTCACCTCCTCCCTCTGATTCCTCTACCCCCTCTTTCACACCAAAGCCTATCAAAAAGCCAAAGTATGACAAGAATGTGGCTAATGCTATGGCTGGAATCATTGATCAAATGGAGAAGGGTCAATCTTCCAAGAAGTCCAAAATACCGGAAGCAGAGATCACCAATCCACCAAAGGGATTCAATGTTAGCAAATTGGTGGAGTCTCCGAAGTACTTGACTCAATTCTCCAGAAGGAAGGTGTGTAAGACACACTATGTTGATCTGAGGTTACTTCAAGAGGTAGTGAAGCATGACCTAAGTCCTTATTTAGATCCCTTTATGCCTTGGCTATCTATTAGATTACCATTCTGTACTAAAGTGATTACCCACTTTTATTGTAACTTAGAAATCATAGATGAGCTTAACCGAACCTCAGTTGAGGAAGAAATGACCACATCTGTGAGAGACCAAAAGATTCTAATTTCACCATCTAGAATTAACTTGTGGTTAGGAATAGAGAACCCCCCAGATGATATATATTCTGAACTTGAGCCAAACCAAATTTTCACTATTCTCAAACCCGGTGAGTTAGTTGGCCCTCTAAACTTTAAACCAAGCGATATGTGTGATCATCACAGGGTCCTATGGTACATCTACTCTAGGTCCCTAGTGAACAAAGCCAACAACTATACCCACTTCTCCGATAGGGACTTTAGGTGGTTTGCTTCACTGCTTCTAAAGGAACAGAAGGATCTGGGAGAATATATTTTCTCGGAGATGAAAAGATATAAGGTGGATGGGAAGGCTACAACACCAATGTCATATCCTCAGATCGTGTCACTGATCTTGAAAGAAAACAAGATATGGTATTTGGATAGCAAGGAGCCCATTGAGAGGTTGACTCTGGTTGGGAGAAACCAAATTGGGAAATTAAACATTGAAATCCCTCTCAAAGGCCCTCTGGAGTCTGGGTCCAAGAAGAAGAGAAAGACCACTGAGGCAGAGACCAGCAAGATGGATGACACTCAGTCATCGGCTCCAGCTGCTACCACATCATCGCCATCTTTCCTCAATGCCACTCTCCAGCACTTCATGGAGAACATGCTCAGAGGATTCCATGTGGATATCGCCAACACAAACGCCGAGTTGATTACCAACACTAACTTCAAGATGGGGAAGTTGGTTGATAAAATCGACAAGAGGCATGAGGAATTGGTTGAGAGAATGGACAGAAGGCATGAGGAGTTGCTAGCTGAGCAACGTGCCCAGGGCGAGACTCTGAGAATGATTTTGGCACGACTGGACTCTTTAGGTCCCGGACCTTCTGCTGGTCCATCTTCATCTGCACCACCACCTCCTCCTGTAAACCCTCCTTCTGACACTCCTATCCCTGAGGATGAACCATCTACCCCTCTGGTATCTAGTCCACCTGAGACTCACGCCAAAGAAATTCTGTATACAGTGGACAACCTAGATACCAATGAGACCCTACACATTGTCCTTGATGATTCACCTCCTAAACCTCCACCTGAACTTGCTCCTAAACCTGTACCTTCTCCTGCCCCCACAGAGGAAATCTCTCCTTCCTCATCCTCTGAACATCATACACCAGAGGTTGAGACTACTCCTGAGATTCAGACCACTCCAGAAGGAGAAACCTCTACTATGGTTGTCTTCCAACCTTCTCCTCCCGGCGATGACCTCCATATCCCTCAAGTTCATCTGCCTGACCCTGTTCCCTCTAGCTCATTTGATTCATTGGACTCAGATGATTCTCCGGTTCTTCCAGTGACACCCATTTCCGTGGTCAAGCCTCCTAGCCTTCCACTTGATTGATGAAGCCAAAAAGGGGGAGAAGAGCTTGAGTGTGATTTTGTGGAAGTGTCTGAACTTATTTTGGGACATGTAGAAGTGTCTGAACTTATTTTGGGACATTTGGTTGTACATGGGTTTTTAGGGAACATTTTGAACTTTATCTTGTAATTTTTAAATTTAATGCAAGTGTGTTTATGTTATGATTGCATTTTAAGTTCATTGAAGCTTTGAATTATGATAAATTGTTATTGGACTAATGAAATTGTTGTGTATGCAAGGTGTATGCTTTGAATCCAAACTAAATAAGATTTTTTTTGAAAATTCAAAAACCATATCCAAAATCACCAAGTTTTGTCATCATCAAAAAGGGGGAGAATGTTAAGATCTCATGTTTTGATGATAACAAAAGAATGGTTTCAAAAGGAAATGATTAATAAATAAGTTTGAGCAAAGGAATAACAAGGATTAACCTCACTTGAAGTAAGCATTGGAGTAATGAAGAAAGGCCAAGAGAAAAAGCTGAGAAACTTGATCAAAAGCAAGTTTTCTAAGGCATTACTCGAGGCGATACTCGAGTAATGAGACAAAACTTGAAATAACCAGAGGCACCTTCCAGTAACCTGCCAACGTTACTCGAGTACTAGTGTAAGTATTTTTAAGTTGCTCTCGGCCTGCCAATGTTACTCGAGGAGCTACTCGAGTAACCATATAAAAAACTTCCAGTTGCCTTTCAAGTTTCCAAAGATACTCGAGTAGGTAATCGAGTAACTCTATTTCTTAAAAATGATGCTCTCGGCATTTTGTACCACTGCAACATTACTCGAGTAGGTACTCGAGTAACGCACTGAAGGAAGTGAAAACTTGAAGGTGGTATCCGATTAACTTGATATGTTTTTTTTTAACTCATTTCCTCGAGTCCTTACTCTGATATGCAAGTATTCAATAATCTATTTTAAGTGGCTTCCTCGAGTAGGTACCCGAGTATGCAGAGATATTTTTAAGGAAAACCTCAAGTCATTACCCGGGTAAGACGAGCACAAAAAGTACATTTACTCGAGGAGGTACCCGAGTAACCTATACAAAAATGAATGCATTACTCGAGTCCGTATCCGAGTAACAAGGTAAGTGCTCTCGGCCTTGAAATCCTGCAACATTACTGGAGTAAAGCATCGAGTAACCAAAAGTTTTTGTAAGGATTTACTCGAGTTGGTACCCGAGTAACTCATAAAGTTGTGAGTGCATTACTCGAGTAAGTACCCGAGTAAACATATATTTTCAAAGGATTAAGAATTGGTTATTCCATGCACTACCCGAGTAATCTTGTATTTATTCATTGACTTGCAGTGGATCAAAGATTTCCTGATGATACTAGAGTAAGTACTCGAGTAAACTTCATGTGATACTCGAGTAGCTACTCGAGTAAGCAAACCCAGAAATTCAGAAATCATTCAAACGTTGATTGTTTTGTTTTCTATATGATTAACCTTTCATTGTGTTAGTATTCTTAGCATATTTATAGATGAACAATGAAGAAATCATATCAAGTAATGGAAGTCAAATGAAACGTTCAAATGCCAACCACCGCCAACGGATATTTTTCAAAAACTGGAAAAGTCAATAGTGGCTGCGCACTCTCCAACGGACAAGAAGAAAATGTTCCAACGGTCATCACCAACATATCTATATAAATGGGAACATCCAAACAGAAAAAAAAAAAAGAACAAGAACACACACAAACGTATTATCAAGTTCATTGCTCTGTTTTCACGTTGAAATTATATTTCTATGCTTCAGTGATTCTTATTCACTCTGTAAGAGAGATATTTCATTCAAACTCAATATTTGTTATTGAGGTAACTTAAGGTTGTGGAACCTTGAGTTGGGATTGAATTACAACTTGTAAGGGGGAGCGAGTGTCCAGGTGAAGGAACTTGCTTGTACTGAGGTGCCAAGAACCCACTGAATCTTGGAAGTTATAGTGAAACTCTCAGAGAAGCTCTGAGGATTGGACGTAGGTCAAAGTGGTTGTGACCGAACCAGTATAACTCCCGGTGTACACTTCGGTGATATTTCTCCTTACCCATTACTGTTTTATTTCCACTGTTAAAGATTTATATTTTTGAAAGAAATTTTAGTATCACCCAATTCACCCCCCTCTTGGGTGAAACGCTTGATCTAACAATTATTACCTAACGGTAATAATAAACGCTCGCTCGTTGACAAGAGGAAAAGCTCCATATGTGAGCTTAAGGCAAAAGCTTGTTTTCAAATCACAAGCTCAATGATCAATTGGGCTCACCAAACACACGTTTTTTTTCCCAATTGGTTATTAGCTTTTGGGTATCCAGCTGAGCTTTTGGGGGCCCAAACACCCCCACCAAACACACACTTTATCTCCAAGTCCATAAGCTTGGCCCCTAAGTTTGCTTGCCCTCCAAGTTTGTTTTATTAGTGGTGAAGGTTTATAAATAAAGACATTGGGCCAAGCATTGTAGACAAAAGAAATTAAATGAGAAGTGCTCTCTGCTTTCTCTCAAACTTTCTCTCTTCTATCTCTTGCTCTCTTATTCTAGATATTTTTATTTTTATAATACGTTATTAGCATAAAAGCTCCAACGAAGGTATGATCTTCTCATCGTTTCTTTGACGATTTCATCTACCTTCTTTATCATATCTTTATTTGATCTGATCTATCTAAGATAATCTAAGTCACTATATGAAATTAAAGAGATACTTTTACCTATTGTTATAAACATAGAGTTCCATGGCTAAGATTAGAGATTGTTATTGTTTTTATATCTTATATATATCCTTTACAAGTTCTTTTGTATTATTATTGTTATTTTAGTATGGTCATAAGCCATACACCTTTGATTTCTGAAATTATATGATCAGAAATCATATTATTTTAATTTCTTATTTTGATATGATATGATATAACTAGAAGCCATATCCCTTTGATTCATTATTATATGGTCAAAAGTCATATGTCTTTTCATCTTTATCTTATTGTATGGCCAAAAGCTATGTTTAACTTTTATTTATCCTGAAGATAAATAGTTTAATCTCTTATCTATGAAATTAAATGGCTCGAAGCCATAAAAGTTTTAATTTTCTTATCTTACCTTATTAATTATTTCTTGCCGTTACAAATTAAATGTTATTTTTTTATGATATTATATTGCATTTTTACATTTCATGTTTTAATGATTTTCGTTTATTTCTTTAATTAGTTTGAACCATGTCAAACCTTGCAAAACTTGAATTTGTGGCTCTTGATATTACCGAAAAAAACTATTTATCTTGGATGCTGGATGAGGAAATCCATCTAAATGTACATGGTCTGGAAGACACAATTAAAGAAGGGAATCACACATCTAACCAAGAAAAACCAAATCCATGATTTTTTTGCGCCGCCATTTGCATGAAGGTCTAAAAATTGAATATTTAACCGTAAAAGACCTACTTATTCTTTGGAACAATTTAAAAGAAATGTATGACCACCAGAAGATGGTTATGCTCCCAAAAGCTCGTTATGACTAGATACATTTACGTTTGAAAGATTTTAAATATATGAGCAAGTATAACTCAATCATGTTTAGGATTGCTTCTCAATTAAAATTATGTGGAGAGAATGTTACTGATGAAGATATGTTAAAAAAAACATTCTCCACATTTCATGCATCCAATTTGCTCCTGCAACAACAATATCATGAAAAAGGTTTCTAGAAATATGTTGAATTAATTTTTTTCCTCCTCGTGGCTAAACAAAACAATGAGTTTTTATTGCAAAAAATGAATCTCGCCCAACAAGCTTGACATCGTTCTCATAAGGGAATGTAGTAACAAATGAATCTATTTGTGGCCGTGGACGTGGGCGCAGACGTGGCTACAGCCATGGGCATGGGCGTGGTTGAAATCATGATGGTTCAAATTCTTACCCAAAGTGAGGAAAATTAATAAGAACCACAAAAGGAAACTAATGAGCATAATAAACATGCTGAAAATCCATGTTATCGCTGTGGTGATAAGGGACATTGGTCTCGTACCTATCGTACACCAAGACATGTGGTTGAACTTTACTAAGAATCACTTAAAAATAAAGGTAAAGGGTCAAAGGTTGAAATAAATCATGTTGATAAGGTTGAGAATTTTTCTTCCTTGGTGATGCAAATAGCCAACGTTCAAACTATAACTAGTAGTATAAATTTGATTGAAAGCTTCGAAAGAGCTTATGTTTTGTTATCTGAAGGAACAAAATTATGCATTAATAATACATTTGATTCTACCAAGTCTGAAAGAAATTTGTTGAGTTTCAAAGATATCCATAGAAATGGATACCATATAGAAATAACAACTAAAAATAATCATAAATGTTTTACTATCACAAATATAGCTTCTGGTAGAAAATGCATATTAGAAAGTTTTCATGCTTTTTCTTCTAACTTGTTTTATACATTTATAATCACAATTAAAACACATACTATTGAAAACTAGAAGTTTACCAATGCAAACCAGAAGTCTGCCAATGCAAACCAAAAGATTGCTAATGTACACCAGAAGTTTACTAATGAATTTGATGTTTGGCACGATCGGTTAAGCCATCTCGGGTCAATCATGATGCAACAAATAACTGATAATTCATATGGACATACCTGAAGTGTAAACACATACCACAATCCTATGATTTCTCATATGCTGCATATTCCAAGTGAAAGTTAATTATTCAGTCCTCACCAAGCAAAGTAGAGAGTGGGTTTTTCATATTTCTAGAACGGATACAGGGAGATATTTGTGAGCCAATATACACACTGTGTGAACCATTTAAGTATTTTATAGTTTTAATTGATGCATCAACTAAATAGTTGCATGTTTGCCTATTATCTCCTCGCAACTTGGCATTTGTAAGATTACTTGCTTAATTGATTAGATTAAGAGCACATTATCCTGATTATCCTATCAAGAAAATACATCTTGATAATGCTGGTGAATTGACTTCACAAGCTTTTAATGAATATATGTCTGTGAAATTGATATTGAACATCCTATAGCTCATATTCATATGCAAAAAGGACTTGCAGAATCATTAGTTAAACGGTTGCAACTAATTGCGAGACCTTTACTTATGAGATCTAATCTCCCAATTTCTGCTTGGGGCTATGCTATTTTGCATGCAGCAATATTAATTCGCATTAGGTCAACAAGTTACCTAAAGGTTTCCCCTTACAAATGGTTTTTGGTCAGGAACCTAATATTTCCCCTATAAGAACTTTTGGGTGTGCAGTATATATGCTAGTAACACCACCACAACGCACAAAAATGAGTCCTCAAAGAAGGATGGAAATATAAGGAGGGTATGAATCTCCTTCGATCATAAAATATTTAGAACCATCTACTTGAGATTTATTTATGGCATGATTTACCAAATGTCATTTTTTTGTATCACTTTTCCCAACATTAGGGGTAAAAAACTAGTAGTTGGGTAAAGAGATTAGCTGTAATGAATTATCATTAACTCATTTTGATCCCCGTACAAAACAATATGAACTAGAAGTTCAAAGATAATTCATTTACAAAATTTAGTTAATCAAATGTCAGAAGCATTTACTGACCCAAAGAAAGTGACAAAGTCACATGTCCCAGTTGTTAATGCTCATATTAGAATCGATGTCCCTAAAGGATAACCTACTATGAATAAATTTAAAGCACGCCTAAAGCGTAGCAGACCCATAAGTTCTAAAGATAAAAATCCTTGAAAGAGAAAAGAAGCTAAGAATATAGATGGTCAAATCGACAATAATCAAAAAAATTTAGTAGCTCCAGAGAGCCATCTCCTAAAAGTTATTATCTCCAGAAGAGAATGTTGTAGTCCCAAAAGAGACCTAGGTACCTAACATGTTTGAAAATAATGAGATCTCAATAAATTATGTTATGAATAGAATCCGATGGGATCAAAATGAAGTCAACATTGATGACATCTTTGTTTATCATATAGCATATGATGTAATGAATGATAATGAGAATCCTGAGACAAAATCCATTAGCGAGTGCCAACAAAGAAAAGATTAGCCCCTATGAAAAGATGTCATTAATGCAATATTAAAATCATTGGCAAAACGAAAAGTATTCAAACTTGTAGTCTTGATACCAGAAGATGTAAATTCAGTTGGATACAAATGGGTTTTTGTACGAAAGAAAAATGAAAAGAGTGAAATAACAAGATATAAGACACATCTTGTAGCTCAAAGCTTTACACAAAGACTTGGCATGCATTTTGAAGAAACGTATTCATCAGTAGTGAAAGCGACTACTTTTCGTTATTTGATTAGCCTAGCAATAAATGAAGGACTTGATTTGCACCTAATGGATGTTGTGACTACCTATTTGTATGGCTCGATTGACAATAATATTTATATGAAAGTCCCTAAAGAATTTAAGGTGCCAAAAGCATCCAATTTAAGTTCTCAAGAACAATACTCAATTAAGTTAAATAAATCTCTGTATGGCTTGAAGCAATTCGGATACATGTGATATAATCGTCTTAATGAATATCTATTAAAAAGAAGATACAAAAATGATTCAATATGCCCATGCATCTTTATGAAAAGATCTAGAAGTAAGTTTGCAATAATTGTCAGTTATGTTGATGATATCAATATCATTGGAACTTCTAAAGAGCTTCAAAAAGCAACTAATTGTTTGAAGAAAGAATTTGAAATGAAGAATTTAGGAAAAATAAAATTTTGTCTTGGATTACAGATTGAGTACCTCAATAATAGGATTTTTGTATGTCAAGAAGCTTATACAAGGAAGGTCCTAGAGCAATTTTACATGGATAAATCTCATCCATTATGTACCCCAATAATTGTAAAATCTTTGCAGGCAGATAAAGCCCATTTCAACCTCGAGTAATTAGTGAAGAAGGTGATGAAGAACTACTTAGTCCTAAAGTGCCATATCTTTGTGCTATTGAATCACTAATGTATCTTGCTAATCACACACGTCTTGATATATCATTTACTGTTAATTTATTAGCAAGATATAATTCTTCACCAACACAAAGGCATTGGAATGGAGTAAAACACATTCTTCATTACCTCAGAGGCACTATGGACATAGGGTTATACTACTCAAATGTATCAAAGCATAAACTAATTGGTTATGCAAATGCTAGATTTTTGTCTAATCCACATTATGGTAAATCACAAACAGACTATCTATTTACATGTGGAGGTGCAACTATTTCATGGCGATCCATGAAACATACTATATCAGCCACATCATCTAACCATGCAGAAATTCTAACAATACATAAAGCAAGTCCAGAATGTTATAGTTGAGGTCGGTGATACATCACATACGAACAACTTGTCATTTATCTTTAGGCAAATTGGTCCCAACAGTTCTATATGAAGATAATGATGCATGTATTATCCAACTTAAAGAATGTTATATCAAGGGTGATAGAATAAAGCATATTTCACCAAAATTCTTTTTCACTTGTGACCTTCAAAAGGATGGTGAAATAGATAACCAACAAATCTGTTTAAATGAAAATCTAGCAGATTTATTCACCAAGTCACTTCCAGGTACAATCTTTGGAAAGCTTGTCTATGACATTGGTCTTCGGAGACTCAAAGACCTACAAATGTTGTTAAGAGGGAGGGTTGATACATGTTGTACTCTTTTTCTCTTATCTAGGTTTTGTCCCACTGGGTTTTCCTATAAAGATTTTTAATGAGGTAGCACTGGACAATACATCAATGAATGATATACTATTTTCTTTGGCTAGGTTTTTTTTTTTCCCACTGGGTTTTTTCTATGGACATTGCAAGTTTTTATTTAGGCACATTCATAATGGACATCCAAAGGGGAGTGTTACGAATACTAACTATGTAGATATCCATTGGTTCATATCCTAATTAACATCTACTTGGCTGCTTTTAATACTTTCTTCTACTTTATCTCCAAGTCGATAAGCTTGCCCTCCAAGTTTCATTGCTTACCCTCCAAGTTTCATTGCTCTCCAAGTTTTTTTTTTTAGTGGCGAAGGTCTATAAATAGAGACATTGGGCCAAACATTATAGACCACAAGATATTGAATGAGAAGTATTCTCTACTTTCTCTCGAACTTTCTTTCTTCTATCTTTTGTTCTTTTATCCTAGATATCTTTATTTTATAACAGGAACCAATATGCATATGGGTAACATCAAAGTAGTTAGACACATGTCTGATATCCTATTCTATAATCCCCCTTGAGAAATTCTGAAAGATGTCTCTTGCTATGAACAACTTCTGAACACAGATGATATATAAGCTCCTCTAATTAGATATTAAGCCTGAATTAAGAATCCAACAGAGTGCAACCCTTAAACATGATAGATAAGAATATTTTGAAATTACATAATAACAAGATTTTTATGTTAGGAGTAAAACTTGCACCTTTATAGTTATGAATTGCATTATCTTGTTCTTAATATAAGATGTATTTGAGTAATTGATCTTAGTCTTAAATATAAGACAAAACTTTTATATTTGTCAATGTTTTCCTAATTTACCCCTATTAATGTTCCTTCAACAATCATCAAGGAGAAGATAGAAGGAGCAAATTAAGGAATGTGACAAAAGTATTTTAAAAAATATATTATATTAACTAACTTAACCAACTTCCTTAATTTAATTTAATTAAGTAAATATGACTTATATTAAAGACCAGAACAGTAAAAGTTAACAGCCATAGGCTGTGGTCTCTAGTCGTGGCAGAAACATTTTGAAATGTTAATTTCCACTTGTCCTGATCTCACCAACAATCCAACATTAGCTTCCCCCAACCCCCAAAACAAACAACATAAGTTTATAGTGCAACTTGCATGTAATTCTTCAAAAATCAAAAGCGACCAGAAACAAATAAAGATCATTCTAAATGGAAGAGTTTCACAAACTTAAGGCAGTGGATTCATGGCTAATTGGTCATGCCTTCAACTTGAAAGTGGGAGGGTCCCAAATAAAGCCAGTGCAATGACCAGGCAAAACACAACATCAAACGTACTATTTCCTAATAAATAGACACTAGAAGAAGAAGAAAATCATCAAACGCAACATTCTTCAAAACATGGCTTCAATTTACAACCAGCATGGTTCATCATCAAAGCTAAATATTTTAGTACTTAGTGGCATATGATGATTCTCATGGACTGATGTGGGAAGTAGTGCTGCAATCAATACATTCTTCTCATCTGTTGAAAACTTAGCATTCAAAATCGGACCCGTTTGGCATCATTTTCGGGGACGCTCGCATCAAGTCCATCACCCCTCCCTGAACTACCAGTTTGTCCAGAAACCTGCCAAATCATACAAGTCAGCAGCAATCTCATCTGCCCTCTGAACTTCTCATGATACAAAAAAGTCATTTTAAGGCTCACATTTTCCTGAACTGAGAGAAAAATAAAAACAATATATTCTAGCTTGCCCTGAGCTATCTTTAAATACTAACTCAAGGAACTCACAGTTTCATCTGGAACTACAGCATATCTCTCTGATGGTGAGACCCAAGTTCTCCCTGTACGGCCACCATAATGCAGGTTGATTTGAAAAACGTAGGAAATGGCAAAGGCCAGAATTAATTATTATAAAATTGACGCAAAAGACAACGCACCAGATAATGGATCAGCCTTTGAGGAAGATTCTATGTGCTGCCCGCAAGACCCATCGACACTCAAGAGCTCAATAAGTATAGGCACGTTCCTACAAATTCCGAACATATTCATAACTCAGGACTAATGATGAGATGCAACTATTGTCTCTCTGTGTTAAGGACTAGGCTCCAGTTTCAACATTGATAAGCAATATGTTTATAATGCTTAAAGAAGCATAATTCCGCCATGTCAGAATATCCCATGACATTAGCTAAAAGCAAGGATTTTATAGAGAAGAAAATGCCAAGATGCCAGCTACACAAGGCCAATCTCCATCATAAAGGATTTCATGACCCTTGAAAAGTCTAACAGATTAAGGGCAGCAATGAACATCAAGGAACCTCTTCCCAATTGATTTGAAAATCAAATTATTCAAGTGTACACAAGATTAAAGGACCTTCTTGAACCATTTAATTTACACTACTCATAAATCAATTGCTTCAAACAATGCCTTCTAAAACTGAAGAGAAGACCTACGAATTGCCTACAATAGACAATTCGATGGTCTCGACAAAATTATTCAAGTGCACATGCAAATTACCTGTCAACAGTTTCACCATGTCCAAGTTGTCCATTTGTGCCCCTTCCCCAAGAGAATACATTTTGTCTATCAGTAACAGCAATGGTGTGTCTCCATCCGCATGAGATCTGAACTACTTTCTGCCAAGGCAAACAAAAAATAAATAAATAAAAACAGAGCAAAAATTTTTTTATATACATCAGGGCATTTTCAATTATTTTGGTATGGGGCAGGGATGCCAGGCGTTGCGGTCTCAAGACGGTACCTGGTCAAGGGGAAATTTCACTGGTACAGGAGAGCAATGATCAACATTGTCACCTACTCCAACCTGTCCAAACTGCATTTAGAGAAACACACAAAGTCAAACAGGTCGAGAAATAAAATATATGTGCCTTAATATATCAGGGAATACAAGACTTGGAGCTACTTTCTTATTAGGAAAGAAGTATCGTATATATTATACCATCTATTCCCTAATAAGTTGCCAATTATTATTAAGGTAACAAGTATCTCTAGTTAGTATAATACAAAATATAACAAAATAGGAGAAGAGTAAAAAGTTTTCATCAACCTTATTCCAACCCCAGCCATAAAGTTGTCCGCCAGATGTTATTGCCATACTGTGCCTCCAACCACCTGATATCTGAAAGAATTCGGGAAAAAATTTCAGAAACAGGCAAAAACTATAACCACAATGTTAAACACCAAAAATATTTCTCCTACAATTGCAGAAGCTTCTGTTTGGCCAATCTTTTTTTTTTTTTTTTGAAAAAAAAAGAGGAACATAATCAGAATTAGTGTGACACAACACAACGAAGCTGTTATATACTAGATGAGACTTGGCCACGGTCTACTCCATACCAAAAAAATCGTGCTTCTAATTGAGACTCAGGGAATAGAGGACCAACTAAAGAGGAGTAAAGAGAACTTAGATCTTGCGAACCACTTCAATTTCCATGAAGTCAGAAAATCCCAAAAAGGATGATACATGGGAATATGATAAAGGGGCAACCTGAGAAATGAACTTATCGCTCAAGGCCTGAAGCTTTTGGGGCACAAGGTGGTCCTCAAAATCCCCATGTCCTAGCTGGCCATATTTACTCCATCCGTACGTGTATAGTCCTCCAGAAGAAGAAACAGATATTGTGTGCCGCCAGCCACAAGCAACCATGGCCATCTTGTCACCCTTTAACTTTTAAACAAACAGATAATCAATGGCCAATTAGGGACAAAGATAAATACTGTATAGAGCAATATTTTCATCCATTAGTATGGAGGCATAATAAATAGTTTTCAAGTCAACCAACAAAACACTGGTAAGAACCCATGAAATGCTTCATATTCTGTAATACATTGCAAGTAAAACTTTCTCAGGAATCAAGCACTGAATAAGTCATGTATTGTTCAAATTATGGTCAAGATCACATAGTCTAATCTGGAAAGATGAGATGATACCGAGTTGAGGACATACATGAACAGAAGAAACATTTTCAGGAAACAAGCGATCAAATCTGTCTCCCAATCCCAAGTTTCCATATCGTCCCCAACCCCATCCAAACAGTTCCCCATGTTCAGTGATAGCTGCACTATGTTCCGCACCAGCAGCAACCATTTTGATAGGTACTCCCTAGAACAATGGAAAATTTCACATTTGTGTCTATAAACATCATGATTTTCAGCTGAAAAATGAGATAGGTGGTGCAGATCTTAAGATCTTTCATAATTCTTTCCCTTTACAAAAGTTGTATTGTTCTTGTTGCTTTCCTTGTTATCAGCACTGCTTACAAAATATAAACAACCACTGATGCTTTTACGGGAGGGTAGTTGATAAGTTAGACGTAATCCCAATAATTCACCTCCACATTTTTTTTAATTCAAAATTCAATCTAGTGGTTTCTGCCCAATAGAGAAAGAACAAAACAGGGTTGAAGGATGCGGAAGATGCTAACATCAAAACTGTTGTCTGCGATCAGTTGTTGAATGCATACTTCTTTTTATTCACAAATAAATGCAAGAACAAAATTATACTAAACAATCTCTTTCATATTGCAATCCCTTTTCTGGATATTGTTTTTCTGAGGATAGGAAAACTCATTTGTGAGTCAATACAGATGTTACGCACTTGTTGACATTTGATGAGCTCAGGTGTGAGACAAAACAGTAAAACACCATTTATTAAATGGTCATTTTGTTTACAGGCTTAATAACTTCCGCTTCTATAGTTCTATATTGCACCTTTATCATCTAAAAGCACAAATCAGGTGCCAATTTTTTCTCACTATACACTGCATGAGGCATGCAACCCGCCTAGAACTTTTATTATCGGCATCTAAGAGACCACTCAATATGTTATGGTAGTGTTAAAAATAAGGCCAATAAATAGTTAAACGTGACTATTAAACCATCGAAACCACTCCAAGCTAAAAATAAAAAGTCATTATTCTTTACCAATTAGGCTCTTGAAAGGCATAAACATTGATTAAAATAAAGGGTTATGGGGCAAAAATACCCACAAACTTTTCTCAAAAGTGCACACCATAAACTTTTTTTTGGTGCAAAAGTAACCATGAACTTTCAAAAGGGAGGTAAAAGTGACACGTATATTAAAACTAACTAACGGCCGTAAACTCCAGTGCAAAAGTACCAAAATACCCCTACCTGAAAAAAAAGGTTATGGTGGTGGACACGCTTTTGAAAAAAGTTTATGGATACTTTTGCCTTTAACCTTTTTTTTAGGTAGGGGTATTTTGGTACTTTTGCACTAAAGTTAACAGTCGTTAGTTAGTTTTAACGCAAGTGTCACATTTGCCCTCCTTTCAAAAGTTCATTGTTACTTTTGCACCCAAAAAAAATTTACAGTGGTAGATGCACTTTTGAGAAAATTTTATTGGTATTTTTGCCCCTAAACCCTAAAATAAAAGTAGTCTTTTATGTTGATTTAGAAAGAGGTGGGGCTTTTGAAAGGCATAAATATTGATTAAAATAAAGAGGTAATCTTTTATGTTGATTTAGAAAGAGATGGGGCTCTTGAAAGGCATAAATATTGATTAAAATAAAGAGGTAGCCTTTTATGTTGATTTAGAAAGAAGTCGACGTGAGCAATTTCTTCTATTGAGGCTACAGTGAATACAACTTAACATTGTATATTGATGCTCACTGATTGAATGTTTCACTATACTCACTCTAGGTAAATAACACTGAAAGCAGTACCTGAAATGTTCGAATTTTTTGTGGCACAAGAGAGTCCTCTGTGGTGCCAAGTCCAAGTTGACCGTTCTGATTCCGCCCCCAACTTCAGCCAGGAGAGTAAAAGTCAAGAATCTCCAAATAGGCAAATTATTGTAAAATGCAAAAGTTGTAGCAACAGATGAAAACTCGTCTTTAATAATCAACAAGTTTGGTTGATATACTTTCAAATCAAAATTAAAGAAAAAATGGAAAGAAACTCTTTCTATAGAGATAAAGATACTCACTGGGATGGAATTTTCAGCTTCAACCAATACACTCAATTATGCAACTCAAACTTTATAGACCAAGTAAAAATGATTTGAAATTGGAAAAAAGGTTAGAACCAAAAAACAAATAATGACCAAATTTTGAGCAAGAACTGCTCACCTCCGCACCTCGCCTTCCATGGTAACTGCCAAACAATGGCTGTCCCCACAAGCAATTTGCTTTATCCTTAAACCCTGCAACGCTTTAATCGGCAGAGGAGTGAACAAGTCACTAGAATCACCGTGACCCAACCTTCCAAAGTCACCCCTGAAAAGTTAGAAAAAGAAGAAGCTGCTTATGGTTGTTCATAAAACCTAACAGTACTGATGGCGCCCAATTGACAGATAAACCATGGAAGAAAGAAGTCCTCTTGATGAGATCAAAAATTTTCAGGAGTTGCAAGGGATAAAAGACAGAAAAAAAACATAATAAGCCCAAAAACACATGATATTATGACTTTCCATACAACATAGCAGAATGTGCCCAATTTTTCAGTGCCCCACAAATCAAACTTGACTTTGTCTATCATATGCAGGAATTATCTTATACATAGTGATTAGAGATCCCTAAAATAAGGCAAATCTGTTAATCAGTTAAGCAACAATATCATATTTTGCTCCTGTTAAGAAGTCTCCTATTGATGTTTCATTTTTGGATGCTATTGACACATATTACATACAATTGATGGTTGATTAAGGCGCAAGTATCACAAAAGAGCTGCAGCATCTGATAAATCAGTGCATAGGTGAACTAGATTGGTTCCATTTTTAGTACAATTCATGACAACACACGCTGGCCAAGGGTAAAAAATTGATTTTCTAGGGAAGGTGAGCGTTTTGTTTTAGGAAGGTCAACGTTAAGAAAATTAGTTAAAAGATAGAGAGCAGACCATCCCCAACTAAACACTTCCATGCGGGACTCTGAATAAGCAATCGTATGGTCAGCTCCGCAAGTAACAGATACTATTTCCTGGCCATCCAATGAACTCAGTTGTGTAGGGACAAGTCGATCCTCAGCATCACCATGGCCCAATTGCCCATCCTCTCCCCGTCCCCATGAGCAAACAACATTCCCAGCTGTGAAGGATCGGCAATGAGCAAGCCGTCAGTTCAACAAAGACACAAGTGAAGAAAATTATAAATCAATACCATGCGAGGATGCCAGCTTTTGACACAAACAAAAAGGGAAGAATGACAAAGCTAGCAGCTGTGCATTTTGTGGTTGATATATTCACAACCTATTTTTTAAAATTTTGGGAAAAAATGTAGTTCTTGGCTCTTGCAGCTGTTCAACAAGAAGTCAAAGCACAAACTTGAAATCTTGCCTATAATTGATCTACCGCAATTGATTGATTATAAAACAGGGTTAGGTGTAAATCAAGTGGGTTATCTTATTTAAAGAGTACGGTATTCCCAAGAGAGGCAACAATAAACTCCTCGTTAAGCCACTGTTCAGAAGTAGTCAATGCCAATGAGCCAAAACAAAATGACGACTTACGATTTCATAAATTTCTGAAACGATCCACCCAAAGTACAACGAAATTATAGGTTTAAAAAATGTGAAAGAAGTAAGAAGTCAGCGCTTACAGAGTAGGGCAACGGAATGGCTTGCACCGGCGGATATGATAAGCACGGTTCGAGGAGGATCAGAGGCATCACTCATCACGACTTCCTCTTGGACCATCGTGTTGGGTGGCTGAAGAGTGAGTGAGGACATAGGAAAAGTCTCGGGATGAAGAAGGCCAGAACTGAGAATCCAGATATTAATAGGAGGCCAAATATGCGTAATAGTGAAATTGATGGGACGTTGAGTAAAGAGCTAGTTCAGAACAGCAATTAAACCCCTTGCCAAGGAAGAAGGCTAGGCTTAGAGGTAGAGACAATTGGAGAGGAGAGAGAGTGAGATTGGGTGGTGTGCCAGGTAATGAATCAACGACGGCATTGAATGCGGCGGGGCCCATTAGGTCGGACATTTTACTGCCACCGGCGAATCGGATGTGCATCGGTGCTTCTGTTTGATTTCGGGGCACTCTGTCGATTTTCATCTTCTCTCCGCCACACAACTACTCCTTCTTGTCACCGCCTTCTTCTTTTTTCCTTTTTTTTTTTTTTTTTAATCTCTTCCCTCTAACTGTACCATTTTTCCGCACATCCCACACTCCTGTTTCAACTTTCAACGGCTCTGATAAATTTTTTTTTTTTTTACAGAATTTATACACGTGAATAATTCCTAATTTTAAAAATTAATTTTGTCGAGTTAAGGAAAAGATGTATAAATACTATTTCAACTTCTAAAACCCATAAAAGTCCATTAAAACATGTAAAGAATGGAGGAGGGATGATGTGGAATATGAGTTTTTTATTTTAGGGAGAAAAGACCAAAAAACTCCATTACTCCATCTTTTTATATATACTATCAGTATTTATTGATTTTATTAAAATTATTACGGATTTTGTCAAAATAATTACTCTTTTTATCAGTATCTTTAGTGCTCGTTTGGGATAGCTTGTTTTTTACTTATACATGTTATAAATCATGATTTATAGTATACGAAATAAGTATGTGATAGGAGTTTTATCTTGACTTATGTAATAAACCCTTATTACTCAAAAATAAGCTATCGCATACTCCCCCTTACTCAATTGGTCACAAATCAAAATTACTTATCAATTCTTTTGCATATTTTGTCCGTATTTATTGATTTTATCAAAACCATTATGGACTTCGTCAACACTGCTATTCATTTCATCAATCACATTACTCAGTTCGTCACAACTAAAAACTCTTTGTCAATCTTTTTACATATATTTGTCAGTACTTATTAATTTTATCAAACTATTACAAATTTTGATAAAACCATTACTCTTTTAATCAATCACATTACTCAATTGGTCATAACTCAAAACTCTTTATCAATATTTTACACATTTTGTCAATATTTATTGATTTTATCAAAATCATTACTCTTTTAATCAATCTCATTACTAAAGACAAGAAATCGGGTCAAGCCCAAGCCTGTTACGGGCCGGGTTTATAATTTAAAACCTTTGGAAGGAGACAAACCTAAAAGGGTCTGCCCTTTTAGGTCCGTTTAACTTTTTTTTTTTAATTGGGCACATGGCAGTGGGCAACAAGCACTGGTTAGGGGACAGAGTCAACTAGGGGTGGAAATAGGTTAGGCTTTGTCTAAATAGGTCTAGGCCTGCAACAGAGATTCAAAGTCTGAGCCTGTATGTAGGCTTTTTTTTAGGCCTGAAGCCTGTTTAAAGGCCTACTTAAATAATATAGGCTTTTAAATAGCCTTTAAAACCTATGCCTCCAAATTCATATATAACCCTTCACAGTTATATACAATCCTACATTATATCTTAAAAGCCTAATATCCATTCTCATAGTAATATTAGGGCTTAGTAAGGAAAAGAAAAGAACGTCTAGTGACAACAATTGTCCGAGCAAATAGGAATAAAAAAAACTAATCGTCTGTTGACTAATGAGATATATTTTCTAAAATTGACTAAGCATAACAAATAATATACAAAACTAGATTCAACCTCTTTTACCTTTCCCACGTAAATTGGGATAAACTCCTCTTATTTAATTATAATATTTCATTTGACATTAAAATAAACTCATAAAAATTATTATGCTTTAGTGGAGGGTGCAAATTAGAGGAGAGTGATTGAGTTAGTGTTGCCATCTCGAGCGATCAAAGAGAATAAAGGTAAGGGTGAATGATTTATGCAAAAGTAATGGTTGAGTGTAATGACGATATAATATGAAACTTAGAATTAAGGTTAAGTTGATAAATTTATAAAATTATTTAAATTATATTATATATACTTATGTAATAGTATACATTAAAAAAAGCTAAATAGGCCAAGCCTGTAGGCTTGTAGGCTAGGCCTTATGAAAATAGGCCTAGCAATATGTCTGAGCCTGAACCTGACCTATTTGTTTATCTAAATAGGCTGGGCTTTATATAGGCTAAGTCGTAGGCCCCTGTTAGAGGCCTGGCCTATTTCCATCCCTAGAGTTAACCTAACATAACCCTCATATCAGAGACGCTCTCACAATGACTTAGATTTCATTTGAAGCTTTTCTTTTTTTTTTTTCTTTTTTCTTTTTTTGTATGTATACACCAAAATCTAAATCAAGTATTATATTATCACTGACATTTGAAACTTGTAAACTTGTTTAATTGTAGCTGTGGACTTGTTTGATTGGTTATGAACATTAATTATGATTTGAACTTAAGTCTTAGTGTTTGTGTTTTATTAAACTTGGATAATATTTATGTTTTAAATTAATTTTGATAATATATATATTTGAAATTAGGTATTTTAATCTTTAGAAAATAAGAAACAAAAAAAGTTATGGCAAAAAAAGAAGATAAATGGACCTAAAGCCCGCGGGCTTTACTTAAACGGGTCAGGCCGTCTATTTTGGTATCTTTTTTGGACTCGGGCCTAAACCGGCTAGCTCATTTTCCTAGCACTACTCATTACTCAATTTATCACAATCCAAAACTTTTTGTCAATCCTTTTACACATTTTGTCAGTACTTATTGATTTTGTCAAAATCATTACTCTTTAAGTCAATTTCATTATTCAATTGATCACAACCCAAAACTCTTACTCAATCCTTTTAACATTTTTTCTGTACTTATTGATTTTATCCAAATCATTACAAATTTTATCAATACAATTACTCTTTTTTCTCCCCCTCTTCATTTTGCCCCTCAACCTCTTTACTTGTCAATGCTTCGGAGTCCATATTTTTCCTCCTGCAAAACAACCATTTCATTATCATTCTCTTACTCAATTATTTAACCTCCAGTCACTAAAAAAGCAATAGGCACAATTACATTCAAATCTCACATAATAGAAAAAAATGAAGAAATTGTTCCTGAAGCTGTCAATGGACACCCCTCGATTTGTAATTAACAACTTCAGAAATCATTTTTTTATTTTTTTTCCTCTTATGTGGAACTTGAATGTAATTGTCCCAGAGCAATATGAGGAAAATTTTCAGCAATCAGGACAAAATTGTCAAGGGGCGAACTCAAATTTTGATGATGCATATCACAACATGACTTCTAATATTTCTCGAAGGCCAATAGGTGTAATCACGTTTGAATAACAGCTGCAACAAAACCAAGCAAATACTCTTTACGTTTGTAAAGTGGCATCAGAAAATGTACAAATAATTAAAAATATCTGTATTAACAATATTTTTGACAATGTATCTGAAAAACCCAGCAATGATACTTTAAGAAACATAAAAATAATGGGAAACACAGAAAAATAAAAGGAACAAAAAAGGAAAATTGGATTTGTATACTATAAAAATCAAACTTGTAATTTACAGAGATTTCCCTGGGGGGTGTTTTGTTTTTTTTCCCCCGATAAATTAATCTTTTTTCGATAAATGGGGTGTTTTGTTTTGTTTGTGTGTTTGCGGGCGTGTTTGGCCCTTAAAAGCTTAATTGGTACCCAAATCCTAATTGATAATTGGGAAAAAAAAAAGTGTTTAATGTCCTCAATTACCAATTGAATTTATGATGATCAAAATAGTTTATGTCATAAGCTCAAAATTGGAGCTTCTACTGATTTAGCTTTTGGGGAGGGTGAATATTATTAAAATATTTTTTCAATTGTGTGCATTGTGCTATCAGACTTATTATAATTTTACCCTTAATGTACTTTTTCAGCTACAAAAATTAATTTCAACTATTTTTTTGTGCTTTTAACCCTTAAAATATTTTTTCAAATGTACTCATTGTGTTATCAGACTAATTACAATTTTATCCTTAATATACCTTTTCAGTTCTAAAAATTATTTTAAACTATTTTGTGATGCTTTTAACCCTTTAAAATATTTTTTCACCCACTCTCTCTTTTTATTATCACAAAAGTCACTCGTGCTTAAATCAATCCAAATAAGTTTTATTTTTGTAAAAGTCATTTATACAATCTCTATTTCAAACATAAATCACATTACACAATAGGGCTTTTACCAAAAAAAAATTACCAAAAATTAAATTGATAAACTCCATTTTTCCTATTGTTATTCCAAACACACACTTAAATTATCATTGGACCCTAACATGCGTAATTTCTAATTAGAGCATATAAGACAATTACATATTGAATTATATGAACATAAATAATATTTTTTAATGAATGTAGCAGAAGAAGGAACATGAAGGCAATTTTTGAATTTTTTTTTTTTTTTTTTTTTTTTTGTTGGCAATGTAAAGAAATGCCGAAAGAAACTCCAGCTACTACTTGCCATTTAGCCTTATGACCGTAACTTGGTTCACAGAGCATCCAGAAGATAGGCCAACAAAAGGTGAGGCATTTGGGGGATTTAAGTAACTCAATACTCAAGTATTAATCCTCTAATTTCATCCATGATTCAATAATATAGTCATTGTCGATTAGGTTTTAGTCAATTACTTTACTCGCTTCGTCAATTTCCTTTCAATCAATCAGCTCAAAATGCCCATATAAACTACTCTCTCTAGTCCTAATTATATGATAACATTTAAGAGTTGATATTGATCCTAATTATAGGATAAAATTCTAATTTTTATCAATTTCTTTCTAAAATACACCCTATTAATACTTTCTTAATAATAGTTAAACGCATTAATAATTTAATAAAAATATATCGGAAGTTGTTGAGGAAATTGATGAACCCACTTGGAAGAGCCCAAAATGCTTATCACTCTCTCAATCTGACTCTCCTACAGACAACTATGGCGGCATCCTCTCCAGATTGCAGCCACGATTTTGCGCACGACGCTGTGAGGGAAACAAAGGACTCAATCGCCTTGAGGTTGTGAGGGTCAGCTGTCTTCTCTTTCTTTTTTCAAATAGGTCTAAAGGGTTTTTTTGTTTTTTCTCCCAGACATAAAAAACACATATTCTCACCCCATCTCCTCTCTATCATTTGCATGTCTCAATGGACTTTTCTGAATTTTGGAGGTTGAAATGATATTTATATATCTTTTACCATAAAATTAAACTTTTAGAATCTAGTTATAATTTTGGGAAAATCGCACTCAGATCTCAATGATTAGAGAAAATCACAAAAAAATTCCCATAGCAGATTCCCCTATCAAAAAGCTTTATAGGGACTTCATTGATATTAATTCTGAATGTGAAATTACCTTCTTATCCTTAGTATTTGATATTTAGATATGATATGATATAAAGTTATATAATTAGGTACATGTACTTATCAATCACCACTTTATAACTTATCAAAATAGGCACATATTCTTGTCATTGAGAGCTGTTTTACTTAACATAAATGGGTTTGTCAATCACCACTCTATAACTTGTCGAAATAGGCACATATACTTATCAAAATAGGTAAATACACTTATCAAAATAGACATATACACTTGTCATTCTATAAATTGTCATAGTAGGTATATAAACTTGTCAAAATGGGCAGATATAATTGTCAAATTAGGCATATAATCTTGTCAAGATAGGCATACATGCTTGCCAATTTATAACTTGTCAAAATAGGCACATAAACTTATCAAAGTAACCATATAAATGTGTCAAAGTATACACATGAACTTGTCATAATAGGCATGACACTTGCCATTTTATAAATTGTTAAAGTAAGCACATAAACTTGCTAAAGTAGGCAAATAAACTTATCACAATAAGCATATACACTTGTCATTTCATAAGTTGTTAAAGTAGGCACATAAACTTGTCACAATAGGCATATACACTTACCATTTTATTAAAGGCAAGAAAGTAATTTTACATTTAGAATTAATATTAATGAAGTGCCTAGGGAACTTTTTGACAGTGTTCATGAACCCAAACCGGACAGGCTAGTCCAGTCCGAAGACTGACGAACCGGCTTGTAAACCAGTTCAATCCGGCATCCTATTCGGTTCACTATTTTTTTTAAAAAAAAAATTTCTTTAGGATTTCATATTAATAACCCTGAAATCTTCAATTTCTCACAGGTTTGCCCCCCTCCCGAGTTAGCTCTGGTTTTGCTCCAATCTGATCTACTGGTCTTTAACTCATTACCTCGGTCGGTTCAGTCATCGAGTTTATATCACTGTTACAAATTAAATTGTGAATTTAACGACCTTACTCGTAGCTAATCGCTCAACTAATCTATGAAAAGGATAAGGGAGAGTACCATGGCTGTGTTTGGAAACACATTTTGGGGGCAAATAAGGCCGTTTTAGATGGAAAAATAACTTATTGAGTTGTGTTTTTTTTTTTTTATGTTTGGTTCAACTTAAAATAATTGCATCACGGGTAGAATATGCTACTTATTAAATAAGTTCATCATTGCAACTTTTCTATTAAATCACTTATTATATAAGCCGAGATAAAACCGATCTCACATACTTACCTTGTATACCGTAAATCACGATTTATAAGTAGTTATTGTCCAAAAATAAATCCCTCATCCAAACAGAAATTATATTATAAAAACCAAATTTTCTATTAAATCATTTTTAATAAATCAGAATTATAATAATTCTTTTTTCCTATCGTTATCTCAAACACACAATATATTTAAGAAGTGACATTTTTAGATATTGATAATTATCAATCAGTACGTTACCACCACGAAGTCTATTATTGCATGTGAAATTTTAAAAAGCAAGGCCAGCGTGTTCCACGCCTGATACGACGGCTGCCACGCACTCAGATATTTAATATTTTTCTTGATTCGAAAATATATATTAATATATTATTATTAGAACCACTGTCTGGGAGCATTACTATTATTTTGGCCGAAATACTTCCTAAACTAACTATAATTATAATTATAAACAACTTAGTCAATAAACCCGTCAAATCAACCAAGGAACATTAAAGGCCTATGAAATTGGTCCATACGATAATATGGATAACTTTTCGAAACGTTTCTTGTAGGTTTTGGCCAAGAAAAAAGATGATATCACTTCAAACTCATATAACTATGACATTCTTTCATAGGTCTAGACTAGAATAAAAATATGTTTTAATATAAAAAGCCTAAAATATCTTTGATGCAAAGATATTGTTCTATAACTTGTTGAGGTGTTACGCTAAGCCATTCGAATTTTAAAGCTTATTTGTGGTCAAAAAGTAATATTGGGGTAAAAGTGGGATTTGAAGCTTTTAATTTTTTTTAATGTATTCTTTTGAGTAAATGATGACATGAAAAAAAGTCACTCAGCAAATGTCATCAAAAGAGAGAGTTACTGACTAAAATAAGAAGAAATTTTTTGTCAACATGTGAATATCTAATTGTAAGCTGTAGAACAACATTTTACACTTATATCAGGTTATTTTATACTTTTTACATCAAAATATATTTTCACTTCATTCCTATGGGTGAGCAAAATAATTTTAGAATTATTAGGCGCAAAATACCTTTATCTCTCTTGCAGGCACCGTCAATGACATTCTCCCTTCATTATATCTCCAATGGTGGGTGGTGCTTCTTTTTCAATGATATGTTGACTATTCAAAATAAATTTAGGCTAATCTATAAAAAAAATAAATTTAGCTAACTCAAATAATGAGAGCTAAAAATATCTTTATTTTATATTTTAAGTACATGCATATATATATATATATATATATATATATATATATATATATATATATATATAGATATATTAAACTGTTTAATTTTAGCTTCATCCTTTTATTCTTTCTCCACCTCCATCAGAGCAATCACATTCCCAAGTCGGTCTTTATAAAACCACGGTTAGCCCGCCACCTTCTTTCCAGGGGGTGGTTGTTGATCATAGATGATTGTGTTGCTTTTCGGTTTTCTTTGTGAAACGGGTACTATTGGTACCCCGTCATAGGATATTATAATCCAGCTTTCATTCAAAAAAAAAAAAAACCACGGTTAGCAGATTGCATGAAGTAAATTATGCCATTCTTCATTATTTTATGAATAATGCAGTGTTTTTATATAAATTTTATCATTTTATAAAAAATCTTTAAAAATTATATTATTCATATATTATGAACAATAGAATTCGCACCCATCTTCAAATCATCCATATTTATATATTGAATTACTCCTTCCGGTCTTATTTATAAGCAACTTTCTTTTTTATGGGGTTGATTTTTTTTTTATAAGCAACTTTCAGTTTTTATCTGAAAATACCTTCTTTTTTATTTTACCTTTATTAAATACTCATTCTTTCTCATATCTTATATTCATTATCTTTTATACTTTTTATCCACTCTTTCTCCTATACTTTTTTCATAAATATGGGCATATATAAAAAAATATGATATTTTTAATATATTTATTACTTTTAACTACCAATTCGTTTTGCACAATCAAAAAAAAAAATTGCTTATAAATAGAATTGGAGGGAGTAGCTTGACACACACACACATTACTATGATCTTCAATATAAGTTTCCCTCTTCCAAGTGCCAACAAGTGTGCTCCTTCTTATCAAGGTGAAGCCATTTACGACCTTAACCAATAACTTGTTGGTAATTTTAAGTGATTTTTAATATTAACCTTATTAATTATACTAAACTCTAATATTATATATATATATATATATATATATTAATTTTTACTCTCTCTCACCACCCTAATTAATTATGGACGTATATGGGGAAAAAAACATTCTCTCAAGTCCTGAAAACAAAACATATTTACCTAATTTGATCAAATTAGAAAAATTAGTTAAGTCAGTTAATATAACATGTATTTTCTAAAACAAACTAGTTATCTTCCTTAATTCTCTCATTCCCTCTCTTCCTTTATTATTATTAAAGAAGCATCAATAAGGATAAATTAGAAAAAGATTGACAAATAATATAAAAAATATGTCTTAAATTTAACACAAAGACTAATTCTCAAAATATATATTAAAGATTAAAACGAGTATTTTTTTTTTTTTTTTGGTCAAAGATTAAAACGAGTATTCAATACCCTTTAAAACTATCAAATGCCTTGTAAAAAAGGACCAACAACACTTTTTAAGAAGGCACCTTATAGGGTGTGACAATTTCAGATTCCGTGGGGTGAGTGAAAGGGTGGTTTGGGTTTTGGTTGGTACAATTATTAGTGGCACCCGTGCCCTGCCTATCTACTATATAGCTAAGGTAATATAGCTTTCAAAAGTCTTTTACATTTACTCCTCAATTACCAACTCTCGTACTCCTTAATTATCTACCCCTAATAATTTCAATCTTTCAACTTTTACCTAATCTTCTCTGATTAAATGGCATAAAAGTATATCAATATTTTATTGTTGTCCTTATTATTTACATGATTATTATATTTACAAATTTCAATGGATTGAGGGGTTAAAAAAACAGTTCAATTGTTAGAAAATTTAACAAAACTCCTGATATGGTGAATCTAAAAAAAGTTTTGAAGGATATTTTAAAAATACGTAATAGTAACAGATAACTTTAAGTGAGGAAGAAGAATTTTGTCAATTGCGAGATTTTCTTACTGTATGCTATTAATTTTTTTTTTTCATCACAATATACACGCACACGTTATTTTTATAGAGAGTTTCAACTCATAACCTAATATTTAAAAAAGACTTCACATACAGAAGAGCCTAATATTATAGGGTTACAAAAACAATCCTGGATATACTAATAGTTTGCACAATAGGCATACTCATATATACTCCCAATACTTGAATTCGACATGATAGAATTTTCCGCACGTGCATGGTCCCTGCATGATTTGATAGTGTTACGTTTTTTCCTCTTGTGTGTTCGAACTAGCTTTTTTTAATAGCTTTTACGATTTATAAGGTAAGTTTGTGAGTGAAGTTTTGTCTCGGATTGCGCAAGCCATGGTTTGAAATGTTACCAAACACACACTTATTCTTAGCTTTCTCCTTCACCGTGTGACCTAATTTTAAAGATCATGTTATAATTTCCCCATGAAATTTCCTCCTAGTATTTCATAGATGCCAAAAAAAATAATAATGAATTAGTGATAAAATTTAGTGACGACGGGATTAAATGATTCCATCATCAAATAGATTGTTACTCATTAATTAGCGATGAAATTCCATTGCTAAATTGATTTAATCAGTGACAGAATTTTGTCACTAATTAACCATTTTTATGTAGTTTAGTGTGATTAAAACTCTCAAATTTCAACGTCAATTTCTGTTGCGGGAAATAGAAGTGAGTCCTCCATATACTGATGCCTAAAATTTCAATACATATGTATATATAGATCTTCTGGCACCATTCTCATTCATCAACAACTAACTAGATATTTTTTTCTCATATATATAAATAAGTGCCACAGACAATAATTTTGACTTTATTAACAAAGATTATTATAGTTTTATTAACAAGATATGGATAAGAATGATTGATATTAGAAGACAGTTGAGACTTTAATCTAACAATCACATGTATATATGGTCTTGGTGGCATGAAATTCTACCCAACATAAGGGTAGATCGCTAGCTCAACTCAAAACGTGCATGAGTTAATGAACGAGTAATTAATTAGTTGTTGTAGTGTAATAAAAAAAAGTAATTTATTAAGAAGTTATTGGTTGAGGTGGTAAGCGATTTCACCTTAAGGAGAAAATAAATTTGAATCCCGAAAATCATACTTATTTAGAGAGGCGAAAACACTTTGTGCTTTAAGCCTCCAAATGGATGATACCATTGATCAATTAAAAAAGATTTAATTTAATTTAATTGTTGTATTTTTAATATTTTTATTTTCATTTATACAAAATTGATAATAAAAATAATCTTCGAACAACTATATCTATATATATATATATTTCAGATTAATAATTAAAAATTTATAAATTAGTATAATATTTAAACATCTATACTGTCTAAATTTATCACCCTGGCTCGAAACACCTAAATCAGACATCAAAGATACTATACTCCTTCGGTCCTTTGGGAAGTTGATCCTTATTTTAAATAAAATGCATAACTTTTATATTTGTCATTTTTTTTAATTTATCTATATTAATACCTTCTAACCATAATTAAGGAGGAGAGGGAATAAGAGAATTAAAAAAGATTGATTAGGATGTTTTAAAAAATATATATCATATTAATAAATTTAACTAATTTTTTTAATCTGATGAAAGCAAATAAATACATCTTATATTAAAAACAGTGTATATGAAGAGGTTGATGTGACTAGTCCCACGTATTCACGTGTTAAGTTAGTGTTCGTTTGAAATAGCTTATTTTTGGGTAATAAGTGCTTATAAATCGTGATTCATGATATACGAAATAAGTATATGAGAAGAATTTTATCTCAACTTACATAATAAAAACTTATTTTTTAAAAAAACACCGAACCAAATAAGCCTTTACACTGAAAATGCCCTACAATGCATAACTTGAGCTAATTTATGAAACACGCCGAGCTTGGAGTGGAAGACCAATAATTTTGGCCCCACCAAAGACACCATCACATTCACGTCAACAACTGCACGTTTATCGGATAACCAGTTGTCCCAGGGACCAGCGTTTTTCCCTCGTATGCATGACAGAGGTGCTTATCGGTGTGTTATGTCATAAGAGACTAAAATTTAAATTATTTTAATTGTTTTTATAAAGATAAGATAAAGTTTGTCGTTGAATAAGTTTTTTTTTTTGTCTCAGCATTAATTTTATAAATTGTATTAATTAAAATGTCGGTTATGTCTATATTTATCCTATTTCTCTATCTTACTTTCACCTTATGAATAAGGATATGTTTAAAAATAAAGGTTTATTTCAGATATATTTATTATTTTAAACTAATTTTAATCATTTTTTTAGACCGCATAATGTCAACACATATTTCCATTTCGATAATCGAAGAGTAATAAAAACGGAATTCAATGGGCATACATAAAAGTACAATTATACTGATAAAAATATTTGCTTACGATCCCAACGTCGTTTGTCAACGAAAAACAGAAAATACAGCGGAAACTTAATATTTACAAATTTCACCAAAATATCACAAAATAGACTAATTATGACCACGATCTTGTCCTTACCTCGAGACCCATGCCGCTCACTTTCAGGTGTCTACATCTTTTCCCTTAGACCCACTAGTACCCGCTGAGGTGTTTATTAAAAATAGGGTGAGATTCCAAAGAATTCTCGTAGAAACATAATATCGTTTATAGAAAATGTGAAAAGTAAATATGACATGCGTCAATATATGCATAAATTAATGAACAATATAAACACATTATCGTCATGTATATATGAGTAGGACCTAACCCCACAATTTACACCGGTTGGACTTCTGCCAACTCCCAGTGTAAGTGCACCTCTGACACTAACTGCCTCTCTCTAGGCAAATCATGTTGATTAATAAAGTGCATTTACAAAACAATGGCATCCACACAATCACATAACTTATGGCATAGTGTATGAAGGATAATGTCCCTACCTCAAAGCTTTAATATCCCCTTTTTAAATGTGCCTCGAAGAACGTGTTGTATCCGGCTTCCAAATCAGTCCTAAAATATTAAATGTACCATAAATAGGTCATAACCTTCCAAGTATCATTTTAGACTCTTCCATAGTGTTTATTATGGTTATATTAGTCTATGATGAAAATTTACAAAAATGTCCCCGGGAATCCGGCCCCGCCCCGCCGTACCCGGCCCGATGGCACGTTTTCCCAACATTTTGACCAAAGCTATTTTAACTTATTTTCGCCCAAGGAATCCATTTCCGGGCTCGAAATTACCAAATTCACTATCAAATTATAAAAATACCCTTGACAACCCCTATTTAGTGATTTCAGTTTGTAATTATGTTTTTTCGGCCTCTACCGAAAAAATGCCCAAATGTAACCCCACCTATTTTTGCCCACTGAGTCTAATGAAATCATTTATTTTATGAAAATCAAACTCCTAATACCAGTTCTGGTCCAGGCCGAAATATTAGGGGAAAATGGGAAAAATGAGGTTTTGTGTTTTAGCTCCCAAAACTTATACTTTTCCACTTCTAATCCTTGATTAACTTATTTAAACACTTCTTAACCATGATTTAAAGGATTTTGGGCAGCATAACCCCTTAAGGTCATGGCTTTTTTAATTTTACAATTCAATCCAAAAATCACAAAACCAAACAACAATCACCAACAACAACTTCAATACATTAAGAAGTTGAGATTTTGGAGATTACCTCTTGATCCTTGGTGTTTCTCTCTCTAGGACGTCCTCTCTCTCTCCTCAACCTTAAAGATTAGCTTGCTAAACATGATTTCCATGAAGAATAAGAGATTAGAGGATGACTACACAAAATAAGAAGCTTAAATCACTTTAGAACACAAACTCTTACCTTGATCTTCTTCCTCTTTCTCTCTAGCTTTCAAAGTTTCCCAAGCTCTCCCCCTCTCTCTATTTTTCTTTGGTGTTGTATGAAATATGGCTTGAAAGAGGAAGGAGAATGTTTTTATTAATTTTGGTCATCTTTCTTCTTAGCCATAGATCTAATCAAAGGTTGAGATCTCTCCACCTTTCATGTACACCATACCTCCAACTATACCTCCCACCATACTCTCTTGCTTTAAGCCATACTCTTCCAACTTTATGCCATGCTTTCACATCATTTATGTCTTCTTGCCTCTTAGCCCTTGATCTCATCAAAGGACCATAATGTGGCACTTGTCACAAACACATATCCACCAAGAATAATCCAATTATGTATTTTCCTTTATTTTCCTTGATTAATTGGAAAATAATTAATCTTGGGCCAAATTGGCAAAATTATGATTTTGCTATCCCCTTTGTAATTTAATTCCATTTTGAATTAATATGTTCATTTCCTTATGAATATGAATATTTCAAAATTCACAAGATCCAAATTCATGAATATTCACCATTATATTGAATTATTCAAATAATTATAATATATTTTTGGTGAATAAAATTTGGAGTGTTACACATAATTCAGTTATCAAATTTATAAAAAAGACCATAGAAAGTATCGAGCTTAAATCCTAAATACAGGCATTGATATGGTTTGTGTGCATGTATGTTTATTTTGATTGTCTTAAAAGGAATACTTTTGTCAATGGCCTCGTTACCTAATAATAACACGAAAGTTTCTCTGTAAGTGAGATATTTACTGGTTGGACCGCGCTTATACTTCATGCCAGTTAGGCGCGCCTGCCATTTAATTTAAAAAACCTTCATGATCAAGCACACTATTCTACAAAAGGCCAGGCCGCATATATTTAGTATTTTTAGTCAATTATAGAGAATTGATTTTACACTTTACGAAATAAATATATGATAATATAGTTTTGTCTCATAAATAGCAAAATTATTTATTTTAAGTGGAACTAAATAAGTCCTAATACTCACTCAATCTCAATTCAAGAAGATATCCGTTTGTTAGACAATAGCCAACGAAATGGGTTCAATTTTGTTGTTCATTTTACTTAAAAGTTAAACTTGTGATTTTAATGGTGGTTGAAAAGATTCGTGAAATATAAATTTAGTTTGTTAATATCTAAATATTTAATTTTTTTTTTATTTTGTCCTTCTATATAACTAATGAACCAACTTCCATTTACTATATCTTTTAACTTTGAGTACATTTGAAAAATAGTGGAGAAATATTATGAGTGAAAACATCTAAAAAGAGTAAATTTCTTTCAATTCTAATATTCTCTCTTCCTATTTTTTTCTCACTTTTCTCTCTATCCAAACATTATTTTAGGATTTATAATGGGCAATGTTCATATATAATTGTGATAGTGATTATCTGTGTAGGCTGAAATGTGTTGCTACGTCTAGTTTCATAGCTGAATGATTGGCCCCTCTCAAGGGTTTACCGATGGCTCCTCTATTAGCCCTTATAATTAGGACTTGATGAGAGAGTAAGTTTTAATTTTTCTTTTTATAAAATATGTTAAAAGTGATTTATAAGTTTCATCATAGAGAAAATACTTCTAGGTATGAAAGGACACTGCCTACAATCTACCCTTAGCTTTCACACAATGAAAGTTTTGCGAAGCTTTTGATATAATATTTAGTTGATTTTTAAAAAAAAAAAGATTAAAGAAGTTAAATAAATTATTTTAAAATATTTTTATTTATCTTTTTTATACTAAACTAATTTATTTAACTTACAAAGTGATATATAATCAAATGATACACGTCATATACTATGATTAACTAGCTTATTTCGTTTCCTTAATCTTCAAAAAAAAAAAAAAAGTCAACTGAATCTCATATTAAAGACTGGAAAGAGTAAATAGTGATAGTGATAGTTTTCATAGCTAAAATAACTAGAGTATATATAATACTATTCCCGTTATAATATAAGAGTTAGATATGGGCCCAAATATAATATATAAATTCATTTTATCTTCTATATTTATTATTGTTTTTCAAATCCATCTACCTAATTTATAAATTGATATATAATCTAATATTATATAGCTATATTTTAGAAAGACATGTCACATTTATTCAAATTAATCAATTTATTTCATTTTTTAATTCATCTTAAGAAGTTCTTATGTTAGAAGTCAGAGGGTTGGAAGATTTTTTTTTATTATTATTATTAATTGAACAAATAGTATGATATGTCAATCCTTGGCCAAAAAAAAAAAAAAAAAAAAAGTATGATATGTCAATTTGATAGAATTCCGAGCACATGCATGTTGTTCCCTACATATAATTTCATAGTTGTGTTTTCCTCGGATGCTTTCTCATTCATTAATTCATGTTTGTGACCTTATTTTATTTTATTTTATTTTTTTATAGATTTGTGTGTTGCTCAATATATTTGCCCGTGAAATCTGAATTAGATTGATTCATCAGACTCTCTTATTTCAACGACACGATTATGTTGCATGAAAATGGACTCAGTTTTCAAACATACAACTGTCCTCTTGTGTCTATTTGCCTCATCAAGCAGGACCATTTGTCTTCCTCGTACTATTTTCATTTTTCAACAATTACTTGCTTTTGTTTTTCTTGTATGGCACACATAATATAGTCATCATGCTTTGGTTTTTATCAGGCACAACCCGAATCTTCTATGTTAAAAATGCACAATTTAAATTTAATTTATCATCATTATGCTATAATAAGTATATATGATTATGGGATGGATTATATAAGAGAGTAGGATTAAGTTTAATAGGAGAATCAGTGGTGCTGGCTTGAAAAAAACAAGGGTAATACATTTTGTCTGAATCAGATAATCACCTTCCGGCGAAAAAAAAAGAATCAGATAATCACCAATTGGTTGATACAATGGATCGGTTTATTATTATTATTATTATTTTGAGGAGGAGATGAGTCTTAAACCCATCGTCCTTGTTCTCTTCAATTATGTGTTTGCAACTGTTTCTTGTAGTGGGTTTTTGTTTTTTGTGACTTATAGGGGTAAGTGTTAATGACATGAGATTACAAATGAGGTCAAACTCTTGACCAAGAAGCTTATTAGTTATCATCTCTGCTAATAAGCTTTGATTAAAGTAATTAAACCTGGATCGGTCACTGAATCAGCTTGAATACTAGGTTAAGGGTTAGATCGGAGATAACCTGGGACCAAACCGGTGAAAAAGTGAAGATTTTAGGATTATTAATATGAAATTATAAAGAAAATTAAAAAAAATGATTTTTTTTCAAAAAAAACAAATCGGTTTGATTCCCGGACTAGACCGGCTCATCAGTTTTTTGGCCGAATTGGCTGGTCTAGTTTGGGTTTGATAACATGGGTTTTGACTCACATGGCATCTACTTTTTCTTTCGAGTGTGTATGCTAATAGCCATGTTTCATGAACCCGGACAAGACAGGCCGGTAATCCGATCGGGCTCACTATTTTGTTTGTAAAAAATTTCTTTAGGATTTCATTTTAATAACTCTGAAATTTTTAATTTCTCATCTGTTTAGCTCCTGGTTAGCTCTAATTTAGCCCCGATCTAATTCACTAACCCTTAATCCAATATCTCGATCAGTTCAATACCTAGTCCGAATTTATGAACTTTGCTAATAGCTCATCACTTGACCCTAAAAAAAAAACGTTATCATCCCGAGGCGGAGAGACGGGGACGACATGGTTTGCATGTGACGGCATGCGCCCAGACCAACGCATCTCGTTGTGTCCTTATTGTTGAGGTGGCCCATTGGGCCCTTAAATTTATCTGCATCGAAATTTAATAGTGCCACCCAAATTCTTGTGTAGTTCTCTACCTAATAATGCGGGTCTAATAATGCCCCTCTTGTGTCTATTTTCCTCATCAATTAGTACCATTTGTCTTCCTCGTACTATTTTCATTTTTCAACAATTACTTGCTTTTGTTTTTCTTGTATGGGGCACACATAATATAGTCATCATGCTTTGTTTTTTTATCAGGCACAACCCGAATCTTCTATGTTAAAAATGCACAATTTAAAACAATTTAAATTTAATTTATCATCATTATGCTATAATAAGTATATATGATTATGGGAGGGATTATTTTAGAGAGTAGGATTAAGTTTAATTGAAGTATTAGCCACAGTTTGGATCAGCTTACTTTGAGCACTAGTGCTTTGTGTTTTACCAGACAAAATTATTGTCACGCACTTACTTGTACAAGAGTGTTGGTTTAATCAACTAACCGATAAAATGCCAGTGGTGTTGGTTTTAAAAAAACAAGGGTAATACATTTTGTTTGAATCAGACAATCACCAATTGGTTGATGCAATAGATCGGTTTATTAATTTTTTTTTTTGAGGAGGAGATGAGTCTTAAACCCATTGTCCTTGTTCTCTTCAATAATGTGTTTGCAACTGTTTCTTGTAGTGGCTTTTTGTTTTTTTGTGAGTTACTGGGCAAGTGCTAATGACCTGAGATTATAAGTCAGGTCAAACTCTTGACCAAGAAGCTTATTAGTTACACCTTTGCTAATAAGTTTTGATCAAAGTAATTAAACCTGGATTAATCATTGAACCGGCTTGAATGCTAGGTCAAGGGTCAGATCTAGGGGTGTTTAACAATTTCCCGTCCCGATCCCGAGCAAATCGGGACCGGAAAATCCCGTCCCGAAAATTTTGGGATCGGGATCGGGAATGGGACTTTCCGATCCCGACTTTTTCCTAATCCCAAAAATATATATATACACATGTATATTTTTTAAAAATATTTAAGAAAATAAGACCAAATGTAAAATAAAATGTGAAAATCCCTAACATCCTTAAGATAATATCTATTTTTTTAGTTTAGTTAGTTAATTTCATTTATTATTTATTAAATAATTCTAATTTTTTGTTCTTGTCTTTGTTCTTTTTACAGCTGAATCGACAACTTTAAGCATGTATTGGACTAATTATATACTTATATTAGACTTATTTGGTACAATATGATATTAGACAAATTATATATTTATATTAAACTAAAGGAAACACAACAAAACATTCAATATAGAGATTTTTTTTTTTAAAAAAAAGCAAATTCGGGATATGGAAATTCCCGATCCCGAAATTTCCCGATTTTCGGGATCGGGATCGGGAATGAAAATCATTCCCGAACCCTTCTCAGGATCGGGATCAGAAATGACATTTCCCGATCCCGAACACCCCTAGTCAAATCGGAGCTAACCTAGGACTAAATTGGTGAAAAAGTGAATATTTCATGATTATTAATATGAAATTATAAATAAAATTTTAAAAAAATTGATTTGTTTCCAAAAAACAAATAGGTTTGACTCTCGGACTAGACCAGTTCGCTAGTTTTCTGGCCAAACTGGCCGGTCTAGTTTGGGTTTGATAACATGGGTTTTGAGTCACATGGCATCTACTTTTTCTTCCAAGTGTGTATGCTAATAGCTATGGTTTATGAACCCTGACAGGACTAACTGGTAATTCGGTCCGGCTCACTATTTTTTTTTAAAAAAATTTCTTTAGGATTTTATCTTAATAAATTTGAAATCTTTAATTTCTCATAGGTTTGACCCCGGATTAGTTCTAATTTGACCCAGATTTAACCTACTGATTTTTAATCCAATATCCTAATCAGTTCAATACCCGATCCAAATTCATGAGCTTTGCTAATAGCTCTTCACTTGACCCCGAAGAAAAAAAAAAGTTATCATCCCAACGCGGAGAGACAGGGACGACATGGTTGGCATGTGAGGGCATGCGCTCTCGTCGTGTTCTTATTGTTGAGATGGCCCATTGGGCCCTTAAACTTATCTGCATCGAAATTTAATAGGGCCACCCAAATTCCTCTCTAGTTCTCTACCTAAAAATGCGGGTCTAATAATGCCCCTTTGGCACCCCTTGTCCTTAGATTCAGCTGCTGAAGAGGTCGGACACTCTCACTAAAGAGAGAGGGTTCGATCTTGGGGAAGTCCACTTAATTATGGTTTAGTCGAGGCGTTTAGAGAAGTATCCCAATTTAGAGTCATGCTTTTGGATCATAAGTGAGTCTAACCCTTTTTCTAAAATTTATGTATAAAAAAAAATAATGCCCCTTTAGCATGCTTTTAAAAGGAGATTAAAAAAATTAGCATGCTTTTAAAAGGAGATTAAAAAAATTACAACACACACACACATTTATTTTGGCGAATAAAAATTCATACATTTATTACAATGGTGTATAATCATTACTCCTTCTGGTGCCCAATGTGGGAAAAGGAAAAGAGTATTTTTGCTGGTCGCTGTTCTCACTTTTTCTCCACTATTTTATTTGATTGTTTTTTAATTGTTGATATTTATTTGGTCCGAAAAAAAAAATTGTTGATATTTATTATGTAAAAATGTTATTATCATTTAATATTATAATAATATTTTTAATATAACATAAAATCTCAACCATTAAAAGTCAATTCAATGATATAAAAATTAAGTGGAGAGAGGGATAAGTAGAGATACTATTTTCCCGCTTAATGTATGAACCAATTAAGGGGTTGGTCTTAGTCTTAAATGTAAGATCTATTTTTCATATTTGTCAATCTTTTCCTGATTTACACTAATCTCATGCTCTCTCAATAATAATCAAATAAGAGAGGAATGAAATGAATTATGGAAGATGATCATGGTGTTTTAAAAAGCATGGCATATTAACTAATTTAATCAACTTCTTTAATAAATATGTTTTACATTAAGGACTGAAGAGAGTAAATACTCATTATTTTCATTTATTAAATATTTTTGAAAGTGAGAACTAAGAAGATGCACATATTTTTTTAAGTAAGAAGTTGAACATATTTTTTATTCTTAAAATATCTTTTTTTAATTTTATTTTCATTATTTAATTTCATTTTAGCATCAAATAACATGACTTAATTTCAATTTTCATAAAACATTGTGCATACAATGAAACTCTCTAAGTGTGTGTTTTTTCTTTATTTTCTTTTTCAAGACAAAATGATATTTATTAATATCAAGAGGGTATGATATGTAAATTTCTAAGAAAAACTTCAAGTCAAGTGTGTTTTTCGTCAGTTTTTTTAAACACAATTATTAAAGTTGCTCTACTTGAGTTTTTGATAAGAAAGCAAGTCTTGGATCTAATGTCTTGGCAACGTGGTGACGCTCTATGAGCAATAATGCTGGTTGACTTTGACTTGGATATTGAAACTTAAATTAATTTTTGTGAAAAAACACTTACATAAATAATAAAGTTTCATTATAGTTAGCAATTAACGCTGACTAATTCAGGTGGGCGGTTAGCTCCACACTCAAGGCCAATAATGGTAGTATGTTATTATGCAATACTGTAAAATGCAATGTTATTAAAATTGGATCGAATTGGCCGGTTTAGGCGGGAAGAGAGCGAACCAATCACATAAATGGTTTAACCGGTTGAATATTTTTTTATTTAAGAAAAATAATTTACTGATTTTTTTTATTTTCTTCATAACTTTATATTAATAATCTTGAAACCTTCATTTTCTCATCGGTTTAGTCCTGGGTTAGTTCTAATTTGACTTCAATACAACCCATTGACCTAATACTCCGATTAGTTCAGTGTCCAGTCTGGGTTTAACAACCTTAATAAAATGTGATATCACTGATATGCCACGATGGATTCCTCTGTTTATATTTTTTTTTTTAAAAAAAAGGGAAGAAAGGAGGTAAAGTATTGGAAAAAATGAGGGAAAACTCCCCATTAAAAAGTTTATGGGTAGGAATAACTTGGATAAGAGTATTGATACTTTCTGTATGCAAAATTTGTACAATATCGATACTCTATGTTTAAAATCTATCAGATCGTTCTCATTGTCTTAATGGGGGAATTTCCCCAATTTTTCATCAATGTTATCATTTGGTCTCAAAATTTCATTTTAGTCCAATGTCACATATTATAGGTTAAGATGATATATCTCTTATAAATCAATTAAATTAGGGTAATTGTGTAAAAATGCCCATGTTCATTTCCAAAAGAAGCATATGGCACCATGTAAAATTTTTTGACTCAAAAATACCTATTTACATTACATATAGAACCTAAATGCCACCACGGTTTGCATCCCTTAACGTCCATTAACTTGTGAAGATGAGACCCTTATTTAATCATTCACGTGGACACTTGCCATTTTTTCCCTACTGTGCTTCTTCCTTCTCAAAGGACCGCCGCCTTGTCTAGAAACCTAAATTGTTTAGTGTGAGGTATCAGTTTTTCTTGACATTTTTTAACTTGGTATAACTCATGCTCATTTTCAGGTATTTTCACTTTCCAATTCTTCACGGCCACCACAAAAACTTGCAAAATGAAATAATACGAGAGCAATTAATATACTTGGCTCTTATATGGATGAATCAAATAATTCATAGAACTAATATATATGTATGTGTATTGACCTCTAGGACTCTGAGGAGAGAGCTATTTCTGTTAGATCTCATGTTTTGATGATAACAAAAGAATGTTATAAAAGAAGAATTGATTAATAAATAAGCTTGAACAAAGTAATGACAGGGATAAACATCACTTGAGGTAAGCATTGGAGTAATGAAGAAAGGCCAAGAGAAAATGCTGAGAAACTTGATCAGAAGCAAGTTTTCTAAGCCATTACTCGAGTACGTACTCGAGTAATGAGACAAAACTTGAAGTAACCAGAAGCACCTTCCAGTAACCTGCCAACGTTACTCGAGTAGGTACTCGAGTAATAGTGTAAGTATTTTCAAGTTGCTCTCGGCCTGCCAATGTTACTCGAGTAACCAGGTAAATACTTGGAGTTGCTCTCGGCCTGCCAATGATACTCGAGTAGCTATGTAAAAGTTTTCCAGTTGCTCTCGGCCTGCCAATGATACTCGAGTAAGTACTCGAGTAACTCTGTTTTTGAAAATGTGTTGCTCTCGGCACTTTGTACCACTGCCAATGTTACTCGAGTAGGTACTTGAGTAACACACTGAGGTAAGTGAAAACTTGAAGGAAGTACCCGAATAACTTGATTTAATTTTATCTCACTTTCCTCGAGTCTTTACTCTAGTATGCAAGTATTTAATGTTCTATTTTAAGTGGATTACTCGCGTATGTACCCGAGTATGCAAAGTTATGTTTGAAGGAAAACCTCAAGTCATTACCCGAGTAAGTTATGTACAAAAAGTAAGTTTACTCGAGTAGGTACTCGAGTAACAAGGTAATCAGACTTATGTGCTCTCGGCCTTGAAATCCTGCCAACATTACTGGAGTAGAGCATCGAGTAATCAAAAATTTATTTGAAGGTTTACTCGAGTTGGTACCTGAGTAACCTATGAAGTTGTGAATGTATTACTCGAGTAGGTACCCGAGTAAAAATGAATTTTCAAAGGTTTGAAATTTAGTTATTCCATGCACTACCCGAGTAATCTTATATTTGTTTATTGACTTGAAGTTAATCAAAGCTTTCCCGATGATACTCGAGTAAGTACTCGAGTAAACTTCAAGGGATACTCGAGTAGCTACTCGAGTAAGCAAACCCAGAAAGCTTGAAATCATTCCAACGGTCATTGTTTTGTTTCCTATTTGATTAACTTTTCATTATATTAGTATTCTTAGCATTTCAACAGATAAACAATGAAGAGATCTTACCAAATAAGGAAAGTCAAAAGCAACGCTCAAATGTCACCGACCGTCACCTACCGCAAACGTATGTTTTTTCAAAAACTGGAAAAGTCAATAGTGGCTGCGCACGCTCCAACGGACATGAAGAAATATGTTCCAGCAATCATTACCAACGTATCTATATATATGGGAACATCTAAACAGAGAGAAAAAAAGAACACACTCACGAACGTATCATCAAGTTCATTACTCTGTTTTATATTATACTTGTAATTCTATGCTTCAGTGATTCTTATTAACTCTGTGAGAGAGATATTTCATTCAAACTCAATATTTGTTATTGAGGTAACTTAAGGTTGTGGAACCTTAGGTTGGGATTGGATTACAACTTGTAAGGGGGAGCGAGTGTTCAGGCGTAGGAACTTGCTTGTACTGAGGTGCCAAGAACCCACTGAATCTTGGAAGTTATAGTGAAACTCTCAGAGAAGCTCTGAGGACAGGACGTAGGTCAAAGTGGTTGTGGCCGAACCAGTATAACTCCCGGTGTACACTTCGGTGATATTTCTCCTTACTCTTTCCTATTTTAATTTCAACGTCAAATTTTATATTTGCAACGAAATTTTTAGATCACCCAATTCACCCCCCTCTTGGGTGAAATGCTTGCTCTAACATTTGGTATCAGAGCGTAGGTCTTCTTGTGAAGGTATAACAACTTAAGAAGGATCCAATGGCAAGCATGGGTGAAGGAATTCTTCCCGACGGTGCATCCATCACTAGACCTCCAGGTTTCAGTGGCGAACACTTTTCTTTCTGGAAAGCAAAGTTCAGAGTATTCGTAATGGCTACTGAATATGGGCTATGGGATGTGATTGAGAGTGGAAACTATCAACTTACAAAGATTGTAGATTCTCAGAAAATTCCCAAGACGCTAGCGGAATATGATGAGAATGACAAGAAACTTATCACTCTCAACAGTAAGGCAATTCTGATGCTACAAAGTGCCTTGAGTCAAAGTGAGTATTTCAGAATTTGCACACTTCCAACAGCAAAGGAAATGTGGGAAGCTCTGGAAATAGCTCATGAAGGAACTTCGGGAATAAAGGAGAATCGGATCAACACCTTGGTCACTGAATTCGATTTACTTCGAATGAAATCAGGTGAATCAATATCTGAATTTGAACTTAGATATACTCATCTTGTTAATCAACTTGCAGCTCTTGGGAAAGTCTATGATCAGCATACCCAAGTACAAAAGATTCTAAATATTCTTTCTAAAGAATGGGAGGCCAAAGTCACTGCGATAGAAGAAGCAAAAGGAGAATCAATGAGATCAGTTGCTTCTCTATTTGGAAGTCTTTCTGAATATGAAAGCAAACTAAAGTTCAAACGAGAACTAGATGACATTGGTGACAAGAAAAAGAAAGGTCTTGCACTAAAAGTAAAAGAAGAGAATCAAGATGAGGATGAGGAGTTTGACGATGATGAAATGGGCCTAATCATAAAACGATTCAGAAAGTTCTACAAGAAAGGACAAGGATTCAAACACTTTCAAAAAGGTGGAACTAGCAGCAAAGATCATATCATTTGCTACGAATGTGGAAAACCAGGACATATCAAATCAGAATGTCCAGAACTGAATCAAAAGAGCAAAGAAAAGAGAAAGGGTAAATTCTTCAACAAAAAGAAGGCCTTTGTATATGCTATATGGGGTGATAGCTCCTCTGACGAAGAAAGTGATGAGGAAGAAGTAGCTAATATATGTCTCGTCGCTCAAACAGAAGAGGAGGTAAATGATTCTGAACCTAGCTATGATGAATTACTTTCCGAATATAATGCTTTACATTTTGAATTCATCAAAGTAGTTAAAGAATTGATTGTTTTCAAAACGAAAAACAGAGCTCTTGAGACTGAACTTAAAGAAAAGAATTGTGAAAATTGTTCATCTTTGAAAAAGAAAAACATTGATCTCACAAAAACTTTTGAAAAATTTACACAAGGAAGTGAGATGCTAAATGTTATTTTAAAAGCTCAACGATTTGTAAATGACTGATCTGGAATTGGATATGATCCAAAGTCAGATAAAAGGAAAGGTAGAAAGAAAGCAGGAGGTAAGTCATATTTGAATTATTTTCAGCATTCTGTGCATACATCAAATCCTTTTGCATTTTGTAATTACTGTAATAGAAAAGGTCATTATACATCTTCATGCATTCATAAGAAGAAAGGGATAATAGGAACCTACAAATGGGTACCTAAAGGCTCACATGTTCAGAAAATTATTTGTACTAACCCAACAGGACCCAAAAAGATGTGGGTACCTAAGACCTAGTCATTTGATTGTAGGTATGTCTCAAAGCATCCAAAAATAGCAAGTGGTACATAGATAGTGGGTGCTCTAGACATATGACCGGAGATTTTGAAAGTTTTACCACATTGCAACCTAAGGAAAGTGGAAAGGTAAAATTTGGAGGAAATCAATCCGGAAAGATAGCAAGAATTAGTGAAATAAAAAATGACAAAGGAATACAAGTCAAAGATGTATATTATGTTGAAGGCTTGTGTCATAATTTGCTGAGCGTAAGTCAAAGTGCAGATAAAGACAACTGGGTAATATTTGACTCAGAAGAATGCTTAATTATCAACAAGAATGATTTACAACTTGATAAGAAGAATATCAACGCTAAGCTCAGAGCAAAAAGGGAAGGTAACTGCTATACTCTAGATATTAGTAGAAATGAGTCTGAAAACTGTTTTCTGAGTAATACTGATGAAAGTTGGTTATGGCATAAGAGATTGGCTCATGTCAATATGCATCAATCAGGCAAACTACTCAAAAAGGATTTAGTTCTTGGATTACCCAAAGTAACTTTCAAAAATGACTTGATTTGTGACACATGTCAAAAGGGTAAACAAACTAAATCATCTTTCAAATTGAAAAATGAGATTTCAACAAATAGACCACTACAATTATTGCATATGGATTTAGTTGGCCCAGCAAGAATAAAGAGTCTTGGTGGAAACTTATATTCATTGGTTATTGTTGATGATTTCTCTAGATTTACATGGGTTATTTTTCTATCATCAAAAGATGAAACCTTTGAAGAATTTATTGTTTTTGCCAAGAAAGTGCAAAATGAGAAAGGTATGTCCATTGCAGGTATTAGGACTGATCATGGTGGAGAATTTGAAAATCAAGCCTTTGAAGAATATTGTGATACTAATGGCATTGATCACAATTTTTCTGCTCCAAGAACACCTCAACAAAACGGGGTTGTGGAACGCAAGAATAGAGTGCTCACTGAAATGGCTAGAGCAATGTTGAATGAAAAGAATGTGTCTCAAGTGTTCTGGGCTGATGCTATGAGTACAACATGCTATATTTCAAATAGAGCTTATATCAGAACAAAACTTGGAAAGACACCTTATGAGTTATACAAAGGAAGGAAGCCAAACATTGCTTATCTACACATCTTCGGTTGTAAGTGTTTCATTCATAATAATGGTAAAGATAACTTAGGAAAATTTGATTCTAAAACAGATGAAGGAATTTTTCTAGGATATTCTAACTAAAGTAAAGCATATAGAGTTTACAATAAAAGAACATGTATTATTGAAGAATCAATTTATATTGTATTTGATGAATTTGAATCCTCTGACAAAACCATTGATGAAGAACAGGAAGTTGTTTTAAATCAAGAGAATGGTCAATCTTTTTCTAAATCTCTTATTCCAGAGGTTGATGAAACTAAGGAAGAAGAGCAATCCCTAGGTCAACCTAGAGCATGGAAATACAATAAAAGTCGTCCCTTAGATTAAGTCATAGGAGATGTGAATGAAGGGATTAAAACTAGAAATAGAATTTTCAATGAAGTAAGTTTTTTTGCATTCATTTCTGAGATTGAACCTTCTAACATTGATGAAGCCTTGTCAAACAATGATTGGGTTATATTAATGCAAGAAGAACTAAATCAATTTGAAAGAAATCAAGTTTAGGATTTGGTACCCGGACCCAAAGATCATCCAATCATTGGTACTAAATGGGTATTCAAAAACAAACTCAATGAATCCGCAATTATTGTCAGAAACAAGGCAAGATTGGTGGCCAAAGACTATAATCAAGAAGAAGGGATTGATTATGAGGAAACGTATGCTCCAGTGGCTAGATTGGAAGCTATACGTGTACTCTTAGCCTTTGCATGCATTAAAGGATTCAAACTCTATCAAATGGATGTAAAGAGTGTTTTTCTAAATGGTTACATCATGGAAGAAGTATATGTAGAACAACCTCCAGGTTTTGAGGATGTTACCAAACCTGACCATGTTTTCAAACTTAAAAAGGCTTTATATGGTTTAAAACAAGCTCCTAGAGCATGGTATGAAAGGCTCAGTAAGTTTCTTATTGATCAAGGTTTTGTACGGGGAAAAGTTGATACAACACTCTTTATAAAACGAAAACACAATGATATTTTAATTGTTCAGATATATGTTGATGACATTGTTTTCGGTGCTACTAATGAATCTCTCTGTAAGGAATTTTCTGAGATAATGCAAAGAGAATTTGAGATGTCAATGATGGGAGAATTGAATTTCTTTCTTGGTTTGCAAATCAAACAAAGAAAGAATGGAATCTTCATATCTCAAACAAAGTATTTAAAAGAGCTACTGAAGAAGTATGGAATGAATGAAGCAAATGGCACGGACACGCCTATGAGCTCAACTACGTTGCTTGATGCTGATGTCAAAGGGAAAAACTACAACATAACAAAGTATAGAGGAATGATTGGATCATTACTCTATCTCACGGCAAGTAGATCGGACATCCAATTTAGTGTTGGCATATGTGCAAGATATGAATCGACACCAAAGGAATCACATGCTAAAACGGTCAAACGAATTTTTAGATACCTTGCTGACACACCTGAATTGGGTCTGTGGTATCCTAAAGGAAGAAGTGAATATCTTGTTGCATACTCAGATTCTGATCATGGAGGATACAAAACAGACAGAAAGAGCACCAGTGGACAAGGACAATTTCTTGGAGGATCTCTTGTATCATGGTTCAGCAAGAAACAAAATACAGTGTCTCTTTCGTCAACGGAAGCCGAATATGTTGCAGTTTCAAGTTGTTGTGCACAAGTGATATGGTTAAAACAACAACAACAAGATCTTGGTATTTATCTCAAAGAAATACACAATACTAGTACGATAAGCTTGGCAAAGAATCCAGTTCAACACTCTAGAACCAAGCATATCGATGTCAGACATCACTTCATCAGAGATCATGTTCAAAAGAAAGATGTGAAAGTGATATTCATCCCTACTCATCTTCAGTTAGCTGATATTTTCACAAAACCCCTTGCAAAAGATCAATTTCTATACATTAGAAGAGAATTGGGAATGGTAAATCCCAATGAGTTGTAAGTTATTTCAGTCTCTCATAATATTAGATGAAGTCATTTGTTAAAGTTTTGATGATTACTAACTTAAGCATCGGAGTATATAGAAATTTGTTTTGCAGGAAGGTTGAAACTCTGTTTTGAGAAATAAAAACAGAGGTGATCAGAGCCACCTTTACTGGAGTACCAACTTGAAGTAATGTGTGACAGAGAAGCATTACCCGAGGAACAACTTGAAGTAAAGAAGCACTTTACTCGAGTAACTACTCGAGTAATGGTCTTCAAAACTAGAAGTAATGGATCAAGTTACTTGGAATTTAAATCTAACGGTTCAGTTACAAAGAAATGAAGAGTCAAAAGTTGAAAAGACAGGTTACCCGAGGCGAGCCTCGAGTAAACTTAAAGCTTACTCGAGTAAGGACTCGAGTAACTGCAAGTCGAGATTTTCAAATTGATGAAAAATGACTCAAATTTGTTCATAATTGGTTATAAATGATCGAGGGAACATCCATGGATAATTACAATATTATTCATGCCAGGTACGCAATTTAAATAAATTATTTTGGAATTTTTCTGTATGAACACCCGAGAAAGACCTCGAGTAAACTTGAAGGTTACTCGAGTAAGGCCTCGAGTAACATCGGGTTCTAGGTCTTTATCTGTCGCAAACTCGGTCATTTCCACAAAATCTCCTCGAGTAAATCACTATTCTCTCTCACAAAAACTTTTCACAAGTGATTCCTTGCTTCATTTCTGTCAAAACCCAAGAGATTTCAGTCCCAAAAAAATTCCTATTTTGCTCAGATTCTCTGTGCCCTAATTCGCGTCAGTGTCTCTGTTTCTCTGAAATTTTCAATTTTCTACGTTTCAAGATGGTTAGAACCAAGAATTTCAACTTCACAGATTCCTCTGACTCTCAACAAAACCCTGATCCTCTTTCTTCTCCTCCCAAAAAGAGAAGAAAACTTACCCTGAGATCAAAAGCCAAAATTCATACTCAACCTCAATCTCAACCGAAACCCAAAGGAGTTGTGATTAAAGAGCCTATAGCTACAAGGGCTCAATCCAAAAAGAGTACATCCACCGGGAGAGGCAAGAGTGCCAAATCTCCCTCACCTCCTCACTCTGATTCCTCTACCCCCTCTTTCACTCCAAAATCAGCTAAAAAGCCTAAGTATGATAGGAATGTGGCTACGGCTATGGCCAACATCTTGGATCAAATGGAGAAGGGGCAATCTTCCAAGAAATCCAAATTGCCAGAAGAAGAGATCACCAACCCTCCAAAAGGGTTCAATGTCAACAAGTTGGTGAAGTCTCCGAAGTATTTGTCTCAGTTCTCCAGGAAGAAAGTGTGTAAGACACATTATGTTGATCTTAAGTTACTTCAGGAGGTATTGAAGCATGACCTCAGTCCTTATTTAGATCCCTTTATGTCTTGGCTTTCGATTAGATTACCATTCTGTACTAAAGTGATCACACACTTTTACTATAATCTAGAGATTATAGATGAGCCAAACAAAACCTTAGCCGAGGAAGAAATGACCACCACAGTAAGAGGCCAAAAGATTCTCATATCACCCTCTAGGATTAACTTGTGGTTAGGGATAGAGAATCCCCTGGATGATATTTACTCCCAACTTGAACCAAACCAAATCTTTTCTATCCTTAAACCTGGTGAGTTATTTGGCCCTCTAAATTTCAAACCCAGTGATATGTGTGATCATCACAGGGTCCTATGGTACATCTACTCTAGGTCCCTAGTGAACAAAGGCAACAATTATACCCATTTCTCTGATAGGGACTTTAGGTGGTTTGCTTCACTTCTCCTGAAGGAACAGAAGGATTTGGGAGAGTATATCTTCTCTGAAATGAAGAGGTACAGAGTGGATGGGAAGGCTACAACACTAATGCCATATCCTCAAATTGTATTACTTATTCTGAAAGAGAATAAGATATGGTATTTGGATAGCAAGGAGCCTATTGAGAGGATAACTCCAGTTGGGAGAAATCAAATTGGGAAGTTAAATATAGACATCCCTCTCAAAGGTCCTCTAGAGTCTGGGTCAAAGAAGAAAAAGACTATTGAGACAGAGGCCAGCAGGATGGATGACACACAGTCATCGGCTCCAGCTGCCACCACTTCATCACCATCATTTCTCAATGCCACTCTCCAACACTTTATGGAAAACATGCTCAGAGGATTCCATGTGGATATCGCCAACACGAAAGCTGAATTGATTACCAACACAAACTTCAAGATGGTGGAGTTGGTTGAGAAAATAGACAAGAGGCATGAGGAGTTGGTTGAGAAAATGGGCAAGAAGCATGAGGAGTTGCTAGCAGAGCAACGTGCCCAGGGTGAGACTCTGAGATTGATTCTGGCACGACTAGACTCTTTAGGTCCCGGACCTTCTGCCGGTCCATCTTCTTTTGCACTACCACCACCTCCAGTGAACCCTCCTTCTGACACTCTTTTCACTGAGGCTGAACCATCTACCCCTTTGGTATCTAGTCCACCTGAGTCACAAGCCAAAGACATTCTATATACAGTGGACAACTCAAATACCAATGAGACCATACATATCGTCATTGATGATTCACCTCCTAAACCTCAGCCTGAACTCGCTCCTAAACCTATTCCCTCTCCTACCCACACTGAGGAAATATCTCCCTCCTCCTCCTCTGAACATCATACTCCAGAGGTTGAGACCACTCCTGAGGTTCAGACCACTCTAGAAGGTGAAACCTCTACTATGGTTGTCTTCCAACCTTCTCCTATTCCTCCCGGCGATGACATCCATATCCCTCCAGTCCATCTGCCTGATCCAGTCCCCTCTAGCTCCTTTGATTCTTCGGGTTCAGATGATTCTATGGTTCTTCCAGTGACACCCATTTCCATGGTCAAGCCTCCTAGCCCTCCACTTGATTGATGAAGACAAAAAGGGGGAGAAGAGCTTGAGAGTGATTTTGTGGAAGTGTTTGTGTTTATTTTGGGTATTTGGGTATATATGGGTTTTAGGGAGTTTTGGAACTTGTTAAGTCTTTTTGAACTTGTTAAACTTTTATCTTGTTTTGTTAAGTTTTATATTGTTATCTTGTAAGATACAACTTTTAAGTTTAATACAAGTTTATTTAAGTTATGATTTTATCTCAAGTCCATTTAAGCTTTAAATTATGATACATTGTTGGACTAATGAAGTTTATCATGAATGAAAGGTGAATATGTTATAATCTCAATATTCTTTCAAACATAAACTTAACAAGGTTTTTTCAAGATGTGTTTATTTGAGAACTTACTTTCAAACTTTTGTTCAAAATCACCAAGTTTTGTCATCATAAAAAAGGGGGAGAATGTTAGATCTCATGTTTTGATGATAACAAAAGAATGGTATAAAAAAAGAATTGACTAATAAATAAGCTTGAACAAAGTAATGACAGGGATAAACATCACTTGAGGTAAGCATTGGAGTAATGAAGAAAGGCCAAGAGAAAATGCTGAGAAACTTGATCAGAAGCAAGTTTTCTAAGCCATTACTCGAGTACGTACTCGAGTAATGAGACAAAACTTGAAGTAACCAGAAGCACCTTCCAGTAACCTGCCAACGTTACTCGAGTAGGTACTCGAGTAATAGTGTAAGTATTTTCAAGTTGCTCTCGGCCTGCCAATGTTACTCGAGTAACCAGGTAAATACTTGGAGTTGCTCTCAGCCTGCCAATGATACTCGAGTAGCTACTGGAGTAACTATGTAAAAGTTTTCCAGTTGCTCTCGGCCTGTCAATGATACTAGAGTAAGTACTCGAGTAACTCTGTTTCTGAAAATGTGTTGCTCTCGACACTTTGTACCACTGCCAATGTTACTCGAGTAGGTACTCGAGTAACACACTGAGGTAAGTGAAAACTTGAAGGAAGTACCCGAATAACTTGATTTAATTTTATCTCACTTTCCTCGAGTCTTTACTCTAGTATGCAAGTATTTAATGTTCTATTTTAAGTGGATTACTCGAGTATGTACCCGAGTATGCAAAGTTATGTTTGAAGGAAAACCTCAAGTCATTACCCGAGTAAGTTATGTACAAAAAGTAAGCTTACTCGAGTAGGTACTCGAGTAACAAGGTAATCAGACTTGATGTGCTCTCGGCCTTGAAATCCTGCCAACATTACTGGAGTAGAGCATCGAGTAATCAAAAATTTATTTGAAGGTTTACTCGAGTTGGTACGTGAGTAACCTATGAAGTTGTGAATGTATTACTCGAGTAGGTACCTGAGTAAAAATGAATTTTTAAAAGTTTGAAATTTAGTTATTCCATGCACTACCCGAGTAATCTTATATTTGTTTATTGACTTGAAGTTAATCAAAGCTTTCCCGATGATACTCGAGTAAGTACTCGAGTAAACTTCAAGGGATACTCGAGTAAGCAAACCCAGAAAGCTTGAAATCATTCCAACGGTCATTGTTTTGTTTCCTATTTAATTAACTTTTCATTATATTAGTATTCTTAGCATTTCAACAGATAAACAATGAAGAGATCTTACCAAATAAGGAAAGTCAAAAGCAACGCTTAAATGTCACCGACCGTCACCTACCGCAAACGTATGTTTTTTCAAAAACTGGAAAAGTCAATAGTGGTTGTGCACGCTCCAACGGACATGAAGAAATATGTTCCAGCAATAATTACCAACGTATCTATATATATGGGAACATCTAAACAGAGAGAAAAAAAAGAACACACTCACGAACGTATCATCAAGTTCATTACTCTGTTTTATATTATACTTGTAATTCTATGATTCAGTGATTCTTATTAACTCTGTGAGAGAGATATTTCATTCAAACTCAATATTTGTTATTGAGGTAACTTAAGGTTGTGGAACCTTGGGTTGGGATTGGATTACAACTTGTAAGGGGGAGCGAGTGTCCAGGCGTAGGAACTTGCTTGTATTGAGGTGCCAAGAACCCACTGAATCTTGGAAGTTATAGTGAAACTCTCAGAGAAGCTCTGAGGACTGGACGTAGGTCAAAGTGGTTGTGGCCGAACCAGTATAACTCCCGGTGTACACTTCGGTGATATTTCTCCTTACTCTTTCCTATTTTAATTTCAACGTCAAATTTTATATTTGCAACGAAATTTTTAAGATCACCCAATTCACCCCCCATCTTGGGTGAAACGCTTGCTCTAACAATTTCCTGGCTCACGAACACTATAGAAAGGCTTGCCGAGGGCGATGACAATGAGACCGGCGGAGGCACAGGACATGGAGATGATGAAACCTTTGTCCTACTCCATTTTGATGGTGCTAACGTAGACGACTAAGGTGACTCCAATGGAAGCACCGAGGGTGATACTGAGGACCAACCAGTTGAAGATGCTGGCAATATATTTGAGTTCCTTTGGGTTCTTATAGTCAAATTGGTCGGCACTGAGGGATGGCATGTGTTACGAGTGTAAATGGTCTATTAGAAAGTGTAAGTGTACACTGTCGTCAACAAGTAATATAGAAGTAAGTATAGTATCGTTCCCTCGAGGATTGATCACTAAGTATCAAACTGAATAATTTTAACTCTATTCATTCGATCGATTAGTTGGTGATTGAGAATACGAAATAAAAGATAAGTAAATATGAATGTAAATGATATAAAACAACTATTAAGAAAAAGTCCTAGGGGTCAGATTTCACTTAACAAATTCCGGATTGAATCACTTATCTATTCTAGCCCAATTTATTCCACATGATTGACAGTCGAGTTTCCTTAATTTAATTACTAGCCTCTTCCAAGGTCAAGCAATTCTATAATTAATTGCTAATCCAATATATTCCTATATGAATTTAAGCAATTAATTATGCATTGAGATTTATGGAACTCAGTAAGACTACACAACTCAAATGAATATATTCCTATTTCATATGCAAGTCATGGTTTTAATTATATGATCTATACACATGCATCTCCTTCTGGTCTCAACATGCATATTGAAATTATTCAAAAGATGGCCAGTCAATCAAAAACATTAAGAATGATGATTAAAACTCAATCATGAAGGAGAAATTCAAACTAGATTTATTAAGTTAAGATTCAATCCGTCATTAGTAAGCCACGTAATTACCCTAGGAAAATGGAAATTTAGCACATGATGAAATTAAAAACAAAACCAAAATAAATTGACATTATATAAAATTAGAATGAAATCCTCATAAATACTGCATAAAATTTGAATATTAAATTCTCAAACATAAATATACAACCAAAATATGCATGAAAAATGTAAAAATCTAGCTGTCCCTTTAGGAGGTAAAACCTTCCATGTAGGTGGCATGAAAAAGTAATACAATCCTAAGCCTTCCAAGATGGAGGCTTGCAAAAAGTAATACAAGGTATAAACTTAACTTTAAGATGGTGTATATGGAGAGGAGAGGAAAGTAATGGATATGAAATGGTTGTAAGTGAAGAAGAGAGGAGAGTAATAGATATGAATTGATGTGTGAAATGTGAAGGAGATGGTGGCTATATATAGAGAAGAATGGAGTAGAGTAGATGAAGTAGTTGGTGAAATGTGGTAGGTGAAGTAGTAGATAAAATGTGGTAGATAAAGTAGTTGGTGAAAAGGAAGATGAAGTGATAGATGAAATGTGGTAGATGAAGTAGTAGGTGAAAAGGAAGATAAAGTGGTAGATGAAATGGTTGGTGGAATGGTAGATGATTCATGCTTTCAACTTTCAAGCAAAATTCGAAACCCTTAGAGATAGAACTGGATTTTGGTCTCAACATCAAAGTTGTAGAGCTCTTTTTTAGCTTTTTATCCATATAAAGAACGTCACAATCCGACATCTAGAGCTCCAGATATTGCCTGAAAACTGAAAGAGGGTCTAGTTTAGTATTTTTCAAGAAATTCTATTTGTTGCCAAAATCATTATTTATTTATTAATTACACTCAAATTTATTAAATTGAACTCAAATATCATCCATAAAATCATCATATAAGAGAAAATAAATATGCAAATATTTTACTTATCAGCATACAGCCTCTGATTCCGCCACTGTCCAAAGCCAACAAGTATATGGAGGCGTATAACAGTGTAGCCTTAAAGCCATGCATGCATGTCTTTTCCCCACATAGAGCCAATAAAATCACTGGCACGAGTTTAATAATTAAGTTTAAAGAATGATGGGTGATGATGAAATTGGAAAACAAACAAGCATTCATGGAGGAATGAAGCTAGTCATTAATGAAGATGTTCGAGCTTAAGAGGACAATGGTGAAGATGGAAACATGGTGGTATGGTCGAGGCCTTGTGAGATGGTGCACAAAAGTTCCAAAAATGGAGTTTGGAAGCTCCCATCATGACTGTGGGTCTTGGAGGTTGAAGCTACTATGTTTTTTTAGGTCGTCAAAAACGGTGGAATGGGTGGATGGCGAAGGTAGAGGATGAAGTTTGATTCTTAAGCTCAAGATCGATGGTAATGGATGCCGGTTCGCTGAAGCTCTCTCCCTGCTCTATTCGCGACACCTTTTGCGGTGGTGATGGCAGAGCTCTCTCCCTGACGCATGTCTTTTCCCCATATCCCTACAAGTTAAGGGATGCAAACGGTGGTGGCATTTAAGGTTCTATATGTAATGTACATAAGTACTTTTGAGCAAAAAAATTTTACATGGTGCCAGATACTCCTTTTGAAAATGATCACGGGCATTTTTGCATTGTTGCCCATTAAATTATAATCATTTGCGGTTGCACTACGATGTTGCAAGTAAAAAAGATAAACATATTTAGTAGATTGTCCCACCTAATATATAGGACTCATGTTTTTTTTTTTTTAACAAAAGTGAACATTCAATATTTTAATTTTATACAAGCTTTTAGTTTAGTCCCTTAATTTTATAAATTATTTTTTGGTCATAAACCTAACATTATTAATCCCAAATCATAATTTTTTTTACCAATCAATATTATTTTTAAAAATTAAATTTCATATGTCAATATCAGGGAAACATTTAAAATTTTAATAGTGACTTTTTTTAAATATAAATAATGGTGTTAGAGCTAGAAAACTGATAAAACAGTTTATAAAATTAATGGATTAACATGAAATCATGGGTGAAACTAAATGATTGTATTTTTGTATCACTTTGTTCATGCCCTAATAGTAGACTGATGAAATCAAAATTAGTTATGATATATACACTTTGTTTTTGGACAGAATTTATGATACGAATTTCATGTAAAGATAAATTGAACAGAATAACTCCAACTAATAGGGCTTGGCTTGTTCATTTTATTTTTTGAAATAATTTTTTTCAAAACAAAAAAAGTTGTTTGAAAAACTGTTTTCAATAAATTGTTTTTAGAAACAAAAAAAAAGTTTTTAGGTGTTTTCTTATTTTTATTTTTTGAGACCACCACCTATCCATTATTGACACCATACTACTGGTGACAACTATTGGAAATTGTACCCTAAGGGCCAATCATTGTACTTTGAACATTATTAATTTAATGAAATTTCTCTATTATGTTATCATATTATTTGCATGTTAACTGTGATAATTGTATCATTGGATAATTCATAAAGATTGTCCTAAAATGTCCCTGGTGCAACAGAAGCTGAGTATATAGCAGCATCGGATGTAGCTAAAGAAGCCGTTTGGATCAGAAAGTTCATTACTGAACTAGGGGTGGTGCCTACCATCTCAAATCCAATAGATTTGTTCTGTGACAATAGCGGTGCTATTGCACAAGCCAAGGAGCCTAGGTCACATCAAAGGACCAAGCATATACTCAGACGATTTCATCTTATTAGAGAAATCAATGATAGAGGTGATATAAAGATATGCAAAGTAGCAGGAGAAGATAATGTTGTTGATCCTCTTACTAAGCCGCTTGCACAGGCAAAGCATGAGAGTCATGTTAGGACAATGAGAATTAGGCAAATTAATGATTGAACCTAGGGCAAGTGGGAGGATGTTGGAAATTGTACCATAAGGGTCAATTATTGTACTTTGAACATTATTAATTTAATGAAATTTCTCCATTATGTTATCATATTATTTGCATGTTAACTGTGATAGTTGTATCCTTGGATAATTCATAAAGATTGTCCTAAAATGTCCCTGGTCGGTCATCTATGAGGGAGCAGAGATGAAACAAGACCAGTATGACTTTGATAAGATATGGAGATACGAATCAAAGTCTTAGGCATTTGTAAGAGTACAAGGTGCTGGACCGACCCACAATAAGAAAACTACATGGATCAAGTCATAAGTTTTTCTCATGTACAACCACGTCACAATGCCCTTTGATCTGAGGTTACCATGGATTCCTACATGAGAGTTGCTAAGCTTTGAACTAGTCAAAAGTCACTTTTGACCGGGTGATGATAAAGGCTACAATCGGGCTTGGTGATTTTTCATGCAGAAGAATATGAATGATCAAGATGGAATTTGTCCCTCACATTAGTAGAGAGATATTACTGGGCCCCTCGATGAGTGAGTCTGAGAAATGTATGGCCATACTACAATGAAAATGAGTTTCTATTTTTATTGTTAAACTACTTAGGAATCGATAAAGTAATGGTCAGGAACAAGATGGTGACATTATCTATGCCTCATCCTTGACCAATATATCGTGTGACAAAAGAGACGTGACATGGTTGTATGACAGGTTGCATCGTGTTAACGATCCTCATATGAATTGGGTAGTCGTAATGTCTTGCTAGAGGCCACTTGCGACTTGTGGGTTAGTTGTCAACACCCGTTTCCATTTCGATAATCGAAGAGTAATAAAGACGGAATTCAATGGGCATACAGAAAAGTACAATTATACTGATAATAATATTCGTTTACAATTCTGATATCGTTCGTCGACGAAAACAGAAAATACAACGGAAGTTTTAATATTTACAAATTTCACCAAAATATCACAAAATAGACTAATTATGACCACGTTCTTGTCCTTGCCTCGAAACACGTGCCATTCACTTTCCGGCGTCTATGTCTTTTCCCTTTGCCCCATTGGTATCTGCTGAGGTGTTTATTTAAAAATAGGGTGAGATTCCGGAGAACCCCAGTAGAAACATGCTATCGTTCATAGAAAATGCGAAAAGTAAATATGATATATGCCATGTATGCACCAATTAATGAACATTATAAACATATCATTTGCATAAATACATGAGTAGGGCCCATCCCCACTATTCTGCATCGGTTGGATTTTCACCACCTCCAGTGTAAGTGCCTCTGACACTTCTGGCCCTTTCTGGGCAAATTGTGTTGATTAATAAAGCGCATTTATAAAACAATGGCATCCACACAATCACATAACTTATGGCATAGTGTATGAAGGATAATGTCCCTACCACAAAGCTTTAATATCCCATTTTTAAATGTGCCTTGAAGAATGTGTCGTATCCGGCCTCCAAATCGGTCCTAAAATATTAAATGTATCAGAAATAGGTCGTAACCTATCCAAGTATTATTTTAGACTCTTCCATAATATTTATTGTGGTTATATTAGTCTATGGTTAAAATTTACAAAAATGCCCCTGGGAACCCGGCCCTGCCCGGCCCCGCCCCGCCGTACCGGGCCCAATGGCACGTTTTCCCAAAATTTTGACTAAGGCTATTCTGACTTATTTTCTCCCAAGGAATCCATTTCCGGGCTCGAAATGACCAAATTCACTTTCAAATTACGAAAATACCCTTGACAGGCCCTATTTAGTGATTTCAGTGGCGTTTTCGTAATTATGCTTTTTCGGCCTCTACCGAAAAGGCGCCCAACTATAACCCCACCTATTTTTGGCCACTGAGTCCAATGGAACCATTTATTTCATGAAAATCCAACTCCTTGTACCAGTTATGGTTCTGGCCGAAGTTATTAGGGAAAAATGGAAAAATGAGGTTTTGTGTTTTAGCTCCTAAAACTTGTATTTTTCCACTTCTAATCCTTGATTAACTTACTTAAACACTTCTTAACCATGATTTAAAGGATTTTGGGCAGCATAACCCCTTAGGGTCATGGCTTTTTCTAATTTTACAACTCAACCCAAAAATCACAAAACCAAACAATAATCACCAACAACAATTTCAATACACTAAGAAGTTGAGATTTTGGAAATTACCTCTTGATCCTTGATATTTCTCTCTCTAGGACGTCCTCTCTCTACCCTCAACCTTAAATATTAGCTTGCTAATCCATGATTTCCATGAAGAATAAGAGATTAGAGAATGAACTACACAAAATAAGAAGCTTAAATCACCTTGGAGCATAAGCTCTAACTTGATTTTTCTTCCTCTTTCTCTCTAGCTTCAAGAGCTCCACAAACTCACTTTCTCTTCCTTTTCTCTATGGCTTGTGCGTGAGGTGCATGAAGGAGGAAGGGAAAATATGTATTAACTTGTCATCTTTCTTCCTAGCCCTTGATCTAGCCAATGGTTGAGATTCTTCCACCTCTCATGTACACCATACCTCCCACCATACTCTCTTGCTTTAAGCCATACTTGCTCAACTTTATGTCATCCCTTGTCATCATTTAGGTCCAATTGGATTTGGCTAACTTTTTCCCTTATTTTTTCATGTATTGAACGAATTTTAGGGAAGGTAGAGGAGAAAAAATGTTTTTCATATATTCCAAAATTCATATAATTGAACTATGTATAATCCCCCATAATTCCCCAAATTCTTGATTTATTCGATCAAGAATAATCCCATTATGCATTTTCCTTTATTTTCCTTGATTAATTGAAATTAACTCCAATTAATTGGAAAATAATAAATCTTGAGCTAAATAGACAAAATTATGATTTTGCTATCCCTTTTGTAATTTAATTCAATTTTTGAATTAATTTGGCCATTTCCTTATGAATATGAATATTTGAAAATTCACAAGATCCAACTTCATGAATATTCACCACTTTATTGAATTATTCAAATAATTATAATATATTTTTTTGTGAATAAAATTTGGACCGGGTGTTACATTAGTACAGTTATTGGTCCATTGCCAACTTCGTATGGGTCTACAGGGTCACACACAAGAATGACCCAACACGAGATAATGTTTAATTTAGAGTGGTTGAATTTTATATTTATATATATATAATATAAAATTCATTAATAATATTATTTATATATGTATTTTTGAAATACATATTATATATATATGTATATATATTATATGATATTATTATATTGTGTTAGTTTTAAATTTAATTTATTAAGATAAATTAAATTTAATAACGAACATGATAGAGATATAGTATCTCAGATTTAATTTATGAAGATAAGTTAAATCTAACAGCTCTTTATTTGAATTAAATAAATTGGTTAAATTAAAACTGTTGGACATATTTAATTTAAACTGAATTTATTTAATTAGCTCATCAAGATAATTAATTGTTAATTAATTTCAAAATTAATAAAGATTAATTTTGAAATTCGAATATAGCCCTCACAGGTTATAAACTTGATAGAGTAGATATACTCATACACGTATGAGAATTGTGAGCCGCAAGGGAAACCTTAAGATACATTGGAGGTGCTAGCACGTAGTTTGTGTTGGAGAGCATTCGTGTGGATATCGGTAGAGGGAGCGAACTTGAGGTGTTGGCTCCTAGAGATCGAAAACCTGAATTGAACAAGGTACGAATCCTTCTAACTCGATTTAAACGGCGTTGATAGATCCTCGATTAGGATCGGAAAAAAAATTTTAAAATTCTTTTGCTGTGTTTGCCGATCCTAACAACAAAAATCGTCATATCACCGCTCGTGACAATCACTTTCAAAACAGACTTTTTAAAACAACTATCTAAACAATTTTTTTCTGTTTTGAACTTTTTTTAAAAAAAACAATTTTATAACATTGTTTTGAAAAAAAAAACAAAGAACAAACATGCCCTAAACTTAAATTGAAACATTTGTAGTTATGAGTCATGTGAATCTACTTTGTAACAAAGTCCTAAAAAGGGACCTAAGGGGCTAAGATTACGAGACTATAGAATTTCCTTATCCAATCATCATTTAGATAGGTGAATTGATGACTTTAGATCCACCCTTACCCTTCCAAGCCAACTTCCCACTAAAACACAACACAGTATGTTCTTTAATTTTATCTTTTAACTGATTCGAAGATGAAAAAGCTCATAATGAATCCCAATAACAAAAGTAAACAGGACAAAAAGATATATTCTTTTTAGGGCGTCACCAATTGATATATGTCAATCATGCCCATTATTCTATATAGATCAATGAATGGTGCTTTGTTTGTTACAATAGTCCCAAAAGATATCACAAAGAAAGGTTTGTGGTTTTAAAATAGAAATCCCAGGAATCTTGCGAGAAAGTTATCTGAACAGCAACGAAAAGGGTGTAATTTGACGCTCATTACAATGATGGTAATTTTTAAAAATATATATATAAGACCAAGATAATGAGGTCCACAAGGTAAAGTAATTACTAATTTGTAAAATATAAGGACTAAGGAGGTCAACACTGGCCATAACAAAAGCATTGTTGCTTTGTTCGACCTTTTTTTTTTGCCGTGTGAACACATTTATTTAATATATTCCATATTTGATTGATATGGAGAGACAAGGACCAGGCATGACTTGAATCGATTCCCCACCACCTCTTATGTCGACGCGTTTTTGAAGTCAAGCTCTGTTTGCCTATGCCCACAAATTCGGTACCATGCCCCTCTCTTTTCTGTGTTTCTTACTAATTAATGTAGAAATAAGTAAATATATATTCCCTCCGGTCCTAATTATGGGATAATATTTAAGAGTTGATTTTGATCCTAATCATAGGATAAATTTCTAATTTTTATTAATTTCTTTCCAAAATATCTTCTATTGATACTTTCTCAGTAATAATTAAACACATTAATAATTTAATAAGAGTATATCGGAAGTTGTTGAGGGAGATTGACGACGCTGGATTGTGTGAGAATTTGGAGAAGTCGTGTGTGAGGCAGGAGAGGTGCAAGAAAAAGCAAAGAATCAACATAATTGGATGTTGTTTTAAATTTTAAATAAGAATATTTTAGGAAAATAAATGTGATTAACTAATTTAACCACTATCCTTAATTTCTCCAAAGTTAGGTAAATATATCCTATAGTTAGGAATGGAGGGAGTACTATATATGACATTTTTTTTTTTTTAACAACAGTATTTACTGTTATAAATTAACTTAAGTATTGTTAATTTTAAGAATTAGAAGTTTTTTACACTTGATGGTAATTTAAAAAAATATATATATAAGACCAAGATAATGAGGTCCGCAAAGGTTAAGTAATTACTAATTTGTAAAATATAAGGACTAAGGAGGTCAACACTGTCCATAACAAAAGTATTGTTGGTTTGTTCGACTTTTTTTTTTGGCCGTGTGAACACATTTATTTAATATATTCCATATTTGATTGATATGGAGAGACAAGGACCAGGCATGACTTGAATCGATTCCCCACCATTAGGGGTGAGTATAGTAATTAGTGGCTCGGCCCACCCATCTTGGTCCTGTAAAAAATCGTTCAGTCCAGTCTTAAAAAAGTGGTCTGAAAAAATTTTGGGCAGCTTTGGACGGGCTAATAATTGGGCAGAGCCGAGCATCGGGCAAGGGGTGTTGCCTTGCCCATTTGGCCTTGTCCGAAAAATTATTTTCATTTATTTAAAATATAAAATTTCATATATATATATATATATATTATTTAAAATATATATTGTCATTGTATAATACTCTTCTAATCCTCTCTTTTTGCCTTAGCCAATGAACATTATTTACAAGTATATTTCTTCCTTTCTTCTTTACTTTATGATGTATTAAATTATAATTGCTTTTTATTTTTTATTTTCCAGATACTTCATCATTTGATCAACTTTTGGGACATTGAATTGATGCAAACTACTTTAACTTCACAGCTTTAATTACAATCATTTTATTTCCTTATTTATAATGGATTATGGATGTTGTTTCCTTAAGACATATGGTAGTTTTTAAATTTCAAGACTCAATTTGTAGACTTATTTTGAAATATCCCAAAATGTGAAATCATCGAATGTATTTGAAGTTTATATTACTCAGGGCGAAGTTAAAACATATTGTATTAGTAACTATAGGAATGTTCATGAAATTTACACGGAATTATTTTTTTCATATGTGGACAAGACAAGGCGTTATCACTTGAGCAGGGAAGCCCACCCTTACCCAACCCAAAATGGTTAGGGCTTTAGTAGGTAAGGCCAGATATCGAGCTACGAAATACAGCTCGTTCATCCTTCAGGCTGGACATCAGATAAGGATTTCGCCCTGCCCATGCCCACCCTACCCACCACCTCTTATGTCTACGCGTTTTTGAAGTCAAGCTCTGTTTGCCTATGCCCACAAATTCTGTACCATACCCCTCTCTTTTCTGTGTTTCATACTAATTAATGTAGAAATAAGTAAATACATACTATATATGACTTTTTTTTTTTTTTTTTAACAACAGTATTTACTGTTATCATTTAACTTAAGTATTGTTAATTTTAAGAATTATTCCTTCCGGTCCTAACTATAAGATATAGTTGATTTTTTTGAAGAAATTAAAGAAGCCAATTAAATTATTTTAGAGTGTTTATATTTTTAGTATCTTTATATTATATATTAGTTTATTAGTCAAATTAATTAGTTTGGAGAAAAAAATAAAAATATAAACACTCTAAAGTAATTTAATTGGCTTCCTTAATTTCTCCAAAAAAGTCAACTTTATCTTATAATTAGGATCGGAGGGAGTAGAAGTCTTTTACACTTGATACACTACATAACTAGTATGTCATGTATTCATTCAAATTTTATTGTGCATATATATGTAAATAGACAGTCACTTGACACTAGGTCATGTAGTAGGAGTGGGGTGTGGTGTGAATAGAATGCATCTTGTAGGAAATGAACCAACCAATTTGCTAATTATGAGTTAGATGCTTTAACCATTTTAATTAGTGTCTGTTTGTTTTACTTTTTTAATTATATAAGAGGAGTTTTATCTCGACTTGTGAAAAAAGAGTTTTTGAAATTATAGTTTAGAGGTTTTCCAAACAGGCACTTAGCCATAAATGCTTAGAGGGGATTCTCATATATAATGAATAACCAAATCTATCCATCTATTGTATTATAAGAAAGCTTGTAGAAACAGCTGAATAACAGTGTCAAGTCCAAATGATATGATTACCAAATATTTTAAGGGAGAATGACAGTGAAGTCCCAAGGAAGAGGAGAAATGAAGAAATGGTCCCTATAGATTGCAAAATGAAAAAATGGTCCCATGGAGTTATCAATACAGGCTCCTGGCGTTGTCATTAACAATTCCAGGAGCCTGTATTGACAACTCCATGGGACCATTTTTTCATTTTGCAATCTATAGGGACCATTTTTTCATTTTTTTTCCTTGCATGGGACCTAAGTGTAAATCTCCCATATTTTAATAACAATGTTAAATCCAAGTAAGGGAGTAGTAACATTAGATCCAGTTGAAGAAGACTCCAACAAATATACCTTTAATGTAGGGGGGAAGAAAAATACTGCTTACTCCATTTGTGTTGCACCAATGGCACTAAGACTTCAGTTACAATTCTTGATTCAATTCATTAATTAGGAAAACAATAAGCTGCTACTCCACTCTTTCTTCTAAGTAATAATAACTACTAAAATCATGCAGATTAAAATGCTTGTTAAAATCAGTAAAGGTAAAAAATGTGTAAGAGATTTATTTTTCTAATTATATACTTTTCTAATATATCTATAGAAAAGACGTTGAAGCAATGTTGAACATGGTGTTAAAAAAGGCATATGTTGGATATAAATGTTGAACATATTCTACTTTTGGTTAATATCTTTTTCAAACAACTATCCCTTCTCAAATATCTTTTTATGTTTTTAATGTTTCTAATAGATGAACATAGTATCTATAAATGAATCTCAAGGATGATTAGCAAAATCCTTAAATTAAGATCATTTTATTTGTTTCTAATTAGCAAATTTATATTTTGAGAATGAAATTGACAACCAACAATGTCTCGTGCATCACATGGGGGGAATACTCTAATTTCAATTGAAACGAAATCTTTATGATATAAATCACTATAACTTATAATCATTCAGTAAAAGAACATCCATTCAATACCTAGATATTCAAGTTGAGATATGGAAAGAGATCAAGAATTTTCTCTACTTCTTATATTCATGAAATTCAATTCTGTGGGATCTTTCATTCACATATTTTTCCATAAAAAACATTTTATAAAACTCTTAAACTCCAAAATTTAGAGTATCCTACTTTACGCACTTCACATGGCTTAATATCGTATTAACAACAGGAAGAAGGTTGAAAAGAAAAAAATCTCTATTTAAGAGGGTCTTTTCCTATACCTATAAAATCCATTCCACCCAAAAAATGATCTTTTGAGAATGTTAATGATTCAACTCCTCCTAATAATGTATCAAGAAAATAAATAAAAATTGATTTTGAAAGACGAAAAATGAATGTCATGTCTTTATCTAAAATAAATACAGAGTGAAAAATAGCATTGCTAAATAATAATTAAGAAAAAAACAGTATACAGTGTATGAAGGGGATAAGGTTGTCCTCTCCGTCATTTCAACTTTGACAAGAAAATGGGGGAAAAAATAAAAAGAACCAAATGCATTTGGGGAAAAAAAGTTATGCCCCGTTTGGTACTATGGAAGAGTTTTGTGTGGAATTAGAAGTGGAACTGGAAGTGGAAGTAGATTTTAAAATGTGTTTGGTAAAATGGTGGAAGTGGGGTATAAATTGTGATTAAAATATGTATTTATAATATGAAAATACTAAAATGCCCTTCAACCAAAAAAAAATTCTTCCCCATCATCACAATTCACAGTCATCACATCATCCCTCCATCTACCATCATGTAAGACCACAGATCGTCAAAGATCGAAGCCTAGAACTCATCACTGTCAGCAAAGCTTTCACCGTCGCCGAAGATGGCAGATCGAAGAGGGAGAATGCGACGAAGACCACAGATCGCATCATTTGCTATTCGCCGTCAGAAAATAGGGGAAGACGGTGAGTCGTCATCGTCGAAGAGAGACGAAGGGGCCATCATCATCGTCGCCGAAGAGAGAAGAAGATTTGTCCTTGCCGTCCACAATCACCATCACCATCCACTGCTCCGTCGGCTGGCAAGCTTTGATAAGGGAGAAGGTAACATCTGATGAGGGAGGGCTATTTGGTCTTTCAATGTTCACTTCTATGAGTCAAAATAAGGAACCCACTTCCATTATTTTTTATGGAAGTGGCTTCCACAGGGAAGTGGAATTAATCACACCATGCTTAAAATAACTTCCATCACCAATTCCACTTCCACTTTCTCTACTTCAACTCTACCAAATGGGGCATTATGGATATGATGATAACGGGTGCTAAGTCCCACAAATCACCACCATATCAAGCACAAAATTTCAAGAATTGACCCTCATGTCTTTGGCTAAATCATAATTTTTTTGTCAAATTAAAATGTCATAGTTCGTTTGAGATAACTTATTTTTTATTTATAAGTGTTTATAAATTATAATTTATGATATATGAAATAAATATATGAGAGAAATTTTATCTTGACTTATATAATAAATACTTATTACCTAAAAATAAACTATCTCAGACTCCCCCATAAACAAAGTTAGGCACTTGATTAATCGTCCGTATTTTTCATAGAGCCTATTACTTGAGAAAGACTTATTCAACGTTCTCATTTCCTTCATTCCATTCAAAGCATCCAAATTCTCTCTCCTTCGCCTTCCCCTGCTCTCTCTCTCAAAGACTCTTTTGGTTTTGAAGGATCAAAAGCGACTGTTCCATCGTCTCATGGACATCGAAACTTCACCGTAAGTTCTCAGTCTCTTCCCTATACGACTCCTTCTCAGTTCTCGCTCAATAACTAGGAAATTTCTAGCAAGGATATTGAATCAGCCAAACCTAATTTAATAATTTGATTTTTCTCTCTTCTTCTAGATTTGAGTCCAGCGAGATGCTCGCGACATTCCTCGCCTCCACTCCTTTGATACCGGAGTCATGGAGATTGTGCAGCTCGGCCTACGCCACCGCGTCTGGAAGTTTCCGGACGGAACAAATCGGTGACGTCGTATACCTTGCATTTTCCGGTAGCCAAATGGCCGGCGGTTCGGGGCCGAGCTGGGGACAGCTTGTGCCCTTGGTTAGCGTCGGCGATATTACTCTGTTTTCGTCGCATCCGAGCAAGGAAGGCAAGGACGCCGTCATGGTTCACGCCGGGATGCTCAATCTCTTCTGGTCAATTTTCAAGCCATTCCAAAATCAGGTGCGTATCGCTCTACACCTCTCAATCTCAATCGAAGTTTCATAAATAACTGAATCATATAGTCTCCATCGTAATCTTGATTGTTCATATTTCTGAATTTGGTTGTCGCGCGCGCTCGCGCACAAGTTTGTTTTGATACCCTGTTCGATCATATCTGTTTCTGGTAAAAGGCGATCAAACCGAGAGAGAGAGAGAGAGAGAGAGAGAGCTTATTAGCTTGCTGTTTTCATCAATTACGGTTTTAGATTCACTGGTATCGTTGAATACAATACGATAGTTATAAGGAGAGAACTTCGAATCCCAAAGGATACCTATTGGGAGAGTTAAAAATTGTTGTCAAACTTGCGATAACTCTGCGAATTTATCGTTTTTACGTTTCTAATTTATAAAATCGAGTTGAGTCATGGTAAACTCGTGATTTTTATAAACTCGATTAAATTTACGAGTTTATATAGCAAGTTTACCGTTTTTACGTTTCTAGCTTACAAAATTGTATTAACGCACCCTTAAATTCGTATTAATTTTTTCAATTTAATTATACTCAACGGCTTTATATATGAATTTTATAGAAATTTCTTTATTAAATATGATAAATTATGAATGTTGATAGATTTAATTTCAATTATTTGGATTTAAAATATTTTTAAATCTAATTGTTGTCAACTTTTTATATTTTAATTATTTAATTATATACTAATAATATCTATTTAATGGTAAAACTAAACTCTTACGAGTTTACGATTCGAGTTCACGATACGAATTTACATCACTATCACGAGTTTGCTTAAACTCGCGAGTTTAACAACCTTAAACCTTTATCCTAAGTTGTGAGGAAATTCCAATTAAAAAAAAAATAACAATGATCAGATTATTTAAGAAAAGGGTCACGGGCATTAAATAGCCCGAATATTAGCCGAAGGGTATAAGGCATTTGGAAGTTATTTATGGAACAAAAGTACCATAAAAATATTAAAAACAGGTAAATCAAATAAAAAAATGCCCTGAATCTTAATGGAAAATGTTAGGTTTTCGTCTGGGTTGGTTTGATTTACTCTGTTTTTAATCATTTCAGGGTATTTTTAGCTTACAGATAACTTTCAGATGCCCATACCCTTCAACTAATACTTTGGGGGATTTAAAGCCATTAACCCTGTGAGAAAATGAAAGAAAAATATGTGAATAGGAAATAATACAAGTATCTTATGATAAAAATAAATAATGATATATATAATAAATATGGGTTATGCGTGTGTGTATCTTATTTAGTTGTGTTAGGAGAGTTGAAAACTCTTTACATGCTAATCTTCTTGTTTTTTTTTTGCCCAGATACAAAGCTAATCTTCATGTTAGTTTCAAATTCAAAATGGCTGCATATTCGCTTAATATCACTATATCAGTACTATTGCACCGTTGTTAACTCTGTTTTTCTTCCTGAATTTTTTTTCCCCTTCTTTAGGTGTAATTTTTGTGGGTTTGGAATTAAACTCTCCCAATTAAGCCTCAAATAAGAGTTATTAACCATTAGATTGTAAATCTAACGGTGTTGATAGAGTAGTTATGATAAAAAAACTTTTTTTAAAATTTTTTAAAATAAATTTTTTAACTCCTATTTCAACTTCATTACATCACAATCCAATGACTCATATCCCTCAGAAAGACAAATCAGAGGATCAGATCAAATTCAATTTTTGTGCCGTCTACGCTGGGGGAATGAGAAATGAGATAGTTGATAAAGCAACTTGGCATTTTCTTTGTCGTTTGCATAATTATATGATTGATAAAGTTAGTGGGATTATGGGCCATTTGCCCCACTCACCTGCGTGGTTCCTCTCAGTTTCCCTTAAATTTGTCAGTACTATCTGCTTGTTTTGTATGTTTAGCGTCCGTGAAAGTTATCGTTAACAAAAAGAAAGAAGAAAGAAGCTAGTCTAGAAGAAAATGATTATTCCAAGAAATCTTATCGAAATGAAATGCATGCACTAACGATCTTCAGTACACAAACACAACCCCTTTATTTTATATTTTTTAAATTAAATTATTGCTAAAAAAGGAATTCAAATATTTTAAAGAAAAAGAACTGTGGAAGCTCAGCATCTTCCAATAGGCCCAACATGTTTTGTATATACTAGGGTTCTCAGACATGAAATGAACCGGCTAGTCCGGACTAGAAATCGGCTGGTAGATCGGTCCAGTCCCGGTCAAGTGTTTTTATTTTTTTAAAAAAGAAATTGATTTTATTTTATTTTTCGAATTTCATATTAACAATCATAAAATCTTCAATTTCTTATCAGTTTAGTCCTGGATTAACTCCAATTTGACTCCAGTTTGACTTACTAACCCTTGACTCAGTACCTCGACCGATTCAGTGACCAGTTCGGGTTTCATTACCTTGGTATATACCCAACCAGTATTACTTTCAAAGGCGTGGGTATTTTTTTGGCCATTTTGCAGCCAAGTTTATTGTGAAGGAAGAATGACTTTGGATTATTGCGGTTGAGATTTCAACCCAAAAGTTGATTTTACACACACATGTTCATTGGAATTATAGGAAATGTGTTGTTATTATCAAAGTTAGAAGAAGCAAAGAGGGTTATTGGTTCTTGCAAAACCCACCACACGACAACCATCTTTTTTCGCCGGTCTCAGATATGGACGCAAGACCTATCACTTTCACCCAAGACCCACCAACCAAACCACCTTCATTAGTGCCTATAAGTCGCTACACATGTATCACTTTTCTTTCTTTCTTTTTTTTTTTTTGCTCAGACGCTACATATGTATCACGAAAGGGTCTAATATTCCAATTAGAAAGTATAGACTTTTACTTTATCATTCATCCTTCTCTTTCCTTGCATCATCATCAAAGAGATAAATCTAGCTATAAATAATTCATCGAAGGCAAGCATCTTTCCTCCCACAAAAAAAAGGAAGTCAAGCATCAATTTTCAACCGTTCTTGGTCAATAAAATAGAAATTAATTAAAGCGCGTCATCAAATTAGTTTCTCCTCATGTTAATTTAACTTCTATGGTTATATATTTTTTTCTTGAATAGTGAGGTTAGTCTATTGTTAATACTTTCTCTCTCATGGTTCATTTCTTTTAGTATTAGTTTTTTATCTACCAATTTCTTACATCCTTATGTATTGTCCAAGAGACCCATCAAATCCAAAACAAATATAAATAAATATTTGTATAAATCATGGTAAAAAATTAGTATTAATATAAATTATGAAATCTCTAGGGATCTATATATATATATATATATTTTTTTTTTTTTTTTGGTTAAAATCTAGGGAGCTATATTATTTACAAGCTGTGAAGTCCGTGACTTAATGTTCATGCTCTATCTGTGGGCCCAGAAAACAAACTTTTCAGGCTCTGGACTTGTTGGTCCCACCTACTAGTGAAAACATGTTATTTATACGAGTGGAACTCTTGGAAAGATGTTCTAGTGATTTCCAGGTTAATTCCAATTTACCATACAATAATACCGATTAAGATTTAGTCATCACGTTGAAGTGATTGGATTTTGATCGTGTCAAAGAAGGAGGCGTTGACTTGCTTATTCTAATTTATATGTTCTTCATTGCTCACTGTTTTGGGAACAAGTCTCAACTATATATTTGAGTTGTAAGAAGAGAAAAAAGCCGTGCCCCATTCGCCAATCTCATGATTACCAGACCTTAATTTCAGACGCCTTTTGATCAACTTTCCAAATTCAAAGCGGTCTTTGATTCAAACCAAACAACTTTGAATGAAAAGAAGAAAGAATGCCGTATACTGAGATCTTGACCTAAAGAAGAGACAATGCTTTTGTAACATATAAATTAAATTATCAATTTTACTACTCCCTCTATCATGTAAAACAAGGTCGAGGAGGGTCGAAGTTAGGTCATAAAGAGATATTTTTTGATTAATAATATATCTAAATATATGGTTTTTGGTAGAACACAATGACGTTGTACGATTCATGTAACCGACCTCACTTAGTGGGATTTGTGGTTGTGGTACTATTCCCTCTTGTCCTTAATATAGGACTTAATTGGGAAGTTGATTTTGGTACTAAATGTAAAATTTATTTGCTACATTTGTCAATTTTTTCCTGATTTACCCCTATTGATGCTTCCTAAGAGTAATCAAGTAAGAGATAAATGAAGGGAATTGATGAAGATAGTTAGGGTGTTAAAAAATACTAACATGTCATATCAACTAACTTAACTAACTTCTTTAATCTAATCAAACTATGTAAATTGGTCTTATATTAAGGAATGGAGAGAGTAGTTTAGAAAGGCTAATTTGTGTGAACTGTTCCTGAATTTTTTTCTCTGGATTCACATTCCTGACTGTTGAAACCTTCCATTTTCAGATGATGGCAATCATGGGGAATCCAAATACCAAGTCAATCATAATCACTGGTCACTCTCTTGGAGGAGCCATAGCCTCTCTTTGTACTATTTGGCTTCTGTCTTACCTTCAATCCACATCCTCCTCCATGCCAGTCTTATGCATAACGTATGGTTCACCATTACTGGGTAACGAGTCTCTTTCCAAAGCCATTCTCAAAGAAAGATGGGGTGGCAACTTCTGCCACGTGGTATCAAAGCATGATATCATGCCTAGGCTACTCTTTGCTCCTATAATCCCTCTCACCACTCAGATATCTTCCCTGCTTCAGTTTTGGCAATTCTCCATGACTTTCCCTGACTTGGGAAACTTTGGGGCTCAAATCTCTGACCAAGAAAAATCTGATCTTTTCTCATTTGTAATGGCTTACTTGAACAATGCAGCATCACAAGATGGAGAAGGTTCTATGATGCCAGTTTCGTTTCATCCATTTGGAAGCTACTTTTTTGTTTCTGATGAAGGAGCAGTGTGTGTGGATGGGACAACCACAGTTATAAAGATGATGCATCTGTTGTCGGCAACTAGTTCCCCCGCTTCTTGTATCAAGGACCACTTGAAGTATGGAGATTATGTAAATAAACTGTCTCTGCTATCCTTGAACCAGAGAGACTCCTTGCAGGTGAATAATGTCCCTGACTCAAGCTATGAAGCAGGGCTAGAATTGGCCCTTCAATCCTCTGGAATTACAAGCCAGGTAAACATATATTGTATCTTCATTTTTTCTCCATCAATGCCAGATAAACATGATCCACCGTGTTACTTTATGTGGTCGGGATAGTAAAATAAACTGAAAGGCTTGATTGTTATTGATGATGATCAAAGACACTTTTTATATAGAAAGTGCTTGCATATCTAGATTGGTATCTCAACTATGAACCTAACTGAATAACAAAATAATATCTGACTATATCTTAAACTGCACAGCTAACATAATCCTAACCGTGCAACTACTCAAATACAACATAATATCTGATATCCTTTGTCACACCCTTTCTAGTAGAAGAATGTGATTTTGTTTAACAAGTTGCTTTTCATGTAACCTGCAGGATCCAGCTGCTTTACCTTTCAAGCAATGCTTAAGCTCAGCCAGAAGAAAGGGTCGTACCCCAACTCTGAATGCTGCAAACTTAGCGGTGACATTGTCCAAGTTTGTGCCATACAGGGCTGAAATAGAGTGGTACAAAGCATGGTGTGAAAAGTCAGATGATGAACTCGGCTACTACGACTCCTTCAAGCGAAGGGGCTCCACAACCTCAAAAAGAGACATGAAAATCAACATGAACCGCCACAAACTAGCCAGGTTCTGGAACAACGTAATTGAAATGTTGGAGAACAACGAACTACCTCGTGATTTTAACAAGCGAGCGAAATGGGTCAATACAGCTCACTTCTATCAGCTCCTGGTAGAGCCATTAGATATTGCAGAGTATTATGGAAAAGAGATGCACAAAAAAAAGGGACATTACTTAGAGAATGGAAGGGAGAGGAGATACAAGATTTTTGATAAGTGGTGGATGGAAAGAGAGGCTTCAATGGAAGAAACAAATAATAATAAAGAGAGGAGCACGTTTGCGAGTTTGACTCAAGATTCGTGCTTTTGGGCTAAGGTTGAAGAAGCAAGAGACTGGTTAAGTAGAGTGAGAAGTGAAAGGGATGTGACTAAACATGTTTTGTTGTGGCAGAATATAGAGAAGTTTGAGAAGTATGCTATGGAACTTGTTGGCAGTAAGGCTGTTTCTGAGGACGTTCTGGCAAAGAATTCTAGTTACAGTTTGTGGGTAGAGGAATTAAGAGAAGTTAGGGGGCTGAATTCGAAGTTTCAGACATTTCCTAATCCTTTTACTCGCTTTCGGGAAGTTGTTCCTTAGTTTGTTATGTGGAATTTGTAATTGTAGCCATATGTGTGATAGAACTAGAACTGCTTGTTCTAATTCAAGGCTTGCCCCTTTTGTTTTTGTTTTTTTTCCTTTTTTGTAACTGTAGCCTTATGTATGATAGAACTAGAACTGCTTGTTCTAATTCAAGGCCTTTTTTTTTTTTGCCATAATAATTCAAGGCTTTTATTTCATGACTCATCACTAATCTTTTTCGCTTTGAGTTTTATTCCTAGGTGTTTGTTATGACATTAACTTACAATGATTAATGAGTCAATCATAGAACATTAACTTCATAAAATTTTTTAATTAAAAAATATATCCTGAATATTAATATTACAGCTTAAGATCTCTCTTTAAATTATAAATGATTTTTTTTTTTTGAAGTAGATCCAATTTAAAACCTTAAATAAACCAAATTAATTGCTCCATCATGTCCTAAATATAAGAGCTAAATAGCTTCTCCTAATTTATAGAGATGGAGAATATTAGTTAATTTAGTTATTTATAAGAATTATGTGTTATTTTCCTAAAATATCTCCTTTAATTATTTGTATTAAAAAATACTAGTCTACTATCTCAAATTCTTAATGGAAACCTCTTAATAAGTGCAGTCAATAGGGATAATTTGGAGAGAGAAATAATAAATTTGAGTAATTAAGTAAATTGAAGTCTCATATTTAGTATCAAAACAGATCTTTCAACTAACTTTTATATTTAGGATATGAGAGCAGCATATATATAATTATATAAGTACAATACATATAACTATATAGCACGTTTGGCACTACCACTAAAATTTACAGAAAAATGTTTATATATTGCTTTTAGTTAAAATAATCAATACTTACCTATAATTTCCTATTAATATATTTATTTAAGGAACAATCACAAATCCACTCACACATTCATATCTATAACCTTATCAAGTTATCATGTAAGAAAGGAAAAACTCACACACCAGAGTAGAACCAGCAACTTCTCCAAAAGAGGAGAGGTGCTTTGAGCCACTATCGCATTTGGCCACCAATAAATTATGATTGCAATATTGACCTTACAGAATAATAGTCAAAAACAGAGATGGTGACAGGAAAGCACTAACTAAGAGCATACAATTAAAGTATATTCCATCACCTAAACTTGATAGAAACTTGTTCAGAAGAATTATTATACCTTACCATTCTGAACATCAATATTCCTAACAGGTCCCTTAAACCATTTTCTTGCATCCAAAAGCCACCAAAGCATTATTAGACCCAAACCCACACCTAAAGCAACAGGTGCATAGTTGAAAGTTTCCCATGTAATGGGATACAATGTGGGCAATAGGAAAACAGAACAAGTGTAACAAATCCACATAAATGCTATTAAGCAAACTGGTCTTCTTGCTCTGCCTAAGTAAAAAGGCCCTGGCTTGAAGTTCTTCTCAGACATAACCATTCTTGAAAATATTGGAACTGCATACCCACCAACCCATCCTATAGTACATATTGAAGTTATAGCAGTGAAGACCACATTCACTTTCAGAATTGGGATCCCCAGAAGAATGCAGATTGCTGCGCAGAGCCACACGGCGTTCGCCGGAACTTTGTTCTTTGGGTGTAGCTTTCTCCATAGATTTGAAAATGGAACCCCCTTGTCTCTTGACAGAGCATAAACCTGAAAAGCAAAAGGAAAAATGAGTGATTATTGTGAAAACTTGATTATACCTCACTTCCCTAAGTCTAATTACAAATAAGAGAGGATGGTGCATATAATTATTATTCCCTCTTGAAGAGTTGATCTTAGCCCTAAATATAAGACATATTTTTTATATTTGTCAATCTTTTCATAATTTACCCTTATTAATGCTCTCTCAATAATAATCAAGGCAGAAAGGGAATGAGGGAATTAAGAAAGATGATTAGAGTATTTTAGAAAATACATATCATATTAACTAACTTTCTTAATCTAATCAAATTATCTAAATATGTCTTATATTAAAAACTGAAGGTAGTATTACATACCACTCTGGCTGCACTAGTGGTGATTGAAAGTCCACCAAAGAAGAATGAGCCCCATATCACAAAAAGTAAGATGATTGCTCCAGTGGAATTGCCATATCTTCCATGAAATGCATCATATAGTATTTGTGCTGGCACAAATGCTCCTGCTGTCTCATTGCTTGTATCATAAAGGTAGCCAAAATCCTGAAGAGTTTAATCACAACTAAAGGTTACTATTTTCAGTATTTTGTGTTGAACCTAAGCTTTGGCATATTAAGGTTTGTGAAATTGGAACAATAAAGGTTTTGGTTCATGTTTTATTGATCTAATGTAGCCGAAAGAAAACCATAATCAAACTAGTGAGTTATTATCTTTCAATAGGATCAAATAGTTCAATCTAGTTTTCATCATGTGACTTAGTTGTAACATAGTCCCTAAACTTTAACTTGGTGCAATTCAGTGTCATAGTTTTAACTTGGTTGTAAACTCGGTGCAATTCAGTCCCCATAGTTTTGATTTGATTGTAATTCAATCCTTGAACTTTGACTTGATACAATTAAGTCTCTATAGCTTGGTCATTTAAAATATTAGTACCTCTATTTTAGATATTGCATGAAGCTTAGGGACTAAAGTTTTAAATAGTTAAAACTATAAGAACTGAGTTGCAATGAAGTTCAGGAACTAAGTTTCATCTGAGTCAAAGTTTAAGGACTAAGTTGTAATTAAGTCAAAACTATAGGGACCAAAAGTTTAATTTTCCTCATTTTTTTGATATTCTAAAGGAGTTTAGTATACTGAATACTGACATGAAAATATCAAAAGACCACCCTGGTGTAATCCAATGATGAACTTGTAATATGTTTACCTGAATGCTGAATGTTAGTGCCAAAATGTAAGCCCATCCAAACACAGAAATGATCCCAATACTGCCAAGAATTGCAATAGGCCCATTCTTATCTGCTCCTTTGGTTTCTTCAGTAAGATGTGCTGCAGCATCATATCCATATAGAGAATACTGACTCACAAGGAATGACAGAATCACTGCATAAGGTTTGCTTGATACTCCTGTTGATTCTGTTCCCATTTCAAAATGTGTGAACACATACGAAGCCGATTTTTTAGTTAGCGCTACAACTGGTAGCATTATGACTATCACTGTCCCTCCAATCACCTGCCACAGCAAAATAATTGCTTTTCTTAACCTACCTTCTCATCTTTGGAGTTGTATGACACAAATATAAGGCTCAAGTTTTTGTCAGATCAAAAAATCACTGCATTTAACGTGTGGGTGTGTGCTATGGGAAAAGTTTCACAGTGCTTATTCTCAAGAGACTTCAAGTGTATGTAGCCTATAAATTGGCAATGCCCGGTGCTAGTCTAAGCGCACAAAGCTCTTGAGTTTTCAAGCTCTTCTCTCCCCCTTATCTATTGTTTTGCTAAGATCTATATTTCTATCTAGGTTCAAGGGCAGATTTGTTCCAGAAGTTTTCAATCATGAGCAATGTTGCCCTGGAGGTTTTTTTGGGCTCAAAGTTGCCCCTAAAGTGTTGAAATAGAACAATGTTGCCCTTTAACATTAAAAATGTTAAGGGTCAAGTCAATTTTTTAATGGTTAATGTTAGTTTCTTAATAGGGTGGGGCAATATTGCTACATTTTGAAACTTTCAGGGTGATATTGAACCCAAAACAACTTTTGGGGTAACATTGTTTCTGAGCTAAAACTTCTGAGATAAATTTGCATCTTAACCCTTTCCATTTGTGCTATTCTGTTCCCCGACATATCAAAGGATGGGCTTGTTTAATCCTGGGAGACTTTGGAGAATTAAATTGCTTCCAAAGAAAATTGAGAGAGAAGAATATGAGTAGGTCCTACTTATCATTATGGTTAGTGAAAGAGATATATTTTACAAACTTGATTGTGAAAGACTAGTTACCTGCCACCATATTGAAACCATGTCGATCAAGGCAATAACTTCTAAAGCAAATGTGTTGAGAGCTGCCCATATAAGAGTGAGGCCAATGTACATACATAAGAAAAGCCATTTTGGAGCAAAGTAACCTCCACCTTTATTGGTGCCTGTGCAAAGTAGGATTATACTCTGCAAAGTTTGTGATCCGGCATATGCCTTCTCATTTTTTTTTTCATCCATATGAATTAACAGAGTTAGTATATAAACAACAAGAAGCAAGACTCGTGTCGATAAATTTCGTCGAAAGGCTGAAAAAACTAAAAGAGTACCTGAGTTCCAATCCCAGCAATAAGCCCTATGGTTTCAAGCCAAGCACAGCACCATGAGGCAAATGGTCCCCATTTGGGTCCTGCTAAATGTGCAGCCCAGAAGTACAGTGAACCAGTTGTCTATTTCATTAATGGAAAGTGGACATGAAAGTTAGTTCTTTGAAGAAGAGATTCTCAATCTTTTCCAGTTTATCAAAGATCAATACATAAACTCATTCATGAATAAACAGTATGTAACAGAAGGATTTGGGTCTCACATACAGTGTGTTTAAAAGAAATGGATGCAAATAATGCATTTGGAGACAGATAGAGAGAAAAAAATTGATGAATGTAAAGTTGTGATGTGAAAAATGAATGATGTTTCTTCAAACAAACTTGATGTAGTAATGAACAAGATATATTTTACTTGTTTAAATAACGTTGATTCAGTTCAGGATTTATACCAAACACATACTAATCATGGTATCTTTTTTACCGTTCAAGATTATCAACTTGTGACCACCACAAAGTCTACATCTGATAAACCAAACTTAGTATCATTTGGTTTAGGGAAAATTAATCTTTTGGCCCAATAGTTTTGAATGGATTGTAACTCAATCCCTAAACTTTGACTTGGTGTAACTCAGTCCCTATAGTTTTTAACTTGATTGTAACTCAATCCTTGAACTTTGACTACCTGCAACTTAGTTCCTATAATTTCAACCAGTTTATCAGATAGTCCTTGACCTCTATTATAGATATTATTTTATTTTTTAGGACATACAGACTAAATTATAAAGTGGTTGAAGCTATAGAGATGAAGTTACAATCAGTCAAAGTTCAGGGACCGAGTTATAACCGAGTCAAAATTATAAGGACTGGTTGGACCGAGTTAAAATTACAATCAACTCAAAACTACAGAACTAAGAGATTAATTTTCCCATCAATTCAATATTTAAAGTAGAGAACCATTGAAGATTGAATAGAGGAAGATCCACTTTGGTGAGAAGGAACAAACCGGGAAGGAAGAACATATTTCAGCCATGGCGATTCCAACGAACCAGGTGAAGAAAGAAACCACAATCCAGCCCCAAACAAGAGTTGCAGGGCCTGCATATTGCAGGCTAGAACCATAGAGAGGAGTAATTCCAGTGAAAAGGGTCATCGTTGAGAAAGATATAGCTAAAGTTTTGAACAGAGTCTGCACAAACAAACAAACCAAAGATACAAACTTTAACTCATTTCCCAGAAATCTAAGAACAGTAAGATGAAGATGATACCATTTCTCGTCTTAGTTCTTGCTTGTAACCAAGCTCGTTGAGTCGTTTCTCTCCTGGATCCATTGTAGCTTCTTCTCTTGTCATCTTCTTCTGTTGTTTGTTTCCACACTCGCTCTCTGAACCCAGATTCTGTGTCCAGGCACTTCAAGCAAGAAGACAGCTAAGTCAGATTTTGTGGGATCTTTTTGGAATTTGGGTACATTAGAAGCAGGACAAAGTCTACCTTTCTCAATCAAAAAAGTTATACTAGTACTATAATTTTATATGTGAAAGGTTTCAAAGTTGAAGTTGCAGCTACGTTTCAAAGTTCAAACAAGTTGCCGATTTTGAATTATCCACATGACGGCACATTAATGCGGTTTCAGACGTGCCACTTGCTGCGCTTTTTAAATAATATAGCAATTTTGGTATCATATGTGTCTCTGTCTATGTCTATACATATACGCATATGTTGGGTCAAAGGTTTAATTTTGCCCTCAAAGCTTTTACGAGACTCTGAAAATTTGTTAGATGAATAGTAATGTCGTCAAAGGTTATTTTTAATAGTTAATATTAATTTTTGAATGGTTAGGTTGATTTTGCTCTCTTTTTAATACTTTTGGGATAAACATGATCCAACAAAAACTTTCCCATATTCACCATTTCTAATTGTAAACTTCTCCACACAAAATTAAAGCTTAATTAACTTATATATATATATATATATATGTGTGTGTGTGTGTGCGCGCGTAGTGTGATCAAGACCTTTCTTGATTGTTTGCATGTGGGGATTTCCACATGTTTGACTTTTATTAGTTGACTAAATCAAGGAGTAATCCTTTTAAAATTGGATTAATCATTGAATCCACCTGGGTATTGATTGAAAACTCATTAGTTGAATTATAATTTAGTTATGGCTAAGCCAATCATTATCAAATTTCTGTATTTTTTTATAAAAAAATAATTTGTAAAAGATGAAGGAAAAAATACTATTAGAGAGGATAATTTTCTCCATGAACGCTTCTGTATATGTTTTTGTTAGATGAATTTTATTGATATAGATTTCAATAAAAGAAATGGATTAAGTTGCATAAGAGCACCCATTATTTTAAGGTAATTTCTTATGCATTCATCATCCTAAAATATTTTTTCAAGCAGTATCATTCTTAAGTAATTTTTAATGTAATTAAAGGGGGGAAATCACTTTCAAGAAACACGGGGAAAATCCCCATATTAAAAATTTTACAAGCGATAATGACCTAAAAATTAGAGTATGATACTTGGTGTGCTGATCAATATAATGAATATATAATACTTCACTGTAATAAAATTTTTTAATGGGACTTCCTCAATTATCTTAATACTTTAGGAGTCTGAATGTATAACAATTTATTATGTGTTTGGTTTGAGGTAAGGGGAGGGTGGGGAAATTACAATTTTAAACAAAAGAAACTCTAAATTTATTTTCTTATTTTTGTAAATTTTGGGTTTTTATCTAAAATTGGAATCCAAAATTTACTCTCTCATTCCTTTTAAATTTTGAGTTCTCATCTAAAATTTAAATACCTTCAATCTAAAAAAGTAATTTACCCACCCTCTCATTTCCTCCCCTCCTCTCAAACCAAACACACCCTAATTTTTTTTTTTTTTTTGACATGAAGCAAAAGGGATTGAAGTTACTTCAGTTTCTGAAGAGTCACATCACATCATAGAGCTCGAGCTACATGTATTTTCCATGGTAGAAGAAGCAGTATGAATATTGCAGGGCGGAAGCAGCTGAAGCAACTTCTCAAGGATGAATGGTTAAGGTGGCATTGGTGATATCTTGTAAGGGCGATTTCGGGAATTCGATCAAACCGTTGAGTTAACATACACAGGGACAGGTGGTAGGGAAGTAGGCTACGTGGAAGCGACGGAGGCTGCGAAACAAAACTCCTAAAAGTCACAATCTCGTTTCTTCCTGAAAACCTGCTTCGAGCAGGAGGATTTTTCATTGCTTATTACATTTGAAATTTGCTAAATTAATAATGGCCATGTTTTTGCGATTCCAATCTCACCCGCGCTTCTTCTCTGTAAGTTCTTCTTTTCTCTTTCTCCTTGATTTTTCGTTTCTATGTCTATTTCTTCTCTTTTGGGACAAATTGTGGCATTTTGCGCTTCTGTGAAAGTTCCTGATTAAGATTGGAGCTACTGGATAAGAAGGGGTTATGGCCTACTGACACTTGTCTACATTATTGTTCTAAGAATGATGTCCGTTTCTCTTTTCGTTGTTAATCTTTCCCGCTTTGTTTTAATCCGCAATTCAAGATAACTGCAGTTTTATTCTTCTGTTCTGTTGTATCTCTTGAGTTTCTGTGAAGACAATGTGCAATATTTACAGTTGTGTACTAAATTCTTGAAGTTGAGATATCACTAGAAAATTTTCCTTTGGATACTATTCTGGATAAATATTTGAGAGACAAGAGTTAGCTATCTACCCTTTTGTAAAGGACGCCATGAAAGTCATGCACTCCTGGATTAAATAGCATGTTAGGATTGGCTATCTGCTATAAATAAATTCTTTATTTAAAATGCCATAATGAGCAAATGGTAGATGGTGTGGAAAACTAATCTTCACCATAGAAACACCTTCCTAGTTAGTTTTGTGAAGCTAATATTGCCTTGTTCTTACACTTTTACTCTTTGCCTACTTTTGTGAAGTTCATATTGCATCCCTTTTTCAGCTAGTTTTGTTGAATTTTTTTTGCCCTTTCCTTTTATTTCATATGTATTAATTACAAGTTAAGTCGCCATTTCAACTGGAAAAGAAAAATGCAACCACGCCCATTGTTAATCTCATGAAAGGTTTAAGAGAACTTCATTTTGCTTAGTTGCTTCCAAAAATAATAATGAAAAGAAGTATTGATCTTGAAATTTTCTTTTTCTCTCGACGTGCATCTAACTCATATGATATCCTATCAATTAAATTTTCATTAAAAGGGTTCAAGGGAATAGAATTTTTGTAGATTTTTCATGCAATCGTATTTTTTATTCCTCAAGGCTGAAAATATATGTACGGTCTGCTCCGTGGTTTATTTTTCTAAAAAAACAAAAAATAATAAAATGAAACTGAAATAAGAGGAAAAACATAAAAAAGTAAATGGAGCATTTTACTTGAAATAGGAATAGGCCGAAATGGATAACAGGTCCACTCCCAACCCTTTTCATTTGTCTTTTCTTCTGTCTGCATGCATAAAAGTCATGCCTCATTTTTGACTTAGCTCTTAGGCACCTACACTATTGCTGAAGTACTTGATAACGAGTTTATAATGTGAATATGCAGTCCTTTAGGATTACAAGGGATGTGGTAGGGAGCATTTTAACAGGCAAGTATACTTGATGTTGCATGCAAGCTTCATCTATAGAACATGAAACCTTTCCATTTTTACCACAAACTAGTGGCAAACTTGATTAATTGTTTGCATGTTTTCTATCCATAGATATTGTTCAATCAAGTTGTAAAAGTTGGTACTTATCAAGAAGAGGAAGAAGACTAATATCTGTCAAAGGCTCTATAAAGTTTGTGCAAACGTCATGTCGACTCTCGGTTCCTGGGATCTCACCTAGAAATGAAGGAAAGCCCCCCTATAACATATTGAGGGATAAGAAGGCAGTTCCTGATGCAGATCCTCCTAGTATCAGAGATGTTAACCTTTTGTATCAATTTTTTGATAATAGGTCAATTTACACAAAATTGTCAATTTTAAAATTCCCTTAGAATTATATACTTGTAGCTATAATATTATCAATCCTACAATACTTTTTGCAAAGTGTAAGGTTTCCTAACTGGATACCACATCTTAACATACAGCACCAAGCTCATGGTATTGACTGGAGCTGGAATCAGCACTGAGTGTGGTATACCTGATTATAGAAGGTTCTGCCCCCTCTTTTCATTTCAATTTTCACTATGCTCAGATTATTTGCAAAATTTGCAATTAATTGGGCAATAGTAGTGCTTACTTAGGACCTTGTAAATTTTGCTGCTATGGCATTTAAAAAATAAAAAATCATGGCTGTAAAACAAGTATTGGATTTGTTACTTACCTTGCTGAAGTACATCTTGTTTTTGGCCTAACAGCATACTATCCCATCTATTGCAGCCCCAATGGAGCTTATAGTACTGGTTTCAGACCAATAACCCATCAGGTGATCTGAAGGCATGTTAAACCTAGGCTGCTCCTTTATGAGCCCCTGTGGTGTCTAAATGAGACAGTACAGGACATATAACTTACATAATTATATCAAAATAATGAAAAACAAAGACTTTGTTGCATGTAGAAACCATGTGTTGATTGTGGTCTTCTATGATTGGGTCTTTTTAAAGAGAAGAAAAGTTATTGTTTGAGTCATTTAACAGTATACAAATTTAAATTTTCGCAAAATATAACTTTTAGTCTTTGAATACTCTCTCAATTATCAATTAAACCTCTAAACTAGTAAACTTTGATTCATTACAACTTAATCCTTGTACTTTATTGATCTAAGAAATTTTAGAGACTGAGTTGCTTTGAGTCAAAAAATTATAGGGATTGAGTTGTTTCAAGTTAAGAAACTATATGGATTGAATTGTTTTGACTCAAAGTTCAAGGACTAAATCTATAATTGAGGAAAAGCTCAGGGACCAAAAGTTATATTATTGATGAAGTCATTAAGAATCTCGTATTAGAGTGAGCTCATCAAAATTGAGAATATATAAAAATGAACTAGAAGTAAGAGTGAACCTCAACTGGAGGTTTGCGCCAAGATTAGCATTGAAAAATAAATAATTCAAGGATATACTTTCAATCTTTCAGGGTTCATTTTTTTTTTTATTTTGAAGTTTTTGTAAATATCTATTTCCATGTTCTTCTTTCTATTAACATTATACATAAGCAGGAATTTGTCCGTTCAAACCTAGCCCGCAGGCGATACTGGGCCAGAAGTTATGCTGGATGGAGACGATTTACTGCTGCTCAACCAAGTGCTGCTCATTGTGCTTTGGCTGCATTGGAGAAAGCTGGCCGAATCAATTTTATGATTACCCAAAATGTTGACAGGTAATGACTATTTATTTACTTTCCATAGCTTGTAAAGCTTGAGATGACACGAGCAAGCTTACCAGGGATTTTCTTGTATCTTTTTCTCAGGCTGCATCATCGTGCTGGCAGCGATCCTTTAGAGTTACATGGGACTGTATACACTGTCATATGTATAGATTGTGGATTTTCCTTTTGTCGAAGTGCATTTCAGGATGAACTGAAGGCCCTTAATCCAAAGGTTGGTATTTTGCACCTATTTTTCAAGAGTAGTGTATATGATCGATGAAGGCTTGATATTTAAAGATGCTTATTCTATTTTGGGATAAGATTTGTTATCACTTGAATAATGCTGAAAAAGGAACTTGCAGCAGACAATGTCGTGGTACGCTCAGTTAAATGTCTGTAATGATCCCTTAAGTTTGATTATTGTAGAAACATAGTTAACACCAGTTGATCAGCGTGCGTGGTTGGTTGCATTTTGCTGGGGATTGTCTCTGATACTCCAGTTTTTTCTTAAACCTGAGAGAAAGTGGTTTCTTAAAAGCAGTACTCCAAGTCACTAGGTATCTGATAGAAGATGGAGATTTGTTGAGTAAAATTAGAGATCAAAAGCAAAACTTCCACGGGGAAAGGACTAGAGGAAAACAAGTTCAGGGAACTCACCCCAATTTCATCGATAGGATAGTCCGTATGGAGAGGACTAGACTCCAATTACAAATGAATTGTTCAAATCAAGCTACTAATACAAGACCCAAAATACTAATTTATGGCAATCATAGAAAGTTAAATATTTCACTGAACAGATCACCGATGGTACAACTACAAATTAGGCCATATATGGGACAGTGGAGCATAAAAATGTGGCCAAGAGGTGGAATGGGGTTCAACTAAGTGCTGCAACAATCATTGTTATTATATCTAACATGTGTTCGTTGCACAAAAATGTAAAACATGTCATGGAATATTTGAAAAGTAATGTTACAATTTGTTTCATCCTTTGTGAATGTTTCATTGATTGATCTTTTGAATGTACAAGTAGGAATCCATGTTTCTCAATACATGAGTCAAGAGGGCTGAGTGTGTATAGTCATGAGCTTTCATTTTTTGATGAGCTAATATTTGAAAAGTAATGGTACATTACTGCAGTGGGCTGCCGCTATTGAAAGTTTGGACCATGGTGACCCTGGGTCAGACAAGAGCTTTGGCATGAAACAAAGACCTGATGGTGATATCGAGATTGATGAAAAGTTTTGGGAGGAGGATTTTATCATCCCGACCTGTCAGAAGTGCAATGGCGTTCTCAAACCTGATGTAAGCAATTTTGCTACTGATTTGAAATTTTGGCTGTTATTTGTGTATTGTTGATACTTCAGTCTGCATGTCATTTAGCCTGTTCTCAAATTTTACAGGCCTTTACAAGTCCTCTGCTATATATCTTCTTTAATATTGTCTATTTGATCCTGACATATCTTTTTGGTTCAAGTTATTACATTATTTAGATGGAATGAACATACTACAGGTCTTAGATGTTTTAGTTGCATGATTGTAAGATGTCAGGAAACATGGTGGTTGGGGCTCCTGATTGTAGGTCGACGGGATTTCTAAACTGAAGTATATGACAGAAAATGTTTAGTTGCATTTTATGACCAAAACTTGACCTAAAGTTTCGTTTTTAGTTCTCTGACAATTGCTCAGATGTTCTGGACTTCTGGGCAAACTTTATCCGAAATAAATTTGTAGTTCCTTGTCCAAATTGAAAGTTTTTTTAACAGTTACAATAAATGCATTGCCTGACCACATCCGATGAACCTGACATTACCAGGAGAAAGTTTTGAAATCATGAGTTACGTCTATTCTTTCTCCATATCAATGATAAGGTAATGACTACAAGGGAAATTATTTGTCATGCATCCCCAGAGACGGCATTTCTTATTCAGAAGTTGCAATTGTTTTAACTTCTAACACATCTGATGGGGACCAAGGTAGTATGGGCTGCCAAAGTCTCACATCGAGTAGTATGGGCTGCTTGATGGGGTACTTAAGTGCCTTGGCTCTCCCACCTCAACAGCTAGCTTTTGGGGTGTAGTTCTCCAAGGTGATTGAGTGCCTATCATTTGATATCAGAGCCGGTGGCTAGCGGACCGGAAAGGGCTACTTACAAAGGGTTCTGACTAGAGGGGCTGACCAGCAAATGGCTGGGTGAAGCGCCGAGTGAAGTGCTGTAGAGTGGAGCCGTTGAGACATCGGCTTTCCAGGGAGGATGTATTGATAGGGACTAAGATAATATAGGCTGCCAAAGTCCCACATTGAGTAGTATGGATTACTTGATGGAGTGCTTAAGTGTCTTGACTCTCCCACCTCAACAGTTAGTTTTTGGGGTGTGGTTCTCCAAGTTGCTTGGGTACCTATCAACATCTTATCCTATTTATGTGTTTCCTCTATTGCTACAATTTCAGTCCAACTGGCTAACACTAAAGGCTATAAAATTTATGTTTGAAACAGTTTTTGTCCAGTTGCTGTTGTCATATTAATTCCTTTTTAATAAACAACAGTCTTTTATTTTGGTTATCCAATATGTAGAAATGTGTCTCATGATTTTGAATTGTGCACTAGCAATATGCCAGCTGCTGTCTGAGTAAACTGTGAAATGCTTACAACCTGCTTCAGTGTCTCACTTTAGGAGTTTGATTATTCTTGAAGGTGGTCTTCTTTGGTGATAATCTTCCTAAGTACAGATCTGATATGGCAATGGATGCATCTAGAAGTTGTGATGCTTTCCTTGTATTAGGATCATCTCTGATGACAATGTCTGCTTTTCGACTTGTCAGGTAGATTGAATATTGCCTTGTTCTTTGTCCTTGGTTCTTTTGTCTGGCTGCATATCAGGCTGATGATGGGGTTATAAATTCTACTTTCACAGGGCAGCTCATGAGGCCGGTGCTGCTACAGCAATTGTAAATATCGGTACAACACGTGCTGATGATCTTGTGCCCTTGAAAATCAACGCGCGATTGGGCGAGGTATGGCTCTTTAGATCATCTTCACTAGCAATTCTCCATATTGGAAGTTGCTTCTCGAAAACTCATGACCATGCGTTATTGCAGATTCTTCCAAGAGTACTTGACATGGGATCCATGAGTGTCCCTGTTTTGTAGCAACTTTACAGGATGAGTTTTCAAAGGGTACATATTCCTTGCCACCCTATCTAAATCTTTTTTTGTCCGGTGGGTTCTACAATCTGTGCAAAATTCACTGAAGTATGATTTAGGCTTCCAGGAAGTTTTACAAGACCTGTCAACTTCAGGACAGAAGGAATAATTGAATGCATTGATACTTGCAGGAGTTTGTATAGACCTGGAGATGAGTGTTGAAGTTTCTCGCCAATTGTTTCAAAATGACTTCATCCACAAATCACGCTGCTATGTGGTTAGTTATTTCGCATTGATTAAAAGTTCATTCTTACATTCTTGGCCATTCCCCTGTAAGAAGTTGGATTTATAGGCTCCTTTTTTGAAATGGAAAAAATGATTATTCAAGTTTCCTATGTAATGGAATGAAATAGGGGATACTATGTAACGGATATTTGTTTTATACTTGCTAGAAATGTAGTACAAACTATTTTTCAGGCTGGTGTAGATAATGAGATGTGTTTTTACTTCCCCACTTGTCCATGTTTGAACTTTAAAGTTAAAAATTTTGATCTTTTTTATTTTAAAAAACTGGAATATACAAAATCATTTTAATTTTACATTATATATGAGTTAAAAGTATAATACTCTGACCCGGATCGATCAGTCCGGACCGTAAACCAACTAACCAGTCCAGTATTTTATATTTTATTTTTTAAAACATCAATTTTTTTTATTTTTTGTTAGAATTTTATATTAATAAACCTAAAATCTTCAATTTCTTATCAGTTTACTCTTCAGTTTAATTCTGATCTGATCCAATCCTCTACTGATTCAATAACTGATCCATGTTTAATCATCTTAATTAAAAAAGGAAAGATAACAGTAAGAAGCAAAAAGGAATAGAATCTGGACTTTTCAATTTGTCAAATGGTTGAGTTTTAAAAATGATCATGCCATACTCGTTGGATGAAGATCATGTAACAAGAGCATCAATATGCTCGTTTTAAAATACGATAAGATTCAGTCTTTCAAAATTTTCTTCCACATCAAATCAATTTAAAACGTATAACATACTATGTTAACTACCCATAAACAACACAGCTTATACTCATATTTCATGTCAGGCACACAAGTTCACCTAGTTATTTTAAAGAATATGGCAATAAAATAAATCTAATTTTAAACACATTTATGGGCAACACCTTTAGTGCCAAAGGTCGAGGAAGTAAAAGTTTAGAACAGGTAAAAGCAAATCTCAATATATTGCTCTTGACGACAAGGGAAATCAGTACTCAATAATTGAAACATACGAAAGGACAGTCAAACATTTTTCAGGCATTAAATAGAAGTTCCATTCCAAATCCCCCAGATCACAGGGTCTTCATACTAATATAATTACAAAATATTGCCCAGCCAGTGCCGCTGTTAACACCAAAAAAAAAAAAAACCAAAAGAAACATCCCAGTTAGCATTAAGATTAATGGCATCCACTACTTAATCTCCCTTCCTAATCCTCCGTAAGAGCGTTGTCAATTTTATCAACATGATCCCGAAGCACTTTCCACTGCACAGACCATAAAGAATTTGGTTCTTAGATACCCAGACCATAAATAAGACACGGAAGGAAACTAACAAAACAACATAAATAAACTCTGGGGATTTACCTGGTCAATGCTCAGAGAGATACCTGAAAACAAGTGTAAATATGTCATTGTAATTCAAATACACAAAAGTGTAACAAAATGCATGTAGAATACTGACCAAGGAAAACAAGAATTCAACATATATGTTCTATATGTCCCAACAGAGGGCCATTATTGCTTATCTAAAATCTTTCAGGCGTGAACAGGGCATGGGACAGCACGCACAAACGCATGCACAAGAACACAACCAGACAAGTTTCATTAGTATGAAAATAGAACACACACACACACGCATAAATTTATTAATTGCAAAATGCAACCTATTTCTAAAGAGAAGATTGAAGTTTAGGTAGTTTGTTCTACCTCCAAGGAAGAAAGCACCACAATTGGAGGGTGCCTACATAGGACAGCGGTCAATACAGCCCAACCATATCATTTAAGCTGGTTGAAACACAACGGGTTTTAAGAATATAAGAACAGATTATTACAAAGGCAAGGCAGTAGCCAAGGGGAAAAGGATTCCTTAGAAGGGTAGAAGCAAGCACACTAAGTTGTCAGTACAAGTTAGTCCACAAAACCAACATACTATGAGGCATAAGCATTCCACAAACAGTTAGCATATGCCATGCCGATGGTTCTGATCTTCATAAGTGATCCAAGAAATGCCATGTCAAGTATCAAAAACTTTTTGAGTCCCATAAACAACTAAGGTTCAACGTCACAAGGTGGGTCTTTCAGCAAAAACGAAATCAATGACAAATCTTAAAGTATATGCAGATCTTTTCTTTCAGAATCCTATTACAATCGAAGTATTGTAACTGAAGCAACATTTTCAAGGCCACAAATTTAAGAACAGACCATTTCCAACCACTGAAGGCTCATTCACCCTAATCTCCGACAACAATCAAACGAACATAGTGAACATTATCACGAATCAATAATCGATAATACACAAAGACTGTTTGGTTGGTAATAAAAACCGGAGGTGATATGAAAAAAGCATCCATACATTTCAATGAAAAAACAAATCTCTTCAAGGCAAGCATAAAATTGAAGGCTCAAAACCCTAGAATAAGTATCGAGTAATCAATAAGCCCAAGAACCTTTCTTTCCAGGCAATTGCTTCCCATCTTTGACGTAAAATTCCCGAATGTCCACCCAAATCTTGCCATTCCAGTTCCTCACGGTCACCCGTCTGTTCTTGGATATCTGCGGGGAAAAAAGTTCAAATCTTCATGAACAAAACCCTAAGGTTAGCTAAGTTAGTTCACATGGTTGATATGAAGGGAAGGGGCACCTCGCAGACGACGATGTCATCAGAGTCACCGGAATCCTTCTTTTGGTACTTCTTGGGTGGCGCGTGGCCCTCTGAATCGCCGTCGGACGCGTGCTCGTGCTCGTCCTTCCTCTTTCCTCTTTCAGACATCTCAGGAAGCAGCAGCAAGCAACACTCACAGTAAGGCAGTAACTTCCTCCTTCGCAATCCGAATGCTTTGTGTTGTGCGGGAGGGATGAAATTGAAATCGAAATCAAAATGAAGGCTATTCAAATTACAGAAATAAAGAGGCGGGACGTGAAGTCCATAGAAAAGACCCGAAACTCGAGAACTAGAGTAAGAAATACAAGGGATCACATTTTCTGCTAATCACCCCTTTACACACCGTTAGATTGATTTTTGATGATATTAATTTAATTTAATTATTTTAATATATGTAAAATAAAAAAAATAATAATCTTAAAACTATTACTTATTATAAAAATGAATATATCATTTAAAAAAATTACAAATTAAAAATTTTAAATTTAAACTATTTACATTAAATTTAAATGGTTGAGTTTTTATCATAACAATGAAAAAATAAGTGCTTATCGCTACAATGAGTATTGAATGAAGTTCCAAGATATAAAGCATTTTCAAATTTAGGCATGTTCAAGACTTGTGGGGGCACCAGAATGGCAGAATCACCATTTTTAATGAAACAAAAGTGTCACATCCTTATCTCATTTTAACCTTTTTCAGAGTATTTACGGAAAACGATATGCGGTTTGGTAAACAACATAGGAATAACATAATTATATTGATAATTGTACATGATTACATAAATTCCCCATAGGGGTTCGTATATGATTATTACCATCAATGTAACCACACAGGGCTATTTGGATATCTAAACCCGTCCAAGTGAAATAGAGACATCTTTTCATCTTTGTTCCACCCCTGGAATCTCCTCATATGGTTCTATGCATTGTTCTCAGCATCTCTTTTGTCTTCTCTTGTCTAAATTGTTGGTAGGGAAGGGTGAGATTCGAGCGAATCTCAGTAAGAAAATAATATCAATATGAATGTACGATAAATGTTTAATGCATGACATGCTTGCATTACATAACTCATACTCACACAATGACAAATATGTAAGCTCAATGCTTCGAACAATATACTTATGGCCATAACATAAATTAAAACATAGCTTCAAATCATTCATACATGTTTCACATAATCAAGCAAAGCAATAACATGCATCAACACACTAACACAAATATCATATACATGCAAGAGAGGTAAGTTCCCTACCTTAACCCTTTTACACCTCGAAACGTGTGTCTCGTAAAGCATGCCAACGACTGGGCTCACAACTTGATTCTACAATTCCAAATATACAATTTAGACACTTCCATAATATTTCTGGGGTTATATGAGCTTATTGTGAAAATTTATTAAAATGCCCCTGGGGACCCGGCCCGGCCCCGCCGTATCTGTTTGTGTGGTTTGCTGGCTGGAGGAAGATGATGAGTTTATATTATTATATTTTATCAATTTTCCAAATTTTCGGATTTTTATAAAATTCTGGCAGATTTTCTGCCTAATCTTTGAAAAATCATAACTAATTTTAGAAAAATCGAATTGAAGTGATTCCAAAGGCTATGGGACCCTTATTGAGTCTAGTTTCAAGGAAAAATATAGCCTCTTGCTATCTGGAAGCACAAAATTCCCAGAATTTCAATATTTACATTTTGTTCCAAAAACTTCACAGTTTTTCTGTGATGACTTCAAAAATTCATAACTTTTTGTATATAATTCTAATTGATTCATATACCTATCAAATTAAAGTTTAGGATGTCTAAATTCATCCTGTAAAATTTCATAATTTTTGCTCATCATTTGATTATTCAAAATCACATGACAAGCTCACTACCTCATAGACAATTTCACTGAAAACATAATTATATTCTCCAAAATTCACTGTTTTACTTTCTTTAATATCCCAAAAATATAAGAATCATTAGGGAATAAATTTAGGCTCTTGCTAAATTGGGGCTTAGCAGTCTACATAATTTAGGCTTATTCCCAAGCCTCAAATCCCAAATTTTGGGTATTACAAAAAGTACAATTTTTTAAAATAAATACACAATATTTTATGATTATTCTTAATATATAAATTATTTTTTTAATATCAAATGAAGAATTTTTAGTAATTATTATTATTTTAAAAATTAAATTTAAAATGTCATCATTTTATCAGTATTTTGTTAATATTTAAAATTTTAATGTTATCATTTTTAAAAATTATTACAGTTACTTAAAAACACATTATTATAGTTAAAAGATTAAAAAGTCATTTTACAAAATTAAAGAAGCAAGATAATAAGGGAAAATTAGGGAGAGGGAGCTAGGAAAGAACATATTTATTTTAAGGGATATGAAAATTTGTAACTATTTAGAAGTACAAAAAATTTCAAAAAAACAATTTTCTTATTACTAAATTAGCCTCAAGTAAACCTAGTGAGGACAAAAGAAAGAAAGAAAGTGTCCTCTTCAGGACCCTATGTGGGAAAAGATCTGGAAATTGTGGTATATCAACGTTGCTGCTCACTCATTTCATCATTTGGCTTGCTATGATATTTGTTTAAGAGTCCTCTTCATATTTGTTTAAGTTGTGCAAACTATAATACCTATGAATATACTATTATATAATATATTGCTAAGCGCCGATAGAGAATATTTTGGAAGATAATATTTATCATTGCGAACTAAAATATCTATGGATATACTATTAGGCGACGTGATCTGATAAAATTGTGGAAGAGAGATAATTAAGGATGTGATTGGATTAGCTTTTAGAGAATAGTTTCTTGAGAAAAAGTGGAGAATAACTTTTGGAAAATAGATTATGAGGAGAATAGTTATTTTGATAAAATGAGAGTGTTTGGATATTATGATCAGAATAGCTTTTTTTTTTATGATCAAATTATTAAAAAGGACATTAGCTTTTGTGCTAATCACATATAAATGATAAGATAATATTTTATGTATTATTTAAGGGTTAAAGTGAAAATTTAACAACCAAATTTTTCCTGAGAGGCGTCTGACACAAATAAGTTTTGGAGTATATAAAAATAATATTAAAAATTAAAAAGGGCGTAAATTTAAGAGAAGAAAACCCCTAATAATTTTAGGCCAAATTTAACGGTTTTGTTCAATTTGCATCATTTTTTAATTGTTTAATATTATTTTTATACCTTCCAAAACTTATTTATACCAGACGCCTCCCAGAAAAAAAATTATTAATTAAATTTACACCTTAACCCTTTATTTAACATTTTAAATTTCATAACATTAAAAACAAAAAAAAAATGACAGATGCAATAGTCAACAGATACACTTTTTTTTGGGCCAGCGAATACAATACAATAACATCGAAGAAAGATAAAGAGAGGAAAGAGAAATTTCACAAGCATGAGAAAGCTAAAAAAGATAGATTTTGCCAAAATCATGGTTTGGGATCCCAAACCATGGTTTTCTTTGAAAAAGTGCTTTTGAAATGACATCCGAACACACACACACTGAGACTGAAACGCATGGGCATGAAGCCATATACTAAAACATCACACCATAAGCGCGTCTGATCGAGGCGTTCTCACATTTGTTTGTTTGGAATAGTATTGGAATGCTTAAAAATAATTTTTCAATCGTGATTTACGGTATACAAGATAAATATGTGAGAGGAGTTTTATCTCGATTTACGTGAAAAACAGCTTATAAACAATGTCAGCTTATAAGAAAATATAAGGATTTTGGTCAAATTAATCTTGTAATTGAAAATTTATATTTTAATTTTCGGCTCTTCAAAATAATTACAATTTTTATGTCCTTCGTGATGAATATTTTATTTCCTTAGTCATTCTCCCTAATTCTCCCGAATAATAATTTGGGAAAAAAATCGGGAAATACCATTTGAATTTTAAAATCCTTAAAAAGTTTTGTTGTCTGCAAGAGTTCATGTATTGACTACACTTAAGTAGTAATTGACAACTCATTTTAATAAAAAGTCACTGATTTGGGATTGAGATTTGAGAAGTTCAAGTGGTATTTTCTTGTCTTTTTCATTAAAAACTTATATATTTTTTTTTAAAAAGAACTTATATAAATTTACAACATTACCTCTCTCTTTTTTCTTTAGTTTGCATTTCCTTTCTTTTTCCTAAGTATTAAGATAACAAGAGTGGCTAAAATATTTATAAGAGTTTTAATGCAAATATCACTATTTATAAATAATATGACTTTTTATAATTTTTGTAAATATATAAATATTAATCAGTTAAAATGATGTTAAAAGAATGTTAGGGGGATTTTTTTTTAATATTATTATGTTCAAGATAAAAAATACATAAAAATAAAGTTATATGATATTGGTTGTACTTGATAGGAAAATGTTTAACTTCACTACCCAGACTAAAATGAAATTAAATCTTATAAGTAAAAAGACATAAGTATCATTGTTTTTCTTTTTTTCCCGTGTGAGTGGCTGGAGCCAACAATCCGAATAAAGGAAGTTACAACTTACAACTCCTATAAATGCAAATGTCCATGTCTACATTTTGATCAAACAAGTTAGGCATAACCAATGAGAGCATCTAGTTAGGTGATATCCATAAGGACATGTCACATGACACACCATAACTTACTAATATCTATGGTAAAGCAATATAGCACCATTCATTATGTATCTGTTTTAGTTAGCATTCAAGAAACACGTTCACATAAATTGAGACAAAATTTTTCTCATATGCTTATCTCGTACACCATAAATCATATTGAAAAAACAGTTTTTACCGTTAACCCAAATAGGTACTATATCTTTGAAGGGATGCTTCATATCACAACCCTTAAATGTCTGTTTGAGTTAGTGTTCAAGAAGCATAGTCATGCGAATTAAGCTAAAACTTCTCTCACATACTTGTCTCGAACACCGTAAATCACGTTGGAAAAACAGTTTCTATTGCTAATTCAAATAAGCACTAAGTTGATAGCATCTACATAATTAGAATACATAAAAACTTTCCTACACTTTAGAATATCATTATTAAATTTGTATATAAAAGAAAAGGACAATATTTCTAAGGAAAATACTTAGATTTCTTTATATCCATCTTGTCAAATTCTCCAATCACATGCGACCATGTGTCATGTTTTTGAATTATTATCATTTAACTATAAACACACATAAAAAAAATAGGACACATGATCTTATGTGATTGATGAACTTGATGTAATAGATATAAGACACTTGATATAAGTATGGTCCTATTTCTAATACTTTTTAAGTTAGATGTGAAATTTGATGGGGAAAAAAGTTTAGATGTGGAAATATGAATAAAAAATTCTTTAAATTTAAGTGTCACCCTAAACCCTAAAAAGAAAAAAGACCAAAGATCTTAAACTTAAATTAGACAATTTGTTAGTCTTAAAATAAAAATTAATTTCCTCAATTAGTCTCAAACTGTTATCTTTTCTTACCAGCTAATATTCTTTAATTAAAATGTATATCTATTACTCCCTCTAATCCTATTTATAAGAATTTTTTTTTTCATGGGGTTGATTCTTAATATGAACAGTTTTTTGTGTCTGAAAATTTAAAATTTTTTTCCATTTGTATCCCTATTAAATACACACACACACATATTAACTATCTCACATTCACTAATAATTGTAGTCCACTGATTAATTAAGTTTCTTTCATTTGATCATTTATTACATATTATCTTTCATATTTTTTTACCCATTCTCTTTTCTATACTTTTTTCATAAATAGGGGTATATCTGAAAGAAAAATATTACATTTTTTGTACATTTATTATTTTTAACTAGTTTTAACCGATAGTTCCTTTTGCATGATTTCAGTGGTTTGTTACTCATAAAAAGGATATGAAAGAGTAGGATTTAATTGGGAAAATTCCAGAAAAATACCTTCAAAATATTGAAATCTCAAATTATTTTTTTTCCAATAATAGTGTAGGTATTGACCATACCTGATTCACAATTTATAATTCATTTTAATAGAAAATTACTTATTGGGAAAAAGACATATAAATGTCATCTCAATTACTAAAATCCTAAAAATTCTATTAACACTTGCAAATGACAAAAAGGTAATTAGGGAGGAATCTGTGTTTTAAATGTTTGAGCATTTTTATCAAAATGCCCCCTCTTTCTCTCTCATCTTTTACCCCACCTACCTCGCATTCTCCTCTCTCATATGCAATCTCATAGTTTCGAGAAACTGTGTGGCACAGAAGGTTGAGATGGGTAGAGTGATTCACACTCAACGTAAGGGTGCTGGTTCCATCTTCAAGTTCCACACCCAGAAGGTATGGCCATGATTCGTACTCAACACGGTCGAAGGTATGGCTGTAAGCTGTCTACCTCACTCCCCTATATCCCTCTTCCCGTCGGCATGGCCACAAGATCGGCAGTGAAGTACCTCCTCTCTCCTTCCCCCACTTCACCATATACCTCCTCTCTCCTAAACCTGACGACAAGAGTGAGATCGGCGGTGAAGTTCCTTCTCTCACTTCCCCATATTCCTCCCCTCTCCTAAACCCGACGGCAAGAGTGAGATCGACGGTGAAGTTCCTTCTCTCTCCTTCTCCCACTTCCCCATATTCCTCCCCTCTCCTAAACCCGACGGCAAGAGTGAGATCGACGGTGAAGTTCCTTCTCTCTCCTTCTCCCACTTCCCCATATTCCTCCCCTCTCCTAAACCCGACGGCAAGAGCAAGATCGGGGGTAAAGTTCCTTCTCTTTCCTTCCCCCACTTCACCATATTTCACCTCTCTCCTAAACCCGACAGTGAGAGCGAGATCGGTAGGCGCGAGATCGATGATGGAAGTGGTGACAAAGACGGTTCACTGTTCATCGTCTTCTACCTTAAACCACAGTTCACTATTCATTTGTTGCTTTAAGTAATCTTTTTTCTCATAATCTTCTCCGTAGATTATTCGTGTTGCTAGTGGTGGTGAGAAGGTTTAAGATGAAAGAGTTGTGTGTCTCTGTTTGCTTATTGAGGGAAGAAAATAAAATAGGATGGGTTTTGTTGTATAGACAGCAGGAATTTCTAGCAGGTTTTGTATTGTCAGTTTATTAGAGGTTTTGGTGTAGAAAGTAGCCTTGATTCTTATTCTGTAAAAGGATTGAGTAAGAGTTTTGGGTTGTGATCAATTGAGTAATTGGATTGACTAAAAGAGTAATGGTTTTGACAAAATCCATAAGTACTGACAATATGTATAAAATAATTGACAAAGAGTTTTGGGTTGTGACCAATTGAGTAATGAGATTGACAAAATGAATAGTAGTGTTGATGAAATTTGTAATGGTTTTGACAACAATCAATAAGTACTGATAAAATGTATAAAATGACTAACAAAGAGTTTTAGATTGTGACCAGTTGAGTAATGAGATTGACTAAAAGAGTAATAGTTTTAACAAAATCCGTAATGATTTTGACAAAATCAATAAGTACTGATAATATGTGGAAAATGATTGAATAATGGGGCTTTTTGGTTTTTTCTCCCAAACATGAAAAACCCAGATTCCTACCCCCATCCCCTCTTTATCCTTTGTATGATTTAATGGACTTTTTTGGGTTTTGCAAGTTGAAATGGTATTTATATGTCTTTTTCCCTTACTTATTTGGGATTTTCAAATTTTGAAGGTATTTTTCAGAATTTTTCCAATTTAATTATATAATTGAAAAAAGGCAAGAAAGTGCCACTTAAACTTTAAAATTTCAAATCATTGCCTACAAGAATATAGGTATTGGCTACACTTAAATAGCAATTGACAACTCATTTTAAGAGAAAATTACTGATTTGAAAATTTGAAATTTATGTGGTATTTTTTTATTTTTTTCCTATAAAATTTATATAAAGTCTTAAATATACCTATGCACCAAATATTGATTAAATCAATAAATTTTATATTGTATATTGTAATATTGATAACATTTTTATTAAATTTTATATTCAAATTTTTATTATATACAATCATAAATACTGTAAAAAAACATTTTTTGATTTTTCAAATATCAAATATAAACATATTTAGCTATCAAATAATTAAATATTCAGGTCAAAGAATAGTTAAATATTAATTATTTAGAATTAATATAAATTAATCTTAATAAGATTAAATAAAAAATAAAAAATAGAATTAGATAGATCAATTTATAATTTGGTCAAAAGAAAATCCATCTGGACAAAAAAATATTTTCTCTAATTTATTTAATGACATTTTGATTTTTTTTTTTTTTTTGACCTGTAATGAAATTTTGAATTGGTCTGTTTTGTGCTCCTATCCTTCTGTGCTGGCCAAGGGTGTCTCGCTTTTGCGCCTTCGGCTCTGTGTTTGGGAAAGTCCAAAGGCCATTCCAATCCAAGTCCTCCTCTCTGGATTCTGGTGGTCTCTTGCCTTCAACTGGAAATTTTTTTGTAATACATACAGAGAAAACAGAAAAGCCTGCGACGGCTTCAATCTGCGTCGGGGAGCTAGCTCTACATCGATGAGTTTCTGGCTTCCTCTGTGATCCCAGGCTAAAACCTTGTTTTCCTCCGATCAATCTCCAGTGGTATAACCTACTCTGTTACAGAACTTACAAAATTGATGGGAAATTTATTTGTTAAGAAGCCAAAAGTAACCGATGTGGATCGAGCAATCCTCGCGCTTAAGACCCAGAGACGGAAGCTTGCTCAATATCAACAAAAGGTTCTTTCTTTTATTTTTCGTTTTAATTTTTCTGTCGCATCGATCAAAGTTGAATGTGTGCATTCTCTATCATCTGTTTGTGTAGTCAGTCAGGGACTTGGAATACCAGAACGAGAGAATTTTCAGGCTTATACGAGGGAATTTCAAGATTATGAAATTTATTCACTGTTTTTGATTGAATACTGATAGCAGATTGCCTTTTTATGCGTGACTTTAGTCTTTCTACTATTTCATTTTATTTCATTTTTTAAAGTCTAAACTATTGGGTAGAAGATAAAGAAAAGAAAGAAGGTAAGATTCCTTCGGCTATGCTTTTGCTTTTACAAAAGCTCTCCAAAAATTTGCCATTATTCGGTTAAATGCTTTTGGATTGTAAATAGCTTTGTTGATGTATTTCCAACTTGACTCAAGATGTATTGTATAGATGTCATGCTTAAAGTAGTTTTGCTGTGATGGTTTGTTGTAACACAAATGACAAAGCAGGAAAAGTTTGTGCTGAAATTGATTATTTATGAACTTGTTCTCCACTGCTGAAATTATAATGTGTAGATTACCTCAAGTCACTGACTTTGGTGTTAGGACAGATTAAAATTGGGCCATGAACTCTCTCCATGATGAGTTTGGGTCGTGAGACTGGCACTTAAGGATCTTAGTCCCATCTATTATGCAAGGATTATGGAAGTAGTTAATAAAATGGATAATCATTATTAATTATTATCAAATTGATCTAAAATATTAAATCTATGGCGAACTTCACAATTTAGAAGCCATAAACAAAGCAACTTGTTTCTCAGACTCTGTGCAATGCAGGAGGAACCTACATAGAGAGGAAAAATATTTGTTAGATTGAGTCTACTTTGCTGAAATTATCTATAACCAGGAGTTGTTTCTGCATTTGGGTTGTTTTGGACATGACTTTGACAGACTTTGGCTGTTGACATAGCTATGTTGATACAATATGGTGTCTTAAACTGGACTTATGCTCATAAACTTTTATCAACTTTTGAGGAAATAAGCAAGAACCCTTGGTATTTCCTTTTGGGGATCATCTTTCTTAGCTTGAATGATAATTCCCTTAAAATCACTATCATGCTTCTTTATGTGGGAACTTGCACCTTGAGTGCTGTGCTTCACATCAAAATACTTTATCTCATGAGTCTGACCTGTGTGCGTTAAAGGTTTGGAATGTAGATGTAAAGCACCTTCCATGATTAATACGATAAGGTTAAGCAGCTACTATTGCAGGGTTTTGTTCTTTAATTTGATTGGAAGTGTAGTACTTCACAACAAGCCTTATCCCACTATGTGGGTTGGCTATATGGATCGTATGACACCATTATGTTTTATCAAAAACCAAATCTTTAGATAGTTTGTTAAACAAGAAAAGGAAGAATTGGGAATTTGAGCCACTGTCACTTATGTTTTTCTCTATATTCTTTACCTTTGATACGCTTTTATTGTGCGCTGGGGTACTCTATGTTTTGGCAAAAGAACCCTGTTAGTGATCTCATGGCAAAAATTAAAAAAAAAAAATAAAAAGGAAAAAAAAAGTACTGTTAATGAAATTGGTGTTTGCTAGTGTGTCATCAGGGTACATAATGAAATGACAAAGGTCTTACATTTCATTTTGTTCACTAATGTCGCTACAACATATTTTACACTGCATATTTTGCATTCTGACATGTGATAACTAATAAGTTCGCTTGTAGGAAAAACTCTGTTGTAGGGGGTGAGATTACGTGTGTTTTTATGGATGCCATTGTATATTTGTGTAATGCATGCATATCCCTATGAAAAATAGCGTAGCTGAACACAATACTTACACTTTTTGTTACAAACTAGGAAGTGGAACTATAGTTATTCATCTGAGCTAGTTCAGTATCTCCAGAGTTGTATAAGCTGCCCAGTCAACGATTAAAGTTCTTCATTTAGAATCCCTTACATTGGGATTGTGTACTTTTATAGTATCTTATTGGATATTTGACCTTATTTTCTTTTGTAATTTTCTTTTTCCAGCTTGATGCTGTTATTGAAGCCGAGAAGCAAGCTGCAAGAGAATTGATTCGTCAAAAGAAGAAAGACAGAGCCTTGTTAGCATTAAAGAAAAAGAAGGCACAGGAAGATTTGTTAAAACAAGTTGATGCTTGGCTTATAAATGTGGAGCAACAAGTAATAATTTAATATCAAATTTTTATTCATTTTTCCTTCTTAATGATTAGATTTAGATTAAGAGCTGTTCAGGATGGCTTTATAATTGTCTAATGGTATATAATTAGTTTAATGCTCCTTTCATGTTATTTGTAATTGGTAAAGCCCCGGTGATGTACAATCACTCACCACATTGCCACAAGGCTGTTTTCTTTTAAGTTGATTTGTTGCATAAAAGTTATGTGCTGATTATCCCTTTGGTTCAGTTGGCAGATATTGAACTAGCGAGCAAGCAGAAGGCTGTGTTTGACAGTTTGAAGGCTGGTAATGATGCAGTTAAAGCCATACAGAGTGAGATCAACATTGATGATGTTCAGAAACTTATGGATGATTCTGCTGAAGCTAAAGCTTATCAAGATGTAAGCTTGACATCACTTTTATCCTCGTTTCTGCTGCTTTTATTGTAAAACCATTGTACTAGGTTTGGGCTGGTGTAGTTGAATTTTTAAAACATAAGTGGGAAGTGGTATTTGGCAATTTGTATTTAAGTGTTTTTTTTCCTATGACAGTTCCTTCTTAGGAAGTTGTTCTGTTGATAGTGGATGCTAACTGATGGGTGGCATATTTGTGTGTTGTTTTTGAAGGAAATTAATGCAATCTTAGGGGAGAAGTTATCAGCAGAAGATGAGGAGGAGATTTTAGCAGAATTTGAGAACTTGGAAACTCAGGTACGTGGATTGTCCTTTTCTTTTTTTATTATATCCTATGGTCTGCAGCTACATTCCACTATCATCCAACCAACCTTGTTATATTTTCCAATTGAACTTCTAATTAATCTCTAGTATGAATAATATTTTTGTTAAGATGGAATGCAACCTTTTTACTGCGATTGGTTGTATAAACTATAAAGTAACTCCCAGCTATGCTTGTGTCTTAAAAGGATTCAACTTATCTCTGCATGAACTAAAAGTACTGAACTCATGAATGATTTTATGGCATGATAAATTCCAAATTAGGAATGTCGTTTGAAGAAATAAAATCATGATCCTTTTGAGGTAGAAGACTTCTCTCAGTTGAAGGAGACATGAATGTTGAATAGATGAAATCTTGCCCCTACAATTTGTTTATTCTACAATAATTAACATAAAATCAAATTGTATTCCGTTCAGCTTATGGTTCAAGATCTTCCTGAAGTTCCTGCCACAGAGCCTGAAGGCATCAAGGAGGACTTGGACCTTCCTGATGTCCCAACCAAAACACCTGTTGCACCCGCTAATGATGCTGCAGTTTCCACAAAAACAAAAGGTATGTACGTTTTATCACCTCTCTCCCACTTTTTCCTAGCCTCCAAATCTTGAAAATAAGCTTACCGTCAGTGATTGATGGTGTCACAGTTATGGAGGAACCACTTCCAGCTTGAAGAGCATGGCGGCCAAATTAGGCTGAGCATCTGGCTTATACATTATGTGCTATTCCAAATTTATGCTGTTGCTGGAATTTAGTTTGGCTCTAGTAATCTCAGTCCCTGTGACGTTAGATTTGTACAGAGATGCTTATATGTTTTCCTTTCTTTCCTTTTTTTTGGCCAAAGAGATGCCTGTATATTTTACCAGTTCAACATAAATGATATTTGATTTCGTGAAGAACTCTTGAGCTCATGATGGACTGTTATAAAAACAGTATCTGGCATACACAGCTATGCACTGGGGACCCGTTTGATTGCAAGAAACAGACCCTTGCCCGTGGAAAGGGGAGAGGATTTTGTAAAGTTTAAACGTTTGGTTCACAGATTAAGCTTTGTAAAGCAAACTTGATTACCAGATTTTAGGTTAATGAAGATTCATCCTAAAATTTAGCTATGGACGGTTCCTGAATGAATCTCTGTCCCTGGGACTTCGTCTAGTGAGGATTTCGCTCCATATTTTTCAGAGGTCAATCTCTGTTATTGATGGAGAAGTATAATATGAATCTTTGGGACTTTTAGGAATTAGGATTGGGAAGAAGAGGAACAGAGGTTTGAAGAAGTAGAAAAGGGTTATCGAGAAATAGTAGAGATAGAGATATTCCGAATGATAAGTGATGCCTAATTAGTTAGTATCTATTCAGCTAGTTAGATATAACTGTCGTGTTTGGCTAGGAATGCTCTTTTTTTTTTTTTGATAGTACATGAAATACTACAATTGTAACATCCTAATTTTTATATAATTATAATTTAAAAATAATTATGAAATTAATAGTAAATTTTGAATAAAAAAAAGAGAGGGATTTAGTTAAAATATGTTTTTTTTAAAAAAATAATAATAATAATAAAAATTTAATTAAAAAAATAATAAATAAAAAATATATATATATATATTTAAAAATAATAATTAAATAAATATTATAAATAATATTTTTTAAAAAAAAACAAACAAACAAACAAAAAAAAACAAAAACAAAAAAAAAACAAAAAAACAAAAGGTGTGGGCGCCCGTTGGCGCCCACCATTTGAAAAAAAACGATGTGCCTCCCACCATTTCATTAAATGACTATGGGCAGTGCCCACAATCATTTAATGAAACTGCGGAAGGCATCCGCAGTTTCAAGAGGCGGGGAGTATTATAAATACCCCCACTCCCCCGTTCTCACTCCTCACACCTCAGGTGTGAAGAAAAGTGTTGAGTGAAGCATTAGTAGGAGTATTCTCATATCTTTGGAGATCGATAAGGTACTCAATATTACTTCTTATCTCAGAATTATTTTTATAGAAATATTCTAAATAATTTTCTCTTTCTCATGGTAATAATTTTATGATGATTAGAGAAAATTTTCAGATTATGATTTTGGATAAATTTGAGTTTTGTTAACATGATGCTGCAGGAATGTAGAGGATAATTAATAGTTAATTTTAATCAAGTTACTTTTGTTACTTAATTAGCATATAATTTTATAATGAAATCTTTACATAACTAATCTATGAATAATTCTATATTAGGCTTTTTAACCGATTAAATTTAGGTTAAATAATTTATTTGGATTATTAGAGGAATTCTTGAGGTTTTAATCGGTTTAGATTTTTTTTAGGATGATGATTTATAATTTAGCCATCTTATAAATTGATTATTGTAGATTGATTTTTGGCGTATATTTGAGCTCTTGGATTAGAAGCTTGTAATTATAATTTTGCTTTGGCGAAAGGTAACCACTTTCCACTTATTATCTGTGTTGATATGCTGTTTGTGAGTATTTTGATATTTACTCCAATGAGCAAAGGTTTATTATGATTGAGAAAGTTTCATTATATTGTGAAGTATTTTGATATAAAATAGCTTTGTGGAATTTTATGATTTGAAATGAGAAAATTATGTATATATTCGGGAAAATCCCATTGAAATAATTATTGATAAATTATTGTGATAATGGGTTTGGGATAAGATGGAGTATGTTATTTTACCACGTGGTATAGCCTCCATTGGTGCACGATGGTTGGCTGTTTATTGTCCCACCAGTTTCAATGAGGGGCTGCGACACCGAAAGACCCATGGTCCGGGGCACGTGTTTTGAGGGTTTGGCCGATCCTCATCGCGTGACCGGTGAGCTTTTTGAGTGGCCAGTTACATGGTTAGTAACTTAGCCCATGGGTCTAGTCGCGTGGAAATAAGGCGGTTCGGTTGGATTGATGGGAGGCAATGGGAATTGTAATAAGAAATTTATGTATAAAACCGTGATATTGAATTTTTATAAATTGTTATATAAATTGTTCCACTTAGCACCTCATGAACACATGTTAGCATGTGTAATGAGTCGGATAGCTGGTTACTGAGGCTTTTGTCTCACCCCGTTAATTTAACATTTTTCAGGTGATAATTCTCTTGCTGGAATGTCGGGAGGAGCTCCTGAGGCATAGATATATTTCTATATATATCTGTACAGCCTCTTGTAGTTTATTATGTGTTGAATGAATGTACATTGCCACTTATTAGGGACCTTATTTTGTAAACTCTAAATTACTCTTCGTACTCTGTTTATCTTATAAAGTTGGGTGACCTTGGTTTTGAAATGGAAATGTTTGATATGGCAACTGTAGGGACTTAAATCTTTTATTACCATGGTAGAGTTTTCAAATAAGTTACTTGAACTCTTTTCTACCATGGTAATGACTTAAATCTTTTATTACCATGGTAGAGTTTCCAAATAGTTACTTGAATTCTTTTCTACCATGGTAATGACTTAAATCTTTTATTACCATGGTAGACTTTGCAAATAGTTACTTGAACTCTTTTCTACCATGGTAATCTTTCTTTCTTTTAAAAAAAATTGATGAAATGAGTAATTCTTAAAGATAAGTTAATATTATATTATTATTAAGGAGAGGATCTCACAACAATAACCTCAAGAATTATCCTCCTGAGTTAACAAACAGCCTAAAACTATTATTATCAGTAAATAACAAGCTCATAATAGCTGTAGGGGGCGAATCAGTGATATGAAGATCCATCGCCCTATTCCAAACTTCCTTTGCCATAGCATCAGCAACTGTGTTAACATCTCGATTACAATGAAGCATCTCCACTTCCCAATCTCTGTCCATTAACGTGCGAACTTCCATGATAAGGTGAAAATCTGGATGTTCCTGAGACACCGTGGCTTGAATAAGTTCCATGATTTCAGTACAATCACACTCAATAAGAATTTTTCTGTATCCTCTATCCCATGCAAGCTTGGGGTGTATTGTGGGGACTCAAACAATACACCCCAAGCTTCAGCGGAGACCACCGTCCCATGGCCAATCCGATACATAAATCCTAGCAAAAAATCACCATTATGATCCCGCAAAACACCTCCACAAGTACACTTCCCTAAGTTTTCAATCCTGGATCCATCAGTATTAATCTTCACCCATCCAATAGGTAGTGGCTTCCAATAGAGACGACCTCTTTCCTCATTATATTTTCGAAGCAGGCTTATATTTCCCCATGCTAAATAGGCACGAGCACGGGCTAAAATGGCCGTACTGCTCCAAGAGATGTTGTTAAAGCAACGTTCATTACGAGCTAACCAGATATATCGGCATAGAACCGTAAATCAAAGACGAAACTCAAATCCCTAAAATATGTCCTTTCTCCCTATACATGATGCAAGCCAATCATTCGTATCCAACATGCCAAAAAATAACTCATGCCAAGTCAGCGGTAAAAAACCATACCAGAACTTAGAAGCAACTGGGCAATCCCGAAGAACGTGAAGAATTGACTCGCGTGAATTATGGCAAATTTCAGAATTACTCGTGGGATGACAACCACGCTGGAAACGTACCATGTTTGTCATTAAACGCCCGTGAAAACATAGCCACAAAAAAGTAAGATACCTTTGAGGGACCTTCATTTTCCAAAGACATCTCCACCGGTATTTAGCGTGAGGCCGCGAGGTACCTATTAGATATTTATAAGCAGATCTTATGGAAAATATTCCATCAGAAGACCATCTCCATACTGGGAAATCCTGCCCATTTAACTGACAGATATTGACACGTCTGATAGCTGTACATACATATCCTGGAAGTAGATAATCAAACTTGCTCATATCCCACTGTCCGGAGGGAGTGATACAATCAGCTACTCTCCACTCAGTAACATCTCGTGGTAATGCTCGGGTTGCTAAACTGTTAAGCTTATCCAAATGTGGCACCCAAACATCCTTCCAGAAAGAAATGTTCCTGCCATCGGTGACTCTCCATGCTATGCTATCCGTGATCTTCTCCCAACTCTTACATATACCCTTCCACGTACTAGACTTCGACCGACGCTTCTCAACTTTAGGAATAATATCATCGCCAGCTTTATACTTTTCTCGCAAAAACCTGACCTATAACGAGTCACGTCTATTAATCATACTCCATCCAAGCTTCATCATGAATGCCTGGTTTTGGTAACGAGCCTTCCTAAGACCCAAGCCTCCATCCTTTTTTCGAGCACACACCAAATGCCAGGAAACCAGATGAGGCTTTCTAGTGGCCGAGCTACTCCCCCAGAGAAAGTTACAACATCGTTTATCAATTTCATCACAAGTCCCCAAAGGAAGAGGCACTGTCTGCATAGCATAAGATGGAATAACTGACATTACAGAAGATACTAGGGTATGTCTGGCTGCCATCGATAACATGTTGGATTTCCAATTAGCCAGACGAGCATCCATTTTATTCAGGAGAAAATTATACGTTGCCTTTGAGCTCCTTTTATGTAATAAAGGCATTCCTAAATATTTCCCTAGATCCGACGTCGGAGTAAAATTCAAGAAATCACTAATTTCTTTGCACCTGATGTGGTTAACATTCATTGAGAAGTAAATTCTTGACTTGCTAGCATTCATTTTCTGTCCTGAAATGTCGCAAAAATCATCCAGAATGGCCTTCACAATCCCTGCGTGATCTAGATTTGCTTCTGCAAACAAAAATAGATCATCAGCAAAAAAGAGATGAGAGACAGGAGTACCTCGTTTGGATAGCCTAAACGGCTGCCAGTCACCTTCTTCCACTGCCGTTTGGATAAGATGCCCCAACCTTTCCATCATAATAACAAAAAGGTACGGTGATATTGGGTCACCTTGTCGAACACCACGGGAAGGACAAAACATATTAGTAGCCTCTCCATTCCCAAGCAGTTGCATTTTAGATGTCGACATACAAGCATGGATAACTTTAAGAAGATATTCAGGAATCTTGAGTTCCCTTAAACAGTCAGTTATAAAACCCCATCTAACACGGTCATAAGCCTTCTCCAGATCAATTTTAATGGCCATGAAGCCCTTCTTCCTTTTTAAAGACTTCATAGAGTGAATGATCTCCTGAGCTAGGATAATATTGTTCGAGCTCTGATGCCCTTTAACAAAACTGCACTGGTTCGGGGCTATTACTAAAGGCATGACAACCTTTAGTCTATTTGATATAATTTTCGTAATTATCTTGTACACAACATTGCAAAGACTTATGGGGCGAAAATCACGAATTGTCTCTGGATGGTCCACTTTAGGTATGAGTACTATTTGAGTACCATTAATATGCCGAATCCACATAGGATCATCAAAAACTCTTTTAACTAAGCTAATAACAGATGTTCCCACGGTTTCCCATTATATCAGCTAGTGCCGCTCATCTCCCTAACTAACATTAACTAAAGTCTAAAAATGAAATTGCAATTACATAACAATACTCCTAAAACAACCTTGACCTCAAGGATTTTGCACAACAAAAATGACTTTGATACCACTGATAGCAAAAGGTATAATATGAATCTTAGGGATTTTTAGGAATTAGGATTGGGAAGAAGAGAAGAGGGTTGAAGAAGTAGAGAAAGATTAGAGAGAAACAATGGAGAGATAAAGATATTCTGAATAATAATACTCAGGGGAATTCATTAGCATGTCATAATTGGGAGATACAATAGGGTTTGCCTATTTATAGAAGGCAGAGGCAAGGGAAAAGGGCGCCTAATTAGTTAGTATTTATTTAGTTAATGTATATTTGGATTAACGGTGGAAAATGAGCTTTTTTTTGCAGATAGGCTTTTGAAAAAGTCAGATTATAGATGTGATTTGTGTTTTGATTGGTGGTGGCAAAAGTGAATTTTTTTTTCTAACCTTAAACTTGTTTGGATTAGTATTTGAAAAGCCCGTTTAGATGAGAAATGATTGAAAATGGTATAAATCTTATTGAATACTATATATATATATATATATATTAGTTGTATATATTGTGATAATTGAAGTAAAAAAATATTAAAAAATTTGATAAAATAAAAAAGGTGAAATTATTATTTTAAAAAAAAGAAGACAGGATGGGAAACTTTTGTGTGTTTTCTTTTGGTGTTTACTGCATAAGAAGAAGCATCTCTCTTTGTGCTAATACATCTGTCATTTTGTGGATGGGAAGCTTTTTTGTTTTTTTTCATGACTGATGACGTGGGATGGCAACAGCCAAAAGCTCTCTCAGCCAGCTTCTAAAAAAAGGAGCTTCTTTAGCAAAAGCTCATCACGTTGAAATGCTTTGGCAAATATTACCTTCCCACCCAACTGCACTTTTAGGTCCCAAATGGGCTTTTTCTTTTTGCAACCGTGTTCCCAAACAGACCCTTAGTTAGATACGGCGTAGCTCGTGTTTATATGAATCTTAGGGAATTTTAGGAATTAGGATTGGGAAGAAGAAGAGAGGGTTGAAGAAGAGGTTGGAAAGGGTTAGAGAGAAATAGTAGAGAGACAAAGATATTCTAAATAACACTAGGAGGAATTCATTAGCATGTCAAAAATGGGATATACAATAGGGTTTGCCTTATTTATAGGAGGCAAAGGCAAGGGAAAGGGACGCCTAATTAATTAATATCTATTTACTTAGTTAGCTACAACAAATTTTGTATTTGGCTAGGACCACTCTTATAACGACTAATGCCACTTACAGCTAATGCCGCTCGTTTCCCTAACTAACATTAGCTACCATTTAAAAGTGAAATTACAATTACATAACAATAACCCTAAATATCCATGACCTCAAGGATTTTGCTCAACAAACATGGCTCTGATACCGCTTATCACAAAGTATAATATGAATCTTAGGGATTTTTGGGAATTAGGATTGGGAGGAGGAGAAGAAGAAGAAGAGAGGGTTGAAGAAGAAGTACAGAAGGGTTAGATAGTAAAGACAGAGATATTCTGAATAATACTTAGGGGAATTCATTAGCATATCAAAATTGGGAAATACAATAGGGTTTGCTTTATTTGTAAAAGGCAGAAATAAGGGAAATGAGCGCCTAATTAATTAGTATCTATTTAGTTAGTTAGATATAGCTAATATAGCTAAGACCGCTCTTATAACGGCTAGTGCCACTTACAGCTAGTACCCCTCATCTCCTGAACTGACATTTAAAAATGAAATCACAATTACATAACAGTTCCACATTTTCTTTTCAATTTGGCCCCTCTTCTGCTTGTTTCATGGTTCTACGCTGATAATATACATTGCAAATTCTGATCCTGGAAATTCTTATCATAACTGTTCTTGCATTTATAACCTGGAAATCCCCTTTCCAAGGCTTTACTTTTGAGAACAATGGATGACTAGTTTTTTGAAGTCACAATGTGAGATATGAAGATCGAAGGTTTCGTTCGAACAGTTGAATGCTCAATTATATAATTGCGCGACTCAAGTTAGATTTAATATTTAACATACTACTTATAAAAAAATAAATTAACATATTTGAGAGAATCACATATTGAACCGCACAAAATGATTTTGACCAAAAATACCATATAGATCATATATGAAAGGGCATTATAAAAGGATGGTCCAGTGCACAAAGCTCTCACCAAATAGGAATTGAAAAGGGATAGATGTACGCAGCTTTACCCCCACAAGTGAAGAGATTGTTTCCAAGATTTGAACCCGTAACCTCCTAAATAGTCACATGGCAACAACTTTGCGGTTGCTCTGAAGCTCACCCTCACAAAATAGATCATACATATGATGCATAATTTGCATAGAGCAACTGAGAAGCATGATTCGACAATAAGGGCTCTACTATTTCTATTTCTATGGCGGTCATTCAATAGGATAACAAATAATAGTATTACAATATGGGATTGTCCTTTGCTTGACACACAACCAATGTCAGAACAATCATACAATTACCAAATGAGTACTAATATTATTGGGATCCTGTGTAATTTCTACCATTTATAGTACAAATTCATACAGCATCATATACACCCTCAAGGTTGTGAAGGACAAGCTTATTCTGTTGCAATAATAATCTATAATGCAACATCTGTTATCCCAAAGATTGCCTCCAATTTAGATCTCTAGAAGAAAGTGACAGGAAAAACTCGACAACAGGAAGTTGCAAGCTCACAGAACCAATATGTTTATAGTAAAGCCATTCTTCAAACTTGTTATGATGTGATCGGCTGGGCAAAAGGAATTGAATTCCTACCCATTAAGCTACTAGTGTTTTTCTTGCCTGTCAAAAGAAGAAAGTAATCCCAGCTTAGAATGCCTTTCATTTAAACTCTTAAAAGGGATAATATGCTTCAAGAAAACTAGCAGATAGGCTCAAAACCATCTTGAGATTAGAGTATGAAGTCATGTCCCATTATGAATTTTCTGGACTAAAAATTAATCTGAACAAGGGCAATTTGATTAACCATAAAGGCATATAGCCATATCTATATTGATGTCACAGATATTTCATAAAATAAATTGACAAATTGATGCAATGCTGCTGACATGTTCATGGACATCCCTCCTTTGCAGTCTGATAGATGACAGATCGATGATATTTGATGGAAACTTGTGAACTTATTTCAAAAGCCAAGTTTTACGGAGCAATTGTCCTAGGCTGTGAATGTTATAGAACATATAATCCTACACAAAAAAGAAGAAGAAGAAGAAGAAAAGGCATAAAACGTAAAATGTCCACAACACATTCCTAGAATCTTCAATTTCAAAAAGTGTGACAATTTACTAACTCAAAAAAGCAGCCACCTTATAAATTAACAATTCATCTGCAACTCTTGGTATTATAGGGTCACAATGCTACCAAATCCTGAAAACGGGTATTTACAAGCCTATACAAAAAATAGGAGCATAGGGTACTAAGCAAAATCACTTGATTAAGTATAAATCAACAAGAACTTCCATTTCTTTTAAACAGAGAGGTTTGAGAAAATGAAAAATAAAACATGTATAGATCTGTAAATTATTGCAGTGGCTACCTTCCTAATTTATTTTCTGGAAATCATAAACAAATTTGTGTTTTATTCACACGTGACAACTCACGAGCGCACAAAGGGAAGCATAATGAGTCATCAAGGTACCTACTGCTTGCAAAATAAATTTAAAGAAGTATTTGACATGTTAGGGATAAGGCAAACCTTGGTGAAGACAAACAAGGGGGAGTGGCTTGAAAGCCAGCAAATACATTTGAGTAAGACTTCGTCAGATAAGAGAAATTGGCAACAGGAGACAGAGCAGGTACCATTTCACCTTTCTTCAAAAGTTCATGCAGGCTAAGCCTTTGCAAGGTCAAAACAGACCTTGACTCTTTCCAAATAAAGGCTAGGACACCGTTGTGAAATACAAAGAGGGAACCAGGCTTTGATCCTGGGTATCTAAACCCATAGCCAGTTGCAATACCCTCTCCCGCAAAAGCATGCTCAATATTTACAGGAAAAGAATCCACATCAGCATCCCAAGGAAAGGGTTCAGATGAAGGCTCATTGGTATTTACTGTAAACATTGCTGAGCCATTGGGATGCAAGACATAGTGAGTGCCTTCCAATATTTTGGTTGCAATGAGTAACTGTTGCCCCTCAGATTCCTCATAAGAGAGAAGCAGCAAGAAAAGTGCCTTTCCAGGCTTGTCTTTGCTAGGCTTTCCAGGAGGCCAACCAAAAGTCCCTCCCCAGAGACCTGCGTATTCTTGGTCAACTGTGGGAACTGGCATGCGCAGTTTATAAAGAGCAAATCGGCTGTCATGCATATTTGGCCATGCCCGATAAGAAGATAACTTTACAGTTGAGGCATGTAATGTTAGTTTAATTGTGTCACCCGCTCTGAGAAATTCATCCAGTCGTGCATGCTTACTCTCGGTGCTTGAAGTAACCTTCTCAGAGATTGCATGACAGCCATTATTTGAACTAGATTTCCCAAGGATATGTTTAATGCCATGCCAGAAAGATCCACCAAGACTTTTTCTCTTGCTGGAATGTGTGTAATTAATCACCTCATCTGAAGGTTTACCAAGACCCCATGAACGAATATTAGTTTGGACTTCATCCAGCTCTGATGGCACAGCACCCACTGCCTCTTGGGAGCTAGCTGTCCCATCAATATGAATACTATTAGAATTAAGCTTGTACATTTGAATAAGGAGACTTCTTCTTTCTGACAGGAGCAACAAATCTCTCTGAAAGTTGTCCTTGTCCACACTAAACCTAGGAAATAAGGGTCCAAGTGCCATATCAGGAACCTTTTGTCGAACTTGACTAGTAATAATCTCAAGTAACTTTCTTCTATCACTAAAACATAATTTGCTAAAGGGAACCATCAACTCATTATTTCCAGTCCCATGTGACCTAGATAGTCCACTGTTTGAACTGCAAATATTTCCTGATAACTCCCCATCTGAGTTGTGTACCATGCTGTTACTCTGCAACAAAGTATCACCATGTTTCTGTTGTGTGGGTTCAACCTCAAGCAATAGCACATTGCAAGCTCTTTCTATTTCTTTGACTATGCCAGGATAGATATAGTTGATTCCGTTCTCCCTTCCATGAAGATAAAATGTGGTTGAACCATCAGAGTCACCAATAATTTCAAAGACAGGCGCCCAGAGAATTGGACCATCCTCCATGCCCAATGGGCCAAGCTCCTGAGGTATAACCCGGCAACCAACAACAGAAACAAAACCAGGAATGACATAGACTACATTACCAAGCTCAGGATTCTGATGAACCCACATACCAACTATTGGTTGAACGCTGATAAGAAAACGGCAAAGTGCCTTATAAGAGGACACACCTTCTCGCCACCCAACTATGTCTTTATTGGGTAATACGTCAACCATGTCACATTGAGTGAACCAGACCTTTTCAGAAGCCGCAAGAGCGTATAAACTTCTGCAACACAGACTGAGATTACATACATCTCTTGGCGAGAGGAACTGAGAGATGATGGCAAATAAATCATCAGGAAGAGTTTGAAGCAGGCATGAATCAAAGGGTTTGTGAAACATTATGATCAAACCAAAGTTTGATTGTCAGATATTCAAGTTCAAAATGCACACTAATCAAGCATCAAATTCACCAATGGCCGGGACGCAAACAATTGTAATTGATCAAAGAATTAACACAAAAAGAGATCCGAATCGGAAACCCCAACGCAAACCTCAATCGTCGCAGGTAGCAAGAATCAGTAAAGGAAACAACCAGCAGGAGAATGAAGTGTGGGTCTCAGATTTCCTAAAAATCGAATTGAATCGGTTTGAATTGCCTCCTATGTACTGCAATTCTTGAATTATTGGGACTGAACAGAGAGACAGAATTCAGAATCGAGAAGAAAGCAAAAAGAATTGGGGACGGGAGAGAGAACCTAAAGGAGGGACTGAGGAGCGAGGACCCAGATCCTGTAAAGTGACAGAGACGACGACGCCTTGCTTGGCTTCATCTGGTTGATGCTTCACAGTTCACAAACCTTTTATCTCTTTCACACACACATGGAGGATCAGCGTCGTCGGAGAGATTAAAGTGGTGGTGGCAAGTGACGGAGGAGAGGAAATTCTGCATGTATTTCTCTGAATGTGAAAGCCAACCAATGTTGAAGAAATCACAGCTTAAAGCAGAAGCCAAGAGCCCCCCAAAGTCCAAACTCTGTGACCCCACCACTGGGGACTGCACGTTCAATTCGTGTTTCCCCAACGACTTACCAAAGACCATGGACTCACTCCTAAATCCCAGGCCAAGGTCATCGATCATCATGAGTTCATGAATTTTCGTGTGATTTAATTAATAATTAATATTTTAGGACATGACATGCTTCTAGTGCTTTGAAACGGAAGTGATCAACACGGTTGTTAAGTCTATAAGTTTAAAAAAAAAAAAAAAAAAAAAAAAAAGTGAAAACATGGCTTTTGCAACTGAAATTTTTTTATTAAAGAATAAGTTCTTAGAATTATCATATAGTTGATGTGATCATCATGTGTTATTGATGTAGCAATAATATTTCATATAGTCCAGACTTTCATTAAAGTTAAGTTCGGTGTTAAAAACTGATTTTGTAATAAAAACTTCAAAAGCATTAACTTGAAATAATAAAAAATTCAGGGATTAAAATTAGAAAAAATTTAATTAAACTCCTTAAAAAAACATATTGTCATCAACTTTAATATGTATCAGGTCTTGCGAGAATCTTGTAAATTTTTACTTTATGTCAATTTTGTATTACGTATTGTGAGAATTTTCTAAACTTATATCTTATGTTAATTTTGTGTTAAGACTTATGTAATAATGATTCATCTTATAATGAGCCCCCAGGGTCTCTATATGGAAACAACTCGTCGTGTGCAACAACTTTCCCTCTGTTAGGGTTTCCGTTCCTTTCCGATTGGGTTCTTACGATGTCAAAGTGCAGCTTTATGCTGATAGGGTAATGATCTCTCCTTCCTGTTGTTGAGCCTTCCCTCTCCTTCCTATGGGGTTACTTGGTAGGATTTCTATCTCTTGGCCGATGGATGTGCTAGCAAGGAGTGCATCCGGCGACAGCGGCGTGAGGGAATGGAGGTTGGTTGGAAGAGAGTAGGCACCCAAGTCTCACTGTCCTAAGGCATCCTTTGATGAAGATCTTTGATGGGTGCCCCCATGGCTTTTGTACGGTTCGAATTGGTGGATCTCCCTCCTCTTCAGTAAAAGAATGATCCTGATTGATGATTTGAGGGGAGGGAGCAGGGGACTTCCTGTAGATGGGGGCAGATCTATGATAGAGCTAGAGTACTTCTCTATCATGTTCTTCTTCGTTCTCTTTCTGTTTTCAGCCGATGGGATGTTTTTGGTGAATGTGGAATGTCCAATTAGTCCCAAGGCAACCGAGCAAATGTGTTCAAAGGCATCAACTGTGCGATTCTTGGTTCATGAGGTTAGTGGCTTATTAAAGTTTCACTCTTTTCCTGTTGATGGCCTCTTGGGAATGAGATATGAGATTGGTAGGTTAGCTCCTCTTGATGTTGGCTCTACTCTGTTGATTTTGGATTACTGTTTAGAAGACTTAACATCTGGTATGGCTTGGTCAGTGTTATATGATTGAGAAATTCATTATATTGCTTCACTTGTCAGTGGGTATCTTGAGTCAATATACATTATACTTCTCCATTGGTCAATGGGTATTATATCCAAAGATAGGATTTTTGAAACCTCTTCAAAAATTGGTTATGATTGGGTAGAGGTTAAATGTTCTGTTTGTCATATGTCTAACGCCAGTGCAATAAATAGACAATTGAGAACCACTATATTGGGTCTGTGCAGTATGAATGTTTGCAGTGTTCATTGATGGCTAAACATGTGTCTATTCAGTGTGTTGGTCAACATTATTCATTGTAAGGCTAAACATGTACATGTTCAGTGTGTGTATGGAATTACTGGCTCAGACTTGGACTGGAGTTGTGTTTTTGTTTCTAATGACATGTTTATGTAGTTTGTTTGCTAGCTTTTGGTGTGTATTTTCTTATTCTGGTTGCTTTGGTTTGTTTAATTCTAGCTATGAGACATTGTAGTTTTACTTCAATACTACTAGTTTCTTTATTGGCAAAAAAAAAAGGGGGTCTCTATATGGAAGCCTTGGCAGCTGTAAAAGGTAGAACAAGTTTGACCGAAGAATCGAAGGCTTTTCTTGGGGGGGGGTTAATTTTTTGTTGGGGAACATTTTGATATTTTTAGAATAATAGTGTGAGGTTAGATTTTAACCGGCAATTGGTCATGGTTATTTTCTCCCTAGTTTTCAAAATTCATAATTACTTTTACTTATAAAAAGGTATTTGGTGTTGAATATATTTAATTTTATGCATATTTTTACACCATAACCAGAAAAATATTATCAATAGTTTGTTATTCAACTTCGGTTGATGGAGATGATCCAAGCAATGGTGGAGGAGGAAAATAATTTTTAAGAGGTTTTTACGAATAGTCAAATAATGTGGATATTATATTACTTGAAGAACTTTGCCTGGTTGGGAAACTACTCCAACTATTCCCACAAACATCAATACGTTATCTCATTCCACAACACTTCACAAAAAATTATTGTCTTACCAAAACCATATATATTAATGTTGCTTTCAAGGGAAAAATCAAAAGGTGAAAACTTCAAGGGAATCAGGTTAAGATTTATTTTAGAGTATTGGACTTGGAACAAATTTGTCAATACATACACAGACACTATAAACAGTGAAGCAAATTCGTTAAAATTGTTCGTAGTGAGAACGACTTCGTTCTTGGTGAGAATGAGTTTTGCATATCTTTCAATTCTCTCTCCTTCACATCGTCCCACTAACTTTGACTTTTGTTTATTTTTCCAAATATAAAAAGGGGAAATCGGTCACAAGGTTGATAGAATTGAAAAATAGGTAAACTCATCCTGACAAAAAAAAAAAAAAAAAGAGTTCTTTATTAATTAAAAGAAGTTCTCACCATAAACAGATTTAAGTGTACATTTTTTTAGTCAATATACACTATACTTCTTCAAGATTTAAGTGTAGTATTATTTATAGTATATTGATAAATTTGCTGAAAGTTTTTTTTTTTAGGAACAGATTTCATTTTATTTAAGGCAATTTTGTTCGATGCACTGTCAAACACTAAGTGTCCGTTTGATTTACGGAATTAGAGGTAATGTAATGTAATAAAATGTAATGATGATTACATAATTTATTTGATTCGTCATTAGAGAAAGATGATACATATGCATAAAAATGTTTGGTTAGATTACATCGAACATGAGAATATATAAAAATAATACAGCAAAGGACAAAATTAACCATATCTACATATATAATAATGTATGTATTTGGTTCATGACACTTTTTTTTATTCTGTCCAGTGTAGACGTTGGGTTCATAGTAATTTTTTAATATTTAATGGTATAAATATTATGGTTTCATGTTAATTTTTAATATTTAATAATGAAAATATTATTTAATGGGATATTTTAATATTTTTTTAATGATTGAATATAATTTGTTTAACTTTTTAATGGGGGAATATTTCTTAAATTTCTATATTATTAATTTTTTTTAATATTTAATGGTGGTAATTAAAATGATTTAATATTTAACAGTATTTATGGGTGGGCACTTTGGTCAGTTTAAAAAATTATAATGACAATAGTGTTATTTTCACCTGATTACATGATGTCTGCATCTTCATTCATCAGTCATAGTAGTGTAATCCTGATTATATCACCTGATTACATCAAATGATATAATCAGGATTACAAAATGTAATCCTCTTTGCATTACATAAACCTAACCAAATACTGTAATCGGTCTATTACATCAGAATTATATGTAATCCTCTCTCGTGGAATCGAACCCAACGGGCTATAAATGTGAGCAACTCTTCTAACAATCTTGATTCGGCATGTTATGAGGGACTAACCCCTTCCACTAAACCATGTCGGTAAATTTGCCAAACGTTGGACATGAAAGTTCCCTTTTTCTTTTTTTGAGTTAAGAGAGTTCACTATTTTGGGCTCAACCCAGCTGGCTGCACAACATCTGTGGGCTACCTACAATATGGCTCACATAAGATTATAACATAATCAATAAAAACATCATAGTACTAAACAAAAAAGAGAATCAACAATATCAATAATTAAAATATACTGGGCCAAACAATTATTAACCCAAATCACAAAGTAACTTTCACAATCCTTGCCGACATATTTGAGTCATTAAATTTAATACCCGTCTATTTTCTTTACATTTGATTTCAGCTTTTCCCCCATACAAAAGCTTTATGATTTTCCACCATCCTTTTTTTTTTTGCCTTATTTTTTGTAAAATGCTTGAACCTTAGTTTTTTAAATAAACGCTTCAACCTTAAATCTTAAAATTCTCAAATTGTGGTTGGTGAAGTGTTTTTCCAAATAATTACTGTTAAAAAAAATTAGTTTTTCGACCTTACTATAAAAAATTAGTTGAAGATGAATGTTTAAAAAAAATAACAAACATTTAATGGAGTCAAAGAGAGGAAGGATTTTGATTTTTAGTTTTTTTTTCGTGTTACTTAATGAAATAAAATTACATTAAAAGAATTTATCTACCATTAAAATTTAATAATGTACTCAAATTTATATTATTCAATAACACAAATAAATATGTCACCAGCTTGTCATAAAAACGCAAAAAACGGTTTTAGGAGGGAAGGGAAAAGGCGCTCCCTTCTCTCTGCCTTGAACTCCGACTTTTCGGCGGGAAATTCATCTCTCATGGATCCATATTATTCTCGGAGTCCGTCAATTACCTATGAAAATAACAAGTTCTCTGCAATTCGAGGATAGCGTCGCCGTCTCATTTTTCCGATTGTGCATGGGGCTTAGCTCGCTCGAACTGGTTCCATAGTTTATACTACCACCATCTCCTTCTTCAGTCCTTAATATAAAATTTAAATTTTTTTTTAAAGACTAAGGTAAGGAAATTGAATGAATTACTTTAAATATAATATATAATATATACTATGATTAATTTTTATCTTAAAAAAATCAATTAGATCTTATATTAAACACGGAAGGGAATACTTTCTTTTTAAAAGGCTTCAAATTGTTTGAGTTTGATTATATGATGATGATTATATTGATGAAATCCAAAAGACAGTACAGAATCTTGTTTAACTTAAGAGAAGGGGATGTTGATGTTTACTATGAAAGTTGGACGAGTAAATTAAATTCTCTATCAACCTTGACGGAGAGGACCTAAAGATTGCCATCTCCTTACTTACGATTGCAATACTTTCATGTTCATGGTTTCTTCTGTGATCTCTCTCTGTTTTTTTTTTTTTGGAGAATAAGATTCTTCTCATTTATATTAACTAACATGTACTTTTAGGTCCTATTTTCACTTTGATAACGAATGGCTTTACTTCTGGAATCGATTGAGTTTTGATGCCATTAATTATACTGATTTTTGTTTCTTGGAATCAAGTTCGATTATCTTGTCAGTGAGTTTTCTCTTGGTTGGATTTGAAAAAAACATATCATGTTCCCGTTAAACCGGTTTGAATTTTATTGGAGAAACTCTAATAAGATGATTACTCGGTTGTTGGAAGATATTAATATATATATATATATATATGGTTTCAATAGTGTTTAAGAACACTGTCTTTAAAAATTATTTTACCATATAAGCTATAATAAAAGGCAGCATTCCCTAGGGCCCAAGATTAAACGAACCCCTTTGCAATAAGACAAGGTGATAGTTTGAAGGTTTAAGAGTTTGTGTGTTATGAACTTCTTCCTTAAGTCGTTTTTATATATGTTAGGATAAGAAAGTAATTAATAAAGTGATAAAATGGAAAGTCACGTAGATAAGATTGTTAAGTCAATCGACGTAAACATAATGACTTGAAAAAGAAGAAAGAGTAGTGTTATGAAGAGATAAGATTTTTCCATTATACACTCAAGCACAATAATCACGATAGGCTTTAATCCACATTCAGTATTTTCAGTGTAGACAATATAGGATCTACTGGTCAAACATCGTCAAGTACCATTTAAGGATATTTTTGTCTAGTGGTAAAATATGCACAAAAAGTTATTCAATCGCCGGAAGTTGCAAGAAATACTGACAGTCTTTGTTAACTTGAGTGCTCTATAGTCATCATTTGACCTTTTATGTATCAGCTAATCAAAGTTGAACTTCTAATCATTAATTCTTATGAAATTTAATGACGCATGGGAAGCTTCAATATTTCATGATGTACTCTATGAAACATTATGTTTTTTTGGAGAATATATTGTGAGTATCATGTCCCTTCAAACTTCTTTGTTTAATTATACGTCAGCTTGTGTATTGAGTAATGAAAAGCACACAAGAAAAAAAGGTTGCCAACAGTTTTTCCATCCCTTTTCTTATTAATGTTGACAAACATTCTGCCAACTAAACAGTTTTAGGTGGTCCGCAATTATAACTTCAGTTATTTCTTTCCCACCATTAAGGGCAAAGGCTTGTTTGGTACAAAATGGAAGTGAAAAAGCAAATGGGAGTGGAAAAACTCTTGTTTACAGTGCCTGCAAAAATAATAATAATGTACTGTTCAAATCGTTTCTGAATATGTTATTCTTAAGAGATATTCCACAACTCTTTAGTAAATTAGGAAGTGACACTCTTTAGGATTCAACAAACTCTTCTTGCATAATGCAGGGTGACAATCAAGTGAAGAGAGAGGAGGAGAACCCGGGAACAGAACTCGATCTATGTTATTTGACCTGGGTCATCTTTAATCATACACTAAACATTACCTTTTATGAGCAACAAACATATGACTGTTGGACAGCCATAATGGCAATTAACATTATTTACAACAACTCTCTCCTATAAACATGGGAAGCTCTCTTTTCAAGAAAGTCACTTTGCCATCTACCAAATACAATAAATATACTTTCCCTCACATTTTCCTTTTCCTTAGATCAATTTTTCATGTGCAAAACAGAACTCAAGGAACACTACATTATCCTTATTCTCAAGGATAGCTAGGGTGTCCTATGCTTTTCAGATGAGTACAATTTATTTAACACCAAGAGATGTTATCTACAGACAGAGGACATTTACAAAGAAGAAACTCATTAGCAGTCTGAAATGGAGAGTGCTTAAAAAGAAAGAAAAGAAATGGTTTTCCCCAATTCCTGTGACTGATAAAGTATATGTATATTTCGATAAATCCAACTTCCCTCAGTTTTAGGAAAACAAAACATGAATTAGCTCCTACTATATATAGAGAAATAGTGAAGCTTCTTCCATTAACCAGAATACATGAATTGCCCCACCTCCTTATGTAGTTATCTGCTTGATCTTGTCTCAATTTCTGGCTATTTTATTGAGTGAAATGCATTTGATTTTGTCTAATTCAATTTTCCTATAGTTAACATTGGAACTTCATAATTCTAAATTGCATAATGGCTTAAACTTAAATCTTTCCCGTCCCAATATAACATCTCTCTCACTTTTTAAATTAGGACAGACACTAACAACTTAAATTTATAAGCAAAATCAAACTCACAACCTCCCACTTATAAGAGAATTTTAAATTTTTCCCGTCACTGTATATATCACCAAGAAAAATGGGGCGTGGGAAAAAGGAATGCCTCTTATTATGTCGGTTGCCACAACTCATACAAAGCAAGATTAACATCTTATTCTAAATTTCTAATTTTTTTTTTGAATGGTCTAGATTAGTTATGTGCTCACATCACATACCTGTAGGAAATCCTGGTTTATGTGTCTTTGATGAAAATATCATCAATATAAATTGTATCATTCATAATTTTAAAACATTAAGTTTTTTTGGAGAATATATTGTGAGTATCATGTCCATCATACTTCTTTGTTTAATTATACGTCAGCTTGTGTATTGGGTAATGAAAAGCACACAAGAAAAAAAGGTTGCCAACAGTTTTCCCATCCCTTTTCTTATTAATGTTGACAACCATTCTGCAACTAAACAGTTTTAGGTTGTCCGCAATTATGACTCCAATTATTTCTTTCCCACCATTAAGGGCAAGGGCTTGTTTGGTACAAAATGAAATTGAAAAAGCGAATGCGAGTGGAAAAACTCTCGTTCACATTGCCTGCAAAAATAACAAAAATGTATTGTTCGAGTCGTATCTGAAGATGTTATCCTTAAAAGATATTTCACAACTCTTTAATAAATCAGGAAGTGACACTCTTCAAGATTCAACAAACCCTTCTTGCATAATTTAAGGTGACAATCATGAGAAGAGAGAAGAGGGGAACTCAGGAACAGAGCTCGATCAATGTTATTTGACCTCGGTCCTCTCTAACCATACACTAAACATTACTTGTTATAACCAGCAAACATATGACCGTTAGGCAGCCATAATGACAATTAACATTATTTACAACAACTCTCTCCCATAAACACAGGAATCTCTCTTTTCAAGAAAGTCACTTTGCCATCTACCAAATACAATAAAAATACTTTCCCCCACATATTTCTTTTCCTTAGATCAAGTTTTCATGTGCCAAACAGAACTCAGGGAACACCCCATTACCCTTATTCTCAAGGCTAGCTAGGGTGTCCTATGCTTTTCAGATGAGCACAATTTATTGAACCCCAAGAGATGTTATCTATAGACAGAGGACACTTAGAAAGAAGAAGCTCATTAGCAGTCTGAAATGGAGAGTGCTTGAAAAGAAAGAAGAGAAATGGTTTTCCCCAATTCCTGTGACTGATAAAGTATATGTACATTTCGATATGTTCCAACTTGTGGTAGCTGTTTCAACTTGTTTTGATATGTTCTGGATTAAATTATATTTGCTGAGATAGTAGATAAGAACTTGGTAGGAGAATAAGGAATCTTTGTTAGTCCAGGAAAACTAGAGAGTACTCCATTCAATCTTAAACATAAGATAAAGTTGATTTTTTTAGATAGATTAAGAAAGCTAATTAAATTACTTTAAAGCATTTATATTTATCATTTTTTCTCCAAACTATTTATATCAAGTTTGAAAATGACTTGGCGACCCGTTTTTGAAACCCGACCCGACCCGGAAAAAGACCAAGTCATTTTCAAATTTAAGGGACCAAAACCAAAATCGGGTGAAATTTCAGGGACAAAAACCACCGATTTCAAACTTGAGGGACCAAAACCAAAATTAGGTGAAACTTCAAAGATCAAAACCACCGATTTCAAACTTAAGGGACCAAAACCAAAATTGAATCAAACTTCAAGAACAAAAAGTTATATCAACCCTATTAATAACTTATGGTTTAGAATGGATGGACCGACAACTAGTTAGATATATTGTGCAACCCGCGTGGGTTTCTTTTGGTTGGTGTGTTTGCAGTTTAGTGCAAGTCCATTCTTAAGAACAGCGTTGTTTGTAAGTAATATACTATATATGCACACTGTTTTGGATCCATTAGTTTACAAATTGAGAAATGCAAGAGAGAGGCACATGGGTGGGTCGGCCAACATGAAACCAAGGTATTAAAATCAAGATTGGGTATTGACCCGGCCGAGTACTAGGTTAAGGGTCAGTGGGTCAAACCGGGATCAAATCGGAATTAAACCGGTGAGAAATTAAAGATTTTAAGCTTATTAATATGAAATTCTAAAAAAAATTGGAACCCGAACCGGACCGGTCCACCAGCGGGTCCGGTCCAGGTTCAAGAACATGTCATGAAACCATAGATTTGTCTAATCAAAATGATCATGTGAGAGCAAGAGTGAGTGAACATATAAAAAACCAATTTTGATTCACAAGCTTGTGTACCCAGTGTCCTTACTCCCACAATCCTGCTAAGGCACGTCCAAAGGTATCAAGATCAATCATTTTGTTTGGTCCTGATGAAGCTATATTGGGGAATTATAAGAACGTCTCGAATAACGGACTTAATTGTCTATAAGTCTTATAACAATTGAAGAATATGTAACGACAAGTTTTAATATTAGAAATGACAATAAAATTAATACTCTTCACTAATTATTAAGATTTCTTGACAATTAAATCCCTTACTTGAGATTTCACAATAATTCTCCCAACTATATTTTATCAAGCAATTGGGTGACTTTATATTTTTGTTGCCTTTGTCAACTCAAATGTACCAAAATGAAATATTACCTCCCGTCCTAAGGGTAGGATATGGTTTGGAAGTAAATTTTAATTTTAAATATAAGACATTTCATTCATTTTATCTTTTATATTTATAATTTTTTCTAAACTAATTTGTTTAACTTATAAATTGATGTATAATCTAATGTTACATAGAAGTATTTTAGATAGCTCATGTCACATATGTTATAATTTATTTATTTATTTAACTTCCTTAATATCCCTAAATTAAATAAATAAGTCTTATATTTAGGGGGGAGCTTTTTTTTTTTTTTTTTTGCCCTTTTTGAAGCCTGAAGGCATATTCTGTCATCTTCCCCCTGCATACAACTTGTGTTTGAATCCGGCATAATTGTTTATAATTTCTAGCTACAAAAAACATATATATTCTGAAATGTTACATTTTAATTTTAAGAAATAATGGACACAATATATATATCCTGCATGAGCTCAGCTCCGAATATAATGTGGCATTGAAATTCTCTTCTTGAAGTCCCCGTTTCTGAATCTACCTCAGATTTTTAAATTACTCCATTAAAAAACGTTGAAGGGCCAAAAAAAATCTATTTGTGTGCTTTATTTTATTTTCTTGGTTCAACCTCCGTGTTTTCTTCAAAGACTGTGTGCATTGCTTTTCCTTTCTTTATACGTCACTTTCAATAAAAATATTTGTGCGTGTCAAAAAAGTGGTGCTTATCTGACACAATTCCAAAATGATGGTTCCATAATTTTCTTATCTTTTTCTTTTTTTCAATTTTTGAGAGGGGGAAAAAGGTGTGTGAGGAAAAGTGGGAAGCAAAATGGAAAAAAGAAAAAAGAAAAGAAAAAGGACATATTGTAGTAATATTCTATAACTGACAAAGGATATACTCCCACTAAGCTCCGTGGACTGCAATTTCGACCGCATTCTCATAATAAAATTGCCTTTTTCCCTCTGTTTTTAAATTCTTCCATGTTATTCCCAAAGACATGCTCTTTTGCTTTTCTATTAATTTAAATCCAAAAGTGAACCGTATTTTTATTTTTTATCAAGTATAATTTATTTATAAAATTTAAACATCAACTTTGGGGGTAAGTCCAGCAACTTATTTATGGTCTTTGGGGATATCTAGTTGAGTGTTTTTTTTTCACTCATCGCTTGAGTGAAAAAATTCACGCAAATATCGCATTTATAAATACTCCGTTTGATCCTAAATATAAGATAAAAATTGATTTTTTTTGGAGAGATTAAGGAAGTTAAAAAAGTTACTTAATTATATCACATGTTGTGTATTTTTAAATTATATATCCATTTATTAGTCAAACTAATTGGTTTTGAGGGAAAAAAATATAAATATTCTAAAATAATTTAATTAGCTTCTTTAATTTCTTCAAAAAAATTAACTTTATCTTATATTTCGGATCGGAAGGAGTAATCTAATAATCCAACCTGAACCCTCACATTAAGATGCTTGTTACTATTGTGGCATAATAAGGCCATCAATCTGGTTCATTGGTTTGATCTTGATAGTTGATATTATTCGATTAAATTAGGTTGAATTAAATTCATAATTGAACTTTAGGGAGTAATTTTTTATATGGTTAAACTTATAGAAATTAAATTATATTGAGTAAAATTTATGGATTGGGTTTTAATTGAGTTAAAATTATAAGGACTAAGGTGCAAAGGGGGGAAAACCAGCCGTGGTATTGGGTCAAGAACCAATAGGTTTGATCAGAGTCAAATTGGAACTAACACGGAGCCAAACCAGTGAGAAATTGAAGATTTCAAAGTTATTAATATAAAATTTTAGAGAAATATTTTTTTTAAAAAAATCAATTTTTGAAAGGAATAAAAATAGCGAACTGGATCGATGCCCGAACCAGACCTATTTACCATCCGATTTGTGAGTTTCTGGGCTAAACCAGCCGGTCCGGTCCAGATTCCAAAACCTAAGGTGAAAGTTTAATATTTAAGCAAACTTTAGACAAAACTAAAGACCAAGTGATCAATTTTTCCTTTAAATGAATATTTTAAATTATTGTGTTTTAAAATGTCAGCATCTACATTTTCTTCTCCTTTTTTTTCCCTTCTTTTGAACCCATATTTTTCATGTTTACTGCAAAATTTTGTGTGCGCGAAAAAATAATACCACAACAAGCAATTTAAGCCCTGAAACGTATCTTAACATTAATAAATTTGGAGCCTAATTCACCAAAACTTTTTCATTATAACAAACAATTAATTAAAATTGAAATTTTTTTAATTTGACTGGCTGGGTAAAAAAACCACCCTGTTATTTGATTAGAATAATTAGATTTATTTCGCATGCTATTATTAGGCTCAATAATCAAGGATAACTCTTTCCATGTGATTTTTTTTTTTTCTATTCATAAGATCTGAACCTCATCCTTATATAATGATAATTCAGTCATTTCCACTCAATTTAATTAATAAAAGTATTTAATTATTTTTATATGCTAACTCTATGGTTAAAATATATTGTATTAGGTGTAAATGTAATGGAATTTTAAATTTAACAAATTGAATGGACGGTGGAATATAATTACAAAGGGTGGGGGAGAGGGCATGGAATCACAATATCACCCCCCGGCCACCATGTTAGTGGGAATATTTGCGCCATGTGAAGAAGATGAGTATGGAAGACCAACTAAAACAAACAGATCCATGTGAAATTATAATTATTAATAATACTATAATTAAAAATAAGATTAAGAACTAATTAAGAAGGAGGATTATTTAGATATTCACATCATTATCCAAAGTAAATTTTATTACTTTTGTTAGAATTACTATATTAATTAACCTGACAATATGGCTTGAACTTGATGTACATGAGCTTCACTTAATATTACTCCCTCCGGTCCTAATTATAAGACAAAGTTGACTTTTTTTAGAGAAATTAAGGAAGCCAATTAAATTACTTTAAAGCGTTTATATTTTTAATATCCTTAGATTATATATTAGTTTATTAGTCAAATTAATTAGTCTGAAGGAAAAAATAAAAATATAAATGCTCTAAAGTAATTTAATTCGCTTTCTTAATTTCTTCAAAAAAATCAACTTTATCTTATAATTAGGACCGGAGGGAGTAATTTTTTATTGTAACTTCATGCGAGAACAACACCTTGTTGATTTCGAGGGATAATTACGAAGTGATTAAAAAAATATAAACATAATGATGGGGCGAATATATTAAACATAATGAAGTGAATATATTAACCTGATAATATACAAAATAAATAGGTACTGCATAGAAAAGAAGTGGGGGAACAAGTACGTGTCTAAATTATTTCATGCGTGACGTTTTAATAATTAGACACCAAAATATAGCTGATAAGGTAAAGTGGGAGAGAATTAAAACTAAGAGAAAATGACTACACTTTATAATACCCAAATCCACGTTCACAGCTCATTTCAAGGATGAGTACCATTTGTTTTTGAGATAAAATTTAGATAGTTAAATCTCTGGTGTTTGGTTTATTTTATTTTATATTTTTTAAGAAAAGTGACCGTAGGAATATATATATATATATATATATATATATTTTTTTACACTTTATATATACTATCTTTCATCTTTAATATAAAATCTCTTTTGTGATATGATTTATATTATAAATAAGATCATATATTAAGGGTTAAATGTAATATTAAATAAAAAATACTACATCTGGTCCTAAATATAAAATCCAATTAATTTTTTTTAAAAAATTAAAGAAATTAAATAAGTTATTTAATAATATCATATGTTGTGTATGATTAAATTATATATTTATCTATAAATCAAATAAATTAGTTTAAAGAAAAGATCATAAATATAAATATTTTAAAATAATCTAACTAGCTTCCTTAGTTCCCTCAAAAAAATCAGGTGTGTCTTATATTTAAAACCAAACATAACATTAAGATATATCATATAACTATGAAATTAGATTAAATATGGTCCACTTGATTTCAATGTGAATGCTCTAGACTAAAGATGAGCATTGTTTATTTCAATACTAAGACTATAGGCCTATAACTACAGAATTAGATTCCCCTCGCCCAATCATCATATAGAAATTCCTTATTTCCGTTTGAATCAATCTCTCTCTCCCCCCCCCCCCCCCTCCCTTTTTATTTTTATCAAGCCCTAGGTTCATTGTATCATTCTGATCTTATTTATAAATCATTTTTAATTAAAGTTCACATATTAAAGAGGGATAGTTAACTTCATAATTATGGGATAAATTTATAACTATGCCCTCGTTTATAAATTGATATTTTTCAACTCCTTCTTCTCTATCTATCTTTAAAATATTTCTTCATTTGTACAATAAATAAGGGTAAAATTATCACAATCTCATTTATTACATTGAAACAGGACTTATAAATAAGATTAAATTTTTTTTATAAAAAATAATTTATAAATATAATCAGAGTGGTAGCCTTGTAGGAGTTAGTTAATTAATGTGTATATGTTAAAAAATAAGTTATGTTAATGAATTTGTACAAAACTATGTGTTGATTTTTTAAAATATTTATTTTAATTTATTATATTAAAAAATATTTCTTAATAAAAAATCTTAACACGTAAAATTAATAATAACGAGAGGAAAAAAATAGATTAAGATCGAAACATATGCTACTATTAGTTCTTACATTTATCACGGGGAAGTCGTGTTTACCTCCATCAGCTGAAAATAGTTGAGAGGATAGGGACATCGGGTTCTTGAGAGTCACATGTTTGGTTCCGTGAACAAGCAGACAAATTAAATTCCCTAGTTTTGTGAGCCTTTCATTCTTAGACAGGTACTAATACTATTAATGATCAGCATTACTCTTTTCTTTCCCAACTATGTTATGTTTCACACTTTTTGGGCACATGGGTTATTCCCCCCACTATAATAAGCAAGGTTCATGAATCCGGTTTGGGTATTGAACCGATTAAGATACTGGATTAAGGGTTATTGGATCAGATTGGAATCAAACCGATGAGAAATTGAAGATTTTAGGCTTACTAATATGAAATTCTAAAAAAAAAAATTTAAAAATTATTTTTTAAAAAATAGTAACCCGGACCGGACAGGTCTATCGGTTAGTTCGCCGGTTTCCGGGCCTGACCGGCTGGTCCGGTCCGAGTTCTTAAACCTTGGTAATAAGTACCACTCTGGTTCTATTTATAAGTCATTTTTAATTAATTCTTACATATCAAGAAGAGTTAGTTTACTCATTAATTATGAGTTAAATTTTCAATTTTGCCCTTATCTATGATTGATTCCAAAAGTCAACATGAATAAATTTCTTTTGTTTATTACAATTAATAAAGATAAAAAAGTATAAAATGCACTTACTACCTTAAAAATGGACTTATAAATAAAATCAAAATTTTTTATCAAAAATGATTTATGAATATAACCAGAGAGTGATATGGGTGAACATTGCCGTTATTATTACTCTGAGGTTAACAATGTGGGGGTATAACTATACAATTAATTAATTGTAATTATGAGAAACCCCATTCACTTTTAAGAAATAAAGAATTAATTAAAAAAAAGGAGAATGTTCATTGCGTGGGAGCAAATAAAGAATAAAAAAATGTGTAAATTTTGGGGTAGGACATGAGCAAAGCAAAGCCAAAAGTCCAAAACAATTCCTAGTTGAGTTGCCCACAACAATGCTTTTTCTCGATGTGCTTTTTTATTAGAACGGCTATTTATTATTTAAAGTTTAAATGGGTCCCACCATCCCCTCAATATACCAAATCCCTGTGTACTGTAGTGCTCATTGCAACCCCTTTCTTCTCTCTTCCTGGCTTTTCCTCCTAGTGAAACGGTATATATATTTTTTCTTTATTATATTTTTTTAATAGAAAAATGGTTGCAAAATCCCTCTTATTGTCCAAAAAATACTGAAATTTATTTAAATACCCATGTCTGTGAGAAGATACAACTCGTATTCAATTGTGGGCGACTTTTCTTTTAATTATATACAAATATCTTATATTTTATCTTTAAAATAAGACGTGTGCAACTCAATATTAGTACGTGTAACATTTTTTCAACAGTACGTAACCAACCTTCAACCATGTGCAAAATATTTTGTTTTGCCTTTTGATTTGTGTGTTTTGATGGGAAACAAAACCATGGTTTTGTAAGAAACATCCAATTTTTTGTTAAATTTTGGTTTTAATCTCAAATTATGGTTTTACAAAAAATATCCAAACACCCTAAGTTTTGTAAAACCAAGGTTTTTTTTTTGGACAAATAAAACCAAAGTTTTAACCTCAAATCATAGTTTGGTTCTCAAAACCATAATTTTAAGAAAATCCAATTTTTTTGCTTTTTTTTTTTATGTGGACTCCACCATCTTTCTCCAATTGATCCTTTTTCATTAATGTGAATCTCATGCCCCCCCACACACATGGGCATGAAATCTCTGCATTTAGCTTGTGGTCCATTTCCCTCCATTTCTCTAATCCTGACCGTTAATCAAATCTAACGGTGAAAAGGCACAAAGACACATTATAGGTAATACCTCTACGATACACATTATAATCCCCCAATTCAGCAGTTTTCTCTTCCATTATCTCTCTCTACTCATCTCTTCGTTTTTTTCTTCTCTCTCCCTCTCTCTACCTTGCTAACTCCAGATTCACATGGTGTTATTATATATCATTAGTAAGGTTTTGTCCGTGGATTCCTATAAGAACAATATAAGTAATTATTTGAATGTAGGAAAAAGAGCAATTACTGTAGTAGATACAAAGAGGAAAACATACAGCCACTAAGGAAGGAATACCCAAAACATGGTTTCAAGTTTCGACCCTGATATGTTACAGAGGAATATCAATGTTTGAATTGAAAAAACAGTTCAAGTCTAAGATCTAAAATGAGTTCAGTTTTTTGACAAAAAAATGAGGTCGATTTGGATTTAGATTATATAGAAGGCTTTTCGATTTCAAGATAAAATAATGAACTTGACTTCTCTCCTTTTTTTTTTCCTGTCGTCCTTTGCCTTCTTCATGACCATTAGATTAACATATAATGCTCCACATTTAATATTTCATTCCCATCCTTCTCTTTGTTTCCTTTACATCCTTCTCTCCATCGTAATAATAATTTTATAAAATATTAAATGTGAACCATTGGATCTTAATCTAATGATTATGAAAGAAGTAAAGGATGAGAGTGGACGGAAAAAAAAAAAAAAGAGAAGCCATGTCCAAAAAAATAAGAGCGTGGATTGAGAAAAAACGGAGAGACCAAAGGAGCAGAGAGAGAGAGAGAGAGAGCATGGAAGGGAAAACTGCATAATGGAGAGATGGGGGGATTATAATGTGTGTTTTAGAGGTATTAGCTGTGATTTGTTTTTGTGCATTTTTCACCGTTAGATTTGATTAACAGTTAGGATTAGCAAAATGGAGGGAAATAAATCACAAAATAAATGGAGAGGTTCCACACCCCCCCCCCACACACACTCTCTCTCTCTGTTTTTTTTTTTAATTTCACAATTTTTTTGTCAATCCCTGTTTTTTTAAATAATTTTAAATTGTTAATGCTCCATTTTATTCTTAATATAAGACTTATTTATCTAAATTGATTATGTTAAAAAATTAGTTAAGTTAATTGACATTACATATAGACAAATTTATTTTATTTTTGGTATGAATTATGAAATTTAATGTTAAATAATGGGTTAAGATGCATCTTTTTTAATGCCATTAGAGATTTTCTTCTCTTATAATTACAAGCCGTAAGGTCCGGTTTTGTTAAATTTACATTATTTTTAATTGTTCATGTTATTTTTGCATATTCCAGAACTTATTTATACCATATGACCTTCAGGGAAAAACTTTAATGTTAAATTTGGACCTTAACCCTTAACTAATAGATAAAATATAATCTTATTCATTATATGTAATTATCACAAAATTTAATGTCCTTTTTAGTAATTTAACCATGAAAAAAGCTATTCTGACCATAATACAACACTCTCATTTTATCAAAATCACTTTTTTCTTATAATTTGTTCCAGATAACACTTGTAATTTGTTCTCATAATTTGGAATAGCTTATTTTTTTGATAATAAGTGTTTATTACGTAAGTCGAGATAAAACTCTTCTCATATACTTACTTTGTTTATCGTAAATCATAATTTATAAGTACTTATAAATAAAAAATAAGCTATCACAAACAAGTACAAAAATATATTAAGTACAACCAAATGAAAGTGATCCCAACTGAAAATGAGCTATCCCTCTAAAATATTATTAAAGTCAATTAAAAAGCTACTATATTGTGATTTTTTTTAACCATGTACTGGCATTAATTTTTTTTCACTACTTTTTTTAATCTCTTTTATAACAGATAAATTTTCCATGCAATCAGAAGTCAGAACTCAGAAATTAAAAAGATTAAAATATGCCACAACTTCCCCATTTCTTTCGGCTCTTATAAATTGATAGCTCCATGTTTCTTTTAAGGTTACAAACTTTCAGACTCAAGTTTAGAACTGATTCCCAAGTTCCCTCAAGTTAGTAGAATAAGTAATAACACACTCAAATGGAAAAAAATGTGAAAATCGATAGAATTATTAAGTATGATTATATATATAATTGAATTCACAAACTATAATAATATTGCATAATTTAATATAACTAGAGAGCTAGATGTATAAAAGAAGAGACGAGTTATGACTACATAATAAAAACAAAAGAATAGTAACATGTAATAATATGTAATTTGATATCAATTCGCTGGGATACCCCAGTTCATTTAATAAATGAATAAAAAAAATATAAAGAGGCAGTATCATTATTTATTATTTAATTATGAACGACAAAGAAGTGAAATCATTCTCCTACTGGACCCCAAAAGTAAAAGTAGCCCCTTGAATGATTTGACCCATAACACCGTTTGTTGGTCTTTTATTCCTCAACAAACTTTCATGTGCAACATCATATTCAGTGGTAATTACAGCCCGTAGTCTATTTCTTCTTTTAATTATTGATATATTTATATTAAAAAAACTAAGGTATTAAAACCCGGACCGGTATTGAACCGGTTAGGATATTGGGTTAAGGGTCATTGGATTAAACCAGGGCCAAACCGGGACCAAATAGGTGAAAAATTGAAAATTTTAGGCTTATAGTATGAAATTCTAAAAAAAAAATTTAATTTCCTTTTTCTAAAATTGGAACCCAGACCTGACCAGTCTACCAGCCAGTTCGCCAGTTTCCGGGCCAGACCGGTCTGGGTTAAGAACATGGAAAAAAACACTTAAATACCACTTGAATTTTAAAATCTTAAATTAATTTTATTGACAATAAGAATAACGATATTGACAAAAAAAAAATATAACAGTTGACAACTCAAATTTTTAAAAAATTAATAACATAAGATTTTAAAATTTAAGTGATTTTTAAACATATTTTTTCTTTATATAAATCTAAACATATCCCTATTTTTGGCCAATATTGGCTTCTTCGTTTTGAAATGTTCTTTGACTGTGACATCCTCACATTTTCAAACTACTTGTATTTCAATTTCTTGGTGTGACCTCATTACATACAACTCATCCTCATCCTTATACCGTTATACACTCCATTCTTGAGGTTTAAATTGAATACTTTAAATTTAATTTAAACAACCGAATAACACTAGGACGCAAATTAATCACTACTAGTTTTATTTTTAATCTACATTAATTCTATATTTTTAAAACAACAAATATCAAAATTAAATTAAATACACTTCTCCATAAGATCCACGTTATAGCATTTTGTTGCGGCCAATCGGATCGGTTATTGCATCATATCTCTGCGATTTGTAGTAGTACTCCTCCGATCTTAATTATAAGATAAAATTGATTTTTTTTTGGAGAAATTAAGAAAATCAATTAAATTATTTTAGAGTATTTATATTTATATTTTTTTCTTCTAATTAATTAGTTTAACTAATAAATTAATATATAATATAAGGACAAATAATATATGATATGATAAAATAACTTATTTAGCTTCTTTAATCTCTATAAAAAAAATTAATTTTAGTTTATATTTTCGACCGGGAATAATATTAAAAATAAAATTAATTTTCGGCGATATAATACCTACAGCGTTTTTAGACGTTAGCGAACTTCTTTTTTGGAGGCAAAAGCAGGAAGCATTGGGATTAGATGGGTTCTCTTAATCATCGGTCCAGATAAATCGGTGCAATGTGAAAAAATGATGCGCGAAGCGGTGGAATATTCCTCTCTTCAGAGACAGTTTTTGCCATAGCCACCATCGTCGTGCAGTATTCGTTTTCTCTATTCCCAAGACACAGAAACAGAGAGTGCGAAAGGCCGATAAGAGTGAGAAAGGAAGGAAATCGACTCGGTTTAGTGCGGGAAAAACGACGGCGTTTTCCTCGTCTCCTTCGCTTGGAGGTACCACTTGCGAGGTACAGTGCGACGGAGAGGCAAATGAAGCTGACCGGAGACGGTATGGCGTCCGAAGAAGGCACGAGTGACTGCGACGGTGGTCGGACGGTCGTGGTTGGGGTGAAGTTGGATCCTCGGAGTAGGGAATTGCTCACTTGGGCCCTAGTCAAAGTGGCGGAGCCTGGTGACCATGTCATTGCTCTTCACGTTGTCGGCAGTGTACCTGGTCTCTCTTTCTCTCTCTCGCCTTCGATTTTGCTTTGGTTTCGGGTCATATTTAATCTGATTGTTTTGGTGCAGCGGGTACGGGATCGCTCCTCTCTCTTGTAAATACTTTTGAATCTGTTCTCGCCGTTTACGAAGGTTTCTGCAACTTGAAGCAGGTTGGGTTCTGTTCTCAGTCTCACTATTTTTTGGTTACATTTTTTTAATCGTTTGCTTGGATTCTGGGGAATTGAGAGGTTTCTGAAAATTTGTTTCTGGTGATTACTAGAATTTGAGATTCTAAATTGTTGAGAAATGATAATGACATTGTGGACATCTTTTCACAACTAAAATTTCTCGTATGCGTTCTCTTTTTAATTGTGAGTTTTGAGCCTCAAGTCCGTTGAACACTCACCAGGTTGATCTGAAGCTGAAAGTCTGTAGAGGTGAGTCGGCTCGGAAACTTATTGTACGGGAGGCGAAATCGTTTGGTGCGTCAACTGTAATTGTGGGGACTTCTAAAACGCATCACACAATCCGGTCATCGGCATCCGTTGCCAAGTATTGTGCGAAAAAATTGCCCAAATGTATCTCTGTCTTTGCGGTTGACAATGGCAAAATTGCGTTCCACAGAGAGGCTACAAAAATATGCGGTGCTCAAGGTTGTATATCTATTCCTGTATACTCATTCTGGAATTTTTAATTCTTTTGTTTTCAAGAGAAATGCTATTTTCAATTCAATTTGGTTTAGGTATAGTGCTATGCTCTCTATAGTAAAGCTTGCAACCGTGATTAGTCAGTTAGAAAAATTTGAGAATTGATACAAACATTTAATTTTAATATCATGGCAGTAAAATTAACTGAAAGCCCAGCGTTGTTAACAAAATCCTTCAAGCCTGGTACAAAGACAAATCTCATGAACTGTGAATGTTGTGAGCGGGTGCTAGCACTTCCAGAGAGTACTGCTATTGAAGATGCGCCTGATGATCAGGAAAAGAAAGATTCACTAGCTTTAGTACCGCTTCAGAAAATTGGCGATGGTCAAGGTTGTGCAACTGTAGTTCAGGAATCAAACCAGTCTAAACATGGCTGGTCTGTCCTTCGCCAGGTATTTCCGCCCAAAAAGCACATGCAGAAATCGTATGTGAGCAATCGAGATGTTTTTCAACGGGCAGTTAAAACCAGCTGGCATTCATCAGCTGTAGTCCATCCAGATCTTAAACAAATTAATATTGACAAAAATGACAATACTACCCTTGATGGGCAGAGTGGTGCCATTGTGCCATTCAGATCTGCTGCTAACTCTAGCTTCAGTAACTTTCATGAAGAATTGTCCAGCTTACAGGAGAAGTACTCATCTTCATGCAGTGTGTATAGTTTCCAAGAACTTGCTTCTGCAACCGCTAACTTCTCGCCTGGTTTGTTATCATTACACTAACTTTCCTGCCCCTATTTTGTTTCTGATTTCTTATGTTTGAGATTTAATTTAATTAAGTTTAATGATGTTTTCAGAAAATTTGGTTGGCAAAGGCGGCAGTAGCTATGTTTATAAAGGATGTCTTGCAGATGGCAAGGAGGTGGCTGTGAAAATTTTGAAGCCATCAGAAGATGTGGTCAAAGAGTTTCTTTTGGAAATTGAGATCATCACAACTTTGCATCATAAGAACATAATATCTTTATCTGGGTTTTCTTTTGACGACAATAATTTGCTTTTGGTTTATGATTTTCTAACAAGAGGAAGCCTAGAAGAGAACATTCATGGTAGATATTTATTTGGCTTTGTCTGCTTGGAATTGCATAATCATGATAATCTCCAATTTCTTTCTTACTCATGTGTTTTGGTGAAGGTGATAAGAAGGACTCTAATGAATTTGGTTGGCAAGAGAGGTATAAGGTGGCTGTGGGTGTTGCTGAGGCATTGGACTTTCTGCATAATGGCTGTGCACGGGCTGTGATTCACAGGGATGTAAAATCTTCAAACATCCTTCTTTCAGATAATTTTGAGCCTCAGGTGCTGTAATTACCTTTTTTTCATTGATTGATTAGGTTCTGTTTTGAATATATTACACTTGATTCCATCTATGCTCGTTCTATAAGCCACGTGTTATTTGTCCTCAGCTCTCCGATTTTGGACTAGCCAGTTGGGGTTCTTCGTCATCCCATGTTACTTGTATTGATGTGGCCGGAACCTTTGGGTGTGTATCATGTCCTCTGAATCCTCTATGGACTGGTCAACTTTAAATGTTTTATGGTTCTGAACATTTTCTTTTCTGGCAGATACCTGGCTCCGGAGTACTTTATGCATGGTAGGGTAACTGACAGAATTGATGTATATGCATTTGGTGTTGTGCTTCTTGAGCTTCTTTCTAGTAGGAAGCCCATCAACAACGAATCCCCTAAGGGCCAAGAGAGCCTTGTGATGTGGGTAAGTTTTTCTCCTGTGTTATAGACTCAGCATATAAAGCTGTGACCTAAAATGAAATAAATGGAACGTCTACCAAACTAATAAATGAATAACTTTTGAGACTGGGTCGTAGTGTGTTTTGAAAATGAATGTGATTGTGACAACATCCAGGCAAGACCAATTCTAAAGGTTGGAAAGCCCTCCCAGTTGCTTGATTCAAGCCTTGGCGATCCTGATCATGGGCTGATTGACAGAATGGTTTTGGCTGCTACCCTTTGCCTCCGACAATCACCTAAATGTCGACCTCAAATCAGCATCGTGAGTCTCCTCTGTTCAAATCTACCCCATTCTTAATTTCATGCCCTTTTTCTGACCTCGAAGTTAAAGTTTGATGATTTCTCGAGTGCAGATATTGAAACTTCTGCAAGGTGATGAGGAAGTCACAAGTTGGGCAAAACAAGAAGTTGGTGCACCAGAAGAACTTGACGCCTTTGATGGGGGACCAAATAATATCCAGTCCCATCTGAACCTTGCTTTGCTCGACCTGGACGATGATGCAGTTTCTGTAAGTAGCTCTGAGCAGAGTGTCTCATTGGAGGACTATTTACAAGGAAGATGGAGTCGCTCGTCAAGTTTTGATTGAGCAAATCCATGGTATCGCTAACTCAAAGCAACTACGTATTAATTTCCATGCTCATATACTATCCTTTGCCTTTCCTCTTTGTTTAGATTTTTAAGAGACCCTTGCGGTGACGCTGACTGTGACCGGGTCTTGGAAGAGAGGTCCCAATAAGAGTTTAGCCCCCTCCTTGACTTTGTATCTATTTTTACGAGATGGGTTAATGTGTCCCAGCCCCACGTCTCATAAAAGCTTTCGAATCGTATTCCAAATTTCAACAGCCTCATTTTGTAGGCCACTTGAGAGTTGAGAACATTGAATGAAGTATATATTCGTGTAGGGCAGATTATTATTTGCGTCTTAGTTTAAAGTGTCACGTCCATATATTATTGGTCTCTTCAGACGTGGCATGTCCTTTTTCGTTTTTGTTTTTGTCTTTTTTGGCCGCCATTATTCTTTTTTTGTTTGAAGCTTCTCACACAAAGATACGAGAAGGCGGAGCACTTTTATTTTATTATGGTTAACATGTATCGAGTGCACAGTACGTTCATCTCAAGTCATTCAATATCAAAGAACAGCAGTTTCCCTTTTTAAAAAATTACGTAGAATGTTATGCCATCTCTTGTGGAAACAACATCTCCAATTATAGGGTTAAAGTTGCGTACATTTGGTGGGAACCTTATGTATTTGGCCGTCCTTTGTCATGCTATCTCTTGTCTTTAATATAAATGTATATTGTTTGTAGTGGGGTTTGTTATTATTTTGTCTTGGTTATCCGTTAAATGATATCTTATACAGTATTAAAGACGGGAAGTAGTGTTGTTTTTACACTTGACAGATGGTAATTAACTCAATCAAAAGGTCAACCGTAATAAAATCCCCTGGCCCGAGAGATAAAGTCAAGAAATCCGAATACGGTCAAGGTACTACCGAGTTTAAGAGGACGGAGCAAAAATTAAGGCCGAAACAATTACACGGAGATTGGTAATAAGGCAAAAGTGAAAGGAACTATTGATTGGCCCCAAAAAAATCTTAACAAAAAAGGTCTATTTTGAGAAATTTTCATGACAAACCGTTCAGAGTTCAGACTCCAGAACCGTTGGGAATTTAGTACTGGGGCACAAATAACAAGGTGCTGAAACTTGAACCCATCACAGGGCCATGGGCAGCCACGATTATACGTCAAACTTGTGAGCTGTCATGCCTTTTTGTTGCTTTTTTGTGGAACCGTGGCCAGATTTTTCTCTTAAAGCATTTCCTTTTAGAGGGTTAAGGACATTTTTTTTTTGTAGTAGATATACAAAACTTATTTTTTATAAGGTATTAAAATCTGGATCGGGTATTGAACCGATCAGGGTACTGGGTTAAGGGTTAGTGGGTCAAACCAGAGCTAAACCTGGATCAAACCGGTGAGTAATTGAAGATTTTAAGCTTATAGTATGAAATTCTAAAGGAAAAAGTAAAAAAAAATTTTTTTTTTGAAAATTGGGACCCGGATTGGTCTACTGACCGGTTTGGCGGGTTCCGGGCCGGATCAGCCGGTTCGGTCCGGGTCTGAGAACCCTAATTTTTTATCAATATTACCCAGTGCATTCAAACTCAGACCAGAAACCGGCCAATCAGTTCTGTTCGATATTTTTTTAATTAATTTTTTTAATTTTTTTAGAATTTCATATTAATAATATTCTAAAATCTTCAATTTCTCACCGGTTTGACCTTAGGTTAGCTTCAGTTTAATTTCAGTCTGACCCACTGACCCTTAACCTAATACCCTGATCGATTCAGTGGTCAGTTCAGGTTTAATTACCTATTATTACCTCCAAATTGTAAAAGAGAGTAATGTTGCATTAACTGATTTTTTTACCCGATATTGCGTTAACTTTTTTTTTTTTTTTTGCCTTCAAATGTTGCCTTAATAGTTAAAAACTTACTCCTTTCAGTTCTTTTTATAAGTAATTTTTATCCTTATTGCATAAAATAAGCTGGCAATTAAGATTAATTTAAAACAATAAATGTATAGAATATATCATATTTCTTACAAATATGCCCCTATTTATAAAAAGAGCAAAGGAGAGAGAATGAGTAACAAATATAAAAGAATATAAATATAAAATATAATAGAAAATGTGTAATAAATAAGTAAATGAAAGAGAATTAATGGTAAGTGAGGATAATTAATATAAAAATGTGTATTTAATAAAGGTAAAAAAGAAAAAAATAATTTAAATTTTGAAATACAAAGAGAAAATTGTTTACAAAAGAGATAAATCCTAAAATAGAGAAAACTACTTATAAAAAGAATCCAAAAAGAGTAATTTTTAACTAATAGTGATATTACTCCTTTTCAATGCTTCTAATGCAATAATAAGCCCAAAAAAACCTGCTACATGCTTATACCTATTTTGTAAATACTTCGAGGTAGAAATGACTCGAAACCCTTTTTTGTAATTTAGAATGGTATTCCTTATTGTGCTCCCTAATAATTATTTTGCGCTTCATAATAATATTTGTAATAAATTCACCTATATCACAATAATACTTGCATCGAAGTGTTCCCGAAACAATCAGCCTTTAAAAGCATCCCAGTAAAAAAGAAACCCATTGAATACTTTCCACTTGGGCATCAAAATATATTAACAGTCAGGATGCTTTATAAGGTGATCAACAAATTCATCACCTTTAACAAAACATTGCCAAATAAGCCAAGCCATTTGGCCATTTTCTATCCACAAGGCAGCCGAAAAAACAACTCGATCTGTTCAATTTCAAGTTCTTAACAATTATCTACACATTTAATACCTTTTGAAATTTTCCACTTATATCATCCAAATCAAACACATTTCCTTCTTCCATCTTCAATTTGCAGAGCTCAGAATTTAGTTGAACAAGCCGCTGCTGTAGTTTTTCTCCCCCATCAGGTAACCTAGAAATCATCGCCTGCATTGGTATATACAGGAGGAGGGAAGCATAAATTATGAACTGTTTTATTGTAAAGTTCATAATGTCATGATCACACTAAGTAGCCGCTCTTTTAAGAACAATAAGAATACCTTATTTGCGAGTGTTTGAGAAATCCGTTTGATTTTATCTTTGATTTCAGACTCAGTCAATTTACCAGCACTATTTGGGGAAGAACCTTTTTTGCTCACTTTGACTTCCTTTGGATTAAAAGCAAACTCAGCTCTGACCAAATTAAAAAAAAAACAAATAAACAAGGTCAGATCATAAAAAAGGTCGGGATGGGGGTGGGATAGATCTAACAGCCGTGTGATGATAGAATCATTACCCATCAACAGGACGTTCAAGGGAAGAAGATGCTGAAGTTCCAAAATATCTGGTCCCATGATTCCTACCAAAAACAAAAAGGACCAATGTAGCATTGGTTTAGCTAAGCAGTTAGTTAATACTAAAACAATCGTCCAAAAAGAAGCCTTTTCAAAAACGAATCTATCTCACATTTTCAATATTAAATTATCCATAATCCATCAAGAAAAATGAAATCATGACATCCAAGTGCATTAGGAAAACTTCAGCATGACATCTTGTGTGAAAGAACCATATGGGAAGAGAGAGAGAAAGTCTCACGAACTTTTGTTACCTTGACACTTCATCATTCTCAGGTGCATCTTGAACTGGTGCTGTTTTGGAGAAGAGTAAACTGTGGTGACTAACTCCGGCTATGCCTTGACTTTTCAAGAACTCTATGTGCGCTTTAAAAGAGTCATCCCTGAACAACACAATTAAGTCAAAAATCAGAAAATTGCATGCAATTATGAGTTATTTTTATCCCTTTCTGTTGTAACTCTGCCTAAAACAGTCACTAAACAGCATCAGAAAGTAGAGCGATAATAAATAAGTGGAAAACTTTAGGCTTTGGTATTAATACTCAAAATACAGAATCAGAGTTACAAAGAGGACAGTGATTCTGGACAAAGCCCGATTCCCCTCTCAAACAACCAAAATACAGTACCTCAATAATCCACTCACAAGAACAAGAACTCACACAAGTAGGGGTGTTCAAAACCCAGACTGAGACCAGGATCGGAATCCCCCAATCCCAGTTCCCGTTTTTTGGCCAGGATGCAAATTGCATCCCAATCCCAGTCCCGTAATCTCGGGACCGGGACCAATCCTGGAAATCCCGGTTTTTTTAAAAAAAAATTAAATTTAAAATATATTATTATATTAATTAAATTTTCTATAATCTAGTGTTTAAAGTGATCATTTAACACCTAATAAGGCCATAATAATCACACAAATTGATCTAGAATTGAAAAATAACAATTTATTATTATTACTATGATCACCTTCATCATTTTCGTTATTATCTTTATATATTATATTAATTAAGATTAGTATCACGATATATACGGTTTAATTCTAACTAAAGATGTAATACACATTATATGAAATGATAACTTAATTTATTGGGGGATACAAAAATAAAAGAATACCTTAATTTATAAGGTAAAAAATTTTTTAAAAAAAAAACCAGGACCGGGATCACAAGGTGTGATCCCAGTCCCGGCCGGGACAGGAAGTTCCCGGGATCAAAATGTTCGGGACCAGGCCGGGACAACCAAAACCAGGATACTTTGAACACCCCCACACACAAGGACAGGAGGAACTTCTCTGGCTGTCGAGAGGCCAGAGACTCTCCTTCCACACTCAATTCTCAAAACAAGTCCTACCTTCCTCTCTCTGCTAACCCATACATTTCAATGCTCAAAAAGTAACTTCCCCATACCCCTACCTAGGTACACAGCCCATATCCCTTGAATTAGAGCGGCTCCCTATTTTCTGGATCCGCAAAATAAACTCTCGGACCACCAGGCCCTTCCGCTCCTGATTCTCTCATTCTTGTATGTTTTCTTAAAACCAGCAGTCACATCACATTCATTGGACACCAAATAGGCTGCTAAAGACTAGAAGTTCAACTTATAACTTATCATTAGATTTCATTTGATTTAACCCACACAAAAGCACCTAATCTATCTCATTTAATTATACATTTAAGTAGACTGAAAAGAATTGCACATTAAGGTTCAAGCTGCATTAAAAGAATCTAGCAGCAAAACATCAATAATCCCCGAACCGCGCATGAAAAGACAAGCATTTGGAAAGTTTAACAAACAAAAGAAAAGTGTGCATTCTATTGCTGTGCAAGTATACTTGATTTTCAAATTCATACACTGTATCTTCGCAAGCATGCTCCTCCTCTAATTGCCTCTGAGTAACAGACACATCAAAACCCTCCTTGGGGAGGCTGAAAAGCTCTCTGAGATCCTGATAAGGATGAATGAAAAATTACCACAGTACATCACACGCTTGTCAAAGACGTTGCCAACGTACCTTAGAAACAATTAATATTCTTATAACACTCGTACCTGCTGGCTGAAGTACCGAATTTGTTCTTTATGCTCGGTTGCTGTTTTAAACAACCCCCCCTTGTATACCTGAAAATCACATAATTCCAGTGTCATGGGTTTAATCAAAATCTAAACAAGAGAACTACAAGAAAATGAATTTCAGTCAAACTAAATCTGAACTAAAAGTATTGTCTCCTTTATTACTTTATCACGAAAATATGTCGAAATTTACCTGCTTCCTGTATATCTTTTCTTCAACAGTTCCGCTTGTCATAAGTCTATATACAAGAACATCTTTCTTTTGGCCAATACGATATGCACGGTCAACACTTTGGTTATCCGTACTGCCAAGAAATAAATTGTAGAACAACTATAATTAGAACTTGAAAGCATCATTTCAATGTACTTTTCCTTGGGAAGAACAATATGTAAATAGGGGAGAATCAATAATTTCAGAACCCAATGTACTCACAAATTCCGTCCAAACAGTTACAAACAAAAAAAGAATAAGCATATTAAAAGATCATCACAAAATGAGAAAAAGAAATGACCTATGATCAAATACAGTTTCTCGAAACAAGAAGACAAACTTAAAGTAAATTACAGAGAACCAAACGTACAATAGTCATACTGGATTAATGAGATGGATCTTACTTTGTTAATAAATCAATATCAAAATCTATAACAAGTTACACATTTCACAAGCCATGAACCGTGTTCATTTCTCAAATTCTATACATTGCCCAACAAATCATGTCTATATCTACAATAAAATCTATAACAAGCTGTACTATTTACAAATCATAAACAGTGCAGCTCATTCTTCAAACTCAGTACACAGCATTAGCCCAATATCTAGTACTATTTATTGAGCTACTGTCTGTGCTACAAACTACAAAGAACCAAAATAGCAGTAGCAATGAATAGTTCAATATTTCACAAAACCTCTATCTAACTAAACACAGCTTCCATTCTTATAACCCTGTGAAAGAATTCAGGACATGAAAAATCCACCTAGTTTTTAAAGACTACTTTGGTAGAAACAAAATCATAAAAATTGAGTACAGGAATAAAAGTTTTAAGCATTGTATCAACTAAAAACTATGAAAACTCAACCACAATACTCGATTTAGCAACATCTTCCAATATTTTTACAGAATAATTAAATAAAATGAAGTTATGAGGAGAATAGGAAGACTGAATTATATTTCTGATATATTTCATAGGTAGATTACATCTATATATACAGAATCAGGCATACATTTGGTCGTAACAAGTTACTGTACACATGAAGAAAATTAAGACTAATTTTTCCTAAATTATCGCCTACAATGTTGGATCTTTGAAATTGCTCCCTCATTTTCTGACTTTTTCTCCTTCAGTTTCTCCTTCAATTTCGGTATTCTACACTCCCCCTCAAGTTGGACTGTAGATATTAATCAGGTTCAACTTGCCAATCAAATACTCAAATCTATCCTTGAGCAGTCCTTTAGTGAGAATGTCTGCGGTCTGTTCTTTGGATGGTATAAACCTTAGATCAACAATACCTTCATCAACTTTTTCCCTTATAAAATGTCTATCTATCTCAACATGTTTAGTTCTATCATGCTGAACTGGATTATGAGCAATATGAATTGCAGCCATGTTATCACAAATAGACTTTGATCGGTAGATTTATACATTTCCTCAAGTCTTCAAGAACACGTTTTATCCATATACCCTCACAGATTCCCAATGACACAGCCCTGTATTCAGCTTCAGCACTGCTTCTTGCAACAACACTTTGCGTTTTGCTTCTCCATGTGACCAAGTTACCCCACAAATATGTACAATAACCAGATGTGGATTTCCTGTCATCTCGATCACCTGCCCAATCTGCATCTGTAAATAATTCTACAATCCGTTTGTCAGTTTTCTTAAACAGCAAGCCACGTCCTGGAGATCCCTTCAAGTAACGAAGGATCATGTATACTTCATTCAAATGTTTCTGTTTAGGATCATGAGAATGCTGGCTGACCACACTTACTGCAAAGGCAATGTCTGGTCTAGTATGAGACAGATATATTAGTTTGCCTACCATCCGTTGATAATTCCCCAAGTCTGTTGCCTTACCAAGATCTGCATCTTCATCTATTTTATCAATCCGTATAGGTGTGTCACTAGGTCTGCAACCTGTCATCCCAGTTTCCTTCAGAAGGTCGAGTACATATTTCTTTTGGGAGATATAAATTCCTTTATTTGATCGGGCAACTTCCATTTCAAGAAAGTACTTCATTTCTCCAAGATCTTTGATCTGAAATTCTCGTGCTAGGGCCATCTTGATTTGATTGATTTCTACCTCATCATCTCTTGTACGAACTATATCATCAACATATACAGCTAGATCAACCATCTTACCCTTATGATGTTTGACAAACAAAGTATGGTCGCTCTTCCCTTGAGTATAACCATGTCTCTTCAGAACTCGGGTGAATCTGTCAAACCAAGCACGCGGAAATTGCTTTAACCCATATAAAGATCTCTTTAACTTGCAGACTTGGCCAGCCTTTTTTCCTGGGAACCCTGGAGGTAACTTCATATACACCTCTTCCTTGAGTTCTCCATTGAGGAAAGCATTTTTAACATCGAGCTGGTGTAGATTCCAATCTAAATTCACTGCAATAGATAAGAGAATTCTGATGGCATTTAACTTGGCTACTGGAGCAAATGTTTCAGTGTAATCTTCCCCATATACTTACGTGAAGTCTTTTGCAACCAATCTAGCTTTGTATTTCTCAAGAGTTCCATCTGCTCTATACTTAGGAGTGAACACCCATTTGCACCCAACAGGCTTCTTCCCTCGTGGTAGATCTACTACATCCCATGTCTTATTATGCTTAAGAGCTTCTATTTCCTCCAAGACAGCTTGTCTCCACTCAGGTATAGCCATAGCCTCATCAATAGTGTCTGGTATCCTGATTTTATCAAGATGAGATACAAATGCATTGTATTTAGATGAAAGGGCTTTATAAGAGACAAATTTCTCAATGGAATATCTAGTAGATGATTTGGGTTGTCTAGGTTGTTTTCGCACTGCAATGGGAAGATTAAGATCAGAACCTTCTATTTCTCCTGGACCTGCCTCTAGTACCGACTCTTGGTGAGTGCTAATAGCTTGTGGCTCATTACCTCTTTTGTGTCGTCGTATGTAGATATTACCCCACATATTTTTTTCTTCCCCTGAATTTGGCACATTATCAGAGTTATCAAGGTTATCAGGATTATCAAGGACATCAGGAGTAGTTTGGGTATCAGGAGTAGGTTGTATGTAGGTAGGTATATAAATTGTGACTGTCTGGTCATCCGTTGGTGTCTCTTTTGTCTGAAATTCACTATCTTTCTCCCCTTGAATTGCAGACAAGGCATAATAGGGAGAAGTTTCATGGAAGGTGACATCACATGTAACAAACAAACGTTTGGAGGCTGGATCATAACACTTGTATCCTTTTTGGGAATGAGAGTAGCCAAGAAAGATACAACGAAGGGCTCTAGGATCCAGTTTGTTAGTGTTATAGATGTGAACATATGATGTGCATCCAAACACCCAGAGTGGCAGGGTATTTTCAAGATATGGGATGTTGTAGTATTTGTGGAGGAGTTGAAGTGGTGTTTTGTAAGACAGTGATCGGCTTGGCATTCAGTTAATGAGGAATGTAGCAGTAAGGATAGCATCATCCCAATGATATTTCGGAACGTTACTACTAAACATGATAGCTCTAGCAGTTTCAAGAATATGATGATTCTTTCGTTCCATAATACCATTTTGTTGGGGCGTATTAGGACAAGTGCTTTTGTGAATAATGCCATTTTCGGTTAGAAAGGTGGATAGGGCTTGATTGAGGTATTCAGTCCCATTGTTAGTGTGTAGGATCTGGATTTGGGTTTGGAACTGAGTTTGGATCATTTTGTGGAAGTTAAGGAAAGTTTGATATACTTCTGTTTTATCCTTTAATAGGTAAACCTAGCTCACACGTGTATGGTCATCAATGAATGTGATAAACGATTTTGATTTTGACCGGTTTGGTGTGCGTGATGGTCCCCATAAGTCACTATGAATTGTGGAAAAAGGTTGTGATGCTTGGTATGGGATTTTTGGAAATGAGGTACGATGATGTTTAGCCTTTTCACATGAATCACAATGGAAATCAGAGGCAATTTTATTTGAAACAAGAGATGGAAACATTTGAGACATATAATGGAAATGTGGATGACCTAAACGTTTGTGCCACAACTCCAAATTACTAGTTTTAGGAAGAGACACTTTATTGCAAGATGTAATTGAACGACTATTACTTTCATCAAGGTAATAGAGACCATCAAGCTCTTTCGCACTCCCAATCGTCGTTCCCGTCAACAGATCCTGAAAAACACAGTAAGAAGCAAAGAAGTTAGCTTGACATCGTTCATCATTGGCTAACTTACTCACAGATAGTAAATTACACTTCAACTTTGGAACATGTAATACAAAATGAAGTATGAGTGTAGCAGAGATTTTAATAGAACCGATTCCAGTGACAACAGACTCAAAGTCATCAGCGATTCGCACAGATACTCCCTTGGTGATAGGAGTATATGATGAGAAGAGAGCCTTATTGTCAGTCATATGATCTGAAGCACCTGAGTCAACAATCCAACAAGGTCCTGTACATTGTTTTTTTATCATGGACAAGGCTTGAAAGAAATTACCTTTCCTGATTATTGAAGCAGTAGGCTTTGTTGTAATCTGTAGTGTTGCTAGCATTTCCATGATTTTGTTTAGCTGGCCATTTTGGGATGATTCCTTGGATGCTTCAGCCACATAACCTCTTCCTTTTCCTTTCTTAGGCTTCCAGTCAGCATGTTTACCGTGGAGGTTCCAACAAATGTTTGTGTGCCCTTGTTTCTTACAATGATCACAGAACGGTCGGCCTTTAGAAACTTTTGGTTCCGTGGATTGAACAATAAGGGTTGAGGCTTCAAGAGTAGCAGTGGAATTAGTTGGATTGTGAAGCATTGTTTTACGCCTATCCTCTTCACTGCGCAACAAAGTGTAAACTTCACACACATACGGCAAGGGTTCTTGGCTAAGAATTCGAGCCCGAACATCATCATAAACCACATCAAGACCAGCTAGCAACTCATATACCCTCTCTTCTTCTTTTGCTTTGAGATCTTCTTTTGCATCAGCCCCGTAATGATGAGTTTTATTTTGTAAGGCATCAAACTCTTGCCAGAGTGCTGATTTTTCAAGATAATACTCATCAAGAGGCATGTGATTCTGTTTTAGTTGCCATAATTTTTTCTTGGCATCAAATATGCGGGATCTGTTTCCCACAAGACTGTATGTCGCATGCAGAGCTTCCCAAATTTCTTTGGCTGAAGGAAGGTACATAAAACTCTTCTTAATTGAGGATGACATTGCATTGATTAACCAAGAGGATACCAATGCATTTTCGGATTTCCATTTACGAAATTCTTTGGTTTCCGAGGTTGGAGGCCTTTGTGCTTCACCAGTTATATATTCAAGTTTGTCCCTTCCATCGAGAGCGAGAATCATAGATTGAGACCATTCTCGATAATTGTCACTAGTAAGTTTCTCAGAAACAATAAGGACAGTGGAGATGTCATTGGAGCCAGATCGAGGAACAGAGGAAGAGGCATATGAAACTGTAGACATAATGACAGTTTAGGTCTTCAAATTTCAAAAAAGACAGTTTGGTCCTTCAAATTTTCGAAATGACAGTTTGGTCCTCCAAATTTGCAAAATGACAAGTTGGTCTACTAAATTTCGAAAATGACAAATTAGGTATCCCTCAACTCAATGAAATATTCGACCGATAGCTCAGTTTGTTGACACTGAGGAGAGAGGATCAAATCTGAGGTGAGATGAGAGCGCAGGACAGGTCGAGATGGCGAGACGAGCAGCGATCGTCGACGGATGAGGAAGCACGGCAAATGAGGAAGCCGAGTTCGAGCTTCGATTCCAAGTGCTATCGCGACAGTGTCGATTCAACGATGAGGGTGCTGAGAGCGCTGGAGACAGGTTGATTCCAAGTGCACGGCAGATGACGGCGAACAGTGATTGTGGATGCTGAGAGCGCCAGAGACGGGTGATGAATAGACCGGCTACGGAAAGAGTGATCTGAGTGGGCGACGAAGGTACCGAGTTGGCCGAGTGGGCGATGGAGGTGCCGAGTGGGCGACGGAGGACTGAGCGTCGCCGGTGGATGGCGGTTGCCGATAGAGGATGGAGCTCACCCAGGTGGAGATTGTCAACGGCGATGTGGGAAATTTCTGCGACAAACGAAAAATCGTCGGGCCGCGAGGGCCTTCAACGCCGGTAGGTATTTTGGATTCAGTCTAGATTATTCTCTTCTCCTTAGCTCTGATACCATGAGGAGAATAGGAAGACTGAATTATATTTCTGATATATTTCATAGGTAAATTACATCTATATATACAAAATCAGGCGTACATTTGGTCGTAACAAGTTACTGTACACATGAAGAAAATTAAGACTAATTTTTCCTAAATTATCGCCTACAATGTTGGATCTTTGAAATTGCTCCCTCATTTTCTGACTTTTTCTCCTTCAGTTTCTCCTTCAATTTCGGTATTCTACAAGTTATAATCCTGATTTCATTGATTATACACTGAATAGATTACTAAAATCATAATCAAAGGAAATATTAACAATCAGAAGTTAGAGAAAGAAATGCTTAAAACACCTGGGGTTCCAAGCAGGATCAACTACAATCACACGATCTGCCTTAGTAAGTGTCAGCCCCAAACCGCCAACTTGAGATGTCAAAAGAAATATTGGAGCAGTAGAACCATCTTGGAAATCCTGACATTATAAAAAAAAATAAAAATAGCAATTAAATAAGAAGATTTCAGAATAATCTTTTTTGTCACAATACAAAATACTTACATTAACCGTCTTTATTCTATCACTAGCTTTTGTTGTTCCATCAATGCGTACAAATTCATAACCTTTGGACGTTATAGATTCCTGTAAGATATATTAGTCAGATTTATATTAACAAAAGAATAAGATAAAATACATTACTGGTGCAAAAACATAAGAAAATTTTTGTTTGATTGTAAAAAGGCATGGAAAAGAAGCCTTTGGAAAACTATAGAATCAGAATCTGAACTATATTCCTCTAAACCTATGAGAATCTCCATGAAACATATGCAATATCACTTGTAACTTCAAAACATGCATATGCACTTTTATAGACTAGTACAAACAAGGACAAGTACACATAAAAGACTGATCTAACAACATAAGACAGAAAGAGCACATTAAGGAGTTAATATAGTAGAAATGACTTCATAATTTCCATTATTAGGCATAACCGATCCCACATCAACACTATTTTCCATTGTGGCTTTCATCTTTCACCTGCTATAAGTAACAACAGGCAGTGGCATCCTACCAATTCCTAGTCATGACAAATAAATTTACGTAATTTACATAAAATATATTAGTAACGATTGCCTTAGTAAGTTCAAATACAGCAATACCCTAAAACCTGGTCTCTTCTAGTGTTCATGGAGGATCAACTGTAATAGGCATAGCAAATAAAAAAAATTCTGAACTAACCTGAATAAGATTAAGCATCTTGCGAGTTTGAGAAAAAATAAGCACATGATGTCCTTGTGGGATCAAATTATCCTAAAAATATCACATAATGTACACGTCATATTATGTATCACATAATTTAGACGTCATATTATGCTAAAATATCAAGTTCTTGAAGACTACACACCAATAATGACATTATGAAAGACATTTTGCACGATACATCATGCTCGGCCTTGAACTTGTCCGAGTCAGCAACATCAGCTATGTGCATTGCCAATTTCTCCGCAACGTTAACCTCTTCTGGCTTTAACATTGAGTCCATCCCTTCCAACACATCTTCAGCTGCCCGCTTAGTCAACAAAAGCGGATGATCACAAATTTTCTTCAAAATCTAGTTCATTCAAACAAATAGTTTTCATAATTAATTTAAAAGGGAAAGATATTTGGTAAAACAAAATTTTAGGAAAAATTATAACACGTGAAAAGCAGATCTACAAAGGTTAGAACATTATTAAGAAGGGAAGTGTAGTAAATATTATATTGATAAAATTCACCGTAAGTGCAGCAAGCGGTGAGCCATCAAATGCTGAAAGAACAATCTCACTCTTTAGAAACGCTTCATAAAGATATCTCTACACGAGACAGGAAACAGACTATAAGTTTTCAAAATAATCAACTTAAACTTGTGCCTTTTACAGTAAGAAACACATAAAATTGCATCTAACCTGAATACTAGTCAATCGCAGCCACACGATAATCTCCCGTTTCTGAGAGAGCTTTGTGGTCGAATTCTTGTCATCTTGACTAAAAACCTCACTCTTTAGGCGTCTTAAAAAGTAAGGCTGAATACGATCTCTAAGCATCTGATAAGAAACAACCAATCATCTCACTTGGGTCATTAAAAGAAATTTGATTTTAATTGGTTAATTGAAAATTCATATAGGAGGGATGAGGAGTACACATGATACATTTACACAAGGACATACATTGTATCAAAGGTGAAATCAAAGAAAGGGATAGAAAAGAACGCATAAAGCAAACATATTTAATGACCGCAAATAAACTACATTAAGACATTGCAACCAACGCATAAAATCAACGAAGATATAAGTTAGATGTTTAATCGGAAGAGATAGTTAGCTTATCATGTTCTAATAGTATCTTCTCGCAATTTAAAGCAGATAACAAAATTAAATATCATGAACAGGGATTCTGAATAGTTTGTTTCACATGATCCTCTAAGAAGAGTGCATGTAGGTGACAAGACATGTTAGCATTAAATGTCAAGTAATATTTGGAATACTTTATGACTTTACTGCAGTCTACAGATTTAGAGCAATGCCAAAGAAATAAATAAATAAATAAGATAGATAGGTACATAAAAAAAGAAATAAAATAGATTTTAATGATCACAAGATAGAGAGAGAGAGAGAGAGAGAGAGAGAGAAACGGGAGGATATTTAAGAGGGAAAATCCAAAGGATATTTAAACATGTTATTCAATTTATTGGTAATGGTAACATTTTGCATTGGTAATCAAAATATTAGAACAAAAGAATCAAAGACCCAACCTAAACCATTACAAATCAAATTTCGGAGCGCAAATATTATTACCTTCGCAACAGAAGAACCAACACGCTTCTCTCTCTCAGAAGCTTTTTTGTCATTTCCACGAAGTATAGCTGACTCATAATTTTCTTTAAACCTGATGTAAAACTTTAAGTATTAAACCCATGATAATGAGAGATCAGCAGCATCATAATGCTGCATGAAAAAGATTAATACCATTTCTTATCACCCAGCAACTCAGGGCAGCAGAAATTGAACAAGGCCCACAACTCCTGTTTGAAAGTTTAAGAATGAGAATCACACAACAGGTTACCATAATATATACAAAAATTACAAAAACCAAAGCAAATAATATTATCAACTACATCAATTACGAAACAAAAAACAATCTTCAAGAAATACCTTTAGATTATTTTGCAATGGTGTGCCACTGATGATTATCCGATGGGCACTTGGTATCTCTAGCAAACTTTTAGCTCTTTGTGTGCTTGGATTCTTTATAAGATGGCCCTAAGGATCAAAGCAATTTGATAAACAAAAATTTAAGCCTTATTTATAATACTGATAGTGCTGGAGATTGACATAAGATTTATAAATCATTTCCTAGGACCTATAGCAGAATATTAAGGAAGGGGAAATGATGTGAAAAAGGAATATACCAGCAATCAAGAGGATTACACCAAAGGTCCTGGCTGTAAGGGTAAAGAAGAGGTGAACAAGTAGGCATTGGGTGCAGCTAGAGTGTAGGCGGTGTGTTTTGTAACTTTTCTGTTTTAAATCCTCCATTTTGGGCAGAGAGGGGGAGTTCAGTCTTTTGGTAAATAAAATGAGTTCGGAAGAGTACTGTGATATGATGTTGTAATGTAAATAAATTGAAATGTTAGTTAGGTTAGTTAGTAATTAGAAGAGTGGGACTAACCATTAGTGGCATTAGTTGTTTAAGAGCAACATTAGCCAAACATGGTCTTATCCATGTCTAATTACTAATAGGCCCTTAATTAGTGAATCCCTCTCCCCTACTGCTGTGTTACTATCTTTTCCGTGTTTCTGTTATGATACCTATAAATACTGATATTGTACTGCTAGAAGGGAGATTTGGCAAGTAATGAAAGTCAGAAGCATTTCATCAGAATTCCTCTGTTTTCTCCCTCTCTACTTCTAATTCCTCTAATTCTTCCCTTCAACCCTCTAATTTCTTCTTCTCTACCCTAATCCCTAATTCCTAAAGACATTCATATTACAAAAGACTATCATACTGGCCCCTCAAAAGTCCAGTGGCTTATGTTCTGTGTTGTGTATTTTATGTTGTTCCTTGTACTCTGTAACTGTTATTTGAGCGTAATGTCTGCCTATGGCTGTATGAGGGAGATGGGATTTGTTTGAATCATTATTTCCCATGTAATCCAACTTTATTATTGAGTAAAAGTATTGTCAGTCCCACGTTTGTTGTCATTTCTGGAATTAGCTTGTGACAAGCTTATTAGAGTTGGGGGCTCTATCAGACACACTCTGCAAAGTTGTAATTGCTAAAATTTAGAGTTCAAAAAAATAGATGGCATCATTTAAGGCAGATGGTGGCCACCATTTTATAGAGAAAAAAGTCCAATACTCACGGACATTTTACAGAGAAAAAAGTCCGATAATAGGCACAAACATGTCTAGGGATAAATAGAACCATGTACAGGAAAAGAGGATGCACAATAAAAGTCAAACCTAAATTATGAAAACTGGACATTAGTTGGGCTTCAAAATAAGTAGACTCATTCTTACCTCATCAAGGATCATATAATCCCATATGGGGCCGTCTTCACTTTCCTCATCATCAGATACATAATTCCCCCGTAATGATTTAGAATTATTGCGAACAATATCATATGTTGTAAGAAGAACACCTTTATCCTAAATGGTAATACAAGCAAATAAGGTCCATAGCATCAAATTTGTAAAATTTAGGATTATAATATTGTGTATTAACGGGAGAAAACCTTCAGAATCAAATAAATTTGAAACACTAAAGATTAGACTAACACTTAAGAACCACCATAACTCTTTTAAAAAGGAAAACAGAGTGCAACTACAGGCATCTACAATTGCCAAACATGAAGCTCATTTTCAAATTGACATGTAAAACGTTTCCTTTCCCTCTGTTTATTAAAACTTATAATGCAGGAGTATAAATATAATTTTCTGTATAATATAACTTCGGTTGAACATGTAGAATGAGCTATGACCAGTACCTGGAGTATGTATTGAAGTTCATAATCTCGGAGCTTTGTACAAGTTCCAAAGTATCTGCAGCAATCAAAAGGTGAATTTTGCAATATCAGAGACATGTTTGTGGCTGTGCGAGTATATAAATTCAAATAAATAGAGTCAGACGCACTCCCTTGTCTTCTCAGAAAGACCGACAACAGATAGTTCTTTGATCCAATGTGGAAGTAGGGTTTTTGGTGCCACCACCAATGCCCTTTTAATCAAACGTGAATCGAATAAACCAGCTAGAAAACTACAAATCTGCAAGAGGAACCCAATATTCATAATATGTACTATAGATATTGCAAAACAAATGCCAAGTGTTCATTACTTACCTGCATAGTTTTCCCTAGACCCATGTCATCCCCCAGGATTCCACCCTTACCCTGACAATGCAGACACCAGAGCCACTTCAAACCATCACGCTGATGTGGATACAACATTTTTGCAATCTTGCCTGCCAACTTGTATGTGGAGTGTGGGCCATTCAAAGTTATACAATTATCATTCTCAGAGTCAACATGATCAAGCACTTCAACAGAATCGTCTGAATCATCTTCTACATGTTCAATGCCTCCAGTAGCACCCTTAGATGCATCAGATGAACTGTCGCATGGGTCCTGTTGAGCTGAAAATGAAGAATCTGCACTGGCATAATCAATATTCTTATCTTCCGGAGTTTCATTTCCTAAAACCAATGCTGAACAACTTTCAAATGTATGTGCTGATTTCACTACCCGCTTCTTCTCAATTGACATAACATCAAACTTCGAGCTCAACTCATCTAATATGTCCCTAATTTCACTCCTACCCTGACTCTTCTCAATCCCAGTCGCATTTTTTGTCGGCAAAGGGGGTGAATCATAATCCACGAGGTCAGAAACCTCCGAGTCGTCTAGCGCCACCATTTTATCAGTATTATCATTGTCTGCGTGTGAAACCTTGCATAGGCGACGCCGGCCTTCCATTTTGACCTTATTCTTCTTTTCCACTTCTGAAACTCACACACGAGTCACTTCAGTTTCTTGTGATATACATGAACACTACGGGGACGAGTGAAAAATAAACAAAGCGTACTTACTGTGGGTATCAGAGTCGGTTGCTTCTTTAGACTGGGGAATATTGTCACCTGGATATTTAATATTTTCCTTCGTCGAGATTGTACAGAGACCATGTCGACCATCATCAACCTTGACGGGCTGTTTGTCTTCCGCTGAGCGTAGCTCTAATAGAAGACAATCGCATCAGATTAACAACGAGTCAAAAAAACAATAAAAAATCCATAACAGAGACATGGAGGAATACCAATAGGAGAATCAAAGTCGGTAATCGCAGAAAAGCGAGGGATGCTGTCATCTTCCTCGTCCCTGAATAAAGGTTTTCCCTGCTGCTGCCTTGGGCCTTTGAGTATTGTCGAGGACGAGTCGTCCTCGCCATCTGCGAAAACGAAGAGAAAATTAATCAAGCAAACTATGGTTCACCTTCTAAGAAATAGCAGAATGGAAGATAGATTTATAAAAAGGGTACCAGATAGCTTTGAGTAGGGTTTCGGAGGAGCGGAAAGGTCTTGGAGGAACCGATAATGGCTATCGTTGAGGCTTACAGCTTTCTTCCCACTTTTGCCAGCCATGTTCGAATCGATGAACAGAAGGAGAGGTGCCGGAGTGAAGGAAGTATATGTATATGAGAGCGAAAATGGAGTATCAAAAGGATATTTCGCTAGGATCAATCAACGGTCCTCAGCTTCCCGCTTAGAATGCAATATTTGAATTTGAGATGGACATTGAAAAATGGGATTCTCACACGAATGCCTGTGATCGCAGAAAATAGAGGGGGGATGATATGACGGCTGGGCGCGTCGCCGGAAGGAAGCTATGAAACTCCAAAAATGTCCTTAGTCGATTGGGTTTTTGTTTTACAGAAACCGTCATCTCAAGGGCTTGTTCAGTCATTTCAAAATATTAATTTAAAAAATATTAATTTAAGATCTTTTGGAGCCAAAGTATGGACAAATTATGGATTTAACATCATACTTCAGTCATCTCAAGGGCTTGCCAAAGTATGATGTTAAAAATATTAATTTAAGATCTTTTGGAGCCACTTTAACTCAAATTTAAAAATATGTATTTTCATTACAGAGTACAGATTAGTATTTGATTAAACATTGTGGAGAAATATCAAAACAACAACAGCAAAGTTTTCACCAAAAGGCATAAAAAGCAAAAAAATATATAAAAATATTCTAAATAACACAATGAGAACAAATCTGATAATAAAGGTTGGATTAAGTGATAAGGAGCTTGCTTATGGCATATAAAGTCATGAGTTTGAATCTCATGGCTTATATGAGGATTGTTTTGATGGACTGGTGATCTTTATTTAGTTATCTAGGTTATGAGACATGCTTCTATTAGCCGAATTCCAATTTAAAGGTGGTCCATTTTCATGGAAAAAATCAAAAATGGAATAAAAATTATTTGTAGATCATGGATAGATTTTCAATGACAAGTCATTCACTCATTAATTTTTTTTTTGTTTGTTACACAGGGTATCCATCAGAGCGAGTCCGATAATTAATCTCTTGGGTACTGTGTCATCCAAGATGGAGATGACCCTCCTAAACGAATTTTCTCCATACATTGTTATACAAGTGTTTCAAGAAAGTATTACCTTTCAGTCACTTACTCCATAGCAACACTCCTATGGATTTTCAAGTCTTCGTTCTTCTCTTCAGTTTCCAAAGGGTTACAAATCTTCTGCATTTGAAAGCACCTATTGCCACCTCAAGGGACAAAATCTAACTATGCTAATAGGGACATTGAAAATTATCTTAGTTTATTTGTTTTTGAAAGAGTTTGTAAGGTTAATAGTATTATGATGTACGATCATTTTACTTTCAATAATAGATATTTGATACTTATCCACAAAAAAGAAAACCCCGTGAGCTTTTGAAATCCAACTTACCTATTTTTCTTTTTCTTTTTTCTTTTTTTTTTTTGTAAAAATGGAAAAGAAACAAATCCTAAATATATGCTGCAGCTTTTCCCATATCATGGACCCATTTTGTAGGGAAAATTGTAGCCCAATAAAAACTGCATTATTTATATTTTGGATTGTTTATCTGGCCTCAATTATCCAGGCCACATTCAATTATAAATTTTATGGAAGCATGTGAAAAAAATTAAAAAAGGGGGGGGGGATGTTGCGTTATTGATTGAGTAGGGATATTAATAAAAACTATAAAATGTGAAGCACCTCTCAAAAATAGATAAATTTACCGAAAACGATTGACCAAAAAACTTTACCAGATGCGTAATTATAAATTTAGTTGTGACCCTTGTAGGTTTTTAAACAAAAACTAGTGGGAAATTACATATGTTGAATAAAGGATAGCATAATATGAATGATAATATATTGATCTAAATAATTAAATAAAATCAACAGAAAAACTAGTAATATAACATTTGCCAAAATGTTTGATAAAAAGTACAGATAAAACCAGAAGTAAATATTCCAAGGGACCACCAAAGAGTGTTTGGATTAACTTCTTAAAAGAGTGGTAAAAGTAATTTTAGAAAAAAGATTTTATGAAAAAGGTGATTTTGATATAAATAACAAACCTTCATAAGGGGCATATCCTGAGTTTGATACCTACTCTAACCTTTTAAATTTTAAAAAAATATTGTCTCTCTCTGAATATATACTAACATAATAATAATAATAATATAGCTAGTAATTCAACACCTTCAACGAAAATCTTTGTGGATTAACTACTCGGAGAATCTTTGTCTTGATCTTTCATCCTCCATCAAATAATTTTAGAAATCGTCACCTGCATAGGTTTATAATATAATTCATTAGTTCCATTGTGATCTGACCAATGATAATTGAAATAATACAATTTAAAGTGATAAAAATTATGTAAGGCATCACAAGTTAATAACCAAATCAATTTCAAAATATTTTATCTCTGATAAATCAAACATGACACTATATTTAATATTGGTTTATCTTAAAATTTTAGAATTTGACATGTTAATTAACTTGTACTTCTAAATTAAGTATTTAGCATTCTTCCCATCCTAAACATATATAAGAGCTAAGTACATGAGTTTCCTCCATGATACAAGACCTCAAGAACTAAATGCATATTTGGATTAATTTTTGAAAAATAATTTTTATGATTTACAAGGTAAGTATATAATAGAAATTGCTTCAGCTTACGAAAAAGGGCTTCTAAAACCAGAGTTTTATGGTTTAATTTGTTAAACATGTAATTGGCAATGTTAAAGACATTTTCCATCAAGAGAGAAGTTTCCAATACCAGCCTCTCCGTTTGTGGGAGGACCCCACCTGGTGCACTGGATTGCCTTTTGGATAAGTTTCCAATACAAATAATTAAAAGGATACTTTAGAAAACGAACTCATTTTTTTTTTTTTATAAATAACTAACTAAACTAATTTTCATTAATTTGTACATATTAATTATCTAACTCTTGTATTTACTAACAAGAGAAAGTATAAACCATGAGGCACCTACGCACCTCAGTATCTTGAAAAGCCTTCGAGCTCGATTGCTAAGACGAGGGGTGATGCTTTCATCGATCTTCTGCGGTTGGCACTGCGTATGCTTAATTTGGCTACTTGTTATTATTGGCGATGAAATTGCAACACCATGTGGGCTCACTTCCTCATCCAATTGCGAACGGTATTTATGTTTGGATTCTTGTAGCACTTTTCTCAATACGGCGAGATTGAATACATCATTCTTGTAGCCCATAACATCATGATTTGCCTACATTATTGCAAACACACAGATAATTATCCAATGATCCGTTTGGTTGATAGAATCAAACTGTTACATGAAATGTAATTTGATGGGAATGCAATCAAATATATTATTTATATTTTATTAAATTAACATAAAAATAAAGAGAGATTACATTCAGATCCCACACAAGAGGAAAAAAATGACAAAATGGTCTTCTAAAGTTGTCAATGACGTTCCTAAACTTGTCAATTGAAGGATTTGAAGCCTCTAAACTTGTCAATGAGACAATTTTTTCATTTTTTTTCCTTGTATAGGACCTGAATGTGATTCTTCTAAAAATAAAAGGATGAATGTTTGGTCAAGTGAAGGAGAGTATGGAGGAGACATGGGCAAATAGTGTCTTTTTTTTGTATTCCTGTTTGTGGTAATCTATGTAATAAAGATACATCTACCTACAACCTAAGGAAATCCGCATTACAAATTGTATGTAATCAAAACAAACATCTTATTCAACCTTTTATATAAGGATTATAAGTAATCAAAACAAAGGGACCATAAGTTTGTCATTGAGTGATGAAATCCGAACCATTTGCATGACATCTGAATAGTTCATATTTTTTTACAAAGTGATAGTTAGAAAATAATTTTCTTTTTTCACATAAAAAAATAAAATTATTTTTATTTTATTTTAGTTTCTGCGTCTATTAAAATAAAAAATCATAAACGATAAAAAAGTAGTAATATTAACTTTTGAACCGCTCAAATAAGGTAAACTCATTTTGTTATCTATGTGATCCTTCAGCAAACAATTTAGCCCCTGAAGTGAATTCAATATAGAAAATCCAAAAAGTTGATTCAATTAAAACTTCACATTAGACTAATTAACAAATCCTGAGCAACAAATGATGTACCTTATTTTTCATTTCGGCCAACTCAGCTTGAAAAGTCTTTTGCCTTTGATGCCTGTGTTTCCATTCACTGGATTCTTGTGCCAATCGGACATGATTATTCCAGTCCAATTTTCTAAATCCCGTGCCCATAACATCATGATTTGCCTACATTATTGCAAACACAAAGATAATTATCTTTGGTTGATAGAATCAAACTGTTACATGAAATGTAATGGGTGGAAATGTAAAGCAATAAAAATTACCAAGGTATTAAAACCCGGATCGGGTATTGAATCGGTCGGAGTACTGGGTTAAGGGTCAGTGGGTCAAACCGGGGCCAAACCGGTGAGTAATTGAATATTTTAGGCTTGTAGTATGAAATTCTAAAGGAAAAAGTAAATTTTTTTTTTAAATTGGGACCCGGACCGGGAACCAGACCGGTCTACTGACCGGTTTGGCTGGTTCCAGGCCGGACCGGCCAGTCCGGTCCGGGTCCAAGAACCCTGAAAATTACATAGGTTTGTTTGGTATGCTATTTTTTTCATAGAAAATTGAGAATCCAATGTATTACTATTTATATTTTATTAATTTAACATAAAAATAAGTAGAGGACAATGGTGAATGTTTGGTAGGAGGGCTACGCAGGAGATGTGGGCAAATAATATCCTTTTTCATATTCCCACATTTTGTGATCTCTACTCATATGTTCTAACAATGTAATAATGATACATTTACCTAGAGGAGTCAGCATTACAAAGTGTAATCCTCTTTTATATTATATGCACAGTCACAAAATCAAATTTAATCTTTTAGATCAGGAATCATTGCATGATGAAATCTGAACCATTTATAACAAATTTGAATAGATCAAATTAGAAGTTTAGAATTTATAGTTTTATATAATAAATTTATTTTTTTTACAAAGTGATATTAGAAAATTATTTTATTTTAGTTTCTGCATCAATTAAAATAAAAATTTATAAATAATAATCATAATATCAAATTTGAATGGCACATATTAGGTAAACTCATTCTGCTATGGTTTGCTTTAATTTAACCAAACCAGGGGGCAACAAATGTTTAGGCAATAAAATGAAGATTATAATGGAAACATAAAAGTGAGGTACTATTTAATATAAGAAGTTGGAATAAGAACACGAGAATACCTTCCGGGCCAATAGATCAGATAACTTACTTCTCCGTTTGGCTCTCTTTGAATGAAAAACAGACTCAGCTCTGACAGGGGAAAAAAACAATGAAAAAAAAGCAGCTCTAATTCTTTAAGAGGTTTATCTAAAAGATTTTCAAATATAATTAGGAAGACGTTTCAAATACCACATGGGTTATTGGGCATGTCAGTTTAATACATCCCATTTGATATCTTCGTATCCGACAATCAACAAATTCTATTCCGCATTATTGCTCATATCACAATAAAAAAATTTTAAAAAAGGAAGACAAAAACATGGATCTTACTCATATTTGAAAGTACAGCTTTTTTTAAATATAGAGTTGGTCTAACGGGTGTAAGGCTCTGCTAGATCCCTCTGAATCCAGAGTTTGAATTTCAGAGAAGACACTTGTGTTGCAGTCATAGACCCCAAACCAGATAACAGATAATAATTTAAAAAAAAAAAACTTTTTTTAAAGGGGAAAAAAAAGTTACAGTCAAGCTGGAAAATTTGAGCAACACCTCTTGATCGATAGAATCATATATGAAGAAAAAGTTTGAATAAGCATAAAACCTTACCTTGTTGCTTCATAATTTTCAGGGTCATCTTCATCATCTGATGCTTCTATGGAGGTAAGTACATTGTGGTGACTAACTCCAGCTATGCCTAGACTTCTCAAGAAATCTATATGTTCTTTAAAAGACTCATCCCTAAACAAACACAAATACTGAGTCGGCAACAAGAAAATTGCATTTCACCTATTACTTAGTTTTTCGCACTTCTTGTGTGGTGACAGTTTGTTTCAATTAGCTTTTAGAAAATAGTTTCTGAAAAAAATAGAGAGAGTGATAAAAGTAATTTTGGTGAAAAAAAGTAGGAAAAATAGCTTCTAGAAAATCATTGTTTTATTGCTTTTTGTTTTAGCTTTTTAGAAGTGCTTTTATGACATTTAAGGTGAGTGAGTATGTGAAGAATTGTTTAGGTGACATAACCAAAACCATAGTTTTAATGGTTAAAACCAATTTTGAGTTTTGGACAGTTACTCTATTTTTGAAATCATGGTTTAATTTGGACCAAATGGTTTTAAAACCCAATCCAAAAGCAACGTATTAAATTTAAAATATAATTGAGCTTTCATTGAATTTTATAATAATCAAATAGCAGCTTAAGATTATCTCATTTATACATTAAAACTATTTAATGCTCAAATCCATGTAGGCATGAAAAAACAAATGCAGTCAAAAGGTTGAGCTGCGTAGCAAGGAAGGCATGCATTTAGTGGAAAAAGATTATCACATCATAAAAGATAGTAATCAAAATTTTGAAGTTATAATTCGAAACTCATACATTGTCTCTTCCCAATCATACTTCCTCTCTAATTGCTGCAGGGTTTCAGATACATCAAAGCCTTTTTTTGGGAGAGTGAGAGGATATCTGTGATCCTGAAAAGAATGACGAAGAAATAATACCTCAGAAACATCATCCTATGAAATATATTTGTTGCCATACATACATCGTAAACAAATAACACTCGCCAATGACTTTATAGTCCAGTGTTATGAAAGCTCCTCTGTAAGTGGGAAGTGACTTACATTCCAGCTGAAGTGACGGGCTTTTTCTTTATGCTCAGTTCCTGTCTTACACAATCCATCCTTGAATACCTAATTAAAATCCCAATAATTCTGAGTGTTAAAGGTCAAAGTGCACAACCAAAATCAGCTAAAACATCAGAATATGAAATCCATTCAAATACAACAGCTAAAAGAAAAATCCCTTACTTGCTTCCTGTATGCTTTTTCTTCGAGTGTTCCACATGTAATTAGTCTATATGCAACAACAACTTTCGTTTGACCAATACGACATGCACGATCAACAATCTGGTCATCCGTACTGCCAAGAAAAATATACATATACATATATATATATATATATATATATATATGTATGTATATATGTATATGGTCCAGACATTTGTTACATTCTATAATCAACATTTTGAGGTACTTTTCCATAGAGGAACAAAGCCCAAGTCGTTTCCTCATGTAATGGCTTGATTAGTTGAAATATGAAATCAGATTCAACTAACAATATTTGATTGAAACATCTTCCAATATACTACCACCGTTGCTTTTTAATAAGATGGAATTGTTAGGTATGCCCTGTTCCTTTTTATAGGGGCTGTCCCAATTTTTTTTATAAATTCCCAATTTTACCCTCACTAGAAAAATCACTCATACCATTGTCGTATTTAATTCCCTCGTTTGACTAAACTAAAGCACTCAAAATAACATGTTCTCTCCTTTCCACATAAAAGAGGACATTTTTGAAAAACAAAATTCATTTTTTACATGTTAATTTATTATATCTAACTAATTTCAACTAACTTTTTGAATAACGCAATTCCATTAATTCTATCCTATAAAAGGGAACATAAGGAGTGCTGAATACTTTATTATCAGCTACTAGTTAAAGAAAGAAATTCTTAAGGTGTGTTTGGTTTGAGGGTAGGGAAGGAGAGGTAAATTACCTTTTTTGGCGGGTCTCCTTCAAAATTTACCCTCATTAAAGGGTTTAGGGTAAATTTTGGAGGGGATCCATCCAAAAAGGTAATTTACCCTCCCTTCAAACCAAATATACCCTTAAAGAAGCACCTTGGGTTCCAATCAGGGTTAGTCACAATCACTCGATCTGCTCTAGTTAGTGTCAGCCCTAAACCGCCAACTTTAGATGACAAAAGAAAAATGGGAGCAACAGCATGTTGTTGGAAATCCTGACAATAAAAGAAAAAACCATAGGTACCAGAGGGGAAAAAAAAAATAAAAAGCTTCTCATAATTCAAAATACTTACATCAACAATCTTTGTTCTGTCCTCGGCTTTTGTTGTTCCATCAATTCGTAAGAACTTATAACCTTTGGACAATAGGGATTCCTGTAAAACATAACTTTCAACTTTAGATTAACTCAAGATGAATGTGGTTAACATAAAATAGTGATGCAAAAACACAAGAATATTTTCGGCCTTGTTTTTTGATTCAACACAAGAGTGTCCTTTCAAACTCGTGACTTGATTGGTGAAACTACAATGGTGTCACCTCTTTAAGCCAAAACCCCCAGTGGCAGTATTTTGGCCAATCAAATCATTATAATTGTTAAAACGGGGTGAACCAGAGAACAAGGCTTCCCATTAAGTGGGGTCCAGGGAGAGGTAAATGTGCGTAGCCTTATTCTCACAAACGGATAGACTGTTAATTTGAACACTGACTTCCAAGTCACATGAAGGCAATATGGAAAAAAACAAAGAACCAACCTGAATAAGATCAAGCATCTCGAGACTTCCAGAAAAAATAAGTACATGATGCCCCTGTGGAATCAAATTACCCTGCAAAAAGAATGGCATAATTATATAGTACAAAAAGTAGACAATAATATACCAAACTATTAAGTCACTTGAAATTTAGCACCCACCAATAGTGACATTATGAAAGATATTTTGCACGAGATTTCAGGCTCAACTTTGAATTTGTATGTGCTCCTAACATCTTTCATGTGCAATTCCAACTTATCTACAAGATCAGCCTCTTCTATACGTAGCAGCTTCTTGTCTTTTCCTTTTGACAGGTCTTGTTTACTCAACAGAAGAGGATGATCACATATTTTCCACATAATCTGCTTTCAGTTAAGTAGTTTTTAAAATTAACATTAAAAACGAAAGATACAACTAAACAAAAACTTAAGATTGTGACATATGAGAAATATGAGAACCCACATTTACAGAAGAAAGAACACCACTGAGAAAGATACTACCTCTATTTCTTTTTATAAGAGACACTTAACCAAATCACATCAAGTTGGTTAAAATTGGTTAGAGACAATAACTATGCAAAAATTGTAACTTTTTTCTCAAAGAAACTGGGGGAGAGAGTATAAGAGAGAGAATAAGGAAATTATTATAATAAAAGAGATTTTCTAAGAGAAACAATGTGTGGTGGAGAAATAATGTAAGAGCCTAATAAGGGGGAATGATGCTTAGGGGCTGTGTAATAATAAATGTACTGATATTAAAATGAGTAATTAAATGGGGTAAAATAGGAAACTAACAACGACTAAATGTTTCTTATAAATAGGAGTAAGCTATACGTGGTGGTTGTTTTTTATTAAAAGGAACGTAAAGAGTAGTAAATAAAGACAATTCACCTCAAGTGCAGCAAATGGTTCTCCATAATCCCATGTTTTATCCTCAACCGAACTCAGAAATTCTATGTAAAGATGTCGCTACATCGGAAAGAAAAGTTTAATTTCAAGGTAGCTTTGATTATATTAAAAAACTTGTGAATGTGAGAATAAATTAGAAAAAAAAATTGCATCTCACCTGAATATTGGTCAGTCGTAGCCACACAACAATCTCATGTTTGTTGGAAATTTTAGCCCCAACAACCTCACTCTTTGTACGACGTAAAAAGTAAGGTTGAATAAGATGTCTGAGCTCCTGATCAGAGAGAGCGATGATCTAAGTTGGGTTGGAATAAGAAACTACAAGGGGTTTCTTTCGAGATAGAGGAATTACGTAGGGGCTCCTGATATTTAGTAGTTTCTAGTTTGCTTTTATATTCAATTCCAGTGTATCAAAAAAAAGAAAAAAAGAAAATTGTTCTTAATTGATATTGGTTCTCTCTCTGCTTTTTTTTTTGCCAGAAGATATTGGTTCTTCTCATAAGAATACAATTGAATTAATTTTGCCACATGTATCTTAATAAAATCAAAATCAACTAGGTTGCGAATGGTATAGATGCAATGAGAATAGAGCATAATAATTTTATTTTTTTGTTGATAATAAACTTATCCCATCAGTTTGTCAATTTCAAACCTTTTCAATTTGTCCATATCAGCCCTATTAAACAAACTATGAGCATTGGGACTAATGCCATAATTGAGAAAACAACGAGGACCCGGTAAAAAAAATACAGCAATTTGATTAAAAATCAAATGAAATTATAAGGACTGATCAGATTAATTTTTCCTTAATAATATGCTAATATTAATACTTTCTTGCAATTTGATACATACCGTTAGGGGCTGTTTGCTATGAGGGGTGGGGATGGAAAGTGAAGGGAGGAAATTTTTTTTTTTTGAATTGAACTTAAAAAAATTACAGAAGGAAGGTTAAAACCTTTTAATAAATTTTTCTTGATCTTTTATCTTCTTTTTTCTATTAAAATTTTATAACCCCATTTTTACAATTTTTCTAAATTTGATCACCTCATAAAAATTTCTCCTCCCCTCCAAATCCCGCAAACCATGCACACAGCTAAAGAACAATGATATATAGAGCAAATTCTTTGTCATCATCAACACAAGGATGAGAAGAAAGGGAGAATATTCACGATAGAACACGTATAACCATGTTACTCTAATTATTGGTAATGTAAAAATTGTAATATTGAAATAACAGAACCCAATAAAACCAGAACTAAACCATTAGAAATCAGAATTTGGAAGTTCAAATATGAAAACCTTTGCCACAGAGGAACTCAACCGCTTGTATTCCTTATTAGCTCTTTTGTCACGTCCATAACTTATGTGCCTCTCAAAATTTTCTTTAAACCTGACATACACAAATTTTAACAGTTAACCTAATAACAAACTTAACCGCATCATGAAAAAGAGTAATACCCTTTACAATCACCGAGCAACCCAGGGTTGCAGAAATTGAACAAGGCCCACATCTCCTGTTACAAAGTTTTAAGAAAGAAAATCACACAACAGATTGCCTTAAAAAAATACTAAAACCAAAGTAGATACTACTCCCTCCTGTAGTAAGTATAAGACTTGGTTGATTCTTTTAAGGAGATTAAGGAAACTAATTAAATTACTTTAGAATATTTATGTTTATTGTTTTTTCTCCAAACTAATTTGTTTAACTTATAAACTGATATATAATTGAATCAAACATATATATGATATGATTAAGTAACTTATTTAGCTTCCTTAATCTCTTAAAAAAATTAATTAGTTCTTATATTAGAACCGGAGATAGTAATATATTTTGAAAATACCTTAAGATTATTTTGCCATGGTGTGCCACTAAGGACTAAGCGGTGGGGACATGGTATCTCTTGCAAAGTTTGAGCTCTCTGTGAATTTGGATTCTTTATTTGATGACCCTAAGGTTAAAAGCAATTTGACAAAAAAAAAAATAAAAATAAAAAATAAAAAATAAAACCTTTATCTTTTATAATACAATATCAAAAGTGTATTTGTTGAAATTTAGGTTTAGAGTAAAGTAGATAGCAGAATTCAAAGGCATCACAAGGCAAACATCACATACATACCTCAACCCTCTACCTTATTTCCAAAAAGTGACATTCATATACATACCTTTTTGTTTCCAAAAGGAAAATTCATGCCTAGAGTTGACTTAAGTACTAATAGATGAAAATCCTACAATGAAACAAGACATCAATTGGGATTTATAACAAGCAAAAGCTCATTCTAACCTCATCGAGTATCACATAATCTGGCCATTTGGGGCTGTCTCGGTTTTTCTCATCATAAGATCGCAAGTGTCTCAGCTCACTTAATGACTTAGAATAGTCACGAACCATGCCATATGTTGTGACAATAACACCTTCTTCCTAAAAGGTAATACAGGAAAATAGGACTAATAGCAACTTTGAAAATATTGTAGACGTTTGCACTTCCATGAAAATTTCATAATCAAATAGATTTCTGACACTGATAGAAGCTTAAACCAATACACTTGACAAAACACTCCGAATAAGCTCAATTTCAAGTTGGCGTGTGTATATACATAATTTATTTCATTTCCTTCTACTTCCTGTTATAACTTAAGATAATGAGCATGATTTAGCTTGATGATTATATATCATAACTTCAGTTGAGCATGTGGAACAAAATGTAGGATTTAATTTAAGAGTTAATCTTGGTCCAAAATGCAAAACCTATTTCCCACCCCTATTGACGCTCCCTCACCAATAATCAAGTAAGAGGGAGATAGAGAGAATTAAGGAAGATAATTATAATCGTTTTAAAAAATAATGTTATATTAACTAACTTCCTTGATTAGGTAAATGTATCTTATACACATATACAATACCTGATGTATGCAGTAAAGTCCTTCCTCTTGGGCTTTTTTAAAAGTTCCAAGATATCTACGGGAGAGCACAAGTTAATGAATTTTTCACAAGCAGACACATAATTAGGTCTGTGAATGGTAGTAATATTCAAATGAATAAAGTGAGGGAGCCTCACACTCTTGTCTTCTCAGAAAGACCAACAACAGATAGTTCTTTGACCCAGTGGGGAAGTAAGGTTCTTGGTGCCACCACCAAGGCCCTTTTAATCAAACGTGAATTGAACAAACCAGCTAGGAAACTACAAATCTGCGCAAGATGAACCCGATGTTCGTAAATTATGTAATTGCAGATATTTCAAGACAAATTTGTTAATTAAAAGCATTGTGCGTAGTGTTCATTAGTTCCTTAATTATTACCTGCCTTGTTTTTCCCAAACCCATGTCATCTCCCAATATTCCACCTTTCCCCTGACAATGCAAAGACCAAAGCCACTTCAAGCCATCCCGCTGATGTTCTAGCAACATTGCTGCAATTTCACCTTGCAACTTGAATGTACAATTTGGGCCATTCAATGTTACAGAATTTTCACTTTTAGAAGCAAAATGATCCAATTGAACAGAATATTCTGAGCCATTTTCCACCGATTCTTCAATGCCACCACTAACAATCTCAGTTGCACCGGATGAACTAACACAGGGATCTTGTTGAAGTAAAGTTGAATAATCTGCTCCAGCATAGCCAAAACCCACGGGGTCAAAAACTTCTGACTTATCGAGCACCAGTGACAAATTAAAGGATATTTTAGGATGTCAGATATTATTTTTATACATAAAGTGCCTTTTATCATCATTAATAATAAGAGAGCCTTTCAGTTCATTTTACTATCCCGACTACCTAAAGTAAAAACTAGAGTTTTATCAGCATTTCTTTGTGTGGTAAATATAACACCTTGCAGAGGCGACGTTGCTTTTCCATGTTAATGTGGATTCTGATGATATATATATACACAAACACATAGGTAAGATAGAAACAAAGAAAGTATACATGGTCATCTGCCGTGAACGGCTTTTCATAGTGGCAGAAATAGTGGGATACACTATACTTACCGCCATGTTCTTCACTTTTGCTGTCGTTTGACGAAGCTTCAACATCTTCTCGCCACCTTGGTAACTTATCATCTTCATCATCTGTGAAAGAAGGACGAAAAGAAAACACTAATCCAACAAACTAATTAATGTACATCATCTTGCAAGAGAGTGAGTAGGTACCAGACGAGTTTGTTGAGAAATTATTAGGAGCGAAAAGGTCTTGGAGGATTCGATGAGGGCTGGGGTTGGAGCTCAATGGTTCGTGCCCATCTTTATCCGCCATGGGAGAAGAGGAAAGAATATTGAAGAGAAGAAGAAAAAACTACGAAATTGTAGCGAAAACTTTATGACTCAATACAATACAATATATAATGGACTTCTTCATCAGCTTTGATTGGAAATACTTATTTCATTTTCCGTTCAACCTCGGGAAGCTAACACTGACTGGCACAAGAGAAGTAGGCTGTGACAGTTCCTCTCCGCGCCGGTACTAAATCTGTGAAATTACAAACCTATCCCCAGTCCTTTGAGCTTCCGGCCGGCTTTCAGCGCAGTGCGCTGGTCCATTGCTATTTGCTAGGCCTTATTTAGTCATTTCATTTCGGGTTCTCTTCAATTGGGCGCCAAAATAAAACCTCCACTCTCATAGGCATAAAAAATGAATAATTAATTTTCACGATTGTCGAATCAAATGGTCAAGTGTGTCGTTCCCAATTCCTCTTCTTTCCGTTATGCATGCCAAAGCAAAATTGGTTAACTTTAAAATTTGAATAATTTTTAGGAAAATAAATTGTCACGTGCCATTTTTTTTCATGTGAATTTATAGATAAATAATAATATTTTAAAAAATAAGACATGTATGAAATCTTAACATAATGAATAGAAGGAACTTATGGTAAGTGTTATCCTAATTTTTTATTTTTAATATGTTTCTAACGTATCTGGTGAAAAAGCGTATCTTTAGTAACTGTTTGAGTTTTGTGGTAGTAGAATGTATTTTTCCGTGACCGTAACAAATAAAAACTAGGAACTTACTAGTGTAAATATTAAAGAACAAATTTAAAGGATTAAAATTATACTTTAGTTAAAATATTATCTGTACTATTAATAATATTTTTTTTTCCTAAGACTTTTAATAATCTTATTAAAAAGTAAAAAACAAATATCAATAATGAAAAACTATTTTAATTATTTTTCCTTTTTAATATTCACTCTCTATTCCTAATTAATTCAAAGGAGCCACTAAGCTATAGTACATAGAGAAATTCTTACATGCTTCAAGAATTATACGTAACAGATTTTAAAGAACAAACAAAAACTAGGAACTTACTAGTGTAGTGTAAATATTAAAGAACAAATTTAAAGGATTAAAACTATATTTTATTTAAAATATTATATGTAGTATTAATAATCTTATTAAAACGCAAAAAACAAATATCAATAATGGAAAGCTATTTTAATTATTTTTCTTTTATAATATTCACTCTTTATTCCTAATTAATTCAAAGGGGCCACTAAGCTATAGTATATAGAGAAATTCTTACATGCTTCAAGAGTGTTACGTCATGTGAGCTCTGTCCAACAAAAGCACAACTCAAATCATTTAAATTTTAGTTGGTTGGTTACTCATTAGAAGCGATTTGCATTTTCTTTTGTTTTTTTTAAAAAAATATTGGCCGGTCATTTTGTTTTTTTAAAAAAAAAACAAGATGTTTAATTTTCTTAAAAATAATCTAAGTTATTATGTTTTCATTGAATAAGATTTAGATGATGTGGCACTTATATATTCATGCTTGTCTCTAGCCATGAAACTTTTCCCACCCAAGCAAGACAATCAAATAAAGAGGATAATGAAAAATGACAATCAAATACTACTAATTCATGAATAAAAAGGAAATTAGGGAAAAGTTAACTTAAAAGTATAAATGCCATCACGAATGTATCAATGAATTACTAAGAAATTCTAAGCCTATGACAATTAATTACACCATTAAATCATTTAAATTCACATCCCCTATACTATCCCAAACAGTAAACCGTATTTATTATTAATTATTAACTAATTAATAATCTCCTAAAAAACGGTTAAAAGGGGAAAAAACAAAACAAAAAAGACAAGCTTCTGTTAATCTTCTCATATTACTTCTCTATTTGTATGTATCTCTATGAATATCCCTCCTTTAATCTAATAAAGTATGAGGTAGAGTCATTGTCAAGAATCAAGATATCGAGGTATAATATGTACCTCAGATCAGTCATAGGTCAAGGCAAAGAAGCCAAAAACAGAAGATCATCAAAATGTGAAAAGAAATCCACAATTCATCTTCTCCGAAAAATAGAGAGTCTGATGATCGATTTAATTTCTTGCATGAAGGTGAAGAACCGCAGATATTCAGACAAAAGTTTCTCCGAATTCCGATCACGAATTCATAGACTTAGCTAATGGCATTTCGCTCTCGTTTGAAGCAACCGACAACGTCCTCTGCAGTCCGCCGCGTGCCACGGCGGCTCCGGCTTCTCCGAATTGAACATCTCCCTTGCCATTTGCTTGACCACCTGCACCCTCAATATCTCCTTTTGTAGAGTAATTCCTCTCATTTACAGCTCTTCCTCCTCCATCTCCAAACCTAACCCTAAATCCAAAGGCACGAGAAACTATTCGATATATGAAAGTTAAGAGCCAAAACGCCCATGGAAGGCAGACTAATAACACCCCAGCCTCCGGCAACCATGACGCCACCTGGTCCTCAGGAAGCAACACGTAAGCGGCGAGGCAGGCGCCGCCGGCGACGATGCAGATGAACAAGATACAAGCGGTGATCCATATGTATGCGCGGCCATTGCTATATTCTGGTGCAGGCATTGATTGGATGAGAAGGAGTTGATGATGATGAAGAAGAAGAACAATATCAAAAACGTGATGAAGTACAGCAGATCATGGATTCATCTTTATCATCGTCCATATTGTAATTATCAAAATTGTCTTAATTTGAGAAGGTAGATTCAATGAGATCATAATGGTTCCATTAGAGGGGGATTGTTTTTCAGACGGTGTGCATCAAATGGTGAACAACATTGTTCAAAGTTGTTGGCAAAAAAAAAAAAAAAAAAAGGTTCAAAGTTGATTTCACCGACGAGAAGGCATGTGAAATGAAATTTGCTCACAAAGAGTGAAAGAGAGAACGAAGCGGGTTCCAATTATGGAGGCACAGGTTGGGAATTTGAGTTTGCCTCTAAACTCAGGGATTTAGTGCATGCCCATTTAATTTAAATATATACATAGAGAGAGAGAGACAGAGACAGAGAGAGAGAGAATCCGTGTAATTAAAAAAAATATAAGGAATGTCAAAATATTTTACTCAAAATATAAAATTTATTGTAACAAATTGCAACGTTTTGATAAATCATAATTTATCAATGATACCATGCTCAATTTCACGCGTATGCATATATCTAGACTCTTGCTAATAATATGCAAAAGAAGCATAAATTATTCATAGTTAATAATAGAATGAACCAATCTTTTATTAGTTAAATTCTTAAAAAGATTAGTTTAACGATTTTATATATTTAATCTCAAATTAAAAATGACACTTTCATTAATTGTTAATTTCTTATCCTCCAACTTTTAACTCACTTATAACTCAATCCCTTAACTATGATTTGGTACAACTCAGGCTCTAAATTTTTAACTCCCATATAACTTAGTCCTTGAGCTTTTAACTTGTTTATAACTCAGTTCTTATTCTTCAAATCTCTAATCCATGTAAGCACCACATCAGATCTCATATCCCAATAAACGCCACATCATATAGTGAATAAGCATGAGGAAAAAAGAAAGATAGTTTTTTTAATTTATGCCATTATATAAGTATACATTATATCATCTAAATAATTTTATAAATTTACCAGCTTAGGTTTAATCCTAAGTTTCACATCCATCGTCATTCACATACACTCAAACTTGCATTCACATCAATCATTTCTCCTTACCTTTCTTCTCTTTGATTGCTCGAGATAACAATGCTAACTCACTCATTCTCCCTTGATTTGCATCATCCACTAAAGTATAATAATTGCTGTGAGTTTATTTTAATGCCAAATAAAATATTATAATTGTCTGTACAATAATCTGTAAAAATGGATTTTACTTGGGGAAGGTATCAACAACGTAAAGAGATTAATGATTAAATGAAGTAGAATGCAAGTAAGAAAAAGAGAGTGCTTAATGATTGATCTTAGCAGAGTACAAGATAGCAATTGAAGGGTAGAGAGGAGAAAAGTGTCAAAGTTTCTTTGTTATGTGTGCAGAATACAAGAGAGTAGATAGAGAAGTAAGTCAATCATGAGTCCCCCTCGGTGCATATGGCGACTCTTATTTGTAGTGCTGAATCAACTGTGCTGGTGAGTCAGTTCCAATTTTCATGGCTCTGAGCGGATCTAAGAGGTAGTTGCTACTAGGGGTGGAAACAGGCCAGGCCGGCTGACAGGGGCCTACGGCCTGGCCTGTTATAGGCCTGTTCAGGCCTGGCCTGACAGGCTAAAAGGCCAGGCCAAGGCCTTTTTAAAAGCCTATTTTCCTTAACAGGTCAGGCTAAGGCCTATTGACAGGCCGGCCTGAGCCTGTAAGGTTTATTAAAAAAAAAAAGTAGCCTTGCCGCCACCCACAGACCCACTGCCACTCCACTCTTCTCTAATTCTCTAAACCTAATTCCTAAAGAAAGACTCTCCTCTTCGACGCGACTCCCCTCGACCAGACGACCACCCTCGACTGCCACCCCCCTCGACGCAACTCCCTCTGCCACCCGAGTCCCGAGTCCCGACCCCCGCGAGCCGCGAGCGACTATCCCTCTGCCTCCCGAGTCCTGACCCCGGCGAGCGACTCCCTCTCCCTCCCAACTCCCGACTCCCGTAGGCCGTAGCTCCACCGTGAGTCACCAGCGGACCACAAGTCGGCTACCCTCATCGGATCTGTGGTCCTCTCGATCAGATCCGTCCTCTCTCCGTCGAAGATTTCTTCCCTCAACACTACTCTATCCGTCGTCGAAGATTCACTCAACATTAGGTAAGATTCACTCTCTGATTCAAGGCTCGTTAAGCTTAAGCTCTGTTTCGGTTCGTCCCATCTTCTGTTTTGATTATTGATTCGGTTGTTTCATTTTCTTTTCAATGGTGTTCAATTTGGGGAATGTGGTGATAGGGTCATAATACTTTACTTTTCTTTCGTTGTCTATTAGCTGCTTTCCTCGCATTTTCACATTAGCTGCTTTCGTTTGAGAAATGTGGTGATAGGGTTATGATTTTGAAATCGTGCGAGCAGTTGAACTTGTTCAATGAAAAGAATGCCTGAACTTCTTAAGGAATGTGAGTATTAATGATGGTAATTTTCATATGATGGTAATTTTTCTCGGTTGGACTTGTTCAATGAAAAGAATGCCTGAACTTCTTAAGGAATGTGAGTATTAATGAAATACTCAAAGATCTTATCAACCAACCTTTCATACATGGGTTTGCTTACCTTCCACTTCCGTATGCTTCTGCAATCTTTGTTGCCATATTTATACTTTTCCCTTGATGAAAATCGTAAAGAGCTCCTTACAAGAAGGAAGGTGTTGTATAGCATATCAATGTGATATGAACATTCTTTTCTGTAACTCAAAGTGTCCTTAAATCACTTCAAACTTAAGACTATAAATAAGATTAAAGGAGTAAGAAGGATATGAGTGGATTTTGTATAAAAATTACTTTATATTCTGATGATTAAATTTAGGAGTAAATGTATGAAATAAATTAAATAGATATTAAATATCTATACATTTGATCAAATATATCACAAAATCTATACCTACTTGGTTATACAATATGTACTTATCACAAGGTTTTCAATAATATTATTTTTCAGGATCAGGAAATTCAGTCCAAAATTAGTTCAAATTATATAAAATTATGTTAGAGTAAGTCTGACTTGTCTGGGAATTCACTGTTAAATTGGGTTATAAAAGAGAAATGGAGGTTCACATAACTGTTAGATTAGTTCAAATTATAATATTTCTAAGGAGTTTGGGTCAAACTGTGGAAGATTAGAACGCAGCCTCATACTGGACAGTTTATTTGGAGATGCTGATCTAAATTGGTGAACACTCGGAATGCATTATTCCAGTTTTGCCCAATCCGTTTATCAGAGTAAAAAATGTTGGGGCACCTATTATAGCACAAATTATATATACATGATCTAATACTATATATTTCATTGATTTTTTTCAAGGCCTTTGAAGGAGAAGAAGAAATTATTTTGAAGATTTGATGTGAAGGTGAGAAGAATCATTAGCTTCAAATGGGTATGTTATCAATAATATAGAACTAGAAACAATCAAATGTTCTGTTTAGTTTCAACACATATATTCCTGCAACGTTTTACTATTTACACATGCCATTTTGTTGTGGTTTTAAACTTATCTCAGGTGTTCTGTTGCATTTTGCTCTGAGATTTAGTTTAATTAGTTATGTGTCCTACTGACCCACTTCTGATAATTTGTCTGAGTTATTTGTAAATTGAATCGAGTTCTTGGGTTGTGCACAGCTGATGAACAAAAGGATTTTCTTTTGTGCACAGCTCTGAGATTTAGTTTAATTACTTCTGTGTCCTGTAAATTGTTTTTTCACCTTACCAGAGATATATGCATATATTTATTTTTTGCAGTAACAAGTGACGAGTCCATTGACAAGGGTTTCATGTTGTACATACAAGAAGGCTAGTCTCCATGCAACTCTCGGTGGTTTTTCCTTTTTCTCTTCCCTAGGAAGAAAGTTTATAGTTTACCATTATTGTGATAGAATCTGGAAGTTTTGTGCTAGAAACTTGCAAACCCTAGGGCTTTTATTTATTTCCCCAATTGACTAAGTGGAAGGCATTTAGATTTGCTATTGGAGTCTCATTCAGCACGTCTGCTTCAACGTGTTTGTATTTGGGACATAATTTGAACACAGTTTGGCTACGTGTCGATGGCTGCATTATTTTATCTTTAGTTAGTCCAAATGGCCAATCTTACTAGTTACAGAAAACTCCGGGAAACTTCCTTTGAAATGAGATTATTTGATCAGTTGGCGCATCACTACAATTTTCTTTCCGAAAGCGACCTGTTTTTGACTTTATCAAAACGTTTAAACTTTGGTATTCATTATTTTTCTTATGTTCCTTGGATTTATAGATGCAAGTCATGTCAGTTTCAAAGTGACTTTTGCTTCAAGAGAACAAGGATATTCATTGTAGATGCTTAGATCTATTCACATGTTCACATTTAGTAAATATTTGTGTGACTTTTGTTTCAGGAGAACAAGGATATTCATTGCAACAATTATGTGATTTGTAAAATTTTAATACGGCCCTCTTATGTACATGCGGTGTTCTGGTTATTTGCTAGTTTTGATTCATGCAATGGTGTTCTCTATCAGGAAAAAAAAATCTGAGTCCTAGGCCTGTGTTAGGCCTGTTTGTGTCGGCCTGTTTTGGCCTGTTAGGTGTCGGCCTGTTGGCCTGTTTGGCCTGTTAGAATCTTTTACAAATCCAGGCTTTCTTAACAGACCACAGGCCAGGCCAGGCCTGTGTACAGGCCAGGCTTAGGCCTAATAAAAAGCCTGCAACAGGCCACAGGCCAGGCTCAGGCCGTCTTGTGCCTTAACAGGCCAGGCCTGTTAAGGCACAAGCCTGGCCTGGCCTGGCCTGTTTCCACCCCTAGTTGCTACACTTGCGGATCTGATTGTTAGCGTGGGTTTAACTACTGAGTGAGTGGAAGAGTTGACAGCCTTGACTCTGGGCCAAGGGTGAGTGAACCTGCCTTGTCGGGCTTGTCCAACGCGCGGGACCACAATGCCAATTATTGGGCCCATAATAATCATAGTAGGAAGAGTTTGTCCTTATTTATATAGGAAAAGTAAAAAGTAAAATAAAGTTTTACCTCTTACTTGTTATATTTGGTCGATTTTAGAAAATATCTCATTTGTCAATAGACGATTAGTTTTTCTTATTATTACTTGCTCAGACAACTATTGTCATTAGGAATAATTTTCTTTTCCTTACTAAGCCCTTATATTACAATGAGAATGGTTGTTGGACTTTTAAGATATAATGTTGGATTGTAAATAGATTTGAAGTGTTATACGTAAATTTAGAGGCATAGGCTTTTAAAGTTATTTAAAAGCCTATATTTTAAATAGACATTTAAACAAATCTCATGTATTGTCAGGCCTTTTAAATGCTCAGACTCAGGCCTAAAAAAAACCTACATAAAAGTTCAAGCCCAAGCTCAAGTTTTAAATCTCTATTGCAGGCCTATGTCTATTTAAATAAGGTTTAACCTAGCCTAACCTATTTCCACCCTTAGATATGGGAACTAAACAGAACCAAAATTTATGATTATAAGTTGAATAGGAGAAAAATGTAATTTTAGATAATCATCCTGCTGGATAGCTATGGCAATAGGCAGTTAGGCATATTTTTATAACTTACTCTCTTCTGTCTTTAATATAAGACATATGTTGGGAGTTTATCTTGCTCCTAAATATAAGACATGTTTTTCATATTTGTCAATATTTTTCTAATTTACCCACATTAATGTCCCTCAACAATAATTAAGGAGGAGAGGGAAGGGCATTAAGAAAGATAACTAAGGTATTTTAGAAAATATATGTCATATTATTAACTAACTTAATTAACTTCTTTAATCTAATAAAATTAAATAAATATGTCTTATATTAAAGATCGGAGGGAGTATGTGAGAAGCAAAATCCATTAGAGTCTCTCATTTTCCTCTTGTTCTCCCCCCCAGTGTCACATGCATATTTAAATTTAAAAAAAAAATATCCAGATTTAATATTTAATAAAATTATTCTCATTAAAATCTGATCTACACACATAACTGTAATATAAATTATAATTTATATTACAATTTAAGGTGGAGATGGGAGAAGATTTGCTCTCCAGAAGGGAGAGAGAATTGTAATTTCTTGTTGATCACTCGTCCCAATTTCTATATATATGGCCTCATAGGATTCATGATACTATTGTTTACTCATGGCATCCACAGTTGCTGGAGGCCTTATAGTTCTCATGGGAATCATACTTTTTCCATTAATTTTTCGATACCTCTCACAATCGAAGATAATGTATGCATTCACCTTTCTGGGAATTAACTTTGTTTCATCCATTCCTGAAGATCGCTTTAGCATCGCCATGTCGTTTCATCAAGAGCTTTGTCCTCATACTTTTCATATTTCGCAGTGTCGAATGCTGATATCGGAGATTGTAAGTTATGCTCGAACCCTTCATTTGCAGCATCCTAGCATTGACAAGGACCATCATGGCTTGTTCTGCTTCGTTGTGAATCTTCATGATCATAATTAATGGAGAACACCATTATTTTTAAATCTCAAGTAAATGGTTCATGGGTTTATATTAGTACTGGTCTTAATTAATTAGCTTGTTAATCCATTTCAGTCGACTTTTGTTCTTATTGTTGTGTTTTTAACTTCTAGGGGCAATTACAATGAAGTCCCATACAAGAGAAAAAATGAAGAAATGGTGCCTGAAGTTGTCAATGTAAGCTCCTCAACTTGTTAATGGACGCTCCTCGACTTGTCATTAACAACTTCAGGGACCATTTTTTCATTTTTTTTCTTGTGTGGGACTTCATTATAATTGTCCCTGACTTCTAGTAGCTAGTGTGTCCTTTGATGTGCGTTTTATATCATATTTTAATTTAATTCGTTTGGTTGCCCTTGATATGCGTTACAAGTGTAGTCAATAATCCAAACACTATATTCTTACTTGTAAAAATTGACACGTAGTCAATTTCTCAGTCCTCACCTAATTAATTGAATTCCCCCAAATATAGTACTTGTTAAAACTTAAAAGTAGTAGCAAATGAGGTTATTGAAATAGTCTATCAATATCTTTATAAATGTTGTCATTCATGTTGCAGGTGTAGTAAATGATTTAAAACATCATACTCTTATATGTACTATACTCCCTTTCATCTTAAATATAAGATAGAGTTTATTTTTATTAAGAAGCTAATTAAATTACTTTAAAGTATTTATATTGATATGTTTTTCTTCAAACTATTTTACTTAATTTATAAACTGATATATCATCTAATAATACACAACATATACTATGATTAAGTAACTTATTTAACTTTCTTAATATCTCTAAAAGAAAAATCAACTATGTCTTATATTTAGAACGGGGTATAATATTAACAAATGGAATTGGTAACCCAAGTGGTTACTAGACTTTCTGGGAACCGAAATATACATTTTTTGGAAGGAGAGGGTTTGTTCTCTCTTAAGGCGGTGTCTCTACTGCTTGGTTTTCATGCTTGCTTCCTGGTTTGATCTCTGTTTCTTCTGGTCTTGGTGGTTGTTTGGTGCTTTTTTCGGTGGTCTCTTTCTCCTTTGGATATTCAGAATGTCATCTCCTCGTTCATGGAGTCGTCCTTCCTGTGGAGCTACTCGGCTTCAATATTGTCAGTCTCATTATCTGTTTGCAAAGGTTTTATCGTCTCGGTTTATACTTGTTCGTAAACTACAATCCCTCATATCATTACTTTGGGAGCTTCAAGGTTAGGTTTTTATCACTCAACATCATGGTCCTCATTATGTTATGCATTTTACTCATGCGGAGGATTGTCGGTTCATATTGGATCATGGATTATGGCTTCTTGAAGGTTTGACTTTGGCGGTTTATCCATGGCATCCTGATCGTTCGGTATTTCAACTTTCGTTCTCTCACTTCACAGCTTGGATTCAAATCTTTGGCTTACCCATGGAGTTTCACAATCCGAAGGTGGCTCAATTTCTTGCCTCCAAGTTCTGTTATCTCCTCAAGGTTGATCTATCATCACAGTCTTCATTTGGTGGGTTTCGATTTAAGGTGGCTAATTGTGTTGGTTCGTCTTGGCTACCCAACCTTTCTCGGATCTTGCTACCTTCCGGCAAACCACTGGAGCTATCATTCCTTCTCGAGCATGCAACTTCCCTATGCTCTGGTCGTGGAAGTGTCGGTTTGCATGAAAATCACTGTTCAAGGTCGGTGCTTGCTATGGCTCCACGTCAGCACATTGTTGGTCCCAGGGCAGCCCATATTTATCAATCCGGATCTCGTTGCTCTTTCCGAAATGATGTGGGCCTTCGGGTTCGGTTCTCTGATCCAAGCCCACCTGTATTGGACTCTGAGTTTTCGGGTTTGGATTCTACTCCGGATTCTCAACCATCGCAACCTTGCTCTGTTAAGAGAACTAAACTGGTTTCCTCTTCTTTTAAGGCATTAAGTGCTTGCCATCTTGGTCGATTTGATGGGGGTTTAGTTTGTGTTCTTTTACCTCCAAAATCATGATTTCAGAAGCACTTTTTCGTAAATCGAGATAAAACTCTTCTCACATACTTATCTCATAAACTGTAAAAATTATTCTCCAAAAACTAATCAGAACACACATTTTAATTCATGATGACTCTCTCTGGCTCACCTCGTTTATGTGTCATTCTTTGACCTTCTCCACCTTGGTCACATCCTAACGCCGTGCATTGCCACGACCCTACTCCTTTTGAGTTTTGAGTGGTTCACTTCTTCGCTCTTTCTTGAGGCCTGCATAAGGCTACTTATAGACAGCGTTGGGAGCTTCTCTGTTGTACTAAGTCTCTGAGCTCTCAAGTTATGGATCATCGCCATTTCTCCTTCTTCTTTGAGCAAGTGTTCTACTCATTCCTACATCGTTGACGTCAAGCAGGTCGTATGATCCTGCGTATCTCCACTGGTGACATTTTCTTCTTCATCAATCCTTCTCTTGGTGTCAAGCAGACCGTATGATCCTTCTCTTGGTGAATGTTTTTTTTTTCCTTTTGAGGATTAAATCTCTTCTACAAATACTAAATTGTTTTTAGATTGAACCTAGATTTTGAATTGCATTTTTTATCTGCTTTTAGTAAAATTAAAAAATGCCACACAACAAGATATAACAAACTGCATAAGTAAATCATATTATTTCTTTTTATTCAATTTTAAACCGAAGTTCTTCTCTAATGCATGATATGGGACCTATTGTTTCCTAATTAGAATTTTGAAGTGCATGACTAGCAAAAAAGTGTGGGTTGAGAGTGGATCAGCTAGACTACAAAGTGGAAAAAATGAGTCTAAATCCCACCTTTTTTGAAAAGACCCCTACATTTTTTCCGACGAGTATGCATGTTATTCTAAAAAATAGGATTTTATAAAATGTGTAAATATAGAGTTCCTTTCTGACGGAATCTCTATTCCAACTCTAAAATTTGTTCATAGAACACTAACAAGCTTTTTTTGTTTTAAGAATTTAAAAAACATCAATGAAATTATCTGATAATCAAATAATCAAAACTATAACATACTCTTTTAAAAAACAAAAAACAAAAACTTGAACGAAGTTTGAACTAATCATCTTAAATAAAAAGTTGCTATTATGCTTGTTGAATTCAGGCCGAAAAGGGAAAAAAAATGTTTGTTCCTACTTATTACTTGCTTCGTTCTTGAGCATATGAACGGAAAATTATTCTTTAGGTGTAACGGGCAAAAAATTTTGTTTCTCTCTCAATGTTACCCTCCAAAATTAGGTCTGCTTCATATATATGCCGAGTGGAACTTTAAATTTGAAAAGGCTCCAAGCATGATGTTCGGTAGTCTTAAACTTTTGACATAGTTCGGTGCACCTGAAGCTCTGTACGTCGTCTTCTGAAGCAAACGATGAGTCAGATTGCATGCCCGAGAACTGACTCTACTCCCCATCGTCTCTATGACTTGCCAAATTGGCTCTCATCAAGATTTTCACTTATCCCTGTGCCACGGTACTGGCCTCTTCACACTCATCAATTTCTTTCTCTTTCTTTTTTTCCGAGCGTTGATTTCACCTCTCCCCCTTGCTTCTTCAACAGGGGAAAACTCTTGATCAAATAAAAAAAGTGGGGCTACAAATATCCAAATCTCATTGTCCCAAAGAAACTACTTCAAAGCACCTCTTTAAAGTATCACACTCATGACACAACTAATCCTTCCAATAAACGTCATTCTAAAAAGTAAAAACTATCCATTGATTATACAACACAATCGTATTCTATTTCCACTAACAAAATTTTCTATGGGGATAAAAATATAAGTTACGCTGTGTACAGTATTTAGTGGGCTTAATCAAGAGCTACAAAATGTCTCTATGAACTATAGTTGACAAAAAAAGTCTCTATGAACATGGTTGCTTACTAGAGGAAAATACTTATCCAGAGCTCACCGTTTCGGTACAAGAATCTACTTCAGGAACCTCTTCTGGGGCATCTGTTCTAATGGCATTTAACATTTGGCATCTCCTTTGTTCTTGAGCTTTCCTTCTATTGGTTTCAAGCACAATAAGGAGAGCAGTAATATCTGCAGGGCTCACCCCGCCTACTCTGCTTGCCTGACCAATGGTTTGTGGCCGCACCTGAAATGATACTTCATGGGTCAGTGGGAAAAAAAAAAAAAAAAGAACGGTCAGATTCAAACCTACAGGAACGAGAGGTCTCATTTATTTTTTTTCTTCCCTTCATAAGCATTGGTAATATAATGATCAGTTTCATGTTCCATGAGACTCCTAAGAGATCTCATCACTTGTTTTCTCTTTTCATTGCGAATTTGTAGAAAACTTGACTCCAATAATAACCCATGAAAATAATAACCAAGCAAGTTACAAACCTTGGAGAGTTTTTCCCGTGCTTCAAGAGACAAAGTTGTCATTGCATAATAATTCAAGTCAGCAGGGAGAGGTCTATGTTGTTGACCGACCATCTGTAGGTGTTTTGACACAGCCTTGCAATTAGACAATCAATACACCTATGATGTGTTAAAATGAGTAAATTTTAAATGGATCACGTATAGCCCGTCTACCTGTTGAAGTTGGCTTTGTTGACGCAAGATGAAGCCTTCATACTTGATATCAATCTCGACACATTCTTTTTCCATTCTTGATAAGTTGCTGTTGCCAAACCCATGCTTATCAAGAATTCCATATTGTATGTGTGGTTTCTTAAGAAGGCTCTCCAGTGTTGAAGAGTCCCTCACTGGCTGACCAGATACATTCATGACGTCAGCAGCCAAATCCCCTCCTGGATAAGTGAGAAGGATAACACTGATAGTTATGAATAACAAAATATAGTTTTTTATAACAGAAAAAGATTTTGTTGCTATGAGAAAGTAGAAGATTGGATAGATAAGATGTGGTAATGCTGCCCTAAAAGGAAAAGAGAAAGGGCAAGCACTTGCTAAGAGAGCGGAAAATTGTAGTAAAAAACTCTTTACATTTCTACATTACATTAATTTGGATAAACCCATAGTATATAAATTCAATGATTGTATTCACAGGCAGATGCAGCAAAGATTTAAAAGGTTAAAAAAATTTTTACACATGCTCTGCAGTTTATTAATTATTTACCACAAAGGGAATGCCCGTTTTCTCATTGCTGATCATAGCAAAAGCTCAAGTTAATGGTAAGCGGCTCATAGGCCTTCATTCTCAATTAGAGTTTAGAAACCTTCAAACTCGACAACAAAAAACCAAGCCCAAAACTGTATTAGGATCAACAAGCGTTAATAAAGAAATATTTGTTACGAAGAAAAATAACACTGAATTGTTTTCTTTAAGGGTATGTTTGATTTGGAAAATAGGGAAGAGAAGGGCGCTTTCATTGAAATTTGAAAGGTGTTCTCTGTCGCAGGACAAAAAAAAAACACAAAACAAAAGAGAGGTTTTCTCTGTCATAATTTTTTTTTTCCAGAGGGGAGGGAAAAATGGAATTTTTACTAAGCCTCAAAAATCCTGCAAAGCCCACCAACCCCACGTTTCTTCCAATTTCAAGGGGGAGCTAAAGCAGAAATTCATTTATCATTATAAATCTTCATTATTTTTCTGAAAGTTTTTGTCAAGAAACTATACCATTATAACTAATCTTTTGACAAAAAGACAAATTTGTTCAAATATAACAGGACCAATTGATCTTATATTTTTCCTATATCCCTTTCCTTTCTTCTCCCTCCCATCTCCCAAGCATCCCTTAGAGGATGAGCTTCTTCCACAGATACAGCTTCGAAGTGTAAGGTAATATCCAAGAAAAATTAGTAAGAACCTGAAATCCTAACACTTTTCAATCGCTTCTTTTCCTCAGAAATTCGGGCCTGCTTCCCCTGATACAACTTCCAGCGTCTATCATCTATCAACCCAACTTCACGACCCAATGGAGTGAGACGACTATCAGCATTATCATATCTCAAGAGTAATCTATGCTCTGAACGGCTAAAATGAAAAAGGCAAGTTTAGCAAAATGCAATTGTCAACAAATGATGAACGCGCACTGAGCATGAAAATTATGACTTCAGTTAACATACCTTGTCAACATACGGTAAGGTTCCCGCAGGTCCTTGGTGACTAGATCATCAATTAATGTCCCAATATAACTGCTCTCCCTTTCAAGAATGACAATGGACTTACCATCTGCATGTCTAGCAGCATTGATGCCAGAAATGATGCCCTACAAAGAAAAAATTGTAAATTTTGAGAAAACTCGTCAGATAAGCAGGATGCCCAAATAAACTAATGTAGTCAAACTACTTTGCTCAAGATAATACTGAGAACACAAAAATAATTAATTAAATAAATCAAATTTAGAAGAATACAGGCATAATACCTGTGCTGCAGCTTCTTCGTAGCCTGTGGTTCCATTTATTTGACCTGAGAAGAACAATCCTTCTATTCTCTTTGTCATCAGAGATCTAGCACATTGATGAGCAGGCAAAAAATCATACTCTACAGCATATGCAGGCCTCAGCATTGAACAGTTTTCAAGCCCAGGTAAAGTTCTCAACAAAGGTAACTGTAGTCTCTCAGGTAAACCAGTTGAAAACCCCTGAGAGAAAGAAAAGGTTAACCACATATTTTATTCTATTGCAAGTGGTATTCTTAGGATCAACAAACTATAATTTAACAACAGTAAGGTACTGACTTGTGAATCATCACAATGCCAATAATTTAGGAACTCCAATCTTATATTAAACATGGTCAAAGATGGTCGGATTAAAACTGAGAAATCAGTTTAAAAACAAAACAGTAAATCGGAAACCACGGGGACTTTAAAGATTAGCTTGATCATGCCTCCCAGGCTTAACTCAAGCAATCAGGGCGGGTAAGAATTTGGGTAGAAATCCTAGAATGAAGATGCATTGATGATTTTTGGAAGTACCAAAAAATTTTAGCTTGATCATAAACATCCGGTACAAATGTACAAGGATATCGAATCATCTTACATTTATTCCAGCAACAGAACTACTATCTGAACACTAGGAAAAAAACATAACATGATTATTTACCCTTTTCTGTACACTCAGCCAGAATGGCAATAATTCCGTCTCATAAAAAATGTTGACTCTAAGTCGCCCTACACTTATCTCTCAGTCATTCACCTCCTTCAATCTATCAAATTTTCATCCCTCGAGACATTAAATGCCTGATCTGTCTCAGTTGGTTGTTTCATAAAATCAGTCATATTTTGAAAGCTCTGATAGTCTTTCAAGAGTAAATGGATGACAAACTTTGAGTTTTGCTCATACTCCCAACATGGGCAGTTTCAAACTCCTTGCATTACTATCTTGTGGTAAATCTGTTACAATTAATTATTATTAATTAGATATTATGTAAATAGGAATTATTTAGCTATCATTAAGGGATTAGTTTAGAGTATCATAGATAACAGAATATATTCTGTTATCCTATTTGAATTTTGAATCCAGCGCATCTCTAGCGATAGCTGTTACTTGTGAATAGAATAATGAGTCGGATTATGTAAACTCACAAAAATTCCACATGGTATCAGAGCCAATCAATTCTGATCCAGATACATCTGTTGAATCTGATAGTCCACCCGACTTACACACAACGGGGTCCAATTTGCATGACTCATCAATCGTTGATCTGACAAGACCTAGGGGTTCCCTTGAATCAATCCCTAGTCATGAAGGATCCTCTAGCCTCATTGTCTCTACGAAATTGGCGCCCACTAACTATAGTGAATGGGCTCAAGCTGTGCGGCTTGCTGTTGGAGAGCGTGGAAAATGCGGCTCTCACTGGTGAAGCAATGGTACCATTTGACCCAACGTCACCGGTGATGCAACAGTGGGAAAACGACAATTCCCTAGTGTCGTTATGGCTCATCAATTCTATGACGGACTTTTATGTACCTACTGACGGCTCATGCTATCTGGGAGGCTATTCGTGACTCGTATTCTGACGCACAAGATCTCTCTCACATTTATGATCTTCGACGACAGACCTGGAAGTTTGCGCAAGGGGTTCGCGACGTCACTGATTACTGGCATGAACTTGTTGCTGTGTGGCAAGAATTGGACTTATACGACACTGAGAAATGGTCTTCTCCTGCCGACACGGCCCGCCACCGGAAGAACGTGGACATCGATAGAATCCTTCTTTTCCTTGCTGGCTTAAATCTAGAGTTTGATGAGGTTCGTAATTGTATTTTAAGCCGTCCTTCTCTGCCGTTACCCCATGACGTCTTCTCTGAAGTCCGACGAGAAGAGTCTCGCCGCCATGTGATGCTGAAAAATAATGCTGAGTCATCTGCCTTAATCAATACAGCACCAACCTCATCTCCCGCCTTGGTTAGTATCAACCTGACCTCACCATCTCCCAACACCAGACCTAAAGTTTTTTGTGATCATTGCAAAAAACCAGGACATTCTCGTGACCGTTGCTGGGAGATCCACAGCAAACCAGCAGACTGGAAACCCCGAAAAAACAAGACCAGAGGTTACCAAGTGAACCACGAACAACTAGACCCAATATCTCCGGTTCTAACTTCAAACCCAAACCAACTCAGTCAAATTCTTGAGATGCTGAAACAAATGCAGACTCAACAATCCGGTCACGCAAATGCAACTGTGGCCCACAAAGGTAACATTTTTTGCTCTTCATAATACTTCCTCTCATTTGTCCCGTTGGATTGTAGACACGGGTGCATCTGATCATATGATTTCTGAAGCTCCGCTCTTTGTCTCCTACCGACCACTCGCTGGTAATGAACATATTAAGACGGCCACAGGAACATTAGCCCCTATTGTCGGCACTGGCACTGGCACTGTGAACATCTCTAATTCTCTACATCTTGACTCAGTTTTACATGTTCCTCGTCTAGCATGCAATCTTCTCTCAATTAGTAAATTGACCAAACAAGCCAATTGCTCTGCTCATTTTTTTTCTACCCATTGTCTATTTCAGGATCTCTTATCGGGGAGGACGATTGGCACTGCTGAGGAGTATGACAGCTTCTATTACCTTGATGGTTCCACCGTGAAGACTTTGTGCTCCAAATTCTATGGTTCTGTTCCCAATCTTGCAGACACTGACATCTTCCTCTAGCATAAACGGATGGGCCACCCCAATTTTTCCTATTTAAAGCATTTGTTTCCTCATTTTTCATTTAATAAAGATGCGTCTCTTTGCTGTGCTGTTTGTGAACTTGCTAAGCATCATCGTACCATTTTTTCCCCTTCCCATTATAAACCTACGTGTCCTTTTTCTATCATTCAGTGTGATCTCTGAGGTCCAATGCGGATCCCCAATCGTTCCTCTTCCAAATGGTTTGTCACTTTTATTGATGATCACACTCGTATGTGTTGGGTTTACCTATTAAAGGACAAATCTGACGTCTCTTCTATCTTCATTGAATTTTTTCAGTATGTCCGAACCCAATTCCATACACATATCCAGGTCTTATACATTGACAATGGCACCGAATATTTCAATCATACCCTCACTACTTTTCTCACTGCCCATGGGATTGTTCACAATAGTAGTTTCCCCCATAGTCCCCAACAAAATGGTGTGGCCGAACATAAAAATAGACACCTTCTCAAAGTTGCCCGAGCCCTTCTCTATAAGTGTCATGTACCTAATTACTATTAGGGCGATGCCATCCTTACTGCCACCCATCTCATCAACCGTATGCCTAGTCATATCTTATCCTTTGTCTCCCCACTAGAGAAACTTCGTGAGACTTGCCCTATTACTCGCCTTGACCACCATCTTCCGCTTCCTGTCTTTGGCTATTTTGTTTTCGTTCATCTTCACCATTCTCCTTCCAAACTTGACCCTCGGGTTGTTATATGTATTTTCCTAGGCTACTCCATTTCTCAAAAGGGATACAAATGCTACAACCCTAGGTCAAAGCACATGTTTGTCAGTCGCGATGTCACCTTTCATGAATTTGTTCCTTACTTCTCCAAGTCTTCAATTCAGGGGGAGCGTTGGAATGAATTTCAGCCCTTAGAAAGCGTACCTAAACCTATACCACCATCAATCCCCATCCAAATACAGGCTAAATTACCCTCTTTACTTTACCACAAGCTGGGGACAAGAACCACCACAATCAATATAAAGTCTATTCACGAAGGACCAAACAAGTAACAGAGCCCTGCATACCCAAAGAAGTCCCATACTTTGAAACGGTGATGGAACCTGAGAGAGAAGGTACTCAAGTACAAGTAACAGATGAGTTAGAAATGCCTATTGCTCTCCGAAAGAAGACCCGTACATGTACCTTACACCCTATCCAAAAATATGTATCTTATGCTAATCTGACCCAGAATCACTATAACTTTATCACTAGTCTTGACAGGATTTCGATTCCTAACAATGTGTATGAAGCACTTGAAGTCCCTGAATGGAAAAGTGCTGTCTTAGAAGAAATGAGGGAATTGGAAAAGAATGGTACATGGGAGGTTGTTGACTTACCAAGAGGAAAAAAACCTGTTCACCCTAAAATATAACTCTGATGGCACTTTTAACAAATACAAGGCACGGTTAGTTGTCAAGGGCTTCACTCAGATGTATGGAATAGACTACAATGAGACATTCACCCCTATGGCAGAACTGAATACCATCCGAGTACTCCTGTCTATTGCAGCCAACCTTGATTGGCCTCTTCAACAACTTGACATCAAACATGCGTTTCTAAATGGCGAGTTAAGAGAGGAAGTATACATGACACTCCCACCAGGATTTGACAAAGGACTACAGAATCAAGTATGCAAACTTTGAAGGTCTCTCTACAGCTTAAAACAATCACCTTGTGCCTGGTTTGACAGGTTTTCTACGGTTCTCAAAACTAAAGGCTACAAGCAAAGCCTATCTGATCACACTATGTTTGTGCTACAGAAAGGAGATTTGACAACCATCCTAATTGTATATGTGGATGACATCATTCTCACAGAAAATGATGTTGAAGAGATGAACAGAATGAAGGCAGCCCTGAACAAGAAATTTGAAGTTAAAGATCTTGGTAAGTTAAAATACTTTCTGGGAATGGAGGTAACTAGATCAAAGAAGGGCATCTATGTCTCCCAACAAAAATATATCCTTGACCTACACAAGGAAATTGGCATGCTAGGATGTAAACCTAGTAAAGTACCAATTAGTACTAAGAAAAAGAGTAGAGACAAGGAAAAAGTTGCAAGGACAAAAATGCAAGAAAAGGATGATATTCCAACAGACAAGAACGCTATCAAAGGTTAGTTGGAAAACTAATCTATTTATCACATACATGACCTGACATTGCTTTTGCAGTTAGTGTAGCAAGCCAACACATGCACCCCCTAAAAGGAGACATATGGATGCAGCATATAAAATCTTGAGATACCTAAAAGGCACACCAAGTCGAGGTCTGTGCTTCAAGAAATGTGACCTTAGAACAATTGAAATCTATACCGATGCTGACTAGGTAGGCTCACATGAAGATAGTAGATCAACATCAAGGTATTGCACCTTGGTATAGCTAAACTTGGTTACTTGGCAAAGCCAAAAACAAAGAGTTGTGGCAAAGAGTAGTGCAGAATCTAAACTAAGAGCATTATCTCAAGGTATTATGGTTAAAGCGAGTAACTGAGGAAACATAAGTCCAAGATATCTCTCCAATGAAGCTTTATTGTGACAACAAGGCTGCCCTCAACATGGCCTTAAATCCAATACAACACAGTAGAACCAAACATGTTGAAGTTGATAGACACTTCATTAGAGAAAAGGTAGAAGAAGGTATTGTGTGTCTATCTTATATACCGAACAAATTGCAACTGGTAGATATTCTTACTAAAGGACTATCAAAGGATGAGTTTGAATAGTTTATCAGCAAGTTGGACATGATCAATATCTATGATCCAACTTGAGGGGGAGTGTGGTAAATCTGTTACAATTAATTATTATTAATTAGATATTATGTAAATAGGAATTAGTTAGCTATAATTAAGGGATTAGTTTAGAGTATCATAGATAGCAGAATATATTCTGTTTTCCTATTTGAATTTTGAGTCCAGCGCATCTCTAGCGATAGCTGTTATTTGTAATCTATATATTGCACAGTATGTGAATAGAATAACGAGTCGGATTATGTAAACTCATAGAAATTCTACATATCTCTTGGGCTGTACATATTTGTTATAAATCTGTAGTCTTTTACTTCATATAATCTAAATTAATCACCAGCACTCAAGATAGAATTACATCTTAGTTTATGATTATAATCTAAATTAAATTTTGGAAACAGTCTCTTCGCTTGCGGAGGTAAGGCTGTGTACATCTATCCCTCCCAAACCCTTCCTGGTGGGAACCTTGCACACTAGGCCGCCCTTTAATGATATATGATTATGATTCATAGGAAAGAAAGGAAAACAAATACCTGCACATAGAGCTCAGGCACATGTCGGCCCTCTGGTTCAAGAAATATCTGATGAGACTCTTTATCTTGAAACCTTACAATCTAAAGTTGACAATATTTTACGTCAGAAAAACAAATAGAAATAATTCCAATGCAGCTGATGCAGCAGAGTGCAGATTTCACCTATTCCTAAAACCAGTTGTGACTGATTTTTGGACTGAATATTAAATATGCTAGTATAGAAAATAATATGAAGAAAAACATGATTGTAATTCTCTCCCTCTCCCTCCATGGCAAGTGAAATACTTTTTAAACACACCTTGTCTTCAATGGAAGGACAGTACCTAGGTCCTTTAGCTTCAACCCATCCTCCATAGGTGGGAGTTTCATGCAAGTTATCTCTAATTATCTGGTGAGTTCTACTGGTAGTGCGGGTCAAATAGCAGCACATTTGTTCTCTTTCAATATGGACATCAGGATCAAAACTGAACCAGCCAACCTGTCAGTTTCAATCAGCATTCCAGAAAACACAAATATAATTTATTAAGACAATGAGACTCAAAAAATTGCATTGTAACCTATACTCATAAGCATACTGTCAAACAAGGCAATAGGAAAATGAATTTAAAAAAGGAAAAAGGAAAAAAGGAGAACAGAGAATGGCACAACCTGCAACTAAGATGAGGAGACATAATTCTACAAGTAGCAATGTACTAGCATATTTGAATGTGTGTTGAGATCATGACACATGCTCAGTAAACATGTAAATTAGTGAGTGCCAGTGTGTGTTTGTATGCCATAACATTAGCGGGTTGAGACAACCATTGCAAAGCATTTACCATGAAAACTTTATTTGAATCAAAACTCAATCTATTGATGATACATATTGGTTAAAAAACCTCTGGAACATACATATAGGTTCAAATGGAAGCACCTCTTCATCTCCATGCTGAGGTTCTAATCTGGAAAAATCAACAGTGCGAATGTCCACTCGGGCCGGGGTTCCAGTTTTTAATCGATCAGTTTCAAAACCAAAGCGCTGCAAGTTCTCAGTTAGGCCATGTGATGCAGATTCCCCAGCTCTTCCTGCAGGCATAGAAGTTCTACCAACCCAAATTTTACCGCTCATAAAAGTACCTGTGGTGAGAATAACTGAGGGAGCATAGAAATTCATTCCAAAAAATGTGCAAACACCTTCCACATTGTCATTCTTCCCCACTAAAATATCTGTGACCATAGCCTCTCGAATAGAAAGGTTAGGGGTGCTGCAAAAAGATTAAATAAATGATGTCCAGTAATGAAAATAATAAACAAGCAAATGCATAAAGTATCTGACCAAACAAAAGGCAGCTAGGGGCCAGATTAGTTTAGGAGAGATTGGTTTAGAGTTCAGATTCCTATCTCTCCCCCAAGCCCCATTCCTTGCTACAAACTTGAAGAATAAGGAAAAATCTCTCATCACATAGACAATGAGAGCTTTTCTGGAAGTAACTATGAACAATTATGCAACCATACAATTGTGAAGAATCAACATAAAAGATGTGGATAATTATTCATAGGAAGTTAAAAAGACAATCGATAAAAAGCGAAATAACATCTGTTTCTCATCTGGTTCACCATGGAAGTGATTGAAAAAACAGATTAAGATCATAAAATATAATGGACAAGCCGTCCATAACTTTAGATACGCATATCCTCCTTGCTTACCAAGGGTTACAAATTACAGATATGAGAAGGGGTTAGCCTGTGATATTAATTTGAATAGAACAGAGATCAATCTTAATGCATTTATTTGATCATGTCAAACACATACTCTACGGCAGACCAAAGAGCACTAGCCTGGCTCACAAAGCTAGACATATACAAGGTCATTGTTTACAGAAAACAACAATTTTATAGACCATCATGTCAGATCTTATTAAAGCAATAAATATATACCGGAATTTACATATAAAAAATAAAAAGATTAAGGGCATAGACTTGCCTTTCTACTACATTTTTCATTTGCATGGCATATTCCCTTTTATCAGTTTGAGCACGTAGTGCACGGACTGCAGGACCTCTCGAGATATTGAGTACACGCTTTTGCAAATAGCATCTGAGCATAAATATAAACATGAGCAGCAAATCACCATAAATTCACTTTTTGAACTACAGCATTTCATGAAATATGTAACTTATTAGAAACACCACAACTCAAGCATCTTAGAAAGGTAATGGAAGTGCACCAAAAAGAAAAAATGGATATATTCAATGTAGTATTAAGGGATGATGCATCAATCAGAAGGAAAGGCATTATTCAGTCTCTTCAAGAAGATTAGAATGACATGCTGATTCATAGGTCATTCCATATTTAGAGAACCACCATCTTCCTTAGAAGCCTAAAGCTAATGTTTAAGCCAGTCGATGAGGCCAAGAAAATAGCTCTTTACACTTTACTAGATCACCACCCTCATTTCACTTAAACAAGTACTTTTTTCTATGGATATAAGCTTAAACATGCTGTGTTTTAGTTTAACTGGGTTGCTATATTGTGTCCAGCAATCAAAGTAAAGTCAAAGGCAAAATTCATTTTACATAAGTTAATGAGAGTTGTGACCACATATGTGTCTTCTTGTCCATCAACCCATCAAGTTTTTCTAATGTCGACCACATATGGCATAAAAGTATAAAACGTATTGGAATCTAGAAGAGAAACAATATATTAACATAATTGATTTTGGCCAAGAAGTAAACACATAGTTGAATCAAAAACAATTGAATAGCTTGGCCAGGATTTTGATTTGCCAAGCCCAACACTTCAACATCTTCAAAGTTAGTAAACATTTATTTAGGGGGAAACAGAGCAAGCAATCCTTAGTCTCTCTCTGCTTTTCCCCTTCGTTAGTGGAGGCAGATATCCAGGAAGTATATCTTATTAATGCTTTCACAGAGTTGTGCTGGATGAATTTACCAAGTTATTTGTTTTTTGTTTCACTATCCTTGGGTTACTGCTAATGATAGTAGATGAATTCAATTTACAAATGACTTTCACTCTTTATGAACCCAACTACTTCGCTTCAATAATGTCATAATATATTTGGAACTGTCTAGAAGACACATGCAATTTCTTGTCGCAACTTTTTCCTTATTAGGCCAAATGCCTTGTTATAATCTCCAATGGTCAGTGACTCCAGAAATACCTTATTAGAAAACAGAAGTTTTAGTTATTATATATTAGGCCCTTATTCTAAGCAGTGTGTGCGCGCGTGCGCGTGTTGGGGGGGGGGGCGGACAAAGATTGAAAGACACGCAAGTGGGAGAGAGAGAAGTGCAGACAAATCAATATAAAGATGCCAGTTACTATCTTAAAATTGAAGTCATACAGAACTGCGTCCTCAAAGTATACAGCAAAGAGCAACAAATCTCATGCTAAAGATTTACATTGGAACTAAATAAATATTTCACACTACCTGTCAGCAATCTTCCCTATTTCACCACCTAGTGCATCAACCTCATGAACTAGTTGAGACTTTGCAGGTCCACCAACTGCTGGATTGCAAGGCTGCAACAAATGGTCTTCCTTAGAAATTCTTCAAGTTTTAGAATTGAATTACACATATTGCATTTTGTGCATAACTGTGCTTAAGTTTATGGGAGGGAAGGGACCGCACATGTGAAAGTGGACGCAGATGAAATTCCAAACATAGATAAGCTGCTTTCTAGAATTATTAATCATTAAAATATAAAATAAACCCTTTCGACCTTTAACTTATTGTAATTAAAAAAAAAATGATTTCAAATTACGAATTCCTGATGCAACATAAAGACAGCATTGCAACGCGACTCAATCGGTGCTGATAGAGAGGTTTAAGAACAAAGGTTTTGAAGAAACACAAGATTTGAGCATCAAAATGTCAGCCAAAAAAATAGAAATGATGTTTGACCAAGTACCAGTCACGCAAAAGGGCATACAAGGTACGCAAAATGCTAGTAACCTGCCATGCAATTCGATCAATATTTAGCGTAAGAAGAAGAGTTTTTGCCCCCAAGCGGGCAGCTGCAAGAGCAGCTTCACACCCAGCATGTCCTCCTCCAACTACAATCACATCATATTTTTCATCTGCTGCTCCAATATAATCCAAATCTGAAAAATCCCGGACTAGTAAGTATTGAGTGAAAATTAAAACAATCAGCTCAGAATCCATCAGGTAATTATTGTTTATCTTTTCATTTTGGTGAAAATTGAGTATCTAAATAGTAACAAATTTAACAGGAATACTCCAAAATTGAACCCAGAAACACGAAATTGTCGAACCTGGAGAGCTGGAGCTGCTACAGAAGCGGCGGGATGAAGTGGAGGGAGAGGAGAGAGGACGGCGAAATTGCTTGGGGAAGGTAAGGAGATGAGGTTTCAGAAAAGCGTGAGAAGGAGAGCATGTGGAAAAGAGTGTTTTGCAGAGGAGACGGCCAAGGCCTGCGACATTGAGAGCCAGCAGCGTCGCTGCTGCCATCGTAGCCGAGTCTCTAACCCTTCATCCGCAACGTAACGCAAGAATGCGGGAGATTGTTTTTCTTTGATTATTTTTAAGCTAAAGTATATATTCAGTGTTTCATATTTACATCAAATTTTATTTTAATCCTTTATATTTAAAAAATACATATTTAATCTTTTAATTTTAATACCGTTAGTTTCTTTTAATGAAAAATATTGACTCATCAAAGTCATATTAATTTAATCCTAACTAATTACTCTATCTACTCAATTTTTTTAACAAATTCATATTTTAATTAAAATAATAATAATAAAATAAACTCTCATTTTTTAATCAATTTTTTCATATATTATCCATTTCCGATCAAAAACCCTCTTCCACGGCCAACGCTTCCATCATGAATCTTCAATACCTTCCTTCATGAATAATCTTTCATAGCAAGAGCCTAATTACTTCAACGGAACTTGGTTTTATGAATAATCTTTCATAGCAAGAGCCTAGTTACTTCAACGGAACTTGGTTTTGATTTGTGACCGAGTAATCTATTTATTCTCCTTCCTTTCTTTTATTCCGCGACCTAAGTAATATGTTGCATTCGCACTTGTATATGGGTTTCTCTTGAACCCAGTACAATAACTTCCTTTTCTATGATCTCTTCTAATCTGGTCCAAAGTAAACATTTTTCTTTTTAATACTCACATCCCAAAGTCTCAAAAATTATGATTCCGGGGTAGAAATGATTAATGGATTTGTTTTGAGCTGATATGTTTTTGTCGATCATGGAGAAAGAAGGCTGTTGGTCGACAAAGGATTTCTATCGGAAAGGAGAAGGAGATTAAAAAAATTGATTAAAAAGTAAGATTTTTTTTTATTTTAATTGATATATAAATTTGATAAAAATTTCAGTTGATGTGGCAACCAAACTATGATTAAAATAAAATGTCTTTGATGAGTCAGTATTTTCTATTAGATGAAATTAACGATGTTAATATTGAAGGACAAAAATGCACATTTTAAACGTAAGGGACTAAAATGGAACTTGACACAAACATAAAGGACTAAAAGTATACTATAGTCTTATTTTTTTCACTTCTTTCTCTCTGTTTACTTTTAGATAAAAAAACCCATGTTAACTTCTAAAACCTATAAAAGTCCCTTAACACATGTAAAGGACAAAGAGAGGATGGGATGAGAATATGAGTTTTTCATGTTTAGGAGAAAAGACCAAAAAAGCCCACATTACTCAATCATTTTATGCATATTGTCCATACTTATTGATTTTGTCAAAACCATTACTTTTTTAGTTAATCACATTACTTAACTGGTCACAATCTAAGGGTATGTTTGGTTGAGCGATTGGATAAGTGACTTATTTTTGCTTAGACTTATGGAATCTGAAAATTGGAAAAAAGTAAGATTGGGTAAAATGATGAGTGTTTGGTTAAGCGATTGGATAAGTAACTTATGTAAAAGTGAAAGATGTTTGGTTTGGCTTTTGCATAAGTAGCTTTTGTTTTATTTAAGAGAAAATTTTTGAAAAAAGTATGAAAAATGAAAAAATGAAGGACTAACTATGGAAAATGAATTCATTGACAACTTAATTACCAAATGGGACCTGGGAAGATGCATTTGTTAAAGTGACATTCTTGGTGATAAATTGATCCAAACCATCCAATGGCGACAGTGTTACCACAAGGCACATACTCAAAAGTTTGGTGCTGCTAACCCATCTAGATAACAGTTATTTGCACACTCTTCACTCGCAAATCTTTCTTTTGTTCGGGGACATTAATTGGGTCCGATAATCTGGATCTTCCAACCGGTAGGTACCTTACCAAAAATTACACGACAAATAGCATAGGTTTCAAACGGCAGAGCATTGTAACGGATCAAGTATGCCAATGGTAAACTAAATAATAAAATTACAATTAAAATACGAATAAATTACAAATCGTAGAAACTTAGTTTTTGATGAAGTTAAATATAACAGAAATAATCAAATCAAAGGTCCCGTACAATTTGATCCCTGATCGTGTCACGAACATGATTCATTTGGGTTGAGCGAGTTCGAGCATCATTTGTCGACGATGGGTCTTGATCTTGAGTATTATCTAGATGAACAATATTATTCTCATTTTCTGATTCCCTAAAGTCCACATCCGTTTGGGAATTTCACCTACCAAATATCCCAACAGTAAAAAAAAAGCAACAAAAGTTTGCTTATTTGAAAGTTGCTTAAAAGCAACCAAAGTACTATTGCTCCATCGGTAAACCAAACATAAAATTTTTTTTCTTTAAGTCAAAATGTGACTTATTTAAGTTAAGCAGCTCAAAAAAGTCGAAACAAACACTCCCTAAAACTTTTTGTCAATCCTTTTATACATTTTGTCAGTACTTATTAATTTTGTCAAAACCATTACAAATTTTGTTAAGACCACTATTGATTTTGTCAATTCCATACTATTAATTTTGTCAAAATCATTACGGATTTTATAAAAATCATTACTCGTTTAGTTAATTTCGTTACTCAATTGATCACAATCCAAAACTTTGTGAATCCTTTTACACATTTTGGCATTACTGGTTGATTTTGTCAAAACCATTACGGATTTCGTCAACATCAGAATTTATTTCGTCAATCACATTACTTTATTGGTCACAATCTAAAACTATTTGTCAATCATTTTACACATATTGTCAGTATTTATTAATTTTGTCAAAATCATTAGAGATTTTGTTAAAACCATTACTTTTTTAGTTAATCGCATTACTCAATTGGTCACAATCCAAAACATTTTGTCAATCCTTTTATACATTTTGTCAGTACTTATTGATTTTGTCAAAATCATTACAGATTTCGTCAACACTACTATTCATTTTGTCAATTCCATACTTATTGATTTTATCAAAATCATTACGAATTTCGTCAACATCACAATTTACTTCATCAATCATATTACTCTATTGGTCACAACCTAAAAATAATTGTCAATTATTTTACATATATTGTCAGTACTTATTAACTGTGTCAAAAACATTACGGATTTTGTCAAAACCATTATTCTTTTAGTCAATCTTGTAAGAAGCAATTCAATTTCAAAACAATCAAAGAAGATAATGGATGTCTAATCGGTGAATCAATCACCACTGCAACAAGAAAAAACAAGCACAAAGGAGAAATGTAGGAAAAACAAATAGGTGGTTCAAATAATAGGATCTAGAAACAACTTGGTGATTTGTTTGGAAATTATGTATTGCTCTACTTAAAGAGGAAATTGGTTCTCTTTCCTTTTCTTTCGTCCTACCCAGCTTTTTTTTTTTTTGGTTCTGGGCAACCAAATAGGGAAATACAAACAGAGAACCAGCCCAAGCAATACAAAGTATACACTCCTCAAGGAACAAAACAAACTTACAGATTTAATCAATTAAAAGAAAAGACGTTGACAGGAAAAAAGAGCAATTTTTTGACGACAAGATTAAGAGACTCTGGGCCAAGAATTACCAGTTAATCCAAGGCATTAGAAAAATTTGAAGCAATTAAAGTGTTCTGGAAGGTTCACCACATGGAATTGAAACTAAGAACCAGAAGTGTAAGAGTACCAGTGAGAAGGAATCAAATAATTTTAAATGAGATTTCAAGAACCAAGCAGAGAGAAAAAAATTTGAGGGAAAGAAGGAAGATCTTTGGTTTGAAACCTACGCCTTCGGAAATCCACGCCTTAATGAGATAGTTGGAAAATACAGCCACCAATCATCGTCTCTGAGATAACAGAAATCAACACCTTGGCTCCCCTCGATGGTAAGCCTTGTCTGTCGACAAGAGGATTGGTAAACACATAGCCGGCGATCATCGTCTTAACTGTGGCCACCGACCATTACTGAAGCTACTTCCATCGAGAACTTCACCATTATGAGAAGAGAATTAGTGGTAGCAGCGGCGACAGTGAGAGAGCAGAGGAGGAGGAAGTAGAGGGTGGGAGAGACGAAGAGAGAGAAAGAAAGTGAAAGGATGAAGAAAACTAAATTAGAGAGCAAGGCATTTAAGTCTTTTCCTTTAAACTTTGATATTTCAAATTCCTCTCATTCACTTCTATGTCCTTTCCATTTCTTATTAGTCTTATTGGGGTTTTGGAAATTCAGAGGGTATTTACCTATCTTTTTCCCTTACTTTTATTTTAAAAAATGACTGATTGTTTTTCAAACAAATTATTACCACAATTTTTTGTTTCTTAATTAAGTTAATGGTCCTTTTATTTTTGATCCCATAAGTTTTGATAAACAAATCTCTGTTTCATTTTGTTTAAAACATCGCTTCCAATAATTTAATAAAAATCTATATTTCTCTAGGGACCAAAACCTATAATTTGAAACTCAAGAAATTAAACTTGAAAAACCAAATATTGTATTAACCTTAGGACAAATTATATGCATTTGACTTTTCCTTGTTTTTATTTTTGGGTGTGGTTTTTTTTTCGATTACATAAAAGCGCACTACCTACATGCCCATATCATTCCGCAACACTTTATGCAGGCAATCTGGAGGGGAGCTAAAGAACTAAGCCCCATACACACCATTCAATCCTTCTTTCACCAGAATGTCCACCGCACTATGGGCATCCCTGCTGCACCAGAGGAGGCTTGCGTCCCACTCCATATCCAGTCTTCGTCGGATAGCTTGTAACAGTTCCCTCTCCGGATGCTCATCCTCCCATCCCAGCGAGATAAGCTCCACAAGATCCCAACAATCAGTCTCGATCATGACCTTCGAATAATTCAAATCCCATGCATGCTTGAGTCCCCACAGTACTCCCCAAACTTCAGCATGCAGACTAGATCCCTTACCGATGTTAAAGATGAACCATCCACAGTAGACCAGTCATGGGTGCGCACTATTCCAGTCAACCGACAAATTAGCTCGATCTATCATGAAAAAATTTGCAAGCAATTGAGAGGGCAGCACACCTCCCAACACCCCCTCGTTACCACACAATCACATAAGGCATGCAAAAAGTCTTCTCTCCTAGCCCTACTCTTGGGTGTGTTTTCATGTGTAAATATGTCAAAAACGCTACTACAAAATGAGGGATTAGTGGCGCACATTATGTGACACTTCTTTAAAGAAGTGCCACAGCTTGTAATAAAAAATTTTTATAAAAAAATCATTGGGATGCTGTAGCGCTTCATAGAAGAAGGGCTACAGGAAGGGGGATCTTGTGCGGTGCTTCTCTAGGGAAGTGACACATAAGACAAGGTGGAGTAGTGTTGGTGCTTCCCAAGCTGCATGTGGCTGATTGGGCGGCACTGGGTCCAATGCCACGTGTGGGGTTTTGTGTGGCGCTTGACACACAAAACCCTTGTGGATAAGAAAATCCATTGTCCCCCAATCAGACAACATGCAAGAGATCTAGAATAAAGTAAAAGCTACACTATTTCCCTCCTCTCCTTATATCCGTGTAGTCCTCGACAAGCAAGTTAAGGTTCTAATTTATTTCTTCCTCCTCTCTATCAGCCCCTCTTGTTCCCTTTTTCCTCACAAGCTTTCCTTTTCCTTCATCCTTTTGTTCCCTTTTCTTCATATCCTCCTACTCTTTGGTCCCTACTACTCCTCTGTTGGTCGCCACTGCAATGTCCAAGTCACATTCGGTCCCTACCGCAAATCTGTAAGTTATACATGCTATTTATCGTTTATTTGTTTCATTTTTATGCATAACCTATACTTTAGCTTTCTATTTTTGGGGATATTCTTAGTTAAGTTATTGTGCTATTTGATCTGTACACACACGCATACATGGGCTTTATTTATTTATTTTTAAATTATATACTCCTTTTATTGTAGTACGCACGCACACACATGGAGGCTTTTTTTGTGATTAATAGTGGCAAACCGTATATATATATAGCTTGAAAAGCTTTCCCAAGATCTATTTTACTTGAATTGGACAACAAGATACTGTTTGGTGGTGCAATAATGAGTGTGGATAGGGTCAAGAGGAGTCAAGAAAAGGAGAGACACGTTGAGTGATAAAGCCCTTTGAAATTATTCATTCCCATGACACTTTTCAAATATGCTTTTTATTTCTTTCTTTTTTCTTTGCCAACGCACATGGAAGCTGATGATGATATGGATTACTTGTCCCTTTTTATTTATATTTTTGTTCACTTATTATTTATATCATTAGCTCGCTACTTTGAACCATTCACAAACTAATATTATAGACCGGAATGTCCTAATCACATGACTTCAAATAAAATACTCCCTCCATTTGTTATGTTATTTTTTTAAAGAAAAAAGATCTTTTTTTTTATTTATACATCATTTTAGAAATTTAAAGCAATATACCAATTGTTATTTTTTAATTATACACTTATTTTTTATTGGGTAAACAATTATCAATCAAAGAAAACAAACTCTATGGACTTAATAAGTATTGGTAATGAAAGTAAGAAAAAAAATTAGCATATTGATTCCATTTCTTAATCTATATGCAAAAACATCAAAAACATTGATTCCAAGTCGAAAGCATTAGCTAGCCAGCAGAGCAAAAGAAAAATGACCTCATATCGCGATCAATTAGTATTGATTACACCAGATTTGATCCTTGAAGGAGGCCTGGTATTACATTTTGACAGACACATCTACAGTGTTAGTGGCCTAGTTAATCATGTTAATGGTGATGTCTTGCACGGAATATGTGATCGTGGATGGATGGATTAGTACTTCGGTTATCAACATCTGAATTAGGTACTTTATCATAATCATTTATCACCGTTGTTATTATTTCTCATTCAATTTTTTGTTTTTTATGACACTGTTTGTTTTATACCAGACATTTGTACCATAACATCTTAATGGATACAGATAGAGTCTAATTCGCATTTGTCAACCTTTATCTTGTTGGCCAGCACGGGGGCATAGTAGATATGCATGCACAATCTAGTGATTTGAAAGATTACTTTAGAAAGAAAGCAATACCAACTACGATATTTCTAGTGTCATACAATACGGGGTAAGTTATTAGTGTTACAGCTTTTGTGTATGTTGTTTTAATGTTTAACTTTTACCATAACATCATTGTTGAAACAAAATTTTTAAAATATTTTAGGCAACATTGGATATTGATTGTTATCAACTAGTGGAACCTTTAGACCCTTGCATTTATTATGTGGATCCTCTAATTGGAGGTCTTCCAGAAGACCGTCCTGATATGTTGTGATTGTTCAATAGGTAAGCGTACGTGCGTATGTGTAAATATTTGCATATGTGATTGAATAACCAAAAGTAATAAGTTTCTATTTGTTTTGTTAGCACATTGACTGCGTATCGGGCCTCTGTCTCCTTAAACTATTCTAAAGCTGCTGACCCTCACCATAGCTATATTTGGAAGAAGATGTGGATACTAATATATGAATTTACTCAAACTTTGTTACTAAACAATTTTTATTCAAAAATAGAGTTAAATATTTTATTATATTTTTGCAGTGCCCTTTCCAACCCAATAATAATTATTGCGGGTATTACATCATGAAATTAATGAAGGATGCAATTACGCATGATCAGTCATTTATTCTTCAAATAGTAAGTCATTTAGTTGCAATTCATATTATGTTTTAAATTTAATTAGTCCCTGATAATTAAGTTTTAGTGATTTTAATTCATTTTAATTTGTACATGATTGTATATATATGTAGTATTATGAAGATCAACGTTGTGACAGTTTGACTGACTATCAAGTCAATGAAGTGATCGAGGAATGGTGTGAATATATGTTTAGAAAAATCTTTAGGTAGCTACTATTTAATTAACTAGCTAACCTTTGTGTTGTTTTATTTAAGTTGAATTTGTTGTATTTCATTCACAATTGTGTAAATATATTTAGTACTAATTTAGTTAATTAGACATTTGTTTGTATCATTTTAAAGTTATTTCATTGTCGTTGTTTGCTTTTCTTCATTTTGCTGTGGATATAGAAAGTGTTTAAAGCAGTCCACTATTACAATTATAGGATTATGAATTAAAAATACAAAAGATATATTAAAAAAATTACTTCCTGTAGTGCTTTCTTAAAAAAGGGTCACAGGAAGAATAAAAAAACAAAAACCAGCCACCTTTCTGTGGCCCTTCCTTGAGGAAGGTGACGCCTGCACACAAGTGCCACAGGAGGCCCCCCTCCTGTGGCCTTTCCTCCAAAAAGCGCCATAGGAGAGGACTTTTAAAAAAAATATATTATGTTCTTTTAGTGGCATTCTGATATGTGGCCGTTCTTAAACACCACAACTAGTTTAAGTATAAGCGTCACAACTTTATTTTTTATAGTAGTGAAACCTCTTCAATGACACCTCAAGCGGTCACACCTCCTTTCATAAAAATGTTATGATTTACCCCCTCTAATTTTTAATATAAGATTTGGGTTGTCGTGATTTTTTTATTTTAGTGAATCTTATATTAATAAGGAAATGAAGCATATGGGATATACCCAAAGTGACAAAATAAGAGTGGGTGGGTGTTGGACTCCCTACCCAATCAAGGAGAAAGATTTAAAATTGTTAAATAAAAATAAAAATATGTATATCTTGCAGCGGATGACAACATAATGCGACGAGCCCGGTGCCAAACAGTACCTCAAGAACCCCCTAAATTATTTTTGGGAAAATGTCAGCTAGGTCCCAAGCTAGGGAAAGAATACCACAAAAGTCCATTTGAAAAGTCAACTGTCAGAAATTTCTGACATGAATTCCCAATGATCATTTACCAAAATACCCCCAACAAATTTAACCACTGTCATTGGTTACAACATGTTATGCTATATTTACAACATCGTAAGTCATATTAATAATATAGTCAGTTACATTTACAACATGTTACGTTATATTTAATGAGTTGTAAACGTAACTGAAGAGGTTGTAAACGCAACACAATCACACATTTTATATACATGTTAATGTAACTTACTATGTTGTTAATGTGACTTACGAAGTTGTAAACATAGCATAACATGTTGTAACCAATGACAGTGGTTAAATTGTTTGGGGGGTATTTTGGTAAATGGTCATTGGGAATTCATGTAAAAAAAAGTAGGGACTTTTCTGACAATTGACTTTTCAAAGGGACTTTTGTGATATTCTTTCCCTAACTTGGGACCTAGCTAACATTTTCGCATTATTTTTCTTTGTTTGGGCCAGATTCTGATGTAGTAGCACTATTAGCTATCTCTGTACATGCATAATTTACAATAAAATCTCACTTTTCAACCAATAAAAAAAAAAGAACTCCCCTAATTCTTGTTCTAGGGAACAGATGAAGGGATTTGATCATCTGAGACTTTATTGAGTTTACTTTTTTTTTAAAAAATAAATGAGGTCATAAAGATTTAATAAACAGTGTACGATTAAAGAATAACAGATAGTTAACCACACTTTTTCATTTTTTTTAAAATTGAGCTCATTTAATTAAGGGAAAATTCCTCTCCTCTTCATTTTCCTCCGATGGGTCTATCTCTTGATAGGTACATATAGGGTTGTGACTTTTTTTTTTGGGTAAAAAGGGTTGTGAGTTTTGTTCTTGCAACCAGTTGATGGTTAATTCACTTCATCGTTTTTGTGTTTATCATGTTTCTATAATTTATTACTTAAAAATTTTAAATAAATACTCCATTCAGTCCTTAATATAAGATATATTTTATGAGTGGATTTTAGAATTAAATATAAGGCATAGATTTTATATTTGTCAATTTTTTCTTATATTACTTCTATTAGTGCTCTAGCGTTGTGACCAGTTCCTTGAGCTCCAACACCGGTGTTCGGTCCCTTGGAGCTACAACAACCTAATATATTTTTTGAATTTTTGAAACAAAAGTAGTTAATGGAGAAACCATAATAGCGAACTTAGAGTAGTAAATAGGGTTCATGGTGCTGAGTAATTTCTAATAATTATTTTTGTTTTGCTATTTACTATTATGATTTTGCTATTAACTACCCTTATTTTTGTAAATTCAAAAAATGTATTAATAAATTTTTTGGCACCCAACCAAAGTATTCAATATCAAAACTAAAATAGTAAATGTTGAAACAAACTTAGTTATTATTAAATAGTCAGTAATAAGTATACTACTTCAGTCTTCCTATGTACTATTTTAGTTTCCCTTTCAACTACTCTTATTTTAATAATTCAAAAAATGTATTAGGAACTTTTTCTATAGCTAGTTAAAGTAGTCAATATCAAAATTGAAGTAGTAAATAACAAAATAAAAATAGTTATTAGGAAATGCTCAATAATAGAGATCCTATTTACTACTTTAGTTTCATTATGAACTACTCGAACTTTGGCGATCGATTGTCGACAAGGGTATTGGAGTTCCGAGGACCGGGCGCTAACGGTGGACACCGTTGTTGGAGCTCCAATGACTGGTGGGTAAGAGGGGCTTTAAGGATTCTTTATTTTTTTAAAAAAAAAAGGCAAGGGTAAAGATGTAAATTCTCTACATTTCCTAACAATTTAAAATTTCAAATAAGTATATTGGAATGGATTTGATAATAATGAAATTCAGCACCCTCATTTATTCTTTTTCTATTTTCAAGGTATTTTTTTTTATCTTTTTTCCTTTATTGTTTTAACATCTAAATATTTTTAGAAATCACAATCACATGTTTGGGTTCTCTCGTTTTCTTCTTTCTTTTTTTTTTCTCAGAATTTTATGTCCACCATCAGATTGAAAAATTGATGATTCAAACTTAATATTTTATAAAATTATTGTTTAAAATATAAATAAATAAATTTAATTTGTTAAAATCTAATCTCTACAATTCAAAACTGCAATACAGATAAAATAATTTTTTTTATAAAATATTATAATAATAATTTTATAAATATTAAATTTATATCATCTATTTTTTTAATTTAAAGATACAAATGAGATTTTGAGAAGAAGAAAAAAGGGAAAAAAGATAAATAAATACCACTTGAACTTCAAAATCTCAAATCAGTGATTTTCCAAAACCCTGAGTTATCAATTGCTATATTCTTTATATTAATCTTATTACTCTTATTGTCAACAGAAACAATATAAGATTTTAAAGTTCAAGTGATATTTTTTATTTTTTATTTTTAAAAATTTATGGGAGTAAGTATCCTCTTCAGAAAATCACCCATTATTTAAAACACTCCTTCCAATAAGAAATGGAACTTTGGTGGTAAAAATGAAAGAAAGAAAGAAATGGATGCCAGCGTATAGTGGCGCACTTGGCATAAGAGTGAGGCCTATGTGCCTCCTCATTTAGGTTCGATCTCACGTCCGCACCCATGGGTGCTAAATAAAAAAGGAAAGAAAGAAAGAAATGGGACCCACTAAATTATAGTAGCTAATGTCTGCAGTAAATGTGCTTACTCTTTGTGGCACTATACATATTACAGAACATTTTGTTCATTCTTGGCTCAGAAAACCGAATAGAGCATTAATATAATAGTCCCTCCAGTCTCTTTTTATAAGACAAATTAGTTTAATCCATTTTATAAAATCTAGTTTGTTATCATTTGAACATTAATCCCTAATTAATTATATTATCTCTTCTCATTTTTCCTATACATTCTCTTTTATACTTTTTTTCACTACTATTTCTCACTCTTACTTTCCCTTATATAGGTTAAAAAAGGGGAGAACTACACTCAAGTCCTTGCCAAAAAGATAAATGAAAAATTGGTCATTTGAAATTCCAAAATGAAAAAAAAATGATCTCATGAATTTGTCAATGACACCCCTGTAGTTGTTAATGACCCGCACCTGGAGTTATCAATAGGACCATTTTTTCATTTTACAATTTGACGAGACTATTTTTTCATTTTTTTTTCTCTTTGTTGGGACTTGAATGTAATTTTTCCTTAAAAAAATTACTAATTTTTGTTACCGGAGAAGTACTAATTTGAAATATCCTTGGTGTCCCTTGATTCTTACTCCTTTGATAGAGCATAGAGAGAAATTTTTCATATGAATGTATAATTTTACCCTTTATTTATTATTATATTGACTTTGTTTTTATGAATTACTCTTTTGGTATTATTTATAAAGCACGTCCAACATTTTTAACACAGATAAAAAAAACCTTAAATCTCATTAATCTTGTCATAAAATTCAACAACTTTTCAATTTTACCCCTACTTAATACTCATAATACCGCTAAAAACAAAATTAACATAATAATAAGTGCATGGTTAAATTGTACATTCATCTCAAAATTTTAATGAGGTGTCTTATAAATAAGACTAAAAAAAACCTTCTCTCTCTGTCCTATAAATAGGACTAGATGAGTATAATATATATTAAATAGGGATAAAATGAAAAATTTGTTGAATTTTATAAAGGGTTAAGGAGCAAATTTACCAACGAAGTTTTAAGGAAGAAGCGCTTGGTACAATTATGTTTTAAAGGGGCAAAAATACATATAAGGTTTTAAAAGTGGAGTATTCAGCACAAAACCGTTAAATTTAACCTAACGTTGTTAGTGGTTTTTTTCTCTTATAATTTAATGCCGTTAGATCAAATTTAACGATTTTGTGTTGGATGCTATATTTTTAAAACCTTATGTGTATTTTTGCCCCCTTTAAAATATAATTGTGTCAGACGCTCCTTCCTTAAAACTTCATTAGTAAATTTGCTCCTTAACCCTTTTATAAAAGAGCCGATAAAATTTAAGATTTTTTTAATCTATATAAAACATGTTAAAAGTGCCTTAAAGGTCTAACTTGTAAACAAGCTTATTTATAACTTGTTGTACAATCTCTTGAGTTGAGTCATGGGTTCAATGATTGTAAAAGCATTTATCGTAAATGCTTCCACCGGGCCTAAATATAAACAATTTTTCTCAAATAGAATTAGTCCCATATATAACTAATAGTAGTAATTTGTGTTTGTCTACAATTCAAAACATGTTTTTTGTTTTTATCCTCAATTTGTTTTGATAAGCTGGAAAATATTACAGTGCAGAAAAAGAACAATGACTAGCCCCTGATTTCAGTCATCCTGATTCTAGCCACAACATCGGGTCGTTTTATTCTCGTTTAATTATAGGGTTAATTGGCATGTGGCATCTAACACATTGAAGTATTTTGTAGGTACATTCAATACCTTAAGGTAATTTGTAATACATCCAGCACCCTGAAGTATTTTTCAGGGACGTCCATCACCATAAAATACTATTTTGTGCAATTTTGTATTTGATAATTTAGATAATTTAGGGTATTGGATATACCTAAATAAATAGTTTATAGTACTAGATGCACCTGAAAAATATTTTAGGGTGTTAGGTGTACCAAAAAAAAAAAAACACTCTAGTGTGTTTGGTGTATAACAAAATACTTTAAGGTACTAGATGCACCTAAAAATGTACTTCAAGGTGATAGATACATCGTAACCCTTAATTATAGGGAAAATTGTCACAAAATACCTCATTAACCTAATATTTGCTTAATGGGACCTGTCTTGAGCTGGCATTATCTTTTTAATAGTAAAAGACTCAAATACCCTTAGCGGATTACTGAAAAAAGAAGGGAAAGAAGGTCTCAAATATTTTTGATTCAGAAGACGCGCGAAGTTGAAGAGGGAAGGGCGGACTTGGTGGAGAGAATCGGATGAGGTCGAGAGCAGTGGACGAGGGTGTGGGAGTTGGTGGCCAGGACGGAGTGTGGGTCTTGGGGGTTGCGGTGCATGATTGGTCTCTGCAGTGGTGGCGAATTGAGGTGTCTGGGTTTTTGCGGTGGCGAGGAGGTGTGGGGTCTTTGCGGCATCGAGGAGGTGTTGGGTGCGGCGGCGGCAGCAACCTCTCCATGTAGTAGCACGAACAGAAGGTGATGAAGAATACACAACATCCGAGGTTTGTGTTCCTGTTTTTCTCTTTCTTCATTTTATCATCACCATTATTAATCCACTTATATCTCTTTCTTTAGTTTTGCATCATTGTGGGCATAAAACTGTTGCTAGATAGCTCATTTTGTCCTCGGTGAATGTGAATTCTCCTATTACTGCACCTGTGTAATCCTTAAACTTAATTGCAAGTTTTGTTAAGAAATTTTTTTCTTAAAGTGCTTGGTATAAATTTGAGTTGCTGTGATAAAATTACTTACTCAAGGATGTTGCTGTGTAATTCTGCTATATCCATTCACTTCAAAGTTATTGCTTTAGTTCTTTCTCTTCCTTTTTGGGGTATGGGGGTGGGAGAAGTGAATGGCACAATTGGGCGATTCAATCTTCTTAAGCTCTGAAGAGGTAGCATATGTTGTTTTTCTGCTATAGAAGTTCTCTGTGGTGTTCCCCTATTAAATATTCAGGATCTTTGTATAATGAAACGAATCATGATGCCTTTTCTTTGCAAGAAGAACATGTATAAAATTGTTGACAAAAATCTCCATTAATTGAGTTAGTGTGGTTGCAATTTTAAGTTTTGAGTCCATGGATTGCTTGTTCATTCAGTTTCATAATCTTTTTTATTGGAAGAGGAATTCGAAGGATTTAGTTGATTAAAAACAATCTTTATTCTCTTCCTTGATGATTGTGTTGCTGGTCTTATAATATTTTTTGCTGTGATCTTGGCAATTCAAACCTATCTAGACATTTGGTACTTGAATTTGGGAGCCTAGAACATACCCTAATTAGTAATGTGATATTGTAATTCTATTTAAATTACTAAAGAACACAAGAATTCATGACTAATATAAGACTCTATAGAACAATCTAAAGGGCCACAACTTGGCTCTATTTAAAAGTATTCATTGATACCTAAGCTTTTGTCGACTATTATACTTTATTTTTGGTTTTGCTTTTTGTTGTTGGAAAATTCCTTGTTCTCCATAGTTGTATTACTTTCATTGCTCTCAAGAAACCAATATTTTCTTTATAGGGCTGAATAACAATCAGTTAACTGGTCCAATCCTTAGGCAACTTGCTGATGTTAAAAGCCTTAAAGTATTGTAAGTCATTGTTTCTTTATGGTGCAATTCTATGGTGGTATTCTGAAGTAATACCCATACAAACAGTCTAATAAAACACTGTTGAATTCCTAGATTTTAAGTATAAAAACAAATGTGATTATACTTGTTCAAATGCTTATGTACAGTATTTGTTAAATCCAAATGTGATTATCCATTTGTTCATGTGTAATCTTGCACTTCTATCTTGGTGGACTAAAATTGATTAAGAGTCAGAATCTTGGAATTTTCCTACTGCACTAGAACAAAGTACTCTAATTATTGAATTCCTAGATTTTAAGTATAAAAACAAATTAAAGCTTTGATCTGAGATTTTGGAAGTGCATTTTAATAAATCTTGGTCATTCACTTGATTTCAGAATTAGTAGCTTTCTAAACTTTGCTGGAACTCCTGGAAATTCACCTTAGTGCATTGATGCGCCTACTAATGTGAGTATATTGGTATATTACTTGTTACAATTGCACTTTATTTGACTGGGAACGTGTTTTTACAGGAATACATGGATCAAAAACGGATTGATGTGGTCTGGTGGTTAGTAGCCCATGAGAAGAATAAACATTAGGACATGGTTATGCGTAGCATTGAAGGTTGGAAAGATACGAAGAAGAAGAGAAACTAGTCGACGTTACATTTATTCTATTCACATTGAAGTTCGGCATCATCTTTTGTTTCAATATAAATGAAACTCAATTATTTATATACAACTTTAGTATTCAAGTACTTGTTTTCTATATCATGCGTGGTTTGCAAACACTCTACCCTACGTGCAACACTTTTTCCCTATATGTAAAAACTCTTCTCTGCGTGTAATATGTCTTCCATGTAATCAACTTTCATCCCTGTGTGGAAGATTTATTCCGTTTATGCGAACAATCCACCCCTATATGAAAAACGTCTTCCGTGGTTGCAAAATGTCTTCTACTTGGGTTCGTTAGTATTCGTAAATGTCATATACCCAAGTGCGAAAACTCTTCCCCTATGTGCAAGAACTCTTCCATCTTCAAAGATGTGACCATATGTGCAACGATCTACCACTACATGCAAAACTTCTTCTGTGTGCGAAAGATCTCCCACCTGGGTTCATTTTCATTCCCAAGTGTCATATACCCAAGTGCGAAAACTCTTCCTCTACGTGCAAGAACTCTTCCCTATGTGCAAAAACTCTTCCATCTTCAAAGATGTGACTTTATGTGCAACAATCTACCACTACGTGCAAAACTTCTTCTGTGTGCGAAAGATCTCCCACTTGGGTTCATTTTCATTCTTAAGTGTCATATAACCATGTGCGAAGACTCTTCCCTATGTGCAAAAACTCTTCCATGTGTGGAAGATATCTTCCCCATGACTAACGATCTACGATATAACCAAGTGCAAAACTTCTTCCGTAGTTGCAAAATGTCTTCTACTTGGGTTCATTAGTATTCGCAAGTGTCATATACCCAAGTGCGAAAACTCTTCCCTATGTGCAAAAACTTTTTTATGTGTGCATGATGTGACCCTATGTGCAACGACCTACCAATACATGTAGAACTTCTTCTGTATGCGAAAGATCTCCTACTTGGGTTTATTTTCATTTCCAAATGTCATACAACCATGTGCGAAAACTCTTCCTATATGTGCAAAAACTCTTTCATATGTGCAAGAACTCTTCCCTATGTGTAAAAACTCTTTCATGTGTGCAAGATATCTTCCCCGTGACCAACGATCTACGATATAACCAAGTGCAAAACTTCTTTCATAGTTGTAAAATGTCTTCCACTTGGATTCATTAGTCTTCACAAGTGTTATATAACCATGTGCGAAAACTCTTCCCTGAATGCAAAAACTCTTCCATGTGTGCAAGATATATTCCCCGTGTGCAATGATCTACCACTACATGTAAAACATCTTCTGTGGTTACAAAATGTCTTCTACTTGGGTTCCTTTTCAGTCTTCATAGGTGTCATATAACCATATATGAACGATGTTACGAGTGTAAATGATCTATTAGAAAGTATAAGTGTACACTGTCGTAAACAAGTAATATAGAAGTGAGTAGAGTATCGTTCCCTTGAGGATTAATCACTAAGGACCAAAATGAGTAATTTTAACTCTATTTAGTCAATCGATTAGTTGGTGATTGAGAGTATGAAATAAAAGATGAGTAAATATGAATGCAAATGATATGAAACACCTATGAGAAAAGGTCCTAGGGGCAGATTTCACTTAACAAATTATGGATTGAATCACTTATCTATTCTAGCCCAATTTATTCCACATGATTGATAGTCGAGTTTCTCTAATTTAATTACTAGCCTCTTCCAAGGTTAGCAATTCTATATTTAATTGCTAATCCAACATATTCTTATATGAATTTAAACAATTAATTATGCATTAAGATTTATGGAGCTCATTAAGACTACATAACTCATATGAATATATTCCTATTTCATATGTAATTCATGGTTTTAATTATAGGATCTATACACATGCATCTCCTTTCGATCTCAACATGCATATTGAAATCATTCAAAAGATGGCCAGTCAATCAAAAGCATTAAAAATAATAATTAAAATTCAATCATGAAGGAGAAATTCAAACTAGATTTAATAAGTTAAAATTCAATCCGTCATTAGTAAGCTACGTCATCACCCTAGGAAAATGGAAATTTAGCTCATGATGAAATTAAAAACAACAATAAAATAATTAAAAACTTCATAAAAATTACAATAGACTTAATTATTCAATAAAAATACAACCACAAGATGCATGGAAATAGAAAAATCTAGCCTTCCATGTAGGAGATAAAACCTTCCATGTAGGAGGCATGCAAGAAATAAATACAATGCATGAAATTAAGTCTTAGATGATGGTATGTAAGTAGTGAAGAGAGAAGAGTAATGAAATGGTGTGTAAGTGGAGAAGAGAGGAGAATAATGGAAATGAAATGGTGTGTGTGGAGAGGAGATGAGAGAAATGGATATGAATTGGTGTGTAAAATGTGAAGGAGATGGTGACTATATATAGGGAAGAATGGAGTATGATAGATGAAGTGGTAGATGAAATGTGGTAGATGAAGTAGTAGATAGAATGTGGTAGATGAAGAAGTAGATAGAATGTGATATGTAATACCCTGAAATTTGGGATTGGAGGCTTGAGCATAAGCCTAAATTAAGTGGACTGCTAAGCCCCAATTTAGCAGAAGCCCAAATTTATCTCCTAATGATTTCTATATCTTTGGGGTATTAAGAAAGTAAAATGGTGAATTTTGGAGAATATAATTATGTTTTCTGTGAAATCTCCCATGAGGGAGTGAGCTTGTCATGTGATTTTGAATCATCAAATGATGAGAAAAAATTATAAAATTTTATAGCATGACAGTAGACATCCTAAACTTTAATTTGATAGGCATATAATTCAATTATAGCTATATACAAAAAGATATGAATTTTTGAAATTAGCCCAGAAAAACTAGAAATTTTCTGGAACAACATGCAAAGATTGAAATTCTGGGAATTTTGTGATTCCATCCAGAAAAATTCTATATTTTTCCTTGAAACTAGACTCAATAAGGGTTCTATTGGCTTTAGAATCACTCCAATTCGATTTTTCTAGAATTAGTTATGATTTTTCAAAGTTTGGGCAGAAATCTACCAAAATTTTGTAAAAATCCGAAATTGGGAAAATTAATTAATTAAATTGGAATATCTTATTAAAATCATCATCCTCTTCCTTCAGCCTCATACCTGACATGAAATAGCAGCCATGGAGAGAGAGAGAAAGTTTGAGATTTTAGAAAGAGAAGGAGAGGAGAAAACTCACGAGATAGGTCGATTTCTTCGGTGAATTCGTACCTAACGTGTATAATCCTTCTCCTAAGCTTCTCTTCTATGAGATGTAAGGTATTTGAAGCACAAATCTTGGTGTTTTGAAGTTAGGGTTTTCAGCCACAAGAAGGAAAAGCTAGTGGGAGCTTGAGGTAATTTCCAAACCTTTGTATATTGACTATTCTAGCTGTTGTGGACAATTTAATTGGTGAAATTTTGCCAGATTGTCCTTGATTGTAAAAATGGAAAATGGGTTTCCCTAGGGGTTATGCTGCCCAAATTGGGTCTTAATGTTAGTTGTAACCTAATGAAATAGTCAATAAAGTGATTAAGAGTAGAAAGGTACGTGTTTATGGAGCCGAAACCGAAAAACCCCAATTTTCCCCAGAAAACCCATATAATTCGGCTAGGGCTGTAAATGGGTCTTAGAGTTGGATTTTCAATTATTTGATGGTTCCATTAGATTCAGAAGGGAAAATTAGGTGGGATTACAGTTGGACACTTTTTCGGAAAAGGCCGAGAAAGCATAATTACGGAAACGCCCCTAAAACCCTAAAATTAGAGCTGCCAAGGGCAATTTCATAATTTGGCAGTAAATTTGGTAATTCCGAGTCCGGAAATGGATTCCTTGAGTGAAAATATGTAAGAATAGCCCATGTCAAAATATCGGGAAAAGTACGGTCGGACCGAGTACAGCGGGGCCGGGCCGGGTCCCCGGGGGTGTTTTAGTAATTTTTCAAGATAGACTCATAACCCCCCCAGAAACACTATGGAAGTGTTTAAATTGTACATTTGATATTGTAGGATCGAATATGGAGCCCCGAGTTGTTTGTACGTAGATCGAGGCACGTGTTTCGAGGCGGAAAATGGTTAAGGTAGGGGACTTACCTTACTTGCATGTATTTGATATCTTTGCTTGTGTAATGATGTATGTGATTGCTTTACTTGATTGTGTAGAGCATATTTGACTAAATGAAGTTCTGTTTCTGTTTTCATTGTGGCCATAGTCTTGTGGTATGAATAGGGGTGGAAACAGGCCAGGCTAGGCCAGGCTTTTGCCTTAATAGGCCTGGCCTGTTAAGGCACAAACTGGCCTGAGCCTGGTCTGTGGCCTGTTGGAGGCCAAATTTTAGGCCTGAGCCTGGCCTGAAGCCTGTTAAGGAGGCCTGAAGTTTTGAAATTTTTTAAGCAAACTAATAGGCCTACAGGCCACACTGCAAAACAGGCCTCTTTAAACAGGCCTAAAACATGCCGAAATTTACATAAATTACTATCAATGATTCAAAATACATCAAAATACAAGAGAACAAGTGAGGAACACGCATTAGAACCAAGATAACTTGTTAGTCACATACTTTTACAGAAGAAATAACATACACTTGTTTGAAACACAGAATTAAAGTCTAGCATAAAATCAAGGAACAATCCAGTAAGCCATCACACACTGTATTGACTCTTTGCTGATCTTTCCCTCTTTGAACCATCCTACACCAAGTAGAGAAAAGAAAATTACCAATATATTTTTTGATAGCCAATCTGAAAAGAAAAATAGAGTAGAGCAGAGAAATATACATGAGCGCTGTAATGGATCTTATTGTTGACGTCAATGATCTCCTTCCATTTCCTCCCAATACTCATCTGCACACATTTCATAAGTTACCATTTAATGATCCTGAATGAAATGTATCTTATGTAGCTTCTTGATAACTGAAGTTCATTTATCTCATTCAATCTAAACAAGCACACTACATTCATAACCTTCAACTCATCTCATAGTAAAAGAAGGATAATGAAACATCAGAAATTTACTAATCTAATCAAGGTAGAACGATTCTACCCAAGAATCTCATATATCCAATTCAGTTGCATGTCTTTCCCAGAGTTAAAGATTGCTGGCTATAAACTAATGTATCATTAACCAAATAAAATTCCAGTTATAACAAATGCATCATAGGCATATAGCTCCACAATGACAACATAATAATAAAAGCAACTCAGAGACCATAATCATTTATTTACAGCATAGACCTGATGAATATTTGAGTTCATCTATTAAAAATATATATACATATATAAAAAAGCAAATGGTTGACCTCTAGCCTTCAACTGCTGTTGAACACAAATTTCACAGGGGAAAAAGCACATGCTGAAGTGAAAAGGATAAGTCATTAGAACAGTTAAAAATTAAGCACACACCACTCTCCAAATTGGTTTATGCGAATTCCAGAAGCAAAAAGAGAAAACTAACACTGTTGGACAGCAAGCATGTGTGGACAAACAAATCAATGCATAGAATAAGGCATTATTTATCATATAAAAGAAATGAATCCTTAAGATATTCACCGGCATTTACCATCTTAGCTTCTGCAAGGCATGATGATGTGCAATAATTTTCTTGAATATCCCCAATTGATATATTTTAATTTTAGTCAAATGACTCAAGGAGCAGATAAAAAATGGAAAATAAAACATATTTAGTGCAACAAATGGTTTATTCAGCCATCACATTTTGATAACAGCACTATATCCAATAAAAATAGAGAATAAAAGGCATTTCTAATAGCTTCCCCAAGGCTGCCAAAAGATTTCAATTCTCCATGACATGCGCACAGAGCATATACCTCAACAATATGCCGTCTCTCTTGGGGATATATATATGTATCCATGTATGGTCACAAACCAAGAAGTTGGGGTTTTAAATCAATAAGTGAATAATTGAAATAACCTTCTAATGAAAGGAAATTGGGGTTTTAAATCAGAGCATCAGTTTAGATAAAGCATGTTTCATTTGAAAGACTTTAAATCTGAAAATTAATTTTTAGATTAACTTGTAAGCCAATTTGCCCCAAAAAGAAACCTCTAAACCAATAATAATTTAGACTGTCTTAGCAATATCTGAGAAAATGCAAATCAACTATTCCTATTGTTGCAGAGTTGGAAATATCAAAAGTGTTTGGTGTAAATAAACAAGTTGGAAAGCAATAGCTCACACTCTCAATGTCCTTAATGAACATACACAGATACACTTATAGCAGAATCACAAAATCGAAAAGGAACCAGAAATGAACCAGCAAATGAACCAGAAACAGATGAGCAATTCGCAAATGTCCAGAAATCCACCTAAAAAAACCAGAAATCTGTTTGCTTACTTGACGAATCAGAACAGCAGAAGTCGACTAAAGCAAAGGCCACAAGACGACGGAGCGACGAGGGATTGATGACGACGGAGACAGGACGGTCGTGCGCCTGTGCTAGATGCGAAGCCGTGCTCCTGTGCGATGCCGGATGAAGTCGGAGAGAGGACAGGCTAGCCGGTGCCGCTGTGGAGCTGAGGAGTGAGGAGGACGAATGGACGAGAATGGAGAAATGAAGATGAAGAATAGGGTTAGCAGAAGAATTCTGACCGAAGTTCAAAGATAGAATTAAAGAAATGTAATTTCCCCACCCTTTAATCTTTTTTTTTTAAATATTTAACAGGTCGGCCTAACAGGCCTGTCAATAAGCCTTGGCCTGACCTATTAAGCAAAACAGGCTTTTTTTTCGGCCTTGGCCTGGCCTTTTAGCTTGACAGGCCAGGCCTGAACAGGCCAATCACAGGCCAGGCCACAGGCCCCTGACAGGCCGCCTGGCCTGTTTCCACCCCTAGGTATGAAACATTGAGCATGCAGAAATGTCATTATGGGACATACATCTAGATAAAGCTAACATGTCATACACATAGCATCAATCATGCATGCATTATGGTATATGTTTCCTACTGAGATTCTCTCGAATCTCACCCTCTCCTACCAACAGACAGGAGATGACAGAAGATATGCAAACAACAATGCAGAGTATCGTATGAGAGGATTACAGTAGTGGAACGAAGACGGGAAGAAGTCTCCGTTTCACTGGGATGAGTTTAGACACCCTAGTAGCCTTGTGCGGCTACCTTAATCGTAAGTATCATGTATAAACCCTTGTGAGGAATTTATGTAATCATGCACATATTATCAGTATAGTTATGCTATTCTTGTGTTGCTTACCAAACCGCATATCGTTTTCCGCAAATACTTTGAAAAAGGTTGAAATTGAGATAAGGGCGTGACATGATACATGAAATAGTAGGTGAAAAGGAAGATGAAGCGGTGGCTGAAATGGTTGGTGAAATGGTAGATGATTCATGATCTCAACTTCCAAGCAAAATTCAAAACCCTTGGAGATAGAATTGGATTTTGGTCTCAACATAAAAGTTGTAGAGCTCTTTCTTAGTTTTTTTATCTATATAAAGAATGTCATAATCCGACATCTAGAGCTTCAGATATTGCCTGAAAACTAAAAGACGGTCTGATTTAGTATTTTTCAAGAAATTCTATTTCATGCCAAAATCATTATTTATTTATTAATTACACCCAAATTTATTAAATTGAGCTCAAATATCATCCACAAAATCATCATATAAGGGAAAATTAATATGCAAATATTTTACTTATCAAACGATTTTCCCTAAGTTCAAGATGTCTTCCGTATGAGCGAAAACTATTCCATTTGTGCAAAAACTCTTCCATGTGTGCAATTATCTTACACAACATGCAAAACATGTTCCGTTGGTTCAATGTGTCTTCCACTTAGGTCCATTTAGTGTTCACAAGTGCCACTTAACCATGTGCGAAAGATCTTCCCCCACGTTCAACACATCTTCCCTTTTGTGCAAGAACTCTTCCCAATGTGCGAAAACTATTTCCTGTGTGCAATTATCTACCCTGAAGTGGAAAGCATCTATCTGCTGCAAAGTAAATGGAACCTTGATGATTATGCAGAAAATTAGAAAACCTAATGAAGCCACAATTTAATTTATTTACTACTTTCTTACTCAGTAAAACAACAATGAAAAAACCGAGCTTAGAGCAAAAATGCAAATCATCAGCTCCACCAAATTATAAACTATGAATAAGGGTCTTGACATAACTCACTTCTCTAGCCTTTATTGATACATCGAACCTCTGGTAACATCCACAGTAAACGAAAGCCAGAAGGGAGGATGTTTATCTCTGCACAGGCAAGGAAAAGAAGCCTTCAGTTTCCACGTCAATCACTTGCTCTGTTTATTAATGGGAATTCGCTGGTTCTGTTTTTGTTTCCTTTCATTTGCCCTCCCTTTTCTCATTAAGGGCATTTGAGTCTTTTACTATTAAGAAGATAATACCAGTTGAGGATAGGTCCCATTCAGCAAATATTAGGTTAATAAGGTATTTTATGGCAATTTTCCCTTAATTATATGTCTTTCTTCTTATATTTTGCCTTTTTCTCACTCATCCTTTCACACTTATTATCTCCTTAAACAATGGCATACTTTGAAAAGTTACATCTCTTATGTTTGTTATTGGGTTCAAGGGCATTTTTGCTCTGGAAGTTTGCACCGAGAGGCAATTTTGCTTTGATGGTTTTTTGAGTAGCAATTTTACCCCAGAATTATAAAGAAAAAGAGCAATTTTGCCTTAACTGTTATCCCATTTAATTTTTGATAATTAGTTGACCAGATATGTTGAGTTGGTAGTCCATATATCATCTACGTTATTTTTGTTAATGTGTAAATTTACCTCGAAAGTTTTAAATATAACTTTAAAAAAATAAAGTTTTAAATCTTTTAATTTTTTTCCCGTTTCTGGGTAATAAAATTAGAATCCTTCTTACACAAGTTTGCTCTTCAACTTGCATTTTATCACCGTCTTCAGACTCTCTCTACTCCTTAATCCTTATGTGTGTGTTCAAGGTTTGTATAGGGGCACAGAGGATATGGAAAATGGTACGTTCTTCCTCCTCCTCCTTCTTTCTTCCCTATTCTTTCTCTGTCTTCTTCATCGCATCCAACAAGTGTTTGTGCACAAGTTAGTTGTGAAAATTAGAGATTTTAGAATATCTTAGGGATAGATTTCGGGGTTTCTAGAGTTACTCTAGAAATCACAAGCTCTTCTGATCCTGAGAAGAAGGAAACGAATTGGTTCAACAATGGCAAAGAGGTATTTTTGACTATTGATCATCCCTCTACTCATTCACTGATTTTTGTTGCTTTCACATCTAACCATGAGTTGCTTTGTTGTCATTGTTGGTTTTGTTGTAAATATATGTATCTGTGTGGGTGTGTCAAAGAAACTAGTCCCACATTGCTTGAAAATAAGAGAGTATAAGCCTATATATACTATTACATTATCTTGGGTTTGTAAAGAGGCCCAGAGGAGTGGTGGGCTCGCGCGCACAACAACGAGCTACCAAAAGGCAAACTCAATGGAAATCCGGCGATGTCCCCCCCTGCACACGCCTATAAATATATGATACCAACACTTTTTGTGAAAATATTTTGCTCCCTGGAAATATTATTTTTAGATAATAAAAATAATAATATATTTGGGCTTGCCGAAAAGTCGCTATTTTTTGGGGTTTGAAATTTGCAACCCTTCGTGATCAGAAGTTGTCAACAGTCGAATGCTTCCCCAAACGCTCTCTCTGTTGTCAATGTACAGGCCTGTCTTTTTCGATAATGTCTGTTTCGTCTCGAGGGACGTGTTGTTCGGACTATCTTACGTTCGTTAGCTGTCAGTGGACCGTGCCTATATAAGGGGCATAGGCAAAGTGCTTGGATATGATTTTTCTGATCTTCCCTCCTCTGCGTAAATTTTCTCACTGTGGTTACAATTACCTTCCGCCAATTCTGCTGCCTTGACTTGTTTTAAGAAGGGTCTGTTTAATCCTGGGGAGTACCACTTCCTCTTTGCCGGTGGTTGCATGATAACTCTATAGGACAGTGTCCTCGGACGCGACTCAGATCATCCGTTTCTTCATTCTTCTAGATTGCTCGTGATCATCTACAGGTTTTTGGGTGATGCATGAATGTTTTGCATGTTTGGAAGTCTTATAGATGAAGTATAATTTATAAGTTCAAGGGGCTTTCCTTTCTAATCAGCTAATTTGTTTTTTGGAATGAAGCTCTCTTTTTCAACTTGTATTCACAACATAGGCGTTTTTGTTGAAAGCCTGATGTTTATGGAAAGGGCTACCACAAATGATTTTGACTAGCAAGAGGCCAAGTGAAGTGTTGTGCCATAGACATTGGTTTTGATCCTTTTGACTTGTGTTCATAAAAAGACCTTGTAATGTCTTTTAAGTTACAAAAGCTATTAAAGTTTATAAGGATAAAAATGAAACATCAACAACAACGAAGTCTTATCCCACCAGGTGGATAAAAATAAAACACCATTTGATATTTTTTCTTGGCACCTTATAATTTGGAAAGAAGCTTTTATTTTTATAGAAGGAAACTTATATAAAGGACCGAGTGAGTATTACTAGATACAGTCACAGCTATGCGTGTAACAAGTTCAAAACTCAGGGATTTCTTTATTATTATTTTTAGTTTTTTTTCCAAGATGGCCTCTTCATCTATCATACCACTTCATGGTCTTTGTGACTTTGTTTTTCTTCCTCAAGCTAGCTAGCTTATGTTCATAAACTCATATATTCTTATTCATGTTCACTAGGTATATCTTCCTTCTCTGTGTTTATCTGGGACAAAAAATATATATTATTATTTACTTCCTCCGATCTTTTTTATAAAGAATAACTATCAAATTCACGCAGTTTAAAACGGTAGTTAAAAGTACTAAATGTGTCAAATATGCACTTTTCTTTCCATTATACCCTTATTTATAAACAAAGTAGATGAGAGATAATGGGTAAAAATTTATTGCAGAAATATAGTGAATAACACATTAAATGGGGGTAAAAATGAAAAGACCAATTTAAAATTTCAAACAAAACAGATTTTTTCCTTATATTAAGGACCATCCTCATGAGAGAAAATGTTCCTTATAAAAAAGACCGAATGGAGTAATTACGAAACTGATGGAATTGATGAACCCACCGGTTTGGACTGGGTTGCTAGTAGAGATCTTTTTTCATGCTTACAAAATTGAATGAGCTATAATGTTATTTGTCATAAATTTTGTTGCATATACATATTATCAATATATTAATTAGATGGCTAGATTGGTCATGTATGTTGTGTAAAATTTCAAACTGAGTTGTTTAGGATTTATATAGAGTGTGATTTATTATGAACATAATACTCTTATTATAAATTTTATATCTTATGAAAAAGGGTAGAGGAAGGCCGAATATAACACTCAACGAAATTATTGAGCATGATCTCTCGGTCAAGAATTTATCTAAGGATTTAGTTTTTGATAGAGCACAATGACGTCGCATGATTCATGTGGCTAACCTCACCTGGTAGGATATGTTTTATTGTTGTTGATGATATTAATGATTGATATGTTAGTTTAGATGTGCTATTTGGTTGGTCTCTGGGTTGATATTTGGTGTTGCGAGAAGACAAGTATTACAAAGAACACATATTTTGCTTATATTTTGGCTCCAATTTTTAATGTAAAACAATACTTTTTTTTTTTCCAGAGAGGAACCTGTTAATCCATGGGCGGTATTTATAACATCCGATATGAATCCAATATCTTCAGCCACCCCTCTAAAGTCCCCCCCCTCTCTCTCTCTGGTGTTCTGTTCTAATTTCCAGATTTTTGCTATGTTTCAAATACTAAAATGCAATATATTACAGAAAGGCAGAGTACAAAAGAAGGTAAAAGCTCTAACACTACAATGATCTTCAAAACCTGTGGACATCTCACAGACTATGATGTTGGTTTTTAGTGTTTGTTTGGTCATTGGAAAAAAGAAAGAAAAAAAGGGAAAATCTTCAAAATGAAAGTTGTGAATTATCTTGGAGTTTGTGACAAAACTATAATAATCTAATCTATTTTGAGCTTTTGCAGGTGGATATATAAGAGATGTCAATAATGATAGTAATTTACTTACCAAGAGCGAGGCAATTTTTGTTTTCTAGTGTGCTGACTATATGGAAGAAGAAAAATGGGATTTATCCAAAATTAAAGCTTTTATTTTTTTTCTTGGAGCTTTTGCAATTATATGGACAAGTAAATAATGATAATTAATAACAAATTGCCAAACCAAAGCTTTATTTATTCCATCACATATTGATATTACTCTGGCTTTATTTAGAGGTTGGATAGATAGAGAGCATAAATTACAGTTTGTTTCGGATTTTAGGTATACCATGCATGAGGTGTCTTATTGGATAGAAATTTGAACAGGTTACAAGTAAGAACCCAGAAATTAAAGAGCTTTGAGGTCAGTTAAAAAATTAGTCACTAGTTTACTTGTATTGCTGCTTAATCTCATGATGTAATATGGAATTTAGAAGAAAATGACTCTACTTTTTCTCTTGTACTCTACATTTCTATGTAGGCCAGAGCGATCAACCATCGATTTTGAGTCTCAAGCTTTAGAGCGAGCGAAAGAAGTTCAAGCAAATCTATCCGATGAATTTCCAAGCCTTGTCAAGTACATGCTCCCATCAAATGTTTCTGGTGGATTTTGTCTGGTAAAATTCCTTGACTTGAAACTTAAGCATTGCTTCTAGTGTTTGTTATAAGGTTCACTAATAAAAATGACAAGGAAGAGATTCTTTTACAGCTACATAAGGGATCATTCAAAACTATGTTCACATGTTATGCTTTGATTGAAAAATTTGATAACAACAAACACATGTAATAAATTTTGTTATGGCAGGGTCTTCCTAAACATTTCTGTGAAACGTGCCCAAGGTTGAAACTATGATTGTTTTGGAAGATGGGAATGGAAGAGAATACACAACAAAATATCTTCCCGAGAAGGTGGGCTTAAGTGGTTGATGGAAAGGGTTTTCCATGGCTCACAAGTTACTTGGGGGGGGGGGTTTAGTTTTCCATTTAATCTAGCCTTGCAGGTTCAAGGTAATAGTTTCACGTTTATCAGAAAATTAATAAGTGACAATTGAGTCAGATAGCTAATCTTTAGCATCTTTTATGTCCAAAGGTGCGCATCATAAGATCTCATGAAGCAACATTGTTCTAGTAAGTTTCTTATTATTCTCATTTCTACTTTTTTTTTTTTTTTTGAATTATAAGGGCAGATACTAACGGCCTGAATTACAACAAGCGGAATCGAACTCGCAACCTCCCACTAACAGGATAGTAACCAAACCACTAGGCTACCCACAAGCCTTTGGTTGTCATTCTCATTTCTTTGTTTCCTTTGACATTCTCATGTTTCTAATTGCTTCTTGCAATCTCATTTTTCTAGATGTTCCTCAAGAAAATGATCCAAGCAATAACACAATGATATTTGATGCTGACCTACCGGCATCAGATCAACATGAAAATACTAGTGATCTAGATGAACATCTAGGCCCTGAACTTTTGAATGGGATTAGATTATCAGAATCTTCGATCACTTTCGAAGAAGTCACTAGTATTGAGAAATTCAGCATTGTGATTAATGGTCTGGTACTTGACTCAGAACTATCCAAACACCTCAAGACCAAAGTACTATGAGCTTTGTTGTAGTCAAGGAATGTTTCTTCATGAGAATCTTCTAAAAGGTGAGAACTGTAAACTTGTGGTTCGAATGATCTGTGAGACCATTAATTTTGCTGATGCCATTAGAGCCAGCAAGATCACAAACTCTTCAGATACTTTTGCTGTGTGGTATAAATCTTTAAAAGGCCTTGAAATCTTTGGCATGAATGTTAGTTTCTTGCTTGCTAGGCTAGAACAACTCATGAGTTTAGCTTCAAAATCCAAGAGGTACACGGAGACAAGAATTAAACGAGACCAAGCTGAAGAGGAAAAGAAAGTTCTTCAGCTGAAGCTTGAGGAAGTGAAAAAGACCTTAAGTAGACTTGATAGTGAGCTTGATTCCCAAAATCAGAACCTTGAAATGTTATGTTGGAGGCTGAATTTCAAGTTCTGGTTAATACTCCTTGGTAATATAGCAAAGATGATAAACATGTCACCAAAAAAAAAAAAAAAAAAAAAGACGATAAACAAATCTTGTGTCAATCTCTCTGTTCTTTTGGTAGACTTGGAGTTACTTTGTATTTAATGTGAAGCTCTAGGTCACTCACTAGCACAAAGTCAATATGATATATATCCTTCTGGAATAGCTTATGATCAATGAGAGAACTTTGCAGGATAGGAAATGTATATGAATGATCAGAACTTCATAAGATCTTGCTATAAATGTAATTAATTATATCCTTCAATTTGATGGATTAAGTTGTGTCTTTCGAGTTTCCAAGATATTTTAACAAGACTAAACCCACTATAAAGAAACAAAATAAATATACATCAAGAGTAAATTTAACTAAAAAATGTACTTTAACATGCTTATGTGTGTCAGTCTCCAAAAAAAAAAAACAAATAGAAAAGGGAAATATTGATGTTCAATACCGTTGATCATATCTATAAGCTCTTTCCTTCATATTCCGATTTGTTTTCTTTTCATCATTGATAAGCTTCTTTTTGTCTCTGCTTTAGTGTGATTAGTCGAATGTTTTTGATTTCACAGTTGATTCTTTTGTAAGTTCTACTAGGGAACTAAAGCAGAAATATAGGACTGATTCTTTTGAGTTTTCTATTAATCATGAACTAAATGATTAGGAGATGTTGACAATCTCCTTCAGCCACAGAACAACCTTTTCAATGGCCAGGTTAGGGGAGAGGGGATTAAAAGGCAATGGGCAGCACATTCTTTAGAAAAATGGAACTGTGTGGGGCATATGGGTCTCTGATGTTCAGCTGGGGCCCACCGAGTCTTGTGCCAAAAAAGGGTTCGGCTCTCTGAAGAATGATGCTTTGTTCAAGGGACAACCATGGAATGTGTAACGCCATTGTTATTTAATAAAGTTTGACATTGTGTTCGTTATTGTCTTTCCTAGTTCGCTTAGCTTTTACTTGCTGGACAAGGCATTGAGGTGTGCAGATTTACGAGGCTCCTAGCCTCATTGTCAGGCCTTATAGCTCTGGAAGTTTATTCCATTAGCTCTTTCAGTATGTTATGGGTTACCCTTAACCTTAGTGGCAAACTTGAATGGTTTGTGCCTCGCGCTACTTCAAGTGCAAAGGAAGGAGTTCATCATTTACCTTCTTTGCTTCATGCTTCATGCTTCATGCTTCATGCATGTAGTGTCCATATTGGTTCAAAGTCCTTTTAATTTTTCAGCATTTGGTCCTTTTTTTTCCTCATAATCCTTTGGGTCACCTTGTGTTCAACATCTTTTTTGGACTTTATTATCAAGTATCTGAACAAAATCGAGGTTTTGTGATCAGGATACCTTTCCTCAAAAGTCTTTTTAAACAAGGTGGGATTTGAACTCATTTTACCCACTCTGTAGTCTAGTAGATCCACCACTAGACCCAGCATCTTAAAATAGCCTTTGGTCTTTTTTGTTGCTATATGTTTTTAGTTTATTTCAGGTTTGTTGGGTCTGTTTGTTTTATGTTTCTGTGGTTTATGGATTGAACTCTTGTATATGCCTCGTGTTATAATCTGTTGTAACGGAGCTCAATATTTCTGACGTGTCTTCTAACTTTTGTTTAAATATAATTGTCTTATTATAAAAACATTGATATATCCACTTTTTTTTTGCCAGCAGATATAGCCATTTTTTTTTTCAATTTTGACACCAAACTTCACGGCTCCATGCATGAGTATTTATGCGTTTGTTTAGAGATCAAAATAACCTCATCTAAATCTCTATCATGTAAGCTCTCAAAACTTGTTTCTTGATTTTTTTCCTCTTCTCCAATGACAATATGGATTTGCATTAGGAAAAATCCTCGAATCAAAACTATTATGGTTTTATCAGTTTTTGCTTTTTACTGGTTTTCTTGGTCATAGAGGTAATACCATTCTATGTTTGATTTCTCTCCTACCTTTTTTTTGGTAATGATTTATCATTTTTATATTAACAGAATAACAATATAAAATAGATTATATGTTTATATTAACAAATTTTAAGGGTTAATTTAATTATATAATGTCATGAAAATATAGAAACAACTTGAAAATATAGATGGGTTGCCTAACAACCCATCTTAGGTGAACTTAGGTTGATAAAATGCCCCATCCAAAGAAGAGAAGGGAATGCTTATACCCAAATGAAAGGTTTTTTTTTTTTTTTTTTTAGAAAAAAATATTCTATGCACTAGTTTGAGATACTGGATGAAGAAAAATATTTCAAGATACTAGTATTACAGGAAAAATATTTTTGAATGTTGGATTAGAAATTAATTAATTTGAAATATCGGGCGCCAAAAATATTTCAGGGTGTAGCATGTAATTTAATCCAAATAAATAAGAATACATAAAAAAAATTAAAAAAAATGAGTTTCTCACTCCAAAATTGAGGGATAAGCATGCACTGCTCATAGAGGTGATGAGCAGGGCGGACCCAGTTTTGATTTGGGCTGAAATTGAGGGTGAGAGCTCATCAAATCTGGGCTGTCTAGATTTGATTTTGAACAGTCCATATTTACGTATTTTTAAAATGATGATTTTCTTAAATAAAAAATCATTTTTTTGAAAGAATTTTAGTTAAGAGATTATTTTTATTTTAAATTTTATATCCATTAAAATATTTTTTTAAAAAATATAAAATTTTAAAAACTCAAATCTAAGCCATCCCAATTAGATCTAACGATCCAAACTTGATGAGCTTTCCCTGCTAAGCAAAAAAGTTTAGTAGGAAAACTAATTACTGAGGAGGCCATGCTCCCTCAAACATGTGCCTGCTTCACCACATCTAGTTTAATAGGCTAGTTGTCTATTTTATTGGTTTATCACCTCTTTTGAACAAGATACATGACCAATTTACTGATTTTTTTATCAGGGGCTTGTTTTGCATCACATTAGGTGATGTCAAACTGACTTTAATTTCTACAGTAAAAAATACTTTGACACAACATCTGACGTTTGAGATGAGTTATGAGAAAATTAATGTGTGTTTGGAACAACTATTAGAAAAATGTTTTTTTTTAATTTAGTTTTTTGTAATCTTATTTTTAGTAAAAGTTAGATTGTGTAATGTGATTTATGTTTGGATTGACGATTGTATAAATGAATTTTGCTAAAGTAAAACTTGTTTGAATTGGTTTAAGCACAAGTGACTTTTGTGAAAATAGTAAGAGAGAGTGGGTGGAAAAATATTTAAAAAATCAAGTAAATATGATGAATTACTTTAAAATATTAGGTGCTACTGGAAAAATATTTTAGAGTGGGTGGAAATTAATAAACCAGTATTCTAAGTTTTGGGTGCTCTTTACTATTAAAAAAAATACATTAAAGGTAAAATTATAGTCAGTCTTCTAAGACTGGGTATAACTGAAAAAATATTTTGAAGGGTTAAAAGCACCAAAAAAATATTTTAAAGTAATTTTTGGAGCTGAAAAAGTATATTAAGGGTAAAATTGCAATCAGTCTGATAGCACACTAAGCACAACTGAAAAGATATTTTAATTATTCACCCTCATGTCAAACTCTAAATATGCATAAGCTAGCTTTTTAAGCTTATAAACAAAAGCTATTTTTCTGTGATAAGCCCAGTTGAAAGAAATTGGTCTCAAACACTCATTTCTTTTTTCTTAATTGGCAATTGGGCTTTGCTCACTCAATTGAGCATTTTGGGGGCCTAAATGCCCTCCCCAAACACTCACTTAGTTTTTGGGTCAAAAAATAAATTAAAGCTAAAGCAACTTTTTCTACTAGTTCTGATCTATAATATAAGTCATTTTTAAAAGAATATCTTGGTTCATAATGTAAGTCACTTGGAGAGTAATTAATATTTATTTGTTAATTTTACCCTTGCAGTTAATGCTTAAATGTGATTTTTTTGTATATTCTCTCCCTTTTGAAACCTAATTTAATATGGATAAAGTTGAAAAAAATTTTAATTGAAGTTCATATTTAATGAGTTAGCTATCATTTTTTGGTTTTGATAAATTAGTTGAAATATCTTATATTAGAGATTGGAGGAAGTATTTTTTGGCTTTTGACTCCTGGTTTTTTTCATATTTAAATCTTTCAAAACTAACTTTTAAATATTTCATCCCGTTGGAGGTATAAAATCATTAATTAGTTAAGATCTTAATGAAATAATTAATTATTGTAAAATCCTATAAATGGAGGTATGATTATATGGATCAAAATGTGAAGGATAGTAAGATCCTCACCTAAAAATAAAGAAGGTTAACTTGATCCTCACCTCTCATTAATCATAAGGTTTAGGGTTAATTATAGAATCACCAAAGAAGATTGATAGTTATAATACTATTGTATCTTGTAATTCTCAAGAAGAGATTCATATTTTCTCCAATTCTAAATTTATTAACACATCCAAATGAGTTTATGTCAAAGTAACTTCTTCTCAAAAAAATTTATTTAAACATAAATTATATTATAGTAAGAAATAACTTCTACTCCAACTTCAGCATGTAAAAGTCAGTTTAAAAAAAAAAAATCACCTTTATCAACATTTATCAACATTAGTTTAGTTTGATACCCGTGGTCATGAGTTTTGTACTATCACTACAGAACGTCTCTATCCTTGACTTAATGCATATTTGAATTAGCTTATTTTTTAAGAATAAGCATTTATTACATAAGTCGAGATAAAACTCTTCTCATATACTTATCTTATATACCGTAAATCACAATTTATAAGCACTTATTAATAAAAAATAAGTTATTACAAATGAGCACTTAGAAACCGAATAGAAAATTAACTTTTTTTAAAAACGAATTCTTTTTTTTTTTTGCCATTTTTTAAAACGAATTCGTGATGGCTTTCCTGCCATTAGCGTTAAACTACAAGACTACGGGCAGAAATGGTGCGTATCACAGGCTCGTTTAATCGCTTTGCACCATCCAATGAATATTTGTTTGGGTTACCTACTCTCTTGAGCTTAGTCACGGGTTACCGTTACCTGATCCCTCTAAATGATTCCGTCACATCAAAATACAGTACTCCTCTCACCCTATTTAAAAATTAGAGCAAATGTTTATTTTATTCTTTTCATCGTTAAAATTTTTATATAAATGTATACAATTTTATTATTTATTTACTATTATGTTGACTTTTTCTTTTAATAGGGTATATTGTATATAGAATAAGAATAAAATTAAAAATTGTTAAATCTTAAAATAAATTTAACAAGGTTTAGGTTTATTTTAGTCTTTGTTTTGTAGAACATGTTGAAAATCCCTTAAAATAGGACAAATGAAGTATTTACTTGACAACACTTAAAATAAATATTTTTACATCTTATGAGATAATTTTTTCTCTCTACAATCTACATGCATGGAAAAAAAATATTTTTACGTGAGGTAAAATTTCTAACACTTGTTTATTTTTATTTTGTGTTGATTCAAATGAACAAGTTGCGCTAATATTTTATTCTTCCCTCTTGGAGTACATCTCTCTGTCTCTCTCTCTCCATTTCAAATTTCAAATTCCTAATTTGTGTTTTCTTTTATTTATTTTTCGTGTCCGGGGTAATAAAATCAGAATCCTTCTACCTTCAAGTTTGGTTTTTTAACTTGCATTTCATCAGAGTCTTCTCCGACTCTATCTTTCTCTTCTCCATTACGTGTGGGTGTTCAAGGTTTGAGAAGGCACAGATGATATGGAAAATGGTACGTTCTTCTTCTTTTTTCTTTCTACTCTTTCTTTACGTCTTCTTCCTTGCATCCAACAATGTCTGTGCACAAGTTGGTTGGTTGTGAAAATTTTAGAGTATCTTAGTTATACATTTGTGGATTTCCAGAGTTACTCAAAAAATCACAAGCTCTTCTGAGCCTGAGAAAAAGAAAACGAATTGGTTCAACAATGGCAAAGAGGTATGTTTTACTATGATCATCCCTCTACTCATGAACTGATTTTCGTTGCTTAGCTTTTTCATCTAACCATGACTTGCTTTGTTATTGATGCTTCACATGAGGAAGATAAGGAAAGTATTTGGGTGATGGATGAATGGTTTCAATGTTTGGTAGCCCTTGTAATGTCTTTTAATTCACAGAAAAAAAAAAAAAGCTATTAACACTAAAGGGATGAAAATGGAACATCATTTGTGGGGTTCTTGGAGCTCAAATTACACCAAACGCCTCTTTTAAAACTTTCTTATGCGTGAGCTTGTAAGTCTAAACTCTCTCTAAAAGGTTTCATGGGTGTAACAAGTTCAAAACTTGGGCTTTTTTATTTTTAATTTTGGTTTCCTTTTTCAGATCGCCTTTTCATATATGATATATCACTCCATGGTCTCTGTTTTTCCGTTCCTCTCTGAGGCATCCTGCGTTTTCTTCCTCAAGCTAGATAGCTTATTATATTCATAAACTCATACTCTCCTGGTTCTAAATATAAGAACTAATTGAGAGGTTTGTTTTGGTATTAAATACAAGATCTCAATCTATTTTACCCCCAATTTTGTAAATTTTGTTCTCAAAGTATCATATATTAAATTGGGTCTTTTAGGGATACCAATATATATTTGTTATAACTAACAAATTTAATTAATTTCTTTAATATTTGTAAATTAGTTATCTATCTGCTATATTTAAAAATGAAGGAAAAATCATCTTATTCAAGCTCACTGTGTATATATCTCTTCCCCCTTCTCTGCGTTTACCAGGGACAAAATAAATATATATATTTATATATATAAATATAAATATATAATTAGTTAATTATCACTGGTGAACCCCCCCTGGTTTGGACAGGGTTGAAGGTAGGGATGTTTTTTCATGTATACAAAAATGAATGAGCTCTAATGTTATTTGCCATATGGGGAAAAGTCTTGTATGGAAAATTTTATTGATGAGAAGAACCTGATAAATTTTTTATATACAAACAACGCAAGTGCTTTGCAAATTTTGTACATAGATTACAAGTATTGTGATTAAGGTCATTTTCAACAATAAAAATTGCAATATGGGACTTTTCCCCAATTTCCCCTAAAGTTTGTTGAGAATATACATTATTAATGTATTAATTAATTAGATTACTAGATGAATCTTGTATATTGTTTAAAATTTCAAGCATGATTTATATATAGTGTGATTTATTATGAAAATAATACTAAATATTAAGTTATTCATAATTTAAGAATAATCACTTATTATAAACTTGTGTCTAATGTTGATGCTGATTGATGAATGCTATGTTAGTTTAGATGTGTTATTTGTTGGTCTAAGTTGATATTTGGTATTGCAAGAAAACAAATATATATATATCAGCGAACACATTTTTTGAATTTTGACTCCAAATATTATTAACGTTTTTTTTTTTAAAATATAAAACACTCTTTGTTGCTTGAGGTCATGTAAATCAAAGGTTCTTTACTCGTCTGTTCAACTTGCAGTTCCAGCCATTTTCAGTCAAAAGAAGACATAGGCGCTATTAAGAAATCCAATTTGAAGCCAAGATCTTCATCCACTCTTCTAAAGGTCTCTCTCTGGTGCTCTTTTCTAATTTCCAGATTTTTTTTTGTCATGTTTCAAATACTACAATAATACCATATATTGCGTTATTTCAGGTAAAGAAAGGCAGAGTACAAAAGAAGGTGAAGACACAAACGCTATAATGATCTTCAATAATGATAGTAATTTACTTATCTAAGTATACTGGCTATATGGAAGAAGAAAAATGGGATTTATCCATGATGAAACTTTATTTTTTGGGAAACTTCTATGATGTGGACAAGTAAATAATTATAGTTATAACAGATTGCCAAGCTAAATAAACTTTTACTTAATTCCATCATATATATTCATATCAGTAGCTCTTTCTAGAGGTTAGATAGATAGAGAGTATAAATTACAGTTTTCATTTACCATGCATGAGGTGTCTTATTGGATAGAAATTTGAGCAGGTTACAAGTAAGAATGTAGAAAGAGCTTTGAGGTCAGTTAAGTAATTACTCACTAATTGCTACATAATCTATTATAATATTCTACCTCCTTAATATAAGATCTCTTTCATAGTGCTACGAACAAGATCTTATATTAAAGACTAGAGGTAAAACTGTAGAATGTATAAGACAAAGACTTCACTCTTTTACTTGTACTCTATGTATTTGTATAGGCTAAAGAGATCAACCATTGATTATGAGTCTCATGCTTTTGAGCGAGCGAAAGAGGTTCAAGCAAATCTATCCAATGAATTTCCAAGCCTTATCAAGTGCATGCTCCCGTCGCATGTTTCTGGTGGATTTTGGCTGGTAAACTTCCTTAACATGAAACTTAATTATCGTTTTTTTGTAAGTGCTTGTCATGTTTTTATTGAGAAACAATTGATAACAATGGCGTCGTGCGATCCATGTAGCTGACCCCACCTCGTGGGATAAAGACTTTGTTGTTGTTGTTGTAATTGATAACAAACACATGTGATGTACAAGAATGATGCACTCAGCACTCAGCACTAAATTTTGTTATGGCAGGGTCTTCCTAAACATTTCTGTGAAATGCATTTGCCCAAGGTTGAAACTATGATTGTTTTAGAAGATGAGAATGGAAGAGAATATGAAACAAAATATCTTACCGAGAAGGTGGGCTTAAGTGGTGGATGGAGAGGCTTTTCCATTGCTCACAATTTACTTGAGGGGGATGTTTTAGTTTTCCATTTACTCCAGCCACGCAAGTTCAAGGTAATAGTTTTACAATTATGAGTAAATTAAGGGTTAATACAATGTTTGATACTCATAATTCGCTCTCATTTTGGTTTTGGCCTCTATAATTTTAAACCATAGGTTTTGGTCCCTAAGAAGTAAACTGGACCCAGCTTTTATAATATATAGGGACTAATGTTTTAGACAGAAAGAAAGAAACTTCAGGGACCAAAACTTATGATTTGAAACCTTAGCAACCAAAATCAAAATGAGGGCAAACTATAAAGACCTAATATTGTATTAATTGACCCAAAAATTAATAAGTGAGAACTGAGTCAGATTGGTAATCTTTAGCGTCTTTTGTGTCTGAAGGTGTACATCATAAGATCTCAAGGGACAAACGAAGTGGATGTTGCGCTCGGCCTTCTATATTTAGATGGTTGCATGAAGCAACATGGTTCTAGTAAGTTTCCTATGATTCTGATTTCTTTGTTTACTTTTGACATTGCTATGTTTCTAATTGCCCTTTTCGATCTCATCTTTCTAGATGTTCCTGAAGAAAACGATCCAAGCAATGGAACAATGATATGTGATGCTGACGTATCGCCATCAGATCAAATCTTTCTAGATCTTCCTCAAGAAAACGATCCAAACAAGAGCACAATGATATGTGACGCTGACCTACCGCCATTAGATCAACATGAAAATACTAGTGATCTAGATGAACATCTTGGTTCTGAAGTTTTGAATGGGATTAGATTATCAGAATCTTCGATCTCTTTCGAAGAAGTCACTAGTATTGAGAAATTCAGCATTGTGGTTAATGGTCTGGTACTTGACTTAGAACTATCCAAACACCTCAAGTCCAAGTACTATGAGCTTTGTTGTAGTCAAGGGATGTTTCTCCATGAGCACCTTCTTGAAGGTCAGAACTGTAAACTTGTGGTTGGAATGATATGTGAGACCATTAATATTGCTGATGCCATTAGAGCCAGCAAGATCACAACCTCATTGCATAGTTTTGAAGTGTGGTATAGATCTTTAAAAGGCCTTGAAATCTTTGGCATGAATGTTAGTTTCTTGCTTGCTAGGCTAGAACAACTCATGAGTTTGGCTTCAAAATCCAAGAGGTACACGGAGACAAGAATTAAACGAGACCAAGCTGAAGAGGAAAAGAAAGTTCTTCAGCTGAAGCTTGAGGAAGTGAAAGAGACCATTAGTAGACTTGATGTTGAGCTTGACACCCAAAATTTGAACCCTGAGAGGTTGGAGGCTGAGTTTGAAGATCTGGCTAGTACTCCTTGGTGATATGGTAAAGATGATTTCCCACGTTTTATAAACATGTAAGCGTCTGAATTTGGTCTTTTGGTAAAAGTTGAGCTTAGGCTTAGAAAGTTCTTTGTATTAAATGTGAAGCTCTAGGTTACTCACTGGCAAAGTCAATATCATGTTGTAGTATATTCTTTTGGTCAATAGTATGTATTCCTGAATGCCATGTCTGGACATTCCCGTTAGAGAACTTTGCAGTATAGGAAATGTATATCAATGATAAGCATTTTATAGATCTTGCTGTAAATGTAATTAATTATATCCTTCAATTTAATGGATATAGTAAGCTGTGTCTTTCGAGTCTCTAGGATATTTTGACAAGACCAAACCCAGTATTGATGCAGGAAAATATTGATGTTCGATACCGTTGATTATATCTACAAGCTCTTTACTCTTTACTTTATTCTGATTTGTTTTCTTTTGGAATGAATGTCAAATTGTCAATACATAATATATATAATAATTTGTTACATCATTTATGTGATTTGGATGATTAAACTAGTCACACCAACAATATATTTATTTGGATCAATAAATTTTTGTTTCTTGTAACAACTATTCAATTTTTATAATATATGACAAAATTGAAATCTCACTCAACATGACTCACGTTTGTGTTTCAATAATTTCCTCTTTAAGTGTGAGTTATACATATATAGTTTTCTTATTCATATATTAGTTCTTTTAGAACTATATCAATTTTATTATTAGTTCTTCAGAAACTATATTAATAATATTTTTTTTTCTGTTAGGTAAAGTTCTCCGGGAACTGTCACATAGTTTTTTAGGAACTGTTATATATTATTATATCTCTATATAATTCTTCAAGAATTATCTTCTCTATATATTCAATATCTCTTTATTGAAAAAACATTATTTTAGGAATTGACCATATACAAATGAACATTGCAAGTTTGAAGAATCTCTATTACTTTTCCTGTGATTTAAATGTACATAAACACTAGTCTTCAGGACCATTACAAAAATCTCATCAAATAAATGGTGCTATGTTTGAATCACTAACAATTTGGTATGAACTATTAGCCTTCAGGATTATATCATTCATGCTGATAATATGTCATAAATAAAAGGGAAAGAGGAAAGACGACAAGAGACAGATAATATGAGAGTAAGAAAGGAGACTCTTATCACTATCAATGTGTATTTAGTACTATATACCACATACCCTTTGTTTATAGGCACAACTTTATAGAATCAATACCTACATATTTGATGACAATAAGAGATAACTGTGGGATATTGGAAATAATAGAGATAACTTTACACAAATATCATATTTATAACACACATAAAAATATTCATAAGCATCCACAATATTATAATTTCGTCACTTAGACATACTATGTTATCCTCTATAATGGATCCACAATTATTTATATATAAATCTTACCCCATAAGATAGTTCACACAACAATTCTTCTTAAGGAGATCATAATATTTACGGATATAATAATATAGTCTTCCTTAAATATTCCCATACAATTTCAAATAACTTTCAAATATAAGAAGTATTTAGATCAATTAAATAAATCATATAGAGAGTATTTAGATAGTAAAACATTTTAAATAATTTTAAGAAATATAAATAAAAGTAGGATGTATTACTCAGTAAGAAAACTCTTACATTTAACCACATGTTTTCCTCCTCCTTTTCCTCTCTTCTTATTTCCCTCACTTTTTCTTTTTCTCTTTTGCTTCATGTGTTTCATTGGGAAACTTAGGGATATATATATATATATAGAAGATTTCTTGCAATGGGGTTAATCCTAGTGAGCATTTACTAATAATCTGTTTGGCACATTTAAAACTTTCGTATCTTTATTCTAGATTTGGGGTGTCAGTTACGCCCCCACAGCTGCGCCCTCATTTTAGGGACTTTTCCAAATATACTTTTTGTAACTCTTTTAGATCATTAAATTTTACACGAAATAGACAACATTTTGATATTTTATGGGTAAAAAATAGATCTATTTTCAATTTTTTTTATGATTTTTTAAAGACATTTCAGAAAAACGATACTTTTTTTTTTTCACTTTAAGCACTTTTTTCTAAAATATATTTGAAAAATCATAAAAAATTGAAAATAAGTCCATTTTTTTTTGCCTATAATATATTAAAATGTTGCCCATTTCCTGTAAAATCTTATGATCTAAAGAGTTATGAAAAATACATTTAGGAAGGCCTTCAAAATAGAGGCACAACAGAGAGAGAAGCTACGGGGGTGCAGCTAACACCCCATATCCCTTTATTCTGCTTCCTTTCCAACAAGATCTTATCCTTTCCCTATTTGTTCTCCAAACTTTCTTATGCATTGCTTCCCTGCTAATGACATCATCGATTGATTCATATTATACATTTGCTTAACCCAGGAATACACACGCACGTGTGGGAAAAAAAAAATTTACACACGCACATTTTCTTTTATATATATATATATATATATTTTTTTTTTCTAATTTTAAAATTTATCATTTATTATAACAAGAAAGAGATTTAGAAATTTATTTTTATATCAAGCCCTAAAAATTCCTATCAATTCACTCAATTATAATTTGGATTATTGGATTTATACTATTGTAGTATACATTTTTTGGAAGTTACAACTAACAAGCTGTTGATAAGGAGTTAAGCGATCTCATACTTATAAAGAGAAGAATATGAGTTCAGCTCTCCAGTTTACACTATAAAGACGAAACCCTTGATAAAAGAGAAATATCGCCCACTTAATTGCAACTAATGTCCGCAATAGAGAGAGTAAGACTTCAAACCTTCCTTTCCTGTTTGGCTGAAAAACTGAATGCATTTTTTTTTTAATTACTAATGGCATGAGTCTTGAGGCTACATGTGAGATTAAATCCAACATAGAGAATCTTTACTGCCATCCATTGACATTAATTACTAATGGCATGAGTCTTGAGGCTACATGTGAGATCATATCATTGGCTCAATTTGCATTGTCCAATACTTCTTTAGTCCTATTTACACAGGATAAACATAATAAGTTTATTTTGATCCTAATTATAATTAAGTCACATCATTAATTTTTTTATACGAATGTGTAATTATATCTTTCATTATTTTTATTTATTTATTTATTAATTATTATTATTATTATTTTGTTTTTAAGGTTATATTATATATTAAATTATGTAAAGTTGGAAAGTTATTAAATTTTAAAGAAAAGTTAATGATGTTTATAATTCTTTTATTTTTATGAAACATGCAAATGACAAATATAAATACTATGTTTGGTTTGAGGAGAGGTTGGGGGAGGGAAGGTTTTAATGTTATCAAGGACCAAAAATTAAAATATGAAGTTTCAATTACAGAATTAACCCTGATCTGACTTCCTATATTTCTTTAGGAAAAAAAAAAAGAAGAAAAACTCCCTATATTTTCTCTAGTCTCATTTCAACCATTTGATGCCTTGATGGTTCGTTATTAATTGACAAAAGACAATGAAAGAAGCAGATTTTGGCAGTTTATTTGGGAAGTTATTGATGAAGAATTTTTAGATTTTAGTTTTTTTAATAATTTTTATAACATTCGTTTTCAGGTGCATCCGGTTTGTTTAATTAAGTTTTTTTGACAAATATTTAATGATTAGAATATCCTTACCCTTATATTAAAATAGTTATATTCAAAATTACATTAAATATCACAACATCAAATAATTTAAAATATAAAGATATATTTTAAAATAAAAAAAGTAACAAAAAAATTTATTTTTTAAGGTAAAAAATAAAAAATGGATTAATTATATTTAAAATTAAATATAATAAAAAAAATAAATTATAAATTATTGATAAATAATCAAAATCTATAAAAATGGAAGGATGAAAGTGTATTATAAAAAAGGAAACAATTTTTTTTTAAAAAAATTAAACATACTGAAATTAATAGAAGAACCTTTTTTAAATATTATTTATTTATTTCTGAACAAATAAAAAAAAGGGTTAAGGTGTAAAAATACCCATGAACTTTTGTCAAAAGTGCACTCAACACCAAATGCTTTTTTTATGAGCAAAAATACCCATGAGTTTGCAAAATCAGAGCAAAAATATCAATACCGTTAAACTACCTTAACAGATGTTAAACACAATATAAAAATACCAAAATGCCCCTCAACTCAAAAAAAAAAAAAATCCTGAAACATCTCCCTTCCTCTTTATTCATCCTCTGTTTATTCAATCCTCCAACAACCACAACCATCGAATACTTTCTATTTTCCTTCATAATCATTTCACTTTCTCTCCTAAACTCCTTCCTTAGTAACATGAATCCAAGCGTTGACTAGTATGAAAAATATCCCCAGGCTAGAAGAATACAAATGCCACAGCGATGTGCGCAGAAAACAAAAGAAATTTTAAATTGAATTTTACAAGCGATCCAATTCAAACCATAAAACCAACAAAGTCTCCAGAAAAATGAGAAACGCTAAGCACCTTATAACAAATACAAACACATGCATGTATTGAGGGCGAGAAAAAACAAGAGGAGGGAGAACGATACCAAACAGAAACCAGAGTCCGAGTCCCCTATTTCATCTTCTTTTTCTCTTCCACTCTTAGAGGAATAAGTCTCAAGCTTGGATTTGGAAACATACCCATTTGAGGAAATAACACAGAGTTTCGATTTTAAATGATATCCATTGGAGATTAAACATTTGGCAGAGCTATAGCACATGGGTAGGGATGAAAAGGGACGAACATGAGAATGACGAGGAAGGAAAGGAGAAGGGGTGAAAAACAGAGCAGCTTTGAGTGAGCCACTATGGTTCTTCTTTCAGTAGAATGGAGCTGGAAATAAGTGTACCAACACAGCAATATATGTTTTTTAGCATATAAAATTCTGATTTCTGAAGAAATTGAAAAGCGACCACCTATTAATTTTTTTAGAGTGAACCACCTGATTCATAGAGTTGGGATAATTTGTGTTTAGAGTGAACCACCTGATTCACCAAGAACCACTGTTAGACAAGGCAGATTGCAGACAAGAAATTGAAGGCAAAAATCTAGGCCTCAAAACCTCTACTCCCAATTCGATCCCTTCATGTTTCATCGTCGAGAAACCCATCACTTTCTCTCTCTTCCCAAATTGATCCCTCTATCCTTCGCGTTCTCCATCTCCCATTGGCCTCCCCGCCACCATGGCGCGCATCCTCTTGTGGTGGGTCGAATTTGAACCACCGAACATGTTTTCATCGTTCGAAGCCTCAAATCTATAAGACGTTAGGAGAGACGAGAATCACCGCGATCGGTAGTGGAGGATAGTTGTTGTTGTTGCTATGGATACGTCGTCGTCGTTGGTGGAGGCTGCCGCCGTCGCCGCGTCACCACTAGCATCTGAGAAGAGAATGGAGATATGGAAGAAGGGAGAGAGTCGGGGGTGGAGGTGGGAGAGATAAGGGGAGGGCAACATGGGAAATAAAAAAATGTAGATATTTTTATTTTTTAAATAGTGTGGGTCCCACTAACAGAAGTTGGCCTCTTCTAACGGCAGTGTCACTTTTGCTCTGATTTTGCAAACTCATGGGTATTTTTGCTTCTAAAAAAAACATTTGGTGTTGGGTGCACTTTTGACAAAAGTTCATGGGTATTTTTGCACCTTAACCCTAAAAAAAAATAACGGATCAAAACTCTTGTAACCTAATGATATAGATGTTCTCCTATAAAGGAGGAATTTAAATCACCTTTTTATTAGGAGGAATTTAAATTTTGGGCTAGAACCCAAAATTTGAAAGGAATGAGAGGGTAAATTTTGGGAGGGTATCTAAAATTTAAAAGAAATGAGAGAGTAAATTATAGGTTTCTCTCGTCCAAAAAGATAATTTTACCTCGCTTCCATCCTCTCAAACCAAACACACCTTTAGGGACAAAAAAGGGTGTGGGACCTATTGTATTTTCTTCCACAGATAAGGGGTAATTTTGTTTTAAAAGTTGTCCCAAAGACAATTTTATCCTAAAAATGTAAAAAAAAAAAAAGAAAAATTTTACGTTAACCATTATTTTAGGTTTTTTTTTATCATTAGTTGATCAAATATGGTAAGTTAATTGTCTATATGTCATCAACGTAATTTTTGTTAGTGTGCAATTTACCCTCGAAATCCATAAGTCATATATATTTTTTCTTTAAAGTTGGATTTAAAATTTTAGGATAAATTTACACCTCAAATAAAATAATATGAATTACATATGAATTATCAACTTAATATATTTGATCCCACCTCGAGCCATTATATGTGACAACTTTCAGCCATTAACCGTCTTTGGCAGAGTCATCGATGGTTGATTCCATTTCCCTGCTAATAATAGCTCTGTACAACTCCGTCACATCAAAATACATGTTTATTTAAAAACATTTAAAATAAATATTTTTACATAATACGACAGAGAATTCTTTGATATTCATCTTTCTTATTCTTGGCTCCCTGTTCAAATAGCTAATTTCGGTCTTCTTTTACATTTAACATCATGTCCGTTTATTAACTTTTCCTCAGCGTCTTCTGACTGTTTGTGGCCTGGTGGGTGTTCAAGGTACCTTCTTTCTGTTCTTTCTCTCTACGTCTTCTTCTTCGCTTCCAACAAATGTTTTTGCACCAGTTGGTTGCGAAAATCTTAGAGATTTTAGCATATATGGTGGTTGATTATAGATTTATGGGTTTCCAGAGTTACTCAAGAAATCACAAGCTTTTCTCATCCAGGGCTTGGTTCAACAATGGAAAACAGGTATTTTTGATTATGATCATCCCTCTAATCATCAACTGATTTTTGTTGCTTTGACATCCCACCCATTACTTGCTTTGTTGATATTGTTGGTTTTTGGGTGATTCATGAATGATTTGCATGTTTGGGAAGTTGCTTGATTTAATTAAAGCCATGGGAGGCCTTGTAATGTCTTTTAAGTTTAAAAACAGAGCTATTAAGGTTATGCTTATGGCCTTATAACCTGGTCGCATAAAAGTTCTGTAAAGTTCTGTTGTAAGAGAGAGGTAGTGTTAGATCCCTCAGGTCTTAGGCTGTTAGTGCTGCTAATCTAGTTTAAAACTAATTGGGAGGTGGCGGTTCAATCCCCTTCTGTTGTAAGAGAGAGGTAGCGTTAATCCTGCTCCTCTAGTTCAAAATTATAGGGATAAAAATGGAAATTCATTTGATATTCTTAATAGACACCTTATAATTTAAAGTTTTGCCGTATACAGTCAAAATTGTGCGTGTAATAAGTTCAAAATTCGGGTTTGTTAATCGTTATTTTCAGTGTTTTTTATATCAGATCGCCCCTTCATCTATCATAACCCTCCATGGTCTTTGTTTTTCTTCCTCAAGCTAGCTAGCTTATATTCATAAACTCATCATATTAGTCATGTTGACCGGGTAAATCTTCCTTCTTCTCTATGTATATCAGGGACAAAAAATATGTACTTAGTTAATTACCAAACCGATGGAACTGCTGAACCCTGCGATTTGGCCGGTTAAGACCGGGCTGAAAGTAGAGATGTTTTCTCATGTATAGAAAATTGAATGAGCTATAATGTTATTTGTCATAAATTTTGTTGTGTATATACTTTATCAATATATTAATCAGATTGCTAGATCGGTCATGTATGGGAACTAGTTTCAGTGCTTATCTCAATGATAAGCACTTCATCATTGCAGCGCTTGCAGCACGTTTAGGTTTAATTTGGATGATTTAGATGGAATTTTTTTTTTACCTTTTTTTCAAAAATATTATTTTATGGGGTACAAAATCTAAAGTAAAGATAATCTCTTAACTGTCAGGTTTTTTTTTAAAAAAAAATGATTTTTCAATTTAAAAATCATTCATTGAAAATATTAAATCTAAACCGTTAAAATCTTATTTAAACAATGCGAATTTCAGTATAGTGAATAGTTTTTGATTCTCATCATTGCGATGAGCACTAAAGGTGGTTCAGTCATGTATGTTGTGTAAAAATTCCCAAAATTTATATTATTTTTTTAATGTAAAATAACACTATTCCCCCCCCCCCCGGGAGGAACCTGGAAATGTAATTCATGGATGCTATTCGAAAAATCCAATATGGAGCCAAGCTGTTCAGCCACAACCCCAAAGGTCTCTCTCTCTCTGGTGTTCGTTTTCTAATTTCCAAATTTTTTTGTCATGTTTCAAATACTACAATAATACAATCTATTGCATTTCAGACAAAGAGAGGCAGAATACGAAAGGAGGTAAAGACACAAACACCATAATGATCTTCTATAATGATAGTAATTTACTTATCTAGAATGAGACAATTTATGTTTTCAAGTATGCTGGCTATATGAAAGAACAAAATGGGATTACATAATGAATTTTTTTTTTCCACCAAGTAGTTGTTGTTTGAGGTGGTAAGCCATATCACGCCCGTAAGTAGGAGAACACAAATTCAAATCCCGGGAAGTAAATTTATTGGGAGAGACGAAAACCCTTTACACTTTAAGCCTCGAGAGGAGATCGCTACCCTTGATAAAAAAAATTGGAACTTTTGTTATTATGCGGACAATAATGATGGTTATAACAAATTGCCAAGCTAAACTGTACTTTTTTTTTGAATAAGCACTACTACAAAATGGTTGAAAGGTAGCGCACATTTTGTAGCACTTCTTTAAAGAAATGCCACAGCTGCCCCCTTTTCTTTTGTTTTCTTTTTTTATTTAATTTTTTTAAAATTTTGGGGATCAGCTGTGGCGCCTGGTGGACCAAGTGCCACAGCTGGTGGGGCCAACTGTGGCGCTTGTCAGGGCAGACGCCACAGTTGGCCCAATTGACCCAGCTGTGGCGCTTGGTCCACCAAGCGCCACGACTGGTATGCACCCAAGGGTGGCGCTTGCCTTGGAAAGGGCCACCCTTGGTCCCCAAAATTTAAAAAAAAAATAGAAAAAGAAAAAAAAAAAGGGCAGCTGTGGCACTTCTTTAAAGAAGTGCCATAATTGGCTGGTTATGAATTTTCAATTCTCCCGCCAATGAGATTTCCCTCATTTAACTTTACTTTTTATCTTTTCCCTCCCTTTTACCTTTTTATTCCCTCTTCCTCAGCTCGCGTTGATGCCCCACCCCCTGTAAAAGATATCACTTTCTCTTGCACAACAAACACACACACTCGTCTTCTTCATTAAATTCTCTTGTCCCTTTTTCCATTTTTTTTCGTCCGTCCCCACTCCTCTCCCTAGTTGTTTCCTTTTCTTCATACTCTCTCTCTCTTCCTCTTTTGAACCCCACTTCATTTGATCCCCACTACATTCCACAGCTTACATTTGCCCATCCTCGTCACTCAAGATAGCGTTACCAACGTGGTCCCCCACTCCCTGTGCTGGTCAATTAATAGATTTGTAAGAAGAAGAATGTTTCATTCTAGCTTGCTTTGTTTAATTTTTTTTTAGTCAAGATAAACTGTCATATAACGTTTGCCTTTCTGTTCCTAATTTAATAGGAAAGAGTGAAAACCTAGCTTGTTTCGTTTGCCTTTTTGCTTTGTTTAAATTTTTTGGCTGACAAGCTTGCGTTTTTTAGTAATCTTTTAATTTACTTAATTAGTTGTTGATGTATTGTGTTCACATATCAAGTTCTTGTATTGTGATATTTTTTATGTTAGCTTTGGAGAGTATTAATGTAAGAACATTATTGTTGGGGAAATAACAATAAATATATTATTTTGTAAGAACATTTTTGTTGGGGAACTTGAATTTTAAATGTGAAAATCATATATATATATAATAGGTTGGAATATAAAAAAGAGCCACAAGAAAGAAAGAAAGATTTAAAAAAAAAAAAGGGACCTTACTGTGGCGCTTGTTCGAGGAAGCGCCACAGGAGGGGGGTTTCCTGTAGCGCTTGCTGACGTAAGCGCCACAGTAGGTCCCCCTCCTGTGGCACTTCCTCCACCAAACGCCACAGGAGGGTATTTTTTTTTAAAAAAAATTTAAAATGTTATGGCGCTTCCAAGCGCCACAGCTTTTTTTAGTAGCGTCCAGATATGTGGCACTTCTCTAGCGCCACGGCTAATACAATTATAAGCGCCACAATTTTACTTTTTTATAGTAGTGAAGATACTGAGATACATTAAACCTTCAAAAGGTTAATACAAAAACATTGGCTAAACCATTAAACTCCTTCAACCCTTATCATCGACCGCCTCACAATAGGAAGATGGTGGGTGATCAAGGAGAACAAAATTTCCTGAAATGCTGTGAGTTAAACTCGCTAAATGATCCGCTAGGGTATTCTGCTCCCTGTAAATGTGATCAATAAGAACCCGCCAGTCTTTGACCATCCATAGTTTCGCATCCTCAATGATGTTTCTGAAGGGGTGATTAATATCACAACCCCTAGTGAGAAAAGATACTGCCTGGAGACAATCAGTACGGATTAAGACTCGTTTTAAATTCCTATTCCAGCAAATCTGAAGACCCTGGATGATAGCAATAATTTTCGCCACCACAGGAGGCACTTGAGATAGCTTACACATGTAACCACATATCCATTGTCCATCCTCCCCCTTAATGGCACCAGCGCAAGCACTTTGACCTGACGCCAGAACAAATCCATCCGTCTCCAGAGTGCTGAACCCAATACTACTTGTACCACCTCCCCTCCTGTTGATGCCGCAACTTCCCGTAGAATTTACATTGAGAAGATAGGTCCAAATCCCAGGCTGCTTTGAAAAGACTAGAATTGGCATTATGGTATACCAATTCTGATTCTTCCCCAAACAGTCGGTTGCAACGATTGACCCAGATATCCCAACAGACATAGCCGAATAAAATTGGCCAACTGATCTTCTTGGTGAAACTTCTTCCAATTTCATTCCTGAGATTCCATTGAATCCAATCCTTTCCTTGCAATGAACTAAAATTACTCCAGTACATCGGATTGATTATAGAACTCGACCTTTCGCGCGCGTTGATTCAATCCCTTAATAGATGCATGATGTACTCCTCCTGGCTACAGTTAAAGGGGCATCCTGCTAACTCTGCTAGACCTTTGCGTACTCTAAGCTGCGCTGTGTGAACTCTCTCGTGTGCAACCAACCACATGAAGGATTTAATTTTCTCTGGAACCACCCATCTCCATAGTCTCCTCCAAAGGGGATTATAGGAAGTATGTAAACCTGCAAAAAGAAAATGATACGCAGAACTAACAGAAAAACAGCCGTCAGAAGGTTTCCAAAGGTATTTATCCTCTCCTCTTGCCTCACTGGGGGGTGTGCACACATAATTTGCTCAATAATATGAGGATGGAACCACCTCCCGAGTTTCCCTGCGTCCCAACCACCCCAGGGGTTGACGTAGTCTTGGATATTTTCCTCTCTGTCAATAAAGGCTTCAAAACCCAGAACAAGTTCGATCAACGGCCTATTAATCTCTGACCAGTTGTCATACCAAAAGGAGGCAGAATTACCATTTCCGACTTTAACTCCCACTCCTTTATGGAATTTCTCCCATACACTACATATAGCCCGCTAGGTAGCAGAAGCATCTCTCTTTGGTACAGGTCTATTAAGTAAATCCCATTTATATTTTGCTTTGAGAATGCTCACCTATAAGTTTTGCTTGTTCTCCAGAAGATGCCAACAAAGTTTCATGATAAATGCTTCATTTTGTTTTTTAAGATCACGAATTCCTAGCCCTCCATTTCTCCTATCTTCAGTAACTTGATCCCAATATACAAGATGAAGCTTTCTTTGATCCTTCGTCTCACCCCAAAGGAAGCTCCTGCTTCTCTTCTCTAAGTCTCGTAAAACTCCCTTAGGTAACAGAATCATTTGCATATAGTAGGATGGAAGAGCAGATAAAACTGCTATAATAAGAGTGACTCTTCCCGCTAAGTTCAAACATCCCCTCTTCCACCTAGAGAGTTTCTTCTGAGTCTTCTCTAACAGAGAAGCAAAAGTGATTTTGGAAGCTCGATTATGAAGCAGAGGAATACCGAGATACTTACATAAATCTCCTGTTAATCTCACCCCCATCCTTTGGCTCAAATTATAGGCCCTAGAGAAATGAATTTTTTTTGGAGAAACACACCCTCGTTTTATTCTTATTCATTCTCTGTCCAGAAGCATCACAAAAAGTCTGAATACACTTTAACGTAACATCAACCTGGTTCTTTGATGCTTCTGCAAACAATACAAGGTCATCAGCAAAGAAAAGATGAGAAATGCTCGGCCTACCTCTGCTTAACCGAACTTGTTTCCATGACCCATCTTCAATAGCATCTAGAATGATATGGCTAAGGCGTTCCATGCATAAGGTAAAGATATAGGGAGAAATTGGATCCCCCTGTCTAATTCCGCGAGAAGATCTGAAGGTGTCAGTAGGTTCTCCATTCCATAAAACCTGAAAGGAAGGGCTCGAAATGCATGTCATAATAACCTCGCATATAGGGCCCTCAATGCCAACTGCTTTGAGAGTATCATATATAAAAGGCCATTCAAGACGATCATAAGCCTTTTCCAGGTCCACCTTGACTGCCATCCAACCATTCTTACCACATTTCTTCCTCATAGAATGAATCACTTCCTGGGCAATAATAATGTTGTCACTACTTTGCCGCCCCCGAATAAAACTACATTGATGGTTCCCAACAAGCTTCCCCATGAAATCCCTCAAACGCCCACTCAGAATTTTGGTAATGATCTTGTAACTCACATTGCAGAGAGAAATAGGCCTGAAATCCATGATTGTCTCTGGATTCTCCATTTTTGGAATTAGCACAATATTTGTATTATTTATTTCCTTGATCTGAGCAGGATCATGAAAAACCCTAGTCACTAATTCAATAATCTGGTCCCCCACAATTGGCCAATATTCTTGATAAAACACCGCTTGTAAGCCATCTGGTCCAGGAGCCTTAAAAGCCCCCAAGTTAAAAGTTGCCTCTTTTATCTCCTCTTTAGACACCTGCTCAATTAATATGTGAATCTCATGATTGCTTAGTTGAGGAAATCGATTTTGAGTACTAATGGTATTTGGAGTTGATATCTCACTTTGAAACAACTGCTTGTAATAATTAACAATCAATTTTTTCAACTCATTCTGATCAAATATCCACTTCCCCTCATTTAGCTTAAGGCCATCAATTCTGTTCCGCCTTCTTCGAATTATAGCAGCTGTATGGAAGAATTTGCTATTTTTATTCCCCCATTTCAACCAATTGCATCGAGACTTATGGTACCATAGGATTTCTTCTTGAGCAAGCACTTTATTATACTCCTTCCATAATTTATTTTCTGCTTGAACAAGATATTGATTATCACGTCTCGCTCTGGTTCTTTCAATACCCTAAACTCTTTGAAGTATTCTTCTTTTCTTGGCTTTCAAATTCCCGACCCTACTTTTGTTCTATTCACTAGCCTCCTTAGCAAAATTTTCAATTTTTTCCTTCCAAAGACCCCTGCTCCATGAACGCTTCACAATATCTTGAAAATCCTCTTCTAAAAACCAAGCAGCCTGGCACTGAAAGGGAGGTTTAACCCTATGAAAACCCGAAGGAGGCAAAGCCCTTAATAAGATTGGCCGATGATCAGACCCAAATTTGCTCAAATGATGCACCTTGGTGGAAGGATGTAATTGGTTCCACTGAGAATTCATAAAAGCCCAATCAAGTTTCTCTTTTAGTAAACCACGCTCCCAAGTAAATTTTTCACCAACAGTATCAGTAGCAATGAGCTGAGAATGTAAAATGCACTCCTCAAATTGCTTCATGGATCTAGAATTAGGATTGGAGTCTCCAATTTTATTTTCTCTACAGAGATAAGCGTTGAAGTCACCTATCACTAACCAAGGAAAATTCATAGCTTCACTGAATTCATTTAGCTCAATCCAAAGCTCCTGTCGAAGAGCTCTAGTTGGTTCAGCATACACACAGGAGAGAATAAAATGGTCAGGATCATTTGCAACCTTCACTTTGACATGGATAACCTGCGTAGAGGATGAAATATACTAAAGGGATATTTCTTCAGCATTCCATAAAACCCAGATACCTCCAGCATTTCCCGTAGCTTCCAATCTTATCCACGTACTGAAACCAAGATTTCTAATAATTCTATCCGCTTTTAAACCACTGACCCAAGTCTCACTTAAGATAAGAACCTGAACATCCTTCCCTTGTAACAAATCATGAATTCTACCAGGAAAGGATCTTGAGACAACACCTTTACAGTTCCAGGATAAAATATTTATGGCAACCATTAAATAAATTATATAATTGGAAAAAGCGTACCTAACATCCTCTCGTTACTGCACAGAATCAGACAGCTGCATAACCTCAACCACCTCAACTGCATCGCCCTCTTCTGCGTTCTGGTTGACCTAATAAGTTCAGCTAAAGTGTACTTATTCCACCATATATACTCATATAACTAGTTCTATGCATAGGTTAGCTAGGTAGAGAGTATAAAGTAGTAAATTACAGTTTTTTTTTTCCGGATTTTATGTATACCATGCATGAGGTGTCAAGTCTTAACGGATAGGAAATTGAGCCGGTCACAGGTGGCAACCTAGGAGGAGCTTTGAGGTCAGTTAAGTAATTACCCACTAATTTACTTGTATTGCTACATAATCTCCTAAGATATATTGTCTTCCCTCCGGTCTTAATTATAAGACAAAATTAATTTTTTTAGAGAAATTAAGAAAACTAATTAAATTACTTTAGAGTATTTATATTTATATTTTTTTCTTCAAATTAATTAGTTTGACTAATAAATTAATATATAATCAAAGGATAAATAGTATATCATATGATTAAGTAATTCATTTAGCTTCCTTAATTTCTCCAAAAAAAGTCAACTTTATCTTATAATTAGAACCGGAGGTAGCAGAATGTAGAAGACAGTGAGTCCACTTTTTTACTTGTACTCTACTTATTTCTGTAGGCCAAAGCAATCAACCATTGATTCTGAGTCTCGTGCTCTTGAGCGAGCAAAAGAGGTTCAAGCAAACCTATCCAATGAATTTCCAAACCTTATCAAGTGCATGCGCCGATCACATGTTTCTGGTGCATTTTTGCTGGTAAACTTCCTTAACATAAAACTCAAGCATTGTTTTTTTATGTGTTTGTTATGTTTTTATTGACAAAATTGATAACAGACACATGTGAGGTACAATTATGATGCTCTAAGCACTAAATTTTGTTATGGCAGCATCTTCCTAAACTTCTCTGTGAAATGCATTTGCCGATGGACGATACCATGATGGTTTTAGAAGATGAGATTGGAAGAGAATACAAAACAAAATATCTTCCCAGGAAGGTGGGCTTAAGTGGTGGATGGAGATTGTTTTCCGTGGATCACAAGTTGATTGAGGGGGATGTTTTAGTTTTCCATTTAATCCTGCCTTGCAAGTTCAAGGTAATATATTGTTTCACAGTTAATATGTGAGAATATGTCATACTGCTTCGTGCTTCATTGTTTGAGTCAAATTGGTAATCTTTTAGTTTCTTTCATGCCAAAGGTGTACATCATAAGATCTTGTGAGTCAAATGAAGTGGATGTTGCTCATGGCCGTCCACATTTAGATGGTTGCACGACACAACCTGATTCTAGTAAGTTTTCTATAATTCTCATTTTTTTGTTCACTTTGACATTCCCATATTTCTAATTTCTTTTTGCGATATCATCTTTCTAGGTGTTCCTCAAGAAAACGTTTCAAGCAATAGCACGGTACCGGCATACCACCATCAGATCAAAATTTTGGCTCTGAAATTCCGAATGGGATTTAGATCAAAACCTACTATCAATGGGACGGTACTTGACTCAAAACTATCCAAACGTCTCAAGACCAAATACTATGAACTTTCTTGTAGTGAAAGAATGTTTCTTCACGAGAATGTTGAAGGTCAAAACTGTGAACTTGTTGTTGGAATGATCTCTCAGACGGTTAATATTGCTGATGCAATTAGAGCCAGCAAGATCACAACCTCTTCAGAAAGTTTTGCATTGTGGTATAAATCTCTAAAAGGCTATGAAATCTTGGGTATGAACGTCAGTTTCTTGCTTGCTAGGCTAGAAAAGCTCATGAGCCTAGCTTCAAGGTCCAAGAGGTACATAGAGACAAGAATTAAACGAGACAAAGCTGAAGAGGAAAAGAAAATGCTTGAACTAAGGCTTGTGCAAGGGAAAAATTCCATAAATATACTTAATGTTGAGCTTGATTCCCTGAACCTTGAGCGTTTGAACTTGGAGGCTCATTTTCTAGATCTGGCTTATGCTTCTTGGTGATACAACAAAGTTGATTTCTCATATATTTCATGTGAATGTCTAAGTGTAAGTTTGGTTGGGCTTATTTTGCCCCAATAAGCCCGTTTTGTCATAATAAGCCCGTTTTGAAACTCTGGCAAAAAATTTGAGTGTTTGTTAAGATATTCTTAGAGCAGAGAAGTTGTGATCAATGCTATTGGTGTCACAATATTCTCTAAATTTTCCACTGTGATCAGTCCTAATACCTACAATAGACATACATTTCTCATTTTGCACTTTCTTTGCACAAATAACAAATTCACTAAAGGTTTTATCGTTCGATGATAAGAAAATAGTCCATATAAATCTAGAAAAATCATCGACAATGATCAATGAATATAAATTGCCACCAAGACTTTTAATTCTTGCCGATTCAACTAAATCCATATGAAGCAGTTGAAGTGGTTTGTTTGTCGTGATTTCATTTTTCAATTTGAAAGATGACTTTTTCTGTTTACCCTTCCAACATGCATTGTAAATTAAATCATTTTTGAAATTTACTTTGAATAAACTAATTACTAAATCCTTTTTGAGTAACTTGCCTAATTGGTGTATATTGACATGAGCTGATCTCTTATGCTATAACCAACTTTCATCAGTGTTACTCAGAAAGCAATTCTCAGAAACATTTTTACTCATTTTAAGGGTATAGAAGTTAGCTTCCCTTTTTGCTCTGAGTTTTACTTTAAGATTTTTCTTCTCTAATTGTAAATCATTCTTGCTTACAATTAGACATTCTTCAAAGTCAAATATCAAGTTGTCTTTATCTTTACTTTGACTCACCTAAAGCGGATTATGATAGAGGCCTTCAACGTAATAAACATTTTTTACTTGAATGCCCGTGAAGTTTCTTCAATAATATCCATATAGTGTATTGTATCAATATAAAATAAGAATAGTATTCCACCGAAAACAGTGTAAATAAGGATTGTACGGCTGTGATTCATTTTCAATTTTTCATATCTATTGACCAATGCCTCAAGATCATAAATTTTAAAATATACACGCCCTTACTGCCTCCATTTGAAATTCAAATCTGTTTTCTAGCTCCTTCCTGCCTTCAATAATCTTTCGAGGCAGAAGTTTTATCCACCCCACAAACCATTTTTTAAAAAAGGTTGGCCAGCACCAGCCTTTGAAACAGCTTCATGTGGTCACGTGGCTTGGTGGTTCGGACAAAATAGAGGCGCCTTTGATGCTTTCTTTTGAAATTCAAATTTGGTGTCTGCCTCCCGCCTTCAAAAATCTTTCCAGGCAAAACATTTACAACCCCAGTAACCCAAAGGGATGCCCATTTATCTTATTAAACCAATCGTCCTCTGTGATCTCAAAATAACCGATCGGTCTGAATTCATGTTGAAACACCTGGTAGTCCTCGTGGCCACGTGAAGCTGTACGGTTGCCATTTCATGCTATTTTCAGACAGAACAGATTTATTTCTAAGGATGATGAAGAAAAAACTAGTACGTTGGTATATTTTAGTAGAGCACAATTTATTATTGATGATTCAAAGCCCTGAAACATATATTCCGGTGCTCACTCAACATATATTTGTATATTTCCTGAGCAAGAGATGGGTTTGAAAGTTTAGGGAATTTTCAGTTTAAAGATTCTGTTTTAAGGGGGAATAAACCACCACATTTTAGACTAAGGCCTCCTAGGAGAAGGGGGAGATGGGTTATTAACTTCTTGTGCCATAGCACAGACATGCTATTGCAAGACTTGCTCCAACTCTGCCCCGTGATTTGAAGCCTTCTGCATTTGATCCCAATGAAAAAGTGTGGACCAAGTTTCCACCAGAAGGATCGAAGCACAGACCACCTCACTCATCTTGTGAGTTTAGATGGAAAGATTACTTCTTAGTGGTGTTTAGGACACGCTTCAGGCAAAAAAACATTGCACAGTATCCATATGTAGGGATGATGCCTTTCGAGAGCTCTCACCATCTGGAAAATGTGGAAGCTTTTCCTATTTGACAAATGATGACTGATACATGATAAACATGTAACACCCCAAATTTTATTCACCAAATATATTTTAATTATTGAAAATAGTTAATAAAATAAAATGATAAATTTTGGAGAATATAATTATGTTTTGGGTGAAATCGCTTATAAGGCAATGAGCTTGTCATGAGGTTTTGGAAGACCATATGATGATAAAAAATTATGAAATTTTACAGAATGAAAGTAGACATCTTAAGATTTAATTTGACAGGTCATATGACTCAATTAGAGATATATACAAAAAGTTATAAATTTTTGAAGTTAGCCTAAAAAAACTGGAAAGTTTTTGGAATAACTTCCAAAGATTAAAAATCTGGGAATGATATACTTCCATCAAGCAAAAGGATATATTTTTTCTTGAAATTAGACTCAATAAGGATTCTATAGTCTTTGGAATTGCTTCGAAATGATGTTTACAAAATTAGTTATGATTTTTCAAAGATTGAGCATAAAATCTGTCATTAAATCCGAAAATGAAAAGAAAAGGTAATGGCAAAATCGTAAGTTTGTCAAAACAACACAAAATTAATTATTTTCCAATTAATTGAAGTTAATATCAATTAATTAATAAAAATAGAGGGGAAGAATATATTTGGAATATTTTGGTCAATTAAATGTGAATTTATGGAAAATTTGAGCAAAAATGCAATTTTGACCAAAATTGGGACTTTACGTATATACGTAACCGGAACAAATTGTGAAGCCAATTGAGACCACAGGGAGGGTCCCCTAGGTGTCTCCTACATGTAGTATAAAGAAGGAAATATTAGTTTGGCTTTATGAGCAAAGTCACATGTACATAGAGTTTATGTACATAAAATGTGATTTTTGGAATTTTAGAAAATGATTACATAATTGAAATATGACATAAGGCAATATAAAATCAATTTCTCACCTCCTTCCTCCTCATAACCTGACGTGAACCAGCTGCAAAAAGAGAGAGACAGTGTGAGAAATCTTAGAGAAAGAAAGGAGGAAAAAACTTACAAAGGTAAGTGTTTTCTTCGGTAAATCGGTTCCTAATGCGTATAACTCCGATCCTACGCTACTCCTTTATGTTCTTTAAGGTTTGGAGGGTCATAAATCTATTGTTGAAGGGCTAGGGTTTCATTCATATTGAGGAAAACCTAGTGGGAGCTTGAGGTAACTTTCAAACTATTGTATATTGACTATTCTGGCTGTTATGGACAATTTAATCAGTGAAATCTTGTCGGATTGCCGTTGATTTTAAATTTTGGAAATGGGTTTCCTTAGGGGTTATATTGCCCAAATTAGTACTAAATGGTAGTTGTAACCTAAAGGAATAGTCAATAAAGTAGTTAGGAGTAGAAAAGAACACATTTACGGAGCCGAAATCGCAAAACCCTGATTTTCCCCGGAAAACCCATATATTTCGTCCAGGGCTGTAAATGGGCCTTAGAGTTAGATTTTAAATGATTTGATCGTTCCGTTGAGTTTAGTAGCAAAAATTAGGTGGGGTTACAGTTAGTCATTTTTTCAGAAAAGGCCGAAAAAACATAATTACTAAAACGCTCCTGAAACCCTTAAAGTGAGGCTGTCAAGGGTAATTTTGTGATTTGACATTGAATTTGATAATTCTGAGTTCGGAAATGCATTACTTGGGCAAAAAGTATAGTTAGATCGGGTACGGCCGGGGTCCTGGGGGCATTTGGGTCATTTATCAAGATAGACTCATATAACCACAAAAAACACTATGGAAGTGTCCAAATGGCATATTTAGAATTGTAGGATCGAGAGGGGAGCCGAGCTGTGACACGCTTTATGAGGCACACGTTTCGAGGCGGAAAAGGGTTAAGGTAGGGGACTTACCTTACTTGCATGTATTTGATATATTTGCTTGTGTAGTGTTGTATGTAATTGCTTTACTTGACTGTGTAGAGCATATTTAAATATATGAAGCTCTGTTTCTGTTTATACTGTGGCCATAATTTTGTTGCACGAAACATTGAGCATGCAAAAATTTCATTATGGGGCATGCATCTAGTTAAAGCTAACATGTCATACACATAGCATATATCTTGCATGCATTAAGGTAACTGTTTTCCTGCTGAGATTCTCTCGAATCTCATCATCCCCTCAAATAATTTAGACAGGAGAAGACAAAAGATATGCTAAGAATAAAGAAGAGAACCGTACGAGGGATTGCAGTAGTAGAACGAAGACGGGAAGATGTCTTCATTTCACTGGGACTAGTTTAGACACCCAAATAGCCCTATGTGGTTACATTGATGGTAATTATTATGTACGAAACCCTATGGGGAATTTTCTGTAATCATGGACATATTATCAGTATATTTATGTGATTCTTGTGTTTTTTTACCAAACAGCATATCATTTTCTGCAAATACTCTAAAAAAAGGTGAAAATAAGATAAGGACGTAACATTTTGGTATCAGAGCTGAAAGCAGTTCTAGAGGAGCCAAAGTAGTTCTGGAAGAGCGTAAGTATTTTTGGCAACATGATAGTATACTAATAAGGTCTTGATTATATGGTGAAAGGAGATATGCGCAGAATGGGGCACTAGAGCAGTGCATTTCCCCCTTTTTTGTGAAACCGGCCCCGGAGAAATGGCGAATATTTGAGGGTAGCCAGCATTACTATGCCGATCCTAGGGTGGTATAAGGATGTCACAAACATCGAGGGAGCGGATCTGAATGATCATTTGATCAAGTTTCAGGAACAGATAATACCATACGTAGTAAAGTTCATGTACGACAGCGTGTAGAGGGTTTACTCCTAGTATTATGATGACCGGAGATAGCCGACACGTCTTTTATGCGAGGGTAGTCACAAGGTACTGGTGGACAGAAAAAGATCGAGCCGGTATCTGTGTTTTGGCACGGGCACATAAAAGTTAAGCGTACTCAACCTAGGAAAATCTTAGGATGGGTGACCCCATGGGAAGTTAAATTGGCAAGGTCATGGAGACTTGAGGAATGGTTATTGTCTTAAAGTTTCTCCATGACTAATGATCATTTTAGTTAGATAATTTAAATATTGTTTAGAAGTATGGAGATGTTGACGATGTAAGTATTAATTTTAACTCGAACCATTTCTATTGCAGTAATTACTGCTCAGGAAAGTTCACTTGATGAGGTTATGGAAACTCGTGGTATAGTAATTGTTTGAGGTTTCTCCACACTAAGTGATAATCCTTAGTAACACCGTGATGTTACAGGTATGTAGGAATGATATACGGTGATACATGATGCGTGGTGATTATGCCGTATGTTGATCTTAGAGGATCCGATTTGATGATACTGAAAGTTGGGATAGGCTTGAATTTGATCTAAGTTGAAATACTACTTAGGTCGGAATGTGAATTTGTTGCACTATGATTTTATTCCATGATGGAAGTTTAAATCTTGTAAATAGTGTTAAACCTTCGGTAATGTTTTGAGGATAATACCCAAATATCGTGGAGGTTAGAATAGGTGCTATTGATCCTGATTCTTAGCGAACCTATTAGTTGTAATTGAAGAAAATGATTTCCAATCTATGTAATGTTAAGGTTCTAGATTTTATGATGAACCTAAAAGTTGGGTTAGAGACACTAGGCTGTAAACTTCTACATGCTAGATACGTTGTACTGAACTAAATTGAGTACCTACGGGTACACCAAACTATGCCTTGTTACTCTGATTCAGATCGATAATAAGTGGTATGTAATGATCAAGGATCATAGTAATGAGCTGTAAGAGATGCAGTAGAACACAAACCAGAGGAAGAATAGAAATCCAATATTATCTAGGAAAGGCCAATGTAGTAACTCTATCCTTCGTACACTATGCCAATGTTTATATGGTTCGTATATGCCATCTTCTGTAATATGTATGATACGTAGTGCCTTCTGGTACACTGATGAATAATGCCTACGGGAAGTGCCTTCAGGTACACTGATGAATAGTCCTACAGGTACACTGATATGCCCAGTCAAGGACTGAAGTACGGAATGTGTAGGGGTTGCAATAGTGGTTGGCTCTGAACACATTTCTGACTGAACTGAGTTTTGTGTTAGTATAATATTGCATTATTTGGTATTTAGCATATAAATATTCTCACATTCTCTATGAATGATTGTGTGTTGTTACAATGGTCAAGTGGAATCCAACTGAGGTGATAAGCCAAGTGTGGGTAGATAGTGTAGCCCCACCTATGTTGCATTTGATAGTATGAAACATCAGAGTGGGCAGTGGAAGCGTGGTAGCATTTATTAATGATATACTGGTATACTCGCGAAGTATATCAGATCATGAATAGCAACTGAAAACTGTATTGAATACATTGAAATCTAAGCAACTCCACGCCAAGCTGATGCAAATGTGAGTGATGGTTTTCAGAAGTTAAATTTTTTAGCCATATAGTCTCACAGCAAGGAGTCTTGGATGATCCTTACAGGGTGGAAGTAGTACTGAGCTGGAAGATGCCAGAGACTATATTTGAAATGCACAGTTCTCTGGGTCTTACTAAATATTACAAAAGATGCATACTGAATTTCTCCAGAATAGCTTTGTCTTTGACAAAATTAAATCAAAAAAGAAGAGAAAAACTCAACATTATCTGTGGGACTGTAATTGGGAGAAGAGCTTCATTGAACCGACACAAATTAACTTTAGCACTAATATTGATAATCTTATATCCATTGTGGACCTTTGTCGTCCTTAATGATGCCAGTAGGTAAGATTGAGAAGTGTTTTAATGTGGCATGGCCATGTATTGACTTATGCATCTAGATAATGGAAGCCTTATGAAAAAACAAATTTAATTATTATCCCACACATGATCTTGAGTTAGCAGCCAATGTGTTGCATTGAAAATCTGGAGACATACCTTTATGGTGCGACTGTAACGATGTACTATGACCACCAAAATTTGAAGTATGGTGATAATCAAAACGAACTGAATATGAGAAAGTGTTACCCGAAGTTTATAGCTATGTATGTGTAGCAAATTTTGGGGACAAAATTTATTTAAGTGGGTGAGAAATGTAACACTCCAAAATTTATTCACCAAATATATTGTAATTATTGAAAATAGTCAATAAAATAAAATGGTGGATTTTGGAGACTATAATTATGTTTTCAGTGAAATCGCCTATGAGGCAGTGAGCTTGTCATGAGGTTTTCGAAGAACAAATGATGATAAAAAATTATGAAATTTTAGAGGGTGAAAGTATACATCTTAAGATTTAATTTGATGGGTCATATGACTCAATTAGAGCTATATACAAAATGTTATGAATTTTATAAATTAGCCCAGAAAAACTGAAAAGTTTCTAGAATAGCTTCCAAAGATTAAAAATTTGGGAATTATATGCTTTTATCTAGCAAAAGGATATATTTTTCCTTGAAATTAGACTCAATAAGGGTTCTATAGTCTTTGGAATCGCTCTGAAACGATATATACAAAATTAGTTATGATATTTCAAAGATTGGGCATAAAATCTATCATTAAATCCGAAAATGAAAAGAAAAGGTAATTGCAAAATCGTAATTTTGCTAAAACAGCACAAAATTAATTATTTTTCAATTAATTGAAGTTAATCTCAATTAATTAAGGAAACTAGAGGGGAAGAATATATTTGGAATATTTTGGTCAATTAAATGTGAATTTATGGAAAATTTGAGCAAAAATGCAATTTTGACCAAAATTGGGACTTTACGTGTATATGTAACCGGAACAAATTGTGAAGTCAATTGAGACCACAGGGAGGGACCACAGGGAGGGTCCCCTAGGTGTCTCCTACATGTAGTATAAAGAAGGAAATATTAGTTTGGCTTAATGAGCAAAGTCACATGTACATAGAGTTTATGTACATAAAATGTGATTTTTGGAATTTTTGAAAATGATTACATAATTGAAATATGACATAAGGCAATATAAAATCAATTTCTCACCTCCTTCCTCCTCATAACCTGACATGAACTAGCTGCAAAAAGAGAGAGACAGTGTGAGAAATCTTAGAGAAAGAAAGGAGGAAAAATCTTATAAAGGTAAGTGTTTTCTTCGGTAAATCGGTTACTAATGCATATAACTCCGATCCTATGCTACTCCTTTATGTTCTTTAAGGTTTGGAGGGTCAAAAATCTATTGTTGAAGGGCTAGGGTTTCATTCATATTGAGGAAAACCTAGTGGGAGCTTGAGGTAACTTTCAAACTCTTGTATATTGACTATTATGGCTGCAATGAGCAATTTAATCGGTGAAATTTCACCGGATTGCCGTTGTTTTAAATTTTGGAAATGGGATTTCTTAGGGGTTATGCTACCCAAATTGGTACTAAATGGTAGTTATAACCTAAAGGAATAGTCAATAAAGTGGTTAGGAGTAGAAAGGAATACATTTAAAGAACTAAAATCGCAAAACTCTGATTTTCCCAGGAAAACCCATATATTTTGGCCAAGGATGTAAATAGGCCTTAGAGTTGGATTTTCAATTATTTGATGGTTCCATTGAGTTCAGGAGCGAAAATTAGGTGGGGTTATAGTTGGTCACTTTTTGGGAAAAAGGCCGAAAAAGTATAATTACCAAACGCCCCTGAAACCCTTAAAGTGGGGCTGCCATGGGTAATTTTATGATTTGACATTGAATTTGATAATTCCGTGTTCAAAAATGGATTCCTTAGGCAAATATATGTTAGAATAGCCCATGTCAAAATTTTGGGAAAAGTACAGTTGGACTGGGTACAGCGGGGCTGGGTCGGGTCTCGAGGGCATTTTGGTCATTTATCAAGATAGGTTCATATAACCACCAAAAACACTATGGAAGTGTCCAAATGGCATATTTAGAATTGTAGGATCAAGTGGAGAGCCGAGCTGTGATACGCTTTACGAGGCACACGTTTTGAGGCGGAAAAGGGTTAAGGTAGAGGACTTACCTTACTTGCATGTATTTGATATCTTTGCTTGTGTAGTGTTGTATGTGATTGCTTTACTTGACTATGTAGAGCATATTTAAATATATGAAGCTCTGTTTCTGTTTATACTGTGGCCATAGTTTTGTTGCACGAAACATTGAGCATGCAAAAATTTCATTATGGGGCATGCATCTAGTTAAAGCTAACATGTCATACACATAGCATATATCTTGCATGCATTAAGGTAACTGTTTTCCTGCTGAGATTCTCTCGAATCTCATCATCCCCTCAAATAATTTAGACAGGAGAAGACAAAAGATATGCTAAGAACAAAGAAGAGAACCGTACGAGGGATTGCAGTAGTAGAACGAAGACGGAAAGATATCTCCATTTCACTAAGATGAGTTTAGACACCCAAGTAGCCCTATGTGGCTACATTGATGGTAATTATTGTGCATGAAACCCTATGGGGAATTTCTGCAATAATGCACATATTATCAGTATATTTATGTTATTATATTCCTGTGTTACCCACCGAACCACATATCATTTTCAGCAAATACTCTAAAAAAGGGTGAAAATAAGATAAAGGCGTAACAAAAGACAATGAAGAAGTCTGAAGGAAAAGTGAGTTCCCTTGAAATTGGCTGGATCTGATATAAGCAAAGAGTTCTTGAATTTCTCCAACAATTTGGAAACATAATCATTATCATGCCCATCAAGAATTATAAAGTTTCACTACTTATTTCATGTGTATGTAAGTTCATAGAATGAATATGAATACATTGAAGGTAACTAAATACTATGTATTTGTTAAAAAAATTGTGAACTTGAAAATCCTTTTGTATGTAAATACTTCTCTGCACAATGATAATCAGCCTCCACAATAAGCCACCTCCTCTGGATCCTTCTCACTTCAATTGCCGAAGGCTGTCCTCTCTCCTCCAAACTAGCCACCTCTATTTATCTGTTCTGAATCTTGAATTGTGACATAAGTTTTGGTGATAGATAATGGTTAATCATATACAATGTACTAAAACTTGTTCTAGTTTGCAATGTTAAATCTTTGACTAGTCAACCTATTCAAATATGCTATGGATTCGGCCCTTTCAAGAGAAAAACTCAGCCAACATTAGATTACAGAGCTTAGAACCATTCCCCTTTAAATGAAAAAGCTTTATGGTGGAGCCATTGACAATAATGGGAAATATGTTTTTATCCGTATTTTAATTATTTCTGGATATATTTTGACAAAAATTATTCATATTTACTATGAAGTGGCAAGGGATGAACTTGGATAAATCTTGCCTATATTTTTGTGCTAACACCCAAATGCAAGGGATGTGATCAATAATAAACTTGGCTGTGTGATCATTTCTAACTAATATCTGCCTTTGGATAAGGCCAAGGTAAGATATAATAGTGTACTATATGTCTTGCAAATAAGGACATAATTGGTTTTTCTTCTACATGGGTTATAAAGACATAATTGGTTTTTCTTCTACATGGGTTATAAAGACATAATTGGTTTTTCTTCTACATGGGTTATTGAAGTGAAAGGAAAGGTAATTAAAATGATGCTTAGACTACATTTGGATGGAAAGAAAAATGAAAACCGAAGCAATAAGTTCATCTAAACCTCAAATATATAGGTCAGTGCAATTTTTCTTTTTAGGAACAAAAAAAAGATCATGGCATTGTTGACATACTAAACTCAGTATTAGGTAGAATATTCTTAACAAGTTTCTTTTCTTTCACAATTCTTTTGCTCAAAGTGTAATTCATGGAGCAATGGCTAGTTACACCGACTATACAAGTGGACTCGTCAATGGAAGACAAACTTATACACCTTTCTATGTAAGTTCATTGTGCATGCTTGGTGTTTCTTTAAGGTGTTAGATGCACGTGTACTAATACTTCAATGTGCTGAGTATGCATCACAGTATACATTAGGACATTGGATGCGTATGTAAAAATACTTCACGGTATTGGATGCACCTTAACCCTTACAAATATATCAAACATATTTTCTTTCAAAAAATGAATTTGGTTGGAGAAGTAAGGGGGACGTCACCCCTTTTTACATACCATGGATGCGTTAATCTCAGCCTCATCACAAATTGAAGATATTCCTTCATATTTTCAAACATTATATTGTTATTTGTCAGGTTCTTGACGTGGACTTCTTATTTAACAATTCTTTCTATTTGACATTACTAGTAGTTGAAGTCTTTGATTATAAGGACTAGACCAAAAACACAATTTCTTTCATAATCCAATTTTGACGGTGTTAAAAGAAGTTGGGGGCTGGGGGTATAAAGTTCCAATTTTTATCTGACTCTACTTTTCAAGTTTGTGGCATCTAGAATTTGGAAATCGTGCGCAAAACAGCCAAATACTTCCGAAGTACTTCAAATCTAAAATCTTTTAAATAACCTCTTTTTTATAGGAATAATTCACCATTCAACTCACGATAAATATGATCTTCAAACCATATGAGATAGAGTGAACTGAAAATATGAAATTTTACAAAATCTAAGGAACCGAATGAAAACTGTATATTTAGTTGGTGAGAGATAATTTTGAACCACGTAATATGTATTTTTTTTGGGCTAAAAACCACATAATATGTATTAAAACCGATATTTTGCACTGTTAAATCTTTGACTAGTCAACCAGTCAAATATATACGGATGTATTCTTTCAAGAGAAAAAATCAACTAAAAATCATATTCCCTATCATTGGAAGTTCCTTAGAAGCTTTAAGGTGGGAAATATATTTTAATTATTTCTAGATATCATTTCATGTTTTAAAATATTTATAGTAGTCTAATATGCAGAAGCTTCACGGGTTGAATGGTCAAAAACAAAAGGAAACCAAAAGGAAAGGAGGGAAAAAATAGAATAATGAAAAACCAGTTAACCGCATTTCCCCGATATTACTATATTAGTTTACATTAATTCACAATCCTATAATACCCATCTTTGTTCTACTCTTTTTTCCTCCTTCTTTTTCTGTTCTTTGTTTACTGGTTTAATTTGTCAAGCTATCTTGTGGCGTCCAAACTCCAAATGAAAGCCAAATATTTAATGCTGGGCTCAGAAGAATGCCAATAAGTTATTCATGCCAACACAATTTAGGGCCAGTTTATTTAAAATTTAGGGCCAGTTTATTTAATTGTTTTTTTAACATTGATTTTAATTGGGGGAGTAAGGAGGAGTTCATGGAAATTGTGATAAATAATTTACTCTCTTTTCATACCCACGCTTGTTCTCCAATGAGGTATGAATATATCAAACATAATTTTGGGTTCGCTTGTATAAAATAATAAATAAAAAAACTTTATTTTTTGTTGGCAAAATTGGAGGAAAGTTTGAGCTAAATAATTCATCTTTAGCTTATTTTGATAAGATATAAATTGTCAAAGCTGTGACATGCAATAACTAGTTATGATTTTCCCCATTCACAAAAGTATAAAAGCTCCTTTTATCGCAGTTCTTATATCATATTCACATTAGTTAGTTTATGAGAGAGAATTTATGGACACGATATATTCAAATGATTTCTACATTGGTCTTGTAAAATCTTTTCATCTAGCCCTATCACAATCAAAATATGTTGGGCGGCAATTGTCGTCGAGAGATCAGAGTATGAAGCCATTCTCCATCCATGCCCTCTAATATCTCTAATATCATATTCCAATTGAGAACCCACAATCCCAGGATACATATAAATTGAGATAGGAAAGGTAAGTCTCTGTGTCCTATACGTTGCAGATAGTCGTCTTAGCCCGTCAATGTCCCAAAAAGCATGTGAGTGTGCATGTTGCTGCTTACTTTGGGATGGGGAGAAAGGGTTATTTGCAGCAGTAGTGTCACCTTCTATAGTGTAACCTAAACACAGTGCAATATAATATTAAATTACATTAAATTAGATTTAAAGAGAATAGGGATAACACTATACCTTGGTCATTAGTGAAGAGATCTGAACATTGAAAATGATCAGTGAATTGGATATTTTCTATATTGGTTCTCCCATCTCTGACTACATAGATTCCACTCTCTTTTACTGTAGCACCTGTGAATGGTGGTGAAGAGAAACAAACCTTTGCATGTTTCCACTGACCTTGTGCATATGATTTATTCATTTGGAATTTCTAAATATAATCCACAATTATATGATCCTCTTTATATCCCGTGTCTAAAATCAGAAACCCTTTAGTATATGCCTCTTCATTTATGAACACTTCTCTTTCGACATCAACATCCCCTTCCGGTTTAAGAATAGCACAAATAATAAGATAAGTTGGGAAATATAGGTCAAAAAACCAAAAAGAAATGGATGGCCCTTTACTACAGTGATCGAACCATTCTGGAATGCTTCCTCCTTGCACATAAAAATGTGCTCGTTCAAACGTATATTGTTCTAGTTCAAACATAGAAGATTCATTGTTGATCGGTAATACAGATGCAAGTAATTCCTGTGAATCAAAAGAAATATTGAGAAACAAAACAAATGAAGTCATATACACTCAATAGATGTGATTAACGTAAGAAAACTAGAGGGTGAAATCGACCTTACTTAACAATAACTTTCTCGACTCTAAACTCAATGATGTGCAATCTCTAGCACTCAATCTCGTTATGCTAGGTGGGAGCTTTTCCACTTCTATCAGATGCTCGCATTCATCAAGCACAAGTTCAAACAAGTATGGGCAATCTTCTATGCCTGCGGGTAAAATTGTGAAATCACTACCCGTCAAGTCCAAAGCACGAACATTGGAGAATTTGGCAAGACAAATCCTAAGGTTCTCATTAGATATATTACATCTTTTGAGCTCAAGGAACCATATGTTTGCATATATTATTGACTCCACTTCCATAATAAGCTCCTCTTTCAATCCTTCAACTGTTATATGTCGAAGTGCTGGCGACAAAAAGGTGCTACTTGGTAGCTTCATTGATCTCACTCTAGAGTTCGTTTTAATTTCCACCGAACTAAGTTTAGTAAGATTTTCAAATGATGGAGGCAATTGATCTATACTAGTTCCTTCCAAATTCAAAAGGGATATTTCCATTTCCCTTGTTACTATTTCTGGAAAAATATTCAGATTCCAGCAATGTTCAAGATATAAATGAACAAGAGAGGGTGTATTCAATTCATTGGGAAAAGTCCTAAGCTCGGTACAGCTGCTTACATCCAAGGTTTCAAGTTTTGGTAAATGTCCAATTGAATTATCAATCTCAATCAAATTTCTGCAATGACTAAGCCGTAACCCTTTAAACTTGGGAGGCCAGATAAATTAGGTATCTTCTCAATATATTCGCACCGTGAAAAGTTAAAAACACTCACATTTGACTTCTGCAATATCACCTGCAGTAACCAAAACTATACAAGTCTAATTAATTAAACAAATGAACAAAATACAAGCTAGAAAGCCAAAAAAAAAAAAAAACACATAAGAGTAGGGAAGCTTGCCTTACTAACTGTTTCCATTATTGAATTGAAATTACTACAACTCATATCGAATTCAACAAGATCCTTTGGACAAAAACCATCCGGCAAACTTGATGAAGGATATCCTCTCCATCTCAATACTGCTAAACTATTAGGGAGGCATTTGGGACCTTGTGAAAATTCTGCATTCTCAAGAATAAGAATTTTGAGATTCTTCATACTCTTGAAGGCCTTCCCATTCCAATCAATTTCTATGCATTCGGAGTTTTCAACTTGAATTATGATAATAACTTCACTTGTTCCCTTTTAAACCAAAAATTAAAGAAAATAACAAAACATTAGCAATTTGTTATATGTATCATAGTAAATTGAAAAAAAAAATCAAATATTTAAAGTGAATGATATGTTAAAGGTTTTCATGCTATAGTTATATGAATAATAAATAATGATAAACATATTGTAAAACAAAACGATGAATATTTTCCCAATGAAAATCAAAACCACGCGACTAAAAGCACATAGCAAACAACTCAAATAGATCAGGCCATGCAATATTACTTAAGTCTTTATTTTTTTAAAAAAATATTTTTCTTGCAAGTATACTAGTCAATGAGTTCAAGTATATGCATTCAGTACTTTAGGCCAAAAGCATTGGTTGATAACCTTTGGTAACATTTCAGAAATAAATGAAAATATCAATACTAAGTATATCCCACACCTATATCAAATAACTAACACAATTACCAAACAAAAAATATAACAACCGGGGACAAATCTAGAATGTAGAAGGGGGCACATTGCAAACAAAATATGGGATGAGAGTTAAAATCTATTTTGTAAACTTTTAAGTTCTAACGAACAATTTTGAACAAAAAGTATTTCGTTGAAACCTTTTGATAATCTTAAAGGCTTCTCAATCACCATTTATTTTAGAAAAAACTTAGGTATTTAAACTTATTTAATTGATGTAATTAAATTTTAGAAAGTAGTTTTTAAATTTTAAATACACTGATAGTTTTGACAACAAAAATGAGTAAAAAGTTAAAGAAATAATTGTTTCTAATTTGATTAGACAAAAGTACCATAAAAATATAAGTTTTACTTTATACATTCTGACTCTGATATCATGACGTTAACTTCACTTCATTTGTGCCCTTATAAGCTACTGTATAAATGATAACAAAATTTTATCAATCATTGATGAAAAATCGTAGTCATGATGAGAAGCCATGTTACAGTACCAGCAGACAAACTCTAATCAAAGCTCATGCATAGCTATATATCATTTCATATCTTTATTTATATATTATCATTTTGGTTTCTCAAATGTACACCAATTTGGCATATTTTAAATCAACATTTTATGAACAATTTTTCCTTTAAAATGATTTTTTTTTTTTTTGCGTTTATGTTTTAGCCAATATATATTTAATCAAAAAGTAAATATTGAAACTATTAAATACTAGAACCATAAAAAAAGTGAAAAATCCTTATTCAAAATCAAAACCACGCAATATTAAACACAACAAACCAAACTTAAGAAATCAATCATGTCAAGCTTTAGGTTGATCTTATTAAGGTTCCTTTCATCTGGCCATCTCTTTTTTAGAGCTCTAAGCATTATCTTTGGATAACATTTTTTTTTGGCCCGACATTAGCCTTCTATAACATAACCAAATAAGTATGCATCTCATCGATTGTAATACCAGCAAGAAATTATGTGGAAAAAAAATAAAATTACGAGGCAAACAGGAAAAAGTATATTATTCCAGTTAGCGTCAGACTTACTTCATTTTCTTCCAAAATACGACGAATATCTTTAGTTGACCATAACCTACTGCGTTTTCCAGGATCTTTTCGTGATGCTTGATGAACGATCTCTCTTTCCATATCTTGTACTAGATCATGCATTATAATACGGTAGTTCTCTTGCATCCCAAAACATTTCTCAATCTTTACAATCTTTATGAGGCATTTTTCTACCAACACTCGTATATGATAATCAGCTGGATCAAAATCATGGACAATTCCCACCATCTTTTTGACATATTCCAATCCTCTTCTATTATAGAAGCAAGCAATATGAAGAAAAGCTTCTTTTTCAGACTGTTGCAAGCCATCATAGCTTACTTTTAATATCTGTTCAATCTTTTCATTAGGGGTTCTTTTGCGTTCATTTAACATAGATTCCCACTCTCTTACATTTTTATCATGCAAGTCAGAGCCTATTAATTCAAGGGCTAGGGGAAGACCGCTGGCATAACTTATCACACGCTCCACAACATCCTTGTATCTTGTATCATAATCAACTTGCTTCTTTCCAAAGGCCATCCAACTTAACAGATCAAGAGATTCTTCATGATTTAATCCCTCCATGTCATATATTCTTTCAACCCCATGAATCTTAAGCAAATGTAAATCCCTTGTTGTTATAATGATCCTGCTCCCAGAACAAAACCATTCACATTCCCCAGCCAACTTCTGTAACTGTCCTCGTTCATCTACATTATCAAGAATCAAAAGAGTTTTCTTGCCTTTGAGTGTTCGTTTTATAAGTTCAACTCCTTCATCAATGTCTTCAATCTCTATCTTCTGCCGTAAAAGTTTTGAAAGCATTTTGGCTTGCTGTTGCTGTAGGCCATGTTTTGCAGATTCTCCTTTGATATCATCAAGAAAGCACAAATGATCACAATGATTAGCAATTATACACAGCACGTGTTATTGTTGATTTACCCATTCCTCCAGTTCCACAAATTCCTATCATCAAGACCTTATCATTTGACCCAAGTTGCAATAGAGAGTTTATTTTTTCAATGGGAGAAGTTAAACCAACCGGATATTCGGCAACAGTGAGGGGGTCCCTTTTGATTATCCTAAGGATGTTTTTCACAATCTCGTCAATGAGTTCATGATCATAATTTTTGCTGGAAAGCAAAACAAAAATTTCAATCAATTCTAATTTAATCCATCCAATTCATTTTTCATATGCATGCATAATAATTGTAATAATTTTCTTGTAATCCACCATAGAAACTAGCTGGGTAAAAAATAAAAAAGAAAATAAAACTTGTGAATAACCTTGGATCATGTGTTGAGCCACTAAGATCAACTACTTCACGTAGTGCTTGCTTCCAATTTTTCATCATTTCTTCATCAGCCCTTGAGTCTTGTTCATGCTTATCTAGTGCTTGTCCATATGTCTCTCTTTGATCGTACATCAGAAGGCTCCACACCATAAAAAATTGGCCAAACTTTTCGTCCATCTCTCATAATACATTGATAGATTTGGACTAGTTCGTTCAGACAAAATTTTGAGGAAGCATACCCCTTAGAAAATACAACAATGGCCATCCTAGATTCTTGGATTGCTTTAAGAAGCGTTGGTGTAATTTCATCCCCTTTTTGAATTTCCTTGTTATCAAAGAAGGTGCGAACTCCATTTTGATTGAGAGCATTATACAGGCTTCCGGTGAAACCATAACGAGTATCTTTACCTCTAAAGTTGAGGAAGACGTCGCAAGTCCATTGATAGTGCGTCGAAGAAGATATTTCGAGGCGTTCTGTCATAGTTGCTGGTACTGGAGACAGAAATGAAAATATCAGAGTAAATTTAGAATGAAACATGATCAAGTGCACTGCGATGATATAACACACTCAAAAAAAGAGGAAAACAACAAGGATCTAGTTGATTTTACCATGAAATTAATAGATATTGCCAATAACAGAGCAGTATGAAGTGTACCCTAAAGCAAATGGAACTAGCAAGGAAAAAGCAATTAGTTGAGTTATATTATAGCTTTCGTGAATATTTTTGGTATGCATTTGAAGTTTAGTTTATTCGCTGATATAATATTGCACGAAGGATTTAAGTCAGAAAAAAGTGTCTATCTAATTAAAAATAAAAATGAAGCCTTAATGGGAGGAAATAGGATTATTTTAGTTTATTCGCTGATATAATATTGACCGATTTTCATCGAATGATTATTTTTGGATAAGATCTTGCTGTATAGTTGGCTTAATGGGACGAAATAGGATCAACATTTACTAAAATCACTCGATCCAAATGAAATCCCCAACAATTTTGGATCTGGGTTTACACTACACCACACTCCCAATGCTTTATGAGATACATGAGTATTGAATCCAATTCCTCAGTGAGCTCAATGAATAAGAAGACCAAACACGGATTAGAGTGAAAAGGACAAGAACATGAAAGAACTGAGACAGAAACAATTACCGTGTTAACGTTGGATGAGAGTTGCCGTGCTCGGGGAGAGTAGAAATTTTTCGCAGCTCGCTTTGGCCTTGGCATACACTAGTGCCTCGTTTGATACAGTGGAAGAGTTTTTTATGGAATTGGAAATGGAATTAGAAGTGGAAATAGAATTGGAACTGAAGATGGAAGTGGACTTTAAAATGTGTTTGGTATGGTGATGGAATTGATGTATTAATTATATTTTATTTATATATTTATATTATAAAAAGACCAAAATACCCATGAAATTTTTCAGAAAGAAAAAACTCAACTCCAGATATTTCATAACTAAGGGCAATAATGTCTAAAATATTTCACTTCCAAAGAAGTGAGATGACTTCCTTGGGTTAGCCCATGGAACTCACTTCCACCACTTTTGATGGAAGTGACTTCCATGTGGAAGTGCATTCCCACCAACCAAACAACTCAAGGTGTGGAATTCACTTCCACTTCCACTTCTCTTGCCACAATTCTCTGCTACCAAACGTGGCATAGAGGTGGTAATATGGGTTGATACAGTGGACTGAGTCCGCCAAATCCTATAAAATTGTCGGTTTGAGTTCTATGAAAATGGGATCATATTGATGTGTTGTTTTTGGGCTCAAACCCATATGGTCTCAATTCGTGACTAATTGGATCACCGGGTTGATGGATTAACCCATATTTAAAAAAAAAAAAAAATCAAGAGGGAAGAGCTATTACCCAAGACCCAACCACAAACAGTCCAAAACCGTCACTCCAGAGTCCAGTTCAGTACTCTCGCGCCTCAGTTCTTACTCTTCAACCTGATCAACTCTCTTTTGTTTTTGTTTGAAATAGTCTCTTACTCCCCGTCACTCTCAGGCTCACGCTGTCAGTCTCAAAAATTAGAAATTAGTCTCAACTTTATTTAATTTACAATGTATTTTTTATTTTGTCATGTTTAGATGTGTAGAAAAAATAATATTATTGTATCAAAAAAAAATTTAATATATTATAAAAAAATTGAAAAAAAAAAATGAATTGGATTGAGTAAATATTAACTCATATTACTATAATCTTATGAACATTAACCCATATGATTCCAACCCGGATTAGTCGGAACCCACCGGTCAGAACATATTACCATCTACTCATCTAGGGTACACTATAGAAACTATCTCTTAGTGTGTGTTTGGGAAACTTCTAAACCATGGTTTGCGAAACCCGAGATAAAACTCCCCTTACACACTTACCTCGTAAGTCGTAAAAGCTATTAAAAAAAACTAATCCAAACACACACTTAGTCTTAAAAGTTCACTCACCGACAAGCCTGTTCTCTTCTTTCTTCTTTTTGAGCTGGACCGACAAGCCTGTTGATTGGAAGGTCAAAAGCAAAAAAGTAAATGGTTGCGTGTAGAACAATATTAATGTACCAATATCATTTTGCTTTTATTTTTTTAAGAAAAAAGGTAAAATGCAAACCATTCAGAAGAATTTCTATTCGTTAGATCTCTCTTCTTGCTTTACTCTTTGCGTTGGATCGTTGGATGAGAACGGCATTGAAACTTGAAACTAGATTCTACTCGCCCTTCTCTTTTTCTCTCTGTTCTCTCTCCATCTCAGTATTGCTAAACTTAACTATTATGATCTTATGATTAAATTTTTTTTATCAAAAAATTTAATCATATTTATAAATCCAGTTTTAGAGTAGTAAATGTATTTTATACTTTTTTACCCCTATTAATTATAATAAACAAAAAAAATTTATTCATATTGATTTTTATAATCAATTAGAGATAAGGGCAAAATTGAAAATTTAGCACGTAGTTAATAATTAACTAACCCTTCTTAGTATACAAAAATTAGTTAAAAGAGATTTATAAATAGAACAAGAGTGATATATTCAGTTGGTGGGAGATAATTTTGAACTACGTAATATGTATTTTTTTTGGGGCCAAAAACCACGTAATATGTATTAAAACCGATATTTTGCACTGTTAATTCTTTAACTAGTCAACCTAGTCAAACATATAGATGTATTTTTTCAAGAGAAAAAATCAGCCCAAAATCACATTCCTTATCATTAGAAATTTCTTAGAACTTGGAAGGAAAGAAAAAGCTTTTTAAGGTGGGAAATATATTTTAATTATTTCTAGATATCATTTCATGTTTAAAATATTTATATTAGTCTAACATGAACAAGCTTAATGGGTTGAATAGTCAAAAACAAAAGAAAACCAAAAGGAAAGGAGGGAAAGGAACTCCTAGTTAACGTTGAGTTGTAACTCTACAGAAAAGAGAATCTCTCAAGTTAGCTACATCCTTATGTGCAAAAAATAAATAAAATAAAGAAAAACCAGTTAACCGCATCTCCCTGATATTACTATATTAGTTTACATTAATTCACAATCCTATAATACCCATCTTTGTTCTACTCTTTTTTTTCCCCTCCTTTTTTTGTTCTCTATTTACTGGTTTAATTTATCAAGCTATCTTGTGGCGTCCAAACTCCAAATGAAAGCCAATATGTAATTTGTTCACCAAAGTTTGCTTTCCCACACCTAATACCCATATCCCTGCTACTCTGTTTTCACACCCTCACTCTTGCTTATTCAAATCACCACGTCCTGAAGTGATTGTGCTTTAATGCTGGGGTCAGAAGAGTGCCAATAAGTTATTAACATGCCAACATAATTTAGGGCCAGTTTATTTAATTATTTTTTTTAAAAAAAAATTGATTTTAATTGGGGGAATAAGAAGGAGTTCCTGGAAATTGTGATAAATAATTTACTCAATTTTCATACCCACGCTTGTTCACCAATGAGTTATGAATATGTCAAGCGTAATTTTGGGTTTGTTTGTTAAAAATAAAAAAAAATACTTTATTTTTGGTTGGCAAAATTGGAGGAAAGTTTGAGCAAAATAATTCATCTTTAGCTTATTTTGATAAGATATAAATTATCAAAGCTGTGACATGCAATAACTAGTTATGATTTTCCCATTCACAAAAGTATAAAAGCTCCTTTTTTCGCGGTTACTATATCATATTCATATTAGTTAGTTTATGAGAGAACATTTATGGACACCATATATTCAAATGATTTCTACATTGGTCTTGTAAAATCTTTTCATCTGGCCCTATCACAATCTAAATGATTTTCCTTCGGCGGCAGTTATTTTGAAATGGGAGAAAAGTTTCAGTTTGGGTTCAACAGTAGAGGCCACAGGGGGTGATGGAAAGGAGGAAGAACAACATTTGGTGACTTTGTTCCTCGGAATGCTTTATATAGGTTGGCCACCTCTTGTCGTCGAGAGAGCACAATATCAAGCCATTCTGCATCCAATACCTCTGATATCTGTTCCATTCTCCAGTGTATAACAAACCACGAAAACATATAGTTTGACAACATGATCCTAATGTTGTCAATGTCTTCTTGCGAATAACATTGTGGATTATTGAAGTGCTGAATGGTTGAAACACATTATAATCAATAGTAGCTTATAAACGTCAGTTACAATAAGAAAACTAGAATGGTAAATATATAATTACCGTGTCTAGTGAGTGAACTTGGTTAAGTTCAATGATGTCATACATATATCCCATGATGTAATATCCACATTCTTTGTCATCTCCAAGTTGACGACGGTACTACAAATCAAGAAATAAGAGTAACCAAAATTTAAAAGAGCAAGAATGAGATACACTAACAATTTGTACATTAATGTTTGAAATTGTTTACTTACATTTGGGCGTAGCCATTTGGTGTTCTTTTCTCCAATGATATGATACATCTCAAAGGCTCTGTACATGCAAGAAATTTAGTTTATTGACTACTAACAATGCTAGCGAGAGTTTTACAAAACAATACTTACTCAATGAATAGTTTCTCAATCTCATTGCCTTGTTCTCTTCCCAGTGAATCAAACCAATAAATGATATTTGACTCTGGGCAAATAGCACATAAAGTCCAATGGTTCCTACGTATAATATATCAATTAATGATTATAATATCAGAAAAAAGTATTCACATTTTAATAATGAATGAACTTATTACCCTTCTAGAATTGGTGCAAGCCAACATTGCTTATTGCCTTCCTTGATAGCACTTCCAATATAAGATATTCTATCTTCTCGCGTATGGCCTACGCTTTGAACAGCATTTGGACACAAAAATCCAAATCTATCATCAATTTCTCTATCACAGCAAAGGCTGTTCGCAAATCTATCAAATTGCAAGCCATGCGTGGAGTTGTAAGAGAGAGCTAAATGCATAGATATGTTACGCCTAGAAAATAAAATAAAGTTACGTACTTGACAAAGACTTGGATAATGGTTACGCACAGCTCTTGCATGCTTAGGAATTCCATGACATCTTGTTTGGTAATAATGATATCATATTCCAATTGAGAACCCACAATCCCAGGATACATATAAATTGAGATAGGAAAGGTAGGTCTCTGTGTCTTACACGTTGCAGATAGTCGTCTTAGCCCGTCAATGTCCCAAAAAGCATGTGAGTGTGTATGTTGCCGCTCACTTTGGGATAGGGAGAAAGGGTTAGTTGTAGCAGTAGTGTCACCTTCTATAGTGTAACCTAAACAAAATGCAATATAATATTAAATTACATTAAATTAGATTTAAAAAGAATGGGGATAACACTATACCTTGGTTATTAGTGAAGAGATCTGAACATTGAAAAGGATCAGTGAATCGGATATTTTCTATATTGGTTCTCCTATCTCTGACTACATAGATTCCACTCTCTTTTACTGTAGCACCTATGAATGGTGGTGAAGAGAAACAAATCTTTGCATGTTTCCACTGGCCTTGTGCATATGATTTATTCATTTGGAATTTCCAAATATAATCTACAATTATATGATCCTCTTTATATCCCGTGTCTAAAATCAGAAACCCTTTAGTATATGCCTCTTCATTTATGAACACTTCTCTTTCGACTTTAACATCCCCTTCCGGTTCAAGAATAGCACAAATAATAAGATAAGTAGGGAAATATTGGTCAAAAAACCAAAAAGAAATGGATGGCCCTTTGCTACAGTGATCGAACCATTCTGGAATGCTTCCTCCTGGCACATAAAAATGTACTCGTTCAAACGTATATTGTAATAGTTCAAAAATAGAAGATTCATTGTTGATCGGTATTACAGATGCAAGTAATTCCTGTGAATCAAAAGAAATATTGAGAAGCAAAACAAATGAAGTCATATACACTCAATAGATGTGATTAATGTAAGAAAACTAGAGAGTGAAATCAACCTTACTCAACAATAACTTTCTGGACTCTGAACTCAACGATGTGCAATCTCTAGCACTCAATCCCGTTATGCTAGGTGGGAGCTTTTCCACTTCTATCAGATGCTCGCATTCATCAAGCACAAGTTCAGACAAGTATGGGCAATCTTCTATGCATGCGGGTAAAATTGTGAAATCACTACCCGTCAAGTCCAAAACACGAACATTGGAGAATTTGGCAAGATAAATCCTAAGGTTCTCATTAGATATATTACATCTTTTGAGCTCAAGGAACCATATGTTTGAATATATTATTGACTCCACTTCCATAATAAGCTCTTCTTTGAATCCTTCAACTGTTATATGTCGAAGTGCTGGCGACAAAAAGGTGCTACTTGGTAGCTTCATTGATCTCACTCCAGAGTTCGTTTTAATTTCCACCGAACTAAGTTTAGTAAGATTTTCAAATGATGGAGGCAATTGATCTATACCAGTTCCTTCCAAATTCAAAAGGGATATTTTCATTTCCCTTGTTACTATTTCTGGAAAGAAATTCAGATTCCAGCAATGGGCAAGATCCAAATCAACAAGAGAGGGTGTATTCAATTCACTTGGAAAAGTCCTAAGCTCGGTACATCTGCTTACATCCAAGGTTTCAAGTTTTGCTAACTGTCCAACTGAATTATCAATCTCAATCAGATTTCTGCAATCACTAAGCTGTAACTCCTTTAAACTTGGGAGGCCAGATAAATTAGGTATCTTCTCAATATATTCGCACTGTGAAAAGTTCAAAACACTCACATTTGACTTCTGCAATATCACCTGCAGTAACCAAAACTATACAAGTCTAATTAATTAAACAAATGAACAAAATACAAGCTAGAAAGCCAAAAAAAACTACACATAAGAGTAGGGAAGCTTGCCTTACGAACTATTTCCATTATAGAATTGAAATTACTACAACTCATATCGAATTCAACAAGATCCTTTGGACGAAAACCATCCGGCAAACTTGATGAAGGATATCCTCTCCATCTCAATACTGCTAAACTATTAGGGAGGTATTTGGGGCCTTGTGAAAATTTTGCATTTTCAAGAATAAGAATTTTGAGATTCTTCATACTCTTGAAGGCCTTCCCATTCCAATCAATTTCTATGCATTCGGAGCTTTGAACTTGAATTATGATAATAACTTCACTTGTTCCCTTTTAAACAAAAAATTAAAGAAAATAACAAAACATTAGCAATTTGATATATGTATCATAGTAAATAGAAAAAAAAAAAATCAAACATTCGAAGTGAATGATATGTTAAAGGTTTTCATGCTATAGTTATATGAATAATAAATAAAGATAAACATATTGTAAAACAAAACGATGAATATTTTCCCAATGAAAATCAAAACCACGCGACTAAAAGCACATAGCAAACAACTCAAATAGATCAGGCCATGCAATATTACTTAAGTCTTTATTTTTTTAAAAAAAATATTTTTCTTGCGAGTATACTAGTCAATGAGTTCAAGTATATGCATTTAGTACTTTAGGCCAAAAGCATTGGTTGATAACCTTTGGTAACATTTCGGAAATAAATGAAAATATCAATCCTAAGTATGTCCCACACCTATATCAAATAACTAACACAATTACCAAACAAAAAATATAACAACCAGGGACAAATCTAGAATGTAGAAGGGGGCACATTGCAAACAAAATATGGGATGAGAGTTAAAATCTATTTTGTAAACTTCTAAGTTCTAACGAACAATTTTGAAAAAAAAGTATTTCGTTGAAACCTTTTGATAATCTTAAAGGCTTCTCAATCACCATTTATTTTAGAAAAAACTTAGGTATTTAAACTTATTTAATTGATGTAATTAAATTTTAGAAAGTAGTTTTTAAATTTTAAATACACTGATAGTTTTGACAACAAAAATGAGTAAAAAGTTAAAGAAATAATTGTTTCTAATTTGAATAGACAAAAGTATCATAAAAATATAAGTTTTACTTTATACATTCTGACTCTGATATCATGACGTTAACTTCGCTTCATTTGTGCCCTTATAAACTACTGTATAAATGATAACAAAATTTTATCAATCATTGATGAAAAAACGTAGTCATGATGAGAAGCCATGTTACAGTACCAGCAGACAAACTCTAATCAAAGCTCATGCATAGCAATATATCATTTCATATCTTTATTTATATATTATTATTTTGGTTTCTCAAATGTTGACCAAATTGGCATATTTTAAATCAACATTTTATGAACAATTTTTCCTTTAAAATGATGATTTTTTTTTTTTTTTTTGCGTTTATGTTTTAGCCAACATATATTTAATCAAAAAGTAAATATTGAAACTATTAAATACTAGAACCATAAAAAAAAGTGAGAAATCCTTATTCAAAATCAAAACCACGCAATATTAAACACAACAAACCAAACTTAAGAAATCAATCAAGTCAAGCTTTGGGTTGATCTTATTAAGGTTCCTTTCATCTGGCCATCTCTTATTTTGAACTCTAAGCATTATCTTTCTATACCATTTTTTTTTCCCGACATTATCTTTCTATAACATAACCAAATAAGTATGCATCTCATCAAATATCAATTGTAATACCAGCAAGAAATTATGTGGAAAAAAAATAAAATTACGAAACAAACAAGAAAAAGTAGATTATTCTAGTTAGCGTCAGACTTACTTCATTTTCTTCCAAAATACGACGAATATCTTTACTTGACCATAACCTACTGCGTTTTCCAGGATCTTTTCTTGATGTTTGATGAACGATCTCTCTTCCCATATCTTGTACTAGATCATGCATTATAATACGGTAGTTCTCTTGCATCCCAAAACATTTCTCAATCTTTACAATCTTTATGAGGCATTTTTCTACCAACACTCGTATATGATAATCAGCTGGATCAAAATCATGGACAATTCCCACCATCTTTTTGACATATTCCAATCCTCTTCTATTATAGAAGCAAGCAATATCAAGAAAAGCTTCTTTTTCAGCCTGTTGCAAGCCATCATAGCTTACTTTTAATATCTGTTGAATCTTTTCATGAGGGGTTCTTTTACGTTCATTTAACATAGATTCCCACTCTCTTACATTTTTATCATACAAGTCAGAGCCTATTAATTCAAGGGCTAAGGGAAGACCACTGGCATAACTTATCACACGCTCCATAACATCCTTGTATCTTCTATCATAATCAACTTGCTTCTTTCCAAAGGCCATCCAACATAATAGATCAAGAGATTCTTCATGATTTAACCCCTCCATGTCATATATTCTTTCAACCCCATGAATCTTAAGTAAATGTAAATCCCTTGTTGTTATAATGATCCTGCTCCCAGAACCAAACCATTCACATGTCCCAACTAACTTTTGCAATTGCTTTCGTTCATCTACATTATCAAGAATCAAAAGAATTTTCTTGTCTTTGAGTGTTTGTTTCATGCGTTCAACTCTTTCATCAATGTCTTCAATCTCTATCCTCTGCCGTAAAAGTTTTGAAAGCATTTTGGCTTGCTGTTGCTGTAGGCCATGTTTTGCAGATTCTCCTTTGATATCATCGAGAAAGCACAAATGATCAAAATGATCAGCAATTGCATTATACACAGCACGTGCTATTGTTGATTTACCCATTCCTCCAGTTCCACAAATTCCTATCATCAAGACCTTATCATTTGACCCAAGATGCAATAGAGAGTTTATTTTTTCAATGCGAGAAGTTAAACCAACCGGATATTCGGCAACAGTGAGGGGGTCCCTTTTGATTATCCTAAGGATGTTTTTCACAATCTCGTCAATGAGTTCATGATCATACTTTTTGCTGGAAAGGAAAACAGAAATTTCAATCAATTCTAATTTAATCCATCCAATTCATTTTTCATATGCATGCATAATAATTGTAATAATTTTCTTGTAATCCACCATAGAAACTAGCTGGGTAAAAAATAAAAAAGAAAATAAAACTTGTGAATAACCTTGGATCATGTGTTGAGCCACTAAGATCAGCTACTTCACGTAGTGCTTGCTTCCAATTTTTCATCTTTTCTTCATCAGCCCTTGAGTTTTGTTCATGTTTATCTAGTGCTTGTCCATATGTCTCTCTTTGATATCGCACATCAGAAGGCTCCACACCATAAAAAATTGGCCAAACTTTTCGTCCATCTCTCATAATACATTGCCAGATTTGGACTAGTTCGTTCAGACAAAATTTTGAGTAAGCATACCCCTTAGAAAATACAACAATGGCCATCCTAGATTCTTGGATTGCTTTAAGAAGCGTTGGTGTAATTTCATCCCCTTTTTGAATTTCCTTGTCATCAAAGAAGGTGCAAACTCCATTTTGATTGAGAGCATTATACAGGCTTCCGGTGAAACCATAACGAGTATCTTTACCTCTAAAGTTAAGGAAGACGTCGTAAGTCCATTGATCCAGCGTCGAAGAAGACATTTCTAGGCGTTCTGTCAAAGTTGCTGGAACTGGAAGACAGAAATGAAAATATCAGAGTAAATTTAGAATGAAACATGATCAAGTGCACTGCGATGATATAACACACACTCTTTAAAAGAGGAAAACAACGAGGATCTTGTTGATTCTATCATGAATAGATATTGCCAATAACAGAGCAGTTGAAGTGTACCCTAAAGCAAATGGAACTAGCAAGGAAAAAGCAATTAGTTGAGTTATATTATAGCTTTCGTGAACATTTTTGGTATGCATTTGAAGTTTAGTTTATTCGCTGATATAATATTGCACGAAGGATTTAAGCAAGAAAAAAGTGTCAATCTAATTAAAAATAAATAAAGCTTTCTGGTGACCCACATAGTTTTTCTTTATTCCCAATGTTCCACTGAATTCCGACACGCTAAACAATTATCGAATTAAAAATTGGTGAAGCTGAGCAGGGATTCACAAGACCAGAAAACAACAACCACCTAGAAGACTGATTTTCATCGAATGATTAATTTTGGATAAGATCTTGCTATATAGTTAGCTTAATGGGAGGAAATAGGATCAACATTGACTAAAATCACTCTATCCAAATGAAATTCCCAACAATTTTGGATCTGGGTTTTTACCACACTACACTCCCAATGCTTTATGAGATACATGAGTATTTGAATCCAATTCCTCAGTGAGCTCAATTAATTAGAAGACCAAACACGGATTAGAGTGAAAAGGACAAGAACATGAAAGAACAGAGACAGAAACAATTACCGTGTTAACGTTGGATGAGAGATGCCGTGCTCGGGGAGAGTAGAAATTTTTCGTAGCTCGCTTTGGCCTTGGCGTGTACACTATAAAAAATCTCTCAAAGTCTTCAAAGTTGACTCACCGACAAGCCTGTTTTCTTCTTTCTTCTTTCTTCTTTTTGACCTGGACCGACAAGCCTGTCGATTGGAAAGTAAAAGGCAAAAGTAAATGGTTGCGTGTAGAAGAGAATAGATTTTAAAGAATAGATCATGGAGGAAAAATAAAGAATAATTTTTAAAGAATAGATTTTCAGCAGAATAGTTTTTGTAGAATTGATTATGAGTAGAATAATGATTTAGGAAAATTATGAAAAAATCTTTCATTGCCAACTTATTTACTAAATGGGACCTTTATGTGCAGATTAACTAATTTTTTTAATATAATCAAATTAGATAAATATGTCTTATAAGATAAAAGAGAGTATTAAAATTTTAAAATTCTTAAAAAAAAAAAGGATTAAGAAAAATTCGGTGAAATTCAAAAAAAGAAAAGAAAAATAAGAGAGTGTGTGGTATGGGGCCACATTAATAAAAAGGACCTGAGATGGTAGGTCCACATATGAAAAAAAAAATTAGATTTTTTCAAAACCATGGTTTTGAGATCCAAACCATGGTTTGAGTTCAAAACCTTGATTTGAGAAAATTTAGTGTGTTTAGATGATTTTTGCAAAATCATGATTTGAGTTCAAAATCATGGTTTGAGAAAATTTGATGTGTTTGAATGATTTTCCTTAAAACCAATATTTTCTCCCAAAATAACTTTTTTTAATTGAATCCAAACACACTTGACAAGCCTGTTGATTGGAAAGTAAAAGGCAAAAGTAAATGGTTGCGTGTAGAACAATACTAATGTACCAATATCATTTTGCTTTTTTTAAAAAAAAAAGAAAAAAGGTAAAATGCAAAGCATTCAGAAGAATCTCTATTCGTTAGATCTCTCTTCTTGCTTTACTCCTTGCGTTGGATCGTTGATGAGAGCTGCATTGAAACGTGAAACTAGATTCTACTCGCTCTTCTCTTTCTTTCTCTGTTTTTTTTTTTTTTTCAAATTCTCATATCCGCCCATCAAAAAATGAATATTTTAGATGTAATATTGATTCATGGTGCATGCAGCATCTAAAATATTGTTTATATGTATCTAGACTTTTAAAAATATTTTTCAGTGCATTGAAAACTTTGAAATAATCTTTTTAGATGTGTTCATCACTTTAAAATATTTTTGATACATCCAGTGTCAAGACATAAAAAGTATTTTAAGGTGCTAAACACATCTGAAAAAACTATTTCATAGTATTGGATACAACACAAAATATTTTAAAGTGTTGGATGCACATAAAAAATATTTTAGATAGTTGGATGCAATTTAACGCTTTAGTATTTAAAACTATTATATATATATGTTGTTGAAATTTGGCTTCACAGTTCTGTCCATAAAAAAATATAAAAAATAATTTGTATAATATTATAATAATAATTTTCATAGTTCTATATATGTATACCCTTGAAAAATGAAGCCTTATTCCCTTTTATCCAATAGTGCGGTCAAAAACCAGTCCAAAACAATAGTGCGGTCAAGGACTTCTTATTGTCCTCATTAAAACGAAATCAGGTAATGGATTATTGCTCTTCAAGGAATTCGCTAAAAGTGATAGGGTTCAAAAGGATTCCTGGTTGCAATACATTGCAGTCTCTTTTATACATTTCAATATCTTTGATGAAGACCTAATTTCTTTGACAAATATAATTTCCTTTCTAACTTTCCTTTATAAACTTCAGATAATTTTTCTTTCTGTATGAAGTCTGATGCCGCTGTTCCATGAGACAGAAGTTTATTGTGTTGTATCTTTTGTTTAATTATCCGATGTATTTTACTCAAAAAAAAAAAATCATCAAAACAAGCTCCCCCTTAATCTCTCTATTGGGGCAAAATAACATGCTTTTTATTCATATGCACACAAACATTGTTTAATTTATGGGGTTAAGGTATAAAAATAGCCATTAACTTTAATTAAAAGTGTGTCCGTCACCATATACTTTTCGGACGTGCAAAAATACCCATAAACATTTAAAGTGCAAAATAAGAATGCCAGCACTATTAAATGTAACATAACGTCGTCATATACATATATGCAAAAAGAGCATAGGCCCTACTACATATCGGTTTATACTAGCCTACACTCCCAATTATTTATGAAATACTCCCTCCGGTCCTTAATGTATGACATATTTGGGAAGTTGATATTGATATTAAATATAAGATATATTTATCATATTTGACAATCTTTTTTTAATTTAAGCATATTGATGCTTTCTCAACAACAATTAAGGGGAGAGGAAATGAGGGAATTAAAGAATATAACTATGGTGTTTTAGAAAAAATATGTTATATTCATTAACTTGACTAACTTTTTTAATCTAATCAAATTAGGTAAATATAGTATTAGAGTAGTTGATGAGTATTTGAATCCAATTCCTTGGTGAACTCATCAATTGATTGAAAGATGGAAACTAGGGGTATTCAAATCTCGGGACAGGACCGGGATCACCTATTCCCAGTTCCCGTCCCGGGTGGTAGCCGGGACTAGGAATTCATTCCCGGTGCTGATCCCGACCCTGGGAAATTTCCGATATAACGGGGACCGAGAATTCCCGATTTCAGTAATATAATTATATTAGTTAAACGTTTTATAATTTAGTGTTTGAAGTGATTATTTAACACCTAATAAAGTCATAAAAATCACAAAAATTGAGCTAGAATTGAAGAATAATATATTATTATTATTATTATCACATTAATCATTTTTGTTATTATCTTTATATATTATATAGTTAGGATTAGTATCACGATATATACAATTTAACTCTAACTCAATATATGATATACATTTTATCAAATGATAACTTAATTTATGGGATAAAAAATACAAATATAAAAGAATAACTTATTTTTTAAGAAAAAAATTTAAAAAAAAAAACCGGGACCGGGAATTCCCGGGATCACAATGTGTGATCTCGGTCCCGGTCCCGGTCCCGGCCAGGACGGGAAATTCCCGAGATAAAATGTCCGGAACCGGGACACTTTGAGCACCCCTAATGGAAACAAACTAAATAGTAGTAGCCATGCCCAAGGCAGCTCAAACATGTGTTAGAGTGAAAAGGATGACTCATCTAGACTGTTTGGCATGTGCATTATAAACAATATCCATATCTAATACTCTTTCAAGTTGACTCATACACAAGATTGTTGATTGACATGTAAAAAGTAAAACATTAAAAAAAAAATATCTTTTTGTGGTGGCATATTCTTTTTATACTACTACAAAGTAGGGATTTAATGTCCCCAATTAACATTCATTTTTAAAAAAATGGACGTTAAAAAGTAGGATGTGACATTTTTAGAATTTTCGCCTTAATTTTAACATCCAATTTTGAAAAGGGATGTTAAATTTGTACATCTAACATCTGTTTTTAAAAAACGAATGTTAAAAGAGGGTACATTTAATGTCCGTTTGTAGAATCACCGAAAGGGAAAAATCAAATCCACGATTATAGGCATTGATTAGATAATTAGTCTTGTTTATATTCTTTGATTGTAAATTATAATGTCGGAATTCATTTCTGTATATATATGTAACCTACCAATATGGAAATACAACAATTGAGTCTTCCAATTCTCTTTATGGTATTAGAACATAAGAGAATAGTTGAGGTGATTAGAAACTAAAAATCATACAAATCTTCTTCAGTGCGCTCTTTGAGTTCTCCACTTTGTCAAAACTAGTAATCGGCACACTTTAAGCTTGTCATCCAGTGTCCTCTGTGTTCTTCGTCTCTATCAAAACTAGCATCGGCGTCCTCAGTATTCTTAACATGGTCTGGTGTTGTCATAGCCGATGCAATGGTCAATCTCCCTGCTCTATCCAAATCACCCGCCACTCTAGCTAGTGCATCTCTCAAGGCAGCAGCTCCATCGACGATTGCTAGTGGTACGACCCTAATTGGGAGAAGAACCAACAGACCCACTCATCTTTCACTCCCATTTGACGTTCTCTCTCTCCGCCACACAAAATCAGAACAAGAGAGGGAAAACGAGATCATCTCTATCGAGTCACCACTACCACATCACAGTTTGGTCACCATATAAGCTTCAACAACTTCCTGAAGGACTAGAAAAAAAATAAACACCACTGCTTTTGTGTTTATAAAGGAAACAATAAATAGTAAAAGGTGGATAGGTATTGTTACTAGGTACTATTCATTCTGTGACTCATATTGTTTATTGGTGTTGTTTTGTCAGTGACTCGTCACTATTCATCGGTATTGTTTCGTACTATTCATCAGTACTATTCACCAACACTGTTCATTATGACGAACTGTGCTGTTCACTATCAGTACCAACAACCACTATAGCTCGTTTCTTCATTTCTCTAATGTTGTTCTAGATTGGCCAGTATGTCTACAATTTTGGATGCCTCTTCTTCTGTGCCACGATCTGGTTCTCATGACATCTTTATTGTTCTTATTGTTTCTGAAAAACTTACCAGCGATAATTATTGATAATAGTCTCAATCCATGATTCTCGCTCTCAATGGACGGGACAAACTTGAATACATAACTAGTGAAGCAAAAAGACCCCCAACCTCAAAAACCAAGGAATTTTGAAAATGGAAGTCAGAAAATGCTTTGGTATCCTCTTGGTTGATCAATGCGATGTCAACCTCAATTAAAAAGAGCTTTATGTACCTTCCTTCACCCCAAGAAATTTGGGAAGCCTTGCATGAGACATATAGTATTGTGGAAAATAGGTCTCGCATATTTGATGTCAAGGAAAAGATGTGGCAGCTGAAACAGGACCACATGCCACTTGATGATTATCTTGAAAAATCAGCGCTTTGGTAAGAGTTTGATGCCCTACAAAATAAAACTCATCATTACGGGGCTGATGCTAAAGAATATCGTAAAGCAAAAGAAGAAGAGAGAGTATATGAGTTGCTAGCTGGTCTTAATGTGGTTTATGATAATGTTTGGGCTCGGATTCTCAGTCAAGACCCCTTACATTATGTGCGTGAAGTCTACACCTTTTTGTGCAGTGAAGAGGATAGGCGCAAATTAATGCTTCAGAATCTAACTAATTTCGTTGCTACTCCTGCATCTCCTGAGGCCTTCATACTTGCTGTTCGATCCACGGAACCAAAAGGTTCTAAAGGCCACCCATTCTGTGATCATTGTAAGAAACAGGGACACACAAATGACAGTTGTTGGGACCTTCATGATAAACCTACTAACTGGAAGCTGAAGAAAGGGAAAGGAAGAGGTTATGTGGCTGAAGCTTCCAAGGAATCATCCCAAAGTGACCAACTACATAAAATCATAGAAATTCTAACCACACTATAGATTACGACAAAGCCTATTGCCACAGTAGTCAGGAGAGGTAATTTCTTTCAAGCTTTGGCTATGATAAAAGAACTATATATAGGGAATTGTTGGATTGTTGACTCATGTGCTTCAAATCATATGACTGACAATCAATCAAGGTAGCCGTATATGTTGATGATATAATCCTTATAGGAGATGATGATGTAGAAATCAATCAAATCCAGACAGCCCTGACACAAGAATTCCATATCAAAGATCTTGGAGAGATGAAGTACTTTTTTGGAATGGAAGTTGCTTGATCCAAGGGAAGAATTTATATTTCCGAAAGGAAGTATATACCAGACCTTCTAAAGGAAACAGGAATGACAGGTTGCAGACCTAGTGATACACCTATACGGGTTGATAAAATAGATGAAGAAGCAGATCTCGGCAAGGTTGTGGACTTGGGAACTATCAATGGATGATAGGCAAACTAATATACCTGTATCATATCAGACCAGACATTGCATTTGATGTAAGTATGGTTACCCGGCATTCTCATGATCTTAGACAAAAACATTTGAACGAAGTCTATAGGATTCTTCGTTATTTAAAGGGATCTCCTTGAATTGGCTTGCTGTTTAAGAAAATTGATAAATGGATTGTAGAGTTATTCACAGATGCTGATTGGGTAGATGATCAAGATTATAAGAAATCCACATCTGGATATTGTACATAAATGTGGGGTAACTTGGTCACTTGGAGAATTAAAAAAGCAAAGTATAGTTGCAAGAAATAATGCTGAAGCCGAATACAGGGCTGTGGCATTAGGAATCTGTAAAGGCATATGGGTAAAGCGTGTTCTTGAAGACTTAAGGAAGTCCATAAATCTACCAATTAAGGTCTATTGAGATAACATGGCTGCGATTAACATTACTTATAATCCGGTTCAACATGATAGAACCAACTATGTCGAGATAGACAGACATTTTATAAGGGAAAAAGTTAATGAGGGTATCATCAATCTAAAGTATATACCCTCTAAAGAACAGACCTCTAACATCCTCGCTGAAGGACAGCCTAAGGACATATTTGAGTATCTAATTAGAAAGTGGAACTTGATTGATATCTACAATCCAACTAAGGGGGAGTGTAGAATCACCGAAAGGGAAAAATGAGATCCACAATTATAGGCATTGATTAGATAATGAGTCTTGTTTATTTTCTTTGATTGTATATATATATATATATATGTAACCTACCAATATGAAAATACAACAATTGAGTCTTCCAATTCTGATTACCGTTTTTAGAAATGGACGTTAAAGCTATCTTATAACGTCTGTTTCAAGAAACGAACGTTGAATGTACTTGCTTTTAACGTTGGTTTTTTACAAACCGGACGTTAAAAAAAGGTACAAGAATTTTCTAAAAAAATAGACTCAATTTGTCATGCCCTCGCTCCTCCCTCCCTCTGCTCGCAGCCGCACCTCTGGCTCCTCCTTTGCTTGCAACTCCTTCCTCTCTTCGACCCATCAACTCTCGTTGCAGCTCCTCCCTCTCTTTGACCCATACCCATCGCAGCTCTTCCGTTGCATCTCTTCGACCTAGACCCTTCTTTATGTAGCTTGCGACACCTCTGCAAGACCTTCTCGAAGCCCCACCCTCTCTTCTCACAGCTTGCTTCTTCACTCTGTCTCTACCCCTCTATTGGTATGGTTCAAGTTATGCCTTCAAGAACATTCATTTCATTGGAGAAGCTTCTTGCGCTTATGGTTCAAGTTCTACCTTCATGCCATATTTCCTCCAAACACCATAGACTAAATTAATTGTCTTTATTTCCTAATAGTTCAAGTCGCCAAGGTACTTAATGTTATTGGTTTTGCTTCCACATTTTAAAACCACCTTGTTTTAGTGATGATGCATCTGATGTGTATAATATTGCTGTCGTTATATTTCAGGTGTAATGTTTTTGAGATTATGCACTGAAACAGGATAATGTGGAGCAAAGGCGGCATGAAATTATTTCTTCTTGCCTTACAGAAATTGTATTTGCTCTTAAGGAGGTAATTTAAAGCATTTATGTTTTTCCTTTTCTCTTTTGGTTCAAGTCTGTTGGAGTTATTATATATTTGTGGGTGTGTCAAAATGGAAAAGTCCTATATTGCTCAAGAATGTGGAAGCATAAAAGTTTAAATAAAAGCTTGTGATCTTGAGCTAATAAATGGGCCAAGAGGAGGAGTGGACTCACACACATGGCCACATGGAAATCCGGCAATTTCCCGTGTGTGAGTTAACATAGACTGGACACTTTTATTAATTGATTTTTGAGAAATATGGAATTACATATTTTGAATAATCAGCCATATAGAAAATGTCATTTTGCTCAACAAAAATAATGATTTTTGGACATTGGTTCTATTCAAATATCAAAACGGATTATTTCTCAATTCCCTTTAAATGTCTAATGTATAGCCTTTTAATGGCTTCTTATGCCCAACGTTTAGAACCTTATTTAAACTCATTCATGACACTTTATGTTAATAAAAACTGCCCACTTATGATGCTTTAAAGGCTGCCAACGTTTGGTGTGGTGAGGCCTATATAAAGTGCTTTGGTTAGAGGTCTATGAATCTGGCTCATGAGCCTTTGAGCACTCTTCTCCTCCTCCGATTTTTGCTTGTTGAGTTCTATTATATTTCGTTGTTCTGTTCACCCTGTTCTTGCAGGAAGGATCCGTTTTATCCTGGGGAGTGCCGCTTCCTCTTAGCCGGTGGTTGCGGAATAGCTCTTAAGGACAACGTCATTGGACGTGACTCGGATTATTCATTTACTTTGTAGGTGCTTCCACATATAGGATTTGCAGAACACGAGGTGGAGTTGGAATATTCACTGGATCGTATGAGAATTTAGATGCTGACGCCAACAATCTTAAGAGCTATAATACGCAAAAGACATTGTTAACTCTTGACATGTGTGACTTGTCATTGCGCATAGTAGTGGATATGTCATCGTTGATCATGTTTCCTTTAAGAACATGGTAATATATATTTGCATGTCTTGGCCAACAACAGGTACGCATATCTTCTGTTTTCTTTAAGCCTGTAACTGAAAACCGGTGGTGGTTTTGAATTGTTTTGTGGATAAAGTTGAAATTGAGGCTTGATTATTTGAGGTAAAACTCGAAAATCTCCAGCTCTACGTGTTGAATAACATTAATGAGGCATTGATACAATAGCAAATATAATGAAGTCAAAGTATTGGTAACATAGTTGGTTTATAGAATTATTTCCAAGAGTAATATAGGGTTAAATGATTGTTAATTGGTAGATGTGCTTTTATTTTGAAATATGTTATTTGAAATTATGAAGTGAATTATTTTTTGAATGTTCATCCAAGTGTTTTCTATTTAATATTAATTGCATTCAAGTTGATAATGAGAAAAGTGTAGGGGCCTAGGAAAGGACATTTTTGAAATCTTACAACAGAAATGCTGGCTAATATTCAGAGTGTAACCTCCTAGCTATAATCTCTCTATTTATGACGTGTAATGTATTTTTAACTTCATGTAGTCGGTTTCCTGGTTTTTTTTTATGAATTTGGTTTATGTGCTTTAAATAATAATTATATTCATTTGCCTTGAAAGCATTTTAAGGCTATTAAATATAAAGTAGCAGACTTTAAACAGAAATTGCACTTGGAGTTTTGGACTTATATGACTTAACCTATAACATCAGTCAAATTGTTTAATCTTGTGGCCTAGACATGTCAAACACATGAAAGAGGTCACCTTGTTATGACATGTAATAAATTTGGCGCTAACAGAATGATTTTGTGTTTTTTTTAAAAAAAACCATTAGAGTTGGTCTTAAAATGGAGCCATGTGATTATCTCAGAAGGGTAAAGGTATATTTCATATGATGGTTTTATCTAATTTTGTTGTAGAAATTAGATATATTTATGAGTTTAAATGATGAGCTTTATTAAGGATTATCATGTAATACCGTGTGGCATTATATGTGTGCGAATCATATTTAACTTTGGTTCGGGCCAACCTTTGAGTTTGCAACAACAATATAATGGATATTGTATTGCAAATATTGTTATATTGCATTCGATCATATACTTATGCTTCCTGCACAGGCTATATGGTTTTCCATTTAAGTTGTTTGTGGAAGGATATATGTGGTGCCAAATCTTCAATATTGCTTCATATGCCATACTAGATCTGAATGTTGAGGGTACTTTATTTAAAAAAATGGTGTTGAGTTCACTATCTTTAATGGGGGCAACGGTAGCCAGTGATCACAACATATTCTAATTTTAATTAGAGTTATCATTGATATGGGTGAATAAATATATTGTGGTGAGTTGGATCTCACATTTCGTGCCTTCTTTCAGGACATTCTCTGAGATTTTATAATAAAGAAGCTGGTCGAATTGACAGTTCCTCTTTTTGTGATCATATTAAGATGATAGTAATTTACTATTACCGTGCAAAACTAATGTTGGCACAAACCTCTAGTAATTATAGAGGCTAGGGATGATCTGAGAATTGAGTTCTAACTCAGAATGACAACCGGGCACAACCACCTAGTATGGTGATGTGAGTTGGTGGTAGACGTGAATCCGATGAAAGCATGTGTTAAGGCAGTGGTCTGATGAAGTCTATAAAACTTGATTTTGGGGCATGTGTTATATGCTCAGATGGAAAGTCCCAGCATAAACATCATGATTGGTAGAGTTGCCACTGTTGTACGTGTTTCTTCTGAAATATTTTATCAAGTGTGCGACTTGGTCCTATCTCTCCACAGGTACACGTTCTTTCAAAATACTTCTTGAGGTAGTGGATTGATATGGCAATGGCACGTGGATTTGACGAGAAGCATTATGTTTAAACTCATTTACATGTCCTTTGTGTGAAACTGCTAAGGCTTGATGCTTTGTTAATTAGCAAGCGTTGGGTTTTAATATGCTAAATGCCACTTAGTTGCGTTTTATGGGTATTGATATGTTTCTGTTATGCATCTCGTCAATATTTTTCTAAAAGTTACAATTTCCTATGATTTTATGTCTGTTAGTGGAAATGGGTTCTAGCTAAATATTAGTAATTGGGTGAATGGTGTACCTTTCCATTGTGAAAATGTTTCTGGTGTTTATTTGCATTTTAAATGTGAATGAATATTTTTTAAGTGGTTACATAGAAAGCATTCATTATGAATATATTACGGGAGGAGCATAATGTTGCAAACGTTAAAATGTTAGCGTTGGTAAATTTGGTTTGGAGGTTTTATTGTTCTTTTTAATGAATTAATACTTCATAATTTTGGTAACCTCCATTGGATCAAGACAATTTTTTGAGACTGCACCAATCACCTAAGCAATTATATGTGTCTATAGGTGATGTGATTGGGGGTTTTAATTCATTCAATGAGTATTCCGTTGGTGAATTTAATCTTTGCCATTGGTGTCTTGAGGCTTTATTGCCTTTGGTTGAGTATATTACATTGATTTTAATTAATAATTGTTTGTATGGGACCAATGCTAAGTTTTGGTCATGGCAATTAGATTTCAGTGATAATGTGATTATAATTTGTTGTGAATATTTTATATGGTGAGATTCTAATTAAATTAGAATTATTATTTATAAGGTTTGAAAATATTTTGAGTGAAAATATTTTGAGATATTTGAAAGTGTGGGGGTGTCTAGCATGTGGGGTGCCTTATAAATTTTTAAAGTTATAAATTGTTTCTAGCCTCATCATTTGATAAAACCAAGTTGTGGTTTATTAAAATTAATTATGTGGAAGTATTGTTATTTGCTGCAGAGAGCAAATTTTGTGGATTTTCAAATATTTTGCTTGAAACAAGCATTATGTGGCATGAAAATTTTGATCATTTATCTATGATAGATAAATGTAATTTTCATAATTTGAGGCTATATAATTATCTTGGTGTGAGGATATATATGTGAATATTTCTTATGACATTAATATGTTATTTGAAGCAATTTTGCAGCTTATGTGAGGTATGCACAAATTGTTGAGAATTTGTTGCATTAATATCAATATGTGTGATATAGATTATGCTATATGATGATTGAGCATATATATATATATATATGTGTGGAAATAAAATATTTGAGGGGTACCATAAATATTGGTATCAAGTACAGTGGATTCCCGTTGTATGAGATACACGGATGTTAACTGAAGTTCAGTTTTATCTGAGAAAATCCACTAGTAGCCAAAATAAATTATTATGTGAGTTAGAGTTTGATACTCTGGAATTGGCTAAATTTAGAGGCTAAATTGTTGAAAAACTCTTGACATATATTTTTGTGGAAAACCGACACTTAATGTCGATGATTTGAGATTGTCAAATGGCAATAGCCATTGTGAAAAACAATGATGTAAGTGAAATTTGTTTGAGATATAATGTGAATAAGCTAGCTTGAAAAATTGTGGAATTATCTCAATCAATTTTGTGAGGTCAAAGAGTTGACCCATGGATTTGTTAACAAACCCCGGGAAGAAACAAATTAGCCGAGGGGAATGGGATTAAAGCCAATACGAAATTAACAGCGATGGCAACCCAACCTCTGTGATTGGTGATCCCATGAAGGAGGTTCAATGGGTAAGAACAAGTCGTTTGTTAGTTCTGTTAGCACTAAACTAAATGACCAAGTCCCTTCCTATGGCAAGAGAAAGTGCTAGAATGCATTTGGGTGAGGCTGAGCGAAAGCTCTTAATGATTTCATAATCCTACAGGATGATGTGCTCATTGCAGGTACATTTCATGAAATCACCTCTATGAATGTGGAGTGGGGCCGCTCCTATGAGATCGTGGCAAAATCTCTAGAGCATTCGTTATGCACCAGGCACGCGCATGGCCGTCTTAATGTGCAAAACCGCGTTAACAGCGAAATGTGGGGGTATAATCTGACTCTTAATGCCTCTAGTATACGCCTAAGAGATGAGCGGTTTTAAATTCTTAGGACCACCGACATCTCTGTATACTAAGTGTTATAAGTCTAGGTCTGGTTTTAAGTTCTTAGGACCACCAGATACAATGGTTATATCCGTGTGTACAACTCAGCTAATGGTGTTCCCTTTTGACACATGTGGGGGATTGTTGGAGTTATTATATATTTGTGGGTGTGTCCAAATGGAAAAGTCCTATATTGCTCAAGAATGTGGAAGCACAAAAGTTTAAATAAAAGCTTGTGATCTTGAGCTAATAAATGGGCCAAGAGGAGGAGTGGACTCACACACATGGCCACATGGAAATCCGGCAATTTCCCGTGTGTGAGTTAACATAGACTGGACACTTTTATTAATTGATTTTTGAGAAATATGGAATTACAGATTTTGAATAATCAGCCATATAGAAAATGCTATTTTGCTCAACAAAAATATTGATTTTTGGACATTGGTTCTATTCAAATATCAAAACGGATTATTTCTCAATTCCCTTTAAATGTATAATGTATAGCCTTTTAATGGCTTCTTATGCCCAACGTTTAGAACCTTATTTAAACTCATTCATGACACTTTATGTTAATAAAAACTGCCCACTTATGATGCTTTAAAGGCTGCCAACGTTTGGTGTGGTGAGGCCTATATAAAGTGCTTTTGTTAGAGGTCTATGAATCTGGCTCATGAGCCTTTGAGCACTCTTCTCCTCCTCCGATTTTTGCTTGCTGAGTTCTATTATATTTCACTGTTCTGTTCACCCTGTTCTTGCAGGAAGGATCCGTTTTATCCTGGGGAGTGCCGCTTCCTCTTAGCCGGTGGTTGCGGAATAGCTCTTAAGGACAACGTCATTGGACGTGACTCAGATTATTCATTTACTTTGTAGGTGCTGCCACATATAGGATTTGCAGAACACGAGGTGGAGTTGGAAGATTCACTGGATCGTATGAGAATTTAGATGCTGACGCCAACAAAGTCTTGCTCACACAGTAAATCAGCAACACCTTATATCGGTGAGCTGTATCATTAAATCTATCCTGAATGGTTTGTTTCAATAAGAGATAATCGCAATCTAAGGCAAAATTTGCTCTATGGTGTTTGAAGGAAATATGACTTGAGATGTTCTTGAAGATTATCCGTGAATCCCCAATGTAAGCTGTTAAAAAAAAAAAATTGATTATGGTTCCAGTGTTCACGAAGATTCCCTTTGAACATAGTTCTACTTTGTGTTCTTTGCAAAATGTTAATTAAAAAGAAAAAATAATTTGATTATGTTTTTAGGAAAGTAATTTCGTTGCTATGTTTTAAGCATAGCATTGAATGTGGTTGTTGTTGTTGGGAGAAGAGAAACTTCAAGCATCCAAATTTGAAGTTGAGGTAATTAGAGTTTTATCTCTAATTAATTAGTTGTCTACTTGACATTCTATTTATTTATGCAGAATTGGAGGCAAGGAGAATTTTTTCCACTGCAACAAATGTGGTCTGTGTCTTAATACGTTTTACGATTACTTCCCTTGGTATTTTTTTTTTAAATTTATATTCGAGCTGACTTTTAACTGTGTTATCATGGCCTTTTATTTGTCTTTAGCATGTTGTTATTCAATATTGTTGAAGGACTCACCGATGTGTTGAAAAGGTTATGCATAAAATTGTCCTGTTTGCTTTGAGGTAAAATTAAGTCTATTTCTCATGTACTGCTTATTTATTATTTTGATAAAAGATTTATTTTAGATAGCAGTGGTTTAGATAAGTTTTGCACACTTTATTTATCTATAGATTATTATTTAAGATAGTAGTAGTCATTGTTGAAGTGCTGAATGTCTTTATATTGTTTGTATGGACACTTTGTTTATGAAGGACAAGATGTTTTTGAATAGGGTTTATTAATTGCTGGGTATTGAAAAATATAATACAAAATTTTTTTTTAAAAAAAAACTGAACTTACAATGAACGTCTGTTTTTTAATGTACGTCATTTTCAAACTTTATACGTCCTTCATATATTCATTCTTCTGAAAACGGATGTTAAAAGTGTTATTTATAGTAGTATTATCTCTTAATAAGACTTGGTAGCATATTTGCTAAAATATTAACCCTTATGCTATGCTTGAATGGAGAGGAAAGAAAATTGAGATAGAAAATAAGGGACGCAAGAAGTTTTTTTATAAGAGAAAAAATGGAGAGAAAGGAAAAGTGGGGAGCCTCCCGTTTTCCTCCCAAAATTTCTCTCAACAAATGGAGAGATCTAGAAAAAAAATATGTTATCCGCAGAGTAGCCCCTATACCAAGCCTCACTTGCCTTTCCCCATGCATAATAGTTGTATTCTTTTTAAAAAAGAAAATAAATAATATTTAAAAAGAGTTGTTTTTTAAATTTTGTTATATTTAAATTTTTCAAAAATGTATTTAATTTTTTAATATCACACTTTAATCCTTTCATTTTTTTATTAGTTATTAATAATTTTGGATAAATTTATAATTTATTTATTTATTTTATTATATTAATTTTTAAAAATCAAATTTTTATTTTTTACCTTAAAATTAAAATTTTAAAATTATTTGGTTTTAAAATATATCTTTGTCATTTACATTATTTTATTATGTAATATTAAAGTCATTTTGCCATTGTGGTAGTTAATTTGGAAAATAACAGAAAAAGAATTTTAAAATTGTAAAATTTCAAATCAAATATTTTTCTAAAAAATAAGTTGTAAATTGCTTATCAAGTTTTGTCATTTCCTTATCAACTTTTGGTAACAAACTTGATTGAGGATTTTATAATTTTAAAGTTCTTTTTTTATTTTTTTTCCTAGTTAATTTAATTTTAAATATGGTTATTTTTATATAGTAGTAAGGGTATTTTAGTCATCAAATGTTTGATTATTTATTTTTCTCCTGGTTTTCTCTTACTCGTCCAATTAAAAAAAGTGATAATATTTTCTCTTATCATTTTCTCTCCTCCCAATTTTTTCCTCTGAGGAAAATGACCAGGATTTGGATGATTTTACTGTGAAAATAGAAGTTGTCAATAACAAGGCAGCTATTTTGTTTCCTAAAGCAAATGGAACTAGCAAGGACAAAGATGGAGGTTGCTTGCTTTTGGACGAAACAAAGCAATTACTTTTTTTTTTTTTTTACCATGAAGCAATTAGTTGATTTATAGTATGGCTTTCATTGATATTCTTTTTTTTTTTTAAAAGAGTGGCCAAGCTAGCTTGGAGAATACATGTTACAAGGCAATCAATACATCAGAAAGTGGGCTAATATCTTCCCTAATAATGGAACTACATCCAGCCGGGGAAACCGGTAAAAATACCATCCTCTGAAGAAGATGCTGCGCATCTCAAGCCAGAAAATCTGCACATCTAATTGCTTCTCTCGGTGCATACCTCAATTCAATGTCCCATTCGGAATAAATCAAATCTCTCACTTCATTAATCACAGTCCTATACGGGTGACTATGACCACAATCTCGAAGGATCAGCTGATACACCTCCAAAGAATCTGTGTAAGCGATGATCTTCTGAAATCCATAATGCTTACACATCTGCAGACCTGTCTGTAAAGCCAGGAGTTCCGCGGTTGTCGACGGAACAAACCCCAGCTTCCTTTGAAATCCCAGGACCCAAATACCCCTGTTGTCTCGAATCACTCCTCCACATGCCGCCTCCTGCCTGCTGTTAACTGACCCATCCGTATCCAACCGCACGCATCCTTCCGGTGGCGGCTTCCATCTGATGTTATCTTCATCTTGAAGGGAGAAACTCACATGCTTGACCTCCATTAGCTGATACATAATGCCATGAATGATTTCGTTTGCTCGACGCCGAACTCCTTCCATGACACCCTGGCATCTGTTCTTCCATAATAGCCAACAGATAGTACTAAAATTCCGGATCCAGGGCCAACGCTGAAAACAAGTCTTTCCCAATGAGATTGACATATTCTCTTTGAGCCATACCTGCAAATCAGAGCAAAAAAATCTAAACCGAGAGTTAGGAGAAATAAAATGTAACCACACTTCTCTCGCTATCTCACAATCACGGAGTATATGCAAAATAGTCTCAGGTTGGTGGCACTCAAAAGGGCACTCCTCACTGGCTGATAACACTCTCCTAGCTCTAAGTGAGTTGGTCGGTAATCTCTCGTGAATAACCTGCCATAAGAACATCTTCACTTTCTCTGGTACAGCCATTTTCCACACTTTCTTCCACAGGCTCGGCCGATGACCATCCCTTTGACCAGACAAAAAGTTGTAAGCAGCACGGACACTAAAATTACCATCTGAAGCACCTCTCCAACAGAAAGAATCATTCCCATGTCCACATGGAGGTTCAATCCGGCTGATGATATTAATCACCCATTGTGGGAGAAATTCTCTCCACTTGCAGCTGTTCCACGTACCATTTTCCAACATAAAGTCCCTAATCTTGGCACTTGGATTCAATATGTGGAAATTACTCTCAACAAAATGGATTAATGGCTCCTGAAGCGGAGTCCATAAGTCCCACCAAACATTAGTTGTGAATCCACTCTTCAAGGTCCTACCAATTCCTTGGTAGAATGTGTCCCAGACAGCAGAGATACTACGCCACACACTTGAAGAATTTTGTTTCTTACAGACCATTGGGTAATCCCCATCTCCACATCCATATTTTCCTCGCACACACCGAACCCAGAGTTGGTCAGTCTTGGTAAGTAAGCCCCAGCAGAGCTTCATAACAAGAGCCTTATTTTGACGTTGAAGGTCTTTGATACCAAGTCCCCCCTCCTCTTTATTCTGCTTAATCTGATCCCACGAAATGAGGTGCATTTTCCTACCTCCCTGCCCTTGATTCCAAAGGAAATCACGGCTCGCTTTTTCTAATTCTTTCAAAATACCTTTGGGCAAAAGCATGGTTTGCATCTGATAGCTAGGCAGAGCTGACAAGACAGATTTAATCAGAACGGTCCTTCCTGCCATGGTAAGTAATCTTCCTTTCCAGTTGGATAACCTTTTCTTCACCCTCTGAATGATAGGGAAAAACATAACCTTAGTAATACGGCGATGAATCAAGGGAATCCCAAGGTATTTACCAAGATCACTCGTGATCCCAATCCCAAGATATTGGCACATTTCAACAGCCCGATTAAAGTGCACCCTTCTGGAAAAGAAGACTTTCGACTTGACCAAATTAATTTGATGCCCAGAAACCTCACAGAAAGCCTTCATTGTGTCTCTCATCACATCAATCTGATCCATGGTGGCTTCACCAAACAAGAGAAGGTCATCCGCAAAAAACAAGTGAGAGATGACCGGAGTATGCCTATTAAACCGAAGTCCCTTCCAGTTACCCTCCTGTACTTCCTTATTAATCAAATGTCCTAAGCGTTCCATGCATAGAACAAATAAGTAAGGACTAAGGGGGTCACCCTGGCGAACTCCACGTGACGGTCGAAACGCGGCTGACTCAACTCCATTCCACAAAACTTTCATTGTCACCATAGAAGTGCAAGACATAATGAGATTCACCATTCCTTCTTTCAACCCAACACTGACAAGAGTGGATCGGATAAAACTCCAATCCAGCCGATCATAGGCTTTTTCCATATCTACTTTAATGGCCACCAGCCCTTTTTTCCTATGTCGGCTCCTCATCGTGTGAATAGCTTCTTGCGCGATAATAACATTATCACTGCTTTGGCGGCCAGCAATAAACCCACACTGCTGGGGTTGAACCAGGTATTGCATCGCCCTCTTCATTCTTTCTGCAATTATTTTCGTGATGATTTTGAAGATGACATTGCAAAGAGAGATAGGCCGAAAGTCCCTAAAAGACATAGGGTTATCAATTTTCGGAATGAGCACAATGTGAGATTGGTTGATATCGATAACTTTCCCAGGGTCGTGCCATACATCGCGAATAAGGGTACAGACCTTATCCCCAATATGATCCCACTGTGTTTGGAAAAAATGCGCTTGCATACCATCCGGGCCAGGAGCCTTCAAAGCACCCATCATAAAAGCGGCATTTTTAATCTCAATGCCATCCACTTCCTTATGGATCAGCTCATCATCTCTGTTTTGCAGTGTTGGAAATTGCGCAATCCAATCCCTGGAGTCAGACACTCGATTGTCTTTGGTGTAAAGATCTTTAAAAAAGTCCACAGCCATCTGTCTCAATTTATCCTGATCAGTAACCCAGTTTCCCTCTTCATCTTGGATAGCCTCGATGCGCTGCTTCTTTCTCTTAATCATGGCAGAGGAATGGAAGAATCTAGTGTTTTGATCACCCCAAGCAAGCCACTTGCACCTAGACTTCTGAAACCAGATGAGTTCCTCTTGTGCACATAACTTGCTATATTCCTGCCAAAGCTTCTTCTCGAGTTTAAAAAGGCCATTAGAAAGATTATCTTGTCTAGCCCTGTCAATACCCTCCAATCTTTTGAGAAGATTTACCTTTCTCTTAGGAAGACTACCCAGAACATTCGAATTCCATTTAGTAGCCTCAGTTTCGAATGTTAGTCTTCCCTGTTCCCAATTTCTATTTTCCCATGAATTCACAACGACTTGAGAGAAACTATCTTCCAAAACCCATGCCGGATGATAACTGAAACGGCGCTTGACAAACGGAGTCACCGGGGCCTCCCCGTCAGAGACGAGCACAACCCTGTGGTCAGACTTGTACCTTAGTTTATGGAAAACCTTACTTTGAGGATGATTTAACTCCCACATAAGATTACCAAACACCCAGTCAAGTCTCTCCTTAACACCGCGTTTTTCCCAGGTAAAACGGTCACCCACAATAGGAATTTCCAACAGATTTGCATTATTGACACAATCCGAGAATTGTTTCATAGCCCTAATAGGAGGCTCTGCACCCCCCATCTTATCATCCAGATCCAAGAAAGCATTAAAATCCCCAATAACCAGCCAAGCATCATTCATCTCATTTGCAATGTCCTGCAAAGAGCACCACAATCTTTCTCTATCATTACACCGAGTCTCCCCATAAACAAAAGTTCCAAAAAAGAAATCTTTTGTTCGCTTATCAATCAATTTGCAATGAACAAACTGAGTGGAGGAGGTAAGGTAATCCACATGACTATTATTATCATTCCAAAAAATCCAAATGCCCCCTGCAAATCCAGTGGCCTCAAGTCTGATCCAATTTGTAAACCCCAGTTTCCTACTAACCGCTTCAGCTCTCTTGCCACTTATCCGGGTTTCAATAAGACACAAAATATCAATATTATGACTCTTAACTAAAGTTCTCACGGTGTTAGGAAAAGCTCTATTCCCAGCACCTCTACAATTCCAAGAAGCAATTATCATAATTACAAAAGAAATTAGAACAGGGCAAAAAAGATTACCCGTCACCCAGAGCCGCTTGACTGCTCGTGTCATGACTGACCGGATTAATTAAATCCGTTGTACTCATTTTTGTTTCCATAAAATCATCTCCAATATCATCCTCCAACAATGGGGATAACATAAGAGATGTTCCTTTATCACCACCTCTACTATACTCACAATGTCCTCTTATAGAATCCTTGTGGGAATCATTGGCATTTTCCTTGGGTCCTTCTATTAGTAAATTAGCTTGATGAATTTGGCCCTCAACATGTTTTTTTTCCATCACCACATTAGAGTCCAATTGACTAATAGACCCACCCACAACCAAGTGTTCCCTGCGGCCCATATTGCTTCTAGCAAGCCCAACCGAACTCCTCTCCCTTCCCTTGCCTTCATAACCCAATTTTTGTCCTTGGGCCTTACTCACTTCCTTTGGCCCATTTCCCTTCATGTTATCCTTCCCTTTTCCTCTATTATTCCCTACTCCCTTCCTTTGCTGCGCTGGCATTTCCTCTCCGCTCCCAACGCCTTCCTCGTGGCATCCACTACCTGAAACTGCTCTCACCTCTAACGCTGAACCCACGCGCAGCTCCGTCTCATCCCTGCGCTCTGCCCGACGCGTCTTGGTGGCCAGACCCTGCTCCTCCTCGTCCACACCGCTAGCATCTCCCAACTCCACTAACGCTGCAAATCTCGAGACCGACCGAGCTCCTCCATGTCCGATCGGACCCGGAGCTCCCTTACTCTGCTCCGACGACCTCCCACCGTGATATTGTCTTCGAACGGTACGATTTTTCCTTGCACTACCCACAATCATCCACTCCCCAAATTTCTCCTCAACATTTGTCTTCATCACCGACGGACCTGACATCGGCCCCATCGGCTTGAGCGTCGCCGTGGATGCCTCTTGCTCTGCCGCCTTATGCTCCGACTCTGCCTTATCCATCCCACTATAGGACCATTGGCATCTATCTTTCCGATGCCCATACCTACCGCAGGAGAAACAAATCAACCCAAGGCCTTCATATTCCACCTGGTACACCGCGTGGGCCGCAATCACCCTGGAGACTAGCTTCTTTTGCAAGTCAAGTTCAACGCAGATCCTAGCATATTTCCCTCGCTCAATTCTCGCTGATTCAGCAGGCGTAGACGTCGGAGTAAGTAAATCAACCCTCATTGTTTTCCCTATGTAGTTTCCTAGTCTAGTGATGAATTCCCTATTGTAACACTGCATTGGTATATTCGGAATCCTCACCCAAGTCACTATCCTTCCAAGAGGATTGTTAAATGGGTCAAAATGAGGAGACCACTTCTGGACCAAAACCGAGTGTTGTTGCACAACCCAGGGACCTTCGTATAGAACTTTTTGATATAGCTGCCCCCACCCCTCTCTCTGTAAGAAACGCACAAGGAAGTAATTATTGGGCATGTCCACAATATCAAAGTGTGGGGTGTTCCAAATCCGGCTAAGGTGAGCTTTCAGCGTATAAACATTATATTTTTTCCCCAGCACGGTGAGAATGAGCGCTGCATTCCATGGCCTGCACCATTCATTATATTCTTCTGGTGTCACTGGAACTACTGGATGCTCCTTCATTAGATCCAGAACTTCCGCAGAAGGTTCTGGCATTTCCCAATCCATGTTCAATACATCCGACAGTAAATCTTCATCCCTGGAGAAATCACCACCGTTTGCAACTCCATTGAATCCAAGCAAAGATTCCTTGTAGGATACATTGATCCCCTGAGCTTTATCACTCTTCCCCTGATCATACTCCTCATGTTCCATGGGAATATCACTCTCGGGAGGTGCTTCCTCTGTCATTGTAATGTCCGTAGATGCTTGAGAAGATGGTTCATTCTTCTTCTGTTTCTTACTTCCGGTCGCGAGGATGTCCGACGGCCGGTCCGGTGGAAGCTTCCGGTGGTTCTGATCACCCATAAGAAAAGTAAAGAAGGGTGCACGTTATTCGAGAGAGAGAAAACCTTCCCTACGTACAGAAGTTAAAGGTTTCATTGATATTCTGTGTGTGCTATTTAGTGTGTGTTTGGGATAGCGGTAGGAAAAATGATTTATTATGGTTCTCACTTATTAAAAATGACTTAATAAAAAAGGTAGTTTTTGTAATGTGATTTATGTTTAGATGAGCGATTTAAATTTTTGGACAATGTGCATGTTTGGGAGGGCTTATTTTTGAAAAATAAGCCCTTATTACGCAAGCCGAGAAAAAACTCCTCTCACATACTTACCTCGTATACCGTAAATCACGAATTATAAGCACTTATTGCCTAAAAATAAGCTCTTCCAAACACACACAATAAGTGCTTATAAATCGTGATTTACGGTATACGAGGTAAGTATGTGAGAGAAGTTTTATCTCGACTTACGTAATAAGTGACTTAATAGAAAAATTACAGTGAGGAGCTTATTTAATAAGTAACTTATTCTGCCCGTAATGCAATTAAAATAAGCTGAACCAAACACTATAAAAACGCAACATATTTTTATTTGGGCTTATTACCCAAAAACGAATTCATTTCTAGTTAATAAGTGATACCAAACACATAGGGGTGGTAAAGCCCGTTTTACCGGTCCTGCACACTGCCATTTGTAACGCTGCACAAAGCAATTATTTTATTCGCTCATGTAATATGGCATGTAGGATTTCAATAAAAAAGTCCCAGTCTATTTTTTTATTCGCTCGTATAGAGTGCGACCCATTCATCGTTTCTTTATTCCCAACGATCCATAGAATCCTGGCCCGCTAAACAACTATTGAATAAGGAAGCCTGATGCTTAACATAAGATCAACATTTGAATCAATGGAAGTTGGTCCAACTGATAAGTGGTTTGGTTTTGTTTAAGTAAGGTTTTAGATTTAAGCCTTGTGTATGTAGAAAATTCCTATTGGGAGACTTTCCCACTATAGCCAGATGCGCGATGTGGGTCGGATCCAGATATAGTCGAAATAAAATTCCGATGAACCGGGTGGGCAACCAAAAAAAAAAAGATCAACATTTGAGTAGTGCGCACTCATTTCGAAGGAAGGGGAAAAATAAATAAAAAAGCAAAAATACCTATTATATTTTTTAAGAAGTGCTGCTGTCACTATAAACATATTTTGGGTGGAAAAATACCCATTAAGAATTTAAAAGGGCCCAAAAATACCATGACCATTTACTTGAGCAAGTTGACCGTTTAGAGAGAAAATTTTGACTAAAAATGCTCATGTGAATTCTTATATGGCATGATAATATCTTAAAATAAAAATATAACGATTACAAAAATTCTTTCTCCTCTATGACCATCACCCTTCCCACCACTAAAGCATCACCATCATCATCGCCCTCTACCATTGTGTCCTCCTCCCTCGATCGAAAACATGAATCAAACCCAGAAAATCATCCACAATTTAGATCATAAGCATCCTTACCTAGATTAATGAGCGTGGCGGATGGCCTTGATCGGAGGAAAGAAGAAGAAAAATAATGGATCACAATGATGATAAAAAGTTAAAGCATGTGTTGTTTTTCCATTGATCAGTGGTGAAGTGAATTGGCATATAATGAACATTATAGGTGGGACTCACAAAAAGAAAAATAACAACATTTAGGATATTTAACGGAGATGGAATTTTTGCTTTGTTTGAAAAATTTTATAGGTATTTTTGAATATAAAATTTGTTTATGATACTAGCAACTCTTCTTACAAAAGATAATAAGTATTTATTTTTGCTCCTTTACCAAAAAAAAAGTACACACTCACAATGATTTGGTTAGGACTTTGTAGGCTTATGAAAGAGAGATAAAATACATGTGTACCCCCCGGCCACAAGAAACAAAATGAAATGGAGAATATGGGTTAAAGGGAGAAGAGGAAAAAATATAAATCTCACATTCAACACACATAGTAGAAGGAGTTGGTTCAAGAATTGCAAAAAAAGTTTACATAAAAGCTGGATGAAAAGATCATGAGAAAGAGAGTAAAATATGCAACTAACAAGAAAAGATTAATGCTCTATTTGGATGGGAAGAAAAGTTGGGAGGAAAGAAAATCAACGGAAAGAAAAAGAAGAGAAGGAAAAACTGTGGAGAAAATGTTATGACCTTTCTTATTTAGATGGACAAGAGAAAACAAAGAAGAAACAAAATGGAAAAATGTTTAAATGACTAAAATATCATTATCACCACATCAAAATATATTATGTTTAAAATTAAATTAAATATTACATTAAAAATCATATTAGCACTTACATTATCAAATAATTTAAGATAATTTGATAAAGATATATTTTTATGTTATTATATTTCTAAATAAAAAAATTTAATAAAACTGATAGTTGTTAAAAAGTTATATAAATCTCCTGAAAATTGTTTTCATCTCCGTCGCACATTAACATCACAATCCCAACACCATTTCGAGCAAATCCCAGCCGTCCAATCAACAAAGAAAATGCCTCATTTGTTATTCTCACATCTTCCTCGTGAGGTCTTTGGTAAGAGAAAAAAAAACTTCATCGTGAGCTCCAATGCTCCACCATTTTCATGCTTCACAAGAGGAATTACAAATATCGGTTAGTAGAGAGAAAGATTAAAGCCGAATTGTTGACTGCACTGAAGAAACAGAATGAGAAGGTGGAAGGCGAGAGGCTAATCTGGGAATAAAAAAGATCGTGAGGCAGAGCGAGGGCATAAACGGGAATAAGCTTTCTCTCCCAAATCTCTCCACACATGAAGAGATCAGAGAGAAAATAGGGTGGGCCCACATCCCATTTTCCTCCCCACTTTCCCTTTCTCTTATTTTTTTTCTCCCTCATCCAAATAAGGGAAAACACATTTCTCATTTTCCTCCTTATATTTCTTTCTTTTCTAATTTCTCTCCATCCAAACAAGGGGCAAGGAAAAAACAAAAACATCTGGGTTGTGAAGCGTTGAAGACGCACAACAATGGAGTAAGGAATGTGGTTATGAAGATACAAATGATTTAAAAAAATGCCCACACATTCTCCGCTGTGAAGAAGAAATAATATTCATAAAAAGACAAGATAAAATGTTAAAGAAATGGAAGAAGAAAAATAAAGGAGTGAACAGTTGAAAAGACATGATTCAAAACTTAAAAGCTATGGAAGTAACGAATTTAAAAAGTGAAGAAGAGAAGAAAACGAACTTGCACTGAGTGTGGAAAATAGGGTATTTATAGGAAAAAGAATTAGGGTTAGAGTTTTGGGTATTTATAAGAATTTTGTAACATCCTTAACATGAGATTTTTTCCTATTATGACAGAGAGTTGGTTTAGAGGTTTGGGTCTCAATATCTTCCCTTTGGTGCCTTTTTCTACCCCTCTGCATTTTCTTTTTCTACGTCTTTGCTCCCCTCTGCATTTTCTTCGTCCTTTTCCATCTTCCCGTCCTTTTTATTCATGCTCCTGTCCATGAAACTTCTTTAATAATATATATATATATATATATATATATATTATTTTATATAAAGCCCCAATCATTACTATCTCCATCTAATAGTCTTGCAAGTTGACCACCGAGGAGGATCCGGATTCTCTTCTTTACCATTCCCCTCTTTTATTTTAAAGCAGTGTTCCCAGACCCAGACTAGATCAGTCGGTCCGGCCCGGGAACCACCGAACCGGGCATCAGACGGGTTCGGTCTGGTGTCCCGGTCCAGTCTGGGTTTTTCATTTTTTATTTTTTTAAAAATCAATTTTTTTTTTAAATTTTTTCTTTAGAATTGTATACTAATAAGTCTAAAATTTTCAATTTCTCACCGGTTTAACCCAGGTTGAGCTCCGGTTTGGCTCCGATCTGACCCACTGACCCTTAATTCAGTACCCTGACCGATTCAATACCCGATCCGAGTTTTAATAACTTGCTTTAAAGTTATGTAGTTTTAGAGTAAAAAATCAAGGGGGCTCCTTTTTTTTTTTCCTAAAAAAAGAAGAAGCATCCACCGCTTAGAAATATTTTTCTACTAGCATTTAGTATCCCAAATTACTTTATGATAGTGGGTGTTTAAAAAAAAAAAAACTTCTGGGTGCTTGGTATTAGATACCAGGTCTCATTAAAAAAATATTTTAGGATGTTGAGTGTAATAAAAATTAATTTGAGATACTGAATTCAACTAAAAAATATTCCTGGTAAATGATCTCTATACTGAATTCTCTGTACTCATATCAGGCGTCGTTGACAAGTTGAGTATAGACAATGCAACTTCATAATAACAATTAGAAACTTGGGTTTACACAGTGACAACTTGGGGAGCTTAAGTTATCAATATCTATACCAAAGTAGTTAATCGCTTTGTTCAAATTGTCATTCAACTTTTAAATAATTTCTATTTATATTAATTTTAAATAAACTTTATTTAAAGAAATCAATTTAAATTTGTTTTTGTCATAGGTTGCTTCTTAGAAGGCCGTCGTGAGCCATTCACACAAGAGGATCTATCATACAGCCGGCTTGAAGCCATTTTCTATCATATATTTCGATGTGGTATGAATTGTAAATTTGAATAAATTCAATTGTATTTTTTTTTTTGTGTATTAATTTTTATTACCATTTCGCAGGAGGAACAAGTTGCAAGGGAGGGCCAGAGGGACACTCATGGATAGTTATACGTGGTCTATCACAGGCACAACGACGACACTCGTAAGTTGAAGCGGGCGGAGAAAGTCATCGTAAGAAAATAACAAATAAACTATTTATTACATATTAATTTAATTTAAATTTTAATAGTTATATGAATTATTTAATTTTTAATTCCTTACAAATATCATTAGATGTGTGCTTTTTTTCCTTTTTATCCTTTTCAAATGCTTGTTAATTTTTTTTGTCATTTCATTTTTTAAGAATTGCATTTTTTTTGCTGAAAAAATATTAAATTCCGTTTTCTTAAAAAAAGCTGAAAACCAACGTAAAAACATAAATAAATTATAAGTATAAAAATGAGAAAAGAAATGTAGATAAAATGACAATTGTATATTTGTCTACCAACAAAGTTTGTAACTTCCCCTCCCTTATCTCCTCCTAAAAGTGTCATGTGTACCCCTAACTGCCTCCTAATTTTGGGGCCCTTTACAAATATTTTTTTTAAAATTCTTTTGATCATTAGATTTTATGTAAAATGAGTAACTTTTTGATATTTTATGGATAAAAAATGAAGTGGTTTTAATTTTTTACGATTTTTTAAAGATTTAAAATTTTAAAATTGTGTAATTTCTTTTTAATTTAGAGTTAAAAAGAACTCAGAACCAGCCCAATATCTATGGGAAAAGTTCATAAGCTTGCGCAAACATATGCTTGAAACAGCTAACAACAACCCAAGAGAGGAAAATCTTGGAAAAGGAACAAGAACAGTTGAAAGGCAAAGTCACATGCTACAAGACAGCAGCTGCAAATAATCAAATATGATACAAAATTGAAACAGTCAAGCTCATTCAGCAAATTAAAAGAAGAGAAAAAATTGGAATGAGAAAGAAAAAAGGTAATTCAGGACAAGATATGGCATATGGCAATTGAAGTTGCTGAAGGGCTGGACAAGATATCCCTTGGTATAAAAGCTCCTTTTACATCGGTTATTTAATTTTATCATATTTACATTAGTCATTTATATTTAACTGATTTCCACATTTGGTTGTGTAGAAGCTTTTCATGTGTCCTTGTGACCAACTAAATGATTTTCCCAACACACATGACCATATCTTTTGCAATTACAACAACATTAAAACAAACTTTTCTAACGAAACCGTTGTCAAATGAAAAGTCTTCGAGCTCTAAACATATCTTATGCCATTACATCAATAATAATATATAAAACATCACTTCAAACCAACACTCACATTATCATGTTTTGAAACGCACACTAATGTCACCCACACTAATATGCATTTACCAATCGTCGTCGTCGTCATCAAAGTCCAGCTCCATGAGCATTAACTCAAGGAAATAGTCTGACCACATGTTCCGAAAGAAGTTGATATCTACTTGTGAATAGCATTGTGGATTATTGAAGTGCTACAAGTTTGAAACACATCATAATCAATAATGGCTCATAAACGTCAATTACAATGGGAAATATCCATTAACTTCATTACCACAAAAAAGGTTTCCTGCTTTTATATCATTATTATTGATAGATGATTGATAAATATCCTTTGGCTTTGACAATGCTGTTGAGAACAAGGGCATATGGTAATTGTAGTCGTAGACGTTACGCAATGTAAATTTTAACCCTGATAAAAAAACAAGAGCTCACACATTATCTATCATGGTTAATTAAAGCTTTCTTCAATTAGTACATGCAAAACAATAAAAATACTTCTGTAGCAGTTATAATTGGTATGGGAGCTCTGCTCTAGGCCTCTGGCCCATATTTCGCACAAGTATAGTTTAACTAATTAGTCTATGCCATAGTTCAGTATACATTGACCAGAAACAACTAAATATCCCAAGTGGCTAATAACCTCCACAATCAACCTCTCCTTGCCCTTGCAAGTAACTGTCTCCTAACAGGAACTATTAAATGTGGGGTTCCAGAACACCATAGTTGCAGAAGAGTAGCTAAAGGACACCTCATCTCAGTAAATACAGGAAAAAAATCCAAAAAAAAAAAAAAATTCAGACACAAATATACCTAAAGTGAAATTGAAAAAATGTATACTCCTTCTTGACCAAGCCAAACTGGACGATCACCATAATATTCACCATATTCCTGACATGTGCTTACTCAATCAAACCCTATATAGCACTTTCACCATAAAGGCAAACCGAAATCCTGTTCATACTGCACCAATGAACAAAAAAAAGTATCAGAAAATTTATAATATTAAATACTTTTGCTGACTGTCCATCTAGAACAAAAAATGTAAGAGTTACCTGCATAAAAAAATGAAGCAAAAACCAATAAACTTCGAACTCAACTGCCAATATTCAACCACAAAAGATAGCTCACGAGTAATAAGGCAAGCCTAAAAATAGAGATCATAATGGAAGGAAAACACAAAAAATCAAACACAAGTGCACAAAACCTTTAACACGGCAAGCAAGACACCATCAGTTCAACGTCGGAGAGATATCATCAAGCCTTCTGTGGGGTCTATCATCAAACCATGAGTTTGATTGCATCAGACACCGGCAAGGATGGAGGCGTGATTTCCAGCAGCAATGCAATAGAAGCAGACTTCAATGAGCTTTGGGTTGCAGAAGAGGCATGTTGCAATTAAGGAAGAAGCTTTTTTATGGAGGATAAAGAGATGAAAGGGTTGGGATTTTGGGAAAGAAAATTGAAAAGGGGGAGAGAATGAACCATTACAGCAGTAAAGAAAGAGGAAGAGAAGCAATGGCTCGGGAAGGCAAAAACAAAAATGAATGAGAGGGAAGGGATTGTAAAATATGAGGGAGTTTTAAATTTTAAAACTACAAGATATAAAAAAATCTGCTGGTGTTCTATGCACGGAGCCCAAAGCAAGAGTTTGACCCGGCACTGTTCATATGAACAGTGAAATGAGAGAAAAGCAAAAAAAAAAAAAGTATGGCTTGGCTGGCTTACTAATCATAGAGATTTAATATATTAAAGGGATTGGATATTCAGGAGTATTTTCAATCAAAGGATGTGAAGGCTGCCATCGTTACATGTGGGGGTCTTTGCCCTGGGCTAAACACTGTGATAAGGGAATTAGTATGCAGCTTAAATTATAAGTATGGTGTGAACGAGGTCCTTGGAATCGATGTAAGTCGATGTTCCAGCATTTGTTTGGAGAAAGTTTCATTCTGAGTGGGCAAAATTGAAGCAATACGTTCATCTAAAGAAAAAAAATTGACACATGTCTTGCTCTTGGTTAAAATACTTCAATCTGAAGATTGCGCCTCATGCTTATCCCATTTCTATCAAAACAAGCTTCGTATTTGCTTGGAACCAAAGAGGAGAGAAAATAAACTACTTATCTCCTCTGTTTTTTTTTTCAAAATGAGGAGAAAAATGAGGGGGGAAAATAAATATAAAAATCAAGCTATTACTATAAGAAACACATTCATCCTTGCATCTGTATAATAGATAACTTTGTAAATAATACTAAGGAATTTAGAGTAGCCTAAACCTTAAGCTTAAGACATCTAAGGATGGGAATTTCGTCGGACTCCATAACAAACGTGGATGCCGTGAACACCATATAGTAACGCTCATGGATGCACTGACCGCCTCTAACTTTGTACATCAATGGTGTGTCTCACTACTACAGAATTATGATATAACCACCCCAAAGGACGTCCCAATTTTAAAATTGGGTGGTTAAAAAGGAAGGCGGTGGTATTTTCGTAATTAACTGTATGTAGGGAAACCTTTAGACGTCCCAAATTTGAATTTGGGACGCCTAAAGTGCTTCATGGCGCGAATTTAAATTTTCCAAAATTTTTTTAAGCGCCAGAAATGGGGTTTAGACGTCCTAAAATCTATTTGGGACACCTAAAGCCTTACTTTAGGCGTCCCAAATGGCATTTGGGAGGCCTAAACTCATCTTTAGGCATCCCAAATAGCCATTTGGAACGCCTAAAGGGGTCCCTGGACGCATGTGAGAAACTTGTCTGACATGCGTCTTCTGACACACACACCCCCTCCTTCATTCATTCATTGTCTTCTTCACAACTCAACTCATCTTCTTCGGCGTTCTGGGCATTATCCTCCTCCCTTCTTCTTCTTGTCTTCTTCAACTCTTCCTCCTCCCTTCTTTGTCTTCTTCACAACCCGTCCTCTCCTCCCTTCTTCTTCAACTTTAATTTAATCTTCCTCCTCCTCTCTTCTTTGTCTCACGCGTCCCCTGTCCTGCTCTCTAATTCACTTCCTCACTCTTGGAACCCCTTCTTCTAGCTTGTTGCGAATTCTGAAGAAGATTCTGAAGAAATCAAAACACACCATTGTGACGCCCTCCACCTCCTTCCTTCCATTGTGACGCACGCAGCTCCCCCCCCCCCCGTGGTTAGTTTTTTTTTAATTATGAATTTACTTGAATTAAATTTAAACTTGCAATGTGAAATTATTTTATATGATTTTAGTTATTGGAGTGATTTTACCTTGTGATTGAATTTTTGTGTGTTTTTTTGCCAAAAGCATAGAATCGTTGTTAGCTAGTAGATTGTTTGACTTGGAGTGATTTAACTTGTAACAATATATTGTTTGATATGTGTGGAGCTTGAAAATGTTTGTTTTATATGCATGGAGCTTGGAAATTGAGAGGGGAAAAATGTATGTATAGTATTATAAATAAATGGAGCTATTGATTGATTTTGATGAAATGAACAACAATTAAACATAGTGAGTTTTGTTTCTTTAAATATGGTCGGTTTTATTTTCTTTAGATTAGATTAGTATGATTATTATTAGTGTAGTGATGAAAATCTTATTTTAAGATAAAGAGATTAACAAGATAAAGACATTGATCATTAATAAATATATAATTGATTATTAAGAAACACAATATACTTAATAAATAGATTGAAATATATTCTATTAATCCTTGTCTTCAAATTATTATAAGTTCTTTATGTCCTAGAATAGAAAAAAAATTGAATATTTATTTGAAATTCTCTTTTCTATATTCATAGGAGAATTATATTATCGATAGCTAAGAATACAGAGTTAATAACTAAGATAGAATTGCTTGAAATTTTGGGATGTCTTACTTTTAAGGGGAAATGCTGTCGAAATTTTTGTTGAAAAAAGTGAAAAAAGGCAATCCCATCCTATATCGTTAACAATTGTACTAAACGTGTGAGTGTTATTGGGAATGACTTAGGTGGTAACAAAATGGATCACAGTTGGATGAATGCTTTGAGAACTAGTGAAGAATATGAGAAAGGGGTGGAAGAATTTATTGAATTCGCTAAAAAGAATGCTCCAGCAAAAAATGGGAAGCATTTTTGTCCTTGTGTGAATTGTTTAAATGAGAGTCGACGGGATGTTGATGTCATAAATGATCACCTACTTTGTAATGGAATAAATCTGTGATACACAAGGTAGATATGGCATGGTGAGGATGTAACGGATTGTCTGTCGCACAAGAAAGAAGATGTGGATGCCATAGATGAAGATAGGATGGAGAAAATGATTCACGATGTTGAGGTAGAATCCTTTACGTAGTCGCAGGAGTATGACAGCCTGCGGAGTGATGTAGAGACACCATTGTATCGTGGGAGTAAGTGCATGCGGCTGACGGGAACATTACATTTGGTTAACTTAAAGGCAACTTATGGGTGGACCGATAGTAGTTTCACATTGCTGCTTGAACTATTGTGTGATATGTTTCCAGAGGATAATGTACTTCCAAATCATATGTATGAGGCCAAGAAAATCTTGTCTACGATGGGTATGGAGTATAAAAAGATACATGCTAGCCTTAATGACTGTGTACTGTATAGAAATGAGTATGGAGGTCTTAGTGAGTGTCCTAAGTGTAGAACTTCACGATACAAAGTGAAAAAAGATGGTGGTTGTGGCGATGTGACAACTAAAAGGCAACCTTTAAAGGTTATGTGGTATCTTCCAATAATACCACATTTTAAACGTTTGTTTGCGACTGCAACAAAAGCGAAGAAGTTAAGATGGCACTCTGATGAGAGAATATCTGATGAGAAATATCTTCGACATCCAGCTAACTCTCCACAATGGCAAAAAATAGATGAAATGTTCCCTCAATTTGGCAGCGAGCCGAGAAACCTTCGGCTTGGGCTTTGTACAGACGGCATCAATCTGTATGGAACTCTTACTAACACACATAGTGCGTGGCCGGTTCTCCTTGTAATATACAACTTGCCTCCCTTGCTATGTATAAAATGCAAGTATATGATGCTATCTATGATGATTTCTGGACCAAAACAGCCAGGGAACGATATTGATGTCTATTTGGCACCTTTGATTGAGGACTTGAAGAAGTTGTGGGAGGAAGGCGTAGATGTGTTTGATGCTTATAAGAAGGAGTCTTTCAAGCTATGTGCAATGATTTTCACAATGATAAATGACTTCCCTGCATACGGAAACTTGTCAGGGTACATCGTGAAGGTTTATAAAGCATGACCCAATATGTGAAGCAGACACACACTTCCATAAACTAAAGCATGGAAGAAAAACTGTCTACCTTGGCCACAGGAGGTTTCTTCATCGGTTCCACTCGTATAGTAGGCTAAGAAAGTATTTTAATGGCTTATCGGAGCATGGAATGGCTCTAAAGTCATTAACTAGAGAGGAAGTTTACAGTCGAGTGGAACGTATCAATGTCACTTTTAGTAAGAATCAGAGGATTGTGGGTGAGAAGAACATATGGAAGAAGAGATCTATTTTCTTTGATCTTCCATATTGGCGTTCGCTTGACATGAGACACAGTATTGATGTGATGCATGTGGAGAAGAACGTTTGTGATAGCCTTATCAGTACGCTTTTGCACATACCAGGGAAGACCAAGGATGGGATTAGTGCGAGATTAGACCTTGTTGATATGGGAATAAGAGAACGGTTACATCCACAACTAATAGATGATGGTAGGAGGGCATACATGGAGCCAGCAGCGTATACACTATCAAAAGCAGAGAAAAGAAGTTGTGTGGGTGTTTGCATGAAATTAAGGTGCCGCAAGGGTATTCCTCGAATGTGAGAAGATGTGTCTCAATGGACGATTTGAAGTTAGTAGGAATGAAGTCCCATGATTATCATGTGTTAATGCAACAACTATTACCGGTAGCTATTAGAGGCATAATGAAAGATGAAGTATGAACCACTGTAATAAGATTATGCGTTTTCTTCAATGCTATCTGTAACAAAGTCATTGACACTGAAAAGTTGGATGGACTGGAAAATGAGGGTCACATTATTTTGTCACAATTAGATATGCATTTTCCTCCTTCATTTTTTGATATAATGGTGCATTTGGTAGTTTATTTGGTAAGGGAGGTAAGACTCTGCGGTCCAGTTTACCTGAGGTAGATGTACCCTTTTGAGCGATACATAAAGATCTTATAAGGGTATTCTAAAAATCCTTATCGACCAGAAGCCTCAATAGTAGAAAGATATGTAGTTGAGGAGGCTATGGGGTTTTGTAAAGATTATATGTCAGAGAAGAAGGAACAATCTCGGCATGAAGAGGGGAGAAGCAAGGGAACACGAGGACTGAAAGTGAAGAATGTTCCTCGTGAAGAGGTGTTGCAAGCCTACTTGTATATCCTGAATAATATGGAAGAAGTTCAGCCTTACATAGATGAACACATAAAGACTTTAAAGAACAAGAATCCAAGGAAGAATGACATGCAGATTGCTATTGAGCAAAATAAGACATTCATGTAGTGGTTCAAAGAAAAGGTTTTGCACGAGACCAGTGTGTCTGAGACAATCGAGTGGCTAGCTTGGGGGCCTTCGTTTCAGGTCATTACTTGGACCGGTTATGATATAAATGACTATTCTTTCTATAAGAAAGAGTAAGATGACAGAAGTACCATGCAAAATAGTGGGGTCATGGTAGAAGCTGAAGCTATGCACTTTTCCAGTTCGAGAGACAAAAACCCCATATTAGCGTCTATGGCCTATTATGGAGTTATAGAAGAAATATGGGAGATGACATACAACAAGTTCAAAGTTGCTTTATTCAAATGTAAGTGGGTTAGCAATAATACTGTGGTAATAGATAAACAATTTGGATTTGTCTCAATCGATCTTCGAAGAGTTGGCTATAGAGATGAGCCCTTTATTCTAGCAAGTCAGGCGAAACAAGTGTTTTATGTCACCGATCCTGCTAGCAAAAACATGTCCATTGTCCTTAAAAGTAAAAAATAGAAGTATTGTGATCCGACCTTCAACCTTGATGACACACCACCTTTCACAACAACTCCACCTCAAACAAATGAAGTAGAATTGATAGATGATGACGAATATGCTATAAGAAATGACCATAGTGAAGGACTATGGGAAACAATATAGAGTAAGACCTTAATTTATAAACGAGAACTGTGTGGTTTTTTTGTTTTACTCCCGCTTAGTTTATTTTATTTTTATTGCAATTTATTTACGTTTCTGACAATGCTTTTTGTGTTAACAGGAATATGGACAACTCTAGTGATGACAAAAGGCGTAGAGATGACGAAAGGCCTAGAGATGAACCCGTTGCAATAAGGAGGGTTAGAGGCTGTATAAAGATGGAAGCATTGGTTGCACATCATGAACATCAACAAGAGAGGCTGCATATAGACTTCGATGACAATCTGAATCCAGTTGGTCCTGAGGAAGACCACTTCATTAGCTACGTAGGGTTTTTGGGTCGAAGCAAAGTGCGCATTACCTACGATAATTGGATATTGGTTCCCCTAAAAACGAAAGACATGATTTGGCAACAACTTTTAGTATATAAATTTTGATGCATCTATGGTAATTGTAGCTTTATTCCTATTGTTTCAAATATAATAATCTTATGTTTTACCTTGCGGCAAACATACAATGTCCCAGACACTAGGGAGATGTACAGCCACTGGATGGATGAGGTTCGTATACGATGGAAAGGTTTCAAGAACAAGCTAACAGTAAGGTACATTTGAGGGGCCTAGAAGGGTCAGGATCCATGTACACATTAAGGCTGGGAAGTACATAAATCCTGTAATATCCCGAACTTTGATATTTGAGCTTAGAGATTAAGCCTGAGATTAGTGGACTGCTAAGCCCTGGTTTAGCAGGATCCCAAATTGGATTAAGAAATATGTACATGAGTTTGGTGGTGATTCCAAGTGAATTGCCATAATTGAGGGCAAAATGGTAAAGTTACCGACCAGTTGATCGGTTACCGAGGAGGAAACTCATTGGTAACTTTAAGATCAATGGTTGAGATTGATTTGTGAGAGATCAAAGGGTGGAATCATGTGTATGTGTGTGCATGAGAGCTCATGGGAGAAGAGGTAGGATTGTGCCAAGTGGCACTTTGTGAGCCAAGGGATTTGAGTCAAATGTTCAACTCTCATTCCTCTTTTTCTCTTCCCTCTTGGTCGGCCAAGTGGCCCAAAAAGCTGACCCTCCTTCTTCATCATCTTCATCTCTCTTATTCCTCCATTTTCGGTGAGCTTGAAGGAGGAAAGAGAAAGGATCAAGGTGAGATTTGGTTAGTTTAATGATCTCTTTGGCTTAAATCATCTTCTATAAAGTTGTTCATAGTAATGAAAGCTTCATTGCTATGGTTTTAGATTTGGGAAAGAAGGTGGTTTGGAGCTTGAGGAATCTTGGAAGATGAAGAATCAAGGATTAGCTTTGAGAAAGAGGAAGAGGTGAGTAATTGTACCCTTTTGATCTATATATTGTGATATTTAATCAAGTTATGTGGATTGTGGAAATTGCCCTAAAAATTGGTATAATTGTGTAATGATAGTGTCTTGTGGTAAAAATGGTGTCAAATGATGTTTGGATGCCATTAGGTTTGATTTGGAACTTTGGAAGTGAAGTTAATGAAATTGGGTTAAGTGTGAATTTAGTGTGATCATAAGGAGAAATGATCATTTTGATATGATTTTGGGTATTTTGATGTTACCAATAGGTTCCTTATGGAATTTTATGTGAGAATGAGTTTTGGTGTAAGTTTAGGACCTATTGGGATCAGTTTGGTAAATCTGGGAAAAGGCTGATATGTGCTGCGATCTGGGTTTCTGATGGGCATCACTCGAGCACGGGAAGATCATGCTTGAGTGCAGCGAATATTCTCCCTTTTTCCTTCGGTTTTTGGTCGTCACTCGCAGTGGTTTGACAGAAGGTGAGCCAGCACTTGCGAGTATTGAGCTATCACTCGAGCACAGGAAGAACATGCTCGAGTGATGCCATGAGTTTCTGGGCATGTTGTGAAGGTGCTCAGGTAGAAAGCACGAGCATGCTCGAGTGAGCATGGTCATGCTCGAGCACAAGATGAACATGCTCGAGTGAGCAAGTGTGTGCTCGAGTATGAGTGCATTTTGATGCTGCGGGTGAGCGTCTCGGGTTATCACTCGTGGGTGAATTGTCAAGAGTGAGCGTGGCACTCGCGAGTATTGAGGGATCACTCGAGCACTGGGGTATGTGCTCGAGTATGTTTGAGGTTTGGAGGGAAGGGTCACTCTCGGGTTGTCACTCGCAGGGTCACACTTCCGTGGTTCTCGAGTGCTCTTGAGGCTCTGCTCGAGCACAGCCTTTTGTGCTCGAGTGAGAGTGTGGGTTTGTCGCGGGAGTTGCTCTCGGGCAAGCACTTCCTGCGCCTCACTCGCATGTGTGCTCGAGTGGGGGCGGGGGTCGTGCTCGAGCACGGTCTTCTGTGCTCGAGTGAGAGGGCCAAAAATCAGAGCTTAGCTTTCCAAAAATGGGATTTTGAGGATTTAAAAGATGGTCTTTGGTCAAGTATTTCCCAACCCTTTAGGCTTGGGTTTAGGCTTTGGGTAGCCACCTAAAGGTCTTGTATGGTAACCAACTTAAGTGTCTAAAAGTTAAGGAATTGGAAAAGGGATTAACTCTATGTCCTTGTTTGGTTATAGGGTTTGATGATCGCCCTGATTGTGAGCAGCCGGAGCTGGAGCTTACGTGGAAAGGGTGTAGGGAACATATCTCTTCTGCTTGTATTTGATATATGTGTTAATGTGTTGATGCATGCCTTGGCTTTGCATGGTTATGTGTGATTTGAAGCTATGTTTCAATTTATGCTATGGCCATAGGTATATTGTTCGAAGCATTGAGCTTTCTGATTTGTCATTGTGATAGTTATGTGATGCAAGCATGTCATGCATTAAACATTTATCATACATGCATATTGATATTGTTATCCTACTGAGATTCTTTAGAATCTCACCCTCCCCTACTAACCTTTCAGACAGGATAGTAGATCAAGGGTATGGCGAGCAGCTAAGGGCGATAAAGACTCCTTCAGGATTGAAGTTGGTAGTTGGTTATCTTAGTGGGATGGATAATTGTATTTGGATATGTTTATATATATGTGTATGAGAAAGGGTTGTGTAATCCCCATATGAGGGCTTGTATGGGCGAATGTGCCCTGTGAAGCTTGATTAGTAAATGGAAACCGGAATTGCCGGGATTATTATATTGCGTACTCTGATTAATGAATGTAATTTATCTTCGTGTAGTAATTGTATTCGGAAGGTGAATGCGAGACCAGGACTAAATGATTATGAAAGGAGTTTGTGAAAACCCCGTCATTTAGATGGGATATTAAATGTAGTTTTGATTCTTATTGGTCTCTATTTCACTTTATTGCATAATCCGAATATTAATTACGGCAGGGGGTTACATTTTGGTATCAGAGCTGCAGTTCCTGGCAAAGGTGGATTTTGCTAGGATAGCGGCAGTAGTTAATGCCCTTAGTCATAGAGGATGACCTGATTTGTTTGTGGTATACACATTAAGGTCCCTACTGTTTATGGATATATGAGTGAAAGGGCCAGGTGTATACATTAATTGTGTTGTGGATGTGGTGAGTCATTATGAGTCGCCTGAGAACTTGAGGTGTAAACCCAGGGGTGAAGGTGATCAGACCCATCATCTGATTTGAGAATAGAGGGAAAGGATTCCCTAAGATATGTGATATTGAGGTTTTAGGTTCCAGTATGAACTTAGTGAGGGGTGAGAAACCCTGGGCAGTATGATGTTACATATAGTGGTGTCATACTGAGCTTGTGTGTGCAAAGGCCTTAAGACCTAGGGGACCGGTGCGCCTTAGGCTGGCAAAGATATTTGGATTTGTGTTGGGGTTGGTGATGCTCCATAGAGTTGAGGGAAGTGGTTTCCCAGTTCAACGGAGGCTGAGACTTTACGAATTGAATCGTGATCCAAGGATCAGACTCAATAGCTGGGCTGATTCTTAGGAAGTTGATTTGACCCTGATGGTCTACGGTACCAGAGTATGGTACTAGATTGGACTGAAATGTGTATCAGGTATCTTGAGGTTGCTAGTGTTAATCTAGCACAGGGAAAAGTGATTCTGTGAAGAATTTGAATTTGAAAGAGTTATCTACGGAGGATTCGGATTGGAGAACGCTACCTACGGGGAATTTTGACTGGAAAGGGCTACCTACGGTGAGATCCGATCGGAAAGGGCTACCTACGGTAAGATCTGATTGGGAAAGGCTACCTACAAAAAATTCTGACCGAAGGGGCTGACCAGTCAGGTGACTGAGTGAAGCATCGTGTGCAGTAGCGTAGTGTGGAGCCACCATGACGATGAACCCTAGAGTGGAGCCACTGTGACGATGAGCCCTAGAGTGCAGCCGCCTTGATAACGAACCGTAGAGAGCAATTATCCTGACGTTGAATCGTAGAATAGAGCTCTGGGAACGTTGGGAGTATGGGATCCCAACGAAGTGCTGGTTATGGCTATAAATGATACGAGTTGAATCAGACCAAGGTTTGGCACAGATGAATGCAGATTGTGAGGGTGGTCAGGAGTAGTGGGAGGTTCTTATGGGACTCCTATTAAATCACCCTGACATTGTGAAAGCTTGGATGAGGAGAAAGACCTCAGAGTGTGCATCGGAAGCATGGTAAAGGCGACGCGTGCGCGGAGCAGGATCTCAAATTTGCAAAAAGTGCAATGTGCTAGTGAGGGCTTCGGGAAGTAGAACTTCAGGGCCATGAAACTGTGCGAGGAGGGAATCTTGGAGGATCCCAGTATGAACGAATTTGCAGTGCGAAAGGCATTGTGGGTGAATATACTCGACTCCAGCTTGTCATGATTGTGTATTGTGATGTCTTTCACCTGCGGCCCACTGGGGGTGTGTATGGCACACAGTGGGAGGACCGTGCCTTCGGGGCGGTGGTGATACGGGGGACAGGCTATTTGTGAAGGCCGACGGGCCATTTGCGAAAGCCGGATAGCTATATGAGCTATAAGGCTATGTGAATGCACTGCCATACCAATAGTCCCTGAGTAGCTAACAACAGTTCGGGTAAAGAATGTGTGTCTTCCCGGCGGAGAAAGGGGATGAGGGTGGAGTGTGATGTGGAAGCCGAAGGGCTATGTGTGAGCACCGCTACGCCAATAGTCCCTGAGTAGCTAGCAACAGTTCGGGTTGGACTGTGTGTCTTCCCGGCGGAGAAAGGGGATGAGGGTAGGGTGTGATTATGGATCTACTATTGTGAGCCTGAATGGCTATATGTGTGTGCACTGCCACGTCAATAGTCCCTGAGTAGCTAACAATGGTTCGGGTCAAGACTGTGTGTCTTCTCGGCGGAGAAAGGGGATGAGAGTGGGGTGTGATTGTGAATCTGTGACAATTGTGGATAAGCTGGGACTGAGGTATAGTTGTCTAGTAGAGCAGAGCTAATTCAGCTGATGGCTAATTCGACTACATGATCGGGGGTTCTCTATTCTGAGGGCACTACCCCGGCATGGCCAACCTGGCTAGCCACCACGTTGGTTGCACCGGTGTTGACCCCAGGCCGAAAGGCGGTGCGTAAAATTAGAGTCTGCAATCTACGTTTGATAAGGAAGTGGATTTTCTTGTGAGTCCTGGGTGAAAGGTGAGTAACCCAGCTGCCTGCCAGTCCCGGTCGGGGGACGGCCATCGTAGCCCTGGTACGTAGTTGACCAGGAGGGTGGGCACTCTGAAGGGGTGTGACAATAATATTGTGTTGATACCCAAAAGTTCCGGTTACCACTAGTGGAGTTACTGGTGGGTGTACGGGTGAGGGTAAAGCTGTGAAAGTGGATATAGAGAAAACTGAAATGTTTGTGAATACAGGTGAGGCTGTCATTTGATGTTTTGAGGTTGTGGTGTTTTGGGGTTACTTCCGGAAGGGGTAACTAGATTGAGTTAAGCAGAGTGGTGGCCTATGCCGCCCAACTGCTAAGATGTTATGGCTCACGATTTCGAGCCTCCAGATGTTGTGATTATGTGATCATAAAGTTTTGTGGCAATCGTGTGTGGAAGCGATTGCACTTGTTTGAGACATGTATGATGATTGTATTCGGATGGCAATCGTGAAATGGGCCGATTGCAGTTTGTGGCAACTAGGATGCACTTATTGTTAAGATTCTTATGAGAATCGGATTTGTGGATTATCGATTGTGTGTGGGTGGTCTAGAGGAGACCATCCCAATATGAAATGATTTGTGAAACGGAAGCCGTCATGAAGAGGCATCCGAGTTTATGATTTATGGGGTTCGACAAATTTCGAGGATGAAATTTATTGAACGGAGGGAGAAATGTAATATCCCGAAATTTGATATTTGAGCTTAGAGATTAAGCCTGAGATTAGTGGACTGCTAAGCCCTGGTTTAGCAGGATCCCAAATTGGATTAAGAAATATGTACATGAGTTTGGTGGTGATTCCAAGTGAATTGCCATAATTGAGGGCAAAATGGTAAAGTTACCGACCAGTTGATCGGTTACCGAGGAGGAAACTCATTGGTAACTTTAAGATCAATGGTTGAGATTGATTTGTGAGAGATCAAAGGGTGGAATCATGTGTATGTGTGTGCATGAGAGCTCATGGGAGAAGAGGTAGGATTGTGCCAAGTGGCACTTTGTGAGCCAAGGGATTTGAGTCAAATGTTCAACTCTCATTCCTCTTTTTCTCTTCCCTCTTGGTCGGCCAAGTGGCCCAAAAAGCTGACCCTCCTTCTTCATCATCTTCATCTCTCTTATTCCTCCATTTTCGGTGAGCTTGAAGGAGGAAAGAGAAAGGATCAAGGTGAGATTTGGTTAGTTTAATGATCTCTTTGGCTTAAATCATCTTCTATAAAGTTGTTCATAGTAATGAAAGCTTCATTGCTATGGTTTTAGATTTGGGAAAGAAGGTGGTTTGGAGCTTGAGGAATCTTGGAAGATGAAGAATCAAGGATTAGCTTTGAGAAAGAGGAAGAGGTGAGTAATTGTACCCTTTTGATCTATATATTGTGATATTTAATCAAGTTATGTGGATTGTGGAAATTGCCCTAAAAATTGGTATAATTGTGTAATGATAGTGTCTTGTGGTAAAAATGGTGTCAAATGATGTTTGGATGCCATTAGGTTTGATTTGGAACTTTGGAAGTGAAGTTAATGAAATTGGGTTAAGTGTGAATTTAGTGTGATCATAAGGAGAAATGATCATTTTGATATGATTTTGGGTATTTTGATGTTACCAATAGGTTCCTTATGGAATTTTATGTGAGAATGAGTTTTGGTGTAAGTTTAGGACCTATTGGGATCAGTTTGGTAAATCTGGGAAAAGGCTGATATGTGCTGCGATCTGGGTTTCTGATGGGCATCACTCGAGCACGGGAAGATCATGCTCGAGTGCAGCGAATATTCTCCCTTTTTCCTTCGGTTTTTGGTCGTCACTCGCAGTGGTTTGGCAGAAGGTGAGCTAGCACTTGCGAGTATTGAGCTATCACTCGAGCACAGGAAGAACATGCTCGAGTGATGCCATGAGTTTCTGGGCATGTTGTGAAGGTGCTCAGGTAGAAAGCACGAGCATGCTCGAGTGAGCATGGTCATGCTCGAGCACAAGATGAACATGCTCGAGTGAGCAAGTGTGTGCTCGAGTATGAGTGCATTTTGATGCTGCGGGTGAGCGTCTCGGGTTATCACTCGTGGGTGAATTGTCAAGAGTGAGCGTGGCACTCGCGAGTATTGAGGGATCACTCGAGCACTGGGGTATGTGCTCGAGTATGTTTGAGGTTTGGAGGGAAGGGTCACTCTCGGGTTGTCACTCGCAGGGTCACACTTCCGTGGTTCTCGAGTGCTCTTGAGGCTCTGCTCGAGCACAGCCTTTTGTGCTCGAGTGAGAGTGTGGGTTTGTCGCGGGAGTTGCTCTCGGGCAAGCACTTCCTGCGCCTCACTCGCATGTGTGCTCGAGTGGGGGCGGGGGTCGTGCTCGAGCACGGTCTTCTGTGCTCGAGTGAGAGGGCCAAAAATCAGAGCTTAGCTTTCCAAAAATGGGATTTTGAGGATTTAAAAGATGGTCTTTGGTCAAGTATTTCCCAACCCTTTAGGCTTGGGTTTAGGCTTTGGGTAGCCACCTAAAGGTCTTGTATGGTAACCAACTTAAGTGTCTAAAAGTTAAGGAATTGGAAAAGGGATTAACTCTATGTCCTTGTTTGGTTATAGGGTTTGATGATCGCCCTGATTGTGAGCAGCCGGAGCTGGAGCTTACGTGGAAAGGGTGTAGGGAACATATCTCTTCTGCTTGTATTTGATATATGTGTTAATGTGTTGATGCATGCCTTGGCTTTGCATGGTTATGTGTGATTTGAAGCTATGTTTCAATTTATGCTATGGCCATAGGTATATTGTTCGAAGCATTGAGCTTTCTGATTTGTCATTGTGATAGTTATGTGATGCAAGCATGTCATGCATTAAACATTTATCATACATGCATATTGATATTGTTATCCTACTGAGATTCTTTAGAATCTCACCCTCCCCTACTAACCTTTCAGACAGGATAGTAGATCAAGGGTATGGCGAGCAGCTAAGGGCGATAAAGACTCCTTCAGGATTGAAGTTGGTAGTTGGTTATCTTAGTGGGATGGATAATTGTATTTGGATATGTTTATATATATGTGTATGAGAAAGGGTTGTGTAATCCCCATATGAGGGCTTGTATGGGCGAATGTGCCCTGTGAAGCTTGATTAGTAAATGGAAACCGGAATTGCCGGGATTATTATATTGCGTACTCTGATTAATGAATGTAATTTATCTTCGTGTAGTAATTGTATTCGGAAGGTGAATGCGAGACCAGGACTAAATGATTATGAAAGGAGTTTGTGAAAACCCCGTCATTTAGATGGGATATTAAATGTAGTTTTGATTCTTATTGGTCTCTATTTCACTTTATTGCATAATCCGAATATTAATTACGGCAGGGGGTTACATTTTGGTATCAGAGCTGCAGTTCCTGGCAAAGGTGGATTTTGCTAGGATAGCGGCAGTAGTTAATGCCCTTAGTCATAGAGGATGACCTGATTTGTTTGTGGTATACACATTAAGGTCCCTACTGTTTATGGATATATGAGTGAAAGGGCCAGGTGTATACATTAATTGTGTTGTGGATGTGGTGAGTCATTATGAGTCGCCTGAGAACTTGAGGTGTAAACCCAGGGGTGAAGGTGATCAGACCCATCATCTGATTTGAGAATAGAGGGAAAGGATTCCCTAAGATATGTGATATTGAGGTTTTAGGTTCCAGTATGAACTTAGTGAGGGGTGAGAAACCCTGGGCAGTATGATGTTACATATAGTGGTGTCATACTGAGCTTGTGTGTGCAAAGGCCTTAAGACCTAGGGGACCGGTGCGCCTTAGGCTGGCAAAGATATTTGGATTTGTGTTGGGGTTGGTGATGCTCCATAGAGTTGAGGGAAGTGGTTTCCCAGTTCAACGGAGGCTGAGACTTTACGAATTGAATCGTGATCCAAGGATCAGACTCAATAGCTGGGCTGATTCTTAGGAAGTTGATTTGACCCTGATGGTCTACGGTACCAGAGTATGGTACTAGATTGGACTGAAATGTGTATCAGGTATCTTGAGGTTGCTAGTGTTAATCTAGCACAGGGAAAAGTGATTCTGTGAAGAATTTGAATTTGAAAGAGTTATCTACGGAGGATTCGGATTGGAGAACGCTACCTACGGGGAATTTTGACTGGAAAGGGCTACCTACGGTGAGATCCGATCGGAAAGGGCTACCTACGGTAAGATCTGATTGGGAAAGGCTACCTACAAAAAATTCTGACCGAAGGGGCTGACCAGTCAGGTGACTGAGTGAAGCATCGTGTGCAGTAGCGTAGTGTGGAGCCACCATGACGATGAACCCTAGAGTGGAGCCACTGTGACGATGAGCCCTAGAGTGCAGCCGCCTTGATAACGAACCGTAGAGAGCAATTATCCTGACGTTGAATCGTAGAATAGAGCTCTGGGAACGTTGGGAGTATGGGATCCCAACGAAGTGCTGGTTATGGCTATAAATGATACGAGTTGAATCAGACCAAGGTTTGGCACAGATGAATGCAGATTGTGAGGGTGGTCAGGAGTAGTGGGAGATTCTTATGGGACTCCTATTAAATCACCCTGACATTGTGAAAGCTTGGATGAGGAGAAAGACCTCAGAGTGTGCATCGGAAGCATGGTAAAGGCGACGCGTGCGCGGAGCAGGAGCTCAAATTTGCAAAAAGTGCAATGTGCTAGTGAGGGCTTCGGGAAGTAGAACTTCAGGGCCATGAAACTGTGCGAGGAGGGAATCTTGGAGGATCCCAGTATGAACGAATTTGCAGTGCGAAAGGCATTGTGGGTGAATATACTCGACTCCAGCTTGTCATGATTGTGTATTGTGATGTCTTTCACCTGCGGCCCACTGGGGGTGTGTATGGCACACAGTGGGAGGACCGTGCCTTCGGGGCGGTGGTGATACGGGGGACAGGCTATTTGTGAAGGCCGACGGGCCATTTGCGAAAGCCGGATAGCTATATGAGCTATAAGGCTATGTGAATGCACTGCCATACCAATAGTCCCTGAGTAGCTAACAACAGTTCGGGTAAAGACTGTGTGTCTTCCCGGCGGAGAAAGGGGATGAGGGTGGAGTGTGATGTGGAAGCCGAAGGGCTATGTGTGAGCACCGCTACGCCAATAGTCCCTGAGTAGCTAGCAACAGTTCGGGTTGGACTGTGTGTCTTCCCGGCGGAGAAAGGGGATGAGGGTAGGGTGTGATTATGGATCTACTATTGTGAGCCTGAATGGCTATATGTGTGTGCACTGCCACGTCAATAGTCCCTGAGTAGCTAACAATGGTTCGGGTCAAGACTGTGTGTCTTCTCGGCGGAGAAAGGGGATGAGAGTGGGGTGTGATTGTGAATCTGTGACAATTGTGGATAAGCTGGGACTGAGGTATAGTTGTCTAGTAGAGCAGAGCTAATTCAGCTGATGGCTAATTCGACTACATGATCGGGGGTTCTCTATTCTGAGGGCACTACCCCGGCATGGCCAACCTGGCTAGCCACCACGTTGGTTGCACCGGTGTTGACCCCAGGCCGAAAGGCGGTGCGTAAAATTAGAGTCTGCAATCTACGTTTGATAAGGAAGTGGATTTTCTTGTGAGTCCTGGGTGAAAGGTGAGTAACCCAGCTGCCTGCCAGTCCCGGTCGGGGGACGGCCATCGTAGCCCTGGTACGTAGTTGACCAGGAGGGTGGGCACTCTGAAGGGGTGTGACAATAATATTGTGTTGATACCCAAAAGTTCCGGTTACCACTAGTGGAGTTACTGGTGGGTGTACGGGTGAGGGTAAAGCTGTGAAAGTGGATATAGAGAAAACTGAAATGTTTGTGAATACAGGTGAGGCTGTCATTTGATGTTTTGAGGTTGTGGTGTTTTGGGGTTACTTCCGGAAGGGGTAACTAGATTGAGTTAAGCAGAGTGGTGGCCTATGCCGCCCAACTGCTAAGATGTTATGGCTCACGATTTCGAGCCTCCAGATGTTGTGATTATGTGATCATAAAGTTTTGTGGCAATCGTGTGTGGAAGCGATTGCACTTGTTTGAGAAATGTATGATGATTGTATTCGGATGGCAATCGTGAAATGGGCCGATTGCAGTTTGTGGCAACTAGGATGCACTTATTGTTAAGATTCTTATGAGAATCGGATTTGTGGATTATCGATTGTGTGTGGGTGGTCTAGAGGAGACCATCCCAATATGAAATGATTTGTGAAACGGAAGCCGTCATGAAGAGGCATCCGAGTTTATGATTTATGGGGTTCGACAAATTTCAAGGATGAAATTTATTGAACGGAGGGAGAAATGTAATATCCCGAAATTTGATATTTGAGCTTAGAGATTAAGCCTGAGATTAGTGGACTGCTAAGCCCTGGTTTAGCAGGATCCCAAATTGGATTAAGAAATATGTACATGAGTTTGGTGGTGATTCCAAGTGAATTGCCATAATTGAGGGCAAAATGGTAAAGTTACCGACCAGTTGATCGGTTACCGAGGAGGAAACTCATTGGTAACTTTAAGATCAATGGTTGAGATTGATTTGTGAGAGATCAAAGGGTGGAATCATGTGTATGTGTGTGCATGAGAGCTCATGGGAGAAGAGGTAGGATTGTGCCAAGTGGCACTTTGTGAGCCAAGGGATTTGAGTCAAATGTTCAACTCTCATTCCTCTTTTTCTCTTCCCTCTTGGTCGGCCAAGTGGCCCAAAAAGCTGACCCTCCTTCTTCATCATCTTCATCTCTCTTATTCCTCCATTTTCGGTGAGCTTGAAGGAGGAAAGAGAAAGGATCAAGGTGAGATTTGGTTAGTTTAATGATCTCTTTGGCTTAAATCATCTTCTATAAAGTTGTTCATAGTAATGAAAGCTTCATTGCTATGGTTTTAGATTTGGGAAAGAAGGTGGTTTGGAGCTTGAGGAATCTTGGAAGATGAAGAATCAAGGATTAGCTTTGAGAAAGAGGAAGAGGTGAGTAATTGTACCCTTTTGATCTATATATTGTGATATTTAATCAAGTTATGTGGATTGTGGAAATTGCCCTAAAAATTGGTATAATTGTGTAATGATAGTGTCTTGTGGTAAAAATGGTGTCAAATGATGTTTGGATGCCATTAGGTTTGATTTGGAACTTTGGAAGTGAAGTTAATGAAATTGGGTTAAGTGTGAATTTAGTGTGATCATAAGGAGAAATGGTCATTTTGATATGATTTTGGGTATTTTGATGTTACCAATAGGTTCCTTATGGAATTTTATGTGAGAATGAGTTTTGGTGTAAGTTTAGGACCTATTGGGATCAGTTTGGTAAATCTGGGAAAAGGCTGATATGTGCTGCGATCTGGGTTTCTGATGGGCATCACTCGAGCACGGGAAGATCATGCTTGAGTGCAGCGAATATTCTCCCTTTTTCCTTCGGTTTTTGGTCGTCACTCGCAGTGGTTTGGCAGAAGGTGAGCCAGCACTTGCGAGTATTGAGCTATCACTCGAGCACAGGAAGAACATGCTCGAGTGATGCCATGAGTTTCTGGGCATGTTGTGAAGGTGCTCAGGTAGAAAGCACGAGCATGCTCGAGTGAGCATGGTCATGCTCGAGCACAAGATGAACATGCTCGAGTGAGCAAGTGTGTGCTCGAGTATGAGTGCATTTTGATGCTGCGGGTGAGCGTCTCGGGTTATCACTCGTGGGTGAATTGTCAAGAGTGAGCGTGGCACTCGCGAGTATTGAGGGATCACTCGAGCACTGGGGTATGTGCTCGAGTATGTTTGAGGTTTGGAGGGAAGGGTCACTCTCGGGTTGTCACTCGCAGGGTCACACTTCCGTGGTTCTCGAGTGCTCTTGAGGCTCTGCTCGAGCACAGCCTTTTGTGCTCGAGTGAGAGTGTGGGTTTGTCGCGGGAGTTGCTCTCGGGCAAGCACTTCCTGCGCCTCACTCGCATGTGTGCTCGAGTGGGGGCGGGGGTCGTGCTCGAGCACGGTCTTCTGTGCTCGAGTGAGAGGGCCAAAAATCAGAGCTTAGCTTTCCAAAAATGGGATTTTGAGGATTTAAAAGATGGTCTTTGGTCAAGTATTTCCCAACCCTTTAGGCTTGGGTTTAGGCTTTGGGTAGCCACCTAAAGGTCTTGTATGGTAACCAACTTAAGTGTCTAAAAGTTAAGGAATTGGAAAAGGGATTAACTCTATGTCCTTGTTTGGTTATAGGGTTTGATGATCGCCCTGATTGTGAGCAGCCGGAGCTGGAGCTTACGTGGAAAGGGTGTAGGGAACATATCTCTTCTGCTTGTATTTGATATATGTGTTAATGTGTTGATGCATGCCTTGGCTTTGCATGGTTATGTGTGATTTGAAGCTATGTTTCAATTTATGCTATGGCCATAGGTATATTGTTCGAAGCATTGAGCTTTCTGATTTGTCATTGTGATAGTTATGTGATGCAAGCATGTCATGCATTAAACATTTATCATACATGCATATTGATATTGTTATCCTACTGAGATTCTTTAGAATCTCACCCTCCCCTACTAACCTTTCAGACAGGATAGTAGATCAAGGGTATGGCGAGCAGCTAAGGGCGATAAAGACTCCTTCAGGATTGAAGTTGGTAGTTGGTTATCTTAGTGGGATGGATAATTGTATTTGGATATGTTTATATATATGTGTATGAGAAAGGGTTGTGTAATCCCCATATGAGGGCTTGTATGGGCGAATGTGCCCTGTGAAGCTTGATTAGTAAATGGAAACCGGAATTGCCGGGATTATTATATTGCGTACTCTGATTAATGAATGTAATTTATCTTCGTGTAGTAATTGTATTCGGAAGGTGAATGCGAGACCAGGACTAAATGATTATGAAAGGAGTTTGTGAAAACCCCGTCATTTAGATGGGATATTAAATGTAGTTTTGATTCTTATTGGTCTCTATTTCACTTTATTGCATAATCCGAATATTAATTACGGCAGGGGGTTACAAATCCTGCTGTTGCTGAGGTTGCTGTGAGGATTGTAAGTAGTTATACCATAAGTACCTAATTTTTTGCATATCGAGAGTGGTTTCGATACATTTACGATAAACTGTATGCTACAGGATGAACTGAAAGATCAGAGTAGCCAAGGTTCATTCAATCCAAGTAGACGGATGGACATCTTGTCAACGGCTATTAGGAAGGCAAATGACCTTGGTCGTGTTCGAGGAGAGACATGGGGAGTTAGTGCCGCGAGGTATTTTGGACGAGACTCACGTTATTCTTCACAAGCTGGACCTAGTAAGGACCTTGCGGGCAAGATTCGAGAGGACCTCGAACAAGAGCTTGAGGCCAACCTTCGTGACAAGCTCCGACAAGAGCTGTTGCCAGAGCTTCAACTTGAAATGGCAAGGAGGTTAGAAGCGTAAAGGGCAAGGGACGAGCATAGAACTCAGGAATCCCCAGCCTTCAATAGCACCAAAGGAAGTTACAACCCTCTGGAGGAACCACTTGGCGACCCTTCTCCCACTCCAGTGTCGGGAGACCCTTCCACCCTCTATTTGGATAATCCACTGTTACGTGTTGTTGCCAATGCTCTCGTTCACACACGTGCTACCACACACCATCATCAGCAAATTCCACAGGATTTTCGTAGGGTGAATGTGACGAGTGTTAGAAAGGGAGAAGAAGGTACAACCATCCCTGTTCCTGATCCAGAGGTTAGCACATTAAGTCAGGCGATATGATCTTCATCCTTTGGCCTCACAATCTTATTGGTTCAGACGCAACACCTCCATTGGTAGGAATTACCTTACTATTACTGAGAATATATTGGCATCCTAATAACAATTTGTTTTTTAATGCTCTAAAAGGATGACGAAGATGCGAGGAAATGGCCCTACTTAGCACGGCTGCAACAGATCTACAAGGGTATTAAAAATGTTGACTTGAAGATGCCTCAAGGGATTGTGGGCCTTACATTGGAGTATCCCTACACGATTGACAATATAGATCTCAAGCAGTTTATCAGGTTGGAGGAGATAGATGCAGGCTGGGTGAAATTTGCAATCCGGTAAGTTATTTTTTTTTTCAATTTTCCCATAGAATTCATTTAGTGGTTATTTGATTTCATACATTCAATAATTCATTCCTTATTTTAATTTTATTATAGCATCTTCCACAGTCTCTGCACAAACATGGAAAGACATTATTGGTATGGATTCTTATGCCCTGCGAATACGACATGGGATACCAATACTGTGGCGCATAGGACTCACTATGTCGGCTACGCAATGGGAGAGACCAAACTTCGTTGTTATCTAGCACCCATTGTTCAATGGTTCGTATTTTCATTTTTCCAATTTAAGAAGTTTAATAAATAATTGTCTTGTCATCTAACTTCATTTTAATTTGTACATGTTGTTATAGTTACCACTGGAGTTTGTGTGTTATATGTCCTTGCCGCAACGTAGTCTATTGGTTTGATCCCTTGAGTAAAAAGCCAGACAAAGATACAAAATCCGTCTTCGACACATAAGTTATTCTGTTTGTATTTCATTGACTCTTAAAAAAAAATAAATAGTTCTAATTTCTGTTCATTTTGATTTTCATGATAGTGCTTGTCAAACATATAGAGTCCTAGGCGGGTCACGCGAGGGTACAGTTGTTAAATAGCTAAAGTGGTTTTATCCGATAGTAAGTAGTTTCGATTCTAATTGTTTCATTTACGGTCCTTTTAGACATACCTTTATTGATTTTAACAACCAATTGCGTGCCTTTGATTTAAAGTGCCCTCGACAACTTGACAACACTGAATGCGGATATTATGTTATACTTTATATGTATAACATAACTCAAAGTGGAATTACTAGCGATTTTGAAAAGGTAATCACTTCTTCAATCTCAAATGATAATATTTTTGGTGTTCTAATCGAAATGCTAATTAATTCATTTGCTTGATTCATTTCATCAAAGCTTATTTTCTAATTTTCAGATTTTTGATAATGAAGATGCCTACCTACGTGAAGACCTTGATTTGATCATAGACCTTTTGGCTGGACATCTTCTTCAGCATATAGAGCATTAAACTTTTTATTTATAGTTTGTAGTTGTGTGATGACAGCGTTTTGACACTTTCTGTTTGTTATTGTTGATATATATAGTAGTAGGTTGTATGAGTTGTTATTGTATGTATATATAGTGAAGATTGTAGTGCTGGATGTCCTTACCATTTTGTAACGGACATTGTGGTTTATGTATCCATTTTCTATTCTGTTTCTACAGTTTGAATTCGCTGGGTAATACAAAATGTAAATGATGGTTTAAAAAAAATCTAACCTTTTAACATCCCAAATTAAGAATTGGGACGTCTAAAGTCCCCATTTTGAGGACTTTAGACGTCCCATTTTTTCGGGACGTCTTTTCTTAAAACATACTACGCCCCTAACATAGACGTCCCCCCGTTTTTGGACGTTAAAAGTGTCAAATTTGGGACGTTAAAACCCCTTTTTGTAGTAGTGTCTTCTCAATGAAAAGTTATTCAGTTCTGAATCTGAGGCATTTTTTCTTTTGTTCTTATTTTACTCCTCTGTTATCCAAAAGATAGTAACATGTTATTATAGTACATTCATCAACTAAAGAATTTTGCGGCGTGAAGGGAGGGTACAAGGGTTTCTATGCTCGTAATACAGTTACTCTAACTCCAAAGAGTGTCAATGGTATCCATAAACGTGGAGGAACTTGTTGGAAATTGTGCCATAAGGGTCAATCATTGTACTTTGCACATTATTAATTTAATAAAATTTCTCCATTCTGTTATCATATTATTTGCATGTTAACTGTGATAATTGTATCTTGGATAAATCATAAAAATTATCCTAAAATGTCCCTGGTCGGTCATCTATGCGAGAGCAGAGATGAAACAAGATCAGTATGACTTTGATAAGATATGGAGATACGAATCGAAGTCTTAGGCACTTGTAAGAGTACAAGGTGCTGGACCGACCCACCATGAGAAAGTTACATGGATCAAGTCATAAGCTTTTCTCATGTATAATTATGTCACAATGCCCTTTGACCTATGGTTATCATGGATTCCTACTTGAGAGTTGCTAAGCTTTGAACTAGTCAAAAGTCACTTTTGACTGGGTGATGATAAAGGCTACGATCATGCTTGGTGGTTTTTTCATGCAGAGGAATATAAATGATCAAGATGGAATTTGTCCCTCACATTAGTAGAAAGATATTACTGGGCCCCTCGATGAGTGAGTCTGAGAAATGTATGGCCATACTATGATGGAAAGGAGTTTCCATTTATATTGTCAGACTACTCAGGAATCGAGAAAGTAATGGTCAGGAACAAGAGGATGACATTATCCATGTCTCATTCTTGACCGATATATCGCGTGACAAAAGGGACGTGACATGGTTGTATGACAGGTTGCATCGTGTTAACGATCTTCATATGAATTGGGTAGTCGTAATGTCTTGTTAGAGGTCACTTGTGACTTGTGGGTTAGTACAGTTATTGGCCTACTGCCAACTTCGTATGGGCCTATAGGGTTGCACATAAGAATGACTCAACATGAGATAATGTTTAATATAGGGTGGATGAATTTTATATATATATATATATAATATAAAATTCGTTAATAATATTATATATTTATATATATATATATATGTATTTTCGAAATACATATTTTATATGTGTATGTGTGTATTATGATATTATTATATTATGTTAGTTTTAAATTTAATTTTATTATGATAAATTAGATTTAATAACCAAAATAATAGAGATATAGTATCTTAGATTTAATTTATGAAGATAAATTAAATCTAATGGTTTTTTATTTGGATTAAATAAATAGGTTAAATTAAAACTATTGAACAGATTTAATTTAAACTGAATTTATTTAATTAGCTCATTAAGATAATTAATTTTTAATTAATTTTGAAATTAATAAAGATTAATTTTAAAATTCGAATATAGCCCTCATAGGTTAGCATGACACCACTAAGATAGTTGACAGTATTCAAGATCGAGGAATTAATCAGGTCTGTCTTTCTTTGCATTGACCAGAACTTATTATCTATAGCGGGCATAAACTAAACTTATCTTTGATCTCAGGTCTACATTATTGGAGGAGATGGAACACAGAAGTGAGCTTCTGTGATTTATGAGGTAATCACAGTTTGAACAATGCGGCTGTTAGCTTTTTGTGTTTTAAAAATGTGATTGAGCTTTTTCCTGGTTAAGATTTGTAAAACTGATTGTTGTCGAATGCCAATTTGTTAATGATGCATCCTGATTATCCATACAGGAAGCTAGGAGGCGGGGTCTCAAAGTTGTGGTTGCTGGAATTCCCAAAACCATAGATAATGACATCCCAGTACTTGATTCTTTCATGTTCTAAGTTCCTACTCATATTATGTAAATCCATTTATTACCGTCCATTAACTTCATTAATGTAGCAATGTTTCCTGGTTTTGTATTATTCATGATAGGTGATTGATAAATCCTTCAGCTTTGACACTGCTGTTGAGGAGGCTCAACGTGCTATTAATGCATAACATGTTGAATATGAAAGTATTGAGAATGGTATAGGCGTTGTCAAGCTAATGGGTCGCAATAGTGGTAAGTTTTTGTGTGCTCTTCATGCCTCCACTCATTAGCATACTGAATACTGAAGAAGCTTAAATTCATTATTTATTTGACTTGACGAAATGTTAAATATCATGTGTTTTATTTCCTTTCTTGATGTAGTCGGTGGACCTAATGTTAAATCCATTTATTACCTGGATGAGTGCAAGGTATATTGCCATGTATGCTACGCTTGCAAGCAGAGATGTGGGCTGTTGCTTAATTCCAGAGTCTCCCTTTTACCTTGAAGGTCCAGGTGGGTTTTTCGAGTATATAGAGAGAAAACTTAAAGAACAAGGGCATATCGTAGTTGCTGAAGGGGCTGGACAAGATCTTGTATCTGAGAGCTTCCAATCCATGCAGAAGCAGGATGCCTCAGGAAACAAGCTTCTTCAAGATGTTGGGCTATGGTTATCCCAAAGGATTAAGGTGTTCATTGTAGATTTTTTCCTTATTTCTTGTGGTCTTCAGTTTGATCCTCACCAATCTGTTGCAACATAAGAATATTTACAAAGTTACTTCCTATCTGCTTTTATCTTACAGGATCATTTCGCCAAGCATAGTACAATGAACATAAACCTCAAATATATAGGTTTGTACAATTTTTCTTTGAAGGGACAAAAAAGATAATGGCACTGTTTGCATGCTGAAAGCAGTATAGGGTAGAATATTCTTAAGAACTTCCTTTTCTTTTCCTCTATTCGATAGATCCAACCTACATGATCCGAGCAATTCCAAGTAATGCTTCTGACAATGTGTACTGCACACTTCTTGCTCAAAGTGTAATTCATGGAGCAATGGCTGGTTACACTGGCTATACAAGTGGACTCGTCAATGGAAGACAAACTTATATACCTTTCTATGTAAGTTCACTGTGCATGCTTGGTGTGTGTTTGTTCATGCATGCTTGATGTCTCTTCAAAACCAGGGGCATCAATGAGAGTCGGCTCAAATTTTAAAGATACATAGATAATCTTTCTAACACGTCATAAAATTATTTCATGGAGAGCTTAATAATTGTACAGATATAAAGAAGTACTGTGAAAATTAGGCTTATTGAGACTTATTGGTAGTTTTGTTGAGATTTAATTGGTTGCCTTCATCTTATTATTTTCATTTTTGTTTTTTTGAAATTTTGCAGAGAATCACAGAGAGACAGCATAGAGTAGTGATAACTGATAGAATGTGGGCAAGGCTTTTATAATCCACAAATCAGCCCACTTTTTGGAGTGCCAAGGATGTGATTGAAGACAAAAGAGAAGAACTGTTGGATCGGTCAGGGGATGATAAGCAATGTCCAGATGCCAACTCTATTGCCGACGAAATCATCCCTATCACTAATAATTCTGTGAAGGTCTAATTAAGGCTCATTATTAAATTAATAAATCCCTATAATTATATTGTGCCATACAAGTCTTATATTTGAGTCACCCCTTTTTGGCATAACATGGCTGCGTAAATCTCAGCCTCACAACTTGAAGAAATTCCTTCATGTGTTGTTTTTGGTTATTTAATAATTCCAAAGAAATCCTCTATATAACACCCCAAATTTATCCACTAAAATGTATTGTAATTATTGGACATATACAATGAAATAAAATGATGAATTTTGGAGAATGTGATTATGCTGTCAGTGAGATTTCCAGTGAGGCAGTGAGTTTGTCATGTGATTTTGGAAGACCAAGTGATGTTCCAAAATTGTGAATTTTACAAGGTAAAAGTAAACATCCTAAGCTTTAATTTGATAGGTAATGGGTAATTTTTACAGTTGTATGTAAAAAGTTATGGATTTTTGAAGTTAGCCCAAAAAAATTGTCTATTTTCTGGAATAGTGTCCGAAAACTTAAAATCTGGGAATTTTATACTTCTAGTTGGCTAAAGGCTATATTTTTTCTTGAAACTAGACTCAATAAGGGTTCTATAACCGTTAGAATCACTCTAATATGGTCTCTACAAATTTAGTTATGATTTTTTAAAGTTTGGGTAGAAAATCTACCAGAAATGTCACAAGTTCGACAATGAAGAAAAAAAATGTGATGGTAACATTGTAATTATGAAGCAAATGGAGACATGTTGGGAGGAGGAACCTGGACGTCTTTGCATGGGCCAAGAAGAGTGAAATATTATGTACATGTTAATTGGGCTTAATGACATGCTACATGAAAGTCAAAGTTTTGAATTTTGGTTAATTAAATAAATAAAGAGGATAAAAGCAAATATTATAAAAACAAATCTCTTCCTCCTTGCTTTTTCAAAACTGTCAGCCATGGACAAGCCTAGAGAGAGAGTGAATTTTGAACTTCTAGAGAGAAGGAGGAGCAATTTCACCAGATAAGCTTGATTTCTTCGGTGAATTAGCTCCTAACCTGTATAATCCTTCCTCTAAGCTAATCCTTTACATGAATCAAGGTGTTTTGAAGCAAAATTTTAGTGTTTTCGGAGGCTAGGGTTCGGCCAAGAAGGGAACAACAAGAAGGAAGCAAATGTGACTTCCTAAACTTGAAATTATTGTTGTTGTGACTACTGTGGTTGATTTAATCAGTGAATTTCTGTTGGATTTGATGTGATTGTAAATTTGGGAAAATGTTGAACCCTAAATGTTATGCTGCCCCAATTGAGTCTAAATGGTGTTTATAAGGTAATTAAATAGTTAATAAAGTTATTAGGAGAAGAAAGGAGCAAGTCTGCAGAGTCAGAATTAGAAAACTCCAATTTTTTCTGAAGAATCCTAGGATTCGTCCAGCTCTAGTTCAGGGGGTTAGAGTTGGATTTTTGATGATCTGATGATTCCATTGTGTTCATGAGGAAAAATTAGGTGAGGTTACAGTTGACCACTTTTTTTAGAAAAGTCCTAGAAAGTGAAATGACCAAAACGCCCCCGAAACCCTAAGTTAGGGGCTGACAAGGGCATTTTTGTCTTTTGGCATTAAATTTGGTAATTCTGAGGCCGGAAATGGATTCCTTGGGCAAAAATATGTAAGAATAGCCTCAATCAAAATTTCAAAAAAAGTATGGTCGGACTAGGTACGGCAAGGCCAGCCAGGTCCCAAGGGTATTTTAGTAAATTTTCACTATAGACCCATATCACGACCAGAAATACTACGGAAGTGTCTAAAGTGGAATATGAATTGGTTTTAATCTAATTCTTGTACATTTGGTATTTTAGGCATTGACAGTAGCCCAAGCCGAATATAAGATTGGACATACAGTGGAACAAGCAAAGGATCAGAGAAGGGCGATTAAGGTAAGGAACTTACCTCTCTTGTGTATATTTGATATTTGTGCTGGTGTATTGATGCATGTTATTGCTTTACTTGAATGTGTAGAGCATATTTAAATAATGAAGCTCTGTTTCTGTTTATACAGTGGCCATAGTTCTGTTGCATGAAACATTGAGCATGTAGAAATGTCATTATGGGGCATATATCTAGATAAAGCTAACATATCATACACATAGCATCTATCATGCATACATATTGGTACTGTTTCCTACTAAGATTCTCCCGAATATCATCCTCTCCTACCAACAATTTAGATAGGTGAAGACAGAAGGTATGGTGAGAACAAAAAAGAGAACCGCACAGGAGGAATGCAGTGGTGGAGCGAAGACAGGAAGATGACTCTGTTTCACTGGGACGGGTTCAGATACCCTAGTAGCCCTGTGCAGCTACATTATTTGTAATTATTACATACAACCCCTTATAGGGAATTTCTATAATCATGCACATAGTATCATTATATTTATACTATTCTTGTACACCCACCGAACTGCGCAATTGCTATTCTGATTAATATCGATAATAAGTGGTATGTAAGGCGGGGTCTTACACTCTATACTTCCTGATCAATCCTTAGCTTTTATATATCATATTATAATATTTGGTGTTAAAGAAGTTAAGCAAGACTCATTACAGGTAATTCCCCCACCCCTTCCAACTATAATCTTTCTATTTGACATTATCGGTAGTAGTATTTCTTTGAAGTCTTTGATTATAATATCAAGACCAAAATACTAGTTCCTTCATATTCCAAATTTGACGGTGCTTTAAAAAAGTTGGAATGGGAATGAAGTTGCAGTTATGGTGTCTGACTCTACTTTTCAAATTCGTGACTTTTAGAATCTGGAAATTCGTGTGCTAGCATTCGTATTTTCCAAGCGAACAGTCAAGTGCCACTTAAGTAATTCAAAGCTAAAATATCTTCCAATACACCTCACGACAAATATGATGTTCAAACCATGTAAGATGACTGGAATGAAAAAATGATACTCCCTCCTCTTTTAAATATAAGAGTTTAATAGGAGGTTTATACCTTAAATATAAGAGCTCAATTCATTTTGTTTCCCAAATTTATAATTTTCCTCTTGAAGTATCCTTATTTGATTGCACATGTTAAGGAGATTTCTATCAAGAAACAGTTTCAATGCATATGATTAAAGATGATATTTTCATGATAGCAACTCACATTTACAACAAAAAGTTAATTAACTAATTATTTTAATTTACCTAAATTAGTTAAGTAACTCTTATATTAAGAACCAGATACAATATTTTACAAATACCAAGGAGGTGAATGAAGATACAATGAAGACTCGCTGATTGATTTATCAGCGCATTCATCATCTCTTAAAATGACACTTTCTTCATCAAGTGACTCTCCAATCTTGACGTCTGTCTGTCTCTGGTTTTGGACTCTCTAGAAAACGTGTGTTATTGACTTAAATATTCAATTGGTGATAGATAATGGTCAATCATGTGCAATTTCTAAAACTTGTTCCAGTTTGCAATGTTAAATCTTTGACTAGTCAACCTATTCAAACATGCGATGGATTCGGCCCTTTCAAGAGAAAAACCCAGCCAACATCAGATTACAGAACTTAGAACCATTCCCCTTTGAATGAAAAGCTTTATGGAGGAGCCATTAATAATTACGGAAAATATGTTTTTATCCGCATTTTAATAATTTCTGGATATATTCTGACAAAGACTATTCATATTTACTATGAAGTGGCAAGGGATGAACTTGGATAAATCTTGCCTATACTTTTGTGCTAACACCCAAATGCAAGGGATGAGGTATCTCCAGTTTTGGGTCAGCTTGGAAAATATTTAGGACTACCAATTCTATGGGGAAGAAAAAAAAAACTTGTGCCCTAGCTTTTGTTAGAGATAAGGTGGGGATGAGGTTGCAAGGCTGGAAACAAAAGTTATTGACTTTCTCAAAGTGAGCAAATAGAGCTAGGGATTTCTGGAGGCTCCCATTTTCTTCTTTCTTGCATGAGATCGAAGGGAACAACGATAAAAATCTGATCTCTTGAATTTTTTTTTTTTTACAAAAACAAAAAGACATTTTAGTCATTACAATGGTGTTAAAATAAAAAGTAATAATTCACATTTTAATAGAGTAGAGACTCGAACTTAGAACCCCATCAATCAATAATCAATATTTAGCTAATTTTAGTGCCACCAGGCTACCAATTATTCTTTATTTTCATTTTACATAAAATGTATAAATATTAATAATTAAATGTTTCATTATTCTTAAAACCAATGCAACCTCACATTGATATCATATTTTCATATTATTGACATAATTATCTTATTTAAATTTTTGGGTCTTCACAATCTATATGGTAAAGCTCAGCTACTTTCCAACATGTGACTTTATATTACTGATCAATAATGAACTTGGCTGTGTGATCATTTCTAACTAATCTACCTGTGGATATAAGGCCAAGGTAAGATAGAATAGCGTACTATATGTCTTGCAAATAAGGACATAATTGGTTTTTCTTCTACATGGGTATAAAGACATAATTGGTTTTTCTTCTACGTGGGTTATTGAAGTGGTGAAAGAAAAGGTAATTAAAATGATGCTTAGACTATATTTGGATGGAAAGAAAAATGAAAACCAATGCAATATGTTCATCTAAAATATATAGGCCTGTGCAATTTTCTTTTTAGGAACAAAAAAAGATCATGGCATTGTTTACATACTAAACACAGTATTAGGTAGAATATTCTTAACAAGTTTCTTTTTTCTTTCCAATTCTTTTGCTCAAAGTGTAATTCATGGAGCAATGGATGGTTACACCGGCTATACAAGTGGACTCGTCAATGAAAGATAAACTTATATACCTTTCTATGTAAGTTCATTGTGCATGCTTGGTGTTTGTTGGTTCTTGCGTGCTTGGTGTTTCTTTAAGGTGTTAGATGCACTTGCAATAATACTTCAATGTGCTGAGTATTTATCACAATATACATTAGGATAGTGGATGCGTATGTAAAAATACTTCACGGTGTTGGATGCACATTAACTCTTACAAATATATCAGACTTATTTTCTTTTAAAAAATGAATTTAGTTGGAGAAGTAAGGGGAAGTCACCCCTTTTTACATACCATGGCTGCCTGATGTCAGCCTCACCACAAATTGAAGATATTCCTTCATATTTTTAAACATTATATTGTCATTTGTCAAGTTCTTGACGTGGACTTCTTATTTAATAATTCTTTCTATTTGACATTACTAGTAGTTGAAGTCTTTGATTATAAGGACAAGACCAAAAACACAATTTCTTTCATAATCCAATTTTGACGGTGCTAAAAAGAAGTTGGGGGCTGGGGGTATAAAGTTCCAATTTTTATCTCTGCCTCTACTTTTCAAGTTTGTGGCTTATAGAATTTGGAAGTCGTGCGCAAAACAACCAAACACTTCCGAAGTACTTCAAATCTAAAATCTTTTAAATAAACTCTTTTTTATAGGAATAATTCACAATTCAACTCATGATAAATATTATCTTCAAACCATGTGAGATAGAGTGGACTGAAAATATGAAATTTTACAAAATCTAAGAAACCGAATGAAAACTGTATATTCAGTTGGTGAGAGATAATTTTGAACCACGTAATATGTATTTTTTTTGGGCCAAAAACCACATAATATGTATTAAAACCGACATTTTGCACTATTAAATTTTTGATTAGTCAACCTTGTCAAACATATACGATGTATTCTTTCAAGAGAAAAAATCAGCCAAAAATCACATTCCCTATTATTGGAAGTTCCTTAGAACTTAGAAGGAAAGAAAAGCTTTAAGGTGGGAAATATATTTTAATTATTTCTAGATATCATTTCATGTTTTAAAATATTTATATTGGTCTAACATGCACAAGCTTAATGGGTTGAATGGTCAAAAACAAAAGGAAACCAAAAGGAAAGGAGGGAAAGTCATTAACTCTTAGTTAACGTTGTGAGTTGTAACTTTACAGAAAAGAGAATCTCTCAAGTTAGCTACATCCTTAGGTGCAATAAATAAATAAAATAAAGAAAAACCAGTTAACCGTATCTCCCTGATATTATATATATTAGTTTACATTAATTCACAATCCTATAATACCCATCTTTGTTCTACTCTTTTTTTCTCCTTCTTTTTCTGTTCTTTATTTACTGGTTTAATTTATCAAGCTATCTTGTGGTGTCCAACACTACAAAAAAACATGAATTTTCTAACGGAATTTAATTCCGTCGGAAATTGAAAGGGAATTTCCAATGGAATTGGAGTCCATCACAATTTCCGACGGAATTCAGATTCTGTTGGAAATTCCCTCGTAGAATTTGCCACGGAATAGAATTCCGTCAAAAATTTCCTCGCAATTTCCAACGGAATTCTATTCCATCGCAAATTCCACGAGGGAATTTCCAATAGAATATGAATTCTGTCAGAAATTTATTTGTCACGCTATCATTCTGTACATAACCCATTCCGTCGGAAATCCGTCTGAAATTCCATCGGAAACTCTAAATTCAGTCGAAAATTTCATCAGAAATTCATTGTTTTTCTGTAGTGCAAACTCCAAATGAAAGCTAGATATGGAATTTGTTCACCAAAGTTTGCTTTCCCACACCGTAATACCCATATCCCTACTACTATGTTTTCACACCCTCACTCTTGCTGATTCAAATCACCAAGTCCTGAAGTGATTGTGCTTTAATGCTGGGCTCAGAAGAATGCCCATAAGTTATTGATGTGCCGACACAATTTAGGGCTAGTTTATTTAATTATTTTTTTTAAAAAAAATTGATTTTAATTGGGGGAGTAAGGAGGTGTTCCTGAAAATTGTGATAAATAATTTACTCTATTTTCATACCCAAGCTTGTTCACCAATGTGTTATGAATATATCAAACGTAAATTTGGGTTCGTTTGTTTAAAAAACAAAAAAACTTTATTTTTGGTTGGCAAAATTGGAGGAAAGTTTGAGCTAAATAATTCATCTTTAGCTTATTTTGATGAGATATAAATTGTCAAAGCTGTGACATGCAATAACTAGTTATGATTTTCCCCATTTACAAAAGTATAAAAGCTCCTTTTATCGCAGTTACTATATCATATTTACATTGGTTAGTTTATGAGAGAATATTTATGGACACCATATATTCAAATGATTTCTACATTGGTCTTGTAAAATCTTTTCATCTGGCCCTATCACAATGTAAATGTTTCATTTTGGGTTCGACAATAGAGACCACAGGATGTGATTGAAAGGAGGAAGAACACCGTTTGGGCAGCTTCAGTTGTGGCTTTTAACTTCAATGTCGAGAGACCAGAGGAGGAAGCCATTGGTGACTTTGTTCTTCGGTTTTGTTATTAAATAGTGACTAGTTTTTTTTTTCTAGTGCTTCATCCTATTAATTATGTTATTTAATTCTGTTTCTATTGCTGTTGTGATAGATTGGATTGAAGCCATGTGTGGTTAGCTTGTTTTACAACCTCGAGGAATTATGAACTTGTTTGTAGATGGATTATACTTTATTTTCACTTATTAGTTATGTTTTGATGTTAATTTTAGTTACTTAATCTTGTTTTTCTTTATCTATTTAGTGATTGACTATCATTGAATATGAATTTGAGCATTAAGATGTCCCTTTACGAAAGGGAATTTTAATTAGCTCTGAGATTAAGTAATATGAGATTACATTATCTAATTTGTGATTAGAATAAACATATACTTCAGATCTGTTTTAAAACTAACACCCTCACACAATCATGTTTTGAAACACTATATGTCACCCATGCATGCCCCCTTACATCCGTTCCATTCTCTTGTGTTTAGCAGGTGGCAAATAATAGTCTGACAAACCCATCGTCCGTGGGTTCAGTGGCGAGGGGGTTGGACTTAGTGCCTGGTTGTCCGCTTTGGCACGGGTTCGATTCCTGGGAATGGCACAAAGTGTCTCCACCGCGGCGCTTGGGGAGACATCCTAGCTTCAGGGTGCCTAGGTAAACACCTGAGGGTAATTGACGGCTCGCCCTGCCCAATATTGGTATGACCTAGGAGGAATGGAGATTTCGCCCTACCCTTGGATCGTGGGTGAGCCCAACCCCTTTCCTAAAATTCCACCATAAAAAAAAATAATAGTCTGACAACATGTTCCTAATGTTGTCAATGTCTTCTTGCGAATAACATTGTGGATTGTTGAAGTGCTACAAGTTTGAAATACATTAGAATCAATAATAACTCATAAACGACAATTACAGCGAGAAAACTAGAATGATAAATATAAAATTACCATGTCTAGTGAGTGAACTTGGTTAAGATCTATGATGTTATACATATATCCCATGACGTAATATCCACATTCTTTGTCTCCAAGTTGACGGCGGTACTACAAATCAAGAAATAAGAATAACCAAAATTTAAAAGAGCAAGAATGAGATGCATTTAACAATCTATACATTAATGTTCAAAATAGCTTACTTACATTTGGATGTAGCCATTTGGTGCTCTTTTCTCCAATGATATGATACATCTCAAGGGCTCTGTTATTAAATACATGTAAGAAATTTAGTTTATTGACTAGTAACACTCCTAGCTAAAGTTTTACAAAACAATACTTACTCGGTCAATATTTTCTCAATATCATTGCCTTGTTCTCTTCCCAGTGAATCAAACCAATAAATGATATTTGACTCTGGGCAAATAGCAAATAAAGTCCAATGCTTCCTATGTATAATATATTAATTAATGATTATAATATTAGAATAATTATTCACATTATTATAATGAATGAACTTGTTACCCTTCACAAATTGGTGCAAGCCAACATTGCTTATTGCCTTTCTTGATAGTACTTCCAATGTAAGATATTCTATCTTCTCGTGTATGGCCTACACTTTGAACAGCATTTGGACACAAAAATCCAAATCTACCATCAATTTCTCTATTGCAGCAAAGGCTGCTAGCAAACCTATCAAATTACATGCCATGCATGGAGTTGTAAGAGAGAGCTAAATGCATAGATATGTTAGGCCTAAAAATAAAAATAAAGTTACGTACATGACAAAGACTTGGATAATGGTTATGCACAGCTCTTGCATGCTTAGGAATTCCATGACATCTTGCTTGGTAATAATGATATCATATTCCAATTGAGAACCCACAATCCCAGGATCCATATGAATTGAGATAGGAAAGGTAAGTCTCTGTGCCCTACACTCTGCAGATAGTCGTCTTAGCTCGTCAATGTCCAAAACAGCATGTGAGAGTGCATGTTGCCGCTCACTTTGGGATGGGAAGAAAGGGTTATTTGTAGCAGTAGTGTCTACTTCTATAGTACAACCTAAGCAAAGTGCAATATAATATTAAATTACATTAAATTAGATTAAAAAAGAATGGTGATAACACTATACCTTGATCATTAGTCAAGAGATCAGAACATTGGAAAGGATCAGTGAATCGAATATTTTCCATATTGGTTCTCTCATTTCTAATTAAATATATTCCACTCTCTTTTACTATACTACTTGTGCACAGTGAACATGGAGAAAAACAAATATTTGCATGTTTCCACTGACCTTGTGCATATGATTTATCCATTTCAAATTTTCAAATATAATCCACATTTATATGATCCTCATCATATCCCATGTTTAAAATCATAATCGTCTTAGTACATGCCTCTTCATTTATGAACACTTCTCTTTCGAAACCAACAACCTTGTCTAGTTCAAGAATGGCACAAATAATAAGACAAGTTGGGAAATATTGGTCAAAAAACCAAAAAGAAATGGATAGCCCTTTGCTACAGTGATCAAACCATTCTGGGATGCTTCCTCCTAGCACAAAAAAGTTTGCAGTTTCAGATTCAAACATATATGGATGGTTGATCGGTACTCTAGATGAAAGTAATTCCTGTGAATCAAAAGAAATATTGAGAAACAAAACAATCGAAGTCATATATACTCAATAGATGTGATTAATGTAAGAAAACCAGAGAGTGAAATTGACCTTGCTCAATAATAACTTTCTCGACTCTGAACTCAACGATGTGCAATCTCCAACACTCAATTTCTTTATGAAAGGTGGGACCTTTTCCACTTCTATCAGATGCTTGCATTTATCTAGCACAAGTTCAAACAAGAATAGGCAATCTTCTATGTATGAGGGCAAAATTGTGAAATCACTACCGCTCAAGTTCAAAGCACAAACATTGGAGAATGCGGCAAGATAAATCCGAAGATTCTCATTGGATATGTTACAGTTTTCTAGCTCAAGGTATTTTATGTTTGGATATATTATTGACTCCACTTCCATAATAAGCTCCTCTTTGAATTCTTCAACAATTATATGTCCTGGCAACAAAAAAGTGCTACTTGGTAGCTTCATTGACCTGACTCTAGAGTTAGTTTTAATGTCCAACCAAGAAAGCCTAGTAAGTTTTTCCAATGATGGAGGCAATTGATCTATACCAGTTTCTCGCAAAAACAAAACGGATATTTTCATTTCCCTCGTTACTATTTCTGGAAAGAAATTCAAATTCCTGCAATATTCAATATCCAAAAGAACAAGAGAGGGTGTATTCAATTCACTTGGAAAAGTCCTAAGCTGGGTACAGCGACATACATCCAAGGTTTCAAGTTTTGCTAACTATCCAACTGAATTATCAATCTCAATCATATTTGTGCAATCACTAAGCCGTAACTCCTTTAAACTTGGGAGGCCAGATAAATTAGGTATCTTCTCAATATATTCGCACCCTGAAAAGTTCAAAACACTCACATTTGCCTTCTGCAATATCATCTGCAATAACCAAAACTATATAAGAAGTCCAATTAATTAAACAAATGATCAAAATACAAGCTAGAAAGCCAAAAAAAAATACACATAAGATTTGGGGTGCTTGCCTTACTAACTATTTCCATTATTGAATTGAAATTACTATAACTCATATCAAATTCAACAAGATCCTTTGGATGAAAACCATCCGGCAAAATTGATGAAGGATATCCTCTCCATCTCAATACTGCTAAACTATTAGGGAGGTATTTGGGGCCTTGTGAAAATTTTGCATTTTCAAGAATAAGAATTTTGAGATTCTTCATACTCTTGAAGGCCTTCCCCTTCCAATCAATTTCTATGCATTCGAACCTTTCAACTTGAATTATGACAATAACTTCACTTGTACCCTTTTAAACCAAAAATTAAACATGATAACAAAACATTAGCAATATGATATATGTATAATAGTAAATAGGAAAAAAAAATCAAATATTCAAAGCCACTGATATGTTAAAGGTTTTCATGCTATAGTTATATAAAATTATAAATAATAAATAATGACAAACATATTCCAAAACAAAACGATGATTATTTTCCTAATCAAAATCAAAACCAAGCGACTAAAAGGTACATACAAACAATTCAAATAGATCAAGCCATGCAATATTACTCAGGGAGAATCCCTGAAAAGGAACTTGGGAAATGACATATCAGTCATTTTGCAAGAAAAAAGTTGAGAATTCTTTATCACGTTTTGACATTTTCTAATCAACTTTTGGTAAAAAAACTCATATGTCATTTTCCAATTTTCAGGTTCTTTTTCAGGGATTCTCCTTATTACTTAAATCTTTATTTAAAAAAAAATATTTTTCTTGTTGATATACTAGTCAATGAGTTCAACTATATTCATTCAGTACTTTAGGCCAAAAGCATTGATTGATAACTTTGGGTGACATTTCAAAAATAAATGAAAATATCAACAATAAGTATGTCCCACACCTATGTCAAATAACTAACACAATCACCAAACAAAAACATAACAACCAGGGACAAATCTAGAATGTAGAAGGGGGCCACATTGCAAACAAAATATGGGATGAGGGTTAAAATCTATTTTGTAAACTTCTATGTTCTAACAAACAGAGTTGATTTTCAACAAATAGTATTTAGTTGAAACATTTTTATAATCTTAAAGGCTTCTCAATCACCATTTATTTTAGAAAAAACTTAGGTATTTAAACTTATTCATGTAATTAAATTTAAAAAAGTAGTTTTTAATTTTAAATACATTGATTGTTTTGATAACAAAAATGAGTAACAAAGTTAAAGAAATAATTGTTTCCAATTAGATTAGACAACAGTACCATGCAAATATAAGTTTTACTTTATACATTCTGACTCTGATATTATGACGCTAACTTCGCTTCATTTGTGCCCTTATAAACTACTGTATAAATGAAAACAAAATTTTATCAATTATTGATGGAAAAAAGTAGTCATGATGAGAAGCAACGTTACAGTACCAGCAAACAAACCCTAATCAAAGCTCATGCATATAGCTATATGTCATTTCATATCTTTATTTATATAATATTATCTTGGTTTCTCAAATTTAGACCAATTTGGCATATTTTAAATCAACATTTTAGGAACAATTTTTCCTTTAGATTGATGATTTTTTTTTTTTTTGCGTTTATGCTTTAGCCAATATAAATTTTATCATTAAGTAAATATTGAAACAATTAAATACTAGAGCTATAAAAATAGTGAAAAATCCTTATTCAAAATCAAAACCACGCAATATTAAACACAACAAATCAAACATACGAAATCAATCAAGTCAAGCTTTGAGTTGATCTTATTAAGGTTCCTTTCATCTGTCCATGCCTTGTTTTGAACTCTAAGCATTATCTTTCTAAAACATAACCAGATAAATATGGATCTCATCAATTGTAATACCACCAAGAAATTATGTGGAAAAAATAAAATTACGAGTAAAACAAGAAAAAGTAGATAATTCCAGGTAGCGTTAGACTTACTTCATTTTCTTCCAAAATATGACGAATATCTTTACTTGACCATAACCTACTGCATTTTCCTGGATATTTTTGTGATTCTTGATGAACAATCTCCCTTCCAATATCTTGTACTAGATCATGCATTTTGATATAATTAGAAACATTTTCAATCTTAATGAGGAATTTGTCTTTCAACACTCCAATTTGATAATTTGGATCAAAATCATGAACATTTCCCACCATCTTGTTGACATATTTCAATTCACATCCATTGTAGAAACAAGCAATGTCAAGAAAAACTTCTTTTTCAAGTTCTTCTAAGCCATCATAGCTGACTCTTAATATTTGTTGAATCTTATCATGGGGATGATTTTAAATCCATCTATCCTAGATTCCCAATTCTTCACATCCTTACCATACAAGTCAGAGCCTATTAATTCAAGGGCTAAGGGAATACCGTTGGCATAACTAATCACATGCTCCAGAACATCATCGTAGCTTTGATCAACTTGCATATTTCTAAAGGCCATCCAACTTAACAACTCAAGAGATTCTTCATGATTTAATGCCTCCATCTCATATATTCTTTCAACCCCATGAGTCTTGAGTAAATGTGAATCCCTTGTTGTTATAATGATCCTGCTCCCAGAACCAAACCATTCACATTCCCCAGCCAACTTTTGTAATTGCTTTCGTTCATCTACATTATCAAGAATCAAAAGACTTTTCTTGCCTTTGAGTGTTCATTTTATGAGTTCAACTCCTTCATCAATGTCTTCAATCTCTATCTTCTGCTGTAAAAGTTTTGAAAGCATTTTGAGTTGCTGTTGCTGTAGGCCATGTTTTACAGATTCTCCTTTAATATCATCGAGAAAGCACAAATAATCAAAATGATCAGCAATTGCATTATACACAGCAAGCGCTATTGTTGTTTTACCCATTCCTTCTGCTCCACAAATTCCTATCATAATGACCTCATCATTTGACCCAACTTGCAATAGAGAGTTTACTGTTTCCACGCAAGAAGTTAAACCAACTGGATATTTGGCAACCTCGAGGGGGTCCCTTTTGATTATCCTAACAATGTGGTTCACAATCTCTTTAATGAGTTCACGTTCATAATCTTTCCTAGGAAAGCAAATAGAAATTTCACTCCATTCTAATTGAATCCATGCGATTCATGTTTCATATGCATGCATAGTAATTAAAAGAAAGTTCTTCTAGCCTGACTAACTAGCAAGGAAAAATCATTAATTAGAAGGGGGAAAAAAGTAAAAGTTGTGAATAACCTTGTATCACATGATGACCTCTTAAGATTAGCTACTTCACGTAGTGCGTCCTTCCATTTTTTTTATCTTTTCTTCATGAGCCCTTGAGTTTTGTTCATGTGTAACTAATGCTTGTCCGTATTTCCCTCTTTGATGTCTTACTTCAGAAGGCTCCACATTATAAAAAATTGGCCAAACCGGTCGACTATTTCCATTGATACATTGATGGATTTGGACTAGTTCGTCTAGGCAAAATGTTGAAGAAGCATGCTCCTCAGAAAATACTGTAATGGCCATTCTAGATTCTTGGATTGCTTTGCGAAGCGTTGGCGTAATTTCATTCCCTATTCTTATTTCCTTGTCATCAAAGAAAGTGCAAATTCCCATTTTATTGAGAGCATCATACAGATGTCCTGTGAAACCATGACGAGTATCTTTGCCTCTAAAATTGAGGAATACATCGTAAGTCCAATGATAGTGTATAGAAGATGTTCTTGCTTGCCGAGCTGTCATAATTGCTTGTACTGGAAGATAGAAATGAAGATACCAGAGTAAATTTATAGTGAAAATTTATGGTGTGATGATAACTAACACAGAATAAAAATTATTTGTTTCGCTTGTATAATATTGCACGTAGTATTTCAATGAAAAAGTCTCAATCTAATTATTGTTTTGCAAAAAGAGAAAACACAATTTCATTCCATCAGCTTTTAAAATCCATAATTATTTTAAGTGTCAAAATACAGCCAGAAAAAAATAAGAGTTAATAACATTGTACTGATAATCATGGTCCTCTTTCCAGCTCCTAGAGGACTCAAGTTCAAGTACCAGTACCACCTCCACATAGGACCAGAGAGTTAATAACATTTTTATTACTTACAGTCAGATAGAAATTTAATTTTAAATCATGATTTTAGTCCTTACAATTTCATAAGAATCATTAAGTATAGTGTCCACAACTGAAACATATTAAAAATATATGAACTAAAATCAAAACTCCTAGGTACCACTGTACTCGTATTTTACAAAGAAGATTGACTTGACTCACTTACATATATCGGATGATTATTATGAGTATGCTCAGCCGAAATGAAATGCCCAACAATTTTGGAGTCGCGCTGTACAAGAATGGATCAAGATCAGATCTGGATTTATATTATCCTACTCTCCCAATTCGTTATGAGTATTTGAATCCAATTCCTGAGTGAGAACTCAGTTCATACAAAGATAAAAACAAAACAGTAGTTTCCATGTCCAACACATGCAAATCTAGCCCGTATCAGAGTAAAAAGGACAAGAACATGAAAAAACAGAGACAGAAATTACCAAATTGGAGGCACAGAGTGATGAACCATGAAATTATTAGAAAAGCTCAGCTTCCTTGGATGAGAGTTGCAGAGGAGAGATTTCCTTTCGCAGTCTACTGTTCCGCGTCAATGAACTCATGCCCGTGAAGTTTCTTCGATGATATCCATATATTGTATTGTATCATTATCAATACAAAATAAGAATAGGATTCCACCAAAAACAGTGTTCATAGGGATTCTACGGTTGTGATTCATTCTCATATATCTGTTGACAAAGCCTCGAGATCATAAATTTTAAAACATACACGCCCTTGCTGCCTCTATTTGAAATTAAAAAATGCTTTCTAGCTCCTTCGTACCTTCAATAATCTTTCGAGGCAGAAGTTTTATCCACCCCACAAACCATACGTCCTCTGTATTTTAATAAAAAGGTCGGCCGGCACCAGCCTTTGAAATAGCTTCATGTGGTTACGTGGCTTGGTGGTTCAGTCAAAACAGGACCTCCTTTGATGCTTTCGTTTGAAATTCAAATTTGGTGTCTGACTCCTATAACACCCCAAATTTTGATTAAAGGATTATGACTTTAAAAGTGTATCTGATTATTGATAAATAAACACTTTTGGAGAGGATGATGTAAATTGGGATTTATATGTGTTGTGAGCAGCGCCGAAACTCTGTATTTAACACTACTACAGAATATAGATTTTACATCTCTAAAGGACGTCCCTTTTTAAAAAAAGGATGTAAAAAATAAAGGCGGTGTCATTTTTGTAATTATGGGTGAGAACTCAATAGCTTTAGACGTCCCCAATTCAAATAGGAACGTCTAAAGTGTGACTTTACAGACTTTAGACATCCCCATTTGAATTAGGGACATCTAAAGTAAAAAAAAATTACTTTAGACGTCCCCAATTCAAATAAGAACGTCTAAAGTCTGTAAAGTCACACTTTGGACTTCCTTATATTCATTGGGGACGTCTAAAGTTTTTTTTAAAAAAAATTTTAAATGAGGGACACCCTTTGGCGTCCCTCATATATATAGGGACGCCAAAGTATCATCAGGGACACCATTTTGGCGTCCCTATATATATGAGGGACGACAAAGGGTGTCCCTCATTAAAAAAAAAATTTGACTTTAGATGTCCCTAATTCAATTAGGGAGTCTAAAGTAAAAAAAAAAACAGACAACTTTAGGCGTCCCTAAATTAAATTGGGGACACAAAAAACAATTCAAATTTTTACTGACAATCTTTATTTGTCAGTTTTATACTAGTTTTATACTCATCTTTCTCTTCCCATCGCCGCAAACACAAGAAGAGCCGCTGCCCCCACTACCACGCATTTTAACTCTTACTTCTTCTTTTTTATATGCTCTTTTTACTCTTGCTTCTTCCTTTCTCTCTCTTTTTTTCACCTCCAGATCTGTTATGCTTTCTTACCATCTTTTATTATTTTAGCCTCTTTTTCCTTTTTCTTTGGGTTTCTCTTCTATTTTATATTATAACTTGTGTTGTTATGGCTTGTAGATCAAGACTCTAAAACATGTTTCATGGCCACGTTCCCGCTGAGAAAACGAGGTTCATCTCTCCATGTTACTCTTCTCTATTCATTATTACAAGAAAATAAATTTCAATAATAGAAGGATATAAGTTTTTTGCAACTAATTCCTCTTATTATTTTCATCTTCTGCCTATGAGATTTCAGCTTTGGAGTTATTATTGTGTAGATTTTGGATTTCAGATACTAGATCTGTAATTTTATTGACGATGATCTGTGATTTCTGGTTTTAAATACTGTTTAGTCCAGATATGTAATATAATGATTTTTTTAAAAAAAAACATTTTAGACGTCCCCATTTTAAATTGGGGGACGTCTAAAGTATCAGTATAGCACTTTAGACGTCCCTTTTTAAAATGGGGATGTCTAACGTCCTGACCTTAGACGTCCTTTTATCTACGGACATTATTACAATTTTTTATTGCGTCGCTCACATAGACGTCCCCTTGTTTTCAGACGTTAAAAGGCCAAAAAAAGGGACGTTAAAAATGTTTTTTGTAGTAGTGTAAGTTCAATTGTGGATTAACATCTAAATTCAAATGGAATAGAGGGAGGGCGCATATTGTGGTGAAAATGGTGTCATAATGTGTCATTGTGATATTGGAATTGGTTTGAAACTTGAAATGGAAAGTTTGACAATTTGGTGGTTTGTGTTGCATTTTGGTTCAAAACTGGATATGTGTGGATGTGATGAGAATTTGGTTATTTTAGTGATTCCAATGGTTTCCTTGTGAAAATTTGTGTGGGAATAGGGTTGTTTGTTGATCTTGGAGCCATTGGACACATTGGTTGGAAACTTGAAATTCTGTCCAGTGTAAACTCTGTAAAAGGCAGTTAGTTTGTATGGACGTTTTGAATGGGAAAATGGTGTCTAAAAATTCTGAAATTTTTTAGTCTTAAAGTTCACATTCCAAGCTTCAAAATGGATATATAATTCATGTCATTTTGTTTTTTTATCTGGGAGTTATGATTTTCTAAAATTTGTGATTAGAACTAGAATCTGTTTTGGAGTAGTATTGGATTTTGTGCAATTCTGTATTTGTGTTGTGGTGGCTGGTGATAGTTCATATTTTTCCTATGAAGAGGACTTAAATATATTTCAATAGGCTTTGGAATTACTCCAATTCAATTTTTCTAGAATTAGTTATGATTTTTCAAAGTTTGGGTAGAAAATCTGTCAAAAATCCGAAGATTAGGAACTATGACATCAGCATATTAGATTGATGACAGGATATGTTATAAAACAACTTTCCTTCATCCTCTTGCTCCCATTTTTGACGTCCTAACAGAAAAATTAAGAGAGAGAGTTGAGAGGAAAAATAGAGAGAAGGAAGGAGAAATCTCACAAGATAAGTCGATTTCTCCGACGATGTAGCTCCTAACGCGTATAATTCTACTCCTAAACTTCTCTTTCATGTACTTCAAGGTTTTTTTAGCTCAAATCTGTTCTTTAAAGAGTTAGGGTTCAGCCATACTTGGAAAAGCCAGAAGGAAGAGAAAGGTAACTCTCAAACCTTCGTATATTGCTTGTTTTGGCTGTTGTGGACAATTTAATCGGTGAAATTTCGTCGGATTGTCTTTGGTTGTAGAAATGTAAAATGGGTTTGTGGGGCTGTTATGCTGCCAAAATTGGGTCCAAATAGTAATTGTAACATAATGTAATAGTTAATAAAGTGGTTAGGAGTAGAAAGGAGTGTTCACGGAGTCGAAACCAAAAAACCTCAATTTTTCCCAGAGAACTTGTACATTTTGGTCAGGGCTTTTAGAGGGCCTTAGAGTTGGATTTTCAATGATTTGATGGTTCCATTGAGTTCAGGAACAAAAACTAGGTGGGGTTATAGTTGGTCATTTTTTTGGAAAAGGCCGAAAAAGCATAATTACGAACATGCCCCTGAAACCTTTAAAGTAGGGCTGCCAAGGACAATTTTGTAATTGACATTGAATTTGATAATTCTGAGTCTGGAAATGGATTCATTGGGTGAAAATTTGTCAGAGTAGCCCATGTCAAAATTTTGGGAAAAGTATTGTCGGACCGGGTACGACGAGGCCGAGCCAGGCCGGGTCCCCGGGGGTATTTTAGTAATTTTTAATATAGACTCATTTAACCCTCAGAAACACTATAGAAGTGTCTAAATTGTATATTTGGAATTGTAGGACTAGGTTTTGAGCCCAGTCGTTGGCACGCTTTGTGAGGCACACGTTTCGAGGCGTAAAAGGGTTAAGGTAGGGAACTTACCTTTCCTGCATGTATTTGATATTTATGCTGATGTATTGATGCATGTTATTGCTTTGCTTGATTATGTGAAACATATATGAATGATTGAAGCTCTGTGTCTGTTTATACTGTGGCCATAGTTTTGTTGCATAAAACATTGAGCACGCAAATATGTCATTGTGTTAGCATGAGTTTATGTAATGCAAGCATGTAATGCATTAAGCACTTATCTTACATGCATATTGGTACTGTTTTCCTACTGAGATTCTCTCAAATCTCACCCTCCCCTACCAACAATTTAGATAGGAGGAGATAAAAGATATGTTGAGAATAAAGAAAATAACCGTACGAGGGGATTGCGTCGGTGGAACGAAGACGGAAAGATGTTTCCGTTTCACTCGGATTGGTTTAGACACCCTGGTAGCCCTGTGCGGCTACATTAATGGTAATTATTATGTATGAACCCCTATGGGGAATTTATGTAATCATGCACATATTATCAGTGTATTTATGCTATTCCTGTGTTACCCACCTAACCGCATATCATTTTCCACGAATACTCTGGTAAAGGTGAAATTAAAATAAGGGCATGACATTTTGGTATCAGAACTTCAAGCGGTTCTGGAAGAGCCCAAGAGGTTCTGGCAGTGGGGCAGTTCCAACAATAGAATGGTATACTGATATGGTCTTGATTACACAGTGCTAGGAAATATGCACGGACGGGAGGTACCAAAGGAAGGTATCTTCCTGATTTGTGAATCAGCCCTGAGAAATGGCGGAAACCGAAGGGCAGCTAGTGGTGCAATACTAAACGAGAATGATCTTAGGATATTGCAGAACTCGAGGAAGTGGGTACGGCCAAGGCGAAAGTGTGGTCCACACCCAATATTTTGGTGACCGGAGATAGCTGGCACGTCTTTTGAGACGAGGGTAGTCATGGGGTACCCGTGGACGGAAGCAGTAGAAGCTAGTATATACGTTTGGGCATAGGTACACGAAAGTTAAGCGTGCTCAACCTAGGGAAATCCTATGATGGGTGACCCCTTGGGAAGTGAGTTGATAGGGTTATGGAGACTTGAGACATAGTGATTGTTTTAAGGTTTCTCCATGACTAATGATCATTTATGTTAGAGATTTAAAGGGTACTTAGACGCATGGAGATAATGATGATATAAGTATTGATTTTAAATCAAAACATTTTTGTTGGAGTGAATACTGCCCAGAAAGATCCATTTGATGGGGTTATAAAAATTTGAGGCATAGTAAATATTTTGCAGTTTCTCCATGCTAAGTGAAACAAAGACAAAGGAGATAAAAGATACGCTGAGAATAAAGAAAAGAACCGTACAAGGGGATTGCGGCAGTGGAACGAAGACGGGAAGATGTCTCCATTTTACTCGGATGGGTTTAGACACCTTGGTAGCCCTGTGTGGCTACATTGATGATAATTATTATGTACGAACCCCTATGGGGAATTTCTGTAATAATGCACATATTATCAGTGTATTTATGCTATTCTTGTGTTGGCCACCGAACTGCATATCATTTTCAATGAATACTCTGGTAAAGGTGAAATTAAAATAAGGGCGTGACACCTCCCTCCTTCAAAAATCTTTCAAGGCAAAACATTTACAGCCCCACTAACCAAAAGGGATGCCCATTTATCTTATGAAACCAATCGTCCTCTGGGATCTCAAAAAAATTGATCGGTCTGAATTCATGTTGAAACACCTGGCAGTCCTCGTGGCCATGTGAAGCTGTTCGGCTGCCATTTCATGCTATTTTTAGATAGGACAAATTTATTTCTAAGGATGTTGAATAAAAAATAGGTATGTTGGGATATTTAAGTAGAGCATAATTTATTATTGATGATTCAAAGCCCTGAAACATATATTTCCTGCCCTCACTTAACATATCTTTGTATATTTCCTCAGCAAGAGATGGGTTTGAAAGTTTAGGGAATTTTCAGTTTGAAGATTCCGTTTCGAGAGGGAATAAACCGCCACATTTGAGACTAAGGTCTCCTAGGAGACCGGGGGAGATGGGTTATTAATTTCTTGTGCCATAGCACAGACATACTGTTGCAAGACCCGCTCCAACTCCACCCCTTGATTTGAAGCCTTCTGCATTTGATCCCAATGAAAAAGTGTGGACCAAGTTTCCACCAATTTAGATATGATATAAGTCAAGAGTTCTTGAATTTCTCCAACAATTTGGAAACATAATCATTACCATGCCCATCAAGAATTATAAAGTTTCACTACTTATTTCATGTGTATGTAAGTTCACAGAATGAATGTGAATACATTGAAGGTAACTAAATACTACGTGTTTGTTAAAAAAATTTGTGAACTTGAAAATCCTTTTGTATGTAAATATTTCTCTACATAATGACAATCAGCCTCCACAATAAGCCACCTCCTCTGGATCCTTCTCGCTTCAATTGTCAAAGACTATCCTCTCTCCTCCAAACCAGCCACCTCTACTTATCTATTCTGAATTTTGACTTGTGACATAAGTTCTTCCTTTTTTTTTTCAAATTTAATCCTCAATTGCCAAAAGTGATGCAACGTCCTTCCCCTATTACTAAAAAAAATATATTACTGATAATCATTATAATAATAAGCTGTTTTTTTTTCTTTTGAGAAAACTTCTCGTTATTATTGTTCTTTCCTAAACTTTAAAACTTATATTCTAAGTTGAAATCTCATAAATAATGCACCCAAATTGATTTCTCTTAAAACCTCAAGAAAATATCTTTCATTTCGCATTGATGCCTTTCAAAATATGTCAAACTATATCTCCAATATTATAAAAAAAAAAAAAAAGAGAAGTCATTACGCCCCACACTTGCATCAAATCTTGTCCTTAAGATTTTAAATTGTAAAACAACAAAATTCAAGAAAACCATGGAAGCAAGATTTTTAAAGAAAGCACTACAAAATTGAAGTCAATTCAAACTTTCAAGAACCAACTTTCTCAAAAATCTTTTCCACCTTTTGAAAATGCAAGTAGCAAGGCAGTTAATTTGATCAGGATAAGTCACAATAGAATGCCTTAACAAGTCAAGTGTTGCATCTACTCTCAAAATCTTTAAAGGCTCGTGTTCCACTCAGTTTCACTTATTGCAACTTATCTACTATAGGTTTGTTCCTCATCTCAATCTGCACTATATTATCCCATTAAACATACAAATCAAAAGGACTTTGATAATAGATTAATACTTTAGTTAGTGCTAAGTGATTCAATGAATAATATGAAGAAAGAAGGGATATTTATATCTTTATTAAACTCTTTTTTTTTTCATTTTATTTTGAGCCGTTGTAGGTCCCTTGTTTACGTGTCCCTGCACATGAGTAATGCAACACCGATTACTCAGTTACTCCAATAGGTACCTCAAAAAGCTTTTAGCCTAACTCATAACCCTCTTCGACTTAACCGTTTGACGCGAGAGCTAATATTGATGATGAAGTGCCCCCAGTTACTAAGTCAAATCTAGAGATGTTAGAGGAGTTGTTGTTATTGTTCTTATTCCTTCTCCCTTTTTTTTCAATCCCTTCCCCCCTTACTTAGCACTTACTAGAGTAATGAATAAAAATGATTGCCTAAATCATCTTTATGTATGCAAAGGAAATTTTCTGCTTCAAAAGAAATTCAATACAAATTCTAGAGATGAGATATGTAATTCCCCAAATTTTTTTATTAAGGGCTAATGATAATTATTGTGAATAATTATTGAATTAAAGTTGGAATTTATAATGTGTATTTGTGACAATATTATTTAATATGTCATAATTGATGGGAAAAATTAGAAGAATGGAATTATTGGCCATAAGTTGGTGATTACTGGGGAAATTAATTACTAACTGGGAGAAAAATGAGAAATGTGATTAAAATGACTAATAGAGGGATTAGACAAGTTAATTGGTGGTTCACTTTATGAGAGCCAATGAGGAGTATACAAGTGACAAGATTGTGTGTGTGAAGGGAGAAAAGTCAAACCAATATTTTGTCATTTTCTCTCTCTCTCTTCTCTCCTCCTTTTCGAGTGTGCAAGCATGGGGAAGGCAAGAAATCATCATTTCCTTCATCTCTTCACTCTTCTCTCTCGTTCTCTCTCTCTCTCTCTCTTCCTTCTTCCATTTTCGGCAGCTATTGGAGCTTAGGAGAGGGAAAAGAAAAGCTTGCATTTAAGGTAAGCAAATGACCTCCATTGTTTAAACTCTCTTATCTAAAGTTGATCCTTGAGTTGAGAGCTTCATTTTGATGGTTATAGTGTGTCCATTGGTGTTGGTTTGTGACTTCAAGACATTGTGGAGGCTGGAGAATCAAATAGTCCCTTTGAGAAAGTTGTTGAGGTGAGTTAAAGAAACCTATCTATCTAAGTTTGGTGCCAAATGAATTAGTTTTGAAATTCTGGGGTTTATTGGCCATTTTCGAAAAATGATGATTATTGGGCATTTGGCATGTTATTGGTATGGAAATAGTATATTTGGAATGTATATGGATAGATAGGATTGATTGTGGATTGAATGAGTGAGTTTGGAAATTTTGGAAAATTGGTGTTTATTGTTGCCCAAGACCAAAGCACGACAATGGAGTAGGAATTTGGTTGTTTTAATGGTTTTATTGGATTCTCTGAGTGATTTTGTGTGAGGATAGCTTTGGTTGAGGTTTTAGATACATTGAGAGCTTTTGGTAAAAATTCTGGAAAACTGTCATTGTTTCTATGTTTTCTGGTGTCTGATAGAATCACTAGAGTGATCTAGGGTTCACTCGAGTGTAGGATGAATAACTCTCAAGTGCGGTAGTGCAAACTTCTCTTTTACTCTGTGTTCTTGTTGCACTTCCATGGTTAAAGTGCAAGAGTGTGTCTTATCACTCGCAAGCATTCAGTATCACTCGAATGCAAAGGCCAGTACTCGAGTGCAAAGGCCAATACTCGAGTGCTTCTCCTCCTTTGAAATTCCATTTACTCTCGGGTTCTCACTTCCTGGACTTCACTCTCTAGTGCTCGGGTGTAGCATTTGGCTACCACTCGAGTGTGGTCCTGTGTGCTCGAGTGTCCCGTCTCTAAAAAGTTCTTGTGCTCTCGGGTGCTCACTCGCTATCCTTCACTCTTAGATACCCGAGTGCAGACCGTACCATCACTCGAGTGAGGCCGTCTTCACTTGAGTGTTAGTGTCCCATCACTCGAGTAAGGACATCTTCACTCGAGTGAAACAATGAAAAATGTTAGTGTTTGTGCTTCCAAAAGGGGATCCCTGGGGTAGTTCTCCCAACCCTTTTAGGCTTTGATTAGAGGCATATATGAGTACTTAAGAGACAGTAATAATAACCAATTAAAGTATTATGAAGGTATTGAGTATTGGACTAAGTGGTAACGCATCTTCTTTAATTATGACTTTAGGATTTGATATTTGCCCGGAGCGTAGAAGGTCGTGCCTGCTTAAGAATGGAAAGACCAAGGAAGTAACACTTTATCCTATATCATGTATATTGCATTGCTTGTTTTCATTAGTCATTGAATACAGATTCAGTGAAGGGACGTGGCAAAAGCTAGATCTTGAATACAGATACAGTAAGGGAACATGGCGTAAGCCCGGTCTCGAATACATATACGGTAAAGGAACGTGGCGTAAGCCTGACCTTGTATACAATGAAGGGGAAGTGCGGTGTGCCCGGCCTCGAATATTGATTGCTGCATTGTGATATATGTTTACTTGCTTTGTTTATATGCATCATATTCGTAAACTATTGCTACTGGGATTCTCTTGAATCTCACTCTTTCCAAATAACATTTTTAGACAAGACAAGTGGATCGAGGAACAAACAAGTGAGAGAGGACGATTAGGACTGCCGACGGTAGTCTTAGTTAGATACTCTTAGTTTATTTTGGGACTGGTTATCATTTTGGATAAATGTATATATTGAATAGAATTATGGTATTATAGTTTTGTGTAATCCGGATACTGAGATGGGCAATAATGCCTTGAACAATATTTTGGTTTAATGTTTTATCCCGGGTGAATGTCGGGAATTGTGGTTATACTCTGATATTGTACATGTGACTAACCGAACAGGCCAATTGTTTTTACTTTGACATGAATGGAGATCTATTTGTACAAGTGTTTTAAAAAGTTTTTAATTATTCCGGATCTTTCATTCGATTATAAAATGTGTTTAAACACTAATCTCGGTCTTGATAAGTGCGGGGGTTACAAGATCACAATAAGTGTATTCTCTCTTAGAAGAATAGATATTTAGGCTCAAATTCCTCACATGTTCTTTGACATCCTACAATAAATACCCAAGCTAAATCTTTACCTATTTACTCACATTCAAAGAACATAACGTCAAAACCTAATCAAATTCAATCCTTTTCATGTTCAAATCAAACCAATTGTGACAATGCTCACGAATAAAATCCAAACATCAAAAAAAAAAATTAAAAGTGAGGACAAGTCATGCAAAATCAAGGGTACCCTCATCCCCACACTTAAATGTCACATTGTCCTCGATGTGAACAAGTAACAATAAGTAATGGAAGTGAAGAGCAACCATATTTAAGTGCAAGGGTAACACCAATTTTAGAGATTTCAGATTTTCATTAATTAAACAACTTAAGTGCTAACAACTACTCAATAGTCATCACAAACATTCATCACATGCATATCTAACTGTGATCAGCACTCATTCCCAACAACATATCATCACAGTCAAATACAACAGTCTAAGAAAAGTAGAAGGAAAATCCTTATTTGTCCTTGACTTGCACTTTCAATTGCTCTTAATCCTTACTACCAAAGTGGAACACATCTTCAGGGGCTACCAACACTCCTACAAAATCAATCAAAGCATCAAATAAAACCTTGGGTTGCCTCCCAAGAAGCGCTTGGTTTATAGTTCTCAACCTGACTATACCATCAATTTAAGTAGGTGATGACAAGTGGTGACCATGGTTTGCCAGTTTACTTCACCACCATGGTAATACTTTAGTCTTTGCCCATTCACTTTAAAACAGTCTCCTATTCTCTCATCTTTAACTTCAGTTACACCTTATGATAACACTAAAACCACTTTAAAAGGACCAGAGCACCTTGATTTAAGTTTCCCAAGAAATCATTGAAGTCTTGAGTCGAAGAGAAGCACCAACTGCCCTAGCTTAAAAGAGTGCTTCAAGATATGGCTATTATGTCATTTCTTTGTCCGTTCTTTATATAGTCATGCACTATCATATGCTTGAAGTCTGAATTCTTCAACTTATTTAGTTGAAACAAGCTTTTAGCTCCCACTTGTTAGTAGTCCATATTCAACTTCTTGATTGCCCACCATGCTTTATACTCCAATTCAAGTGGTAAATGCACGCTTTTTCGAAAACCAGATGGTATGGTGACATGCCAATTGGAGTATAGAAAGCTGCCCTATAAGCCTATAAAGCATCATCAAGCTTGTCAGACCCACAGTTTTCTAAAAAATCCTCTTAATCTTCTAGTTAGTTAACTCACACAAGCCACTAGTTTATAGATGGTATGTGAGTGGCATCTGGTGGTCTACTGCACATTTTGTCAAGAGACCCTTGAAATTATTATTGTTGAAGTGAGTACCTTCATTAGTAATGATTGCTCTAGGGTTACCAAATCTTGTCAAGATATACTTCTCAAGAATTGAATCACTATGTTGGCATCATTAGCTTGGCAAGCCATAGTTTCAACCTATATACTCACATATTCCATAGCAACAGGGATGTACTTGTTTCCTCTTGAAGATGGGAAAGGTCCCATGAAATCTATCTCGCAGACATCGAATAACTCCACCTTAAAGATTCCATATTGAGGTATCTCAGGTCTCTAAGAAATATTATATGCTCTTTGACATCTGTCACACTTAAAAACAAATTGGTGAGCATCTTTAAATAAAGAAGGCCAATAAAAACCAGATTCAAGTCCTTAGATGTAGTTCTTTGCCCCCAATAATGTTCCCTATATGCAGATGCATGACATGCATTCAAAATTTCCTCTCGTTCTACCTTAGGAACACATGTTCTAATAATCAAATCAGCACATCTTTTAAAAAGAAATGGTTCTTCCCAAATATAGTAGGCAACATCATGCAAAAACTTCTTTCTTTGAAAGAAATTCAAATCAAGGAAGCTCTGAGCAGGTATGACTTTGCTCTCTCTTGAACAGCGCACCTATTTCATTTACTCCTACATAGGTTATCAAAACCACCAGAAACTTCCATCGGACTGGCCTTCTAATGTCCTAGCATGTGGCAGCAATGAGAAAAAGAAGAATGTATCTTCTTCTCAGGTAATAGTAGACACACATATGTCTGATGAAGTACCTTCAAAGGAAATTATCTCCATAGATCATGATGGTTCTCAAATGGAAATGAAGGACAAGACCCAGGTGACTCAAGCATTTTATAAAGATTCCCTTATTGGCTTCAATGGGATAGCTAACAGAGGAGATTGTATGGAATATGAGGACCTTTCATCTGACAAAATCAACAAGGAATAGGATATGCCAGAACCCTCTAAGGAAGTACTGGCCCTTATGAAGCATCATCTTGTGGTTCCTGTTACAGTAGAAGAATATAGTGTATAGTGCATACCTTGGAATGCTGTATTAATTCTCACAGTGTTATGTAAGAGATATAATATATACACATTAAAAGCTCACCTCAACCGCATATGTAGCACTCCTGATTTTGATCTTGTTGATATGCCAAATAATTGTTTCATAGATCGTTTTTCGCAAAAAGAGGGCTAGGGCAGTTATACTAGAAAGTCCTTTATACGGGTCCCTAGGTTGTGTAGCAACACACCATTTTGGTTTAGAAATGGTCACCAAATTTTGACCCTTTTAATAACCTATTTGGGATGATAGTTACTTGGGTCAGATACCAAATATACCAATGCAATATTACAATAAAAGCTTTATTACAAGATTGGGAAATTGTATTGGGAGAACAATGAAAGTTGATATGCTTACCCCATCTCAAACCCCATATACTTTTGTGAGGATTGAGAAAGGGAAATATGCTCAGATTTGTGTTGAGCTAGATTTACAAAAGAAGCTTGGTTCAAGAGTCATTGCTACCTACTCCATTATCATGTTGAATATGAGGGCCTTGGTCTCATTTGTTTTGCATGAGGGCGATATGGGAATCACAAGGAAAATTATCAATGAATATACAAGGAGACCAACCAGCCATGCGTGGGCAACATTCGATAGAACCTTCGACTGTGACTATGCCAAAGGGCAATTCGACGTATGGATGATTGTGGGGAATCCTAGAAGAGCTTGACTTTCGAGGACGAAATATCAGACTATGGTCTCGGTAGAGCAGGGGAAGGGAACCAAATTTGTCAAAGGTACCAAGGAGGGACGAGGTGTCTCACGCTTTAATGCTCTCACCGACCTTGAAGAAGAAGACGGGGTGGTGGCAAGAAGTGGTCAGCTCATCATGAAGTTGGGCTTTTCACACAAGATAATAGAGGAGTAGCACGGATAATTTTAGAGAAAAAAGGGAGGAGAGACCCGTGACCTCAAGAGAAAGGTCACATCAAAGAAGTGGAGGCGTGAGTCAATTGCAGCAAAAGAAATGGATGGCCTTAACCAAGGGTTTGGGAAACGAGATAAATAAAATAAATGGGCCAAGAGAGGTTGGTAAAGCCCACACTAATAGGAAAATAAATGAGGAAGTGGTGTTGGGTCAGGACATTAGTAATAAACTAGATGGGTCTTCTAAAATACCACTGGGCCGAAGGGAACACATTGTGGTGGGTGGGAGTTCAAATCAAGTGGAATCTAATCCAATTTTGACATCAAAACATTGAAGGATGGCAAAATAAGCCTATATTAATGTTAAAAGGACTGAAGGAAAATGAGGTAAGAACACCAAACACATTTATTAAGGAAAAATGTGAACAAAGCATGTGTTTAGTCCAAAACGATTCTCTCATGGCTTCGATATCCACATATTTAGATGATGATATTGGAGATGATTTTATGAATGCAAAAATTGGTGAGTTGGGATGACATAATCTAGAAGAGCATACCAAGCAGGATGATGGTACTGTTGGTGATCAAAAAGTACTAGAGTTTTTTGTTTCCAATTATAATTACCATGATAATTGTATCTTAGAATTGTAGAGGTGCTGAGAATAGGAATTTCCCTAACACTATTAAGGATCTAGTTAAGAATAATAATTTTGATGTTTTGTGTCTTATTGAAACTAGAATTAGCAGTAGTCGGGCTGATGATGTAAACAGTAAACTGGGTTTTAGTAATTGGATTAGGTTGGGGGCATCTAGTTTTACAGGGGGATCTGGATCCTTTGGGATGAAAATAATACTCATGTGGATTATCTCCTCTCTACTATCTAACTTATTCATTATAAATTGCTCGATAAGAAAGCAAATGATTCCTTTTTTGTCACTTTTGTCTATGGGGAGACAGTGGCTAGTAGGAGAGAGAGTTTGTGGTGCTCGTTACAAGATATTACATGCTACAGAGGAACCTTGAATGGTGATTAATGATTTTAATGCTTTCTTGGAACTAGCAAATAAATTAGGGGGTTCTGATCCTTTTTTTCGGGTAATGAAACAATTATCGGATTGTATCAGTAACTCAAATTTGTTGGAAATACCCATTGTTGGAGAGCATTTTACTTGGGAAAAACAAGGGGTAAAAAGAAAGACTGGATTGGGTATTTGGAAACCTCACGTGGGAATTAAACCACCCACATCGCGAGGTTTTTCACTAACTCCGTTATAAATCAAATCATAGAGTTATACTTGTCTCAAATGGCACAAATTTTGCAACTCGAAGGGAGAAGCATAATTTCAATTATCACCTCATGTGGGCATTGGAAGATAGTTTTTCTGAAGTAGTCTATAAATCATGGGAAAATGTGAATTGGTGTCAAGGAAGAATAAGATTTGAAGCTGAGGCCACTACATGGAACTCCAGTGTTCTAGGTAGTCTTCCAAAGAAAAAAATGAATATTCTCAAAAGATTAGGGGACATTTTTAGAGTTAGGCAAAATAATACCTCGAATGGTTTGTTCAAACTTGAGAAGCAACTTTGGAAGGAATATAGCAAGCTAAATGCGCAAGAGGAATTACTTTGGTATAAAAAATCTAGATGTAAGTGGCTTGCTTAGGGTGATAAGTACACTAGACCTTTTCACACCTTGGTGTTGGTTAAGAGGAAAAAACAATGCATAAAGGCCCTTCAAGATGAAAATGGGAATTGGGTTAATGAGCTTGGTGAGTTGAGAGAGATGACTGCAAAGTTCTTCAAAGATCTTTATACTAGAGATAATCGGGTCCTTGATTCCATAGACTAGACTGCAGATTTTCCACCATTACAAGCCCATGATGATGTGTTGATCCATAAAGAGGTGGATGATATTGAAATCAAGAATGTTGCTTATATGATGGGTGCTTTAAAAGCTCCTGTCCAGGATGGACTACAAGCAAATGTCTTCCAATCTCAATGGGATCACATTGGGGGCAAGGTGTGAGAACTCACACGAGAGGTTTGGCATAATCCAGGGAAGGTTAGGGATATCAATCATACTCATATTGTACTTATTCCAAAAATTGATAATCCCCTGAACCTAAGAGATTTTCGCCCTATTTCTCTAATGTTATTTTCAAGATTATCACTAAAGTTATTGTGGAAAGAATGAAGAGGGCGATGCAATACTTGATACAACCTCAGCAATGTGGTTTTATTGCAAGCAAACAAAGTAGTAATAACATCATCATCACTCAAGAAGCTATTCATACTATGAGGAGTAGGCAAAGGAAAAAGGAATAGTGGCGATTGTGGTTGACATGGAAAAAGCTTATGATGGCCTCGATGAGAAGTTTTATTAAATCTACTCTAGTTAGTGTTGGGATTCGAGATGAAATGGTGAATCTCATCATGGCTTGCACATCCTTAGTGTCTATGAAAATTCTCTGGAATGGAGTTGAATCACCTGCTTTTCAGCCTGTATGGGGAGTTCTATAATTTTTTAATTTTTTTTTTGCTTTTTGTGGCACTTTTCTAAGGAAGTTCCATAGGAAGTATTACTTTTTTAAAAAAAATCATATTTTTCCTTTATAACCTTATAATTACAGTTAACAACGCATTTTAAACACATTTCCATATCCACAACAAAATGAAGAAAAGTAAACTACAATCAAATAACTCATAAGTGATACAAATTAATAAATAACTAATTAACAAAATTACTACTAAGTAAAATACAAGTGTTAAAAATAAATAATTATTTTACTTATGCAACTTATCAATGTCAACAATTACTACAACTACTAAAAATTATAGTTACTACATATCTTCACATACAACCTATATATAATAACATTTAATGTTATGTCATTTATTTTTCAGCATATAAAAATGAGAATTATTTTTTCAGATTTCATAATAAATTAAATATAAAAAACATTAAGCAAATTAAACTATTAACTACTAATAAAATTAGATTTGTAAGCTCAAAAGTTAAAAAACTTACAGTGTATAGGAAGCTTGAATAGAGTGAGCTGAAACTTTAAGCATAACACTTGGAAAAAAAATTAATAAAGGAAAAAGAGAAAGACAAAGTTGCATGCATGTTTAAAAAAAAATAGTGGTTAAGAAGACAATGTGCTGTACGTAGCTTTAAAATATTAAAAAAAAAGGAAAAGTGAGTCGGTACGTACTTACAGGACGAAATGAAGGTCTAAGGAGGAGGAAATGGGACCAAAAGGGGGAGGAGTGGGGTTGGTTTGGTGCAAGAAATGGGACCAAAGAAATAAGGAGGGAAGTGCCGAAAATGAGAAGAGGAGGAGGAGGAAATGTGAGAAGTGATGGAACAAAAGAATGAGGAGGAAGTCCAAAAGTGGGATGGTGATAAGTGACAAAAAGATGAGAAGGAGAAAATGTGGAGACCAAGATGATAAGGAGTGATGGCACGTGTAAGATAAGGGGTGGGGACCAAGAGAATAAAGGCGATGGAAGCAAATCGCAAGAGAAAAAAGAGTTTGAAAAAAAATAAAAAAATATTACTTTGTGTGGCGCTGACTAAGCCAAATGCCACACAAAGTGCGTAGTAGCTGTGACACTTCCTTGACCAAGCGCCACAACTGCTACTTCAGTTAAAAACAAAAACACCTTATGTGGAGCTTGGTCAAGTAAGTGCCACATAAGGCCACCAAGCAGCTGTGACGCTTACCTAAGGAAGTGCCACAACATACCAATTTTTTTAAACAAAAATCCAGAAGAAGCTAAAGAAGTGCCACAAAATATGTGTCATTATTCCCTATTTTTGTAGTAGTGATTTTTGACAAAGTAAGCTTCGTGTTCGATTGGAAACAAAGAGAAGAGAAAATAAAATACTTATATCCTCCGTTCTATTAAAAAAAAGATAAATGAGGAGAAAAACGAGGGAAACCAAATAAATATAAGAATCATGTTGCTACTATAAGAAACGAGCAAAGTCACTCTTGCATCAGTATATAATTGATAATTTTGTAAATAATACCAAGTAATTTAAAGTGGATTGAGCTTATAACTTATTGTAAATTCAGTGCCATATGAACTTTTCCCCCCAATTTCATTCCCATAAAGCATGAATCTTATTCCTTTTTTTGTTCAAATTATTCATGCTATTTTGTACATCAATGGCGTCGTCTTCTCAATGAAAAGTTATTCGGTTCTGACTCTGTTGTCCAAAACATAAAAATGGGTGTTATAAAATAGATATTCAAGTGGTGACAGATAATTGTCAATTACGTAAAATGTAGTAAAACTGATACTCTGCAATATTGAAATCTTTGACTAGTCAAAATTAGATTCCCTATCACTGGGAGCTTGAAAGAAAAAGATTTAAGGGAAACTGGCGGAGTCATTGGCAGGGAGGGGAAATGGGCGTTGTTTATGGACTCATCAACAGTATTGCTGGGTTTTTATCATTTCTGAATTTAATTTTATGTTTGAAATATTTTTTATTTCTGACATTGTTCCTCTCTTTCCAGCACATCCGTACACTGTTATAATGACATATTTTTTTATTTAAATGTAACAAAAATAATATATTTTAATTATAATTATATTTTTATTTATAAAAATATATTGTTATTATTTTAAATTATATTAACATATTTTATAATTATAATAATTACTTATTTTGGAAAAAAATATTTTTTAATTTAAATTAATTTAATAATAATATATATTTTAGTTTAAATAATATTTTTTAATTCAAATTATAATAGCATATGTTATAATTATAATAATTTTTAATTCATAAAATTATATTTTTATATCAAATAAATTTTTAATTATATATTTTTTATTATAATAATTTTTTATAATAATATATTTTTATTTTAAATTTATTTTATAATAAAATATTTTAATAATAACAATTTTTTTTATTTATCATGATATTTTCCATTATAAACATTATTGGAATATCACATAAAATAGAATGGAAAAATCGTCCAAAGTCTCATCCAAAATCTTTGAAAATCGTCATCCAATATCATATTTGGGGTCCTCTCTCCTCCAAAAGGAGTTTCGTCCTCGAATCTTGCAATAGAAGTTGGGTTCGAACCCGTTCTAGCTTTGTTACCAAACTTTAGGAATGAAGCGTCACAGGATGAGGACTTCCAAATAGGTCACCCATCTTAAGACTACTCTCGCCTAAGCACGCTTAACAACCTCAAGGTTTTGAGCATCTAATTAAATGAGATTATGTCTACAAGCTAAAGAAAGCTTTATACATATTAAAGCAAGCTCCTAGATCATGGTATGAAAGACTTTGCATTTTCCTTATTCAAAAAACGGTTGGTTAGAGGTAAAGCTGACACTACTCTATTCATCAAGAAAATTAATGATGATATGCTCATTGTTCAAATTTATATAGATGATATCATCTTTGGAGTTACTAGTGAGAATCTTTATCCATAATTTGCAAAAGTTTATGCATGGAGAATTCAAAATGTCAATAATGGGAGTATTAAATTTCTTCCTTGTACTACAAACTAAGCAAATGAGGAATGCAATATTCATATCTCAAACAAAATATTTAAAAGAATTCCTAAAGAAGTTTGGGATGGATCAAACTAATGGAGTAGACACTCCTATGAGTTCAATGGAGTAGACAAAATATTTAAATGGATGCTAATAAGAATGGAAAGGATTTTATTATTCCTAAATATAGAGGCAATATTGGGTCACTATTGTGTCTAATAGCAAGTAGATCCGATATAATAATTCTTAGAGTAAAGCATAGTAATTACCTCTCTGTTTTTTCTAAATTACAAAAACCTATCTCTATTTTGAAAATATATATAAGCCTTCCTTAAAATTAAAATATATATTATACAAACCTTCCTATATATTTGAAATTCCATTTCCATCCATTTAATCATTAGTTTATTGTTAAGTTTGACTCTTAAACTTTTATTTTGATTAAATACTCCTATTTAACATAAGAATCATTAAAACATTTGCGTTTGTAAAAACATTTCTTACTAAATTTCAAGGCACTGAACCACCTTAATTTTCTTTAGTTTTCCTTTTCTTTGCTTTCCCCCCTCTATACAGACGAGAATAAAACACAGAAACTAACTGACACAATGAGGGGATTATACTTTCCTTGCAGATGTCGATCACAAGGACCCTAACATAACTTGGACCACATCCAAAAACTTAAATGGGCTGCTCTTTCGAATGCTTCCCTCGGCCTAAACAATTTTATTGTTTCCCTCTTGTGGGTAATCCATAGTGGTTGTGCAGTTACGGCTCCTTGTTCATTGAATATCAAGAACCACTTTGATTTTCTAAATCTTACTATATCCGGCCTTAATTATAAGACAAAGTTAACTTTTTTTAGAGAAATTAAATAAACTAAATAAGTTACGTAATCATATCATATGTCATATATCCTTATATTATATATTAGTTTATTAGTCAAATTAATTAGTTTGAAGAAAACAATAAAAATATAAATACTCTAAAATAATTTAATTAGCTTCCTTAATTTCTCCAAAAAAAAGTTAACTTTATCTTCTAATTAAGACCGGAAAGAGTATTTTTTAACTTGATGCGAAATATTCTAAGTATTAGCCATTAACTGATATCTACAATCAGGTGGTGCTGCATCTCCAACAACGCCAGGTATGTGTGATAAACATGAATGTAATATCTAATAACTGTCATAAGAAGACAAAGTACTTGTTTTTTGACGTGCGCCCAAAAATTACAAGTTTGGAATGTTGACATAGTAATAAATCATTTAATTCCCATTTCTTATGATAGTTTGAAAAGGGTAAAATTGTCATATTTTTATTATTATTTTTAGATTAAAATGATTTGCATGAGGGTATTTTTGGTTTTGTATATTATAGGGAAATTGAGGAATTAAAGTAAAAAAGACAATAAAACCTAAAAAGATAATGATAAACCATAGAAAATGAGGAAAATTCGCATAGGTTAAAGGACCTATGAAAAATAAGGTCTTAAGAATTCTTTTAGGCCAAATTACTGTCACACCTCAAAAATTGAAGTGTGATTAGTTCGGAATTAGAGAAACCCCACATCCCCTCATCCTTGCAAATGTATAGAATTCTTTATTTATATCTATAGCCATATTTTATATATAGAATATAAAGTGTAATACATTTTACATTAACAAGAGTCACTGGCTATCTGTAGAAATTTTGGTAGAGTTGGGACCTCCCAAAAGTTCCACGATACATATTCACTACAAAAAAAAAGACTTTCAGCGGCGACAAAAGTCGCCGCTGAAAGTCTAAAAGTCGCCGCTGAAAGACTTTCAGCGGCGACAAAAAGTCGCCGCCTATGCGACTGTCGCTGAAAGTTTTAGCGGCGACAAAAATTGTCGCCGCTAAAAGTATACTTTCAGCGGCGACTTTTGTCGCCGCTAAAGGTGACTTTCAGCAGCGACATTTGTCGCCGCTGAAAGTATTAATGTTTTTAAAAAAAAAATTCAAAAAATTCAATTTTTTATTAAAAAAATTCGAATTTTTTTTTAAAAAATTTAATTTACAATTGCCACGTGTCTCCTCCCCGTGCTACCACTTGTCGCCTCCTCGTGCTGCCACGTGTCGCCTCCTTGTGCTGCCACGTGTCGCCTCCTCGTGATGCCACGTGTCGCCTCCTCGTACTGCCACGTGTCGCCTCCTCGTACTGCCACGTGTCGCCTCCTCATAATTCCTCCATGTGACTCTCCTCCAGTTCGAACCCGCGACCTCAGAGAGCCGATACCTGAGCGCGCGAGTCTCTACCAGTTGCGCCGAAATGAACCTATGTCATATTATTACATATTATTATATATATATATATAATATTATCATATATATAAACATACATACATATAATTAATTAATTATATACATATAATTAATTATTAATTAAATATAATATTATTAAAAGTAATGAAAAATTAAATAAAAAAGAAAAAAATATTGATATATTTAAATTTAAATTTTTTTTAATTAAAATTACTTAATAAATAATAATTTAATATCATAAATATTATTTTTAATAAAAAATTATAAATCTAATATTAATAAATAATAATATAATTTTAATAATTAAGGTTAAATAGAATTATTTAATAATTAATAGTTAAATTTTATAAATATTATTTTTAAAAAATATTAATAAAAAAAATATGAAAAAGACTTTCAGCGGCGACACTAAAGTCGCCGCTGAAAGTGTTTAAAATTTTTTTTTTTTTTTAATTTTCGAAAAAGACTTTCAGCGGCGACACTAAAGTCGCCGCTGAAACTCACTTTCAGCGGCGACTTTTAATAGTCGCCGCTGAAAGTGTTTAAAATTTTTTTTTTTTTTAATTTTCGAAAAACACTTTCAGCGGCGACACTAAAGTCGCCACTGAAACTCACTTTCAGCGGCGACTTTTAATAGTCGCCGCTGAAAGTGTTTAAAATTTTTTTTTTTTTTAAATTTTCGAAAAAGACTTTCAGCGGCGACACTAAAGTCGCCGCTGAAACTCACTTTCAGCGGCGACTTTTAATAGTCGCCGCTGAAAGTGTTTAAAATTTTTTTTTTTTTAATTTTCGAAAAACACTTTCAGCGGCGACACTAAAGTCGCCGCTGAAAGTGTTTAAAAATTTTTTTTTTTTTATTTTCGAAAAACACTTTCAGCGGCGACACTAAAGTCGCCGCTGAAACACACTTTCGGCGGCGACAAAACAATGTCGCCGCTGAAAGTGACACCTTCAGCGGCGACATTAAAAGTCGCCGCTGAAAGTCTCACTTTCAGCGGCGACATTAAAAGTCGCCGCCAAATGTCGCCGCTGAAAGTGATTTTTTTTGTAGTGATTGGCAACAATCCCACAAAAGGATCTATGCTCCATACTAACAATTATACAACATACATGATGAAGGCGAGGACCATAACCATAGTTTACGTGGGGCACCTATAACAAGATCTACAAAATGTAATACATAAGATGAAATTCTTACATTGAAATAAAGATTGTTCAAGACTACACTTGTAACACCCCAAATTTTATATTCACAAAAAAAAAAGATTGTAATTAATTGAGAAATTCAATAATATTCATGAAATTTAGAACTTATGAATTTTGAAATATTCATATTCATGAGGAAATGTGAAAATTAATGCAAGAAAGGAATTATATTACAAAGGTAATAGCAAAATAATAATTTTGCCAATTTAGCCCAAGATTAATTATTTTCCAATTAATTGAAGTTAATTTCAATTAATCAAGGAAAATAAAGGAAAATGTATAATTGGAATATTCTTGGTACAATAAATCAAGAATTGTGAAATTAGAAGGAATTATACATAATTCATTTAATTGGATTATGGAAATGATGAAAACAATTTTATTTTCCTATTCTTCCAAATTTAGTCCAACACAAGGAAAATGGAGGGAAAAATTGATTAATGAAATTAAACATGACAAGTGTCATTATCCTATGGAATGAGATTAGTTTATAATTGATTTTCCAAGAGCACATGTCTAATTGCAATTAAATATTGTTTCTTGGACAAGTAATGGTGATAATGGTACACTACTTGAGTGTATGGTTGAGTGCAAACTTAGTGTATGGTTGAGTGCAAGTTTGGATTAGTTGGAAGAGAACTCATTTAGTTAGAAGAGCAAGAGGGGGACGGTTTTCTATGCTAACCAAGAGGGAGGAAGATAGTTCAAAGCCAACTAGAAGGCTAATGACATAGTTAGAAAGAGATGAGATCAATTGCCATGTGTCAACACAAGATAACATCTTGAAATCAAGGGCTCACAAGAAAGAAGAGCCATTTCATAAAACACTTTCTCTTCCCTTCCCTTCACATATTTTGGCCAAGACAAGAAAGAAAGGAGAGAGAGAGCTTAAAGAACTTGAAGAGTTAGAGAGAAGGAAGAAGAAGGAGCTTAAGGTATGTAGTGATTCTTAAGAATTTTCCCATGTGATCTTGTCAGAAAACTTCTTTAAACTCCTCTTCTTCATGGAATCAATGGTTTTGAATACACATTTTGAGCTCAAGGAGAGAGAGAGAGAGAGAGAGAAGACACCTAGAGAGAGAAAGTTCAAGATCTCAAAGTGGTAACTTAAATCTTAGATCAATACAAGTATAAAGTTGTTGTTGAAGTGTATGGTTGGTTTTTGTGAGTTTTGTCAATGTTGTAAATTTGGAAAAGCCTTAATTCTAAGGGGTTATGCTGCCCAAATTTCTTTAAATCATGATTAGAATGTGTTTAAATGAGTTAATAAAAGACTATAAGTGAAAAGGTACAAGCTTTGGAAGCTAAAACACAAAAGTCGAATTTTCCCTTTTCTTGAGAAACTTTCGGCCAAGGTCAGAACTGGGGGTTAGGATTGGATTTTCATGAAATTATGGTTCCATTGGATTCAGGAGGCAAAAATAGGTGGGGTTACAGTTGGTCACTTTTTCAGAAAAGGCCAGAAAAGTGTAATTAAGAAAACGCCCCTAAAACCCTAAATCAGGGCTGTCAAGGGTATTTTTGTAATTTGACATTGAATTTGATAATTGATCCTGGAAATGGATTCCTTGAGCGAAAATATGTCAAGATAGACCTAGTCAAAATTTTGGGAAAACGTGCCATCAGGCCGGGGTCCTGGGGGTATTTTGATAAATTTTCATCATACACTAATATAACCACAAGAAACACTATGAAAGAGTCTAAAATAATACTTGGATAGGTTATAACTTATTTCTTATACATTTACTATTGTAGGATCAAGTTGGAAGCCGGAAGTGACATGTTTTACGAGGCACACTAAAAAGAGATTAAAAGAACTTTGAGGTCAAAACATTATCCTTCATATATCAAGCCATAGTTATATGTTTATGTGGATGCCATTATTTGTAAATGCGCTTTATTAATCAACATGATTTGTCTAGAAAGGGCCAGTCAGTGCCAGATGTGCACTTATACTGGGAGTTGGTGACAGTCCAACCAGGTGTACATAGTGGGCTGGGCCCTACTCATATATACATTATGATGATGTGTCACGATGATGTGTTTATATTGTTCATTAATTGGTGCATACATTGGCACATATCATATTTACTTTTCACATTTTCTATGAACGATAGCATATTTCTATGGGGATTCTTCGAAATCTCACCCTTTTGTTAAAATAAACATCTCAACGGGTGCCAGTGGAACGAAAGGTAAAGCTGCAAATACGGAGAAGTGAACGGTATGTGTCTCGAGGCAAGGTCAAGCGGGTGGTTATAATTAGTCTAATTTTAAGATATTTTGGGGAAACCTGTAATTATTAGAACTTCCACTGTATTTTGTATTTCATTGACGAACAACTTTAGCATTGTAAATGAAAACTTTTATCAGTATAATTGTACTTTTCTGTATACCCATAGAATTCCATCTTTATTAATCTTCGACTATCGAAATGGAAACGGGTATTGACATTTTTGGTATCAAAGCTAATAAGCGATTCTGCCATTATCCGAATGGTATAATGATATGGTTTGTTTGTATGGTGATAGGAACTGTGAGCGGTTTTAGTTTAAGTAGTTCGAGCAAAGAACATGAGGGATCACTCTTGTTAGTGAACCAGGGTACCCCTAGTCAGAGTATTTCTAAGGAGCAGCAATCTATAGAGACAAGGATACCAGGGGAGCAGGTTCGTGACGGAGCAGTATCGGGACGGTAACGGAGGTATCAGGGAATAGGGGTATTAGGGTACTCAGAGGTGATATCAGTACCCAGATTGCAGTATTGGTGGTACTAGTAAACCTGGAGGTGATATCAGTGTGGTATCAATGATATCAGGATGATATCAGTGGTATCAAGATGGTATCAGTAGGTAGTAGTATCAGTGCATGCGAAGGCAGTACCAATACCCAGTTGACTGTATTAGTAGTGGTTCCAGTGTATATAACAACGATATCCGTATTTGCGATAGTGGCATTAGGATGGTACCAGCGGTATCAAAATAATGTCAGTGGTATCAGAAGACAATGGAATCAGTACAAGTGAAGGAGGTACCAGTGCCCAGTCAAAGATATCAGTGGGACTAGTGCGCTGGATAAAAGAATCGATACACACAATGATGGTATCAGAACACCAGTAGTAACAATTCTGATAATGACATCAGAATTGATATTTTGTATGTATTGACATTGATACACAGTATTTTAATGCCCGAAGACAATAGGCACGATTTTTGAGACAAGAGTAGTCTCAGGGTACCGGTGGTCGGAAGTAGATAAAGCCGATATCCGCATTTTTGTACCGGGGGCATGAAAGTTAATCGTGCTCGACTTGGGGTAATCTTAGGATGGGTGACTCCTTGGGAAGTGGCCCATAATTTTAGAGATTATGTAACATAAAAAGGACAAGTGTGTGATGCACAGTAGTTTGTAAGTTGTGTAATGTCTCTAGTTTCTTATAACTACTGTAGATATCTAATGTAAGTTATATTTAACATATATGTGTACCCGAATTATTAAGAAATGACGAAAACACCCTAATGTCTATATGGAAATTTATTTTTCCTTATTTTCATTTAGTGAGGTACCCAGATAATGCATATAAGTGAAGGAGATTATGACCCACATTGGGAAGATAGCCCAGACTCTGCAACAAATTCGTAGCAAGATGGCACGACAACAACTTGTGATAAATGATCTGATAGATGAAATGCGAGTTACGAAGGAGACAGGGAAGATTAGAACATCTTGAAAGGTAAGTAGGTAAATATAGTCCATATGCGCAACTTCATCAGGAGCTGCCACCCACATTCGTTTATGAAATGAACGTTTGTCAAACATGGGTGAAACGATTTGAGAAACAAGAACCTCCTACTTTCTGAGGGAGATTCGATCCTCTGCAAGCAGAAGAATGGTTAACCACACTGGAACAAATTTTCACAAGACTGATGTGCTCTGATGATATTAAAGTTCAGCTAGCCGCTTGCAAACTAGAAGGAGAGGCGGATATATAGTAGAGGAATACAGCGTTGACTCTACAGGTATGGAATATTCCAATGACATGGGAAATATTCCAGGGGAAATTTAATAAAAGATATTTCTCTCAACCGGACAAGTTAGCAAAAGAAACGGAATTCCTCAACATACGACAGGATAATGAAGAAAGTTTCAATGAATACCTGGCACATTATGTCTGATTATCTCGATATTCCTCGTACCTAAGACATCAAGATGACGAGGAGTGGAGCTCCGATATATTGATACAAGGGTTAAAGCTAGAACTGAGAAAGAAGTTGATTTATAAACACTTTATAGTATTTGCCGATGCGGTTAAAGAATGCCGATTTGCCGAGAACAACTTGTTGAGCTTGCACCCTGACAAAACTTACAACTATAGGAATGTGTCTGGTAGTGGGAGTTCCTCACAAAAACGCAAAAATCAGGGAGAATTGTCTGAAGGGAATTATAAAAGGCTGAAGCAGGCCGAAGGCCGCGAAGGTCAGTAGGGGTGTTCGGGATCGGGATCGGGAAATGCCATTCCCGATCCTGATCCCGAAAAGGGTTCGGGAATGATTTTCATTCCCGATCCCAATCCCAAATATTTCCCGTCCCGACAAGACGGGAAATGTTCGGGATCGGGATCGGGATCAGGAATTTCCCGATCCAGGATTTCTTTTTCTTTAAAAAAAATTCCTAAATTAATTTTTTTGTTTTATTTTCTTTAGTCTAGTATAAATATATAATTTTTCTAATATCATATTATACTAAATTAGTCCAATACAAATATATCATTAGTCCAATATATGCTTAAAGTTGTCGATTTAGCTACAAAAAGCACAAAGACAAGAATAAAAAATTAGAATTATTTAATAAATAATAAATGAAATTAACTAAAAGAATATATATTACCTTGAGGGTGTTAGGGATTTTCACATTTTATTTTATATTTGGTCTTGCTTTCTTAAATTATTTTATTATATATATATATTTTCGGGATTGGGAAGTCCCATTCCCGATCCCGAACTTTTCTCATCCTGAAATTTTTGGAACGGGAAAATCCCGTCCTGATTTGCTCGGGATCGGGACGGGAAGACCGAGATGGGAAAAGGTTGCACACCCCTAGAGGTCAGAATTCCGCTAAGAGTAGATGATGTTGGCGGTGTCGCAAGCCATATCATCCTGGTAAATCATATGGAGATACGTCAGGTAGATACAGTTCAATTGGACGAGATCCAACTAACCAGATCTGTTATCTATGTCAGGAACTAGGACATTTTGCTAGAGATTACTCACAGCAGCAACAAACCAAGGAACTTAGCTCAAAAGCTTGGGGCAAAGAGGTGATTACTCATGAGAAGGCACATGGGTCACTTGAGATGGCCCCCAATGCAAACTGAATTATGAATATGTTTTACAAGTAGTATTGGTATTGGGACTCACTATACATATTGTATTTGACTGTGTGATACATTTGGGGTTGAATGTATATGAATAGCTTTATAATATGATTTTGATCACATCTATGGGTGTGAAAACTAGCCCTAATGTCTTGATTAGAGATATAAGTGGAATATTTGAATAGAATTGTTGACTAAAGTTAGATTGGCATGTGATAGACTTAGTGTTGATGTTCTAATTAACTTAAGGAGTAGAGAAGAACGTGAGAAACACATATGGGTGATACTGGGAGTCAAATGCAAGCTCTGACTTTCAGGGATTAACTTACTGAGTGGTTTGTGGTGATGTGATCTGTATGGTCTACGATAAGATAATCTATATGGTGCGACCTGTATGGTCCGAATAAGGTGATCTGTGTGGTACGAACTGTGTAGTTTGCTGTGTGTTTACCTATGTGGTGACCTGCGTGGTCTGCTGTGTGTTGACTTATATAGTGAACTGTGTGGTCTGCTATGTGGTGACCTGTGTGGTCTGCTATATGGAAACTTATGTGATCTTTATGGGGTATAATCTATGTGTTATGTAATCTCTGTGTGGTATGCGATCTGTGCGGTGTAAAATGTGTGATAGGTGATCTGTGTGGGTTGTAGTGTAATACGTCGGCAGAATGGGAATGAGCCTTTATGTGGTAGCAGGGGAACTGTATACTTAAACTTTGGTTACATGCTTCGTGGATATCATAGTGGCTATAATGAATAATAAGGTTCTGGATTGCATGATGAACTTAAAAGTCAGGTTAGGGACCTGAGTCACTAGTGGACTTAATTGTCTACTGTTGCATGGCTACATGGCTTATCGGTAATCCTCAAAATCTGGTTGGTTGATGACCTATTGGTGAACTCACGGAGTAAAATGATACGTGAGTAACAATTACGAATAGAATTGAACATGGTAAGGGGAAAAACAATCCTATGCTAAGTCGAGTAAATGTGAGTTATGGCTTTCAGAGGTAACATTTCTAGGCCACATAGTCTCATAGCAAGGGATCCTAGTAGACCCTGGTAAAGTGGAAGTAGTACTGAATTGAGAAGGCCGGAAACTATGGTTGTAATACACAGTGTTCTGAGTCTTATTGACTATTATGAGATGTTTATATCGAAATTTCCTTAGAACTCAACATTATGCATGGGATGATGACAGTGAGAGGAGCTTCGGAAAGATGAAACAAAAATTTATTAAAGTACCAACATTGATAATCCCAAATCCATAGTGGACCTTTGTTATTTTCACTGATGCCAGATGGCATGGATTGGGAAGGGAATTAAATCCCAGATGTGAGCAGGCAAAGATTGAGATGTGTTTATGATCAAAAAGAGTGAAATATGAAGTAATGTAAGTGGATAGAGTTGTTAAAAAATTAAGACCTGGAATGTAAATGTTTTCTAGGGCAAGCTAATGTTGTCATTGATGTACTGAGCCGTAAGATAGTGCAAATGGCGCCATATGAGGCACTCTATGGGAGGAAGTGTCAATCGCCAGCATGCTGGACTGAGTTGTCTGAGAGGGAACTACTGGGGCCAGATCTTGTTGATCAGACAACGGAGCAGATAAAGTTGATTAAGCAGAGGTTGTTAGCTGTTCAGAGCCGACAGAAAAGCTATGCAGACAAGAGGTGTAAACCTCTAGAATTTGAAGTCAGTGACCACGTGTTCATGAAAGTATCACCTGTTACGGGTATTGGGAGAGCATTGAAAGCAAAGAAACTGTAATTAAGATATATTGGTCCGTTCGAGATCTTAGAGAAGATTGGGCCAGTAGCGCATCGTATCACTTTGCCACAAAATCTGAGCATACGACATGATGTTTTTCATGTGTCCCATATGACAAAGTACCAACATGATCCAGAACATGTAATAGAGTATGAAGATGTAGAAATGCATGAAGATTTGACTTGCGAAGTCATATATGACCGAATCGAGAGCAATTTTTTGTCAAGATTGTCTAGAAATGGTTATCATCTAGAAAAGCTACATAGGAAATAGAAGAAAGTATGAAGAAACGTTACCCGGAGTTCATGAATGTATAAGTATAGAAAATTTTGTGGACGAAATTTAATTAAATGGGGGAGAACTGTAACATCCCAAATTTTATGTTCACAAAAAAAAAGATTGTAATTAATTGAGAAATTCAATAAAATAGTGAATATTCATGAAATTTGGAACTTATGAATTTTGAAATATTAATATTCATGAGGAAATGGGAAAATTAATGTAAGAAAGGAATTAGATTACAAAGGTAATAGCAAAATAATAATTTTGCCAATTTAGCCCAAGATTAATTATTTTCCAATTAATTGAAAATAATTTCAATTAATCAAGGAAAATAAAGGAAAAAGTATAATTGGAATATTCTTGGTACAATAAATCAAGAATTGTGAAATTAGAAGGAATTATGTATAATTCATTTAATTGGATTATGGAAATGATGAAAACAATTTTTTTCCCTATTCTTCCAAATTTCGTCCAACACAAGGAAAATGGAGAGAAAAATTTATTAATGAAATTAGACATGACAAGTTTCATTATCCTATGGAATGAGATTAGTTTGTAATTGATTTTCCAAGAGCACATGTCTAATTGCAATTAAATATTGCTTCTTGGACAAGTAATGGTGATAATGGTACACTACTTGAGTGTATGGTTGAGTGCAAACTTAGTGTATGGTTGAGTGCAAGTTTGGATTAGTTGGAAGCAAACTCATTTAGTTAGAAGAACAAGAGGGGGACGGTTTTCTATGCTAACCAAGAGGGAGGAAGATAGTTCAAAGCCAACTAGAAGGCTAATAACATAGTTAGAAAGATATAAGATCAATTGCCATGTGTCAACACAAGATAACATCTTGAAATCAAGCGCTCACAAGAAAGAAGAGCCATTTCATAAAACACTTTCTCTTCCCTTCCCTTCACACATTTCGGCCAAGACAAAAAAGAAAAGAGGGAGAGAGAGCTTGAAGAACTTGAAGAGTTAGATAGAAGGAAGAAGGAGCTTAAGGTATGTAGTGATTCTTAAGCATTTTCCCTTGTGATCTTGTTAGAAAACTTCTCTAAACTCCTCTTCTTCATGGAATCTATGGTTTTGAAGACACATTTTGAGCTCAAGGAGGGAGAGAGAGAGAGAGAGAGAGAGAGAAGATGCCTAGAGAGAGAAAGTCCAAGATCTCAAGAGGTAACTTTATAAATCTTAGATCTTTACAAGTATGAAATTGTTGTTGAAGTGTATGGTTGGCTTTTTGTGATTTTTGTCAAGGTTGTAAATTTGGAAAAGCCCTAATCCTAAGGGGTTATGCTACCCAAGTTTCTTAAAATCATGATTAGAATGTGTTTAAATGAGTTAATAAGGGATTAGAAGTGAAAAGGTACAAGCTTTGGAAGCTAAAACACAAAAGTCCAATTTTCCCTTTTCTTGAGAAACTTTCGGCCAAGGTCAGAATTGGGGGGTAGGAGTTGGATTTTCATGAAATTAATGGTTTCATTGGATTCAGGAAGCAAAAATAGGTGGGGTTACAGTTGGTCACTTTTTCGGAAAAGACCGGAAAAACGTAATTACGAAAACGCCTCTAAAACCCTAAATCAGGGCTGTCAAGGGTATTTTCATAATTTGACATTGAATTTGGCAATTTCAAACCTGGAAATGGATTCCTTGGGCAAAAATACGTCAGGATAAACCTAGTCAAAATTTTAGAAAAACGTGCCATCGAGCCGGGCCGCGGCCCTAGGGGATTTTGGTAAATTTTTACCATAGACTAATATAACCACAAGAAACACTATGGAAGAGTCTAAAATGATTCTTGGATTGGTTATGGTCTATTTCTTGTACATTTAATATTTTAAGATTGAGGCGGAAGCCAGAAGCGACACATTTTACGAGACACACTAAAAAGGGATTAAAAGAACTTTGAGGTAGGAACATTATTTTTCATACATCATACCATAGTTATATGTTTATGTGGATGCCATTGTTTGTAAATGCGCTTTATTAATCAACATGATTTGCCTATAAAAGGGCAGTTAGTGCGAGAGGTGCAATTACACTGGGAGTTGGTAATAGTCCAACCAGGTGTAGATAGTGGGGCTGGGCCCTACTGATATATACATGATGATGATGTGTCATGATGATGATGTGTTACGATGATGTGTTTATATTGTTCATTAATTAGCGCATACCTTGGTGCATATCATATTTACTTTTTGCATTTTCTATGAACAATAGTATGTTTCTACGGGGATTCTTCAGAATCTCACCCTTTTTAAAAATAAACATCTTAGCGGGTGCCAGTGGGACGAAAGGTAAAGGTGCATATATGGAGAAGTGAACGGCACGTATCTCGAGGCAAGGTCAAGCAAGTGGTTATAATTAGTCTAATTTTAAGATATTTTAGGGAATCCTGTAATTATTAGAACTTCCGCTGTATTTTGTATTTTGTCGACGAACGACTTTGGGATTGTAAACGAATACTTTTATCAATATAATTGTACTTTTCTGTATGCCTATGGAATTCTGTCTTTATTACTCTTCAATTATCGAAATGGAAGCAGGTGTTGACAACACTTCAACTCCAATTCAGCTTTAAAGCCCCTCAATGACAAGCAGAGGTATAAGTTCAGCTACAATGTCTAAGACCAAAATATTTTTTGGCGAATAATATCTCATTAATAAAAATTACTAAAATACTGAAAGAAATAAATTGATAGAATGAAAGTATATAATTAATAGATAACAGTTAATTTCAACTTCCAAGTATGAAATCATAATCCTAAAAGGATTTATATAAAAGATAATTATGAAGCATAACTAAAATGGTATAGACGATCATTAAAATGAACAAATACCAAATAGGTAATAAAACAATTTGGTATCAAAACCAACTCAAAAACAATAAATCTCAAATTTCATCCTTCCCTACGACCTCAACAGAACAGAAAACAAGCATGGACACACAGTCCACTAGGGTAAGTAACCAAGCGAGGCTGGAAGCCACAAAAACAAGTATAGACACACAGTTCACGAGAGTAAGTAACCAAGCATGGCTCGTAATCATGAAACAAGCGCAGGTACAAGATCCACGAATAACAAGTGTGGAAACAAATCCCACAAATATCAAGCGTGAGTATTATGCCCACGAATGTCAAGTGAGCTCGAGGTTAACCATGACGCGCCAAGAACTAACAGTACTGCTATTAGTAACCAGCATTCAATATTCAGTCCTCTCAAAAAAACCATTTTCAAGCATGCATGGAGTCTAAATCGTTTCTTTTCAAAACAAATCATCATGTTTTCTATTTGAAAAATCCTTTCACCATCTCCATGCATGAATCATATTGATCACATATCCCACTTGGTCAAAAATCAAATGCCACCATCACGTTTAAAACACAAGGACAATCAATTACAGATGAATTTAACTTCCTTTCAAATTTCATGTATAAATGTTCATTATAAACAAAACAGAGAAAGACGAAAAATGTTAAAGATAAATACGTATTATTTACTCATTTCAATATCAATAAAAACTGAATAATATTGATAAACTTTCATTAGTGAAATGGTACTCAAGCAATGTGTAATTAAAATATCATAAGTAGTAAGAATATTATCTATAAAAATTATGATGGGACGTTATTCACTCACCTGATATATTGCCAAGTATCTACCATTTACTTTACTAGCAATTTCCATGTGGTATCCCCTCTTCAAAGTACTGATGCCCAAAGCAAACTATTATCATTCCCCTTTCACAACCGTTATAAGAATTCACAAAGCTCATTTACTAAAATCCATCGCAATAACCATCTTATAACAGTGATCATTAATGTTCAAGCATCATACCAACCTCCTAAAGCTATTTAATATTAACTTTCAATGACCCATTGAACACATCTACCATTCTAAATCATGTCAAACCGATAAATATTTATCATCATTTTTCACATTAGGCATAACTTCAAATTTAATCAATGATAAATCATCATAAACAACAAGCAATTAAAACAATGACCCAAAAGATACAAACTATATTTTGTCTTAAATATAACATCAAACACTCACCTTGAAGGCTAGCATAAGAACATACAACTTATCCTTAAGTCTAAATAATCTCCAAATTTAATTTTCCAAACTTCATTATAAAGAATAATCACATCTTACATCATAATTAATTTAATCAATAACAATTTCCTTGTCACACTTATTTGCAACCTTAAAACAAGAATTCACATATTGCACATTCTGTTGAATACGATGTGTGCATTCAAATTCAGTTCATGAAACAAGCATCAACATAGTCTCTAACATCCCCGAAATCCAATAACATAACAAGACTTGGTTCAAAATTCAAAACAAGAGCACTCAAATCCAATCCATTCTGTTTCTCCCATCTTTGCAGTGGTCAATTGCGGAAAAGAAAGAGGAGCTATTTTGACCCTTACCCCAAATACCACGATAGACCGCCGAAATAAAATCAAATTGTGTCCTTGGAATAGATACTTTTATATTAAGATAAATACAATATAAAAAATTGTTAATATAGGATATAATAGATACTTTTTTTTTTTTTTGCCAATGGATATAATAGATACTATACAATACACATCAAACCTAATAATATCAATTAATTGATATTTAAATATTAAACTTGCATATCCTAACAAGATATCCATACCAATTATTTCCTATCTTTTTCTTCAATTTCTTTCTAAATAAGACAACTTACTCTTATCATCAATATATATATGCTTAAGTTAAATATACCAAATTTCTCTCTTGCAATCAGTTCAAATTTTTAAACATAGATATGACACATGTAAATCTAATTATATTATTATGATGACAACTTCTACCTCCCACTATACCCACTACTCCTTTTAATTACTAACTTACCTCATCAATTAATAAATTATTTCTCACTTTAAAAATTCTCAAATAATTCTTGGGTCATTGCAATTACATCATGTTCTGACCCATGTGTTAACTTATCACTTATAGGTAGTTATTTTTTCACTTTCAGTTGCCTTTTCGTGCTACGTTGTTGTTTTATAAACAACTGCTGCTTCTTTTTTCCGTTTGAATCTGAAGGCAATTTTTTCTCTATTTTGTTGAATTCAGATAGGTGATCTTTTATATGTAACGCCAGATGAGTTAGCAAATGAATAATTTACTCTGTTTTGATTTGTAATTGACAAGTTTTTTTTTTGGGTGTTTTTGCAGACATATCCTAATCCTCTGCAGAATAATCCTGCTTACTCTGTCGTTAAGCAAGTGATACTTCCATCTTGCAGCTTGTATTATATATATTTACCGTACTTGTTCGCTCCAATGACAAGTTTAATTTACTTGTGATTTGCAGACAGTACTTGTGTGTTTGGAAAGAATCCAAACCATGGTTTGAAACCATGATTTGCGCAACCCGAGACAAAACTCATCTCACACACTTACCTCGTAAGTCGTAAAAGCTATTAAAAAAAGCTAATCCTAAACCTCGTAAGTCGTAAGTTGACACTGCTCCTCAGAAGGTTGGTCAGTTTCTCCTGTAATTTCCTTTTATTCTGAAACGAGCGTTCATCGCTTATCTTATATATTACTAGGACGCTTTTCGCTTAATTGATTACAAATAGATATATGTTACTTGAAGGATGCCATCGTTACATGTGGGGGTCTGTGCCCTGGGCTAAACACTGTGATCAGGGAATTAGTATGCAGCTCAAATTATATGTATGGTGTGAACAAGGTCCTTGGAATCGACGTAAGTGGATGTTCCAGCATTTGTTTGGAAAAATGTTCGTTCTGAGTGGGGAAAAAATTGGTATGCAGCTTAAATTATAATATTATACATTGCATGCTCTCTTAAAATACTTTAATGTGAAGATTGCGCCTCATGCTTGTCCCATTTCTGTGAAAGCGAGCTTCATGTTTGCTTGGAAACAGAGGAGAGAAAATAAACTACTTATCTCCTCTGTTTTATTATACAAAAAAAAAAAAAAAAAAAAAAGAGGAAAAAAAATAAATATAAGAATCAAGTCATTACTATAAGACACACATTCACCCTTACATTTTTATAACGAACATTTACTAATTTATTATGGAAAAAAATTAATTTTCATACAAATGAATTCTCCACACTAACATGAGTGTAACATATTATATGCAAAACAATACAATTATGAGACAAAACAATTATTTAAAAGGAGGAATGTAATTCGCGCAATTGACATGGAGAATCAATAAAACAATACAATCTAATTTACATAAGTTTTATCTAAGAGACGAATATGTTCAATATGTGTAAATTGATTCTAATTATATGAGTATATTTTTTTTGGAAATAAGCAATTGATTATAATTATTTTAGGTTGAACTGAATCATATAGAGGGCAAAAATATACACCATATTGGTCTAAGTAACTCCAAAGGCAATAAGACATTACCCTTTGTTAACATAAAATGTGATAATGTGGGAAGATCAAAAATTAATAGCAGTTCATTATGCAAACAATTATAATCTATTTCTTTACCATGATATAAAATAATTATTTTATAAAAACTTCTGTACATGCCAAGATAAAACTATGAATTATATGTTACCTCTATTTAAATAGAATAAAGAGGAAGCTATGAAAATGCTCCTTTAATAGGAATATCACGTAAGTTGATGTGTGTTCTACATTGATTCAAACAACAGTAGGAATACATTAAGAATAAATATATGCTCCTTGTCATTTAGACTTGCTGAACATGATTTTAATTTGAATACATTTACATTGTTTTTAATTATATTAACATATTAATAATGACTTTCACTGTCAAAACTCCCCCATTTCTTCCTTCACAGAGACCTAGAAGAGATATTGTCTCAAACTTTATGAATGAAGTACAAAAATACTAACAAAACCAAGGAGATGATATGTATGATATTAATTAATATATTATTATCAACATTCACCATAAGAACTCCGTTATTCCTACCACATTGCATCTGTTTTATGGCTTTCGTTCTAAGACTTTATTATCTAATATGAAAAGTCAAGATGGTTTTCTAGGTTTCTAAAAGGAACCTTGCCAAAACAACACCCTTTCAAATACAGAAATGATAGATAAAAAAACAACCAAGTTAAGCAAATATGGTATAGTGAAAGCCAAATTCATAACAGCTAAATTCCTAAATACAAATGAAGTATCTAACCATTTATAAATGCTACAGTTAAATTCATTGAGACTTCTTATTATGAATCTCCTTTGACCAAAATTGCCATAAAGTACACAATCCTATAAAAAGGGATAAAAGCATACAAGTGCTTAGAGATACTATGACAGTCATAGGCATAATAAAAGATGTGTGACCTATTTACTCATTAAGTATTGAGACAAACACCATCTTAAGGTTGCATAAATTAAATACTAAAAAACATGTGTGAGGAATCCCTTCAGAACAAAAATTGGAAGCATGATTAGTTAATAAAGTAGAAAAGATAAATCAAAATGAAAACTGAAAGAAAAAACCAAAGGCGCGAGGAGATTACACTTAGACTAAATGCTTCCCCACACTTTGGGTTATGGGTTGTCAGATTTATATAACATGTAAGAAAGTATATGATGACCTGACCAACTACTCCTGACTTTTCTTGTATTTAAAGTAATTAAGTTTGACCTTAGGCTAAGGTGGGCAAGCCACTTGGTTTGAGGTGGTTTCATTATGATGGTAAAAGCTTCTAGTATAATCACAACAAGATTGTCTTCTTCACAGATTTTAATTTTGGAAAACGACACAGCTGCATTATAGCATCATGAGGATGCATACATCTCTGGCAACGACACAGCGCTTCACCATTTTGTGAAAGTGAATCGGATCCATACTTTCTTTATTCATAAGATACAGACCATTAGTGTGGAAAATGCTAATGCATTGGCTACAACACCATTATGCAGATTCCATACTAAGGAAATATCATGTCAATCGTCATATTACATCCACTACCCAACAGCTATCATGAAAGAATGTGATATCAGTGAGCAATTAGACTACAATTAAAGACTAGTAATGAATTGATTACAATTATATATTTGGTATATAATACATCACGTCATATTTACCATACTTCTAAATTTGCCCTGATTTGTATGGATTTTTTGTTTGGTCCATTTAGGATTAGGATTAGGTACTAATAACAGACCACATATTGAGAAGCATCATGAAAAAGAATAGATAACAAAGGTACTCATTAAAAAGAGCTTCCGAGAAAACACAAAATATCTCATTCTTGGATACAATGAAAACAAATAAATAAGTACGCCATATTATGTTTCTATTGTACTCTTTTTAGTGAATTTTCACTACAATTAATTTCTTACCTGATGCCAAACGTTTTTTACATTTCTCAATAATTTCAACCCACTTCATTTGATTCCTTTATATGCATGGTTATATTAAATTAACTTGGCTGGGGCATAAAATGTAAATGGAGCTTGTGCACTCAAAATTTATAAGCAAATACCAAAGAAATTCCAATAGTACCTATAGCAAAAGCATACCAAAATACTAAATTATTCTCTAAATGTGTTGCCATCCATTCTCAAGATCTAGATCCTTATCAATGATATGCAACTGCAGGACTTCAAAAATAAGGAAGATGACACTATTATTATTTATGTGCATGATTGTTTCTATGGTGAAATTGATAGTGCAAAATTATGGTTGATACCATTCATATTAACTGAATGTATAGTTCTTAACTTCATGTGTTTATTATTTTGGTTTCTGCTATAGTTTTATTTATAAATATACTGATTCTTTTGACTTTCTCTTTTGTTTTTTTCATTTTCTGATTTGGATCTCAGTGATCCAAGTTGTCTATATTGTTTATGTTATTGAAGTTTAATTCTTTTGTTGTAACCATTTGTTGATATCTTAAACCTATGCCATCATTGTTAGTTTCATTCTTGCTTTTCTGATAAGATTCTTTGTGGATCAAATCTTCATTTTCATTGTATCATATTCTCATTTAAATTGCTGACATCATGAATATGATCGCCAGCCTTCACTATGGCAATTTTTGTCTCATATAAAGGACAAAAATATTATTTAAGACAATAAACATTCCTTCTCAAATGTTCTTTAATTTTGAATAAATATATGAAAAGACATTTCATGAAATGCAATATATCTTGGATATTTGAAAATTTTGGTCCACATTTTTATACCCCAATTTCCTCTTTTAGCTTCAACTCTCAGAATTAGCATGGTAAATAGTGTTTACTTTATATAAAAAATCATGCAGGTTGCACAATGACTGAAGTTGACAGGTTTGTGTTGAAACATATAGAACAGTTTGCATCGCTGAAAAGGAAGCATCATCTAAAGTATCATAAAAAAATCCAATGAAATCATCTTTTAAATATAATATGGTTAAGGCTAAGAAATAAGTTCTAACATCACAATAACATTAAGGGTAAGTTGCAAAAAGACATTCATTAAAGCTACATCTAAATTTGAAAAGATATTAATGCATCCCTCCAATTACATAAATTCAGTCTATCTGTCTCAAGCTAGAAGAATGAGTAGCACCCAGATATAATCCATAGCAGCTTCATGTAAACAATTAAATTTTCATCCGAAGGAGTATTTTCAAGAGTGATCTCTAGGTCGGCCGTTGAACTGCCGTCGTAATCGACATGGATATTGTGAATCCGACCCGTGGGGCGGCATTTGTGAATCCAGCCTTGGGCTGTGTGTATCTTGCCTGTATGGCTTGTGTATGAAATGCTTTATATGAATCCCAGCTGTGGTGAAATGTATTGTGTGGATTGTTGTGATGCAATGCAACGTGAGCAATTCAGCGTGAGCAATCGTAAGGGATGACATGTGTCATACTAACCATTGCCGTTGTAGTTGCTTGTTGTGGTTAATGATTTGCTTACATGCATTATTATTATACATTATATGATTGATTTGTTACTACGGGGATTCCTTAGAATCTCACTCTCCCAAAAACCATGTTTTAGACAGGGCAGAAGGATCAAAGGGAAAGCGGGCGACGAAGAGCGGATAAAGCTCTGATTTAGATGTATATTTTGGGTTATTGGTTATCATGTATATCTTTTGGATATTTTTGGGAAACAATTGTGTATAATGGGATTGATAGTATAGTTTTGTGTAATCCCCAAGTTAAGGGTAATGAATTGTGGGCTTTGTGCCTTTGTAAAACCCTTATTAATGAATGGAACCCGAGTGTGTTGGGAATTTGCTTTATACTCTGATATTTGTGAATGAAATCAATTTGTAAAGGCCATTTAGTATTAAAATATGAATATGAGACCGTCATGAACAGATTTTGTAAAATTTTTGTAAGCCATGATTTTGGGAAATATGATTTTGTTTAAGTCCCAAAATCATTTAAGGTCTCTAATTCTACATCAATTACGTGTTTATGAACTAAATCTCGGCCTTAATCGTTAAGGGGGTTACACTTCATGCCTCCACTTATAAGCATACTCAATACCGAAGAAGCTTAAATTCATTATTTATTTAACTTGACGAAATGTTAAATATCATGTGCTTTATTTCCTTTCTTGATGTAGTTGATGGACCTAATGTTAAATCCATTTATTACCTGGACGAGTGCAGGGTATATTGCCATGTATGCTACGCTTGCAAGCAGAGATGTGGACTGTTGCTTAATTCCAAAGTCTCCCTTTTACCTTGAAGGTCCAGGTGGGCTTTTCGAGTATATAGAGAAAAAACTTAAAGAACAAGAGCATATGGTAATTGTAGTTGCTGAAGGGGCTGGACAGGATCTTGTATCTGAAAGCATCCAATCCATGCAGAAGAAGGATGCTTCAGGAAACAAGCTTCTTCAAGATGTTGGGTTATGGATATCTCAAAGGATTAAGGTGTGCATTGTAGATTTTTTCCTTATTTCTTGTGGTCTTCAGTTTGATCCTCACCAATCTGTCGCAACATAAGAATATGAAGTTACTTCCTATCTGCTTCTGTCTTACAGGATCATTTTGCCAAGCACAGTACAATGAACATAAACCTCAAATATATAGGTTTGTACAATTTTTCTTTTAAGGAACAAAAAAGATCATGGCACTGTTTACGTACTGAAAGCAGTGTAGTGTAGAATATTCTTAAGAACTTCCTTTTTTTTTTTTTTTTCCTTCTATTCGACAGATCCAACCTACATGATCCGAGCAATTCCAAGTAATGCTTCTGATAATGTGTACTGCACACTTCTTGCTCAAAGTGTAATTCTAGAGCAATGACTGGCTACACCGGCTATACAAGTTGACTGGTCAATGGAAGACAAACTTATATTCCTTTCTATGTAAGTTCATTGTGCATGCTTGGTTTTTGTTGGTTAATGCATGCTTGATGTTTCTTCAACACTTGACGCCTCAATGAGAGACAACACAAATTTTACAGATAAATATATAATTTTTAAAGATTCTCTAATACAAGTTATAAGATTATCGGAGAGCTTACAGGTATAAAGAATTAATGAAAACAATAGCAGCTTTGGTAGTCTTGTTGAGACTTACTCGTTGCTTTTTCTTCCTATCAATCTATTTTTTTTCCTTAAAAAAATTCTGTAGAGAATCGCAGAGAGACAGCATAAAGTGGTGATAACTGATAGAATGTGTGCTAGGCTTTTATTGTCCACAAATCTGCCCACTTTTTGGAGTGCCAAGGATGTGATTGAAGACAAGAGAGAAGAAGAAGAAGCGTTGGATCAGTCAGGGGATGAACAGCAATGTCCAGATGCCAACTCTATTGCCAACGAAGTCATCCCTATCCCTAATAATTCTGTGAAGGTCTAATTAAGGTTCATTATTATATTAATCAATCCCTATAATTATATTGTGCCATACAAGTCTTACATTTGTGTTACCCCTTTTTGGCGTAACATGGCTGCGCAAATCCCAGCCTCACAACTTGAAGATATTCCTTCATGTGTTGTTTTGCTGTTTAATAATTCTAAAGAAATCCTCTATACTTCCCCATCAATCCTTAGCTTTTATATATCATATTATAATATTGGGTATTAAAGAAGCTAAGCAAGCCTCATTACAAGTAATTCCCCCCTCCCCTTCCAACTATATGTTTGTTCAGTGTTACTATTTCAGTTTTGAACATCATATTGTCACTTTCCACGCTCTTGACATGGATTTCTTCTTATAAATATGATTTAAGAATTCTTTCTATTTGACATCACTGTTTGTAGGTTTTATTTGACGTTGAAGTCTTTGATTATAATGACAAGACCAAAACACTGAGACCAATACTGTGTGATCAATGAGAGAACTTTGCATGATAGAAAATGTAAGTGATAACAACTTTATAGATCTTGTTGTAAATGTAATTAATTATATATTTATATCCTTCAAGATAATATAGATTAAGTTGTGTGTTGTTGAGTTTCTAAATCAGTAAATTTATTATTTATTCTTTTCATAGAAATACTAAAATGTCGTTCGAATCTTAAATAATTTCTTTACTAATTTGTTTTTTGAAAAACTTTAAAGAGATTTACATTTACAGTTTGATATTATTAACAAGATTGAATTTGTGACCTATTTTTGTGTTATTAGGCCACAAAATTATGAACATTTGATTGTTCTCTATACCTTAAATTTTGTATCATGTAAATTTTTCTATAAAATTAAATGTAAATTAAAACTCTTCCAAGAAAATACCAACTTCGTAATGCTATTTGCTAGTGTTAAACCGGACTTTTCTTTTTGAGTAAAATACTCTGATCACCCTCCTGTTTTACCTTAATTACACAGACCTCCCCTATATTTTAAAAACATACGTTTAAGTCCAAATAGTTAACTCCGTTCAGAAATATTCTAACAAGATTCCAAAAATATATTTTTTAATTAAATTTTATATAGAAATAAAATTTATTTACTATTTTACCCTTAACACTAAATCCCTAGTTTTACTTGAGAGTTTGTAGACTTCCAGAAAAAAAAAAAAAACAAGAGCTGCAAGAATAGCTATGGAGAAGATAAATGTACCGGATCATGGACACAAAAAGATACAAAGCTTATCAAATTTTCATTTAATTTCATTAAACAATGACTCTCGCATATTCCGTAATTTTTTATTGCTCTTAGAACTTTTTCATTATACATGATATATGAATATATAATTATTCACGGTAAGTGTCGTGGTTTTTTTTTTTCATATTTTCATTCAAACTTTTTCAATGTGAATGATATACTTGAAAAAGGCATTGATCATGATTTTTTTAATTAAGTGTCGTGCTTATAAAATTTCCATTCAAATTTTTTCACTGTGCATGATATACTTGAAAAGGCATTGATCTTGTTTTTTTTTTTTTTTTGAAAAAATTGTTCTATGACTAGAATTGTTTTAAAGAATTTAAGCTTATCAAATTTTTATTCAAATTCATTCACATGGCTGGTGTATTTATTTTGTCTTGTACATTTTGACTAAAATTGTTTTAAATAATTTAAGAGTTTTATCTGTTGCTTAATTTCTATTTTTATTGATGATTTTGGCAATGGTTAATGTAAATATCACAAACATTGAATATTCAAGAAAGCTTTTAAATAAAAATGTGCTTGATCAAATGTGTTTATAAATATTTATGAAAATATTATCAAATTATAAATTTAAATGACACATACAATCTCAAACTTATATAATTTATTATATTTGATAAAAATATATGTGTTTAATATATATTTTAAGTCAAAATTGATTTATAATATCAAAATTAATAAATTTTTTAACAAATTAGAAAGTTAGAAAATCTATTAGAATAAATTTTTGGTTGTATAAATTTTTATTAGCCTATATATATATATATATGTTTAAATAATTCTAATAGTGAAGAGGGGTATTTTGGTTAAAAAAAAGTTCAAAGGTCAAACTTAACGGTCAACTAACGGTTTGGATGAATGTAAATAGAATCTCAAAATATAAAGGAGGTTTGTGTAATATATATTTTAGTTTTAAGAGAGGTTTATATGGATTTTTAAAATAGAAGGGGGGTCTGTGTAATTAAAGCAAAACAGAGGGGTGGTTAGAGTATTTTACTCTTTCTTTTTCACTTTCCATCTACTTCTCTTTTTATAATAATTACTCAATCAGATAAACATTTGAACAATTTTGATTTGCTATTTTCTAAAATTATCATGCAAATGTTAAATTATATAAAAAAAATTAATTAAATTTAAATTTCAAAATTTTAATATAATTAATTTAATACTTAATCAATTAACTATTTTTTGAAATGATTAAAATAAATAAATAAGTTAGTTGATCATAACACATGTTATATATCATTATATTATATATCAGTTTATAAATAAGGAAAATCCCTTAAAACGACCACCGACTTAGCTAAATCCCGATTTAGTGCTGCGAAATTGCAAAATCTCGATTCAGTGCTATGTCAGTACGGATGAACAGTGCGTGTATGCGAAAAGACGATTTTGTCCTTCAGCCCTCCCTCTCGCCACTTCCGAATAACAACACGAGACTCTTAATTAACAACTCTTACTTCTAGATTAATAACTCCCGTTTCTTCTTTTTACTTTCACAATAACAACATCGGTCTTGTTATTAACAATATCATATTCTATATTAACAACTCCCATTTCTAGTTTCAAAACTTCGTAATTTAAATTTCAGGGTCAATAACAACACCTCTTTCTTTATTAACTGTTGGAAATTGGGCTTGGTCCACCCTTGGTGGATTAGGCCCAAAACCCAAACCCATTAAGCTTTAAGCTTTGGGGCAAAATAAAATACCCAGACAAATGTGGGGTATTTATTTGTAATTTTCCCCAAGGGTTCAATATTGAAACCTGGAGGAAGCAATTCCCCGTATATTTTGGAGGGAACAGTTATTTGAGAAAAATAAACGTGTGTGTGTGCGTGGATAAGTACACAGAATATACACCAGACAATACATAGAGAAAAAACATTCTCTGAGAACTCTCTTCTCCAACTCTTCTCTTCTTGTGCATTTGCTGTGTGTTATAGTCGAAATCCTGGTGATTCGACTCGCATGGGTACCGGAAGAACTCGAAACTACACTTCAGGTACGCCCGAAATCCGACATTGGTATTAGAGCATGGTTTTCAATCTGTCCGAATGTTGCTTTTGCCATACTGTGTGTTCATGAACAGTGAATATACTCTGCGTCTATGTTTTTTTTTCTTTTATCATGAATGCATATATGGAAATTTTTTTTCCGTCTGTTTATTTCGTTTGAAGTTCATGAATATATCTCTTTCTGTATGAGAATTTTAGTTCATGTGTTTAAACGAAAATATGAAATTGAACGTGAGATCCGTTCTACGTTTTCAGTTTTTTTTTGTGCTCTACTGTGCATTATGCTTTGTCGATGCACTTCAGTTGTATGATAATGTCTTGGTTCTATGAGCATTAGAATATTGAAAAGCATAATAAAACATATACTAGGGCTATAGAACAAGAGTACCGATAGGTTGTGCGAAATCCAAAAAAAACGCATAAGACCGAAAAGAGAATTGAATTGGGTTACCATAAAACGAGGCTTATTAGGGTTTAAAAATAATCCCATTGCGTAGAGCTCGAAAAAACGATGAAGATGGACACCAAGAACGCGCAAAACGGATGCCGGACGGTGAAGTTACGGAGGAGAGAAGGTACCGGGTCGACGGACCCGACCCGCGGATGAAATCGGGTCCGGGTTGACCCGGCTGGAGGTTGAAGACAACCTCCAGCGATTCAAAATGGCGCCGTTTTGCGCCTTCTCAAAAAAAGAAAAAAATCCAAATCAGGTAGCCCAGTCCGATCCGGTTCAGTTTTTTTAAAAAAAAATTCTTTTGGGCTATCAGTAGCCCAAAACACCAAAAAAAAAAAAGGATCAGGTCGGTGGGTAAAGGCCCAACCCGACCCATCAACCAAAAAAAATTGGACAGAAACGCCACGTGGCGCGTGTGGCCACGTGGCAGACCCGATTGACACGTGGCGGACATAGACCGACTGCCGGCGGCGCGTGGAATCTAGCCAGACGGCGCGTGTGAATATTCGAGGGCAGCAGAGTGGCGCGTACACTTCACGCACCTTCAGCGAGAGTGGGTTTTATCCTTTTTTATTTTTCCAGGATTTTTCCTTCTCGGGGCGCGTGTAGGCGCGTGGGAGCTCCGTTTGAGACGCGGTTTGTTCCTAAAAATCCCTAAATTCGAGATCTTCATGTTAATATGCCATTTGCCTCTTTTTGAGGCAATTCAGGATCTGTTTGTGAGGTTTTAGTGCTTATTTAAGTGTTTTTTATACATTTAAAAATACCTAAAATCATGATAATGACTTACATTTATTTATGTAGGTCAAAGATGAAGCAAGAGGCTTCTAACAGCACTGAAACGCTTGAGTATGGGTCATTGAGCATTGAGTATGTGGACGATCAAGCTCATATGGATGATCCTGAAGAGGATCCCGAAGAGGAACTTGAAGAATATGAATTTTTTGAGGAAGATCCTGAAGAAGGTTTTCTGGAGCCTGTTCCAGTGGAGCCTCAAGTGGTCTACTCTGACTCTGGACCAAAGTCTGTGCCCTCCTGTCCTGATGAACCTCAAAATTTGGAAGAAGAGGTCGATCAACCATATTCTGCTGCTATGGCTGATAAAATAGTTGAACTTGACGCGAACAAAACAGCTAGAATAAATAATATAAAAATCATATACTCAATCATTGTGAATTATGTGGAAAGCATAAAAGACAAAAAGAGTGCAGAGTTCTATGTAAGCGTAATGATAAAGTATCGCGCAGTCGTAAGGGCAAGGGGCACATTTTCAATGAGAGTTGCTTGGGTTGATGCTGTGACAAAAACAACAAGATTCATGAAGAAAAAGAAAATATTCTTTAGGAAACTAAGGAAAGTCATCATTGATTATTGTTGTTCTGACATTTAATAGTGTATTATATTACTATTTCTGTTTATGCTGTTTGTATTGAGAATATGACTCTAAATGTTATTGTTTGTATGTTTTATGTATGGACATGGTATTATTTTCATGTAATGAATTATGTTTGTCATACAATGCTAATTTTTAATTGTGCATTATGATACCATGTATCCCTGATGAGTGAGAGCTTTTAGTAGGTGAAACTTCTAAAAGTTGATGATTTTATTTAAAGTACTTATATGAATTTTTTTTGGAAAATAATAAGTTGCTAGTATTTGTTTGATGGGAGGTACAAACGTATTCTCTTGATTATGGATCTAGTAATGAACTTATTTTCTGGTCAAAATGATATAAGTACAGACGTTGTATACCATGCTATGCTACATAATCGTTTGGTTACGTTCTCTTAAAGAGAACAACGTTTCTAAATGTGAAAAACGACACTTCAGAATTGACAAAAATGGCCACGAAAGGGATCATTGCTGAACTAAATAAGGGGGAGAAACTGAATGGCGACAACTGGGACATCTGGCACCGTAAGGTGCAGTACATTTTGGAGGAACATGAGGCTGTTGAACCACTAACCACTATTTTAGTGGAACCTGAAGCTGGGACTACTATTCAGCACAGGATAAACTTGGAAGTTTACCAAGCGTGGAAGAAGAAGAACAGCATTGCAAGAGTCACCTTATTGAGCACAATGGAGAATGACCTGATGTGCCAATATGAGAAATACCAAACTGCTCAGGCTATGTGGGTTGCACTCAAGGATAGGTTTGGTGGCACATCAACCACTAAGCTTAGAAGGTTGACAATCAAGTTTGATACCTACAAGCTTAGAGCAAATACTCCTATGAAGCAGCATCTGAGAGAGATGTCCAACATGATCAGAGAACTTCAAGAAGCTGGACACACCTTGACTGATGAACAGCAAGTTCAGGCTGTAATCAAATCGCTTCCTTCTAGCTGGGAGCACATGAAAGTGAACTTAACTCATAATGACAACATCGTCACTTTTGATGATGTAGTGAAACATCTTGAGCTTGAGGATAAACGCCTAGCGGCGTATAAGGCTTCTAGTCAAGCCTACTACACTGAAAATGCTGGTCTTTCTAATGCAAAGCTCGATTCCAAAAAGGGCAAGAAATCACAAAAGAAAGGCAAGAAGGATGGCTCTAATTTCAAAAAGGGCAGAAAGTAATTCAAGAAGAAAGGAAAGAAAGGCGGCAAGAAGAAAGTTGACCTGAATAAGGTCAAGTATTACGCCTGCTAGAAAATGGGTCACTTCGTATGGGACTGTACCGAGCGAAACGACCGTGAAAAGGTACTAGTGGATTATGTGAATTCACACATTTATTTTGTTTTAAGTACTTCTTTTCTAACAGAACCTGTTTGTTCTTCTTGGATTTTGGATTCAGGCTCAACAGACCATGTGACGAGGGATCGGGGATCCTTCGTGGAATACCGTCGGTTGCCGCATCTAAGCAAATGGCTTTACGTGGGCAACAATGCAAAGATCGAAGTCAAAGGAATTGGCACCTGGAAGTTACCTTTGCGTGGTGGGAAGACTTTGATCCTACATGATGTTCTTCATGCACCTGACATCCGACGGAATTTAGTTTCAGTACTTTGTTTATTATATTATGGGTTTGATGTAAACTTTCATGGCAAAGTTGCAGACATTTTTAGCAATAAGACCTTTTATGGTTTAGCTTTCATTTCTAGAAAGTTCTTTGTTATGGATATTGTTGGTAATTTTAATATGCATGACTGTTTCGTTATTTCATCCAATATTACTGTTGATATGAATATCTGGCACGCTAGACTAGGACACATTAATCAAAATAGAATGATTAAACTAGCAAGAGAAGGTTTGCTAGGTGAAATTTCGAATATGGAAATGTCCTTATGTGAGAATTGTCTAACTGGTAAGGCAACTAGACCTTTCGGTAAGGGAACTAGAGCTGAGATTCCGTTACAATTAATCCATTCTGATATATGCGGTCCAATGAGTGTAAGGGCGAGACACGGAGCCTGGTATTTCATTACCTTCATTGATGACTATTCGTGATATGGTCACATCTATTTGATCTCACACAAGTCTGAAGCTCTTGAATGCTTTAGACGATACATGAATGAAGTAGAGAATCAAACAGATTGTAAAATTAAAGCTTTGCACACTGATCGGGGTCGTGAATACTTATCTGATCAGTTTAAGGAGCTCTGTGAAGAAAAAGGGATAATTAGGCAACTAACCATCCCTGGCACTCCACAACAAAACGGAGTTGCTGAAAGAAGAAATAGAACTCTTCTAGACATGGTTAGGTCAATGATGGCTCAAGCACATCTGCCAATTTCATATTGGGGTGATGCTTTACTAACGACTGCCTTCATTCTTAACCGTGTGCCCTCAAAATCAGTCGCATCTACGCCCTATGAGTTATGGACAAAATGCAAGCCAGATTTAAACATCCTCAGACCCTGGGGGTCTGCTGCGTATATTCATAATGATTCCCATAGGTATGGGAAATTGGGTCCTAGAGAAAAAAAGTGTATCTTTATAAGATACTCTGAGCAATCAAAAGGATATGTTTTCATAGGTGAAAACGAAGATGGAACTATGACTGAAATTGAATCAAGAGACACCGTATTTCTAGAAAATGAATTTCCTAGCAGGGGAGATATTGATCGTACAGTATCTCTTTATGAAACACAAGAACAAGGCAGTACAGAACAAACTTAGACTAATGATCCTCAATCATCTCAATACATTGACTTGAGTGGGAGCTCATAGAGGCCTTTACAAAGGCCTAGACAAGAGAAGCGAAAGAGACAAGAAGTTCCCACAAGAAGGAGTGACAGGGGAAATGTACCTAGGAGACGCTTCTCCATAGAAGGAGAGGCACTTATTGTTACTCCAGACGGAGATGATGAGCCTCGTTCTGTGCAAGTAGCCTTATCAGGTCCTGCTAAGGATGAATGGAAGAATGCAATGGAGGAAGAAATTGATTCAATGAAGAAGAATCAAGTTTGGGAACTAGTTGATCTACCAAAAGGGCGAAAAGCCATTGGGAACAAATGGGTTCTCAAAATTAAAAGAAAAGTTGATGGATCAATTGACAAATACAAGGCTCGATTGGTTGCAAAGGGGTACACACAACAGGAAGGTATAGATTACGAGGATACCTTCTCACCTGTTGTACGTTTCAATTCTATAAGACTTATTCTGAAAATAGTAAATAGTTTAGATCTGGAACTGCATCAGATAGATGTAAAAACCATATTTCTAAACGGTGATCTGGATGAAGAAATCTATATGGAACAACCATTAGGTTTCATTAAGAAAGGAATGGAGAGTAGAGTTTGCAAGCTCAAAAGGTCCATTTATGGACTGAAACAATCATCCAGACAGTGGTATTTGAGATTTCATAGAGCAATAACCTCTTATGACTTTCAAATGATTGAAGAGGACCACTGCGTCTACATTAAGAGATTTGAGGGTAATTTTGTAATATTATCCTTATATGTAGATGATATACTACTAGCTGGAAATAGTCTAAAGTCGGTCTTAGCTATTAAAGAATGGTTATCATCGAATCTTGAGATGAAAGACATGGGTGAAGCAGAATATATACTTGGAGTTAAAATCCAAAGAGATCGCTCTAAAAGAATTCTCTCTCTTTCACAAGAGAATTACATCAAGAAAATTCTTGAGCGATTCAATATGAGAGACTGCAATCCATTAGATACCCCAGTAGCTTCAGGTGTAACCTTAAGTCTTGATATGTGTCCCAAACTGAGTCAGCAAAGAAGAAAATGGAAAGGGTTCCCTATGCTAGTGCCGTTGGAAGTTTGATGTACGCAATGATGTGTACAAGGCCAGATATTTGTTACGCAGTTGGACTGGTTAGCAGATTCCAGTCAAATCCCGGTGAGCAACATTGGAAAGCAGTGAAAAGGATTTTGAGATACTTGAAGGGCACGTCAGATTATGCACTATGTTATCAAGGAAGCGATCTGCGCTTAGTTGGATATTCTGACGCTGATTTGGGTGGAGATGAAGTTGAACGAAGATCGACTTCAGGATACACCTTCTTGCTGAACAATGGCGCCATATGTTGGAGCAGCAAGAAGCAGACGTGCATTGCCCTACATCCTATAGAAGCTGAATTCGTGGCATGCACTTCAGTAGTGCAAGAGGCTATATGGCTCAAGAGATTCATTGAACATCTTGGATTTGGAAATGAAAGCACAAATCCGGTGTTAGTGTATTGTGACAACACCGCGGCCATAGCCTATATGAAAGATCCCAAATACCATAGCAAGACCAAACATATAGATATAAAGTATAATTTTGTGAGAGATTATGTAGCACAGAAAGTTGTTACTGTACAACATATTTCGACCAAGAGTATGGTCGCAGACCCCCTAACCAAACCCATAGCCAAGGAAATGTATGACAAACATGTGAAGGCTATTGGGATGCATAAAATGTAAACTTGCAGACACTATGTAATATGTTTATGATTAATGAAAATGTTTCTTCATAAAATTTTATGTGTCTATATAAAGGTATATAATGTCTAGTATGTCGTACAGGCAGATAAGGTTGGCCCTCTCACACAAGCAACCGCCTTTGATGCTCAGGAAGAGTATGCAAAGATGAGACAGTTGTGTTCACCAGTAAAGCAGCAGGAATGCTGATATGGTAGAGAAGAAACACAAATTATGTCACCTCAATAAGAGTGTAGTATATCGAGATGAGATCCAATAAGACATAATATAAGTGTGGATCGAATCATGGATACCCACTTCCATGATGCCTGTTGCCAGATAACAAATTCTTCAACATTGACGTCATGATAGATAAATGGAGTAGAAGAATTTGGGTTTAGATACTGGGAGCATCTAAACTCATTTGTACGGTGTTAATGATGAGAATCAAAACGACGTACGCTCTTATAGTGTAAGAGTAACACCGTAGCATGTGATTCATACCACATGTGCGAAAGAACCGCAAATAGGAAGCAAGTGAATGGATCCATACTTCATTGCTGTATGAGTCCCAAGAAGGTTAAACACTTCTGTGATGTCATTTGACTTTGACATTGTCATGTAGGTATACTTCAGCGACTACTACCTTAACATTCGTCCTATGATTACGACTGATACAATCCATGGTATTATGTTAGGAAAGCGGTTGACGTATATCAAAATGATAAATGAGCGAAAGGAAGGTTACCTGAAATATACACACCTATGTTGGTGTCTGAGACATGTCCCTTATGATATTAATATTTGGTAATTTCATAAGTGTGGACACTAAGCATATCAAAAGGCGATCTAAGTTTTATCTTGACTTGAGAGGGATTAGATCTGCCATGTGGAAGTGTATATTGGTATATCTAGGACATATGAGGCATAATACTAAAATTCAAGCTACACAAAGAAAGGTTGTTTTGTGCTGGTCCTATGAGAGGGATTTCTAGTACAAACACCTAGGAGACGTCATGCCCACGCGGTCACGGCAAAGCACATAGTATGAAAGAAGAAATAGAGAGAGACAATTCTTATGGCATACAATCCACCAAGTGTGAGTGGGAGATGTTGGAAATTGGGCTTGGTCCACCCTTAGTGGATTAGGCCCAAAACCCAAACCCATTAAGCTTTAAGCTTTGGGGCAAAATAAAATACCCAGACAAATGTGGGGTATTTATTTATAATTTTCCCCAAGGGTTCAATATTGAAACCTGGAGGAAGCAGTTCCCCGTATATTTTGGAGGGAACAGTTATTTGAGAAAAATAGACGTGTGTGTGTGCGTGGATAAGTACACAGAATATACACCAGACAATATATAGAGAAAAAACATTCTCTGAGAACTCTCTTCTCCAACTCTTCTCTTCTTGTGCATTTGCTGTATGTTATAGTCGAAATCCTGGTGATTCGACTCGTGTGGGTACCGGAAGAACTCGAAACAACACTTCAGGTACGCCCGAAATCCGACATTAACAATACCGTATTTTATGTTAACAACACTATATTTTTTAGAGACGAATATGTAAAAGAATAAAGATGAGTTGTTAATCAAGAATCTGGATTTGTTAATTAAGAGTCTCGTGTTATTATTCTGAAGTGACAAGATAGATGATTGAAAGACAAAATCATCTTTTCGCATACACACTCATTGTTCATCGAACGCCTTTTAGGAAGCCACAGTCGTGCGCTATAATAGGCACCGAACGCCTGTTTGGTTTTAGCTTGTTCATTATTTCCAATCAAAATCAAGACTCTCGTGTTATTATTTCCAACATTAGTGAACTCTCTGAACATATCTTAAAGATGTGACATTTTTTAAAATTAAAAAGTACTATCAAAATCAAGATTTTCGTTTCATCTTTGTCCGAAAAATATTCTCGCGTGCTTCGCTCCTCCCCACTGTCGTCAAATCCTGTCCCTGAGATCTGTTTTTTGCCGCCACCTCAAACCTGATCCTATGCTTTGCCAGATCTTTCCCCTTGACCTCGTGAAAGCCCAGTTAGATTGAAACAAGTTTTGATGTCTAGAAAGAGCCTGTTTCGTCACAACCGTGCCGGTGAGATTAAAAAATTTAAAAAACAAAATAAATTAAATCTGAATTTTTCCAATAAAAAATTTGTCACTTAATTAACATGTCGTCTTTTCAATTCTTTAATCTTAATATTGTTAGACTTAAACGACAATTTTTTTATGTCAATTATTGTGTTTTTTAAAAAATTAAAATTAATATATCAGCATTTTTTTATTACCAAGGCTGGTTGAAAAGATTGAAATTAGTAGTAGTTATCTTTTTCTGCTATCTTCCAGTCCTTAATTGGAGGTTAAAATTGTAATGTTTTGAAAGAATAGCCGTAAAATTGTTTAAAAAAATAAAATAAAATTCGACAAAAAGAAGATAAGTTCCAGAATACTGAAGCCTGAGGTTACTGTTTCTCATATATTTACTGCCAGTTGCCCTAGAATACCCTTCTTCACTTGTTGGTCCAGAAAGCGAGTATCAGAAAAGTAATTTAAAATTCTCTTACCATAGTCCATAGCCTCACGGCCCGCTTCGCATCATCAGTCATAACTCATAACATAGCCAAGTGCTGGTTTAGCATCACGTCTAGGACTTCAAAAAAATGTTTATTTATATAAATCAATTTAAATAATATTTTTCTCACATATTTATTTTATATATGATAAATTATAATTAAAAAATTGTTTTTAAAACTTTAAGCACTATTCCAAATAAACATATACCACTCTAACCTTATTTATAAGTTTCTTTTAACTAAATCTCACGTACCAATGAAAGGTAGTTAACTCAATAATTATGAGATAAATTTTCAATTATACCCTCATTTATAAATGTATATATTTAAACTTTTTTTATCTATCATTAAATTATTTCCTTATTAATATAATAAATAGGGATAAAATTATCATAACTCGTTGAAAAAGTCAAGTCTATAAGGGTGTATTTGGTTTGAGGGAAGGGCGGGAGGGGAGGGTGAAAAAATTATAATTTTGGATAAAAGAAACTCAAAATTTACCCTCTTATTTTTTTTAAATGTTGGGTTCCCGCCTAAAATTTATTTTCTCATTTTTTTTTAAATTTTGAATTTCCGCCCAAAATTTAAATTCTTTCAACCCAAAAATGTAATTTCCCCACCCGCCTCTCCCCTTCCTCTCCTCACACCAAACACACCCTAAGTGATCAGAGCCTGCCTACAGACTTAACTTTTTCCTCTCGTTGTATGTGAGCGATCAGAAACCATAGATTTGCCTTTTTCCTGGCGTTGTCGCTCATCTTTCTTCTGGAAAGCCTTCACGTATTATTTATTATTTATTTGGATTAACAATAAAAATTAATTTTTAACATAATTTATGATATACGAGATAAGTTTATAAAAAAGTTTTATTTCGATTTACGTAAACATATTTTTCCATCGCTTTCTTAAATTGACTCTTAGAAGCTCTTAGAAGGTGAGTATAGATTCTTCCCTTCTTTTAAATTCAAATGATTAGAGACTTCCACCGTAACTTTTTCCTGCATTGCAGTTTATCTCTCTTCTCAAGAAGTCTTCACGTAAAATTAGAAAGTGCTATTTCCTCCTTTCCAATGTGAGTATGGAGAGCCTAGGCTTTTCCATTGCAGAATGTCTCTCTTCTCAAAAAGCCTTCACGTATTGCTAGATCGTGAATTTAAGTTCTTCCCTCTTTTCCAATGTGAGTAATCACTATCAGAGGGTTTAAATCCGGACAAGTTAGTGAATCAATTGGGGTACTAGGTCAAGGATCAATGAGTTAAATTGAAGTTAAACCGGAACTAAACCAGTGAGACATGAAAGATTTTACACTTATAGTATGAAATTATAAAAAAAAAAGTAAAAACTTAACCCAGACATCGGACTAAACTGGTCTACTAGCCTGTTGGCCGATTTCCGATCAGATAGCACTGCTTTAAACCAAGCTTCCCCTTGTACTACATCTCTTTTCTCATAGTATCAGGGGTCCATAATCTTTGAATATATTCATTCTGATTTATAATATAAGGTATTTTAACTAATTTATTTCAATTAAGAAATAATAGTTAACACATTCAATATGGTTTAAATTGAAATTTTTTTTTTTGAGTTTATCCATATTATATTAGGTTTCAAATGCGAGAAAATAAAAAAAAAAGTCACATTTAAACATTAATTATATGAGCAAAATCTACTAATAATAATTAATTACTTTTCAAGTAACTTATATTATTGAACAAAACATTATTTTAAAAGTGTCTTATATTATAGACAGAAGAAAGTAAAACAAGCTAGACTAGCTTTTTTATATGTGTTTGGATTAGCTTTTTTTAATAGCTTTTACGATTTACGAGGTAAGTGTGTGAGAGGAGTTTTATCTCGGGTTTCGCAAACCATGGTTTGGAGGTTTGCCAAACATACAAGTGTGTGTTTGGATTAGCTTTTAAGAATATCTTTTACGATTTATGAGGTAAGTGTGTGGGAGAAATTTTGTCTCGAGTTGTGTAAACCTAGATTTGAGAAATTCTCAGACACTCACTTAGTCCTTATAGGCAGTTTGGTGGAAGGATTTTGAGGAGAGGGGGGCAATTTTTATGACTTGATTTAAAAAAATTGGAAGGAGTAAGATTTAAAGTTTTTAATTAATTTTTTTTTATTTTTTATTTTATATGTAAGATTTAAAGTTTTTAATTAATTTTTTTTATTTTTTATTTTATATCTTGTCTTTATTAAAATTGTACAATCCTATTTTTTTAATTTTTTAAAATCCAATTCATAAAATATTTTTCTCACGTTCCTTTCCCACATGTCAAACAGACCTTTGAATAATCTGATACTTTCCCTTGTCAGATTGTGAGGTCGAATCTGATCCTTCCACGGCTTTCAACTGGAACTCGTGAGGGCACTGTATGACATGATTTTTTGCATAACACTGAAATTTAAACTATGGTTTCAGAAATCTTTTTACATAAATTGTTATAGAACTATTTTCACATATTTTTTTTTATAAATTATAAAAATTATTCTCCTAAAATCATTTTTTTCAGGGTGAGTTTGTTTTGAAGGGAGAGAAAAGGGTAATTTATTTTTTTAAGTTGAAAGTATTTAAATTTTGGATGAGAACCTAAAATTTAAAATGAATGAGAGAGTAAATTTTAGATAAAAATCCAAAATTAAAAAAAAATGAGAAAATAAATTTTAAGTTTATTCTATCCAAAATAATAATTTAACCCCCACCATTTCCCCTTCCCTCAAACCAAATAAATCAGAATGCTTTCGGTGACTGTGTATTTGTTTTTGCATGATTCCTCTCCCCTGTATAAAAAACTACTCTCTTCGTACAAAACTACAAACCTCCTCAATGCAACGAGAGTTTAAAAAAACAAAGTTAACATAACATTTATTTTGGTTTTGTTGTCTGTTGCTTCAAATTATAAAAATTGGTCTCTCAAAGAGCATAATGGTTCTAATATTTATTAAAATATAAGGACTAATGTTTTAGACTAAAAAAAACTTAAAGGACTAAAACTCAAAGTTTAAAATTATAGTGATCAAAACTAATATAAAAGCAAATCGTAAAGACCAAACATTATAACTTTTTTTTAATCATGCTGCACATATTAAGAGGTTTTTATGAAGACAGTAATTTCTTATACAAATAATTGAAAGGGTGCACTCTAGAAGAACTAATATATTTTTATAAATAAATAACTTAATTAATTTTTATAAATATTTATAAATTAGCTGTTACATCTACAATTGGATGTAATAATTCACTTTCACTATTGAATTGTTCATGATAATGTAATATACTAACTAGGAGGAAGTATCAACTAAGAATTGAAAGTGGTTTCAGTGATTTACCTCCTTGCGTGTCGCCTAATTTTAATTTAATGCTAATGATCACGCTGATTTGAAATTTGTTAAAAGGATTGAAAAGAGTCTTTATAGCCTAGGCTAATGACATGTAGTAAAGAGACAATTTATTTGTATACTCCTCATGCCCTAAATAATTATATAATTTGTATGGTAATTTGTACTATATATTTTATCCTATATTTAAAATAAAAGGTAGGATTACTTTTTGTTCTTAATATAAGATCTAATTGATTTTTTAAAGAAATTAGATAAGCTGAATAAATTATTTTGATGTATTTATATTTATTATTTTAATACCAAACTAATTTTCCTGACTTATAAACAAATATATAATCTAATAATATAGGAGTACAATATACATTATGATTAAGTTATTTATTTTTCTTCTTTAATATTTGTAAATAATATTAATTAGGTCTTATATTAAGAATCAGAGGGAGTATTAGTTATCTTTATTTGAGATTTCCAATCCTTAATATGGAGGTTAAAATTGTAGTGTTTTTAAGTATAACTATTAAAATGGGAAAATTGCCATAAAAGACCTCATTAGCCTAATATTTGCTGAAAGGGACCTGACTTGAATTGTCATTATTTTCATAGGACTAAAAGACTGAAATGCCCTTAATGTGAAAAGAGAGGGCAAATGAAAGCAAATCGAAACAAAACCAGCGAATGTTTTTTATTTTGAAGGTGCACGAAGTTGAAGAGGGAATGGCAGACTCGGTGGAGAGAATCGGACGAGAGTGTGGGGTGGCAGAGTGTGGGTCTTGGAGGCGGCGGTGCAGGATTGGTCTCTGTTGTGGCGGCGAGGCGAGGTCTTAGGGTTGTTGCGGTGGCGAGGCGGTGTGTTGCTCTTTGCGGCGTCGGGGAGGTGTTGGGTACGGTGGTGACGGCGATGGTGGCCTCTCCAAGTAGTAGCGCTCTAAAGAACACCCAACATTTGAGGTTTGTGTTCCTGTCTTTCTCTTTCTTCATTTTATCATCACCATTATTAATGTTACTTTGATTTTCTTGGATTCTGGCATGTTTTGTAATGTTACTTTGAGGCGAGGGGTAGTGCTTTTTTATTGTCGATTTCCATTAATGGTGTGTATTATGTAGTATTATTTTATTTTGAATGAATGGATGAAGTCATATGAGTGCAACAAATCTGAGTTTGAGGTAACAAAATAATATTTTTAGTACATTGCCTTTTCTTTTTCATTCTAACATCATTCAGTATCAGGGTCTCACTTCTTGTAAGATGTATGAACTAGATGATTTTTGAAGTTTGTAATGACTTATGGCTAGCAGCCATATTTTTTAAATTGGTTCAAAGTTCGAAATGGAATATCTCCCCTTAACTTAAGAAACCTTTCAATCTACTTTTCTTAACTTCAAAAGTTGACTAATGACCCTCCAAATTTTAAGTTTGCTAGGAATTCTTCTATTAACTTCTCTTTTCATACCCAGGACACTGTCTATTTCTGCAGACCAACATAATAAACAAATTAGGCCATAGAAATGTCTTATTTATGTAGGAAAGAATGTCAATGGAAATGATGATAAAGTCATCTATCAATTCTACATTTCCAAGTTAGGCCACATCTTATGTATTTACGTGTAGTCCTTGAAGCCTGTGCTTCTTAGACAATCCATCTCTAGTGATGCTTCTGTAAACTCACTGCTATGCACATAGTGTTGCTAGAAGCCTGGTAGCTAAGTGCTGCACTTTATAACTTGTACCATAGCATGCTATAGATGATCATGATATGGAATGTATTTGCGTGGCTATGTATGAATTATAGCATGTAGTTTTAATATATGAAAATGAGAAAGTAGAATGTATTGTGTAATGCAAGAGTATCTTGAGAAGTTGGAAGGCGGAAACTTATAACAAAAACATATATTCTATGTGCCTTAAGAACATTGTATTTATGCATTAGAACCTTAATGCAATAGTTTCTGTATTTCTCTTTCTTGTTATTTTTTGCAAATGAATCATTTGATGTTATGTAACTGGAAGAGTGCTTTAAGAAGGCAGAAGTGAATAAGTTTTATCACACGGTACTTTATTGAACTATATTCCCTCAAAGCACATATATTTCTGGATTTCTCCCTCCAGCATCACTATCATGTCTATGCGAGTCTTGTTAGAAATTGGTACTCTTAGAGCATAGGCTTTTTATAGCTTGGAAACACATGCTTAGTTATAGAAATGATGTTCCAATAAAGTTAGAAGTTCAGATCTCATAATTTTTGTTCATTCCTGCTTGATCCAATAGTTATGGACTATTAGGAAATATGAATTCACTCATAAGAAGCTAACAGAACCAAAACAAGACCAGCCAAGGAAAATACAAAGCAATGAAGAAGACCAACCTACATTGTCAAAGTGACAAAGTGATGATATTGGAAATATACAATTCAGTTGAAAATGACAGAGATGTGAAAAAGAAATTAGACTAGTAACTTCAAGGGAGTTAGAGACTTCTATAGGAGATGGATAAGCGAATGTGTAAGTTGAGATTTCTACTTAAATTTTACGTTATAATAACTTACACTCCACATGAGAGTGCTAATCAACTAGCATTGTAGGTTGTAACACTCATTTAACATATTTTGGTCGATAGAAAAAAATATAGTGATGCAGGACGCGTTACATGTCATATCTTCCAGCCTCTTTTTATGGTGAGTCTAATGTAATCGTGGTTTCTTCAGTTATTTGTAATATTACTAATTCGTCGAATTGTCATTTACATTGCATAAGGATCACATGTTGGGAGATATAGAAAATTGGAAGGTTGACAATCACACAAGATTCATGAGCAAAATAAACATCGGGACATGATCATGTGTAGCATTGAAGGTTGAAAATGTGGGAAAATAAAGAGAAAGTAGTCAACGTTATATTTATACTGTTCATATTAAAGTTTGTCATCATCTTTTGTTGCGATGTAAATGAAACTCAATTATTTATATACAACTTTGGTATATAAATACTTATTTTGTATATTACGCTTGGTCTATAAACACTCTTCCCCTATGTGCACCACTTATTCCTTAACTCTTCCCTACGTGCAAGAACTCTGCCCTCTGTGCAAAAATTCTTCCATGTGTGCAAGATGTGAAGGAATGTGCAATAATCTACCTCTATATGTAAAACTTCTTCTATGTGCGAAAGATCTCCCACTTGGATTCATTTTCATTCCTAAGATCGCCCACCATGTGCGAAACCTCTTCCTTTACGTGCAAGAACCCTTCCCTATGTACAAAAACTCTTCCCTATGTGTAAGAACGCTTTCTTATGTGCAAAGCACAATGTGCAAAACTTCTTCCGTGGTTGCAAAATATATTCCACTTGGCTTCCTTTTCAGTCTTCATATGTGTCATATAACCATGTGCGAAAACTCTTCCCCTACATGCGAAAATTCTTCCTTGCGTGCAAAAACTCTTCCCTTTTAGTTAAATGTCTCTTCCACTTATTCATGTGCGAAAGATCGTCCCCCATGTTCAACACATCTTCCCTTATGTGCAAGAACTTTTCCCTATGTGCCAAAACTCTTCCCTATGTGGAACAACTCTTCCTTGTGTGCAAAAACTCTTCCCTATTAGTTAAGTGACTTCTACTTAACCATGTGCGAAAGATCTTCCCCCATGTTCAACTCATTTTCCCTTATGTGCAAGAAATCTTCTTTGTATGCAACAACTCTTTCTTATATGCAAAAACTCTTCCTTGTGTGCAAAACTCTTCCCTATTAGTTAAATGTCTTCCACTAAACCATGTGCGAAAGATCTTCCCCCATGTTCAACTCATTTTTCCTTATATGCAAGAATTCTTTCTTGTATGCAACAACTCTTTCCTATGTGCAAAAACTCTTCCTTGTATGCAAAACTCTTCCCTATTAGTTAAATGTCTTCCACTTAACCATGCATGAAAGATCTTCCCCCATGTTCAACTCATCTTCCCTTATGTGCAAGAACTCTTCCTTGTATGCAACAACTCTTCCTTGTGTGCAAAAATATTCCCTATTAGTTAAATGTCTTCCACTTAACCATGTGCGAAAGATCTTCTCCCATGTTCAACACATCTTCCCTTATGTGCAAGAACTCTTCTCTATGTGTACGAACTCTTCCTTGTATGCAACAACTTTTCCCTATGTGCAGCAACTCTTCTTTGTGTGCAAGAACTCTTCCATATTAGTTAAATGTCTTCCACTTAACCATGTGCGAAAGATCTTCCCCCATGTTCAACACATCTTCCCTTATGTGCAAGAACTCTTCTCTATGTGTATGAACTCTTCCTTGTATGCAACAACTTTTCCCTATGTGCAGCAACTCTTCTTTGTGTGCAAGAACTCTTCCATATTAGTTAAATGTCTTCCACTTAACCATGTGCGAAAGATCTTCCCCCACGTTCAACACATCTTCCCTTATGTGCAAGAACTCTTCCCTATGTGCAAAAACTCTTCCTTATATGCAAGAAATCTTCTTTATATGCAACAACTTTTCCCTATGTGCAACAACTCTTCCTTGTGTGCAAAAACTCTTCCCTATTAGTTAAATGTCTTTCACTTAACCATGTGCAAAAGATCTTCCCCCATGTCCAACTCATCTTCCCTTATGTGCAAGAACTCTTCCTTGTATGCAACAACTTTTCCCTATGTGCAACAACTCTTCCTTATGTGCAAAAGCTCTTCCTTGTGTGCAAAAATCTTTCCTATTAGTTAAATGTCTTCCACTTAACCATGTGCAAAAGATCTTCTCCCATGTTCAACACATCTTCCCTTATGTTCAAGAACTCTTCCTTGTATGCAACAGCTCTGCCCTATGTGTAATAACTCTTCCTTATGCGCAAAAACTCTTCCCTATGTGCAAGACATGTTCCGTTAGTTCAATGTCTCTTCTAATTGGGTTCATTTAGTACTCACAACTGCCACTAAACCACGTGCGAAAGATCTTCCCCCATGTTCAACACATCTTCCCTTCTGTGCAAGAACTATTTCCTATGTACAAAAACTCTTCCCTGTGTGCAATTATCTAACCCGAAGTGGAAAGCTTCTCCCATGGGTTCAAAACATCTTCCACTTGGGTTCATTTTAAGTGTTCGTAAGTGTAACATAACCATGTGCAACAGATCTTTCCCTACGGCCAGAAGGAAGGACGTTTATCTGTGCATAGCTAAGGAGAAGAAGCTAAAGAGGACGTCAATCACTTGCTCTGTTTCTTATGCGGGCAATTCGCTGGTTATGTTTCTGTTTCCTTTTCATTTTCCTGTCTTTTCTCATTAAGGGCATTTCAGTCTTATACTCCTATGAAATTAATGACAGTTCAGGTCAAGTCCTTTTCAGCAAATATTAGGCTAATGAAGTCTTTTATAACGATTTTCCCTATTAAAATTACTTTTGAAAAATGTAAAATTCGACCAAAAACATATTTTTAGAATATTGAAGCCTGAGGTTACTGTTAAAAGGGTACGAAAGTACGTTTCTTTCCTTGTAGATCCAGAAAGCGACAGAGACTTAATGCTGGTTTGGAAGAGCTTATTTTTAGGTAATAAATGTTTATAAATTATGATTCACGGTATACGAGATAAATATGTGAGAGAAGTTTTATCTCGGCTTGCGTAATAAAGACTTATTGTCCAAAAATAAGTCCAACCAAACACACAATCAATGTCTGTTTAGATTAGTGCTAAATATTATTTTTTAAATATGATTTATGATTTACGAAATAAATATGTGAGAAGAGTTTTATTTTAACTTATAAAAATATATTTTTCAAACACCAACTCAAACCGACACTTAATTTAGAATTCTCTTGCAAAGTATCATGGCACGCTCTGCACTATTACTGCAGGTTTGAATTAGCGCTAAAGAAATATATTTATGTAAATCATGATAAAATTTTTTGAACATTATCTTTATTAAAAAAGTATTTTCTACGGTTAATCCAAAAAACACTCAGTCATAATTAAATACCAGACGCTGTAATTGAGAAGAGAGATGAGCTGCAACGCAAGGGAAAATCACTCAGAGTGCTCTTTGCAGATTTCGAGAAGCTCAGCATTGAAATAAAGTTTTATAAACATTTGTCAGCAATTATACAGGTACTTTTTTTCCCAAAGAGAAAAGTGATCAACATCACTCATTTTACACACAAAATGTTGATGTTTTGGGCAGAAGCCAGAGCTGTTTTATAACTTCCATTTCATCAGCGTTTTCAGAATCTTGTGTTGAGTTTGTGGGTGTTCAAGGTACCTTCTGCTTTTCCTTTCTGTTGTTTCTCTCGTCTCTTCTTCAAGGCAACCAACAAATGTTTGTGCACAAGTTGGTTGTGAAAATCCTAGAGATTTTAGGATAAATCGTATGGTGGTTACTTATATATTTGTGGGTTTCCAGATTAACTCAAGAAATCACAAGCTTTTCTGATATTGAGAAGGAGGTCACGTACGGCTTGGTTAACGATAATGGAAGCAAAAAGAGGCATATATTTTTTTAATACGAACTGATTTTTGTTATTTACATCTAATTATGAGTTGATTTGTTGTTGTTGAAACTTTACTTGAGGAGATAAGGAAGGTGTATGGGTCATTATTTACAGAATCTTTTGGGGCAGAGGTGCCTGCTGCGACCAACTTTCAATATTTTTTTTCTTTTTGACCATTTAAATGATTTAAAATGAATGGTATTTTAATATTTTATATGTAAAAAATGCATTTTTTTTAATTTTTTTTATGATTTTCATGAAGATTTAATACTTAAAAAATAAGTGATATTTTTAATATTTGTTAGTATTAAATTTTTTAAAACTTATAAAAAATGGAAAACTGTACCATTTTTTCCTGGGTAATATCAAGATACCACTCTCTTTGTATAAAATCTATTACAAAAAAACAAAAACATTTGGGAAAATGAAAATATTTGGGCGCAACAAAGGCACAACACCAAAGATGCAGTGGATGCTCCCAACCGAATGGTTTTGCATCTCTGGGAGGTAGCCTCAAAACGCCTGCTAAATTATTAAAAAGCTATTACTCTTTTCGGCCCTAATTATAAGATAGCATTTAATAGTTGATTTTGGTCTTAATTATAGGGTAAAGTTCTAATTTTTGTCAATTTCTTCCCAAAATATCCTTCATTGATACTTTCTCAATAATAATTTAATAATAGTAGATTGGAAGTTGTTGAGGGAGATTGACGATGCTGGATTGCTTAAGATCAAACACTTCCAATCTACTCTTATTAAATTATTATTGAGAAATGATTGGTGTTTCCTATAGTTTACTCTCATTTTGATTGATCCTTGAAGTTTTAAATAAGTGGTTTTAGTCTCTCAAATTTACTCCGTTTCATACCATTAATCTCTAAAATTTAATAGGGACTTAGAACAATAGTTAACAGTGTTAAATTTGCATATATGTCACTAACACTGTCAAATTTACTGATATGAGATGATGACTGGGCAAATTGCTGATGCTTACATGGACATGCGCCAAAAAAAAAAAGGGGAAAAAAAGCTTAGTCAGTACTGTTCATGCGATGAAGAGTGTATTTGGATTAACTTAAAATCTACTTATTCTAAACGTATATCTAGACCGGTGGCAGTGTTTGGGTAATTAATTTTGTGGTGTAACAAGGAAAAGGCTAAAAGTCTTTCTCTCTTATTATCGGCTTTTCTCATTCTTCAACGCATTTCCATTTTCCACTTTTTTCTTAAGATGGTGTCCTTTTTTTCATGTGCCAGCTGTTTATTAGCATGAACCCACCCAGGCTGCGTCATAATGATCATCAAACTTCCTTCGGGTTAGAGCTGGTAATATGGGCCCAATCCGCGGGCTCAACTCATGAGCCCGCGGGTTTTGATGGTTAGGGTTGGAAAAATCCCAACCCGTAAAAATGCGGGCCTGTGCATAACCCGCGGGTTGGTGGGTTGGCCCGCAAAATTTTTTATTATTTATTTATATATAATAATTTTATAAAATTTATAAGTGTTTCACTACTATCTTGGTACCTTCCAATCCAAAAAGAAAAAATCTTAGCCTCTTCCCTTATTCATTAAACAAAATTATTATATCTTGGTTGCTTGAAGATGAGTTTATATTTTGTCTATAAACTTTAACAAATTTGATAACTTTATCTCTTAAATTGTAGATTATGTTTTGAAATTTTTATAAGAGAAATGATTGATACTAAAAAGGTAAATTTAATTACTCATATATATGTGTCTCATATTTTCAATCCTCTTTAAAAAATAGAAATTGTTTTTTCAAAAAAAAAAAATGCAGGCCCGCGGGCTGGCCTGCAACCCACACACTGCGGGTTAGGGTAGGCATTTTGCCAGCCCGCAGAAGTGCGGGCTGCAAAGGCCAGCACCGCGCGGGCTGCCGGTTGGTGCGGGTCAGCCCGCAACCCGCGGGCTGGCCCGTATTCCCAGCTATACTTCGGCCCTAAGATTTTTTTTTTGTTTGCTTGGCAGGGCAAAAATACAATTTTTTTTCAAACCGTCAAGACTCAAGAGTCTAGATGGAAGAATGTTATAAGAATATAACAATATTGGAATATTAGTTTTTTTTTAATAAAGAGATCAATTTTATAAAATAAAGAAAATTATTAAAATTAGAATTGGTGAAATAAGTTTTGGGAATGTTGAATTCAGAAAACATGTTATTTAGAGAAAGTTACTGAAAAAATATTGAAACGGGGATAAATAACTTTTTATATGGTGAAAATGAAATTTGGATGTACAAAAATACGAGGAAATTGAGAGATGAGAGAAAGAGTTCGAGAGAGAAAGGGTGAGACAATAGGTGGTCTGAATCAGGTAATCACTGGGGGAAATTTTTCTTCTGAGAATCGAGAGGAATCGAATGATCAAGCAGCTATTTTGGCAAGGAACACTAATAAAATGTCTGAGGTTCCTTCGTCGGGTTTTAAGGAAGACCAAGTCCTGCAGATGGATATTGATCATTTGGATCCGAAAACAGGGACTCAACAGTTGAAGCAGAGTAAGGTGGTAATGCAAAGAACGCAAATCTCCTATAAGAATAAACTTATGGGAAGGGAGGAAAATATGGCAAGCAAGAATTTTGATACTCTCATGGAGGAATGGCTGCGTGAGGAACAAGAGTTAGCACCAGAAATGTCAGAAATGGAGAGAACCCTGATGAAGACTCTGCCAAAGCTTGAGATGCCGGATGAGAGACTTAGAGAGCTCTGCTGGCCTTGGAGAGATGCTCTAATTGTCACTGTGTTGGGTAAAATGTCGAGTTTGGAGATGATGAAGGATAAACTAGCGTGGCATCTCAGAACCAGGAAGTTTGAATTAATTGACTTACCAAATAACTACTACATTTTTCGGTCTGATGATCTAGAACTTAATAGGAGGTTGCTTTTTGATGGACCTTGGTTGATTCAGGGACACTACCTTGCGGTGCAACGGTGGAGCCCAAACTTCAATCCATATTGTAACCGTATAAGAAGAGTTGCAATTTGGGTGAGGGTTCCGACACTACCAATTCATTGCTACTCAACAGAATGTATGTGGGAGCTAGGGAACTTAATTGGAAAAACTCTTAAAGTGGATTTGCATACATTAGCTCAGAACAACAATGCCAACACCACGGTGGAAAGGGGGAAATTTGCTAGGATAAGTGTGGAGGTGGATTTGAATAAGCAACTTCAGTCCAGATTTGTCATGAGGTCGAGGATATTCATAGTGGAGTATGAAGGTTTAGACGTCATCTGCTTTAGGTGTGGTCGCTATGGGCATAATCAAGAAGAATGTTCAGTGGGTAATAACAAAGTCTATGCATCATAGTCCAACGAAACTAACCAAGAGCAGCAGATCAAGAACCAAGAAAAGAGTATGGAGCTGGGATTAGTCAACGTACCGGAGAAGGAATCAATGGGGAAGGAGCTGCTGGAGAAGAACCCATTGGTGAGTGTGCCGGGTGTCAATTCCGAGGAATAATTCGGGGCTTGGATGAAAGTGACTAGGAACTTCAGGCGTAGGTCAGCTAAGATTGAAACGGACGGTAAGCAGGTTCAGTTAGGGCCAGAGGGTGCCATATCCAAGGAAAGAAAAGGGAGAACGGGAATGAGATTTGACGTTCTGCAGGAGGTTCAGGTTGGCGCCGAATCTGAAACGGATCAGAAAGCTAAGATGAGCAAATCAAATTTGAAGGAATAGAGAAGGAAAGATGACGGTGGGGTTAGAGGGAACGAGGCAGTTGGGATGGGACTTCAAGCAAGGAATTCGAAGAAGGGAGTTGGTGGAGCAGATGTGAAGGAAAGGGGAGGCTCGAAGACCAAGGAAAAGGCGGTAGAGAGGAATGACGTGATGAAGACGAAGGGGAAAGTAGAAAAGGGAGGTAGTGTCGGTGAGAGGAAGGGTGAGGAGAGAGTGATAACGGTTAACAAGGGAAGGGATTTGGGTTTTGGGCCTTCAACTAGTGGGCTGAAAGGAGAGGGCGTGGGAAGAAATAGAGAGGGAAAGAAGAGGATTGGGCTTGATGATGGTGGGTGTGGACCGTGTGAGGAAGTCCTCGAGAAGCAAATTTTAAGGCTGGATAAAGAGGTGCCTAGGCCCACGTTGGGATCAAGGAAGAAGTCGAATGCCCAACCGAAATTAAAGATTCCTGATTTTAAAACGAAACTTGGATACTCAAACCGAACGCACCAGGTGGTTTTTGGGTCATCCTCCCATGCGAATCCGATGAGCTTGGAACAAGTTCATGCTATGGGTGGGGAGGGGGCTGGTTGTTATCAAAACTTCATCTCAAAGGGCAATAAGGGAGGAGAAGATGTTAGTGAATTCAACACTTCCTCCAAGTGTATGTTCGGAGGGTTTTGAGTGCGAACAAGAGTATCCACAGGAGGTATGCTGCTCCCTATCAAAGCACGAGGTTGTGCCAGAAACTCCAGAGAACATAGGCAAACAGACGCGAGATCAAGTGGGTGCAGTGGCAGTTAAGGCTGTTGAAGAAGGGGATGTGCTTATGATGCAAGCTGCCTCAACATCGCTGTGAGCAGATGAGTTGTCCTTTCTTCTTCTTAGTTTTGTTATCATGAATTTTTTATCTTGGAATTGCCGCGGTGCGGCTGCTAAGACGTTTCCTAGACGACTAAGAGACCTGATTAGTAACAGGGATATAGATTTAATTATTCTTTTGGAGACAAGAGTCAGTGGTATTAAAGCTGAGAGAGTGGTGAGGCGGTTGGGATTTTCAAATTGGATTAGAGTAGAGGCTACTGGTTATGCAGGAGGTATCTGGGTTCTTTGGAATGTTGACCGAGTCAGGGTCAATTATTCCTTCTCTACTACTCAATTCATTCATGTTAATATCTCTGTATTGGAAAATAATAATTATTTCTGGCTTACTGGAGTTTATGCTGAACCTTCTCTTGCTAAACGTCAAAGCCTTTGGAATGATCTTATTTCAATCAGTAACAGTGTCAGAGGTCCTTGGTTTGTGGTGGGGGATTTTAATTCATATCTATCTGTCTCTGATAAAAAAGGGGGGCAGCTCCGGATTTCTTAGCCATGCGTCAATTTGCAGAGTGCATTGATCGGTCTTCCTTGGTTGAGGTTGATTTTGTTGGGGAGAGATTCACTTGGGAAAGGAATTTTTTAAAAGAGCGCATTGATTGTGGTTTTGCAAATGACCATTGGAACAGGTTGTTTCCTTTATCCAAAATTCATCACCTAAGTAAGTTTGGGTCTAATCATAGGCCTTTGCTGGTGAAATGTTATCCAGGAAGAAGTTTCGCTCAAACCAAAGCTTCTTTCAAATGCCAAGCTGGATGGCTTTTGGAGGAGGGCTTCGCTGAAGTGGTTAAAGAGAGCTGGGTTTCAGGAAATTGGCAGGAGAATGTAGAGGGATTTCGTGAGAGGGCTTTGAATTGGAATAGGTGCCATCTGGGGAATTATGTTCAAAGGAAAAAAAGAATTATTAACAGGATTGAAGGTGTCGAGCGTGCGAGAGCCAGAAGAGATAGTCAGCATCTTTTGCAAGTTGAACAGGAATTGCAGAAAGAGTATAGTAAAACCCTAGCTCAAGAAGAATTGCTTTGGTTCCAAAAATCCCGGTGTAATTGGTTGAGGTGTGGTGACCGTAATACAAAGTTCTTCCATGATTCGGCAATTATTAGAAGAAGGAGGAATCGGATTGAAGGTCTAAAGAACTCTGCTGGGGAGTGGGTGTTTGAACAAAGTGATCTTAAAAGAATGGCCATCTCCTACTATCAGACCCTTTTTCATTCTGAGCTTAATGGGCTCCAGTTCCTTAGAACAGTGAATAATTTTCCTGTTTTGTCTCCAGAAGAGTTGGGAGGTCTACAAGCTGGCGTGACTGAAGAAGAAATTAAGGCAGCAATCTTCAATATGGGCGCTTTCAAGGCACCGGGCCCGGATGGTATTCAGGCCTTCTTATATCAGGAGTTTTGGAATGAATTGCAAGGTCCTGTGTATTCCTTGGTGAAAGGTTGTTTTGATAACCCTTCAAATATTAAAAATATCAATCACACTAACTTGGTGCTTATTCCCAAGACAGAGCAGCCTGAACGGATGCAAGATTTTTGACCCATTTCGTTATGCAATGTAAGCTACAAGATTGTTACCAAGGTTATCGCTCACAAATTAAGATCAATCATGGGGAAGGTGGTTGGTCATCATCAGAGTAGTTTCATTGCAAATAGACAGAGTAGCGATAACATCATAATTGCTCAAGAGGTGATTCACTCTATACGAAATAGGAAGAGGAGGATTGGGTGGATGGCAATGAAGGTAGATCTTGAGAAAGCCTATGACAGATTAGAATGGCCTTTTATTGCTGAGACTTTGAAGAATGTTGGGTTGGAGGAGAAACTTTGTGACATTATTATGGCCTGTATCATGAATTCTTCCTTTCAGGTTCTCTGGAATGGAGAATCTACAAGTGTTTTTAACCCTTCCAGAGGCATTCGGCAAGGAGATCCTATGTCTCCATACATTTTTACTCTTTGCATGGAAAGATTGAATCACATTATACAGGATGCTGTGGATGAGGGAGAGTGGGAGACTATACAACTAAACTCCGGAGGGCCAAAGTTATCGCACCTTTTCTTTGCAGATGATCTAATCCTGTTTGGGAAAGCTTCTGAATCCCAGGTTGATGTTATGATGTCATGTATCGCTAAGTTCTGTGATGTATCGGGTCAGTGTATGAGTAGGGAGAAGACTAGGGTCACCTTCTCAAGGAATGTTAACTTTAACAGGGCCTTACTCTTGAGCCAGAGGTTAGGAGTTGGATTAACAGGGGATTTGGGCAAGTATCTGGGGGTTCCGCTTCTCAATAAGAGAGCCTCGAATGTCACCTTTGCCCCAATTCTGGAAAAATGTCGGAAGCGTCTATCGGGTTGGAAGAGTAGATGTCTTAATATGGCGGGAAGAACCATCCTTATTAAATCTGTCCTATCAGCTATGCCTTCTTATCATATGCAGACTATGCTCCTCCCGATGGGGCTAATAACGGAGCTGGAACGCCAAAATAGGAAGTTCCCGTGGGGAGATCAGGACGGAACCAGGAAAGTGCATTTGGTGTCCTGGGATGTGGTCTCGAAGGAGAAGAAGCAGGGAGGGCTAGGGATAAGGAATCTCAGGAAGCAGAATAAAGCCTTTTTGATGAAACTTTGCTGGGGTCTGATTACCAAGCCTGAAGCTCTATGGGTTAAGGTGCTAAGAGCCAAATACTATTGTGGCGATCGGTTGATTCCAAATGTGGAGAAAAAGGCAAGTGCCTCTCTCACTTGGAGGGGCATTTGTGAAGTATGAGATCATTTTAAAAAATGTTTGGGAAAGAGGATTGGCGATGGTAAAAACACCTCATTCTGGTTTGAAAATTGGTCCAACATGAATATACCCCTTATTGACATGATCCCGGGTTTTGAGGGTTTCATTGACAGAAATGAAAGGGTTGTGGACTATGTTTTGAGCATAGGGGAATGGGATAGACGAAGATTCCAGAGATGGTTTGCACCGGAGATTATTGATCAGATTACCTGTGCTCACCCACCCTGTGAGGAGAGAGGAGAGGATCTGTTTTATTGGAAGCCATCTTCGGATGGTCGTTTTTCTGTTAAATCTGCATATTTTTCTCTCTTTGCAGGTACACAAGGACAGGATGATTCTATATGGAAGGTTCTATGGAAATGGACGGTACCGGAGAAGATTAAGTCTCTTATGTGGCTCTTCTCTCATGGACGGGTCCATACTGCACAGCTTCGAGCAAGCAGGGGAATTCAGGAATCAGACTCTTGTCCATTCTCGTGCAACCAGAGGGAAGATCCAATGCACCTTCTTAGAGATTGCTTAAGCGCGAGAGACAGATGGAAAGCAGTGGTAGATCAGGATCTTTGGAGTTCTTTCTTTTCTCTTCAGGGCAAGGATTGGGTGAGATGGAACCTGACTACTGAGGCGGGCAAAGGTTACACAAAGAAGATTAAATGGTCAACCCTCTTTGGATACATCTGTTGGGACATTTGGTTGACGAGATGCAGGAAACTGTTTGGGGATGCAAATCTAGATGAAGATCTGAGTGGAGCCGATTCGTTCTTCAGAGCTTGTGTGGATCAGGAGCTACTAACTCGTGGAGCTTTCGCGAACATAGGGAATATTCCCCGGGCCTCTCGACCGGGAGTACCTCAAGATCACTTTTCTTTGGAGATTGATGGATCGGTTCTGAGAGACGACAGAAGTGGCTGTGGTGGAGTCATCAAAGATTTTAATAAGGAATGGGTTTGTGGTTTCTCGTGCAGACTCATTGCGGTGCCACCCGCTATAGCTGAATTGATTGGAATTATTCATGGACTGCATTTATGTTGGTGGCGTGGGATTCGAAAGATTTGTATTTTCTCGGATTGTATTGAGGCTATTAATCTAGTGATGAGAGGGTGTGGATACAATTACCCTTTCCGAGATTTAGTTGACGAAGCTAGGAGTCTTCTTCACAGAGATTGGCAGATAAGCTTGTTCAATGTCCCTCGTGAAGATTTGGTTTTAGCGGGTTTTTTGGCCAAGTCGGCTCATAGGATTGTGGGGTCTTTTTGTGTCTTTGACCATCCTCCAACTCCAACCCAGGAGGTGGATGATGGTGAAAGATTATAGTTTGGTTGTGTCCTTTTGTTTTTGGGGAGATTGTATTCATGATTTTCAGTTTGTAATCAAAAAAAAAAAACGAGGAAATTCTTCCTGTGTGTGATACGTGGTTCACTTCAAAGGATGCAAAAAAACAGTTGAGGTAACTTGGGTAACCGAATATAGCATCAATTTCAAATAAGAAATGCATAATAGACGAGGATCATATGGTTGCAGTTTCGCCCATATAAAAGTTGGGATTTCATTCTTACCAAGCATGTGTTTGGTATCACTTTTTTTTTTACAATAAGTCCTTATTACGCAAGCTGAGATAAAACTCTTTTCACATACTTATCTCGTATACTGTGAATCACGATTTATAAACACTTATTGCCCAAAAATAAATTATTCTAAACGAGCACCAAAAAAAGTTGTTACAATAGTAGAGGTATGCCTTTAAACCTCAACCTTTTTCATGCTTGTTTAAGGTCATGTTTGGAATTTTTATAAATATTTATTCACGTAAATCTTTAAAATGGTATGAAAGGTCTTGCTAATCACAAATCTCCATTAAGTACGTATCAAAAGGTCAAGAAAATCTTGAATTACTTGTGTTTTTTATTTTTTGGGAAATCTATGTAAAGAGCAGCATTTTGGTTAATCCAAATAAAATTTATTAATATAATATTTTGTTTCAGTTTTCGTATTAGATACTAGAGAATAGTATTAGATGGCTATATACATAAAGCAAATAAGAATGTTTTGCTTGATACAGAATGCTGCTGAGTATAGCTGGGAATACGGGCCAGCCCGCGGGTTGCGGGCTGGCCCGCACCAACCCGGGGCCCGCGCGGTGCGGGCCTATGCAACCCGCACTTCTACGGGCTGGCAAAATGCCAACCCTAACCCGCAGTGTGCGGGTTGCGGGCCAGCCCGCGGGCCTACATTTTTTTTTTGAAAAAAAAGATTCATATTTTTTAAAGAGGATTAAAAATATGAGACACATATATATAAGTAATTAAATTTACCTTTCTAATATCAATCATTTCTTTTATAAAAATTTAAAAACATAATCTAAAATTTAAGAGATAAAGTTATCAAATTTGTTAAAGTTTATAAACAAAAAATAAACTCATCCTCAAGCAACTAAAATATAATAATTTTGTTTAAAGAAGAAGGAAAGAAGCTAAGATTTTTTTAGTTTGGATTGGGAGGTACCAAGATAAGAGTGAAAAACTTATAATTTTTATAAAATTATTATATATAAATAAAAAATAAAAAATTTTGCGGGCCAACCCGCCAACCCGCGGGCTGGCCCGCATTAACCCGCGGGTTATGCGGTGCGGGCCTGAGCGGCCCGCATTTTTGCGGGTTGGGATTTTCCCAACCCTAACCCGTCAAAACCCGCGGGCTCATGGGTTAAGCCCGCGGGTTGAGCCCATATTACCGACTCTACTGCTGAGGAACCTTCCTGGACTGAAGACGGAGGCAAAGTGTAGGAAAGTAAAGGGAACTTTCTTTTTTTTTGATGAAAAGATTAATTCATCATGTAAAATAAAAATATTATAATACTCTATTGGTTATAAATATATAATTCAGTTAATTTTTTTGAAGAGGTTAATGAAGCTCAATATATTACTTAATCACCATATGACATATATATTAGATATCATTAGATTATAGAGGATATCAATTTACTAACATAGAAGTAGTCTATAAATATAACGCCTGTTAGATTTCTCTGGTCTATATCAGTTTATAATTTATATTATCTTATTTGGAGGGAAAATAATAAATATAAATATTTTAAAATAATTTATTTATCTTCTTAATTTCTCTGAAATTAGTCGATTGAATATTACATCTGGGATTGGATTGTGATCTCAAGATTCCTCTGTGTTCCTCTAAATAGTAAATACACACACATACAAACCCACTCGCATTTATCCACGGCCATTCCTTCTTGTTATACTCTGATACGATACTCATCGAAATCGCCCTCAGCGATCATGACGGCCACCGGCGATTCGATCCTCCTCCACCCTGTAGGCAGCTTCAGCGACGTCACCGGCAGCCGACGCAGAATCAGAGAGAAGATATTCGCCGATATGTTCAACTGGGACAAGTCCGTTCACGCTGCCGCGGAGCCAGAATCGGAGCAGGTCCTGGTCGTCCGCCGCCGGAATGACTCTTTCAGAGACGCAACCCCTTCTCGACCCAGAGTGAGACGCGAAATCCTTGCTGCAATCTTCAATTGGATGTCGTCCGGTTGAAAAGTCGGCGGGAGACCGTCGGATCTAGTTGTCCACCGCCTTCCGAAAGGTTCCTTCAGCGATTCCCTTCCTCAATTTACAGGTTGATTAGTTTCGATTGATTTGCATAGGATCCTATCGTTTTGCAATGGTGATTGTAAATTTGTTGCTATTGGTAATCTGTTTTAGGCTTTGAGCGATTTGTTGTGCTATTTCACTTTCATTGTTGAATTGTTGGTGCTAATGTAATATAATCGCTAGGAAGAAACATCAGCTAACAATTGAAAGTGGTTTCTGTGATTTGCTTCATTACTTATTGTCGCCTGATTTTAGTTTATTGTTGATTACGACGCCGATGCGAAATTAGTTTCACCGATTTGCCACGATGCTTCATTACTTTACCTTCGACGTTGATAATCGATAAAGGCGGGTTGGCGAAGAAAATAGATATCGGTGCGATATAAGTAGTCAGAGCTGATTTAGGTTTATAAAACTTTTATGGCTAATATAATTGTTGTTGGATATGGTTTATTCTCATTCTGATTTTGATATATAAAGTTTTAAACAGGTGGTTTTGACCATTAAATCATTAGTTTTTTGGACTTGAAACATGAGTTAATGATGTTAAATTAGTATGTGCCACTGACACAGTCAAATTTGCTGATATGGGTTAATGACCAAGCAATTTGCTTAGTAAGCTTATGCTTATATGGACATGTGCCAAAAAAAGGGGGAAAAAAAGCTCAGTAGCATGCCATGAAAATGAAGGTCAACCTCTCCGGTGGGTGCCTCTTCCCTCTCCTTTCAGGTCGCAATGTCTCCTGTGGTTCACAAATTTAAGATTTGACAGACGATATGATTGATGAGAGGTATCTCTACTGATAGATAAATATGGGTGGGGGTTGGTTTTAGATCTGGGAGACAATCAAAGAAATAAAGTAATTAGCGGGTAAATGTTAGAATTGTGGAGTTTTAGAAAGAGTGTGAGAAGGCAACGTATAGGCCTGGATCTTCTGTAGATAAGATGTGGGATCCATATTCTATATTGCAGACTTTGAGACTCAGTGCTTGAAGAGCAATGAACCCATCATCTGAGAGATTGAATGGAGGATTTAATCATTAGGTGTGGTTCAGTCTATTTTGATTTTATTTTTTCACCTCGTCCATCAACGGCTCTCCTAGTGCTCTTCCTTCTCCGGCATTGATGAGCTCCTCTCTCAGATCTTCACCACTTCCCTCTTCGACGAGGTCCATGTTACAGCAATGGCGGAAGAAGATGGAGTCAGAGGACGCCGTTCACATGTTGAGGAGTTCCTCTGTCATATCTTCAATTTGTGAACCACAAGAGACACTACGGCGTGAACGGAGAGGGAAGAGGTAACTGCCGGAGAGACTAGCCCTCTTCGAGTGTGTTTGGATTAACTTTTTAAAAATAGATGAGGGGAATAGATTATAAAGAGAATAGATTATGAACAGAATAGATTATGGGAAATTATGGAGAGAGTGTGTGACGTGGGACCCACAAATAGAAAAAGAATCAATGCGAGTGAGAGGTAGAGTGACGTGGGACCCACAAACAGAAAAAAAAAATAAACAATGAGAGTGAGAGGGTGGGGCCTATAAAGTGCAAAAACCCAAAAAAAAAAAAAAGATTATGCCCAAACCATGGTTTTGGGATCCAAAACCATTGTTTGAGCTCAAAATAGATTATTTGAAAACCTACGAGTGTTTAGATGTTTTTTATGAAAACCTAGGTTGGGTTCAAAATTGATTTTTTTTAAGTGAATCCAAACACACTCTTCATCGCATGAACAGTACTGACTAAGCTTTTTTTCCCTTTTTTTTTTGGCGCATGTCCATGTAAGCATCAGCAATTTGCCCAGTCATCATCTCACATCAGCAAATTTGACAGTGTTAGTAACATATATGCAAATTTAACACCGTTAACTATTGTTCTAAGTTCCTATTAAATTTTAGAGATTAATGGTATGAAACGGAGTAAATTTGAGAGACTAAAACCACTTATTTGAAACTTCAAGGATCAATCAAAATGAGAGTAAACTATAGAAACCACCAATTATATTAACCCAAATTTTTAATAGGAGATTTTTCTTCATTTTCCCCTAAATTTAATTGAATTGAATCTTTGGTAAAAAGGTTTGGCAAAAAGAAATCTTTGGTAAAAAACAAAAAAATTGAATTGAGTCTTCTGTCAATATATACCATATGAATCTCCGTGAAGGCTATGCTTGGAATTTTCGTTGAAGGTTACTAGTACTCGTTTTTTGTCATTACAATGTTAAAATGGATAGTGTCAATTATGGAAAAATAAACACAAAGGAAAATTTAAGATCAAAGGAAGGGCCATTAGTCAACGGATAAAAGTTATACAAGGGATTTTTCTATCGGAGGGTCGTTGCCGTTAATGGTGGCGGCAATGGAGGATGGGAAGGATGTGATTGACAGAGGTCGACGGAAGGCGCGCAAAGGGACATGGCAATTCTCAGGAGAGGTTTCTCTTAAGCCTCGTGTTGAAGATTGGATGGAGGAGGAAGTTAGGAAGGATGGGCAATCGTTGTATAGGGATTCGTTGCTGAAGAATATATTGCCATGTGGTGTGATCTGGATGAAGATTCTGATAAGATTGGAGGGGAAATTAAGACGGGATTTGGGGATTATAAGAGAAGAAAACATCTAACGGTATTAAAAATGATACATCTTAACCCATTATTTAACATTAAATTTCATAATTAATACCAAAAATAAAATAATTTTGTCTATATGTAATGTTAATTAATTTAACTAATTTTTTTAATATAATTAAATTAGATAAATAAGTCTTAAATAGGATAAGAGGGAGTATTAAAATTTTAAAATTCTAAAAAAAAAAGAGAAAAAACGTTGAAATTCAAAAAAATAAAAAAGATGAGAGAGAGTGTGTGACGTGGGGCCCACAAACAGAAAAAGAACCAATGAGAATGAGAGGGTGGGACCCACAAAGTTGAAAAAGTAAGAAAAAATGGATTATGCTCAAACCATGGTTTTGGACACCAAAACCATGGTTTGGGGGTCAAAATGGATTATTTGGGATGAGAGGGTGTTTGGATGTTTTTTTAGAAAACCATGGTTTGGGTCCAAAATAGATTTTTTTAAGTGAATCCAAACACTCCCATGGTTTAGGTGTGTGTTTGGATGCACTTAAAAAAAGCTATTTTAAGGTCAAACCATGGTTTGGGAAAAAATCATCCAAACACTCAAAAATTTTCCCAAACCATGGTTTTGAGCTCAAACCATGGTTTTGCAAAAATCCACCAAACACCTCAAATTTTCCCAAACCATGGTTTGAATCTCAAAACCATGGTTTTGAGAAAATCTAATTTTTTTTGCTTTTTTTCCATATGTGGACCCCACCATCTCACTCTAATTGGTCCTTTTTATTAATGTGGGCCCCACACCACACTCTCTCTCTTCTTCTTCTTCTTTTTTTTTTTTTTGAATTTCACCAATTTTTCTTTAATCCTTTTTTTTTAAGAATTTTAAAATTTTAATACTCCCTTTTATCTTATAAAACCTATTTATCTAATTTGATTATATTAGAAAAATTATTTAATCTACACACGAAGGTCCCATTTGGCAAATAAGTTGGCAATGAGGAATTTTTTCACAATTTTCCTATATAAATCATTATTCTACTCATAATCTATTCTCCAAAAGCTATTCTGCTCAAAATCTATTTTTCAGAAGCTATTCTCCACTTTTTCTCCAGAATCTATTCTCCTCATAATCTATATTCTCCAAAAGCTAATCCAAACTCATCGCATGAATAGTACTGACTAAGCTTTCCCCCCCCCCCCCCCCCCGTTTTTTTTTTGGCACATGTCCATGTAAGCATAATCTATTTGCCCAGTCTTCATCTCACATCAACAAATTTGACAGTGTTAGTGACATATATGCAAATTTAACACCGTTAACTCTTGTTCTAAGTCCCTGTTAAATTTTAGAGATTAACAGTATGAAACGGAGGCAACTTGAGAAACCAAAACCACTTGTTTGAAACTTCATGGATCAATCAAAATGAGAGTAAACTATAGGAACCACCAATTATATTAACCCAAATTTTTAATAGGAGATTTTTCTTCATTTTCCCCTAAATTTAATTGAACTGAATCTTTGGTAAAAAGGTTTGGCAAAAAGAAATCTTTGGTAAAAAAAAAAAATTGAATTGAGTCTTCTGTCAACATAGACCAGTACTCGTTTTTTGTCATTACAATGTTAAAATGGATAGTGTCAATTATGGAAAAATAAACACAAAGGAAAATTTAAGATCAAAGGAAGGGCCATTAGCATGGTTCAAAAAACCGGACCGGACCGGCCGGTTCGACCGGTTGAACCGGGAACCGGTCCCTGGTCCAGTCCGGTTTGATCAGTAATCGGTCAGACCGGTCGAACCTATTAGAACCGGTCGGACCGATCAGAACCGGTTAAAACCGGTAAAACCGGTGGTCCAACCGGTTGACCCGGTTTCTTCCTTTTATTTTTTTTTTAAAATTTTCCAAATTTTTATTTTGTGTTTTTTGAGGCCAAAATGGAAAGTTGAAGACTAAAATGAAGAGAAAAATAGATAAAGAAAGAACAAATCTAAAAAAATGAAGAAAATAATGAAAAAAATTATTTAAAAAGATATAATAATTATAGGAAATGAGATATCTTTGCATAAGTATAGGTATTATAACTAATGCTAATAGATTTTAAACATTTTTTTTCTAAAAATCTTTATTTTTATCTATAGAAGTTTAAAAATATATTAATATATATTATCACTAATAAATTATAATATTTTAATATGACCGGTTATGACCGGTTCAACTACCGGTTAGACCCTGATTGACCCATTAACCCTTGAACCTGTGCTGTGACCGGTTCATTGCCCGGTCCGGTTTTTCGTTCCTTGACCATTAGTCAATGGATAAAAGTTATACAAGGGATAATAGGTTGATCTTCCCGATAACTCACATCGACAAGAAGGTTTGGTACCTCAATGTCGGCTCTTCACAACCTAAAATTGTAGTATGCTTCAACTTCTAAGGGTTAGGTTGTTTGCCCATTAAAGCGATACGTGAGTCGGATTCATAACATTACGAGACAGTTCGGTCCATATCTTGGTCCATATCTGGTGTGGGCATTAGAGCGTTGAGAGGATGATATGCTAATCAATAATATTCATGCGTCTATACCAAAAAAAAAAAAAAAATCATGCTTGTTCCACATATTTTCATTCTAAAAAATAGTCGGATTGAATTTCCATTTTTTATTTTTATAAAAATATAAATAAATATATATAATATATAAAATGTAAAAAATAATTTTTAACCTCAATTAATATTACATGCAAAGAAAATAACAAAAAAATCTTGAAGTTCATATAACTGCTCAATGTTTTACAACTGTTGTGTGATGCCGTTTCAGACGTTCCCACCTCCCACAACCACAATTATATGGGCTGAGGATTGGGAGGTAGTGACAGGTGGGTCAAAAGAATAATTATTGGGTTTAGAAGATATGGGCTCACATTATTATTGAAGGTAAAACTTAAAGATATAGGCTCATTATGTAGATAAGTGGTTTCTCAAGCTTCCTTTAAATATTGGCACTTTTTTTTTAAGCCAAGTCTTTGAATATTGGTTTGCTCTTTGACTTTTCCGTTGTTGATATTAGTGTCATTTCAAAGTCTTTTTTTTTTTTTTTTTATAATTTCTCTATGCCTCACTTGTATTTTAAATGTTGCTAAATTGTAAATTTTAGATGCTTTAATATCCATGGCCCAAAAAGAAAAATGCTTTAATACCATTTTGTCTTTTCATGAAAAAATAAATTTCAAAGTTCCATAAATCCATCTCAAAAAAAAAAAAAAAATTGAAGAAGCTGTCAAGTTCATTTGCGATTTCAAAATACATATTAAACTTAAAATTAAAAGGAAGTCTTTCTCATAAGACTATTAATATTTATAGAAATCACAATATATAACAGTTATTAACTACTATACATAACAGTTTTGAACCGTTATATATGCAGGCACTATAAAAGCTCGGTGTAGATACACTACAATATCGAACCATGATTTATTCTGTATCATTATAATGATACTATTATAACGCTCGTTATGATTGAAATGTGTTGAGGCTGTGCTGTGCGTAATGCTGTCATAATAAATAATGGTCTCAAGTAAACAATTGTTATAAAACTCTATAACATACGTAATGATGCTTTCAAAATAACCGTTATATAAAAGTTTGACATACATAACGGTCACTATATAGAAACCATTATTTATTTGCTACAAATACTAATGGGGTTTAATGAAACAACTGTCATATATAATATATAAATATATAACAGTTCTTATTTAATAACCGTTAACTTTTAAGGCAATTTAAAAAAAAAGGGGGGGATTCTCCTTTCTCCCCAATGTGTAGAACAAAATTGTATATTACAAACGTATATACATGAGTATAGCCATGCAATTTGGGATGAATCAAGGCATTCCCGACTTTATGGTTAGGGTCAATAGAACTCCCTATCGTAAAGGGCTCAAGGGGTATGCAGCCTCGAGCAAGACTTGATAGAGAAGGAGGGTTTAAATCTATAGTACACCATCTACTCTTTCTCGTTATGAAGCATATGGCATTTTATATATCTAACCCCTCCTTCTCTATCAAGTCTTGCTTGAGGTTGCATACCCGTTGAACCCTTTACGGTAGAGAGTTCCATTGAGCCTAACCACAAAGCCTGGAATGTCTTGATCCATCACAAATTGCATATCTATACTGGATGTGTGAACTTTTGTTTTATTATATAGTCAAATCCAACAAGCAAAGCTAAAGCAGACACATGTATTATACCTTTTTTGTCATAGATAGTATAACAATAAGGTAGTTAGGCCAAGCAATAGGTTCAAGTACATAGCACATAGTTCCTCCTACGAGTATTATGTGGCGAACACTAGAAGAGCTAACTTGGATCGATGGCGGCTCTTAGCTCTCTAGGCTAATATGATTTTGAGGGAGAGATATTTGTAAATCATGTTATCCCTCTGTAAGTTATACATGTAACCTGTAGAGACAACTGTGAATCATATTCACCCCCTGTAAGTTATACATGTGCCTGTAGCAACCGTATACTGCTTGAGGCTATCTGCTACACAATCAACATAGTAAAATCTTTGTAAATCTTTAACGATACAAATCTTCCCTTATTCATGATCCTTTCCATAGAGCCACGGACTCAAATGCGATTTGGGCTAATTTAAGGTCAAAAGAATGAAAATTTGGTCACTGTCTCGGAATAACGTACTAATATAACTTCACCCACTGACTATTATCTTTGCGTTTTCATTCTGTAGCCCACGAACCACCTTCATAAAGTACTCGCTATATATGCTGTTATATTTAATTAGCAGGTTCAAAGCCGCCTCCTTTTTACCTTCCATTGTCATAGATGTCTTCGAACTGGCTATACCCATCTATAACACTTACAGGGCACTCGGATGATGGCAACCATGCTCTCCGCCGAGGTTAGACACCGGGTTATCTCGCGTATGTCCAGAGGCCAGTGCTATCATTTTGCTAAGGTGCTCTGTTTTCAACTTTCTTCTTCCTTATTGTCAACTCTAACAGATTTATGAATGTTAACTTCTTATCAGCCTATGCTTTATGGATGAATGTCATGTTTTTAAGCCGTACTAACAACGTTTGCTACCTGCTTCCAACGTCCACTTTCTCTTCTTCAATACCTCTTTGTCTTGATATTTGAATGTTTCTGAAATGAATGTCCCTCTTTGCTTTGAGTTTGCAGCGGTGAAGGAGGAGGCTGAACACAAATATGAAGGTTGCAAACTCTGCTGAGTAGGTGTAGCCGCAAGAAAAAGACGAAGCATTAAGTCAATCCAATGAACCCACTAGGGGTTACGTGTTTTTAGTTTTTCCATTTGCTTTGGTCTTTTTTCTGACATTTTTGTAATGCTTAAAAAGATAAATGTTACTGTGCCTAGCCGAGGTACCAGTGGAATGACATACCTTTTTTCATTTTTTTTTGTAATATCTATTAATTATATGCTTTGTTTACTTTACTCTGTGGATGTTCATTGCCTAACGGCAGGCGTTTTATTGTATTTCAAGACTTTAAATACCAAGACAACCCAAATGGTTTTTGTGTTTATTCGTTTTGTCTACTCCCCCTCTGTAACAGGTTCGTAAAACGACCTTACTATCTTTCCACTTTTTCTCACCATAGTAACCTCTCGCAAGCTACAAAACTCAGCATGTTTTTGCTCATTATCACCAGTTCTCCACCATTTTTTTTCCATGTTCGGTAGGTTGCCCGACGGTTGTCTCCTACAGTGATGCAACTAGCCTGGTGATTGACCCTCCTATTACTGAGGTGCAATGGATGAAGCAGTTGATGATGTAACATTAATCTGTTCTCAGGGATTGATTTGTGTTTAAGTTTGTCATTACTCCCTGTGTGGTCTAACCATTGTGGATGATTGTAATAATTACTTCACTCATTACTTTGTACTCCATGTCATTGCATTCTAGCCAGGATTGTTTTTAATTTTTTCAAACTTCGCTTTATGACTCCTTCCATCGTTTACTTTCTAATCATTATTGCCATTCTTAACTTAACTGCCAAAGTGGCTATTCAATTCCGTGCAAAGCCGACGTTAAACGCTTAATGTCTTATTCTTTATTTAACTATCAAAGTGGCTATTCATCATCCTTTTTCCTCAAATTAAGTCGTCTACACTTTCACAGTTGCAAGCATAGCTTGGCACATTGGCCCATTAGCATTTCCAGCCCGGCCACTTTCAAGGCCTCTAATATATTATCATATTTCATCTCCAACTTTTCTTATTTATTCATTTATTAGTATTTCGTGGTCCATTACTCTCTGGTTAAAGATTAACTTCAACTTAATGTTTGTAGGATAGTTAGGCCGCTCACTATTGATAAACTTAACTACATTATTATTACTAATTTCTAACTGCCAATTACTCATTAGTACAATACTCCTTTTTTTTTTTTTTTGCCAGTAGTACAATACTCATTACTTCATAGGGAAATGAGTGCACAATTTAGTTAATAAAAGCACACGAAGTAACATAATTTCCTAAGCAGCCACAATGCAACAATTCAACAACGATTCTACCTAACGTCAAAAAAAAAAAAAAAAAAAAAACCATACTACCCATCTTCATCATTTGGAACTATTTTGCTTGATGTGAATATGACCTATTTTGCTTGATGTGAATACAATATTCAAGTTGGAAATGTCAATGCATTTGTCATATCTGACCCCACATATTTGAAGGTCACAGAATTACCTTTGTATTGTCATCCTTTGCATTTTAACTTGCGATATGATTATTTTTCTTTTACTGTAGTTTTTTGTTCTTATTCATTCTCATGCAAGTTCATTATATATCTGTCCCCTTCACTTGCAACCTACACATTTTTCACTTTAATGGCTACTTTCTCTGTTCTTTCCCATTCTTAGAATCTGTCGTTCTGTTTATCGGCTGCTTTTATTATTTTTTAAGGATATTCTATTCCATTGCATTTGGTTTCGTTTTCCACCCCATAGTTCTCACATATACGCTTCCTCTGCCTTTGCTTCCAGGTTACATGCCAACTTTTCTGTTTCCCTCCAAAGTCTAATAACACTATATTATGATACTTTAGTTACTTTTCTTTTACTGTCATGTTTTTCATTTTTGCCATTATCGTGAAATTTCATTTTATACCTGTCCCCCCTCACTTGCCTGCTCCATCTTTCTCACGTACAGTTCTTTTTTCTCCATTCTTTACCTTCACTTCTCTTTTGACAATGTCTTTAATACTCTGTTGTATTGCCTTTGGTTTCCTTTTGCAGCTCCATCCTTTTTCCCTTGACGCTTCCTCTTCCTTTGCTCTATCTAGCTTCATACATACAAATGGTGACTGTCAATCCTCATTGACTACGCATATATCTAGGTGACAGGCTACCTTTTCTTTTTCCCTCCATAACACTATTATGATAATATCATTATTTACTTTCACTATTATGCTTTTGTTTTTACTCATTACTCTGAAATTTCAAATCATACCTGTCCCCTTCACTTGCCTGCTCCATTTTTTCCACGTTTAGGCCTTCTTTCTCCATCCTTTACCTCCTATTCTCTTTTTTCAATGTTTTTAATATTATATTGCACTGTGTTTGGTTTCCTTTTGCAGCTTCATCCTTTTTCTCTTTACGATTCTTCCCTTTTTCTGTCTCGCTCCACACATACGAATGGTAACTGTTGATCCGTATTGACCACACATATATCCAGGTACCAGCTTTACCTTCATTTTTTTGTCCTTCGTATAATAACACTATCTTATTAAACACTGTTCCGTTTTGCAGGTCACTAATATACCCCTTCATATTGTCCCCTGGATACTTACATTCCATTTGCCATATACTAGCTCCGATCTTAAATATAAGATAAAGTTGATTTCTTTTAGAGATTAAGGAAGCTAAATAAGTTACTAATCATATCATATGTTATGTATCCTTAGATTATATATTAATTTATTAGATAAACTAATTAGTTTGAAGGAAAAAAATAAAAATAAAAATACTCTAAAGTAATTTAATTAGCTTCCTTAATTTCCCAAAAAAAAATCAACTTTGTCTTATAATTAGGACCGGAGAGAGTACCTCACTAATGCACAGGTGCCTTTTTCCCTTCGCATTATCATCCTTCGCTTATGTCACTACCGTTTGATGCTCTTCATTGTCAATATTGCCATTCTACATTATTTTAAATTTAAATTAATGTTGTCCATTTGTTTCTCATCGTATCTTAGTAAAAACTATGAGTGTCGAAACTGTCCTTTGCCATTCACCTGTGCCCTTTTTATGTTTGCCTCAAACATCTTACTATTCAAACGCCTTCTACCTTGATACCTACTACCTCCGGTCTTAAATATAAGATAAAGTTGAATTTTTTTGGAGAGATTAAGAAAGTTAAATAAGTTACTTAATCATATCATATGTTATGTATCCTTAGATTATATATTAGCTTATTAGTCAAACTAATTAGTTTGGAGAAAAAAATAAAAATATAAATACTCTAAAGTAGTTTAATTAGCTTCCTTAATTTCTCCAAAAAAATTAATTTTATCTTATAATTAGGATTGGAGGGAGTATCATTTTTCATAACATATGTGGCCTACCATTGTTTATTCCCTGAAAGGCCATTCCTTCTTTGCTTTTCTGTCCTACTGCTCAATACATGCCAAAGGTTGTCATGTTACCTTCCCTCCAGTCTTCCCTCGTTTCCCACTTCTCAGGTTCTGTCCTTCCTTCTAACCACACCCTAGCTGATTATTCCCATTTCGATGATATTTTCGCTACTGCATCCTTTTACTTTTCTTAACCTATTTCCTCATTCCTTAGACAATCTGTCCTTATCATGTTGCTGCATGTTCCATCTGGTAAAATTTACCATTAGCAAACCTCATCAAAAGCACAAAGTTAATTATTTGGGATGAGACCCCTATGGTCCAACGCTTTTGCATTGAAGCATTTGATAGAAGTTTGAAGGATATTATGCAGTGCAATCATGCTTTTAGAGGAAAGTGTCTTCTTATGGTGGTGATTTTAGGCATATACTTACAAAATGGTTGTTAGATATTGAAGATGGGAATTTAGGGGAATCTATTGATGGTATTGCTGATATTAAAATCCCTGAAGAAGTTATGATACCAAACTCAAGTGATCCAATAAATACAATTGTGCAAGCGACATATGCTACCATTATGGACAGCTTAAGAGTCAATGAGTACTTCAATGACAGGGCTATTTTAGCTTCAACGATTGAGATGGTCAACAAAGTCAATGAGTTTATGTGTTTCAATCTTCCAGGTGAAGAATATGAGTTCCTTAGTTGTGATACTATTTGTAAGTTAACTGAAGATACTGACAGTTTTGACACCCTGTACACCACAACCATAACTTATGTTGTTAAAAATGTTTAGTCTATGACCCGCACTGTGTTCTTAAGTCATTCCTATGGCAATAAATGATATAACTTCAACCATAACGTGTTGGTCTTTGTTTTGATACACGCATACTACAACTGCTGGTATCACTTCAGATTTCCGTTGCATGGACATTGATCTTTGTGGAGTACTATTTTTTGTTTTACAGATAATGATAAGTTGTATTTTGTTTAGTATAATCTCCCGTGCAACACACGGGTAGCACATGCTCGTTATATGATAATAACTAATATATAACTAATATCTAACTAATCAGGCAAAAAAAAAAAAAAAACTAATATCTAACTAAAAAACACATTAGTTATTTATTTAATAACAATATTAGATATTCTGGTAAAAAAATAAAAAATAATAGATATATCATATATTATATTAAACTAATGATAATATGATTTCGAGACGGGACAAAAAGCTGAGACTAAAGAAACATCCCATCTTGTCCCAAAATAATTCGGGACATGACTGTCCTGTCCCAAAATGATCAGGATCGGAACGGGATGGCCGGGACAGGACGGAAGTGCACACCCCTGAGTTTAAATAAAAAAAGTAAATATTTTTAGAAAATGAAAAATACTTATATCAAGTTTCTTATATGATTTCGTCATGTTCTCAAATCATATGTAATCATAAGTCCCATTGTTGAATTATCATTATTTAACTATAAGCCTATAAGAAAAAAAATACGGCACATGATCTTATGTCATTGGAGAATTTGATGTAATGAATATACGGACAAGTTCTTTAAAAGTTCACACATTAATTAATTAATTAAAACTCTCCCTAACAAAATACCACCTACTTAATTACAGCTAATGTCCGCAATAAATGTATTTACAACTACTTGTGGAAGTAGCGGAAGAGAAGTCCCAGTCCCGAACGTTTCTTTCCTCCTTGGCTCAAAAAATAAATACTAGAAAATTATTATTTTTTAATTACTAATGGCATGGGTCATGAGGCTAAATCCAAAATAGAGAGAATCTTTCCTGCTTCTTTTTCTCAAAGAAATGTATGTTAGAGTTAATATCATCTTTAGTCTTTCAAGTTTACCTTCATTTTAGTTCTAGTCTCAAGTTTTAAATAATTGATTTTAGTCCCTATAGGGATAAAATGATGACCCTTGTTTTTATTGATTTAGAGAGACCGATGTCTTAAATAAAATAAAACTTGAGGAGGTAAAACTTATGATTTAAAATTTGAGGAATTAAAGTCAAAATAAGAGCAAACTTAAAGGGTTTAAGATTATATTAACATTTAATATAAAATAAACATGATCCAAAATAAAAGACAAGAGACATAAAAGGCCAAAGCCCAAACAACACTATAGCTGCGTGCCTAACCATAGGCCTAAAATAGAATGCCACTTGGGTTGCGTGAAAACTCAAATATACATGAAGTTTTGTTTTTTTTTGTTTCTAAAGAAATAAGTGATCAACATTGCTCATTTTAGGCACAAAGCGGAGCTGCTTTGGGCAGAAGAGGGCAGTGGACTGAAAGAGAGAAAAGAGAGAAGCCGGAGCTGTTTTTTAACTCCCATTTCACCATCGTCTTCTGACTTTCTTGTGTGTGGGGGGGTTCAAGGTACCTTCTTTATCTTTCTGTTCTTTCTCTCCACGTCTTCCTCGTCGCTTCCAACAATTTTTTGTGCACTAGTTGGTTGTGAAAATCTTAAGAGATTTTAGAATATATGGTGGTTAATTATATATTTGTGGATTTCCAGAGTTACTCAAAAAATCACAAGCTTTCTGATCCTGAGAAGAAGGCCATGGCTTGGTTCAATCATGGAAAACAGGTATTTTTGAATATGATCATCCCTCTACTCATGAACTGATTTTTGTTGCTTTTACATCTAACCGTTGCTTGCTTTGTTGTTATTGTTGGTTTTTGGGTGATTCATGAATGATTTGCATGTTTGGGAAGTTGCTTGATTTAATTAAAGCCAGGGGAGGCCTTGTAATGTCTTTAAAGTTTAAAAAAAGAGCTATTAAAGTTATGCTAATGGCCTTATAACATGGTGGCATAAAAGTTCTGTTAAGCTCTCTTGTAAGTAAGAGTTGTTCAACCTGTTAGTGCCTGCTCATCTAGTTTAAAATGTTGAAATCAGGAGAATGTTGTAATTGGGAGGTTGTGGGTTCCATCCCCTTGGAACCTCATGTCGTTAATCCTTCTCCTCTAGTTCAAAATTATAGGGATAAAAATGGAAATTCATTACCAATGGGGTTGAGTCTAGCAGAAGATGTTATATCCTCACAATATAGCGGACCAAGGTTTGAATCCTATTTGGAGAGGTGCCCCACATTTAGTATCCGACAGTGACTCGAACATGATTGCTTCTGATGGGAGAGTACCCATGCTTAAAAAAAATGGAAATTCATTTAATTTTTTTAAATACTTTGATGTATTACCAGATACAGTCAAAACTATGCGTATAAGAGTTCAAAACTCGGGTTCGTTTATTGTTATTTTTAGTGTTTTTTATCCCCAGATCACCTCTTCATCTATCATACCCCTCAACGGTCTTTATTTTCCTTCCTCAAGCTAGCTAGCTTATATTCATAAACTCATATCGTCTTATTCATGTTCTCCAGGCATATCTTCCTTCTTCTCTATGTCTATCATGGACAAAAAATATATACTTAGTTAATTACCAAACTGATGGAACTAGTGAACCCAGCGATTTGGCCGGTTCAGACCGGGCTGAAAGTAGAGATGTTTTCTCATGTATACAAAATTGAATGAGCTATATAATGTTATTAATCATAAATTTTGTTGTGTATATACTTTATCTATATATTAATTAGATGGCTAGATCGGTCATGTGCATTGTGTAAAAGTTCCCAAAATTTATAATATATATATTTTTAATGTAAAACAGCAGTATTTGTTTATTTTTTCCACAGAGGAATCTGTAATCCATGTCTGCTATTCGAAAAATCCAATATGGAGCCAAGCTTTTCAGCCAGTCCTCCAAAGGTCTCTCTGGTTTTCTTTTCTAATTTTCAGATTTTTGCTCTGTTTCGAATACTGTAATAATAATAATAATAATAATAATAATAATAATAATAATAATAATAATACAATATAATGCATTTCAACTAAAGAGAGGCAGAACACAAAAGAAGGTAAAGACACAAACACTATAATGATCTTCAATAAATATAGTATTTTACTTATCCAGAATGAGGAAATTTATGTTTCCAAGTATATATGCTGGCTGTATGGAAGAAGAAAATGGGATTTATACTTGATGATTTGTGTTTTTTTTACCAACAAGCTGTTGGTTGAGACGATAAGTGACCTTACTCCTACAAGGAGGGGGACACAACACAAGTTCGAATTTTGGGAAGTACACTTCTTGGAAGAGGCGAAAATCCTTTGCACTCTAAGCCTTGAAAGAGGAAACAACCAAATAAAAAAATGGAACTTTTGTGATTATGTGGACAATAATGATGGTTATAACAAATTGCCAAGCTAAACTTATTCCATCATATATATTCATATTACTAGCTCTATACATAGGTTAGCTAGGTAGAGAGAAAAAAGCAGTAAATTGCAATTTTGTTTTTCGGATCTTATGTATACCATGCATGAGGTGTCTTAAGTCTTAACGGATAGGAAATTGAGCAGGTTACAGGTAGCAACCTGGAAGGAGCTTTGAGGTCAGTTAAGTAATTACTCGCTAATTTACTTGTATTGCTACATAAGCTCATATGATATATTGTAGAATAAAGAAGACAGTGAGTCCACTTTTTTACTTGTACTCTACTTATTTATGTAGGCCAAAGCAATCAACCATTGATTCTGAGTCTCGTGCTCTTGACCGAGCAAAAGAGGTTCAAGCAAACCTATCCAATGAATTTCCAAACCTTATCAAGTGCATGCGCCAATCACATATTTCTGGTGCATTTCGGCTGGTAAACTTCCTTAACATAAACATTTTAAGCATTGCTTTTTTATGTGTTTGTTATGTTTTTATTGACAAAATTGATAACAGACATATGTGAGGTACAATAAGGATGCTCTAAGCACTAAATTTTGTTATGGCAGCATCTTCCTAAACATTTCTGCGAAATGCATTTGCCGATGGACGATACCATGATGGTTTTGGAAGATGAGATTGGAAGAGAATACAAAACAAGATATCTTCCCAGGAAGGTGGGCTTAAGTGGTGGTGGATGGAGATTGTTTTCCGTGGATCACAAGTTAATTGAGGGGGATGTTTTAGTTTTCCATTTAATCCTGCCTTGCAAGTTCAAGGTAATACATTGTTTCACAGTTAATAAGTGAGAACTTGTCATAATGCTTCATTGTTTGAGTTAAATTGGTAATCTTTTCGTTTCTTTCATGCCCAAAGGTGTACATCATAAGATCTCGTGAGTCAAACGAAGTTGATGTTGCACATGACCGTCTACATTTAGATGGTTGCATGAAGCAACATGATTCTTGTAAGTTTTATATAATTCTCATTTCTTTAATTGTTTACTTTGACATTCCTATATTTCTTATCTCTTCTTGGGATCTCATCTTTCTAGTTCTTCCTCAAGAAAACATTCCAAGCAATAGCACAATGATACGTGATGCTGGCATACCACCATCAGATCAACCTGAAAATTCTAGGGATCTGGGTCAAAATTTTGTCTCTGATGTTTTGAATGGGATCAGATCAGAACCTACAATTAGTTTCCAACAAGTGATGGGTATTGAGAATTTTAGCATTGTGATTAATGGGATGGTACTTGACTCACAACTATCGAAACATCTCAAGACCAAATACTATGAACTTTGTTGTAGTCAAAAAATGTTTCTTCATGAGCAACTTGATGGTCAAAACTGTGAACTTGTTATTGGAATGATCTGTGAGATGGTTAATATTGCCGACGCCATTAGAGCGAGCAAGATCACAACCTCTTCAGACATTTTTGCTTCATGGTATAAATCTCTTAAAGGCCTTGAAATCTTGGGTATGAATGTTGGTTTCTTGCTTGCTAGGATAGAAAAGCTCAAGAGCCTAGCTTCAAGGTTCAAGAGGTACACAGAGACAAGGATTAAACGAGACCGAGTTGAAGAGGAAAAGAAAATGCTTGAACTAAAGCTTTTGGAAGTGAAAGAGACCATAAGTGGACTTAATGTTGAGATTGATTCCCTGAACCTTGACGGTTTGGATTTGGAGGCTCAGTTTCAAGATCTGGCTAGTGCTCTTTATTTGAGTCTTTGGTGATACAACAATTGATTTCTCATATAGTTCATGTGAAGGTCTTAGGTTAGTCCCTAATACAAGGACATTATGGTGTATATTATTTTAGGCCAATAGTAGGTGATCAATGAGAGAATTTTGCGGGATATAAAATGTAAATGATAAGAACTTTATAAATCTTGTTCTAAATGTAATTAATTATATATTTATATCCTTCAATTTGATAGATTAAGTTGTGTGTTGTTGAGTTCTAATTATTATTAGTGAATATTTTTATCTATTCTCTTCATGTAAATACTAAAATGTGGTTCGAAACTTAAATAATTGTTTTTTTTTTAATTTAAACAGAATTGCATTAACAGTTTGATATTATTAACAAGATTGAATTTATGAACTCCTACTTTGTGCATTTAGGCCACAAAATTACGGACATTTGATTGGTGTCGATACTTTAAATTTTCTAACATGTAAATATTTCTATAAAATCAAACATTAATTAAAACTCTTTTAAGAAAATACCCGATTAATTACTGCTACTCTGCTTGTGTTAATAATGGGAGATGAACTTTTCTTTTTGGGTTAAGATGCAAATCTATCCTGGAAGTTTTCGCTGAGAAGTAATGTTGTCCTGAAATTTTTTTCAGGTTCAATTTTATCTAGGAAGTTTCAAAACATAGCAATGTTGTCATACTCCATTAAAAAACTAAAATTGACCATTAACTTTTTAATAAAAATAGGCAATATTGGTAAAAAAATACACATAAACTTTTCAAAAGGGGGCAAAATTACCAGACCTAGTTTTTCTCCTTTTCCCTTCCCCTCTTTTTCTCAATCTGAATCATTGGATTAAAATCTCAATGGTTCAGACTTTTTTTTATTATAAAAACAATATTATTATTATAAAATATTATAAAAATATAATTATAATTATAATAATATAATTATAAAATATTAAATTTAGAACGTTGAAATCCTAATCCAACATTTCAGATTGAAAAAATAAAGGTAAGGGAGGGAAAGGGAAAAGGGGGAAAACTCGATTGCCCCTCGCGGGTTTTGTACAGGTGTCAGACCAGAAGAGAGCAGAGGAATACAAAGTGGACATCTTGGACTTGCATAGCAAGAGAAGGAGAAAGAAGCAACAAAGCAAGTAAAGCCTTCCGATAAATTCCTCATATTTATTTACGAGGGGAATGTTCCAAGAGTATTTTGAGAATGCTCTCATGGAATGAGGGCGTGAGCAAAACCAGGGTTAATGAACCCAGATCGGACCGGTTGATCTGGCCCGGAAATCGGAAAACAGGCCTGTAGGTTGGTCCGGTCCGGGTTCCTATTTTATTTTTTTTTTAAATTTTCTTTCGAATTTCATATTAATAAGTTTAAAATATTTAATTTCTCACCGATTTAACCCCGGTTTAGTTCCGGTTTGGCCCCGATTTGACTCACTGACCCTTAACTTAGTATCCCGATCAGTTCAATAGCCGGTCCAAGTTTATGAACCTTGAGCAAAACAGATATGCTCAAGCAGCCAAACCAAATTCCTCTAGCCTCACGAGAAGCAATCATCAACGTACAAGACACGCACTAGCTTCATGCGAAATCAAGCTTTTACAGGGATACATGAACACTATTTTTTTTGGAGGGGGGGGTTTATTGTTGCGCTTGCTGGGACCCACCAATTCAAAAGTAATAGACATCGTAGGTGGAATTTTTACTCCTTTTCAAAAGTTTATGTCTAGAGATGAGATTATTATTCGGATTAGTTTTTGAAGAACATTTTTTACAGTTTACGAAATAAATATGTGAGAGGAGTTTTATCTCGATTTACGAAAAAATATTTTTGAAACCATGATTTTAAAGGTAGGCGAACACAGAATTGTGAATGGTGCTTGTGAATGGTGCGGCAAGTACTTCACTGACCTTAGTGCCTGTAGTTGGCCTATTTATTTTGCTTAGAAGTGAAATGATGAAAGGGAAATCCAAGCCTCCCCCTAAAGTAGTAGAGCATTTCATACCTTCTCCGAAATTGACATCAGTTATCACGGATTCAATCAAAAGCGCTAAAGCCCCAAGTAAAGGCTCCATCTTATTCTTGTATTTTTACGTGTAAAAAAAGTTTTTAATGTCAGATGTATTTTTGAAAAGTTGATGAGTATTTTTTCACTTTAACCTTTTATAATAATTACTTAATCAGATTAATATTTTAACCGTTTAGATTTGTTATTTTTTAAAATTATCATTACAATGTTAAATTATAAAAAACAATTAATTATATTTAAATTGTAAAATTTTAATATAAGTAATTTAATACTGACGTAAGAGACATTTGACTTTTTTTTTGAGAAATTAAAAAAACTAAATAAGTTACTTAATTATAGTATATGTATGTATCATTAGATTATATATCAGTTTATGAGTCAGACAAATTAGTTTAGAGAAAAATGATAAAGATAAATACTTTAAAATAATTTATTTAATTTCCTTAATCTAAAAAAATTCCAACTAGTTCTTATATTAAAGATAAAAAATAGTACCACAATAAGGAAAATAGGAAAAAGGGAAAAAGATAGGAAAAAACTTTGAAATTGCAAAATTTTAAATCAGGTTTATTACCAAGTGTTGGAGGAGTCGAGTGTTGAGGGCAATTAGGGCCCGTTTGGTATGCTGGAATTGATTTTGATGAAAATAGAAATGGAGTTTAAAAGTGTGTTTGGTATGTTATGGAAATTAGACATATTTTTTATATGAAAATACCAAAATGCCTTCCCTAATCTCCATATCTTCTTCTTCACCACCCTTTCATCAGACTAGTAACCCAATCAAAAAAACATGGACTAGTCATCAGAGGGAAGAATACCAAAAGCCCAATCTCTATCATCATCAAACCAGTAACCATGTCTTCTTCTTCACCATCCTCTCAGATTCCAATTTACAGTTCCAGAAATCAAATCCAACAATCAGCATAAAAATCAAATTGGAAAAACAAAAGGCAGAAGGGATTATTTCTTTTCTTTGGTTGAAGGAGATCAAATAGGAAAACTAGGAAGAAGATCTGGAGCTAGGGGTGGAAACAGGTTAGGCTTGTGCCTTAACAGGCCAGGCCTGTTCTGTGACAGAATGACCTGAGCCTGGGTTGTGGCCTTTTAGAGTCTTTTTACTGGCCTGTGACTTGTTAAGGAGGTCTGAATTTGTAAAAGATCTTAAACAGGTCGAAAACCAGCCAACATCTTAAACAGGCTGACGCAAACAGGACAAAAACAGGCCCAGTTACATAATTGTTTTTTGATAAAGGACACCATAACAATCAATGAAATGAAAAAGGCTAAGTAAGCACCATTTGCTGTCTGCAGAGCACCAAAATAACAGAGAAACCTTGTTTAACATGAAATTCAAAGAGTAACTGGGGTAGAGCACCATTTTTTGAAATACAAAGGAGTAGCTAAACTATTGACACCTCCAATCAGAAACTGTTTTTCATGCCATAAGGGTGTTGTTGGTGTTAGATACACCCAATTTTCAATAAAGAACAGCTTTTGGTAATATGAGAATTGGCTTTGCCTTTTATATATGAATTTCTTATCTAAGTTTTTTGAATTTTGTGGCCAAATTACTGCAGATTTTTATCCCTCTAATTTCTTCTTTTCTAGTGAATAGATAATTAGTGCTAAATCCTAATGATCTCTGATATGACATCTAGTTTTATCATCCAAGACTCCTAATTTTTATCATCAGCACGAGATTTGGAGAAAGAACAGAAGAAATAGATAATCAAAAGAGAATAGTAGACTTACTAATTTTTCAGATCTGGGCTGCTCCCAGCTGGCCACCGAGGAAGAGTGTTTCAAGTCAGAGGAAGGATAGCCATGGAGGGAGTAAGTGACGGTCACTCTCAGAGGAATCAATGGTCACTCATGGGTGACTGGTAATGGCTTGGGTTTGATGGTTCAAGAATCAACGGCTCAAGGTAAAGATGAAGAAAGGAAGAGGACAGAATGTCGACTTGAGAGTGTCAGCTGAGGTCTAAGAGTGAATGTTAACTTGTGAGTGTCGGCTGAGGTCTGAGACTAAGAGTCAAGAAAGACAGAGTGACAGTGAGAGATAGAGAGTGGGTGTAGTCGAGTGTCGGCAATTGTCGAATGAGAGTATGAGAGTGAGACTTTGCAGAATGAGAGTCTAAGAGAGTTAGAGTCCAAAGAAGAGGCATTGTCCTGTTGGAATATTGGATTTGGGTTAGAGATTTAGAGTAAGGCAATTTGGGGGCAGCCCAATTTCTTTTTTCTTTTTAAATATTAACAGGCCAACCTAATAGGCCTAAATGGCCTACTAATTAGCCTAGGCCTAGCTTGTTTAGAAAAACATGACTTTAAATAGGCATTGGCTTGTCCTTTTATTTTACCATGCCCGGCCGCAGGTCCCTGACAGATCGCCTGGCCTATTTCCAGCCTTATTTAGACTTCAAGTTGCTGGGAAGAAGTTCTGGAGTTGATGGTCTAGAGAAGTCAATCTGGATCTACATAGATGACGGCGAGGAGCACCGTAAGCCGCCACCGTTGTCGAACATGAGGGTGTGGCGTTGGAGTCTGAGTGAAAGAGCATCATCCTCGCTGCCCCCTTACCGTCTTCACTCTTGCTGTCATGTGTTGCCAACAGTCGGCATCACCGTCATTAGGTGAAAGAGTAGAGTTGCCAATGAGGGAGGAGAGGTCGCCATTGTCGCCAGAGTGAGGAGATGGAAGCAAAAAGGAGGGTACTTGATGGAATTGTGGAGGTGAAATTATAAATCTTGGTTTTTTGGATGGAATTCATTTTGGTGAAATTGGCATTTTTGACTTCCACATGGAATTAGAATTGAGAGCCAATTCCATTGTACCAAACAAACCCATATATGGAAATGAGCCCCAATTCCATTTCCACCTCCTCCAATTCCAGCGTATCAAATAGGCCCTCAATATATTTTGAGGGTGGCATGTTGCACTTGGTGGGACCCACCAATTCAAAAGTAACAGACATCTGCAGGTGGAATTTTTACTCATTTAAAAAAGTTTATATGTATTTTTATACTTAAAAAAGGTTTATAGTGCCTGACATATTTTTGAGAAAAATTTGAGTATTTTTTCACCTTAACCTTTTATAATAATTACTTAATTAGATTAACGTTTCAACCGTTTAGATTTGTTATTTTTAAAACTATCATCAAAATGTTAAATTATAAAAAATAATTAATTCAATTTAAATTGTAAAATTTTAATATAAGTAATTTAATACTGACGTAAAAGACATTTGACCAAGGTAATCAAACCAAAACCGATCGCTAAATCGGTCGGGGTATTGGTCAAGGGTCAATGGGTCAGACTGGAATCAACTGGAGCCAACCCAGTGAGAAACTGAAGATTTTAGGATTATTAATATAAAATTCTAAAGACAAAATTTTAAAGATTGCACTGCATTTGACTTTTTTTTAGAGATTAAGAAAACTAAATAAGTTACTTAATTGTAGTATATGTTATGTATCATTAGATTATATATCAATGTATGAGTAAGAAAAATTAATTTAAAAAAAATGATAAATATAAATATTTTAAAGTAATTTATTTAATTTTCTTAATGTAAATAAAAAGGCTAATTAGTTTTATATTAAAGATAAAAGACAGTACCACAATAAGGAAAATAAAAAAGGGAAAAAGATAGAAAAAACTTTGAAATTGCAAAATTTCAAATTAGATTTATTACTAAGAGTTAATAAAAGAATGACAAAATTTGATAAGTAATTTACAACTTAATTTTTTAAAAATACTTGATTTAAAATTTTACAAATTCAAAATTCTTTTTACATCGTTCTCCCGGAAAAAAAAATCTGAACCATGCAGAGTAGGTAGGTGCCTTGTAGACTTGGGCCCAGTCTTAACCGTAATGAGTAGGAATAGGCATTTGGCTTGTTCATTGTCACAATGTCGTTCCAGGTTGCTGTTTTTGGGCAGAAGAGGGCAGTGACCTGAGAGGAAAAAGTAAAGAAGCCAGAGCTGCGTTTTAATTTCCATCTCATCAGCGTCTTCTAACTATTGTGTTTGTGGCTGATCAACTTGAAGGTACCTTCTTCTTTTTCTTTCTGTTCTTTCTCTCTACGTCTCTTCTTCTTCGCAACCAACAAATGTTTGTGCACAAGTTGGTTGTGAAAATCTTATGCTATGTTTGGTAGCATGGAACCAGCGCCTGAGAAGTGGAAATGGGGAGGGAACTGAAAATTTGGGCCGTGGTGTGTGAGAACCCAATTCCATAAAAAATGATGGAACCGGCTTCCTACCCTATTCCGATGGAACTGGATAGAATGACATGTTTGCCCTCTTCTTCAACCTCCAGATCCGATGTCGTATGTTCATCACCGGAGGCTTCTTCAGTCGCCGTCGCCTCTCTCTCTCTCTCTATCTAATGGATCTGGTTCTTCACTAGTCACGCAACTACGTCGAACCTTTCCCTACGTCAAACGATTTCAGATCTGATATAGCAAAACCACTTCAGATCTGACGTCGTCAACTTCAGCCATCATCCTCATCTCTCGCCCTTTCCCTGACGGCCGCGACGGCTCCTGACTTCTTTGCGTCGGCTGTCCTTGAAGCTCACATATCCTTCGCTTCATTTACTCACTTCTTACACATTCCTTCTTCTAAGATCTGCAACTCCGTCGTGCTCTGTTTTTTTTTCCCGTTTATAGCCTTTTCCGGTCGCTGAGGTTCCTATGGTGGCCAGTTGGTGGCTGACGGCTATGGTTCATTATGTGGTTAGGGTTTCTTTCCTCAAGGCTGTATAAGTTTTTTCATGTTATAAATACAAATATTAAATTAAAATAATACCCCCTACAGCCCTACTTTTAATATCACCTCCATCTCCATTTCCACTTTTAGCTTCACTTCTATTTTCACCTTCAATTCTATAAAAAAATTTTCGTACCAAATGAGGCATTAGAGATTTAAGAATATATGGTGGTTAATTATATATTTATAGGTTTCCAGAGAGCTATTCAAAAAATCACAAGCTTTTCTGATCCCGAGAAGAAAGCCACGGCTTAGTTCTACAACAATGGAAGCGAAAATAGGTATATATTTTTTAGTTTGAACTGACTTTTGTTGATTTACAGTCTACAGATATCCATGAGTTGATTTTCTGTTGTTGAAATTTTACATGAGGAAGATGACGAAGGTATTTGGGTGATTATTTGCAAAATCGTTTGTGGCTAGGGGTGTTTGTTGCGCCTTTGATGTTGCCTCAAAAACTCTTCCTCCCCAAATATTTTTGTTAATGTTTTTTTAATGATTTGATTTTACATAAAATACCTCACATTTTAATTTTGAAGTATTAAATATTTGAAAAATTATAAAAAATATATTTATCTGGAAGTTATCAAAATGCCACTCATGTTATATAAAATTTAATAATAAAAAAATAAAAAAAAACATTTGAGAAGGTTGAAATTTTTGTAGAAGAAGGGGTGTGAAACCGCGCAACAACAAAGGCATAGCAGACACCCTTATCCAATGGCTTGTGTCTTTTTATTTATTTATTTATTTATTTCGGTATTTTGTTCGTGATTCGTGGCTTTCTCTCTCAATACAAGTGTCTCATCTAGAACTCGAACTCGAGACCCAAAGGAATCCAACAGGGTTTTACGCCACTAGACCAATTCTATATTGGTTGGTTTGGTCTTTTGAAAGTAGCCTCATATATAAAATTATTTAAAAAAAATACTATTAAAATTATAGTGACAAAAATTTGGAACATCATTTGATAATTTTACGAGGCACCTTGTTATTTTGAACCAACTTTTATTTTTAGAAGCCACCTTGTATAACAGAGGGATGGAGTATTTATTAGATAGATACACTCACAACTATGCGAGTACAAGTTCAAAACTCAGGGGTCTGTTTATTTTTATCTTTAGTTTTTTGTTTGGTGATCGCCTCTTCATATGTGATATCATTCCATGGCCTGTGTTTTTCAGTTCCTCACCTAGGCATCCTGCCTTTTCTTCCTCAAGCCAGTTAGCTTATATTCATAAAACACGTACTATATCCTGTTTTTAATGTACAATCTAGTTAAGGAGATTACCTTGATCATAATTAAATGTAAGATTTCAATATACTTTGCTTCTCATACTTATAAATTTTTGCCCAAGTTCTCCATATTGATTTATATATATATATATATATATATATATATATATATATATATATATATATATATATATATATATATATATATATATATATATATATATATATATATATATATATATTTAAGGAGGTTTTCATCAATGAGGGCAATAATTAAATGAGATACTTTAGTAAATCAACCTATATTTAGTACAAATAACTAATTGAATTAATATTTTAACATACGTAAATTAGTCTTTTAATTCCTGTATTTAAACTGAAGGAGCATCATTTTTATTCATTTTCACCAGATACATCTTCTTTCCTCTGTCTTCTCTACCTTTATAAGGGGCAAAAATTATATAATTAAGTTAATTACTAAATCGATGGGACTAATGAACGCACACGGGGTTGAAAGTAGAGACCTTTTTCCAAGTATACAAAATTGAATGCGTATATACATTATTAATGTATTAATTAGATGACTAGATGTGTCGTGTATATATCAATGTTATTAAACCCGGATTGACCTTTGAATCAGTTAGGTCAGTGGGTTAGATTGGAGTCAGACTAAAGCTAACTCGGGGTCAAATAGGGGAGGAAGTGGAGATTTCAGAGTTATAAATATGAAATTTTGAATAAACTAAAAAAGAGAATTAAATTATATTTTAAATAAAAAAAATACTGAATTGGTTATATGGTCAGACAAAACCAGTTCGCCAGTTTCCTACTTGAACTAGCTGGTCTGGTTCGGGTTTAATAGCCTTGGTATATATTGTTTAAAGTTTCAAACATGAGTTGTTTTGGATTTATACATAATGTGATTTATTATGAATTGGACAAAATTTTGTTCAAGCTGCTTATGTTTAAGTCAAGTTTTTTTTTTTTTTTTCACGTTTATTATTTTAGTATTGTTAGTCTTTGAAATGCATATGTACACTTAAAATTCATTTTATAAATTCAACTCTTTTAATGTAAATTAGAATTTAAAAATTTTTCAGAATCTCCGAGCACATTTCAACAAGTCGCAATCACAAGTAGTGTTGAAGATTTCAATGTTGTAGTTAATGGTGTGGTACTTGACTCTCAACTATCAAAACATGTCAAGACCAAGTACTATGAACTTTGTTGCAGACAGGGAACATTAATTCATGAGCATCTTCCTGAAGGTCAGAACTATAAGCTTGTTGTAGGAATGATATCTGAGATCGTTAATATTGCTGATGCCATTAGAGCTAGCAAGATCACAACCTCTTTGGATTGTTTTGCAAAGTGGTATAAAAATTTAAAAGGCCTTGAAGTATTGGGCATGAAAGTTACTTTCTTGCTTACTAGACTGGAACATCTCATTAGTGTAGCAACAAAAGCCTCGACTAATTCCGCGAGGTATGCAGAGGTGAAAATTAAACAAGACCAAACACAAGAGGAGAAGAAAGTTCTTGAACGAAAACTTGAGGAAGTGAAGAAGACCCTAAGCAGACTTGATGCTGATCTTGACTCCCAGAATTTGAGCCTTGAGATGTTGGTGGCTGAGTTTCAATATGTGGTTAATGCTCCTTGGTGATATACCAAATTTGTTTTCTCATATGTTTTCTAAACATGTAAGCATCTGAATTTTGTGTTTTTTGTTTTTGGGTAAAGGTTGGGCTTAAGCTTAGAAAGTGCTTGGTACTTCAATAGTATGTGTTCAATGAGAGAACTTTGCAGGATATATGGGGAAATGATCAATGGTCATAATTTGAAGTAGATCTTGCTGTAAACGTAATTAATTATATCCTTCAACTTAATGTATAGATCGAGTTGTGTCTTCTGAGTTTCTATGATATTTTAACAAGACTAAACCCACCATATATAAAGAAACAATATGGTATACATCAAAAGTGATCATAAGTTGTTTGATTCGTTGAATGTTGTGGTCAGCATTGTAACGGGTTCCTCTTTTTTTAAGGATAGTTTTTACGATTTACTAGGTAAGTATGAAAGATGAGTTTTGTCTTAACTTACAGAAAAAAGGTTTTTGAAACAACAGTTTTATGGTTTCTCAAAACCTCACTAAGTATATAAATTTTGATTTCATAGTTTACTCTTTTGCAAGTTCTACTAGGGAACCAAAGCGGAAATATTTTTAACCCACTTACATTGTCTTGAACTGTTTCCAGTTGGTTATTTCCCCTTGAAGACACTGTTTGAAATAATTATAACTAATCGTAAGATTTTATTTTCTATAACAAATAATTATATAAATTTTTTTTGCCTAAAAGTAATTATATAAATATATTATTAAATATAGTAGACCTAACATTTTTATTAAGTTTTCTACTTTTTATCAACTAAGTTATTCAAATTATTATAACTAATCTTTATGTATCAATAATTATTTATGATAATCAGTTATTTAATATATTTATTTATTTTTTGTCAAAATTTATTTTTCTTTTATTAAGTATATCGGAATGGTGTAATTTAAAAATACATTTAATATAGTGTCATTTCATTTTAAAAGACGGTTCAAATAGATTGTTAGGGATGAGGGAAGGAGAGAATAAACGTTTCCCCCCCTAATTATAAGGCATGTCACTCAATTCTTTTTAAGCTACCCATTTACCCCTATTAAGTACATTTAATTGGGAAAATTTTAGAAGCTTATTATGTTTCTAGATAAAATTAATGAGTTTTATCTTACCAAAAAAAAAAATTGATGAGTTTTTAGAAAAAATCAATAAAAGGTCTCTTTAAAAATTTTATTAGTTAGAAGGACCTGATATATTTTTTTACACAGAAAATACTAACACTCTGCAGGATTTCATACACACTACAACAAAAGCGTTGGTATATGACGGTTATTATCGGCCATAAATTACGGCTCATAACCATCATATATGCAGGCACTATATATGCTCAGCGCAAGATACATAACGGTTCCAATATTGTAAAGTAAAGGGCTAAGGTGCAAAAATACACATGTGATTTTTCTAAAAGTACGCCCAACACTAAATGCTTTCTTTAGGTGCAAAAGTAACTATATATGTGGTTACAAAAGTGGGGCAAAAGTCACATACTCCATTAAATGTGGATGACGTCCGTTTAATTCTCCTTAAATGTGCCAGTTGTTGTCCGTGTGTTATTTATGGCTAATTTGTCAGAGGAAGACATGGCAATGAATCTAACCCACCACCCAACATTAATCAAGAAATCTATCCCACCACCCAACATTAATCCTCACCAATAAAGATACACAGGTAAAGGAATTGGTTGAGCATTTAGAAGCAAGAAGCATAGAGGAAGATCGATGGCTTTGTCTTCAATGTTGATGACAGAGAGGCGCAGAAGAAGGGCTGCGTTCACGAGAACTAATTTGTGAGGAACTGTATGAAGGTCCGTTCTCTATTTCCGAGTCAAAGCCTCCCCATCACCTCTACTACTCCTCCCTGTACCACGTCTTCGCCTCCTTCTCCACCGGTATAGGCAACTGCGGGTTCAAACCTGTCTTTTTTGGGGTTTCGCCTAGGATTCGAAAGCCCATTGCTGTCAAGCTCATGGACTACCATCCTTTATTCCCAACACATCATGGTTGCGATAGGCTCCACCTCCGATAGAAATCACCAAAGATTCTTGCTAGTTTAAATATAATGTCTTGCCAAATCCTCTATTGCGATGGAAGATCCTTAAGTCGATGGATTGGAATAAATGTCTCGCCATAATTATATTGATATAGCTAAAGGAATCCGTTACCTTCATTCTTGCGACCCACCTGTGATTCATGGAGATATCAAGTCAAGTAATATTCTATTGGATGCTTCTTTCCCAATGAAAATTGTCGATTTCAAGCGAAAAGAAGGCTTGGAATAAATTCCCTTATTGAAGGCTCCATTGAGAGGAGAGGTGTTATGAGTCACAGAGAAAAGCAATTCACTGGAAATCAAAGAATCAAGCATCTTCCAGCTATGGTTGAGGAGATTATAATCAGAAGAAAGCTTGGAGTTGAAATTGGTATTTTTGTTGTTATTGTTGATCTCACCACCGACCTTGATATTGAAATCCATCCTCTGATTAGTCCTCTTGGTCCTGTAGGTGGCTTCTTAAAATTCCACGTCACACTAGATCTCTTCATTTTCAGTAAAAAAAATCAAATTTCACGGTCAACTTTCTCATATTAACGGAGTATGTGACTTTTGCCCCACTGATAAGTAAAATATTTACATATTTATTTTCCTTTATATGATGATTTTATGGACGATATTTGAGCTTCATAGAATATATTTGAGTGTAAAATAAATAAATAAAAAATAAAATTTGAAAAAAGGTTAGTACTATAGCGTCAGTCATTATTCATGACGGAATCACTATAGCAGACGAAGGTGACTATAGCGGATGGAATCAATGGAGCAGGCGACAAAACACTATAGCAGTCACGGAAAAACGCATAAATTAGCCGACAGGATACTATTCACTGCTGTAGCATCGTGGGAAAAAATTGATATGGCACTGCAACATCGTGGAAAAAATGTCATGCAACTGTTCGCTCATTGCCTATAAATACGAGCTTCAGGCGTAGAGATAGAAGAAGTTCATGGAGATATTTCTCTGATGTAAGGCATTACTTTTGGGAGGATTTTTCTTATACAAACAGTGCCCTGATCGAATTATCAGGTGATGTGTTCTTGAAGAAGAAATGGACAGCATCTTAAATCACTGCCATTCATCCCCATATGGTGGTCAGTTTAGAGCAAATAAAACAGCTACTAAAGTCCTTCAATCAAGATTTTACTGGCTTACACTCTTCAAGGATGCTCACAGAATTGTGGCAACCTATGACATATGTTAAAGAATGGGAAATATCTCAAGGAGACATGAAGCCCCTTTAACCAACATCTTAGAAGTTGAACTTTTTGATGTATGGGGGATCTATTTTATGGGGCCTTTTACATACTCATTTAGCAATCAGTTCATTTTAGTAGATGTTGATTTTGTCTCCAAGTGGGTTGAAGTCCCTGCTTTTCCTACAAATGATTCTCAGGTGGTTGTGAAGTTTCTAAGGAAAAATATTTTTACAAGATTTGGAGTACCTAGAGTTATTATCAGCTATGAAGGAAGGCTTTTTTGTAATTAGCAGCTTCAGTCTGTGTTAGCTAAATATGGAGTAACCCATAAGTTGCAACTCCATATCATCCACAAACTAGCGGATAGGCAGAAATCTCAAACAGAGAATTGAAGTGGATCTTAGAAAAGACAGTAAATTCCAATTGGAAGGACTGGGCTTAAAAGTTAGATGATGCACTGTGGGCTTATAGAATTGCCTTCAAGACACCAATTGGTACATCCCCACATCAATTAGTCTACAGAAAAGCATGCCATCTTCCAGCAGAAATGGAGCACAAGGCATATTGGGCAGTAAAAGCCTTAAATTTTGACTTAAAGGCTGCTGGTGAGAAAAGGCTTCTCCAACTCAAAGAGCTTGAAGAATTCAGACAACAAGTTTATGAAAATGCCAAGTTATACAAGAAGAAGACAAAAATGTGGCATGATAGAAGAATTTTGAGGAAAGAGTTCACACCGGGACAAAAAGTGCTTTTATACAACTCAAGGTTAAAGCTCTTTCCAGGAAAGCTGAGATCAAGGTGATCAGGTTCTTTTACTGTGATTCAAGTATGGCCATATGGAATGGTGGAGATTCAAGATGGTGATTGAAAATTCAAAGTGAATGGGCAAAAGCTCAAAGAATACAATGAAGGTACATTCAACACTTTGAAATTTATCATCACATTTGAGGAATCAATAGGTAAGTCCTTAATCTAGTAATTTTTTTTAAAAATAATAATATAAAAAAAATTTGGTTTAATCTTTGTCTAGCTAAGGACATTAAAGAAGGGCGGCTATTTGGGAGGCAATCCAAAACTTCTTTCCTACTCTCTCAAAAAAAACTTCTTTCCTACTCTCTCGTTTTGCTTTCTGACTCACCAAAACACACTACACTACGTTGAGAATTTTAGTTTTCATCAGTTTCATTTTTAGTTGCCATGGAGGAATCCCTTGCAAAGCTTAAGAATAGGTTTCCCACTCTTCCCAAAAATGTGCTCAGGAAGATCTACAACAATCGACTTGAAAGGATGAAGATATTCAACCATTTAGGCCTCCCTGTGGACATATGCTGGATCATTGAAGCTAAGGTACATTTAGCAGGTGAGATTCATAAATCATTTGTTAAACCTTTGCCAGGAATGGGAGGAAGTTCTTACTTCAAAAAGAGAAGAGCTAAACGAATGAACGTCTGCCATAAATGTGCAAGGTGGAATTGTGACCGGCTGTAGGAGTAAAGGTATGGTTTCTATAAATCGAGAAGATAAAATTAAATTTATAAAGGATGGACTGAGTAAGAAGTCATTGGATGATATCATTCAAACTATTGAGACGCATCCGAGTGGTGATGTTCATCGTATTCTTCTTGATTTAGCGGTTATATTCAACAGAGAAAAAGAGTGCTATTGTCTTGGGAATCTAACGTTAAAAGACCTTGTTTGCTAGTTTATAAGAAAACTGGATGGGAAGCAAATGCTCGATTTATAGAAAGCGTTTAAGCCGTTATTGGACGTAAAACCAGAGGAAGATGTGAGCCAAAATCACAACTACTGTACATAATCATGCTTTTGTCTAATCTTCTTATCTTTTCTGTAGCTTTTGTCAAATTTATCTTATCTTTTCAGCAGCTTCTGTCTATTATGTCTTATCTTCTTATTAACTTTGGACTTTCTTTCCCTTTTTTTCTTCACGCAAATTACGCTGGTCATTTGTGTCAAAAGTTTTTCAAAATTTTTTGAAAAATGCATGATTTGTATGATTTTTTGTTGTTGTTTTAGTGTTGTATATATGTATTCTTTCATTTGTAAATATGCACACTTCCACTTGTAAAGATGCAGTCTTCTACTTATAAGCACAAATGGTCTGAGAGAAAAGAAAAAAAAGGGTATCATACAAAGATGTAGATTTACATCTATATGCATTTTTGGTAAAACTGATATGGGTAGGATGGAGAGTTTATAATATCAGCAAATGAACTTGGAAGTGCATTAGCAGCTAGAAAGATCAATTTTGTATACCGAGGAGGCATCCAGGGCCTAAGGGGAAGTGTGGCCATTTTTGCATCCATGAATGGAAGCAAGGGTTTGAGTGTAAGGGTGAAGGAGTTGGAAGACCACATCTTTTCCTTCAGGCAAGAGTTGGAGGTTTCAAGCTTGTTTGAACGAATGGGACAAATGTTCTACTATGCTCAAGCTTTCATTGCTCTACCCGGTGGTTTTGAGACGTTGGATGGGATCTCTAGCGTTGCATGTTGGGCTAAGTTGAACTATCACAAAAAGCCATTAGGATTGTTAAATGTTAATGGTTTTTATAATAATCTGTTGTCGTTTTTTGATCATGCTGTGGAAACAGGTTTCAAACCCTAAGCGACTCACCACTCCATAATTGCTGCACCAACTGCTGATTAGTTGCTCGATCAACTGCAAACCTGTGAACCTAAACCAGATCTACTTGTCAAGCAAATAGGTGGGCAATCTTCAGATAGCAGTAAGAAGCAAAACCCAGATACCACTCTTCGGTTGTAACTGTCCTTAATCTCTTGGTTTTACTTTATGTGTGTTTATGTTAAAAAAAACACTTCCTTTAAGTTCTAGAAGACATTAGGAACAATGTCTGATTTAGGTTGGGGGAGGAGAAAAAAAAAGAGAATTTTTTTTAATTAGTTAGTAAAACCATTAGATGCATAGGGTATGGAAAAAATGGCGGAGTAAGGAGTTATTCTTAACTCTTGAGACGCATTTTATTAGTTGCATGTTTTTGGTCCTTCTTAAAAAAAAGAGTAAACGTGAAAAAAAAATTCATTCTGTTTAAGTGCTTGGTAATAATTTTAAGAAGTATATAAGTTTTAAGAATGGATCAATTGAATCTAGAGATTTCATAGCATGAATGAACAACTGATTGTTGCAATTGGTGATGAATTTTGAGATTGAATGAGCTGAGTTTGAAAGCCCATAACCATGAGCTTTAGAGCCTATAATGATTATTTCTCTTGTGTGTGATATTCATCTATTAATTTATCACTCTAGAACTAGCTTTAAATCTGGTTGAGATTACATCTCACATGCACATTCAAAAATGATAAAGGCATTCATTTTCTTTAGCCAGAGCCAAATAGCCAACCTTGCAATTATATCGTTGTTAAGCCCCTTTGAGCCTAATTGACTATTTCTTTGTTCTCAACCCATTAACATGTACTTTAATGATATATCAAGTGCTTTTACCTTATTCGGAAGATTAGTGGAGCATTTGAAATTCTTGTGAAATGGGCTTTTGACAAAGTGTGAGGGTGTATATATCATCAACTTTACAGTTGCAATTAAAAAAAAAAGAAAAAAATATTATATATTTGAATTGTGGGTTGTTGTGATGAGATAAATTTATAAGTAGCCCATTTTTCAATTGTTCTATTAAATTTCTTAAATATACCCTTTCATATCATGTTTTACATTCCTTTTACCTTAACCTCATTACAACCCTTAATAAGTCCTTTTGATTTGAATTATGCATGTGAATTAGGTAGTGGAGATTGAGATTTTTAGCAAGCCTATGGTAGTGCAATTTTTTTTGTTGAATTTGAGCGAAACACTTACCCTTAAACACTTGAGAGATTAAGAGAATGAGATACACCTTACAAACTCGGTTTATTCATTTTCAGATAAAGTTACCAATTTAAATTTTCATTGATTCATGAATACTATTATCTCTTTATTTTTCAATTGTGTTATTATTTATGACTTGGCACTTCTGATTTTGTTGGAAGCACTTATTAGTCATTCGTTGTTCGAGGATGTCTAAGAGCTAAGTGTGGGGGAATTTGATAAGTAAAATATTTACATATTTATTTTCCCATATATGATGATTTTATGGACGATATTTGAGCTTCATATAATATATTTGAGTGTAAAATAAATAGTATTTAAAAAATAAAAAAATAAAAAATAAAAAATGAAAAAAGGTTAGTACTGTAGCGTCAGTAACTATTTATGACGGAATCACTGTAGCAAACCGTTACTGTAGCATATGTAGGTGACTGTAGTGAATGGAATCACTATAGCAGGCGACAAAACACTGTTGCAATCAAGAAAAAATGCGTAAATCTACCAATAGGATACTGTTCACTACTGTAGCATTGTGGGAAAAAAATTAATATGGCACTGTAGCATCGTGGAAAAAATGCCATGCAACTGTTCGCTCATTACTTATAAATACGAGCTTCAGGCGCAGAGACAAAAGAAGTGCATGGAGGTATTTCTCTGACAGTTCTGAATAAATTGTGTTATTTTCTAGATTTAATTTTATGCAATGTATTACTTTTTGCATGCCTCCATCTTGGAAGGCTCAAGATTGTATTACTTTTTGCTTGCCATCTACATGGAAGATTTTACCTCTTAAAGGGACGGCCAGATTTTTCCATTTTTCATGCATCTTTTTGTTGTGTATTTATGTTTGAGAATTTAATATTCAATTTTATACAGTATTTATGAGGATTTCATTCTAGTTTTATATAATAGTAATTTATTTTTATTTTGTTTTTAATTTCATCATGAGCTAAATTTCTATTTTCCTAGGGTGGTGACGCAGCTTACTAATGACGGATTGAATCTTAACTTATTAAATCTAGTTTTAATTTCTTCTTCATGTTTGAGTTTTAATTATTACTCTTAATGCTTTTGATTGATTGGCCATCTTTTGAATGATTTCATTATGCATGTTGAGACCAGAAGGAGATGCATGTGTGTAGATCCTATAATTAAAACCATGACTTGCATATGAAATAGCTAGGAATATATTCATATGAGTTGTGTAGTCTTACTGAGTTCACTAAATCTTAATGTATAATTAATTGCTTAAATTCATATAGGAATATATTGGAGTAGAAATTAATTATAGAATTGCTTGACCTTAGAAGAGGCTAGTAATTAAATTAGGGAAACTCGGCTATCAATCATGTGGAATAAATTGGGCTAGAATAGATAAGTGATTCAATCCGGAATTTGCTAAGTGAAATATAATCCCTAAGGCTTTTTCTCATATTTGCTTCCATATTATTTACACTCATATTTAATCATTTTATTTTGTTCTCTCAATCACCAACTAATCGATTCACTAAATAGAATTAAAATTACCCATTTTGGTACTTAGTGATCAATCCTTGAGGGAACGATACTCTACTCACTTCTATATTACTTGATTATGACAGCGTACACTTGCACTATTTAATTGATCATCTATACTCGTAACACCCACTTTTGTAACCACATAGTCATTTTTATCTAAAAAAACATTTAGTGTTGGACGCACTTTTGGAAAAACCATATGAGCATTTTCACACCTTAACCCTAAAATAATTTTTTTTAGAACCCCGCCTCCTTATATATGATGGTTTTCTTTTTTCTTTTTGATACTTTCAACTGGTATTCAGCTTTAGTGTTCGTGGCTTCTCCTCCTAACACAAGTGTCTATTCTAAGATTTGAACTCGAGATCTAGAGGGATCTAGCGAGGCTTTACACTGCTAGACCAACTCTATGTTGGTATATATGACGATTTTCATGGATAGCTGTTATGTATTATTAAAGAATAAGAATACTTGATGGTTCGTTATGAAGAACTGTCAAATATTGTCAAATAAAATATTTTCAAAATTATGCCTTTGCCGACAGGCTTCTTTAAGATATTAATAGATAGTATATATTAGACTAATATCTTAACAATTATATTTATCTTAAAAGTATAATTCTAAGATATTATTAGATATAATTATATAAATATATCTTGACATATTGTATTTATCTTAGAAGTATAAATATGAGATATTATTAGAACTGAGTTTTAGCGACTACTTTTAGTGGCTACTTTTAAAAGTATGGTTTCAGTGACGACTTTTCATAGTTGCCACTGAAAATGACACCTTCATCGGCCACTGAATTGTCGCTGATGAAAGTATGATTTAGGTGGCAACATTTGATAGTCGCCGCCGAAACTATACTTTTAGTGGAGACAATTCATTCGCCGCTGAGAGTGCCATTTAAGGTGACGACTATCAAAAGTCGCCGCCGAAACTATACTTTCAGTGGCAACTCCAATTGTTGCCACTGAAAGTCAATTTTAGCTTATTTTTTTATGGACTTTTTTATCACAAAAAAATGTTATTATTTTTATATTTTTTGTTTAAATTTGATATTTAATATTTGAGGACACTAAATATATTATTTATTATAAAGAAAAATAAGATAATTATACATTTGCTTGTGTATGGGATCTCGCTACACAAGTTTCCTTCTCTTGCAAACTTGCATATTAAGATGAATGGATGAAAAGCAATTAGATTCAATTTTTTTTTTTTGCTGTAATCAAATTTTTCCGTTGAAAATTCTGTGACAAAAATTAAAATGTATTAATTTATTTTTAAAATAATATTTATAATATTAAAATATTAATTACTAAATAATTATATTTAATCTTGATTATTATAATTATATTATTATTTATTAATATTATATTTAAAATTTTTTACTTAAATAATATTTATGATATTATTATAATAGTTATTATTTTATTTTATTTAAAAATAAATTATTTGTTAGTAATATTATATGTATAATTTTATATTAAAAATAATATTTATAATATTAAATTATTATTTGTTAAGTAATTTTAATTAAAAAATTGTTTAATTGAATATATAAATACATTTTTACATTTTTATTTAATTTATCATTATTTTTAATAATATTATATATAATTAATAATTAATTATCATATATATATATATATATAATTGATTAATTAATTAATTATATGTGTGTGTGTGTGTATGATAATATTATATATAACACAATATGTAATAATTTAACACAGATTCACTTCAGCGCAACTGGCAAACGCATGCACGTGAAGGCATCGGCACTATGAGGTTGCGGGTTCGAGTTAGAGGAGAAGCACTTTCAAGAATTATGTGACATCGACACGTGGCAGCGTGTGGAGCGGCGACAAAAATTGTCGCATAGGCGGTGACTTTTTTGTCTCCGCTGAAAACCTTCAAAGTCGCCGCCAAAAGTCATTTTTTATAGTAATATCTCATATTTATAATCATACTTTATAATTAATTATTATTACTATTATATATTTGTTTTTACTGATATAATGTTAGAAGACGAATCATTTGTAAGTGTTATATGACAGTTGTTTCATAAGAATCGTCATATTTGCCACTAAATAAATGATAGTTATTAATTACAACCATTGTTTTTGTATTTTCACGGATTTCGCCTCTCAATGCATGACGGTATGTATATTTAAACGTTATGTTTTAACATTATATATTCTTGTGCGACCTTCATATCGACATACAAGACATTTATTCGTTATAACCGTTATTTATTAAGGGCTCGTTTTGTTCGATTCCATTACACCCTGCGGTGCAGTGCAATGTGATGCAGTGGTAATGCAATGCAATATTAATTATAAGGGTAGTGTTTGGTTTGATTTTTAAGCAACATGTAATGAGTTAATATTTTGACAATTATTTAAAATAATATATTACACAAAGTCTATTTTACCCCTTAATATAATCTTTATAGAAAAAATAGTTACAAGCCGGCGACGGCGGGGATGGAGGAGGAGGAGGTAGTGGTGGTGGCAATGAAGGGGGTGGTGGGGGAGGAGGAGGTGGTGGTGGGTGGTGGGCCGGCGGCGGCTGAGGTGAAGGAGGAGGTGGTGGCGGTGGCAGTGGTGATGGGCGGGGGTGGCGCGGAGGAGGAGGTGGTGGCGGCGGCGGGCGGCGGGGGTGGAGGAGGTGGCGGTGGGCTGTGGGCCTATGGCGGCGGTGGGGGTGAGGGTGGCGGTGGAGGAGGAGGAGGTGGTGGGCTGTGGGCCTGTTGCGGCAGCGGAGGAGGAGGTGTGGTAGTGGTGGGCAGCGGGGTGGAAGAGGTGGTAGTAGGCGGTGGGCTGATGGCGGTGGAGGAGGTGGCGGTGGTGGTGGCGGTGGCGCCGGGGGTGAGGGTGGCGGTGGAGGAGGAGGTGGCGGCGGTGGAGGAGGTAGTGGTGGTGGCAGAAGGTGGAGGTGACGGGGGTGGAAGAGGAAGAGGTTGTGGCGGTGGCAGTTGTGACGTGATGCGGCAAGTGAAATAAGATAAGTGAAACAAATATAAGGGAAACTAAAGGGTAAATTGGAATTTTTAGACCATGCAATAGGATGGTAATGAGGATTTATAGGGGGCGGTATGAATGAGGATTACCAATTTTTTGGTAATCATCATTACCATGGTAAACCCTATTACCATGCTAAAGAGCAACTAAACACTATTCTCTTGGTAATGCAATCATGATTACCATTGCAGGCATGCAATGGGGTTGAACCAAACAGACTCTAAGCGTTACATATGCCAAAATCTGTAGTAGTGACAACACTTAAAATTGAGTCCTTCTTGCCAACAAAATTTTTCAGAAAAAGAATTTTTTTCTTTTTCTTTAATTATATATTTTTGGAGTGACTTGTAAATAAGAAAAGAGGAGTAAATCTTAAAATGATTTTCCTTAGTATATACATGGAACTATATCATTTTTAAAATTATTTTGTACAATATAAAATATGATTTATATTTAAAAAATAACTTTTGTTTTATTAATTTAATAACAATCAGTTGGAAAACCCTATAAAAATAGGAGGACACTCGTGTGATGCAACATTTAAGTGGACGTGATGAGATCTTTTATTGCTAACCCCTTTTATCATTGAGTGATGGTGAAAATTTAGTGATAAATTATTTTTCAATGTGCACTAAATTACACAATTAAGTTTTGTTGATTTCAAAAGTAAGCATAATCAATTTTTTAGGTAGTAGATTTAGTAAGGCCGTTAACTCAGGTTAAATTCCGTTACTTTTTACATTGCGGGTCCCTCCACATTTTTCTCACTCTTCATTATTTTAATATATTTTTAAAAAATGTGAAGGTGCAAATTAAGCAATGAACTATTTCCCAATGAGCATCTAACACAATTAACTTTTGTTGGGACCAAAAGTAGATATAATCAATTTTTTATATAGCAGATGTAGCAAGGTCGTTAACTCCTTGGATTCTTTTAAATTCTTTTATTTGTCTTGTGAATACCTTTATTTGTTTTGTGAATACCTTTATTTGTCTTACAAATCCTCTTATTTCTCTTGTGAATGGCCAAAATATTCTTGTTAACTCCTTGGTTTTCTTTGAATCCCTTATTTATCTTGAAAATATCTTTATTTATCTTGTAAATGCCCATATTTATTTTATAAATTCTCCTATGAAAAAAATAAAGTAATGACATTATTTTCTTTTCACTAACAAAATTTAATTTCATTTTGATTCAAGGGGGTGTAGTGAAATTTCAAAAATATTTTGGGAATTGACTGAAATAAAATTATTTCCATAAGGTCTAAGTGATATTTTTTCATTAAAAAGGCACATATTTCTAAAAATATATTAAAATAATTGATAGTAAGAAGAACAATGGAACCCACGGTGCAGAGTATAATAGAAGTTAATTAGGGTTACCAACCTTGCTATATCTACTACCTAAAAACGTTGATTATGTCTATTTTTGACCCCAACAAAAGTTAATTGTGTCGGGTGCACATTAGAAAATAGTTCATTAGCAAATTTGTACCTTCACCCTTTACCTTTTCTTGCCAACACATATTGAAGCGCTTAAAAAGTACGATTTTAACGAGTCTATGACAAGTTATTACGAGTCCAAGTGAGTGATCGAGTTAGGTGTGTGTGTTGTTGTCAACCTTACGAGTTGATTCTCCGAGTTTACAGTTTTACGTTTCTAGCTTACAAAATAATATCGAGTCACTCATAAACTCACGTTAGTTATAAACTCGGTTAAACTAGCGAGTTTACACATCGAGTTTATTATTTTTACGTTTCTAGCTTACAAAACTGCATTAACTTGCTATTAAGCTCGTATTAACTTTTTTGATTTGATCATGCTCAATGGCTTTATATATGAATTTTAAGAAAAATTCTTTGTTAAGTATGATAAATTATGAATGTTGATGAATTTAATTTCAATATTTAAATTTAAAATATATTTAAATTAAATTGTTGCCATTTTTTATAATTTAATTATTTAAATGATAATAATAATAAACTTTAATTATTTAATTATCACTATTAATATATATTTAATGATAGAAATATACTTTTACAATTTAAGTTCATGACACGAGTCTACGTTAATGTCACGAGTTTAGTTAAATTTGTGAGTTTGACAACCTTGGGTGTGTGTTTTTTGCCACTGAGATGACAAGATATCATGATCTAGAATCGTAGAGGTGCTGAGTTTAATGACTTAATTCATGATTTTAACAACAGTGATTGCACCTATAGTACTAGTTAATAACTGTACACACAAGTAGATTGGTCGGATAAAACAAATTAATTAATGCTAATAAATATTTTTTCCATAGAAGGACGACGATGGGTTTTATATAAAGGATTCATTAGCCTATGCAAAACACACACCACCAAACCTTCTGTTATAGAACAAAGGCTTAGAGTGATTGCAACAATGGTGGAGACAACAAACCATGAGAACGGAGTGAAGCCGACGACAGAGATCGGCCACCGAGGGAGATGAAGTAGGAGTATCTGAACGACATGTTTATTGACTTGGCTGAGTTCATGAATGGCGACGACAAATACAGGGCTAGGGCCTGCGATCTGGTGAGGGATTGCTGCATTAAGCATGGCTTATTCCAGGTGACCAACCACGGCATCGACCTTGTTCTAATTCGAGAAGCTTATGAAGAGATTGATTTCCTCTTTGGAATGTCTTATGAGAAGAAGATGATCTCTGCGAAGAAGTGTGGTGCTGTGAAGGGCTATTTTGGGACGTTCAATGGTAATTTTTCATCAACCGTACCAATTAAGGAGTTGTACTCTCTTCATTATAGAAGCTTGGGATCTAACTCTCAGTTCATTGACCAATTTAAGATTGCCTACGGAGATCTCCTCCTTGAATGAACCGGGTACCTCATATATAACTTACAGTCCTTAATATAAAATTCCATTTGTATTGATCCCTTTGATTTCAAATCGTTGGTCGTTTTCATCCCAATAGTTTCATGAAAACTTGATTTGATTTTCAGTATAAGAATTAAGACAAAAACTAGTTAAAAGTATAGGACCTGTCATTAAACTAAGACAAAATATTTATGAAACACGTGGAGAGAAAGGTGTCACTGGTCATTTCTTCCCAGGGATTGAACCTGCGACATTCGACCAACCTCATGTAGAAAAGTTGGGTGTTAGAATTTCTGCATAGTTACAGCTTCAAAAAGTAGCCAAGTGTCTAGAGAGTGCGAGAGAGAGAAGGAGTGACTTGGAATACATGCAACTTTCCATTTTGACTTTAATGAACGAATCCGATGCCAGGAAAATTCCTTCAGACAGAGTGTCGGAATCAAGTTTGGCTACTGGGCGAGGGAAGAAATCTAAGAAGGGTAATGTTGAGAATTCTTCAAGGTCAGATAGGAGACTTGTAGCGAAAGAACCTTCAGAGGCTGATGTGGGTAAGAAAAAGGATATTCTGTCTGGCATGGCAGGAATTGGTATCTCTTATAAGGAATCCTTGTTAGGATTTAAGGGATCAGAGTACAATGGAGTTGCATATGGAAACTTAAGCGTGGAGGGGGATTCGAATATTGTTGGAAATTGTGCCCAAAGGGCCAATCATTGTACTTTGAACATTATTAATTTAATGAAATTTCTCCATCTGTTATCATATTATTTGCATGTTAACTGTGATTATTGTATCCTTGGATAATTCATAAAGATTGTCCTAAAATGTCCTTGGTTGGTCATCTATGCGGGAGCAGAGAAGAAACAAGATCAATATGACTTTGATAAGATATGGAGATACGAATCAAAGTCTTAGGCACTTGTAAGAGTACAAGGTGCTGGACCGACCCACTATGAGAAAGTTACATGGATCAAGTCATAAGCTTTTCTCATGTATAACCACGTCACAATGCCCTTTGACCTGAGGTCATCATGGATTCCTACAAGAGAGTTGCTAAGCTTTGAACTAGTCAAAAGTGACCTTTGACCGGGTGATGATAAAGGCTACAATTGGGCTTGGTGGTTTTTCATGCAGAGGAATATGAATGATCAAGATGAAATTTGTCCCTTACATTAGTAGAGAGATATTACTGGGCCCCTCGATGAGTAAGTCTGAGAAATGTATAGCCATACTACAATGGAAAGGAGTTTCCATTTCTATTGTCAGACTACTTAGGAATCGAGAATGTAATAGTCAGGAATAAGAGGATGACATTATCCAGCCTCATCCTTGACCGATATATCGTGTGACAAAAGGGACGTGACATGGTTGTATGATAGGTTGCATCGTGTTAACAATCCTCATATGAATTGGGTAGTCGTGATATCTTACTAGAGGCCGCTTGCGACTTATGGGTTAGTACAGTTATTGGCCCACTGCCAACTTCATATGGGCCTACAGGGTCGCACACGAGAATGGCCTAACACGTGATAATGTTTAATTAGGGTGGACAAATTTTATATTTATATATATATATGTATATATGTAATATAAAAAAAATTCGTTAATAATATTATATAGATATGTATTTTCAAAATACATATTATATATATATATATATGTATATATATATTATATGATATTATTATATTGTGTTAGTTTTAAATTTAATTTATTAAGATAAATTAAATCTAATAATTAACATGATAGATATATGGTATCTCAGATTTAATTTATGAAGATAACTTAAATCTAATGGCTCTTCATTTGGATTGAATAAATAGGTTAAATTAAAAATGTTGGACAGATTTAATTTAAACTGAATTTATTTAATTAGCTCATCAAGATAATTAATAGTTAATTAATTTCAAAATTAATTATGATTAATTTTGAAATTTGAAAATAGCCCTCATAGGTTATAAACTTGATAAAGCAGATATACTAATACACATTAGAATTGAGAGCCGCAAGGGAAACCCTAGGAGACATTAGAGGCGCTAGCACGCAATCTCAGTTGGAGAGCATTCGTGTCGGTACCGGTAGAGGGAGCGGACCTGACGTGTTGGCTCCTAGAAATCGTGAAAACCCTAAATCATTAAAAGGTATGAATCCTTCCAACTTGGTTTAAACGCCGTTGATAGATCCTCAGTTAGGATCGGTGAAAATTTTTAAAATTCTTCCACTGTGCCTGCCGATTCTAACAAATATTTCTGACTTGGTGGACCAATCTTGGAATATCCCAGAACCATCAGAGGATTTAAAGCAACTCATGAAGATTTACCCAACGTTTCACATGTCTCAGGAGGAGTATAATAGATGGGCGAAGCCTTGGAACAATGCTCTAATCATTACTACCTTGGGTACTAGAATAAATTGTTACAGACTGAAAGAGCATTTAAACAGGATTTGGAAAATAAATTGCTTTGAGTTAATTGATCTTCCTAACAATTATTATGTGGCGAAATTCAAAGACCCAGAGAGTTGGGAAAATAACTACAGAAAAGTTTTGTTCAATGGTCCCTGGACGGTAGCTCAGCATACCACTCTTGTGCAGAGGTGGTCGCCTTATTTTGATCCCTTCAGTAATCCTCTTGGCAGAGTTGCATCTTGGGTTAGAATTCCTCATGTACCATTATTATTCTACAACAAAGAGTGTATGTGGAGATTAGGGGATATGATCGGGAAGACTCTTAAGGTTGATCTGAATTCTATTGCAAGCTTGGAGGATGATGAAGCTAAAATTTGTAGAGGACGCTATGCTAGGATCTGTATTGAGTTGGATCTACAGAAAAAAGCTTATCCCACGGATTATTTCAGCAGATGCTCTCTTCAACATTGAATATGAGGGGCTTGATCTCATTTGTTTTTTCTGCGGTAGATATGGTCACAGAAAAGAGAAGTGTCAGTGGAGTTTATTGCAAGAAGGTGCAACCACAGTGGGAGATTCAAGTCAGGAAAAGGGAGTGGATCTGAAGATGTCATCAGAAAAACATTTTCCGACAAAGGAGGACCAGTTTAGGTTGTGGATGTTTGTTCACAAGCCAAGTAAAGCTCGATTTCCAAGGAAGGAGGTAAGTAGGAGCAGAGTGGGTGATAGAGGGCAGTCCAAGTTTGCAGAGGGAAGGGCTAATGGCAGTTCACTTCAGTCTCGTTTTGCTATGTTGGTTGATACGGATCAAGATATGGGTGAGGATTTCGAGATGATTTTGAATTTTGAGAGTAAAAGGGGCGTGGCTTCTTTAGATCAGGATTTGTGTTCGGCAGAGGAGGGGAAGTTTCTTGTGTAGGAGGTGCTTTCATCTAAAGAAAAGGAACAAGTCAGAAAAAACAAAAAACGTTGGTTGGAGGGAAAAAATGGGCTGAAGTCAGGGGAAGTGCTAAGCCCATATCTCTTGGTCAAGGAAAAAGAGCCCATGTTTCGGGTGTGGACTTGAGAAAAGAGAAAAATTTAGGGAGTCATAAGGTGGGAAAAAAATAATCTTGGTGGGTCCCATAGAGAGTATCATATTGTAAGAGGGAATATAGAGAATAATGGACCTTTAAAAGTCAAAAAGAAAATGGAGTTGGATAAAGATGCAGACTCACGTGGTGAGGGAGAAAAGAAGATTATGTTGGGTCCTACCTGGAAAGCCAATGGTTCTAATTCAGATTATACCCAGAAGCAAAGTGAAATGGCGTTGATTCCACCCAAGCACGTGACGAGTAATCTGGAACAGCAAGTGACGAGCTCAATGACGCACTCAACATTTCAGCTAGTAGTGGAGGTAATGCTGGAAAGTAAACCTCCTGACGGGTGAGTTTTCATGTTTATTCCAAGATGCAATTTATAATTATTTTTTTATGATAGTGTCATCTTGGAATTGTCGTGGAGCTTGTGGTAGAGCTTTTCCACGTATATTTAAAGATATTGTTAAGAAGTATGATGTTAATGTCATGGGGTTATTAGAACCGAGGGTCAGTGGCAACAGGGTGGATAAAGTTGTGAGAGGTATGGGTTTTACAGATTGGTTGAGGATTGAAGCTACCAGGTATGCCGGAGGTATATGGGTGTTATGGAACAGTGGGGATGTCCAGGTTCAATATATTACTTCTAATACCCAACTCCTTCATTGTAAAATTACCGGGAAGAATAACCAGGAACTAATGTTGGTGACTTTTGTTTATGGGGATACCAGTGTCTTGAAGAGGAGGGAGTTGTGGTTATCTCTGCAGGCTATCAGCAGGAATGCCCATGTTCCTTGGCTTGTCCTTGGTGATTTTAATGCTATTCTTGATCCCAAAGATAAGGAGGGAGGAGCAACGCCTGTTTCTAGGTCTATGCATGACTTTCATAGTTGTATTGATGGTTGTAACCTGAGTGTAGTTCCAGTAGTGGGGGACCATTTTACTTGGGGGAAAATAGGGGTTAAGGAGAGGCTGGACTGGGTCTTCTGTAACTTTGATTGGGAATTAAAAAATCCTCAAGCCAAAGCTCACCACCACCTAAGGTTCAAGTCTGACCACCGTGTAATTGTAGTGGCGGATAAGCCTCAGAGTATAGACAGGAATAGCGGGAAAAGGTTTCAATATCAAGTGGCATGGTGCATGGAAGAGGGCTTTAATGAGATTGTTCAGTCTTCTTGGTAGGGAAAGGACTGGCTTCAAGGAAGACAGGGCTTTGTGAATGAGGTAACAAATTGGAATGATAATGTGGTAGGGAACGTGGCAAGAAAGAAGAGAGAGATCGTCCGAAGACTAGAAGGAATTGACCGTGCCAGGAGAACTAATGGTAATCAAAATGGTTTATTTAGACTGGAAAATCAGCTTTGGGCCTTGTATCACAAATTTGCTTTGCAAGAAGAGTCAATTTGGTTCTAGAAGTCAAGATGCAAGTGGTTAAGTGGGGGTGATAGAAATACTAGATTTTTCCATACCTGTGCATCAGTTAGGAAGAAAAGGAAAAAATTTGAAGCTTTTCAGAATGAGGACGGCATTTGGATCACAGAGGAAAAGCAGCTAAGGAGTATAGCTTTTGAGTATTTCAAGAAGTTATACACGGCAGAGAACCTATCAACACCCTTTTCCCCTTAGCCAGCTCGATTTCCATCCTTGGATTCTAACCAGCTAGAGTTTCTTCAAAGACAGGTATCCCCTATTGAGATTAAAAATGCTGCTTTTGCGATGGGAGAATTTAAGGCACTGGGGCTAGATGGTCTCAACCCTCACTTCTTCCAAACACAATGCAACTTGATTGGTCAGAAGGTATGTGATTTGGTGATCAGGATTTTTGAGTACTCGGAGGAGACTCAATCTATCAATCAAACCAATATAGTCCTAATCTTCAAGGTTGACTTTCCTACATCCTTGAGGGATTTTAGGCCTATTTCCTTGTGTAATGTGAGCTTCAAAATTATGAGTAGGGTGATTGCTAATAGGCTGAAAAACATTATGAACTTCCTTGTGGCTGAAAATCAGTGTAGCTTCATCTCAAGAAGACAGGGTGTGGATAACGTTATCATGGCTTAGGAAGCAATTCATACCATGAGAAACAAGAGAGGTAAGAAGGGGTTTGTAGCAGTGAAGATAGATATGGAAAAGGCCTACGATAGGCTTGACTAGCGATTCCTGGAATTTACTCTCCATAGCTTAGGATTGAGGGATGAATTTGTTACTCTAATCATGCAGTGTGTCTCAACCACTACCATGAGTATTGTTAGGAATGGTGTGGTTTCAGAGAGTTTTAAACCCTCAAGGGGGTGAGACAGGGAGACCCATTGAGTCCTTATTTATTTGTGCTTTGTATGGAGCTTCTGGGACAACTAATTCACCAGGAAGTGCAGTCGGGAAACTGGAAACCTTTGAGTCTGAGTACCACTGGTCCACCTATATCTCATTTATTCTTTGCAGATGATTTGATGCTATTTGGTGAGGCCACATCTCAACAAATGGATGAGACAAAGAACGTTATGAAATTATTTTGTAGGGTGTCTGGACATAAGATCAATCTAAAAAAATAAAAAATGTTTGTATCTAGAAATGTCCATTTTAATATGGCATATGAGATGAGCCAGAGTGTGGGGATTGGGTTGACAGCTGACCTTGGGAAGTACCTGGGGGTCCCGCTCCTACATAAGAGAATGGTCAAAGTGACTTTTGCTCCACTGATTCAGAAGGTTAAATCAAAACTGGCAAGCTGGAAAGGGAGATACTTGAGTATGGCAGGGAGAACAGTCTTAATCAAGTCAGTTCTATGAGCAATACCGCAGTATCAAATGCAATCAACATTGATTCAAAAAGGAGTTTTAGCAATTATTGAGAAATTAAGCAAGGATATTTTTTCGGAACCAACAGGATGAATCTAAGAAACTTCATCTAATAGCTTGGGATGCGTTTAAGAAAGCGAAGACTGAAGGAGGTTTAGGGATAAAGGACCTTCAGTGCCAGAATCAAGCCTTCCTCATGAAGCTTTGTTAGGGAATGATCATGAAGCCTGAGGCTATGTGGGTAAGGTGCCTTCGTTCGAAATACTCATGCGAGACGTCTAAAGTCCCTCAAGTACGAAGAAGACGTGATTAATCAGCCGTGTGGAGTGGAATAGTTGAAGTTTGGGAAGGGTTTTAACAGGGGCTAGGTAGACTCCTAAAAAGTGGGAGATCTACTCAGGCATGGCAAGACTATTGGACACCATTGGATAGACCACTGAAGGATTATGTTGATAAGAATGAAAATTTGGTGGACATGGATGCCCGTGTAAGTTCCTTTGTAACTCAAGAAGGGGAATGGGATAGAGTAAGATGATAGAGCTTCCTCCCTACCTGGGTCGTGGAGAAAATCATGTTGGTCCCTCCTCCTACGGGAATTGAGGAGGATGTTATCTGTTGGAGATCGGCTTCAGATGGTAACTTTAGTGTTAAGTCAATGTATGACAAAATTTATCACAAGCCAGAGCAAAGGCGACAATCTCACTGGCGAACTTTATGGCAATGGGGAAGTCCTGAAAGAGTTAAAATGTTTATGTGGCAAGTATTCCATGAGAGATTACCAACAAATCAATTGAGAGCAAAGCATGATCCGAATGTCCTAAACACTTGTCCCTTTGAGTGTGAGAGTGAAGAGAGTATCCTTCACATATTGAGAGACTGTGAGCAAGCCAAGAGAGTGTGGTTTTTTTTAACTAACCATATATATACTATACTATGTTCTTTATTGGTAATTTGCAGGAATGGCTTAAATGGAACTTGCAAAATTCCCCTGGGAACAGGAGGATGGCTAGATGGCCATGGCAAATAGTGTTCAGTACCATATGCTGGCTCCTATGGAAGAACCGATGTAGCTGGGCGCTTGAAGGGAGAGCTGACAACCCAAATTAGATAGTTCACAAATGTTTGTATCATCTCTTTGAAGGAGTGGAAAATGGTAGCTTCCGTCATCAGATTTTCTAAGCACCAGAAAGGGGATCAGACCACTGGCAACCTCCAGATCCGGGTTATGTACGTGTGGATGTAGATGGTTCCAGAGACAACAACGAACATGCGGCTTGTGGTGGGGTTATAAGGGACCACCAGGGCAACTGAATGTGTGGATTTCAACAGAGATTAAGGCATAATGACTTGGCTGCTACGGAAATACATGCGATTCACAGCGGACTACAGTTATGTAAGCAGTTAGGTTTTACCAGGATCAGGCTCTTTACAGATTCTTTGCAGGCTATTCACCTGTTATCCATAGATGGTGGAACTGCTCACCCTCTGTTTGATGTCATCTTAGAGACTAGATCCCTCATTTACAGGGACTGAGACTTGGCGATCACTCATGCCCACAGAGAGACTATCCGATGCGCTGACTATCTAGCGAGGAAATCTCAGTTGAGTAATCAGGAGTTTTTGGTGATAGAAACATGCCCGGTGGAATGCAACCAGTTTTTTGTGATGGAATGTGGTGGAATACCACGAGATCATCTGGTGATGCAGACTTTTTAACATTCTTGTAATTCTTCAAGCTTTGCTTGCCTTTATACTCAAAAAAAAAAAAATTATGAAACTATAGGGATCAAAACCAAAAGTTTAAAATTACATGGAACAAAATCAAAATTAATGAAAATATTAGAATTAAGAATGATATTAACCTTCAAACCATATATATACCTTCAATTGGAACTTTTTTCCATAATTATTCTATGTCCTCCACTACTTTTTTTCCCTTCATCTTTCATTTCATTAACTTTTTCCTTTTTTCATTGCTCAGGCATGCATGTACTTCTTTTGGCGTTGTATTCATAATCTTCATTACATATATACATACATACGTACATTTTTTTTTTTTTCAATTTTCATTTTTTTTCCCTTGTTTCCCCTTTTTTCCCCCCCCCCCTTTTTGGTCCCTAAATGAAATGCTCTGGATGCTATATTATATTTTTAAGATAAAATAAGTATACATGTATTATGTTTATCTTTCAGTTAAAATAGCTTAAACCAATTTCATACCTTTAACACTTTTATACCTTCAATTCATTCTATAGTATGTACGTAGATTGGAACTTTGGTTTTCATGTACTCTAATATTGTACACAGGAAGATTTATCAGAAGTACTGTGAAGAGATGACGAAGCTGTGTGCGGTGGTAATGGAGGTGATTGCCATGAGCCTGGGAGTGGATCGATCACACTGCAAGGAATATTTCAACGACGGCGGAGGCTTTTTTAAATGCAGCTTATTCCGACCACGCGACAACTCAAAGTGGTCCATAGCCAAAGATCCTCACAGTGTCCCTGTCTGCATCACCATCCTTCATCAAGACCAAGACGGCGGCCCTCGAAGTCCTCATGGACGGCAAGTGGCTCGTCTGTGAACGCCGCCCCGAGGCCTTCATCGTCAACATCGGCGACACTTTCCAGGTACATTTATTACTACCTCTGGGTTTGTCTGTTGCAATGACAGTCGCAAAAAATACTATTTGTCATTCTGTGCTCATCTTAATGATGAGCACTAATTGAGTGCTCATCAACTCTCAAATTTAATATAAACAGTATAAATTTAAACATTTTAATAAGTAATTTTTTAAATGATAAATTCATCTTTTTCAAAAAATGATAGTTATAAGATTATTTTTATTTTAAATTATATATATACACATATATATATATATATATATGTATGTATGTATTAAAATATAAAATTTAAATTAAATAAAATCTAAATCGTCCTAAATCAAACTAAACTGTCTAGATTGGTGATACCCACACTATACTCATCAAACTGATGAACACAAAATGTGCTCCCATTTTCTTCTACTGCACTTTATATGTAGCGGCAAGAATACATTTTTAACTGACCCCGGATAGATTACATTGGGGTCCTTAATATAAGATTTCATCGATAGTTCACTAGGAATGAGCTCTTATATTAATTACGGAAGGTAGTAGTATTTTGCACTAGTGTTCTGGTAGTGTTATACTTGCGAACATAACAGGCGTTGTCGAACGGGAAGCACAAGGGCTGTGTGCATAGGGTGATGGCCGGTGCTGAAGGAGCATGAGAGGAAATCATTGGCTTTCTTTGTGGTTCCGAATGGGGACAAGACTGTGAAACCACCTGAGAAGATCTTCAGAGAGGAAGTATCCTGATTTCCAATGGTCTGATATGCTCACCTTCATCCAAGTGTTTTATACTCCTGATACTGACACTCTTAATCGCCTCTTCAAATGGCTTCCCAACAAGGATTCTGTTCCTGCTGCTGAAGATGCTTCGTTACTAAGCTATGGCTCCTATATATATATCCATAATAATTGTGTCGTACTTTGTTTTAATGAATAATCCAAGTTACTTATGTTGTACTTCTTGTTGTCTGGTCTGAATTACGTTATGTTAGACATGACTGTCATCTTGTTACACTCCTGCACAGTACAAGGCTGATATGCAAGAGTTATATATAATAATGCACAAATTTTTATGTTCTATTGTGTGAGGATAATATTTATCTTTATAGATGTTAAGCTAAATACTAGATTTGGCATGCGCTTTTACTGATATTCAAGAAAAGAAGTAAAGCTCATTTCGTTAATTTTTCGTTTTCCTTTTGTTTTTTTTTTATGGTCTCAAGCTCATTTTGTTGGACGTAATTAGCACAAACACACGCCTAAATATTTGTATGGCTAAAGTATATTGTTGGTCCTATATACTTAGATGAGATTCTATTTTAATATGTTGAGTCAGCAAATTTGATATGCTGACTTAACAAATTTAAAATGCTCACATATTTCCAGAAGATCAATTAAATTGAATCCTCACTACTCATACATATTCATGTATTTGGAGAGAGTAACAAGCAAACAGGAACATGATTCGTATGGTCACACTATCACCCTCTTGCCATATACATAAAGCATTTATATTTTGAACACATTTTTCCTTTTCTTTTGCGATTATTATAACTTCAATAAAATATATCAATCTATCAATGTGTTAATTTTGAATCTGAATTATATTTTAAGTTTAGGGTAAAAGTGCAAATATACTCAAACTTTTATTCAATTTGCACTAAACAACATAAATTCTTTTTAGGTGTAAAAGTTCCAATGAAATTTTTAAAATGGTACAAAAATGTCACAGCCATTGAGTCAACTAACATCAACCATTTAAAAAATTTGTCTGCCAAGAAAATGGTGAAAAAATACACACAGTCTCCAAAATGGTGCAAAAATGTCAAGGCCATTAAGTCAACCAATGTTGATTATTTAATAAACAGTCTTTACACAAGCCGCACATCATTTTGGCTTCCATCGGCTCTGTCTGCCACTGTGGGGTCTTATGCAAGACGTAACGACTACACAACCCGTTTCTTTTTTTTTAAAAGTTTATTCGTCATCATTAAATATTATCAAAGGATTTGGACACATTGATTTCCATGACGAAGGACGAGTTATCATCAACGTCCTCTTTATCATCCTCCTGTTCATATCCTTTTAGCACATAACAAATTTATAACACAGTGCCCCTGATTCATATCTCATTAGCTAGGCCAAACAAAAAACGAAGAAACCAAGGATATATAAGAACGGTGAGTGAGGCAGCTGGGGAGGGGTAGCTCCAGCATCGAGGAGGTATAGCCATTGTGTCGTGAAAAAGTCAACATAATGGCCAACAGGGCCGCTGGGAATCAAACAGTTTTCAGTTTTTCGTGAATGGCTTTCTTTTCTATACTCTGGTGGAGTGTTGATAGACGAGATCTGAGGCTCTGTGTTTTAAATTGTGATTTTTATTGTGGATCAATTTTTGAGAAAATTATGATTCTATGTGAAATATAATGCTTCAGGAATGTTTTGAATTGTGATTAATGAGATTATAGTTGTGGGAAATAGTATTGGTTCTTAATAATCATGATAGGTCTTGTGAATTCATGTTAAATTCTTTCCTGGCATGTTTATCTTATTTTAAACTAGGTTTAATTCTTATAACCATGGTAGCCTTTCTTACACAATTGGTTTAAATCTTTTAGGGTTAATGTGCAAATTTGGCGATCACTCATGCCCATAGAGAGACTATCCTAAAAAGTGACCAACTGTAATCCCATCTAATTTTCCCTACTGAACTTAATGGAATCATCAAATCACTAAAAATTCAACTCTAAGGCCCATTTCTAGCTCTGACCGAATTAAACAAAACTTCAGGAAAAATTGGGGTTTTTCAATTCCGGCTCTGCAGACGTGTTTATTTCTACTCCTAGCTACTTTATTAACTATTTAATTAGGTTACAACTACCATTTAGTCCAAATTTTGGCAACATAACCCCTAGGCCTCCTCTTTTCCAAAATTTAAAATAAAAGACAATCCAGAAAAATTTCACCGATTAAATTGTCTACAGCAGTCAGAACAATCAATATTTTGAGTTTCGGAGATTACCTTAAGCTCTTTCTTGCTTTTCCCTTTGATGACCGAAACCCTAGCCTTGTCAGCACTGAAATTCTAGCTTCTAACACCTTGAATAACATCAAAGAGAAACTTAATAGAAGGATTATACACATTAGGTACAAATTCACCGAAGAAATCGATATACCTAGTAAGTTTTCTTCCTCCTTCTCTCTACAAAATCTCAAACTCCCTCTCTCTTTCAATGCTTGCTATGGCGTCTGTTTTGACAAAAAATATGAAGGAGAAGAGCTTTATGTAATACCTTGCTTTTGTCACTTTATAATAGGCTTATGTCATACTTTTCCCTTGATTACTTAAATTTCCAAAATTCACAAATTTGACTTTTTTTTTTTTTGTGTACATAAAGCCCATGAAGATGTAACTATTAATTATTTCCTTCTCTTGGTCCATGAAGAATGACGTCCCAAGCCCATTTAAAGAAGCAAAATAGGCCGGAGTTAATTTATCCTATAATTAAAACATTTGCCATCACATTTTTCCATTTTCGGATTATTTGGCAGATTTTCTATCCAATCTTTAAAAAATCATAGCTATTTTTATAGACATCGTATTGGAGTGATTCCAAAGGTTATAGAAGCATTATTGAGTTTAGTTTTAAGGAAAAATAGTCTCTCACCAGTTGGAAGCACAAAAATTCCCAGAATTAATTTCTTTGAATGCTGTTCTAGAAAATTTACAGTTTTTCTGGGCTAAATTCAAAAATTTATAACTTTTTGTATATAGCTTCAAATGATTTATATGACCTATTAAATTAAATCTTAGGATGTCTACTTTCACCCTATTAAATTTCATAATTTTTAGACATCATTTGGTCATCCAAAAGCCCAAGACAGTCTCACTGCGTCACTTGAAGCAATTAAACAACAAGCATTTGCAACTTCAATAAATTTCATTTTTGTATACAAATTTCCTTTGCTCCTTAATTCATGATTTTATTCCTTTTAATATCTCAAAGATAAAAGAAATATTAGAGAATAAATTCGGGACACCTACCAATCTGGGACACTTCACAAGCTTTTAATGAATATTGTATCTTCCGTAGGTTTGATGTTGAACATCCTGTAGCTCATGCTAATACATAGAATGGACTTATAGAATCATTGGTTAAATGATTGCAATTAATTGCAAGACATTTACTTTTGAGATTTAATCTCCCAATTTCGGGTCCTCATACCGTGCTCATCTAAAAGATGAGCACAACATGCTCATCCCTCCAATTTTGGGGTGAAAACAATTTTTTTATATATATATTCTTATTTATTTAGATTAAATTGTATACTGCACTTTGAAGTATTTTTTCATCCAGTATCTCAAATTAATTAATTTCTAATTCTGCATTCAGAAATATTTTTTCTGCAACACCAGTAACCTGAAATATTTTTCTAATAACACCCAATATCTGAAATATTTTTTTGACACCTGATATTTTAAGCTAATTAACTTTTAATACATGGGGTATTTTTTCAAAAAATAAAAAAACCCTCAAAATTAGGGGATGAGCATTACATGCTCATCTTTTGGATGAGCATGGAATGTGGATTCCCCAATTTCTGCTTAGAGCCATGCCATTTTACATATAGCAATGTTAATTCGCATTAGGCTAACAAGTTATCTAAAGATTTTTTCCTTACAAATGGTTTTTTGTAAGGAGCTAAACATTTCTCATCTAAGGATTTTTGGGTGTACAATATATGTGCCAATAGTACCACCACAATACACCAAAATGGGTCCTCAAAGAAGATGGGAATATGGGTTAGGTATGAATCTCCTTCGATTATAAAATATCGAGGACCATTTACAGGAGATTTATTTATGGATCGATTTGCCGATTGTTATTTTGATGACTCACAATTCCCAACATTAGGAGGAGAAAATAAGCAATTGGGTAAATAGATTAGCTAGTATGAATTATCATTATCTCATTTTGATCGTTATACAAAACATAGTGAACTGGAAATTTAAAAGATAATTCATTTGCAAATTTTAGCTAATCAAATGCTAGATCCATTTACGGACCCAAAGAAGTTAGGAGGATGGGAATAAAGGGTGGGTATGAATCTCCTTTGATAATAAAATATCTAAAATTATCTACAGTAGATTTATTTATGAATCAATTTATCGATTGTTATTTTGATCAATCACAATTCTCAACATTAGGAGTAGAAAATAAGCAGTTTGGTAAAGAGATTAGCTTGTATGAATTATCATTATCTCATTTTGATCCTCATACAAAACATTATGAACTGAAAGTTTAAAAGATAATTCATTTGCAAAGTTTAGATAATCAAATGCCAGAAGCATATACTGATCTAAAGAAAGTGACAAAGTCACATGTCCCAACTGTTAATGCTCTTATTTGATGTACCTAAAGGACAACCTATTATGACTGAATCTAAAGCACACCTGAAGCATGGCAGGTCCATCTGTTCCAAAGATAAAAATTCTCTAAAGAGAAAAGGATATAAAAATATAGATGGTCAAGTAAAGGATAATCAAGAAAAGTTAGTAACTCCAGAAGAGCTTTCTCCTAAAGAGTTGTTAGCTTTAGGAGAATTATCTCCTAAAGAGTTTTTATCTCTGGAAGGGATAATATCTATAAATGAATGTCATAGTCCCAAATGAGACCTAGGCAAATGAAATATGTGAAAATAGTTATCTCTCAATTATGTTATTAATAGAATACGATAGGACCGAAATAAAGTCAACGTTGGCGACATCTTTACTTATAATGCAGCATATGATGTAATGAATCATAATAAGGATCATGAGCCAAAGCCTATTAGCAAGGGCCAATGAAGAAAGGATTAGCCCTAATCAAAAGATGCCATTAATACATAATTAAAATCATTGGCAAAATGAAAAGTTTTTGGACTTCTAGTCCTCCTTACTCCAAAAATTATAAAACTAATTGGATGCAAATGGGTTTTTGTGTGAAAGTAGAATAAAAAGGGTGAAATTGTCATATAGAAGGCATGTATTTTTGCCTAAGGCTTTACACAAAGACCTGGTAAAAAACGTGTTCACCAATAGTAGGTGCAACTACTTTTCGTTATTTGATTAGCCTAGCAATAAATGAAGGGCTTGACCTGCATCTTGTGGATGTCACAACTGCTATTTTTATGGTTCACTTGTCAATATATTTTTATAAATGAAAGTCCCTAAAGGACTCAAAGTGCCGGAAGTGCAAGTCCTTGAAGGACTCAAGGTGCCAGAAGCATACAATTCAAGTGCTCCAGAACAATACTCAATTAAGTTAAACAAGTCTCTGTATGACCTGAAGCAATTAGGGTGCATGTGGTATAATCGACTCAATGAATATTAGTTTATAGAAGGATACAAAAATGATCTAATATGCCCATGCGTATTTATGAAAAGATCTGGGAGATAGTTTTCTATAATTGTTGTTTATGTTGATGATATCAATATCATTGGAACTCCTGAAGAGCTTAAAAAGACAACTAATTACTTGAAAAAAGAATTTGAATTGAAAGACTTGCGAAGAACAAAATTATGTATTGGATTACAGATTGAGTACTTGAAAAATGAGATTTTTGTATACCAAGAAACTGACACAAAAAAGATCCTAGAGCATTTTTACATGGATAAATTATATCTATTATATGCTCCAATGGTTGTAAGATCTCTACAGGTAGATAAAGAACCTTTTAGACCTAGAGTAATAGGCAAAGAAGGTGATGAGGAACTACTTGGTCGAGAAATATCATACCTTAGTGCTATTAGAGCACTAATATATCTTGCTAATCACACACGAATTGATACATCATTTGTTGTTAACTTATTAGCAAGATATAGTTTTTCACCATCATGAAGGCATTGGAATAGAGTAAAGCACATTCTTTGTTACATCAGAGGCACTATGAATATAGGGTTATTCTACTCAAATGTATCCAAGCATTAACTAGTTGGTTATGCAGATGTTTTATTTTTATCTGATCCACATGACGGTAAATCACATAAAAGTTATCTATTTACATGTGAAGGTGCAATTACTTCACGGCGATCTATGAAACAAATTATATTAGCTATAACATCTAACCATATGGAAATTCTAGTGATACATGAAGCAAGTCAAGATTGTGTATGGTTATTAGTATTACATCACATACGAACCACTTATGGTTTATCTTCAGACAAAATGACCCCAACTGCCCTATGTGAGCATAATGCTACCCCCAACTAAAAGAATGGGACATTAAGGGTGATAGAAATAGACATATTTCACTAAAATTATTTTTCACTTGTGACCTCCAAAAGGATAGTGAAATAAATATCTACCAGATCCATCACAATGAAATATAATAGATTTTTCACCAAATCATTTCTAGGTACAATATTTGAAAAGCTTGTCAATGGAATTGGCCTTCGCGGACTTAGAGATCTCTGCTGATGTTATAAAAAGGGGGAGTCGATACACATTATACTCCTTTTCCCTTATCTAGGATTTGTCCTACAAGGTTTTCCTAAAAGATTTTTAATGAGACAGTGCCGAACAATATATTAATGAATGATGTACTCTTGAAGGTCTATAAATAGAGGTCATGTACAAAGCATTGTATTATAAGTCCCTTTAGCTAATTCTCATATACCAAGGAGAGTTAGTTAACTCATTAATTATGGGCTAAATTTTCAATTTCGCCCTTATCTATGATTGGTTCCAAAAGTCAACATGAATAGATTTATTTTGTTTATTGTAATTAATAGGGGTAAAAAAATATAAAATATATTTATTATTATGAAAGTGGACTTATAAATAGGATCAAATTTTTTGGTAAAAAATGACTTATAAATAAGATCAGAGTGATAACATATCAGGAACCCAAGTGAATGGGAATTGTTCGCCCTTTTCTCTCGAATTTTCTCTTCTCTTGCTTTTTTTTTCCCTCATCCCTGATATCTTTATTTAACCAAAACATGCCGACTCCTAGGACTTTATCCTTCGAAGACTTGGTCAACCTTGGTATGACGTGTTCAAACTCGTTAAGACAAGATAGGGTGGACCCACTTTGGATCTAATTTGGCACTTTATTGATTTCACTTATACAAATAAACATTTTTATATAAGTTAAACGGGATAAACTTAAGAAAAAAATCTCAATTAAATCCAATTGAAATGGTCAAAATTAAAATTAAGTCTACACTTTTAACAAGTTCTTAATAAGGCCTCTAATTTGGGATTTCTAAATATCATTAATAGACCAGAATGCCCTCTATAATTTAAAAAGGAAAGTTGAAGGTAGATAAAAAAAAGGAATTTCTAAATTAGGACTCATCTAACTTAAACTAATTAATAATTATTCAAACCAGCATAAATTTGTTATTTTAACTTCAGACGTTTAACAGATTTTTTTTTTTTAAAAAAAATATGATCATATATTTATAAATTATACCTCTATCAATGATTATACGCTTGAATCATTAGGGCAGCATCATGTTCATATTTCAACGGAGCGAAAAATAACTTAAATATATTAAATATTTGAGGATTTCACATATAATTTCCAACATAACTTCTCCGCTTTAACCAAACTTAATTATTATTTCCTTCACATAAAATAATATAACAATTGTGTGTGGGGGACCCAGAAATAATTTGTAGAATATAAAATTAATAATTAAACTTGAAGATTAAATTCTTGATATGTAGATGGACCGTCAACACATATATAGATAGTTAAAACATGAACAACATTAGATAAACCAGAGAGAGAAGTATATATTTGAATGTCAAATTTTGGAAATTAATGAATGAATAATATATATGTGTGTACGTATATAACATAATGATATATAAAATAAAAAGATTGACAATTTGTCGAGACGATAAACGCAAAATCCACTCATTCTATATAAAGCTTCATAATTAAGAAGTATAAAATTTTAGAATTATGCTAAGTATTTTATTTTTTATTACTTCAACTAGTGTAGATCGATGTGTTGTATGAAATATAAAAAAATGAGTAGTATAATTTATAAGTCCCTGTATTGTTAAAATCTTCGTATATTATATATAGATATAAATATACTCATCCATGATCATATTTTTCAAAAAAGAACTCTGTCGAACGTCCGTAATCAAAATAAGAAATGCATACTTATTATTTTGAATAGTTATTAATTAACTTAAGTTAGATGCAGCTTAATTTAGAAATCCCTTTTTTAACTATCTTCTATTTTCCTTTTTAATGACATATGGGCATTCTGGTCTTTTAAAAACATTCAGAAATCCTGATTAAGAATTTATTGAAAATGTAGGTCCTCTTATCTTATATTGTTTTTGTCATCATATATTTATCTCATACTCCCTCCAATCCTCTTTTTAAGCAATTTTCTCTCTCTTGCGGTTGACCTTGTGGGTCTCAAAATTTAAACTATTTTTTTTTCTTTTCTACCCATATTAAATGCATATCTTTATATTAATTATCTCACACCTAACACTAATTCTCTTTCATTTAATCAATTATTACCCATTTTGTCTCATATTTTCTAATCATCCTCTCTCATATACTCCCTTTTTTCCATTTTATATGAGCTCAAAATTTGATTTGTCTTAATCTTTTTTATAAGATCTTGGCAAGAGTTGTATGAATATTTAGTGAATTTTTTTTTTCCCTTTTTACTACTCATTGATTATATGTATTGTATTAATTAAAAGGTTTGGAGATATTTATATTTACTTTATTTCTCTCCCTTACTTGCCCTTTATAATTAAGAGCATACTTGCAAAACGAAGTTTATTTCAGACATACTTATTATTTTTAACTATTTTTAACTATTTTTTTAAATTGCATAATTCGTTTATTGAGCTTTTTAAATATGACCGGAGGAAGTATTTTTACTCATTCTCTCTTTTATACTCTTTTCATAAATAAAGACGTATTTGAAAAAGACATCACATTTTTTTATACATTTATTGTCTTTAACTAATCTTAACCATTAGTTATTTTGCGCAATTAAAATAATTGTTGCTTAGAAAAAGGAGAGGGGGAATATAACATAAATACAAGTGAAACCAAGTGGGCTCATCACTCATATCTTCTTGGGAGAGTGTAACTCCAAAATTCACTCCCCTCCATTAAATTTGTGCATTGTATCGTTTGCAGGTACATTGGTCCTAAATCTATTACATCATTGTGTGCATGAATTGAAGATTTTGTAATTAAAAGAGACAGGATATATGTGCTATTAATTAAATTAATTAGATTCGCTGGCAAAAAGAAAAAAGAAATTAATTAGATTCTCTACACTCATACATTCATTTAGGTATTTAGAATTTATTTTCTTGATCATATATTTACAGAAATTGGAGAAAAAAACATGCATATCTCACCATTAAAAAAGTATCCTCTTCGCCTCTTTAATGAATTTAATTGCACCTAGTACTATTAATTCAGTTTCATTGCACCTAGCACTAATTAAAAATTCATGTACACGCAAATGTTAGTTTGGATAAAAAAAAATTAACTAATGTCAATTATACGAGAAGATATATTTATCTAATTTGATTAGAGTATGGAAATTAGTTAAATTAACTTATGTGACATGTATTTATTGGTTTCATTCATACAAATAAGTACTTTTATACATGTTATATGAGATAAAATGAAGGGTTAAAATGTGCAATTTTACCAACAAAGTTTTTTTCTAGGATTATCTGGCATAAATAAGTGTTGGAATGAGTAAAAATACTAATAAAAAATTTAAAATGGTGCAGCTTCACTAAGACCGTTAAATTTCATCAAACGTTCGTTAAATTCCTTCTAATCCTTTTTATAAGAGCCCAAAATTTAAATTGTCTTGGTCCTTTGTATAAGAGGTTTACAAGAATTGTTTGAACATTTAATAAGTTTTTTTTTTTCATTTTTACCCTTCATTAATATATGTATTATATTAATTAAAAGGTTGGTGATACTTTATATTCCCTTCAGTCCTTTTATAATGAACAACTATCAAAATCACTCAGTTCAAAATATTAGTTAAAGCAATAAATATATAAGATATATATTTTTCTTCCCAATTATACCCTTGTTTAAAAAGAGGGTACATAAGAAATAATAAGTAGAAATTTATTATAGAGATAATGAATGTATATATTTAATAAGGTTAAAAATGGAAAAACCAATTTAAAATTTCAAACAAAAATGATTTGTTTTTTATATTAAGAATCACTCCCATAAGAGAAAATGTTTCTTATAAAAGGGACCGGAGGGAGTGTTTATTTTATTTCTCACTCTTGTCTCTCATAAATATGTGCATACTTGGAAAAACAAAGTTTATTTCAGATATATTTATTATTTTTAACTAATTTTGACCACGTTCTTAAATCATATAATTCAATTATTAAGCTCTTATAAATAAGACAAGAGGGAGTTTTTTTACTCATTTTTTCTCCTATACTCTTTTCATAAATAGGGCATATTTAGAAAAGACATCACATTTTTTATACATTTATTATTTTTAACTAATGTTAACTATAAGTTCGTTTTGCATAATCAGAATAGTTATTGCTTATAAAAAGAACATGAAGGAAAATAACATAAATCACAAGTGAAACCAAGGGAAGAAGATACTCTCATTATCTTCTCATAATCTCATCTACTCCCTTAAATCATGAAATGGATAGTTTATATTTAGTATTTTATAAAATTATTATATGATATTTTATAAATTAAAATTTATTTATTTTTGGAAAAAAGACACTTAAATACCACCTGAACTTCAAAATTCCTAATTGGTTTTGTTGACAATAAGAGTAATAGGATTTTCGATACCACAAGTGCATGGGTCGGTTCAAGTAATAAAGTGATAAGTAAAGATCTTTCCCACGAGGACTATGACGAAAGCGAGCTAACTAATGTAACCATATGTTTAATTAGATTGAATGGAATCATTTGAAATTGATCAAGTTAAGCCAAAACATGTTGTTGAGGTAAAAAAAAAAAAAAAGAAATTTAAAACTATTTTTAGACTAAAAATTTATAAAAGCAAATGATTCTTTGGATTCAAGTGTTAAATGAAACTTAGGATTGTTTATCCCCGTTGTATTTCAAAAGCACTCAATCAAATCCCCCCCAATATATGCTACTTAATGAAAGGTTATACTAGCCAAGGATACTAAATTACCTATAAGTGCTCTCTCAAGTCTCCAAATAGGTTTTTAGTTCAATTAATTCATTAATCTCTTAATTAACTAATTAAACCCTGATTTTCATTTCAAATCCTATTGGCTATGTGACGTTAATGAGTGTATCTCTACCCTATTCACAAAACTATCCATTCGATTCATAAATTTCAAGTTCTCAAATGATTAAACTCAAGTTCTACACTCAATCTAGCCCTCTTAAGCATCAATCAAGTGAACCCAACAATCTCATTGGTGGCCAATCAATAAGAAGCATTAAGCAAAGAGTAAAATTAGCATAATCTCATCATTAATCATAAATATAAAAGGGAAATGAGTGCTTAATCCATACAAGGGTTCAAAACAATCCTAAGAGAAGAGATACTTAGCTACTCATGTCCAAATGTATAGAAAAACTCAGCATAACAACTGAATAAACCATAGAAAAAGGGAAAAGAGAAGAAAATAGATGAAACCAAGGTAGAAGTTACAAAATCCCTCTTGGAACCACCACCCAAGCTCCAAAACTCTCTAAAATCCCCTCTCCAAGGAGTCTCCTTTCATGCTTCAGCTTCCCAAGGTGTAGAATGTATGATATCGATGCCTTTCCCTAGGTTAAATAAGGTTTTTTCGCTTCTGACATCAAAACGCGCAGCTGCACTTTTTCAGGACTTGCTACAACAAGTCTGTCAACTTGCCATAGCCAGTTACACAGAGAGCCAATTTTTCTTCAGATTCTTCACTTGCTGTGGCCAGTTACACAGAGAGCGTACGAAGATCACTTGCCACAACAACTTTGTCAACTTGCTGTAGCCAGTTACACAGAGAGCAAATTTCTTGAGAATGTTTACTTGCCACAGCCAGTTGGTCAACTTGCTGAGGCAAGTTGCATAAGCTCCTTCTATCTTTGCACTGCTTCACCTCCTTCGCTCTTTCCTTGTTTCTTGGTTTTTGTAGGGCTTTAAAACTTGTCTTCATCCTCCTACCAAAGAGAGAGGATTTATAAATTCTCAATTAACTCAAATATACCAAGAATTTCTTTGATTTTTGCTTTATACTTTGATGTGCACATTTTCTTCTATACACTTCTTTCAATGTACATTTTGAACCCAAAAGTATGGAAAAAGAGAAGAAAATGTGTTGGAATGTTATGAATTTCTAAGAGTCAACACACCCCCAAACTTAAACATTTGTTTGTCCTCAAGCAAAAACTTGTATCTTCACTAAATTTCTCAAGTATCAGTCATTAATGCATGAATAAATTTGTCCTCATTAGCTGCTCAGAAAGTTATATCAATCAGGAAACCAAGAAAACATGCAAAGATGAATACTTCATTGATTTAAAACATGCTTTTCAAGAATTTCTAAGTGTGTGTGTATGTGAATAGAGTTAACATGTATTCCTTTTGCACTTGCTAAAGTTAAAAGCAACACTTCAAGTCATATACCGATATTCAAATAATCAATTTCAGAATTCTCTAATTCATTCCTCTTTTCTTCTAATTCACTCCACTTGACTTAGAAATCAAAGGGACTTTTCAGCTTGTAATGGGGCCAAGGGTTTAGTTCTTAAAAGAAAAGACAAAGAATAATCAATAAATACAACCACTCAAGGGGTTTCTTCCTTTTCTCATTAAACATACTCTCCCAAACTGATCTTTTCCTATCAAGCCTTTTTGTATTTTTTCTCTCTCTCTTTTTTTTTGTTCATATTTTTTTTTCTTTCTTTCTTTTTTTACATTTTTGGCTTAATTTCTATACATTGTGAACCCTTTTACTTTTTACACTCCTTTTTCCAATCATTCAAAATTCTACACATCACTACATTCCACAACCCAATCAATTATCATCTATCTCAAAGCAAGGGAATCATGGTTTTTCATATTGGCTATGGTAGGTAGATGTTAGGATTTTTCAAAAAGAATCACTAATTGGTTTTTCAATTGGGCTCAAAATAAGGGTTCAAAAAAGGAATAACATCAATTTGGTAAGCTTGAAAGGCTCAAACATATTTTATGAAGTGCCCTAATCATTTCTCTAAATCTCATGACATAAATCAAAAGTTTTGAAGAATTCCAAAGATTATTCTGAAATGAAAAATTTGAAACAAAGGCATATAACTCAAATTGCTACAAAATCCTTCGACAAGAACATCCAAAATAAAGTTAACTCCAACAGTGCTTTCTTAGCTTAAAAATTCCTGAATAACATGACTTATCACTACAATGCATCCATCAATGCACATTAAACAAAATTTCATATCAAATATAAAAGAGTGAGCAGCAATTTATATCATTGGATCATCCAAACAACCTTGACATATAACCTAGCAATTCAGTTCTTTTTTTTCACATTCTTCACAAACAAACATTTAAGCATGAGAAATCCCAAACATTCCAAAAATTTTCTCTCAAAAAAATTTTCAAAATTTTCACAGTGCACTTATCAAAGTCTCAAAATTCCAAACTTTTCAAAATTTCAGCCAATTCTCAGCCCCAAACTTACAACCGACAATGTCCTCATTGTCAACTAAAAAGGAGGGAGATAAAAGGGCTAGAACTTGTATAGAATCACATCCACAAAAATAACAAAGAAAATAAGGCACACAGTGGCCTGAGCAAAACCGGTACATGCTTTCACCTGTAACCATCAATAGCCAATAGAAATACTATCATGGTGGAAAGTGATTTGTACAACTTGTCAAGGATCAATGTGGCATACATGATTTTGTCAAAGCATTCACAGCCAAAATGTCAATCACCCCACAAATGAGCCATCAGAGGCTACCTAAACATGGCTAAACATGTAACCAACAAAAAAAGTCCAAAGGACAAGTAGTCATATTAACATTTAGATCAAAACAATCATGTCAATGAACCCCTAAGTCATTAAGTGAAACAAATCCTTACAAATCGCAATGACCATCAGTAGTCATCGCACACAGTCATACAACAATGGTTGACCAACCATCAGTAGTTGATCAAACAAAAAAAAACACAAGCAGATCATGCACAGCACTATACCACAGGAGTCCTAATGTGAACAGAGAAATCCTACATCAAGAAGGCAAAAATAACACCAAAATATGAGATAAAGCCAGACAAAATATCAGAATAGCCTCCAGGAACAATAACATCAATCATCATCATCAGAAGGCTCATAGTCTGAGTCTGAATGCTCCATAGGTGCCTTTCTTGAACTGGATCTCGTCTCCCCCATCTCCTCATCATCACTGCTACTAACCTCAGCATCTGTGCTTCGGATTTCATCGGTGTCACCCTCATCTTGCTGGGCACCATCCTCATTTTCTGTCTCCTCCCTACAATAATACCCTTAAGCGTTGTCCTTTTTAGCCACAGCAGCAGGGGGTTCATGCATATCAAGGCTCGGTAGTGCAAGGACATCTATAGGCAAACCCCAGTGATAAGCTAGGCGAGTAACAAGTGAAGTGAGCTTTCTAATAGCAGTGCACAGGGTGTTCTCCAACTTATCAATTCGACCAGTAAGGGCATCTAGCTGTGAGGCAAGCGTAGAACGAGGTTCTTCATGCCTAGCCCTTTTTGTCTTTCTCAGTTCAAGGTGTTTCTGTGACCCCAGATTGGTATAAGTGAATGGGTGGGTAGGCGCAATGAGGGGATCTTCAGGAAATTCCTTAACATTGGTTTCAAAGAAAAATTTGGTAATGAAGTGAGGGAAAATAAGGCTTTTGTAATGTTTTTCCCGACACTTGTATAACGTGTTGTACATAATATTCCCAATATTAACAGGATGGCTGGTTTTCAACAAGAAGATGAGGGGGGCTAATTTGCTAGAAATAAATGTGAGATGGGTTGTGGGCTTGATGTTATTATCTACCAAATGCAGCCAACATTTAGCTTCTAGCGTGAGATCACATCTAGCAAGATATTTCTTTTGACTAAAGCGAACAAACCATGCATCCTCACCCTCAATGACCAGCTCTTTTGCTATAGCTTCATATGGGAATTCATCCTTGTTGGCAGTGAATTTTTGACACATATATTTATCATCTAAAACCTTGGCAAACTTGTAAAAGTGATTGATGGCGTCAGCGTTGATGAGTATCTTCTGCCCACGCAAGTCGACACGCCCATGATAAATGATGTGCTAAATGTAGCACTGCCTTACAAACTCAACATTCACATTCTCCTTTTCTTCCATGAGTTTCCCTAGCTTTTGGCGAATGGCTTGTTTGTAGAAGATAAATTTTGGTGTCTTCTTGAACTCTCATTCTTGGTGCAACTTTCTGCCAGTGATCTTGTTTTTAACTCTTCTGAGGTTTCAGAAGGGGGCATACGGGACCTAGTCTTGTGCTTCTTTCCGGCCTTTTTCATGATCTGCACACAAGAGGCGGGCAAGCAAACCAAAACAAAAACCACACTCAATCAACACAGAAAATAGGAGCAAAATAAACTAATTTGTCCTATCCTAACCCTAAAAGAAAAAGAAGAAAAGAACCCCCAAACTTAGGATCTATCTAATTCCATAGCTTTTCAATCAGTATTCCAAGCCTAACCTTACTCCTCACTAGCTTCAAAATTCAACCAAAGTTAATCACAATGAAAATTGCATACAGTGAAGGCTCAGCTGATTTACCCATTACATTGTGGCCATTCAAAAAAAACATTTACTTCTATTTACAATGAAAGATAGGTCCAAAAACACGAGGATGCACTTCCATTTACACTTCAGTATGTAAAGGATTATTTTCATGTTTGACAAATTTCTGTGCATCTTTTTAAACCCGAATCATCAGCACATAGATTCCAAAACTTCAAAAATTCAGCAGTATAGTAGTATTGAATTAACAAATCTTGTTTAGCACAATGTAACAACTTGAACCAGCAAATTCAGAACCTATTTTAGCAAGCCATGATCAGCAATTGTGATTCTCTACTCCTCAAATGCAGTTTGCACTTCAGTCCTAAGTTCTAGGAGAGGAAGAATTTCCAACTAGCTAAGATATGAAGGCAAATCAGAAAAGTTTGGAAAACAGTTTGCATGTGAAAGGAACCTCTAGAGGTGATATCATGTTAAGAAGAAGTTGTGAAACCTATGGAATTCAAACAAAATACCACCTATAAAAACAGAAGCTCCTAAGTGCATTCACAGAGCAGAATGCAAAAGATGATTTAAACACTTCAAAACTCATTTTATTGCAACTTGAAAATGGAAATGCAATTTCCAGAGCTTTTAATTTCTCTCCACATGCTTCAGTGTTCAAATTAGACAATCATGCTTAGCTATGAATGAAGAGATCAAATGACTTATTTCTGTTACTATTAAACAAGCAATCATCAATAATTGCTAGCATGATGATCTTAGAGTAATGCTCATTACCAAAATTCCAATTCCAGTAACATGCATTCAAAGTCCACAAAGAACAATAAAGCTAATGACATTCCTTAACTACAAAATGCCTAAGTCCAATGCTTCATCTGTTCAAGCCTAAGGTAGATCACTTCCTAAAATTAGTCAAGGCGCATCGTGCCTCTGTCTCTAAACTACCTAGAATAAAACTGATTAGGAAGAGAGAAAGAACAAATACCTCAAAGCAAAAATGAGATAGAACAAAGGTGGAAGCACAAAACTGAACACCAAAACTCAGCAAGAATGAAGAGGAAAGACATGGAGGATGTAGGAGCGACTGAGGATGAATTATTAGTGTTGAAAATGGGAGAGCGACGGATCTATGTCACTCGACTGAAACTACTTTTAGATCGGTGTGACGGTGGGAGGAGATGCGATATGACCGATGGTGAGCTGCGGTAAGGTGGGGATCGATGAAGGAAGAAGAGGACGGTGGGAGAGGAAGAGACAAAGAAGAGGAAGAAATAAGTTGTTCGAATGGTGGAAGAGGAGTTGTGGAAGGGAGACCGAGATCTGTGACAGAGATGCTAGGAACTCTGTGAAGGAGCTTTGGTGGGGTGTGGATCGATGGAGGAGTAGGAATGGTGGCGGATCTATGATGGAGAGAAAGAGATCTATGGGTGACGGTGAGCTTAGGGTCAGAGGTGATGGTTGGAGGTGTTGTTAATGACGATGGAGCTGAGGGAAAGATGAGAGAGATGAGGGTCAATAGATAGTGATAGAGCTTTTGGCAAGATGAGAGAGCTGAGGATCGAGTGAGCTGAGTGTTGGTGAGCTGAAAGTAGATCTAGGGTTTGAGGGTGAGCTGAAGGTGTAGAGAGTGAGCTGAGCGTTTGGATTAGCTATAATACTAGAGAGGAAGCTGTGGGTAATTGAGGCTTTGGCGAATTTACAAAAGAGGAGGGAAGTTGGGAATTTCAAAAATGGATTGGGTCCACATGTGGGGTAGGTTCATAAGGATAATTTAGGAATAAAAAGAAAGAATAGGGACAATAAGGGATGGCTCTTTTATTATTATTATTATTATTTTAACTTTAAATTTTTAATTTTTTTTATATATTGAAGATACAACTGGCCGTGGCAAGTTTTTACACTTGTTGTGGCCAGTCTGACAGAGAAAGGCCCAGTAGAATGCTGGAACACTGGCTACGGCAAGTTTCAAAACTTGTCGCGGCCAGTCTGACAAAGACAAACGCTAGAACACTGGCTACGGCAAGTATAGAAAACTTGTCATAGCCAGTCACACAGAGAGCAAATTTACCTATAAAACAGCTAACTTGCCACGGCAAGTTTTACTGTCATGTGACAGCAAAACTTTGCACAAACCAAAGATTCCCAAATCACCTCAAACCACCAAAGATGCTACCAAACATTCCCATATCACCTTAAAACCATCAATCATGCTCTAGACAATTTTTAAGAGCAAAATGAACTCTTAGCAAGACTTTAGACCATCCAAGACAACAAAGCACAAATATAAGCACATACATGGAGAATGTCACAACTTATCACTTTCAATACTCAAAGTACATCAAATAATGGTCACAAGTGAATTTCATGATAAAGAATCAACCAAATGATCACAATAACACCAGTATTACTCCAAGTTAACCAATATCATAAATGCACTCCAAAATCACATATATGAGCTTAGAGTCAAATAAACTTCCCTGAAATGCATTCCCTTGTAACTTATAAATTTCTCCTCTCTCATTAACATTCCTATGAGCTTCAAAATGCAAGTTCCAAGATTAGGGTACCTTTCCTTCCTACAAAACACAAAGATCAAACATAAATCTACCAACAACATACCAAAAACAGAAAAATTACAAAAGTGAGTTTAGAACTTGGGTTGCCTCCCAAAAAGCGCTTAGTTTATAGTCTTTAGCCTGACTCTTCATATTGGTCATTCTTCATTAGATAGGTGGATAGTAGACGCCAACCTATCCACATCTCCTCCCCAATAATGCTTCAACCGTTGACCATTGACTTTGAATTGCTCCCCATCTTGGCCTTCTAGCTCCACAATACCTTTGTCAAAGACTTGGATCACAATGAAAGGTTCAGACCATCTAGACTTCAACTTTCCCGAAAAGATCTTCAACTTAGAGTTATAGAGGAGCACTCGTTGACCCGGCTCAAAAGACTTCAAGATAATCTTCTTGTCATGCCACCGCTTTGTTTTCTCCTTGCAAAGCCTTGAACTTTCATAAGCATGAAAACGAAATTCTTCAAGCTCATTAAGCTACAAAAGCCTTTTGTCACCCACTTCTTTCTCATCAAATTCAACTTTTTAATAGCCCAATAGGTATTGTGTTCCAACTCTATAGGAAGATGACAAGCTTTCCCAAAAACCAACCGGTAGGGAGACATACCAATAGGTGTCTTATAAGCGGTACGATAGGCCCATAATGCATCATCTAACTTCATGGACCAATCCTTTCGAGTGATATCCACAATTTTCTCGAGGATTTTCTTGATTTCTTTATTAGAAATTTTAGCTTGACCATTTGTTTGAGGATGGTAGGCTAAAGACACCTTGTGTTTAACTCTATATTTCTTCAAAAGAGTTTTAAATTGATGGTTGCAAAAGTGAGTGCCGCCATCACTTATAACAGCCCTTAGAGCACCAAAGCGAGTGAAAATGTGCTTTTTCATGAATTTGACCACTACTTTAGCATCGTTTGTTGGAGAAGCAATGGCCTCAACCTATTTAGACACATAATCCACCGCTACAAGGATGTATTGATTGTTGAAGGACTTGGGAAACGGTCCCATGAAGTCAATCCCTCATACATCAAATAATTTCACTTCCAACATGTTATTGAGTGGCATTTCATTCCTCCTAGAGATATTACCAACCCTTTGACACCAGTCACAAGTTAGAGTAAATTCATAAGCATCCTTGAACAAGGATGGCCAGAAAAACCTAGATTTTAAGACTTTTGCAGCCGTCTTGTTACCTCCAAAGTACACTACATCCAAAAGCTCTTTCTCAGTGGTAGTGTAATTTTATTGAGCATCTAGTGTCTTGCTCGCGTAGTAAATAGGATGGAAGACTTTATCCTTTTTCTGCCCAAGTATAGCTCCTACAGCATAATCGCTAGCATCACACATCACTATAAAGGGCAAACTCCAATCCGGAGCCATAATGATAGGAGCGGTTACAAATCTTCTTTTCAACTCTTCAAATGCTTTCAAGCATGCATCATCAAACTTGAAGTCAGTATCTTTCTCAAGTAAAGCATAGAGCGGCTTAGTGATTTTGGAAAAATCCTTTATGAACCTTTGATAGAATCCAACATGACCCAAAAAGCTTCTCATACCTTTAACATTAGTAGGTGGAGGAAGTTGTTCGATCACCTCTATCTTTGCTCGGTCAACTTCTAAACCGTTTTTGGAGACACGATAGCCTAACACAATGCCTTCCTTCACCATAAAATGGCATTTCTCCCAATTGAGCACAAGATTAGTGTCTTCAAACCACTTCAAGACTCGAGCTAAGTTGGTTAAGCACTCTTCATATGAATCACCAAACACAATGAAGTCATCCATAAATACTTCCATGGTATGCTCAATCATATCCGCAAAAATAGCCACCATACACCATTGGAATGTAGCCGGTGCATTGCAAAGGCCAAAGGGCATGCGCTTGAAAGCGAAGGTACCATATGGGCATGTAAATGTAGTCTTCTCTTGGTCTTCAGAAGCAATTGCTATTTAGTTGTACCCCGAATAACCATCAAGAAAGAAAAAGAATTCCCTTCCAGCTAGTTTGTCCAACATTTGATCAATGAAAGGCAATGGGAAGTAGTCTTTACGAGTAGCCGTATTGAGTTTACGGTAATCCACATAAACCCTCCACCCGGTCATAGTGCAAGTGGGAATGAGTTCGTTGTGGGTGTTAGCCACTACAGTTGTACCGCCCTTTTTGGGGAAGCATTGGACTGGGCTCACCTAAGAACTATCAAAAATAGGATATACAATGCCAACATCGAGCTATTTAAGAAGCTCCTTCTTCACTACCTCCTTCATAATGAGCTTGAGTTTTCGTTGATGTTCAATGGAAGGCTTATGATTTTCTTCCAAAAAGATCTTGTACATGCACATAGAGGGGCTAATGCCCTTGATATCAGTAATTGTCCACCCAATAGCCCTTTTATGAGCTTTTAAGACTTCAACTAATTGCTCCTCTTGTTGAATAGTGAGATCCGAAGCAATAATCACCGAAAGAGTGTTGTTGGAACCCAGATAAGCATATTGCAAATGAGATGGTAATGCCTTCAGCTCAAGTGAAGGTGGTTCCTTTAAAGAAGATTTCAACTTTGGTCTATCAGTTGAACCCAAATCAAGTGACTCAAATGGTATCCTTCTTTTAGAATAAGAAGTAGTTGCATCCATAATAGCCTTACATTCCACTACATCCAAACCCTCAGAATCAATATCAAGAAGAGTGGCTTCAAGTGGATCTTCAATCATAGATGTCTCAAATTCTTCTTGTGTAAAAAAACCAATCATATCAAGAAAGAAATAATCTTCATGCACATGAGGGTCTTCATCAATTGATTCATGTTAAAGGTAACTTGCTCATCAGCCACCCTCAAAGTCAACTCACCTTTTTCCACATCTATCAAAGTTCTAGCTGTAGCTAAAAATGGCCTTCCTAGCAGCAAAGGCATTTCTCTATCCAGATCAAAGTCAAGTATAATAAAATCAGCCAGAAATATGAACTTATCAACCTTGACTAATACATCTTTAATAATCCCTTTAGGATAAGACAAGCTTCTATTGGCCAATTGCAAAGTAACGGTGGTAAGTCTAGCATCACCTAATCCCAACTTGTTGAAAACAGACAAAGGCATAAGATTGACACTTGAACCAAGATCACATAGACCATTCCCTAAGAATTTACCTCCAACATGACAAGGTATAGAGAAGCTCCCAGGATCCTTCAACTTAGGTGGAAGTTGCTTGATAACATCAATGAAGCTTTTGGTGATGGCCACTATCTCAAACTCATTAAACCTTCTCTTCTTTAAGAGAACATCTTTCATAAACTAGGCATATTTGGGCATTTTCTCTAAGGCTTCCACAAAGGGAATGTTGACATGCAAATGCTTGAACATCTCAATAAACTTCTTGAATTGCCCATCTTCTTGATGTTTCTTGAGCCTTTATGGAAAAAGGGGTGGTGGGACATATCGTGGAGGAGAAGTATTGGTTTTTCTCTTCTTCTCTTCCATATTGTCAGGAGCAATGGGATTGCTTGACACCACATCATCTAGAGTCACTTCAGTTTGCTTCCTCTTCTCCGACCACAATCTCTTCAACAACCTCTTCATCAAGGTTAAGATCTTCCACAACATGATCATTTGGCTTTGTTGTAGCCTTACCCATACTTGGGACATCGGGTAAAGTCTTGCCGCTTCGGAGAGTAAGAGCCTTGCATTCTTCTTTACCCTCTCACTTAGGATTGGGAATAGTATCACTTGGAAGACCATTTCTTGGTTGAGCGCTCAAGTGGGAAGCAATTTGGCCCATTTGTATCTCAAGGTTCTTGATTGCCGTATCATGAAGAGAAAATGTGCCAACTAGGCCTTCTTGACCTTTGATAAGTTGCCTCAAGAGTTTATTTGTCTTAGAATCACCCTCTTATAGCTTTTGTGGTTGCTCGAAGCCTGGTGGACGCATTGGCTTACTTGTAGAGGCATAGTGATTAAGTGGATTCTCACTAGGTCCATTCCTCCAAGAGAAGTTGGGATGATCCCTCATACCCTTGTTGTAAGTATTAGAGTAAGAGTTGCCATGTGGATACCTTTAATTATTGTTCAAATAACTCACAGACTCCATAGTATGATAACATTCTTCATAGGAGTGGGCTTCTCCACATATTTCACAAGACTTGGGAGCTTGGATAGCGTTCACATTCTTGGAGGAGTTTTTCTCCATTCTCAGTTCAAGTTGATCAAACCTCTTAGTAATTGCTTCAAGTTGAGTGGCAATTTCTTTAGACACATTTGAACTACTTGAAGGACTTGGGTCCTTATATGTTCTATAGCTAAAACGTGATTTTTCAGATTATTGCAAAGAACTAGAAGCAATGTCCTCATACAACTATGATATATCACAAACTCTCATCTTGCCAATTCCACCATTAGAGGCATTGTTAAGCATATTTGAAGTAGGCACATCCAATCCAGCTGTAAAGGCTTCGAGCAAAACATAGGTCTTCTGTTCATGGTTGGGGCAACTATGCCATAGCTCCTTGAATCTCTCCCATGCTTCATGAAAAAGTTCTCCAAGCTGTTGTTGAAAACCCAAGAGTTAAGCTCTTTGAACTGCCCGTCTACCCCTTGGAATGAACCTTGCCTTGAATTTAGATGTCATTTCATCCCAAGTAGTGATGGAGTTAGGAGGTAGAGTGGTAAGCCAAGCTCTTGCCTTTTTGTCAAGTGATAGAAGGAAGAGTCGCAATCTGAGCGCATCCGAAGTTACTCCTTGAAACTTGAAGTTCTCACACACTTGTGCAAAGCGTGTCAAATGGTCAGTAGGGTCTTCATTCTGAGTTCTCAAAAACAAGCCAATCATTTGGAGCATTTGAAGCATAACAACTGAATTAACCATAGAAAAAGGGAAAAGAGAAGAAAATAGATGAAACCAAGGTAGAAGTTACAAAATCCCTCTTGGAACCACCACCCAAGCTCCAAAACTCTCTAAAATCCCCTCTCCAAGGAGTCTCCTTTCATGCTTCAGCTTCCCAAGGTGTAGAATGTATGATATCGGTGCCTTTCCCTAGGTTAAATAAGGTTTTTTCGCTTCTGACGTCAAAACGCGCAGCAGCACTTTTTCAGGACTTGCTACAACAAGTCTGTCAACTTGTCATAGCCAGTTACACAGAGAGCCAATTTTTCTTCAGATTCTTCACTTGCTACAGCAAGTTTGTAAACTTACTGTGGCCAGTTACACAAAGAGCATACGAAGATCACTTGCCACAGCAACTTTGTCAACTTGCTGTAGCCAGTTACACAGAGAGCAAATTTCTAGAGAATGTTTACTTGCCACGGCCAGTTGGTCAACTTGCTGAGGCAAGTTGCATAAGCTCCTTCTATCTTTGCACTGCTTCACCTCCTTCGCTCTTTCCTTGTTTCTTGGTTTTTGTAGGGCTTTAAAACTTGTCTTCATCCTCCTACCAAAGAGAGAGGATTTATAAATTCTCAATTAACTCAAATATACCAAGAATTTCTTTGATTTTTGCTTTATACTTTGATATGCACATTTTCTTCTATACACTTCTTTCAATGTACATTTTGAACCCAAAAGTATGGAAAAAGAGAAGAAAATGTGTTGGGATGTTATGAATTTCTAAGAGTCAACATGGGATCGACAAAAAGAGTATAGTAATTGACAACTCAGATTTTTGGGAAATAACTAATTAGGGATTTTGAAGTTCAAGTGGTATTTATTTGTCTTTTTCCCTTTATTTTTTTGAATTGCAATTAAGAATGGTATATATTACATTTTAAGAGTTTAAATTTACTTATTTATGTTTATAGAAAAAATTTTATAAAAGATTCGAAACTATTTGTTGTTTTACTCTAACAGTAGATATAAAATTATAAGAAGAAAATGAGAAAAAGGATAATGAGATAAACCCAACCCGAAACCAATCGGACTCATCAGTCATATCTTACCAAGCGGACTCATTACTCATTTCTTCTTGGGAACATGTACCTCCAAAATTCACTCCCTCCATTAAATTTGTACATTGTATCATTTGCAGGTACATTGGTCATTACATCATTACATGCATGAATTGAAGATTTTGTAATTAAAACTTAAAATAGACAGAAAATATATGCTATTAATTAAATTAATTAGATTCTCTCTACTCATACATTCATTCATGAATTTGGAATTTATTTTCTTAATTACTCCATCTGGTCCTTTTTATAAAAGCTCAAAATTTGAATTGCCTTGATCCTTTTTATAAAAGCCCAACAAGATTTGTCTAAATATTTAATAAGTTTTTTTCTATTTTTTCCCTGCATTAATTAAAAGACTATTGATACTTATACTTACTCTATCTTTCTTTCTTACTTGCCCTCATAAATAAGGGCATATTTGGAGATTTGTTTAAGACACATTTGTTTTTAACTAATTTTAATTCAGTTTCATTGCACCTAGCTATAATTGATAACTGTACACACAAATGTTAGTTTGTATAAAACAAATTAATTAATGCCAGTTATATACTTCTTCAGTTCTTAATATAAGATATATTTACCTAATTTGATTAGATTAAGGAAGCTAGTTAAATTAGTTAATGTGACATGTATTATCTAGAACACCCTAGTCATCTTCCTTAATTCCTTAGTCCTTCTCCTCCTTGATTATTGTTGAAGAAACATCAATAAATGGTAAATTATGAAAATATTGACAAATATGTCATCCTTGATTATTACTGAAGAAGCATCAATAAAGGGCAAATTATGAAAATAATGACAAATATGAAAATTATGTCTTATATTTAAGACAAGATCAATTTTCTAAATATATCTTATATTAATGATAGGATAGAATATATTTTTCGATAGGAGGACCATGAGTGTATATAAAGGACTCATTAGCCTATGCACAACACGCACCACTAAACCTTCTATTGCAGAACAAAAGCTTAGAGAGATGGCAACAATGGTGGAGACAACAAACCAAGAGAACGGAGTGAAGCTGGCAACGGAGAATGGCCACTCGACAGAGGCGAAGAGGGAGTATCTGAACGAGCCATTCATAGACTTAGCTGAGTTCATGAACGGCGATGAAAAAACCAGGGCTAGGGCCTGCGAGCTGGTGAGGGACGCGTGCATTAAGCACGGCTTATTCCAAGTAACCAACCATGGCGTCGACCCTGTTCTCATCCGAGAAGCTTATGAAGAGATTGATTCCATCTTCGGAATGTCTTATGAGAAGAAGATGATCGCTGCGAGGAAGCGTGGTGCTGTGAAGGGCTATTTAGGGACGTTCGATGACAATTTTTCATCCATGGTTCCATTTAAGGAGATTTACTCTCTTCATTATAGCAACGTTGGATCCAACACTCAGGTCATTGACCATCTCAAGACTGCCTACGGAGATCTCCTCCCTGAACGCACTGGGTACGTAATTAAGCTTCCCATATAGTAATTTCGATCTCGTTCGTAGTTTAATCAAATTTTAGTATTGATTCTTATAGTTTTAAATTGTTGGTCGCTTTTATATAGTTTTATGAGGACTTAATTTAACTTTAAGAATAAAGATCAAAACCACAACTCATTAAATATTTGGATCCGTGTTAAACCAAACCAAATATTTATGAAATTATAAAGATCAAAACCAACAATTTGAAATTGCAAGGATTAAAAAATTTGATTAAAATATAATAACTAAAAATGATACTAACCTTCATATACTTTTTTCCCTGCATCTTTCATTTCATTCAGTTTTTCCTTTTTTTATTGCTCATAGTCTTCATTCTTTTGGTATATATATTTTTTCATGTTTCGGTTTTTTTCTTCTTTTCCCTTGTTTTTATCCTTTTTTTGTGGTCCCAAATTGAATACTTCTCGGTACTATATTATATTTTAAGTAAGATATATATGTGTGCATATATATATATATATATGATGTTTATCTTTCTATTAAAATAACTTAAACCAATTTGATACCTTAAACACTTTATATCTTCAATTCCTTCCCTAGTACATAGATAGGGACTTTGTTTTTCATATACTATAATAATATTGTACACAGGAAGGTGTATGAGAAGTACTGTGAAGAGATGACGAAGCTGTCTGCGGTGGTAATGGAGGTGATTGCAATGAGCTTGGGAGTGGACCGATCACACTTCAAGGAATATTTCAAAGACGGTGGGGGCATAGTGAGATGCAGCTTATACCGACCATGCGACAACTCAAACCTGTCCATAGCCAAAGGTCCTCACAGTGACCCAGTCTGCATCACCATCCTTCACCAAGATCAAGATGGCGGCCTTGAAGTTCTCATGGATGGCAAGTGGCTCGTCTGTGAACGCCGCCCTGAGGCCTTCGTCGTCAACCTCGGCGACACTTTTCAGGTAGTATGCACACCAACGGACGCGTTAAATGTTGTCATCATCTTGATGTTCATACTATGCTCATCGCCAATCTAGATCATCTAGTTTGATTTTGAATGGTTCAGATTTAATTTAATTTAATTTTTATATTTTAAATAACTTTTTTATTTTATTATGTGCAAAATTTAAAATAAGATACTCTTATAATTACCCGTTTTCAAAACAATAAGTTTATTATTTTAAAACAATCACCTATTAAAATTTTTTAATTTGAACTGTGAACCATCTTGTAATGTCTCATCGCAATGATTAGCACACCAGTAGTCTTGAGAATAGGTTTTTTGACTGACGTCAATATAGTATTTTGCACTAATGTTCTTATACGTGTTATATGTGTGCGCGACGTATCAGGCATTGTCGAATGGGAAGTACAGAGGCTGTGTGCATAGGGCAATGGTGCTGAAGGAGCATGAGAGGAGATCATTGGCTTACTTTGTGGTTCCGAATAGGGACAAGACCGTGAAACCACCTGAAATGATCTTTGGGAAGAAAGAGGAGAGGAAGTATCCTGATTTCCAATGGTCTGATATGTTCACCTTCACCCAAATCTATTATACAGCTGATACTGAGACTCTTAAGCGCTTCATTGAATGGCTTCCTAACAAGGATTCTGTTCCTACTGCTGAAGATGCTTAGTTACTAAGCTATGGCTGATCTTCCTATAAATCAATAATAATTGTGTCGTACTTCGTTTTAATGAATAATCCAAGTTACTTATGCTGTACTTGTTGTTGTCAGCTTGGAGCTATCTTATGTTCCTGTTTGTGTCTGTTACTTGACTGTCTTCTTGCTACACACCTGCACAGTACAGGGGTGATAGGTAAGAGTTATATAATAATGAATAATATTTTATGTTCTATTGTGTGAGGATAATATTTATGTTTATAGATGTTAAGCTAAATACTAGATTTAGCATCCGCTTTTACTGACATATTAGAAAAGAAGTAAAGCTCATTTTGTTCTGAAAGTAAAAGATCTGGAACAAGAGACAAGAGATAGAGTAGAGAAAATTCAAGAGAGAAGATGGAAGCAATTCTTAGTCGGTTGTATTTCTTATGCATTACAATGCTTTGTACATGGCCTCTATCACCAAGAGTCACCACTAAGAGTCATATAAAATGAATAGTACAACTAATATAGATGAATGTACACTATGTAATATCCCGAATTTTGAGATAGGAGGCTTGAGAATAAGCCTGAATTAAGTGGACTGCTAAGCCCCGGTTTAGCAGGTGTCCCAAATCTATTCCCTAATGTTTCTTATATCTTTAGGGTATTGAGAAAGTAAAATGGTGAATTTTGGAGAATATGATTATGCCTCCAATGAAATTTTCTCTAAGGCAGTGAGCTTGTCATTTGCTTTTGTATGACCAAATGATGTGTAAAAATTATTACATTTTACAGGGTGAAAGTAGACATTCTGAGCTTTAATTTGATAGGTCATATAAATCATTTAAAGTTATATGCAAAAAGTTATAAATTTTGAATTCAACCCAGAAAAACTATGATGTTTCTGGAACAGCATATAAAGATTAAAAATCTAGGAATGATGTACTTCCAATTGGCAATATCCTATATTTTTCCTTGAAACTAAACTCCATAAGTGTTCCATAGCCTTTAGAATCACTTCCATTTGATTGTTCTAGAATTAGTTATGATTTTTCAAAGTTTGGGCAGAAATCTGCTAGAATTTTGTAAAAATCCGAAATTGGGAAAATGAATTAATTAAATTGGGATCTATTATTAAAAAATTTCATCTCCTTCCTTTAGCTCAAAACTGACGTGCTTTAGCCCTAAGAGAGAGGAGGTGCAGAATTTTTAGAGAGAGAGAAGGGGGAGAAAAAGCTTACAAAGGTAAGTGATTTCTTCGGTAAATCGGTTCCTAGTGCGTATAACTCCGTTCCTAAGCTTCCTTTTTATATGATTTAAGGTTTGGAAGATCAAATTTGAATGTTGATCACCTAGGGTTTTCAACCAAGTCAAGGAAAAGCAAGTAGGAGCTTGAGGTAACTTCCAAACCTTCGTATATTAACTATTTTAACTGCTGTGGGCAATTTAATGAGTGAAATTTTACTGGATTGCCATTGGTTTTAAATTTTGTAAATTGAATTGCTTAAGGGTTATGCTGCCCAATTTTGGTTCAAATGGTAGTTATAACCTAATGGAATAGTCAATAAAGTGGTTAGGAATATAAAGGAACGCGTTTACGGAGCCAAAATCGCAAAACCCAGATTTTTCCTAAAGAACCTGTATATTTTGGCCAAGGCTATAAATGGGCCTTAGAGTTAGGTTTTCAAAGATTTGATGGTTCCATTGAGTTCATAAGGAAAAATTAGGTGAGGTTACAGTTGGTCACTTTTTCGGAAAAGGCCGAAAAAGCATAATTACGAAAACGCCCCCGAAACCCTTAAAGCGGGGTTGCTAAGGGCAATTTCGTCTTTTGGCAGTGAATTTTGTAATTCGAGTCCAGAAAAGGATTCCTTGGGTGTAAATATGTTATGATAGCTCAGGTTAGAATTTCTGAAAAAAAGTGCAGCCGGACCGAGTAAGGCGAGGCCGGGCCGGGTGCCCGGGGTATTTTAATAATTTTTCAATATAGACTCATATAAACCCCAAAAACACTATGGAAGTTTCTAAACGGTACATTTGGCATTGTAGGATCAAATATGGAGCCCGAGCTATTTGCACGCAAATCGAGGCACATGGTTTGAGGTGGAAAAGGTTTAAGGTAAGGAACTTACCTCTCCTGCATGTATTCAATATTTGTGCTAGGACATTGATGCATGTTATTGCTTTGCGTGATTATGTGAAACATATATGAATGATTGAAGCTCTGTTTCGTTTTATGCAATAGCCATAAGTATGTTGTTTGAAACATTGAGCATGCAGATATGTCATTGTGTGAGCTTGAGTTATGTAATGCAAGCATGTCATGCATTAAACATTTATCTTGCATGCATATTGGTACTATTTTCCTACTGAGATTCTCTCAAATCTCACCCTTCCCTACAAACAATTAAGACAAGAGGAGATAGAAGGTATGCTGAGAACAAAGAAGATAACCGTATGAGGGAAATGCAGTGGTGGAACGAAGACGGAAAGATGTATCCGTTTCACTAGGACAGGTTTAGATACCTTAGAGCCCTGTGCGGCTACAAGGTTTGTAATTATTATGTACGAACCCTTATGGGGAATTTCTGTAATCATGCATATATTTCAATACATTTATGTTATTCCTGTGTTGCCCACCGAATCGCATATCATTTTTTGCGAATACTCTGGTAATGATGAAATTAAAATAAGGGCTTGACACACTACCCCTTGAATGTTCAATGTGTCTCATTGAAAATCTTTAATTAAGAAAAACTAGGGGGACAAAAAAAATAGTCAAAGAAAAGTGTACATAATTTATTAATACATTGTCCAATGCTGCCTCATTAAAAACCTTTCTAGAAATTAAAAATCCAATGGGACAAAACCTAAATAAGGGAAAAAGAGTACAACGTGTATTAACTTCCCCTCTTAACAACATCGGTAGAGATCTCTGAGTCTATGAAGACTGATGTCATATACAAGCTTTTCAAAGATTATATCTAGAAGTGATTTAGTGAATAAATCTCATAGATTTTTACTAGAACAAATTTGTTGGATATTTATTTCTTCATTCTTTTGAAGATCACGAGTGAAGAAGAATTTTGGTGAAACAATATGCTTCGTTCTATTGCCCTTTATATATACCCTTCCTTTAGTTGGGTGATATATGCAGCATTATTCTTATATAAGATTGTTGGGATCATTTTGCTTGAAGATAAACCACAAGTGGTTTTTATGTGACGTATTACACATTTTAACCATATACATTCTTGACTTGCTTCATGTATCACTAAATTTCTGCATGGTTAGATCACATGTCTAATATAGTTTGTTTCATAGATCACCATGAAATAGATACACCTCCACATGTAAACAGATAGCTTGTTTGTGATTTGCCATCATGTGAATCAGACAGAAATCTAGCATTTGCATAAGCAACTAGTTCATGCTTGGATACATACATCTGAGTAGAATAAACCCATATCCATAGTGCCTCTGAGGTAAGGAAGAAGGTAATCTATTCCAATGTCTTCATATTGGTGAAGAACTACATCTTGGTAATAAGTTAACAGCAAATGATATATCAGGTCCTATTTGATTAGCAAGATACATTAGTGCTCCAATAACGCTAAGGTATGGTACTTTTGGACTAAGTAGTTCTTCATCACCTTCTTTGCTAATTACTCGAAGTCTAAATAGGTTTTTATCCGCCTATGGAGATCTTACAACCATTGGTGTACATAATGAATATGATTTATTCATGTGCAACCGTTTTAGGACCTTTCTTGTGTAAGTTTCTTGATATACAAAGATCTCATTTTTCAATAGTACTCAGTGCTTGTTTGGGATAGCTTTTTTAGCTTATAAGTGCTTTTTAATCATGATTTACAGTATACAAGGTAAGTATGTGAGAGGAGTTTTATCTCGATTTACGTAAAAAAACACTTATAAGTGCTTCTTAAGCTATCCCAAACAAGCACTCAATTTGTAATCCAAGATAAAATTTTATTCTTCCCAAATCCTTCATTTCAAATTCTTTCTTCAAGAACTTGTTGCCTTTTAAGGCTTTTCAAGAGTTTCAATGATGTTGATATCATCAACATTGCAATTATTGCAAACTCATTTGAAGATCTCTTCATAAAAATGTATGGGCATATTGGATCATTTTTGTATCCTTTTTTCAATAGATATTCACCAAGTCGATTATACCACATGGGCCCTGATTGCTTTAAGTCATACAAGGACTTATTTAATATTATTGAATATTGTTCTTGAGAACTTGATGCATTTGGCATCGTCAGTCCTTTAGGAACTTGTGCTTTAGGCTAGGCCAATTAATCTTAGGTTGAGAAATTAAATCTATATGGTTTATAACTGTTTATCTTCAAGATAAATAAAAGTTATATATGGCTTCCAACCAGACAATAAGAAAAAAGATGAAAAGGTATGTGACTTTTGGTCATATAATAGGGAAGGAGTATGGCTTCTGGCCATGTTATATCAAAATAAGAAATCAAAGCAATATGACTTCTAGTCATATAATTTCATAACATGAAATTAGAGGTATATGGCTCTGGCCATACTAAAATAACAACATCAATAATAAAGAAGAACTTGTAAAGGAGATTAAAATAGGATATAGAAGCAATAATAATCTCCAATATTTGCTATAAAAACCGATGTATAAAATAATCAGTAAAAAGATCTCTTTAATTCTATATAGCAGCTCAAATAAGATAAATTAAATACACATACGATGAAAGAAGGTAGAGGAGATCGTTAAAGCAGCTATGAGAGAAACATACCTTCTTTAGAGCCCTCATGCCGATAGTGTACGTGTTGTGAAAATAAAAGTTCTAGGACAAGAGATAAGAGATAGAAGAGAAAATTCAAAAGAGGAGGGAATAATTCTCATTTTACTTGTATTTCTTGTACATTACAATGTTTGTATATGGTTTCTATTTATCGGCCTTCAACAATCATCACCATGAGTCCCTACCAAGAGTAATATACAATGAATAGTACAATTAATACATATGAATGTCCACTATGTGATCCTTCACAACATTCATGTATATAAATGTGCATTAATTTATGAATATGCATTAATTTGTCTTTTGATTTTCTAACTACTATTTATAAATGGTGGCTACGGTATGAGAGGTCAAGATTCAATGAACATTCACATAATTAATATTTATAACATAATTTCTGTTATTTTTTTGGTTGACCTCAAGCTCATTTTGTTATTGTTCAAAAAAAATATCATTTTGTTAGACGTAAGGAGAAACACTGGCCCAAATATTTGTGTATATTCATATACGCAAGGCTTCATGTAATAATGGGTGTGTGTTTGAAGATATTTTGTTCTGATTTATCAACGATTTCTTTTTATTATTATTAAAAAATAAAAGAAAGGCCATTTTCAATTGAACATGGATATCTGATAAAAAAAATTGAAAATCAATATAAAAAATATTTAATATTCAATTGAATCTGAACCGTCCAAGTTCAATTTGAATATAGGATTTAACTACTTATATACTTTTTATAAAAGAGTATCCTTATTTTCCTTTTTTTTAATTTTTTAGATTATTATACATAACCTTATATAATTTTTCTATAGATAAAAAATAACACAATTTTTTAATTAAATAATTATAAATTCTCTAGATTTAGAAAACAAGATTGATATATATTTTTTAATGGAAAATTATCATAATCTGAGCAACAATTTTTACCAAAATTAAACCTTGTAAATAAAATCTCCAAACTTTATAAATTTAATTTAGAAATTTGTCATTACATTCAAGAAAAAAAATATAAAGTTGGACACATTACCCTAACGATGCAGATAATGTACTAAATTGCCTTTTTGTATAGTTGAAATTGGAACACACATGTTTATCCACTAACTTATCTTCTTCTAAAATTAACAATGGTTGTGGTCACTACTACAAAGAAAGGTTTTAGTAACAGAGCTCTTGTGGCATTTTTTTTAAAGAAACGTCAAAGATAGTTATTTATTTTTTTTAAAATCAAAGTTATTTGGAAACTTTAGCTCTTACAAGTATCAACGTCATAGTTGACGTTAACCTTATATGACGCTTTTCTAAATAAGCGCCGAACAAGGCCTTCAATTTAAAAAAAAAAAAAAAAAAGCAATAGGAAGCTACGCCAAATCTTCCTATATTTTTTCAAAAAAAAAAAACTTAATAGAAGCTGCCAATAATGTACCTAAGCTATATATTTAAACGATAAGCACGAAAATTATTTAATATTTTTAATGGATGGTGTGATCTATGTGATCTATATGCAAACATATATATATATATAGGCACTGCCAGCATTCATATAGGTACATTACATGTATGAATGGATGATTTGTAGAAGAGAAAGCTATTAATTAAACTGAATCCTCACTACTTATACATATTCATGTATTTGGAGAGAGTAACATGCACACAGGGACTTGATTCATATGGTCAAACTATCACCCTCTTATTACCATATATATAAAAGCATATTTAGAGCATATTCCCCCCCCCCCCCCTTTTTTTTTGGGAATTGTTATAACGCCGGTAGAATATATCAATTTAGCCAATAAAGGTTGGTCCAATTGATAAAGAGGTTAGCTCATAACCATAAGGTTGTGGGTTCAAATCCCACCGATGTGAAGACCTTATTAGTGGGTGATCTATAAGTACCTCTATAAATACTCTTTGAGCTCAGAGGCATGCCTTGCCCTGATGAGCCCCTAGACCCAACTCACTTAAATTTTTTTGTACAAAAAAAAAACAGAGAATATATCAATTTATCAATTTTTTTAATTTTGAATCCAAATTATATTTTAAGTTTAGGGTAAATGTGCAAATATATCCATAAGCTTTTATCCAATAATGTGCGTCAAACACTATAAACTTTTCTCAGGTGTAAAAGTATCTATCAAGTTTTTAAAATAATGTATTTGGATAGTAAGTCAACTAATAACGTTGACCTTTTAGAAAACATGTCAGATAAGAAAATGGTGCAAATATACGTACATGAAGTTTTTAAAATGGCGCAAAAATGTAATGACAGTTAAGTTAACCAAAAATGACTGTTTAACAAACATTTCTCACACACGTTACAAAGCATTTTGCCTTGTAGTGGCTCTATTCGCCAGACTGTCATTGTGGGGTTTTATGCAAGATGTAATGGCTGCGCAACCCCCTCGTTTTCTTTGGTTTTTTCTTTGTCATTAACTATTATCAAAGGATTTGGACTTGTTGATTAATATGAGGAAGAATGAGTCATCATCAACATCCTCTTTGTCACCCTCCTCTTTATGTATGTGCTTTCAGCACATGGCTAATTTATAATGGCGATCCCCTTGATTCATACACTACAAAAAACATCGAGTTCTCGACCAAATTTTTTCCGTTAGGAATTACCATTGAAATTCCATAAAGTAAATTTACCAATGGAAAAAATTATGTATCAACGAAAAAAATTCTATCGGTAATTATTGAATGAATTTGCCGAGGGAAAGAAATTCGTGGGCAAAATTTATAATTTTTTATTTTCATATTATAATAATTTATATAATATAAAAAATTAAAAATTAAATATCAGAAAAATAATATTTAATATAATATATTAAATATATATTATATTCATAATAAATATTTTAATGAAATAAGAAAGTGAAAATATATTATAAAAAATGAAACATATAAATATATATTTATTATATATATTAATATTATATTCACTTTTTAATTGTTATAGTTTATTTATATATTTGTGTGTGTGTGTGTAATTATGTGAATAAATATCCTAAGGTTAAAACAGTTCAACTAGTAAAGACATCAAAAACGCACATGAGGTCTAGGGTTTGATTACCTTTCAACAATTAAATTCCATCCATAATGCCAACAGAATTGAAATTTTGTCTGACTGACATATTTTTTAAATGACAAATGTTAGTTAATTTAACAACCGTGATATTTTTGCATACTTTGCACCTGATAAAAGTTTATTGTGTTTGTTGCATATTGGGTAAAAGTTTATAGATAGTTTTACACTATTGCCCTTAAATTTATTAAGTGAAATATTCATGGTCAAATAGCACTATAGGTTAAAAATTGACACAAAATTTAAAAAGATGGCTATTTTAATGTTTCTCAAAACTGTTTCTGGACATTACGAACAGGGTAAATAAAGAGGGGGGATGGACGTGGGCATAAAAATGTTTCTAGATTTTCCTTTCCAAAAGGCATGTTCTATCATCTAGGAAGCATCGATACTCTTCATAAAAGTAAATGTGTCCGTTCTATCACTTGTATGACTAAATTTTTTTGTCAAAATATTTCTATATATACATGCATGACTTAAAAACATTTTAGAAAAAAGTTATCCAAAAATTTTTTAAAAAAAGGATTCATATTTTGATTATTATAAATATCCGGGAAAAAATATAAATATCTTTATATTACTTGTTTAAACTCAAGATAATCATGCCTAAAGTTATTTTTAGTCCGTATGAAAATATCATATCTGATATTTTCCGACTGAATTTCCGTCGGAAATTTGCGACGGCGTGCGACGGAATTTCCTACGAAATTCAATTCCGTTGGAAATTTTCCAATGGAGTTTCTGACGGAAATTTTTCAATACAATTTCCGACGGAATTCAATTCCATCGGAAATTCCATTGCAAAATTTTTTTTAAAAAAAAATTTAAAAACCACGTGGCAACTCTGATGGCGGCCACCTCATCACCGGCAATGGCACGTGTCAGCTTCGGCGACCTCCACTTTGTGCCAGCGCCCAGATCCACGGTGTGGTGCAGCCTCGCTCCACCATGTGTCGTAACCTCTTCTTTTCTGAAAATACATCTCAACTTGCCCTCCTTTTGTTCAAACCCACGACCTTGTTCGTATGCATGTAATGCCTTACCGGATGGGCTCCACTGCTTTGGCGCTTTATTATTACACAATTATATATATAATCAATTATTTATAAATATATATTTGTTTCTTATATATAAATGTAATAATAATACAAAATAATTTTATATATTCTTATAATTTTTAATATAAATTAACTTCAAATTAAAAAATTGACATCTTAAATAAATTTTATATGACTATATTTTTGTCTAATTTCTAAAATTAATTCTTTTAACTACATTAATTAATAACTAATAAATAATTATAAACGAATAATTTTTTATTAATATTAATTAATAACTAATAAATTTATTTTTTATAAATTTATTTTTATATGAACATTTTGCCCCTACATGAACCAAATTAAAACCTATGATTGGAAACTTGAGGAGTCAAAACCAAAATTAGGAAAAATTTGAGGGATGAAAGATGGTATTAACCCAAATTTTCAAATATTTATATGACTAATAATATCATGATTTTAATTGTTATAAAGATATTTTTTAAAAACTTAATTTAATTAAAAAATAATATTTATCTGAATTAGCCACAGAATTTGTCCGTGGCAAATTCCATCGGAAAATTTTCCGATGGAATTTCCGTGGCTAATTCCGTGGTAAAATTAGCCACGGAATTATTCCGTCGGAAAGTCCGTGGCAACCGACGGAATTTGCCACGGAAAGTTTTGTCACTGAAAAAATTCCATCGGAAATCCATCAGAATTTGCCACGGAAATTGTTTCTGTAGCAAATTTCATCAAAAATTTAATGTTTTTTTTTTTTTTAGTGAGAAGTGTCTTATAAATACATAGGACAAGAGGAGTAGATGTAAATTCTCACATGTGTATATCTAAAATTTTAAAAATTTTCATACTTGATATATATCATGTCATATATTATCGTCAAACTCACGACTTGAGTCTCCGAGTTTACCATTTTTACATTTCTACCTTACAAAATCATGTTTAGTCACTTCTAAACTCGTAATAGTTGTAAACTTTGTCAAATTCTTGAGTCCACACATCGAATTTACCTTTGTACATTTTTAGTTTACAAAATCATATTAACTCGACTTTAAACCCGTGCTAACTTTTTCGATTTAATCATGCTTAGTGGCTTTATATATGAATTTTATAAAAAAAATCTTTGTTGAGTATGATACATTATGAATGTTGATAGATTTAATTTCAATTATTTGGATTTAAAATATATTTAAATCAAATTGTCATCATTTTTTATATTTAATTATTTAACTATACACTATTAATACCTATTTATTGATAAAAGTAAGTTCTTACAAATTTACGATTCGAGCTTACAATATAATTTTTCATCACTAGCACAAGTTTACTTAAACTCATGAGTTTAACAACCTTGATGTCTTATCATATATATATATATATATGATCCTTAGCTTTTGTTGTTGGGCGGCCTCTAATTACGAAAGCCTTATTAGGGTTCATTATATGTCCTAGTTTCATAGATACAATCATTTATTTTGTTTTTTTGTGTTATTCTCTTACTGCAACCTCTATATTGATTCTTTTGAATATAAAATATCTGAATTGATTGGCTAATATATTTATGACTTTTATGCAAGTTCTTACATGAAAAAAATTTATTAATAAGAAATCTGCAATTATTATTTGTTTTATATATTCTAAAAAATCTCAAAATCCTGAAATTCATGAACCATCTCATTTTCATTCATGAATCATATTAATACACCCAATGAACTGATCAACAACATTAATATCTATCAACAAAAAATTGGAAAAAAAATATTTCACTGTCTAAAAAAAAACATATATTTCTTTTTTAAAAAAAGTTTCACCCTCTTTAAAGAATTAAATACTGAATCTGGTCAACCTTCTCCTCATTCAGTTGAAACTAATTACTACATTCGGTCCTAAAATATAAGACAAAATTGATTTTTTTTGGAGAGATTAAGGAAGCTAAATAAGTTACTTAATCATATCATATGTTATGTATCCTTATATTATATATTAATTTATTAGTTAAATTAATTAGTTTGAAGAAAAAATATAAATATAAATACTCTAAAGTAATTTAATTAGATTCCTTAATTTCTCCAAAAGGGTCAACTTTACCTTATAATTAGGATTGGAGGGAGTAATAGCAAATACATTAAACATTACAGAAATTAATTCTGTTTCATTGCACCTAGTAGTCAACAATAGACACAAATTAATGCCAATAATAAATTGCTAAAAAAATAAAAGAGAATAAACAATCCCCATTATATATCTTTCCATAGGAGGAGGAGGTTGGGTGTATATAAAGGACTCGTTAGCCTCCCAAACTCATCAGTCTCACACAACCAAACCTTAGAAACAAAACGCTTAGGGTGAGCAACAATGGGGACGGAGACAAGAAAATACGAGAATGGAATGATGGTCTTCGACACAAGCTTGCTGAAACAGAAAGAGATGCCGAACGAGTTCGTGTGGTCGGAGGAGGACTTGACGGAGACGGCGAAGGAGGACCTGAACGAGCCACTGATAGACTTGAACGACTTTGCGAAAGGCGACGAGGAAGCCATGGCTAGGGCTTGCGAGCTCGTGAGAGAGGCCTGCGTGAAGCACGGATTCTTCCAAGTGACCAACCATGGCGTCGACCCTCTTCTGATTCAGGCGGCTTACGATGAGATTAGTCCCATCTTTGGTCTGCCTCTTGATGTGAAGCTCAAAGCAAAAAGGCAACGTGGTAGTGTTCAGGGCTATGCTGGTGCTCATGCTGATAGGTTTTCAACAAACTTGCCATGGAAGGAGACTTACTCCTTTGAGTATAGCAACCAGGGTTCTGATTCTCACATCGCTGAGCATTTCAAGTCTGCCTTCGGAGACAACCTTGATAAACACACTGGGTACATACGTAATGAACTTCTGATATTGTAATTCTAAAAGTGCTTTAAGAACTTATTTGTTTGTTTGTTATGTCTTTTAGGTCATTAAAGCAGGCTTTTGAACTTAAAAGCTAATTGAGGCATAAAATGATGTTTGTCGTAGCTTTGGAAGCAAATAAATTTTTGGCCAAAAGCCATTTTAAAGCTAAAGTTGGTTTTCGGAGCTTCTTGCTTTTGGTTTTTTGATTTTCTTCAGATTTAAAATTTTTGAAATTAACTTTTAAATATATTATCTAACCAAACATATGTCAAAATAACATTTTCATGTATTGAAATGCAACTCAATGAACCAGTCACCTAGCTGGTCCGTCCAGAGTTTTAGACAAGAGTTGGATTTTATATCTTTTATTCTTCACTCTCATTAAATCTGAATCAACATTATTTTGAGTTATCAATTCATAATATTGTAATTTAGTATTTTTATTTTTTTTATTATAACTAATCTATTTACTTGTTGATTAATAATTCTATATTTAAATATTAATTATTTTATTTATGATTGACCCCAAACTAACCTTTATTTGAGTCACTGATTGGACTAGTTTATTAACTAGTCGGATTTTTAGTACCTTGAATTTTTTTTATAAAATCATATACAAATATAAATTATATTACACCAGTTAACTTTTAACCGTTAGAATAAAAGCCACTACTTTTGCAAACATAAATCTAAACAAAGCCTTATTATCAATTATTATTGTTGACAGGGAGGTGTATCAGAGGTTCTGTGATGCGATGAAGGGACTGTCTGAAGTGATAATGGAGGTATTGGCTATGAGTTTGGGAGTGGAAAGATCATACTTGAAGGAATATTTCAAAGACGGAGGAGGCATTATGAGATGCAACTTATACCCTCCATGTGACCGCTCTAACCTCACCATGGGCACTGGTCCTCACAGTGACCCTACCAGTGTCACCATTCTTCATCAAGATCAGGTCGGTGGCCTTGAAGTCTACATCGACAACAAGTGGCTCGCCGTTCACCCCCGCCCTGAGGCCTTTGTCATCAATATCGGCGACACTTTCCAGGTACGTACCTATATACTTTCTTTGGTCATCGTTACAAGAACCAGTTTCGGTACTTATAGCATTGATGAGCACCATAGTGCTTATCGTTATTGTGGTGACTGGTGAGATATGCACCGTCCAAATGTAGTTTCAACATTCAATATTTAAAATTTTCAACAAATTGTTTCTAAATGGAAAAAAAAAATCATTTTTCTAAAAAAATAACAGTTAAAAATTATCTTTATATAGGTTTTATACACATTAAAATAAAATTTTTAGAAAAAATATAAGTAAAAACATTAAATCTGAACCATCTAAATAAATTTTGGATGATCCAGATGATGAGGATTGAAATTGAATCCCTTATTACCAGGCACCTTCTAAGAAAAAATGGATGGCCTTTATTATAAGTCACTTGATTGATGGGATATCAATAAAGTTTTTCTAATATCACCCCTATTTAAAGTCATGAACTACAAGGGAGAATTTAATACAAATATGAAAAATTTTCATTTAATATGGATAAAATTAAAAATTCATTTTATTTTCAGACAAAGTTAATGACTTAATCACCCTTTCTTAATTCCGATGTATAACAGGGATAAGAAGCTAATTATACATGTATCTATCACTTCATTATTGTTTTTTCAATATATATATATATATATGACTGGCCATATGTTGTGATACTTGTTATTAGGCTTTGACAAATGGGAAATACAAGAGTTGTCTGCATAGGGCATTGGTGAATAGGGAGAAAGAAAGGAGATCATTGGTGTACTTTGTTGTTCCAAAAAAGGACAAGACTGTAAAAACACCTGAGGAGTTCCTATTTGGAGAAAAAGAGGAGAGGAAGTATCCTGATTTCAAGTGGTCTGATTTCTTCACCTTCACCCAATACCATTATCGTCCTAATACTCATACTCTTCCCAACTTCATTCAGTGGTTTCTCTCTTCCAAATCCAACAATGACCAGTCCCTTCCATCTTCTAATAATAATGCTTAATTATTAGTTTCCCTTCTTATTATATATCTCTATCGGTGGCAATTCTGTTCCGAATAGCCAAACTTATATAATAAATTAAGTAATCGCGTACTGTTTGTTATCTGGTCTGAATAATCTTCTTCTTCCTGTGTGTCTGTTACTTGACAGTCTTGCTACTCATGGATGATGTAAGGGTAGTTATGATGAATAAATTTTTATTTTCTATTATATTGTGTGAGAATATATTTATCTATCTCCTATATATATGTGTGCGCGCAGGCATGCATATTAATTAGTTGGACATTGAATTGAAGGTATATATATAAAGTTGAAGTAAGTCCTATCAAATTGATATGTCGTTTTGATTGAAAGATAAACCTAACAAATACTTAAATGACTAAAAAGATTCAACATGATATCAAGAGTTGTTTCATTTGTGGACATGAGGCATTTGAGATTAGAAAAAAGAAGTACAAGCCTCCTATTGATTAAAAAGACAAATCTAATACATACCTAAATCACTATAAATATTCAATAGTGTGTGTATGTATTAATTACTTGTTAAATAAGTATCGTAGTAAAAGTACCAATACAAAGTCCCCCGGTAAGTGGTAGGTATAGGTTTGATCCCGCTTATAGCCATCGGGGTCATTAGTACCTACCCCTTCAAATTCAAAAACAAAAGATATTTCAAGCCGCACCATATATACAACTTTTTTGTCAAAGAAATGGAGAAACACATACAAATTGATCGATCTATGTATCAACAATGAAAGCTCATTTTGTCATATATACTTTTTTTTTTTTTTTTTTGCCAGTCATTTTGTCATATATACATACATGTACGGAAATGTATAATATGTTCAATCCATAAACGTACGCAACTCTCGCAAGGCGCAACACTAATTAACTATAACAAAATTAAAAGTGGAAATTAAAATCAACTGTAATATGTTAGATGTAAGGATATATGTATAAACATTTATGTATATTCATATATAGGCGTACATGCCGAACTAGACATAACAAAATTGTAATAAATGTAGTGGAAAGTTGAATATGAGGATATACATGCATACGTGTGTGTGTGTATTTAGTGTGAATATATGAATTACCATTGCCCCACTGTATCCATCTTGTCCTGGGGCTGTAACGGTTTCTGAACAGAAGTTGATGAGAAAGGTATGGAATATGTCTGATCCGAGGTCACATAAGGAGGATGAGGAGGAGGCTGATGAGAAATGAGATTGGTTGAAGAATATACACTAGTATTTAAAGGTATATTATTAATATTAGCAATATTATTGTGTTGTAGCCTGCTTTGATGATGATGATCATGATGAGAACGCTGTTGTTTGGGAACATTAAGCTTTTCTCCTTCTATCTCTCTATATTTCTGAAGGTAAGATTTCAAAGGATCAACGTAGTTCCCAAAGCCAAGAGTTGAGATGGCAAAGATAATGTCATCGCCATTAATGGTCTTCCTCTTTTCTTTCTGGCACTTATCGGAGGCCTCGCTGGTGATGAAGCTGATGAACTCCGAAACACATTCTTGGACAGTTTCTTTGGCGTCCTTTGAGATTTTCCCATTTGGAGGGATCACTTTCTTCATGATCCTGCCGACATTCGCAATCGGAAGGAATCGATCTTGTTCTTTGTTTGTTGTTGTTGTTGCTGATGATGATGATTTTAAGCAAGGGCTTTCAGGACTGGCTTTGTTGTTGCTTGGCAAATTTGTCTTGTTGCAGGGACTCTTTTCTTTCATTATTGTTAGGGGAAGAGAGAGAAGAGACGTATGGTATGAGGTTTGTAAGAGACGAGAAAAATATTGGAATTAAGCTTTAGAAAGAGAAACGAAGGATGAGGCATGAGAATAGGCATGTGTAGCTTATAGGTCTATCTTTTTCACCAGTGAAACCCTAGGGACTCGCTTTTGATGTGGAGCCAATTTTTAAACTGTCACGACCCAGTCCAAGTAATGTAGACGTAGAGTATAATTATTTTATTTGCACAACTGAGATATATAATTGTCTATTTCACAATTAAAATGATTCCCTAGAGAGATACATATCATATAGTATGTCGTTTTGTCTTTTTCTTTGGGATGTCTTGTTATATTTTGTGTGTAGATAATCAATGCACTGGGGGCATATCCGACCCGATTTATGTATCATAACCAATAAAATTCTTAAAAGAATGCATGCGTTTAGAAAAATTATAACATTTCAGGTCAAAAAAAGAAAAATTGTAAGATTATTTTGGGGGTTTAGAATTGGGAGTTTCAGTTAGAAATCGCTTCATTCACTTGGAAGACTAAAATAAGTCTACTTGGTCAGAGCCCACAGAAAGAAGAAGGTCAATTTGGTCACATTCAGGCCAGAAGTCAAAAGCAGATACAGATTCAAATACATGATTTTACTTGGTATTCTACTTGGAAAAAAATTATAGCCTAAGAGTCTGCAAAATGCATAGGCCGTATCAAGTAATAAAGTGATGAGAAAAGTATCGTTCCCACAAAAACTTGGTACCAAGAATTTAGTTGAGTAATGATTTTACACTTTTGTAAAAGTTAAGTCAATACAATTTGAATCAAAGATAGGGGGGAAAAGCTAACAAAAAAATCAAATCTAACTAAGGCTAAGTATAACGGTGATTCTAGATCTTAAGTGGTGACTTAAATTATTATAGCCTTAATTACTTCTTAGTGTCTAATTTCTCTTCTTAATTGCATCTAAAGTTATATTTGATAATTTATGACTCTTAATTACCTAAGAGGGTCTTTCGATCCACTAAAAGACATTCCAATTATGTTAATCACTAATTCCTTAGGCGTTTAGTACTTAACTAGATTAATTTAAGTGTTAGCCTAATGAGACTATGTAGGGCCGGTAGATATATATCTATCCTACAAGCAAATTAAGTCCATAAACTTAATCCTACACTATTCAATTGAAGGTCTATTCTAAATTTTCTATATCTAGGCTCTTTTAGAACACCAAATAAAGTTCCAATCAAATTTCTCATCTTAAGCTCACAATTGAATCAACAAACATAAGATTATAGCAATTAAAAGAAGAAATCATCATCCAATAATCTATAATCAAATTAAATAATCCAAAACAAAGGTTTCACCACATAAATTAGACATTGTCATGAACAAAATAATAGCTAACCAAAGACAGCATAAAAGAGAAAAGAAACAAGAGAAGGAAAACGAGAAACAAAAACTTAATGCCGAATTTTCATCCATATTATAGATCTTCTGTATCTTTACACTTTAATCTCCCTCCATTAAATTATGAGCTCTTGCCTTGCCGTTACCAACAAAGAAAATAGAACACAAGGTCTTCTCTCTACGCCTCATGTATACATAGGCATATATTGCCTCCTCCCAAAACTTCCAAAATAGTGTTGTTTTCCTATCAAAGAAAAGAAAAGGAAATAACATTAATAATGATAATAACTCTGAATTTTTTTTTTTTGATTTGAGAAAACTTCCCATTCTTATTTATTATTTCTTTCCTAAATTTTAAAACTTCTATTTTAATTTGAAATCCCACAAATGATGCACTAAATTGATATCTCATAAGATCTCGTGATTTTTTTTTAATTTAGTGTTGTTGACTTCCCAAATATATCAAAATATATCTTAAATATATTAAAAATGGGAAGTCATCACACCCTACACTTACATCAAATCTTGTCCTCAATATTTTAAATTGTAAAACAATCAAATTCAAGAAAAGCATGGAAGCAAGATTTTAAAGCAAACACTAAAAAAAAATGGAATCAATTCAAACTTTCAAGAATTAAGTTTTCATGGAACCCTTTTCCACCTTCCAAAAAAATGCAAGCAGCAAGATAATTAATTTGGCAAAGATAAATCACAATAGAATGTTCCTCAAAAATCAAGTGTTTGCACTCATCTGTCAAGATATTCAAAGGCTTGTATTTCACTCAATTCCACCTATTACAACCCATCTACCATAAGTTTGTGTCCCATCTTGATTTCCACTATTTTATCCCATTACATACACAAATCAATAGGACTTTGATAATAGATTAATACTTTAGTTAATGCCAAGCAATTTAAGGAGATACCAAGAATGAAATGATATTTAAACATTTATCCTCTTTTTTTCCCTTTCTTTTTTTTTTTTATCTTGAGCCATTGTAGGTCCCCTTTTTATGCGACCCTACACATGGGTAATGTAGCACCAGTTATTCAATTTCTCCAACAGGCACCTCAAGCGGCTTTCAACCCAACTCATAACCCTCTTTGACTTAACCGCTTGACACAAGTGCAATACTGCAAGATATAGATACTACTACTACCCTAAAGGTTATCCGTTTTTCAATAAGGGAAGTAAAAAAAAAAAAAAGCCAATAACATTTTTAAAATTTTAGGAGTGAACTGGGAAGATAGGAACTCCTAAAGTGTGATTTAGGCGTCCCAAACACCAATTGAGACTCATAAAGTGTGCTTTAGGCATCCCAAAAAAAAAAGAGACACCAAAAGCACTGCTAGAAGCACACTTTAGATGTCCCTATTGAAGTTTGGGATGCCTAAGGTGTGTCCTTTTGGCATCCTTTTTTTATGGGACGCCAAAAAGCAACTTTAGACGTCCTAACTGAAGTTTGGGACGCCTTAAAGCACCTTTAGGCATCCCATATATAATTTGGGAAGCCTAAAGCCACACTTTAAGAGTCCTTAATTTTGTGGCTTTAGACGCCCCAAAGCTTATATGAGACGCCTAAAGATGCAACCAATGCATGTCAGTCAAACTAACTGACTTCACTCCCTCCAAAGCTCACTCTCATGACTAGCTCCCTCCAAAGTTCAGAGTCTCGTCTTCTTCTCTCTTAAGCCCCTTCACTCTCATCACTTCTCGATTGAAGATTGAAGCTCCTTCTTCCTTTCCGTCACTCTCGTCTACTCTCTCTTGAAGCTCATTACTCTCTTGACGCTGTTGGTCTCTTAAAGCTCCTCTCTTGACTCCATTGGTCTCTTGCCTTTCATTGTTAGAAGTCGTCCTCCTCTCTTCCTTTGCACTGTTGAAGCTCATCGGCATCGTCCCTCTCCTCATCATCGTCTACCTTCCCCCCCCCCCTCTCATGGTTAAAGGTCCTACACTCCTCCCTTTCCCTCCACCGTCGGCCTCATCCCTCTCTGATGGTCTACTTTTATTTTATAAAAAATACAATGCATGTTTGCATTTATTGGAACTTTTGTTTAGCTATGACAACCGCATGAATTAAACTCGCTTTCTCAATGAGTTTGTTCAACCTTAAGACTGCCAAAGCCGACTAGAGTTAAGAAGGAACTTAGCTAAAAAAATGTTGATGGCTCAATGAAAATTGTTATTTAGGAAAGGCGAGACTTGGATTTCAAGATTTGATATTTATTCAGGTATAGGTTGCACTAAGTAGAAAATACTCCCTCCGGTCCTAATTATAAGACATATTTACCTAACTTTGGAGAAATTAAAAATAGTAGTTAAATTAGTTAATCTTATTTATTTTCCAAAAATGCCCTAACTTTGGAGTATTAATTGGAGCACTTCTTGTATCTAAGGAAATTGTAGTTAAGGACCTTAGAACTCATTGTTTGATTAACAAAGTTAGATTGGATCCATTCATTACAAAGATTGAGAATTAATTTCTCTAGCCATTGCGCCTGAGAGCCAAGAAAAAACCACAAACAACATGTATTACTCTCTATTTTAATTCAAAGCCTTCATGCATAATACACTCTATATAAATTAAAAGACTATCAAAAGGCGTTAACTTAAAATTTCTCAGGGTTTCAAAATTATTTTATTAAAAAAATAAAAGAAACAGTAGAATTGAGGTGTATGTGACATTAATAAGTTGCAAGTATAACTCACTTTATAGAATACATAGGTGTATTATAAAATTGTTATTGTGTTTCATTATTATTGAGAAAGTATCAATGGGGGGTATTTTGGGAAGAAATTGACAAAAATTAAAACTTTGTCCTATAATTAGGACCAATATCAACTCCTAAATGTTGTCCTATAATTAGGACCGGAGGGAGTATATTTATTGACTCATTTAAAAGTGTTGAGACTTCTTTTGTGCTTGTTGGAATTTATAAGTGTTGAGACTTCTTTTGTTCTTGTTGGATGTTTGAGATATTATGATTTGGATAAGACTTGCATATTTTAAAGGTCTACATTAAGCAAATGCTTAATTGATGAAAATATAGAAAGATTTCTTGATATTTTAATGTATACATGATGGTTCGTGGGATCCTTTATATAGTGAAAGAGACTAATGTTGATCAATTCCATTTATTAGGACTTTTTTATTGAATTTTTAATTCATTGAGCATATTCCCTTATACTATGTTATACTTTATATGTATAACATAATTCAAAGCAGAATTATAAGTGATTTTCAATAGGTAATCGCTTCTTCATTCTCAAATAATATAATAATATTTTGGTGTTGTAAAAATTATTAATTCATTCATTCACTTGATTGATTTTATCTAAGCTTCCTTTTCAATTTGCAGATTTTTTATGATGAAGCTACCTACTTATACGAAGACATTAATTTGATCCGAGATTTTTTGGCTGGACATCTTTTTCAACATATAGATCAGTAAAGTTTATTTTTATTAGTCAATAGTTGTATAGACAACTTTTTGATACTTTGTAATAATTATTGTACATTGTATTAGTAGGAATCACCACTTTAATTAGCTAGTACTGGATGTTCCCTTACTATTTTTAAGGACATTTTTGTTTATAAGGAATTGTTCGATCATGTTTCTGTAAAGTTTAATTTTTTGGGCAGTGAAAAATATAAATGCTTTTATTTTTTAAAAAAAAAAAACCTTTACAACGTCCCTTTTTACAAAAAAGGGACTCCGTAAGTGAGGGATGGGCACTTACGGCCTCCCTTTTTTAACGAATACCGTATCCTGAGTTTTCTACGTCCCTGGCATAGGCGTCCCCCTGTTTTCAGAATTTAAAATGGTTAAAAAGACGAACATTAAAAGTGTTGTCTGTAGTAATGGTGCCAACATTGGTGATAAAGTGCCCCCAGTTAAGTCTAAAGATGTCAGCGGAGTTGTTGCCATTATCCTTATTCCTTCTCTCTTTTTGTAACCCCTTCAATCTTTCTTTTTTTAAATCCCATTTAGCATCTACTTGAGTAACAAATAAAAACGAATGCCTAAATCATCTTTATGCATACAAAGGAATATATATATATATATTTTTTTTTTTTTTTTTTGGCTTCAAAAGAGATTCAATACAATTTTTAGAGATGAAGTCAAAATAAGTGCACTCCCTTTTGAAAGAACAAATATTTAGGCTTAAATTCCTCACAAGTTCTTTGACATCCTAAAATGAAGTGCTCAAGCTTAATCTTTACCTATTTACTAACATTCAAAGAATATAGAATCAAATCATAATCAGATTCAATCATTTTCATATTCAAATCAAACCAATTGTGACAATGCTCACGAATAAAATCCAAACTTCCAAAAGAAAACCTTTTTTTTTTTGGAAAAAAAATTGAGGGCAAGTCATACAAAATCAAAGATACCCTCATCCTTACACTTAAATGTCACATTGTCCTTAATGTAAATAAGTAACAAAAAGTAATAGAAGTGAAGAGGAACCATATCCGAATGTAAAGAGAACACCAATTTCACATATTATCATCATCATCAATCAAATGAGATAAATCAAAGAAAAGTAGAAGAAAAGCTCCCCCCCCCCCTCTCTTGAATTTTCAACTGCTCTTGATCTTTGTTTCCATACAAAGCACATCATCAAGGGATTTAAAAATCCTACAAAATACAAAACATCAAACCAAAACTTTGGGTTGTCTCTCAAGAAATGCTAAGTTTAAAGTTTTTAGCTAGACTTCTCAAAACAAGCAGCTAATCATGTATCAAAAACCTCAATCAGTTTGTCTTATTCCTTTTCAAGCAACAAAGTTCCAAACACAAAAAAATAATCATTCAAGTTAATTACTTGTACTTCCACAATCATAGACAATCTCAAAGTACAAGTATTCACTGAATTCAAAGAAAGTAAAGCATGCACATCCTTGCAAATAGAAATAGCAGCATCCAAAAATTTTGAACATTCAATAAAATCCATTTAACTCTCATTAATAAGAGTTAAAACATCCATACTGTTAGAGCAAGTGTTTCACCCAAGAGGGGGGTGAATTGGGTGATATTAAAAATTTTGTTGCACATATAAAATTTGACGTTGAAATTAAAACATGAAAGAGTAAGGAGAAATATCACCGAAGTGTACACTGGGAGTTATACTGGTTCGGTCACAACCACTTTGACCTACGTCCAGTCCTCAGAGCTTCTCTGAGAGTTTCACTATAACTTCCAAGATTCAGTGGGTTCTTGGCACCTCAGTACAAGCAAGTTCCTACACACTGGGAGTTATACTGGTTCGGTCACAACCACTTTGACCTACGTCCAGTCCTCAGAGCTTCTCTGAGAGTTTCACTATAACTTCCAAGATTCAATGGGTTCTTGGCACCTCAGTACAAGCAAGTTCCTACACCTGGACACTCGCTCCCCCTTACAAGTTGTAATCCAATCCCAAGTTGTAATCCAATCCCAACTCAAGGTTCCACAACCTTAAGTTACCTCAATAACAAATATTGAGTTTGAATGAAATATCTCTCTCACAGAGTAAATAAGAATCACTGAAGCATAGAATCACAATTACAATGAAAAACAGAGTAATGAACTTGATGATACGTTCGTGAGTGAGTTCTTGTTTTTTTCCTTCTCTGTTCAGATGTTCCCATATATATAGATACGTTGGTAATGATTGCTGGAACATATTTCTTCATGTCCGTTGGAGCGTGCGCAGCCATTATTGACTTTTCCAGTTTTTGAAAAGCATACGTTTGCGGTAGGTGACGGTCGGTGACATTTGAGCGTTGCTTTTGACTTTCCTTATTTGGTAAGATCTCTTCATTGTTTATCTGTTGAAATGCTAAGAATACTAATATAATGAAAAGTTAATCAAATAGGAAACAAAACAATGACCGTTGGAATGATTTCAAACTTTCTGGGTTTGCTTGCTCGAGTATCACTTGAAGGTTACTCGAGTACCTACTCGAGTAACATCGGGAAATCTTTGATCAACTGCAAGTCAATAGACAAATTTAAGATTACTCGGGTAGTGCATGGAATAATCAATTTTCAAACCTTTGGAAATGTATGGTTTCTCGGGTACCTACTCGAGTAATACACTCACACCTTTATGAGTTACTCGGGTACCAACTCGAGTAAACCTTCAAATAAACTTTTGGTTACTCGATGCTTTACTCCAGTAATGTTGGCAGGATTTCAAGGCCGAAAGCACTTCAAGTCTGATTACCTTGTTACTCGAGTACCTACTCGAGTAAACTTACTTTTTGTACATAACTTACTCGGGTAATGACTTGAGGTTTTCTTTCAACATAACATTGCTTACTCGAGTTCATACTCGAGTAATCCGCTTAAAATAGAACATTAAATACTTGCATACTAGAGGAATAACTCGAGGAAAATGAGATAAAAAGAAATCAAGTTAATTGAGTACTACCTTCAAGTTTTTACTTACTTCAGTGCGTTACTCGAGTAGCTACTCGAGTAACATTGGCAGTGGTACAAAGTGCCGAGAGCAACACATTTTCAGAAACAGAGTTACTCGAGTATCATTGGCAACCTGAAAGCAACTGGAAGTTTTTCATATGGTTACTCGAGTAACATTAGCAGGCCGAGAGCAACTTGAAAATACTTACACTATTACTCGAGTACTTACTCAAGTAACGTTGGCAGGTTACTGGAAGGTGCTTCCGGTTACTTCAAGTTTTGGCTCATTACTCGAGTACCTCCTCGAGTAATACCTTAGAAAACCTGCTTCTGATCAAGTTTCTCAGCTTTTTCTCTTGGCCTTTCTTCATTACTCCAATGCTTACCTCAAGTGATGCTTATCCCTGTTATTCCTTTGCTCAAACTTATTTATTAATCACTTCTTTTTCATACCATTCTTTTGTTATCATCAAAACATGAGATCTAACATTCTCCCCCTTTTTGATGATGACAAAACTTGGTGATTTTGGACATGGTTTTTCAAATTGAATTTTCAAATTAAATATGTCTTATTAAGTTTAGATTCATAGCACACACCTTGCATTCACAATCAACTTCATTAGTCCAACAACGTGTCATAATTCAAAACTTAAATGGACTTAAAATAAAATCATAACTTAAGCACACTTGTATTAAACTTAAATTGCATATTACAAGATAATAAGTTTAAAAGAACTAAAAAGAACTAACAAGTTCCAAAATGCTCCCTAGAACCCATATACACCCAAATACCCAAAATAAACTAGGACACATCCACAAAATCACTCTCAAGCTCTTCTCCCCCTTTTTGGCTTCATCAATCAAGTGGAGGACTAGGAGGCTTGACCATGGAAATGGGTGTCACTGGAAGAACCGTAGAATCATCTGAATCCGAAGAATCAAATGAGCTGGAGGGGACTAGGTCAGGCAGATGGACTGGAGGGATATGGATGTCATCGCTGGGAGGAATAGGAGAGGGTTGGAAGACAACCATAGTGGTCTCAGCCTCTAGAGGGGTATCCATCACTGGAGTGAAATGTTTAGAGGAGGAAGAGGGAGATATTTCCTCAGTTTGGGTAGGTGATGGATTCGGTTTAGGAGCGGTTTCTGGCTGAGGTTTTGGAGGAGAATCATCAATAACGATATGAACGGTCTTATTGGTATCTGGGTTGTCCGCTGTATATAGAATGTCTTTGGCTTGAGACTCAGGTGGACTAGATACCAGAGGGGTAGATGGTTCATCCTCAGTTAAAGGAGTGTCAGAAGGAGGGTTCACTGGAGGTGGTGGTGGTGCAGATGGACCGGCAGAAGGTCCGGGACCTAAAGAGTCCAGTTGTGCCAGAATCAATCTCAGTGTCTTGCCCTGGGCACGTTGCTCTGCTAGCAACTCCTCATGCCTCTTGTCCATTTTCTCAACCAACTCCTCATGCCTTTTGTCTATTTTCTCAACCAACTCCGCCATCTTGAAGTTTGTGTTGGTAATCAATTCAGTGTTCGTGTTGGCGATATCCACATGGAAACCTCTCAGCATATTTTCCATAAAGTGCTGGAGAGTGGCATTAAGGAAGGATGGCGTTGATGTAGTAGCAGCTGGAGCAGATGACTGAGTGTCATCTATCTTGCTGGTCTCTGCCTCAGTGGTCTTCCTCTTCTTCTTTGACCCAGATTCCAGAGGGCCTTTGAAAGGGATGTCAATGTTCAATTTCCCAATCTGGTTTCTCCCAACCGGAGTCAACCTCTCAATAGGCTCCTTGCCATCCAAATACCATATCTTATTTTCTTTTAGGATCAATGATACGATTTGAGGATATGGCATTAGTGTTGTAGCCTTTCCATCCACCCTGTATCTCTTCATCTCAGAGAAAATATACTCTTCTAAATCCTTCTGTTCCTTCAAGAGTAGTGAAGCAAACCACCTAAAATCCCTATCAGAGAAGTGTGTATAATTGTTGGCTTTGTTCACTAGGGACCTAGAGTAAATGTACCATAGGACCCTGTGATGATCACACATATCACTAGGCTTGAAATTTAGAGGGCCAACTAACTCTTTGAGTTTTAGAAGAGTAAAGATTTGGTTTGGCTCAAGTTGGGAGTAAATATCATCTGGGGGATTCTTTATCCCTAGCCACAAGTTAATCCTAGAGGGTGATATAAGAATCTTTTGGCCTCTAACTGTGGTGGTCATTTCTTCCTCGGCTGAGGTTCTGTTTGGCTCATCTATAATCTCTAGATTACAGTAAAAGTGTGTGATTACTTTGGTACAGAATGGTAATCTAATTGAAAGCCAAGGCATAAAGGGATCTAAATAAGGACTTAGGTCAAGCTTCACTACCTCTTGAAGTAATCTGAGATCCACATAGTGTGTTTTACACACCTTCCTCCTGGAGAACTGAGTCAGATACTTCGGAGATTCCACCAACTTGCTGACATTGAATCCCTTTGGTGGGTTGGTGATCTCTTCTTCCGGCACTTTGGACTTCTTGGAAGATTGTCCCTTCTCCATTTGATCAATGATGTTTGCCATAGCTGCAGCCACATTCCTATCATATTTAGGCTTTTTAGGCGGCTTAGGAGTGAAAGAAGGGGTAGAGGAATCAGAGGGAGTAGGTGTGGAAGTTTTGGTACTCTTGCCTTTCCCAGTTGAAATACTCTTTTTGGATTGAGCCCTTATAGCAATAGGCTCTTTAAACACCACTCCTTTGGGTTTTGGTTGAGATTGAGGTTGAAGAGGAATTTTAGCTTTTGGTCTCGGGGTAAGTTTTCTTCTCTTTTTGGGAGGAGAAGAAAGAGGATCAGAGTGTTGTTGGGATTCAGAGGAGTCTATTGGAGTAAGGTTTTTAGTTCTCATCTTTCTGAATGATTGAAAACTAAAATTTTCAGAAAAACAGAGACACAGACGTGAATTAGGGCACAGAGATTCTGAGCAAAATAGGAGGTTTCTAGGAATGAAAATTGTTGGGTTTTGACGGAAATGAGGCAAGGAATCACTTGTGAAAAATTTTTGTGAGAAAGAATAGTGATTTACTCGAGGAGATTTTTTGGAAATGACCGAGTTTGCAACAGATAAAGACCTAGAACCCGACGTTACTCGAGGCCTTACTCGAGTAATGTTCATGTTTACTCGAGGCCTTCCTCGGGTGTTCATACAGAAAAATTCTAAAATAATTTATTTAAATAGCGTACCTGGCATGAATAATATTGTAATTATCCATGGATGTTCCCTCGATCATTTATAATCCATTCTGAGCAGATTTGAGTGATTCTTCATCAATTCTAAAAATCTGGACTTGCAGTTACTCGAGGCCTTACTCGAGTAAGCTTCAAGTTTACTCGAGGCCTTCCTCGGGTAACCTGTGTTTTCAACTTGTAACTCTTTATTTCTTTGTAACTGAACCGTTAGATTTGAAAACCAAGTAACTTGATCCGTTACTTCCAGTTTTGAAGTCCATTACTCGAGTACATACTTGAGTAAAGTGCTTCTTTACTTCAAGTTGTTCCTCGGGTATTGCTTCTCTGTCACACATTACTTCAAGTTGGTACTCCAGTAAAGGTGTCCTTTGATTACCTCTGTTTTTGTTTTTCAAAACAGAGTTTCAACCTTCCTGCAAAACAAATTTCTATATACTCCGATGCTTAAGTTAGTAATCATCAAAACTTTAACAAATGACTTCATCTAATATTATGAGAAACTGAAATAACTTACAACTCATTGGGATTTACCATTCCCAATTCTCTTCTAATGTATAGAAATTGATCTTTTGCAAGGGGTTTTATGAAAATATCAGCTAATTGAAGATGAGTAGGAATAAATATCACTTTTACATCTTTCTTTTGAACATGATCTCTGATGAAGTGATGTCTGACATCGATATGTTTGGTTCTAGAGTGTTGAACTGGATTCTTTGCCAAGCTTATCGTACTAGTATTGTTACAATAGATTGGTATTTCTTTGAGATAAATACCAAGATCTTGTAGTTGTTGTTTTAACCATATTACTTGTGCACAACAACTTGAGACTGCAACATATTCGGCTTCCGTTGACGAAAGAGACACTGTATTTTGTTTCTTGCTGAACCATGATACAAGAGATCCTCCAAGAAATTGTCCTTGTCCACTGGTGCTCTTTCTGTCTGTTTTGTATCCTCCATGATCTGAATCTGAATATGCAACAAGATATTCACTTCTTCCTTTGGGATACCACAGACCCAATTCGGGTGTGTCAGCAAGGTATCTAAAGATTCGTTTGACCGTTTCAACATGTGATTCTTTTGGTGCCGATTGATATCTTGCACATATGCCAACACTAAATTGGATGTCCGGTCTACTTGCCGTGAGATAGAGTAATGATCCAATCATTCCTCTATACTTTGTTATGTTGTAGTCTTTCCCTTTGACATCAGCATCAAGCAACGTAGTTGAGCTCATAGGCGTGTCCGTGCCATTTGCTTCATCCATTCCATACTTCTTCAATAGCTCTTTTAAATACTTTGTTTGAGATATGAAGATTCCATTCTTTCTTTGTTTGATTTGTAAACCAAGAAAGAAATTCAATTCTCCCATCATTGACATCTCAAATTCTCCCTGCATTATCTCAGAAAATTCCTTACACAGAGATTCATTAGTAGCACCGAAAACAATGTCATCAACATATATTTGAACAATTAAATTATCATTGTGTTTTCGTTTTATAAAGAGTGTTGTATCAACTTTTCCCCGTACAAAACCTTAATCAATAAGAAACTTACTGAGCCTTTCATACCAGGCTCTAGGAGCTTGTTTTAAACCATATAAAGCCTTTTTAAGTTTGAAACATGGTCAGGTTTGGTAACATCCTCAAAACCTGGAGGTTGTTCTACATACACTTCTTCCATGATGTAACCATTTAGAAAAGCACTCTTTACATCCATTTGATAGAGTTTGAATCCTTTGATGCATGCAAAGGCTAAGAGTACACGTATAGCTTCCAATCTAGCCACTGGAGCATACGTTTCCTCATAATCAATCCCTTCTTCCTGATTATAGCCTTTAGCCACCAATCTTGGCTTGTTTCTAACAATAATTGCGGATTCATCGAGTTTGTTTTTGAATACCCATTTAGTACCAATGATCGGATGATCTTTGGGTCGGGGTACCAAATCCCAAACTTGATTTTTTTTTTCAAATTGATTCAGTTCTTCTTGCATTGCTATAACCCAATCATTGTCTGACAGGGCTTCATCAATGTTAGAAGGTTCAATCTCAGAAATGAATGCAGAAAAACTTACTTCATTGAAAATTCTATTTCTAGTTTTAATCCCTTTATTCACATCTCCTATGACTTGATCTAAGGGATGACTTTTATTGTATTTCCATGCTCTAGGTTGACCTAGGGATTGTTCTTCTTCCTTAGTTTCATCAACCTCTGGAATAAGAGATTTAGAAATAGATTGACCATTTTCTTGATTTAAACCAACTTCCTGTTCTTCATCAATGGTTTTGTCAGAGGATTCAAATTCATCAAATACAATATGAATTGATTCTTCAATAATACATGTTCTTTTATTGTAAACTCTATATGCTTTACTTCTGTTAGAATATCCTAGGAAAATTCCTTCATCTGTTTTAGAATCAAATTTTCCTAAGTTATCTTTACCATTATTATGAATGAAACACTTACAACCGAAGATGTGTAGATGAGCAATGTTTGGCTTCCTTCCTTTGTATAACTCATAAGGTGTCTTTCCAAGTTTTGTTCTGATATAGGCTCTATTTGAAATATAGCATGTTGTACTCATAGCATCAGCCCAGAACACTTGAGATACATTCTTTTCATTCAACATTGCTCTAGCCATTTCAGTGAGCACTCTATTCTTGCGTTCCACAACTCCATTTTGTTGAGGTGTCCTTGGAGCAGAGAAATTGTGATCAATGCCATTAGTATCACAATACTCTTCAAAAGCTTGATTTTCAAATTCTCCACCATGATCAGTCCTAATACCTGCAATGGACATACCTTTCTCATTTAGCACTTTCTTGGCAAAAACAATAAATTCTTCAAAGGTTTCATCTTTTGATGATAGAAAAATAACCCATGTAAATCTAGAGAAATCATCAACAATAACCAATGAATATAAGTTTCCACTAAGACTCTTTATTCTTGCTGGGCCAACTAAATCCATATGCAATAATTGTAGTGGTCTATTTGTTGAAATCTCATTTTTCAATTTGAAAAATGATTTAGTTTGTTTACCCTTTTGACATGCGTCACAAATCAAGTCATTTTTGAAAGTTACTTTGGGTAATCCAAGAACTAAATCCTTTTTGAGTAGTTTGCCTAATTGATGCATATTGACATAAGCCAATCTCTTATGCCATAACCAACTTTCATCAGTATTACTCAGAAAACAGTTTTCAGACTCATTTATACTAATATCTAGAGTATAGCAGTTACCTTCCCTTTTTGCTCTAAGCTTAGCCTTGATATTCTTCTTATCAAGCTGTAAGTCATTCTTGTTGATAATTAAGCATTCTTCTGAGTCAAATATTACCCAGTTGTCTTTATCTGCACTTTGACTTACGCTCAGCAAATTATGACACAAGCCTTCAACATAATATACATCTTTGACTTGTATTCCTTTGTCATTTTTGATTTCACTAATTCCTGCTATCTTTTCGGATTGATTTCCTCCAAATTTTACCTTTCCACCTTCCTTAGGTTGCAATGTGGTAAAAATTTCAAAATCTCCGATCATATGTCTAGAGCATCCACTATCTATGTACCACTTGCTATTTTTGGATGCTTTGAGACATACCTACAATCAAATGACTAGGTCTTAGGTACCCACATCTTTTTGGGTCCTATTGGGTTAGTACAAATAATTTTCTGAACATATGAGCCTTTAGGTACCCATTTGTAGGTTCCTATTGTTCCTTTCTTCTTATGAATGCATGAAGATGTATAATGACCTTTTCTATTACAGTAATTACAAAATGCAAAAGGATTTGATGTATGCACAGAATGCTGGAAATAATTCAAATATGACTTACCTCCTGCTTTCTTTCTACCTTTCCTTTTATCTGACTTTGGATCATATCCAATTCCAGATCGGTCATTTACAAATCGTTGAGATTTTAAAATAACATTTAGCATCTCACTTCCTTGTGTAAATTTTTCAAGAGTTTTTGTGAGATCAATGTTTTTCTTTTTCAAAGATGAACAATTTTCACAATCCTTTTCTTTAAGTTTAGTTTCAAGAGCTTTGTTTTTCTTTTTGAACACAATCAATTCTTTAACTACTTTGATGAATTCAGAATGTAAAGCATTATATTCGGAAAGTAATTCATCATAGGTTGATTCAGAATCATTTACCTCCTCTTCTGTTTCTTCTTGAGCGACGAGACATATATTAGCTACTTCTTCCTCATCACTTTCTTCGTCAGAGGAGCTATCACCCCATATAGTAGATACAAAGGCCTTCTTTTTGTTGAAGAATTTGCCTTTTCTCTTTTCTTTGCTCTTTTGATTCAGTTCTAGACATTCTGATTTGATATGTCCTGGTTTTCCACATTCGTAGCAAATGATATGATCTTTGCTGCCGGTTCCACCTTTTTGAAAGTGTTTGAATCCTTGTCCTTTCTTGTAGAACTTTCTGAATCGTTTTATGATTAGGCCCATTTCATCATCGTCAAACTCCTCATCCTCATCTTGATTCTCTTCTTTTACCTTTAGTGCAAGACCTTTCTTTTTCTTGTCACCAATGTCATCTAGTTCTCGTTTGAACTTTAGTTTGCTTTCATATTCAGAAAGACTTCCAAATAGAGAAGCAACTGATCTCATTGATTCTCCTTTTGCTTCTTCTATCGCAGTGACTTTGGCCTCCCATTCTTTAGAAAGAATATTTAGAATCTTTCGTACTTGGGTATGCTGATCATAGACTTTCCCAAGAGCTGCAAGTTGATTAACAAGATGAGTATATCTAAGTTCAAATTCATATATTGATTCACCTGATTTCATTCGAAGTAAATCGAATTCAGTGACCAAGGTGTTGATCCGATTCTCCTTTATTCCTGAAGTTCCTTCATGAGCAATTTCTAGAGCTTCCCACATTTCCTTTGCTGTTGGAAGTGTGCAAATTCTGAAATACTCACTTTGACTCAAGGCATTTTGTAGCATCAGGATTGCCTTGCTATTGAGAGTGATAAGTTTCTTATCATTCTCATCATATTCTGCTGGCGTCTTGGTAATTTTCTGAGAATCTACAGTCTTTGTAGGTTGATAGTTTCCACTCTCAATCACATCCCATAGCCCATATTCAGTAGCCATTACGAATACTCTGAACTTTGCTTTCCAGAAAGAAAAGTGTTCGCCACTGAAACCTGGAGGTCTAGTGATAGATGCACCGTCGGGAAGAATTCCTTCACCCATGCTTGCCATTGGATCCTTCTTAGGTTGTTATACCTTCACAAGAAGACCTACGCTCTGATACCAAATGTTAGAGCAAGTGTTTCACCCAAGAGGGGGTGAATTGGGTGATATTAAAAATTTCGTTGCAAATATAAAATTTGACGTTGAAATTAAAACATGAAAGAGTAAGGAGAAATATCACCGAAGTGTATACTGGGAGTTATACTGGTTCGGTCACAACCACTTTGACCTACGTCCAGTCCTCAGAGCTTCTCTGAGAGTTTCACTATAACTTCCAAGATTCAGTGGGTTCTTGGCACCTCAGTACAAGCAAGTTCCTACACCTGGACACTCGCTCCCCCTTACAAGTTGTAATCCAATCCCAACTCAAGGTTCCACAACCTTAAGTTACCTCAATAACAAATATTGAGTTTGAATGAAATATCTCTCTCACAGAGTAAATAAGAATCACTGAAGCATAGAATCACAATTACAATGAAAAACAGAGTAATGAACTTGATGATACGTTCGTGAGTGAGTTCTTGTTTTTTTTCCTCTCTGTTCAGATGTTCCCATATATATAGATACGTTGGTAATGATTGCTGGAACATATTTCTTCATGTCCGTTGGAGCGTGCACAGCCATTATTGACTTTTCCAGTTTTTGAAAAGCATACGTTTGCGGTAGGTGACGCTCGGTGACATTTGAGCGTTGCTTTTAACTTTCCTTATTTGGTAAGATCTCTTCATTGTTTATCTGTTGAAATGTTAAGAATACTAATATAATGAAAAGTTAATCAAATAGGAAACAAAACAATGACCGTTGGAATGATTTCAAACTTTCTGGGTTTGCTTACTCGAGTATCACTTGAAGGTTACTCGAGTACCTACTCGAGTAACATCGGGAAATCTTTGATCAACTGCAAGTCAACAGACAAATTTAAGATTATTCGGGTAGTGCATGGAATAATCAATTTTCAAACCTTTGGAAATGTATGGTTACTCGGGTACCTACTCGAGTAATACACTCACACCTTTATGAGTTACTCGGGTACCAACTCGAGTAAACCTTCAAATAAACTTTTGGTTACTCGATGCTTTACTCCAGTAATGTTGGCAGGATTTCAAGGCCGAAAGCACTTCAAGTCTGATTACCTTGTTACTCGAGTACCTACTCGAGTAAACTTACTTTTTGTACATAACTTACTCGGGTAATGACTTGAGGTTTTCTTTCAACATAACATTGCTTACTCGAGTTCATACTCGAGTAATCCGCTTAAAATAGAACATTAAATACTTGCATACTAGAGGAATAACTCGAGGAAAATGAGATAAAAAGAAATCAAGTTAATCGAGTACTACCTTCAAGTTTTTACTTACTTCAGTGCGTTACTCGAGTAGCTACTCGAGTAACATTGGCAGTGGTACAAAGTGCCGAGAGCAACACATTTTCAGAAACAGAGTTACTCGAGTACTTACTCGAGTATCATTGGCAACCTGAAAGCAACTGGAAGTTTTTCATATGGTTACTCGAGTAGCTACTCGAGTAACATTAGCAAGCCGAGAGCAACTTGAAAATACTTACACTATTACTCGAGTACTTACTCGAGTAACGTTGGCAGGTTACTGGAAGGTGCTTCCGGTTACTTCAAGTTTTGGCTCATTACTCGAGTACCTCCTCGAGTAATACCTTAGAAAACCTGCTTCTGATCAAGTTTCTCAGCTTTTTCTCTTGGCCTTTCTTCATTACTCCAATGCTTACCTCAAGTGATGCTTATCCCTGTTATTCCTTTGCTCAAACTTATTTATTAATCACTTCTTTTTCATACCATTCTTTTGTTATCATCAAAACATGAGATCTAACACATACAAGAGTCATGTATAACAACAATTGGGACATCCACATCAATTTGATTATCAAAATCACAAACCTTAGGCTCCACAGCGGAACCTCTTCTAGACACCCACTATTCTTACCTAAATCAATTTCAAGCTTACAATCACCTTCTAAATTATCCATATTCTCATGCAATTTCACATCTTCAACTGCATCACAATAATCATCATCAATACAAGAAGTTTCATCATCCTTAAGGAATTATCTTGCCTCATAGTCTTAAGAAATGAAACAATTTGATGCACATACATTTCAATATTTTGGACACTTAACTCAACTCTAGTAGCAAATTGTTGTTGTTGATGACTACCACCTGTTTGGGATCACATTTGGAACCCCTAAAAGTGCTTATCCATGTAAATCTAGACAAAACTCTTCTCACATACTTACCTCATATAAAACTGCTTTTAAAAGCTCTAATCGCTATTCATTGTACTCCTCACATATTCTTTCCAAATTAGGCTTTTCCTTGTACTCAATAGTGTTTTCTTCAATATGTTGATAAGAGTATAAAGGAGAGGTAATTTCAATAGAACAATACTTGATATATGGATCCCAAAAATTTTGTTGCTCAAAACTTCTACTAGGACAAAATGAATGGTCAAAACAAGTTTAGTTCCTAGCAAAATCATCTCCCACATAATGCCTAGTTGTACTATATGGACAATGCTCATATAAATGACTCCCTCCACAATAAGCACAAGACATACAAACATATTGAGAAGAATCAACATATGGACTATAACCATAATGTATGCTCCTTTGATATTGCCTATATTCATTCAAAGAATTTATAAAAGAAATCAATTCATCTTATGTTGAAGACATGGAATTCATTTCTTTCTCAATATTAAAACTAGTTGGTTGCCAAGTGAAAGTCATATTTTTTTCAATTTCTTTAAGAAAATAAAATTGAACAAGATATTTACAAACTTAAACTTAAACTACCAATGCTCAATCAAATCCAACCAAACAGTGTTGGCACACAAGTCCCCGACAACGGCATCAAAAACTTGATAGGGAAAAAAACTATAGCCTAAGAGTCCGCAAGTGTACAGGCCCTTTCAAGTAATAAAGTGATAAGAAAAATATCATTCCCACGAGAACTTGATATCAACATTTCAGTTAAGCAATGATTTTACACTTTTGCATATATAACTTGAGTCAATGCAATTTGAATCAAAGATAGGGAAAAAAAGCTAACAAAAAAATCAAATCTAACTAAGGCTAATTGGTTATTCTAGATCAGTGATAATTTGGATTTTTATAGCCTTGATTACTTCTTAATATCTAATTTATCCCCTTAATTGCATTTAAAGTTATATTTGTTAGTTTAGGACTCTTAATTACCTAAGAGTGTCTTTCGATCCACTAAAAGACATTTCAATTATGTTAATCCCTAATTCTTTAGGCAATTAGTTCTTAACTAGATTAAAATTGTTAGCCTAATGAGACTATGTAGGGCCGGTAGGTATATGTCTATCATACAAGCAAATTAAGTCCGAAAATTTAATCCTACACAATTCCATTGATGGTCTATTCTAAATTTCCTATGTATAGACTCTTTTAGAACACCAAATAAAGTTACAATCAAATTTCTCATCTTTCAGAACAATTAAGCTCACAATTGAATCAACAAATATAATATCATAGAAATTAAAAGAAGAAATCACCATCCACTAATCCATAATCAAACTAAATAATCTAAAACGAAAGATTAACTACATAAATTGAACATTATCATGAAAAAATTAATAGCTAACCAAAGACAACATAAAAGAGAAAAGAAAGAAGAGAAGGGAAAAGAGAAACAAAAACTTAATGCCGAATTTTTATCTATGTTGTAGATCTTCTACATCTCCACACTTTAATCTCCCTCCATTAAATTATCAGCTCTTGTTTGCCGTCACCAATAAAGAAAATAGAACACATTGTCTTCTGTCTATGCCTCAGGTATATATAGGCATATATTGCCTCCTCCCAAAACTTCCAAAATAGTGTTGTTCCTCTCAATGAAAAGAAAAGGAAATAATAATAATGATAACAAATCTGAATTTATTTTCTTTTATTTGAGAAAACTTCCCATTATTATTTTTTATTTCTTTCCTAAATTTTAAAACTTCCATTTTAATTTGAAATCCCATAAATGATGCATCCAATTGATATCTCATAAAATCTCATATTTAATTTAGTATTAATGACTTTCTAAATATATCAAAATATATTTTAAATATATTAAAAATGGAAAGTCATCACCCTCAATTCTCAAAAAAGAAGTAATCTTTTTACATGTAGAGATCGATCATGCCGTTCTTTTAACCGGATTGATAGTAGAGCATGGAAAACAGGCCGAGCCCGTCGAACCGGCCCTTTTAGGCCCTGGCCCTTCAAGGGCTGGGCTTGTAAATTGTAGCCTCAAAAGGAAGTCGAGCCTAAAAGGATCGGCCCTGTAGGGCCTCGAGCTTAAAAGGGCCGGCCCGAGCCCGTTTATTTTTTATTTTTTCTGCTTGGACAGGAACCATGTTACATTTTTTTAATTGTCTTATTGAATCTATATGTCACTCTATCATCATATTGTATAAAGTATGATTTTTGAGTATATTGTTTTGTCTAATTGAATCATATTGTGATTTTTGAGTATGATTTTTGAGTATATTGTTCTGCCTATTTAGAATAAAATCATATTATATACTATTCTGCCTGATAGAGTATGATTTTTGATAGAAGTTGTGATTATTTGACTACTTGAATCTACTACTCAAAGTGAAACACAATCAAATGTCCTTGAAATTGATGATAGTGGCAAAGAAGGTGAAAATGATAATCGTCATACTCATGTTGTTTAAAGCTTAGAGTATTGAGCTTCTTGCCTTCTTATACTTTGGCCTTTGTGTGAGTTATTTATGGACATGATTTTACTTTTAACTATACATTAGTAACTGTGTTTGTTTGTTGCAAGAGACGTGTTATTTAAACTTTAATGTTGACAACATTTATGTATTAAATTAGAACTTTAATCATTGTTATTTATTAATTATATCTCTCTGGGGAAAATACATAGGAAAAATAGTTAAATATTGTGAAAAGGACTTCCCAACCCTGCGGGCCGGCCCTGGCCATGATGCTTTGGAGCCGGGCTTTGAAAAACTGTAATTTTTTTGACCTCGAACCCTTTAGGGCCTGCCCTGTTAGGCCCTGGTCCTTCAAGAGCCGGCCCTAATTCCCCGCTCTAATTGATAGTGACGCAACTCTGCAACTGAGGAAAAAGAGCCCAACTTGTAGATCTCATCATGCGCTTCCAAGTACTCTATTAACTGAGCTCTCCTTGTTTTTTTGATTAATTAATAAAATCTGATATCAAGAATGCAGTGAGGTCATGTTTATTCAAACTAAGTTCGGTACACTTTGAATCTTTGTCCCAAGACTTCTTGGATTGTCTAATAGAGAGATAGTTGATGATGCCGTGGACGACCCCGACCTAATCCCCGCCCTCGAGAGTGATAAATGGTTACTAGGACTAAAATTTGGATTCTCCCCCGCCCAACTCACAATTAATGGGAACATACTTGCCCGTTGACCCTAGCATCAAGCTCTAATTGTTCTATATGGACAGTAGGTAGTAGTAACCTGCTCTGAAGCATTCCAAGACATGCGCTATGAAAAACTAAAAGCCGTGGTAGGCCAGAGCGTATACTGAGTATTCAAAAATTTATACTCATTTCTAAATATTAGTTAAAGTTTATTCTTTTTGGAGAGATTAAGGAAAGTAAATAAGTTATTTAATCATATCATTTATTATGTATCTTTAGATTATATATCAGTTCATTAGTCAAGCTAATTACTTTAGAGAAAAAAAATATAAATATAAATACTCTAAACTAATTTAACTAACTTTCTTAATTTCTTCAAAAAAAAAAATCAATTTTATCTTATATTTAAGACCGGAGGTAATAACATTTTTTGAGAAAGTCGTATTGAAGGTCCAGATAAGAGAAAATATAACAAAATGGTTATTTAAAATCTTAAAATTACATTAAAATCTCGTTAGACTTTTTTACAATAAATTTTGACTATCAAATGTCCATAAACTTATCAATAAATGCCCATAGATTTGTGAATAGATCTGTCAATATAAGTGCCTCAGGACTTATCAATAGACATATCTAAACTTATCAGCGTAAGAACCATGGATTTGTCAATATATGCCCTTGGATTGTTGGTGGAATTAGAACTTATAACAAAACAGTGCCATAGGACTTAAATATAATTTGAGATTTCAGGAGATCATTGTTGTATTTTCTCTTGTTCGAGATCATTTTTCCTTCCCTTTTTTTGGGAAAATTGTATTTAAATCCCGGTAAGAGAGAAAACAAAAACATCAACGGAATCATACTATCAGTTCTGGCGTATATCTGCCTGTATGTTTTCAAGAATAACAACTAATAGGCTTCTTCTACACCAATCGCCTTTACAGCAAGAATGCCATCAGGTTTACTTCCCCACCATTCAACATTAGAGCAGAAGACATCACCCTCTAAATAAATATCAATATGAAAAAACCAGAGGAAGACGGAACACTAAAGTACCTAACTAACATGATACATGACTTGTGTGGAAGTACCAGTTACACTTGCATTGAGATCTTTCTTTTTGTAAAAAAGAAAAAGAATCAAAAGTTACGCGAAAATTTAGAGCAACCAAAACCCAAAAAATCATACAATTTCTCATCTGCGGTGCCTCCATGATTAGGTAAGAGCATACTCAAGTTTTTCGGATTCTGTTGGCCGCCAAATGGACTTCTGGACACAGAGCAACCCCTCCTTGTCCTTAGAGTAAGTCATGCGAACCTCCCAATGCATTGACCTCAACATGCTTTCAAGCTCAGTAATGATATCAACATTATCACGGACAATAAGCTTCCCCTCAGGCCTGAGGATCCGATCAACCTCAGCAACAACAGCCACTAAATTGCACCTGCATGACCAAATCAATCCAGATTTTAGCAATCTGACAACTAAAATGTTGGCGATGAATGTGAAAAGATAGAAAACAATGCCACACCTTTTCTTAAGCTTTGAAAACAAATGATCTGCATGGACGAGATCATAAGTCCTAGGGTAGGTACTAAAGGATTCACACCAATCATGGTATATGCCAAAAAGACCGCGTTCGTATATAATGGGAAGAGTATCTGCATTCTCTATCGAAACCACATTCATGACCCATATTTTCAAATCCCTCAAAGCAGCAGCAAATCTGCAAACCATATCCAAAGCAAGATGTCAGCGATAATAACCACAAGCTACTACTATAACTCAAAATGAGCAACAACTGAAACAATGGATATTGCTTTTTGCTTACCCTCCATAGACAGATCTCATATCCATGACATTTCTCACATTTGACCAGTCAATTCCCATCCCATTTAGATAAGACTTAGACACTACACGACTCCAGTGTTCATAGTCAGCAGAAAAATCATCAGGGGCAGGCTTCCCGTAAACTCCAACTTGGGAGCTTGACAGCCAGTATGGTGCTTTGGTCAGTCTTGCTCGCCACTTCTCTGGCCATTGTGATCCACGTTCAGATGAATCCACTGGCACTTTGTGCACGCAAGCTTGCAAGGGAATATTCCTGTCACACCAATGAACTTTGACATTCACAATACATTCCAAGTCTACATGTTATTGAATGAAACCTTGTAGCTCGAGGTTTTTATTTGCAGTAGAAATAATAAACATCCATCCAAGTCTATTCAAGTTTCATGATTTTTTTATGTAAACACAGTATGCCTCTTAAACATTTTCTAGCTTCAAAATAATACTTAATATCCCCGTAAAGCAGAAATACCATGCTGCATTAGGATCATCTGAGTCTGGACACATAGGAGGCTCATTCTTTGAACGTTTCTCATAGCACTCATTGGTCATTGGCTTCCTGTAGATAGCAATACCCACACCATTAACTTTGTCCTTGGTGATTGACACAACTTCCCAGCAGATGGATTTTGTTAGTGCCTTCATGGCTGCAAATGAATGCACAAAACTTATTAATATACACCAAAGTTTAAATGGTTAAAGGAGATAAATGCAAGTTCTGTACTATCTACCATTCCAAATTTCAACATCTTCAGGAAGCTTCTGATAAATAGGAGTAGCAGACCAAACAAAGAAACCACCAGGTCGCAATAGTCGATTCAGCTCTAATATAAGTTTACCACCTGCAGCAGTACAAATTGATAAGCATCTCAAACAAATCCCATTTGTCCTTTACATTGAAGTTGAGTCATTACTATCTATACAAGTTATCTTAAAATCTCAATGCCTAAAACAAGCCACGAATTTTTTAAAGCATAAATGCAAAACAAAAACATTATTCGTTTGCCATATAAAAAACCAATTAACATGAATTGCCTAATCAGCACCATAAAAGTTTGGCCATGTGAGTACCTTCTATATGCCAAGGAACTCTGCATCTTGCACAGTGGACAATATCAAATACTCTCCCAGGGAAGGGAAGCCTCTGTGTGCCCATCACGGCAGATATAGCAGGAATTCCCCTTTCAAGTGCAAATTGTACTTGTGCTTCATGCTCGTCTTTAGGAGCAAGAGACATGGTAAGTACATCCCTATCAAAGAGAAAACCTCCAAAGCTGGCAACACCACATCCAACATCCAGTACCACACGTGTGCGCTTTCCCCAAGCAATATCAGGTACAGACTGCATCACCAAGATTTTTTATATTAAGCAAAATGACCAAGAACATTCATGGTCTACAAGATAGATGGAGAAAAAAAAATGCCAACACATGAAAGAGCATGTGATAGTCAATTAGGCTATGAAAAATTCTGGATATCTAACAGGATTGATAGATGCTACAATTGTCACTGGTCATACAATATAAATTTATTTATTTAAAGCAAAACGTCATCCAAATATAAACTTACAGATATATTAACATCAAGATCAATCAACTGTTAAGGTCAATGCCAACAAGAAAAAAGAAACTATATCTTACCTCTTGTATAAAGTCAATGTAATGAAGTGCCCCATGCTTAAATTGGGTTCCACCACCTGGAAAAGTGAGGTACTCGCCCGTAACTTTCACCCAATTTTGGTGACCCTTGACTTCAGCAAGCTTAGTGTGAGGAACATTGTAATACCATATCTGCAGGACAAAAAATTATTATTTTATGGAAGAATAAATTTTCACATGCCAAATGACAATTCAAAAACATTGTCAGTCTATTTCTACCTTCTCTCTGCTTTTAGGCCACTGAATAGGGCGTTTATATCCTTCAGGATGAGAAACCAGGCAGGTGGGAGGTTCTTCAGGACAGTGCCTCTCTCGATGTTCATAGTGCTTAGTGCTTCGAAGACTTTTGATTGCTTTCAAATTGTCAAGACAGGGAATGTAATCAGCACCAGCAGTGACTTCGCAAACTTTCCAATTGTATCCAGATGGCTGTTTGGGGGATTCTTGAGCCTCCTTTTCACTCCTTGACTCTGATGCTTGAGTTTTAAAGGACCCAGTTTGAGTGGTAGTTTCATTTAGAAGCTCTGACTGAGCTCCAGAAGGGTATACCTCATTGGAACTCTGGTTTTCAGTGTTCCCCTCGTTCTTCTTACCAGAGTTGTCATCGGATCCTTTGTTATCATTTCCTTCCACCTCCTCTATCTTACTATCTTGTGTTTCACTTGCATCATTTGATTTCTTCTCACTTTCATCTGAACCAGAGTTTTGGTCATCATCTGACTCAGATTTTTTCTCATTCTCATCAGAATCAGATTTCTTCTCAGATGAATTTTCTTCAGCATCTCCTTTATTGGAAGTTTCACTATTGTCTCCATTTTTCTCTGAGACTTCAGGGTTTGATCCTGAATTTTCTGTCTTGGAATCTGTGTCTTCAGTTCTTTGATCTCCATATTCTTGCCTGGCATCTTCAGAAGACTTCTCCTCTGTCTTCTCTTGGTTTTCTGACAACTTATCATTGTTATCAGGGTTGACATTACTGTCCCCCTTGGTTGCATCCTCAGGTAAATCGCCTGGATTATCTTCAAATTGCCGAGTATTCCCTTCGTTACTTTCACTCACCTGATCTTTCAACCCACTCTGTTCTTTGACATCCTGTACTTTTATGTCATTCTTATTCTCCTGAGACACGTCCATGTTTTGGACGGGAACTACAGAGGATGAAGTCATCATCCAAACCCCAACCAAGCATAGGGCAACAAACACAACAATAGTCACTGTGGAACAGTAACTCGAAGCTGGTCTTCTATTATCAATTCTAGTGTATTTCCCAACCGCCATTTTATTGGACTGCAGTAGGTGTTCACAAGTAGTATAGACCTGCGAAGGCACAAAAAACAGCAATGAAATACATCTCACAACGTATATCAACAGAGCCAAAACTTAGTAGCCATTATCTACCTAATTAGTTGGCACCTGTGCGTGAAAAGAATTCAACTGTTCCCCAAATTTTCTTGCGTAAAGAATTGTATAAAAATTAAACACAGATATTAACTAAATGTTGGATGAGTGAAAACCGCGTTAGATTGGTAACATACGTTTGGAATGGCGTAAAATTATATACGAGTGAGAGGATCAGAAGGTCTCAATGATCATTTTGCATCAGAGATTGAAATTCAACGGAGATTCGTGAAGGTAATGCAACGCAAATCATCACAGCGGGATCATGACATATCCTAAAGATGCAAGTATTTTCAAAGCATGCAAATACTAGCTACCTTGTGCTTTGTGGCTGTCTTATGTGCGCCAAACTGTGAAGACACAGGTTCGAAAGCAGTTCGCAGAAAGAAAAGGAAAGAATACAAATAAATTACATGGCGAAATCAACGATGATTAGACAGATCTACATAATCAGAAACACATTCATAAAGAATAACAATTCATACAGCAGCATCGACAATCGTTGACAGATTTTCACAAGAAATCAAAAGAAGATCAAGAAGAATGGTAGCTCAGATAAGAGCGCAACATACATCAAAATAAAACAGAAAATGACGCAAGAAAATAGGTTTAAATCACGCGTTTAAATGAAACATGTCAACTGAGCAAGAAAAATAAATGGACAAATCCGAGAAGAAGATGAATGGGTAACTAGATCTGGCAAGCGGAAAAAGATTCGGCATACCTCTCGTTAGCAGATCTGAGTAGGAGAAAGGAAGATGATCACTCCATTGTTGCCTCGCAAAAAGATGAGAGAAAGATGAGAAATAACAGCTGTGTTAAGCGAGTGTGAGACGAGGAAGGAGTGGGAAGGGACAGATTATATAGAGGAAGAGGGAAAGGGAACGATCATGAGAATAAGGCAATTTGGTCGCTAGCGATTCAATTTTCTACAGGATTTGCCGAAAGGAATAATAAAATATTAAAAAACTGATGATGAGAGAGAAACAGGTGAAGGTTGAATGATGAGTGAGAAAGAGCAAAGGACGAAAACAGAGTCGGTGAACGAGTTACCGCGACGGAAAAGCCGTGAAACCGGTTGAGAAGCGATAGACAAAAATGCTCAAGGGCCAGCTCAACAACAGAACATAAATACGGAGTAGTTTCTTTTTAAGGAAAAATTGCATGAGGGTGTCAAACTTTATTTCATAAATTCAGTTGAAAATTTTTTTTACCAAGGTTGAAATTTTTTTGGCCTGGCCGTAGGTTTTTTGGACCGAAATGGCCTGACCGTAGTCGAAATTGAAAACGAAGAGAATTATTAATTAATAAATTATACCAGTGCTAAAAACTACTAGTAAGTAAATTATAAAAATAATTTACATATAATATAAAAATATCTAATCAGCCACGGCCACACTAATTATGACATATAATTAATTAGTCTGATTTTTATTTAATTTTTTTAGAAATTATAAAACCAACACCAATTTTAATTATTTTCAAATATCTAATCAATTATCATTATATATTATTTTTTAAATATTATTTGACTACAGAAGGCCTGTGTCATAAATATGACTGATAGCTTATCAAGATAACAATAAACCACACCTTTATATTATAACCTTGTTCTAGATGTTTCCTTTTATACTGTGTTGTAGGTGAGGTTTATTTCACTAATTTGTATTTAACTAGAAGCTGTGCTTTTTTTCCTCTTTTACCTCAACCAGATTCTGTGTTTCGAATTCGTCTTATTACCATTTTTTATTAGATTTAATGTTATACATTAAATTGTTAAATATTAATATAATGATAATGACATATTAATATTTATAAAATTATAAGAAAAAATTTGTCAAACAATGTTCTCTCTAATCTTAAATATAAGAACTAGTAAATAAATTTGTTTAATCTTAAATGCAAGACATAATCTTTTATCTCCCAAATTTTAAATTTTTTCTAAATTTTTCATTTAATTTATCATGCATCAGATGGGATATTTTTTGAAAATCGACCCCATATATTGTTAAATAATTAACTAAACTAGTTTTTCAGTATTTGTAACTTAATTATATCTAATTCTCGTATTTGGGAATCAAATGGAGAAATATTTGGCCCATGGTATAATGTGATATTATATAAAACAGTAATCACAAATCATAGGGCATGCATAAGCTCAATCCATGTGGCGTACGTGTTTAGGTTAGCCGGGTGCATGTTGATTCGTTTTATTTGTCGCTGATATTATAATAATGTCTTGCTTGAAAGAAACAAAAGAACCCTCAACGACATCGCTTACCAATTAAAATCCCAAATTCCAGATTCCATTGAGACGTGAATGTGTTTAATCTCCGTTTTGCAGGTTTTCTCATGAGTAAATTTTACCGTTTTGCCTGACACAAGGCAAAACCTAAAAACCGTTATAAAAACAATATCTCTGTGGCCTTTGCCTTTTTGACTTGACATTATGCGCGCGCGCGCGAACTCACTCACGTCCTCTATACTAGGATAATTTTCATTTAAATATTCTGATTTAGTATTAAATAAAAAGGTTTAATGCTTTTAAGGAATTTGGGGAAAAGTCCCCCACAAAAAATTTAATTGGTGAAAATGATCTAAATCTCTACTCAGTGGTTACAAAATTTCTAGAGTACTGATACCCTATAGTTACGAAAATTTAACAGGTAATCCTCACCAATTAAATTTTTAAAATGATACTTTTTCTCCAATTTTTTTTTTTTGTTTATTATATTAATTTCTTCCTTTTTTATGATATCCTGCTTATTGAAAGATTTTTATCCTAGTAATTTTCAATTATAAAATATTAGTATTTCCTTTGGTTATATTTATAAGAGCTCAATGATTGATTGAATTATACGATTTTAAAATGTAATTAAAATTAGTTGAGAATAATAAGTATGTTTAAAATAAAATTTATTTTTTAAGTGTGTCCTTATTTATAAGGGGTAAATAAAAGAGAAAAATAAAGTAATTATAAATATCACCAATAGGAGTGGAAACAGGCCAGGCCGGCTGACAAGGGCCTACGGCCTGGCCTGGTAGAGGCCTGTTCAGGCCTGACCTGTCAGGCTAAAAGGCCAGGCCAAGGCCTCTTTAAAAGCCTGTTTACCTTAACAGGCCAGGCCAAGGCCTATGGACAGGCCTGTGAGGCCTGTCAGGCCGGCCTGAGCCTGTTAAGGTTTATAAAAAAAAAATTAGGAATGCAAAATTACAATTCTACCATTGCCACTCTACTTTCCCTAATTCTCTAACCCTAATTCCTAAATCCTCATACCAGTTTTCTCGGTGAAAGAGGCTTGCGATGCGAACGACTCCCTCTCCCTCCCAAATCGGCGACTCCTGACTCCTGTAGGCCGTAGCTCCACCGTGAGTGACCGGCTGACCACAAGTCCGCAACCCTCGTCGGCTATCAGTTCGCCGACCGTCCTCCAGTTGCAGTCCGATGGGCGTCTCTCACCCTCCTCAGTCCGTCAGATCGGTCCTCTCTCACCCTCAGTCCAACGTCGAAGACTCCGTTGTCTCTCAAACTCAGTCCACCGTCGAAGATTCCTTCCCGCAACACTACTCTCTCTGTCATTGAAGATTTACTCTTAGTCCACCGAAGATTTAGTTCATCCATTAGGTAAGTATCGGTTATTTTGCTTTGTTTGTTTATTATTGAAATGTGCTCTGATTTAAGGCTTGAAATCGTTAAGCTTAAGCTCTGTTTCAGTTCGTCCATGTTCTGGTTGTGGTTATTGTTTATTCTATTTCAGTTCATCCCATATTCTGGGTGTTTCAGTTTAGCCATTAAAATTGTTTATTTTGTTTGTTTCAATTTGTTTTTGGTTGTGGTTATAGGAATATTTAAAAATAAAAAAGCAAGGTTGGTCTGAATATGAAGAAAGAAAATTTGGGGGCAGAGGACCCCTCAGTCTGGGTTTGTGTCTCTGTCTATGGTAGTCTCATTCAAACGGCTTTGGGTTTTTTATTTTGTGGCTTTAAACTTTGGCAGAGAGAGAGAGAGAGAAGGACATGCAAAGAAGAGAAAGGGGTGGGGGAGTGTTTCCTTTGGATCATGCACTCATGCCCTTTCATTGTCAATGTGGGAAGGCAAAGTTGAAAAAAGCAGAGAGTTGAAAAATAATGGCATGGCATGCCCCTTTTGTTTCCCTTTCTTTTCTTTTTTGAACAGAGATGCGACTTTGTTTTAACGTTATTAATGCATTTTGATCTAGCTAACCAGATGAGGACCTGAACACTCTTCCGTAAACAAAATGAAGAACCTTCCTCTTGAATTATTGGGTTAGGTATATTCAGTTATCTATATGTGGGAATTTTAAGCAACATTGCATAAATATATACATGTAAGTAATGGTTGTGCTAATAGTGCATTGAGTTATTAAATGGACAAGTTGGCCAATTGAATGATATATTTCCATAGGCACCTGCTTCTCTCCCTGTTGTTATATTATTCTATATATCATATATGTTTTTATATATATGGATACCTTGCTACTTCACAATTTTTATATAGATGGTTACTCTTCCTCTTTTCTCTTGAATTTTGGCATATAATTTTACATTTTTCCTTATTAATATTTCCTTTGGAAAGCTCTAGTTGTTATTGATTTAAACTCCATATTTTCTATCTATTTTTTTATTTTTAATAACACCAGGGCCTTTTAAATCTTCCCTTGTATTTTTTTAGTTTCTAACCTTATTTAATCTCTTGTTAATCAGTTGCACTTGGTCGAGGAACAAATTTGCTGCTAAGATGGTTGAGGTTCTCTATGATGACATATTTAGGGTGGAGCAATTGAATCCTCCATAAGGCAAAAAAGCATTTGATAAAGGTAAGTCTTTTATGGGTTCCCTTTGTTTTTATGCATTTTATTCACGTTTCTACGTAATATTTATTTTTCTGTGTGTTTTTCTTTGAATTCTTTACGGAGGTTGTTCCTTGAGAATTTCCAAATGGATTAGAAGACAGAGACTGGGTTGTTTTTTGTACTTTCAATATTATTCTTAAACTTCCATGTGTTTTACCTTTTGCAGTTACACGCATTGAAGCAAAAAGTGAAAGGTTTGACATGTTTATGCACCTAGATATCAATTCTGAAATATATCCTTTACAAATAGGTCAAAAGTTTGCTCTTTTACTGGTTCCAACACTTAACCCAGAAGGAAAGGCGGACACTGGCTATTATGCTCCAGTATTTTATCTCATATTTCAGACACTCCATTTCATTATTGAAAACTAGTTTACATGTAGTTATTGGTATCTTGTGCAGACTTTAACAGAAGGTTCTTGTCTCTGTTATTGTCAGCTATTTTGTATTTTCTAGCATATGATCCATAATGACTTTGCTAGTTTTGATTCATATAATGGTGTCCTCTATCCAAAAAAAAAAATTGTAACTAGGCCTGTTTTGGCCTGTTGGATGTTGGCTTGTTAGGATCTTTTAGAAATCCAGGCCTCCTTAACAGGCCACAGGCCAGGCCAGGCCTGTGTACAGGCCAGGCTTAGGCCTAATAAAAAGCCTTCAACAGGCCACAGGCCAGGCTCAGGCCGTCTTGTGCCTTAACAGGCCAGGCCTGTTAAGGCACAAGCCTGGCCTGGCCTGTTTCCACCCTATTCACCAACCTTTCAATTAACGTAATATATATAATTAATAAAAGGAAAAAATGGGGGGAAAGCTCATTAAATGTTTAAACAATTTTTGTCGGGCTTTTATAAAGAGGACCTAAGGGAATTTAAATTTTAGACTCTTATAAAAAGGAGAGGGGGTATATTATATTTAGGACTAGAGGAAGTATTACTCATGATCTTGAAATTGTAAAACCATCCACATTAGTCAAAACTAAAATTAGTATGATTTTTCAATATAATCAATTTTAAAATATTTCACCAAGAAATGTTAGTTAGCACATTATTAATATTTTTCATCAATTAATTTAATTTTATTTTAATTCCTATATCAAATAACATAAAGCTGAAAACATATACCCCTTGGTTGATAACTAATAATAATCATGGCTTTTTTGAAATATTATGTATAATTCTCTGAAAATTATTGCTAAATGATTTACATTTTAGACTATAAAACTAGATGATTTATTTAAAATACCTCTTGTATTTTGTTTTTCCCTTAAAGTTTTCCAAATTATTGATGGAGTGAGACTAACACAATGGACTTGATTCCAATGCTAAACTTTCATTAATTTCCAACGATGAATGTTGATTCTTAATGTAATCCAAAAAACTCCAAGCTACTCTATTATACAGGAATTATTAAAAATAATTAAAAGTAGTTTGCATCATTAAAATATAAGTAAATATTATTACTATTTTTTTAAGATTACATTTCGATTAAAATCAACTTATCTCAATTACTTTTAATATTTTCCTTACCTAATCTCTCTTTTTACATTACAGCTAATAAGAACATTTGTAAAAGAAAAATTTAATGTTATTGACTTGTAACTAAAATGATTTATATTATTTTCAGTCTTAAATATAAAAGTGAGTTGGGAGTTGAATTTCATCATAATATAAGAGACAATTCATTTTTCTACTACAGGAGCCTTGGCGTTGAAGATAGGGTATCGATTATTGAAGATATTTTGGGAGATGTCTTGATTAATACTCAAGGAATCGTAAAAAATAATAACTATAATAACAAGGGGGAAAAAAAGAACTTTGAATTTATAAAATTCTAAATCAAATGTATCTCAAAAAAAAAAAAAAAGTTGTGAATTGCTTATCAAGTTTTGTTATTTACTATCAACTCTTAGTAACAAATCTCATTTAAAATTTTTCAATTTTAAAATTCTTTTTATATCCTTTTCCCTAATAATAAATTGAAATTAAATTATACGTATGAAATGAGCGTCAACATGCAGTGGCTAGTGATGATCCAAAATAAAGGAAGCGCACAAAAGGTGAAATTAACAGCGAACTGCATTGCATGGAAAGAGAGCAGGGAATGAGAGAGGGCTCTCATAATTTCTGTGTTTTTTTTTTGCCGGAAGAGGGGTCTCATAATTTCGTGCTTTAATAAATTACAATAATCACGTGCATTGCACTTTTAGGGTCTGTTTGGTGTGACAGATTTGAAGGAGAAGGGTGGAAAGAGAAAATTTTTATGAGTTGAATTTTAAAAGATTGAAGAAATGGGGTAATAAAATTTTAATAAAGAGAATATATAAGATAAAAGAGTAAGAAAAATTAATTAAAAAATTTTAACCCCACTTCCCTAATTTTTTTAAATTCAATTCAAAAAAAATTTTTCTCCGCCTACTTTTTCTCCCCTCCCCACAAACCAAATAAGCCCTTAGTCTTTTAGATCACGTAGGGATCCGGAAAATACAGCGCAGCACAAAATCACATACACAAAAAATACAGCAGAAAATTAGTTTCGAAGAAATGCCACGTTTGTAATTTCTTCCCTTGATCCACAAAATGATGGAACAAAACCAGATTCAATGTACATATAAATTATAAAATCAAGTAAATGAATTATAGGCTTTTATTAAACTCTAGAACATGACTTTTCATCAATGCGTAATTCCATTTTTTTAATAAAAAGGTTTATTTTTGAACCAAAAAAATAAAAATAAAAAGGTTTATTAGGTGAGTTAGTTTCGAGGCAATGATCAAGATATGGTCAGACTCAAAATACTCTGTTCAATTCTTTTTATAAGCAATTTATTCTTTCTTAAGGTTGGAGTTGATGTTTAACATAAGTAACTTTTATTTTATGTCTTAAAATTTAAACTATATTTTATTTTTTTACATTTATTAAATACATAATGTTATATTAATTATTCCTCACTCACCATTAAGCATATGTTTGGTATCACTTAATTTTAGACAATAAATCATTATTACGTAAGCCAAGATAAAACTCCTCGTATACTTACCTCGTATACCGTGAATTACGATTTATAAATACTTATTACCTAAAAATAAGCTATTCCAAAGGGAGAATTGCTAAAAAAAAAAGACCTCACCAGCAACTTATTTGTCAAATGGGACCTGGTAAGATCATCTGCACACAGAGGGAAGATATCTGCACACGCAGGGAAGATCTCTGCACACGTATAGGGAAGAAGTTTGCACACAGGGAAGATCGTCTGCACACCAGGGAATATATTTTGCACATGTGGAAGATGATCTGCACGTGAAGGTCCCATTTGACAAATAAGTTGTTGGTGAGGTCTTTTTTCACAATTTTCCCTATTCCAAATGAGTACTAATTCTCTTTCATTAATCATCTATTACATATTCTATATATAAATAGAAACATATTTAAAAAAGATATGATATTTTTTATACATTTATTATTTTTTTACTAATATTAACTGTCAATTCATTTTCCACAATTTAAAAAAATTACCAATAAAAAGGATTAAAGGGAACAGCAATTAAGGAATTACTTATACCCACAAATAAATAAAGTCATCACATCAATATCATGATTTGAGCGTACAACGTCGTGATGAGTTATAAATAAAGTCTAGCTTTACCAACTAAACCAAATTTTATTAATTCGTCAATGTGTAATTCTAACTTATAGTATTTTTTGTACATTTTCATGGATTTCATCTTTATTAATACATTTTATATGTTATATAAATAATATTAATTTTGATGTTTATATATATGCGTATAGTTGCATAATGGGTGTTATATAACTGGCAGGGCAAATGCCGGTGAGAGCATGAATTTGAGAGATGTGCAGAAGACGTGAAAACCATACTTGGCCCACCACCATGGGTCATCCTCCGGCATTCAAAAACGCCAACTTGATTTTTTAATATGAAAAGGAAATACCTAAAACAAAAAGTGGAAAAAATCATAGAAATGAATTTGTGAGGATATAGACTACCATTACAAGAGGGGGGAAAACAAGAAGAAGAAGAAGCAGCAGCAATTTTTAATTTTTTCCCTTAATTTTTCTTCCTCCATATGTCAATATGTGAATGTCCCATGCAAATTAAAGAAATTTGAATAATCATGGGTATGTTGTCACTAATATAGTGCCTATTTGGATTAGCGGTAGAAATTATTTTTCTAACGTAATTTGTAATATATAAGGTAAGTATGTAAAAAAAATTTTATCTCGACTTATATAAACGTACTTTTTAAATGTCAACTCAAATAAATACTTATATAGGAGTAATCAAGGTTTGTTCAATTGAATTTGGGCGCGTTGAGTGGGAGTGAGTGTGGATCTAGGCCGATAAAACGCCATATATCATATATGCAAGTGGGAAGCGCCGAACCGGTCGAATATTGTACGGTCAGCCCAAATTTGGTACTGAAACACAAGCACAAAAATATGGTCTTAAAAAGAATTGATTCTTTCTAATATCACTTTGCTGTCCTTCAAAAGAGTAATGGATTTTAGATGGAACTGTAAAATATAATTCCCTTATGTACTTTTTTACAAGTCACATTCTCTTATAGACTAGTCATTTGGTTCTATATGTAAGCAATAATTTATATTTATTTAAAATTTTAATGCGCTTCTTTCATTTTTATCCCAATTAATTACATATTTCTTTTTTTTTTTATAACTAGTTCACATATTATCTCTTGTCTGTTGTCTCTATTCGCATTCGTTCTTTCTCATTTTTCTTTACTCATTCTTTCTTTTACTCATCATCTTTCTTTCTTTCTTTCTTTTTTTTTTTTTTTGCCATATACTCATCATCTTTCTAGACATTTGGAAAACACTACACATTTATTATTGTTAATTCATTTTTAACTAAAAATTTGATATGCATAATTTTAATAGTTTGTTACTTAACAAAAGGACTAGTTTAAAATAAACTATTTTATATAGTGAAGAAATGTTATTGTGCTTGTGATCATTTGTCTGCATTATAGTCAGCATAAATTATTTCATATGTATCGAAAAAAAAAAAATAGTCAGCATAAAAAAAATCAGTTTATTAAAAAGAGATTTTTTTTGACCTTGTTTAAAAAGAGATAGATGGCGAGAATTATGGAAAACAGCCAATAATGTTTGACTTTTTTACCATATATTCTGACTTAGGAGAGGGGCACAAAATCAACCAGCGACCGACAGTGTTAGTGGTCAGCGATCTGTATTCTCCAAGTGGCCACCAAAGTACTGTATTGTATAAACTATTATAGTATAGAACAAAAATTAATTAAATGTCAATCGTAGGGTCCTTTTTTTTTAAAAAAAAGAAAAAAGAAATTTCTCTTACACTTCATTTCGCAGGTGCGCATTTTTATGATTCAACATATGGCATCTAAACCGTGCCAGCCTCACCCTATCCCCCGGTGGAGATCAGGCTCGCAGCAGCACAGTATTTTTAATGCAAGCAATATGACAAAATGTAATTATTTTTAGTGAGATAGGAATTTCTTCAATCCATAGTACTGTACGTATTAATCTTTCTCAACACACGGAAAAAAAGGGTAAAGGAGAACCCTTTTTTGGGATAAAACATCAAATATTACTACTCACTCTGATCCTAATTATAGGATATATTTACCTAATTTTTGAGAAATTAAGAATAGTGGTTAAATTAGTTAATCATATTTATTTTCTTAAAATACCCTTATTTAAAATTTAAAATGACATCCAATTACGTTGATTCTGTGTTTTTTCTTGTACCTCTTCTGCCTCACACACGACTTCTCCAAGCTCTCACACAATCCTGGTGTTCCTGAAACATTTCTCTTCTTTTTCGAGAGGGGAGGAGGATTGAGTTTAGGCTTAAAGTCATGAGCAAAAGCTCTAATAAAAAAGGATAAGGAAAAAGGATCAGCAAAGAAGACTTTTATTTTTATTTTTTGAAATACATATGGCAGCTCTAGCGCTTAACCAGGAAAGCGTCATAGCCGCCTAATAACTTGTATGACGCTTGCTTGGGTAAGAGCCATGCAAGGTGTGTAAATTAAAAAAAAAAAAAAATCCTTGTATGGCGCTTACCCATATAAGGGTTTAAAAAAAATAATACCTTTATATGGCGCTTGTGTTAAGGGGTTTTGTAATCTGTTATATTTAAGAACCCTAGGCAAGCGCCATACAAGGGGTCTAATTTTTTTTTAAATAACCCCTTGTATGGCGCTTCCCCAGGCACGCGCCATACAAGGTAGTGGATTTCCTAATCAAGTCTCATAGTTGTCACATGTATTTTTTTAAAAAAGAAATATCCTTCGGCGCTTGTTTGAAGAAGTGTCATAAGATTAGCGTCACTAAATCTATATTTAGAGTTAGTCTATAAAGATTGACAACTTAAGTTCCCCAAGTTGTCTATGTGTATACCCAAATTGCTAATTGTTATTCTTAAGTTGGCATTACCTATTTAAATTTGTCAACAACGTCTGATAGTCATTGACAACTTCAGTACAAGCAATGACAACTTGAGTAAGGCAATTAACAGTACCCTATTAGAAATCATTGATAACTTGAGTATAGACAATTAACAACTTAATTATAGAGATTAACAACTTGAGTTCCCTAAATTGTCAATATCTAAATCCAAGTTGCTAATAGCTATACTTAAATTGTCAACAACACCAAAATGGGATAGTTGCTAATTGTTATATTCAAGTTGTCATTGCTTATGCTCAAATTGTCAATGACTCCTGATGAAGGTGTTGGCAATTGAGTATAGGCAATGACAACTTGATATAATAGCAGTTACCAAAATACAAACAAAAACTAGCCACAACCATAAATTAGATCCCAAAGGTGAAGTAAGTGTTTCCCACAACCATAAATAGAGCCAAAATCAAATCAAATGTTGCCTACAAATCAAAGTCACGATCTGGTCAGAAGCCAAAACAAAACAAAAGTTGAAGTCATAGCTAAGATGAGATAGAAGGGGATGCCGTTGCGCCTCCCGCAATCCCTAAAGTTAATTTTCTACCTTCATACCTATCAAACTAAAAGACCACACACCCAATTTCAATCAAAATACTACATTTTTTCTCTATTCCTCAAGTTATCAAGTTTCATCATTCTCAAACGCATACTTAAACATACACCTATAAACAATCATTCTCGTTCTTACTCTACAATGCCAACAAATCAACCAACACCATCGAATCAAGCAACAACCCTAGAATGAGAGGCACTGAGGCAGTGGCATGGTGGCAGAACTTTCATTACTTGAATGAGACCTCGACTTACGGTTCTCTTGTGGCGGAGGCAGAACTAGGGTTCATGGTAATATGAGAGGGCGTTCTTCAGCAAATCGATTGAATGGAAGATTAAGGAAGGGAGAAGATGAGATAGAAAAAGATGCCATAAGGAGAGGCAATGAGCAGTGGAGGTGGGTGGCCGAGGTGGATGTTGGCGGGGAAGGAAATAGAAAGAAAAAGGGTAAAGAGAAGAAATAGTGAGAAATAGAAAGAAGAAAGGAGAGAGCATTTTAGTCTTTTCACTCAAACTTTGATATGCCAAATTCCTACTGGATAATTTCTCTGTCATTTACAAATGTTAATAGACCTTTTGGAATTTTGGAAGTTCAAATGATATTTATATGTCTTTTTCCCTTAAAAAATTTGTCTTTGTATTTTAAAAAAGGCTTAGACCATTTTACCTCTTAGGGATCAAAACTAAAATAAGAACAAATTATAAGGACCAAACATTATATTAAGCCAAAAGGAAACTACAAGCTAACACAGTACTACCTTTGCTGCTTAATATAAGAGCTAATTGACTTTTTTTTTGCTAGATTAAGGAAGCTAAATAAATTATATTGAAATATTTATATTTATTGTTTTTCTCCAAATTAATTTGCATAACTCAAACTGATATATAATCTAATAATACACAATATATATTATGATTAAATAACTTATTTAGCTTTCTTAATTTTTTTAAAAAAATTAATTAGGTCTTATAATAAGAACCAAAGGTCAAAACATATAAAGACTCTGATGGTAGGTCCATACCCAAAGGTAATTGGAAAACAAGATGCACATAAATATGCAAGGTTGTTAAAACCGAACCGGCCGGTTTGACTAGGAAATCGGCAAACCGGTCACCTAATTGGTTCGATACGACATGTTTGACTAGTTCAATGCTTATTCAACATTGTATAACTTCAAAATTCATATCTTATTCTACATATCTCCAAAAATTACAAATTAAGACTCTATGGAAAGCTTGAGATGTCTACTTTCTAATGCAAAAAGAATTACTAAAAAATATCATCATTTAGTCCTTGAAAATTCTCAAATTTCAAAGCTATTCTCACTTCCTTACACTACAAAAAAATCTCCTTTTAGTAGTGGTTAACTGGTAGTTGTAACCCCCTTCCATAATTATATCCGAAATACTCAATTAAAATGAAATAGAGACCAATAGGAAACAAAACTTATTTAAAATCTCATCTTCACGATAGGGTTTTCACAGATAACTTTCGAAATATAATTTACCTGGTCTCATATTCAATTTCGAATACAATTACATTACGCGGAATATCACATTTATAAAAATATCAGAGTATACAACAATAACTTCCCGGCAACTCCCGGGTTCATACCTTTACATAGAATTCATAGGGCACATTCGCCCTTTACAATTCCTCAAACGGGGATTACACAAATCTCAACTCCATACATGCATACTCAATACTCATCCAATATATAAATACAATATCCAAATATACATCCCAACTATCATCCGAACATATACAATTATCCTAGCATATAACAATAACCAACTTCCAAATACAAATGTTCATAAGGGATTATCGCCGCCCCTAGTCACTTGCTCCTTCCTTGAGCCACTTGACCTGTCTAAAATGTTGGTAGGGGAGGGTGAGATTCTAGAGAATCCCAGTAGGAAACAGATACCAATATGCATGCAAGATAAGTGTTTAATGCATGACATGCTTGCATCACAATAACTCATGTTCACATAATGATATATTCGCATGCTCAATGTTTCAACAACATACTCATGGCCATAGCATAAATAGAAACAGAGCTTCAATCATTCATATATGTTTCACATAATCAAGCAAAGCAATAACATGCATCAATACACAAACACAAATATCAATACATGCAGGAGAGGTAAGTTCCCTACACTTTTCTTTCCACGTATGCTCCAGCTCCGCTTACTCGTGAACCAAACGAATACTGAACCCTATAAACCAAATCAAGGATATAGGATCAATCTCAATTCCAAATTCTTACTTTTATATCACTTAAAGTTGGTTACCATTCACACCCTTTAGGTGGCTAAAATAAGCTCAACGAAAGCTTAAAGGATTGGGACGTACTAGGTTGGAAATCACCTTTCAAAATCTCAGAATGCTGAAAATGGGGGTTGGCTGCGGCCCAGAAAATCCAGTTTCTTGAATGAACTTCCAAAAATCATAACTAATTCAGGAACAATCGAAATAAGGTGATTCCAAAGCCAAATGGAAGCTATTTAAGTCCTCTTTTTAGGAAAAATATTGGTCATTACTAGAAATCACCACAAAAGTCCAGATTTACCAAAAACCTAACGTTGTGCCAAAACAGAGTCCAGTTTGGATACCAAAATTTGGTCAGTTCAAACTCCCAGCTCAAAACGCGAAATGGCACAAAATTTATGTCCATTTTGAAGTTTAAGATGTGAAATTTAAGACTGGAAAGTTTCATAATTTTCGAACATCATTTGCCCAGTCAAAACGTCCACGCCATCTGACTGTCCAGAACAGACATGCCAAAACAGGGTTCAGTTTGGATGCCAAACTTTGGTTAGTTCAAACTCCCAGCTCACAAAGCGAAATGACACACAATTTATGTTCATTTTGAAGCTTGAGATGTGAAATTTAAGACTGGAAAGTTTCATAATTTTTGAACATCATTTGCCCAGTCAAAACGTCCACGCCATCTGAATGTCCAGAACAGACTTGCCAAAACAGGGTCCAGTTTGGATGCCAAACTTTGGTCAGTTCAAACTCCCAGCTCACAAAACGAAATGACACAAAATTTATATCCATTTTGAAGCTTGAGATGTGAACTTTAAGACTGGAAAGTTTCATAATTTTCCAACATCATTTGCCCATTCAAAACGGCAACACAAACAGACTACCCAGACAGAATTCTCACTGGACAGAATTTCCAGTTTTTCAACCATTGTGTCCAATCCAATTCAAACCAATTCCAATGATCAAATACCACAACATGGCACCATTTTCAACATAAAACACAACCCAATTCATCCAATCCAAAATCACAAGAAAATCAGGGCAAAATTCGAAATTCACAAAGCTCAACCAAAACTCACAAAACTTAGATCAAAAGTCTTCAAATATTCACCTCTTCCTCTTTCCCAAACCAATTCTTTGATTCTCCATCTTTCCAAATTTCCTCAAGCCATTAAACACCTCCAATCAAGAATCTAAAACCATAGAGATGAAGCTCTCATCACTATGAACAACATTATAGAAGGGTGTTTTAGCAATAGAGGACCATATAGAGCACTTACCATGAGCTTTCTCCTTTCTCTTTCCTTCCTTGCTTGGCGAAAATGGAAACTTTGGAGAGATGAAGATGATGAAGATAGTGATCAGATTTTCCCCTTTTTTTCTCATGTGTTGGCCGACCATTTAGAAGTGGAGAGAAGAGAAAAATGATTAGAAAGCTTAACTTTAATCCAAGGGTCCTTGTTTTGCCACTTGGCACCATCCTATACTTCCTACTATGATTTCATATAAACTTGCATGCATAGGATTCCACCTCTTGTTCTTTCAATCCTAGCCATTGATCTTGATTACTAAGGAGTGTTCTCATTGGTAACTAACCAGTCAGTCGGTAAATTTACCGTTTTTCCCCTGATTATGGTAATCTCTCTTGAGTCACCACCAAACACTTCATATCTTTCCATATCACCACATTATGCGCCCTCCCTCTATTTTAAGTCAATTTAGAGGTTAATCCATAATTGAACTTCAATACAGGGTTTCGGCGCTGCTCACAGCACATACGAATCACATCCGGAACTCAAATCACATCGAATTCTCCAAAAGGGTTATTTATCACTAACCACATCCACTTTTCGAGTCATTATCTCTTAATCACAATTTAGGATCTTGCTAAACCGGGGCTTAGCAGTCCACTTATCTCAGGCTTATTCTCTAGCCTCAAGTTTCAAAATTCGGGGTATTACAGTAGTGGTTACATTTGTAGTAGTGAATATGTAGTGATTGAAGGGCAAAACCGTTACAAAAGACAAAAGGTTGTAGATTTGTACCGGTTCCTATGAACCATGACAAAGTATCTCATGATTTGTAGTGATTTTTGAGGCAATAACCACTACAGAAAACAAAATGTTGTAGGTTTGTAGCGGTTTCATAGAATGGCTATAAAATGTCATTTAGACTAAGGTAGGGTTTTGTGATTTTTAGTAGTTGAGATAGCAGTTTTAGGTATGACCGCTACAAATCACGTGGCTAAATAAATGCTGCAACCCTTCATCTTATCACTTTTGGCAAAATTGTTCTCTGTGCACGCTTTGAGAAGTTTTCTTCATACCTGAGGTTCTGCTCGAAGATTTAAGGAGCTAGGTAATCGAGGTTAGTAAAGTTACTCGTTTCATTTTATTTTTGAGTTGAGTAGATTTTTTTTAGTAATTTTATTTTTATTTAAATATGTTTCTGTCATATTTATGAGTTTTTAAGTCTATTTTGGCATGTGTAATATGTTTTTTATTAAACCTTTTTTGTATATGCGTTTTTAATTAGATTTTAAAGGTGTTGAATTTTTTTATTTTGTTTGGTTATGTGTAATTATGTTATTATAATATTGTGATATTATTTCTTTCTAATATTGGTTATATTTATTTTAGAATTATTTTATTAACTATTACAAATCTGCCATTTTAACTGCTACAAATGAGTGAAATTTTTGTAATGTTGCCGGTTTGGTTGTGAATTAGTTTCAGTTTGACTCCCATCTATTCCACTGACATTTGACTCGTTACCTTGACTGGTTCAGTGACCATCCCAAGTTTAATTGTAAAATGAGGAAAAGGAGTGCGATGATTCTAGAATATAGATCATTTCAATATGAACCCTTGGGTCCCTGGTCTTCGTAAACTGGAAGCTCAATGTAGATGTTTCATTTTGATCGTCCTTGGCGAGATTTTTAATTCCCATAATCATTGCCAACAAGATAATGGAGTGTGATTGGAATAGATGCCCTGTGCATTGCCAATTCAAACAAGTTGATCTTCCTTTGCTGTGATTGGAGTGGGAATTTTAAGATGATAAGTTATCTTAGAGGGTTCTCCTAACAAAAATAAATAAGACATAAATTCGTCTTCTGATAAAATATTCACTAAGAATGTAAATAAAATTAAAAATTTAGAAGAAAAAATTAGAGAAAATAAGTAAAAAATAATTTTTCTAAAAATTTTATTAGTCAGAAGAACCTAAATTCAAATATTGATATTTCATGTATATGAAATATTGCAGAGTATTAGTATTTTTTATGTGTAAAAACATATTGGGTCCTTTTAATTTGCCAATAATTTTTTTAATTTCTCAAAGATAACTCTCATTCCATTTTAGACTTATGATTAATTCCTTATCTTTCATGACTTAGAACACAAAAAGTTTTCACTACTCTGTATTTGATGTCATGACTTGAATATATGTTTTCCTCCTTAATTTTTTTCTTTGACCATCCTCCTTACTTATTACCTCAATCAGTTGATTGACTAATAAAATTTTTTTAACAGGACTTTCCATGGACTTTATTTTAGGAAAAACACCAATTAAAAGTCAAAGAAGGGAGAGCAAAGTGAATATAAGCATGTGTTTGATATCACTTATTTTTGGATAATAAGTCCTTATTACGCAAGCCGAGATAAAACTCCTTTCACATACTTACCTCGTATACCATAAATCATGATTTATAAGCAGTATTACCTAAAAATAAACTATTCCAAACAAATACTAATGTCCCGTTTGGTATGCCGGAATTGGAGGGATGGAAATGGAAATGGAATTAAAATCCATGTTCAATGTTTGTTTGGTTTGCATGAATTGGCCTCCATGTGGAAATGAATTCCACCAAAATAGGTTGAATTGAATTCCATACCCATACCCATGGAAATGAGATAGGTTCCATGGAGGCCATATTTTCAGACAAAAATGTCCTTAGTTTTGGAACTTATTGACACTTCAACCTCTTACTCAATTGGTTGGCGGTGAGGCAACGGTGAAGACGGTTGATGGCGACGGCAACGCCGACTTATCCTCTTCACAAATCTCCAACTTCCTCTCATCCTCTTCGACGCGAAGCTTTTTCTGCAGCTGCTGAAAACGGTGACAACGAAACGTTATCAGATCTACAGAAATTGCAAGCTTGAACAAATCTGTGTAGAAATCATAAGGTTCATCAGATCTGGGTTTTCGATTACTGCAATGGCATTCGAGCAAAAAAAAAAGATCGAGAGGTACAACAATGGTATTCGAGCAAAAAACAAAAAGATTACTGATACAGCAATGGTATTCAAACAAAAAAAAAGATACAGCAATGGTATTAAGTTTGTAGAAGCCTTACACCACTGAAATCACACCATTTTCAATTCCAATCTCCAAACTCACAAACATGAAAAAATGGCTTCTGTGATTTTTTCGTTCGCTCCTCCAACCATAAGAGTCTTCGCCGCAATGGCAGTGAAGGGCGCCAAAGGAAGCAAGGAGGAGAAAGGCCTTCTCGATTGGGTTTTGGGAGGGTTGCAGAGGGAAGATCAGTTCTATGAGACCGATCCTATCCTGAAGAAAGTGGAGGACAAGAGTGGCAACGAAGGAGGTACCGTCAGCGGAAGAGGAACCACCGGTGGCCGGAAGAACTCGGTGGCGGTGCCACAGAAGAAGAAGAACGCGGATTCAGTGGGCTTTTTGCAAAGAATTAAAACATACTCTCTCTCGCAAGTGCCTCATTCATATAAATATGTAGAAGCATTGCGATGTTGATGCTGCTGATCTAATCTCTTTCTCATGAACCACTGGGAGCAACATAATCGAAAGGGGGTGGGAGAGAGGGAGTGGCAGTGGGGGTCTGTGGGTTTTTTTGTCTTTTTTTTAATAATAAGGGTATTTTGGACTTTTGATAATAAAAACATATAAATTTAATTAAAATTATATATAAATTCCATAAGCATACCAAATACACTTTTAAACCTCATTTTCATATCCATATCCATATCAATTTCCATATCCATATCCATTTTTATTTTCATCAAAATCAATTCCAACATACCAGACAGACCCTAAGTTATTTCTAGGGTTAAGGTGCAAAAATACACATGTGATTGTCCTCGAAGTGCACCCAACACCAAATGTTTTTTTTAGGTGCAACAGTGACTATGTGGTTACCAAATAGGTGCAAAAATACCCTTTGACCGTTAGTTTGACTTTTTGACCTTAAAAGTGATTACGTGTACGATGACATGGATGCTAGAGTGACATTTTGGAAAAAAAAACTTGCCGACTAGTAAAGCTTTGCAATTAATATTACCCACATTTCATTATTTTAATACCACCTTCGCTAAAGTAGATTCAAATCTGAGTGCAGAGTGCTTAACTCACTCAGCAGAGCTGTTGCCCTAAAAAACATACTGATTGCTCAATGTTTTCCTAACCCTAGATTCCCAATATTATTAAATTAAAATCATTATAATACATATATTATATTACTAATTTTTATTAAATTATATGATTTATTAGGAAAATTTGATTTTCAACAAGTTTTTTTTTTTTTTCAGAATGTCACTCCAGTGTCCATGTCATCGTACACGTCATCACTTTCAGGATAAAAAAGTCAAACTAACGGTCAAACTGTCAAACTAACGGTCAAAGGGTATTTTTGCACCTATTTGGTAACCACATAGTCACTGTTGCACCTAAAAAAAGCATTTGGTGTTGGGTGCACTTCGAGGACAATTACATATGTATTTTTACACCTTAACCCTTATTTCTAACGTATACTTCTTCGGCTACGTGCATTATTTATTTAAATTGATTACCAACAACATGCAATCAGCAAGAACATGACCTTTCAACAATTAACTGCACGCCACGCCACGCCACCCCACTGGATCTCAGGGTAAAAATAGTTGTCATTTCTGCAAGCTATACTCCTAAAATAACCTCCGTTTATTTTACTATATGTCGAAACTATCCCTCATCTTACGGCTATTGCTCTCCACTATCCTAAGAACTATTGGGCCGCGTAAGTACCAACAACTCTAATTATTCGCTCAAGTCTTTCTCTTTTTTGAAAGTGGTCAAGCTAACTTAGAAATTAAGGATTATAAAACATCATCACAAATATTAAAAGAAGGGGCTAATATCTTCTTTAAGAATGGCGATACATCTAAAATGGGTACTGACAAAACTATCATTCTCTGAAATAAATTCTGCGAATCCGAGCTAGGTAATCTGCGCACCTGATTTTTTTTCCTTGATGCGTATCTCAGTTGAATGTCCCACACTCTGAATAAAGCAAATCTCTTACTGTCGCTCAAGTCTTTCTCATCTCAACACCAATTGGATCTGCGACTGTAACAGCCGATTCACCCCAATTAAGCCACACAGGTAATTTCAGAGGCGACTCCACTGTGCGGGTTCTTTTTTTTCCCTCTTTTCTTTTTGGTTTTGCTCGTCTACAATTCATGCTTCGTTTCATATCTACATCGAGGATTTCTTTTTATGCGCAATTTGGTTTGAAATTTAGCTTCTTCTTCTTCTTTTCTTTTATCACCAGACTATTGCGGCTGAGTGCATTGATGTTCAGGGTTCATACACGCAATTAAAGCCCAACGTTTCTAGTCATTTCTGAGGAGAATTCGAACTGATGCTTCAAATTCCCTTGGTTATCTGGTGTCTGCGTTACTATCATTTAAAATTTCCTCTCCAGCAGCTCCTCTGGGATCTGTAAGTTTAATTTCAAAGCAGCTTTCTATATTCTAAATTTACTGTTATATGTCGCGGTTACAACTTACATCAGGACATACAAAAGTTATCATTACTTCAGTATCAGAAGCAATGAATGTTGCATGAATGGTATGAATATTTTGAAGTAAAATGCCAGATACTTGGAACATAGGCCTTATTTTGACGACGGAACTTCTGAAGTCTGATCTGTTAAATTATGTTGATTATTTATATATCTACATCTGGTTGTTCCTACACTCAATGTTTGTATTTATATTGGAGAATGGATGCCTGTGAACCTTGGCTGGCATTAAAGTGTATAAGTTTGTTATAATAATTCCCATCAGTTCATTTTTACTTGCGTGACTGTGTAACTCAATAGACTAGACATCTTGGAATATTGTTGTTTTGGGTGATGACTAGATCTCTTGGATTCTGAAGTATGATCGTATGATGGTGGATATGTTTAAGTGAAGGGTGAAATTTTGAGGTCAAGCTTTGACAGGACGGCAAGGATGGGGAGGGGTTGCTGAGCTTCCATTTACTAAGTTTATGTTCATACTTCCCAACACTTCTTCCATGGTCCGGATTTATTAAATCTGTAGTCTGGCAACTATTTGGAGTCTTGTGGTTCGTAGCTCACAGCTTTTTAGGGGGGAAAATAAATTTAACTTCTAAAATCTAAATTATTAGGGTGCTAATTGTAAAACATTATTTTTAATATTGGCACTTAAAAAATGGTTGCATGCGTGATAGATTACCACGTCCTCTTCTAGTTTATTCTAGGAAAAAGAGACATGTGTCATAGGGTGGTTTTATTAGGAGGTTTTTAGGATTAGTTGGTTATTCAGTTTTATCTTATTGTTGGTTATTCTGTCATAATCTTATCTTTCTATTTAGCAGTTATTTTCAGTTATGTCAGAATCTATTTATATTTGTGTGATTGGACTTGTAAGGATTATGAATGAAAATTATATTGAAAGTTTACCCTTCTCTCTTAGAGATTTCAGATTCTGGCTCTAGAATTGTTTTCTTCTCTTTTCCAGCCTTAATTCTCACAATTATAGAACCTGGTTCTATCAATTTGGTATCATAGCGTTGTTTAATCTCTGGGCCATTAGTGAGTTATGGGCAATAACCGCAAGAAGCAGCAAACTTCTGATTCTGCCGTCCCTAGTCAGGATGCAGAATCATCCAAATCTCATGAACAAGAGTTGCTCCTAGACCCTACCGATATGGCTCAACAATTATCATTTATTGTGAGCAAGCTTTAGAGCCTTGATACAGATTTGAAAGTGGTTAAGAACCATCGACAATCGACCACGGAGATAGACAAAATGGGGAAGGAAGCAAAAAGGAACAATGAGGATTTTGAAGAAGATGAAACAGACTCCTTGGTGGAGTAAGAATCCTAACCAAAGGCCTCATACAAAGGTGGAATTTCCCAAGTTCGAAGGGGGAGATCCTAGAGGGTGGATTATGAAAGCAGAAAAATATTACCGTTATTATCAAACTCTAGAGGATCTCAAAGTGGAAGTTGCAGCAATGAATTTGGAAGGAGATGCCCTTGATGTCTTTACTTGAAGCCCTTGAAGGGGGAGATCCTAGAGGGTGGATTATGAAAGTAGAAAAATATTACCATTATTATCAAACTCCAAAGGATCTCAAAGTGGAAGTTGCAGCAATGAATTTGGAAGGAGATACCCTTGATGTCTTTACTTGGGTGTCTTCTAGTCGTACTATAAGATTTTGGGAAGAACTCATCCAGATTTTTCTAGATAAATTCGGCCCTGCTGAATTTCAAAATCCTGATGTTTACTTATGTGAAGTTAGGCAGACCAATAGTGTTGAAGATTACCGAAAGAAATTTGTTTGTCGGTCTCTTAGGGTTCAAGGTTGGCTGGAGCATTTTCTGTTAGCAGTTTTCATTAATGGGCTGAAGGAAGAATTAAAGCCCGATGTGAAGATCCAAAGGCCTAGAACAGTATACAAAACGGCTAGTTTAGGGTTGGAATTTGAAGTCAAATACAAAGCCAACAATCCCAACGGCCAAACATGCGTAACTCCACTTTTTAGGGCAGCGGAATTTCAAATAATTGGCAAGACAATAAGTCTTTTCTGCCACGTCAGACCAACTATTAAAATTCAAATTATTATTTGAATTGTAATTCCGCAACTTCCCCTTATTTTCGATCGCAATCAGCGATGGTTAGTTCCAGTATGCCGCAACATTCGTCTTCTCAAAATCCCACTGAAACCAAGTGCCAAATCAGGAGAGATAAGGGCCAATGTTATCGATGTCGAGACAAATTCGCCCCTAGCCACCGTTGTAAACCAACAACCCTTAGGTTAATGGAAATCACTGATGATTCTCTAGAAGGTAACATGCTTGAGGATTGTGAGAATACCCCTGTAGAAAATATTGCAGAAATATCACTACATGGGATTCTGGGCAACACTTCGGCTACTACAATGAAAGTCCAAGGTACTCTTTGTTCCCGACCAGTTTTAATACTCATTGATAGTGGTTCTACTCGTAATTTCATTTCCAACAAGTTGGTGACTGCATTGGGTTTAACCGTGGAGAAGCTTCCTCCATTCGGTGTCCAAGATGGAGACGGATCCATGTCATCTCGTTCTTCTATCTGCAAACAGCTTGAGGTTTCTGTTCAGAAATTAACAATTAAGGATGATTTCTATCCTTTCAATCTAGGCAATGTAGATATGGTACTGGGAATTAAATGGTTGGCTTCTTAAATACGGTTGAAGCAAATTGGCAGCAAATGTTCATGATTTTTTGGGTGGATGGCTGGCATTACAAGTTGCAAGGGACTCCTCAACCAGATTCAACTCCATCTCTTTGCAGCACTAGCGTTTTTCAACAAGAGCAGCTGCCTGTTTTGATATTTCCCTACGTATGGATACATTAATTAGCCAATTTGAAGAATTGCAGGAATTTTTACAAGAGTACTATGATGTTTTTGAAGAACCTCAATCTCTTCCTCCATTCGGGTGACTTAATCATGCCATTCCATTATTTCCAGATGCTGTACCTCCAAACATCCGTCCTTATCGGTATCCTCATTCTCAAAAGGATGAGATCGAAAGACAAGTAGCTGATTTTCTCAATAAAGGGTTCATCCAACCTAGTGTGAGTCCTTTTGGTAGTCCGGTATTTCTTGTGCCTAAGAAAGATTAACTTGGAGGCCTTGTGTAGATTACCATGAGTTGAATTGTATTACCATCCCAGATAAGTATCCCATTCTTAATATCAATGAATTGATTGATGAATTACATGGAGCCAAATATTTTTCAAAGATCGATTTGAGATTTGGTTATCACCAGATTCATGTTTTGCCTAGTGATGTGCACAAAACTGCTTTTAGAACTCACTCGGGACACTACGAGTTTGTTGTCAGGCCTTTTGGACTCACAAATGCTCCTCTTACGTTCCAAGCTGCCATGAATGACTTGTTTCGGCCTTTTTTCAGAAAATTCCTCTTGGTCTTCTTTGATGATGTTCTGGTATACAGTCAAAATTTTGAAGATCATATGGCTCATCTTCATACTGTTTTATCCACTATGCAGCAACATCACTTCTTTGTTAATCCTTAAAAATGTGATTTCTTTCAAATTGAAGTGTCTTTTTTGGGCCACATTATGTCTTAGAAAGAAGTAGCAATGGATCCAGATAAAATTGTTGCCGTTACAGATTGACCACTTCCTCAAAATATTTCTGAATTAAGGGGATTCCTTGGTCTTTTAGGTTATTATCGCAGATTTGTCAAGGATTATGGACAAATAGCTAAACCTCTAACTGATATGACCATGAAAGATGCGTTCATCTAGACATATCTTCCTAAATAGGCTTTTTTGTTTTTGAAAGATGCTCTCATCAATGTCTTGATTCTGCAACTTCTTGATTTCTCCAAGTCCTTTGTGGTAGAATGTGACGCCTCTTCGTCGGGAATTAGAGCAGTTCTACAACAAGATGGTCATCCTATTGCCTTTTACAATAAGGGGCTATCATCTTCTAAGCGGCACTAATCTGTTTATGAATGGGAACTTTTTGCTTTGGTTTCTTCACTGCAAAAATGGAAACATTATCTCCTGGGGCACAAGTTTGAGGTTCTCATAGACCATAACAGCCTTAAATACCTTATGGATCAGTGTATTACCACTCCTGAACAACAGAGATTATTGTTGAAACTGCTGCCTTTTGATTTCACCATTCGCTACTGGGTAGGTTCTTCCAACCAGGGTGCTGATGCTATATCACGATGCCCTCATTCTGCTGATTTCTTTGTCTTAGTTATCCCAAATGCCACTGCCTTTGAAGCATTTCCACAATTATTGCAGTAGGACCCTTATACATCTTCTATCATAAGTTCATTGCAATTTGATCCTTCTTCCATCCCTCACTTTGCTCTTTCTGTAGACCGTTTGTATTACAAGAACAGCCTGGTTGTTCCTGCCTCTTTTGAATTAAGTAAGCTACTCATTGCCGAGGCTCATTCTTCACCCTTGGGAGGTCATGGTGGTTCTCTTAAAACCCTTAAACGCTTACAACGCCAATTTATTGGCAGAATATGAAGGCGGAGGTGAAGACTCATGTTCTAAATTGTCTTGTTTGTCAATGCAACAAGTATCTTCCTCAAGCTCCAGGTGGTCTTCTCCAACCTTTGAATATTCCCCAGCAAATCTGGGAAGATATTTCTCTTGACTTCATCACTGGATTACCTAAATCTACAGGTTGGCAAGTACGCTCATTTTCTTGGTTTACCTCGACATTTCACTTCTAAGACAGTTGTTGCATTGTTTTGCAAGGAGATTGTCTGACTTCATAGTTTTCCTAGGTCAATTGTTTCTAACCGTGATACCATTTTCTTGAGCTCTTTTTGGCAAGAATTGTTTAAACTCAGTGGTACCAAGCTTCGGATGAGTACTGCTTATCATCCCCAAACGGAATGGCAGACTGAAGTTGTCAATCGATGTTTAGAGACCTATCTGCGCTGTTTTTCTCAAGATCATCCTAAGTCTTGGGCTGGTTTCCTTCATTGGGCAGAACTTTCTTACAATACGGGTTACCACTCTTCTATAGGTTCTACTCCTTTCAAGATAGTCTATGGAAATGATTCTCCTTCTCGTATCCCTTATTCTCAGGGGGCTATTAATCTGGCTGAATTACAAGATTATTTTGAAGAAAGGGATGCAGTTTTAACTACTATCCGTGATAACCTATCTCATGCACAAGATAGGATGAAGACTTATGCTGACTCCTCTAGATGTGAAGTGGTTTTTCAACCAGGGGACATGGTCTTTCTCAAGCTTCAGCCTTATAAACAACTTTCTTTGGCCAAACGTCGGTGTGAGAAGTTGGCACCTCATTATTATGGTCCTTACCCATTGTTGCACAAAATAGGTTCTGCAGCTAATGAACTACAGCTTCCTTTGATTCTCGTATCCATCTTGTTTTCCATGTCTCTTTGCTGAAGTTGGCACATGGTTATACATCCTCCTATTTGGCACCATTACCAATTGGTGATGATTTGGTGTCACAATTGGAACCTGATTAGATCCTCTCTTCACGTCTCTCCGACAGCATTGTAGATCCTTATGGCAATCCAAATATAGAATTACTGGTGCAGTGGAAAAACCGTCCTTCAGAAAAATGCAGCTGGGAGTCCTATGATTCTTTAGCAGCTCAATTTCCCTCTTTTCGCCTTGAGGACAAGGCTCATTTTCAAGGGAGGAGTAATGTTAGATTACCACGTCCTCTTCTGGTTTATTCCAGGAAAAAGAGACATGTGTCATAGGGTGGTTTTATTAGGAGGTTTTTAGGATTAGTTGGTTATTCAGTTTTATCTTATTGTTGGTTATTCTGTCCTAATCTTATCTTTCTATTTAGCATTTATTTTCAGTTATGTTAGAATCTATTTATATTTGTGTGATTGGACTTGTAAGGGTTATGAATGAAAATTATATTGAAAGTTTACCCTTCTCTCTAGAGATTTCAGATTTTGGCTCTAGAATTGTTTTCTTCTCTTTTCCAGCCTTAATTCTAGAAAACAATTCTAGAGCCAGAATCGGAAATCTCTAGAGAGAAAGGTAAACTTTCAATATAATTTTCGTTCATAACCCTTACAAGTCCAATCACACAAATATAAATAGATTCTGACATAACTGAAAATAACTGTTAAATAGAAAGATAAGATTAGGACAGAATAACCAACAATAAGATAAAACTGAATAGCCAACTAATCCTAAAAACCTCCTAATAAAACCACCCTATGACACGTGTCTCTTTTTCCTGGAATAAACCAGAAGAGGACGTGGTAATCTAACAATGCGCCTGCTGATGTGGACACAGTAATGTCCAAATACAGACAAATGTACTTTTGTTATGAGTGCAGCTTCATCAGTTCCAGTATATTTATGTGCTAATTTGCATATACTTACGTTTATTTTTCTGATCCTGCTCTTCTTATTTTCTCTTCACTCAGATAAGCCTCCATATCAATAATAATGATATTATGTTCTCTATTTTCTGAATATACTGACCGAGCCAAATATCTGTATCTTCTATAGCACATAAGCAGCAGAGATGAAGGGAGGGCATGCATATGGCTTAAGAGGGTGGCATATTTTTGTAGTCCTTGTTTCTCTTGTTCTAATGACCACATTACTGTGGACATGGGAGCAAAATCCACTAGCCATAACTTTACATACAGCTCAAGAGTGGTATCACAAACCTTTATCAGGTATGTCTCCCTAGAAAGTTTATATATGTAAATAATGACGTGTGGTCTTTTTGGGATTGGGTGAGGCAGGAATGCCTTGCGGTTTAGCTCATTCATGTTTAATTCAACCACTGATGCCAAAAATTTTAGGAGGAAGCAGATTCAATACTTTAGATGTACTTTTCCCCACAATAAATATGATTTAGAGAAATAAGATGTTTAATCCACAAAATCTGAAAGAAAACATAAAGCCTCCCTCTCGTCATGTCCTTGAATATCACTTTGAATATTCACTTGTTAAACTCTTCTAACACACACACACACTGAGTATTCCTTGTATATAAAGAAACAGTAACTCTTCCTTGTGGATAAAACTCATGAGTCGAACGCAATAAAATATTCTTATGGGTACATGAAGATGATCATTTCTGCCTTTACAAACTGGACTGGTTATAAGTATGTGTCTCTGGTCTATTGGGTAAAACCTCTGGAGATTTTAATTTTGTGCTTGGACTTTGGTAGTTGTATTGGTTTTGATGTGGTACTGTCTTGCAAGTTGTGCTTCTTCAGCTTTATAGGAATCTAGGAATCCATATAGCACACACCAATCCCTAATGTAACAGTGAACAAGATTGAACTTACATTTGTAGTTCTTGCATCTCTTGTAGAATTTGATTGTCATTATTCCAATGGCTGTTAACAAACTTTTACTGTCACCTGCACTAGGTTTTGTTATCACTTCATGTTCAAATTTCTGTTTTCATCCCTTTCCAAACCTGCACTTTTTGGTTTCAAATTGTGCTGATTTCCCCCTTCCTCTTAGGAGCGCTTGTAGAAGCCCCGAATAATTCAACAGGAGATTCAAAGCTGACAAAAAGTGAGGAGATATCTTTAAATACTAGTAACAAAAATGAAACAAAGGTGCAACTTAATTATGCGGATGCAGTTCCTGTACATTCTGTCCCTTCATATTCTCCTGAAATACAATACATTCAGGGTATCAGGTCTTCTTCAGGAAGAAAAGGTATATTCTGGCATTCTTTGTCAAAATTAGAAATAGTAGGGAAGCATTTTTCCTCCGACATAAATGTTTCTGTAATTAATATTACTTTGAAAATACATATTTTGGCTTTTTGTGTGTGTGTGTAGTTTTATGTTTGGTTCTGACTTTGAATTTCATAATTCATTATTCTGGTTGAATATATGGTCGGTTGCCTTTCTGTTCCCTCACTTAACTTGTGCAATACATATAATTCTCTCCACCATGTGTATTTTCCTTACATCTTTTTCAATGGCCTGCATGAATTGAATATTGAGAGTCTTTCTTATTCCTCGAGTCTGATATTTGCATTCTGAACTGAATTTTATTGATTTTGCAGAATATATTTTTTAAAATGTGAGAAAATAAAAGGAAAGGTCTTGATAAGAGAAGCTCTTTGTCAACGCTTTTTAGCTACATGATCATTATTATAGCCCATTATTTCTGTATCCTCTTTCCTTTTTATGACAGTAACAGGAAATCCTATAAAAACAAGAAATTTAAATGGCCAGTGGCCAAGATACACCAGTTTGAACCTTGAGAAACTAGAATATTATTCTGCTGACTATGTTTGAAATTTCTGTGGTTGCATATGCTCCACTTTTTATCTTCAACTAAACTTGCTTGCAAGGTCTAGATTACTGGTTTCATCTAAATGGAGGTTCCCTGTCTCCATTAATATAAGAGCTGATGTATTCTTGTATTTTCAGTCTGTAATTATGCAAAGGGTAGATGGGTTGCAGACAAGAGAAGGCCATTATATTCTGGATTTGGCTGCAAAAAATGGTTATCCCCAATGTGGTCATGTAGAATGACACCACGACCAGATTTCTCTTATGAGGGATACCGTTGGCAGCCAGAAAATTGTGACATGCCAGAGTTTGACCGGTCTGCATTTTTGAGAAAGTAGGTATAACCCTTTCTTTTTTAGCTGATCTAGTTGAGAATGTATATTCAACATTATTATTTGATTGTTTTGCATGTTTTAGTCATAGTTGGCTACTTAATGATCTCATCAACTTCATGTTAAGCTACATCACACATGATAGAACATTTTGATGAGCTTAACCTGAGGAACCTGAAGGTGAAATATACTCTGAAGCACTGAAATGAGATAGTTAAACTTTTAAGTCAAATTGAGGGTCAGGGTTCCTAGCCTCTCCAGTTATTTTGATACTATGGTGCTAAAGTTTGACTTTTTTTGGGACATCAAATTTAGAAAATTTAGATTGTGGTTGTGAGTGGTCTTTAATTTGAAGCGGGCTCTAGAATGCAGGACAAAACAATAGCGTTTGTTGGAGATTCGTTGGGCCGGCAACAATTTCAATCTCTGATGTGTATGGCCACTGGTGGTGAAGAGAGCCCTGAAGTTGAAGACGTGGGATGGCAATACGGTCTGGTAAAACGTCGTCATGCTCTTCGTCCTGATGGCTGGGCTTACAGATTCCCAAAGACCAACACCACAATCTTGTACTACTGGTCAGCTAGCTTATGTTATCTAGAGCCCCTCAACATCAATGATCCACTCTCCAATGTCGCCATGCACTTAGACCGCCCAGCTGCGTTTCTGCAACAGTTCATCAATCGCTTCAATGTCTTAATTCTTAACACAGGGCACCACTGGAACCGGGGGAAACTTGCTGCAAACCGGTGGATTATGTATGTAGGTGGGAAGCCTAATGAAGACAAAAGGCTTGCAGAAATCGTTAAGGTCAAGAATTTAACAATCTATAGTGTAGCTAAATGGGTGGATTCACAACTTGTCTCCCATCCCCAACTTAAAGCATTCTTTAGGACTATGTCCCCGAGGCATTTCATCAATGGGGATTGGAACTCTGGAGGTAGCTGTGATAATACCATCCCTTTGTCTGCAGGAAGCGAGGTTGTACAAGATGGATCTAGTGATCTGGCTGTTGAGGGTGCATTAAGGGGCACGAAGATTAAGATGCTAGATATAACTGCTCTTTCTCAGTTGAGAGACGAGGCTCACATGTCTCGCTACACTATTAGAGGAACTAAAAACGATAGCGATTGTTTGCACTGGTGCCTACCCGGAGTTCCAGATACTTGGAATGAACTCCTTGTTTCTCAGATATAGTCTTCCAAAGTGTGATCACCTTCCTTCTCCTTTCTTACGCAACAAGAAGAAGACACAGGCTGACACAAGAAGAAGCCACCCATTCTTTGTGGTCTTGGATGACCAATTATTACTCTCTCGTGTCCTAAATATAGGATAAAGTTTGTAGTATAATTTGCACTACAAACTTTATCCTATATTTAGGACCGGAGGTAGTATTTGCTATCATTGTATTTTTATGTAGTACTTTCTCAGTGGATAAGAATTTAGGCAGAGCATGTAATTCCAATCTGTCTCATTTTTTAGATTGGACAAATAGATTGATTCGGGATTAGATCAATACTACAGTGGATAGAGCATAAAACGTCATGAGTTAGGAAAGGAAATAATGATGCCGTAATAGCGGAACTTGCGTAGTGTCTACTACTTCACTCTATTCGGCAATTTGAAGTGATGCCGTGATAATGTACTGTTGAAGTACTGTTCAACAGGAAAGGAAATACTCTGCAAGTATTGGACATGATTCTGTAGTTGACTAGGGGGCGTTTTGGCACCCCTCAGTCCCTCACAGAATAACTTTTGCTCCTTGTAACATAAAACTCATCTCATACGTTTATATTGTATATATCAAAATTACTTAAAATAATTGAATTCAAATCCCTATTAAATTTTTTAACAAGGTGAGATTTGAACTTAGTTTATCCATTATGTGATCTTACGAGTCTACCATTAGATCAAGTACCTCTGGGTAGAAGGTAGGTTTAGTGTGTATTTGGATTAGCTTTTTTTTAATAGCTTTTACGACTTATGAGGTAAGTGTATGAGAGGAGTTTTGTCTCAGGTTGCGTAAATCATGGTTTGAAATCATGGTTTGGGATGTTGCCAAACACACACTTAATGTGCATTCGGCATCCTGAAGTATTTTTCAGATTCATTTAAAGCCTTAGGGTCCGTTTGGTAGGAGGGGAAGGGAGGGGAAAGAAAATTTTTAAGAGTTGGATTTAAAAAAATTGGAAAAGTGGGGTTATAAAATTTTAATAAAGATAAGAAGTAAAAGAAAAGAGTAAGAAAAATTAATTAAAAATTTTCAACCCCACTTCTCTAATTTTTTTTTTTAAAATCAATTTATAAAAATTTTCTCTCCTTTCCCTTCCCCTCCAAATCTCTCATACAAAACAGACCATTAAAGTATTTTGTGGTACACCCAACACCATAAAACATGTTTTTCCAATGCACTTAGTATCTTAAAATATTTTTTCAGGTGTGTCTAGCACCCTAAACTATGTTTTTGGTGTATCTAACACCCTAAAGTATTTTTTAAGTTGTATATAATATTCTAAATTATGTGAATTGTTAAGTGCACAATTATACAAAAAGGTATTTCAGGGTGATGGATACACCTAAAAAATACTAAATGAATTACAAAATGTTTTAGGGTAGTCCATGTACCTGAAAAATACCTCATGGTTGCGCCTTAACCTAGAAGGTAAGGTGGCTATATACACAAGCTTGATAGTTTCATAGATTTATTATTAAATTTTAAAGATTAAGCAAGTCATCTGAACATGCTAAATGATTATTGAAAAACTTATAAATGTATGATAAATATCATTAAAAACTAAGAGTTCATAGGAGACAAGAGGAATCAACCAAGGGCAATCCGGCAATGTGAATACCGTATACTTGTTTGTGGCAATTCCAACTTTCAAGTGCTTGTGGTTTTTCTTTGAAATAATAACCTAGGTTTGATTTATGTTGTCCATCTACTTTTATTTTTAAAGTTACCCTCCGGTAACATCGTCGTCGTCGTCGTTTTGGCACATTATATTACGATGATAGTAACAAACAAGATTATATATGATTATCTGGCAAAAAAAAAAAAGATTATATATGATTATATGTCACATGTGCAAGGGAAAAACACTCAAAAAACAGTGTAATACAGGGTCAATATATCATTTATTTTTATTCGCCCTTACTTTTAAGATTTTTTTGGTCGAAACTCTTTTTTTAGAATAAACTTATATTTAAATACACCATATCTTAATGTGTGTGGAAATTTATTGGAGCCAAATGAGTTAATTTAATAATTTTTATTTTAAATTTACAAATTACCTTTGTTGCTAATGAAATAATCGCTGAACGCGCCTCTCTCTTGGTTCTTGCACTCGGCGTTTCTGATCCTCTGCGCCGCGTTTTTGCTCCTCTGGGAGTTCCTGCGTCCGTTGCTGTGCTCGCCTTCGCCGTTATCCGCTGCATCTTCACTGTCCAGGTTTTTCCGTCTTCTCTTTTGAGCTTCAATTCGTTCTGTTTCTTCTTCTTCTTCTTAATGCAGATTTTTGCTTCAAATATACTTTAAATCTGCTTCTTTTGTTTTCTTTTAACAAATTTCTGCTTCAAATCTGCTTCCTTTGTGTGTGTTTTCGTTTTTTTTTTTCTAAAGATTTCTACTCCAAACCTGCTGCTTTTGTGCGCGCGCGTGTTTTTCCTTAGATTTTTGTTTGTTCAGATTACCTTAACGATGGTTGAAGTTGTTCTAAAGATTATGTTTACCTTCCATAATTTAAATTTCATCAAAAAGTGTCAAAAGAATAAGAGTAAATTTATATAAAGTAGTGTTTATATTCTAGCTTATAAATTACGCACAGCTGATATATGGCTGATACTTTAGAGCAACAAGCTACGGTGTCTGTTGTTCATCCTGTTCGTCTCTATTCTTACACTTTTAGCTTTCTCTCAATTTATCAGATTGCAGTTGTTTTTTCTCTCAATTTCTTTTTCTGCAATCCCATTAGTCTTTTTCCTACTTTTTTTTTGTTTGCTCTTCGTAATAGACACACAAATTCCTCTTAACAGACATGAGTATCGGAGCTTGCGCAGAGCTATCACGTTGCTTTGCTGGTGTTTCCATCAGACCAAGGCCTAACAAGTATAGTGGAAGTTGTCCATGCACAAGTAGCTGCAATGGTGTCAAATTTGTATCCATACATGGAGCAGTTGAAGAATTGAGAATTGGATCAATTGCTTCGTGCAGCCGTGTAAAACCTATGTCGAGGGATAGTATCGTAGCAGGTGCTTCGAACAATAACCAAGGTCTTACATACAAGGATGCTGGTGTTGATATTGATGCTGGTTCAGAACTTGTAAGAAGGATAGCGAAAATGGCACCTGGAATAGGAGGCTTTGGTGGTCTTTTCCCTCTCGGTATTCTCTCTTTCAGCAGCGGATTAATCCTGCTAATGGGTTTCAATAAAATAAGACTAACCAACTAATTTTGGACAGGTGATTCATATCTTGTTGCTGGCACTGATGGTGTGGGTACTAAAGTGATGCTGGCTTTTGAAACTGGAATTCATGACACCATTGGGATTGATTTGGTTGGCAACTGGATTCTGTTTTTTTCCCCACTATAAAAAAAAAGTTAGTTAAATGCTTATCTTTTGACTATGCTCTTGACTTTAGGTTGCAATGAGCGTCAATGACATTGTTACTTCTGGTGCAAAGCCACTATTTTTCCTTGATTACTTTGCCACAGGCCACCTTGATGTTGACGTTGCTGAAAAGGTAGTAATGAATGTGCATTGAGTTGCATAAATTTAGCCATAAAGTTTCCTCATGTACAAGGAACAGTCACTAACTATTGATTTATCAACAGAATAGAAGTTTATCATATTCACAGCTAATTTTGTATAATTCAGGTTATAAAAGGAATTGTTGATGGTTGCCAGCAATCTGATTGCGTGCTCTTAGGAGGAGAGGTATTGAAATTTTTTAATTTACTCTATTATTTGCAGCGGTATTTGATTTATTGTACATTAGCCTTGCAAAGTCATTACCTGATTAAGAGAAATTTAGGCCTCACAAGATAACTAAAGCTTTTATTGTTAAATTTTTCTTTCCTTGGCGAAGTATAAGCCTCCAATATGTGTCTAAAAGATGAGTAGTCGCAAGTTCTGGAATTAGATGTAGCCCAGACTCATAATTTAGATTGACATTTTAAACAATCCCCTATAGATTGTTGCTTATATTTTTCAGTTTAATATAGCAAGGTTGATAACTGACAATTCTTCTGACAGCAATCCATTTTTAACAGTTAAGTATTGAAGTGATTTGTTCAGCTGCAATTTTATAGCGGAAAGATTAACCCTATGAATATTTTATTAATTTATTGCTTGAAACTTTTTTGTGCTATAAATGGGCCTTCTTTCGTATGCTCACCCACTCACTCTTTTGTTCAACATCATATATGCTAAGATTTTAACACTTTTACTAAGGCAGAAAGTTGATTTCATATCTTTTCAGACTGCAGAGATGCCTGGCCTCTATAAAAAAGGTGAATATGATCTTAGTGGCTGTGCAGTTGGCATCGTAAAGAAGGACTCCGTGATCAATGGAAAGAACATAGTTGATGGTGATGTTCTTATTGGTCTCCCATCTAGTGGAGTTCATTCTAATGGCTTCTCTCTTGTACGGAGGTTAGATTGGGGTGAAGAATCCATTATATTTTGCAAATTTGTTTTAGTTAATTGTTTTATTCTTGACTGATATTGATAATATACATCTTTACAGAGTGCTTGCTCAAAGTGGTCTTTCTTTGCAAGATCAACTTCCTGGTGGGGATGTTTCAATAGCAGAAGCTCTAATGGCCCCAACTGTTATTTATGTTAAAAAGGTCATTATCTTTGTGACTTGTGATAATGCTTGATTTATTTTTTTGGGGTTTCTGAAGACATTTTTATTGACAAATGAGTATTCTTTCTTAATTGCAGGTTCTTGACTTGGTTAGCAAGGGAGGGGTTAAGGGTATTGCTCACATCACTGGTGGTGGTTTCACAGATAACATACCCAGAGTGTTTCCTGAAGGTCTTGGTGCCAGTATATACAAGAACTCATGGGAAGTTCCTCCTGTGTTCAAATGGCTTCAAGAGGTAAAACTGCTGCTATTATATTTCCATTGAAAGTGATTTTGCTGTGAATTATTTGGAGATGATTTATATATTGATGATTTCTTACGTTATTAGGCTGGAAATATAGAAGACAGCGAGATGATGCGAACGTTTAATATGGGCATAGGGATGGTACTTGTAGTGAGCCCTGACGCATCAGTTAAAATACTTGAGAATAGGGACGAACAGGACAAAGTCTACAAAATTGGTGAGGTTGTAAGAGGCAAGGGAGTGAGCTATAGTTAACCCAAGTATTTTGACTATAATCATGTGTTACCTTTTAAATACTTTTCCCGGACACAAGTTTCACATTTTAGATCCAGGTAACTGGTTTATTTGGAGCCTGGTTTCCTCTCCATAAAAGTTCCTGAGTAATGAGTTTACATCATTTTGAACGATGCACTAATAATTGAGTTGGTCATAAAGATGTTCAGTTTTGCTTTTAGTATTGCATGTCATTGAGGTTCAAAGATCATGTCATGTATTCTGAACACCTGATCTTAAATGCCATGGATTCCCAAGTCCCAACTAAATCTAATAAAAGCCCCTGTTTAAGTTGAAGTGTATGAAGTTTTTTAATTACATTGAAAGGATCAAATAAAGAGAGTAAAGATGAAAAGAGAGGAGAATGAATCATATTACTTGAGTAAGTTTGTATAATAGGGGTATATATCTTGACGGTCTTTATATTTGTTCCTGCGCTTGCCAAACATTAAACCCAGATAGAATAAGCAGGCTAGCGGAACATTAAATGATGAGGGTCCTCTATAGGGTCTGTCATATCCACAAACTCACCATTCAAGTACCAAAACTTAAGGGATCGCTATATGTCTCAACCAGAAATGACTATCCAAAGTTATAAAACAATTACTCCCTCTAGATTTTAATATGGTACTTATTTAAGGAGTTGATTTTAGTTCTAAATATAATACTTATTTTTTATTTTTATCAATCTTTTTTTGAAAGAAAATGATTAGAGTGTTTTAGAAAATAAATGTCATATTAACTAATTTAATTAACTTCCTTAACCTAATCAAATTAAGTAAATATGTTGGGTTAATATAACTTTTGGTCCCTGAAGTTTGATTCAATTTTGGTTTTGGCCCCTTAAGTTTGAAATCGGTGGTTTTGATCCTTGAAGTTTCACCCGATTTTGGTTTTGGACCCTCAAGTTTGAAAATGATTTGGTTTTTTTCCGGGTCGGGTCGGGTTTTAAAAATGGGTCGTTAAGTTCTTTTCAAACTTGAGGGATTAAAACCAAAATCGGGAGAAACTTCAGGGACCAAAACCACCGATTTCAAACTTGAGGGACTAAAACCAAAATGGGGTGAAACTTTAGGGACCTAAACCGCCGATTTCAAACTTGAGGGACCAAAACCAAAATTAGATCAAACTTCAGAGACCAAAAGTTATATTGACCCAAATATGTTTTATATTAAGGATAAGTGGAGTCAAAGATTTTAGTAATGTGGATGAATGGGAGCAAGCTGTTGTGTGGGTTGAATCGTGTGTTCCATAACCTGTGAGCTCGCTTACAACTATTAAGAGGTTGGCATTTTCTCCAAGTGGAATTTTCATTATGCTCGTGAAACTCTGAAAGACACTTCTGCAATCTAATTTATTATTGAGTTAAGCGGTAAATTTATCAATAAAATTTTAAGGAAATAGTGTCTGACATAATTATGTTTTAAAGGGGGTAAAAATACTCAAAAGGAATTAAAAACGGAGCATCCAGCACAAAACCGTTAAGTGCTCGTTTGGTATCACTTAATTTTAGACAATAAGTCACTTATTACGCAAGTCGAGATAAAATTCCTCTCACATGCTTACCTTGTATACTGTGAAATTATAAGAGAAGCAAACCCCTAATAGCATTAGGTTAAATTTAACGGTTTTGTATTGAATGCCCCACTTTTAATTTCTTATATGTATTTTTATCCATTTTAAAATATAATTATGCTAGACACTCATTCTTTAAATTTTTATTGATAAATCTGCTCATCAACCCAATATCAATCGGCTCCGCGCGCTCTCACTAAAGTTACTCTGACTTGTAGTGACATTCATACAAAGCCAAAATACAACTTTTCTACAATCAATTTTTAATCACGTTTCGTGGCAATTAATGCATCACTTACCTTGTTCTCCGTTAGTGATATGTTCTTATTTATAAGTTATTTTTAACATATTTTATTTAAACTAAGAAAAACTTTAAATATTATAAATTCTATCTTAAAATTTAATAATTTTTTAATTTTAAATTGATTTGTCCCCTTATATAAAATCTATTTTTAAATTTGTCTGAACATTAAATGCATTTTTATTCATTTTATCATTAATTAATATTTTTGTCATTATCTTTTTTCATACATTCTCTTTCATATTTTTTTCTCACTCTCATCTATCCACTGAGGAATAAAGGCATATTTTTTTTAAAAAAATATTTTTTATATACTTGTTACTTTTAAAGGGATGAGGGAGAAGATATATTATACTCATGAGAATCAAATCTATATAATAATAAATAAAAATTAAAATTGTACATCTATATAAAAATTTTAATGATGTGACTGACGCATAGAACAAAAATATTCTCTCCCTACCTTATCAATAGTACTGAAGAGTATCTCAATATTGTCATTGCCATGGGGGAGGAGGCTAAAGAAGAACCTAAAAAATCTTGAGGAATATTATAAATTATTGGCATACAGAGAATTTGGATCCAACAAATTTCCAAGGAGTGATATAGAGTCATCGAGACGACGATAAATATATAAAGGTGAAAATTACTTGCCGGGAAACCACAAAAGTCAAAGTGTGTGAAACATATTTGTTCCATGTACCATCATTTTCCAAGTGTGTAAATTGTCAATCATGTGCAGCCTTGTTTTAAAATGACATATCGCATAAACAAGCTTGGCTTCTTTTATATCTCCCACCCCAAACAAACACTAGCCATTATTATTCATATCCATGTTGTATAAACATTGTGCGATGAGAGCAATATTATCGGGTAAGGAGACTATTCTTGATCTCCTCCGCCGTTAGTGCAACTTTTTTCCCTCTGCTAGGGTTTTTCGCCATTGGTGCGGTTTTCCTTCGAGAGGGTGGCAATCTCCTCTAGTGGTAGCCCAATCCTACTAGGGGATAGACCCCGTCCCTCTCTGTAAGGTTGGCTCTTCCTTTTTCGAAGGTATTGGTTCGGAGTAAAACCGGTGATGGTAGTGAGCAGGGAAGAAGTGAGGAGGGATGTAGGAAGGCATTTAGGCCTCAACCCTCTGTGAAGCCCTCCAATGAGGACCTCCGGTGGGTTCCCCCATGGCTCCCGCAAGTGAGGACCAGATTGAAGAGGCAGATCTCTTCCATCCCTAGTGAAATGTCGATCTCAATGGAGGTTAGCAGTTGGGGATCTGTAACTATGCTGAGTAAACTTAAGGCAACGTCATAGAAGCAATCAAAGATACCAATTGGTTGATTCTTCAATATTGAGGTGAGTGATATGCTAAAGGTTTCATATTTCCCCACTAATGGCTGGTTAGGATTGAGATTTGCCTCTGGTAAGACCACTTTGCTTATTGCCGATTTTTCAATAAACTATACTGGGTGTTCCTTCGTTCATGCTTTCTTATAAGATCCAAGGTTATTGTGTTTGGTGGGTATCTCAGGATTAATACTTTCGATATTATTGGTGATTTGGGAATGAGATTAGAGAAGGGTAGTATGGCTAGATGTGGTGCTTTGAATTGTTATATATGGTGTTTAGATAATAGAATTTTCAATTTGAGTATGTTCAGTGGATTCGTATACATTGTTCTTCATTGGGTAGACATTTACCTGTTCAGTGCAATTCTCAGCACTGTTCATGGTAGGCTTCAATGTGTGCCTGTTTAGTGATTATGTCGATACTATTCTTCATTGGGCTGGAATTGTAATTCTTTTAGTTACTGTCATACTAACCGTGCTCGGTGTGCTAGTGTTATGATTGACCTCCTTGAGCAGTATCTTGTCTCAAGGAAAATTGTTAGGAACCATTTTTATAGATGGATCCTCATAGAAGCAAATTTGATAACTGTGGGGATTGCAAAAGCATCATTGGATGGTCTTGCCCTTTGCGTTGGGTTCCTCGACCTCTTTTACAGTAGTTGGCCATCGGGGCCTCTGGTGTTGTGGATGATTAGTTTGATTATCATTTATGTTCATGCTACATTGTGGAACCTTTATTGACCTATGTATTTAGATTCAGTGTTTGTATGTTTTAAGTTTAATCTATGTTCTTAGGTTATAGATTGTTTCTTTTGGTTTCTATGTTGTTGTAACTTTCATTTGATTTCAATATATTATGGTTCTTTCTCGAAAAAAAAGAGAGCAATATTATCAATGGCGGATAAAAGGTCGAGAGCTTTTGTAGATCATAAGAAGAAGACGATGACGAAGAACGTGGCGGTGCTGCCCCAAAGAGGCAGCAACAAGGACATGTTCTAGAATGTGTTCTTAGGCTCCCCCCCCAAAGCATTTGATAGCTTTTAAAGAGTATTAAATATTTTTCTTTTATATATACTCCTATTTAAAATGGGTAATGAGAGAGAGCATTTCTTAATAGAATGTTGAAGTTTAGTGTAATTTATAAGGATAATATTGAAAATTACTTAAATTGTATAACTAACTAGTTTAGTGCAATGCGCAAAGGGAAAAAAAAATTAAAATCTTTAAAAAGAGACCAAAATCTCAAAAAAAGAAAAAGAAAAAGAAAAAAGACATCCTTGAAAATTTTGCAATATCCTTTTTTAAATAGGCAAGAAATCATGTTTTTTACTATTTTAAAAATTTTTATTTAAGAAAATGATAGGAAACTATAATTTATGATAAAATTTTCTATCGGTATCTTTTGATTACAGATACATTTAAAATTTAATATTTAAAGTTATGATTAAAACAATCAGAATTTCGGATTTACATTGTTGTTGAAAAAAATTCCGATTCCAAATCTTTATTGATTTCATTGGACTATACTTTCTCTAATTTTTATTTTTGACTCAATCTCATCATTATTCAAAAAACTTAATAAAAATTTTAAAATGTATTGTTATGTCTACAAATAAAATAAATTCACCCAAAATAGCTTGAAAATACTTTAGTCAAATAAGATGAAAAATATTTCTACTACATTCATATTAAATATATACTTGAAAAAATTTCCAGCTTTCACATGTATTGTATTAAAAAAATAAGAATTAAAAAATATTTATAGTAAATCATTAATATAATATCTTATAATTATCAAAATTCTTCCTTCAAATAGCATAAAGTAAGTTAGTAAGATATAAATCTAAATGTTATAAATTCCTTCACTCATCAAAAGATAATTGATGTGTGGAATAGATTTTAGAAAGTGCAAAGATTTAATATTTTTAATTTTGATAATTTCCAACAAAATGGAGGTATGAGTAGATTTCCAATTGATTTAGAAATAATTTACAGAAATAATCAAGCTGTTATGATACTCCTAAAAATTGTTAACTACCCAAAAAAGAGAGGGAATTCAAAATTTAAAATATATAAACATTTTATAACTATAAAATTTTAAATAAAGTCTTTCATGAAATATAAAGATTTTATATCTCTAAATTATATAACTCCTAAAAGTAGATGCACCAGACAATTCCCGACCAATTTAAAAAAAAATTGAAACTGTCAAATCTCAAATAAAGTTTTTAGGAACCCTAGTGTATTTGGCCTTGTCAATGAAAGCCACACACTAGTGGTTTGTAACCACCTTGCATCCTGACTGACATTGAAATTAGAAATCACCAAATATTTGTGGTAGCATTACACCTTATATCATACGATAAACCAAATGAGTAGGATATATGTGTAAGAGAAGCTAATATGATAATAATACAATTAGCATGAGATCATGCAAAACAATAAGGTAAACAAAAATATTTTTGAAATAAGTCTTTGTATCATGGAGGATCATTTCCATTGAGGCACCATCTCGAGTAACCTCATGTCCAGATATCACAAAGTTACCTTAGTCGAATGAATGCAATAACAACAAAGTTTTATAGAGAACTTTGGACCTGTTTAATTCAATTCCATTACACCCTGCCATGCAGTACAACACGATACAATGGTAATGTAATGCAATATTAACTACAGGGTTAGTGTTTGGTTTGATTTTTAAGTAAGGTGCAATGAGTTATTTTTTTTAATAATTATTTAAAATTAATATATCACTCAAAGTCTATGTTACCCATAATATAATATTTATAGAAAAAATAGTTAAGAGTCATTGCGTTGTCTCATAATAACCATCACACTATCTCATCGATAATTGTCCGATGTCAATGGTTGTGGTAGTGGAGGCAATAGTAACAATGATGCGATGGTGACGATGGCAAGTGGTGATAGCTACAATGGTGGAGGAGGAGGGGTAGTAGTAGTGGTAGTAACGACGGTAGTGGTGATGGCTATAACAGCCTGGGACCACACATAGCACCCGGTAGGATTTGTCCCCCCACTCCGCACCACACAGGTGCTTAGGGATTTTCTTCTTTGAGGTACTCCAAATTTCCCCCAAAGAGTCACCTCCCCAAGGATCGAAGGCTTGACCTGAGGGTCAAGTACAAACCTTATGTGATCCTTGGTAGCTACTACAAAAAAATAAAGTTGTGGCGCTTATAATTGTATTAGCTATGACACTAGAGAAGTGCCACATATCTGGACGTCACTAAAAGAAGCTGTGGCGCTTGGAAGCGCCACATCATTAAAATTTTTTTTTTCAAAAAATACCCTCCTGTGGCGCTTGTTGGAGGAAGTGCCATAGGAGGGGGGTCTCCTGTGGTGCTTGCGTCAGAGCCCCCCTCCTGTGGCACTTCTTCCAACAAGCGCCACAGGAGGGTATTTTTTTTAAAAAAATATACTTCCATAAAAAACCATAATGTATAAAAACAAAGAAAACTAATTAATTTCTATCACCATGGATCATTACTGTCAGCCTCTATAAAAACATAATATTAGCTTAATAATACAAGCATTTTCTAGTCAAGTATTGTTTGTGTGTATAAGAGAAGTCAAATAAATATATCGTTGATCCATAAAAAACCATAATGAATATTTTTGTGTTCAATTGCAACATATATATATATATATTATTTATCAACTTGATGACATAGTCAATAGCTCAACTCATTCATTTATGAAATTAGTTTATATTTAGTATATTATTTTAGGCACAATTAGACCGTCTTTCCCGACTCTTTCAGCTAAACTTGGAGAATAAAACTCAGTCCACATCACTGAACGTACTCCACAGTTTGGTTAGTAACTCCATTCATTTATTTAATATTCACAAACCTAATCCGTTTTCAAAAATGGCAGGCCATTTTGTTAGCTTATAGTGAGATAACTTTACTTTTTTTTTTCTTATAATGTAACTTTACTTTTAAATTCATTATGTATTATGGTTAGAACATAGATATCAATTTGAAATAAAAAATTACAGAAATTATATGCCAATTAAAAAAAGAAGAAGAAGAAGAAGCACGTTGAACTTACAAGCTTAATTGATTAGTGCAGTGGAGTGGGGGACCACATTGTCTGTTGGTGACACAATCTTGAGTGAGGAGGAGGAGGAAATTTGAGCAGTTGGGACCAACTGGAGTGGGGACCAAAAGTGAAAGACAGTACAAAGAAAAGGGAACAATTGGGACATGAGTGGGGATGATAGTTGGAACAAAACAAAGAAGTAGATTCGATGATGAAGACGTGTGCGTGTGTTGGTATGTTTTTAAGTGTGAAGATGACAGGAAATGGAGAGAGGGGGGCGACGGTCATTCACTACAAGAAGCTGTAGTGTAGATGAAAAGGGAAAGTGAGAGAGGAGGGAATAATTAAAGTGGGATGAGTCAAAATAAAAGAGAAGAAGGGGGGCCATTGCGCGAGAAGGGGCAAAAAGATAAGGGTGGGGGCGGGGGGAATTATGATTGGTGGGAAGTGGATAGTGTAATCCATTAAAAAGGTCAAAAAAAATTTCTTTTTTTTAATATATAACCAGCTATGGCGCCTGGTTGCCCAGGCGCCACAGCTGGTGGTAAAATTTTTTTTATATACAACCAGCTAGTCAATTTTTTTTAAATATATAACTTGCTATGAGATTGTTATAAATTTTTTGTCAAAAAACAATTTTTTTTAATATATAACCTACTGTGGCGCTTGGTTGCTTAGGCGCCACAGTTGGTTATAAATTTTTATATATATATATATACAACCAACTGGTCACGTGGTGACCAGCTGGTCAAAATTTTTTTTGTATTATAAGGGGCCACACCAGTTGTGGCGCCTGGTAATCCCAGGCGCTATAGCTGGTCCAAGTGTGGTGCTTGCCTTGGCAGGCGCCACACTTGGTCTATCCAGCTGTGGCCCCTGGTCGACCAGGCGCCACAGCTGGTACCCAAAATAAAAAAAAAATAGAAAATGAAATGAAAAAAAGGTAGCTGTATCACTTCTTAAAGAAGGGCTACAAAATGTGCGCCACCTTTTAATCTTTTTGTAGTAGTGGCGCTATAGCACACTTGGTTACTCGGGACCACACACAGCAACTGTGGCTAGCTGAGACTACACACAATACCCCGCAGGATTTGTCCCCCCCTCTGCACCACACAAGTGCTTAGGGATTTTCCTTTTTAAGGTACTCCAAATTTCCCCTAAAGAGTCGCCTCCCTAAGGATCGAAGGCTTGACCTGAGGGTCAAGTACAAACCTTATGTGATCCTTGGTAGCCAAGTGCGCTATATATAGCGCACTTGGCTACCAAGGATCACATAAGGTTTGTACTTGACCCTCAGGTCAAGCCTTCGATCCTTGGGTTACGTGATATATTTATTTTGAAATATTGATTCAAATATAATTAGTTTTAATTTATTTATAGGGTTACATGATATATTTATTTTGAATCAATTATTGTGATCTCTATTATTTTATACCTTGGAATTATATCTCATTTGAATATATTTTAATTGCTAAAATTTATTTTTGATATATTCATTTTGCATAAAATATTGTGATCTCTATTTACTTTTGATACATTTATTCTTAATTTTTTTATATTTACGAGAACTGCTATGAGGAGGTTACCGATAGTGCTATATATAGTGGCTACATATATCAGGAGTGATGGTATTTATTTAAGATTCAATATTCATATTTTTTTATTAGACTAAATATCTAATATAAGATTTTTATTTTATATTAGAAAATATGAGAAGTTATGATCACTTTTAAGTGTGTGTGTGTATATAGTTCTTATATGATTTCTAGTATAATTAGAAAACATTAAGTACAAACAAAATATCTGGAGGCACCCTTGGAAGTATTAAGGGAATGAATGTTAGAATTGTAATACTCCAAATTTTATTCACCAATATGCCTTGTAATTCTTTGTGGTATTTCATGAAATGAAATGATGAATATTCATAACCATAGGAATTAAATACTGAAAATTGAAATGTGAATAGTGTTGCCAGTGAAACTTTCTGCGAGGGAGTGAGTTTGTCGTATGGTTTTGGATGAACAAAGGATGATAAAAAATTATGAAATTTTACAGGATGAAAGTAAACATCCTAAGCTTTAATTTGATAGGTAATGGTAATTTTTGGAGCTATATGGAAAGAGTTAAGAATTTCTGAAATTAGCTGAGGAAAACTGTCTATTTTTTGGAACAGCGTCCAAATACTTAAATTCTGGGAAGTTTCAGCTTTCAGTTGCTAAAGGCTATATTTTTTTTTGACACTAGACTTAATAAGGGTTTCATTGCCTTTGAAATCACTCCAATTCGATGTTTACCAATTTAGTTATGATTTTTCAAAGTTTGGGCATAAAATTTACCAGAATATCCACTAATCCGAAAATGAGAAAAGATATGATGGCAAATGATGTAATTTTGGGATAAATTATCATCAGCCTATTTTGCTTCTTCTATGGGCTTGGAGGCGTCATTGAGAGCTGACCAAAGAGGAGGAGAGATTAGTTTACTTCTAATTGGACTTTATGACATAACTTTAGTCAAGATAAGGTCAAATTGCTTTATGCCTCAAAAGTAAAAAATTTTGGATTTTTGGAAATTACATTAATTAAGGGAAAATGGGATATTTTAAAAACTCATTCCTTCTCATTTCTCATCCCATTTCTATTAGCCACAAGAGGAGGAGGAGAGAGAGAGAGAGAGTGAGTTCAAGGCATTTTAGAGAGAAGGAAGAGGAAAATTCAAGGTAAGTATGATTTTCTCTTGTGATTTGGTCTTCAACTTGTGTAATCCTTTCCCTAAGTACGTCTTCTACATGATTCCATGTGTTTAGCAAGCAAATATCAAGGTTTGAGGAGGGTGAAGTTTTGGCCAAGAGAGAGAGGAAGAAGAAATCCAAAGGTGACTTCAAAACCCTTAAATCCTTGATGCTATTGTTGTTGTTGTTGGATTTGATGGTGGTTTTGTGGCTTGTTTGTTATGATTTGCAAATTTGGAAAGTGTTAACCTTAAGCGGTTAGTTGCCCAAATTTCCTCAAATCTTGGGTACTAGGTGTTTAAAATGGTTAATCAAGTGATTAGGAGTGAAAAGGAGTAAGCTTTTGGTGTAAGAATTCAAAAACCTTAATTTTTCCTAAAACCCTAGCAAGTTTCGGCTAGGGCTGATTGGAGGGGTTAGAGTTGGAATTTCGATAATTTGATGATTCATTGTGTTCAGGAGGGAAAATTAGGTGGGGCTGATGTTGAACACTTTTTTAGAAAAACCTTAGAAAGTGAAATGACTAAAACGCCCCCAAAACCCTAATTAGGGGCTGGCAAAGGCAAAATTGTCATTTGAAAGTGATTTTGTGAAAAATGAGATAAAAGATGGATTTTACATGCAAAACTATGTAGAAGTAGCCCGGGTCAAAATTTTTGGAAAAGTACAGTCGGACCGGATACAAAAGGGCCGAGCCGGGTCCCCAGGGGTATTTTGGTAATTTTTTAATACAGACTAATATAACTACTAGAAACACTTTGGAAGTGTCTAAAATAGTAAATGAATGAATTTTAACCTAATTATTGTACATTTGGAATTTTAGGACCAACTTAAGGCTATGCCGTTGGCACGAACTTCGATGAACGCTTTTTGAGTAGCAAAAAAAGTTTAAGGTGGTAACTTTATCCTTCATACACTATGTTGTTGTATATATGTTTGTGTATGCCATTGTTTGTATTTTAATTAATCAACTTGGTTCTGCCGAGAAGGGGCTGTTAGTGTGAGAAGTGCACTTTTACCTGGTTGTTGAGTACCAATCCAACCAAGGGGTATGGACAATGGGGTTTGAGCCTCTACACATGTATACATGCCAGTATATTGTTCATTGATTGATGCATAACATGGAGCATGACATATTTACTTTCCGCATTTTATATGACCAATTAAATGTTACTACTGGGATTCCTTGGAATCTCACCCTTTTTCTAAAATAATAAATGTTCCAGTGGGAACCAGTGGCTCCAAGGGCAAGGTGGTTGACACAGGAAATTGACGGGCGTGGATCCTGAGATGGAAGTTAGTGGTTATATGTAGTCCCTGTATTTGTATATTTTGGATAACTTGTAATTATTATCAAACCCTGCGGGGATGATTCCTGTATGTAAACTTATATTTAATATCAGTATATTTGTGCTATTTTTGTATGCCTGTGGAACTGTGCCTTTATTACTCTGCGAATATTGAAATGTTAGGGGGTTTGACAAGAATCCCCATCGTTATATGATTTGTTCTTTATATAGATAGATATAGGATATATGGATCAATTACTTAGAAATACATTTCGTGAAATAGCCCTTCATATATGATAGAAAAGGATCTCATGATCCTGAACCAATCTTATTTGGAATCGCAAATCCCAAGTTTGTCTATGAAGAGCGGATCACACACACACACACACACACATTTTCAAAGGGAGTACTAGTATTATAAAAGACCCAAAATTACAATAAATCCATAGAACATAAAAGATAAAAGCCCAATTAACATAAACCCTAACCCTAAACTACCTTAACTCTAAACTACCAAGGAAAAAACAACATAGCTGTCACAAACCAAACCCAAAGCACAAACAGAAATTAGACATGCCGCCACTGTCGTAGTGAATAAAGAAGCTTCAAACAACACAACATATCCGATAAACATACCAAAAACAAGGGATATGGGTTCATAGAACCACCCTAACAGTCCCATCCCATTTAGTAACACAATTGCTATCCTTAGAACAGTTTTGAGAGTACCACATGACCACCACCACGAGGTGAAGAGCACCAAAGTTGGCAACAACAGCACATCAAACTTCTGCAACAACAAAACACACCACCAAACTTGCCCCAAAGATACACCACTAGATCTATGCCGAGGCACCAGAAACCACCACGAGATTAGAAAGATATGAAATATTAAAGCTAGAGGAATCACCATATCACAGTTGACAATAATGAGCCTTGACCCGTGAGATTCAACATCACTCTTGTAATCTCCTGACCATAGCCGTGAAGCCCTCAAACACTTCGGCCCAAAAAGCTTCATTGATTCTATCGGCGCTGCCACGTAGATCCATCCCAACCACAACTCACACACCCAAAAGTAAACCTTAACTCTTAAAAAAGCACACACCTGCTCATGGCACACCGTCCCTGACCTTGGTTGGGGAGAGCGGCGTCGGGGAGACAGTTGACAAAGCCGTCGAAACCCTACCACCACTAGAGAGGGAAAGAACTCTCAACGGGGGAGAGAGAGAGAGAGAGAGAGAGAGAGAGAGAGAGAGAGATAGGACGAAGCCCAACTTTTTCAAGGTTCAGGTTGCCCCAATTCAATAAGAATATATATAAGGAGAAAAGAAAATTTCTAAATAAAAGGGGGTTAGGATTATATAGATAGCAGACAGATAATATATTAACTTAACGTTATTGACCAGAGAAAAGAATAAGGAAAGAAGGAAGAAGCCATTGAAAAAAATTTAGGGCTGACCATTGAGAGCACAATCACGGATTAAAGAGATTCTGCCATCAATGATGCGGATGATGGACAACGTCTTCTCCCCTTCGAATCTGCAAGCTTTACATCATCTTCTCCTTCTTTTGCTTCGATCTATGATTTCTACCGCCTCTTCCGTTCGATGCAAGGCGAGCTCTTCTCCTCCCTCTTCCCTTTGATATGCAACATTTGTGGTTTCGATTTTAGATCTTAGGGTATGATCGATGATTTGATTCTTTTATTTGGCTGATTTTTTTGGTGGTTGTTAAGATCTTCTACAACGATGAAGAGTAAAGACAGTAGGAGGGGAAGCAAGAGCAGCGACTAGCAAGGGTAGCGAAGTTTTATTTTTTGTTGTTGTTGTTGTTGTTGTTTCAATTTGATCTTGACATGATCTAAGTATATTTGTTGGTATGGGATGATATTGCTTAATCTGAAAAAATCTGCGCACATATCGTTGGGTAGAATTTTTTTTCCAAACAAATAAGAAACAGAGACAGCTCACAAGGACAACCTACACTTCCATTTACCCGATCACCCTACAATGCCAAACAAAAGCCTAACAAGGAGGAAAAACCTACAAATACAAATGAGAAACAAAAAAGATTATAAAACCCACATCCATATCTTACAATGCCATCTCAATAGACGAAACATTCTCATTTATGTATATGGGCATGTCATCTTCCATAACCTCCGTAGCTTGGGATTAAGGGCATGCATGGCATCAAAAGAAGAATTCAGGGTTGCTAAGGGAATGGAAGTAGGAAAAAATAGGGAGCACAAGTAGAAGAGAAAGTTGATGGATGGAGAAAGACTTCAGCATATATTTATCGGCTAGTGGAGGACTGACTCCACTTTAGGTTATTTAGAGCGTTAGAGGTATTAGTGGGATGCGACCACAGAATTATTTTGAAATTTGATAGGTTAATTTAATTGAAATTTAAAGTTATATAAATAATTAAATCTTTTTATAAAAAGGGAGTTGTGGTATGACGCTAGTTTATTTCGAGTGTAGAGGGATTAGTAGGATTTGAAATAATCTAAATGATTAAAGATTTAATAAAATAGTTAGGATATCGCTAGATATATTTTTTAAGATATATATATATATATTTTGTGGGGGTGGTGGTAACTAACGTTTCTAAGTTATATATTTTTCTTAATTTCCCATTCCGATTATTTTTCAAATATTATAATAGTATAATTCAAATAGTATGGGGTGGTAACTAACTTGGGACTATTTTTAAGTTAGAGGGATTAGTGGGATTTAAAATATCTAAGTAATCTATATCTATGTAATAGATAATATATCTATGATAATAGGTAATATATAGAGGTGTAAGAGCTTAAGTGTGGTAAGGAGGGCTGGTCAAACCGTTGCTTTTATATTGTGAGAGAGATGTAATGTTTTTAACTATTTTTATTTGCACATAAACGAATATAGTTAAAATGTTTTATATTTGGCACGTAACCGAAAGGAGTATTTTATGACAGTTAAATATCTACATCTATAAAATTATCATGGCGGAGAGCCATGGCTGAGCTTAGTTTTAGTGCCATCTCAATGCATTTTAAGCAGCGTCCAATTTGTCTTTTCCCGCATCTAGTGTCAGTATATTTTTTATGGGTTAGATTCTCAACACTCTGACACTTCTACATGTTCAGGTAAAAAAAAAAAAAAAACACACTTATACAAGTGAGATTGGGCTAAAAAAATTTCAAATATCCACAGCTCCTTAAAACATTCTTCTACGATAAAAATAACCCTAAATCCCAAATAAACAGAGAGAGAAACATATTTTATAATGAAATAATGAATTTTTTAAAAATAAATTATCTGCAAAATTTAGAAATTGAATTCCTTGTTAAGTAAAATGATAGTAATTAAGGATATAATCAAGTGTAGAATCAATATTTCAAATTCTTATTAATTATTTTTGTCTTTATTATTTTATGCAAGCATATTATATAAATATGTATATAAAAAACCTCCAACAAATTAATAATACTATTGACTTAAACTATAGGAGAAAAGTAGTGGCAAAATATTGTACATATTACAATACATGCATTAAAATTGGCCTGAAGTAGGGGTGATGGTGTCGTTTCATTTGATAGCGCAGTTCGTTTTATTGTGGCCACAAAACCCATATACCCGATTATTCAATCGGGTTTTAGGCTTGTTCCAATCTTCCCAACGCCTAACCATACAATAATGCTGTATTTGGTTTGAGGTGAGGTGAGGTGAGGTTAGGTGAGAGAGGGTGGGGAAATTACCTTTTTGGATAAAAGAAATTCAAAATTTACCCTCTCATTTTTTTAAATTTTGGATTCCCGCCTAAAATTTACTTTCTTATTCTTTTTAAAATTTTGAATTCCTGCTCAAAATTTAAATTTCTTTAACCTAAAAAGGTAATTTCCCCACCCTCTCTCACCTAACCTCACCTCACCTCAAACCAAACACAACCTTAGGCTGCTCCTTGCTGCCCTTATAAAATGAGAAGCTTTTCCAAGTGTTTTTTTTTTCTATTTCATTTTATTATTAGGTTATACATTAAATGAGCGACATTTTAATGCCTTATAAGCAAAAAAATGGAACTGTTTTCAATTTTTTAATGATTTTTTAAAGATTCAGTGCTTAAAGTAATAAAAAAGAAAATTGTACCATTTTTCTGATGAATCTTTGAAAAATCATAAAAAATTGAAAACAACTCCATTTTTTTCCCATAAGATATCAAAATGTTGTTCATTTAATGTAGAATGTAATGGTAAAAAGAAACATAAAAAAAAAAAAACACTTAGAAAACCCCTCATTTTTTAAGGGCAGCACCCACCCCTGATCCTACAAATAAACTGCTTATTTAGGTTTGTATTCTAAGTAATAACCCCATTTGGGAGAAAATTAATTATATATTGTCTTGATAATGGATTAAAAACAACTCTCATACATATAAAATAAAATATTTATAATGTATAAATATGTGGACAAATTAAAAATTCTCAAAGAAAAATAATTTGATTAAAATTTTATAATTACGAAGACATTTTTGTAATATTTTTAATATGTTAATTAAAACAATTAAATGATCATATTTTTAGAAAATACTTATTGCATAGGAATTATAGAGTATCTTATTAAAATAAATAAAATAGTAATTTTTTGAGAAAAATAATAAACACAATTTCAAATAAAATGGAATATATATATATATTTATATAATATGAAAATTTTAACAAATCGTATATTTTAAGTCAGTGTGATTTAATTTTAGACTCCCTACAACATACCAAATCCACACTAGTCAGTGTGATAATGGATAGGATTGCATATGGATGGCCGTAGATACTTTTGTTTGCTTTGTTGATTCGTTGCTTTTAATTTATCCAATATGTATTTAAAATAACGTTTTGAGAAAATAAAAAACGTGGTTTTGTCGGAAGTAACAAGAGTATTAGTTTTGTCAAAATAATCATCCCAATATACTTCTAATTAAACATATAAAGAGTCATTAGGAGAAAGTTAGAAAAAAAATTATTAACCAAAAGAAGGAAAGGGGAAAGATGTTCTCTAACAAGTTAAATACTAATAAAAAATATAAAAATATAAAAATATTAAAAACAATAACTTTAAGTGTTGAAAATAGTTTTGATTTTAATATATTTTAATTGATTAAGATGCATCGAACACCCTAAAGTATTTTGTGATACATTTAGCACTTCAAAATATTTTTTTAAGTACATCCATTACCTTAAAGTAATTTTTTAGGTGGGTCCAATATCCTAAGTTATTTTTTGGTGCATCCAATGGCATTAATTATTATCTTCATGTATATCTAACACCTTAAATTACCTAAATTGTAAAATGCGAAATTGCAGAAAAAAAATACTATGTGGTGGTTGATGAAGACTTTTTATCGTTAGCCTTTGAGTCCATAATAAAAAATTAAATAATGATTGCTTATATGCAAACCTAAGATTGTTCTCTCTTTTTGAAGAGCTTTTTATTGATTTCTAAGTGATCTAAATATAATGTCATGCAAATGCAATGAAAACAAGGGAAAATTAGTTTTGGGGTTTTCAAAGTAATAATTTAAAGAGTAATGCAATTTAATTAAATGTTAAACTATTATTTTTGGTATTTTTATAAAAATGGTGAATGAGTGAATGAAATTGGATTTGAAAATATGAATGATGAATGTTTTTGGTAATGAAAAAGTGGCTATCCTTGTTCAAAAAGATTGAGAGTTAAAACTTAATTAAGTCTTAAGAAAAACTTCAAGATAACACTTGAATCTAATATTTCTAATTAATGATAACTCCTACAAACATAGCTAACTACCAAATGTTGATATATTGTTTAAAATCACTTAATGTGCAATTGATATTGGAATGATGCAACATGAGACTTCTTAATATAGAGTGCTAAACAGCTTTCTAAAGCACAAATTAATCACATTAACTAGACAATAACATGCTAATTAACATAATCTCATTGCTACTACAAAAAAATTCAAACATATATAATATTTACATTATAAAATCCAATTTCAACTACAAATATCAAACCAACAAAGATAAATTAACATCAATCTCAGTTCTAGAATCATATGCAATCCTTCCTATATCTAAAAAATTTAAATATATAATTCTAAACTAATGGAATAATAGAAAAAAAGAAATCTAAATATATAACCCTAGACTAATGGAATGGTAGAAAAACTCCCCTATAAAATCCATTGAGCTTAAGCACGCATCCTCGTCACCAAGAAACAAGAGATTTAGCAGCAATTAGCCATCAGAGCATCCCACATGAGCTTCACAAACCAAACTGCCATGCAAGATGGAGGAAGCATGGGATTTGATGGACTCTGGAGGTAGGAGACAGATTTGCGGAAGGGGTGAAGGGATGTGACGATATGTGGTAGAGGAATGAGAAGGAGAGCTCAAAACGATGGAGAAGGAGAAGATGATAGGCCAAAATTGATTTCCTTCGCTGCTGTTGTTCTCTGTTTCGTGCGCCTCCTTCTTCCTGTTTGTGCGACTCCTCTGCTCTAAATGTCGACCTCTGATTCCTAAAACAAGGAGAGAGTAGACGGTGATAGTAAAGTGATCTCCGGCGATGATGGTGGTGATGATGAAACCACCGGAGCTGTTGAAGAATCGATGGTGATGGTGGTGGTAGGTGATGATGGAGAGGAGGAGATGCCGGTGGTGATGATGGGGAGTCGTGGACGGTGGTGGTGGTTTCTATCTTGTTCCCTCTGATTCCTTCGTCTCAAGTCTCCATCTCCGTAGGCCCCCTTTTGGTTGAAAGTCGCGGCTGCCTCTCCTCCCTCCAAACTAGAGAGCCCTAGAATCATATTTTACCCTTGAAGACTTTGCTTTTCCATTCTTATGGTATATTTGTAATTTTTAGAGATTCTGAATCCTTTCTGTAATTTTCTCTGGTCCTCATCATCATTAATTTGCAGTTTTCAGAAGTTATGGTTCCTTTTATGTCATTTTCTCTAAAATGATCCGCTAAGAAAATCAACAACAATCTAATATTTTTTCAGCCAAAAATTAATCATTCAAGAAAATCAATAGAAAGTGACCATTATACCCCTTTTAAACTCTTTTCATGTAATCACTCATTAATCCAAACTTATCATAAAAATGCATTTTTAGTTCAATTAACATAATAAAATCCTTATATTAATCATGAAATAACATATTAAAATATGGTATGATTAGTGAAGGGCTTGAAAAAATATTTCAGGTGCTGGATGCACCACAAAATATTTCAAGGCACTAGTCCACTTGATGCACCTAAAAAATGCTTAGGGTGTTAGATACACTTTAACCAATTTTTTTTTTTTTTTTTTTAATTTACGTTTGGACACCTTAAACTATCTTAATTCAAGTTTTTCATGTTCTAAACGTAATTTACTTCGTAATGCTGCCAGCTCCAGATAATTTTGTTTGTGCTTATTGTGTGTCGTTCCCCAAATAGAAAAGTCTACTATATTTCGGATAGATAGAGTGAAAGGACACCAACAACATTATAACGCGGTTTGATCTTTGAATCGTTAATCCACGTTTAACTAATACTAAAAGTCAATATTCAAACAGAAACTTCCCACATCGATGATGGCGTACTTCATGATCATAATAACATTTTTACTTCTTTGGGTCCTTTTTTATAAGAAACAATGATTAAAATCACACGGTTCAAACGTTCGTTAAAAATAATAAATATGTAAGACACACATATATAATTTTCTAATTATACCCTTATTTATAAAAATAGTACATGAGAGATAATAATTAAAAATTTATTACATAGAGATAATAATTTAGGATAATATGCATATATTTAATGGGGTACAAATGAAAAAAATAGTTTAAAATTTTAGAGAAAAAAGATTTACTCCTTATATTTTGGATCACATCTATAACAGAAACTGTTACTTATAACAAAGGAACATGAAGGAGTAATAACAGTGGAAATGATTCAACTTGTATATTCTTGGTATATCCAGGTGTGTGAACCTGAGTTTGAAGTTTATAGATGATTTTCACTTTATTATATATACTCCTCCTCAGCCTCTAGTCTTATTTATATAGTAGAGAGAAAAGGAATTTTTTTGTCCTATTTATAAAGCACCTCATTAAATTTTCATATGACTGTATAATTTTATCCCTCAATTATTATTGTGTTCATTTTGTTCTCATGTGGTATAATGTATATTCAATAAGAATAAAGTTGAAAAGTTATTAAATTTTATGGTAGAGTCAATGAAATTTAAAGTATTCCTGGTTTGTGAGACAAGTTGAAAATAACTTATAAATAGGGATAAAGGAGTATATTACTCCCTCCATCTCTAAATATAAGGTCCCTTTAACCGTATTGTTGAAGAAAATATCTAGAATTAATTAAAAGTAATAAATATGTATAAAATATACTTTGTTTTCCAAATATGCCTTGCTTATGATTGGGTAAAGAAGAGAGTAATAGTGAGAAAAATAATGAAAGAAAATGTATGGGGAGATCATATCAATAAAGGATAAAATGAGTAAAAAATATTTATTACTCAGACAAAGTTAAAAAGAACATTATAGAAAGGGACAAGTCTTTTCAAAAAAAAAAAAAAAAAGAGGATCTTATAAATAAGAACGGAATGAGTACTTATTAAATGTGATTTTACTCTATATGCCTGTTTGTTTAACATTTTGGAAGCGTTTTCATAATTTATGAGGTAAATATGTGATTAAAGTTTTGTCTTGACTTACAGAAAAGGGTTTCTAATACCATGGTTACATTGTTTCCCACACAGGCACTTATGCAAGACTTCAGACATCAATTCAAGTCCACTCACATACAATGAGCCAACCTAACACAAATGCGCGCGCGCTCACACACACATATATATATGGTATGTATTTTAAAGCATCTTTTACTTATAGATCAACAGAGGCTCAAGTCATTGCGATAATAGTTTAATTTGCATGATCATTTAAGAAATAATAATGTAGGTCCCAGACAAAAAGTAACAGAGTTTTGCTTTAGCTTATAGAAGTGTCATTTTTATCTCTACAGTAAACAGTTCATGGGCATTTTTACACATAGTCTAATTTATGGTGTTGGACGCATATTTAAAAAAAGCATTTATGCATTTTTTCCCCTTGACTTTGGGAAAAAAACGTGTTTTAAAACGTGGTATGGGTTAACATCCTAGCTGTTATTAGGTTTGACTTTGCACCCTATTAGGTTTGAGTGTTTGACGATATATAACATGTACTGGACTATACGGGTAGTGTTACTGCTACTATTTCACTTATCAACATATGACTCGGTAAAATCGTACTGTTAATCTTCAACATTATGAACAATGCGTCTGAATTTGTCAACAATATGCTTCTAATTAAAGTTCAAATCCATTTAATTTGTCATCTAAAAGCGTAAGACAGCCAGGTACGTCGTCCCGCCTCCATGCATGTATCCATTTTTCGAATTTGTCAACCAAATGGGACCCACTCTTTCGATTCACATTCCGACATGTCTCTCTTTTAGTAATACAAATATATGTGCGTGTCTTACATAACACACCAACAATATTAGAAGTCTTTATGTAATACTAGAATAGTATCTCTGATGAGGGCATAGTCAGTTAATGGCAGATACAAGGATGATGAGAGCTTTTGCAGATGATCATAAGAAGATGAAGAAGAAGAGGAAGAAGAAGGCAGCGGCGCCACCTCCCAAGAGAGGGAGCATTAAACGTCGTATAGTTCCTGCTATCTTCAACTTCTTCATTTCCCATATTTGCTGCTCCAGAAACTCTTCAAATTAATCATATATGCTTCCACATTAGTCGTTCGATCACTTTACTTTTCTCTACTGATCATATTCAAGAATCATTATACTTCTTGTCATCTTCATTTTCATGTTTAATAGGTTTCATACAAATACATGTGCGTTCATATGTATGTAAAATATTATAATTTATATATGCTTGTTTTGTTGTCATATATAATAATTTTGTTGCTCTTTCTTGTAATATATTCTGCAACATCTGTATTTGACAGAACACTGTCAATTCTAATCAGGTAGCTAGTTGGTGTTGGCTTTATCTCTCAAATTAAAGGGTCGGTTAAAAAAATATTTATCGTCCTTGTCAACCTGGATAAGTACATAACTTTTGTTTGGGGCTGGCTTTATGAAATATATATAAAAAATGATAAAAATATAAAAATCTTACTGCATTTATGAAAATGCTACAAGTCACATTTTTAAACCTTCACATTGACCGGTCTAGAACTATCAATTTAAAGAGCTTTTTTTCCCTATTAGTGTGAGGTATAAAAACCCGTTTTCAACGGATCTAAAGAACCTTTTTTTTTTTTTCCATTAGTGCTTGTAACTACTGGATTTTCATGTTTCCTCCAACTTCTTCTATTAAGTGCCACCACTAGACCTCAAGATCCTGAGTTCCAAGGACAATAGGATGAGATCCCATGAATCATATTTACATCATACAGTCAATTTTTGTAATGTTTATCCATTTACCACAAAAACTGATGTGGTGTTTATTACTTTTGGCTTTTAAACGACCTTCGGTTACTTATCCATTGTAAAAGTTGGTTTGAGTTATGGTTTCTAAAACAATCTTCCATTCAGATTACCATTCTAATAACTTTCAAAAAAAATATGTATTCAAATATAAATCTCATTACATAATAACTAACTTTCACCAAATTGACCTTTTAAGAAATGGACTTTCGATAAACATAATTTTCACAAACTAATTAATTAACTAAACACACACTAGCTACATCATCATTCCGACATATAACCTTCTGTATAACCTTCTGTAGTTATAACAACCATTAATTGTCTCATAGATAGCCTTCTGTTTTGTTTCAGTCATTGGAAAACGATTTCGAGCCAAGTCTCTGCAGATATACGTTGTGCTTATATCAGACCTATGATTTCGGGCAAACAAAATATCAGACCTATGATAAGAGTTTACAAATGTTTTTCAAACCAGAAATTAATGTCTACCTAAAGTAAGATACTCTTATTTGAAACTCATATCTGATCTTTGTCAACCTAATCCAGTCCGTGGGTGTGTCCGTTTTGGGAAACTCACACTTAATTTCATCATCTATATCTTTAATTAATTATTGGTGAAGCGTATACAAAAGCAATGAAAATCTTTCACAGCAGCAAAAGTGATTAATTCCTCATTTTATAGTACAAATTAAAATGAAAAAGGGTATGTTTTTTCAATAGACACCACAAAAAATATGAAATTACTAACAAAAGGTACGTATTGAAAAATTCCATCGGAAAATACAATTTCAGACGGAACTTGTTTATCAGTAAATACCGACTGATTACGGACAGAATTTTTTCCGTTAGTAATTCCCGAAAGATTATAGATGGAAACTCAGTCGATAATTTGTCCTGAAAATTACCGAAAGAATTTACTGACAGAACCATGCCGTCAGTAAACTATTGGTAAAATTTGTAATATTTTTTTATTATGGTATAATAATGCATATAAAATAATAAAATTAAAAAGTCTAATAAAAATATAACATATTTGAATATAAGAAAATTAATATAAAATATAAAATATTATATTATATTTGAATATTATATATTATATTAATAATAAATATGTAAATGAAAAAATAAAATTAAAAATATATCATAAACAACAAAATATATATAGGGAAAATTCCAGAAAAAATACAATTAAAAATAGGAAAAGACAAATTGGTATTGCGAATTTATAAAATCCCAGGTCAGAACACAAGTAGGAATCTGGGATTTCCAATTCTAACCAAATTGCCCTTAGTTTAGTTGTGAAACATAAAAGTGAAGTCGTTAGTGTAAAATCTGATGTTATTAATATAGATACAAATATTGTTATTTACCCCTGAAACTTGTACCCTCAAAATTATCCCTGATTTTTTGATATGAAGTTGGGAAATATGAAAGTAAAGTCATTAATAATGTAAAATATGATGTTATTAATATAGATAAAGATGTTATTGTCTTCTGAAACTTGTGGCCTCAAAATTATCGCTCTTTTTGGGATATGAAGTTGTAAAGCATGAAAGTAGCCATTAATATAAAATCTGATATTATTAATATAGAGATATAGATATAGTTACTAATCCCTGAAACTTGTGAACTAAACCAAGGGTATTTTAGTTTTTTTGTCAGAATTGGAAATCCCAGATTCCTACTTCAGTTCTAACTTGAGATTTAATAAATTTGTAGCACCAATTTATTTTTCCTATTTTTAATTGTATTTTTCTGAAATTTTCCAACACAAGCGCGCAGACTCTCCTTTATATATATATATATATATATATATATTTAATATTATATGTATTTATATAAATATTATATTTATGAGTATTATTTCCATTTCCTCCTATTATATATGGGGTAAACATACAAATATCTTCCTCTATTGCTATATATGAACTTTCTGGTAATCTATTAGATTCTATTCCATATATTCTTGGTTTTAGTATTTTAATTACATCCATTATATTTCTTCTTTATTTTATTTTTACAATTTTAACAATATTCAAAAGTACTAAAATAAGCCAAATCAAAATCAAACAAACAGCAAATAAAATAAGTAATCAAGTTAACAGTAGTAAAAGAGTAAGTGTGTGTTCGGGTGACCTAAAAAAAAGCACTTTTTCACCTAAACCTTGGTTTTGTCATATGAGCAGCCGAACACCCAAAAAAAAAAAAATATGAGAATCCCGTTTTTAGCTAGAACCATGGTTTGAGGGAAAAAAAGCTATTATGACGAGAAGCTATTTTCAATTGCTTCGAATAGAAAATTCTGACCGTTGGAGTAATAATTATTTCCTCTGCCCTTGTCCTTTTGTGCAGATTCCCTTTTCTCTTTCTTCTTTCGCATCTTCTTCCTCTTTTCGGTGCTCTCCCATTTCCTTCTCATCTCCCGCATATCTCAGTCTTTCCTTCTCATCTCTGCTGTCTCCTCCCCTCCCTTCGCCGTTTCCCTTCCTTGTCGGCATTCCATCGCCCTGAACTGATCCCCCTTCCCCTTCTCGTTCACATTGTCTTGCGGATCCGAAAAGTTTGGCTTCGATCTTGCCCTTTTCTCGCTGTGAACGGAAGCGTTGAATGGACCGGTGGTGCTATTTTGGGCGGCCAGTCCTCTGTCCGTTGAGCATTTTTCTGTTGAGGGAGAAATCTTGCCGGCGACTTTGTGAGGTTCGGCGACCTAGATCGTGCTGGTGACTTCGGTGGTTGTGAGGTTTGGCGACTTCCTACAGGTATGTATGTTTGATCTGTCTGGTTTGTGGTGGTAGCTTTTGTGTTGGTGTGCATTTTGCTTTGCGTCTGTGTTCTCTGGTGGCCTTGTGTTGTGATTTTCCTCTTGCGTTGGCCTTGTGTTTGTGGTGTCATTTTCCTTGTGCGTTTGTGGTGTCATGTTCCTTCATTACTTGGCCTTGTGTTCTCTGGTACGGATATAGTGGTTGTAGTCAATTTGCGTTTGTGCTCTGGTTATGGTCTTCTGGTTTCGGTGCTCTGGTTTTGGTGCTCTTTTAATAGTAATAATCAAAGTTTTCCTCTTTTCCCTGTGTAATAACCAAGTCCGAATAGAAGATTTATGCATTGTACTGTAAAAACAAAAAATTTCATAGATAAACAATGAGCATGAATTACCTCTAGGCCTTACTTGGTAAGCTGAAATAATTTTTGAATGAAAGGAAATAGGAAAAGGAAAGGGAATAAGCTTCAAATGGAATGGAAATTGCGAACCCAAAAGTATGTATATAAGAGTTAGATTTTGCTTCTTTGTATTGGTTGGTTTTATGTATAAAGAGAGAGCATTGCGGCAGTTTCCTTTAAAGCTTCATCGCATAAAGCATATAGTATATAGAGTGGAAACCAAAAAAAAAAAAAAATAGTGATTACACTTTTATAAAGAACCATCTCACTATTTTCTTTTCCTGCGTGTTGAGACATATAATGCTTTTAATTAGTCCTTGGCTTGCATTGGTTGTCCATGGCATTATCAAGAGTCTGCTACTCTATTCACATGGACAATTGTATCAGGAGTCTCATTACACATGTTTGGTCCCCCACTATTATTAAAAACTATTGATTTTTTTTGAAAGAAGACAAGATGATATTCATTAATGCCAAGAGTATATGCTATAAATTACATCCGGCTAGAGTTCCTAAGGAAAATTTAACACTAGAGCGAAAACTACGGAAAGAGCATTAAATCTAATTCATGATTTCTTTGCCACAATTGCAACTTTCTTTGCATGTCTATGTATTGGTGTTATTTCTCTTGCTTTTGTTTTGTCACTGTCTATGTGACAATGTTGGTTGATATGGTTTTTTCGGGTCTATAATGAACTGCCATTCTAAAAGATACTTGACTCTTGGTCTACCTTCCTGATTGAGTCTTTAAGCAATCAGCCCTTTAGTATTTTGCTTTACTATTTCTGCTTCATTGTCCATTTCATGTATTATTTGTCAACTTAGCAGCATAATGAGTAAGGTGAAAGCATCGTGGGATGTAAAAAGCATGAAAATTTTCATTGACTTGTGCATAGAACAAGTTGAGAAAGGAACAAGAAAAAGCACTAGCTTCGAAAAGAAGGGGTGGAAAGAGATATCTGAAGGATTTATTGCAAGGATAGGCAGATTATACAACAAGGGGCAGTTCAAAAACAAATACGATGCCCTTCGAAAGGAGTGGCAACTGTGGGATCAGTTGTTAAATGAAACTGGAGTTGGATGGGACGATCAGAAGAAGACTATTGTTACTGACGATGATTGGTGGGAGAAGAAGCTATTGGTTAGTGATTCACTTATGCGAACGGCCATTTTTATTTCCATAACATCGTGCTTTTATGAACTTGTGTAATGAATTTGGTGATTCACGTACAGGAAGTTTCCGGTTATGATAAATTCAGAAATAATGGCCTCCAATTCCAAGAAGAATTAACCCGCTTGTTTTCAAGTGTGGCGGCCACGAGAACAAATAATTGGGCACCTTCCTCCATGTCTCTCCCAAACCCTACCGAGAACACCATTGATGTCGAAATGCAAGAAGGGTCAGGAGACAGTGATGAGGTGTTAGGGACAGCGACTGGATTGAGTGGGGAGTGTAATTCAATCAATTTCAATAACACTAGTGGAGGCAGTAGAGGGAATAATGACAGAGGAAAGGGAATAAGTGGTGGAGAGAAAACAAGTAGTGGTGGTAGACCGACAAGCTCACTGGGGGTGAGGAAGAGGGGTGCCCCAATGAAAAAGAAAGGGCCTGCTTAGAGTAAAATTGCTGACGCCCTGACTAGGATAGCTGATGCCACTGACATTGATGTGGAACTTGCAGGAAGGATGGAAGCAGAGGCCCGTGCAGCAAGGATGGCTGCAGAAGCACGGGCGAATGAGTTTTCAATATCGGGAGTCATGAATCATCTTAATCAAGTCACTGAAATAACCAATGATGAAGACTTCTATATGTGCTGTGCACACCTCCTTATGAGGGATTCAACTGCAAGGGAAATGTACGTGGCAATGAAGGATAGACTTGTTAAGTTTCTTAGGCATGAATGCTATGGACACTATTGATGTGTATTAAGAACGTTGTTGCTATGTACTTAATGACTGTTATATTTACGTTTCTATTGATCAAGTCACTTTATACGTAATGTAATGTTATTTCTTTATCAATGATATGTGTGTGCATCTTATTAATGTATACTTGTGGTTGTTTTTGTTTTATATAAGTTAATGTATGTGTCTACAGGTAAAGGCAGATATGGAGAATACTGTGAAATTTATCGCAAAGAATAGAAAACGGCGATTATAGAGAATCCGAAAAGTGGCCGCATATGTTGGTGCATATGCTCAGCAATTTTTATGTAAACAACCGCGGTATACCAGTGAGTTTACAGGTGCTGTATGGGTGCGTGATGTGTTACGCAGCAATTCTGCCCGTTGTTATGACATGTTTAGAATGGAACTGAATGTCTTTCATGAATTCTGCTTTGAAATGCAACGACATGGTTTGAGGGAAACTCGAAATGTGGGTATACATGAAATGGTGGCGATTTTTTTGCACACAGTTGGACATGCGGCATCGAGTAGACTGGTACAAGAAAGATTTATGCGCTCTGGAGATACAATTCATAGGGCGATGCATGCTGTCTTACAGGCATGTTGTAGTCTTGCAATGTCTAACATCAAACCGCTGGATCTTACATTTCAGAGCATTCACAGTAAGATAAGCCAAAGTAATAGATACTGGCCTTTTTTTAAAAATGCTATTGGTGCAATTGATGGCACACACATTCCATATAAGGTCAGAGCAAGGGACAAAACAAAATATATTGGAAGAAAAGGATTTCCATCGCAAAATGTGATGGCGGTTTATGATTGGGACATGTGTTTTATCTTTGTACTGGTTGGATGGGAAGGTACGGCACATGATTCTCGCATATTTCATCATGCCCTGACAACTCCGTCAATGAATTTTCTACATCCGCCTACAGGTATTCTTATATTTTTGTACAATGTAATTATTTTAAATCACAAAGAATGTGTTGGCATTAAACTTATTCTTTCATGCAGATAAATATTATTTGGTGGATGCCGGCTACCCTACCCCAACTGGATATCTGGGTCCATACAGACGCGAGCGTTGCCATCTCCTTGACTTTCGGAGGTCATCTAGGCTTGAAAATGACAATGAAAGCTTCAATTACTTGCATTCAAGTCTCAGGTGCACAATAGAAAGAACATTTGGGGTTTGGAAGAACAAGTTCGCAATCTTACAGACAATGCGTAGCTATAGCTTTCCCACACAGGTTAAAATTGTTTGTGTGACGATGGCCATACATAATTTCATCAGAAGAACTTCTATTTTTTATCCTGACTTCCGCTACCATGAACGAGAGGATAGTTTGTTTGATGTCGATGGCCCTGACGCTATAGACTCTTCAACAATACCTTCATTACTTGCATCTTCATCTGACATGGCTTCTCTTCGTGATTCGATAAGAGATCAGATCATTTATTATACGCAAGAGCATTAGTCATGTGAATGTTTTCATATTTTTTCGTACTCTCTTTTTGACAATATGTTAAATGGTATTTTATCCATATTTTGACTTACTCTGTTATTGACATTTACTCGGAATTTGTACTTTAGTGTTTTGTAGAAAAGATTTCTTATTTTAGCAATTTTTTAATATACTTATATATATATATATATCTTTAGAGATTAGGCAGGAGTGGTAAAAAAACAGAAATTAAAGACACGGACACACTTGCAAAAATCAAAATCATTCCAAAGAATTTAATAAAGAATAATATATATATCTTTAGAGGCTAGGCAGGAGTGGTAAAAAAAAACAGAAATTAAAGACACGGACACACTTGCAAAAATCAAAATCATTCCAAAGAATTTAATAAAGAATAATATATATATCTTTAGAGGCTAGGCATGAGTGGTAAAAAAAAAACAGAAATTAAAGACACGGACACACTTGCAAAAATCAAAACCATTCCAAAGAATTTAATGAAGAATAATACAGTAAGTTTGGCAAGAGATAACCCAGGTTGTGAAAGGAGATGAAAATTAATATAGTGTACGCCTTCAATATGTACGTTTGATCTAATTTTGTAATTTACTATATAATTGACTAATGTTATAATTTTATAATTTTTGCATCTATTTTTTTATATTACATAGTTGACAAATGTTATAATTTAAAAATTTTTGGACAAATTTATTTCATTTATTGTAATTATTATGCAATTTAATGTCAAATAATACGTAAAATATAATATTATCCTTTATATGTAATTATCATAAAAGTTAATGTCCTTTTTAGTCATTTGATAATGAAAAAAGCTATTCTGATAAAATCATCCAAACACTCTCATTTTATCAAAATCACTTTTTCCCATAATCTATTTTCCTATAATCTATTCTCCAAAAGCTATTCTCTCCATAATCTATTCTCCAAAAGCTAATAAGAACATACCCTAAGAAACTTCTTATGTAAGTTAGTTTAAATGGAATTGTGTGACGAATAGTCAAACTATATATATATATATATAGACACACACTCCCTCTTGTCCTTATTATAAACACCAACTAGCAAGTATTCTTAGTCCCTTTTATAAGATACTTACAAGTTTTCAATGAGTATTTAATTTATATTTCCATGTCTGCCCATATTTAATAAGGGTAGCAGGAGAGAGTAATAATTAATATGATATTTGAGCTTAATATAATTATTAAGGGTAATATTTGAAATTACTTGAATTTTAGGATAACTGTAATACTTTTAACTGTTTTTATTGGTTTATGAGAATTGATAGTTGATGTCTTATAATAAGAATAAGAGGGAGTACATATGATTCCTCTCCATTATTTAATTAATAAGTTGAAATTTTCTCAAGTGGAAAAATTCATGATGGGAGAAACTGTCCATTTTAATTCATTGTATCCCCTTCCCGTGGATCATTTGTTGGAAGTCTCACGTTGAAAATATTGAAGCCGAAGCTTCTTGCATTTAAATTTACTTTTTGACTTCTTCAAGTGACATTCATATAAAGCCAAAATACCACTTTTTGCGATCAATTTTCGATGACAATAAGCGCAATCAATGCATACTATTAATCCTCTCGTTTTATTTTGCCCAGATACTATTAATCCTCTCGTAACACTTTAAGGAGAATACATTTGGTTTCTCTTTAATGTTCTTAAAAGTACATTGAGCTTGAAACTAATATTTTTTATAACTTAGAATGTAAAGGATTTTTTTTCCCTCTCATAAGAAATTGAATTTACATTCTTCTCCTTATGCGAATGTAGCCACTTACCATTTTAACAAACCTGCTGGTAATTAAATCTTATGTTTAATATCACAATAAATACTCTTTTTCACCTATTTAATTGAGAAAAAAAGGCGATCAATTCTCGATGACAATAAGCGCAATCAATGCATACTATTAATCCTCTCGTTTTATTTAGCCCAGATACTATTAATCCTCTCGTAACACTTTAAGGAGAATACATTTGGTTTCTCTTTAATGTTCTTAAAAGTACATTGAGCTTGAAACTAATATTTTTTATGACTTAGTATGTAAAGGATTTTTTTTCCCTCTCAATAAGAAATTGAATTTACATTCTTCTCCTTATGCGAATGTAGCCACTTACCATTTTAACAAACCTGCTGGTAATTAAATCTTATGTTTAATATCACAATAAATACTCTTTTTCACCTATTTAATTGAGAAAAAAAGGCCTTTTTTTTTTTATCATGAAACTAATTATACTGACACATTATAGTGGCATAACAAATTAAAATTCCACAAGGACATGGGAGTATAAACAAGTAAACAACGCAAATAAACAAAATAAACATATGCTTCTCTAATTCTATTTATAAGCCACTTCCAACATGTTTCACACAGATTAAGAAAAATCTTAAATTTCATTAAATTTGCCTTAAAATTCAACAACTCTTTTATTTTACCTCTATTTAATATATATTATACCATATGAGAGCAAAGCCAATACAATAATAAATAATGTAATGTAAAATTATACATTCATATAAAAAATTTCTCTCCGTGTATTATAAATATAACAAAATTTTTTCTCTCTCTCTCTACCTTGTAAATAAAACTAGAATAGTATACACACACACACACACACACACACTCCTCAGGTCTTATATATAATGCAGATAGTAGAAATTTTTTGGTCATATTTGTACTCACATCATTAATTTTTTTATATGAATGTATAATTTAACCATTCATTTATTATTGTGTAGACTTTATTCCTATAGAGTATAATGTATATTATATAGATGTAAAATTGGAAAGTTGATGAAATTTAATGTAAATTTTTTTTTGGTATAAAAATTTTAAGGTAAACTTAATGAGGTTTAATATTTTTTTATCATGATAAAATATATTAAAAATAACTTATAAATAAAATTATAGTCGTATGTATATAGTGTGGAGGGAGGGAGGGAGGGAGGGTTATTGGTTCCACACCATGTGGGGTAAAAGAAGGCAAAAATCAGGTCCCATGGATTCGGTCATATTTAGATGGGTCGTTATTCATTTTCCAAGTATGTGAATTGTCAACCATGTGGGTCCCTCCTTTAAATTGACATGTCTTAGACCATAATACCAATTCACTAGCTAGCCTTTTCCCTCTTATATGCCTCGTCCCACACGACACACACAAACACTTCAAACACAAGCCGATGTTATATTCATATGTATAAAATTTATGTGATGAGAACATCACCAATAATAATGGAGGACACAAGGTCAAGAGGTTTTGCTGATGATGATGAGAAGACGAAAACAGGTGCCGGGTGTAATAGTAAGGCATCTGACACTCCTCCAAACGGATGAGAGTTCGAACCTGGGAGAAGCACTTGTTGAGAGGGGGCACCCACCCTTGATGCAAAGCAGCTTATAGGGGTGTGCCTAAAAAATATCCCCTGCTCCGGATTAGTCAGTTGCCCCGGGTTATCTGGTCAAATGTTAGAAGGCTAGGGACTCAAGGAAAGACGCCGGATATCGAGGGGAGCTTGGGTTTGGGGGGCTAAAGGCCATGTCTGCCTGTTGTCACCAAAAAAAATAAAATAAAAAGAAGGTGGTGCCACCTAAGAGAGGCAATATCAAGCTTCGTATAGTTTCTACTATTTTCAACTTCATTTCCCATATTTGTTGCTCCAATCCTTCAAATCCATGAATCATCATCAATCCTTCTTATATCTCATCTTCTGTTTTGTGTTAATTATTAATAAGTTTTAATGCTACTCCTGCATATCTGGGTTCACACTGTAACCCCCTTCTCGTCAAGGCCGAGATTAATTTCATAATTACGAAATTTCATTGAATTAGAGATCATGGGATAAATCGAAACTATTTAAAAATTTTCATTTTTTTCCAAATAGGGTTTTCAAAAACTTTTCTACAATCTGTTCCACATGTTCTCACATTCACATTCAAATATACAAATGGCTTGTACAGTTCGATTCCATTCATAAATATCAGACTGTAATAAAATTTCCCGCCCCATTCGGGTTCTATTAATCACTAAAGGGTTTATAGGGCACAAATGCCCATAATCAGTTTCCCATTCCAGGGGATTACACAATACCATTCTATGGTCCACAATATATTATATACAAATGTTCATAATGATAACCAAAAACCAAAATAAACTCCTGGCCTGGAGCTCTAACCGCCCTTCGTCACCTGCTTCTCTTTGGAACCACTAGCCCTATCTGAAATTTGTTTTATGGGAAAGTTAGATTCTAAAGAATCCCCATAGTAACAAATCACTCATAGTATGCACAACTACAAAGCATGAAAGCAAATCATAACACCACACACAACAATCACAACGGCAGTTACAGCGGTAGAAGTAGGTATGACGTGCATCACCCTTACGTCTGCTCACGTTGTATTGCACCATAACATGGTTCACATCATATATTTCACCACAGTTGGGTTTCATATAAATCATTTCACAATACATAGCCACACTGGCCTGTTTCTCAAAGTAGGAATTTCACAATTCCAAAACACAGCCACAACACTTACAACGACAGTTCAACGACAGGGGTAGGTGTGACACGCATCACCACTTATGACTGTTCATGCTGAAGTGCTCACATTATAATGCACTACAGCACATTTCTCATTCATATTTTCACAATATCAACACAATGATAAGTCATGCATACCAAGTATCATACACAATACAAGAGAAAAGTCACTACCTTGGACTTTCCATGCTTGCTCTGGCACTGATCTCTCACAAGCAGGGCAAATATCGAATCCTATAATTCATGATTAGGGACGAGCGTTATTCTCTATTCCAATACTTAATGACTTCAACACTTAGATTTGGTTATCATTAATGTCCTTTAGGAAGCTACAAATGCTCTAACAAAAGCCCTAAAGGATTGGAAAAACTATACTAAAGATCCCTTTTTAAAAGTACAAGTGCTAATTTTTCACTGTTGCACTTGAGTAATGAAAAGCACACTCGTGCGAGTGCTTGACAGAAAGTACAGACAAAGACAAGAAATGCCCGGAGCACTCGAGCATAAAGGTCAACACTCGAGTGATAGCCTAATGCTCACCCGAGTTCTACAAAGTGAGGTTCAGGAAGTGCTCACCCGAGAGGAAAGGAAACCTTCAAAGGAGACGAGCACTCGAGTGACGGCTTAACACTCGTGAGTGTTAAGACACACTCTTGAAAACTGACCGCGAGTGATATCCCGAGACATGAGTTCATAGTGTCAAATACACCTACACTCGAGTGAGACAAGATTCACTCGAGTGAGAACCCACAACACTCACAAGTCATACAAACACTTTTGGCTTTTTGCAAGGAAGTACAACAGAAAACTGAAGGAAAAAGAGAACATCCAATGCTTCACTCAAGTGAGACCCATGATCACTCGAGTGATGCTTATCAGAAGCCAAAACGCAGCAAAGTTGACAGCATTTTCCAAGTTTTTACCATATGCTTCCAATGATCCTAAATTCTTATCCAAGACTATTCCCACATAATTTTGCATAAGGAATCCAATGGAAACATCAAAACTACCAAATTCCTATTCCATTATCATGTTTGTTTTAGGCAACATCCAACACAAAATCCCCAAAATTGCGAAACTTGACATTTCAACCTCAAACCAATTCTATCTATCCAAAATACATCCCAAGACACCAATTCTATGACAACAACATCTAATTTTTGAAAATAAGGCCAAAATCTCAGAAATTCAAAGCACCATCAAATGCCACAAAACCTATGTAGAAGGGTTTATCTTACTCACCTCAACAACTTTCTCAAATGTGTCATTTGGTTCTCCAACCTTTAGATTTCCTTATGTGCTCAAAACACCACCAATGAAAAATCTAAAACCATAAAAATAAAGCCCTCAACCCAAAGAACAATATTAAAGAAAAGAGTTTTGGCATTTGAGGTCATTGTCTTACCTTAATATCAAGCTTTTCTTTCTTTTTCCTAAGCATCCATGGCTACCGAAAATGGAGAAGGAATGAGAGAGAAGAATGAGGAAGAAGATGCAATGATCACTCATCCATCCCCATGCCTCCTTGTTAGCAGAAAATGGGAGGGAAAAAGAGAAAAAAATGTTAAAATATTCCATTTGAATTTTCCCATCACCCTCTCTCACCCTCTTATCTGGCCACATGTCCTAATTTCATTGGCTTCCATAAAGTAAGTAACTAATTATTTACTCTAACCACTCCACTAGCCATTTGTACACACATCTCATTTCTTCTTAGTTAGTAATTAATTTCTTCATTAATCACTGACTAATTAACCAACAATTTTCCATTGATTTTGGCACATTAAATTTAAATTGCCATATAACACATAATTAAATTCTTTTCCTCTTCTTCATGTGCCATTTTCCTCATATTTAGCTCAAATAATTATTTGTCACATAATTATGCTAAAATACAGGATGTTTGGCATTTCATCTCAAATCAACTTTAATTCACAGAATATTCTCAATAATTATCATTAGTTCTTAATCAAAATTTGAGGCATTACACACACTACACTGCTTTGTTTGCTGTGTACGTACCTAAGACTACTTCTTCACATATATGATAGTTGGAGAATGTGTGGGAGTAAATCTTGCTATACATTGCCTTTTATCCTTTTTACAAGAGCAAAATTTGAATTGTCTTAGTTCTTTTTATAAAAGTTCTTTGTCTAAGTATTTAATGAGTTTTTTTTTTCATTTTTACTGTTTACTAATTATATATATTTCATGATTAATTATACTTATATTTACTCTAATTCTCTCTCTTATTTCCCCCTTATAAATAAGGGCATACTTTGAGAAAAAATTAGTTAAGACATATTTATTATTTTTAATTAATTTTAACTGCTTTCTTAAATCACGTTATTTAATTATTAGGCTCTTATAAATAAGAGTGGATGATTAAGTAAATATGTGTTATTCTATCTTCATTTAGTTAAGTTCGTCTTTTATTTCAATATTTATTTGTGTGTAGTGTAAACTACTGCCTCCTTTCCATAGTAAACTTTCTCTTCTTTAAAGTTTAAACTATAACTCTTTTTTTTTTCTTCAAAATTTTCTTGTATAAAATATAAGTCCCATTTAGCTACTTTCTTTGAACTTTCAATTACTAATATCTAGGACATTACTACATACTTTTCACTGGCAAAGACCTATTTTTCTAGACATTGCATATGCATCAGGCTTCTAGGCAACAATAAGCTTCAATATTATTACCAATTGTCCATAATATAAAATTGCCTTCATAGTAATGATATGATATACTACTTTGTATCTTATTATAAATCACTTGTGTCTTAGAGAAATTCTTATAACAACCAGGTGCACCATGTCATTTGTGCAGTACGTAATAAAATTAAACTACATCAATCTCATTAAATCCTATATTTTTAATTTCTCTTCTCTTTCCGCATTTATATCATTTGAAAATGTCTCTCCAATCTCCCCCCTCTCTCTCACGTAGGATTTAATGAGATCGATATGGTGTGATTTTATTGGTTAGTGCACAGATGATGTGGTGCACCCAGTTTATGTAAGAATTTCTCTATACCCTATTCGCACAAACCAAGAAAAGCATTAAATGAATAATTTTTTTCATATTTGCCCTTATTTATGAAAGGGTGTACATTTTCTCTCACATCCTTTTATTTCTATGCATTGAGGGGTAAAATTAACAAAATCTCATTTATTACCATATACCACTCTAGTTCTATTTATAAGTCTAGTTTTAAGATAGTAAATGCATTTTGTACCTTTTTGCCCCTATTAATTGCAATAAACAAATGAAATTTATTCATGTTGACCTTTGGAACCAATTAGAGATAAGGGCGAAATTGGAAATTTAGCCCATAATTAATGAGTTACCTAACTCTCATTGGTATGCGAGAATTAGTTAAAAATGACTTATAAATAGGACCAAAATGGTAAGTGACTTTTATTTTAAAAAAAACTTTTGAGGTACAAATGACTTATAGAAAGCTACAGAGTGCTAGTAACTTAAATTACGTGTACCATTTTAGTTGGACTTTTGTGCCTCGTGGCATCAGCTGACTTCATAGTATAATTGCACATACAGTTTGCTAGTCAACATGTATAAGACGGAGTCTTATTGTTTTTAAATTGATCGAGAACAGAATTGGAAAAAAGGTCCAATTCACTTTTATTTGACATTATTTAACACTTTCACTGAGGCAGAAAGTTGATTTCATATCTTTTCAGACTGCAGAGATGCCTGGCCTCTATAAAAAAGGTGAGTATGATCTTAGTGGCTGTGCAGTTGGCATCGTAAAGAAGGACTCTGTGATCAATGGAAAGAACATAGTTGCTGGTGATGTTCTTATTGGTCTCCCATATCTAGTGGAGTTCATTCTAATGTTTTCTCTCTTGTACGGAGGTTGGATTGGGGTGAAGAATCCATTAGATTTTGTAAATTTGTTTTAGTTAATTTTTTTATTCTGGACTGATATTAATAATATAAATCTTTACAGAGTGCTTGCTCAAAGTGGTCTTTCTATGCAAGATCAACTTCCCAGTGGGGATGTTTCAATAGCAGAAGCTCTAATGGTTCCAACTGTTATTTATGTTAAAAAGGTCATTATCTTTGTGACTTGTGATAATGCTTGATTTTTTTTTTTTTTTTTTTTTTTTTGTGGGGGTTTCTGAAGACATTTTAACTGACAAATGAGTATTCTTTCTTGATTTCAGGTTCTTGACTAGGTTAGCAAGGGAGGGGTTAAGGGTATTGGTCACATAACTGGTGGTGGTTTCACAGATAACATACCCAGAGTGTTTCCTGGAGGCCTTGGCGCCAATATATAGAAGGACTCATGGGAAGTTCCTCCTGTTTTCAAATGGCTTCAGGACGTAAAACCGGTGCTATTATATTTCCACTGAAAATGGCTTTGTTGAATATTATTTTGAGATAATTTATATATTGATGATTTGTACTTTATTAGGCTGGAAAAATAGAAGACAGCGACATGAGGCGAACATTTAACATGGGCATAGGGATGGTACTTGTAGGAAGGCCTGACGCAGCAATTAAAATATTTGACAATAGGGACGAACGGGACAAAGTCTACAAAATTGGTGAGGTTTGTAAGAGGCAGGGGAGTGAGTTATAGTTAACTCAGGTATTTGACTATAATCACATATATGTTACTTTTTAAATACACGTACTTGACACAAATTTCACATTTTAGATCCAGGTAACTAGTTTATTTGGAGCCTTGTTTCCTCTCCATAAAAGTTCCTGAGTTTACAACATTTTGTACGATGCACTAAGAATTGAGCTGCTCATAAAGATGTTCAGTTTTGCCTTTTGTTTTGCAAGTCATTGAGGTTCAAAGATCATGTCATGTATTCTGAACACCTGATCTTAATGCCATGGATTCCCAAGTCCCAACTAAATCTAATAAAAGCCCCTGTTTAGGTTGAAGTGTATGAAGTTTTTTAATTACATTGAAAGGATCAAATAAAGTGAGTAAAGATGAAAAGAGAGGAGAATGAATCATATTATATCTTGACGGTCTTTATATTTGTAGGCCAGCGGAACATTAAATGAAGAGGGTCCTCCATAGGTCAATCATATCCACAAACTCACCATTCAATTACCAAACTTAAGGGATCACTATATGTCTCAACCAGAAATGACTACCCAAAAGTCATAACACAATTACTCCATTCGATCAGTTTTTAATATAGGATCTATTTGAGAAGTTGATCTTGGTTTTAAATATAATACTTATCTTTTATATTTGTTAATCTTTTTTTGAAAGAAGATGATTATGGTGTTTTAGAAAATATACATCATATTAACTAACTTAATTAATTTTTTTAATTTAATCAAATTAAATAAATATGTTTTATATTAAAGACCAATAGTGTGTATGATTTTAGTATTTTGGATGAATGGGAGGAAGCTATTGTGTGGGTTGAATCTTGTGTTCCATCACCTGTGAGCTAGCTTATGACTATTAAGAGGTTGACATTTTCTCTGAGTGGAATTTTCATTATGCGTGTGAAACTCTGAAAGACACCTCTGCAATCTAATTTATTAATGGGCTCCGCACACTCTCACTGAAGTTGAAACCCCAATCTTCTTCGTTCATGCATTTAAAGCAGGGTATTGAAACCCGGACCGGATCGGCCGGTCCGGCCCGGAAACCGGCGAACCGGCCGGTAAACCGGTCTGGTTCCCAGTCCGGTCCGGGTTACCTATTTTAAATTTTTTTTTATTTTTCCTTTAGAATTTCATACTATAAGTCTAAAATTTTCAATTTTTCACCGGTTTGGCCCCGGTCTGACTCACTGACCTTTAACCTAGTACCCCGACCGGTTCAATACCCGGTCCGGGTTTTAATACCTTGATTTAAAGTTACTCTGACTTGTGACATTCTTATAAAGCCAAAATACAACTTTTCAACTATCAGTTTTAAATCATGTTAGGTGGCAATTAATACATCACTTAGCTTGTTCTTGGTTAGTGATATGCTTTTATTTATGGCTACTTCCAACATATTTTATTTAAACTAAGAAAAATTTTAAACATTATAAATTCTCCCTTAAGATTTAATAATTTTCTCATTTTAAATTGATTTGTCCCTTTTTATAAGATTTATTTTGGATTTATCTGAACATTAAATACATTTTATCCATTTTATCATTAATTAATATAGTTTTTTCATACATTCTCTTTCATTTTTTTCTCTCACTCTCATCTACCCACTTATGAATAAAGGCATATTTAAAAAAAATCAATATATTTATTACTTTTAAAGAGATGGAGGGAGAAGATATATTATACTCATGAGAACAAACTATATATAATAAAAAATAAAAAATAAAAAATATACATTTATATAAAAATTTTAATAACGTGACTTATGCATAGGACGCAAAAATATTCTTCCCTCTACCTTACAAACAACACTAAAAGATTATCTCATTTATTGTCATTATCGTGGGGTAGAAGGCTACAGAAGAACCTTAAAAGTATGGGTGTTTAAATCCTGGGACGGGAACCGGGATTAATCCCGGTTCTCGTCCCGGGTGGTAATCAGGACTGGGAATTCATTCATGGTATAACGGGACCGGGACCGGAAATTCCCGGTTTCAATAATATAATTATATTAGTTAAATTTTTTATAATTTAGTGTTTGAAGTGATTCTTTAACACCTAATAAGGTCATAAAAATTAAATCACAAAACTTGAGTTAGAATTGAATAATAATAATAATAATAATAATATATTATCATCATCATCATCATCATCATCATCATCACATTCATCATTTTTGTTATTATCTTTATATATTATATAGTTAGGATTAGTATCACGATATATACGATTTAACTCTAACTAAATATGTGATATATATTTATGGGGTAAGAAATACAAATATAAAAGAATAACTTATTTTTTAAGGGGAAAATAAAAAAACCGGGACCGGGAATTTCCGGGATCACAAGTTGTGATCACAGTCCCGGTCCCGATCTCGGCCGGGACGGGAAATTCCAGGGATAAAATGTCCGGGATTGGGCCGGGACAACCAGGACCGGAACACTTTGAACACTCCTATTAAAAAAATTTTGAGGAATATTATAAATTATTGACATATCAGAGAATTTGGATCCAACAAATTTCGAAGGAGTGATATAGAGTCATAGAGACGACGATAAATATACAAAGGTGAGACATATTTGCCGGGGAAACCACAAAAGTCAAAGCGTGTGAAACTATTTATTCCATCTACAATCATTTTCTGAGTGTGTATATTGTCAATCATGTGGGGCCCGTTTTAAAATGACATATCGCACAAACAAGCTTCGCTTCTCTTATATAGTTATATCTCCCAACCCAAACAAACACTAGCCATTATTATTCATATGCATGTTGAATAAACACTGTGTGATGAGAGCAATATTATCATCAATGGCAGATAAAAGGTTGAGAGCTTTTGCAGATGATCAGAAGAAGACGAGGACGAAGAAGGTGGTGCCGCCGCCCAGGAGAGACAGCATCAAGCTTCGTATATTTTCTGCTATCTTCAACTTCATTTTGGCATATGTTCTGCTCCACCACTTCTTAGCCCTCCATAATTCATTATCTATCCTTCTTGCTTCTCTCAACTTCATTTTGTGTTAACACTTTTTTATATTATTTGTTGCTGTAAAATACTCCCTCCACTATCGTATAAATGACATGTTTGAATTAGCGGTAGAAATTTGGCTTATATTTCATTTGACCATTACAAACAAAAGTTAAGGTAAAATTCAAATAGTGTAAAGTAATTTTTGTATGAATTGATTTTTGTTAATTTAAGTGAGAACAATTTTATCTTTTTTTTTTTTTTTATTAAAGCAAGTTGGACCCACTTTTCTTTTAAAAAAAAGTTCTCTTTCTTCTTTCTTTTGTCATTTTCTTTTAAAGCAACTTTCTTTCTTTCTTTCTTTCTTTTTTTTTTTTTTTCTTTTTTTTTTGTAAAAGCAGCTCAATCTAGCTTCAATGGTGATTGGTGAGGGCTCTTTGGGCTTAAAAGAAGCTATTCCTTCTTATCTCTAAAAAAGGCCCATCCACAGTGAGGAGCTTCATCGTGGGATTTGGCCCTCAAACGTGGCTTTTCACTCTAACAACGTTATGACAAATATTTTTTTTTGATATAAAAAGGAAAAACTCAAAACAAACTAAGCTGTGGAGAAAAGATTCTCCAGATCATACCTCAGCAAATCCACGATACAATCCGCTGGTGAAGTCATAATCTGCAAATCCACTACCATATTCCTGGTTAGAGCCGGTAATATGGGCTCAACCCACGGGTTTAACCCGTGAGTCCGTGGGTTTTGATGGGTTAGATCCCAACCCGCAAAAATGCGGGCTGCTCAGGCCCGCACCGCATAACCCGCGGATTCGCGGGTTGGCTCGCAAAATTTTTTATTTTTAATTTATATATAGTAATTTTACAAAACTTATAAGTTTTCCACTCTTATCTTGGTACCTCCCAATCCAAAGAAAAAAAATCTTAGCTTTTTCCCTTCTTCTTTAAACAAAATTATTATATCTTGGTTGCTTGAGGATAAGTTTATGTTTTGTTTATAAACTTTAACAAATTTTATAACTTTATCTCTTAAATTTTAGATTATGTTTTAAATTTTTATAAAAAAGAAATGATTGATACTAGGAAGGTAAATTTAATTATTCATATATATGTGTCTCATATTTTCAATCCTCTTTCAAAAATATGAATTTTTTTTTTCAAAAAAAAAATGCGGGCCTGCAAGTTGGATCGCAACCTGCACATTGCGGGTTAGGGTTGGCATTTTACCAGCCTGCAGAAGTGCGGGTTACACAGGCCCGCACCGCACGGGCCGCGGGTTGGTGCAGGTCAGCCCGCAACCTGCGGGCTGGCCCGTATTCCCAGCTATATTCCTAGCATTGACTGCTAATGTATATGCCACCATGTTTGCATCCCGAGGACACAAAGCTAGCTCACCGTCCCACTCCTAACCAAGTAACTACTGTATCTCCAAGAATACGGACAGATCCAGGTGTGCATCTGCCACCATATTTGAATTTTATTTTTAATTGACTTATTTTCTTTTCTTTTTGTATGTTTTTATTTTATATTTTGAAAATTTTAATTCTTATTTTGATATAATATAGCCAAAAACCATATAACATATATCCTCTATTTTATTATATGGCTAGAAGCCATATAATTTTAATTTTAGATTTTAAATTATTTGATTAGAAATCATATAACTTACATCCTCTAATTTTTTAAAGCTAGAAGTCATATAACTTTTATTTCTTTTATCTTATTTAATGGCTAGAGGTCATATTATTTTTATTTCTTATTTTATATAGTCAGAAGCCATATAGATTTTATTTATTTTATCTTATTTAATGGTCATAAACCATATTATTTTTATTTCTTATTTTAATATTATAGCCAGAAGCTATATGAATTTTATTTCTTTTATTTTATTTAATGACTAGAATACATATTATTTTTATTTCTTATTTTAATATAAAATACTAGAAGCCATTAATTTTATTTATCCAAAAGATAAAAGGCCAAAAGCTATATAATATTATTCACCCTTAAAATAAAAAAGCCAGAAACCATATATTTATTCATGTGCTTGCAAAACATTAAACCCAGATAGAATATGCAGGCCAGCGGAACATTAAATGGTGAGGGTCCTCTATAGGGTCAATCATATATACAAACTCACCATTCAGTCACCAAACTTAAGGGATCACTATACGTCTCAGCCAGAAATGACTACCCAAAGCCATAAAACAATTACTTCCTTCAGTTTTTATCACATGAATCATTTCAAGAGTTGGTCTTAGTTTTAAATATAATATCTATTTTTTTTTTTTGTATTTGTTAATCTTTTTTAGAAGGAAAATAATTAGAGTGTTTTAGAAAATACATATCATATTAACTAATTTAATTAATTTTCTTAATCTATTCAAATTAAATAAATATATTTTATATTAAAAACAAGTAGTGTGTATGATTTTAGTATTTTGGATGAATGGGAGGAAGCTATTGTATGGGTTGAATCTTGCGTTCCATCACCTGTGAGCTCGCTTACAACTATTAAGAGGTTGACATTTTTTCTAAGTGGAATTTTCATGTTGCTGAAAGAAGCTATGTTGTGCCTCTTTTTAGGGGTGTTCTTGTCACGCTCTTATCTTAATTTCAACCTTTTTTAGAGTATTTACGAAAAATGATATGCGGTTCGGTAGGCAACACATGATTAATATAACTATACTGATAATATGTGCATGATTACATAAATTCCTCATAGGGGTTTGTACATGATACTTACGATTAAGGTAGCCGCACAAGGCTACTAGGGTGTCTAAACTCATCCCAGTGAAACGAAGACTTCTTCCCATCTTCGTTCCCCTACTGTAGTCCCCTCATACGGTACTTTACATTGTTGTTTACATATCTTCTGTCGTCTCCTATCTAGATTGTTGGTAGGAGAGGGTGAGATTCGAGAGAATCTCAATAGGAAACAGATACCATAATGCATGCATGATTGATGCTATGTGTATGACATGTTAGCTTTATCTAGATGTATGCCCCGTAATGACATTTCTGCATGCTCAATGTTTCATACAACAAGACTATGGCCATAGCGAAAACAAAAACAGAGCTTCATTTATTCAAATATGCTCTACACAATCAAGTAAAGCAATCACATACATCATTACACAAGCAAAGATATCAAATACATGCAAGTAAGGTAAGTCCCCTACCTTAACCCTTTTACGCCTCGAAATGTGTCCCTTGTAAAGCGTGCCAATGACTGGGCCCCATATTCGATCCTACAATTTCAAATATACTATTTAGACACTTCCATAGTGTTTCTGGAGGTTATATGAGTCTATCTTGAAAAATTACTAAAATACCCCCGGGGACTCGGCTCGGCCCCGCTGTACTTTTCTCAAAATTTTGACATGGGCTATTCTTACATATTTTCACCCAAGGAATCCATTTCCAGACTCGGAATTATCAAATTCAATGTCAAATTATAAAAATACCCTTGGCAGCCCTACTTTAAGGGTTTTAGGAGCGTTTTCGTAATTATGCTTTTTCGGCCTTTTCCGAAAAAATGCCCAACTGTAACCCCACCTAATTTTCCCTCCTGAATCTAATAGAACCATCAAATTATTGAAAATCCAACTCTAAGACCCTCAAACATCCCTGGACGAAATTATGGTGTTCTCTGGGAAAAATCAGGGTTTTGCGATTTCGGCTTCGTAAACGCGTTCCTTTCTACTCCTAACCACCTTATTGACTATTCCATTAGGTTACAACTACCATTTAGTACCAATTTGGGCAGCATAACCCCTAGGAAAACCCATTTTCCATTTTTACAACCAAGAACAATCCAGCGAAATTTCACCGATTAATTGCCCACAACAACCATAATAGTCAATACATAAAGGTTTAGAAATTACCTCAAGCTCCCTCTGGCTTTTCTCAAAGTGGCTGAACCCTAGACCTTATTCAAAATGGAAATTGAGCTTCTCAACCTTTAAGAACACAAAAGAATAACTTAGGAGCGGAGTTATACGCTTTAGGAACTGATTTATTGAAGAAATCACTTATCCTTGTAAGCTTTTTCCTCTTTCTGACTCTAGAGTTTCTCACGTTCTCTCTCTATCTTCAGCTGAGAATGGCATCTGAAATGAGGGCTGAATAAGGAGGATGATGATATATTATTATATCATATTTTACTTAAATTTTCGGATTTTTACAAAGTTTTGGCAAATTTCTGCCCAGATTTTGAAAAATCATAACTAATTCTAGAAAAATCGAAATGAGGTGATTCCAAAGCCTATAAAACCCTTATTGAGTCTAGTTTCAAGGAAAAATATATAATTTTGCTGAATGGAATCACAAAATTCCCTGAATTTCAATCTTTTCATACTGTTCCAGAAATTTCACAGTTTTTCTGTGTTGACTTTGAAAATTCATATCTTTTTGTATATAGCTCTAATTGAGTCATATGACCTATCAAATTAAATCTTAGGATGTCTTATTTCATCCTGTAAAATTTCATAATTTTCTCTCATCATTTGGTCATTAAAAATCACATGACAAGCTCACTACCTCATAGGCGATTTCACCTTAAGCATAACCACTTTCTTCAAAATTAACCATTTTATTTTCTTTAATGCCCCAAAGATATAAGAAACATTAGAGAATATATTTGAGACACTTGCTAAAATGGGGCTTAGTAGTCCACTTAATTTAGACTTATTCCCAAGCCTCAAATTCCAAATTTCGGGGTATTACAGTTCTTCTGTATTAATCTTGTGGTAGATTAATGATATCTTGTTATTTAGTCAAAACAAAAAGTGGAATTTTCATTATGCGCGTGAAACTCTGAAAGACGCCTCTGCAATCTAATTTATTAATCGGCTCCGCACACTTTCATTGAAGTTGAAACCCCAATCTTCTTATGCCTCGTTTGGTACAATGGAAGAGTTTTTGTTAGAAGTGGAAATGGAAGTGGAAGTAGAAATGGAAGTGAAACTGGAATTGGGGATAAAAGTATGTTTGGTACAACGATGGAAGTATGATATAATTTTTAATTAATATATTAATTTTAAACATGAAATTACCCTTATACCCATTCCAAAAAATTCTCAGCCCCAACTATCATAGCCATCTTGAACATCCACCAGTTTTCACATAATCCACCGGTAGCCACAGTAGAAAAACTGAAAAAGCATCCATGGTCAGCCACCAAAAATTACCCCAAATAAAGTGAAAAATCAAACTAGACACAAGAACAAAAGATAAGGAAATCAACCTAAATCTAATAAGAACTAGAAACAAAAAAGGCATAAAAACAAATTTCAAAACCAAAAGGATTATGTGAGTTCGGGGAGATGAAGAACAGAAACAATGAGGACTAATGAATAGAGAGGCAGAGGTCATAGTCAATCAACAAGGAATCACATATTTGAAACGACTCCAGGCTGATGAATGGAGAACATAAAGATCGAAGAGGAAGAAGAAGAGGAGCGGCGGTCGTTGCAAGTCGAAGAAGAAGGAGGAAGAGACGTTGTCGTGCCAAATCGATGAGGGAGAAGGAGGAGAGGCTACCATCTGCCATCGTCCTTGCCGTCATCATTGCTCGTTAACCCCCTCGTCGTTCGCCTTGCTGTCATCCTCGTCGTTCGCTGATCTCGTACTTGCTCGCCGTCCGCTGATCTCGACCTTGCTTGCCGTCTGCCATCGTCCTTGCCATCATCCTCCGTCCACCTTGTCGTCATCCTTATCGTCCACTGTCTCAGATTCATCCTTGTCTTTGAGCGATGGATGTTTGAGGAAGAAAAGAGGAGGGGCAAAATGGCCAGAGTTTCACTTCCATGAGAGGTGGAAGTCGATTCTCATGGGGGGACTAAGGAAGTGACTTCCATCATTTTTGATGGAAGTCAATTCCTCAAAGAAGTCAGTTCAAGCATACCAAACAACATAATTTCAAGATTCTGCTTCCACTTCCACTTCTCCAGCTTCAGTTCTCATGTACCAAACGGGGCATTAGTTCTTGAATTTAAAGTTACTCTGACTTGTAGTGACATTCATATAAAGCCAAAATACAACTTTTCTAAAATCAATTTTCAATCACGTTTCGTGGCAATTAATACATCACTTAGCTTGTCCTTTGTGAGTGATATTACTTCCCATATATTTTATCTAAACTAAGAAAACTTTTAAATATTATAAATCATGTATTAAAATTTAACAATGTTCTAATTTTAAATTGATTTGTCCCCTTACTACTTTGAATTTATCTGAACATTAAGGGTCTGTTTGGTTAGATTGCATTGCACACTTGCGATGATAATCTTTATTACATTACCATTGATGGCCTGTTTGCTTGGACTTATTAATGATAATATAGATTACAATTGTAAAACAGATTGCATATTTTTTTATAATTTCCATTCACAAGAGGACCCTATGAAAACTCATTGCAGGCCTGTAATCATTGATGAAATCTCAATTTTATCCCTACTAATATAAAGAAAAGACAATATATGCTCTCAACAGACAACATTAAAAATAGGTGATCATTCTTTTTCCTCTCAAAAGCCCTAATGTTGAGAGGTGACCATCGAAAGCAACAGAACTTGAGAGCGACGTACTCCACGGCGAAGGACTGTAGAAACAGAGGTAAGTTTCGGGTGATAATCAATTGCTGTGTAGAAATTGTTTGCCAAAATTTTGTTGTCTTCTTCTTCTTATGGGATTAGATGATTTAATCCTAGGTTATTGTTGTGATTCAATATACCGGATGTAGAAATCTAGGATTTGGGGTTTTTATTTTCTTAATATGAGACTGGGTGAAATAGTCTTGGAAAGATTTATCACAGTATGATTTGTAAACAAACTGTAAATTTGAATTGAGCGCCAGACAATCCTACTCTGGATTCTGAAAGTTATGGGGATGATTTGTTAAGTGAAATTGATAAAGCTATCGCGATGAAGTGTAAATAGTTTTTGGAGCAGGGGCTATGCATTGATAAATTGATAAAGCTATCTGTCGTGTATTTTTTTTATGGTGATTTCTTGTCTCCATTGTTGGATACTTAATGCATGATGAGTTGATAACCCATTATCATACTTACAAATTTTTTTTGGTCGCAAGTCTTTAACGCATGATGAGTTGATAACCCATTATCATACTTACAAAATTTTTTTTGTTCGCAAGTCATTTTTACAATATTAAAGGCATAACTGATGCTAGTTTCCCTTATAGCTTTATTATATGAGATTGCTGTTCGTGAAACCTATACTTTTAGCTTGGTGAATTCAATGTTCCTTTTCTGTGATGCAAAAAATGTCAGCTCTAGTGCTCTCTGTATTCAGAACTCTGCTATAATATTGCTGCCCCTTTTTACCCCAAAAAAATGTCAACATAATTACAAAATAATTTTTTTGTGACAGCATCCCCCCAAAAAAAATTCCCAGCAAAAATTTGTCCTTTAAATTAGTGGTGGAAACTTTCCAAGAACTAAAGGACATGGGAAGTGATGTATGTAGTTTTTGCTGTAATCTATCAGTGTAGTATAATATCAAGTTATTGGTTGTCGATGTTCCCATGGTTTCAGGCCCAGACCAGCGGTTGTTCTTTGTTTTTTCATTGTGAATGATAAATTGAATGATTTGGAGGGTAAGATTGAGAAGAAACTAAAAAACAAACTTTGATTTATTTGTTTGATTATATTCATTTTCACATGTGTTTTACCATTGTTGTTTTATATATGTTGTTTGATTGATTGCAACCTCCATCTTTTTTTTATTTAAACATGTAGATGGTTATCAGAAGCCAAAAAGTATGGATAAAGTTTGTAAGGCAGCAGTTCTCCATCTAATGCTTGGATGATTAATGCTTATCCATGCTTTTCAAACAATGTTGACGAATATGATGTGCACTGTAACCATTTTGAACAGTAGGATTATACAAGACAATTCCTACACTCTTGATTTTCATACTAAGAGAAAGAATCTTAGGGAGTTGATTTATGGCAATGACAATACTTGTTACAACTAAATTATGATGTATAGGTCGACATTTGATAAACTTTGTGTCCTGCTGGATACAATAGGTGGCCTAAAACCAACTAAACACATGTTAGTGGATGAGCAAGTAGCTATGTTCTTGCATATACTTGCTCATCATATGAAAAATAGGGTAATCCAATGAGTTTGGGCGGTCTGGGGAGACCATTAGTCGTTATTTCACCATAGTGCTAAGAGTCATGATGCTCATCCAAGGAGAGCTTTTCAAAACTCCTGAAGAATCAAACGACGAGAGGTGGAGATGGTTTAAGGTACTAATGATTCTTGTGCTTTTCAATTAGCTTAGGAGGTAATACATGGTAACTTATGATGACTTTTGGATGCAGGGTTGCTTAGGCGCATTGGATGGCACACACATAAGGGTTCAAGTGGCACTTTCCATAAAGGCTAGGTACCGAAATAGAAAAGGAGATGTAACCACTAATGTGCTTGGTGTGTGCTCCCCAGATGGCCAATTTATATTCGTATATCCGGGTTGGGAAGGCTTGGCAGTAGATGGAAGAGTGTTACAGGATGCTATTGATGGACCTAATGGGTTCAAGGTGCCCCAAGGTACACATAACACAATGATTTATTTACTATTTTGAGTCTACTGTTGATTTGGAGTTGTAGGCCTTGGTTTCTGACAATAATTAGTTGCGTGTAAGCAATTTTTATTTAATTGATACGGGCTACACCAATTGTAAAGGGTTCCTTGCCCCATATAGAGGTCAACGGTATCATCTAAGTGAGTGGCGAGAAGGTCGACATTCTCAAAATCTCCAAGAGTGTTTTAACATGCGACACTCATCGGCACGAAATATAATTGAAAGATGCTTTGGGATGCTGAAATTGAGATGGGCAATATTGAGGAGTCCATCATTTTATCCCATTCCCGTGCAAAATCGTTATATTATTGCTTGTTGCTTGCTCCATAATCTCATAATGCGGGACAACTTGAATGATCCATTGGAGGCTGAATATGATGCACAAGATGAACCAAACATCCCTATGGAATTCAATCCCATTCTAACTATGGAGCCCTCGGATGAGTGGAGTGTATTTCGAGATAATTTAGCTAATGAAATGTTCAATGCATATAGAGCTCGTAGGGGAAATAGATAAGCCATTTGTGATGGATTTGAGACTTGTATTAGTCCTTATGCTTTGGATAAGCCATCTCGTCTGCCGTGCTCGTCCTCTGCTGTCATCGTCTCCTCCGTCGTGCTCGTCCTTCTCCATCATCGTTCGTCCCCTTTTCCGTGCTCATCCTCCACCATCATTTTCCCCTCCGCTCTTCCTCCGCCTATGTGAGAGGAATGGTGGCAGACAGGGTTTAGTCTAATCGTCAAATGGGCATGGAGGCTATGGATTATTTGAAAGGGTAAATTGGTCTTTTAAAAATATATTAATTTTAATATGTTACTAATAAAATAACTCATTGTAGCCTATTTTAAAAACGTGCCAAACATCATTCCTATAATTAATATTACATTGCATTCCCACTACATTGCATTGCAGGTGGTAATGCAATCTAACCAAACAGGCCCTAAATGTATTTTTACCTATTTTATCATTAATTAATATTTTTTCATTATCTTTTTTCATACCTTCTTTTTCATCTTTTTTTTTTCTCAACTCTCACCTATCCGAGGAATACATGCATATTTAAAAAAAAAAAAATACATTTTCTATATATTTATTACTTTTAAAAGAAAGGAGGGAGAAGATATATTCTGCTCATGAGAACAAAATCTATATAACAATAAATAAAGAGTAAAATTTTATATTTATATGAACATCCTAATGATATGACTAATGCATAGAGCAAAAATATTCTTCCCTCTACCTTATAAACAACACTAAAAGAGTATCTCATTTATCGTCATTGTCGCGAGGAAGACGGCTAAAGAAGAACTTAAAAAATCTTGAGGAATATTATAAATTATTTGCATATCAGAGAATTTGGATCCAACAAATTTCGAAGGAGTGATATAGAGTCATAGAGACGACGATAAATATACAAAGGTGAGACATATTTGCCGGGGAAACCACAAAAGTCAAAGCGTGTGAAACATATTTATTCCATCTACAATCATTTTCTGAGTGTGTAAATTGTCAATCATGTGGGGCCCTGTTTTAAATGACATATCGCACAAACAAGCTTTGCTTCTCTCATGTCTCCCCGTTTTTTTTTTTTTTTGGCCATCTTCTCTTATGTCTCCCACCCCAAACAAACACTAGCCATTATTATTCATATGCATGTTGTATAAACATTGTGTGATGAGAGCAATATTATATTATCAATGGCGGATAAAAGGTTGAGGGCTTTTGCAGATTATCAGAAGAAGACGACGACGATGACGAAGAAGGTTGCGGTGCCGCCCAGGAGAGGCAGCATCAAGCTTCATATATTTTCTGCTACCTTCACCTTCATTTCCCATATTTTCTGCTCCACCACTTCTTAGCCCTCCATGATTCATTATCTATCCTTCTTGCCTCTCTCAGCTTCATTTTGTGTTAACACTTTTTTTTAATTATTTCTTGCTCTAAAATGCTCCCTCCCCTATCATATAAATGGCGTGTTTGAATTAATGGTGGAAAAGGTGACTTCGTTTTCATTTGACTATTGTAAACAAAAGTTAAGGTAAAACTCAAACAGTGTAATATAATTTTTATTTGAATTGACTTTTGTTAACTTAAGTGAGAACAATTTTATCCTTTTTAACTGTTGGCAAGAAAAACAAAAAGTTATCTCTTTTTTCAAAGCAAGTTGGACCCACTTTCCTTTTTTAATAAAGTTCTCTTTCTTTCTTTGTTTTTTTTTTTTGGGTCATCTTCTCTTCTCTCTTCACGGTTCGAAAGCAACTCTTTTTTTTTTTTTTTTTTTTTAAGCAGCTCATTCTAGCTTCTATGGTGAGGGCTCTGTGGGCTTAAAAGAAGCTATTCCTTTCTATCGCTGAAACAAGGCCCATCCACAATGAGGAGCTTCATCGTGGGATTTGGCCCTCAAACGTGGCTTTTTACTCTCCCAAAGTTTTGCCAAGTTCACGCATAAAAGGACATGTTCTAGAATGTGTTGTTGGGCTTTTTTTACAAAGCATTTGATGGCTTTTAAAGAATATTAAATATTTTTCTTTTATATATACTCCAATGTAAAATGGGTAATGAGAGAGAGCATATCTTAATACAATGTTGAAGTTTAGTGTAATTTATAAGGATAATATTGAAAATTACTTAAATTTTATAACTAACTAGTTTAGTGCAATGTACTCGAGCAAATGAAAAAAAAATTATAATCTTTAAAAAGAGACCAAAATCTCATGATAACAAAAAAGAAAAAAGACATCCTATATTATATTTTGGAAAGAGACTAATAAACTTATCACGGCATCTCCCATTTATTATATCTTGTTCTATACATGATCATGTTATACACACACACACATATTTAAATGGGTGCATTAAAATAGCTATGCCGTGGTTCAAAAGCTTATTTAGACACTTTATATTTTTAATTGATTTATGATCTTTCAATTCATGAGAAATTATTGATTATGGTTAGGAAGTTATAATATATCAATTTTGTAAAATTCTAAATTCAAATAATAAGTGGGAAGTTAAAAAAATTTATACTAGTAAGGAGGTCTTGGGTTCACTTTTTTTCCTGTTGATTTATGAAAATTTTGCAATATCCTTTTCTAAATAGGCATGAAATCATGGCTTTTTAATATTTTAAAATTTTTTATTTAAGAAAATGATAAGAAGCTATAATTTATGATAAAATTTTCTATCGTTATTTTTTGATTACAGATAAATTTAAACTTTAATATTTAAAGTTATGATTAAAACAATCAAACTTTCGGATTTACATTGTTGGTGAAAAAAAATTCCAAATCCAAATCTTTATTGATTTCATTGAACTACACTTTCCCTAATTTTTATTTTTGGATTCAATCTCATCATTATTCATAAAAATTAATAAAAATTTTAAAATTTATTGATTATGTCTACAAATAAAATAAATTCACCCAAAGAAGCTTGAAAATACTTTAGTCAAATGAGATGAAAAAAATTTCTACTACATTCATATTCAATATATACTTGAAAAAATTTCTAGCTTTCAATTGCATGGTATTAAAAAAAGAAGAATTAAAAACATTTATAATACGTCATTAATATAATATCTTATAATTATTAAAATTCTTCCTTCAAATAGCAATAGAGCAAGTCAGTAAGATATTAATCTGAATATTATAAATTCCTTCACTCACCAAAAGATAATTGATGTGTGGAATGGATTTTAGAAAGTACAAAGATTTAATATTTTTAATTTTGATAATTTCCAAAAAAAATAGAGGTATGAGAAGATTTCCATTTGATTTAACCATAATTTACAAAAATAAGTTGTTATGATACCCCTAAAAATTGTTAACTACCTGAAAAAAAGAGGGAACTCCAAATTTAAAAAATATAAAAAATTTATAACTATAAAATCTTAAATAAAGTCTTTCATGAAATATAAAGATTTTATATTTCTAAATTGTATAAATCCTAAAAAGTAGACGTATCGGCCAATTCCCGACCAATTAAAAAAAAAAAAGAAACCATCAAATCTCAAATAAAGTGTTTTAGGAACCCCAGTGTATTTAGCCTTGTTGATGAAAGCCACACACTAGTGGTTCGTAAGTACCTTGTATCCCGACTGACATTGAAATTAGAAATCACCAAATGTTTGTGGTAGTGTTACACCTTATGTCACACAATGAATCAAATGAGTAGGATATATGTGTAAGAGAAGCTAATATATTAACAATACAATTAGCACGAGATCATACAAAACAATAAGGTAAACAAAAATATTTTTGAAACAAACCTTTGTATCACGGAGAATCATTTCCATTGAGGCACCATCATGAGCAACCTCATGTCCATATATCACAAAGTTACCTTAGTCGAATGAATGCAACAAAAGCAAAGTTTTATAGAGAACTTTGGGCCCGTTTGATTTGATCCCATTATACTCTGCATGCAGTGTAGTGCAATACGATGCAATGATAATGTAATACAATATTAATTACAGGGCTAGTGTTTGGTTTGATTTTTAATTAAGATGCAATGAGTTATTTTTTTAATAATTATTTGAAATTAATATATCACATAAAGTCTATTTTACCCTTAATATAGTATTTATAGAAAAAATAGTTAAGAGTTATTGCGTTGTCTCATAATAACCATTATGCTATCTCACTGATAATCACCGATGTCAGTGGTTGTAGTAGTAGAGGCAATAGTGACAATGATGCGACGATGATGATGGCAAGTGGTGACAGCTACAATGGTGGAGGAGAAGGTAGTAGTAGCGACAGCGGCGAAGGTGGTGGGGGGTGGTGGTGACGGTGGCGGGGGTTGGCATCGACAGCGGTGGAGGAGGAAGAGGTAGTGGTGGCGACGATGGCAACGATAGAGGTGGCGGCAATGGCAGTGGAAGAGGAGGTAGTGGCGACAGCAGGGGTGGCAACGATGGCAATGAAGGAGAAGGAGGTAGTGACGGTGGCTACAACGGTGGGGTGATGGCGATGAAGGAGGGGGAGGAGGTAGAAGTGGTGGCGGTGACAATAGTGGAGGAGGAGGAGGTGGTGGTGGTGGTGGAAGAGGGGTAGTGGCATTGTGGCATGGTGTGAAAAATGAAATAAAGACAAATGAAACTAAAGGGTCAATTAGACATTTTCAACAATGCAATGGGATGATAATAAATATTCATAGAGGGAGAGGTATGAATGAGTATTACCAAATTTTTGGTAGTCAACATTACTATGGTAAACCCTATTACCATGCTAAAAAGCAATCAAACACTATTATCTTGGTAATGCAATCATGATTATCATTACATGCATGCAATACGGTTGAACCAAACAGGCTCTTTGAGTTGGTTACCAACCCCATGATAGAGGACATGGGGGAGGTTAATGGCATTAAGTATCAGAACATGGGAGGTGAAGAGTGAGATGAGAGGAATCTACTCAAAAAGCATTTTATAAAATATAAATAATTTTTAATTTCTAAAAAGCATTAGTAGTGGGATCAAGAGGGGGTGCAACCTGATAAGATTTCAAAATATTTTGAAACTACCTTTTCATTATCTCTATTTTTAATATATTTATTTTTAAAATATTTTGTTTTATATTTTAATATTTTAAAATATTTTACAAGTTGTAGTTATCTCTCGGATGTCTCTCTTTATTTTTAAACATGTTTTATTTTTTATCATTATTTTATTTGTTATGATATTTATGGCAGGAGAATGGCGTGTGAGGAAGGACTCTTAACGTAAGATATTTTATTTTATTTTTTGAAATTTTGAATTTTTTTTGTAATTTGTAACTATATTTTGATATCTCTCTTTAGTTTTTGAGAATATTTTATTTTGTGTCTTTATTTTAGTTGTTATAATATTTATGATAGGAGGAGAGTGTGCTAGATGGTAGGAGAAGGGAGTCTCAACATTCCTTCTTTTATACAATCAACTAGCATAGACCCCATGCCAGCATGGGTAAAAATGTTGGAAGTTAACATTTATATATATTACAAATTTCCTATCCTGCAAAAGTCCTAATTGTAAATTAAATATATTGTTTATTGGATTAACATATCAAAAAGAAAAAATAATTATGTAAGAAATAAAATAAAGAAGGTGAAGTAACCTTGACTCTCTGATCTTAGCTGCATATAAATTACCTCGCCTTATTTCTATTTATTTTTGAAATATTGACTCAAATATAATTAGTTTTAATTTTTTTTAGGGTTACGTGATATATTTATTTTGAATCAAATATTTTGATCTCTATTATTTTATACCTTGGATTTATATCTCATTTGAATATATTTTAATTGCTGAAATTTATTTTTGATATATTCATTTTGCATAAAATATTGTGATCTCTATTTACTTTTGATACATTTATTCTTAATTTTTTTTTATATTTAGGAGAACTGCTATGAGGAGGTTACCGATAGTGCCATCACTAGTACAGAAAAGTGTTTTTAGACCGGAACATTTAGACCGTTATATCAGATAAGGTTTTAAAAATATGACCGGTGACATTTTTGTAATTATGATAAAATATTAAGATCGGTTATATTTATAACCGGTCTTAAAAATACCTTTAAGACCGGCTATATTTAAAACCGGTCTTAAAAATAATTTTAAGACCGGTTATAATAAAAACCGGTTTTCAAATATATACAATTTAAAAAATAAATGCATGTAATATATTTTCTAGACCGCTTCTAAATATAACAGGTCTAGAAAATATTATCTGAATTAAAGACAATTAAAAAAATAAAATCGTTATTATTTTTAAGACTGGCTGTACATGAAAATCGGTCTTAAATATTAAAAATTTAAGACCGGTTATTATTTAATAACCGGTCTTTAAAAGTTTCTATTTTAAAGATTGGTTATTGATTCATAACCGGTCTTAAAAATTAATTTTAACACCGATTGTTAATTACAACCGGTCTTAAAACTGACCTGGATTTCAAAACGCGCCTAATTTTAACTCTGAAATTTGAGACTCAAGCACATCAGCGAAACCCCTGCGTCTGTTCACGGCAGCTCCTCCTTTCCCCTTCTCTCTTTCTTCCTTAACTTTGCCGCCGTCAACGGAGATTAACGGTTGAATACATTGCCGTAAGGCTATTGTCGTTTGTTCCCTCTGATTGGTTTCATTCTCAACCTCGTTTTTATTGTCAGGTTTGTGTTTCAGTTGCCAAACGTTCAATTAAATAAATGGTTTCATTTTTGGGTATTTCATTGAAATCTCCATTTTCTTTGTTTGATTCTTACAGCAAGTCATCAACCCACTTTTCAGAAGCGTCCATTGCCTCCCAAGAGAGACCTTACTTGATTCGTAAAGTGGCCAAAGACTATTCAAATCCAGAGAAAGAAAAGGATTCTCATGCAAAGGTTGAAGGTACCGTTAATTATTCTGAAGAGTTTTACATAATGCATGTATGTCTGAGGTTAATGTCCTTACGCTTTGTGGACCTGGGTTTTTTTTGTTGTGTATGAGAAGGGTTCACACTACAAAAAAAAAAAGGTATTTTGTAGCGGTGAAATTGTAGCGGTTAGACTAAACCGCTACAAATTATTGTATTTGTAGCGGTTTTTACTTAAACCGCTACAAATTTGTAGCGGCAAGCTTTTTTTGTAGTGGTTCTGTACAAAACACCGCTACAAATTTGGCGCGAAATTCCCACCAAAACTTGTAGCGGTGATTTTGTAGCGGTTAATGCACAGAAACCGCTACAATATTCCCGCCAATTGGCATGCCAACAGTGTAGCGGTTCCTTGTAGCGGTTACAGTAAGAGAACTGCTACAAATTACCAAAGGTCAGCATTTTGTAGCGGTTATACCCCTATAACCGCTACAGAATTTCAAGAGTCTCGAAATTTGTAGCAGTTCTGGGCAATAACCGCTACAGAATTTCAAACGTTGTCATAATTTGTAGTGGTTATTGTTAAACCGCTACAAATTTAATTATTTGTAGTGGTTAGAGTAGCGGTTATTTGAATAACCGCTACTAAAATCTGGCCTATTTAAGGCCTCCGCTTCCCTCATTCCTCCTTTTGCTCATTTTGATTCTTGGAGCTTCTCTGAGTGATTTCGCTAAGATTTGAGAGTTCAGATGTCTATGCAGGAGTTTTTACTACATTATTTCTCAGTATTTGCACCTGAGGTACGTATATAACACGTATTTTATTTATATTTGTATTTTCATTATATTTTTGCATAATAATGTGACTAATTTATTTTTGTTTTGATTTGTACAGTTGATATGGCTTTAGGATAGGATAAGGGGAAGGCCCCTGAGGTCCCCAGACCGATTTTACGGGGTGGCAGCAGCTGGGCAGGGGGCAGAGGGAGGGGGCAGCGTAGAGGCAGGGCGACCGCGGCATCTCAGCCCATCTCCCCACAGGAGTCGGCCCCACCACAGGCACCGCAGACGATCCCACAGGAGACGACCGCACCAGAGGTGCCTGAGGTTGGGGGGCCAGATATTAGCGTTGAGGACTTCCTCAACGAGGAGGAGTTCGAGATCCCGATGGGGTTCAGGGAGATGGAGCAGTTCCTCGATGAGGAGGACGCTCGGGACCAGAACAACCCACGAGGGTCGTCTTCGCGGTCCACTGGGTTTAAGGTGCAGGTCGAAGGTAAATTAATTTTTTAATTTAGTAAATTATTTATTTAAATTAGAAATATTAACTTTGAATTACAATTTATCTAACGTGCGGTAAACTGTGCAGACGAGCAGGGGAACGTTTCGACGAGGAGGCTAGACGTGACCGGTGTGAACAGGTTGGACCGGAGCCTGTGAGTTATAGTGCTGTGGAATGAGGGCACTGACCAGCCCATCCACAATGGGGGTCACCTGCTCAACCGCTTCCTGAACGACCTGGGCGCGAACTGGATGCGGTTCCCCCTTCACTTCAGGACGTGGAGGCACGTTCCGAAGGGGCTGAAGGACCTAGCTTGGGAGGAGGTGGTTCAGGTAATTAAAATTATTTAATTAATATTTTTTGTAATTAATTATATTTAATTAATATTTTATTTATTATGTTTTTTTGTAATTATTAATATTTAAATAATCTTTTTTCAGCTGCGGTTTGCCGTCCGGGGCAACCGGAAGAGGTACGCCCTCATGAAGATGGGTGACGCCTGGAGGAATAGGAGGAACCGTCTCTTCCATAAGGTGGATCTGGACGGGACGATGCCTCTGGAGCAGCTGATCGAGAGCGTCCCGGATGGCATGCCGCCGAACGACTGGGCAAGTTTCGTCCAGTTCAGGAGGAGCCCTGAGGCGCATGTAATGTATCTATTAGATTTTTTATATATAATTTTGTAATTGTTAAATATTAAATTATAATTTCAATTTAATTTGTATTTAAATTTAAATTATAATACATTTAATTTTTTTTTCCAGGAGCTTGCTCAGAGGAACGTCGAGATCCAGGCGCAGCAGACGATCCATTACACAGCAGGATCGAAGACCTTTGTTGTGACCTATAGCGAGCTAGTAACTTTTCAAAATATCACTTACTTTTAGCTGATTATTTCATAATACTAATTGATTTGTGTAATTGTTTCAGGAGACGAAGGCACAACAGGAGAATCGTCAGACGGACTACGGGGAGTTGTACGCCATTACACACAGACACCGTGACGGGACTGCAACCTCTCAGCAGGCAGAGGCGGCCATTGTAAGTAATTTTATTATTATATTTTTTTATAAAACCAAGTTAATAATGAAAAATGCTAATTAATCATTGTTTCATAAAATGACAGGAGCGGATGCATCAGTCGCAGGCTGAGCTGCGAAAGACCCAGCCTGAGGAGTCACAGGGGTCAGTGGACCCGACGACTCCTTTGAAGGCAGGTCTGGCTCAGGCTGAGCACCCCGGACGTGTGCGGGGGATGGGGATAGGCGCCAGACCCAGCATGGTCTACGGCAGGAGCGCCGCCTCTGAGGCTGGCAGCTCTAGAGGGGTCAGACGTCCGAGGGACGAGTCTATTGACCAGCTGCTGTCAGATTTAGAGCAGCAGATGGCGCAACAGGAGCAGTGGATGCAGCAGATGCAGGTGCAGCAGATGTAGCTGCACGCTGATATGGTCTATGCTCAGCAGATGTAGTGGCGTGAGATCGCGAACAACATGCTCGAGGGGGCATGGAGTCGCATGTTCCCGAACGAGCAGCATCCAGCGGTTCCCCCTGTCCCTCGCTACGTTGTCTCGAGTACTACTACTCCTCCTCCTCCTCCTCCTGCTGATGACGATGGTGCGGTTCACTCTGCGCAGCGGCCTGATCCAGCAGGACCTGAGGGAGCACCAGATGATCAGCCCCCAGCTACTTAGTTTAGGACATTTTTTTGTTGAAACATTTGTAAATATATATATATAAGTTTGTATTTCAGAACTTTCTTACTGTGTTTAATATAATTATATTTATATTATTAGATCGCGTTGTTTAATTTATGAATTAATTGCAATAATTATTTATATTTCTAAATTTTAAAAAAATAAAGCATATATATTTGTAGCGGTTTTTTTAGTTAAAACAGCTATAAATATATATATTTGTAGCGGTTTTAACTTCAAACCGCTACAAATATATACATATTAGTAGCGGTTCTCAAATAGAAACCGCTACTAATATATATAAAGTTGTAGCGGTTTCTCTTGTGAAACCGCTACAACTATATATATCTTAGTAGCGGTTTTACAATAAGAACCGCTACAAATACTCATCATCTGAATTTTGAATTTTGCCTTTGTGCACGTTTGTAGCGGTTATGTTATGTATAACTGCTAAAAATTAAAAATTATTTTTTAATTTTCTGTCCAACGGCTTTAATGTTAGTAGCAGTTTTATATATATAACCGCTACAAATAGTAAACAAGTAAATTTTGAATTTCCCACCAAATATTAACGACTTGAAAATTAGTAGCGGTTTTTAATACATAACCGCTACAGATACTCAACATATAAATTTTGAATTTCCCACCAATGTGTAACGGCTTGAAACTTAGTAGCGGTTTTTTATATATAACCGTTACTAATATTTTATAACTGTAGCGGTTAGTGTAGCGGTTTTAGAACCGCTACAAATTTATAAACGTTGGAATTTCAGAATATAAGGTTCTTGGCATTCGTCATTATCTTCTCACTCATCTTCTTCTCTATACTTTCTTCTCTCTCACTTGTAGCTATGGATAAATCATTGATCAGGTTGCCGCGCAATTCTCCTGAATATCTGTACGGATTAGACAGTTTCTTGGATTTTGCATTCACTCACGCCATCTGTAACGGCAAGATCGTCTGTTCGTGTCGAAAATGCAAGTTCAAGAAGTGGCATGCACGAAATGTTGTGAAGGAACATTTGCTTGTGAAGCCTTTCCCTGAGGACTATACGTTCTGGGCAGTTCATGGTGAGAAGACCGGCATTAGATATGACAATGCTCTTCCTCGAAGTTCTCAAGTAGGCGTTCAAGTAGATGAAGATGATCCTGTGAATGATGCTGTGCGTGATGCGTTTGGATTTCAAGGCGACAACTTCAACGAAGAAGTGCACGGCTCTGAGCTGGTTTTTATGGGGAATGAAGTAGCTCGGGATTTTTTCAGCTTGATGGATGAAGCAGATCGTCCTTTATATCAAGGTTGTCGGAAATATTCTAAATTATCTTTCTTGATCAAATTGTATCATATCAAGTGCTTGTGTGGGATCACAGATAAGGGAATGTCGATGTTGCTCGACTTATTACAAGATGCATTCCCCGACGCCGAGATTCCCACAACGTTTACGAGGCCAAGAAGATTATCAACAGGTTGGGGTTGAATTATCAAAAGATTGATGCATGCCCAAATGATTGTATGCTGTATTGGGGAGACGATTCCAGCAGGGAGACGTGTAAGAGATGTCACACATCAAGGTACAAGACAATTCGGAAGGGGGAAAAGCAGAAGAAGAAACCTACAAATATTCTCAGGTACTTCCCTTTGAAACCTCGTCTACAAAGATTATTTATGTCGTCTAAAACTACTGAGCACATGAGGTGGCATGCCGTTGATAAAAATGAAGACGGTAAATTAAGACATCCGCGGGATGCAGCTGCTTGGAAAACGTTTGACAACGACTTTCCAGATTTTGCGACTGACCCCAGAAATGTTCGGCTTGCGTTGGCGACCGACGGTTTCAATCCTTTCGGGAATATTAGCACAAGTTATAGTATTTGGCCGGTAGTCTTAGTGCCCTACAACTTACCCCCTGGATGTGTATGAAACAAAGCTCTTTCATTATGTCTATGATCATTCCAGGCAAAAAGGCACCGGGCAATGACATCGATGTGTATCTCCAACCGCTTATTGCGGAATTGCTTGACCTGTGGAATGTCGGCTTGGAGACGTACGACGCTTACAGCAAGACTTTGTTCAACATGCGTGCAGCCTTGATGTGGACGATTAGTGACTTTCCTGGCCTTGGCACATTATCTGGTTGGAATGTGCATACTGGGTCGGCATATCCAGCTTGCAATTTTGACTCTGACGCATTGCGCCTTCCCCACAGCCGAAAGTGGTGCTTTATGGGGCATCAGAGGTTTCTCGATGGAACGCATAAGTTCAGATTGCAACGGAATCGCTTCAATGGAAAACCAGAAAAAAGAGGACCACCTCAGACTTTGTCCGGTACAGATATCTTACAGTAGCTTGAGTATGTTGACTTCGAGTTTGGAAAAAGCGACGATTCAGCACAAACTCGCCAAAAGACACGCAGGACTTCGGTGCCTCAGCAGTGGAAGAAGATAAGTATTTTCTTCACGCTTCCATATTGGAGATCTAATTTACTTCGCCACAGTCTTGATGTAATGCACATTGAAAAAAATGTTTGCGACAATGTGCTGTATACGCTGCTTAACGAACCCGGCAAGACAAAAGATCACCTTCAAGCGAGGAAAGATTTACGCGACATGGGAGTTCGTGAAGACGCTTGGCCATATGAGCATGACAGATTTCCATCGGCAAAGTTTACCCTCACAAAACCGAACAAGGAAGTGTTCCTCGCGACGTTGAAGAAATTAAAAGTTCCTGATGGGTATTCAAGCAATATTTCTCGATGTGTCGACTTGCAGGCTCGAAAGGTTATTGGCCTGAAGAGTCATGACTCACATGTTCTTATGCAGCAGTTACTCCCTCTGGCTATAAAGAATACACTTCCTCCTGATGTTTCCATCGTTATGGTGGAACTTTATTCTTTCTTTCAGAAGTTGTGTTCTAAGGTTTTGATCGTTGAGGAGCTCGATCAACTGCAGTCGAAAATCATTCTTACGCTTTGTCATTTGGAGATGATCTTTCCTCCGTCCTTTTTTACTGTGATGGTTCACCTCACAGTCCACCTCGTTCATGAAACAAAGCTCGCTGGACCAGTACAATATCGTTGGATGTATCCGATTGAGAGGTACTCATTTTAAATACGTGCTTTAATTTATTATCTGTATTTAATGTTTGCTATTCGTCCTTTTCATCATTTTATATCAATTTTCTCTTCTATATTTCGTAGGTTCCTTGAGAAATTAAAATCTTACGTGAGGAATAAGGCGTGGCCAGAAGGTTCTATAGCTGAAGGCTATATAGGGGATGAGGTGCTATATTTTTGCTCAAGGTACTTTGATGATCTTGAGATGACTTTCAACCGCCCGCCTCGTGTTGACGATTGTCCTGAACCTACGCCGACATCAGGAGAATTTATCCCTTGTGTTGGTAAGCTAGTTGGAGCAACTGAGAACTTCAAACTAACGGCAACTGAGAAGTTGCAAGCACATAGACATGTCTTGATTAATTGCACTCAAGTTGAACCTTTCATACGGTAAGAATTGTACACTCACATGTTCCTCGATCTATATCTTTCGTAACATTTCTCATTTTCATTTCACTAACGTCTTTCCATTATTAATTGCAGCGAATTCAGAAGTCATGTTAAGCGTCAACTCAGGATCCGTACACAGACATCCTCGGAAGTTGATAGGAGGGTCCACAGAGAATTCCCGAGCTGGTTTGCACACAGAATACTAAATGACCACAACCCACACTCACCAGATTTCAGAGCTCTCGCAATCGGCCCTCTTGATCATGCAAAACGGTTTACAGCATACAATGTCAATGGTTTTAAGTTTTGCACGGTTTCACGGGATCAAGGATTGCAAACACAGAATTCGGGTGTTTATGGCACATTTGGGACAAGGAGTTATGCGAGCAGCAGTGACGTCAACATGCAGTTCGGAGGCGTCCCTTACTATGGCAAGCTTCTTGATGTGGTCAAGCTTAATTACCAAGGCCGTTTCACGGTGATGCTGTTCAAGTGTTTGTGGGCAAATACCACTACTTCTCGGGGACTGACAACTGACAACCTAGGGATCACATCAGTCAATTTCTCACGGCCGATTCATACCGGTATTTCTCAAGATGATGAGCCATATATTCTAGCTTCAGAGGCACATCAGGTTTATTATGTCGAGGACGAGAGGCATAGGGATTGGCACATGGTCATTCATTTAAAGCCAAGAGACCTTTACGACATGGGTGAAGGCGATAACATAGCCTACGAAAGTGAGTCATTTCAGCCAGCTGATTTTGAAAACTACTTCCCTGAAGGCGATGACAATTTACCTCTACTGCGGTGAGTTTTTTTAAGTCCACGTCATTTGAATTAAATTTTTTAAAATTAATAATACATCAATAACAATAATTTTTCTACAAAATTTCTGTAAGGATGGCGACGATGAGTGATCTCTTTTGTCTTTACAAAAAATGCAAAAAAAAATTTTAAAATCAAATGTAAAAAAAAATTTAAAAAAAAAAATTAAAATAATATTTGTAGCGGTTATTAAACCGCTAAAAATAAAAAAAAAAGCCGCTACAAAATGAATAACCGCTACAAAATGGATATAACCGCTACACTAACCGCTACAAATAGCACTATAAATATTAAACTGCTACAAAAAATACAAATAACCGCTACTAAATAATAACCGCTACATTAACGGCTACATTAACCGCTACAAATAGTATGTGGATCCCTATAAATACCCTTACCACAACTCATTTCAAACACTCCCCAATTTCTTTTCACCTTACCTTTCTTTTATTTTCTCTCATTTACAACTTCTTTCGTATGAGTAGAGGAGCTGAATAATACGATCAAATATGGTAACAAGATTTTTAATTTTTTTTACAATACTTCTTTCCTTTCTATAAAATTTATTCTAACCATTTTTTTCTAGATATATCATAATTGTATCTCATTTTCATCTATTTTTCATACACAATTACATTATATTAGATCACATAATAGTTCCTTATTACCTACCTATCCTTAATAATATTATTAATATAAATTTTATACTAATCCAATTCAATTACATTTTTCCTTTTTATTTATTAATAAGTTAAACTATTAAATAATAACCTAATTGAAATAGATAAAATAATAACAAAATAAACTATTTAATTTAATATTGAAAAAACAGAAACAAATAATTGTATATTTTATAAAAAATTCTTAAATATTTGTAGCGGTTATTAAACCGCTACTAAATAACGGGCCTTTTTACAACTAAAATTAATTTTTTTTTGCGCCAAATTTGAATTTCATGAAATTAGTAGCGGTTTTTAAAACCGCTACTAATTTCAAGAAATTCAAACTTAGTAGCGGTTTCTGAACCGCTACAAAAAAAATGTCATTTTTTTTTCGCCAAAAAAATTTGAATTTTTTATATTTGTAGCGGTTTGTAACCGCTACAAAAAAACAGTCATTTTTTTCGCTCTCAAAATTTCATTTTTATATTTGTAGCGGTTATATAACCGCTACAAATATTTCTGGGTGTTGTAGCGGTGAAGTTGAACCGCTACAAATGATGTAGCGGTTATTTTTGATTGAGTAGCGGTTTTAAATAACCGCTACAAAACTGCTTGCAACATACGATTTAGTAGCGGTTCTTGTAACTGCTACTAACCTTGTTTGTAGCGGTTAGAACCGCTACTAATACCCATTTTTAACCGCTACTAAATGACGTTTTTTTTGTAGTGTCAATTTTGGTTCTGTTTTTTTTGCATGTTCAATATAGTAAAACTCTGGATAAGGTAGTGATGATATTGCTTGATATGAACTTTGGTGTTGCTTCTGAGTCTGCCTCCTAATGCATTTATGTTTGTTCAACTTGTTCAAACTTGCCTCCTATTTTTGCTTCTGAGTTTGCCTCCTAATGCATTTATGTTCAACTTTGTTCAACTTGTGCTAACATTGTTATGGAATGTATAAGGGTAGCTTGATAGGGACCTAAGTGAATAAACTAGATTAGTCTAAATAAGAACTTAAGTTCAAACTCACATAATTGTATCAATTTTGACCTGTGTAAGAAATCAGAAAGTGAGGGAAATATAGGAGAATCAGGAACAGAGGAGAGTAGAGAAGAGAAACGTTCTTTTAGAATATCACTCAATGAACAACTCAGGTCAAAACTGATACAATGGAGCGTGCATAGGCTATTTATAACATAATAGCCGACCTCTCCCAATGGTTACTAACTTCCTTGCACATTATTCACTAATAACTATCCAATTATGTGAGTTTGCACTTAAGTCCTTATTTAGACTAATCTAGTTTATTCACTTAGGTCCCTATCAAGCTACGCTTATACATTCCATAACAGACATTAACTCCTATTTTTGCATGTATGTTCAACTTGTGCATTGCAATTAATTATTTGTTTATGTTTGCATAACTTGAGAATTGCTTTTGAATGATGCCTTTGTAGATAATGCCGTGTAGCAAAATTTCCTTAAACCATACTAGTTATCCTTAAATAGTGTCCTTAAAGTGTTTTTAGACAATGAGTCGTCCTAGTGAGGGTACTCCCGATCCAACTAATCCAAATCAAAGCGAGCTTAGTAATGCTCCTAGCCAGGAATACAGTGAGCCAAGTAACCGGCCTAGACGAAGGGGTAGAGAGCCACCCGATTGAGAGACATTCCTCTCAATTGGAATACTGGGGAAAATATTCCGATTGAGTTTGATAGTTATTGGAAACTAATCGAACCTAATGCCCAACGATATAAGAGTTTTGTTGGCCTCTTAGCATGCAACAAGCCTAGCATCTTGATAGAGCAGTGGAGAAATGTGGATAAAGGTGTGAAGCGACATATTTGGGAAACTATCTAGCTCACTTATGACATTCCTGAGAGTGAAGTCTTGTATGACAAGACAATGACGTATTGTGATGAACGCTGGAGGAAGTTTAAGACAAGTCTAGCCAACAATTATGTGCATATCGAGGTGGAAGAAGGTCAGCCTCTTCCTAATCCGTGTGATCAGTATTCTTTTATTGACGAACAGGCTTGGCAAGAATTTAGACGTCTTCGGACTACTCCAGAAGCATGGGTGAGTTGACTTATTTTGCAATTGATTTGCTTGTGAATTATGAATTGTCTTTATTGATTTACAATGACTTAATTTTGATTTCTTAATCGCAGGAAAAAAAGGAAAAAGGCCCAAGAGAGTGGTAGAAAGAATGATTGCCCCCATAAAATGTCTCGTGGGGGATATGCGAAAGCTGAAAAAGACTTGTTGGCGGCCAAACGGAAGATATTGGAAAAAGAAGCTAAATATGATCCTTTTGTTCTTCTTTCTCCATCATCTCCGATACGTCGCGAAGAGAAGTGGTTGTTTGCTCACCAAAAGAGGAGCGGGTCTTGTACAAGTGAACAATCTCGTATAGTCGGTGAGAAAATTGTAAGTATTGTTGTTGACATGTTGTTATTAATTATTTAGTAAACAAATTTCTTTACTAACATTTGTCATCTGTGTCTTATAGGAGGAGCTTCAAAAAAACAAGCCAAGGGATCGTTTAGGTCGAATGGGAGGAATGACATCCTGACCGTAGCTACAGGAAAACCTGAGCATCCCGGCCGTGTCAGGGGGATTGGAGGAGGGGTAGGTATAAGGGATTACTTTGGAGCACCCTCACGCCGTTCCTCAAGTAGTATGGTGATTAGGGAGGAGATGGAGCGTATATTGGCCATTGTGAGGGCGGAAACTAGGGCCGAGGCAGAAGCATCATTGGATGCATAATTTGAAGAAAGGTTCAGCAAGATGAAGGAGGAATGGATGATCATGACGAGCACAAGACAAGCAAATACCAGTGCTCCCCAGGCTCATTCTCTAAACCCTAAACAGAGCACTAAAGGGAGTTGCATTGGTCAGTCATCAGAGGATCCTGGAAAAGAAATTGGTGAGCATTGTGACTTGTTTGTGAAGGATCCTCTGAGACAATTGGTTGCACTGGGGAGCATGCACAACTTGGGATCAAATGTCCACCACCAAGAAATAAAGGATGATCAAGTCAGAGTAGCAGTTGAAGAGGTGATCGTTACAGATGCACCTCTCCCTATCCCTGTTGATGACTTCAAGGTTGTGGGCGATGTCATCAACTCTTTCATCTTGTGGCCAAAGAACCTTATTTCTGATCGAGCTGAGGAATCCTCGCCACCTCCACCTCCCTCCACTCAAGATGTTTCACGGCCTCCATTGAATGTCATGCAGCAAGTGATTCTGATGGCATATGATACATCCTTTGCAACAAGAAATTGGGCTACTGAGTTAGCTGTTGGCAAGTTAGGGGCGCAATGCTATCTTAAGAGGGATGATTTAATGTCCCTGGTAGCTCCTCTACAACAGCTTATGATTTCAATTGTCCAGCTCTTTTTGATGTAAGTATCTTCTCAAATTGGAATTTAATATTTTACAAATTATGCCGTTAAAATTTTGATTTAATGTCCTTTCTTGAATTATTATAGGTGCATGCATCGTAGGTTGGTTGACTCTGGCAAAACCGATAAATTTGGACTCCTATGCCCAGTTCAACTCTACGATAAAGGGACCACTGCTTCTATTAGACACACATACTTATCGCACAGGCTTAGTGAAACCTCAATTGAGTGTTTCTTGGCTCCATATTTATATGGGTAAGAAACAAATTTATATTTCATAATATACATAATTTTTATATTTGCTTAAAAGTTTTCCCTTTTTAGAAGAGTTATTCTGTCATCCTCTTATGCTCCCTCCACCTCAGCAAGCCAACTAGTGAATTGAAGAAGAGCTTGAACGCGTAAGTTTTCTTGCATTATTAATTATCTTTCGTGTGCAAAATTTATGGAATTTGTGTAAAATAATTAACCTTTGTGATTTTGATGATATAGGGCTATGCGGACATTCCAACACACTGCTTATGGTAGACCTATGCGTGAGGTAAAAGACCCTACATGGATCTTGCCAAATGTTAGTTACATATTGGTTTGTTTTAAGAATGTATTCAATAATAAGCAATGCTTTAATTTTATACTTGTTTTAACGATATCATATTATTTTTCAGACCCGTAGGCAACCACCAGGGTCCAACTTGTGTGGGTTGTATATTCTGAGGCACATGTATAATATTATTACCTTAGGCACGACAGAATTTACTGAAGAGATAAATGTATATATATTTCAAAAATTTTGTATTACTTTTATTTTTAAAGTGAAGTTAATGTTTTGCTTGGCTTTAGTGTTTCAAATGTTTGAACTTACTGAACCCTTTCCAGAAGAAGATATTGAGCACATTTGTAATTGTTGTACTGAATTCATTTATGAACTTTTACAACAATGAGTTCTTATAAAACCAAGGAAATTTTTTTTGTATATATTGATGAATTGACATATTGGTTGGTTGCAAATATTGTTGGTTGCATGATTTGACATGTTTGTTGGTTTTAACATGGTTTTTGTATATTTTGATGAATTGACTTGTTGGTTGCATGATATAACATGGTTGAATTCATTTATGCATATATATATATATATATATATATATATATGATGGTTTTAAACAAAACATTATACATGAGGCTATATGACATGTTAGAAGTTCCCAATTCAATGAGAAGGTTAAAGCAAAAGGAAATGGTAAGTGGAAGGTTAAAGCAAAAGGACATGGTAAGTGGAAGCAAACTGAACACCATATGACACTTAATAAGTATGGCATTGGAGGTAGCAATTCAAGGATGCGTTCTGGTAACTAACATAATCACAAACAATTAAAAAAAATAACACTTTTAAGACCGGTTATATTTATAACCGGTCTTAAAATTAAAATTTTAAGACCGGTTTTATGTACAACCGGTCTTAAAATTAAAATTTTTAAGACCGCTTTTATATAATTATAACCAGTCTTATATAAAACTGGTCTTAAAATAACTTTTAAGACCCGTTATAATTATAACCGGTCTTAAAAATGTTAAATAAATCGCCTTACAAAAGAGTTCTTTTAAGACCGGTGCTCATGAAAATCGGTCTTAAAATTGTTAATTTTAGACCGGTTATTAATACAACTGGTCTTAAAAGTGACATACTTTTAAAACTGACTGTATCAAGACCGGATCCAGAACCGGTCTAAAAATTCAATTTTAACCAATCTAAAAAGCCCTTTTTCCACTAGTGCATATATAGTGGCTACATATATTAGGAGTGATGATATTTATTTAAGATTCAATATTCATATTTTTTTATTAGACTAAATATCTAATATAAGATTTTTATTTGTTATTTAGAAAATATGAGAAGTTATGATCACTTTTAAGTGTGTGTGTGTGTGTGTGTATAGTTCTTGTATGATTTCTAGTATAGTAAAAAAACATTAAGTACAAACAAAATATCCGGAGGTACCCTTGAAAGTATTAAGGGAATGAATGTTAGAATTCCCCTTGTTACATGATTTCTTCTTTATATAGATAGATATAAGATCTATGGATAAGTTACTTAGAAGTACATTTTGTGAAATAACTCTTCATATCTGATAGAAAAGGATCCCATGATCCTGAACAAATCTTACCTAGGATCACAAATCCCAAGTTTGTCTATGAAGAGCAGATCACACACACACACACACACACACACACACACACACACACACACACACACACACACACACACACACACACACACACACACACAGAGTCAACACTCGTTTCCATTTCAATAATCAAAGAGTAATAATGACGAAATTCAATGGGCATACAAAAAAGTACAATTATACTGATAAAAATATTCGTTTACAATCCCACGTTGTTCGTCAACAAAATACAGAAAATACATCAGAAACTTTAACATTTACAGGATTCCCCAAAATATCTAAACATAAATTAATTATAACCACGATCATGTCCTTGCCTCGAGACACGTTCCCATCACTTCTCAGCTTCTACGCCTTTGCCTTTTGACCCACTAGCACCTGCTGAGATATTTATTTAAAAATAGGGTGAGATTCCGAAGAATCCAAGTATAAATATGCTATCGTTCATAGAAAATGCGAGAAGTAAATATGTCATGCGTCAAGGTATGCGCCAATTAATGAAAAATATAAATACATCATCATCATGTATACATGAGTAGGGCCCCGCCCTACGATCTACACTGGTTGGTCTTCCACCAACTCCTAGTGTAAGTGCACCCTGGCACTAAATGCCCCTCTCTAGGCAAACCATGTTGATTAATAAAGCGCATTTACAAATATTGGCATCCACACAAGCATATAACTATGGCATGATGTATGAAGGATAATGTTCCTACCTCAAAGCTTTATAAACCTCTTTTTAGATGTGCCTCATAAAATGTGTCGTGTCCGGCCTCCGACTCGGTCCTAAAATATTAAATGTACAAGAAATATGTCATAACCTATTCGGGTATAATTTTAGACTCTTCCATAGTGTTTCTTATGGTTATATTAGTCTATGGTGAAAATTTACCAAAATGCCCTCGAGACCGCAACCTGGCCCCGTCGTACCTGGCTCGATGGCATGTTTTCCCAAAATTTTGACTAGGGCTATTCTAAGGTATTTTCGCCCAAGGAATCTATTTCCAGGTTCGAAATTACCAAATTCACAGTAAAATTACAAAAATACCCTTGATAGCCCTGATTTAGGGAATTTAGGGGCATTTTCGTAATTATGCTTTTTCAGCCTTTTTCGAAAAAGTGATCAACTGTAACCCCATCTATTTTTGCCCACTGAATCCAATGGAATCATTTATTTCATGAAAATCCAGCCCCTACCCCCTGAAACAGTGCTGACCGAAAGTTTCAAGAAAAATGGAAAAAAAATTGAGTTGTGTTTTAGTTTCCAAAACTTGTATTTTTCCACTTCTAATCCTTCATCAACTTATTTAAACACATCTTAACTATAATTTAAAGAAATTTGGGCAGCATAACCCCTTGGGGTTATGGATTTTTCAATTTTTCAACTCAACCAAAAATCACCAAACTAACAACAAACTTCAAAACTAACTTCATACAAATATAGATTTGAGTTTGGTGTAGTTACCTCTTAGGCTTCTTGATTCCTATCTCCCTATGCGTCCTCTCTCTCTTCTCCTTGAGCTAGTAATGTGTCTTCAAACACATGAATTCCATTGAAGAAGGAGAGTTTAGAGATAGTTTCATGTAAGATCACAAGGAAAATGCTTAAGAGACAACACATACCTTGAACTTCTTCATCCTTCTCTATAAAAACCTCCAAGTCCTTCAAGTTCGCCAAGGCACTCTCTCTCTCTCTCTCTCTCTCTCTATCTCTTTGTGTTTAGGCGTGAAATGTATGAAGGGAAGGGAAGAGAAATGCTTCATAAACTTCCTCCTTTAATTCTACACCATTAATCTCATCAAAGGGTGTCATGGTGACATTTGTTACCACCATACATCCACCTATACCTTCATCACTTTATGCCTTACTTGCCCCATTAGGTTTCACTTGGAATTGGGCTAATTCTTCCCTTGGTTTGCTCACAAAAAACCGTCCCCCTCTCCCTTCACTTACCACTCCCTTACCATCACCCATCATGATCACCATGTCCATACCTTCATGTAATGCACACCTTACCATTGTCATCATTACTCTCTTCATGTAGCATTTTGGACATGTGCTCATGAAATTAAATTTTTCCCCTTATTTTCATGTGTTGGACGAAATTAGGGAGGAGAAGGGAAGGAAAAATGTGTTTCACTAATTCCATAATTCCCCTAATTGATTTATGCCCAAGTCCCTCTAATTTTTACAATTCTTGATTTATTCCATTAAGAATACTCCAATTATACATTTTCTTTTATTTTCCTTGATTAATTGAAATTAACTCTAATTAATTGGAAAATAATTAATCTTGGGCTAAATTGGCAAAATTATGATTTTGCTATCACCTTTGTAATTTGATTCCTTTCTTGAATTAATTTGCCCATTTCCTCATGAACATGAATATTTCAAAATTTATAAGATCCAAATTTCATGAATATTCACCATTTTATTGAATTTCTCAATTAATTACAATATATTTTTGGTGAATATAAAATTTGGGGTGTCACACACACACACACATTTCCAAAGAGAGTACTAGTATTATAAAAGACCTAAAGTTACAATAAATCCATAGAACATAAATGAAAAAAGGCCAATTAACAAAACCCTAACCCTAAACTATCCTAACTTTAAACTACCAAGGAAAAAACAACATAGCCTTCACAAACTAAACCCAAAGAACAAACAGAAATTAGATGCACTGCCACCTTCAGATAACACAACAAATTCAGTAAACATACTAGAAACAAGGGATATGGGTTCAAAAAACCACCCTAACAGTACCGTCCCATTTAGTAACACAACTTCTATCCTTAGAGCAGTTTTGAGAGTACCACATGACCACCACCACGAGGTGAAGAGCACCAAAGTCGGCAACAACAACACATAAAACTTCTGCAACAATAAAACACACCACCAAACTTGCCGCAAAGATACACCACCAGATCTATGCTAAGGCACCAGAAACCACCGCGAGATTAGAAAGATCTGAAATATTAAAGCCAGAGGACTCACCATATCGCAGTTGGCAATAATGAGCCTTGACCCGTGAGATTCAAGATCGCTCCTGCAATCTCCTGACCATAGCCATGAAGCCCTCAAACACTTAGGCCCAAAAGGCTTCATTGATTCTGTTGGCGCTGTCGCGTAGATCCATCCCAACCACAACTCACACACCCAAAAGTAAACCCTAACCCCTAACAAGGCATACTCTCGGTCATGGCACAAGGCTGGGGAGAGTGGCGCTGGAGGTGTAGTCGACAAAGCTGCCGAAACCCTACCACCACTAGAGAGGGAAAGCACTCTCAAAGAGAAAGAGAGGAACAGGACGAAGCCTGACTTTTTCTAGGTTCAGGTTGCCCCAATTCAATAAGAATATATATAAGGAGAAAAGAAAATTTCTAGATAAAAAGGAGTTAGGATTATATAGATAGCAGACAGATAATATATTAACTTAACGTTATTGACTAGAGAAAAGAATAAGTAAAGAAGGAAGAAACCGTTGAAAAAAATTTAGGGCCGACCATTGAGAGCACAATCACGGATCAAAGAGATTCTGCCATCAGTGATGCGGATGATGGACGATGTCTTCTCCCCTTCGAATCTGCAAGCTTTACATCGTCTTCTCCTTCTCCTGCTTCGAACTACGATTTCTACTGCCTCTTCCCTTCGATCTGCAAGGCGAGCTCTTCTCCTCCCTTTTCCCTTTGATCTGCAACTTTTGTGGTTTCAATTTTAGATCTTAGGGTATGATCGATGATTTGATTCTTTTATTTGGCAGATTTCTTTGGTGGTTGTTAAGATCTTCAACAACGATGAAGAGTAAAGACGGTAGGAGGGGAAGTGAGGGCAGCGAAGTTTGAGTTTTTGTTGTTGTTTCAATTTGATCTTGACATGATCTAAGTATATTTGTTGGTATCGGATGATATTGCTTAATCTGAAAAAATCTGCACACATATCGTTGGGTAGAATTGTCTTTCCAAACAGATAAGAAACCGAGACTGCTCACAAGAACAAACTACACTTCCATGTACCCGATCGATCACCCTACCAAGCCAAACAAAAGCCTAATAAAGAACAAAAAACCTACAAATACAAATGAGAAACAAAATAGATTATAAAACCCACATCCATATCTTCCAATACCGTCTCAATAGACGAAGCATTCTCATTTATGTATGGGCATGTCATCTTCCATAGCCTCCATAGCTTGGGATTAACGGTATGCATGGCATCAAAAGAAGAATTCAGGATTGCTGAGGGAATGGAAGTAGGAAAAAATAGGGAGCAGAAGGAGAAGAGAAAGTAGATCGATAGATAAAGATTTTAGCATATATTTATATGCCTAAGTGCACCCATGGGAGGGGCCACCTTAACACCCACTACTACATCGGCTAGTAGAGGATTGACCCCACTTTAGGTTATTTAGAGCGTTAGAGGTATTAGTGGGATGCGACCAGGGAATTATTTTGAAATTTGATAGGTTAATTTAATTGAAATTTAAAGTGATATAAATAATTAAATGTTTTTATAAAATAGTTAAAGGGAGTTGGGGTGTCATGCTAGTTTATTTAGAGCATTAGAGGGATTAGTAGGATTTGAAATAATCTAAATGATTAAAGATTTAATAAAATAGTTAGGATATCGCTAGATATATTTTTTAAGATATATATATATATATATATATATTTTGTGGGGGTGGTGGTAACTAACTTTTCTAAGTTATATAGTTTTCTTAATTTCCCATTCCGATTATTTTTCAAATATTATAATAGTATAATTCAAATAGTATGGGGGTGGTAACTAACTTGGGACTATTTTTAAGTTAGAGGGATTAGTGGGATTGAAAATATCTAAATAATCTATATCTACGTAATAGATAATATATCTATGATAATATATAATATATAGAGGTGTAAGAGCTTATGTGTGGTAAGCAGGGCTCCTCAAACCACTGCTTTTATATAGTAAGAGATAAATTTAATGTTTTTAACTATTTTTATTTGCACATAAGAATATAGTTAAAAATGATTTATATTTGGTACGTAACCGAAAGGAGTATTTTATGGCAGTTAAATATCTACATCAATAAAATTATCATGGCGGAGAGCCATGGCTGAGCTTAGTTTTAGTGCCATCTCAATGCATTCTAAGCAGCGTCCAATTTGTCTTTTCCTGCATCTAATGTCAATATATTTTTTATGGGTTAGATTCTCAACATTCTCACACTTATACATGTTCAGTTCAACCAAAAAAAAAAAACATTGGGCTAAAAAAATTTCAAATATCCACAGCTCCTTAAAAAATTCTTCTAGGATAAAAATAATCCTTAATCCCAAATAAACAGAGAGAAACATATTTTATAATGAAATAATGAAAATTTTTTAAATAAATTATCTGCAAAAATTTAAAAATTGAATTCCTTGTTAAGTAAAATGATAGTAAGGATATAATCAAGTGTAGAATCAATATTCCAAATTCTTATTAATTATTTTTGTCTTTATTATTTTATGCAAGCATATATTATATAAATATGTATTTAAAAAACCACCAACAAATTAATAATACTATTGACTTAACTATAGGAGCAAAGTAGTGGCAAAATATTGTACAGATTACAAAACATGCATTAAAATTGGCCTGAAGTAGGAGTGATGATGTCGTTTCATTTGATAGCGCAGTTCGTTTTATTGTGGCCACAATACCCATATGCCCGATTATTCAATCTGGTTTCAGGTTTGTTCCAATATTCACAACGCCTAACCATACAATAAAGGATCTTGGATGGGTAGTGTCCCTACCCCTAAAAAATGAGGGGCTTTTCAAGTGTTTTTTCGTATTTTTTTATGATTAGATTATATATTAAATAAATAATATTTTGATATCTTATGAATAAAAAATGGAATTATTTTCAATTTTTTATGATTTTTAAAAAATTCAATGCTCAAAGTAAAAAAATAAAAATGACACCATTTTTCAGATGAATCTTTAAAAAATTATAAAAAATTGAAAACAGCTCCATTTTTCCCATAAGATATCACAGTGATGCTCATTTAATATAGAATCTAATGATAAAAAGAAAAGAAAACACTTAGAAAGGCCATTAATTTTTAGGGGCAGCACCCACCCCTACTCTACAATAAACTGCTTATTTAGGCTTGTATTCTAAGTAATAACCCCATTTGGGAGAAAATTAATTATATATTGTCTTGATAATGGATTAAAAACAACTCTCATACATATAAAATAAAATATTTATAATGTATAAATATGTGGACAAATTATAAATTCTTAAAGAAAAATAATTTGATTAAAATTTTATAATTACGAAGACATTTTTGTAATATTTTTAATATGTTAATTAAAACAATTAAATGATCATATTTTCAGAAAATACTTAGTGCATAAGAATTATAGAGTATCTTATTAAAATAAATAAAACAGTAATGTTTTGAGAAAAATAATAAACACAACTTCAAATAAAATGGAATATATATATATATATATATATATATAATATGAAAATTTTAACAAATTGTATATTTATAAGTCAGTGTGACTTAATTTTTAGACTCCATACAACATACCAAATTCACACTAGTTGTTATAATAATTTCTTGATATATATCATGATAATGGATAGGATTGCATGGATGGCCGTAGATACTTTTGTTTGCTTTGTTGATTCGTTGCTTTTAATTTATCCAATATGTATTTAAAATCACGTTTTGAGAAAGTAAAAAACGTGGTTTTGTCAGAAGTAACAAGAGTATTGGTTTTGTCAAAATAATCATCCCAATATACTTCTAATTAAACATATAAAGAGTCATCAGGACGAAGTTAAGAAAAAAATAATTAACCAAAAGAAGGAAAGGGGAAATATGTTCTCCAACAAGTTAAATGCTACTAAAAAATATAAAAATATTAAAAACAATAACTTTAAGTATTGAAAATAGTTTTAATTTTAATATATTTTAATTGATTAAGGTGCATCAAAGACCCTAAAGTATTTTGTAATGCATATGGTATTTCAATGTATTTTTTTAAGTGCGTTCATTATCCTAAAGTAATTTTTTAGATGGGTCCAAAATCCTAAGTTATTTTTTGGTGCATCCAACACTATTAATTATTATTTTCATGTGTATCTAACACCCTAAATTATCTAAATTGTAAAATGCAAAATTGCAGGAAAAAAAAAATTTATATGGTGATTGATGAGGACTTTTTATTTATTAGCCTTTAGGTCTACAATAAATTAATTATTGCTAATAGACATGATACCACTAAATTTTAAATAAGTACCGCAAGTGTACAGGTCATTGAAATAGTATAATAAAAAATCAATGATGTCCCATATATTCAAAGTAATAGATAATTAGGCATTAAAATTCTCATTTCATTTAAATTGAGCAAATCAAAGAAAGAAATGAATTTGAAAATCAATTTAAACAAAAACAAAAGTACTAAATTTAATGTTTTTAAGATTTCAATGGAGGAAAACAACCTAGAGTGGCTAATCCTTTTTTCAAGTCTTAGAGCATGTATTTATCCAAAATAAATGCACTTAATGTTAATTTATTAATCTAGAGTTTAAATGAATATAAGTATCTTCCAATTACTCATACTCCTTTCTCAAGTTAAAATTGCTATTCCTAACTAATTTATTTAAGAGGCAATAAATGTCCAATTTCATTCTAATATGATTATATGGGTCAAATATGTATATTCCTATTCTATTGATAAATTAAAATAAATTCTAATTCCATATTATTTAATTTTATAGTCTAATTAAGATCCTTCTTCCAAAACTAATCTAAATTTCCCAATTTCCTACTCAGTGGTAATCAAGTACAAAGTAGACAGAATAATACAAAATTAAGTAAATAAGCTAACATTAAGCACAATTAAATGATTTATCCATACTTAAATCTCTAAATTATTTCATAACTACTCTAGATTCAAAAAAAATTAGCCACTCACGGCTTTAGTATGTGTTTGTATTAGCTTTTGAGAATAGCTTTTATGATTTATGAGGTAGGTATGTGTGAGGAGTTTTATCTCAATTCCGCAAACTAGGTTTGAAACCTAGGTTTGAAAAGTTAACAAACACTCAGTTAATCAACGTGACAGCGAAACCAAATTCACAGCCACAAATCAGTTCAGAGGCAAACAACATAGTGGAATAAAAGAAGAATTGCAATTTAAATCACTCCTCGCAGTTCACAAAACAGCCACAGCAAATTCAAAGTCAAACTCATACTGGGAATCAAACTAAAGCAGTAGAGTAAACATCGAACATTGGAGCTCCCTTCTCTGTCCAACTCGCTTCTCGCATCAGAAGATGATGAACAAGGATTTTGAAGATGATCTACAGTGCATCTGCGGTTCTCCTTCTCTGGTTCAGCTCGAGAAAGGTGGCCGATGATGGTGATGAGTGCAAGGGAGACGATGATGAATAGTGCTCTGCCTCTCTTCCAACTGCCGCTGCAACCAGAAAATGGTTCAGTGAAGTCTGGAAAAGAGAAAGAACCACCGTGAAGCCGCCTCAGCTCCCGCCGACCCTCCTTCGTTCCCTCCGGCGATGGTGGCGCCGGAGTGAACCTATGCCTCTAGCTCTCTTCTCTGCTTCCGACGTTCGCTCTGAGGAAGAAGACGAAGTCCCTCTCCAGCTGCAATGTCGGCCCTCAGCTCGCGACGATGATAATGAATGCCCGACCAATATCGGCTCCTTCTAGCTTCCTCCAGTCCAGCGATTCTGAAGATGATGATTAATTAATCCCGCAGCTCTGCCTCCCTCGTTCCAGACTCTCTATTCAAGCTCCAGGAGGATGATGAATCTCCCGTCACTAATTGCGGCTCCCCTTTTTTTTCTTTTCTCCAGCCCGTAGCATTTTCCTTTTTTCCTTATGTCTTAGGTCAACAATTCAAACTCTTTCCTTTTCACACTAAAACGCTGTCGTACCAACCTAAGGAAGAGAAATAAGCAATTCCCAACAATAACCAAAAGCTCCCCAAAGCAATAGTCTGACATCTTTTTATTTTATTTATTTATTTATTTATTTTTAAATCATAAACTACTACTATATTTTTTATTACTTGTTTTCAAACTAAACCATTTCTATTTTAGTTTAAATCTAAGATTTTTACAATAAAATCTCCAAATAATAATGTACCAATTTGATTTGTCTTGTAATAATAAAATCCCATAGAAATCTTTTAAAATTACCGAGATAACTCTCCCATTAGCTTCAAAATCTCTTTTAAATATACAAAATATGGAGAGTTATCAAGACAAACCTATAATCGTTCTCTCTTATCGAGGAGCTTTTTATTGATTTCTAAGTGATCTAAATGTAATGTTATGCAAATGCAATGAAAACAAGGGGAAATTGGTTTTGGGGTTTTCAAAGTAATAATTTAAAGAGTAATGCAATTTAATTAAATGCTAAACTATTATTTTTTGGTATTTTTTTAAAAATGAAAAATGAGTGAATGAAATTAGATTTGAAAATATGAATGATGAATACTCTTGATAATGACAAAGTGGCTATCTTTGTTCAAAAAGATTATGAGAGTTAAAACTTAATGAAGTCTTAAAAAAAACTTCAAGATAACACTTGAGTATAAGATTCCTAATTAATGATAATTCTTACAAACATAGCTAACTATCACCTATTGAGATATTGTTTAAAACCATTTAATGTGCAATTGAAATTGGAATGATGCAACATGAGACTTCATATATGGAGTGCTAAACAACTTTTCTAAAGTACAAATTAATCACATTAACTAGACAATAACAAGCTAATTAACATAATCTGATTGCTACTACAAAGAAATTCAAACATATATAATATTCACATTACAAAATCCAATCTCAACTATAAATATCAAACCTACAAAGATAAATTAACATCAATATCAGTTTTAGAATCATATACAATCCTTCCTATAACTAAGAAATCTAAATATATAATTTTAGACCAGTGGAATGATAGAAAAAAAAAATATAAATATATAACTCTAGACTAATAGAATGATGGTAAAACTCCTCCATGAAGTTCATTGAACCTAAGCATGCGTCCTCATCACCAAAAAACAAGAGATTTAGCAGCAATTAGCCATTAGAGCATCCCACACGAGCTTCACAAACCAAACAGCCATGGAAGATGAAGGAAGCATGGGATTTGATGGACTCTGGAGGTAGGAGACAGATTTGGGGAAGGGGTAAAGGGATGTGACGATATGTGGTAGAGGAATGAGAAGGTGAGCTCAAAACGATGGAGAAGGAGAAGATGATAGGCCAAAATTGATTTCCTTCATTGTTGTTTTTCTCTGTTCCGTGCGCCTCCTTCTTCCTGTTTGTGCGACTCCTCTGCTCTGAATGTCGACGTCTGATTCCTAAAACAAGGAGAGAGTAGACGGTGATAGTAAAGTGATCTCCGGCGATGAAGGTGGTGATGAAACCACCGGAGCTGTTGAAGAATCAATGGTATTGGTGGTGGTAGGCGATGATGGAGAGGAGTAGACGCCGGTGGTGTTGATGGGGAGTCGTGGACGGTGGTGGTGGTTTCTATCTCGTTCCCTCCGATTCCTTCCTTTCAAGCCTCCATCTCCGTAGGCCCCATTTTGGTTGAAAGTCGCGGCTGCCTCTCCTCCCTCCAAACTAGAGGGCCCTAAAATCATATTTTAGCCTTGAAGACTTTGCTTTTCCAATCTTATGGTATATTTGTAATGTTTAGAAATTCTGAATACTTTTCTGCAATATTTTTTTTGTCCTCATCAACATTAATTTACAGTTTTTAGAATTTATGGTTCCTTTTATGTAATTTTCTCTAAAATGATCGACAAAGAAAATTAACAACAATGTAATATTGTTTCACCCAAAGAAAGTGACCATTATACCCCTTTTAAACTCTTTTCATGTAATCACTCATTAATCCAAATTTATCATAAATAATGCATTTTTAGCTCAATTAACATGATAAAATCCTCATATTAATCATGAAATAACATATTAAAATATAGTATGATTAGTGAAGGGCTTGAAAACATATTGGGAGAATTACACTTAAGTCCCAAGAAAGAAAATAAATGAAAAAATGGTCCTTGGAGATTGGAAAATAAAAAAATGGTCCAATTAACAACTCCAGGAGCCTGTATTGACAACTCCATGAGACCATTTTTTCATTTCTCTTCTTTCTTGGGACCTGAGTGTAATTCTTTCAAAAATATTTCAAGTGCTGGATGCACCACAAATTATTTTAAGGTACTGGTCCACTTGATACACCTAAAAAATGCTTAGGGTGTTAGATACACTTTAACTCTTCTGTTTTTTTTTTTTTTAAAAGTTTGGACACCTCACTAAAATTAGCGACGAAATTTAGTGACGGAATTTTTCTGTCACTAGGGACGGATTAGCAATGGAATCACATTTCGTAACTAAATTCCGTCACTAATCCGTCTCTAATTCCGTCATTAAAAATTAACAAATTTTTCCATTACTAAATTAGCGACGGAATCACATTCCGGCGCTAACTTCCGTCACTAATCCGTCTCTAATTTTGTTATTAAAAATTAGCGACGGAAATTTGTGATGGAAAAATTACGTCACTAATTTCTGTCTCTAATTTCCGTAACTAATAGTTAAATTTTTCAATAATTAAATTTTTTTATAATTATAAATTTGTTAAATAATTTAATTTTAAATTATTATAAATTTATAATATAAATATTAAAATAAATAAATAAAATTATTAATTCATATTTATAATATAAGGCCTTAAACTATCTTAATTCAAGTTTTTCATGTTCCAAACGTAATTTACTTCGTAATGCTGCCAGCTCGAGATAATTTTGTTTGTGCTTATTGTGTGTCGTTCCCCAAATGGAAAAGTCTACTATATTTCGGATAGATATTGAGTGAAAAGACACCAACAATATTATAACGCGGTTTGATCTTTGAATCGTTCATCCACGTTTAACTAATACTAAAAGTCAATATTCAAACAGAAACTTACCACATCGATGATGGCGTCATCATGATCATACTAACATTTTTACTTCTTTGGATCCTTTTTTGTAAGAAACAATGATTAAAATCACACTGTTGAAATGTTGGATAAAAATAATAAATATATAAGACACACGTAGAATTTTCTAATTATACTCTTATTTATAAAAAAAGTACATAAGAGATAATAAGTAAAAATTTATTACATAGAGATAATAAGTTGGGATAATATGCATATCTTTAATGGGGTACAAATGAAAAAAGTAGTTTAAAATTTTAGAGAAAAAAGATTTACTCCTTATATTTAGGATCACATCTATAAGTGAAACTGTTACTTATAACAAAGGAACATGAATGAGTAATAACGGTGGAAATGATTCAACTTGTATATTCTTGGTATATCCAGGTGTGTGAACTTGAGTTTGAAGTTTATAGATGATTTTCACTTTATTATACTCCTCCTCAGCCTCTAGTCCTATTGAAGGAATTTTTTTGTCCTATTTATAAAGCATCTCATTAAATTTTTATATGAATGTACAATTTTATCCTTCAATTATTATTGCGTTTGTTTTGTTTTTATGTGGTATAATGTATATTGAATAAGAATAAAGTTGAAAAGTTGTTAAATTTTGTGGAAGAGTCAATGAAATTTAAGGTATTCTTGGTCTCTGTGTGAGACAAGTTGGAAATAACTTGTAAATAGGGATAGAGGCCGGAGTATATTACTCAGCCCTCCATCTCTATATATAAGGTCTCATTAATGTATTGTTGAAGAAAATAGCTATAATTAATTAAAAGTAATAAATATGTATAAAATATACTTTGTTTTCCAAATATGGCTTACTTATGATTGGGTAAAGAGGAGAGTAATAGTGAGAAAAATGACGAAAGAGCATGTATGGGGAAATCATATTAATGAATAAAATGATTAAAAAATATTTATTACTCAGACAAAGTAAAAAAAAAAACATTATAAAAAGGCACAAGTCTTTTTTTTTTTTTTAAAAAAAGAGGATCTTATAAATAAAGACGGAAGGAGTACTTATTAAGTGTGATTTTATTCTATGTGCCTATTTGTTTTAACCTTTTGAAAGTGTTTTTACGATTTACGAGATAAATATGTGAGAAGAGTTTTGTCTTGACTTACAGAAAAGGATTTTTAAAACCATGATTTCATTATTTCCCAAACAGACATTTACATTTATGTGAAACTTCCGATATCAATTCAAGTCCACTCACATACAGTCAGTCAAGCTAACACAAACACACACACACACACACATATGGTATGTATTTTAAAACATCTTTTACTTATAGATCAATATAGGCTCAAGTTATTGCGATAATAGTTTAATTTACATGATCATTTAAGGAATAATAATGTGGGTCCCAAACAAAAAGTAACAGAGTTTTGCTTTAGCTGATAGAGGTGTCATTTTTGTCCCAATTTTAAACAGTTCATGGGCATTTTCACACATAAGAAAAACTTATGGTGTTAGAGACACATTTAGAAAAAGTATAGTTACATTTTTGTCCCTTGACTGTGGGAAAAAAACGTGTTTTAAAATGTGGCATGGGTCAACATCCAAGTAGACTTTGCACACTATTAGGGTTGACGATATATAAAACGTACTGGACTATGCGAGTAGTGTTACTGCTACTATTTCCCTTATCAACATATGACTCGGTAAAATCGTACCGTTAATGGTCAACACTATGAAATATGCGTCTGAATTTGTCAACAATATGCTTCTAATTAAAGTTCAAATCCATTTAATTTGTCATCTAAAAGCGTAAGACAGCCGGGTACGTCGTCCCGTCTCCAAGCATGTATCCATTTTTCGAATTTGTCAACCAAATGGGACCCACTCTTTTGATTCACATTCCGACATGTCTCTCTTTTTGTAATACAAATATATGTGCGTGTCTTACATAACACACCAACAATATTAGAAGTCTTTATGTAATACTAGAATAGTATCTCTGATCAGCGCATTGTCAGTTAATGGCAGATACAAGGATGATAAGAGCTTTTGCAGATGATCATAAGGAGATGAAGAAGAAGAGGAAGAAGAAGGCAGCGGCGCCACCTCCCAAGAGAGGCAGCATTAAACGTCGTATAGTTCCTGCTATCTTCAACTTCTTCATTTCCCATATTTGCTGCTCCAGAAACTCTTCAAATTAATCATATATGCTTCCACAATAGTCGTTGGATCACTTTACTTTTCTCTACTGATCATATTCAAGAATCATTATACTTGTCATCTTCATTTTCATGTTCAATAGGTTTCATACAAATACATGTTCATATGTATGTAAAATATTATAATTTATATATGCTTGTTTTGTTGTCATATATAATAATTTTGTTGCTCTTTCAGGTAATATATTCTGCAACATCTGTATTTGACAGAACACTGTCAATTCTAATCAGGTAGCTAGTTGGTGTTGGCATTATCTCTCAAATTAAAGGTGTTGGTTAAAAAAATATTTATCGTCCTTGTCAACCTGGATAAGTAAATAACTTTTGTTTGGAGCTGGCTTTATGAAATATATATAAAAAATGATAAAAATATAAAAATCTTACTGTATTTATAAAATTGCTACAAGTCACATTTTTAAACCTTCTTCGCAATGACCGGTCTAGAACTAGCAATTTAAAGAGCTTTCTTTTCCTATTAGTGTGAGGTATAAAAACCCGTTTTCAACGGATCTAAAGAACCCCCCCCCCTTTTTTTTTTCTCCATTAGTGCTTGTGACTACTGGATTTTCATGTTCCCTCTAACTTCTTCTATTAAGTGCCACCACTCGACCTCAAGATCCTGAGTTCCAAGGACAATAGGATGAGATCCCATGATCATATTTACATCATACAGTCAATTTTTGTAATGTTTATCCATTTACCACAAAAACAGATGTGGTGTTTATTACTTTTGGCTTTTAAACAACTTTTAGTTACTTATCTATTTTAAAAGTTGGTTTGAGTTATGCTTTCTAAAACAATCTTCAGTTCAGATTAGTATACTAATAACTTTCAAAAAAATATATATTCAAATATAAATCTCATTACATAATAATTAACTTTCACCAAATTGATTGACTTTCGATACACATAATTTTCACAAACTAATTAATAAACTAAACACACACTAGCTACACCATCATTCCGACATATAGCCTTCTGGAGTTATAACAACCATTAATTTTCTCATAGATAGCCTTCTGTTTTGTTTCAGTTATTGGAAAACGATTTCGAGCAAAGTCTCTGCACTTATACGTAGTGCTTATATCAGACCTATGAATTGGGGCAAAAAATAATCAGACCTATGATAAGAGTTTACAAATGTTTTTCAAACCAGAAATTAATGCCTACCTAAAGTAAGATACTCTTATTTGAAACTCATATCTGATCTTTGTCAACCCAATCCAGTCCGTGGGTGTGTCCGTTTTGGGAAACTCACACTTAATTCCACCATCTATATCTTTAATTAATTATTGGTGAAGCGTATACAAAAGCTATGAAAATATTTTACAGCAGCAAAAGTTATCAATTCCTCATTTTATAATACAAATTAAAATGAAAAAGGGTATGCTTTATCAATAGACACCACAAAAAATATGAAATTACTGACAAAAGCTATGTATTGAAAAATTCCGTGGGAAAATACAATTTCAGATGGCATTTTTTTATCGGTGAATACCGACTGATTACAGACGAAATTTTTTTTCCATTGGTAATTACCAATAGATTACTGATGGAAACTCAGTCAATAATTTGTCCCAAAAATTACCGATAGAATATATTGATAGAACCCTTTTGTCAATAATATGTCGGTAAAATTTGTAAAATTTTATTATTATGGCATAATAATGTATATAATAGAATAAAATAATAAAATAAAAAATTCTAATAAAAATATAAAATATTTGAATATGAGAAAATTAATATTTAATATAATATATTAAATATATATTATATTTGAATATTAAATATTATAGTAATAATAAATATTCAAATGAAAAAAATAAATATTAAATAATATATTATAAAAAAAAATACATATATATATATATATATTAATATTATATGTATTTATATAAATATTATATTTATTTTTTAATTGTTATATTATATATATAATTATGTAAATAAAGAATGCAAGGTTAAAACACCTCAACTAGTTAAGGTATCACTGGGGACAAGGCACTAACGTGGCGGCAAGGTGGCATTTTGTCCGTAATTTCTGAAGGAATAATTTTGGTCTTCCATCGGTAAACCAATTTGCCACGTAAAATGTGGCGACGGAATGAATTCCGTCCGTAATTTGTCCTCACCTCTAATTTGTCAATAATTTTGTTGGTAAATTGAAATTCTATCGGTTATAAGCTTTTTTTTTTTTTTTGGGGAAACTACTATAAGGTCTTAGGTAAGAGAAAAAAAATAAAAAAATAGTCTCTTCAGATTTCAAAATAAAAAAATGGTCCAATTGACAATTCTAAGTGTTGGTCATTAACAAGTCCAGGGGCTCCATTGATAAATTCTTAAGACCATTTTTTTCATTTTTTTTTTTTGCTTCGGACCCTGACTGTAATGTCCCCTTTTTTTTGTAGTGAGAGAGGCAGACCCAATTTTGTGTTTTTTGTGGTACAAATTATATTTATACTCTAATCTCGTTTGCATCATAATTGGATTCAATTTCACATTTTATGTTGGATGCAAAAGAGGAAAGTAATGAGATCGTATTGTTGAATTTAGTGTGGAGTGTTATGGGAGGATGTTAAATGGAATTGTGTGACGAATAGTCAAACTCTCTCTCTCTCTCTTTCTATATGATTCCTCTCATGTGGGCTGTGGCTCATTATTTAATTAATAAGTTGAAATTTTCTCAAGTGGAAAAATTCATGATGGGAGAAACTCTACATTTTAATTCATTGGATCCCCTTCCCCTGGATCGTTTGCTGCAAGTCTCACGCGCGTGGAAAAATTGAAGCCGAAGCTTCTTGCATTTGAATTTACTTTGGCCTCTTCAAGTGACATTCATATAAAGACAAAATGCCACTTTTTGGGATTCAACGACAATAAGCGCAATCAATGCATCCTGGCGTGGATGCATGCTATTAATCCTCTCGTAAAACTTTAGGGAGAGTACATTTGGTTTCACTTTACTTTGAATTTTTAAAAGCACACTTATTAAAAGAAATAAAGTAAAACTTTAGGGAGAGTACATTTGGTTTCACTTTACTTTGAATTTGATTAATATTTTTTAAGATTTAGAGCATAAATGATTTTTATTTCTTTTAATAAGTGTGCTTTTAAAAATTTAAACTTGCATTTTTTTTTTATAGGAATGTAACCACATACCATTTTAACAAACAACCTGCTGGGCGATGGTAATTAAATCTTTTATTTAAGATCACAATAAATACTATTTTTCACTTATTTAATTGAGAAAAAAGGCCTTTTTTTTAACCACGAAACTAATTATACGGACACATTAGTGGCATAACAAATTAAAATTCCACAAGGACATGGGTCTATAAACAAGTGAACAATGCAAAGAAATAAAACAAACATATACTCGATCCTTTAATTCTATTTATAAGCCACTTCAAATATGTTTTACATAGATTAAGAAAAACCTTAAATTTCATTAAATCTCCTTTAAAAATCAACAACTTTTTGACTTTATCTCTATTTAATATATATTTTACCATAGGATAATAAATGAAAGATAAAATTATACGTTCATATGAAAAATTTCTCTCCGTGTATTATAAATATGGCAAAAAAATTTCTTCTCTCTTTGTTGTGTAAATAGAATTAGCATAGTATATGCATATATACATATATATACACTCCTCAGGTCTTATATATAACACATATAGCAGAACTTTTTTGGTCATATTTGTAGATCACATGATTAATTTCTTATATGAATGTACAATTTTACCATTCATTTGTTATTGTGCAGATCTTATTCCTATAGAGTATAATGGATATTACATAGAGGTAAAATTGGAAAGTTGATGACATTTAAGATAAATTTTTTTTTTGGTACAAAAATTTTAAGATAAACTTAATGAGGTTTAATGTTTTTTTATTATGATAAAATATGTTGAAAGTAACTTATAAATGAAATCATAGTAGTACGTATGTATTTGTATGTGTGTGTGTGTGTGTGAATGTGAATTATTGGGTCCACACCATGTGGGGGAAAAGAAGGCAAAAATCAGGTCCGATGGATTCGGTCATATTCAGATTGGTCGTTATTCATTTGCCAAGTATGTGTATTGTCAACCATATGGGTCCCTCCTTTAAATTGACATGTCCTACATCATAATGCAAATTAACTAGCTAGCCTTTTCCCTCTTATATACCTCGTCCCACACGACACACACACTACAAACAGAAGCCAAAGTTATATTCATATGTATAAAATTTATGTGATGAGAACATCACCAATAATGGAGGACACAAGGTCGAGAGGTTTTGCTGATGACAATGAGAAGACGAAGAAGGTGATGCCACCCAAGAGAGGCAGTATCAAGCTTCGTATAGTTTCAGCTATCTTCAACTTCATTTCCCATATTTGCTGCTCCAATCCTTCAAATCCATGAATCATCATCAATCCTTCTTATCTCTCATCTTCTGTTTCGTGTTGATTATTAATGATTTTTAATGCTACTCCTGCATATCTGGGTTCACACCACACTACTTTGTTTGCTGTGTACGTACGTAAGAGGCTTCTTTACATATATGACAGTTGGAGAATGTGTGAGTAAATCTGGCTTTTTTTTTTTTTTTTAATCTTTTTTATAAGAGCCCAAAATTTAAATTATTTTAGTCCTTTTTATAAGAGCTCGTTGTTTGAAAATTTAATGAGTTCTTTTTCTTCTGTTTTTACCCCTTGCTAATTATATATACTACATGGTTGGTGATACTTATATTTACTCTATTTCTCTCTCTTATTTTCCCCTTATAAATAAGGGCGTACTTTGGAAAAAAGTTTATTTAAGACATATTTATTATTTTTAACTAATTTTAATCAGTTTCTTAAATCACATAATTTAATTATCGGGCTCTTGTAAATAAGATTGGAGGATTACGTAAATATGTGTTATTCTATCTTCATTTAGTTAAGTTTCTCTTTTATTTCAATATTTATTTGTGTGTACTGTAAACTACTGCTTCCTATCCATACTAAACATGTGTTATTCTATCTTCATTTAGTTAAGTTTCTCTTTTATTTCAATATTTATTTGTGTGTACTGTAAACTACTGCTTCCTATCCATACTAAACATGTGTTATTCTGTCTTCATTTAGTTAAGTTTCTCTTTTATTTCAATATTTATTTGTGTGTACTGTAAACTACTGCTTCCTATCCATAATAAACTCTCTCCTTTTAAAATATAAGTCTTTTTTTTTTTTTTCAAAATTTTCTTGTATAAAATATAAGTCCAATTTAGTACTTTCTTTGAGCTTCCAATTTAGTACTAATATCTAGGACATTACTACATACTTTTCATTGGCAAAGGCCTACTTTTTTAGACATTGCATATGCTTCAGCCTTCTAGGCAACAATAAGCTTCAATATTATTAGCTCTTGTCCATAATATAAAATTGCCTTTGTACTAATGATCTGATAAAGTAGTAATTTAAATTACGTGTACCATTTTAGTTGGACTTTTGTGCTACGTGGCATCAGCTGACTTCAAAGTATAATTGCACATACAGTTTGCTAGTCAACATGTATAAGACGGAGTCTTATTGTTTTTAAATTGATCGACAACAGAATTGGAAAATGTGTATACTACTTTCACTACAAAAAAAATCACTTTCAGCGGCGACATTTGGCGGCGACTTTTAATGTCGCCGTTGAAAGTGAGACTTTCAGCGGCGACTTTTAAGGTCGCCGCTGAAGGTGTCACTTTCAGCGGCGACACTTTTGTCGCCGCTGAAAGTGTTTTTTGAAAATTTAAAAAAAAAAAATTTAAAACACTTTCAGCGGCGACTATTAAAAGTCGCCGCTGAAAGTGAGTTTCATCATAATCATGATATGGTAGTTAACTCATTAAATTTATCATAAATTGAAGAAAATTTATAACTTTACCTATATTAAATAAGGTTTTGAATGAGAAGGATAAATGTAATGAGTCATGTTTAAACATTAATTATAAGGAAAAAATTGTCAAAAAAGCATTAATTGCTCTCTAAGTGACTTATATTATAGACCGAGTCATTCTTTTAGAAATGACTTATATTATGAACCGGAGGGAGTTTTTATTACTTTTAACTATTTTCTAGAACTCCACAATTTTGTTCAAATGACTTTATATATAGGGACGGAGGGGAATTAAACAGGGGTAAAGTTGAAACGTTGTTGATGAGATTAAGGTTTTAAATGATCTATGTGAAACATGCCAGAAAGGACTTACAAATTGAACCAAAGGAGTTTGTGCGAGTATCTATTTTTTACCAGCATCTCATATATCTCTCTCACTAACCTCAGATCCCTTGTAACATGGTAAGTCAAGGTTTGAATCTCTACTGAGATCCATGCTCAACAGTGTTTCGAACATAATTACTTTTAATAAGAGGATACCTGTGTCTACTAAAAAAATTAAAGCGACCTAGTTAAAATTTTTATAAGACTAAAATTCAGCGAAAACTTTGGTGATAAGAATCTTTTTTTTTGCCAACATTTGGTGATAAGAATCTAATAACAACCGTTGGTTTCATTTGCTCAAACTATATATGTCACGTTTATGCGTATTAGGAGGGGCTAGATATCTCAAAATACACGTGCTACATTAATTTTTTGTTTTGTATCATCACCTGCTTAATTCGATGACTTTTCAACACAAGTTTAGGTGGCCCTATGTTTTTGCTTTTTGGCCCAACGGCATCTTGGTTGATCAAGTCACGTTTATTGATTCAGTCGTATTACTCTTAACCCAATCGAGTGCTAGGCCTGCCATGACCAATCAAACCTTTTGCTTAATTACGGTTCTCCCATTTTGTTTATAAGCGAAGAAAATATACAACACAATATTGCCTCCGCTGCATAGAATAAAATCTCATTAGTGTTGTACAATAAACAAAATCATCTACTAGTATAAAAGACTAAAGTAGTATATGTTTAATTACTCCTTCCGATTCGGTATATAAAAGATCTTTTAGTAATTGTCTGTTCATATTTATAAAAAATATTAATAGTCAATCTAAAATGTTTTATATAATTTTCTTTTATTTCTGCCCTATTAATTATTAGTTAGTTTCATTATATTAATTAATTAGTTTTCTATTTTAATAAATTAATCATTTCCTCATTCTCTTAGGGCTTGTTTGATTGAAGGGGAGGGGATGGAAGGAAGGGTAGATGATTATTTAGTTTGGTTGGTGGGGGAGGAGGTGAGAGGTTTTTAACGATTTCTTGTTTGGTTTAATATGAGATTGAAGGGGAGGAATGATAGTAATTTACCATTCTACTCTAATATATTTGGTTATATTATATATATATATATATATATATATTATGTAAATTAATTTATATCTTATCTAATTAATATAATAATATTTTTATTTATGATTAATATAATAATATATATTTTGTTTTAAATTAATTGTATAATAATATATCTTTTTAACTATAATATTATTATTTTTTATTTATAATACATATTTTCATGTTAAATTAATCTAATAATAATATAATTTTAATATAAAAAAATATTATTTTAAATTTAATAAAAATAGTGTATTTTTCATTATAATAATAATTTTTATTTAAAATTATAATAAAATATATTATAATTATAATCATTTTTTATTTATGAAAATTTATTTTTATTTTAAATAAATTTTGTAATGATATTTTTATATTTGAAAAATATTTTAAATTTATTTTCATAATAATATTATTTAATGATAAAAATATATTTTTAGTCAAATTAATTTAATAGCACTATTTTTTATTTAAATTTGAATGAGCATGTGTTATAATTATAATATTTTTTATTCATAAATATGTAATTTTTATATTAAATTATTTTTTAATAGTATATATTTAGTTATAATAATTTTTGTATAATTTTATTTCATAATAAAATATTTTAATTTATCATAATATTTTTCACCCGGGACATTATTGGAAAAACTCAGAGGTTATAAGGATAATATGGTTCAAAATTTTGGCTCCCCTCCAAAATCCTCCAATTTGGAGGGGGAACCAAAATAAGGGTGTTGGAGGGGAGGTGATGAAAACTTTGGAGTCCCCTCTCCTCCAAAATTTCAAATCAAATGAGGGGAGGGGCTCATTTTTCCTTCCCTTCCATCCCCTCACCTCCAACCAAATAGGCTATTACTGATCACCCACTCTTGTAGTCTTGTTAACTATATTTTTAAATTTAAGTATTCCTTATAATACAAATCAGAAGCTATTACATTATTGTACAGTTATATTATTAGGCATAAAATTCATAACAAGCTACCACTCTGATCCTTTTTATAAGTTATTTTTGATTAAAAAATTTGGTCCTATTTATAAGTCCAGTTTCAGGGTAGTAAATTCGTTTTGTACTTTTTAACCATATTAATTGCAATAAAAAAAATTATTCACGTTGACTTTTGTAATCAATCATAGATAAGGGCGAAATTTAGCTTATAGTTAATGATTAACGAACTCTTCTTGGTAAGTGAGAATTAGTTAAAAAAGATTTATAAATAGAACCAGAGTGGTATATTATCTGCAAATTATTATGATATTATTTTACTGTATACTCTATAATAGCACAAGTTTTGAGGAGAATGACACCCTGATTGTTTAACTTCCAATGAAAACATCACTGTCATAAAAACAAGTGTTTTTGGGAGAACTGTACACTCTAAAAGCTAGTTTTTGGAGTTAGAGAACATGGCTATGAGCCTTACAAGGCCCAATTTTTTAAAGGAAACCCTTGATATGTGGAACTCATAACATAATAAAAATTTCATAGTATATGCAAGTTTGATTGGTCTTTAACAAAAAATCCTATAATCATAATTACATACTTCCTTGGACTCATGACATAGGAATAGTTTGAAAAAAATTATAAATTTAGAAGATAAATTAAAGTTAATTGAGATTTTATGTTTATGAACAAATTATACCCCACATAGCTCCTACATTTAATAGCCTTTGGAGTATGTTATAACACAATAAGAAAGTGAAATGATTATGTTTTGGAAAGAGCATACATCTTGATAAAGGATTTTCTTCACTCTTATTCTTTTCTTCTTCCAAATCAAAAGGCTTTGAATTAGTGGATGAGAATCAATCATAGAGGGTTTTTAAATTGATGAATTCTAATTTGAAATCTCTTATAAATGGGCAAAGAGAATAGAGCAACATACGTAGTATCTCGACAAGATGAATCGACGGAGCTGAGAGGTTTCTCCCTCTGTGCAGCACGATGATATTGAAAAATGGGAGAGGGAAGTTCAACCTGATCCAAAATTGCATCAAATCATCTGGCAGATCATTACCCAACTTGAAAGTGTAGTAAGGTCAAACTTAGACAAAGGGTGTTTACACTATAAAGGTAGTTTAGTTCTACCCAAAAACTCTACTCGGATTCCCTTGCTACTCAAAGAGTATCACAATTCTCCCATAAGGGGGACATGTTAGATGTCTTCACACCCGCTTGGCCAATGTTGTATATTTGGAGGGTATGAAGAGTTCTATTCAAAAGTATGTTGCGTAATGTGATGTATGCTAGAGAACAAAGTATAAAGTACTATCCTCGACTGGTTATTACAGCCCCTAACAATTCCTCACTAAGAGGTATGACACTATTCTAGTGGTTGTTGATAGATTCACCAAATATGCTTATTTTTTGGCTTTATCTCACCCGTTTATAGCTAAGGATGTTGCTGAAATATTTGTGCCTGAGGTTGTCAAGTTGCATGGCTTTCTTCAAACCATTGTCTGGGATAGAGATAGGGTCTTTATAAGCAAATTTTGGAAGGAATTATTCAAACAAGCTGGAATCCACCTGTGTCTTAGTCCTCCTCCTGTGCACCATTCAGAGTCCGATGGCCAAACTGAAGTTCTAAACCGAGGGTTAGAAACATATCTACACCACTTTACTAGTGAGAAGCCTAATCATTGGGGTCAATGGTTGTCATGGGCTGAATATTAGTACAACACTTTGTACCATAGTGATGCCAATATGACTCCCTTTAAGGTTGTTTATGGGAGGGATCTGCCTACCTTTCTCAAGCTGCAAGATGAGCCGTCTGCCATAGAGGAGGTCAATGAATAGATTCACGCTTGGAATGCGATCATCTCCACCTTGAAGTAGAATTTGTCCAAATTTCAGAACAAGAAGACAAACACGGAAGGGACATTCAACTAGAGGTTGGGGAACAAGTCTACGTTAAGATAAGACCTTATCAGCTGCATACTTTAGCCAAAAGAATCAACAAGACACTCGGTCTATGTTATTATGGTCCCTTCAAGATCATTGAGAAAGTGGGAACAATGGCTTACTGACTTGAACTTCCTCCTATAGCTCTGATTCATCCAGTATTTCACATCTCCAATCTAAAATTAAAAAAAAAAATTCAATTCATGCTGCCATTGTGACCCCTGTCATTCCCTCAGCTCTCTCTAAGGAAATGGAGCTACAAGTGCAGCCTGAAGACATTTGCAAGGTCCACAAGCTTTTAAATGGACAGCTGGAGGTACTGGTTAAGTGGAAGAGCATGCAAGAGTTTGAGAACTCATGGGAAGCAGCAACAACCATCTCTAAATAGTTTCCAGCTTTTTCCCTTGAGGACAAGGTGAAACTCTTAGGGGTGGGTAATGATAAGATTACTTTTGCTACCAAAACATATAAAAGAAAACCTAGGCAACTACATGAAAGGGGACAACCACCTTTTGGTAGTCAACATGTTGACTTAGAAGCTCCCACCAATTTGGAGAAAAAGCTGAACCACTAGGCGGTGGTAGGCTGCTATTAACTGTGACATTAGGGTTGTCTTGGAGATTGTGACATGCACATTTCTTGTAATATTTAGAGGCTTGTTGTCTCTAGGTCTTGCATGGCTTGTTTTGTATTGGGAGTTAGATGGGAGAAGCTGGACTCTCGAAATACCAAAGAGACCTTGTGAGAGTTGTAGTTCTCTTCCGTTGTTATTTCCCATCTGTGTTTTGAGTGAGGTTTGTCCAAAATCATTGTGAGGGCCTTTTGTAACACTGATTACGCTCCATTTTCTTATAGCAAACCTTTGCAGTATTCATATTTCATTTCCCTACTGTTTTATTACGATATTTTAGAGGAGGGTTGTATCAACTTCCTGTAAACAGTCTCAACAACAGGCTCTTTCTTGCCATTGGTTATCATTTTTGATCTCCTTCAACTCACTCAGTCGATATTAATTTGCTATTAATGAATCTGGAGAGAAATGAGTTCACCAAGAAACAAGAAGAGGCCGTGAAGCATGTCAGGAGCTGCCATAACCTTGAGTTTTGTAGTCATTGTCATTTGAGTTAATTTGCTTAACTCCCCTATAGTTTGTGTTGGCAAGTTGACACTAATTAGTTTAAGTTGACACTAATTAGTTTAAGTAGTGTCAACTTGAGGGGCATGTTGGGGATATTAATCTCAATTATCATTAGGCTCTAGAAATAAAGGGCATACTTTATGATTTAGGGGGGTTAGTCATTACTTCAGAGTTAATTGTGTTCATATTGACAATCTTTTTTAATGAGATTCGTTTCATCTGCATTGTGATTTAGCAAGTTAACATGTTATAACAAAGGGATTCATTGTAAATAAACTTGTGATAGTATGTTAACATAAGCATCTTGTGAAAAGAAGTCTTTATGGAGTAATTTGCTTGTGAAGTTCTACTGATAGCCAACTTGAAGTTATAGAAAATAAAAATACATATCACATAAACATTGCTGTAGATTCTGTCTGATTCAATTTGTTCGTGTTTTGTTGTAGTAGTAACTGACTGTATAACTGATAAGAGATCATCTTGAATGGCAATGGAGTTTGGGGACTGCGAACCCATTTTTTGCGAACCCAAAGTGGTGTTCTCAGCTCAAAGTTCCTGTCCATTGCCTCATTTTTTGCTCCATGCATATGTTGCTGATTCTTCTGACCTTCTAATTCACATTTTAAAGATAATAAAAAAGCTTTACATTGCTATTGCCAAAATATTGCTGGCTAATGATTTGGTTTGTTTAAGAGAATATATGTCAACCATAATTGTTTTCTGTTTGATATTCTTGTTTTTATGGAAAATATTAATGAGATCATGCTTTTGATCATGAGAACATACATATATATCATTTTAATGTGATTTTGCTTAACATTTCCGAAGCATCATTGTGTTGTTTGATATTAGTTTTTGTGCAAAGGGACATCATCACTGGAATAGGGTGCTCTTGGTCAGATTTTTTTTTGGCTATTTTATAACTTCCATTAAGTCAGCAGATCTGAAATTAGTTCTGGAGGGAAATTCAGATTTTGACATTGATTATCCTTCTTCTCCGTTTCTTGTGTAACACCCCAAATTTTATCCACCAAAATGCATTGTAATTATTGGAAATATTCAATAAAATAGAATGGTGAATTTTGGCCAAAGAAAGGAGGAAAAAAGGGAATTAAATTAAAAAAAAAATGTAATGGAAAATTCGTAATTTTGCCAACAAAGCACAAGATTAATTATTTTAAAATTAATTGAAGTTAATTTCAATTAATCAAGAAAAATAAAAGTGAAATAGATATTTGGGATATTTTTGAACAAGAAAACTAAAGTTTGAAAAATCAAGGTGAACTTGTTCAAAAACTAATTAAAGAAGAATTTGGAAAATGTTGGAATAATTAATATTTCCCTTTTTCCTTCATAATTTTTGTCCAAATAAATGAAATAGGAGGGAAATAATTAATTGAATTCTAAATTAAGCCAAGTGTCAACATCTTAAGGCAAAGGATTAAGTTAGAATGGTTAGAGATGAGCACATGTGGAAATGGGATTAAAATATGATTACTTTGTACATGTAGTTTGAGTAATGGAATGAAAGCCCAATGGTGTGCTAGGAAAGACCCTCTTCGGTGAGAACTTGGGCCAACTAGAGGAGGAAAAGATTAGTTAAATGCTAATTGAAGCTTATGACACCAATTGGATGTAGATAAAGTCAAGTACAAATAGGTGTCATAAAAGCTATTTTTGGAATTAAGATAATTAAGGGAAAATACCAAGATATTTCATAAAACTTTTCCCTTCATCTTTCTTGCTCATTTGCATCCCAAAACAAAAAGAAGAGAGAGAGAGAGAGAGAGAGAGAGAGAGCTTGAGAGAAAACTTGGAGAGAAGGAAGAGACAAGAAGGGAAAATCTTAAGGTAAGTTTGTTATTCCTTATGATTTGGCTTCCTAACTTGTGTAGATCTTCCTCTAAGTTCTTCTTCATGCAACTCATTGTTTAGCAAGCTAATATCAAGGTTAATAAGGGAGGAAGGTGACATTCTAAAGAGAGAAAGTCCAAGAATCAAAGGTAACATCTAAAACTTGGATTCTCTTGAGTTATATGATGTTGTTGTGGTTGTTGTTGTTGAGTTTGGTTTGATTTGGCATGTTTTGTGATTTTGGGATGATGAACTCTAGAAAGGTTATGCTGCCTAAATTTCTACAAATTATGTTCATTTAGTGTTTAAATAGCTAATCATGTGATTAGAAGTGGAAAGGAAGTGATTAAGGAAACACATTTTTCTCTTCTAAACCCTATATTTCGTCCAGCTACTATTCACTCAAAATAGAGTTGGAATTTTGATGGTTCCATTGGATTTGAAAGGAAAGATTGTGTGGGAATATAGGTGTTCATGATTTTTGGAGATTTGTATACAAATATGGAATTTGTTGAAGTTGCAAGTGCAGGCTATTTGCTTTTCTCTTGTGAGGCAGTGTTGTTGTGCCATGCATTTCGTTGGCCAAACCAAGTTCAAATGTAATGAAACTTTTCAGGATTAAAGTAGACATCCTGGGCTTTAATTTGATAGGTATTATAAGCAATTTGAACATGTGGATTGAATGATATGAATTTTCAAAGTTTTGCCTTGTTTCTTTACTTGATTCTGGAACAGTGTTGAAAATTATGAAATTCTGGAATTTTGGGGTTGTAGATTGTGGTGGTTCATATTTTTCCTATGTAAAAGACTGAAAGAGCTTTTCCATAAAACTTAGAATCACCCTATTTCGATTTTTGTTGAATTAGTTATGATTTTTGGAAGTTTAGCCAAAAAACAGAATAGCTTCTTGGCCATGGCCAGAGGACTCTTGGCCGCAGCCTAAAACCTTCTGACCTACTTTTGGCCGGGGCCAAGACCCCTGTTTTAACATTTTCACCCGTTTGATTGGTTTAACTTCTCCAATCCTATGGGCACTTTTTTGAGCTTCCAATGGCTATCTAAATAGTCAAGAAGATAACCAATACAATGAGTTTAAAGTAGTACATGAATGGATATTAACTTAATTCTTGTATATTTGATATTTTAGGACCGAGTTGGGAGTCTGAGCTTGGTACGTTTTATGAGGCACCCAAAACGGGGTGAATGAGACTTGAGGTAGGGACATTATCCTTTATACACCATGCCATAGTTCATATGATTGTGTGGTTGCCATTATTTGTGCTTTTATTAATCAACATGGTTTGCCTAGAAGAGGCAGTTAGTGCCGGAAGTGCACTTACACCTGGGGGTTGGGTAAGAATCCAACCGATGTACGATTAGTGGGGCAGGAGCCCTACTCATGCATACATGACGATGATGGTTTGTATTGTTCATTAATTGGTACATATATGGTGCATTTCATATCTACTTATCACATTTTATGTGAACGATAGTTTGTTTCCACTGGGATTCCTTAGAATCTCACCCCTTTTTCTAAATAAAACTATCTCAGCGAGTGCCAGCGGCTCGAAAGGCAAGGATGTAGATACGAGAAACTGACGAGCACGTTTACTGAGATGAAGATCGTGTTTATACATAGTCTGTATTGGGAATATTTTTGGATATTATGTACATATTTGTAAATATTATCAAATTCTGCACGGTTGATTCCGGCCTGTAAACAAATACTTATTATCAGTATATTTGTACTTTTCTGTTTGCCTATGGACTTATATCTTTATTCCTCACGCATATCGAAATGGAAATGTGTGTTAACATCTTGTCTTTGAAAATATGAAAGTAATTATTATTAAAGAAGATGTATTTTGTGGCATTGAAGTTAATGAATGGGATAAAACTTTGTTGTTGTCCTTTTTGAAGTTAACGAGTGTCACGAAAGTGCAACTTGTAGATATAGGCCTATGGAAGTTGAAAGCGTGACCTTGTGTTTTTATGAACGACTTTGCATTTCATCTAAGTCATGGGAAAGTTTGGCCATCTTATGGCTTTAGGATTCAAAAGAAATGACATATATATTTTTTAATTTTTGATGTTTAGAATGGAAGTTGAAACTTGTAAGTTATATCCTATATTGCTAGTGAGAACTTGGTAAAATTGGAATCTGTTTCCTCTGTGCAGCTTTTTCTGCTATAATCATAATTTAATAACTACAGGCTCTACAAAAATTAAGAACTGAGTGGTGCCAGCTCATCGTAGGCAAGAGTTAATATTAGCATTATTCTCACAAAACTTTTAATTGTTTCAACATGTTTATTTATTTTTCATTTGATTCTTGCCTCGTGATGCCCTTTCTTAATATCAAAAACTAGTATAATTCACAATGTGATGCATACTCTTAAGGGCGATATCAATACAAGTGGAATCGAGGATTATGATAGAAGTTTTTAGGGAAAATGACACTAAGATCCTAATTAAAGAAAATAATATCAGAAAAATTCCATAACTCGTCAATAATAGCTCTTTTTTCACTTGTTTTGATATTATTTTTTTTTAATTGGGACCTTGATGTAATTTCCCCAGGTTTTTATTCACATGCTCTCTGGACTGAGTATATGGAAGCAATATATGCATCAGTTGGTAATGCACAACTGGGAATTTGTTTTATATAGGAATGGGATCTTTAATGATCTGCACTTTCGAATCAGATTCAGTGAAGAAAATTACTAAAGTACCTGCTTTTATCGCGTCTCTTAAGACTATTATTGGTGCTATCATCTGTGTGTTCTTTGCCTATTTGTCGTACAGAGTTGTGAAATGATGGTGTTGGAGAAAGCTTGGCACTTTTGCCTTCTTCTTCTAGTTTAAAGAAGATGAAAAGGACATCTTGGGGAGGAAATGTTCATTGTCACCAGCAATATCTGATTTGGATCCTTTAATTTTCTACCGTTAGTCCTTGCAGTTAAATATTAAGGACTAACTACAAATTTCCGTTAACAACTTCTCCTTCAAAAATACTACAGTACCAGGCATGACCTCTTCCTTAAAGCCTTGTCAACCCAATCAGCTACCTTGTTGTTTTTAACAGAATGTGTGTTGTCATATTAAAGAGATACAAATGTCATTTAATGTGAAAAAAATAACCTATTAATTCTCTTTGAACACAAATTTATTTTGGATGCTCCATTACCAATTTAGTCCCTCGAGTTTATTTTTACAGGGACTTGGATTTGGAGGTAACGCTCTTAATTGTACTTTTGTGACATTAACACTGTTAATTGTACTCTTGGGGATGCTCATCGAACTAGTCAAGTTGGCAAAACAAATTATAAACTTATATTTTTAAAATTGTTATACTCCCTTTGATTTGGATAAGCTCAGGTGGCAAAACAAATTATAAACTTATATTTTTAAAACTGTTATACTCCATCCGGTCCTTAATATAAAACATATTTATCTAATTTAATTAAGTTAAGAAAGTTTGTTAAGTTAATTAATATATGACATTTACTACAAAAAAAATTGCCTCTTAGTAGCGGTTAACTTGTAGTGGTTACAAAAAATCGCTACAAATATTAGGATTTGTAGCAGTTTTAAGGCAAACTGCTACAAATTTGCAATGATATAACTCGTGACAAATGAGGCACTAGTAAGCCATGGTAATTTATAGCGGATGGATCATATAAATTATTACAAAATGTGGCGCCAAGTTGGTGTCACATTTGTAGCGGTGACTTAGTAGCGGTTGGGTCACGCTAACCGCTACAAAATGTGGCTCCAGCTTATCGCCAAAAGGAGCCAAGCTGGTACCACATTTGTAGTTGTTGAATGGGCAAAACTACTATAGAAGACAAAAGGTTGCAGGTTTGTAGCGATTCCTATTAACCGCTACATTGTCGCGTGATTTGTAGTGGTTTTTGAGGCAATAACTACTATAGAATGCAAATGGTTGCATGTTTGTAGGGTTCCAAGGAACGGCTACAAAGTGTCACCACTACAAAAAAATGGTATTCTGTAGCGGTGCAATTGTAGCGGTTATAATAAACTGCTACGAATTATAGTATTTGTAGCGGTTTTAACCTAAACCTCTACACAATTGTAGCGGCAAGCTACGCGCCAAGTGGCGCGACAGATTAGCAGCATTTTTTGTAGCTGTTGGGTAGACAAAACCGCTAGAAATTTGGCGCGAAAATCCTGGCAAAACTTGTAGCGGTTATTTTGTAGCAGTTAATACACAGAAACCGCTAAAATATTCCCGCCATATGGCGCGACCAAGTCTCGCCAACAGTGTAGCGGTTATTTGTAGCGTTACAGCAACAAAACCGCTACAAAATAAGCTATTTGTAGCGGTTATAGGGATATAACCGTTACAGAATTTCAGGAGTCTCCACTTTTGTAGCGGTTCTGGGCAATAACCGCTACAAAATTTCAAAGGTTCTTGTAATTTGTAGCGGTTATTATAGAACCGCTACAAATTTCAGCCGCCCTGGGTGATTTGTAGCTGTTATGGTAGCGGTTATTGGAATAACCGCTACAAATATTTGGCCTATTTAACGTGGCTCCTCCCTCATTTCTCCGTTTGCTCATTTTGTTTCCTGGGGTTTCTCTGAGTGGTTTCTTCAAGATTTGGGTGTTCAGACGTCTGTGTAGGAGTTTTTGCTACAGTATTTCTCAGTATTTGCACTTGAGGGTACGTATATAACACGTATTTTATTTGTATTTGTATTTTTATTAGATTTTTGCATAATAATGTGACTATTTTTTTTTTATTTTTACAGTTGATATGGCTTCAAAAGAGGATAAGGGGAAGGCCCCTAAGGTCCCCAGACCGATTTTACGGGGTGGTAGTAGTCGAGCAGGGGGCAGAGGGAGGGGCAGCGTGGAGGCAGGGCGACCGCGACATTTCAGCCCATCCCCCCACAGGAGTCGGCCCTACCACAGGCACCACAGACGATCCCACAGGAGACGACCGCACTAGAGGTGCCTGAGTTTGGGGGGCCCGATATTAGCTTCGAGGACTACGACGAGGAGGAGTTCAAGATCCCAATTGGGATCAGGGAGATGGAGCAGTTCCTCGATGAGGAGGAGGCTTGAGAGCAGAACAACCCACGAGGGTCGTCTTTGCGGTCCACTGGGTTTGAGGTATAGGTCCAAGGTAAATAAATTTTTTAATTTAGTAAATTATTTATTTAAATTCAAAATGTTAACTTTGAATTACAATTTATCTAACGTGCGGTAAGCTGTGCAGATGAGCAGGGGAACGTTTTGACGAGGAGGCTAGACGTGGCCGGTGTGAATAGCATGGACCGGACCCTGCGAGTTATATGCCGTGGAATGAGGGCACTGACCAGCCCATCAACAATGGGGGTCACCTGCTCAACCGCTTCCTGAACGGCCTGGGCGCGAATTGGATGCGGTTCCTCCTTCACTTCAAGACGTGGAGGCACGTTTCGAGGGGGCCGAAGGACCAGGCTTGGGAGGAGGTGCTTCAGGTAATTAAAATTATTTAATTAATATTTTTTGTAATTAATTCTATTTAATTAATATTTTTAAAATTATATTTTTTTGTAATTATTGATAGTTAAATAATTTTTTTTCAGCTGCGGTTTGCCGTCTGGGCCAACCGGAAGAGGTACGCCCTCATGAAGATGGGTGACGCCTGGAGGAACAGGAGGAACCGTCTCTTCCACAAGGTGAATAAGGACGGGACGATGCCTTTGGAGCAGCTGATCGAGAGTGTCCCAGACGGCGTGCCGCCGAACGACTGGGCGAGTTTCGTCCAGTTCAGGAGGAGCCCTGAGGGGCAGGTAATGTATTTATTATATTTTTTATATATAATTTTTTAATTGTTAAATATTAAATTATAATTTCAATTTAATTGTATTTAATTTGAACTTTATTAATTTTAAATGTTTTTTATTGTTTTAATACATTTAATATTGTTTTTTTCCAGGAGCTTTCTCAGAGGAACACTAGGATCCGTGCGCAGCAGACTATCCACCACACAGCAGGATCGAAGACCTTTGCTGTGACCTATAGCGAGCTGGTAACTTTTCAAAATATCACTGACTTTTAGCTGGTTATTTCATAATACATATTGAATTTTGTAATTGTTTTAGGAGACGAAGGCACAGCAGGAGAACCGTTAGACGGACTATGGGGAGTTATACGCCATCACACACAGACACCGTGACGGGACTGCGACCTCTCAGCAGGCAGAGGTGGCCATTGTAAGTAATTTTATTATTATAATTTTTATAAAACCAACTTTAATGAAAAATGCTAATTAGTAATTGTTTCATAAAATGGTAGGAGCGGATGCAGCAGTCGCAGGCTGAGCTGCGACAGACCCAGGCCGAGGAGTCACTGGGGTCAGTGGACCCGACGGCTCCTTTGAAGGCGGGTCTAGCTCAGGCTGAGCACCCTGGACACGTGCAGGGGTTGGGGATAGGCGCCAGACCTAATATGGTCTACGGCAGGAGCGCCACCTCTGAGGCTGGCAGCTCTAGAGGGGTCAGACGTCCGAGGGATGAGTCTATTGACCAGCTGTGGTCAGATTTGGAGTTGCAGATGGCACAGCAGCAGCAGCAGATGGACCAGCTGCATCTGCAGCAATGCAGCTGCAGGCTGATATGATCTACGCTCAGCAGACGCAGTGGCGTGATATCGCGAACAACATGCTCGAGCGGTCATGGAGTTGCCTGTTCCCGGACGAGCAGCATCCACAGGTTCCCCTGTCCCTCGCTACGTCGTCCCGACTACTACTACTCCTCCTCCTGCTCTTGCTCCTGCTGATGATGATGGTACGGTTCACTCTGCGCAGCGACCCGATCCAGCAGCACCTGAGGGAGCACCAGATGATCAGCCCTCAGCTACTTAGTTTAGAACATCTTTTTTTTATTTGTTGTTGAAACATTTGTAAATATATATGAGTTTGTATTTCAGAACTTAAATTCTTATTGTGTTTAATATAATTATATTTATATTTTTAGATCCTGTTGTTGAATTTATGAATTAATTGCAACAATATTATTTATATTTTTAAATTAAAAAAAATAAAGCATATATATATTTGTAGCGGTTTTAAATAAAAACCACTACAAATATATATAATTGTAGTGGTTCTACAAGAAACACCGCTACAAATATATATAGTTGTAGTGGTTCTACAAGAAAAACCGCTACAACAATATATATATTTGTAGCGGTTCTACAAAAGAAACCGCTACAAATATGTATATGATTGTAGCGTTTTACAATAAAAACCGCTACAAATACTCATCATTTGAATTTTGAAATTTGCCGCCTTTGTGCACATTTATAGCGGTTATGTTATGTATAACCGCTACAAATTAAAAATTTTTTTTAAATTTGTTGTCCAACGGCTTTAATGTTAGTAGCAGTTTTATACATATAACCGCTACAAATATTCAACGTGTATATTTTGAATTTCCCACCAATGTGTAATGGCTTGAAAATTAGTAGCGGTTTTATATATATAACCGCTACTAATATTTTATAACTGTAGCGGTTAGTGTAGCGGTTTTAGAACCGCTACAAAATTATAAACGTTGGAATTTCAGAATATAAGGTTCTTGGCATTCGTTATTATCTTCTCACTCATCTTCTTCTCTATACTTTCTTCTCTCTCACTTGTAGCTATGGATAAATCATGGATCAGGTTGCCGCGCAATTCTCCTAAATATTTGTACGGATTAAACAGTTTCTTGGATTTTGCATTCACTCACGCTAGCTGTAACGGCAAGATAGTCTGTCTGTGTCAAAAATACAAGTTTAAGAAGTGGCATGCATGAAATATTGTGAAGGAACATTTGCTTGTGAAGCCTTTCCCTGAGGACTATACGTTCTGGGCAGTTCATGGTGAGAAGGCCGGCATTAGATATGACGATGCTCTTCGTCGAAGTTCTAAAGTAGGCGTTCAAGTAGATGAAGATGATCCTATGAATGATGCTATGCGTGATGCGTTTGGATTTCAAGGCGACAACTTCAATGAAGAAGTGCACGGCTTTGAGCCGGTTTTTATGAGGAATGAAGCAGCTCGGGATTTTTTCAGCTTGATGGATGAAGCAAATCATCCTTTATATCAAGGTTGTCACAAATATTATAAATTATCTTTCTTGATCAAATTGTATCATATCAAGTGCTTGTGTGGGATCACAGATAAGGGAATGTCGATGTTGCTCGACTTATTACAAGATGCATTCCTCGACGCTGCGATTCCCACAACTTCTACAAGGCCAAGAAGATTATCAATAGGTTGGGGTTGAATTATCAAAAGATTGATGCATGCCTAAATGATTGTATGTTGTATTGGGGAGACGATTCCAGTAGGGAGACTTGTAAGAGATGTCACACATCGAGGTACAAGGCAATTCGGAAGGGGAAAAAGTAGAAGAAGAAACCTGTAAAGATTCTCAGGTACTTCCCTTTGAAACCTCGTCTACAAAGATTATTTATGTTGTCTAAAACTGTGGAGCACATGAGGTGGCATGCCGTTGATAACAACGAAGACAGTAAATTAAGATATCCCCGGGATGCAGTTGCTTGGAAAATGTTTGACAACGACTTTCCAGATTTTGCGACTGACCCCAGAAATGTTCGGCTTGCGTTGGCGACCGACGGTTTCAATCCTTTAGGGAATCTTAGCACAAGTTACAGTATTTGGCCGGTAGTCTTAGTTCCCTACAACTTACCCCCTTGGATGTGTATGAAACAAAGCTCTTTCATTATGTCTATGATCATTTCAGGCAAAAAGGCACCGGGCAATGACATCGATGTGTATCTCCAACCGCTTATTGTGGAATTGCTTGACCTGTGGAATATCAGCTTGGAGACGTACGACACTTACGGCAAGACTTTGTTCAACTTGCGTGTAGCCTTGATGTGGACGATTAGTGACTTTCCTGGCCTTGGCACATTATTTGGTTGGAATGTGCATACTGGGTCGGCGTGTCCAGCTTGCAATTTTGACTCTGACGCAGTGCGCCTTCCCTACAGCCGAAAGTGGTGCTTTATGGGGCATCAAAGGTTTCTCGATGGAACGCATAAGTTCAGATTGCAACGAAATCGCTTCAATGGGAAACCAGAAAAAAGAAGACCTCCTCAGACTTTGTCCAGTACAGATATCTTACAGCAGCTTGAGCATGTTGACTTCGATTTTGAAAAAAGCGACGATTCAGCACAAACTCGCCAAAAGACGCGCATGAATTCGACGCCTCAGCAGTGGAAGAAGATAAGTATTTTATTCACTCTTCCATATTGGAGATCTAATTTACTTCGCCACAGTCTTGATGTAATGCACATTGAAAAGAATGTTTGCGACAATATGCTGTACACGCTGCTTAAAGGACCCGGTAAGACAAAAGATCACCTTCAAGCGAGGAAAGATTTACGCGACATAGGAGTTCTTGAAGACGCTTGGCCAGATGAGCATGACAGATTTCAACCGGCAAAGTTTACCCTCACAAAACTGAACAAGGAAGTCTTCCTCGCGACGTTGAAGAAATTAAAAGTCCCTGATGGGTATTCAAGCAACATTTCTTGATGTGTTGACTTGCAGGCTCGAAAGGTTGCTGGCCTGAAGAGTCATGACTCACATGTTCTTATGCAGCAGTTACTCCTTCTGGCTATAAAGAATACACTTCCTCCCGATGTTTCCATCGTTTTGGTGGAACTTTGTTCTTTCTTTCGGAAGTTGTGTTCTAAGGTTTTGATCTTTGAGGAGCTCGATCAGCTGCAGTCCAAAATTATTCTTACGCTTTGTCATTTGGAGATGATCTTTCCTCCGTCCTTTTTTATTGTGATGGTTTACCTTACAGTCTACCTAGTTCATGAAACAAAGCTTGTTGGACCGGTACAATATCGTTGGATGTATCCAATTGAGAGGTACTCATTTTAAATATGTGCTTTATTCTCCGTATTTAATGTTTGCTAGTCATCCTTTTCAGCATTTTATATCAATTTTCTCATCTGTACTTTATAGGTTCCTTGGGAAATTAAAATCTTACGTAAGGAATAAGGCGTGGCTAGAAGGTTCTATAGCTGAAGGCTATATATGGGATGAGGTGCTATATTTTTGCTCAAGGTACTTTGATGATCTTGAGACGGCTTTCAACCGCCCACCTCGTGTTGACGATTGTCCTGATCCTGCGCCGACATCAGGTGAATTTATCCCTCGTGTTGGTAAACCAGTTGGAGCAACTGAGAACTTCAAACTAATGGCAACTGAGAAGTTCCAAGCACATAGACATGTCTTGATTAATTGCACTCAAGTTGAACCTTTCATACGGTAAGAATTGTACACTCACATGTTATTCGATCTATATCTTTCATAACATTTCTCACTTTCATTTCACTATCGTCTTTCCATTATTAATTGCAGGGAATTCAGAAGTCATGTGAAGCGTCAACTCAGGATCCGTACACAGACATCCTCGGAAGTTGATAGGAGGGTCCACAGAGAATTCCCGAGCTTGTTTGCACACAGAATACTAAATGACCACAACCCATACTCACTAGATTTCAGAGCTCTCGTAATCGGCCTTCTTGATCATGCACAAAGGTTTACAGTATACAATGTCAATAGTTTTAAGTTTTGCACGGTTTCACGGGATCAAGGATTGCAAACTCAGAATTCGGGTGTTTATGGCACATTTGGGACAAGGAGTTATGCGAGCAGCAGTGACGCCAACATGCCGTTCGGAGCCGTCTCTTACTATGGCAAGCTTCTTGATGTGGTTGAACTTAATTATCAAGGCCGTTTCACCGTTACGCTGTTAAAGTGTTTGTGGGCAAATACCACCACTTCTCGGAGACTGACAACTGATTACTTAGGGATCACATTAGTCAATTTCTCATGGCCGATTCATACTGGTATTTCTCAAGATGATGAGCCGTATATTCTAGCTTCAGAGGCATATCAGGTTTATTATGTCGAGGATAAGAGGCACAGGGATTGGCACATGGTCATTCATCTAAAGCCATGAGACCTTTACGACATGGGTGAAGGCGATAACATCGCCTACGAGAGTGAGCCATTTCAGCCAGCCGATTTTGAAAACTACTTCCCTGAAGGCGATGACAATTTACCTCTACTGTGGTGAGTTTTTTTAAATCCACGTCATTTAAATTAAATTTTTTAAATTTAATAAAACATCCATAACAATAATTTTTCTACATAATTTCTGTAGGGATGGCGATGATGAGTGATCAAATTCAAATTATGCTTTTCTCTTTAAAAAAAACTGGAAAAAAAATTTTAAAATAAAATTAAAAAAAAATTTAAAAAATATTTGTAGCGGTTAGTAACAATAACCGCTACTAAATAAAAACCGCTACAAAATCGACACATTAACCGCTACAAATAGTACGTGGATCCCTATAAATACCCTTACCACAACTCATTTCAAACACTCTCCAATTTCTTTTCACCTTACCTTTCTTTCATTTTCTCTCATTTACAACTTCTTTTGTATGAGTAGAGGAGCTGAATAATAGGATCACATATGGTAACAAGTTTTTATTTTTATTTTTACAATACTTCTTTCCTTTATATAAAATTTATTCCCATAATTCTTTTTTCCAGATATATTAGAACTGTATCTCATTTTCATCTATTTTTCATACACAATTACATTATATTGGACAACATAATAATTCCTTATTATCTACATATCCTTAATAATATTATTAATATAATTTTATACTAATCCAATTAAATTAAATTTATCCTTTTAATTTATTAATAAGCTAATTAAATTAGATAAACTAATAAAAAAGAAACTAATTAATTTAATATTAAAAGAACAGAAACAAATGATTGTATATTTTTAAAAAAATTTTTAAATACTTGTAGCGGTTATTAAACCGCTACTAACAAATGCTCATTTTTAAACTCAAATTAAATTTTTTGGCGCTAAATTTGAATTTCATGAAATTAGTAGCGGTTTTATAACCGCTACAAATTTCATAAAAATTCAAAATTAGTAGCGGTTTCTCAACCACTACGAAATTGAAAAAAATGTCATTTTTCTTTTCCCGCCTTGAAAATTTCAATTTTTTATATTTGTAGCGGTTATATAACCGCTACAAATATCTCTGAAAAAAAATTTTGTTCATGGGGATGTTGTAGTGGTTACTTGTAACCGCTACAAAATATGTAGCGGTTATGTTCCTAGCGTAGCGGTTTTGTATAACCGCTACAAAATCGTTTGCAACATATGATTTAGTAGTGGTTTAGCTAACAGCTACTAATGTTGTTTGTAGCGGTTAAAACCACTACTAATACCCATTTTTAACCGCTACTAAATCACATTTTTTTTGTAGTGCACGTTGACCAATGTAGGATTTCGTGATTTGTAGCGGTTTTGGAGAAAACTGATACAAATCACCCGTCTATATAAATGCCGCCATGCTTTATTTTACCACTTTTGTCAAATTCGTTCTGTGTGCACTCTGAGAAGTTTTCATCATATCTGAGGTTTTGCTAGAAGATTTAAGGAGTTAGGCACTCGAGATTAGTAAAATTACTTATTTCAGTTCATTTTTGAGCTAAGTAGATTTATTTTTAGTAATTTTATTGTTGTTTAAATACATGTTTTGTAATATTTATGCGTTTCTGAGCCTATTTTGCCATGTGTAAGATGTTTTTTAACCTTTTTTGTCCATGCATTTTTAATTAGGTTTTAGAAGATATTGAATTTTTTTTTTGGTTTGGATATGTCTAATTATATTATTATAATATTTTGATGTTATTTCTTTATAATGTTGGTTATTATTTATTTTGTAATTATAGTATTATAATAATTTTTTTTTTATAAATATTGGTTAGTTGTTGTAACACCCCAAATTTTATATTCACAGAATATATTGTAATTATTTGAAAAATTCAATAAAATAATGAATATTTATGGGGAAAATGAGCAAATTAATTCAAGAAAGGAATTATATTTCAATGGTAATAGCAAAGCCATAATTTTGCCCAAAATTAATTATTTTCCAATTAATTGGAGTTAATATCAATTAATCAAGGAAAATAAAGGAAAAATGTATAATTGGAATATTCTTGGAGGAATAAATTAAGAATTGTGAAATTAGAAGGACTTGAGCATAATTCAATTAAGAGAATTATGGAAAATGTTGGAACAAATTCTATTTCCCTTTCTCCTTGATATTTTCGCCTAGTTTAAGGAAATTGGAGGGGGAAATAGTTATTTAGATCATGTTATGCCAAGTGTCATTATCATATGGAGAGGAGATTAACTTATAATTAATTTCCAAGAGCACATATCTAATTGTTACATGAACATAGTCATGATGATAATGGTACACTAAATGTACACAAGGTTGAGTGTACACTACATGAAGGAATGGTTGAGTGCATGATGGGAATGACATGGAGTAAATTCAATTCACTAATTGAGTGTCTAGTTGAGTGCAAGATTGGATTTAGTTGGAGAAAAGAAACTTGGTTAGGAAGCATTAAGGGGGGACGGTTTTTGTGAGGCTATCCAAGGGAGAAAAAACTAGTCCAATGTTAAGGGAAGCTAAATGGAGTAATTGTGAAGGAGGTATGGGTGGAAGTATAGTTCTTGACAGGTGTCATAATAAGACTCCATCTTGAAAATCAAGGGCTAAGAGGAAAGAAGAGGCAATTGATTAAAACACTTCCTCTTCCCTTCCCTTTGTGCATTTCGTCCACACCAAGAGAAAAGGGGGGGGGGCGAGAGAGAGAGAGAGAGAGAGCGAGCGAGCTTGGAGAACTCTTGAGAGCTAGAGAGAAGAAGACGAAGGAACTTAAGGTAAGTGATGTCTCTTAAGCAATTTCTTGTAGTATTCCTTAGATCCTTCTCTAAACTCCTCTTCTTCATGGAATCCATGTTTTAGAAGACACATTTGAGCTCCAAGAAAGAGAGGAGAGGACACATAGAGTGAGATGATTCAAGAAGTTTAAGAGGTAACTACACCAAACTCAAATCTATACTTGTATGAAGTTGAAATTGAAGTTTGTTGTTGATTTGATGATTTTTGGTTGAGTTGTAAATTTAGAAAAGCCCTAATCCTAAGGGTTTATGATGCCCAAATTTCTTTGAATCATGGTTAATATGTGTTTAAATGAGTTAATAAAGGATTAGAAGTGGAAAAGTATAAGTTTTGGAAGATAAAACACAAGAACATTTTTCCATTTTTCTTCAAAAGTTTTGGCCAGAACTTTTTTGGGGAAAGGAGCTGGATTTTCATAAAATAGATGGTTCCATTGGATTCAGTAGACAAAAATAGGTGGGGTTATAGTTGGTCACTTTTTTGAAAAAGGCCAAAAAAGCGTAATTACGAAAACGCCTCTAAAATCCCTAAACCGGGGCTGTCAAGGGTACTTTCATAATTTTAAAGTGAATTTGGAAATTTTGAGTTTGGAAATGGATTCCTTGGGTGAAAACACATCAGGATAGCCCTAGTCAATATTTTGGAAAAACGTGCCATCAGGCTGGGTACTACGGGGCTGAGCTGGGGTCCCGGGGGCATTTTGGTAAATTTTCACTATAGACTAATATAACCTCAAGAAACACTATGGAAGAGTCTAAAATGATACTTGGATAGGTTATGACCTATTTCTTGTACATTTAATATTTTAGGACAGAGTTGGAAGCCGGAACGACACGTTTTATGAGGCACATTAAAAAGGGATTGACAAGACTTTGAGTAGGGACTATTATCCTTCATACACTATGTGAAAAATTGTATGTATGTGTTACTACATTTCATGATATGATTGCGTGCTAAAGGCACATTACCTAATTGTGGTTCGATGCCCAACGAAGGTATATTGGAAAATCTTAGTTATGGTTCGATGCCCAACGAAGATATATCAGAAAATCCTAGCTGTGGTTCGGTGCCCAGCCAAGGTATATCGAAAATCCTAGCTATAGTCAATGACTCAGCTTAGGTAATTATATGTGAATTGAATTGAACTTTCATTTTTGTCTAATATGGTGTATTGCATATTTAATTTTGACATTTTATGTGTCAACCGTATGTCTCTACAAGGATTCTTCAGAATCTCATCTTATTTTTAAAATAAACATCTCAGTGGGTGCCAGTGGGATGAAAGGTAAAGACGTACTTTTATCAGTATAATTGTACTTTTCTGTATGCCCATGAAATTCCGTCTTTATTACTCTTCGATTATCGAAATGGAAATAGGTGTTGACAGTTGTGATTGTAATTTATTTTTAATATCGACATGCATTACATTTTTAAGTGGTTTAGTGATAAATTATAATCAATTATATTTTTATTATTTTTCTTATTCCAAAACAAATTTGCATTAATTTGAAAAGTGAATAATTGTAGTTACAATGTCTTCCGGGAGATATAAGGGGAAGGGAAGGTGGTAGATGAGCGTTTCCCCAAAGGACTTCTTCTACGGGTGGACAGTAGTTGGGGTAGAGAGCACTCCACAAGGTAAAATTTCCTCGTGCCACCATAATGGGCAACCCCACCAGAGGTGCCTACTCAATCAGAGGCACTTGATATTAGTGTGAGCAACTATGAGGAACAGGAGAAATTTGATATCGATTTTCCCATTAGCGAGGCAGAGAGGTTCCTTGATGCTGAGGAGGCTAGAGATCAAAATCACCTACAATGTTCGTCTTTGCGATTGATTGGATTTAATGTGCAGGTTCAAGGTAAGTAATTGTTTTAATAAGTTAATATATTAATTAAAGCATTCTAAATGTGAAATTATATTTAATTAACATTTGCGATCAATTGTGCAGATGACAGGGGCCATTACCAACAAGTGGTTGGACATGGCCGGTCTAAATAAGCTCGGTGCGGGGCTACATGTAGTAGTTTGTGGAATGAGGCCACGGACCAGTTAGTACTGGTAATTTGACCCGGCCTGAGCTCGATGGGTTGGCCTTTGTCAGGTTACGGGCCAATCAAGTCAGGCTGATTTAGCCCGACTATGTAGCGGGCTGCCATAGCTCGTTTAATCAGGCTAGATCGTTAGCCCGTTTACTTTTTTTTCCCGAACCTGAAAGCCTTACACTCTCAGCCCACTATCCCTTAGCCCCTTTTTTTACAAAGCTGAAAGGCTTACACTCTCAGCCCACTATCTACTAGCCTGATTAAATTTTTTTTCTACAAATCCCTACACTTAAAGCCCAAAAGTCCAAAACGATCATCAGCCATTCAACCACAATGTTGAGTCCATGCAACAACAGGTTATACATGTATCAAAAGTCCAAAATTTACATGCTCACTTCTTCCAATATGAAAGTATGCAACACATGAAATGCTGAAAAAAATAATAATTCTCCCTAAATCATGGAAACCTTAATATTTTATGGTACCAAGAATTATATGTCTTATAGGCTCTAGCTATTAAATTGCATCCTAATATTAATTGACTACAATTTTTAAATAAAGAGAATTCCTTTTTAGAATTAATAAATTCAGCAAATTTTGATATACATGTATTAAATTAGCTATAAACCAAGATGCAATTGCCTATTAGTGCTAATAAAAATTGCAAACAAAAGGTAATGCTTGTCGTTCTTAGTGCATCGAACCAAAATATCCTTCCTATTGGAAGAATCAAATTCATAAGATGCCAACATGGAATAATCAAGATGCCAAGAGTGTTATGAAATAAAAAATAACCACAAGTCCATATCACAACACATGACAAACATGAATAGATAAAAGGCAATGATGGATATAACAAGAAACTTATAATCTTCCTCATTCCTCAATCATCAATAATGATATTTGAAGCATTACCTGAAGCTGCAAAAATAGGAATTAGAGCAGTTTTCCTTTTCTCTGTCTCAGAATCCTCTGCCACAAATAATGACATAAACAACAAAGAGTCAAAGATTGCTAATAAGTCAGTAAGATAATTTTGATGTTACCATAAACAACAAAAATTAAAGAATTTGATGTTACCATCCCATGGAAAACCAAGAAGCCAATTTCGAGTGCAAATAAGAGCTTCAACATTATTTGAAAGAAGACAAGATCGATACTTTGTGAGAATGCGAGATCCAATGCTAAAGGTTGATTCATTGACAACAGTGGTAATTGGAATGCTAAGAATATCACATGCCATCTTTGAAAGGCAAGGAAATCGAGAAGAGTTAGGTTTCCAATAATCCAAGACATTAAATTTTGTTGCCAATCTATTATCAAGTGTCCCTTCTTCCAAACAGTAGTCTAATTCAGACTTTTCGATTGTTGACTCATCTTGGTTCTTGAATGAAAAAAAATCCTGCACCCGTATAATTAATAAAGGATTAACCTATTAAAATGACAATCAAAATAACATTAAATCTAAACATTTAACTAGTAAAGAAATTGAAACTTACATCAAATACATCATAATCATCTACTTGATTGGAGTTAGGGGCAACAACAGGTTGTGTGAAGAACACATTGTTTGCATTAGAGCTTGAAGCAGCTCCAGCAGTTGGGGCTGAAGATGAAGATGATATTCCATTTTTATCCTCATTGAAAACATAATACAACTTGCTTCTTATGTTTTCAATCTTTTCTTGAGAGTTGAGGGGATCTACTTTTCCAAAAGTGAACTTAATGACATCAAGGTTCATCTGAGGATCAAGGATAATTGCTAGAGCAAGGATGAACTATAGTCACTCCAATATTTGTCAAACTTGTCAAGCATAGTTTGAGCCATTTCCCAGATCACATAATCGTTATTATGCAAATGTCCTTTCAACAGCAACTCAATCTTCAAAATCTGTGTGAAATACATGTTAGAAGTAGGATATGATGATCCAGAAATCAAGTTTGTTATCACTGCAAAAGGCTTCAAGAATGTGCACATAATCTCTGTTGTAGCCCACTCTTCACTTGTTGGACAATGGCTATAATTTGAGTCATTCAAAGCTAAGCTAGCAAAAGCTCGACGATACTTAAGTGCAAACTCAAGCATTGCATGTGTGGAATTCCATCTAGTCGAGACATTATATCGTAAACCCACTGAAGTGTCAATAGCCCCAACTTGTTCAACCCTTTTCCTGAATTCTATTATCCTTGCCTCTGATTTCCTTAAATATTGAATGTTGGCCCTAATCTTGTTCAAAGCACCTTCTGCTACTCTCAAGCCATCCTGAACTATAAGATTCAAGATGTGGGCAGAACATTGAACATGGAAGAACTCCCCATTACATATCAAGCTATTACTCAAGTTCAAATTCTCCTTCAAAATTCTTTGCATATGAAAATTTGCTGAAGCATTATCCAGAGTGATCGAGAATACTTTCTTTTCAATCCCTCATTCAGCCAATATCTCATGAGCCCTTTTTTCTATTTCAGATCCAGTGTGAGGAGGTTTCATCTTAGAAAATGAAAGTATTTTGCTATTAAGATTCCATTGCTCATCAACAAAGTGAGCAGTCAAGCAAAGATAACCTTCAGCAGTTATTGCTGTCCAATAATCAAACGTCAAGCATATCCTACTTGGACTCATTAAAAGTTTTTTTCTTCAGGTTATCCTTTTGATGAAGATAAAAATTCCAGACATCAACCACAATAGTTTTTCTAGTAATGTTCCTATAATCAGGATTTAAATATGCAAGCAACTCCCTAATTCCATCATACTCCATAAAAGAATATAGAAGATTATGTTTGATGATGCACTATGCAATGATTTCTCGTACTCTGTTTGGGTCAATCTTTATAGATCTTACAATCCTTGCTTGGTCTATCATCATGGCACCAACATCCTTATATTTTGGAAGTGACTTACAATGTTTAACATGACACCGAAGGTGTGAAGTCCCACAATCCTTGCTTCCCACAACATAAGGTTTCCCACAACCATTACATTTAGCTTTTTCTTTGCAATCAACTACGCCAATTTTGGTAAAATATCTCCAAACATCAGATGTAGTACACCCCACTTTTTTACTTGGAGCAGGAGCATCTTTGTTTTGTGTTTGTAAACAAGACGTGTCAGGTTCAGCAGGTTGTTCAGATTGTGTTGTCACATTGACATCGTGAACATCCATTGCAGAAGTTGTAGCACTGTCAACATTCTTTCTTTTATTATCTTTATCCTCATAATTCACATTTACAATTATATCCATCTTTTTATAACAACAAATTAATCAAAAACTCCAGCACATTCAACAACCACACACAGTATAAATCAAGATTAGTAGCACTATTGGAAAAAAAATCTACCAAGCAATTCAGAATTCAGATTACTACCACAATCAATTTTATTTTCCAATGTTATAAATTTAGATACTTGAGAGTCTGAGAGTGAGAGAATGGATGCTGGAGGAGACGAGAGTGTCAAGGAATCAAAGCCACAATAGAGAAACCCACTCATTTAGATTTCAGAGACCTGGATGATTATGATTTAAGTGACAAGGTTAGTATCTTTCACAATAAAACAATGGGAGTACAATTGAAACCAATGCCAAAGAGAATTATAGAACCCTTGTAAACAAGACAAATTTTTGGGATCAAGCAGTGACGCTAGAAACAATGTATCCCATAATCCCAGGAAAATTTTCCCAGCCCAAACCTCTCTTAAAAAATATATAGTTCTTCATTCTTAATACAATATTACAATGGGTAGAATGAGCTTATAATGAACAAATTAACATATACTATAATTCTATAAACCACCAGTCTGAGAGCAAGAATTAATTAACACTAGAAGCAGTCCTAAAATTTCTAAATCGGTTAACTTTCTAGATTCTACAAACCACACATAAACCAAGCAACAACCTTCAGAACAAATCATAGTTAAAAGGGATAAAATTAAGAATCAAAACTTATACATAGAGGCTAGAGCTAAGCGCTAACTAACTGAAATTTAGCAAATCATAGTTAAAAGTGATAAAGTTAGATATAGTGGTTAGTGGGAAAACCTTTGATTTCATCGCAGAGAGGGAGCAAGGGCCGAAGAACTGAAGAAGACTTCGACAGAGACAGCAGAACTCAAACCCCACCAGCAATCATTAAGCTTAGCTTGCCTAACGAGTGATGAGTCACAACTGTGTTGATTGTTGAGTAGAGAAGTCGAGCCGAGAAGATGAGAGAGGAAGTTGATGTCAGATGTCGATGATTAGGGTATTTTCCGATCCCATGGTCGCCACTCACCAGTCGCCACTTACTAGTCGTCGGACAGCTGAACGAGAGAAAGAGGAAGAGCCGAAGAGGGAGAGAGTTTAGCTGACTCACCTCCTCGCCGCCTGTCGCCGAGACCGTGTGACAGTTTTGATGTTTCGAATCAAAGAAAGGGAAAGTGAGAAATGAGAGTTGAGTGTAGAGTGGAGTGAGGAGGATAGGAATTCAGGAAGTGAGAGTTGACTTGGAGCTAGTATGGGACATATTAGGTCATATGGTTAAAAATTTTTTTAAATGGGTTAGCCCGTTTAACCTGCGGGTTAAACGGGTTCAACCCATTTAGCCCGTTTTTATTCGGGCCTAATTTTCCTAGCCCGAACCCAAAAAAAATAGGCTGGCGGGTTGGGGCCTGAATTACTGGTATTAGGACTAGTCGATTAAGAATGACAGTTATCTATTCAACTACTATCTAAACGAGCTAAGTAGGAATTGGATTTGGTTCCCTTCCACTTGTAGAACTGGAAGAAGATGCCATAGAGGCCGAAGGAGGAAGCGTGGGATGAGGCTATGAAGGTAACTAATTTAATATATTGAATCAAATATAAGCAACTATTATTTATCTAATTTTTATTTAAATAATAAAATGTATTTAATTATAATTTATTTAATTGTTACTAATGTATTTAATTTTTTGATGTAGGATAAGTTTGCCCTACGAGATAACAGGAGACGATACAGCTTGTTAAAGATAGGGGATGCGTGCAGGAATAGGAGAAATCATCTCTACCACTCCGGTTAAGGATGGGATGATGCCTCTGGACCAGTTGATGGATATCGTGCCTAACAGCGTCCCACTTAATGATTGGACAAGATTTTTCTGATATTGAAGGAGCCCAGTGGGACAAGTAATTTTTTTAATTATGATTTAGAAGGAAATATTATAAATTGTTAAAAAAATGAAATATTTATGTTTTTTTGGTTTTCGTAGGTTGTTTCTGAGAGAAACACTAGGAACCGAGGGCACTAGAAAATCCATCACATGGCAGGATCGAAACCATTTGTTGTCACCTATAGCAAATTGGTATTTTTTACAATTAAATTACTTTTACTTTAATATTATAAAATAGATGGTTGCTTGTAATAATTTATTGTTTTAATTCTTTTAGGAGAAGAAGGTTGAGCAAGAGAACCATCAGACGGACTACAAGAAGTTATTCACTGTTGTACGCAGACATCGAGACAGTACTGCAACCTCTCAACAAGCAAGGAAGCCATTGTTTGTTTAAACATGTTTTATTCATTTTAATTATATAAATTATTTAATAATTGTTTAATAAAGTGTGTGCGGTAGGATTAGATTCAATAGACGCAGGCTGAGCTGAGAGAGTCCCAGACGATGGAGTCCTAGGTGCCAGCTGCAGATCCTACTATGCCTCTGAAAGCTGCTGTAGGCCCAGTTTAGCACCTTGGACACTGTAGTGGTTTGGGGATAGGCGCTAAGCCCAATATGGTATACGGTGGGAGTGACGTATCTGATAGAAGTACCTCTTGAGCAAGGACCTCCAGCTCTAGGAGGTCGAGCGAGACAGATATTGAGGAGCTCCGCACTGAGGTTGCATGGCACAGGCGATGATGGCCAACTAATTCAGGTCCAGGTTGATTACTTTTATTAGCAATAGACCCAATGGCGGGAAATCACGAATGAGTTGTTGCCCAAGTCCTGGGAGAGAGTGTTTCTTATTGAGCTAGTTCCAGAGTTCTTGCCAATCCCTAGATTCGTCGTCTAGCCACCTCTTGACCCTACCGATGATGTTGGTGCTGTTAATTCTGGTGACTCCGTGATGTCGTTGCCCCTGATAGAGGACCTGATGATCAGGATGCTTCTTAGATATTTTCATTTTTGTTATGTTTAGAGTTGGATTTTTTTACTTTGAAAAATTTATTGTCATGGACTTTAATAATTACTGTTTCAGGAAATTTTATGTGTTTTATATATTTAAATTGTCATTATATAATTTGAATTGCAAAATTATAAGTTTTAAAAATAATGTAACTTAAAGTAAAACAAAATAATATCTAAACTTTAAAACATAAAAGTGAATTTTATTTAAACTTAAAAAAGTTGTAAAGATAAGATAACTTTTATTTAGAAAATAGAAATTGCACTTTGTAGCGGTTAAAGGCTTTAAACTGCTACAAAGTGTAATTTCTATTTTTTTTAAAAAAAATTGACATTTGTAGGGGTTATGGTCCCAGAATAGCTACAAAATGAAAATTTGAAAGCACGCCAATGGTCTTAAGGTTGGTAGCAGCTGTAGTCTATAAACCTCTACAAAATGATTTTTTTTTAATTTGAAAATTTGAAAGCATGTAAACGGTCATGAGGTTTGTAGCGGTTTTAGTCTTAGAACTACTACAAAATGAATTTTTTTGAAATTTGAAAATTTGAAAGCGCGCCAACGGTCATAAGGTTTGTAGCCGTTTTAGTCCGTAAACCGCTACAAAGTTTACATTTTGTAGTGGTTGCTGTAGCGGTTTGAGAACTGTTACAAAATGGTGAATGTTTGAATTTAATCCTCCATGCACATGTCATTCAGAAAAATCAAAATTCTCTCTTCACTCATATGTTGTGCTAAGTTTTTGTGTTTTCTAACCTACTCATACTATGGATAAGGCATGGATAAAGTTGCCACACAATTCTCTAGCATATTTGGCAGGATTAACAATTTTTTGGATTTCGCAACATTTCACACTAGTTGTAATGGTAAGATTGTGTTCCCGTATACCAAATACAAGTTTAAGAAGTAGCATACATGAGAAGTTTTCAAGGAACATTTACTTATGAAGTCTTTCCTAGAAGATTATACATTTTGAGCAGTTCATGGTGAGAAACCTGATATGAGATATGATGCTATTCCTGAAAGTTCACAAGTAAGTGTTCAAGTAGATCATGATGATCCTGTTAATGATGTTGTTTGTGATGCGTTTGGTGTTCATGATGACAACTTCAACGAAGAAGAAGAGGGTTCAAACCCTGTGTCTTGAGGAATGAAGGAACTCGGAATTTCTTTCCACCTAATGGATGAAGCAGATTGTCCTTTGTATCCTAGTTATGGAAAATACTCAAAATTATCTTTTTTGATTAAATACTCAAATTTCCTTGCTTAGAACTTCTATTTGCAATTCATCAATCTGATTAGAGGCCTCCTGATGATGTGTAAGGAAACAAAATTAAGTCACGGGCTGTTGGTTTATAAATCATACTTTTTTGGAATTGGTGGATGAGCTAATTGTAGTGAAATGAAAAATGTGAGGTTAGAACCATGGAGCCAGAGGAAGCGCGAAATTAAATGCTCGGGAATCATTAGATATGGCATTCTATATGTCCAATATACTTCACATTTGTCTGGATCGTCACACTCTTTCAGTTCTAATTGCTCTGAACTTGATTGTTTACAAAGCGACTGGGTTTTTATTGTAGAGGCTGACGCCGATGGTGCTCCGATTTGTTGGAGGAGGAAGAGGAAGAAGGAAGTAAGGACTTGTTTTTTTAATGGAGGTTAAGATCTGTTTGTTTGAGGGTGATATTACTCCATTTTTAATACTTTATGGTCAAAATTGCACCTCTAAATATTTTAGGGTGCTAATTGCCTTCTAAAAATAGTCCGGGTGCTGGGTGTACCTTAATTCTTTTTATAAATATGATAAGATTTTTTGACGGATTCTATACACATGAAAGATAAACTATGTTAAAACTAACTTATAAGTAAAATTATAGTATGTGTGTATGTGAATTATTAGTTCCACACCATGTGGGGGAAAAGAAGGCAAAAATCAGGTCCGATGGATTCTGCCATATTTAGGTGGGCCTTTATTCATTTTCCAAGTATGTGAATTGTCAACCATATGGGTCCCTCCTTTAAATTGACATGTCCGAGACCATAATACAAATTAACTATCTAGCCTTTTCCCTCTTATATACCTCGTCCCACACGACACACACTACAAACAGAAGCCAAAGTTATATTCATAGGTATAAAATTTATGTGATGAGAACATCACCAATAATGGAGAACACAAGGTTGAGAGGTTTTGCTCATGACGATGCGAAGACGAAGAAGGTGGTGCCACCTAAGAGAGGCAGTATCAAGCTTCATAGAGTTTCTGCTATCTTCAACTTCATTTCCCAGTTTGCTGCTCCAATCCTTCAAATACATGAATCATCATCAATCCTTCTTATCTCTCATAATCTGTTTCGTGCTGATTATTAATGAGTTTTAATGCTACTCTTGCATATCAGGGTTCACACCACACTACTTTGTTTGCTGTGTATGTACCCAAGACACTTCTTTACATATATGACAGTTGGAGAATGTGTGTGAGAAAATTTTACTACTCATTGTCTCTTATACTTTTTATAAGAGCTTGAAATTAGAATTATTTTGGTTTTTTTTATAAGAGCTCGTTGTCTGAGCATTTAATGATTTTTTTTTTTCATTTTTACCCCTTACTGATTATATTCACTGCATGATTGATAATACTTCTATTTACTCTATTTCTCTATTTTATTTTCCCCTTATAAATAAGGGCATACTTTGGAAAAAAATTATTTAATGCATACTTATTATTTTTAACTAATTTTAACTGCTTCTTACATTACGTTATTTAATTATCAGGTTCTTATAAATAAGAGTGAAGGATTAAGTAAATATGTGTTATTCTATCTTCATTTAGTTGAGTTTGTCTTTTATTTCAATATTTATTTGTGTGTAGTGTAAACTACTGCCTCCTATCCATAGTAAACTTTCTCTTCTTTAAAGTTTAAAATATAACTCTGTTTTTTTCTTCTTCAAAATTTTCCTGTATAAAATATATATAAGTCCCATTTAGTACTTTCTTTAACCTTCCAATTACTAATATCTAGGACATTACTACATACTTTTCATTGGCAAAGGCCTATTTTTCTAGCATTGCATATGCTTCAGGCTTCTAGGCAACAATAAGCTTCAATATTACTACCTCTTGTCCATAATGTAAAATTGCCATTGTAGTAATGATATGATATACTACTCTGTACCTTATTATAAATCACTTGTACCTTAGAGAAATTCTTACATGAACCAGGTGCACCACGTCATTTGTGCACTACCCAATAAAATTAAATCACATCAACCTCAATATTAAATCCTACATGTTTAATTTCTCTTCTTTTTTCACATTTATGTCATTTGAAAATGTCTCTCCAATCTCTCCTCTCTCTCACATGTAGGATTTAATGAGAACAATATGGTGTGGCTTTATTGGGTAGTGCATAGATGACGTGGTGCACCCAGTTCATGGAAGAATTTCTCTGCACCCTATTCTCGCAAACCAAAAAAAGCATTAAATAGATAATGTTTTTCATATTTGCCCTTATTTATGAAAGGATGTACATTTGCTCCCACATACTTTTATTTTTATGCATTTAGGGGTAAAATTGACAAAATCTCATTTATTACCATATAAGTGACTTTTATTTCAAGAAAAACTTTTGAGGTAAAAGTGACTTATAGAAAACTACATGGTAGTAATATACCATTTTAGTTGGACTTTTGTCCCTCCGGCGATGAGGTGGTGGTCGTCGGAGTTTTCACGTGGTTTTTAAAATTTAGAAAATAAAAAATAAGTTTGTAAGGGAGTCACAAATTTTTGAATTAATTCCGTCAAAATTCGCAACAGAATCTAAATTCCATCGGAAATTGGTTTGTCAAGCTATTATCAGCGACGGAGTCTATTCCATTAGAAACTCTGGATTCCATAGCAAATTTTGCCGAAAATTTAGTATTTTTTTTGTAGTGACACCTTATCTTAAATGCCATGGATTCCCAAGTCAAATCTAATAAAAGCCCCTGGTTAAGTTGAAGTGGATGAAGTTTTTTTATTACATTGAAAGGATCAAATAAAGAGAGTAAAGATGAAAAGAGAGGAGAATGAATCATATATCTTGATGATCTTTCTATTTGTTCCTGTGCTTGCAAAACATTAAACCCAGATAGAATATGCAGGCTAGCGGAACATTAAGGGTCTATTTGGTTTGAGGGAAGGGGAGGGCAAAGTTTTTGAAAATTTCCCCTCCCCTCATAACCCTCCCCCTCCAAATTGGGGGGATTTGGAGGGGAGGCTAAAAACAAAATTGACATTGGACAAAAAATACCCATCACATTTTATGATAACCCATAACTACCCTTGGCCATTTTCATTCATCATATATCACCAAATGTTATTTTAAAATATAATTCTAAATACACACACGCGCGCACACACACACACACACATATGTATATATATTTGTATTAAATGTTATACAAATGTTATTATAATTAAACTTTATTATACATTTATTAAAGCTTGGAAAAAATCACTTATAACATAAGGGTGAAGTTGTCTATGTGAAAATAATTTCCCTCCCCTCCCCTCTTGAACCAAACAAGGTAACATTAAAATCCCTCCCTTCCCCTTGCTTCTGATCAATCCAAATAAGGTAATATTAAAATCCTTTCTATCCTCTCCCCTCCATCGAACCAAACAAACCCTAAATGAAGAGGGTCCTCCATAGGTTCAATCATATCCACAAACTCACCATTCAATTATGAAACTTAAGGGATCACTATATGTCTCAACCAGAAATGAATCCCCAAAGTCATAAAACAATTACTCCCTTTAGTTTTTATCATAAGACCTATTTGAGGAATTAATTTTGATTTTAAATATAATACCTATTTTTTTATATTTATCAATCTTTTTCAGAAGAAAGATGATTAGGGTGTTTTAAAAAATACATGTCATATTAACTAACTTAATTAACTTTCTTAATCTAATCAAATTAAGTAAATATGTTTTATATTAAAGACCAGTATAGTGTGTATGATTTTAGTATTTTGGATGAATGGGAGGAAGCTATATATTGTGTGGGTTGAATCTTGCATTCCCTCACCGGTGAGCTCGCTTACAACTATTAAGAGGTTGACATTTTCTAGAGAATATCTTTATGATTTACAAGGTAAGTATATAAGAGGAGTTTTGTCTCGATTTGGAAAAAAAGGCTTTTGAAACCACGGTTTGGGGCTTACCCAAACACACACAAGTGGAATTTTCATTATGCCCGTGAAACTTTGAAAGACACCTCTGCATAATCTAATTAATTAATAGGCTCTGCACACTCTCACTAAAGTTGAAACCTCAATATTCTTAGTTCTTGCATTTAAAGTTACTCTGACTTGCAGTGACATTCTTATAAAGCCAAAATACAACTTTTCTACACAAGTACAAAATTCCTTTTTTAGACCACCACATTTAGACCGGTTATAGCGGATAAGGCCTAAAAAATTTGACTGGTAGCAGTTTTGTAATTATATAGAACTTCTAAGACCGGTTCTCCAAAAACCTGGTCTTAAAAAATTATTTAGACCGGTTATAAATTAAACCGTCTAAAAATATCAAAATATTTTAAAAAGTAAAAATTTGAAACTTTTAAAACCGGTTATTAATAATAACCAGTCTTAAATATCAAACATTTAAGACCGGTTTTCATAAAAACCGGTCTTAAATATGAAAAATTTTAAAATTATATTTTTTCACCCTTTAAGATCGGTTTTTGTCGAAACTGGTCTAAAAGGTGAGAGTTTTGGCTCGTATTTTTACTCCCATACCTAGATCCCGTGCTCTATGAACCCTTTCTTCTCTTGTCGCCATTTCTTAGTGAGCTCTATCCCTGCTTATTCTGAACTCCTCCATTGCTCCTCGTTCCTCATTTACTCAACTCTCCTCCGTCATTACTGCTGTCGTTGCTGTGATCCTCGTCGCTGTTCTTTGATCATCATCACTCTCCTCCACCGCCACCTTTATTCTCCACAGTGACCATTCTCCTCTGCCGTGACTTTCCTTTGTTAGTGCCATGAATTTGAGGACTTCATTTTAACCTCAATCGACACCATCGTGACTTTAGGCAGAAGCTCACTCCTTGATCTTCAATCAGGTTAGTGTTATGTTATTTAGTTGTTGTTCAATAATTAATAATGTCATATGAAAATGGCTCTTGTTGTTGTTTTGAGCACTTAATTCCCACAAGTTGCTGTTATAGTTTGTTGGAAATTCAACTGTTTTGTGATAACGTAATCTGGAAAAAAAATCTGCACAACTAGGTTAAATGCTCTGACTTGTACATCCCTGTGATATTTGGCTTGGAGTAATACCATTTTAAGTTCTGCTTTAATTTAGTGTGATTGGTTTGATTGTCAGTGTTATTGGTTTGTTGAAACACTACTAGTTTCAAATGGTGCATGTTAAAATTCATTGAAATCTCTAAAACTCTATGGTTGCTATTTTTTTGTGTATCCTTTTGCTATTGGATATAGGATGCTACAACCTAAGTATTGAGATATATATGGATCATAGTTGGATAAAAGCTAAACGAACAAGTGTTGAATATGATAATGGGGTGAGGGGTTTTTTAGACTTCGCTAGAAGAAATGCCGATGATGGTAGTGGGAAGTTTTATTACCCTTGTGTAGTATGTTTGAATAAGAAGTGACTAAGTATTGCAGATCTATATACACATTTAATTTGTGAAGGATTTTGTAAGAGTTATATAGTATGGGTATGGCATAATGAAGAATTAGAAATGCCAAGTTCATCTCAACAGGGGGAGTGGCCTTTGATGATAATGACATGGATATGGATGATCGAATAGAGGATATTATTCGTGATATAGGAGAAGATGCTTTTGAGCAATCACATGCATATGGTAATATGTGCAGTGATGCTAGGACGTCGCTATTCCCGGGGTGTCAAAAATACTAATTGTTGAAAGTAGTATTGAAATTGGTAAGCTTGAAAGCACGGCATGGATGGAGCGACAAGAGTTTTTTAGAATACTTGAGGCTTTTAAGGACATGCATCCAGATGATAATGTGTTGCCTTCTCGTTACTATGATGCTAAGAAAATACTGTGTCCATTAGGGATGAAGTATAATAAGAACCATGCATGCCCTAATGATTGTATATTATATAGAAAAGAGAATGAGAGGAACAACAACATCTGATATATGAAATCTCAAGGTACAAATCAAATAATGCCTCTGCAAAAGTGTTGTGGTATCTTCCAATCATACTAAGGTTCAAGCGCTTGTTTGTTAATGAAAATGATGCAAAAACTTTGAGATGGCATGTGGATGAGAGGATATCCGATGAAAAGCTTCGACATCCGGTTGATTCTTCTCAATGGAAGAAAATTGATCAATTATTTCCTACCTTTGGTGAATAACCTAAGAACCTTAGGCTTGGGCGTAGCACAGATGGCATGAATCCTTTTGGTAGCCTGAACAGTATACATAGTTCATGGCCTATTCTGTTGGTAATTTACAACTTATCTCCTTTATTATGCATGAAATGAAAGTACATTATGTTGTCTATGTTGATTTCGGGACCAAACAACCTGAAAATGACATAGATGTTTACCTAGAATCCTTGATCGAAGACTTGAAAGAGTTGTGGGCTGAAGGTGTTGATGTTTTTTACACGAACAAGAAGGAGGTTTTTAAAATACGAGCCATGATCTTTTGTACTATAAATGACTTTCCTGCATATAGAAAATTGTCAGGATATAGTGTTAAAGGCCGTAAAGTATGGCCGATTTGTGAAGAAGGAACATGCTACCATCAACTTCAACATAGAAGAAAAACATTTTATCTTGGCCATAGGAGATTTCTTAGACGAGGCCACCTATATCATAGATTAAAGAAAGCTTTTTTTTGTGGACAAGAGTTTGAAGATGCTATGAAGGCATTGACTGGGGAGCATGTTTATGAAAAGGTGAAAAATATCAATGTTATCTTTGGTAAGACTACAAAGAATAGTAATGAAAAAAATACATGGAAAAAGAGGTCTGTCTTCTTCAATCTTCCATATTGGCTCAACTTGATGTGAGACACTGTTTTGATTTCATGCATGTGGAGAAAAATGTATGTGATAGTATTATTGGGACATTGCTTAACATACAAGGTAGTTCTAAGGATGGCATGAAGGCAAGATTAGATTTGCAAGAAATGAGGATACGAGAAGACTTGCATCCAAAGCCATATGGTAAGAGAACTTTTTGTCCTCCAGCTACTCATACTTTGTCTAAGGATGAGAAAAGAAGCTTTTGTGAGTGTTTACATGGCATCAAAGTTCCTTCAGGGTATTCTTCAAATTTTAGGAAGCTTTTGTCGATGAAAGACTTGAAGTTGGTAAGGCTAAAGTCTCATGATTGTCATGTCTTAACGCAACAACTACTCCTAGTAGCTATTCGAGGCATTGTCGAATATGATCTTCAACATATTTTGACTAGACTTAGTTTCTTCTTCAATGCTATTTGTACTAAAGTCATTGAGACAGAAAGATTGGATGAACTAGAAAATGAAGGATGTTTGATCTTGTGCCATCTTGAGAAGCTTTTTTTCTTCCTTCTTTTTTTGAATCATGGTACATCTAATTGTTCATCTAGTAAGAAGATAAAGTTGTGTGGCTCTATCTATTTATGATGGATGTACCCAATTGAAAGAACTATGAAAATTGTAATATCCTGGATTTGGAATCAGGGATTAGTAACTTCAAATGATGTAATTAATGTTAATTAAGCATATTTGAAGTATATATTGTGTAATATGAAATCAAGATCATTAGTGACGGTTTAATGAGTATTGTGCTAATCAGGGGTAAAATGGTAAATTTACCAACCGTCTGGTTAGTTCCGGATGAGTAAACCCTTTAGTAATCATGATCAATGGTTGAGATTGAAAGATTATGGGGTGGAATTTGATACAAACAAGATTAGGTGAAATCATGATAGGGAGAATAGGATGATGACAAGTGTCCAAATGAGAGCCATTGGATGGGTCAACATTTTCAAACTCTTTCTCTCTCCCTCTTAGTCGGCCAAGTGCATGGGAGGAAGGGAAGGAAATGATCATCATTCACCAACCCCTTTTCTCTCTCCATTCCCTCCATTTTCGTCGAACAAAGCAAGAAAGAGGAATTAAGGGCTTGAATTTTTGTCAAGGTAAATGGTCCTATATGCTTAGCTACCTTTCATGAATGTTGACCAAGAGGTTGAGAGCTTGGTTTCTATGATTTCAGAATTTCCATTGGTGGTGTTTGATTGTGGGACAAATCTGAAAGTTGGTGGAATCAAGGTGTTGATTTCAGCAAGTTGAAGAGGTAGGTTTGTAATGCATTTTGATATATATGTCAAGATGTTTGCCTAATCAATGAGAATTCTGGAAATTAGACCTAATTATGATGTTAAGTGAAGGGTAGGCTTTGATTAGTGGGTCACTGTTCATTTGGTCAGTTTTGACATTTGGGAGTGATTAGAATTTGATTTGAAGTTGAATAAGGGAATTTGTTAGAATGAGGTTTTGAGTAGTTTGGTGATTTTGAGAGAGAATGTGTTGAATGGGTTGAATTTGAGTTGTTTTTGGTTGCCAATGGGTTTATGGTGAAGTTTTGGATGAGAATGAGTTATGGTATGAGTTTTAGGACCATTGGTAATCAATTGGTAAATTCTGGGAAAGCCATATCAGTTCAGCGTTTTGGGCATCTGTCAGGATTTCTCGAGTGAGGGAAGAACTCACTCGAGCACAGGATGAATGTGCTCGCGAGTGAGCATGTTTGTGCTCGAGTGAGGGTGCTTGAAATCACTGGGGGTGAGCGTCTCGGGTGATCACTCGTGGGTGGTTGCAAAGAGTGCGCTGGCACTCGCGAGTATTGGGAGCAAGCATTGGGAGATCACTCGAGCACTGGAGTTTGTGCTCGAGTGAATCTGTTGCCTGGGAGTGGAGTTGCTCTCGGGTGGACACTCGCGGGACCTCACTTCCTTGTGCTCGCGAGCATTGAGGATCTGTGCTAGAGCACAGGTGTTTGTGCTCGAGTAAATGTGGAGGAAGATGTTGAGAGATGCTCTCGGGTCGTCACTCGCAAGTCTCACTTCCGTGGTGCTCGGGTGCTAGCGAGGTCTCTGCTCGAGCACAGCCTCTTGTGCTCGAGTGAGAGTGTAGGTTTGTCGCGGGAGTTGCTCTCGGGCAAGCACTTCCTGCGTCTCACTCGCATGTGTGCTCGAGTGAGAGGAGGGGTCATGCTTGAGCACGGCCTTCTGTGCTCGAGTGAAGAGACCAAAAATCATTGTTTATCTTTCTAAAGGGGGATCTTTGGGGATAGTTAACCCAACCCTTTAGGCATTTAATGGCCATCTAAAGAGTCCAAATGAATACCAACTTAGAGTGTTATTGAATTAAGAACTTGGAAAAGGAAATTAACCAAATGTCCCTATTTGATTATAGGATTTGACATCTGCTATCCTCGTGAGCCTACTGTGCCAGCAACCGTCAGGAAAGGATCAGGTAGTGACTTTTCTTTTGTACCAAATATGATGCATTGCATGTGTGTTTTATCGTTGATTGGAAATGGATTTGTATGCTGCAACCTTTGTGGATTTGTGTTAGCACTGTCATTCCAATAGTCCCTGAGTAGCTAACAACGGTTCGGGTTTAGGCAGTGTGCCTTCCCGGCGGAGAAAGGGGATGAGGATGAAGTGTGATACATGTGATATGTGAGCCGAAAGGCTATATGTGAGGCCGACGGGCCATTTGTGAGAGCCGGATAGCTGTATGAGCTATAAGGCTATGTGTATGCACTGCCACGCCAATAGTCCCTGAGTAGCTAACAACGGTTCGGGTTTAGGCAGTGTGCCTTCCCGGCGGAGAAAGGGGATGAGGGTGGAGTGTGATATGTGCTGCGGCTGTACGATGATTTGCTTACATGCTGTGTGCTTATATGTGGTATAAATGCTTTGTTACTACTGGGATTCTTTTGAATCTCATTCTTTCCTTGAACTAACCTTTCAGACAGGGCGAGTGGCTCCAAGGAGAAGCGCGTGACCCGGAGTGGTTAGAGTCTCCTAGGGACATAGTATGGATTATGTTGGCTGTTCATTTTGGACAAGAGATTACTGTATAACGTTTTGAGTTGTAAATAGTTGGAATACTTGGTTTTGTAATCCCCTAATCAGGTGATAGAACTTTATGTGTAAATAGATGAACCCGGGGGTTGCCGGGATTTTGGTTTTACACTCTGTCATACGTAAATGTAGATAAACTGCACAGGTAATTATATTCGATAATTGAAATCGAGACCAGAAGAGGAAAGAAGTTTGAAAATTTGTAAAGTCCCTCCTGCTAAAGGGAACATTTTATGGGTTTTAAAATACTTAACGGTCTCTAATTTAATTTAATTACCTAATATCGAATTATAATTACATGATTAAAGGCAGGGTGTTACAAAAATCCTAAAAGGGTATGTGAAGAATGCAAATCGGCCTGAAGCATCTATTGTTCAGAAATACCAATTATGATTAAAGTTGATGGAGATAAAGACAAGCCAACCAACAATGACACAAGAAAAGGGAACATTGACACAAGTGGACCTTCTCACATTCACATCAAATCTTCAATATAATTTCTCCTTATCCTTCGAAGACCTTGAAAAAAATTAATCAAATGTATAGTATTAGAGCATAACACAATTTTACAAGTAATATGCATAAGAAATGATATTATTTTAACAATATAAAATGTATACCTTTTGTTTCTTCTTTAAACCGTATTTGTTGTGAAGCCAATCCCCACCATAAATAAGTGCTTCAATTGATTCTTCATTCAATTTAGAACGATATTCATCAATAACTCTACCTCCAACACTGAATATGGACTCTAATGCCACGGTTGAGATTGGAATAGCTAGTATGTCAGCAGCCATCTTAGATAAAATATTATACCTCAGACTATTATTTTTCCACCATTCTAGGGCTTTAAAGGAGTTAGAACTACCATCAGGAGTATAAACACCATCCTCAAGATAAGCTTCCAATTCTGATTTTATAGGGTGAATTGCTTGCTTTTCACGAACAATATTCATGATTTGATCAAATCCAGTAATTATAGAAGAACTAGGCACATGGGGAGAAGAGTTGTTGCCAATGTTATCACCTTTATTACTTGTCTCTCCCTTGTACACGACAACATAGGCATCATACATTGAATATAAAGCTTTCACCACTTTATCTATATTCTTAGAAGCAACATAATTAGGTTTGTAAATCAAAGGAAAGCAATAATTAATAACATATAATTTGCACCTGGGATCCAGAATACTTGCAAGAGCCATCACCAAATTGCATTCTCCCTCCAATATTTATCAAACTTCTCTTTTATTACGATTGACATTTCTACTATAAAGAAATCATCATCTTCAAGGCATTGTCAATACTTGTTTCACACTCCAAACTTCAGGAAGGTACAAATTTGCAGTAGGATATTCACTGCCTGATATGACATGAGTGCCTAGATTGAACACTTATAGAAGTTTGCAAATCTTCTCAACCTTCTTCCAATCTTCTTTAGATGGTGCATTGTTGTAATGTGGTTCTCTTTCCTTATAATCAGGAAAGACAACCTTGAAATTCAAAGCAATAGATAACATCCTATATATAGAATTCCACCTTATTGGACAATCAAGAATGAGCTTCTTTTCCTTTAAACGTATCTGCTCAATAATGTCACAAAATGCTTTTAGCCTTGAATCATTGTAGTTGATATATTTCACACTCTCACGAACATTATTTATAATGTCCTTAATTCTACCAAGGCCATCTTGTTTTGACAAGTTTAATATATGCGCATAACATCTAATGTGAAACAAGTTATCCCCCAGAGGCAATGAAGTACTAAGTGATAAGGTGCCTCGAAAAGCCCTTAAACAAGAATCATTATAAGAAGCATTGTCAACTGACACAAAAAACACTTTGTTTTCAATTCCACAGGCCCTCAAACACTTGAAAATAGTATCAGCCACATCAATTCCTCGTCTAGGAGCAGGAACTTTGACAAAACTCAATACCCTTTTTTGAAGATTCCACCTCGCATCAATGAAATGTCGAGTGATAACCATGTATTCAGTCACTTGATGGCTTGATTTCTACATGTCTGTAGTTAAGCTAATCTTCCTTATACCTTGTAATAAGGCTTTCAATTGTTTCTTCTCTGCTTCATATATAGCCAAACGATCACTTTTGGCTGTCTTGTGAGAAAATTTCTGAAATTTTGAATTAGCATATTGGAATCCATACTTCATCCTTAACAATGCTAAACGGATGCTCATGCACCATGATTGCAGTAGCAATTATTTCCCTCATCTTCTCATTAGAATATCTGGCACCCGATGCTAGAAATGGATTAATGCATAAATTTGAAAGTTGAAACTGAATGGTGGATTACTTCTTCTTGGAAGCAAAGTGCAGCCTCCTTGAATCACAAGATTTGGTTTGTCTCCATAAATAGGAAGTGCTAGCTCCCTTCCTTGAGTATGAAAATGGACTTTTGCAATACTTGCATTTAGCTTTAAGCTTATCATTACTTTCAACTTGATCAAAATCATCCTAAATAGCTGAGGTTTTCTCCTCTTCTTCTTAATGATATCATCATCACCATAATTTTCTCATTGGTTTGTTTTTACTAGCTTGTTGACTAGTTTGTTGACTTGAATCTATTGGTGCTTGTTGATGGACCTTAAACAACATTAGGAGGAACTGAATTAGACGACATTGTTTCACTTTTAAATGGAGATGACATTAACTACAACTAAAACATTAAAAGTAACGTACTAGTTAAAATGACAAGAGTAGCATAATGAACTTCCTTGATAGAACTTAGAATTCCAACAAGAGACAATGCCTAAATTAGACTCATCAAACCAAGTGAATATGAAACCAAGTCCCTATACCTTATGCAATCAAAGTTTGACATAGCAAAAAGTAAATTCAGATATGAACCAACATTTATAACATCCAGAATTGCTACTGTAATCACAGAATAAAAAGAAAAAATTCATAACACTTCACACAATTGCCAGCAGAACACTTCACATAATATGTCTTTGCAAATAAAGACTAGCGCACTTATAATACACTGTCAATAATTAAGCAAAATAGAAATATGTGCTTACCAAGCTAACCATTTATGGACATTGGTGAGTTTTGGCTTCTTGCCTAGCTTTAGCCCAACGATGTACTCGAGAAATCGGTGGTGATGCTGGAGCAAATTGAACCAGAAGAAATAAACAACCAAATCAAATGAAAATAAGAAGAAAATTGTAGAATCTAAACAGTAGAAGTCCAAATATCACAGAAAAACCAAAAGCAAATCATAGAATAAAACCATATACTTGATGGCTAACAAGTAACAGAGAGGCGACAGAGAGAGGAGGACTGATGGTCGACAGAGACAGGACGATGGTTACGAGAGACAGGACGACTTCACAATGGAGACAGAGTGATGACGGAGATAGAGTTACAGCTATGGATAGAGACAGAGTGATGACGGTGGACGGAGGCAGAATGACGGTCGATAGAGATAGGACAATGGTCATGAGGGAGCTATGGACGAAGGACAATTTCACAGAAAAACCAGAAGCAAATTGCAAATCTATGGAATAAAGAAGAAGAACTGTCGTGCGAGCCGTCACTTTGCTGGAAAAGGAGAGTTGTGCTGTCACTGCCTTAGTGATTGTGCGAGATGCGTTTCCTGGAAGAGGAGAGCTGTGGTGACACTAGACAGTGGTGACATTGTGGAGCTGAGGAAGAGGATCGATTGATCTACCAAATGAAGAAGAAGATAATGATGAAGATCGACAATTTGCTCAATTGCTCTGGACGTTGCTCAGCTGAGGAAATTCTGAAAATTGAATGAAAAATGAAGATAGAGAATTGGAGTCTGGAGATTGTGGTTCGTGGTTTTGGGAATTGGGAATAGGGTTTAATGATTGTAATTACCCTTTTACCCTTACCTTATTATATTTTTTAAGATTTTAATAGGCTCAGGCCGGCCTGACAGCCCTAATAGACCTATTAATAAGCCTTAGCATGGCCTATTAAGCAAAACAGGCTTGGCCTTGGCCTAGCCTTTTAGCCTGATAGGCTAGGCCTGAACAGGCCTATCACAGGCCAGGCTACAGGCCCTTGACAGGCTGCCTGGTCTGTTTCCACCCCTATCTCCCACCCCAAACAAACACTAGCCATTATTATTCATATACATGTTGTATAAACATTGTTTCATGAGAGAAATATTATCAATGGTGGATAAAAGGTTGAGAGGTTTTGCAGATGATCAGAAGAAGAAGACGATGAAGAAGAAGAAGGTGGTGGTGTTTCCCAGGAGAGGCAGCTTCAAGCTTCGTATATTTTCTGCTATCTTCAACTTCATTTCCCTTATTTTCTGCTCCACCACTTCTTAGCCCTCCATGATTCATTCACTACTACAAAAAAGTAAAGATGTGGCGCTTATAATTGCATTAACTGTGGCGCTAGAGAAGTGCCACATATCTGGACGCCACTAAAAAAAGCTATGGCGCTTGGAAGCGCCACAACATTTTAAATTTTTTTTTTAAAAAATACCCTCCTGTGGCGCTTGTTTGAGGAAGTGCCACAGGAGGGGGGCCTCCTGTGGCGCTTGCTCAGTAGGGTCCCTTTTTTTTTCTTTTTTTTCTTTCTTCTTCTTCTTCTTCTTCTTCTTCTTTTTTTTCCTGTGGCCCTTTTTATGCTTCCTGATTGTGAAGTTTTATATAAAATGAGTGTCTTTCGTGTTTATCATCTCCACAAATTGTCAATCTTTCTATTTTATATTTCAACCTATTATATATATATATATAATTTTCACATTTAAATTAAAATTCAAGTTCCCCAACAATAATGTTCTTACATTAATACTCTCCAAAGCTAACATAAAAAATATCACAATACAAGAACTTGATATGTGAACACAGTACATCAACAACTAATTAATAGTAAATTAAAAGATTACTAAAAAACGCAAGCTTGTCGGCAAAAAAATTTAAACAAAGCAAAAAGGAAAACGAGACAAGCTAGGTTTTCATTCTTTCCTATTAAATTAGGAACAAAAAGGAAAACGTTATATTACGGTTTATCTTGACTAAAAAAAAATTTAAACAAAGCAAGCTAGAATGAAATAGTCTTCTTCTTACAAATCTATTAATTGACCAGTGCAGGGAGTGGGAGACCACGTTGGTGATGCTAGCTTGAGTGACGAGTGAGAGTGTGGGTGTGTTTTTTAGTGTGAAGATGATAGGAAATGGTGGGAGGGGGCCAACGGATCCACTAAGAAGATGAGAAAGGGAAAATAGTTTAATGGAGGAGAGAGTAGTTAAATAATTAAAGTGGAGTAGTAGTCAAAAAGAGAAGGAATGGGGGGCGGACACAGGACCACTACGCGGGAAATGAAATAATTAAGAGATACACTATCAATTTGAATTTTTTTTATAAAAAAAGTGGGCAAGTGTGGCACCTAAATAATTAGGCACCACACATTGCCTATCATCAGCTGTGGCGCCTAATGCTTAGGCGCCACAGCTGATAAATACATAATCATGTGTGGCGCCTATTTATTTAGGCGCCACACATGCCCACTTTTTTTTTTTTAAAAAAAAAAATCAATGCTGCAGCTGTGGCGCTTGGTGGGTTAGGCGCCACAGCTGCTTTTGTGGCCCCTAGGCAGGCGCCACACTAGGCCTCCTCAATTGTGGCACTTAATTTATTAGGCGCCATAGCTGGTACCCAAAATTAAAAAAAAAAATTATAGAGGTAAAAAAAAAAAAGAGAGAAGCTATGGCACTTCTTTAAAGAAGTGCCACAAAATGTGCGCCACCTTTTACCCTTTTTGTAGTAGTGATTATCTATCCTTCATACCTCTCTTAGCTTCATTTTGTGTTAACACTTTTTTATATTATTTGTTGCTGTAAAATACTCCCTCCACCATCATATAAATGGCGTGTTTGGATTAGAGGTGGAAGTGTGGCTTATATATCATTTGACCCTTGCAAACAAAAGTTAAGGTAAAACTCATACAGTGTAATGTAATTTTTGTTTGATTGACTTTTGTTAATTTAAGTGAGAACAATTTTATCTTTTTTTAATAAAGCAAGTTGGACCCACTTTTCTTTTAAAAAAGGTTCTCTTTCTTCTTTCTTTTTGTCATTTTCTCTTCTCTCTTATCGATTTGAAAGCAACTTTTTTTTTTTAAAGCAGCTCAATCTAGCTTCCATGGTGAGGGCTTTTTGGGCTTAAAAGAAGCAATTCCTTTCTATTGCTGAAACAAGGCCCATCCACAGTGAGGAGCTTCATCATGGGATTCGGCCTTCAAACGTGGCTTTTCGATCACTCTACCAACGTTATGCCAAATTCACGCATAGCAGGACATGTTCTAGAATAAGTTCTTCGGCATTTTTTAAAGCATTTGATAGCTTTTAAAGAGTATTAAATATTTTTTATATATATACTCATATTTAATATGGGTAATGAGAGAGAGCATATCTTAATACAATGTTGAAGTTTCGTGTAATTTATAAGGATAACATTAAAAATTACTTAAGTTTTATAACTAACCAGTTTAGCGCAATGCGTGGGTGCAAAGGAACAAAATTATAATGTTTAAAAGGAGACCAAAATCTCATGATAAAAAAAGAAAAAGAAAAGAAACAAGACATCATGTATTATATTTTGAAAAGAGACCAATATCACGGCATCTCCCATTTATTATATCTTGTTCTAGACATGATCATGTTATATATATATAGATAGATATTAATTTCTAGATGGGTACATTAAAATCACTATACCATGGACCAAAAACTTATTCGGAAACTTTATATTTTTAATTGATTTATGTTTTTTCAATTCAAGTGAAATAATTGATCATGGTTAGAAAGTTATAATATATCAATTTTGTAAAATTATAAATTCCAATAATAAGTGGGAAGTTAGAAAAATTTATACTAGTAAGAAGGTCGATTATAGATAAATTTAAAATTTAATATTTAAAATTATGATTAAAACAACCAGATTTCCGGATTCATATTGTTGGTGAAAACAATTCCAGATCCAAATCTTTATTGATTTTATTAAACTATACTTTCTCTAATTTTTATTTTTGACTCAATCTCATCACGATTCATAAAAATTAATAAAAATTTTAAAATTTATTGATTATGTCTACAAATAAAATAAATTCACCCAAAGTAGCTTGAGAATCCTTTAGTTAAATAAGATGAAAAAAATTATACTACATTCATATTAAATATATATTTAAAAACATTTGCAGCTTTCATAAGTATTGAGTTAAAAAATGAAGAAATAAAATATTTATAATAAACCACTAATATAGTATCTTATAATTATCAAAATTCTTTCTTCAAATAGCATGGAATAAGTTAGTAAGATATTAATCTAAATATTATAAATTCCTCCGCTCATCAAAAGATAATTGATGTGCGGAACAGATTTCAGAAAATATAAAGATTTAATATTTTTAATTTGGATAACCGCTAACAAAATAGAGGTATGGGTAGATTTCCAATTGATTTTAAAATAATTTACAAAAATAATCAAGCTGTTAGTCCTAAAAATTGTTAACTACTCAAAAAAAGAGGGAATTCCAAATTTAAAATATATAGACGTTTTGTAACTATAAAATCTTAAATAAAGTTTTTCTTGAAATATAAAGATTTTATATTTCTAAATTGTATAATTCCTAAAAAGTAGATGTATTAGCTGACCCGACCAATTTTAAAAAAATGTAACACCATCAAATCTCAAATAAAGTTTTTTAGGAACCCTAGTGTATTTGGCCTTGTTGATGAAAGCCACATAGTAGTGGTCCATGAGCACCTTGCATCCCGACTAACATTGAAATTAGAAATTGCCAAATGTTTGAGGTAGCACTGCACCTTATATCACACGATGAACCCAATGAGCAGGATATATGTGTAAGAGACGCTAATATGGTAATAATACAATTAGCATGAGATCATGTAAAACAATAAGGTAAACAAAAATATTTCTGAAACAAACCTTTTCATCATGGAGGATCATTTCCATTGAGGCACCATCACGAGCCATCTCATGTCTAGATATCACAAAGTTACCTTAGTTGAATGAATGCAACGAAAGCAAAGTTTTATAGGGAACTTTGAGTTGGTTGCCAACTCCATGATCAAGGGCATGGGGAAGGCTAATGGCATTGAGGCTCAGAACATGGGAGGTGAAGAGTGAGATGAAAGGAATCTACTCAAAAAGCATTTTATAACATATAAATAATTTTTAATTTCTAACAAGCATTTGTAGTTGGATCGAGAGGAGTGCAACCTGATAAGATTTTAAAATATTTTGAAACTACCTTTTCATTATCTCTATTTTTAATATATTTATTTATTTTTAAAATATTTTATTTTATATTTTAATATTTTAAAATATTTTGCAATTTGTAATTATCTCTTAGATATCTCTCTTTATCTTTTAAGCTTGTTTTATTTTTTATCATTATTTTATTTGTTATGATATTTATGGTAGGAGAATGGCATGTGAGGAAGAACTCTCAATGTAAGATATTTTATTTTATATTTTAATATTTTGAAATTTTTTGTAATTTGTAACTATATTATGATATCTTTCTTTATTTTTTGAGAATATTTTATTTTGTTTCTTTATTTTAATTGTTACAATATTTATGGTACGAGAAGAGGCTCTCAACGTCCCTCCTTTTATATAATAAACTAGCTTAAACCCCGTGTGATGCACAGGTAAAAATGTTGGAAATTAACATTTATGTATATTAACAATTTTCTATCCTGCAAAAATCCTAACTGCAAATTAAATATATTTTTTATTGGATTAACATATCAAAAAAACAATTAATAATTAATTATATAAGAAATAAAACAAAGAATGTGAAGTAACCTTGGCTCTCTGATCTTAGCTACATATAAAATTACCTCACCATATTTCTATTTATTTTTGAAATATTGATTCAAATATATTTAGTTTTAATTTATTTTCAGGGTTACATGTTATATTTATTTTGAATCAAATATTGTGATCTCTATTATTTTATACCCTGGAAACAAAACACGCAAATCTCCTTACCATAGCCGTGAAGCCCTTAAACACTCCGGCCCAAAAAGCTCTGTTGAATCAGTCGACGCTACCACGTAGATCTATCCCAACGACAACTCACTTAACCAAAAGTAAACCCTAACCCCCAACAAAGCACACACCCTCTCATGGCACACCCTCCCTAACCTTGGCTGGGGAGATTGGCACCGAAGATGTAGTCGACAAAACCCTACCACTAATAGAGAGGGAAAGCGATCTCAGATAGAGAGAGAGAGGGAGAAACAGGATGAAGCTTGACTTTTTCAAGGTTTAGGTTGCCCCAATTCAATAAGAATATATATATACACACATATAAATAAGGTGAAAAGAAAATTTCTAAATAAAGGGGTTAGGATTATATAAATAACAGACAGATAATATATTAACTTAACGTTATTGACCAGAGAAAAGAAAAAGGAAAGAAGGAAGAAGCCACAGAAACAAAATTTAGGGCTGACCATTAAGAGCACAATCACAGACCAAAGAGATTTTGCCATCAATGACGATGGATGACATCTTCTCCTGCTTCAATCTATTCTATTGCCTCTTCCCTTCGATCTACAAGGTGAGCTATCCTTCTCCCTCTTCCCTTCGATCTGCAACTTTTGTGGTTTTGATTTTAGATCCGAGGGTACGATTGGTGATTTGATTCTTTTCTTTGGCCGATTTCTTTGGTGGTTGTTCAAATCTTCAACAACGATGAAGAGTCAAGACGGTAGGAGGGGAAGCAAGTGTAGCGACTACTAAGGGTAGCGAAGTTTGATTTTTTTTATGTTTCAATTTGATCCTAACTTGATCAAGGTATATTTTTTGGTATGGGATGATATTGCTTAATCTGAAAAAATATGCACACATATCGTTGGGTAGAATTTTTTTTCAAAATAAATAAGAAACCTCTACTTTTATATAGTAAGAGATAAGAAACCGAGATAGCTCACAAAGACAAACTACACTTCCATGTACTCGATCACCCTACAAAGCCAAACAAAAGCCTAATAAGGAGGAAAAACCTACAAATACAATGAGAAACAAAAAAGATTATAAAACCGACGTCCATATCTTACAATACCGTCTCAATGAATGAAGAATTCTCATTTATGTATAGGCATGTCATCTTCTATAGCCTCCGTTGCTTGGGATTAAGGGCATGCATGGCATCGAAAGAAGAATTCATGGTTGCTGAGGGAATGGAAGTACGAAAAAATTGGGAGCAGAAGTAGAAGAGAAAGTAGATGGATGGAGAAAGACTTTAGCTTATATTTATATGCCTAAGCGCATCCATGGGAGGGGCCACCTTAACAACCACTACTACATCGGCTAGCACTAGTACAAAAAATGCTTTTAACGTCCCTTTTTTAGGCATTTTAATGTCTAAAAATAAGGGGACATTTATGTGACTGACATAGTAAAAAATGACAATAACGACCATATATAAAAGGACGCCTAAGGCCTAGACTTTAGACGTCTCTGGGGCATTTTGGTAAATTCTCACAATAGGCTAATATAACCATTATAAACACTAGGTGTGAACACCCTATTTTGTTCAGGCCCCACTAAAAAATACAAAAATAATTGATAATGATTGGTGTCCAAATTGGCAATCATCATTGAAAGAAAAAATAAAAAAACGAAAATAAGAAAAAATAAGGAAATCCTCCTATTGATTATGATCGGTGTCTAAATAGGCAATCATCATTGAAAGGGAAAAATTTAAAAAAAACGAAAATTAAAATAAATCCCCTAATTGATATGATTGGCATTGTCATTCATTAAGGGAAGTTAATAAATAAAAAAAAACGAAAAAAAAAAATTCATTTATGTTGATAGGTTTAAATTAGGAAGTTACTTGTGGGGAGAATAATGAAAAAAATTTAAAACGAAAAAATCTCCACTAATGGTAATTAGGTCAAGTTAGGAAGTTTTATCAATAGAAAATACAAAAATAAAAATAAAAAACGAAAATTAAAATTTTAAAAAAAAAATCTCCATTGATAGTGATTGGGTCAAGTTAGGTAGTTCTTAACATAAAATACAAAAAAAAAATCAAAAAACGAAAATTAAAAAAGAAAAAAGAAAAAAGGGAGCATTTATGAAGAAAACCCTACCTTGAGACTATAAATAGGAGTGCAAGGGTTGAAGCAAAGGGGACAAGAATTTTGGGGAGAGCAAGGAGATAAGGTCTGTGACTGAGTTTTCATCCTTTTCTTTTATTTCACTTTGACATCTCGTTTTTTTCCCTCTCATCTAATATCCCTTGGCTCATGCTTACCTCATCATTCATGCACTATGACTTTATCCAATATGCATTACATTGCTTTACTTTGTACTATGATGTTGCTGGACGTATTTTAGCTCATTGTAGTCTTGTGGATTTGCATTTTATTGTCCAACTGAATTATCTCATACATAGGCAAGAGGTATGTGCTGTCTTATTTTCTTATGATATTAGGTGTTATGCTTAATAAATATAGATGATATAATTGTACTTGCCTCTTGTTTATTATGTGGTTCTATCACTCTATCTCTTATTGTAGCGGGTTCAAAGAATAAAAGGTACGTATAAATCTCCTCACTTTTGACTTCTTTTTTGTTTAACTTGTGCTACTTTTCTTTTTTTTCTTAATCCCTTTCTTAGGTCCTCTTTCAAAAAAGAAAAGAAAAAAAAATATTTTTACACATTTTGATAAATGAAAATAAAATGGAAAAACTCTCTTTTACAAGAAAATAAAAAAAAACGTTTTTTGAAAAAAAAAAGTAAAAAACACAAACCCAACAAAAAGAAGATATTTTTCTCAAATAAATTAAATAAACATTTTTCTAAAAATCACCAACCAAGTGACACGCTTTTCTACCCCCCGAACTACGTGGGCTTTGATCCCTCTAAAGGGTACGTAGACCCTAGGTTTTCATCCTAGGTCAAGTCCAATTTTGTAAATAAATATATTTTTTCTTATTTTCTTATTGTAAATAAATATTCTTTTTTTTAAATAAGTATATTTTTCCTTATTGTAAATAAGTGTTCTTTTTTTTCTTCTATTTCTTTCATTTCATTTAGTTTTGTAAATATTCTTTTTTTTATTTGGGTAATTATAATAATGTTAAATGCTATTTTTATTTTTAAATAATTAACTTAGGGTAACCATTCTTATGAATGGGTGTTTGTGGGGTGCCTAACACCTTCCCCATACACAATCGACTCCCGAACCCTAAATGGTTTTTGTAGACCAGTTTCCATTTTTAAAAAGGTTTCCAAAATCATCCTCTTTCAAAAATTTTGGTGGCGGCTCCATGTTTTCCAAATTTCGGGCGCTACACTAGGAAAATGCCTAAAATGATACATGAATGGGTTTTAACTTAATTCTTATACATTTGACATTTTAGGATCAAGTTGAGAGCTCGAGGGGTTGGCACGCAAGTTTCGTCGAGGAAAAGACTTGAGGTATGGAACTTATTACTCCTGCATGTATTTGATATTTGTGCTAGTGTATTGATGCATGTATTTGCTTTGCTTAGTTATGTGAAACATATATGAATAATTGAAGCTTTGTTTCTGTTTATGCCATAGTATATTGTTTGAAACATTAAGCACACAAATATGTCATTAAGTTAGCATGAGTTTATGTATTGTAAGCATGTCATGCATTAAGCACTTATCTTGCATGCATATTGGTATCTATTTTCTATTGAGATTCTCTTGAATCTCACCCTCCCCTACCAACAAATTAGATAGATGAAAACAAGAGGTGTATTGAAAGCAGAGAAGAGAACTACAGGGAGGAATGCAGTGGTGGAACAAAGATAGAAAGATGTCTCTGTTTCATTGGGATGAGTTTAGATACCCAAGTAGCCCTGTGTCGCTACATTGATGGTAATTATCATGTACGAACCCTTATGAGGAATTTCTATAATCATGCACATATTAAAGTATAGTTATGCTATTCCTATGTTGCCCATCAAACCACATATCAATTTAGCAAATACTCTAAAAAAGGTGAAAACAAGATAAGGGTATCACATTTTGGTATCAGAGAAAGGATTTTGGCCACATAATTGTTTGCTTAGAGTAAATACGTTTGTTCTGATAACATGGTAGTATATTGATAAGCTTGATTATACAGTGATAAGAACAACAAAGTAAATTACTTCGGCTAGTTCACAAGCCTTCGAAAGGAACAGATACGCCTCGAGGAAATAGTGGAATACCCGAAAGGCAGTACATGTTACCATACGAGAGAGAGGATGGTACAAGGATGACACGGACACCGAGGTATAGGGCCAAAGTTTGAAGCCTCATCCTAAAACAAAATCACCAATTGGCTGAACAACGACTAGCCACAGTTGCGGGTAGTTAAGTGACAGGTAGATAAGCCACATACAAACAAGACAGAGACAGATCTGGGTTTTGTTACTAATCCCGGAGTTGGAGCGATATATGGTTTACAACCGAATCAAGGATTATAGGAAGATGTCAGGAGCATATACCTGCGGGATGTCTATGAGTACGAAACCCCAGTGGCCAGTGGTTAGGGATAAGTTAATTTAGGGATTCTGGATGACATAGGGATCCACACAACACTGCACTTCTTTCTGGATATAGTGTTTTCGGCTGGAAGAAGAATGGGATTACAAAGCGGAGTCAAACGAACAACTTGGTAGCTAGACATTAGGGAACATATCAGGGTACATATTCAAGAACATGTACCGGCACTAATATGAAGTCCACAAACAGTGTTTAGTTGGCACGACTCTTGAGATAAGGGCAGTCTCAGGGTACCGATGAATGGGAATAGATATAGCCAGTATATGTGTTTTGGCAAGAGTACAAGAAAGTTAAGTGTGCTCAACCCTGGGAAATCTTAGGATGGATAATCCCTTAGCTGTTACATGTACATGTTGTGATATGTCATGTAATAGGAGTAAGCACATGTTGTACAGTAGTTTAGAGGACTATATGTTGTTACAGGTCTTCCCTGGCTACTGCAAACATATGTTATATGTAATTTTAGGAGTACCTGTGTAACCAACACTTGTAAAATGACAGAAAAGCCCTTGTGATAATATGATATTTACCTCTGTCTTGTTTCATATAGTGAAACACAAAGATGGTAAGACTAAGAGGTTCAGATGCTGGGCAGGGCCAGGAAGTTAGACCTAACCTAATACAGCAAACATAGGGCAAGATAATAGAACAACAAACAATGATCAATGATCATTAGGAAGGTTATCCAGGGCCAATGTAGTAACTTTATCTTTGATACACTATTGATTATTGGTATATTGTATATTACTATATTTTATGATATGAACACGTGCGGGAGGCACATTATCTTATTGTTGTTCGGTGCCCAGCCAAGGTATATTGGTATTGCCTAGCTGCAGTCGGTGACTTGGCTGGGGTACACGTAGGGGTTTCAACTGGATGGTTGGCCTTGAACTTTGTGTACACACACTTTATCATATTGATACATAGTAGTGCCTGGGGTATATTACGTAGCTGTAGTCTAGGACCTAGCTGAGGTACACTGGTATTACCTAGCTGTAGTCAAGGACTCGGCTGAGGTACACATAAGGGGTTCAACTAAATAGTTGGCCTTGAGCATTGTTTACATACACGGTATGATATGGATTTTCATTTTACACTATATGGTGCATGGCATATTTAGTTATCACATTTTTTATAGATGATAATGGGTTACTATGGAGGTCAAGTTGGATCTAACTAAGGTAGTAAGACAATGATGGGCAGACAATATAGCCACACCTATATTGTATTTAATAGTGTGAAGCATCATAATGGGCAGCGGAAGTATGGTGAATCTAGGTGCAATTTTGAAATTTATAGGAGAGGTTGATGTTCGCACCAATTGTTGATCATCCCAAAACATAATATGGCCTTGATGGTCAATAGTGTTATAGTATGTGTGATGAACCGTATTACACCCTGCGTGGTGTACAATATTGCATCCAGAGTGGTGTACAATATTACATCTAGTGTGGTGTACAGTGCAATGACCTGTATGATCAATAGTCACACAACTTATATGGTATGTGGTGACACATATAAATAGAGATTGGGATAAGCCCTGGTTTAGTAGAGTAGAATGGTGATGAATACCTCTCAATAGCACTAGTGTTAACAATCCCAGATCCACAGTCAACCTTTATGTCCACACAGATGCAAGTAGACATGGATTGGATGTTTTCTTATGCAATAGGGTCAAGTAGCGACATGTGCATCTCAACAGCTGCAGTCTCATAAAATCACTTACCCATTCATGTTATAGTGCACACAGTATGATTAGTAAGAGTCAAATAGTGATTTGATCCAGAACAATGCATACATTATGGATGGTAAGGGTCAAAGAGTCATTTGGTCCTAAACATTGAACAAGCAGTCATAAATACATATAGATATATTGTCAGTATGTCTTGGTGTACATGTTTGTATAGGGCGGTGAAACTAGGATACTTAGTGGGGTACAAGTAAAATGACATAAACCATAAGGCTAAATACATTGGGTAGTGTCTTAATAAGGCAATGAGGCCTAGAATAATGAACTGAGTGTCCTGATGGACAGTCAGTACGGTAATGGGTTAGATGGCCTATGAGTACCAAACAAAGAACAAAGGTGGGTAAGACCCAATGTATGTTTGCTTGGGGTAATGACCTTAGGCAGTAAGACTAGACAAACATTTTATGCAGTAATGAACTGTATAGCCTATGTATAACAAACAAACAACATATGTGAATAGTGATAGGTTGAATGTGCGGAGGCTAATAGGCATTTCACACACATACATGGGAAATAGAAAAAAGATGCAACTAATCAATCTATGATCGGGAGGCTCATACCTCGACATGGCCAGGCGGGTTGCACCGCACTAGTTGCTTGCAATTGAAAGGCAGGCCGTAAAACATATAAGCTGAGGCGATAAGGCCTAAGGAACAAATGCTATGGGAATGGACCAGTGAGTCTTGTGTTTGATTACACGCCACATATTATGTACTAAATGAATGATGATTAATATCTGAGAATTTAATGAGAAAATGATGATTATGTTGCATGATCGATTAGCTTGCATACGAAAGAGATAGATTGAATATGATCATTATGTTGCATAGCATGTGAGCCTGCACATGATAAAGGGATGGATTGAGTGATAAAAAGGGATCCCCAAATAGTAGATGTTCAAATTTCAATGACTAAATTTATTGAACGGGGGGATAAATGTAATATCCTGAATTTTGGGATTGGAGGCTTGGGAATAAACCTAAATTAAGAGGACTGCTAAGCCTTGATTTAGCGGATGTTCCAAATCTATTTCCTAATATTTCTTATATCTTTGAGGTATTAAAAGGAATAAAATAGTGAATTAAAGAGTATGGGAAATTTGCATACAAAAAGGGAATTTATTGAAGTTGTAGGAGCATGTCATTTCATTGCTTCAAGTGAGGTAGTGAGTTTGACATGTGGTTTTGGATAACCAAATGGTGAGAAACAATTATGACATTTTACAGGATGAAAGTAGACATTCTAAGCTTCAATTTTATAGGTCATATGATTCAATTAGAGCTATATATAAAAAGTTATTAGCCCAAAAAAATTGGAAAGCTTCCGGAGCAACGTCCAAATAATTCTGGGAATTTTTTTGCTTCTAATTGGCAAAATTTTATTTTATTTATTGAAACTAGACTCGATAAGGATTCCATAGCCTTTGGAATTACTCTGATTCAAGGTTTACAAATTTAGTTATGATTTTTCAAATTTAGGCCAGAAAATCTACCAGAATTGTAATTAAATTCGAAAATAAAGAAATAATGTGATGGCAAGTTTTGAATTTATAAGGTATATGGAAAATTCATTTAGGCTAATGGAAGGACGTCCTAGATGTCATTTACATGGGCCAAGAGAGGGAAGGACTTAGTTAAATTCGATTGGGCTTCATGACCCAATTATTGTACATAAGGTTATGTACACAAAGTTACATTTTTAGCATTTTTGGGTAATTGAAAATTAAAAAAAAACTATTATATAATAATATATCATCATCCTCTTCCTCTTGGGTTCATACTTGATGTGAAATAGCAGCCAAGGAGAGAGAGAAAGTTTGAGAAATTCTAGAGAGAGAGAGAGGAGAAAACTCGCGAGGTAGGTCGATTTCTCCGATGAATTCACACCTAACGCGTATAACTCTGCTCTTATACTTCTCTTTCATGTATTTTAAGGTGGTAGAAGCTCAACTTTTGTTGTGAGGAGTTAGGTTTTTTTTAGTCACCTTAGGAAAAGCCAGAAGGAAGCGAAAGGTAAGTTCCAAACATTAGAATATTGATTGTTCCAGCTGCTGTGAACAATTTAATTGGTGAAATTTTGCCAGATTGTCTTTAAATTTAAATTTTGGAATTGAGATGGCCTAAGGGTTATGCTATCGAAATTTGGTCTAAATGGTAGTTGTGACATAATTAAATAGTTAATAAAGTGGTTAGAAGTAGAAAGAAACACCTCTGTAGAGTTGGATTTCAAAAATTCCAATTTTTCTTGGAGTTCATATAAGTTTCGGCTGGCTCAAGTTAAGGGGCTAGGAGTTGGATTTTAAATTATTTGATGATTCCATTAAGTTCAGAAGGAACAATTAGGTGGGGTTACATTTGGTAACTTTTTCGGAAAAGCCCGAAAATCATAATTACGAAAACGCCCCTGAAACCCTAAAATTAGGGCTACGAAAGGCATATCTATCTTTTAGAAATGAATTTGGTAATTCTAAGTCTGGAAATGGATTCCTTGGGTGAAAATATGTAGAATAGCCCTAGCCTAAATTTCAGAAAAAGTACAGCTGGACTGGGTACAGCGGGCCGGCCCGGGGTCCCTGAGGCATTTTGGTAAATTCTCACAATAGGCTAATATAATCATTATAAACACTATGGAAATGTTTAAAATGGTACATGAATAAGTTTTAACCTAATTCCTGTACATTTGACATTTTAGGACCAAGTTGAGAGCCCGAGGGGTTGGCACACAAATTGAGGCACAAATTTCACGGAGGAAAAAACTTAAGGTAGGGAACTTAGCTCTCCTGCATATTTGATATTTGTGCTAGTATATTGATGCATGTATTTGCTTTACTTGGTTATGTGAAACATATATGAATGATTAAAGCTCTGCTTCTGTTTATGCTATGGCCATTAGTATGTTGTTTGAAACATTAAGCACAAAAATATGTCATTATGTTAGCATGAGTTTATGTATTGCAAGCATGTCATGCATTAAGCACTTATCTTACATACATATTGGTATCTATTTCCTACTGAGATTCTTTTGAATCTCACCCTCCCGTACCAACAAATTAGATAGGTGAAAACAAGAGGTGTATTGAAAGCAGAGAAGAGAACTACACGGGAGGAATATAGTGGTGGAATGAAGACGCAAAGATATCTCCATTTCACTAGGACTAGTTTAGATACCCAAGTAGCCCTGTGTGGCTACATTGATGGTAATTATCATATACGAACCCTTATGGGGAATTTCTATAATCATGGACATATTGTCAGTATAATTATGCTATTCCTATGTTGACCACCAAACCGTGCATCATTTTCCATAAATACTCCAAAAAAGGTGAAAATAAGATAAGGGTATGACATCGCCACCACCAATTCTACTTGAGGTCATGATATATCTTGGTTACTCCCGGGTGAATAGTGTATTTGCTTTTGTGAGCTTCCTTAATTCTCCATCATCAGAGAGGCACATTCTTCATTTATACCTTAATATCCCATCTTCACCAACTTTAAATTCTGACTTTCTTCCCTCTTAAACATCTTCCCTTACACCCAATAGATACTCATCCTCAAGTTGAGTGAATTTAATTTCTTTCCAGGTTGTCCTTTCAATGGTTAATGCTTCTATGGTGGCAACTAATCCCGACATTATGTCAATAGATGTAGTCTGCACATCCTTTAGCAATTTATGTTCCCTGACCATCAACTGGGTTACTTGGATTGACTTTCTGCTTAGGGCATCTGCCACAACATTTACCTTTCCTGGATGGTATTTCAACTCGTAGTCGTAATCCTTAAGAAACTCTATCCACCTCTTCTACCGCATATTAAGCTTTTTTTGGTCAAACAAGTAGTTTAGACTCTTATGGTCACTAAAGACCTCAAATTATGAACTATAGAGATGGTGCCTCTAAATCTCAAAGTAAATACTACTGCTAACAACTTTAAGTCATGAGTGGGATAGTTTTCTTCATGTGGTCTCAACTGTCGGGAAGCATAAGCAACTACCCTACCATTTTGCATTAGCATACACCTAAGACCCTTCTTGGAAGCATCAGTGTACAAAGTGAAATTCTGAATAGGATATGGAATCACAAGTACTAGTGCCGTAGTCAACTTAGTCTTCAAATCCTAAAAAGTTGCTTCACACCTCTTGTTCCATACATACGGTTGGTCCCTTTTAGTTAACTTAGTTAAGGGCATGGCTATCTATGAATTGAAAAGCCTTTTATAAATCTCCTGTAATAGCCTGCCAATCCCAAAAAACTTTTGATCTCGGTGACACTCTGTTGCCTTTCCCAATTCAACACCACATTAATCTTACTAGGGTCCACTGACACTCCTTCAGCTAAGACAACATAGCCTAGGAATTTTACTTCCTTTAACCAAAATTTGTACTTAGGTAGCTTTATATAAAGCTTATGTTCTTGCAGTACTTGTAACATAACTCTGAGATGCTCTTTATGCTTTTCCTCATCCTTAGAGTAGATCAGGATGTCATTAATGAAAACCACTACAAACTTATCTAATTAGGGCATGGATATTTTGTTCATGTATTCCATAAAGACAACTGGAGTATTGGTTAACCCAAATAGCATAACAAGAAATTCATAGTTAACATATCTGGTTCTAAATGCAGTTTTCAGAATATCTTCAACTCTGACCTTTAACTGGTGGTAGCTTGATCTTAAATGAATCTTGGAAAATATGAATGCTTCAGTTAACTGGTCAAGTAGATCATTGATCTTACGTGAAGGATATTTGTTCTTTATGGTTGCTTTATTCAATTGGCAGTAGTCAATGCATAGCCTCAGACTCCCATCTTTCTTCTTCACAAAGAGCACATGCGATCCCCAAGGAGATATACTGGGCCTGATGAAACCCTTTTCCATTAACTCCTCAATTTGTGTTTTTAATTCTGCTAGTTCTGATGGAGACATTTGGTAAGGAGCTTGAGAGATAGGCCTTATCCTAGGTATAAGATCAATAGAGAACTGTACTTCTCTCTCTGGGGGTATACCTATTATCTTGTTTGGAAATACTTCTGGAAATTCATTTACCACTTTAATGTCTTCTACCCCTTCTTCCACTTCTGCTTGAATGGAGAAAAATACCATCTACGTCAGATAACCCTTATGAATAAACTTTGCAACTTGCACTATAGATAACAATTGTGGTCTATTATGACTCATAGAGTCAACAAGGAGAGAGATGGTCTTCCTCTCACAACCAAGGATGGCGTCATTTTTTGACAACCAATTCATTCCCACCATCACATCAATACCTTTCATGGGTAGACAAAAAAGATCTATAATAGAGGCCCTACCATCAAACTGAATTGTACAAATCAAGCAAGCCTTATAAGTTCTCACCGAAGCTCCTACCAGTATAGAAATAATCATTTCAAAAGGCAATTCACATATATGTAAATTCAATCAAGGCATACAAGCATAAGATATAAAAGAGTGTGTAGCACCAAAATCAAATAAAGCTTCAATTTCAAGCCTTGGAGTTTGAGAATACCTTTAATCAGATTTGGTGAAGCACTTGCCTCCTGGTGTGATAAAACAATTTTCCTGGTGCTCTCTTCCACACGTGGCACACTTTTGACTGTTAGCTGTGCTAGCAATAGGAGCTATGGAGCCCCTATGAGAGTTCTTTCCCCCTCTAAACTGACTCTTCTGAGGTCCACTGAAATTACTCCTTGAAAGTCCACTAGAATAATTCCTTGAGAGCTGACTAAACCACTTCTTCATACTACTAAAGCTATGACTATGCTTCTTAGTTATTCCCCCATAGATCTCATAGGAGGTGTAGATCTGGCTTGGAATCCCTTCATTCTCTTAGCTTCTTTTTCTTGCTTGCTTCTAGCAATGGTACGTGGCTTGCCGCACATCTTTTCAAAATCCTTTATCTCATCAAGGAATGGCGACAAAGTCATTTTCAAATCCGGTCTAGCTTTCTCTACTAATTGATCACACATCCATTTTGGAGTTGTTTTGCAAATACTTGCAAAACTTAGACAACTCTAAAAAGCAGCAATAAATTCTTCTTCCTGTAAAACCGCTTGCTTAAATGTAAGGAATTCAATCTCTTTATTTACTCTCACTACAAAAAACTGTGGTTTAGTATGGGTTAAAAGTGTGTATTTGTAGTGGTTTTAACCGCTACAAATATAATTAGTAGCGGTTCAAGGAATCGCTACTAAATCCACTGTTGCAAGTGTATTTGTAGCGGTTATTTTGAACCGCTACTAAAGCAAAAAAACCACTACTATATTTGTTTTATTAGCACTGCTACAATATTCCCAATTAGGCAATCCTTTTTTGGGTAATTTGTAGTTGTTATTAACCGCTACAAATGGCACAAAATGAATTTTGGATGGTGAATGAAAATGAAAATTTGGCTTAAAATTTGTAGCAGTTAACAAACTGCTACTAAATTGAATTTAGAAAGGGCGGCAAATATTAGTAACGGTTACATAACTGCTACTAATTTCAATAAAAATTTAAATTTTTTTCCAAAAATTTAATTTGTCTTTTAAAAAGGCGCCTTATATTAGTAGTGGTTAAATAACCACTACAAGTGTCAGTAAAATTGAAAAAAAAAATTTATCTGTTTCCAATTTTTTAATATTAAATTAAATAGTTTATTATTCTAGTAGTTTAGCTAATTTAAATAACTTATTATTCATTAGTTTAGGTCATTTATAATTTAAAAGGAATGATTTAATTAAATTAGATAAGTTTGAGGATTGTATTGATAATATTATTGGGGATATGTAGGTAATAAGGAACTATTATGTTGTTTGCTAAAGTGTGATTATGATTATGTAAGGAAAATGGGAAACAATGAGGAAATGTTCTTAAATATCTGGAAAAAAATAGTGAGAATAAATATTATGCAAAAGGAAAAAGTATTGAAATAAAAAATTTAAAAATTTATTACCATATTTGATCACCTTGTTAAGCTCCTTGGCTCATAGGAAAAAAAGTGAAAATGGGAGCAGATGAAAGAGAGGTAAGGTGAAAAGAAATGGGAGAGTGTTTGAAATGAGATGTGGTTGAGGTATTTATAACTTCTACAAATGGGTAGCGGTTTAGATTATAATCGCTACAAATGCACCGCTACAAAATCCCTTTTTTTTTTTGTAGTGTCTAATGGAAGTGAGGAAATAATACTTCTCAAACTTTTCCCTAAACTCTTCCCAAGTCATCTTAGCATCATCGCCAATTTTGTTGCTTTCCCACCATTCTTGGGCTGCTTTCTACATCAATTGCTCAGTAACTAGCACCTTTTGTTGAGAGCTTATCTCAATAACCTTGAAAATCTTTTCTAAATGCTCCAACCACTCCAGTGCTTCAGTTGAGTCTAGCTTCCACTCAAACATTGGAGAAGCAAACTTCCTAAATTTGTCTCAAACTTCAGTAATAGATGGGGTGTGGTACTGAGAATGGGAACTGCTACCGCCTCTTGATTCTATGCATATATCACTATTGGAAAAATCATTTTTAAGACCGGTTAGAAAAGACATTTTAGACCGATTTTGGATCCAGTCTTGATACAGCCAGTCTAGAAAGTCTGCTACTTTTTATACCGGTTATGGAATCGGTCTTAAAAAAGGTTTTAAGACCGATTATTATAAAACCGGTCTAAAAATAAATATTTTTAAACTGGTTATCAGAGGAACCAGTCTAAAAATAAATATTTTTAAACTAGTTATCAGAGGAACCGGTCTAAAAGGTTAAAATTTTAAACCGGTTTTCTGAAAAACCGGTCTAAAAAGTTGAAATATTAAGACCGGTTTTGGAGAGAACTAGTCTAAAAAGTTGGGTTTTGTAGAAAAGCGGTCCAAAAACTCAACTTTTTAGACCAGTTCTCTCTAAAACCGGTCTTAAATGTACTTTTCAGACCGGTTTTGGAGAGAACCGGTCTTAAAAGTTGAATTTTTTTTAAATTTATGTTTAAAAGATATACCGAGCAAGCCATTTCCCCTGTTAAAACATTTCACTCAGCAAGCAGCAACCAGTTCAATGACATTCAAATAAATATTCTCTTACAGATTATATAACTAACATCTTAATGACATGTGAGAGACTCAAAACTTATTGGGACATATTAAAACTAACTCCCTTGTGCTTAAACAGTAATGGCCAAAACAGAAGTATGGAAAACAACCTGAATAATAAACTCACAATCATAGACAGAATCATAATGCAAGGAAATCATACAACCATGACAATGCTATTTTAACCAAGTTCTTTATCTTTTCACTTACATACATACATCAAAGATTAAATTACATTAATGACAATGTTGTTATTCATTAGGGCCAAAATACTTTATACACACTCTTCTCAGGCTGATGATCACTAGCTAGCCTGGCTTCGGAGAATCTATACTAAGACGTACACCTCATATCCTTCATTTTCCTGTGACGACAACAACAAAAGTAGTTATATATATACACCAATAACAATATACATAATTCAAATATAGTTCATGATAATTATTTTAGCTAAATAACCTTCAATGTAGTTTTATAAAGGGATATCCTCCCATATCCCTTCATAATGATCGTTTCTTGTGCCGTGTTCATTATCTGCTTCATCTTCTTCATTCAATTCTGGTAAACCCCTAGAAAAAGGAGTCTCAAGCATATCATTCATTGAATGACTTTCCTGATTAATATCAACGACCCTTTTTCCTTGGAGAGCTACAGACCACATTTTATTTGCCTGATCAATAACATACACTTGTTTCGCTTGATATGCCATAATAAAAGGTTCATCTCTAAAACTTCTACTATTCAAATAACTAATGTAAATCCCAACTGATCAATCATCACACCATTGTTGGCATCAACCCACTTGCATTTGAAAATGGGAAGTTTAACTTTAACATAATCAACCCAAATCTCTTCAATCACCCCAGAATAAGGTATTAATGCCAATCTAGGATTCTTATCTTTTGAACTAGAGAAGTGCATAGATTCAGCCACTAACATAACCCCACTATTCTGGACGGTGCTCCTATCATTAAGGGGCTTCGTGTAAAACACGTAACCATTGATCACAAATGAAGTCCAACTTATGACATCAGCCTCAGGACCACGTGCTAACCATTTAATTGTATTAGAAACACATTCTTCACTGTCAACCTTTTGTTTGAACCAATGTGCAAAAGTTTTGTTATGCTCCCTAATTAACCTTTGTTCAGTTATTCGACTACTTCCTTTCTGTACAATTTCTTTATGAGCATTAATGTAATCTTGAACTTCATCAACATTATTCAAGATGTATAAGTGAACTTGTTGCAATTCATCAGGATCCATACTCTTTACTGAAGCCCCGCGTCTACCGCCTTCTTTGTCATGACATTCAGGAAGTTCAATGTGTCCTACATTTGACAAGTAATCTTGACAAAACTCTATGGCTTCTTTAGAAACATATTTCTGAACAATAGATGCTTTAGGCCGGTTAGGGTTCTTCACATACCCTTTTAGGATTTTCATAGTTCTTTCAATTGGGTACATCCGTCATAAATAGATAGGGCCACACAACTTGATCTCCTTGACTAGATGAACAATTAGATGTGCCATGATATCAAAAAAAGAAGGAAGAAAAAGCTTCTCAAGCTGGCACAAGATCAGATAGCCTTTATTTTCCAGTTCATCCAATTTTTCTGTCTCAATGACTTAACTACAAATAGCATTGAAGAAGAAACAAAGTCTAGTCAAAATATGTTGAAGATCATATTCGGCAATGCCTCGTATAGCTACTGGGAGTAGTTGTTGCATTAAGACATGACAATCGTAAGACTTTAGCCCTACTAACTTCAAGTCTTTCATTGATAAAAGCTTCCTAAAATTTGAAGAATACCCTGAAGGAACTTTGATGCCATGTAAACACTCACAAAAGCTTCTTTTCTCATCCTTAGACAAAGTATGAGTAGTTGGAGGACAAAAAGTTCTCTTACCATATGGCTTTGGATGCAAGTCTTCTCGTATCTCCGTTTCTTGCAAATTTAATCTTGCCTTTATGCCATCCTTAGAACTACCTTGTATGTTAAGCAGTGTCCCAATAATACTATCACATACGTTTTTCTCCACATGCATGGAATCAATACAGTGTCTCACATCAAGTTGAGCCAATATGGAAGATCGAAGAAGACAGACCTCTTTTTCCATTTATTTTTTTCATTACTATTCTTTGTAGTCTTACCAAAGATAACATTGATATTTTTCACCTTTTCATAAACATGCTCCCCAGTCAATGCCTTCGGAGCATCTTCAAACTCTTGTCCACCAAAAAAAGCTTTCTTTAATCTATGATATAGGTGGCCTCGTCTAAGAAATCTCCTATGGCCAAGATAAAATGTTTTTCTTCCATGTTGAAGTTGATGGTAGCATGTTCCTTCTTCACAAATTGAACATACTTTATGGCCTTTAAAACTATATCCTAACAATTTTCCATATGCAGGGAAGTCATTTATAGTACGAAAGATCATGGCTCGTATTTTAAAAACCTCCTTCTTGTTCGTGTGAAAAACATCAACACCTTCAGCCCACAACTCTTTTAAGTCTTTGATGAAGGATTCTAGGTAAACATCTATGTCATTTTCGGGTTGTTTTGGTCCCAAAATCAACATAGACAACATCATGTACTTTTATTTCATGCATAATAAAGGAGATAAGTTGTAAATTACCAACAGAACATGCCATGAACTATGTTTATTGCTCAGGCTATCAAAAGGATTCATGCCATCTGTGCTACGCCCAAGCCTAAGGTTCCTAGGTTATTCACCGAAGGTAGGAAATAATTGATCGAAAGAATCAGCCGAATGTCGAAGCTTTCCATCGAATATCCTCTCATCCACATGCCATCTCAAATTTTTTGCATCGTTTTCACTAACAAACAAGCGCTTGAGCCTTGGTATGATTGGAAGGTACCACAAAACTTTTGCAGGAGCATTATTTGATTTGTACCTCGGGGTTTCACATATTGGCCATTGTTGTTCCTCTTCATGCTCTTTTCTATACAATATACAATCATTAGTGCATGCATGGATCTTTTTATACTTCATCCCTAGTGGACACAATATTTTCTTAGTATCATAGTATCGAGAAGGCAACACATTATCATCTAGAAGCATGTCCTTAAAAACCTCAAGCGTTTCTGAAAAACTCTTGTCACTCCATCCATGCCGTGCTTTCAAGCTTGCCAATTTCAATACTGCTTTCAACAATTGATAATTTTTACACCCCGGGTACAATGACGTCTCAGCATCACTACATATATTACCATATGCATGTGATTGCTCAAAAGTCTCTTCTCCTACATCACGAATAATATCCTCTATCCGATCATCCGTATCCGTGTCATTATCATCAAAGTTCACTCCCCCCTGTTGAGATGAACTTGGCATTTCTAATTCTTCACCATGCCATACCCTCACTGTATAACTCTTACAAAATCCTTCACAAATTAAATGTGTATATATATCTGCAATACTTAGTTGCTTCTCATTCAAACATACTACACAAGGGCCATAAAACTTCCTACTACCATCATCGGCATTTCTACTAGCGAAGTTTAAAAAACCCTCACCCTATTATCATATTCAACACTTGTTTGTTTAGCGTTTATCCAACTATGATCCATATATATCTCAACACTTCTACACCCTATATCCAACAAAAGGATAGAAAAAAAATTAACAACAATAGAGTTTTAGATATTTCAACGAAATTAACAAGCACCATTTGAAACTAGTATTATTTTAATAAACCAATAACACTGACAATAATCAAACAATCGCACTAAATTAAAACAGAACATAGAGTGGTATTAATCCAAGCCAAATATCACAGGGATGTAATTAAAAGTCAGAGCATATATCTAACAAGAATGTGCAGATTTAATATTTTCCAGATTACGTTTAAGTGCTCAAAGCAACAACAAGAACCATTTTTTCATAGAACATTATTAATTACTGAACAACATACAACTAAATAATAGATCGAACACTAACCTGATTGAAGACCAAGGAGTGAGCTTCAACACAAAGTCACAGTGGCGTCGACTGAGGTTAAAATGAAGTCCTCAATTCACTTCATTGACAAAGGGAAGTCAAGTTAGAGGAGAATGGTCACTGCGGAGATTAGAGGTGGCGGCGGAGAAGACTGACGATAATCAAAGAATAACGATGACGAACATAGCAACAACAACGGTAATGATGGAGGAGAGTTGAGCAAATGAGGGACAGGACGCCATGGACAAGTTCAGAACAAGCACAGATAGAGCTCACAGAGAAATGACAAAAAGAGAAGAAATGGTTCATAGAGTGCGCGATTTGGGCGCGGGAGTAAAAATAAGGGCAAAAAATCTTACCTTTAAGACCTATTTTTATTAAAAACCGGTCTTAAAAGTGTGAAATTTCACTTTTAAGACCGGTTTATAGAAAAACCGGTCTTAAATGTTAAAACATTTTAAATTCATAAAAATTTTAACATTTTAAGACCGGTTTTATTTATAACCGGTCTAAATAAATTTTTTAAGACCAGTTTTTTAAGAACCGGTCTTAAAAGTTCAATATAATTACAAAACTGCCACCACACAAATTTTTAAGACCTTATCCGCCAAAACCGGTCTAAATGTGGCAGTCTAAAAAGGGTTTTTTCCAGTAGTGTATGACTGCCAAAAAAAATGTAACACCTCAAACTAAACAACCAAATACTTAACCCAAGTATTTTAAATATCGCCAATATGGATGCTCAACATCCAAATCATCAAAATACAAAATTAGATCAACTAAAACCGACATCACAATGTCAAATTAAATCCCTCAGTAAACAAAATGACATACGGAAGTCTTAGGGTTATGGCAAATGAAATAACATAACATGAGCTCTAGGAGCACAAAAGAGCCTTCAAGGCTCACCCCATAGGTGTCTTCCCTTGTTCCCTACTAGAACAATCACCTAAAAAATGTTAATACAAGGGATGAGATTCCATGTCTCAATAACTACTGAAAGTTTCTACTATACACAAGCAAACCACATATGATAAAAAGAAGGAACTAATTATGTATATGTTTGTATGTACCATAATCCTCATACAAAACAATTACAAATATAATCATCATTATGTCAATATGTATTTTCATCACAACATGTAATATACAATTATGCAATATGTAAGATGCAACCTTCCTTAAATCATTGTCCAACCTTATACCGCTGATTGGAGTCATAGGCTAAAACATTGTCCAACAGAAACCTATCCATTTGACTAGATTGTCCCAAGCTTACCAGTTCTTAAGATACAATTGGCCAAAGGTATAGAGCTTAAGTCTGGACTATGGCTCTAAGAACACAACTAAGAAGGTACCACATGTCCCACAGCTCCAATGCAATACCGGCCAAAGGAAAACATGGAAGAAGGGGCCCTGACAAGTGTCATCCACTATGCACTGAGTGATGACAGACGACATGGTAAAAGATCTCATCATACGAATTCCTTCTTACTCTAACCTATCACAAATGCAACCGCCATGATAGTTATATTCATTCACCTATAATTATAATTATCATTAAAAGACAAGTACAATAAATCATGCTTTTATTTGTATCAAATATCATCACATATTCAAATATGCCTAAAAGGAAACAATAATCCAACAATACATTAAGAATAATTAAATTATTAACTATGTGAATAAAGTGAGTTATAAAGAAATTTACTTGTAACATTACTTATTTGAAATTTACAATACATACATACATATAATTCAGTCCATTTTTTTTATAAAAATAGTCATTCACAATCATAAACAATTCACAAGTATATATGAAAGAATATTCAGAATTACCTGCTACTTCTTAGCTCATAGATAATCACACAAAGAGCTGCTCCAAAAAGCTCTTAATGAGAGTCTACAAAATCGCACACATAAATATCTATTAATATACTAATTGAAATTATTCTAAAGTTACTCCATTACCTCTCTAAAATACAAATCTACCCATCCTAAAAATTAATTATTATATACATACATGTTTATTAGTTATGACAGACAGACTTTTAAATTTGAATTTTTTTTTGGTACATAAAAAGCATTATTCAAATGCATGAGATTTAAACATGAAGTCTTTGTGTATGTGTGTGTCCTGGTAAAGAAAAATTGTCTCTCAAGGAAAGGGATCTATAAATAAAGATAATCACAGTGAAAAACAAAACTATAAGGAGATAAAGACAAAAGGGAAAAAAAAAACAAGTGTGGATTGGGTCAATATAAACACAATATACATATATATACACGTACTGTCACAAAAGGATGAATGAGTTTTTTTTTTTTTAAACAACTAAATGCCAGAAAAGTTAGAATCTTAAATCATTAAACAATAGTTTTTGTTTAAAAAAAAAACGAAGGGAAGTGATGCATATTCAAGTCAAAGAATAAAGTGGGTGTGAAAACTATATATATATATATATATGTATGTATATAACCCACACATACTACCGCACAGTGAATTAGAGAGGAGGAGTTGGGTAATGATTGTTGAACTACATGCAGTTACCCAAGAAAAGACGAAAGGCATGTGCGTTCTTGTAAGGTGCAATCAATGTTTTGAAACTCGGGCCGGATCGGCCTGCGAATTGGACATGGAACTGGTCCGGTTTAGTAATTTTTTTTATTTCTTAAAAAAATCAATTGTTTTTTTACTTTTTCTTTAGAATTTTATATTAGTAAGTCTAAGATATTCAATTTCTTACCGATTTGGCCTTGGGTTAGCTCCGGTTTGACACTAATCTAACACACTAACTATTGATCCACTACCCCGACCGATCCTGTAACCGGTCCGGGTTTTAGAACCTTGGTGTAATACACACACTATGAGAAGAAAGTTGAAAAGACATACTACACTGAAAAGCAATGGGAAATGAAGACATGGGGCCAAGGCACAAGCAAGAGGAAAAAAAGAATCAGAGAAGAAGAGTACCTCCTGACCATGAGCAGCGCCTAGGGTTTGGGGAATGAGAAGGAAAAGGGGATTTTATAGGGACTGGGTTAGGGTTTGGTCCCATTAAAATAATATTTTTTAAATAAAAATAAAAATAGTATTATTCAAATTACTAGAAGCACTTTTTTTATATTACTTATCCCAATCATAAGATACACACATATGCCTATATATTTAAAATAATTATTTTAAGGAGGCATTTCATTTGTATATATTTTTTTGTATTTAATAGTATTTAGAACTTGATACTTCTTTTAAATTATTAAATTATTAATTTATTATATACTCTTAACGAAATAAAACTTAAGGTATAATTAACTGTAAGCCCTAAAAATTTAAGGATGTTATACGAAGTCCATTGGGCTTAAGCAAGCATCGTAATCACGAAGCAAGAGATTTAGCAACAGGTAGCCATTAGAGCATCCCACAAGAGCTTCACAAACCAAACAGCCATAGAAGATGAAGGAAGCATGGGATTTGATGGACTCTGGAGGTAGGAGATAGATTTGGGGAAGGGGTGAAGGGATGTGACGATATGTGGTAGAGGAATGAGAAGGAGAGCTCAAAACGATGGAGAAGGAGAAGACGATAAGCTAAAATTGATTTCCTTTGCTGCTATTGTTCTCTATTCCGTGCGCCTCCTTCTTCCTGTTTGTGCGACTCCTCTGTTTTAGATGTCGACGTCTGATTCCTAAAACAAGGAGAGAGTCAACGGTTACAGTAAAGTGATATCCGGCAACGGTGGTGGTGGTAAAACCACCGGAGCTGTTGAAGAATCGATGGTGAGGGTGGTGGTAGGAGATGATGGAGCGGAGGGGACGCCGGTAACGACAGTGAGAAGTCATGGACGATGGTGGTGGTTTCCATCTCTTTCCCTCCGATTCCTTCCTCTCAAGCCTCCATCTCCGTAGGCCCCCTTCTGGTCGAAGTTGCAGCTGCCTCTCCTCCCTCCAAACCAGAGAGCCCTAAAATCATATTTTAGCCATTAAAACTTCGCTCTTCCAATCTTAGGGTATATTGGTAATTTTAAAAAATTCTAAGTCCTTTTCTGTAATTTTCTCTGATCCTCATCAACATTAATTTGCAGTTTTCAGAAGCTATGGTTCCGTTTATGTAAATTTCTCGAAAATGATCTGCAAAGAAAATCACAACAATGTAATACTTTTTCACCCAAAAATTAATCATTCAAGAAATCAATAGAAAGTGGCCATTATACCCCCTTTTAAACTCTTTTTATGTAATAAATCATTAATCCAAATTTATCATAAATAATACGTTTTTAGCTCAATTAATTGATAAAATCCTCATTTAATCTTGACTGGCATACTTGAAAAAATATTTTAGGTGCTCGATGCACCACAAAATATTTTAAGGCACTGGTCCACTTGATGGCGATGCACCTAAAAAAATGCTTAGGGTGTTTGATGTACTCTAACCTTTTTTTTTTTTTTAAGGTTTGGACACCTTAAACTATCTTAATTCAAGTTTTTCATGTTCTAAACGTAATTTACTTCGTAATACTGCTCGCTCGAGATAATTTTGTTTGTGCGTATTGTGTGTGGTTCCCGAAATAGAAAAGTCTACTATATTTCGGAAAGATATTGAGTGAAAGGACACCAACAATATTTTAACGCGGTTTGATCTTTGAATCGTTAATCCACGTTTAACTAATACTAAAAGTCAATATTCAAACAGAAACGTCCCACATCGATGATGGCGGACTTCATGATCATAATAACATTTTTACTTCTTTAGGTCCTTTTTTATAAGAGACAATGATTAAAATCACGTGGCTTAAATGTTAGTTAAAAATAATAAAATGTAAAATACACATATATAATTTTCTAATTATATTCTTATTTATAAAAGGAGCACATGAGAGATAGTAAGTAGAAATTTATTACAGAGAGATGTTAAGTTGAGATAATATGCATGTATTTAATGGGGTACATATAAAAAAATAGTTTAAAATTTTAGAGAAAAAAGATTTGCTCCTTATATATAGGATCATGTCCATAAGAGAGACTGTTACTTATAACAAAGGAACAAGAAGAAGTAATAACAGTGAAAACGATTCAACTTGTATATTCTTGGTATATGCAGGTGTGTGAACTTGAGTTTGAAGTCTATAGATGATTTTCACATTATTACACTGCTCCTCAGCCTCTGGTCCTATTTATATAATAGAGAGAAGAAATATTTGTCATATTTATAAATCACTTCATTAAATTTTCATATGAATGTACAATTTTATCATTTATTCATTATTGCGTTCACTTTGTTCTCATGTGATATAATGTATATTAAATAAGAATAAAGTTGAATGTTAAATTTTATGAGAGTCAATGAAATATAAGGTATTTCTTGGTTCATATGAGACAAGTTGGTTCATATATAAGGTCCCTTTAACCATATTGTTGAAGAAAATAGCTAGAATTAGTTAAAAGTAATAAATATGTATGAAATATACTTTGTTTTCCAAACATGCCTTACTTATGATTGGGTAAAGGAGAGAGTAATAATGAGAAAAATAATGAAAGAGAATGTATCGGAAAATCATATTAATGAAGGATAAAATTGGTAAAAAAGATTTATTACTCAAACAAAGTAAAAAAGATCATTATAAAAAGGGACGAGACTTAAAAAAAAAAAAACGAGGATCTTATAAATAAGGATGGAAGGAGTACTTATTAAGTTTGATTTTATTTTATGTGCCTATTTAGAAGTGCTTTTATGATTTATAAGATAAGTATATGAAAAGAGTTTTGTTTCGGCTTGCAGAAAAGGGCTTTTGAAATCACGATTTCATTATTTCCCAATCATGCAGTTATGTGAAACTTTCGACATCAATTCAAGTCCACTCACATACACTTAGCCAACCTAACGACACACACACACACATATGGTATGTATTTTAAAACATCTTTTACTTATAGATCAACACAGGCTCAAGTCATAGCGATAATAGTTTAATTTGCATGATCATTTAAGAAATAATAATGTGGGTCCCCAAACAAAAAGTAACAGAGTTTTGTTTCAGCAAACAGAGGTATCATTTTTGTCCCAATTTTAAACAGTTTATGGGCATTTTTGCACACAAGTAAAATTTATGGTGTTGGACTACGTTTAGAAAAAGTATATCTGCATTTTTGTCCCTTGACTGAGGAAAAAATCCGTGTTTTAAAACTTGGTGTGCGTTAACATCCAAGTAGACTTTGCACAGTATTAATTAGGGTTGACGATTTATAACACGTACTGAACTATCGAGTAGTCTCACTACTACAATTTTACTTATCAACATAAGACTCGGTAAAATCGTACTATTAAGGTCAACAATATGAAATACGCGTTTGTACGTTGAATTCAAGCCATATTAATTAACCATATGCTTCTAATTAAAGTTCAAATCCATTTAATTTGTCAGCTAAAAGCGCAAGACATTCGGGTACGTCGTCCCTCCTCCATGCATGCATCCATTTTACGAATTTGTCAACCAAATGGGGCCCACTCTTTTGATTCACAATCCGACATGTCTCTCTTTAGTAATACAAATATATGTGCGTGGCTTGCATAACACACCAACAATATTAGAAGCCATTATTCAATACTAGAATAGTATCTCTGATCAGCGCATAGTCAATTAATGGCGGATACAAGGATGAGAGCTTTCGCAGATGATCATAAGAAGATGATGAAGAAGAAGAAGAAGAAGAAGAAGGCCACTGCGTCGCCACCGCCGAAGAGAGGGAGCATTAAGCGTCGTATAGTTTCTGCTGTCTTCAACTTCTTCAGTTCCCATATTTGCTACTCCAGAAACTCTTCAAATTAATCATATATGCTTTCACATTAGTCGTTGGATCACTCTACTTTTCTCTACTCATATTCATGAATCATTATACTTCTTGTCATCTTCATTTTCATGTTTAACAGGTTTCATAAAAATAAATGTGTTCATACGTATGTAAAATATTATAATTTATATATGCTTGTTTTGTTGTCATATATAATAATTTTGCTGCTCTTTCATGTTCACAGAACCCTGTCAATTCCAATCAGGTAGCTAGTTGGTGTTGGCTTTATCTCTCAAATTAAAGGTGTTGGTTAAAAAACATATTTATCGTGCTCGTCAACTTGGACAAGTACTTTGTTTGGAGATGGCTTTATGAAGTATATATAAAATATGTAACAAATATAAAAATCTTACTGTACTTATAAAAATGCTACAAGTCACATTTTTAAACCTTCACAATAACCGGTCTAGAACTATCAATTGAAAGAGCTTTTTTTTCCTATTAGTGTGAGGAATAAAAACCCGTTTTCAACGGATCAAAGAACCTTTTGTTTTTTTTCCATTAGTGCTTGTAACTACTGGATTTTCATGTTTCCTCTAACTTCTTCTATTAAGTGCCACCACTCGACCTCAAGATCCTGAGTTCCAAGGACAATTGGATGAGATCCCATGAATCATATTTACATCATACAGCTAATTTTTGTAATGTTTATCCATTTACCACAAAAACAGATGTGGTGTTTATTACTTTTCGCTTTTAAACAACTTTCGGTTACTTATCAATTGTAAAAGTTGGTTTGAGTTATGCTTTCTAAATCAATCTTCAGTTCAGATTTGCATACTAATAACTTCCAAAAAAATATATATTCAAATATAAATCACATTACATAGTAACTAACTTTCACCAAATTGACCTTTTAAGAAATGGATTTTCGATAAACATAATTTTCACAAACTAATTAATTAACTAAACACACACTAACTACACCATCATTCCGACATATAACCTTCTGGAGTTATAACTACCATTAATTTTCTCATAGATAGCCTTCTGTTTTGTTTCAGTTATTGGAAAACGATTTCGAACAAAGTCTCTGCACATATACGTAGTGCTTATATCAGACCTATGAATTCGGGCAAAAAAATATCAGACCTATGATAAGAGTTTACAAATGTTTTTCAAACCAGAAATTAATGCCTACCTAAAATTAATATTAAAAATAATATTATAAAATTAATTATTAAATAATTTTAATTAAAAATAAACTACTATTAGTAATGAATATTATATTATTATTTATTAATATTATATTTAAGATTTTCTGTTAAAATAATATTTTAAATATTATTATATTACTTATTATTTAATTTTATTCAAAAATAAATTATTGGTTATTAATATTATATTTTTCATTTATATTAAAAATAATATTTATAAAATTGATTAAAATATAGTTATAAAAATATTTATTAAATATTTAAAATTTATTGAATTTGAAATTCATTAATCATAGATATAAAAATATTTTTTTAGAATTTTTATTTAATTGATTTTATTTTTAATAATATTATATTTATGTATATAATTAATTTTATATTATGATAATATGATATATATAACATTATGCAATAAAATAACATAGGTTCATCTCAGCGCAATTGGTGAAAGCTCGAGCGCGAAGGCACCAGGAGCATGAGGTAGCGGGTTCGAACGGGAGGGGAGGCATTTCCAAGATTTAAGAGGCACAGACACATAACAACGCTCAAAGGTGACACTTGGCGCACTTCGAGAAGGGACACGTGGTGTACTACAAGGAGGGTGGACATGTGGCAGTGGTAGGAGGTGACACGTGGCAGTACAAGGAAGAGACACTTGGCACACTTCGATGAGGGACACATGTTGTATTGCGATGAGGTTGGACATGTGGTCACGCATTTATTACGGCGTTGGTTTAGTTATAATGCGATGCCATAATATATTCATTTACAGCGTCATATCTTGAGCAACTGACTCCGTAGTATATTCATTTACGGCGATATATCTTAAGTAAGTGACGATGTAATATATATTTTTCGCTACGGCTAATTCCGCTACACCCTAAATGCCATGGCAAAAATGTAATTTTAACTGAGCCCAAATTAACTTTTTACACTAGTGAAGCTTCGTATAGTTTCTCCTATCTTCACCTTCATTTCCCATATTTGCTGATCCAATCCTTCAATCCATGAATCATCATCAATCCTTCTTATCTCTCATCTTCTGTTTCGTGTTAATTGTTTATAAGTTTTAATGCTACTCCTGCATATCTGGGTTCACACTACACTACTTTGTTTGCTGTGTACGTACGTAAGACACTACTTCTTTACATATATAACAGTTGGGGAATGTGTGTGAGTAGATCTTAGCTAGTCATTGTCTCTTATCCTTTTTATAAGAGATTGAAATTTGAATTATTTTAGTCTTTTTATAAGAGCTCGTTGTCTAAGCATTTAATGATTTTTTTTTTCATTTTTACCCCTTACTAATTATATATACTGTATGGTTGGCGATACTTATATTTACTCTAATTTCTCTCTTATTTTCCCCTTATAAAAAAGGGCGTACTTTGGAAAAAAAGTTTATTTAAGATATGTTTATTATTTTTAACTAATTTTAATCGCTTTCTTAAATCACATAATTTAATTTTCAGGCTCTTATAAATAAGATTAGAGGATTACATATATATGTGTTATTCTATCTTCATTTAGTTGAGTTTTTCTTTTATTTCAATATTTATTTGTGTGTAGTGTAAACTACTGCTTCCTATCCATAATAAACTTTCTCTCCTTTAAAATCTAAGTCATGTTTTTTCAAAATTTTCTTGTATAAAATACAAGTCCAATTTAGTACTTTCTTTGACCTTCCAATTTAGTACTAATATCTAGGACATTACTACATACTTTTCATTTGCAAAGGCCTGCTTTTCTAGACATTGCATATGCTTCAGGCTTCTAGGCAACAATAAGCTTCAATATTATTACCTCTTGTCCAAAATATGAAATTGCCTTCGTAGTAATGATCTGATAAAGCAGTAATTTAAATTATGTGTACCATTTTAGTTGGACTTTTGTGCCACGTGCCATCAGCTAACTTCAAGGTATAATTGCACATACAGTTTGCTAGTCAACATGTATAAGACGGAGTCTTATTGTTTTTAAATTGATCGACAACAGAATTGGAAAATGTGTATACTACTTTGAACACAAGCCTTATTAATAATCATTTGCCTCAAACTAATCAAATTTAATCGAATCAAATGTTATTATTATATCATTAGAGACGTTGGTTGAATTTGGATCTATACATATGGAGACAAAGCTAGAAACTTCAAAAACTCGGTGTCACCACTCATTTATGCATTTTCTGTGACTCTGTACTGTCAACCATGACCCTCCCTTAATCTGGCTTGTCCCTCCAAATTAAAGTAATACAAATTCGTTCTAATTTGTCTCTCGTTTATACTCATATACTCTTATTTATATGGTAGAGAGGGAGTTTATTTTAATCCTATTTATACGTGAATCATTAAATTTTTCATATATATGTTCAATTATATCATTCATTTATTATTACATTGACTTTATTTTTATGGAGTATATTGTATACTCTTTCTGTTCCTATATATAAGGTCCCATTTTTTGAATGAGTTTGTCTCTTTTTATAAGGTTGCATTTGAGTTGGTCTGAATAGTAAAGGCAATCTTACCCATTTTTCCCTCAATTAATTTCATAGATTGCATTAATTAAAATGTTGATTTATTCCATTTATTCTCTCAAGTCATCTTTCTCCATTCATTCTCTTTCATTATTTTCTCATTATTAATCCCTCTCTTACTTGTTCATAAATAATGGCAATTTTTTTAAAAAAAAAAATTGTATTTCCTACATGCTCCCTCCCATCCATAATATAAGTCACTTTAACTGATTCATCATAACCAAGAAATCGTAGTTAACTCGTTAAATTTGTCCTAAATTTAAGAAAATTTATAACTTTACCCATATTAAATAATGTTTTGAATGTGAGAGAGAAATGCAATGAGTCATATATTAATTATAAGAACAAAATTTTCAAAAAACACATTAATTGCTCTCTAAGTGACTTATATTATAAACCAAGTCATTCTTCTAAAAGTGACTTATATTGTGTACTAGAGGGAGTATTTATTACTTTTAACTATTTTCTAGAATTCCATATTTTAGTTAAAATGATTTTATATATAGGGACGGAGTAGTATTTAACAGGGGTAAAGTTGAAACATTGTTGATAAGATTTAAGGTTTTTAATGATCTATGTGAAACATGCTAGAAAGGGCTTATAAATTGAACCATAGGAGTTTGTGTGATGAGTATCTATTTTTTACCGGCATCTCATATATCTCTCTCACTAACCTCTAATCCCTTACAACATAGCAAATCAAAGTTCGAAACACTGTTGAGCATGGTCGAATCTCTATTAAGATCCATGCTCAACAGTGTTTAGAACATAATTATTTTTAACAAGACAATACCTATGTCTATTAAAAAAATTAAAGCGACCTAGTCAAAATTTTTATAAGACTAAAATTCAGCGAAAACTTTGGTGATAAGAATCAAACAACAACCGTTGGTTTCATTTGCTGAAACTATATATGTCACGTTTATGTGTATTAGGTGGGGCTAGATATCTCAAAATACACGTGCTACATTAATTTTTCGTATTGTATCATCACCTGCTTAATTCGATGACTTTTCAACACAAGTTTAGGTGGCCCTATGTTTTTGCTTTTTTGCCCACCGGCATCTTGGTTGATCAAGTCACGTCTATTGATTCAGTCGTATTACTCTTAACCCAATCGAATGCTTGGCCTGCTAAGACCAATCAAACCCTTTGCTTAATTACGCTTCTCCCATGTTGTTTATAAGCGAAGAAAATATATAACACAATATTGCCTCCGCTGCATAGAATAAGATATCATTAGTCTTGTACAATAAACAAAATCATAGACTAGTATTAAAGACTAAAGTAGTATATGTTTAATTACTCCTTCTGATTCGGTATATAAAAGATCTTTTAGTAATTGTCTGTTCATATTTATAAAAAATATTAATAGTCAATCTAAAATTTTTTATATAATATTTTTATTTCTGCCCTATTAATTATTAGTTAGTTTCAAACCAAATGAGGGGAGAAGCTCATTTTTCCTCCCCTTCCATCCCCTCCCCTCCAACCAAATAGGCCATTACTGATCACCTACTCTCATTGTCTCGTTAACTATATTTTTAAATTTAAATATTCCTTATAATACAAATAAGAAGCTATTACATTATTGTACAATTATATTATTATGCATAATAAAATTCATAACAAGCTATATTATCTACAAATTATTATGACATTATTTAACTGCATACTCTATAATAGCACAAGTTTGCAGGAGAATGACACCCTTGATTGTTTAGCTTCCAATGAAAACATCATTGTCATAAAAACAAGTTTTTGGGAGAACTATACACTCTAAATGCTAGTTTTTAGAGTTGGAGAATCTGACTATGAGCTTTAAAGGCCCCATTTTTTAAAGGAAACCCTTCATATGTCGAACTCATAACATAATAAAAATCTCATAGTATATGCAAGTTTGATTAGCCTTTAACAAAAACCTATAATCATAATTGCATATTTCCTTGGACTCATGACATAGGAATAGTTTGAAAAAAATTATAAATTTAGAAGATAAATTAAAGTGAATTGAGATTTTATATTTATGACCAAATTATACCCCCACATAGCTCCTACATTTAATAGCCTTTGGAGTATGTTATAACACAATTAGTAAGTGAAATGATTATGTTTTGGAAAGAGAAGCAATACCATTGATTAATGATTGCTTACTAGCTGTGCATCAATTCAGTTTTTGTCCAAGTGTGCGTTTGGATTAATTTTTGAAGAATATCTTTTATGATTTATGAGATAAGTATGTAAGAAGAGTTTTATCTCAGCTTGCAAAAAAGGGTAGGTAGTTAAAAGAAGTTAAGGAAAGGAAAGAGATAGTATTGTTATGTTATGTTGTTGATCGTGTAAAACAGTAAATGTCCACCGTAGGTGAAACATGTATACATATAGTCAATATTAACCCCCATGGCTGATTATTTAACCTTAACTTTTTCTAAAGTGGGAATCTTGTGATGAGACTAATAAAAAATTACTTTTTTTTTTATAAATGCAGCTCAGTATACAAATTATGACTCTAAATTAGCTCAGACAATGTCCATAAGAAAGTTCGGTGTTTCACTGAATCTAGTAAGTCCTCTCGTTTTGTCTAAAGCATGCTTGGCTAATGTATCTGTTTCTTTATTTGCATTCTTGCTACACCATTTGATGGAGACATCCCACTCCCTTTTTAGTAGTTGCTGTATCTCGTTTATGATATCAGAGTACACAAAAAAACTCATCCTCATACTCCATAAGTTGGTTGAATATCTCCATAACATCAGTTTCCAGCATTACTTTCTTCCACCCCGAATCCCAAGCATATGTTAACCCCATTAGAACATCCCATAGCTCAGCTTTTAAGGGGTTACTAACCCCTATGTGTAACATGAAACCCCCAAGCATCATCATGCCTCTTTACCTTCCCCTCTACAAGCACCATCCACATTGATTTTAAGCCATCCCATAAATGGTAGTTTCCAGATATAACTTTGTTCAGGCTTAGAAGTTTGGTTGCAAATTCTTATATCTGACCATTTTGCTTGAGCCGCTACTTGCACCAGAAGTTTTTTAGAACCAACCACCTTGTCATTAAATATTCTTGCATTATGGTTTATCTAGAGTTGCCTGCAGAGTATAGCAAAGCAAATAGGCCAATCAACTCCTAATGATTGAAACCTTTGTCATAGATTCCATCCCACCTACTGAATCACATTTTGAGATCCAAAGAATTTCGATCTTAATTCAGTCAGAATTAGACGCTCCCAACAACTAGAAGGAACATGACATCCATGAAGAGCATGCATAACATCTTCCCTGTTGTGACCACAAAGACTACATTCTATTGGTGTATGTAATCCTCTTTTGCTTCAAATTACATTAGTCATTAGTCGGCCTTTAACAACCAACCATAGGAATGTCTTGCATCTCTGAGGGACTTTGAGTTTCCAAATTGAACGCCATAAATTTTTGTTTGGAGAACGAGATTGACATGCGAGCAACTCATATGCAGATTTGACCGTGAATACCCCTATATTAGATGCATACCATATTGGTATGTCTTGTGAGTAATATCTATCTCCCGAGTTGGCCTTGTTAATTGCCAACAAAACTGGTTCAGGCAGCAGAGAGTTGAATCTAGCCCAGTCCCATCCTCCTGTTGAGGTTAGATAGTCTCCCACTAGATCATTTTGCTTTTCCTCAGGCACTTGAGTAATCCAATGATCAATCAACTTACCATGGTTGGGAAGCCACACATCTTTCCAAAACTTAATTGTCTATCCATTGCCTATCCTCTACCCGAATCCCTTAAGCACACTATCCCATACATTTTTTATTCCTTTCTATGCCTGCGAACCACTTGAGCTTGAGATTTTTGGTAGCACATCCTCTCCACATTTTTATTTTTCTCTCATGAACTTAACCCATAACGCGTCTCACCTTTTAACCAATCCCCAGCCAAGCTTCATCATAAAGGCTTCATTTTGTTTCCATGCATGTCTCAAACCCAAACCTCCAGCTTCCTTCTTCTTACATAACTCTTCCCAAGCTACCATGTGTGGTTTCCTTGTCACTGGGGTGCTACCCTATAAGAAAGATCAACATTTTCTGTCAATTTTAGTACATGTTGATTGAGGAATCCATGCAGACTACATAACATATGTGGGGATTGTCGTAACAACCGAGGACACTAGAGTATGTCTGGCTGCCATAGATAGGCAATTCACCTTCCATCTCTTCAATCTATCATCCATTTTAGATAATACATACTGGTAAGTATTTTTTGAAACTCTTTTATGGTGCAAAGGTACTCCCAAGTATTTTCCCAGATCAACTATTGGAGTGAAACCAATGAAAGAGCTAATTTCTATTCTTCTAGTATGGCCCACATTACTAGAGAAGAAAATTTGAAACTTGATGTTATTAACTTTCTCCCCTGAAGCAATACAAAAATCATCCAAACATGTTCTCAAAATTGCCACTTGATCCAATAATGCTTTCGCAAACAAGAAAAGATCATCAATAGATGAGACACCGCCATTCCATTTCTCTTGAGCTTAACAGGTAGCCAGTTACCAGCAGCCGCTTTACTTTGGATGAGATGAGCAAACTTTTTCATAACCAAAACAAATAGAAATGGTGATAGAGGATCCCCGTGACGAACTCCACAGAGAGGTTTAAATGGTATTCCTGCTTCCCCATTCCATAATACCTGCATAACTATTGAGTTGAGGCAATTCTTAATCATTTCAATAAAATTTATAGGCAACCTCAATTCCTGTAAACAAAGTAAAATAAAGTCACATCTCACTCTATCGTATGCTTTCTCAAGGTCGATCTTTAAGGCCATGAAACCAGTCTTTCTTCTCATATTCTTCATGGAATGAATAATTTCCTAGGCAAAATTATATTGTCAGAGCTTTGTCTACTTGGCACAAAGCTACATTGATTTGGGGCTATTAGTTGAGGCATTATATGTTTTATACATGTCGCCGATATCTTTGTTATCGTCTTGTAGATAACGTTACAAAGATTGATGGGACGAAAATTACGGACCGTTTGAGGTATTAATTGTAGTTAATATTACTAGTTTGGCTTTGATAAAAAAAATTTAGTTGCACTCCCTTTTAATAATGTTGTGAATTCCTTAACAAAAATTATGAAAAACTTAATAATGTAGATTTGTTATTTGATAAACGGAAGTTACTAAAACCTAATGAAATGTCATGAATTCTTTAATAAAACTCATGAAAAACTTGATAGTTTAGATTTATTACTTTGTAAACGAAAATTGTTAAAACTTAATGAAATGTCATGAATTCCTTAACAAAATTTGTGAAAAACCTGATAGTGTAGATTCGTTACTTGGTAAAAGAAAGTTGTTAAAACATAATCAAATATCATGAATTCCTTAACAAATCTTGTTACTTTGCCAATAATTATTCCCACTGGAGCTATGGCTGGCAAGGTATTGGAGTTCCAGTGCTGACAGGGTATGTCACTGGTGGACATTGAGGGCCGGCGATAGGGGAGGGTGGGGTTACTTTTTTTTTTGAAAAATATCTTTAAGGGCATTTATGTCATTTCCTTTTAATTTCAAAAACAACAAATCAGGCCTAACACTTCTCTAGTATTATGAATATTTGAATTAAACACTATTTTGTCCTTTCTCATTTTAAAGTTTTTTTTGTGGGACTCTGTATATCCCTTAACAAGATGTACTCTTTGACCCTTTTAATGTTTCTCAAGACAAATCTAGTATATGTCTCTTACTTGAACCTCATTCTTTGCCACATTAGTGAGTAGACTTGGATTATCACTACTGAAGGCATTATCAGAAGCCATTTATCTATAATAAAACTCATGTACAAAATTCACTTATCATTAAGATATGCATAGTATCAGAGCATAGTACTTTTAAATATGCATAGTATCAGAGTTTGGTATTAGAATGTAGTATCAGAACATTGTCTTTTGATAAAGGATTTTATTTTCTCTTATTCTCTTCTTCTTCAATATCTGAGATTTATTATTCCATCCCTCCTCATCCTGCAACCTCTTGATGGAAGTGAAATTTGAACCCGTGCTAGCTCTAATACCAAACCTTAAGAATAAATGTGCTAAGTAACTAACTATTTAGAAATGGTTAAATAGAAACCTAACATAAAGTTTACAGGTATGAATGCTTGCCATATTGTAGTTGCGAATTTCTTGTACTAATTCATTGATCTCCTTCTTAAAGTCAATAAACTCTATATATCCCTTAATAAGATGTAATCTTTAACCCTTTTAATGTTTCTTAAGACATATCCGGTATCTATCTCTTACTTGAACCTCATTCTTGGTCACATTAGTAAGTAGACTTGCCTGAAGGCACTATCAAAAGCCAATTATATGTAATGAAACTCACATATAAAATTAACTCATCAGTAAGACATGCATAATATCAAAGCATGGTACTTTTCAATATGCATGGAATCAGAGTGGTATTAGAGCATGATATCAAAGCGGTATTAGAGCATGATATCAGAGAATATATCTTGATAAAGAATTTTCTTTACACTTATTTTTTTCTTCTTCCAAATCAAAAGGCTTTGAAGAAGTCGATGAGAATAATCCATAGTGGGTTTTTAAATTGATGAATTTGAATTTGAAATCTCTTACAAAATGGGCAAAGAGAATAGGGCAACATATGCACTGTCTATACAAGATGAATTGATGGAGCTGAGAGGTTTCTCCCTGTGGCAGCATGATGATGTTGAAAAATGGGAGAGGGAAGTTCAACCTAATCCAAAATTTCATCAAATCATCTAATAGATCATTACCCAACTTGAAAGTGTAGAAGGGTAAAACTTAGACACAGGGCGTTTACAGTATAAAGGCAGTTTGGTTCTACCCAAAAACTCTACTCGGATTCCCTTGCTACTCAAACAGTATCACCATTCTCCCATAAGGGGGACATGCTAGATATCTTCACACTCACTTGGCTAATGTTGTATATTGCGAGGGTATGAAGAGTGCTATTCAAAAGTTTGTTGCGCAATGTGATGTATGCTAGAGAAATAAGTATAAAGTACTATCCCCGGCTGGTTTATTGCAGCCCCTAACAATTCCTCACTAAGAAGTATGATAATATTCTAGTGGTTGTTGATAGATTCACCAAATATGCTTTTTTCTTGTGGCTTTATCTCACCTGTTTACAGCCAAGGATGTTGCTGAAATATTTGTGTGTGAGGTTGTCAAGTTGCATAGCTTTCCTCAAACCATTGTCTCATATAGAGATAGGGTCTTTATAAGCCAATTTTGGAAGGAATTTTTCAAACAAGCTGGAATCCACCTGTGTCTTAGTCCTCCTATGTACCATTTGGAGTTTGATGGCCAAATTCAAGTTCTAAATTGAGGGTTAGAAACATTTCTGCACCGCTTTACTAGTGAGAAGCCTAATCATTGGGGTCAATGGTTGTCATGGGCTGAACATTAGTCCAACACTTCGTACCATAGTGATGCCAATATGACTCCCTTTAAGGAAATTTATGGGAGGGATCTGTCTACCTTTCTTAAGCTGCAAGATGAGCCGTCGGCCATAGAGAAGGTCAATGAATAGATTCATGCCTAGAATGCGATCATCTCCACCTTGAATATTGCTGGCTAATGATTTGGTTTGTTTAAGAGAATATATGTCAACCATAATTGTTTTATGTTTGATATTCTTGTTTTTATGGAAAATATTAATGAGATCTTGTTTTTGATCCTGAGAACATACATATATATCATTTTAATGTTGTTTTGCTTAACATTTCTGAAGAATCATTGTGTTGTTTGATATTAGTTTTTGTGCAGAGGGACATCATCACTGGAATAGGGTGCTCTTGGTCAGAATTTTTTGACTATTTTATAAGTTCCATTAAGTCAGTAGATCTGAAATTAGTTATGGAGGGAAATTCAGATTTTGACATTGATTATCATTCTTCTCTGTTTCTTGCCTTTGAAAATATGAAGGTAATTGATAAATGTATATTTTATAATTAAATAGATATAAATTTTATGATATAATTTATTAAATTTATTAATATTTTATACCTATTTAATTATCTTTTATATATTTTCTATCTTTTAATTAAATTTAGGATAAAAAGAAATTTTAACATAAAATCTACTCATATCCTATTTTATTGTGCAGGAGATATTAAATGATGCAAGAGATAAGAAAGTATCAAAATAGCAAATAAGTGAGCTCAAGCAAATTATATTATATGTAAATGGAAAGATAATAGGGCGTGAGATATCAAAATTGAATCAGATGTGGGGCCCACGACAATTGAAGGAGAAGCAAGATTCAAATGCAATATATCCCATGCGTGAGCTATCAGATATGGATATTGTGAAGAGATAAAGATGTGGGGTCCTCAACTTAGAGAAAAAGATAAAAAAAATTGTTGCCCAGTTAAGATTTGCACATTCGGAAAAACAAAAAAAGATATGATCAGCACATGGAGGTGGCAAAAGATATGGGTTTATCTGTACAAATGGGAAGAGGATATCATATTTGGATTAAAAGATAAAAATAAAAACCGTATTTGCTCATCAAAACATGTATAAAAAGGGGGAGAAGGCAGCAAATAGGACACATCAGAGTAGAATGAGAAACACAGAACATCGGAGATCAAGCGAGAAATAGAGGGAGTCTTCAACAGATTTGCTCTCTTTTCTTCTTTCCCTTTATTCTTTGAATCTGAATTTCTTTGTTTTATTATGGATTTTATTCTAGCCATGTGTGACTAATTTTCTTTTTAGACCTAGTGAAACTATGAACTCACTAGTGAACTAAATTTTATGTCTATGATTATTTAGTTATGATTTATGTTAATTTTGGTTTCTTAATCTTCCTTTATTATGGCCGTTTGACGATTGACCACCATTAGATTTGAATTTAAGTATTAGAATTTACCTTGAAGAAGGGGATTTTAATTAGGCTCTGAGATTAATTAATATGGGATTAAATTATGATTTAATTTGCGATTAGGATAGACATATACCTAATAGCCCCATATAATTGTTGAAGAGTGTGTTTGAATTATCTTGCCTTTTGAGTAATTTGGTTAGACATAACAATTATACTTAAGAGAGGGTTGTGAGTGAACCGACATGCACTTATAACTATTTATACTCGAGATTAACAAAATTAACATTTGAGATTAACTAAGTAAATGGATTTGAGATTTGGAGAGCTAGTGAGGGATTAGTGATTCTAGGTTGTGTTTGATATTGATAGTTTTCTTTAATTAATTTCCTTTGAATTTACTCATAATTAGTTTCGTTTAACTTAAAAGAAATTGTGATTTTAATATCTAAAAATTAATTGATTGATTCCTCGTGGGACGATACTCTACTTATCACTTTATTACTTGGCACGACCCGTATACTTGCGGAGCGCATCCGTAATTATTATTAAAGAAGATATATTTTGTGGCATTGAAGTTAACGAGTGGGATAAAACTTTGTTGTTGTTTTTGAAGTTAATGAATGTCATGAAAGTGCAACTTGTAGATATAGTCCTATGGAAGTTGAAAGCGTGGCCTTGTGTTTTTATGAACGACTTTGCATTTCATCTAAGTCATGGGAAATTTTGGCCATCTTATGCCTTTAGGATTCAAAAGAATGACATATATATTTTTTTTATTTCTGATGTTTAGAATGGAAGTTGAAACTTGTAAGTTATATCGTATATTGCTAGTAAGAACTTAGTAAAATTGGAATCTGTTTCCTCTGTGCAGCTTTCTTTGCTATAATCATAATCTAATAACTACAGGCTCTACAAAAATTAAGAACTGGGTGGTGCCAGCTCATGGCAGGCAAGAGTTAATATTAGCATTATTCCCACAAATCTTTTAATTGTTTCAACATGTTTATTTATTTCTCATTTGATTCTTGCGTCGTGATGCCCCTTTCTTAATATCAAAAAGTATAATTCACAATGCGACGCATGCTGTTAAGGGCGATATCAATACAAGTGAAATCGAGGATTATGATAGAAGTTTTTAGGGAAAATGACACCAACATCCTAATAAAATAATATCAGAAAAGTTCCATAACTCATCAATAATAGCTCTTTTTTTACTTGTTTTGATATCATTTTATTTAATTGGGACCTTGAAGTAATTTCCCCAAGTTTTTATTCACATGCTCTCTGGACTGATTATATGGAAGCAATATATGCATCAGTTGGTAATATACAACTGGGAATTTGTTTTATATATGAATGGGATCTTTAATGATCTGCACTTTCGAATCAGATTCTGTGAAGAAAATTACTACAGTACCTGCTTTTATCGCGTCTCTTAAGACTATTATTGGTGCTATCATCTGTGTGTTCTTTGCCTATTTGTCGTACAGAGTGCTGAAATGATGGTGTTAGAGAAAGCTTTGCACTTTTGCCTTCTTCTTCTAGTTTAAAGAAGATGGAAAGGACGTCTTGGGGAGGAAATGTTCATTGTCACCCGCAATATCTGATTTGGATCCTTTAATTTTCTACCGTTAGTCCTTGCAGTTAAATATTAAGGACTAACTAAAAATTTCCCTTAACAACTTCTCCTTCAAATACAACTACAAACCCACAAGTAAAAAAAGAAAAAAAAAAATCAAGTACAAAGCCCACAAATTTATGAACAGAATATGATTTTGGGGTCAATTAAACGGTGAAAATGATAATTTATGGTATTGAATTTTATTACATTTGAATATGAATATGAATAAAGATTGGAATATATAATTAAGGTTAAAATTTTTGCAAAAATAATAGAATTAAGGTTAAAATATGCATAACTCCTAAATTTTTGAGTTAGTTGTAAGTAAACTCAGGTTTTTACCGGAACCTTTTTTTTTCCTACCGGAAACCCCCAACTGTTAAAGACTTTGTTATGTTTTTTGCCTGCGAAAATGTATTCTTCATTGATGAAAAACAAACCATACAAACATTCGTTCAAAAACTAAAGGACATCAAACAACAACCCAAAAATACGAAGTCTAATTGGTATTTAATACATTAGCATTCGAATTAGATATTAATAAATTCATTGGATCTGGTGGGGTCTTGTGATCTAATCGCCCAAGCATGACCTCTTCGTTGAAGCCTTGTCAAGCAGGTAAGCTACCTTGTTATTTTTAACAGAATTTGTTTTATCAGATTAAAGAGATACAGAGATACAGATGGCATTTAATGTGCAAAAAATAATCTATTAATTCTCTTTGAATACAAATTTATTTTGGATGCTCCATTCCCAATTTAGTCCCTCGAGTTCATTTTTAGAGGGACTTGGACTTGGAGGTAACACTTTTAATTGTACTTTTGTGACTGTGGGAAAAAAAATATATTTAACTAAAAATAGGAGATTAGGCATATCTGGACGAATCCATGTTCGGATCCGGGTCAAAGCTCCAATACTCCATACTTGTGCCCACACAATTATTAGACTACTAGAGCCTAATTGTGATTTGCACAGCAGATCATCAGAACCAAAAAGATGGTAGGAGAAAAGGGAATTGCCAGAAAACTCAATGGCGGGGCGAATTGCAATTGAAGAGGCACACCCTATTTATAGTGGTTTATGGAGGCCACTAATTAGGAAACGTGTGCACTCCTTCTTGCCCTCCAAGACAGCAATTAATTGTTTCTCAATTAATTCCCTAATTATGCTGATTTGTTCCTCTTTTAACAAATCCATAATTATTGCTAAATATTCCCAAATCTTCATCTTATGCTGATTTTATTCTTATTTGATTAGGCTACTTATTTCCTAATCAAATAGTCCGGCCCATCAAGGGCGGACTTGGACCCAAAGTCCAACAGTGACATTAACACAGTTAATTGTACTATTGGGGATGCTCATCGAACAAGCTAAGTTGGCAAACAAATTATAAACTTATATTTTTAAAATTGTTGTACTCCTCTGGTTTGGATAAGCTGAGGTGGCAAAATAAATTATAAACTAATACTTTTAAAACTATTATGCTCCATTCAGTCATTAATATAAAACATATTTACTTAATTTAATTAAATTGAGAAAGTTGGTTAAATTAATTAATATATGACATTCACTACGAAAAAATCACCTCTTAATAGTGGTTAGCTTGTAGCGGTTACAAAAAACCACTACAAATTTCAAGATTTGTAGTAGTTTTAAGGCAAACTGCTACAAATTTGCAACGATATGAATCGCGCTAAATGGAGCGCTAGTAAGCCATGATAATTTGTAGCGGATGGATCATAGAAATCATTACAAAATGTGGCACCAAGTTGGCGTCACATTTGTAGCGGTGACTTAATTAGTAGTGGTTGGGTCTCACTATCGGCTACAAAATGTGGCGCGAGCTTATTGCCAAAAGGAGCCAAGCTGGCATCACATTTGTAGCAGTTGAATGGGCAAAACTACAACAAAGGACAAAAGATTGCAGGTTTGTAGCGATTCATGTTAACCACTACATTGTGATGTAATTTGTAGCGGTTTTTGAGACTATAACTACTGCAGAATGCAAATGGTTGCATGTTTATAGTGGTTCCAAGGAATGGCTACAAAGTGTCACGTTGACCAAGATAGGATTTCTTGATTTGTAGCAGTTGATGTAACGGTTTTGGGGAGAATTATTACAAAACACACATCTATATAAACGCCAACACCCCTTATTTTACCACTTTTGGCAAATTCGTTCCGAGTGCACCCTAAGAAGTTTTCATCAGATCTGAAAATATTGGTTAGTTGTGATTGTAATTTTTTTTAATATCGACATGTTGTATATTTTTAATTGGTTAAGTGATAAATTATAATCAATTATATTTTTATTAATTTTCGTATTCCAAAACATTTGCATTAATTTGAAAAGTGAATAATGGTAGTTATAATGTCTTCCGGGAGATATAAGGTAAAGGGAAGGTGGTAGATGAGAGTCCCCCCAGAGGACCTCTTATGCGGTTGGACAGTAGTAGGGGTAGAGAGCACTCCACAAGCGACATGTCCCCTTGCCACCATAGGAGGCAACCCCACTAGAGGCACCTACTCAATCAGAGGTACTTGATGTTAGTGTGAGCAACTATGTTGAGCAGGGGGAATTTGATATTGATTTTCCCATTAGCAAGGCAAAGAAGTTCCTTGACGCTGAGGAGGCTAGGGACCAAAATCACCCACAACGATCGTGTTTGCAATTGATTGGATTTGATGTGTAGGTTCAAGGTAAGTAATTGCTTTAATAAGTTAATATTTTAATGGGTTAATATAACTTTTGGTCCCTGAAGTTTGATCCAATTTTGGTTTTGGTCCCTCAAGTTTGAAATCGGTGGTTTAGGTCCCTGAAGTTTCACCCAATTTTGGTTTTAGTCCCTTAAGTTTGAAATCGGTGGTTTTGGTCTCTAAAGTTTCACCCGATTTTGGTTTTGGTCCCTCAAGTTTGAAAAGGACTTGGCGGCCCATTTTTGAAACCCGACCCGACCCGGAAAAAAACCAAGTCCTTTTCAAACTTGAGGGACCAAAACCAAAATCGGGTGAAACTTCAGGGACCAAAACCACCGATTTCAAACTTGAGGGATCAAAACTAAAATCAGGTGAAACTTCAAGGACCAAAACCATCAATTTCAAACTTGAGGGACCAAAACCAAAATTGGATCAAACTTCAAGGACCAAAAGTTATATTAACCCTATTTTAATTAAAGAGTTTTAAATATGAAATTATATTTAATTAACATTTGTGATTGATTCTACAGATGACAGGGGAGCATCACCAAGATGAGGCTAGACGTGGCCGGTCTAAATAAAACCGGCGTGGGTCTACGTGTAGTAGTTTGTGGAATGAGGCCACAGACCAGTTGACTAAGAATGACAATTATCTATTCAACTGCTATCTGAACTAGCTGAGTAGGAAATGGATCTGGTTCCCTATCCACTTTTAGGACTGGAAGAAGATGCCGTAGAGGCTGGAGGAGTAAGCGTGGGACGAGGCTATGAAGGTAACTAACTTATTATATTGAATCACATATAAAAAACTATAATTTATATAATTTTTATTTAAATAATCAAATGTATTTAATTATAATTTATTTAATTGTTACTAATGTATTTATTTTTTTTAATGCAGGATAAGTTTGTCGTGTGAGACGACAGGAGGCGGTATGACTTGTTAAAGATAGGGGATGCATGCAGGAATGGGAAAAATCATCTCTACCACTCTATGGATAAGGAGAGACCGTACCTAACGGTGTCCCACCTAATAACTGGGCAAGATTTGTTCGATATCGGAAGTGCCCAGCAAGAGAAGTAATTTTTTTAATTATTATGATTTAGAAGGAAATATTATAAATTATGAAAAAATGAAATATTAATGTTTTTTTTTTGTTTTCGTCGTCTGTTTCTGAGAGAAACACTAGGAATCGAGGGCACTAGAAGATCCATCACATGACAGGATTGAAGACATTTGCTGTCACCTACAGCAAATTGGTATTTTTTACAATTAAATTAATTTTACTTTAATATTATAAAACAAATGGTTGATCATAATAATTTATTGTTTTAATTCTTTTAGGAAAAGAAGGTTGAGCAGGAGAACCATTGGACGGACTATGAGAAGTTATGCACTGTTGTACACAGACACCAAGACAATACTGCAACCTTTCAGTAAGCAAGGAAGCCATAGACATTGTATGTTTAAATATGTTTTATTCATTTTAATTATATAAATTGTTTAATAAAACGTGTTCAGTAGGAGCGGATTCAACAAATGTAGGCTAAGCTAAGAGAGTCCTAGACGATGGAGTACTAGGGGTTAGCTGTGCACCCAACAATGCCTCTAAAAGCTGTTGTGGGCCCAATTGAGCACCCTGGACACTATAGGGGTCTGGGAATAGGTGTCAAGCCTAGCATGGTATGCGGTGGGAGCGGTGTATATGATAGTAGGACCTCTCGAACAGGGACTTCCACCATCAGGAGGTCGAGCAAGACATATATTGAGGAGCTTTAAACAGAGGTTGCCAGGGCACAGGACATGATGGCCAACTGATGCTGGTCCAGGCCAATTACTTTTATCAGTAGCAGACCCAATGGCGGGAAATCACGAATGAGATGTTGTCCAAGTCTTAGGAGAAGGTGTTTCTTACTGAGCCGGTTCCAGAGATGTTGCCAATCCCTAGATTCATTGTCCAGCCACCTCGTGATCCTACCGATGATGATTGTGCTGTTAATTCTAGTGATGCTGTGATGCCACTGCCCCTGATAGAGGACCTGATGATCAGGACGCTTCTTAGATATTTTCATTTTTGTTATGTTTAGAGTTGGAATTGTTTACTTTGAAAAATTTATTGCCATGGATTTTAATAATTACTATTTCAGGAAATGTTATATGTGTTTTATTTATTTAAATTGTCACTATATAATTTGAATTGCAAACTTATGAGTTTTAAAAATAATGTAACTTAAAGTAAAACAAAATAATATCTAAACTTTAAAACATAAAAGTGAATTTTATTTAAACTTAAAAAAGTTGCACTACTACAAAATATGGATTTAGCGGCATCATTCTTATGGCATTTCTTCAAATAAGCACTGGAGGAGACTTCTTATTTTTTAAAAAGAAAATACATGTGACAGCTACGGCGCTTGAGCAGAAAAGTGCCATAGTTGCCTAATACATTGTATGGCGCTTGCCTGAGAAAGCGCCATACATGGGGTTATTTTTTAAAAAAAATTTAATCCCTTTACTACTATTAAAAACAATGTGTGGCAACTATAGAACAATAAAAATTCCGTAAGTATCAAAGCTCCATTACTATAATAAGATGCTTTCTTGAGAAAACTTGTCTTTACTAAAAAACAAAAATTAAATTTAAGAATTGATTTAGAGATCAAAACGTAAAGATAAATCATCCCTATTAAAACAATTTTTAATTTTCTTTTAATAAAAGACCTTGGACGGGGCTTCATAAAGAAGAGTCGTCCAAGATGTAGCTTTAGACGGCGCTTGGAGAACAAACTATCTAAGGAATTCAAGTGAATTAATTGGTGCCTTGGACGAAGCTTGTTTTACAAGCACCGTCCAAGGCCCCTTCAAGGCACTACAGTGCCTTGAATTAATGGGCGCCTTGAATAGGTCCAAGGCCCTTTTGAATATATATAAAACACCGTGTCTCGATATTTTAACGTATTTTAGATGGCGCTTGGAAACCAAGTGCCGTCTAAGGCTTAATTTTAGATGGCACTTGTTAGTCAAGCACCATCTAAGACTTATTTTTTTAAAAAAAATTGGCCATCATTTTTTTTTTAAATTTGAGAAGCATTGGCACTTTGAAAAAAAGTGTTGTAGCTTCTGCCTTTTAAAAAAAAAAAAATTAGCCATCGTTTTTTTTTTCAAATTGAGAAATTTCGGCGTTTTGATAAAAAGCGTCGTAGCTTCTCCCACCTTATAATTTAATTTCCATAACCTGTCATTTTCATTTTCATTTTCATCTTCCCACTTTCTCTCTAGCTCCCCCATTTCCCAGAACTTGATTAAGCTTCGTCCCCCATGTGTTTTTTTTTCTTGTCTCGGCCTCCTTCAGATGCTCCCTAGCCTATAAGTGTTTTTCTTTTTTCAACATTTGGTTCACGTTTTCTTTTAGTTAAAACCTGTCATGAATCTTATATGTGTGCTCATAATTTTTTTTCCAGATATTTATTTGAAGTATCAACTCTATCTTCTTGAACTTCTTATACATTGTAAGTTTTTTAATTTTTGAGCTTACAAATATAAAAATACTTAGTTTAATCCTCTATAGAAATAAAATGTATGGCTCAAGTTTAAGCACCTTAAATGCTGGATTTCTTTTATGCTTGATACATGAAGGCACAATATTGCAAAAGATACATGCTATGTTATTTCATTTTACTGTGGATTGTGGATTTTGGATTTTAAATGGAGGTTTTCATTAGGAAAATAAAATAATTATGAAAAATTATTTTTTAAAAAATAAAAGACTTCCTACGGCCCTTCTTTAGGGAAGCGCCGTAAGAAGTCATAAAGTTTTTTTAAAAGTAAAAGACTTCCTACGGCGCTACACTAGGGAAGCGCCATAGGAAGACATCTCACTTCCTAGTAGGAAGTTATATTTTAAAAAAATAATAATCAAGCTATGCCCTTTCTATATATTCAAGAAGTGTCATAGCTTGTTTTAATGACGCTGGAAATTACGACGCTTCCCAAGCGTCATAGTATTCTCTAAATTAAGCGCCATAGCTTTTGTTTTTTATAGTAGCATTGTAAAGATAAGATAACCTTTATTTAAAAAACAGAAATTGCACTTTGTAGCGGTTAGAGGCTCTGAACTGCTACAAAGTGTAATTTCTATTTTTTTTTAAATAATTGACATTTGTAAGGTTTATGGACTCAGAACCACTACAAAATGAAATTTTTTGAATTTGAAATTTTGAAAGCGCGCAAACGGTCATGAGGTTTGTAGCGGTTTTAGTCTCAAAACTGCTACAAAATTATTTTTTTTAAAATTTGAAAATTTGAAAGTGTGCCAATGGTCATAAGGTTTGTAGTGATTTATAGACTATAAACCGCTACAAAGTTTACATTTTGTAGTGGTTGCTATAGCGGTTTGAGAACCGTTACAAAATGTCGAACATTAGAAATATTTGAATTTAATCCTCCACGCACATGTCATTCAGAAAACTCAAAATTCCCTCTTCACTCATATGCTTTGCTATTTTCTAACATATACTAGCTATGAAAAAGGCATGGATAAAGTTGTCATGCAATTCTCTAGCATATTTGGTAGGATCAAACAATTTTCTTGAATTTCGCAACATTTCACACCAGCTATAATGGTAAGATCATGTGTCCATATACCAAATGCAAGTTTAAGAAGTGGCATACACGAGAAGTTGTCAGGGAGCATTTACTTGTGAAGTATTTCCTAGAAGATTATATGTTTTGAGAAGTTCATGGTGAGTAACCTGATATGAGATATGATGCTATTCCTAAAAGTTCACAAGTAGGTGCTCAAGTAGATCATGATGATCTTGTTAATGATCTTGTTCATGATGGGTTTGGTGTTCATGACGACAACTTCAATGAAGAAGTGGAGGGTTCAGACCTTGTGTTCTTGAGAAATGAAGCAACTCGGGATTTTTTTTTTGCCTAATGGATGAAGCAGATCATCCTTTGTATCCTAGTTGATGGGTTTGGTGTTCCTAATGTATGCTAGAATTATTACAAGATGCATTCTCCGATGCGGAGATTCGCCAACGTTCTACAAGGTAAAGAAGATTATTAATAAATTGGACTTGAACTACCAAAAAATCGGTGCATGCCGCAAAAATTGTATGTTGTATTGGGGAGATGATGCTGTAGGGAGACTTGTAAGCGATGTCACACATCGAAGCACAAGACAATTCAGAAGGGGAAAAAGCAGAAGAAACATGCAAAGATTCTTAGTTATTTTCCTTTGAAGCCGTGGGTGCAAAGATTGTTTATGTCGTTTAAAATAGCTGAGCACATGAGTTGGCATGAAGTGTCACAAGAATCAAGATGGTAACTTAAGACATTCATGGGGATGCAGAAACTTGGAAAAGCATTCTCCCTAGAAATGTTCGGCTTGCTTTGGCAACTGATGATTTTAATCTATTTAGGATCTTAACAAAAGTTATAGTATTTGGCCAGTAGTGTTAGTTCCATACAACTTGCTCCATTGGATGTGTATGAAACAGAGCTCCTTTATTTTGTTTATGATCATTTCAAGGAAAAAGGCATCAGGTAATGATATAGATGTGTACCTCCAACTGTTTATTCAAGAATTGTTGGACTTGTGGAATGTCGACATCGAGACATATGACGTATACGAAAAGACATTGTTCAACTTGCGTGCAGCCTTAATGTAGACGATAAGTTAAATAAATATTTGAAATAATATTTATATATTTATTATAATTTTTTTAATATAAATTAATTTCAAATTAGACAAATTTTAAATATTTAATAAATATTTTTATAAAAATATTTTTAGCCAATTTTTTGAAATTGAATTTTATTTTTAATTAATATTATTTAATAACTAATAATTTAATATTATAAATATTATTTTTAATATGAAATTATAAGTATAATTTTAACTACTAATAATATAATGTTAATAACTAAACACTTATTTTAATTATCATTAATTAATAACTAATATTTTGATTCTATAAATATTATTTTTAATGTAAAATTATGAATATAATTTTAATAAATAATATTATAATATTAATAAATAATAATTTTTTTAAATTAAATTAATTAATAATTAATATTATAATATTATTTTTATATGACATTTATTAAAAATATAATAAATTTTTTTTGCCACAGAATTTTACCCATGAAATTTGTCACAGAATTCCGTGGCTAATTTTTCCACCAAACTTTTCTTTGGCTAGTTCCATGGGGAAAATTTTTCGATGGAATTTTCAACAAATTACTGACAGAATTAGCCACGAAAACAAATTCTGTGGCTAATTCCGTCAAAATTAACTATTTTTCTCTATAGTGATAAGTCAGGATAAGATGCATATAAAGGGGTACAAATGGAAATGCTAGTTTCAAATTTTAGAGAAAAAGGATTTGTTCCTTATACTCCCTCTGGTCTATAATATTGGGTGCTTCTAGAAGAATAGTTTAGTCCAAAATATAAGTCACTTATAAGATAATCAATGCTCATTTCCAATTTAGCACACTCATTAAATTTCAAACACATTTTTTAATAAGGGTAAAAGTGGAAAAAATATTTCAATTTATGACATATTTAATGAGTTAACTGCCACTTCTTATTTTCCTTGAATTAGTTAAAATTCCCTATATTATGGATCAGAAGGAATATTTATGAATACCTCTATAAGAGCAATTGTTATTATATAAAAAGAACATGAGGGAATAATAATAGTGGAAATGAATCAACTTGTATATTCTTGAGATATCCAAGTGTGTGTGAACTTGAGTTTGAAGTCTAGAGATGATCGATTTTCACATTATTATACTCCTCTCAGCCTTTGGTCCTATTTGTCCTATTTATATGGTGGAGGGAGAGATGTTTTTTGGTCCTATATATAAGGCACCTCATTAATTTTTTTTATATAAATGTACAATTTTATCTTTCATTTATTATTGTGTTAACTTTGTTTTCATAAGATATAATGTATATTAAATAGGAATACAGTTAAAATGTTGTTAAATTTTATGGTAAAGTCAATGAAGTTCAAGGCATTTATTGGTCTGTTGATAAGTTTATATTTTATAATTAAATATGTGTAGATTCTGAGATATATTTGATTAAATTTATTAATATTTTATACTTATTTAATTATCTTTTATATATTTTTCTATCTTTTAATTAATTATAGGATAAAAGGATATCTTGATATAAAATCTACTCATATCTTAATTTATTTTGTAGGGGATATTATAAGATTCAAATGAGAACAAAATATCAATATAATATATCTATTTTATAAGATAAATGATACAAGAAAAAGATAAATCAAGATATTGTGATACAGACGCACGCAAGAAGGCAATATATATACCTATATATATATGCTAGGAGTAGCAAGAGGGAGGTGTGTTCTATTTTCTTGATTGGTGACGTCAAGGTAAGAGCTTTAGCGGAGAAAGATTATAGTTTGGAGATGCAGACGAGCGACAACATGGATAAAAATTTGGTATTGAGTGTTTGTTTCTCCTTTCTTTTAACTTCTTTATTTTGTCTTTGGTTAGCTATTATTTTGGTCATGACAATGTTCAGTCTATGTAGCTAAACTGTTAGTTTTGGATTTTTTAGTTTGATTATGAACTAGTGGATGATAATTTTTTCCATTAATTGCTTTAATGTTATATTTGTTGATTTAATTGTGTGCTTGATTATCCTGAAATAAGAGGCATTTGATTGGAATTATTTTGGTATTCTAAAGGAGTCTAGATGTAGGAAATTTAGACTAGACTTTCAATTGAATCGTGTAAGATTAGGTTTTCGGATTTAATTTGCTTGTAGAATAGGCATATACCTACTAAACCTACATAGTCTCATTAGGCTTGCACTTAAATTAATCCAATTAGTACTAATCGCCTAAGACATTAAGGATTAACATAGTTGGAATGCCTTTTAGTGGATCAAAAGACATTATTAGGTAATTAAGAGTCTTAGACTAGAAAATAGAACTTTAAATGCAATTAAGGGTAGAAATTAGACACTAAGAAGTAATCAAGGCTATAATAATCGAAGTCACTGCTTAAGATTTAGAATCATCCTTATCCTTGGTCATAATTATAGTTAGATTTACTTTTCTTTCCTTGTTAGTTAGCTTTTATTCATACTTTCTATTCAAATTGCATTGACTTGACTTAAGCAAAAGTGTAAATTCATTGCTTAACTGCATTATTGGTATCAAGTCCTCATAGGAACGATATCTTATTCTCTCTTTATTACTTGATACGGCCCGTACACTTGCGGAGTCTTAGGTTCTATATTTTGCCCCTATTATCTGTGTGAGACAAGCTGGAAATAATATATAAATAGGACTAGAGGAGTATTATTACTCCTTCCATCCCTATATATAAGGTCCTTTCAATTGTATTGTTCAAGAAAATAATTAGAATTAGTTAAAAGTAATAAATATGTATAAAATATACTCCCTCATGTCTTATTTATAAGAGCTAGTTAACCAAATTATGCAATTTAATAAAGTGATTAAAATTAGTTAAAAATAATAAGTATGTTTGAAATAAACTCTTTTTTTAAGTATGTCCTTTTTTTTTCGGTAAAATGCAATTATCATTAATAAAGTAAAAGATAATACATTAGATGTCTACAATCAAGGTAGAATAGGATTGTATAGAGCAATTGAGGGAATTACCTATATTCAAGACCCTACCTACCTGACCATTCTGGAAAGAGCTCAAGAGGATGGATATATCTTTATACAAAACATTGTGAGGTTTATCTAAATCCAAATGAGCAGGAAGAATTTGATTTTTGTAACGAAAGATTCTGAGCAGTCTATTATCATGATCCACGAATAATGTAGAATTTGCAATCCAAAGCAAAGCTCTCCTAAGGCAATGTAAAGTAACAAAGGGTTGCCGAGAAACTTTCCTCCATATAAAAGATTGAACTGATTGACCCTGAAAACATATCTATGATTGGCATGTTGTGAGAGCAGCTCTTTTTTGCTTCCATAGTAGGACAGTCCAACCATGAAAGTGAATGGTATCAAGTGTTTGACCCTCCAAAATTGATGAAACAGCCCTCTGAGCAGAAGGATCCTTAGATTTGTGTGCATATTCTATATGAGATGCAACAAGTTGAATTTCTCTGATCACATCAGAAGGTGATACATTCTGAATGATCTTATGAATAAGCTGATTCCATTTCATCCAGATGATTGAGAATAACTTGATCACCTTGACTATTTTATTCAAGAAACCCTGTTGATATAACATCGGAAGGGTAGCTTTTATCTAGTCTTTCAACTTATCAAAAGATGAAAACTGAAATCTCATAGATAAACAGCCGTACCATACTGCCTTAGCAAAAGGGCAGCTTTAAAATAAATGTTCAAGTGATTCTGATTCTAAGCAGCCAAAAGCACAGTTCCCAATGATGTTTAGATGATGAGCATTAAGAATATCAAATGATGGAATAGCCTCATTCAAAACTTTCCAAATAAACAATATGTCATTCATGGGTAATGACAAAGACCATAAGAATTTCCAAAATGAAGTAGTGGAAGAATTAAAATTTGATCTTGATAGCAATCTGAAGCCATCCTTTGATGAGTAAGCCCCTGTGGAAGTAAGATTCCAAAAGAGTTTATCATCTGTGTCATTTATAGAAAGAGGGATACTAGTAACTAAATCAGCTGTTTGCCTAGGATATAAGGACCTTACCAAAGAAACATTCCATCTAATTAGATTCCAAGAAGATGGAAGATGCATTAACTAGTGACTAACTTCAGTACAATTTACTTTCTTTAGAGACCCAGACTGTATAGGCCACCACAAAGTATGGTTTATAAAGGGCAAGTAAGAGAACAATAGAGTAAATATAAGAGTCACCAACCTTTTAATCAATGCACAATATATGATTAAGGAGGAGCAAACATGAAAAAAAAATCATTAAATGCCCAGACAACTCTTATCGAGCACTTATAAAAGGGACCAAACCAATTCAAATTTTGGGCTCTTATAAAATGGATCAGGGGAAGTTTTTTGTTTTTCAAATATGGCCTTACTTATGATTGGATAAAGGAGAGAGTAATAATGCAAAAAATGATGAAAGGGAATTTGAGGGGAAAATTAATTAACGGTAAAATATGTAAAAAAAAAATTTATTGCTTAGACAAAATAAAAAAGAACCTTATAAAAAGTGATAGACCTTCTCCAAACGAAGGATCTTATAAATAAGGATGGAGGGAGGGAGTGCTCATTAAGTGGGATTTTTTTTTCTCTGTGAGACTTTCTATACATCGATTCAAGCCCACTCGCATACACTAAGCCAACCTAACACAAACATATATATACGCTATGTATTTTAAAACATCTTTTACTTATATGTCAACATAGGCTCAAGTCATAACAATAATAGTTTAGTTTGTGTGATCATTTAAGAAATAATAATAATGTGTCTTCCCAACAAAAAGTAACGGAATTTTGCTTCAGTAAACAAAGTTGTCATTTTTGTCCTTATTTTAAACACTTTATGAACATTTATGAACTCAAATAAGGTTTATGATGCTGGACGCACATTTAGGAGAAGTATACATTTATTTTTGTCCCTTGCCTGAGAAAAAAACATGTTTTAAAACTTGGTATAAGTTAACATCCAAGTAAACTGGCAAAAAAAAAAAAAAAATCCAAGTAAACTTGCACGGTATTAGGGTTGACGATATATAACACGTACTGAAACTACGAGTAGTGTTTCTACTACTATTTTGCTTATCAACATAAGACTAGGTAAAATCGTACTGTTAATGGTCAACAATATGAAAAATTATTCTGTACATTGAATACAAGCCATAATTGGTTAACCATATGCTTCCAATTAAAGTTCAAATCGATCCATCTAATTTGTCATCTTAAAACGTAAAACGTCCGGGTATGTACGTCGTCCCTCCTTCATGCATGCATCCTTTTTCTAAATTTGTAAATATTGTCAACCAAACGGGACCCATCCTTTTAATTCACAATCCGACATGTCCCTGTTTAGTACGGAGTAATGCAAATATATGTGTGTGTCTTATATAACACACCAACAATTATTAAAATCATTTATTCAATACTAGAATAGTATCTTAGATCAGAGCATAATCAATTAATGGCGGATACAAGGATGAGAGCTTTTGCAGATAATCAGAAGACGATAAAGAAGAAGACGCAGGCGGCGGCGCCGCCTAAGAGAGGGATCATTAAGCGTCGTATAGTTTCTGCTATCTTCAACTTCATGTTCCATATGTTTTGCTCCAATAACTCTTCTAATTAATCATATATATGCTTCCACATTAGTCGTGGATCACTCTAATTTTCTCTACTCATGTTCATGATTCATTACTTCTTGTCTGTTGGAGATAATGAGTGGGTGTGTCATAAGAAACGAGTCCCAGTTGGAATTGTTGGGGGCCAAAAGGAGAAGTAAACTCACATAACAAAATACCACTGGAGGTAAACATAATTGAAATCCGGTGGTTTTATCACACCCCTTGTGCCCAAAGTTAACACGGGATGAGCACATTTGTTTACAAAAGTATTTTGAGAAATCTGAAATTGAATTTTTTAAAATTAGAGAGCTTACCCAAAAATGCTATTGACTAGCTTTTATTGTGAAAATGGACGTTGGAGTTTACAAACGTATTGATGGATTTGTGGACAATTTTATTACCTTTGATATACCATAATGGTTTTTAAAATGGTTTGATAGCTTCAAACGGATATATTCAAACTCTTTAATGGGTTTCAACGGGTTTAATATCCATGTGCGTGTGTATAGCATCATAATGGGTTTTAATGAGTTTTATCATCCAATGTTCAAAACCGCCAAGTAAATGCCTTCATTGCTGCATTTAAAACCTTGGATTTAATCACATTTAACGTGGTCATCTGCTCAATGGTACACTAAGTAATCGCCTATAAAAGGTGATTCGACTTAGAGGTTCTCTACACTTTGCTTTTGAACCTTCGAGCTCCTTTTCCTCCTCTGACACATTCTCATACCTTCAAAGCTTGATTATCTTTCGTAATTCTGCTCACCTTATTTTGCAGGAAGTGTTCATTTAATTCTGAGGAGTGCCACTTCTTATCTGCCGGTAGTTGCGGAATAGCTTTTAAGGATAGTGTCTTCAAGTACGACTCGAATCAAATCTGTCATTTGTAGGTGATGCCGCTAACAGGATCTACATAGTACTAAGAGGAGCTGGAGAATCCATTACGTTGCGTGAATCAAGGAGCTACCGTCAACATTGTCATCTTCATTTTCATGTTTAATGGGTTTCACAAATATGTGTGTTCATATGTATGTAAAATATTATAATTTATATATGCTTGTATTGTTATCATAATAATTTTGTTGCTCTAATTTCATGTAATATGTTCTGCAATATCTGTATTTCATGCATAGAACATTATCAATTCTAATCAGGTAGTTGGTGTTGGCTTCATCTCTCAAATTGAAGGTGTTGGTTAAGAAAAATTTAACGTCGTCGTCAACCTTTATAATTACATACTACTTTTGTTTGGAGCTGGCTTTATGAAATATATAATACAAAATATGATAAAAATATATAAGGAATTTTTTAAAGCTTTTCTAGACCGGATGAATATATCCAAGGTAATTAAACCCGGATCGGTCAGTGAACCAGTCGGGGTATTGGGTCAAGGGTCAGTGAGTCAGAATGGAGTCAAACTGGAGCTAAACCAGGATCAAACAGGTGAGAAATGGAATATTTTAGGCTTCTAGTATGGAATTCTAAAGAAAAACTAAAAAAAAAAGATTTTAAAAATTTGACTCGGACTGGATCGGTTTAGAGGCCGGGTCGCCGGTTTTCGGTTCGGTTTGACTGGTCCAGTTTGGGTTAGATAACCCTAAATATATCACACGGTCTAAAAGCTTTTAAATTTTTTAAAATATTATTTTTGTTGTAAGTTATTCTTACTGCTTTTTAAACCGGCTCTACATATACAACCAATCTAAAAAAATTGTATTTTTTGGACCGCTTGTAAATGGAATCCGTCTAAAAATTTTATTGTATTTATAAAATGGGTTAAGTTTCACCCAGTACGGCCAGTACTCGAACTATTTTTAGAGGTGTAAATGCAATTAGCATCCTAAAGAATTTAGTGGTGCAATTTTGATCATAAAGTATTAAAAATGGAGCAATCTTACCCTCAACCTAACGAACCTTAACCTTTGCTAAAAAAACAAGTCCATGCTTTCTTCTTCCTCTTCCTACTCCGGCAAATCCGAGCAACATCGGCGTCGGCCTCTTCAATAAAAACCCAGTCGCTTTGTAACCAGTCAGGTTCAGAATTGCAACCTTTCTCGAACACCCTCTTGATCAGAGATGAAGAAATGCATCCAAAGAGAGGGTGATCGGTAAGCATGGGAACATGTTGTTCTAGCCCCTTAAACCGCCTCTGCCAACCAAGTTTACAAACATTCCACTCAACAATATCAACAAATTTGTCCCCTTAAAAAATTTTCTTCCTGGGTTCCTTTACCAACAAAATCAGTGAATGAACATGCTCATGAGAATTACAGACAAAAGGCTCAAATTCAAATTTCCTTGCTTAGAACTTCTATTTGCAATTCATCAATCTGATTAGAGGCCTCCTGATGATGTGTAAGGAAAAAAAAAAGTCACAGGCTGTTGGTTTATAAATCATAATTTTTCAGAATTAATGGATGAGCTAATTGTAGTGAAATGAAAAATGTGAGGTTAGAAGCATGGAGCCAGAGGAAGCGCGAAATTAAATGCTCAAGAATCATTTAGATCCGGCATTCCATATGTCAAATATACTTGACATTTGTTTGGATCATCACACTCTTTCATTTCTAATTGCTCTGAACTTGATTGCTTACAAAGTGACTAGGTTTTTATTGTAGAGGCTGATGCCAATGGTGCTCGGATTTGCCGGAGGAGGAAGAGGAAGAAGGAATCAAGGACTTGTTTTTTTAATGGAGGTTAAGATCTATTTGCTTGAGGGTGAGATTGCTCCACTTTTAATACTTTAGGGTTAAAATTGTACCACTAAATATGTTAGGCTGCTAATTGCACCTCTAAAAATAGTTCGGATGGTGGATGCACCTTAATCCTTTTTATTAGGGGTAGAAATAGGCTAGGCTTTAGTTAAGTAGGCCTAGGTTTGCAATGAAAATCCAAAGCTTGGGCCTGTATGTAGGCTTTGTTTTAGACTTGAGCCTGAGCCTTCAAAAGGCCTGACAAGGCTTGAAGCCTATTTAAAGGCCTACTTAAAATGTAGGCCTTTAAATAGGCTTAGAGCATATGCATCTTAATTTATATCTAATTTATCAAGCCCATTTAAATATCTATGTTATGTCTTAAAAGTTTAAGGATTCATTCTCATATGAAATAAAAGAGTTAGTAAAAGAAAGAAAAGAATACCTAGTGGCAAAAATTGTCTAAGCAAGTAGGAATAAAAAAACTAATCATTTATTGACTAATGGGATATATTTTTTAAAATCAACCAGCCACAAGTGGCATGTAAAACTAGATCATACCTCTCATTTTTCTTGCAAAAATTTACACAAACTTCTCTTATTGGGATCATTTTCATTTGGGCATCACTAAAATAAACTTACTGTAGTTATTATATTGCATCAAATGACATAAATCAAGGAAGAGGTAGTGAGCAAGCATTGCCATCTCGAGCGATAAAAAAGAAAAGAAGTGGATGTGATCAATTGATGAAAGAAAAAGTTAAGCTCATTGATAAATGATGAAATGTGAACCTTAGGGTTAAGATTAAATTATTAATTTTATAGATAATTTATAAAAATAATTTAAATTAAAATATATATAAGTACATAAAATAATACATTTTTTTAAAAAGAAAAAACTAAATAGGTCAGGCATGTAGGCTAAGTTTTATGAAAATAGGCTCAGCCTGTTTACCTAAATAGGCCTCAATATAGGCCTAAGCCTGAGCTTAGCCTATTTAGTAAATAGGCTATGCTAGGCTTAAAGTAGGTTAGGCCGTAGGCCCTTGATAGGGGCCTAGCCTATCAACACTCATTTCCATTTTGATAATCGAAAAGTAATAAAAATGGAATTCCATGGGCATATAGAAAATTACTTATATATACTGATAAAAGTATTTGTTTGCAATCTCAAAGTCATTAGTAGACAAAATACAGAATACAACAGAAACTTCAATATATGTAGGATTCCCCAAAATATCTTAAGCATAAACTAATTATAACCATACTCTTTGACCTTCCCTCGAGACACTTGCCAATCACTTCTCGGTGTCTACGCCTTTGCCTTTTGATCCACTGGCACCTACTGAGATGTTTATTTAGAAAAAGGGGTGAGATTTCAAGAAATCCCAATAGAAATATGCTATCGTTCATAGAAAATGCAAAAAGTAAATATGATATGCGCCATATATGCACCAATTAATGAATAATATAAACATATCATCTGTATGTCTACATGAGTAGGGCCCAACCCCACTAATCTGCACTAGTTGGATTCTTACCAACTCCCAATGTAAGTGCCCCTGGCATTATTTGCCCCTCTCTAGGCAAAACATGTTGATTAATAAAGTACGTTTATAACAATGGCATCCACACAATTATATAACTATGGCATGATGTATGAAGAATAATGTCCTTACCTCAAATTCTTTCAACTCCTTTTTAGTATGACTCATAAAATGTGTTGCTTCCGGCTTCTAACTCGGTCCTAAAATATTAAATGTACAAGAAATAGGTCATAACCTATCCAAGTATCATTTTAGACACTTCCATAGTGTTGCTTGTGGTTATATTAGTCTATAGTGAAAATTTACCAAAATGCCCCCACGACCCCAACTCGGTCCCGCCTACCTGGCCTGATGGCACGTTTTCTGAAAATTTTGACTAGGGCTATCCTAACGAAATTGCCCTTGACAGCCCCCTTTTAGAGTTTTATGAGTGTTTTCGTAATTATTCTATTTCAGCCTTTTCCGAAAAAGTAACCAACTATAACCCCACCTATTTTTGCCTCCTGAATCCAATGGAATCATCAAATCATTGGAAATCTCACTCCTTCCCCCAGATCTGGTCTTGGCCGAAACTTTGGTCAAGAAAAGGAAAAAAAATGAATTTTTGTGTTTTAGTTTCCAAATCTTGTACCTTTTCACTTCTAATCCCTTATTAAGTTATTTAAACACATACTAACCATGATTCAAAGAAATTTGGGTAGCATAACCCCTTAGGATTAGGACTTTTCCGAATTTACAAACTTGACAAAAATCACCAAACTAACCACAAACCTTAACAACAACAACATACAATAATAGATCTAAGGTTTGTGAGGTTACCTCTTGAGATATTGAGTTCTCTCTCTCTAGGCGTCCTCCTTTCTCTCTCCTTGAGCTCAAAATGTGTCTTCAAAACCATGGATTCCATGAAGAAGAAAGGTTTAGAGAAGGTTTTCATGGAATATTTCAAGAAAAATGCTTAAGAAACAATGTCTTACCTTAAGCTTTCTCTCCATCCTTCTCTCTAGCACCCAATGTCTTCAAAGCTCTCTCTCTCTCTTCATTCTCTAGCTTTGGAAGAAACTATGAAGGGAAGAGGAAGGAACAGTGCTTCATAAAATATCTCCCTTCACCCTACGCTGCATGATTTCATCAAGGCATATGATGGTGACACTTGTCACAATCCACACCTCCTTCATATTTGTGTCATAATTGCTCCATTAGGCTTCCATTAGCATTGAACTAATTTCCTCTCCCTTTTGGTTAGCATAAAACCATCCCCCCTTATGTCTACCCTAACCAAATTGATTTCCTCCAACTAATCCAACCATGCACTCAAGTAGTGTACCATTATCATCGTTAATCATGATTACTATGTCCATGTAGCATTATTTTAATGCAATTAGACATGTGCTCATCTTCATAAATCATAATCTAATCCCCTCACCATATGGTAATGACACTTGGCATGTTTGATCCAAAAAAATCATTTTTCCCTCCATTTTTCTTGCGCTAGGCGAAATTTACAAGAGAAAGGGAAATAAAATTGTCTCAACATTTCCATAATTCAATTAAATGAATTATTCACACTTCCTTCTAATTTCACAACTCTTGATTTATTCCAAACATACATTGCCCTTTATTTTCCTTAATTAATTGAAATTAACTTCAATTAATTGGAAAATAATTAATCTTGGGCTAAATTGGCAAGATTATGATTTTGCTATTACCTTTGTAATCTAATTCCTTTCTTGAATTAATTTGCTCATTCTCTCATGAATATTCACCATTTTATTGAATTTCTTGAATAATTACAATATATTCTGTGAATATAAAATTAGGGGTATTACATAGCCTATTTCCATCCAATAAGATAAGATTTTTAAACGTTCTATACACATGAAATATAAAATATGTTAAAATTAATTTAAAAATAAAATTACAGTGTGTGTGTGTGTGTGTGTGAGTGAATTTTTAGCTCCACATCATGTGGGGTAGAAGAAGGCAAAAATCAGGTCCGATGGATTCTGTCATATTTAAGTGGGCCGTTATTCGTTTTCCAAGTGTGGGAATTGTCAACCATATGGGTCCCTCCTTTAAATTGACATGTACGAGACCATAATACAAATTAACTATCTAGCCTTTTCCCTCTTGTATACCTCGTCCCATACTACACACACACTACAAACAGAAGCCAAAGTTATATTCATATGTATAAAATTTATGTGATGAGAACATCACCAATAATGGAGGACACAAGGTTGGGAAAAAATTATTGAAGACATGCTTATTATTTTTAACTAATTTTAACTACTTTTTTAAATTGCATTATTTAATTATCAGGCTTTTATAAATAAGAATGGAGGATTAAATAAATATGTGTTATTATCTTCATTTAGTTGAGTTTGTCTTTTATTTCAATATTTATTTGTGTGTAGTTGTAGTGTAAGCTACTGCCTCCTATCCATAGAGTAAACTTTCTCTTCTTTAAATTTTAAACTATAACTCTTTTTTTACAAAATTTTCTTGTATAAAATATAAGTCCAATTTAGTACTTTCTTTGACCTTCCAATTACTATACTACATACTTTTCATTTGCAAAGGCCTATTTTTCTAGACATTGCATATGCTTCACGCTTCTAGCTAGGCAACAATAAGCTTCACTATTATTACCTCTTGTCCATAATGTAAAATTGCCTACGTAGTAATGATATGCTATACCACTCTGTGCCTTATTATAAATCACTTATACCTTAGAGAAATTCTTACAAGAATCAGGTGCACCATGTCATTTGTGCACTACTCAATAAAATTAAACCACATCATCAATCTCATTAAATCCTACATGTTTAATTTCTCTTCTCTTTGAGAAATACTTACATGCTCCAGGAGCACCACCTCAGCTGTACTCTGACTAATTAAAATGCAACAACTCATCTTATTTTAAGCCTATATGGTTGATGAGTCATCGAGAGAAATTCAAATTTTATGATTTTAGGGATGATGGAAGGGAATTTCATTTTTTATTTTTCTAAATTAAGAAGTTTATGTTTTTTAAAATCATAAAATTTGAATCTCTATATGACTCATCTGCCATGTAGGATTAAAATAAGATGAGTTGTTGTATTTTAATTAGTCAGAATACAAATAAGGTGGTACTCCTAGAGTATGTAAGTATTTCTCCTACTCTTTCCTCATTTATGTCATTTGAAAATGTCTCTCCAATCTTCTCTCTCTCTCAGATGTAGGATTTAATGAGATTGATATGGTGTGATTTTATTGGGTAGTGTGCAGATGACGTGGTTCTCCCAGTTTATGTAAGAATATCTTTGCACTCTATTCTCGCAAACCAAAAAAAGGTCCAATTTACTTTTATTTGACATTATTTAACACTTTTATTGAGGAAGAAATTTGATTTCATATCTTTTTAGACTGCAGAGATGCCTAGCCTCTATAAAAAGGGTGAGTATGATCTTTGTGGTTGTGCAGTTGGCATAGTAAAGAAAGACTCTGTGATCCATTGTGCAAAAAACCAGACTGGACCGGCTAGACGGATCGAAAAACCAGTCAACTGGCCCTTAGTCTGGTCTGGTTCAATGTTATGACCGGAGGAAGAGTCTACCCGGTGAAAACTGGGTCGAATAGGTCAAACCGCTTGAGACTCAACCAACCCGCCGAATAGCGTATTGTGGCATTATGAGGTGTTGTAGTATTTTTTTTTTCAAAACACATATTTAATTTAGTTAACAAAAATTTATCAGATCTATAAATCTTCCAAATTACAATGTGAACCTGAGTTTGGTTTACAAATTACAATATGTTGCTTCTGTAGGTTGATTTACAATGTGAACATGTTGATAAGTGATAATTGCTATATGGGCTGCCCATGTCAACCTGAGTTTGTTTTCCTGGCAAAGATGGATATATCAAGTTCAGGAAATGAGAATGTCATTCCTAGTCCTATTACTAAACCTAACGCTTCTACTAATGAACCTCACACTTCTAATTCCAACACTAATCCTACTTCTACTCCCAATGCCACAAGTCATTCTAAAACTGATCTAGTATAGGCATATGTTGCCTTCAAAAAAGAGGGGACACAAAATGTCTACACATGTCTCTTTTGTGGTAATAGCTATAGAGGAGGAGGTATAAACAGGATGAAGCAACATCTTGCTAGTGTGGTTGGTCAAATTTCATCTTGCAAAAAGGTTACTTCTAATGTGCGTTATAGGATTGCAAAGTCCTTGAAAGAAAGTTCAAAGAAAAAGTCAATTGAAGATATAAGAGAAGAGGATGTTGAAGAAGAGGATGTTGATAGTAGAGCTAAGAAGAGGAAAACTCATAGGACAATGGATAAATATTTTGCTCCTAGGACAACTCCTGGAGCTCAACCAACCATCAAGAGTGCTTTAGTATCGAAAGAAGCACAACACAATGTGAAGATGCTTATTGCTGAATGGGCCATAGTCATTTGTATTCCATTTAAAACATTGGAGTGCCCTTTATTTCAAAGAGTTGTGAATGGAATGTGCTCTATAGGGCCTGGGTTTAAAGCCCCTAGTGTGTACGATTTTAAAACCAACTTGTTGAGAGAATGGAAAAAGGAATGCCAATTACTCATTGACGATCATAGAGCTAAATGGAAGAATAACAGCTGCACACTTATGGCGGATGGATGGATTGATGTGAGACAACAGACTTTTATAAACTTCTTAGTTTATTCTAAGCACAGAATAGTGTTTGTTAAGTCTGTTGACGCATCTGATTGAGTGAAAGATGCTAAAACTTTGTTCATATTGTTTTTTGAAGTGATTGAGTGGGTTGGTTCCAAGAATATAGTTCATGTGGTGACTAACAATGCTGCCAACTATGTGGCATGTGGAAGGTTGATCAAGGAGAAATATAGAAATATTTATTGGTCTCCATGTGCTGCTCATTGTTTAAATCTTGTATTGAAAGACATTGCAAGCATGCCTCATGTGCCGGACATTACAACAAAGGCATAAAAGATAACAGTATTTGCTTACAATTACATGATGTTCTTGTCTTGGTTGAGAAAGAGGATAGATTGGAAAGAAATTGTGCGTCCTGGTGCTATAAGGTTTGCCACTACCTTTATTACGTTGCATAGCATATACATGCACAAGCATGACTTGCAAGCCCTTGTTGTCGATGAAAGCTTTGTAGACCAAAAGCTATGTAGGACTACTTCAGGAAAAATTTTTAGTGTGCTCATATTAGATAGCTGGTTTTGGAATGAGTGCTACCAAATTGTGAAGATTGTAACTCCTCTGATAAAATTGTTGAGAATTGTTGACTCGGATGAGAAGCCCTGACTTCCATATGTTTATGAAGGCATGCAAAGGGCAAAAAGTGGAATTAAGGAGATGTTCAAGGGGAATAAAGATTACTACAAGCCTTACACAAGTATCATTCAAGCGAGATGGGATAAACATTTGAAGACCAATCTGCATGCAGCTGCTTATTTATTGACCCGACATTCACATATGGTCCAAACTTTGTTCTCGAAAGAGGGTTAGCGCAAGCTTTGATTGACGTGGTGGAGGCTAACTCAGATGAAAATGTTGATTGCTTTAAGGTAATGAAGCAAGTGACATTATATCTTGATGGCAGCAAATCTTTCAGCAGAGAGACATGTAAAAAGGGAGCTGAAAAACTAGATCCTTGTAAGTAACTAAGTATTCATCTTTATTTTTTAATATTTAAATAACAACATATTAATTGATTGCAACTAATATTATGTACATGTTTTATTTTGTAGATGAATGGTGGATGTATTATGGCTATTTAGTTCTAGAATTGCAACATGTTGCAACACGTATTCTTTGGCAAACGTTTGCTTCTTCTGGTTGTGAGAGAAATTAGAGCTTATTTGAGCTCATCCATACAAAACAGAGAAATAGATTGCAGCATCGAAGTCTGAATGATTTGGTTTACACTAACTATAACTTGCAATTAAAGCATGGGTAACTTTATATATTATGAAAAATGCTTTTAATTAATATGGATTAAGTTTTAAATTTTAACTGAAATCATTTATCATTGGAAAATTGAAGGAGTACCTTGAATAAAAAGAAGACAAGTTATAATCCCTTAAACTATGAGTCTATTGATGAGGTGGATTTTTGTGACTGGAGAAGATCCCATTCCAGAATTTAATGATGAAGATGCAGAAAATCTTGAAAGTGTTCTTAATAATGAAGGCGCTTCACTTTCATTAACTCTTGATAGGATTAATGAAGGTTTATATAATTATATGTCTTATCAATATCCTGTTACTAATTTATTATCCATCCATATAATTATTTGTTATACATAACAATTGATATTAATTATTATTGTGCATATGCATAGGTGATGAAGATAGGGACATTCCTGATCCCCTGGCTTTGCATGATGATGTTACTACCACTTGCCCTTTTCCCAGTCTAGCACCTATTGACTCATCTCTAATAGATCAACTTGATGAGTTGTAGAGTTTGTTGAATGATGATTGATTATGTTTGGCTATGTTTGATGAATGATGTTATTGGCTATCTTTGTGACTATTTTGATGTTATTGGCTATGTTTGATGAATGATGATTGATATTTTTATGTTTTTAAACTATATTTTGATGTTAGTTATGGGTTTACTTTGAAGAACTAACTAGGTATTTTAACTTTTTTGATGTTAGTGATGACTTATGAGTTATGAACGTTGATTATTTTGTTATTAACAATTAAATTGTAATATTTTAATTTGGCCGGATCGACCACCGGTCCGACCCCAGTTGAACCATTGACCCTTAAACCTGTGCCGTGATCAGTTCATTGACTAATCCAATTTTTCGTTCCTTGCTGTGATCAATGGATTGAACATAGTTGCTGGTGATGTTATTATTGGTCTACCATCTAGTGGAGTTCATTCTAATGGCTTCTCTCTTATACAGAGGTTAGATTGGGGTGAAGAATCCATTAGCTTTTGCAAATTTGTTTTAGTTAATTGTTTTATTCTTGACTGACATTAATAATATACATCTTTACAGAGTGCTTGCTTAAAGTGGTCTTTCTTTGCAAGATCAACTTCCTGGTAGGGATGTTTCAATAGCAGAAGCTCTAATAGCCCCAACTGTTATTTATGTTAAAAAGGTCATTATCTTTGTGACTTGTGATAATGCTTGATTTTTTTTTGGGGTTTCTGAACACATTTTTATTGACAAATGAGTTTTCTTTCTTAATTTTAGGTTCTTGACTTGGTTAGCAAGGGAGGGGTTAAGGGTATTGCTCACATCACTGGTGGTGGTTTCACAGATAACATACCCAGAATGTTTCCTAAAGGTCTTGGGTGCCAATATATACGAGGACAATGACACCAAAACACACTATGGCATCAAGTTCTCAAACCAATGCCAATGACACCAAAACACACTATGGCATCAATTTAACCACAATTTACCATTCAAATCATCCCATTCAGAAATCACACAAAATCAAGGCAAATATCACAATTCTCAAAACTCTACCAAAAACCACAATCAATAGATGAAAAGGAAACAAATACTCACCTCTTCCTCTTTCCCAAACAAATTCCTTGATTCTTCATCTTTCCACTTTTGCTCAAGATCTCAAACACCTCCTTTCAAAAATCTAAAACCATAGCAATGAAGCTCTCATCACTATGAACAATATTAAAGAAGGGTATTAGAGCATTAGAGGACATGAAACAAGCCAAATCTCACCTTATTCTTTTCTCTTGCTTCCCTCTTGATGGACGACCATGGAGATATAAGAGAGAGAGATGAGTTGATGAAGAAGGAGGGACAGTTTTTGGAAGCTAAAGGCCTCATTAAACCGACCAAAAAGGGAGAGAAGAGAGAGGAATGAGGGTTGAAACATTGACCCAAGATCAAGGGTCCATATTGTGCCACTTATCACTCTCTTGTTCCATCTTCCATGAGTTCACATAGGCACATCCACACATGATCTCACCCCTCTTGCTCTATCACAAATCAATCTTAACCATTGATCTTGAAGTTACCAATGAGTTTCCTCTTTGGTAACTGACCAATTGGTCAGTAACTTTACCATTTTGCCCCTGATTACGGTAATTCCCACTGAATCACCACAAAACACTTCATATCATTTCATTTATCGCAAAACATGTCTTCCCTCTATTCTAAGTCAATTTGGATGTTAATCCATAATTGAACTCAAATACAGGGTTTTGGCGCTACTCATAACACAAGAGACTACAATCCACTTCGTATTCTCCAAAAGGGTTTATTTATCACTAACCACATCCACTTTTGGAGTCATTATCCATTAATCCACATTTGGAATCTTGCTAAACCAGGGCTTAGAAATTCACTAATCTCAAGCTTATTCTCTAGCCTCAAGTCTCAGAATTTGGGGTATTACAATCTGCTTCATCCATCAAGCTAAAAAAATCCCGAGCTACTTCATTCTGCATGAACACCGGCTCTAAACCCTAAACTTCTTTGTTTAAGTTGTCGCCTTGAAAACCAAAAGCATCACACACATCATCATTAATTGGATCATCTTCATCTACTTGAAGTCCTACTTGTGAACTTCGAGGAATAGCATTATCATATCTCATACCAGCCTTCTCACCATGAACTCCCCAGAATATATAGTCTTTCTAGAAAGGCTTCACAAGCAAATGTTCCTCAACAACTTGTCGTGCATGTTACTTCTTGAACTTGCATCTCTGACAAGGACATACAATCTTGCCATTACAGCTAGCATGAGAGAATGCGAAATCCAAGAAATTGTTTAATCCATACAAATATTCTAGAGAATTGCGTGGCAACCTGATCCATGACTTATCCATAGCTAGCAAGATAGATTAGTAAAGAAGATAAGTGAATATTAAGAGAGAATTGTGGGTGCCTGGAAGCTTGTATACACCTTTTCTAATGTTCAATATTTTGAAGCGATTATAAAATTGCTGCCACAACCACTATTGAGATATATTTGTAGCGGCTTTATTTATATAACCGCTACAAACTTTCATGACCGTTGGCAATCTTTAAAAATTTTATTTTCACTTTGTAGCGATTTTTATACATAACTGCTACAAATGTTAGCAAGATATGAAATTCAAATTTCAAATGTTTGGCAATTTGTAGCGGTTATAATATAAAAACCGCTACAAATGTTCATGATTGTTAGCCAATTTTTAAAAATTTTATTTAATACTTGTAGCAGTTTGTAAGTAAAACCACTACAAATTTCACGATCGTTGGTGGGAATGAAATTCAAATTTCAAATGTGTGAACATTTGTAGTGGTTAAGTCCTTAAACATACAAATGTTCATATAATTTTTTTTGGGGTTAATTTTTTTGCTTAGTTTTAAAAATATAAATATAACTATCATAGACAAAAAAAGAATTTAACAAAGCTCCGCAAATATAATTTCCAAGTTTTTTTACATATGTTTAAAAAAATAACTATCCTAAAATACAAAACATAAACTAACTAACTACCCGGAGGATAATGATCAGGTCCTCCCTCTGGAGAGGAAGGATCATGACGTTGATCATCAGGTCCTCCCTCAGGGGGGCTCCCTCAGGTGTTGCTGTATGAGGTCGCTGAGTAGAGTTAACAGCACCATCATCATGAGTAGGACGAGCTGGCTAGACGACGAACCGAGGGACAGGGGGGCCTGTGGATGCTCCTCGTCAGGGAACAGGTGACTCCACCACCGCTCCAACTTGTAGTTCGTAATATCTTGCCATTGTGTATGATGAGCATAATAGTAATCAGCTTGCTACTGCATCTGATGGGCCATTGTAGCTTGTGTCTTGGCAACCTCTGAATGGAGCTCCTCAATAGACTCATCACTCGGACGTCTGACCCAGGACGTCCATGCTCGAGAGCTGCCAACCTCAGAGGCACCGCTCCTGCCATATACCATACTAGGTTTAGCGTCTATCCCCATCCCCCTCACAAGTCTAGGGTGCTCAACTGGACCCAGATCGGCTTTCAATGGCACAGTGGGGTCCATAGACCCTTGTGACTCCTGGGTCTGGGTCTCTCTCATCTCAGCCTACGACTAATGCATCCCCTCCTACAATTTTATGAAACAATTAATTATTATTGTTATTCAAAATAAATTTTTTTTATAAACAATATAATAATCAATAAACTTACAATGGCCTCCTCTGCCTGGTGAGAGGTCAGAGTCTCGTCATGGTGTATGTGGGTGATAGTGAATAACTTCCTGTAGTCCATCTGACGGTTATTCTGTTGTGCCTTCTTCTCTTAAAACAATAACAAAATTAAATTAGTATTATAAACAACAAAATACTAAATTTACAATATAAATTAACCAGCTACAAGTAATTGACATTGTGAAAAGTTACTAGCTCGCTGTCAGTGATAGCAAATGTCTGCAATCCTAACGTGTGGTGGATTATCTGCTACCCTCGGGACCTTACACTACTACAAAAAGGTTGAAAGGTGGCGTAAATTTTGTGGCCCTTCTTTAAAGAAGTGCCATAGCTTTCTTTTTTTAAAAAATTTTAGGTACCAACTGTGGCCCCTAATGGGTTAGGCACTACAGTTGGGAGGCCCAAGTGTGGCGCCTGCCTAGGCAAACACCACACTTGGCCCCGCGGAGGCAGCTGTGGCAATTGGTAGTAGGCAGGCGCCACACGTGGCCCAATAGGACCAACTGTGGCGCTTGGCCCACCAGGCGCCACAACTAGTTAGGCAAGAAAGGCAGGTGCCACACTTGCCCATTACATTAAATAAAAAAATTTCAAGTGGATAGTGTAATCCACTCTCCACTAATAGCAACTCTCCTTGCCCCAACCCTTATCTCTCTTATTTCACTTCCCACCTTGTGGTCCCACGTCCTCCCCCCAATTCCTTCTCTTTTTGACTACTCCACTTTAATTATTATTCCCTCTTCTCTCCTCAATTAAACTACTTTCCCTTTCTTATCTTCTTCGTGGATCCGTCGCCCCCTCCCTCCATTTCCTGTCATCTTCACATTAAAAAACACACCCACACTCTCACATCAAGGAATCTACATCTTTGTTTTATTCCAACTACCATCCCCACTCTTGTCCCTTCCCTTTTCTTTATACTGTCTTCCACTTTTATCCTCACTCCATCCAGTTGGTCCCAACTGCTCAAATTTCCTCCTCCTCCTCACTCAAGATTGCGTCATCACCAAAGGGCAACGTGGTCCCCCACTCCACTCCACTGATCAATTAAGCTGTAAGTTCAACGTGCTTCCTTTTTTATCATGTTGTTCTGCTTATTTTTGTTATCACACGCACGTGTGTGTGTGTGTGTGTGTATCTTGAATATTTTCTATGATGTGCTTTCTTTCTTTTTATGACACACACACACACGTGTGTGTGTGTGTGTGTGTGTGTGTGTTATATCTATTTGTGTTCCATTTTATAGAGGTAATATAAACACAAAATCATTAACTTAAACTTGCAAGATTTTATGTGACTGGATATATTAAAGAGGTTAGAGGTTTTTTTTTTTCCATTTTTTATGTTCTCTTTTAAAAAGAGATTTTCCTTATGAATGTGTTAAAATTGAAATCAGGATGATAAATTGAATACTTCGTTAATTGAGTCATTAACTCATTTTGGGATTTTAAAATATGGATAAAATGAATTTGATATATCAATATATATCAATGTTAATATTTAATAAAATAAAATATAATTTGTTTATATTGTTTAACTTTAAATATATTAACTAGAACCGTAAGGGAAAAACCATACAATAAGGAGTTCATTTTATTCAATTGAATTTTTTTTCCTAAAATTTTATAATATATATCAATATAAAAATTATTTTTTAATAAATATATTATGTATAAATTTTCCTATATTTGTTTCATATATAAAGTTTTCTTAAAGTTCTATATTCCAATATGTAAAGCAAAATTTTAAGTGAACTTAATTCACCTAATACAAAAAAAGAAATTTTAAGTATATTTAATATCTTTTTAACTAGCATATTAACAGTGGAAAATATTTTTTTTACAATATGTGTGTCTAGTTCAATTCCCTCTTTATATGTATGTATGCATGCATGCATGCATGCATCATATTGATGACTACCCAAGATTAATTGGCAATATAATGTAGCTAATCAAAAATAATTTATTTTATATTCTCAACATTGAGCTGAAAATAATTTATTTAATGTTGGGATTATATATGCTTTCCTTTTTGTTTTGTTTTATTTTCTTTCTTTTTTTTCTGAATCATATTTTTTTATTTAAGCTTATTAATCTTATTTTATTTTATTATAGATTGATGTTTTGTACACATTATTATTATTAAAAATAATAATTCACAACCACTAATATTTTATTGAATTTTTTTATGTGTAATTTGTGTTTGTAGTTTCAGCTCATCAGTCTATTGAAGCTTCTACTTACGACATGTTTTTTAAATTCTAAGCTTACAAATGTGATTTTAGTTGAATTTAATAATAGTTAGTTAAAATTTGTAGGTGTTCTAATGATTGCTATGGATTAGTTGCATAAGTAAAATAATTATTTATATATTCTTAACACTTGTATTTTATTTGTTGACTTGTAATGTTTTCTAATTTACCTATGATATGTTGTGGCAAATATGGTTTATTTCGTTATGAATTGTGAAAAATTATTATAATGCCTTGACTTGTTTTACTTGTACGTATGTTTTTATAAATTTGAAAATAATTTTCTTCCATTGACATGGTTGACATTGTATACTAATGTTTTGTTTTAGTTTATTTCACTTTCAGGAGTACGGACTCACCACACGATGTTGCTGATGATGTTCCCAACAATATTGGTAGACAAAGATTTGAGGAGAATGTAAGACGTGGCTAGACAGTTATGGCGAGGTTGATCAAATTGAGAAGTAAGGGAATCAAGTTACAACTTGAGTAGAATGAAAAGGGAAACCCATTTGGTGAGAATAATACCTCATTAAATAACTTGATTGAGACTACAGATAGAGACAGAATCCCTATTACAGTTTAAAACTAGAAAATGGCACGAAAAATTTATGAGGATGACATCTGGGATGAAGTACAGGTAACACATTAATTATATTATTGTTTGGTTTGCTTTGTTTCACTTAATTTCAATCTTACAAGTTATATATGTTTTTTTTAATTGTTACAGAGCATTTTTATTATTGATGATGATCGGAAGACCTTCGTGCTAAGAAAAGCCAGAAAACTTATGAGAAAGTTTCGTTCTGTTCTTGTCAAATACTTCTTGAGGGATGATAATGAGATTATCATTACTACACCGCCGACATTGTACGAAGGAATCATCACTCAAGAAATGTGGGATGAGTTTATCAGAACATATACAACTTAGGAATTCCTGGTAATATAATATGTTTGACTTTCCCTATTACTTGTAATGTACGTATTTTTGTAATTAACATGTATATATTAATATGACTCATTTTGATCTAAACAGGAGTTGAGCGAGAGAAATCGAGCTAACGCCACAAACATGGCATACCGGTACACACAAGGATCTGTTGCATACGCACAGTTAGAAAAAAAACTGGTACGAACTAATGATTATTTTATTTATAGATAAATTATATGAAAATTATTTAACTTCAACTAAATTTGCTATGCAGATAGAAGAATCAAGTTTAGATATTACACAGGTTCTACGACATGATATGTGGGTAGCCGGGGTCACAAATAAGAAAGGTGAAATTTGTAGTGAGGAAGCAAGAAGAGTAGCCGAATATTGTGTAAGTATTGGATTATGCGTACAATAAATAATTGGCTTTACTTAAATTAACTTGATTTAAAATAACTAATATTGTTGTAATTCTTTTTATGATAGCGACAAATGACATAGGAGGATTCTGCGTTGGCGAGCTATATTGGTCGGGACAATTTGTTGAGCAGAGCGCTTGGAGTACCCGAGTATGATGGTCATGTTCGGGGTATTGGTTTTGCTGTCACCCCATCAGCATACTTCAGACGTTAGAAGTCCCCCAATAGAAGTGATGTTTCCCAGTTGTGTAACGAGATGACTGGTTTCAAGCATAAAATGCAAGAACTTCAAGAACAAATGCGCTACAAGGAACAACGAGAAGAACAATTCTTAGAACAAATACGTTTGATGCAAGAACAGAATGCACTGTTAATAGTGCAAATACAACAGTTAGTGCAGTGTAGGCCAACACAAAATGTTCCCTTCTATGATAGCCCAAGTGTTAGAGATAGTTGCACTTCCATACCTAAAGTCCCTTTTCCTTTAGTAATTAATTTCTTCTCTACTTAACTTTATGTTACATTATAATTTAGTGAACTATAATATATTAACTCTATTTTCTATAGGGCGAATTTTAGTGCAAGTTATATACTGATCAAGCTTCCAAGAACATGGTTGCAGTGGGTGTTGCCTACAACACTGATAAGGACACACTACACAATTCACCGTTGCCCGACAACACACTCTGAGTGAGGGTCGACATCTGCACAAATAAAGATGCCTTCTTACTAATCCCGTCTCGGGATGAGCAAATAATGGTGAAAGATGTTGTAGGTGGCTATGTTGTTTGGCCAATAGGTCATATCGAGCCATATAAAAAGGTCGTTCATTTACAATTTCCTGCACTTTTCATTCATACTTCCATCTAAAACTGTGATTTAATTTTTTGATTCTCACAGGAAGGACAGTCTAGAGAGAAACAAATCCAACCTTATGGTAAGATCTCAAAGTATTCGACAACACAACCCAAGTCAAAAGCATCGGCTAGCCAACAGAGCAGAAGAAGACCAACCTCATATCACGATCAATTAGTATCGATTACATCACAATTGATCGGTGCAGGAGGACTGAAAATACGTCTTGAAAGACATATCTACAATGTTGGCGGTCTAGTTGATTATGTTACTGCCGAGGTCATGCACAACATATGTACTCATGATTGGGTTAATGCTTCAGCTATCAACTTCTGGATAAGATACTTGATCATTATCGTTTAACACTGTTATTAATATTTCTCGTTCCTTTTCTTATGTTTTTCACGACACTGTTTGCTTTATACCAGGAATTTGTACAATGAGATTTTAATGGATACAAATATGGTCCAATTTTTGTTTTTATTGTTTAACTTTTATCATACCATGATTGTTGAAACAAATTTCTTAAATTTTTTTAGGCGCCATTGGATATTGATAGTTATCAATCCAGTAGAACCTTCAGGCCCTCACATTTACTATGTGGATCCTCTAAGAGATTGTCTTCCACAAAACCGTTCTAATATGTTATTATTGTTCAATAGGTAAGCGTACGTGCGTACGTGTAAATATTTGTATATGTGATTGAATAACCAAAAGTAATCAGTTTCTATTTGTTTTGTTAGTGCATTGACTGCGTATTGGGCCTCTGTTTCCTTAAGCTATTCTAAAGCTGCTAACCCTCACCTCAGCTATCCTTGGAAGAAGATACTGGTATTGATATATGAATTTACTCAAACTTTGTTAGTAAACAATTTTTATTCATAAACAGAGTTAAATATTGCATTATATTTTTGCAGTGCCCTTTCCAACCCAATGACAATGATTGTGGGTATTACATCATGAAATTTATGAAGGATGTAATTACGCATGATCAGGCATTTATTCCTCAAAAAGTAAGTCATTTAGTTTCACTTCATATTGTGTTTTAGTTAAATTTAATTAGTGCCTGATAATTACGTTTTACTGATTTTAATTCATTTTAATTTGAGGCTAATTGTATATATGTGTAGTATTATGAAGATCAACGTTGTGACAGTTTGACTGACCATCAGCTTAATGAAGTGATCAAGGGATGGTGTGAATATGTGTTTAGGAAAATCTCTGGGTAGCTATACTATTTAATTCATCACTAGCTGTTGGCCTTTGTTATGTTGTTTCTTGGTAATTGTTGTGTCATGCATGCATGTATATATTCAAGTTGAATTTGTTGTATAATTCATTCACATACAATATATTGTATAATTATTTTATGTACTACTTTAACTAATTAATCATCTTTTTGTATCATTTTAAATTTATCTATCATTGTCGTTTGCTTTCCTTCATTGTGCTGTACTGTGGATATAGATACAAAATGTTTATTAGACCATGCAGTGTGCAATACTGTAATTATGGAAGATATTGAAAAAAGAGAGTTCCTGTGGCGCTTCTTTAAACAAGAGCCACAGGAAGTACCCAAAAAAAAGAAAAAAGAAAAGGAAAAAAAAGAGAAAAAAAGGAAGACCCTCTTGTGGCACTTGGGTGGGCAAGGGCCACAAGAGACTAGACCTCTTGTGGCGCTTACTGACCACCCTCCTATGGCACTTCCTCCAACAAGCGCCACATGAGGCTATTTTTTTAAAAAAAAGAATTAAAATGCTATGACGCTTCCAAGCGCCACAGCTTCTCTTAGTGACGTCCAGATATGTAGCACTTCTCTAGCGCCACAGCTAATCAATTATAAGCGCTATAGCTTTGCTTTTTTGTAGTAGTATTGTATTCCTTTGAGAAAGCGCCTGCAAAAAAATCAATATTAAAAGAATTAAAACAATATAAAACAATTTTAAATATTAAAAACATATAATTTATGAAATCAAAATTAAAATTATTATTATAAATAAATTACCTGCTCCTCTGCGCTCCTCGTGAATTGGACAAAACTCGCCCAGTCCTTTGGTGGGATGACGTTTGGGACGTTCTTGATCAGCTGCTGCAAAGGAATCGTCCCATCCTTATTCATGCTATGGAAGAGACGATTTCTCCTGTTCTTCCAACCGTCACCCATCTTCATCAGAGTGTACCTCTTCTGGTTGTCCCGGATGACAAACCTAAGCTGTACCATAATTGAATAAAAAATAATTAAATACGAATAATTACAAATGATACAATTAATAAAATTAATTATAAAATAAATAATATAATTAAATACTATTAATTACCTGCATCGCCTCCTCCCATCCCAGGTCCTTCGTCCTATCGGGAACGTTCCCCCATATCTCGAAGTGAAGGTGGAACAGCATCCAATTCGAGCCAAGCTTATTCAGGAAGCAGTTGAACAAGTGACCCCCATTATTGATAGGCTGGTTCGTGGCCTCATTCCACGGAACAACTCGTAGTGTCCGATCCAAACTGTTCAGACCAACCACATCCAGCCTCCTCGTTAAATAAAAAAATATATTTACCTTAGACCTGCACCTCAAACCCAATGGACTGGGAAGACGACCGTCCTGGGTTGTTCTGAACCCACGCTTCCTCTTCATCTAGGAACTGCTCCATGTTTCTGAGCGAAATCAAGATCTTGAACTCCTTGTTCTCCTCATAGTCACTGACAGTGAGCTCGACTCCCTCTCCCAGAACAACCTCAGGCACCCGTGGTGTGATTACCTCCGGTAGGGCCGTTTGCTATGGCTATGGTAGGGTCAAATCCTGTGGCTACTATGGGGCCATCTGTTATGCTGCGGTCACCCTCCCACTGCATTGTCCCCTACCCCTGCCCCATCCCCTATTGTTGCTACCCCGCAGAATCAGTGTAGGAATCTCAAGCTCCTTCCCTTTGTCCCCCCCTAAGCCATAATAACTACAAAAATTAAAAAAAAAAACAAAATTAGTCACATTTATATATAAAAATATAATAATAATAAAAAGGGGGAAAATATATATAACTTTCATACCTCAAGTGATAAAAATGAGAAATGTATAAGAACTGGCTGACACCCAAGAGGGGGTGAATTGGGTGTAAGATAAAAACTTAATCACTTTAAAAATCTTTTTGCATCTTATGAAATCAATAAGTATGGAAGCATGAGATCATAAGTAAGCATATAAAACATATATGCTAGAAATATAAGAGCTTAGGGAAGAGAAGATGCAAACTGTGATTTATCCTGGTTCGGCCCAATCCATGATGACCTACGTCCAGTCCCCAGACTCCTCCTAAGATTTTCAATCCACTATCTTCCTCAAGTTTAACCTGGTACTTGAGAACCACTACAATCTCACAAGTTTAATTCGTGCACTTGTAAAGCCTTTACAATTCTCGTATTGAGTTACTCCCCCTTACACACGATAAGGTTATAACCGAGTTGCTCCCCCTTACACACTGTAAGGATACAACTTTGAGGATGAAAGATTACAATAAATCTTCTCTCTCAGAAGTGAATAAGATGAATACTAAAGTACAATACAAATAATCGCTCTATCAAATATACATGATATGGAAAATAGATAAGAACAAAGAGTAGTTGGGTTGGAGTAGATGATTCATGATCTTTTCATGTTTCTCATTGGTGTGTTCTCGTTGGTGTGTTCCCATATTTATAGATGAGTTGTGATAGTCGTTGGAAGCCTTTCAACCTGTCTGTTAGAGTGGCGTAGCTTCGTTTGACCGTTCTTCGATTTTGAAAACTAGCTATTGTGGTTGGCGAACGCTCCGTTTCCGTAAAGTCAACTTTTGTCTCTTCACATCATCTCTTCATTATATTCCTAAAGAAATGTATTAAAACTAATACAATGATGTAAGATTGATTTGAAGCAAGAAGAATGAGTTTCATAATTAATCCCATGATTTTCGAAAGCTTCAGTACGTTGTTCTATTCTCCTAGGAAGCATTACTCGAGTGGTCACTCGAGTAAGCCTGGGTTATTACTCGAGAGCCCTTGAGTAATCCTATTCAAAATCTGGCCTAGAGTAATTGCTTCTTTGCTTCTCTAATTACTCGAGTAATCCCTCGAGTAATATTTCAAATGACTTTGTGGATGACTCGAGTGATCCCTCGAGTAATACAACTTTTCACATCTCGTTACTCGAGTAGTCCTTTGAGTAAAGTCTATCATTTCTTGGCCAAGAGCTACTGGATGATTTCTTCTCTGGTTACACGAGTGATCCCTCAAGTAAGCTCTTAAATAACTTCGCAGATTACTTGAATGGTCCCTTGAGTAATGTCTTTCAAAGCTTGGCTGAGAGCATTTCCAACTGTATTACTCGAGTGACCCCTCGAGTAAACTTTCAAATAACTTTGCATATTACTTGAGTAAGCCCTCATAAAATTAAATAAATTCTCATTCTCTCAATTCAATTGTCACATACATATATGATTTTTATTTTTTCACAAATGTTACATAAAACTAAGGGAAAATGACAGCTACATCCCAAGCAACAGAAAAAATACCACAAAAGTCCCTTTGAAAAGTCAATGGTCAGGACTTTTCTGACATGAATTCCCAATGTCCATTTACACAAATACCCCCACTAAAATAACTACAGAAAAGGCACAAGAGGAGAGGAGGGAAGACGTGTTTTTGGGATTAAGGAGAAATAGAGAAATGGACAGACGATGCATGTGTGTTGGAGGTGCAACATTAAAGGGATACAACGTGGTGTTAATGTCGTTGGGAATGTCTTCTTCTGCATCGTCCATCTACGGGTAGCGAGGTACAACAACGAACTGGTTTTTTTTTTTGTGAAAGTTGGTTTGATTGAGATTGAGGGGTTGGTCAAAGGTTGGAGCTTGAGCTCAAAAATGGAGTAAGTGGTAGGTGGTAGACAAGAAATGCTAAGAATTTACTACACATATGATCTTGACCATTGAAGTTTGGGTTTCACCTTGGGTGAGTTGTGTTTATGTTAGAGTTCTTTGTTTTTGGGGCAAGGTTTAGAGGAACTGTTGTGTTTTAAGTATAAATGGTGAATATAATTGTGGTTCTTTGCTATGAAAATGCATAAATGAAACAAAAAAAAAGTGTTGTAAATTTGTGCAGATGTAGTTGTTAATATGGCAGTTGTAGTTGTTAATACGGCAGTTGTAGTTGTTAATACGTACAGAACTTGTGCTTTGTTTTTGGGGAAGCAAGCAAAGTTGTGAGTGTGGTTTGTGTTATTAGAAAATGCTGATATGATGATAAAAAAAAGTGTTGTTAACGTGTTGTTAATATGTGCATATGTAGTTGTAAATATTGCTGTGGAAGTTGTTAATACGTACAAAACTTGTGCTATGTTTTTGGGGAAGCAAACATGTGCCCACACCCGCCCTTAGAACGTGTCTAGATCAAAAAATCCCGAAAAGTTGGAAAATTCCAACGAAGTCTACTCTCAGTAGAGGTATGTGTAACACATGCACTGCCTTACGGTCATCGGCCAAATACACACGCCGGCCTCCTTGACTCCATGCACTGTTTTCTCTCTGACGGTGCCCACCACATGGCAAACAATGGCCCCCGTAGACCCCACGCCACTTGTCAATTTTTGTTTTTTTTAAAATGCAACAGACAACGGTGGACTGGTTAAAGTCAACAATTGACCAAGGCCAATGACGTGTCTTGGTCTACGTGGCTGGTCAACGGATGACTTGGCCTTGATGATGTGTCTCTGAATGCTGATGTGGCACTCTCTCATTGGCGCCACGTGGTTCAATTGATCGATGATGTGGCGGGTTGACTGCCACGTCATCGTCTTCAACCTCCAGCGGGGTCAACTTGACCCAGTTGGAGCTCTGGTGGGTCATCGCGACCTGCAAACTTCGGAAGGTCATATCTTCCTCGTTTTAGCTATGTTTTCCCTTTCTTGGTGTCGTTCGAATCGTCGCTGGACGAACTACAAATCCATGACTTTTATTTGATCTAAAAACATCGTTTTTAGTGATCAAATAATGAGTCAAGTGGCAGCAGTGACAAGGTGACCCGTCAACTTCTTTCCTTCGTTTATCCCTCGATTGAACTCTATTTGACGAGTTCTAAGTGACATTGGAATCGTCTCTTCGAGCTCTACACACTCATGGCCTTACCTTGGGCAAAAACACTCAATTTCAAAAAAGCAATTTTTGGCCGACAACGATGGCACTCCATAACATTGTTTAGGTGCGTGTCCTCTATGTGTTAAGAGCTCTTCTACCTTTTGAGGGTTAGTCTCCTTATTTTGATTCCACATAAGTTTCAAAAACTCAGCATTAATTAGATGGAAGAAGTGAGGAGAAAAGGAGAGAAACCTACGTGTTCATTGAAATATCATATGACCCATAACGCTTAATGGTACAAAACTCGTGCATATAAAGGATCACACTTGGTACAGCAAGAAAAAACAGAGAACGTGATCGAAAATAAAAACTTATTATGGCATAAAATACATTCCAAAAATCAAGCAGTGCCTATATTATCTTTACATGTTTGCACAAGTAACATTAAGAGACCTAAAAAGCAGCGGAAATATGAATATACAAAGCTTGAAGCCAAATCCTATAGGATCAAGCATATACACGCAAAAAAAAAAAAAAAAAAACCATATTTACATATTATGATGGCAAGAATGCATGCTTGGCCCAAGAACATGCGCATATGATTATGAAAAAATGAGGGACGTCATATACATATATTGCATGTATTGCGAATAATAGAAGAGGAGGTGGAAAGAGAAGCATGCATATTATCATAAAAATTGCAGCGGAAAAAATGGGCATATAAACAAAAATTATATCACTTGCATATTCACAAAGAATAATCACAGCCTCAAGGATCATCCGGCTTTGTTACCAATGTGGGAAAAAATATGAAGAAAGGATGACTAGTGTACCAGGGCGAATCCACGTTCTGATCCTGGTCAAAGCTCTAATGCTCTATAACTCGAACATAATAGTACCCATACAATTATTAGACTACTAAAGTCTAATTAGGATTGGCACAGTAGATCATGAGAACAAGAAAGATGGTAGGAAAGAAGAAAGATTGTTAGATAGCTCAATGGTGGGATGGTTATAATTGAAGGAGGCATATCCTATTTATAGTGGTTTAGGGTGACCACTAATTAGGAAATAATATGCACCCTTCTTCGCTTTCAAGTTAGTAATAAGGAGAATTAATTCTCAATTAATTTTTTGAATTATGATAACTTGTTTCTCAATTAAAAATCTCATAATTAATACAATTTATTTCCCAATCCACAATTAATGCTAGTTTGTTTATTATTTGATTAGGATACTTGTATCCTAATCAGATAGCCTAGTCAATCAAGGGTGGAGTTGGACCCAAAGTCCAACATGACTTAATGACTAAAATACCATTAGTTCAGTTCACAAGTTTCAAGGGTTTATAACTATATTTGTATCTATATTAATAATATTAGATTTTATATTAACTACTTTACTTTCATGTTTTACAACTTCATATCCCAAAAAGAGCGATAATTTTGAGGCAATAAGTTTTAGGGGTCAATAATAATATCTATATCTATATTAATAGCATTATATTTTACCTTATTAATGACTTTACTTTCATGTTTCACAACTTCACATGCAAAAACTAGGAACAATTTTGAGGGCACAAATTTCAGGGGTCGATAACAACATCTGTATCTATATTAATAATATCAGATTTTACACTAACAACTTCACTTTCATGTTTCACAATTGAACTAAGGGCAATTTGGTTAGAATTTTAAATCCCAAATTTCTACTTGTGTTCTGACTAGGAATTTTATAAATTCGTAGCACCAATTTGTCTTTTTTTTATTTTTAATTGTATTTTTTCTGGAATTTTCCCTATATATATATGATATATTATTTAATATTTATTTTTTCATTTAAATATGTATTATTAATATAATATATAATATTAAAATATAATATAATATTAGATATTAGATATTAATTTTCTTATATTCAAATATTTTATATTTTTATTAAACTTTTTACTTTTATTATTTTATTATATTATATGCATTATTATACCATAATAATAAAATTTTACAAATTTTACCGATAGATTACTGACAGAATGGTTTGTTCTATAAATTCTTTAGGTAATTTTCGGGACAAATTATTGACCGAGTTTCCGTCGGCAATCTTTCAGGAATTACTAACGGAAAAAATTCTACCCGTAATGAGTTGGTATTTACCGATAAACAAGTTCCGTTTGAAATTGTATTTTCGGACGGAATTTTTCAATACGTAGTTTTTTTTAGTAATTTCATATTTTTTGTGATGTCTATTGATAAAACATAATCTTTTTCATTTTAATTTGTATTATAAAATGAGGAATTGATCACTTTTGCTGCTCTGAAAGATGTTCATAGCTTTTTTATACGCTTCACCAATAATTAATTAAAGATATAGATGATGAAATTAAGTGAGTTTCCCAAACAAACACACCCACGGACTAGATTAGGTTGACAAAGATCAGATATGAGTTTCAAATAAGAGTATCTTACGTTAGGTAGGCATTAATTTCTGGTTTGAAAAACATTTGTAAACACTTATAATAGGTTTGATATTTTTTTTTTTTTTTGCCCGAAATCAGAGGTCTGATATAAGCACTACGTATATCTGCAGAGACTTTGCTCGAAATCGTTTTCCAATAACTGAAACAAAACAGAAGGCTATCTATGAGAAAATTAATGGTTGTTAAACTACAGAAGGTTATATGTCGGAATGATGATGTAGCTATTGTGTGTTTAACTAATTAATTAGTTTGTGAAAATTACGTTTATCGAAAGTCCATTTCTTAAAAGGTCAATTTGGTGAAAGTTAGTTATTATGTAATGAGATTTATATTTGAATATATATTTTTTTGAAAGTTATTAGTATGGTAATCTGAACTGAAAATTGTTTTAGAAACCATAACTCAAACCAAATTTTACAATTGCTAAGTAACCGAAGGTTGTTTAAAAGCCAAAAGTAATAAACACCACATCTGTTTTTGTGGTAAATGGACAAACATTACAAAAATTGACAGAATGATGTAAATATGATTCATGGGATCTCATCCTGTTGTCCTTGGAACTCAGGATCTTGAGGTCGAGTGGTGGCACTTAATTAATAGAAGAAGCAGACGAAACATGAAAATCCAGTAGCTACAGCACTAATGGGGAAAAAAGTTCTTTAGATCCGTTGAAAACGGGCTTTTATGCCCCACACTAATAGGGGAAAAAAAAAGCTCTTTAAATTGATAGTTCTAGACCGGTCATTGTGAAGAAGGTTTAAAATGTGACTTGTAGCATTTTTATAAATACAGTAAGATTTTTATATTTTTATCATAATTTATATATATTTCATTAAGCCAGCTCCAAACAAAAGTATGCACTTATCCAGGTTGGCGAGGACAATAAATATTTTTGTCGGATTTCGGGCGTACTTGAAGTGTCGTTTCGAATTCTTCCGGTATCCACGCGAGTCGAATCACCAGGATTTCGATTATATCACACAACAAATGCACAAGAAGGGAAGAGTGGAGAAGAGAGTTCTCAGAGAATGTTTTTCTCTCTGTGTTGTCTGTTCTGTGTTCTGTGTACTTATTCACGCACACACACGTCTGTTTCTCAAACAACTGTTCCTTCCAAAATATACGCGGAATTGCTCCCTCCAGGTTTCAATTTTGAACCTTTGGGAAAAATTACAAATAAATACCCCACATTTGTCTGGGTATTTCATTTTGCCCCAAAGCTTAAAGCTTAATGGGTTTGGGTTTTGGGCCTAATCCACCAAGGGTGGACCAAGCCCAATTTCCAACAATTTTTTTTAACCATCACCTTTAATTTGATGGATAAAGACAACACCAACTAGCTACCTGATTAGAATTGATAGTGTTCTATGAAATACAGATGTTGCAGAATATATTACATGAAAGAGCAACAAAACTATTATATATGACAACAAAACAAGCATATATAAATTATAATATTTTACATACATATGAACACACATGTAGTTGTATGAAACCTATTAAACATGAAAATGAAGATGACAAGAAGTATAATGATTCATGAATATGATCAGTAGAGAAAAGTAAAGTGATCCAACGGCTAATGTGGAAGCATATATGATTAATTTGAAGAGTTTCTGGAGCAGCAAATATGGGAAACGAAGAAGTTGAAGATAGCAGAAACTAACACAGGCACTCATCTTAAAATTTTGAAGCTATTTTGGTGTCTTGTGCTCTTGTGTGATTAACATATATCCAACACACACACACACACAAAGTTTGGGAGGGAAAAGTTGAGAGGTAGGGATAACTGTCAGAATGAGTGCAACTGAAGCCATTTCTGAAGGAACCGTGGAAAACTCGAAAGAAGAAGATGATCTGATGGGGAGAAACATCAAGAGAATGCAATCAGGAGGTACATTGGAGGAGGGGAATGCTGTGGGAAGGATGGGTCCAATTCAAGAGGATGCCGCAATGGAGTTTCTGGGAGGGGAAGATGCACCAAAGGTGTCATACCAGAAAACGATTACTAAATCGAATCAAGCCAGAAGTCAGATTTCTTACAAAGCCAAACTACTGGGGGAGGAGGAAAAGAAGCTGGATAAGACCTTTGATGAGCAAATGCTGGAATGGCTCAATGAGGAGCAGGAGCTGGCCCCTGTATTAACAGAAGAACAGAGGAAAGCCATGAGCGCAATTCCTTCTCTAAGCTTACCGAATGAGAAACTGAAAGACTTGTGTAGGCCATGGAAGGATGCTCTGATCTTGACAGTGTTGGGGAAGATGGCTAATCTACATATGATGAAGGACAGAGTTAAGTGGCTCCTTCGATCAGAGAATTTCGAACTGATTGATCTTCCTAATAACTATTACGTTTTTAGGACTGCAGAGAAGGCTTTATGCTCTAGGCTGTTATTTGATGGACCATGGTTGATTCAGGGTCATTATATGGCAGTCCAGAGATGGAGTCCTAATTTCAATCCCTATTGTAACAAGGTGAGGAAGGTGGCGGTTTGGATAAGAATTCCTACTTTACCACTTCACATGTATTCTGAGGATTGCATGTATGAAATTGGTAACTTAATAGGCAGAACCCTCAAAGTAGATATGAATACACTTGCCCACCAGGGAGGGAATAAACAGGCGGTGGAGAGGGGTAAATATGCTAGAGTAAGCGTAGAGGTGGACCTAAATAAGAAGTTACAATCTAGATTTATGCTCAGGAATCACATATACCCAGTTGAATACGAGGGTCTTAGTGCTATATGCTTCAGTTGTGGGTTATATGGGCATACATCACAGACGTGCAAACTGAAAATAAATAGTGCGGATTCCACGGTGAAACAGAACAGTCAAGAAGGAATTCCGATGACCGTAGACGATGGAGAGGAAGACCGGAAATTACCTTTGGTGTCCGTGCCGGGAGTCAATGTCGAGGAAGAGTACGGCACATGGATGCAAGTAAAGTCTAGGGTCAGAGTGCGCCCAAATCCCTTGGAAACGGACAGGAAAATGTCTACAAGAACGGCGCCAACGGTCCGTCACAGCGGGAAGGAAGGGGAAAGAGGGAAAGGCTCGAGGTTTTATGCACTGCAACAGGATGGGGAAGACGTCATATCACGCGAGATTTCCGTTTCAAGTAAGAGGCTAAATCAGGAACCACAGTGGCGGAGAAAGGAAAAGGGAAAACTAACCAAGGAGGGTGATGAGGTAAGTCTCAAGCAACGGCTAGTGAACCCCGTCTCGATCGCCGCGATGGGAGAGACAAGCGGATCTAAGATAGATCTGGAAGGGCGAGACATGGGGAAGAGTAAGTCAGTGAAGACAGGTGTGATGAAGACGCTGATCAGGGAGGAAGCTGCGGATCGGGCAGAGATGAAGGGGGAAGAAACGGGTCTGGAGTTACATAGGGCTGAGACGGTTGGGCCATTGATAAAGGGATGTGGGCCTACCAAAAAATCGAATCTAAGGCCAACATCCATTATAACAAAAAATAAAAAGCCTATGGCGTCTATGGGCCAAAAAAGTACAGCAACAAATGTAAGAAGAAACAAGGCCAGTCAGCGTAGAGCCCATAAGGTGGTTTTTGGTTCCTTGTCTCCTAATGGGCCGATAGACCTGAGTCAGGGAATGACTAATGTACAGCAAATGAAAAATGATCATGAAATGGATCAGTTTGAGGAGAATATTTCCAGACCCCTGGAGCTTGTAAAAGACGTCATGAATGATTGCAGGACCAGTGAGGAGGTTGTGCTTGAAACTCCACAGGTTCCACAATTGTATGCGAATGCTAATAAAGGCGGTGTGGTGGAGGGTCTAGAAGATAGTATGGGTGGAGAGGTTCAACCAGAACATGAAGCCACGAAAGGTGAGGGAGGCTTGGTGATTGATGAGGTCATGGAACTCTCAGAGCCGGGACCAGTATTGCGGTAACCGTCCGCCAGGTTTGTTTTCTTTTCCTTTTATTGTTTTATGGATTATACAAATATATTAGCTTGGAACTGCAGGGGAGCGGGAGGGAAATATTTTCCTGGTAGAGTCAAAGACGTGATTAAGGGGAGGGATGTTAAAGTCTTAATCCTAACTGAAACCCGTGTCATTGGTAGCAAGGCGGATAGAATTATTAGAAAGTTGGGTTTTGATACTTGGCTCAGGCTTGAAGCTACCGGGTATGCGGGGGGAATATGGATTTTATGGAATAATGAGGAGATTAAATTGGAATATATTGCTTCTTCCACCCAAGCCATTCATGTTAGGGTGACGATGGAAAATGCGGATCACGAGTTTATCCTTTCATGTATTTATGCTGAACCTATCCATATCCTTCGTCAAGCTCTGTGGGAGGAAATTATTGATTTGAGACAAAATGTGAATGTTCCATGGCTAGTTGTAGGTGATTTCAATGCATATCTTTATAGTGATGATAAGAGTGGGGGAGCGGAACCTAATTTTACTTCAATGAGGCAATTTTGGGATTGCGTGGATACGGCTCAATTGTGTCAAACTGAAACAGTGGGAGACAGGTTCACTTGGGAACGTGGCATGCTGAAAGAAAAAATTGACTGGGCTTTTGTAAACAATGAGTGGAATCAATTATTTCCTTTCACGAAAACTTATCATTTGAGTAAATTTGGTTCTGATCATCGGCCAATCCTTGTTAAAACCAATAGTACTCATAATCGTAGCCGTCCGAAACCACTTTTTCGATGTCAAGCTGCTTGGTTTCTAGAAGAAGAGTTTGGGGATCTGGTGAAGCATAACTGGAGTGGGGAAGGGTGGAATGAGAAGGTTAAAAATTTTGCCACTCAGGCCAGCAAGTGGAATATCAGAAAGGTGGGTAACTTAAATGGGAAGAAGAGGAATATTATTCGAAGGATTGAGGGTATTGAAAGAACTCGGGCTAGACGGGACGATCAACATCTAGTACAGACTGAGAATGAATTATGGAAGGAGTATAATAAAGTCCTTGCTCAGGAAGAACTTATGTGGTTCCAGAAGTCGAGGTGTAGTTGGTTGAAATGGGGAGATAAGAACAGTAAGTTTTTTCACACTACGGCAATGATTCGGAGGAGGAGGAATAGAATTGATGGGCTCAGGAATTTAGAAGGCGAATGGACTTTTAATCAGGATGTTTTAAAGCATATGGCGTTCAATTATTACAAAAACCTCTTCCGGAGTGAGTTAACAAATTATTGCTCCATTGAAACTCATAATGGATTCCCTGTCCTTAATGAAGTCGAACGTGGAAAGATAAATGCGGACCTTTCTAGGGAGGAGATCAAAGGAGCGACTTTTGATCTTGGGGCTTTTAAGGCGCCCGGGCCGGATGGGATTCAGGCGATACTGTATCAGGAGTATTGGAGTATCCTTGAGGGTCATATTTATGAGATGGTTACGGAGGTCTTCCAGGAACCTGAAAGGATCAGAGACATTAATAACTCAAACAATTGTTCTTATTCCGAAAGGGGAAAATCCAGAGACAATCAGGGACTCCAGGCCAATCTCCCTTTGCAATGTCAGTTATAAAATTATTACAAAGATTTTGAGTCGTCGTGTCCGGGATATTATGAGGAAAGTGGTTGGTGAACATCAATGTAGTTTTATTGCGGGTCGTCAGAGCTGTGATAATATTATTATTGCCCAAGAAGTGATTCATTCAATGAAGACTAAAGCGGGGAAAAATGGTTGGATGGCAGTGAAGGTGGATTTGGAGAAGGCTTATGATCGACTGGAATGGCCTTTCATTTATGATACTCTTAGAAGTGTGGGTATTCAGGGCAAAATCTGTGATATAATTATGGCTTGTATCACAAGTCCTTCTTTCCAGGTTCTATGGAATGGGGAAGCCACTGATAACTTTAGATCTTCTCGTGGAATTAGACAAGGGGACCCCTTATCTCCTTTCATATTCACTTTGTGCATGGAGAGACTGAATCATATAATACAGGATGCTATCGATGAGGACGAATGGAAATCGATTAAGTTGAATAGGAATGGCCCTCAAATATCTCATCTATTTTTTGAGGATGATCTCATCTTATTCGGGGAGGCCTCTGAGAATCAAGTGGAGGTGATTCTGAAGTGTTTGCAAAGGTTCTGTAATAGCTCGGGACAAAGGATGAATAGAGAAAAGACCAGAGTGTGCTTCTCCAGGAAGGTCCATTTCTCCAGAGCTCTCGATCTAAGCAGAAAGATGGGGGTTGGCCTAACCACGGATTTAGGAAAATACCTTGGCATCCCTCTCATTCATAAAAGAGTTTCAAAGCTTACCTTTGCGCCGATCATGGATAGAACGTTGAGAAAGATCTCAGGATGGAAAAGGGGTTGTTTAAGCTTTGCGGGGCGAACCACTCTCATTAAAGCTGTACTATCAGCTTTACCTTCATACCAAATGCAGACTATGTTGATTCCTAGAGGTATTTTACGGGAATTGGAGAAAAGCAGCAGGAAGTTTCTTTGGGATGAACAGGAAGACCAAAAAAAACTACATCTCATCTCTTGGGATCAGATAACGAAAAATAAAAGAGAAGGTGGTTTGGGAATTCGAGATATGTATAAGCAGAATGAAGCCTTCATCATGAAACTGTGTTGGCAGTTGATGACGAGTACGGATAAGCTATGGGTTCAGGTCGTGAGAGGGAAATATAAATGGAATCAGTTACATGGGCCTGCGGCCAGAAGAAACGCCTCGGCTACCTGGAGGGGTATCTGTTCTGTTTGGGACAAATTTCATAAAGGGGTGGGAGTCAAGGTTGGAGATGGGTATGCAACATCCTTTTGGTTTGATAACTGGTCCGATTTAAATAGACCTTTGATTGAAATGATTCCGGGACGAGAGGCCTTTGTTGATGGAAATGAAAAGGTGTGCGACTACATTACTCCATGGGGTGAATGGGATAGTGTCAAGATGAGGAATTGGCTTGATCAGCACACTGTTGGAAGGATTATATGCACAAATACTCCGTGTGTGCAGAGAGGACAAGATAAGTATTTCTGGAAGCCTTCTTCTGATGGTAGATTTTCTGTTAGTTCTGCGTATCATTTTAACTCTGCAGGTACTGCCAGGTCTAATGAAGCACTGTGGAGGACTCTATGGAGATGGGAGGTCCCTGAGAAGATTAGATCTTTCATATGGCTTGCAGCACATGGCAGGGTGCATACAGCTCACCTCAGAACAATGAGGGGATTGTCTGAATCTGCAAGTTGCCCTTTCCAATGCGTTCAGGAGGAAGACTTGATGCACCTTTTGAGAGACTGCTCTAATGCTCGTGAAAGGTGGATTTCTATAGTTAAACCTGTTATGTGGAATAATTTTGTTAATTTGCAGGGCTCAGAGTGGATAGAATGGAACCTGAAGCATGAAACTGGCAGGGACTTCACTAATAAGATCATATGGGCAACCCTGTTCGGCTATGTGTGCTGGGATATTTGGGTAGACAGATGTCGGAAGCTCTTTGGAGAGGAAGGCGGCATTGATTATCAGAATGCATACTCTATCTTCTTTCGGGCGAGCTGGGACAAAGATTTGAGCGAGCACTGCAGTTTTTATACACAGGCGGCTAAAGGAAGCGAGAACATACCAGGAGGAAGGCCGGGATTCTACACACTAGAGATAGATGGGTCAGTCCTCCAGTCGGGACAGAGCGGAAGTGCGGGAGTCATTAGAGCAGAGGATGGAGGATGGATATGTGGCTACATGAGCAAGCTGACTCAAGTTCCGCCAGTGGTTGCAGAAATTATAGCGATCATCCAGGGACTCCAAATATGCTGGAACAGGGATGTTAGAGCTCTTATTCTGAGTACGGATTGTTTTGAAGCGGTAAAATTTCTCACTATGGGTTGTGATCATAATCACCCATTTAGAGAGGTCATTGAAGAGGCTAGATTTTGGCTATCTAGAGAGTGGAATGTTCTGATTAGGCATGTTCCTAGAGAGCACAATGCTCAGGCTGATTGTTTGGCTAAGATGTCGCACAGTGGTATAGAGAGTTTTGTCATATTTGATCAACCACCACCTCCGCTTGTGGTAGGGGGTGGTGGATGAGAGTTTTTTGGGTTGTGTCTGTTTCAGACAGTCCTCTGTATTAATCTGTTTCTAGATTAATGATATCCAGTTTTAAGTCAAAAAAAAGATAGCAGAAACTATACGACGCTTAATGCTCCCTCTCTTGGGAGGTGGCGCCGCCTTCTTTTTCATCTTCTTCTTCATCATCATCTTATAATCATCTGCGAAAGCCCTCATCCTGGTATCTGCCATTAATTGACTATGCGCTGATCAGAGACACTATTCTAGTATTGAATAATGATTTATAATATTGTTGGTGTGTTATGTAAGACACGCACATATATTTGTTTTACTAAAGAAAGACATGTCGGAGTGTGAATCAAAAGAGTTGGGTCCCATTTGGTTGACAAATTCGGAAAATGGATGCATGCACGGAGGAGGGACGACGTACCGGGATGTCTTGACGCTATTAGATGACAAATTAAATGGATTTGAACTTTAATTAGAAGCATAATGTTGACATATTCAGACGCATTTTTCAAATTGTTGACCATTAACAGTACGATTTTACCGAGTCATATGTTGATAAGTGAAAAAATAGTGGCAGTAACCAGAGCCAGGAGGCCTTTTTATCAAGAGGGCCGAGTTTGTCAATTTGCCCCTCAAATTGTAACCGATCCTAAAAGGATTGGCCCTGATGGGTTGAGGGTTGGCTTGTTTAGGCCTTTTTATTTTTATTTTTTTTAAGATTGTTCATATAATATTATTACCTTTGGTCCTAAATATAAGACAAAGTTCACTTTTTTTGGAGACATTAAGGAAGCTAAATAAGTTACTTAATCATAACATATGTTATGCATCCTTAAATTATATATTAATTTATTAGTCAAACTAATTAGTTTGAAGAAAAAAATAAAAATAAAAATACTCTAAAGTAATTTAATTAGCTTCCTTAATTTCTTTAAAATAGTCAACTTTGTCTTATAATTAGGACCGGAGGGAGTAAATTTTTTATATTATTCTTATAATTAGGACCGGAGAGAGTAAAGTTTTTATATTATTAATGATGTTACAAATACTTAGTTCTTATTATATTTTTAAAAAATTGAATTTTATTAAATGGATTGATTTATTTTGTTTTCCACAATGATTTATTCATTTCAATTTTTTTAAAAAAAAATTGGCTAATTTGGATATTAGAAAATGATTTTAACTAGAAATTTATGAGTTTTAAAAATAATATATCGCAATTTAAAGCAAAATAATAACTAAATTATAAAACTTGAAAATTAATTTTATTTGAATTTTATAAAACTGTTATGAAATCAAGAAAATATAAGAGATTGGGATAAAAAGATAAAGAAAGACAAGAGAGAATTGTAGAGATGAAGAGTGAAGAACTCTCGTTCATATGATATTTTCATGTGCTTAACAATCCTTTGTGTTAAACCTCTATATATAGGCCTACAATTCTCTCAAGAGTTACAATGTCATAAACGTAAGAATTAATCCACATTATGTTGGAGTTACAATGTCATAAACATATGAATTAATCTACAACATAAAACTACATAAAACCATGGGAGGTTATAGGTGTTATGGAATACTAAGAGACTATGAACATCCACTACCACAATATTCATAACACTCTCCCTTGGATGTTCATAAACAAATATTATGTCTCATTAAAACCTTACTAGGAAAAACCCAATGGGACAAAAACCTAGTGAAAGGAAAAGAGTACACAATATATATTGAATCTGCCTCGTTAAAAACCTTACCAGGAAAACCCAGTGGGACAAAACCTTGGTTAAGGAAAAGAGTACAACATGATCTTTAATCCCCCTGATAGCAACATCACTCATTTTGATTAGATTGTCATATTTCAAGACAATATACTGATTTCTCCATTGCAGCTGTCATTAATGATTTTTTTTTCAAGCAATTGATGTCCTTTTTATCTAAACTATGCATAATGCATTGCCATCAAATCATATGCTAAAACATAATTACCTATCATATCTTCTGGATATGTTAAATATTATATTCTCCACTTGCCTCTATGCATTATGGAAATAATAAAAGAAAATTATCCTGAAAATCACCATGATATATCTTCTATCTACATGTTCAATTTGCTATAACCAAAATGTATTTATAGAATAGTTTCATAAAACTACTATACTAAATCTTAGTTTCATAGTATCCATAGTGTACCTGCAGCATCTTGATTCTACTAAAAAGAACATAATAACTACAATATTAACATGATGTAAATATTCATAAATATGTGATACTTATAGACCATTAAATTCAATAAATTTTTGCAAACAATCATCATAGCAAAAATATATGATTTTGAAATCATTAAGGTTTCCAATAACTTGATATGTAAAATTATTCATTTTTCAATATATCTTTCAATCAATTATATATATACTCAAATCATTTTAATCCATGTGACATTTTATATACTGAATACTTTTCTTAGACATGCTTTCAACATTTTGGACCCTTCAAGAATTCTCATGTAACATTCACTATCCATATGTATATGCCATATATAATGATATCTAATAGACATGTTATTTCGTTTGCATATACTACCAGACAAATAATATATGCAACAATTATTGTATCTACCACCAAATGTTGTACCTTATCATGATCACCATTAAACCTTGTGAAAATCTTTATTTTCACATAAATATTCATATATCACAAATAACTTTATATTTCAAATATTTTGGATTGCAGGTCTATAAATTTCACATATTGAAAGAACATTTTTTATTGCGTCTTATCCCCTTTTTTAGTTGGCAAATCACCTTTTTTTTATCTACCTACATATTTATGTATAAGATCCTCATTTGATCACATGATATTATTACTAAAATTGTTGTCAACAACTTTATCTTTTGAGTTCCATTTTTCTTGTTATGACATAATTCATTGAGATTTCTTTATTACTTTCACGTACCTAAACCTTTTTTAAGGGTTTTGCAAGTAGTTATGTATTGACCTCTTCTGGAGTGTTTGCCTCCTTAAAATGATCATATTGATTATTTGCTTCTTTCTCTTTTCTTTTGGAATTGATTATTCTCTAATACTTTGGGCATACCTCACTTTCATTTATGCTGATTAGACCATTTATAGCTGGAATATGAGATTTAGTAATTCCCATTTAGGTCAGTAATTGCATCTAGTAGATTTTATGCAATATTTCATAAATGCAAAACCAAATGAACTTCTGGTTCATGTTGTCATATTCGTGGATCTATACTTGATAGTAATAATGCATTCCTTTTGTTTTCTTTTTCAGCTATTTAATTTCTCCCCGTTATGTTAAGAAAACTTTGTCAAATGACAATCGACTAATCATGCAGTATAAGTCTCATAAATCCATTTTTTTCCATTAGAAACATCCTTTTGTTTCATTTAGAGACAAACAAGAAGAAGGAGGTTCTTACCCAACATTTATCTCAATTTCCTTTAAATATCCATCTATGTGCGTTGTGGTGAATCAATAGGAATGGATATTCAAACTTTTTAAGATGAAATATACCTGGCTCTTGACTAAAAGCCATTTTGTATTGGGAGAATTTGGTTGGCTAGTATAAATGTTACAATATGTCAGATCAAATATGCCAACACTGAAATAGAAATTTTGTTCTCATAAGTATTAATCTGGCTATTTATGGAGGCTTCAATGAATGAATCATATAATCTGGAAATTTAGCTTAACATAAAAAATTATTCAAACATTCCTGCAAAATTCAGGTTGCAAACTAATAGTAATATCATATGTAACCATCGTATAGATGCATCTATTAAAATTATTAAACATTTATATGGTTTACGTGATATTTGAATGGGCCCATAGTTGAGTTTATTTATTTCCAGACATATAGAGATCCATTCCAAATCATAACTTGTGATACTTTCATAATCAAATTTCTTTGAGAACAAACAGCACATGCTAATTCTTGAATTATATAATATATTGGCTATTCATAAAGAATATTCTGGTTCTATAATGAATATCATACGTAATCTTTTATATATGACTCGGATAATCAAACAAGTCATGCTAACAATAAATTTGTTTGGATTACTTAACTGCAGGTTTATTGTGACATATTGCTTAGCCAGCAACAAACTTTTCAATTTTCATAAGATATTGATATAAAATATCAATATGACATCCATTTTTGGGAGATCAATTAATAGGTTTTGTAAGGAAGTATATAAGTAAAACTTTTCAATATTAATTCACACTTGTATTCTAATAATCTCCCCCTCAAGTGTGAGTCATATAAATACACTTTCTTTATTTCTATATTTCAAAGACAAACGAGTATATAGTAAGCCAATAATATATCTTTCACTTAAAAACTCAAGTACTTCATAACTCACAACTAATCATGGATTTCAGTTCATTGGGCTATCACTTAGACCCTTTAATAGAGTGAAACTCTGATGTAAATATATGGGTCATAACATTTCATGATCATATCTTCTTCTGCCCATAGAATTAAGAAAATCTATATTAGTTCTCCAAGAACTATATCGACTTTATTATATTTATGTTCTTTAGGAGTTAACCTATATTATCGCATTAATAATAATATGCTTCAATTTGTCTCTTTTGATGCATATTTTCAAAGTATGAAATGTTTGGAACTTTCCAACATAAAAATATGAAAAGATCCATGATCAAAATACATAAAGATCACATTGTAATGATTTGTGATGTTTAGGGGCTAAAGTTAATTGGAGAGAAATGTAATCACAAGTGCATTATGATACAAAATCATGAATAATTATAATATCTATAGTCTTCTTTCATTATTAATGTAATCATAAATTTGACTAGCAATATATATTAGTTGACACGCATAAGAAAAATGATTTTCCCAATAAATCAAAATCAATTATTCATAATGACCTTTCTTACTCAATTCAAATATATGACTTTTTTTCCCACAAATGTCACATAAAATTAATCTAATTCCAAGATATATATAGGCATGACCAATAATTCATAATCTTGAAAAATAAAATAAGAGACATTATTAAGAAAATAGAAAGAAAAACTCACCAATGTTATCTAATGGCCAGATTTTGTTTCTACAGCTGGACATTTTCATTTGAAATAAAGCTAATTTCATAGTTAGCTAATTTCATTTGAAAATAAAGCTAATTTCATAGTTAAACTAAAAACAACTCCAAATACTTGTAATGCAATTTATCATCAATAAATCTCAATAAAATCACACTAATATTTAATGAAATAATAAGATATGAATGGAAAATATGAATGATATCAATAGATGTCATCAATTAATTATCAATAAGAACAAAACTTGAACTTTTAAATGATAAACTTAGAAATATAAACATAAGATAAAGTAAGAACAACAGATACACCTTAAAACTCAATATGAATATTAATCACATAACTCAATAGATAGAAAAGAATATTTAACAAGAATAATTGCAAGATGCAATATAATAAGATATATCTCAAGAGATTAATTGCCCTAGCTAGCATCCATGATTATATTGGAGTAGCTGGCATGATGATATTGAGGAGTAAATAATTTGATGTAAAATGGAAATTGATCCCATATAATGCTCTATTATCAAAAAAGGCACATTTACACTTGATTTATCACACTTTTTGATTGATTAATGGGTATATGAGGATTGAAGTGTGAAGGAAATGTGCCTAATGAGTGTTTGGTTTAAAAGGGTATAATTCTTTGATTAGATGTGAATATTTTACTGTCATGCATCATCCTTTGCTTTGTGTAGACTTTCTTGTGTTGATAGGATCATAATTGAGACACACAAAGAGTCATTGGAAGCACAAATCATGGATTAAGAATTTGGGAAGAAGAGTAGAACATCATTGCATAATGGAAAGAGTTAGAAGAGTTGAAGAGAAATGCTTGGCTACAGCCAAGAAATTGGATGGCTGCAGCCAGAAGACCTCCAAAAAGTTTTGGGCTATAGCCAGAAGACAGACAGATGAAACATACAATTTTGGGCTACAGCCAAGAATTTCTGGCAGCAGCCAGAACGCTAAAACAACAGCTGTGTGTTTTGTTTCTAGGTCATTTAAAAGGTAAAAAGCAGAGATGGAAAGGGGGAGCCCGACATTCTGAAGTTTTGTGAGGCAGCTAAGGAGTATTTGCAAGCAAATGAGTGGAGTTTTCTCAAGGAAAATCAAGTGGGATTGAAGATTGAAAGAGATTCCAACTCAATTTCTCTTGGTTTTTTTGTACTCATTCCATGTCTCCTTTGTATTTCTGATATGGCTATAATGAATGTGTATATATGTAATTTGTTTTTGAACATGTGTAGCTAATATTTTCATTCTAGGATTGTTTTTTACCCTTTGTATGGATTAAACTTGATTCCTTCTCTCTTTAAGTATCTAATGGCATATATATGTTGATTTTACCATGTTTTTGCTGATACTCATGACTGGCCATCACTATGGATAAAAGCTTAATTTAATTGTAGAACCACTAAAAAAACACTGAATTTCCGATAGAATTTGCGACGGAATTGATTTCCGATAGAATTGATTCCGTCGGCAATAATAGCATCACAAAAAACTTTTTCCTGGAATTCAGATTCCGTCTGGATTTTCCTACGGAATTTATTTCTGTCACAATTTCTGACGGAATTTGTGAATTCCCTCGCAATTTCCAATTCCCTCACCACTTCCGACGGAATTCAATTCCGTCAGAAATTCCCTTGCAACTTTCGACGGAATTCATTTCTGTCAGAAATTCCATTGCAATTTTTTTTTAAAATTTTAAAACAACACTGGGCAACTCTGGCAACCGCCCCCTCATCGTCGGCGACAGCGCGTGGCAGCTCCAGATTCCGCGTGTCGCAACCTCATATTTTCTGGAAATGCAACTCAACTTGCCCCTCCTTTGGTTCAAATCCACGACCTCATCCATATGCGCGTGATGCCTTACCGGATGAGCTCGACTGCTTTGATGTTCTATTATTACACATAATTATATATATAATCTTATGAGTATATTTTTTTAAAATTTTTAAAATTAAATAGTTATTAACATTAATTAATAACTAATAAGTAATTATTAAATAATATTTTATTTAATAATATTAATTAATAACTAATAAATTTTATTTTTTATATGACTATTTTGCCCCTACAAGGACCAAAACCTATGATTGAAAATTAAAAATATTTTAGAAATTAGAACGTAATAATAATAATTAAATTAAAAATATTAATTTAAAATAATAAATTTTATAAAAATAATTTTTTAAAGTTATATTAAATTTTAAAATATTAAATAATTAAAAAATAATTTTTACATTTTTCCACAGAATTTCCTTGCGACAGAATTCAATTCCGTCGGAAATTGCGACAGAATTCAATTCCGTCAGAAATTGCGAGGGAATTTCCGACTGAATTTAGTTCCGTCAGAATTTGCGACTGAATTAAATTCTGTCAGAAATTGCGACGAAATTCAATTCCGTCAGAAATTCCCTCTCAATTTCTACGGAATCAAATTTCGTCGCAAAATTCCGTCTGAAATTTCTGACGGAATTTTCAGTCAGAAATTCCATGGCAAAAGTCAGAATTTCCGATGGAGTATTTTCCGTGGCAAATTTTGCGACGGAAAAAATTCCATTGGAAATTTTTCGGACGGAATTTCCGACAGAATTTGCGATGGAATTAAATTCCGTCGGAAATTCCATGTTTTTTTGTAGTGAACTTTGGTAAAATTATGCTAGACTTGAAGTTTAGGAACTAAATAGATGGTTTGTTAGTAACATAGAGATATAGTTACTAGTCTAGCGTTGTCAAATTAAGGTGGTTGCTTAGTGATTATTTTCTCTTAACTGTAGCAAGAGATTGTGCATGTTAATAGAGGATTTAAAATTTGATTATGACTTGAGAGAGCTTCATCAAACGCTTGTGAACCTTAGACTAACATATATATATCCCATTAAAATACTCTTGGAGATGAAAATAATCAAGTTTATGAAATACAAAGGGGATGAACAATCCTAGGCTTATTACAATTGTTGAAATCACAAGAATCATATTTTCGTTCAGTAATTCTCAGTTTTTACAAAAATATCTTTTGAAACTTCTTTTTCCACACAACATGTTTTGGCTCAACTTAATTGAATTCACCAAACCTATTACTTGACTAAATTGTTACTCAAATCCTCGAGGGAACGATCTTACTTATCACTTTATTACTTGGCGCGACCCGTGCACTTGCTATGGTGAACATGCTCCCTAGAAATATTATAAACAAATTGAAAATCTGGAAAAGTCTTACCACATTATTTGAATTGAATTATTTCAAGCCATGAACAAAAATCCACTAGCATCAACAAAATGTCATGAGGATCTTGTACAAAGATGTCATAAAGTAAAGAGAACGATAAATTTAATATGATGAATATGAATCTCAAATCACCAATGGATAAAATAGACATTCTTCTCTTAGAAATTGCAAATGAATCAATAAAATACAACAACATAAATCCATAAATGAATATATGTAGAGAGAAAAGGAGAGATACCCACACTCACATAGTAACACCATATATACAATACATAGTAATATCGAGATACAATATATGTAGATAATGTGACTCACACAAAAATAGTAAGTAAATACAATAAAATAATAATTATATTGTTATGTGAGCGAGCCATCATATCATAAAGAAAAGAAAAAAACAACAACAAAATGTGGCAATTGCTAATTAGACATATGAAAATTGAGCCGAGAGGTGTATGTAAATAAACAAAATAAAACATGAATGACAGTGTTTTGAATAATCTAACTTTTTCTCATGACATATGTATGGAGAATTGAAATTGCGTGTGACAATATCATATAAGAGAAAACTAACAATATTTGTGTATTATATACCACCGTACATATAACATACATAAGAATACATTAGTCTATAAGGAGTTCATACCTCAAATTCCTAGAGCGAATCGTGCTTATAACGTGTTATGAAATCAAGAAAATATAAGAGATTGGGATAAAAGGATAAAGAAAGACAAGATAGAATTGTAGAGATGAAGAGTGAATAACTCTCATTCATATGGTATTTTCATGTGCTTAACAATTCTTTGTGTTAAACCTCTATATATAGGCCTACAATTCTCCCAAGAGTTATAATGTCATAAACATAAGAATTAACCCACATTATGTTGGAGTTACAATGTCATAAACATAGGAATTAATCTACAACATAAAACTACATAAAACCATAGGAGGTTATAGGTGTTATGGAATACTAAGAGACTATGAACATCCACTACCACAATATTCATAACAAAAACAAAGTATATTTCATATATATTTATTACTTTTAACTAATTCTAGTTATTTTCTCCAACAATAAGGTTAAAGGGACGTTATATATACAGGGATAGAGGGAGTAATATACTCCTCTAGCACTATTTACAAGTTATATCCAACTTGTCTCACACAGACAAAGAATATCTTAAATTTCATTAATTCTATCATAAAATTTAACAACTTTTCAACTTTATTCTTATTTAATATACATTATACGCACCAATGAAAACAAAGTGAACACAATAATGAATAAGAGATAAAATTGTACATTCATATAAAATTTAACGAGGTGCTTTATAAATAAGAAAAATAAAATTCGTCTCTCTCTACTATATAAATAGGTCTAGAGGCTGAGGAGGAGTATAATAAAGTGAAATTCATCTATAGACTTCAAACTCAAGTTCACACACCTGGATATACCAAGAATATACAAGTTGAATCATTTCCACTGTTATTACTCTTTCATGTTCCTTTGTTATAAGTAACCGTTTCTTTTATAGACGTGATCCTAAATATATGGAGCAAATATTTTTTCTCTAAACTTTTAAACTATTTTTTTCATTTGTACCCCCGTAAATATGTGCATATTATCCCAACTTATTATCTCTCTGTAATTAATTTCTATTTATTATCTCTCATGTTCTCTTTTTATAAATAAGGGTATAATTAGAAAATTATATATGTGTGTGTTACATATTTATTATTTTTAATTAACATTTGAACTGTGTGATTTTAATCATTGTTTCTTATAAAAAAGCACCCAAAGAAGTAAAAATGTTATTATGATCATGAAGTACGCCATCATTGATGTGGGAAGTTTCTGTTTGAATATTGACTTTTAGTATTAGTTAAACGTGGTTAACGATTCAAAGATCAAACCGCGTTATAAGTGTGTATGGTGAGCGGCCATAAGCCCGATTGGCAGCCATAAGCTCAATTGGCAGCCATCATTTTCCTTTTTAAGTGTTTGGGGAGGCTTGCAGGCAATTGACCTTTTGCTAAAGCCTAATTGGTGAACATTCAATTGTGAGAAGCTGGAGAAAGAAGCTTTTATTAAAAGCTAATAACATTTTATGATAGATTGGGTTGTCTGGGGAATTAGTTATATGATATTGGCTTTCCCATAAAATGTTTTTTAAATAGTATGTAGTATCAAAAAATATTTTTTCAGTGTTTTTAACCCCTTAAAATATTTTTCTAGTTGTATCCACTACCCAGTGTGCTATCAGACTGATTACAATTTTATCTTTAATGTACTTTTTCAGCTCAAAAAATTACTTTAAAATATTTTTTTTGGTGTTTTTAACAGCTTAAAATATTTTTTTAGATGTACCTAGTATGTTATCAAACTGATTGCAATTTTACCTTTAATGTACTTTTTCAGCTCCAAAAATTATTTTAAAATATTTTTTGGTGTTTTAACCCCTTAAAATAATTTTTTAGTTGTATCGTATCTTAAGAGACTTACTACAATTTTACTTTTAATGTATTTTTTTTAACTACAAATAAAAACCGCTATAAAACCCGTTACACTAACTACTACAAGTTTTACGCAAATCCCTATAAATACCCCCACCATATCTCATTTCAAGCACTCTCTCATTTCTTTCCTCGTTAACCCTCTTTCATTTTCTCTCATTTTCACATTTTTTTCTATAAGTCGAGGAGCTTAACAAGGTGATCAAATATGGTAATAAGTTTTAAATTTTTTTATTTCAATTCTTTTTTCCTTCGCATAATATTTATTCTCACTATTTATTTTTTGCAGATATTCAAGAACATTTTCTCATTGTTTCCTATTTTCCTTACATAATCATAATCACATTGTAGCAGACAACATAATAGTTCCTTATTACTTACGTATCCCTAATAATATTATCAATACAATCTTCATACTTATCTAACTTAATTAAATCATTCCTTTTAAATTATAAATGACCTAAACTAATGAATAATAAGCTAATTAAATTAGCTAAAATACTAGAATAATAAACTATTTAATTTAATATTAAAAAAAACGGAAACAGATTATTGTATATATTTTTTTTTCGATTTCACTGACATTTGTATAACCGCTACTAATATAAGGCGCACTTTTAAAACACAAATTAAATTTTTGGTGCAAATTTTGAATTTTCTTTGAAATTAGTAGCGGTTATGTAATTGCTATACTAATATTTACCACCCTTTTTAAATCAATTTAGCAAATACCACTACAAAAAACAAGTTAAATTTTCTTTTTTCATTTCCCGCTATCCAAAATTCATGATTTGATATTTGTAGCGGTTATATAACCACTACAAAATTCCCAAAAAACAATTGTCTCGATTGAGAATGTTGTAGTGGTGCTAATGAACCGCTAGAAATATAGTAGCAGTTTTTGTGCTTGAGTAGCGGTTAATAATAACTGCTACAAATCTCCTTGCAACAGTGGATTTAATAGCGGTTTTATGAACCGTTACAAATTATGTTTGTAGCGGTTAAAACCGCTACAAATACACACTTTTAACTATTGTTAAACCACAGTTTTTTTGTAGTGATGAGAGTTTAAAAGGGGTATAATGGTCACTTTCTATTGATTTTCTTGAATGATTAATTTTTGGGTGAAAAAATATTACATTGTTGTTGATTTTCTTTGCAGATCATTTTAGAGAAAATTACATAAAAGGAACCGTAACTTCTGAAAAATGCAAATTAATGTTGATGAGGACAAGAGAAAATTATACAAAAGGACTCAACTTCTAAAAAATTACAAATATACCATAAGATTGGAAAAGCAAAGTCTTCAAGGCTAAAATATGATTTTAGGGCTCTCTAGTTTGGAGGGAGGAGAGGCAGTCGCGTCTTTCGACCAGAAGGGGGCCTACGGAGATAGAGGCTTGAGAGGAAGGAATTGGAGGGAACGCGATAGAAACCACCACCACCGTCCACGACTCCCCATCCATCACCACTGGTGTCTTCTCCTCTCCATCATCGCATACCACCACCATCACCATCGATTCTTCAACAGCTCCGATGGTTTCATCACTACCACCGTCGCAGAGATCACTTTACTATCACCGTCTACTCTCTCCTTGTTTTAGGAATCAGAGGTCGACATTTATAGTAGAGGAGTCGCACAAATATGCAGAAGGAGGTGCACGAAACAAAGAACAACAGCAGCGAAGGAAATCAATTTTGGCCCATCATCGTATCCTTCTTCGTCGTTTGAGCTCTCCTTCTCATTCCTCTACCACATATTGTCACATCCCTTCACCCCTTCACCCCTTCCCTAAATCTGTCCCTTACCTCCAGAGTCCATCAAATCCCCTGCTTCATTCATCTTCCATGGCTGTTTGGTTTGTGAAGCTCATGTGGAGAAAAGTTGTTTAGCACTCCATATTAAGAAGTCTCATGTTGCATCATTCCAATTTCAATTGGACATTAAATGGTTTTAAACAATATCTCAACAGGCGGTAGTTAGTTATGCTTATAGGAACTATTATTAATTAGGAATATTGGATTCAAGTGTTATCTTAAGGTTTTTCTTAAGATTTAATGGAGTTTTAACTCTCATAATCTTTTTGAACAAGGATAGCCACTTTTTCATTACTAAGAGCATTCATAATTTATTTTTCCAAATCCACTTTCATTCACTCATTCACCATTTTTATAAAAATACCAAAAAAAAAAAATAGTTTAGCATTTAATTAAATTTGATTAGTCTTTAAATTACTAATATTACTTTGAAAACCCCAAAACCAATTTCCCCTTGTTTTCATTGCATTTGCATGACATTATATTTAGATCACTTTGAAATCAATAAAAAGCTCATGGAGAAGAGAGAATGATCATAGGTTTGCCTATAAGCAATCCTTAGTTAATTTTTTATTGTGGACCTAAAAGGCTAACGATAAAAAGTCCTCATCAATCTCCATGAAGTATTTTTTTCTGCAATTTTGCATTTTACAATTTAGATAATTTAAGGTGTTAGATTCACATGAAGATAATAATTAATGGCATTGGATGCACCAAAAAATAACTTAGGATTTTGGACCCACCTACAAAATTATTTTAGGGTAAGGAATGCACTTGAAAAATACTTCAAAATGCAAGATGCATAAAAAAAAAAAAAAAAAAAACTTTAGGGTATTCGATGCACCTTAATCAATTAAAATATATTAAAATCAAAACTATTTTCAATACTTAAAGTTATTGTTTTTAATATTTTTATATTTTTTTAGTAGAATTTAACTTGTTAGAGTGCATCTTTCCCCTTTAATTTCCTTCTTTTGGTTAATTATTTTTTTCTTAACTCTCTCCTAATGACTCTTTATATGATTAATTAGAAGTATATTGGGATGATTATTTTGACAAAAACAATACTCTTGTTACTTCTGACAAAACCACGTTTTTTACTTTCTCAAAGCGTGATTTCTTTTTTCTTTCTTTTTTTTTTTTTTTTGATAAAATGGAAAGTTAAAAACGAGTACTCTACTGGAAAAGCAATAAGAGGCCCCCCCATGGGAGATACAAAATGAAGCTCGGGAGGGCATGCTTGGGTCGTCCTTTTAGCTAGTTCATCTGCTTCCTGGATCACCATTCGGCTGCATTTATCAATCCTCACGGACCATTCACATTGCAACATACTGTTAATCTGAACAATAATATTCTCATGAGAATGAATCTCAGCAGCACCTTGACCGGCGATGCATTACGCAAAAAAAAAAAAAAAAAAAAAAAAAAAAAAAAAAAAAGCAAAAAAACAAAAAGAAAAAAAAAGGATCAGGGGTGGGTGCTGCCCCTAAAAAGTGAGGGGCTTCCCAAGTGTTTTTTACATATTCCTTTTTACTATTAGATTTTACATTAAATGAGCAACATTTTGATATCTTGTGGGCCAAAAATGAAATTATTTTCAATTTTTTATGATTTTTCAAAGATTCATCAGAAAAATGGTGCAGTTTTCTTTTTCACTTTGAGCATTAAATATTTGAAAAATCATAAAAAAATGAAAACAACTTCATTTTTTGCCCATAAAATATCAAAATGTCGCTCATTTAATGTAGAATCTAATAATAGAAAGAAACATGAAAAAAAACACTTGAGAAGCCCCTCACTTTTTAGGGCCAGCAGGGGGCAGTACCCACCCGTGATTCTTTATTTTTATTTTTGCGTAATGCATCCGTTATCCTAGACAGGCCATCTTTCAGGCACATCAAGGGCCCTGACTAACCCGGATTCGCTGACTTGTGGGCACCTTGAACGGTGGGACAGCTGGCCAAGGTTTTTAACGCTTTCCATGCCCAAGCGGGGATCGAACTCCCTGCCTTGGTTAAGGGAGGAAGAGCCCCTACTGCCCTACCACACGCCCCTGATTACTACCCCTGATCCTTTATCGTATGGTTAGGCGTTGCGAAGATTGGAACAACCTTAAAACCCGATTGAATAATTGGGCATATGGGTTTTGTGGCCACAATAAAACGAACTGCGCTATCAAATGAAACGACACCATCACTCCTACTTCAGGCCAATTTTAATGCATGTTTTGTAATCTGTGCAATAATTTGCCACTACTTTGCTGCTATAGTTTAAGTCAATAATATTATTAATTTGTTGTAGGTTTTTTAAATACATATTTATATAATATGCTTACATAAAATAATAAACACAAAAATAATTAATAAGAATTTGAAATATTGATTCTGCACTTGATTTTATCCTTACTATCATTTTACTTAACAAGGAATTCAATTTTTAAATTTTTTCAGATAATTTATTTAAAATTTTTTTCATTATTTCATTATAAAATATGTTTCTCTATGTTTATTTGGGATTAAGGGTTATTTTTATCCTAGAAGAATTTTTTAAGGAGCTGTGGATATTTGAAATTCTTTTAGCCCAATCTCACTTGTATAAGTGTTTTTTTTTTTTTTTGGACCTGAACATGTATGGTATAAGTGTGGGAATGTTGAGAATCTAACCCATAAAAAATATACTGACACTAGATGCAGGAAAAGACAAATTGGAAGCTGCTTAGAATGCATTGAGATGGCACTAAAACTAAGCTCAGCCATGGCTCTCCGCCATGATAAATCATTTATAACTGTCATAAAATCCTCCTTTTGGTTACGTACCAAATATTAATCATTCTTAACTATATTAGTAGGTACAAATAAAAATAGTAAAAAATATTAAATTTATCTCTTACTATATAAAAGTAGCGATTTGAGCAATCCTCTTTACCACACATAAACTCTTACACCTCTATATATTATCTATTATCATAGATATATTATCTATTACATGGATATAGATTATTTAGATATTTTAAATCCCACTAATCCCTCAACTTTAGAAATAGTCCCAAGTTAGTTACCACTCCATACTATTTGAATTATACTATTATAATATTTGAAAAATAATCAGAATAGGAAATTAAGAAAATTATATAACTTAAAAAAATTAGTTACCACCACCCCACAAAATATATATATCTTAAAAAATATATCTAGCAATATCCTAGCTATTTTATTAAATCTTCAAACATTCAGATTATTTTAAGTCCTAATAATCCCTCTAACGCTCTAAATAAACTAGCGTAACACCACAACTCCTTTTAACTATTTTATAAAAATATTTAATTATTTATATCACTTTAAAGTTCAATTAAATTAACCTATCAAATTTCAAAATAATTCCGTGGTCGCATCCCACTAATACCTCTAACGCTTTAAATAACCTTAAGTGGAGTCAATCCTCCACTAGCCAATGTAGTAGTGGGTGTTAAGGTGGCCCCTCCCATGGTGCACTTAGGCATATAAATATATGCTAAAGTCTTTCTCCATCCATCTACTTTTGCTCCCTATTTTTTCCTACTTCCATTCCCTCAGCAACCCTGAATTCTTCTTTTGATGCCACGCATGCCCTTAATCCCAAGCTACAGAGGCTATGGAAGATGACATGCCCATACATAAATGAGAATGCTTCGTCTGTTGAGACGGTATTGTAAGATATGGATGTGGGTTTTATAATCTTTTTTGTTTCTCATTTGTATTTATAGGTTTTTCCTCCTTATTAGGGTTTTGTTTGTCTTTGTAGGGTGATCGGGTACATGGAAGTGTAGTTTGTCTTTGCGAGCTATCTCAGTTTCTTTTCTCTTACTATATAAAAGAAGAGGTTTCTTATTTGTTTGGAAACAAAATTCTACCCAACGATATGTGTGCAGATTTTTTCAGATTAAGCTATTGTTGGGATTGATAGGCACAACGGAAAATTAAAATTCAAAAATTTTTCCAATCCCAACTGTGGATCTATCAATGGCATTTAAATCAAAAAGTAGAGAAACATACATTTTTTATGTGTTCAGTCTTTTTTTTCAATCTCAATGAGCTTACAACTCGGATAAGCTCCCTCTATTGGTATCCACCCAAATAGGAATCCAACACGAACAGCGTGCTAGTGCCACCAATGTCCCACTCTAGAGTTTCTTTTCTCACGGCTCTCTATCTATCTTTTTCATCACCCCTAGAAAACTCTAGCTCACCCTTTTAAATAACTAGTTAGGGCTTTCTATTTTATGATAGATATTAGATTTTTAAAATTAATCTTAATTAATTTCAAAATCCATATAATATCAATCAACAGTTAATTGTCTTTTGATAAGCAAATTAAATAAATATGGTTTAATTAAATCTCTCCAACAGTTTTAATTCAACCTATTTATTTAATCTGAATAAAGAGCCAATGGAAATATATTTAATTTATAGTTATAAATTAAATTCAAGATATTATATCTTTGTTGTGTTAGTTATTAAATTTAATTTATCATATAAAACTAAATTTAAAACCAACACAATAATAATAATAATAATATCATATAATATATACATATATGTGCGCTCGCGCGTATTTTGAAAATACATATATGTATATATAATATTATGCATTTTCTTTTTGAATATATATATATATAATATTACTAATTTTCTTTTTGAATATAATATATATATATATATATTCGTCCACCCTAGGTTAACCATTACATTTATTAAATTTAGACATATCTTAGATTTAATGAATCTGGAAATTATAGATCATGTTGGGCTATTTTTGTGCCTGACCCTGTAGGCCCATATGAAGTTGGTAGTGGACCAATGACTATACTAACCCACAAGTCGTAAATGGCCTTTAGTAAGACATTACGACTACTAAATTCATAGAGGATTGATAAACCGATGCAACTTGTCATACAATGATATCACGTCCCTTTTGTCACATGATATTTCAGTCACGGATGAGGCATGGAGAATGTCACCCTCCTTTTCCTGACCATTACTTTCTCGATCCCTAAGTAGTTTGACTATAGAAATGGAAACTTCTTTCCATTGTAGTATAGCCATATATTTCTCAAACTCACTTATCGAGGGGCCTGGTAATATCTCTCTACTAATGTGAGGGACAAATTCTATCTTGACTATTCACATTCCTCTGCATGGAAACCACCAAGCCTAAACATAGCCTTTATCATCACTTGATCAAACGTGACTTTTGACTAGGTCAAAGCTGAGCAACTCTCATGTAGGAATCCATGATGATCTCATGTTAAAAGGGCATAGTGATGTGGTTATACATGAGACAATCTTATGACTTGATCCATGCAGCTTTCTCATAGTAGGTCAGTCCAGACTTGTACTCTTACAAGTGACTGGGGCTTTGATTCGTATCTCCATACTTCTTCAAAGTCATACTGGTTTTATTTCATCTTTGCTCCCGCATAGATGACTGACCATGGGCATTTAGGATAATCATTACGATTTATCCAAGGATATTCATCATAGTGAATATACAAATAATATGATAACAAAATAGAGAAATTCATTGAATAACAATGTTTAAAGCACAATGATTGGCCTCTAGGGCACAATTTCCAACAACTATATCATCCCATGCCAACAAATATGCCTAGATCATGTCAGGATAAAATTGAAACAAAAAAAAAAAATCAAACTTTGCTACCCTTGCTTCCCCTCCTACCATCTTTACTCTTCATCGTTGTTGAAGATCTAAACAACCACTAAAGAAATCAGCCAAAGAAAAGAATCAAATTATCGATCATACCTTAAGATTAAAATTGAAACCACAAAAGTTGTAGATCGAAGGGAAGAGGGAGGAGAAGAGCTCACCTTGCAGATCGAAGGGAAGAGGCAGTAGAAATTGTAAATCGAAGCGGAGAAGGAGAAGATGATGTAAAGCTTGCATATTCAAAGGAGAGAAGACGCCGTCCATTGTCCACATCACGAATGCACTACAAAAAAAAAGGGTATTTCATAGCGGTTAACTATAACCGCTACAAATTTAAATATATGTAGCGGTTTTAACATAAACCGCTACAAATTTGTAGCAATAAGCTTCGCGCCATATGGCATGCTGGTAAGGCAACATTATTTGTAGAGGTTAATAAAATAAAACCGCTACCAATTTGGACACAATTGTGCCCCATACTTTGTATAAGATAATTTGTAGCAGTTACATCATATTAACTGTTACAAATTTGGGCCCAGCTTGGCGCCATCTAGCGCAAAGGAGGCACGACAAGTGTGGCAGTCATGTTGTAGCGTTTACTTAGAGATAAACCGCTATAGAATGCAAAAGGCCATTATCTTGTAGTGGTTATCGTCAACCGCTTCAAAATTTTATCAACATTTGTAGCAGTTTATGATTCAAAACCGTTACAAAACTCCAAGAGTCCCTATTTTTGTAGCAGTTAAGGGTATTCATTAAAACTTGTCCTATTGCCTAAGGTATTTTGTAGCAGTTTGTGTAGCAGTTTGATGAATGACAGCTACAAATTTCAGCGCTATAAATACCACCATCCCTTCATTTGCTCGTTTGGCCATTTTGTTTTCTGACGGTTTCTCTGAGAGTTTTCTTTTAGATCTAAGTGTTCTCACATCTATCTAAGAGTTTTTCTACAACATTTTGTTAGATATGAATAGTTTTGATGATGTCAAATATGGATGTCAAGTATTAAGAGCAAAAAGTTTGTATGACATACTTATTATCTTCATTGACTAACTACTATATTTAATGTTGGATATCTTGTAGATTAGTCAAGCCAAGAAAGAAGAAGATTGAAGATATTTGAAGAGATATCTAATTGGATTATGGAGTCAAGAAGAATGATATTGAAGAAAAAAGAATTTACAGGAACTAATGGGAATTTCAAGAAGAAAGATTAGTCAAGTAAAGAAAGAAGAAGTTTGAAGATATTCAAGAAGATATATAGTTGGGTTATGAATAATGATCATCAAGTGGCAAAACAAGAAGAAAGAGATTGAAGAAAGAAGAACTTGCAAAATCACATGAGAATATCAAGATCCAAGTTATTAGAAGTGATACCGGTGGTTTCTTTGATCATATAGAGGTTGGAATGGGTCAATTCGAAGGCAAGATAAATTATGTGAAAGTTATAGAACTTCCCTAAGGTATTCCTTTGAGTTTTGGCTCTCTGCCATGTTTTGAAAGGCATTACTCGAGTGGTTACTTGAGTAATGGACATGATCACTCGAGTGACCACTCGAGTAATCTGCATTTTTATTGTGCTTTGTTTTCATGAAATAGGACAGAGGTTCGGAATTTTGGGCATATCTCTCTAACCACATGTTAGATTTAGCTGAAACTAGTGGCATATGAAACTAGACTCCCAACACAAACTATGGACACCATATAATCTGTTCAAGCTAACACATGAATCAACATCTTTTACAGAACAAGGTTAGGTATTTTGGACATAACTGTCAAAATACATATTGGATTGAGACAAAACTAGTTCCATATAAAAGTAGACTTAGAGAGATTTCCAAGGATATATAATTTGTCACATTTTAAGTTATATACTAAGATCTATGGCTTCTGAAAGTTGCTGCTCGTGATTTCTGAGATTGTCTAAGAATAGTGGATACTCTTTGGATAATAATTTTCTGTATACAACGAATTTGGAGCTGATTCTTGTTGCATTGGAATGTAGATAATGACAACTTTCCGATGATATATAATTTGCCATGTTTCAAATCAAATCCAAGAATTCACTTGAAGAAAAATAATTATGAGTAGGCTATGTTGATTTTGGTTTGTTAGACAAAACTATTTTTGTAATATGTGTAAACTATGTATATAGTGCAAGTCAAATTTTTGGATACTTAAATAGTAGGGAAAATCTATTTCAGTGTTGCCATATTTGATCTTACATATTGCAGGAATTATACTAGCTAACAAAATTCTCCCAATAAAATTGACCTTTGGTCAGGAGCCAGGCATATTCCATCTTAAAAAGTTTGAATGTGCATTCCTATTGATCTACCATAATACATATAGATGGATATTTAAAGAAAATTAGGATAAATGTTGGGTAAGAACCTTCTTCTTCTTGTTTGTCCTAAATGAAACAAAAGGATGTTTTCTTGAGGAAACAAATGGATTTGGGAGACTTATACTGCATGATTAGTTGATTGTCATTTGACAAAGTTGTCCTAATATGAGGGGGAGAAATTGAATAGCTGGAAAAGAGAACACATGGAATGAATTATTACTATTAAGTATAGATCCTCAAATATAGAAGTATGATCCAAAAGTTCATCAGGTTTTGCATTTATGAAATATTGCATAATATCTTCCAGATGCAATTACTGACCTAAATGAGAATTACTGAATCTCATATTCCAGCTAAAAATGCTCTAATTAACATAAATAAAAGTGGGACATGCTTGAAGCATGAAAGAATAATCGGTTCCAAGAGAAAAGATAAAGGAGCAAATAATCAAGATGATGGATCACTACAAAAAAAAAGACTTTCGGCGGCGACTTTTGTCGCCGCTGAAAGTCTAAAAGTCGCCGCTGAAAGTCTTTCAGCGGCGACAAAAAGTCGCCGCCTATGCGACTGTCGCTGAAAGTTTTGGCGGCGACTTTTAATGTCGCCGCTGAAAGTATACTTTCAGCGGCGACTTTTTTATCGCCGCTGAAGGTGACTTTCAGCGGCGACTTTTGTCGCCGCTGAACGTGTTAATTTAAAAAAAAAAAAAAATTTGAAAAATTAAATTTTTTATTAAAAAAATTCGATTTTTTTTTAAAAAAAATTTAATTTACAATTGCCACGTGTCTCCGCCCCGTGCTGCCATGCGTTGCCTCCTCGTGCTGCCACGTGTCTCCTCCCTGTGCTGCCACGCGTCGCCTCCTCGTGCTGCCACGTGTCGCCTCGCCGTGCTGCCACGTGTCGCCTCCTCATAATTCCTCCAAGTGACTCTCCTCCAGTTCGAACCCGCGACCTCAGGGAGCTGATGCCTTCGCGCGCAAGTCTCTACCAGTTGCGCCGAAATGAACCTATCTCATATTATTACATATTATTATATATATAATATTATCATATATATAAACATACATACATATAATTAATTAATTATATACATATAATTAATTATTAATTAAATATAATATTATTAAAAATAATGAAAAATAAAATAAAAACGAAAAAAATATTTATATATTTAAATTAAAATTTTTTTAATTTAAAATTACTTAATAAATAATAATTTAATATCATAAATATTATTTTTAATATAAAATTATAAATATAATATTAATAAATAATAATATAATTTTAATAATTAAGGTTAAATAGAATTATTTAATAATTAATAATTAAATTTTATAAATATTATTTTTGAAAAATATTAATAAAAAATTATGAAATTGACTTTCAGCGGCGACTTTTAATAGTCGCCGCTGAAAGTGTACAAAAAAATTTTTGTTTTTTTTTAATTTTGGACTAGACTTTCAGCGGCGACACTAAAGTCGCCGCTGAAACTCACTTTCAGCGGCGACTTTTAATAGTCGCCGCTGAAAGTGTACAATTTTTTTTTTTTTTTTTAAATTTTGGACTAGACTTTCAGCGGCGACACTAAAGTCGCCGCTGAAACTCACTTTCAGCGGCGACTTTTAATAGTCGCCGCTGAAAGTGTACAAATTTTTTTTTTTTTTTTAGATTTCGAACTAGACTTTCAGCGGCGACACTAAAGTCGCCGCTGAAAGTGTACAAAATTTTTTTTTTTTTTTAAATTTTGGACTAGACTTTCAGCGGCGACACTAAAGTCGCCGCTGAAACTCACTTTCAGCGGCGACTTTTAATAGTCGCCGCTGAAAGTGTACAAAATTTTTTTTTTTTTTTTTTAATTTTGGACTAGACTTTCAGCGGCGACACTAAGGTCGCCGCTGAAACTCACTTTCAGCGGCGACTTTTAATAGTCGCCGCTGAAAGTGTACAAATTTTTTTTTTTTTTTTAATTTTGGACTAGACTTTCAGCGGCGACCCTAAAGTCACCGCTGAAACTCACTTTCAGCGGCGACTTTTAATAGTCGCCGCTGAACGTGAGACTTTTAGCGGCGACATTAAAAGTCGCCGCCAAATGTCGCCGCTGAAAGTGCTTTTTTTTGTAGTGGATGCAGATACTCTAGAAGAGGCCAAGACATAACTAATGGGAAAAACCTCTAAAGAAGTTCAGGTACCTGAAAACAATAAAGAGATCTCAATGAATTATCTCATAGGAAAAATGAAACAAAAAAAATTAAGTTGTCGACAATGGTCTTGATAATAATTTCAGGTGATCAAGTGAGGATCTTATGCATTAATCTATCTTGCAAGTAGATAGAATGGTGATTGGCCAAAAGGAAAAGTAAAAGTGAAACGACACAATGAAAATAGAATTACAATATTTTTATATGTGAAAATTATGGACCTACAGCCCTAGCTGAAAAATGAAATATATAAATATTTAAGTGAAAATAAAGATTTTCACAAGTGCTAATGAAGACCATGATGAGGCATATTATTTTATGATGGATACAATAATTTTGCATTTCTTGCAGCATATAAAAATAAAATTATGCGTATGTTAGATGTTGTTTTATACAACCTATATATATGACTCATTAAATAGTGAAATTTATATGAAAATCCTTGAAGGATCCAAAATGTTAGAAGCATATACAAGAAAATCATTCTATATATAAAATGTCATGCAAGTTTGAAAATAATTTGAGCCTATATATTGATTGAAAAATATATTGGAAAATGAGTAATTTTAAATTTTACTTGACTTATAAATTAAGTTATCGAATGCCTCAATGATTTCAAAATTACATATTTTTGTTATGGTGATTTTTCTTGCAAAGATATATTGAATTCAATGATCCAGAAGTGCCTTATATTTTATGAGAATATTTATGTATTATGCTAATATTGTATTTATTATGATTTTATTGATAAAAATTAGTTCTTGTAGGTACATAGTGAATAACGAAAATGAGATTTGATGTGATACTTCTATGAACATATTATATGATATCATTTTGTTAAGAACAAACTGAATATGTGGATGCAAGATATATTTTGGGGATTCTCAAAATAATTTTCCTAAAAATAAATATATGCTCGAAAACACATTGGAAGTGATGTTATTATCAGGGGGACTAAAAATGATTATCAGGGAGAGTAAATACGATATTATCATCAAGGGGAGTAGAGACCATGTTGTACTCTTTTTCTTAACCAAGGATTTGTCTCACAAGGTTTTCTTGGTAAGGTTTTTAACGAGGAAAATTCAATTTGTATTGTGTACTCTTTTTCTTTGACTATATTTTTCTCTAATTAGGTTTTTCCTAGTAAGGTTTTAATGACGCACAAGATTTGTTCATAGATATCCAATAGGGAGTGTTTTAAAAATACTAGATAATGTGAAAGTCCATGAACTCCCAACTCTTGGCCTTTCGTATTCTACTCCATAACTTCTCTAATGAATAGTCTTTAGGAGTTTTTATTCCTATAACTCAAAGGTTACATATTGTACACTTATGAGAATTCATTTTGTATTTATTCTTTGTAACTCTTAGTTGTGGTTGGAGGCCTATAAATAGAGTCTTTGTGATGCATATTGTAAGCATCCAAATGAATAAGAAAAAAATAATTAACCAAAAGAAGGAAAGGGGAAAGATATGATGTTCTCTAAAAAGTTAAATACTACTAAAAAAAATAAAAATACTAAACACAATAACCTTAAGTATTGAAAATAGTTTTGATTTTAATATATTTTAATTGATTAAGGTGCATCGAATACCCTAAAATATTTTGTAATGCTTCTAGCACTCCGAAGTATTTTTTCAAATGTGCCCATTACCCTAAAGTAATTTTTTAGGTGGGTCAAAAATCCTAAGTTATTTTTTGGTGCATCCAGTGCCATTAATTATTATTTTCATGTGTATCTAACAACCAAAATTATCTAAATTATTAGGTGCAAAAATGCAGAAAAAAATACTTTATGGTGATGGACGTACTTGAAAAAATATTCCAGGTGTTGGATGCATCACAAAATACTTCAGGGTGCTCGCTGCACCTTAATCAATTGACAAAATACTTGTTAGAGAACACTTAAAAAAATACCTAGGGTGTTCGATTCAACTTAAACCTTTTTCTTTTTTGGAAAATCATAGAGAGATCCCAAAGACCATAAAGAATTATAAAAAAGTCTCATAGTAAATTTTCCTATCAAAAAGGTCCTTAGGGATTGCATTATGATTAATTCTAAATATAAAATTACTCTGTTTCCCTTTTTGAATAAAAATGGAAAGGAGCAGCAAGAGGAGTTGGCACGCTTGCCAAAATAGGCAAATGACGTTGTCAAAATAGGCTGACAAGCTTGTCAAAATTGACACAGATGCTTGTGAAAATAACCACATTAACTTGCCATTTTATAACTTGTCGAAGTAGAAAAATGAACTTGTCAAAATAAATAAATAAGATTTTTAAAATAGGCAGACTAACTTGTTAAAATTGGCACAGAGGCTTGTGAAAATAGCCACATTAACATGTCATTTTATAACTTGTGGCAGTAGAAAAATAAACTTGTCAATGTAGGCAAATAAGGTTGTCAAAATAGGCAGACAAACTTGTTAAAATTGGCACAAAGGCTTGTGAAAATAACCACATTAACTTGCTATTTTATTACTTGTGGAAGTAGAAAAATAAACTTATTAAAACAGATAAATAAGGTTGTCAAAATAAACAAACAAAATTGTCAAAATTAGCACAGAAGCTTGTGAAAATAACCACATTAACTTGCCCTTTTATAACTTGTGGAAGTAGGAACATGAACTTGTCAAAGTAGGCAAATAAGGTTGTCAAAATCAAAATAGGCTGACGAACTTGTCCAAATTGGTACAAAGGCTTGTGAAACTAGCACATGGGGAAACAAAGTAATTTCACATTTAGAATTAATCACAATGCAGTCCCTAGAGACTTTTTTATAAGAAAATTTGCTATAGGATTTTTTTTTTTTGTAATTTTTTATGGTCCTTGGGACCTCACTGTGATTTTCCCTATTTTTTTTAGTTTGGACGTCTTAACCATATCTTAATTTAAGTTTTTCAAGTTCTAAACGTAATTTACTTCGTAATGGTGCAAGCTCGAGATAATTTTGTGTGCGCGTATTATGTGTTGTTCGGTTGTTCCCCATATATTTCGGATAGATATTGGGCGAAAGGACACCAACAATATTATAGCGCGGTTTGATCTTTGAATCGTTAATACACGGATAACTAATACTAAAAGTCAATATTCAAACAGAAACTTACCACATTCTTGGACTTTTATATAGAGTGTCATTAATTCATCAAAATAATTGTCGATGACGTACTTCATCATCAAAATAACATTTTTACTTGATTCTTTTTATAAAAAACAATGACTAAAATTACGTGGTTTAAAATATTAGTTAAAAATAATAAATATGTGTATAAAATGTATACATGTGTGTGTGTGTGTGTGTGTGTAATATTTTCTAATTATACCCTTATTTATAAAAAGAGTGCATGAGAGATAATAAAATGGGATAAGATGCATATATATTTTGTTGGAAAATAGCCTAGTCCACCCTTAGTGGATCAGGCACAAGCCAAATAGATTGTTTAATATTATTTAACCGATAGAATATGATCCTACAAGTGATATTGTTTTACCGATACAATAGGTCTCTCAATCGAAAAGATATTTTGTCTCTCATATTGAGAGGAAGGGGTGCAAAGAGCACTATAAATAGACATAAGGGATTCAATTGTGAGACACTTGAAATAACATACAGAAACTCTGTCACTTTGATTTCCTATTCCCTCTACTATATTTCTCTCTTCTTCTTCCTATTGGTGGTATATTTGCTGTGCATCATAATCACTTCCACTACTTTGATCCAATTAATGTGGGTACAAAAGATTAATGGTCACACTCCAGATATGCCCAATAATTCTTACATGATATCAGAGCCAGGTTTAACCTGTATGAGATCATAATCCTCATATTACGATAATATGATATGCATGTTATTATTTTCAAAGATCTATATGATATTATCTGTAGTCACATATATATGCGCGCAGGGGACTTATTGATATTTGTTCTTGAAATTAACATGATTCCCTATGCTAGTGTTGTTGGTAGTTTAATGTACGCAATGATGTATATATATCTGCTTTGCGGGGGCCAAATATCTGCTTTGCGGTAGGATTGGTGAGTAGGTTCCAGTCCAACCTAGGTGAGCGTCACTAGAAAGCAGTTAAAAGAATCATGAGATACTTAAAAGGCACATCTGACTATTTACTATGCTACGAAGGAAGCGATTTACGCCTGGTTGGATACTCCGATGCTGATTTAGGCGGAGATGAGAAAGAGCGAAGATCGACTTGAGGTTATACTTTCTTACTGAATAATGGCACCATATGTTAGAATAGCAAGAAGTAGACATGTATTGCTTTACATTTTATGGAAGCCGAGTTCGTAGCATGCACTACAGCAGCACAAGAGGCTTTATGGTTGAAGAGGTTTATTAAACATCTTGGATTTGGCAATGAGAGTACCAATCCAGTATTAGTGCATTGTGATAACACTACAACCATAACCTATACTAAAGATCCCAAGTATCATAGTAAGACCAAGCATATAGACATTAAGTACAATTTTGTAAGAGATTATATAGCACAGAAAATTATTGCTATACAATATATTTCGATCAAGAGCATGGTCACTGATCCCCTGACCAAACCAATTGCCAAGGAAACATTTGAAAAACATGTAAGGGCACTTGGTGTATAAAAAATGTAAAATTTCAGACTTTATGTATTACATTTATGATTAATTGAAGTACTTATCATTATTAGCATAAATGTTTGTGTGAAAGTATAGAATATCTAGTATGTCGTACATGCTTGTGAGATTGTCTCTCTCACACAAGCAACCGCCTTTAACACTCAAGAGGGGTGTGCAAAGATGAGAGAATTGTATTCACCAGTAAAGTGGCTAGAATGCTAATATGGTAGAGAAGAAATATAAACTATGTCGCCTTGACAACAGTGTAGCATGTCAAGATGAGATCCATAAATATGAATAAGTATGGACTGAATCATGGACATCCACTTCCATGATGCATGTAGCTAGATAACAAATTCTTCAGCATTGACTTCTGAATAGAAAGGAAGAATTTAGGTTTAGATGCTGGGAGTGTCTAGACTTAAGTTTGTATAGTGTTAACAATAGAATGCAAAACGTAGTACGCTCTTATGGTGTAAGAGTAACATTGTAGCATACGATTCATACTGCATGCAGTAAAGAGTCACGAACGGGAAGCAAGTAAAAAGATCCCTACTTAATTGTTGTGTGAGTCCTAGGAAGTTTCTAATTCTTCCATTGATATCCTTTGACTTTGACAATATCACAGAGGTGTACTTCAGCGTCTGCTACTTTAGCATATGTCCTACGATCATGATAGATGCGATCTATGGTATTATGTTAGGAAAGTGGTTGATATATATTGAAGTGATATCTAGGCGAAAGGAAGATTACTTGAAATATACACAAATATGCTAGTGTCTAAGACATGTCCTTTATGATATTATTTTTTTTTATAATTTCATAAGTATGGATACTATGCATACTAGAAAGGCAATTTGAGTTTTATACTGACTCGAAAGGGATTACATAAGCCATGTAAAAGTGTAGAGAAGTGAATCTAGGATATTTAAGGCACAATATTATAATCAAGCTACGGCAAAGCATCTAGTATGAAAGAAGGAAGAAAAAGACATCAAGTGTGAGTGGGAGATGTTGGAAAATAGCCTAGTCCACCCTTGGTGGATTAGGCCCAAGCATCAAGCGTGGAGCATGCAATAGATGAAGCAACTAATATATTTACATGTAATGCAAGCATTCAATAGTCATCAAAATGCAAACAAACAGCTCAAGAAGTACACGTGGCCAATAACTTAAATGCATAGTCTTGTGAAAACGAATGTTGCTTGGTGAAAATTAAAGAGGATAGAGAAAGGGACAAAATAATATAAGCAAAGGGTAATAAGAGGCAATATACTTGTGGAGATTTGCCCAATATTTTAGTAAGAATGCCTCCATCTCTATGTAGAGATGTTCATTTGGCTTGGCAAAGAATCTCCTTCTAAACAAAGATGAAATGACTTTATCAATAGCTATCATTGCTCATGAGAATTATGTATAAGCAATGAAATCAGAAAATCAAATTAACTCTTTACCTTGCCTCCCTTTTTCTCCCAAAATTTTGTGTGCCTTACTTCAACCCTTGCTCCCCTATTTATAGTCTCAAGGTAGGGTTTTCTTCATAAATGCTTCTTCTTTTTCGGATTTCCATTTTTGAATTTTTTTTATATTTTATGTTAAGAACTACCTAACTTAACTCAATCATTATCAATGGAGATTTGTTTTAATTTTCGTTTTAATTTTTTTTTTTTTGTATTTTCTATTAATAAAACTTCATAGTTTGACTTAATCACCATCAGTGGAGATTTTTTTGTTTTAATTTTTTTATTATTCTCCCCACAAGTAGTTTCCTAATTTAAACCTATCAACATAAATGAGATTTTTTTTTCATTTTTTTATTTATTATTTTCCCTTAATGAATGACAATGCCAATTTGGACACTAATCATCATCAATGAGGGGATTTATTTTAATTTTTTTTTCTCTTTTAATGATGATTACCAATTTGGACACCGATCATCATCAATAGGGGGATTTTCTTATTTTTTTCCTTTCAATGATGATTGCCAATTTAGACACCAATCATCACATTTATTTTTTAATTTTTGAGCCTGGACAAAATAATGTGTTCACGCTACTATTTACCTTGTCAACATAAAACTCCAAAAAAATCGCACTGTTAATGGTCAGCAATATGAAAAATGCGCCTGTACTTTGAATACAGGCCATATTAATTAACCATATGCTTCGAATTGAAGTTCAAATCCATTTAATTTGTTATCTCAAGCGTAAGGCCTCCGGGTAAGTCGTCCCTCACGCATGCATCCATTTTCCGATTTTGTCCGCCTAATGGGACCCACTCCTTTGATTCACAATCTGACATGTCTCTCTCTTTAGTAATACAAATATATGTGTGTCTTACACAACACCCCAACAATATTTGAAGTCATTATTCAATACTAGAATATATAGTATATCTGATCAGCGCATAGTCAATTAATGGCGGATGCAAAGATGAGAGCTTTTGCAGATGATCATAAGAAGATGATGAAGAAGAAGAAGGCCACGGCGGCGCCACCCAAGAGAGGGAGCATTAAGCGTAGTATGGTTTCTGCTATCTTCAACTTCTTCATTTCCCATATTTGCTGCTCCAGAAACTCTTCAAATTAATCATATATGCTTTCTCATTAGTCGTTGGATCACTCTATTTTTCTCTACTCAAATTCATGAATAATTATACTTCTTGTCATCTTCATTTTCATGTTTAAAAGGTTTCATACAAATACATGTGTATTCATACGTATGTAAAATATTATAATTTATATATGCTTTTTTAATTGTCATATATATTATAATTTTGTTGCTCTTTCATGTAATATATTCTGCAACATCTGTATTTCATAGAACACTATCAATTCTAATCAGGTAGCTAGTTGGTGTTGGCTTTATCTCTCAAATTAAAGGTGTTGGTTAAAAAAATATTTATCGTCCTCGTCAACCTAGATAAGTACATACTTTTGTTTGGAGCTGGCTTTATGAAATATATATAAAATATGATAAAATATAAAAATTTTACTGTATTTATAAAAATGCGACGAGTCACATTTTAAACCTTCTTCACAATGACCGGTCTAGAACTATCAATTTAAAGAGATTTATAAAAACCTGTTCTCAACGGATCTAAAGAACTTTTTTTCCTCATTAGTGCTTGTAACTACAGGATTTTCATGTTTCCTCTAACTTCTTCTATTAAGTGCCACCACTAGACCACAAGATCCTGAGTTCCAAGGACAATAGGATGAGATCCCCTGAATCATATTTACATCATACAGTCAATTTTTGTAATGTTTATCCATTTACCACAAAAACAGATGTGGTGTTTATTACTTTTGGCTTTTAAACAACTTTCGGTTACTTATCAATTGTAAAAGTTGGTTTGAGTTATGCTTTCTAAAACAATCTTCAGTTCAGATTACCATACTAATAACTTTCAAAAAAATAAATATTTAAATATAAATCTCATTACACAATAACTAACTTTCACAATTGAAAGGATTTTAAATTATCTGACGGTCTCTAAACCATTTTAACTATGCGTTATCGAATCATAATTACGCTAATTAAGATAGGGGTTATATCTTTTACCTTGGAATACACCTGAGCACCAATCAACATCTTTGGTGGGCTACCTTCTTCTGAGTCACTATTGAAAGGCTTTTTCCACTTCCTCCAACGATGTTGTGATGGTAAGAATCTTCGATACCCCATGTAAACATTTTTCTTATAATGAAGAAGTCGCACTAAATGAGTGTCATTTTCACATATAGGGCATACAACATATCCTTTAACGTTGTATCCTGACAAATTACCCTAAGCAGAGAAATCATTAATTGTGCCAAACAACATATGGCTTTCAAAGTGAAACTTTCTTCCGTGTACTCGTCATATACACTGACGCCTTCCTCCCAAAGCAGCTTCAAGTCATCAATTAAAGGAGCCAAGTATACATCTATATCATTCCCAGATTGCCTTGGCCCAAAAATTAACATAGACAACGTCATAAACTTGTGTTTCATGATCAAGTGTGGAGGAAGGTTATAAATCATCAATATCAGTGGCCACGTGCTATGTGTACTACTTTGAACACCGAGCGGATTAATTCCATCAGACAGGGCAAGGCGAAGGTTCCTTACTTCATCCGCAAAGTCAAGGTACTCATGATCAATTTTTTTTCCATTGAGGAGCATCTGCTGGGTGCCTAAGCTTCTTGTCTTTAATCCTTTCATCTGTATGCCATGTCAACTGCTTAGCAATCTCTACATTATTGTACAGTCACTTGAATCTCGGAATAATGGGAAAATACCATAAGACCTTCGAAGGACTTTTTCCTTTCTTCTTCCTATATCGAGATGCGTTGCATTTAGGGCACTTCTCCAACATTACATACTAATTTCAAAATAACATGCAATCGTTAGGACATGCATGTATTTTCTCATATCCCATACCGGTTGTAGAGCAAAAAATTCGCTTTGCCTCGTATGTCTTGGTAGAAAGTACATTTTCTTCCAGAAGCATATCTTGCAATAGTTCAAGCAGTGTGGTAAAACCCGAATCACTCAATCCATAGCGAGCTTTAAAGTTGTATAACTTCAACACTGCTAGCAATCTTGTGTATTTAGTATCACTAGCATATAATGGTTTCTCTGCATCACCTTTCAACTTCTCAAATTCGTTAGGGCAGTTATGAAGCACCCCTTCAACCACATTTAGCATTTCTCCAAGACCATCATCTTCATCAAACATGCTTTAATCAAATTCATCCGAAGCACCACTCGTGGTATGCACCCGATCACTACATACATTGTTCGTCTCACCATGCCTTGTCCATTGTATATATGTTTGATCAATACCGTAACACACTAAATGATCTAGTAAATCAAGTGCACTAATCTGCTTTCCAAAACAACAAGATAAGCAAGGACACAGGATTTTGTCAGGATCTTTTGTGTGATTGATTGCAAATGTAATAAAATCTTTCACCCCATCTATATATTCCCTTGAACACCAATTAGATGACATCCATTTATGATCCATCTATGCCTTCAATCTATTTTTAAAAAATTTATGTGGTTAGTTGTATGACTATTGCATTTACTAATTACTTTTATATTCTCTTACCAATTTTAAAATAAATTCCCAACATGAAATCTTCAAAATTGAAGCTTTCTAAGTCTTAAACCCTATGTTTTAATTGACAAATAATCCATTAATTATTCTCAGGCATTATAATACTTTTTCACAACTCATAACAAAAGAAACCATATTTGCCACAACATATCATAGGTAAATTAGAAAACATTACAAGTCAACAAATAAAATACAAGTGTTAAGAATATATAAATAACTAACTATTGAAATACCTACAAATTATAACTAACTATTATTAAATTCAACTAAAATCACATTTGTAAGCTCAAAATTTAAAAAATATACCGTAAATAGAAGCTTCAATAGACTGATGAGCTGAAACTACAAACACAAATTAAACATAAAAAAAGTCAATAAAATATTAGTGGTTGTAAGTTATTTTTTTAAATAATAATAATATGTACAAAACATCAATATATAATAAAATAAAATATGATTAGCTTAAATCAAAAAATATGATTCAGAAAAAAAAAAGAAAGAAAAAAAAAAGGAAAGCATATATAATCCCAACATTAATTAAATTATTTTCAGCTCAATGTTGAGAATATAACAAAAAAATTATTTTTGACTGGCTACATTGAAAATTATTCTTGGGTAATCATAAATATGTACATTAAACCCAATTCCTATTGGTTTTTTTTTTAAATTATTTGTTAGTGTTGGTTTAATTTTAATCAAAAGCCCAGGATTGATTAGGTTTGGCCAAACCCATGTTAATGGATGAGGCTTATTATTTCACTGAGTAAAAATTTGGGTAAGAGAGTGTGATATATAATCAACATATATATATATATATACATGTGCGTTACTATGAATGGCAAGATTTATATAGAGAAAAAATAAAATTCAATTATAATGGAATATAAAAATAAAACGGTGTTACTTAATGAAATTAATGGAGTTACTTAAAAACAAAATGGAATTAAACGGTGTTACTATGAGTATTAAAGAATAATATATAGATATACATATTTTCTAAAAATATTATTAAAATATTTAATTTAATGCGGTTAAATGAATGGGATATAAAATAAAAATAAAAACTAAAAAAATCAGAAATAATTGAAGTATAAAAATATTTTCTCTATTAAAAAAAATGATTAATTTTTTTTTTTGGAAATACAAAAATTGGAATCAAAATTAATTATAAAAATAAAAATATATAAAAAAATACACCAACGGAATTGATGGAAAAATATGAGAGAATAAAAAAGTATCATAGTGTTTTAATTGGTTATATTACAAACTTTTAAGTGTATGAAGTTCATTGGATTTCGTTCTCCATTATTATATTCACGACACTATTAATAATTGAAAAACAAGATATTAATAATAATATATATATATATATATATATAGACCAAGGATTTAACAGTGAGTACGTTGAGGGTGCTGTTGTCTTTTTTGGAAGTCGATCAAGTAGAATATTAATCAAATTATAAATCATATGATCAAGCTTTCTAAAGTACATAAAAAGTCAAACTTTTCTTAGGTCCCATCTTATTTTAAAAGAATATGAACCATAAAGTAAAATTTATAATTTGACCTATGAGTAGAATTTCAGAGCAGCATGTGCTATAATAACTAGTATTTTGGAAAGAAGAAAAGATGTAAGCATCCCTGAATTAAAAAAAGCCAAGCGATCTTTTGCACACATCATCACCAGTGGAAAATCTTAGGCCACTTTGACCATTCAATACAAAGACAGAATCTTATATTGGATCATTAAAAAAACCTTAGGAAACTCCACAGAAAATGACCCAACATTATAAAATGTTTACCTCCAAATCTACACTTGACAACCTTAGCAACCGACCTTTGACAGAAGAAACGTGTGAACGAGGGAAGTGTAGATGCACCTGATCCAGCAATACAGCAGCTAAAATCTTTATTATGAATATTATTATTTTAATTTGAACTTGATCCTGATGAGCTCAAATAGACTCATTTGCTACCATTTTTTTTTTTTTCCGTTGAGATCTATTATTCTAAATTCATGAATTATACAAATCGAAGATGGAAGGAACGTAATCAATTAATTATAACTCGTCTTAAATTCTTCAATGATTTAAACCGAAATATTTATTAAAATAAAACTTGTGTCAGTCAACTAAAATAACTAACACGAAAACAAAATCGAGCTAAGTCTTTTTCAATCTGTCTCCATTTTTTCTTCATTTGAAAGCAATGTGAAATAAAGTGATGGCATCTTAATCAAAGAACATCTAGAGAGTGATCCAAAATATCCAGACATCAGAAATATCCTAAAGGTGAAGTACTCCAGAACAGCCTATTCAAATTGCCCAAGAAAGACAAACCCATTCGATATAAAAAAAAATGTTAATATAATATTTGGTATTAATATTTTACCTTCACTTTAGTTTTAGTTCCTATAGTTTCAAACCATAAATTTTAATTTTCCTCAAGTTTTGTTTCGTTCAAAAACATTAGTCCTGTATTAAAATTATAAGTTTTAAATTAATTTTTCTTATAATGTAACTTTACTTTTAAATTCATTATGTATTATAGTTAGAACATAGATATTAATTTGAAATAAAAAATTACAAAAATTATATGTCAATTAAAGAAAAAAAAGAAGAAGAAGTACATTGAACTTACAGCTTAATTGATTAGTGCAGTGGAGTGGAGGACCACATTGCCCGTTGGTGACGCAATCTTGAGTGAGGAGGAGGAAATTTGAGCATTTCTGACCAACTGGAGTAGGGACCAAAAATGGAAGCCAATACCAAGAAAAGGGAATGGGACAGGAGTGGGGATGATAGTTGGAACAAAACAAAGAAGTAGATTCGATGATGAAGACGAGTGGGTGTGTTTTTAAGTGTGAAGATGACAGTAAATGGAGGGAGGGGGCGACCGTCATCCATGGCAAGAAGTAGTGTAGATGAGAATGGGAAAGTGAGAGAGGAGGGAATAATTGAAGTGGGATGAAGTCAAAATAAAAGAGAAGGAGGGGGCCACTACGCGGGAAGGGAAAAAAAGATAAGGGTGGGGGCGGAGGAAATTGTGATTGGTGGGGAGTGGATAGCGTAATCCACTTAATAGGTAAAAAAAAATTTTTAAGATGAAGGCCAAGTGTGGCGCCTGCAGAGATGCTAGCGCCACAGTCGGTGAGGCAGAAGCCCAAGCACCACAGCGGGTCATGGGCTGGCGCCTCCCTTGGCCGGCCCCCACACATGGCCCCACCAGCTGTGGCGCCTAGGCTGTCAATGTTGTCAAGTGTAGGCGCCTACCACTTGGCCCTACCAGTTTTGGCCCCTGGTCCACCAGGCGCCACAGCTAGTACCCAAAATTTAAAAATTATTAAAATATAAAAAGGAAAAAAAAGGAAGATGTGGCACTTCTTTAAAGAAGGGTCACAAAATGTGCACTACCTTTACACCTTTTTGTAGTAGTGAAAAAAAATTGTTTCTTTGAAGTCTTTATTGCAATTGCACCTATTCATATCAATCAGTATTCATACACAAACACATATTACTTCATAATTTGTCATGTAATTATTAAGATATATGGTAGTTTTCTTTTAAAATTTCAAGACTGAAGTTATATATTTATTTTGAGATATCTTAAGGTGTGAAGTTATGGAATGTATTTGAAGTTTTTAATAGTATTTATTAGGTATAATTGGAGTTTTTGTTCATATGACATTGGTTAGGAAATTACCACTTAGGCAGGGAAACCAGCCCTACCCAATCCACCATTACTCTATCTAAAATGATTAGGGTTTCTACTGGATAAGGCTGGACATCAGGCTGTAAAATGGAACCCGTTCATCTTATGAATTGGGTATCGGGTTGGGGTTTCACCCTCAATTTCCTACCTTAGCCCACCCCTAATTTGAATTTACTTTGGCTTCTTCAAGTTACATTCATATAATGCCAAAATACCACTTTTTGGGATCAATTTTTAACGACAATTACCTCAATCAATGCATACTGGCGTAAATGCCACTACTGAAAAATCACTTTTAAGAATGGTAATTATAAAACCGGTCTAAAAATAAATATTTTTAGACTAGTTATCAGAGGAACTGGTCTAACAGGTTCAAATTTTAGATCAGTAATCAACCAATGTAAATCCCAACTAATCAATCATCACACCATTGTTGACATCAACCCATTTGAATTTGAAAATGGGAAGTTTAACTTTAACATAATCAACCAGCCAAATCTCTTTAATCACCCCATAATAAGGTATTGCTGCCAATATAGGATTCTTATCTTTTGAACTAGAGAAGTGCATAGATTCAGCCACTAACATAACCCCACTGTTCTGGACGGTGCTCCTATCATCAAGGGACTTCATGTAAAACATTTAACCATTGATCACAAATGAAGCTCAACTTATGACATCAGCCTCAGGACCACGTGCTAACCATTTAATTGTATCAGAAATACATTCTTCGTCATCAACCTTTTGTTTGAACCAATGTGCAAAAGTTTTGTTATGCTCCCTAATTAACCTTTGTTTAGTTATTCAACTATTTCCTTTCCATACAATTTCTTTATGAGCATTAATGTAATCTTGAACTTCATCAACACTATTCAAGATGTACAAGTGGACTTGTTGTAATTCATCAGGATCCATACTCTTTACTGAAGCCCCGTGTCTACCGCCTTCTTCGTCATGACATTCAAGAAGTCCAATGTGTCCTACATTTGACAAGTAATCTTGAAAAAACTCTATGGCTTCTTCAGAACCATATTTCTGAACAATAGATGCTTCAGGCCTGTTAGGGTTCTTCACATACCCTTTTAGGATTTTCATAATTCTTTCAATTGGGTACATCCATCATAAATAGATAGAGCCACACAACTTGATCTCCCTGACTAGATGAACAATTAGATGTACCATGATGTCAAAAAAAGAAGGAAGAAAAAGCTTCTCAAGCTGGCACAAGATCAGATATCCTTCATTTTCCAGTTCATCTAATTTTTCTGTCTCAATGACTTTACTACAAATAGCATTGAAGAAGAAACAAAGTCTAGTCAAAATATGTTGAAGATCATATTCGGCAATGCCTCGAATAACTACTTGGAGCATTTGTTGCATTAAGACATGACAATCATGAGACTTTAGCCCTACTAATTTCAAGTCTTTCATCAACACAAGCTTCCTAACATTTGAAGAATACCCTGAAGGAACTTTGATGCCATGTAAATAGTCACAAAAGCTTCTTTTCTCATCATTAGACAAAGTATAAGCATCTGGAGGACAAAAAGTTCTCTTACCATATGGCTTTGGATGTAAGTCTTCTCGTATCCCCATTTCTTGCAAATCTAATCTTGCCTTCACGCCATCCTACGAACTACCTTGTAGGTTAAGCAGTGTCCCAACAATACTATCACAAACGTTTTTCTCCACATGCATGAAATCAATTCAGTGTCTCACATCAAGCTTCGGCCAATATGGAAGATTGAAGTAGACAGACCTCTTTTTTCATTTACTTTTCTTATTATTAGTCTTTGTAGTCTTACCAAAGATAACATTCATATTTTTCACCTTTTCATAAACTTGCTCCCCAGTCAATGCCTTTGGAGCATCTTCAAACTCTTGTCCACCAAAAAAAGATTTCTTTAATCTGCGATACAGGTGACTTCGTCTAAGAAATCTCCTATGGCCATGATAAACTGTCTTTCTTCCATGTTGAAGTTGATGGTAGCATGTTCCTTCTTCACAAATCAGACATGCTTTATGGCCTTTAACACTATAGCCTGACAAGTTTTCCTATGCAGGGAAATCATTTATAGTACAAAAGATTATGGCTCGCATTTTAAAAACCTCCTTCTTGTTCACGTCAAAAATATCAACACCTTCATCCCACAACTCTTTCAAGTCTTCGATCAAGGGTTCCAGGTAAATATCTATGTCATTTCCGTGTTGTTTTGGTCCTGAAATCAATATAGATAACATGATATACTTTTGTTTCATGCATAACAGAGGAGATAAGTTGTAAATTACCAACAGAACAGGCCATGAACTATGTATACTGCTTAGGCTACCAAAAGGATTCATGCCATCCGTGCTAAGCCCAAGCCTAAGGTTCCTAGGCTCTTCACCAAAGGTAGGAAATAATTGATCGATTTTCTTCCATTGAAAAGAATCAGCCGGATGTCGAAGCTTTTCATCGGATATCCTCTCATTCACATGCCATCTCAAATTTCTTGCATCATTTTCATTAGCAAACAAGCGCTTGAACCTTGGTATGATTGGAAGGTACCACGATACTTTTGCTGGAGCGTTATTTGATTTGTACCTCAGGGTTTCACATATCAAACACTGTTGTTCCTCTTCATGCTCTTTTCTATACAATATACAATCATTAGGGCATGCATGGATCTTTTTATACTTCATCCCTAGTGGACACAATATTTTCTTAGCATCATAGTATCAAGAAGGCAACACATTATCATCTGGAAGCAAGTCCTTAAAAGCCTCAAGCATTTCTGAAAAACTCTTGTTACTCCATCCATGCCGTGCTTTCAAGCTTACCAATTTCAATACTATTTTCAACAGTTGGTACTTTTTACACCCCGGGTACAACGCCGTCTCAGCATCACTACACATATTACCATATGCATGTGATTGCTCAAAAGTCTCTTCTCCTACATCACGAATAATATCCTCTATCCGATCATCTGTATTCATGTCATTATCATCAAAGTTCACTCCCCCTGTGGAGATGAACTTGGCATTTCTAATTCTTCACCATGCCATACCCATACTATATAACTCTTACAACAACAAGAACAAACCAATAACGGGCTTGAAATTAACAGGCACCAAGGAGTGAGCTTCAACCCAAAGTCACGGTGGCGTCGACTGAGGTTAAAATGAAGTCCTCAAATTCACGGCACTGATAAAGGGAAGTCAAGTCAGAGGAGAATGGTCACTGCGGAGAATAGAGGTGGCGGTGGAGAAGACTGACGATAATCAACGAATAGCGACAATGAACACAACAATGGCAGTGGTAATGACGAAGGAGAGTTGAGCAAATGAGGAACGGGACGCCATGGACAAGTTCAGAACCAGCATGGACAGAGCTCACAGAGAAATGGCAAAAGAGAAGAAAGGGTTCATAGAACGCGCGATCTAGGCACGGGAGTAAAACTACGGGTGAAAAATCTTACCTTTAAGACCGGTTATTAATAATAACCGGTCTTAAAAGAGCGAAATTTCACATTTAAGACCGGTTTGTACAAAAACCGGTCTTAAAATTTTAAAATTTTTAAGATTAAAAATGTTTTAACATTTAAGACTGGTTTACATAAAAACCGGTCTTAAATGTTAAAACATTTTAAATTCATAAAAATTTTAACATTTTAAGACCGGTTTTATTTAGAACCGGTCTAAATAAATTTTTTAAGACCGGTTTTTTTAAGAACCGGTCTTAGAAGTTTAATATAATTACAAAACTGCCACCGTGCAGATTTTTAAGACCTTATCTGGAAAAATTGGTCTAATTGTGGCGGTCTAAAAAGGGTTTTTTTTCCAGTAGTGTGCATACTATTAATCCTCTCTTGAGACTTTAGGGAGAGTACATTTGGTTTCTCTTTAATGAACTTAAAAGCACTCTGAACTTTAGACTATTATTTTTTGAGATTTAAAATGTAAGGGGTTTTTATTTCTTTCAATAAGTGTGTTTTCAAGAATTTAAACTTGCATTTTTCTTTTTATGGGAGTGTAGCCACTTACAGTACCATTTTAACAAATAACCTACTGGACGCTGGTAATTAAATCTTATATTTAAGATCACAATAAATACTATTTTTCACTTATTTAATTGAGAAAAAAGGCCCTTTTTTAACCACGAAACTAATTATACTGACACAATAGTGGCATAACAAATTAAAATTCCCCAAGGACATGGGTCTATAAACAAGTAAACAATGCAAAGTAACAAAACAAACATATAGTCCTCTAATTCTATTTATAAGCTATTTTCAATATGTTTTACACAAATTAAGAAAAACATTAAATTTCATTAAATCTCCTTTAAAATTTAACAAATTTCTAACTTTACCTCTATTTAATATATATTTTACCATATGAAAATAAATGAAAGATTAAATTATATATTCATATGAAAAATTTCTCTCTGTGTATTATAAATATAATAAAAAATCTTCTTCTCTCTCTGCCCTGTAAATAGAATTAGCATAGTATATGCGCGCGCGTGCCTACACACACACTCCTCAGGTCTTATATATAACACATAGCAGAATTTTTTTGGTCATATTTATAGTCACATGATTCATTTTTTATATGAATGTACAATTTTACCATTCATTTGTTATTGTGCAGATCTTATTCCTATGGAGTATAATGTATATTACATAGAGGAAAAATTGGAAAGTTGATGACATTTAAGATACAATTTTCTTTTTGTATAAAAATTTTAAGATAAACTTAATGAGGTTTAATGTTTTTTTAATTATGATAAAATATGTTGAAAGTAAATTATAAATGAAATCATAGTGCTATGTATGTATTTGTGTTTGTGTGCGCGCGTGTGAGAGAGAGAGAGAGTTATTAGTTCCACGCCATGTGGGGTAAAAGAAGGCAAAAATCAGGTCCGGTGGATTCGGTCATATTTAGATTGGTCGTTATTCATTTTCCAAGTATATGTATTGTCAACCATATGGGTCCCTCCTTTAAATTGACATGTCCGAGACCATAATACAAATTAACTAGCAAGCCTTTGCCCTCTTATATACCTCGTCCCACACGACACACACCCACACTGCAAACAGAAGCCAATGTTTTATTCATATGTATAAAATTTATGTGATGAGAACATCACCAATAATGGAGGACACACAAGGTTGAGAGGTTTTGCTGATGACGATGAGAAGGAGAAGACGAAGAAGGTGGTGCCACCTAAGAGAGGCAGTTTCAAGCTTCGTATAGTTTCTGCTATCTTCAACTTCATTTCCCATATTTGCTGCTCCAATCCTTGAAATCCATGAATCATCATCAATCCTTCTTACCTCTCATCTTCTGTTTCGTGTTAATTATTATTAAGTTTTAATGCTATACTACTGCATATCTGGGTTCACACTACACTACTTTGTTTCCTGTGTACGTGCGTAAGACACTTCTTTACATATATGACAGTTGGAGAATGTTGTGTGAGTAAATCTTGCTATTCATTGTCTATAAGAGCCTGGAATTTGAATTACTTTAGTTCTTTTTATAAGAGCTTATTGTTGTCTGATCATTTAATAGGTTTTTCCCCCATTTTTATCTCTTACTAATTATATATATCATATGGTCGATGATACTTATATTTACTCTATTTCTCTCTCTTATTTTCCCCATATAAATAAGGGCGTACTTTGGAAAAAAAAGGTTTATCTAAGACATACTTATTATTTTTAACTAATTTTAATTATTTTCTTAAATATCATAATTTAATTATTGGGCTCTTATAAATAAAATTGGAGGATTATATAAATATGTGTTATTCTATCTTCATTTAGTTGAGTTTGTCTTTTATTTCAATATTTACTTGTGTGTAGTGTAAACTACTGCCTCCTATACATAATAAACTTTCTCTCCTTTAAAATATATGTCCTGTTTTTTTTTTCAAAATTTTCTTGTAAAAAATATAAGTCCAATTTAGTACTTTCTTTGACCTTCCAATTTAGTATTATCTAGGACATTACTACATACTTTTCATTGGCAAAGGCCTATTTTTCTAGACATTGCATATGCTTCAGGCTTCTAGGCAACAATAAGCTTCAATAGTATTATCTATTGTCCATAATATAGAATTGCCTTCGTAGTAATGATCTGATATAGAAGTAATTTAAATTACGTGTACCATTTTAGTTGAACTTTTGTGCTACGTGGCATCAGCTGACTTCAAAGTATAATTGCACATACAGTTTGCTAGTCAACATGCATAAGACGGAGTCTTATTGTTTTTAAAGTGATCGACAACAGAATTGGAAAATGTGTATACTACATTGAACACAAGCCTTATTAATCATGATTTGCTTCAAACTAATCAAGTTTAATCGAATCAAATGGTATTATTATATCATTGGAGACGTTGGTCGAATCTGGATCTATACATATGGAGACAAAGCTAGAAACTTCAAAAACTCGGTGTCCCCACTCATTTATGCATTTTCTGTGACTGCCAACCATGACCCCCCTTTAGCTGGCTTGTCCCTCCAAAGTAATACAAATCCGTTTTAATTTGTCTCTCGTATGTACTCATATACTCCTATTTATATGGGAGAGAGAAAGTTTATTTTAATCCTATTCACAAGTCATTAATCATTAAATTTTTCATATATGTACAACTATATCCTTCATTTATTATTACGTTGATTTTTTTTATGGAGTATATTGTATACTCTCTTTGTCCTTATATATAAGATCTTATTTTTTGAATGAGCTTGTCTTTTTTTTATGAGCTCGCATTTGAGTTGGTATGAATAATAAATGCAATCTTACTCATTTTACCCTCAATTAATTTCATAGATTGCATTAATTAAAATGTTGACTTATTCCATTTATTCTATCATATCATCTTTCCCCATTCATTTTCTTTCATTATTTTCTTATTATTAATCCCTCTCTTTCTCGTTCATAAATAAGAGCATTTTTTTAAAAACAATTATATTTCCTACATACTCCCTCCCATCTACAATATAAGTCACTTTAACCATTTCATCATAACCAAGAAATGGTAGTTAACTCATTAAATTTGTCTTAAATTGAAGAAAATTTATAACTTTACCCATATTAAATGAGGGTTTGAATGAGAGAGAGAAATGCAATGAGTTATATTTAAACATTGATTATAAGGAAAAATTTTCAAAAAAGCATTAATTACTCTTCAAGTGACTTATACTCCCTCCAGCCCTTTTTATAAGCAATTTTCTCTTTCTTAAAATTGGTCCTTTTTATAAGCAACTTTCTCAGTGTGTCTCAAAATTTAAACTACTTTTTCCTTTTCTATCCCTATTAAATACACATCTTTATATTAATTACTCACCACTCACCACTAATTTTCTTTTATTTACTCATTTATTACACATTTTCCCTCATATTTTATACTCATACTCTTTGATATTTAATTTGTTACTCATTCTCTCTCATGCTCTTTTCATAAATATGGACATATTTTCACTACAAAAAAACATGTTATTACCGACAAAATTACCCACGAAATTATTTCTGTCAGTAATTTCCTACGCTTTACCGACGGATTTTCCGTCGGAATTATTACCAACGAAAACAAATTCTATGGGTAATTACCGACGGATTAAAGACGGAAAAAATTCTGTCGGTAATTAACTACGTTTTACCCACTAAATTCCGTGGGTAATGTGAATGAGAAATTACTGACAGAATTCCGTGGGTAATCCGTCTCTAATTACCAACAGAAAAAATTCCGTCGGTAAATCTGATAGATTACCCACGGAATTCCGTGGATAATTTCAATGAAAAATTACCGACGGAATTCCGTGGGTAAAGCGTCTCTAATTACTGACGGAAAAAATTCTGTCGGTAAATACTGATGGATTATCCACTGAATTTTTCCATCGCTATTTACCCACGCCTTACCCACGGAATTCTATGGGTAATTTTAAGGAGAAATTACCGACGGAATTCCGTAGGTAATCCGTCGGTAAAACTAATAATTTTTTTATTATCTTTTAATAATTTATATAAAATAATAAAAATTTAAATTTAAATATCTTAAAATTAATATTTAATATAATATATTAAATATATATAATATTAATAATAAAAATTTTAAATGAAATAAAAAATTAAAAATTTTAAACTTTATATCATAAAAACAAAACATATAATTATATATAAATATATATTTAATATTATATATATTTTTATTAATATTAAATATTTAAATGAAATAAGAAATCAAACAATTTTAAATTTATATTATTAAAAACGAAATATATAATTATTTATAAATATATATGTAATATTACATATATATTTATATTTATATTAAATATTTAAAAGAAATTAGAAATTAAAAAATGTTATATTTTATATTATAAAAAATGAAAAATATAATTATATATAAATATATATTTATCTTAATATTATATTTGTTTTTTGATTATTACATTATATATATTATTACATGAATAAATAACGCAAGGTTAAAGCAGCTCAACTGGCAAAGGCATCATAATACATACCAAAGGTCCAAGGGTCGAATCTCACCTTTGTCACAAAATACAACAATTATCTCATAGAGACACGTGGCGCAAGGTTAGAAGGACACGTGGCCCTTGCTCGAGGGCCGTCGAGGCCAGATGCCGAGCGGTGGAAAATTTTTTCTCCACGAAATTGTTTTTCCGTAGGTAATCACCGACAGAAAATTTTCCGTGGGTAATTACCCACGGAATTTTTTCCGTGGGTAAATTCCGTCAGTAATTACCGATGAAATTTTTTCTGTGGGTAATTTCCGTCGGTAATTTCCTATGGAATAAAAATTCCGTCGGTAAATCAATTTGCCACTGAATTTTTCGACACAGAAACAATTCCGTCGGTAATTCCGTTTCCGTCCCTAATCCATCGGTAATTTGATTTCAGAGACAGGATTCCGTGGATAATACGCTATTTTTTTTGTAGTGTTGGAAGAAACGTGATATTTTTGACATATTTATTAAATTATTTTTAAATAATCTTAATCGCTAGTTTGTTTTGCGCAATTAAGATAAAAATTGCTTATAAAAAGGATCAAGGGGAGTATTGTAGACCAAGTCTTTTTTCTAAAAGTGACTTATATTGTGGACCGGAGGGAGCATGGGTGGAAAAATGATTTTTTAGACCAGTTAAAAATGACTTTTTAGACCGGTTCTGGATGAGGTCTTGATACAGCCGGTCTAAAAAGTCTGTCACTTTTTAAAATGGTTAAGCAACCGGTCTTAAAAATCACTTTTTTAGATCGGTTGCTCGAAGACCAGGTCTAAAAAGTCCAGACTTTTAGACTAGTTGTTTAAAAACCAGTCTAAAAACTTTTTTTTCAAGACTTTTAAGACCGGTTTTCAGAATAACTTGTCTTAAAAGTACTTTTAAAACATGTTATTATAATAACCGGTCTAAAAATTGATTTTTTTTTAAAAAAAATAAATGTGGCTTTTTTTTGGATTGGAAGGATTTTAAAATTATCCCAATCCAAAACAAAAGTACCCTATTTTCTTATTATAATATAATTTTAAGTAAGCTATGACAAACGTAACTAAATGATGAAAAACAACAACTCATAAGATAAAAATTTGACAATAATGAATTAAAAATATCTCAATCTTGCAATTAAAGTGTGAACAAATTTAATAAAACAACTATTCATCATACAATTTCAGCATTTTCAGATAGGGTTTCCCCACAACTTCCATGGTGATTTTTTTTTTTTAAGAGAAAGAAAAAGAGTCATCTTTATTAATATGAAAACAAATATTACAACCTATTCATCTCTACCAACCACACCAAAACCTTACCATAGTGAAAGTTTGGGTTTAGAGTTTCATTTCATTAATTAAATGTAGGGAAGTCAAAATCCTGCCTCCCTACTGGCGACCTGATGAGATCTCCGAAGCACTTTCCATCCAAAGGACCTGTTATAGGAAAGCAAGGCAAACAAACATCTATTAATATGAATTGTGAAGTAAAAAACCCATGCAATTGAAAATGTTTGTCTCATACTGACTAATCCATCTCAGATCATTTTAAGTAAAGCATGATATACTATAGATGTCATTATTCTACAAGAGTTGATGCTAAGTAAGAAGATATTATAAGGCAATTTAGAATGTTATTGTATCCATGGTTTTTAATGATCTATGTGAAACATGCTAGAAAGGACTTATAAATTGAACCAAAGGAGTTTGTGTGAGTATCTATTTTTTACCAGCATCTCATATATCTCTCTCACTAGCCTCTGATCCCTTGCAATGTAGCAAATCAAGATTCGAATCTCTATTAAGATCCATGCTCAACAGTATTTCGAACATAATTATTTTTAATAAGAGGATACCTATATCTATTAAAAAAAATTAATGCGACCTAGTCAATTTTTATGAGACTAAAATTCAGCGAAAACTTTGGTGATAAGAATCTAACAACAGCCGTTGGTTTCACTTGCTCGAATTATATATGGCATGTTTATGCGTATCAAGTGGGGCTAGATATCTCAAAATACACGTGCTACATTAATTTTTCGTTTTGTATCATCACCTGCTTAATTCGTTTTGAAGGTAACTTATAAATGCAATCAAAGTAGTATGTATGTATTTGTGTGTGTGTGTGTGTGTGTGAGTGTGAATTATTAGTTCCACACCATGTGGGGGAAAAGAAGGCAAAAATCAGGTCCGATGGATTCGGTCATATTTAGATGGGTCTTTATTCATTTTCCTAGTATGTATGTGTATTGTCAACCATATGGGTCCCTCCTTTGAATTGACATGTCCTTCTACACTATAATACAAATTAACTAGCTAGCCTTTTCCCTCTTATATGCCTCGTCCCACACGACACACACAAACACTACAAACAGAAGCCCATGTTTTATTCATATGTATAAAATTTATGTGATCAGAACATCACCAATAATGGAGGACACAAGGTTGAGAGGTTTTGCTGATGACGATGAGAAGACGAAGAAGGTGGTGCCGCCTAAGAGAGGCAGTATCAAGCTTTGTATAGTTTCTGCTATCTTCAACTTCATTTCCCATATTTGCTGCTCCAATCCTTCAAATCCATGAATCATCATCAATCCTTCTTATCTCTCATCTTCTGTTTCGTGTTAATTATTAATAAGTTTTAATGCTACTACTGCATATCTGGGTTCACACTACACTACTTTGTTTTGCTGTGTACGTACGTTAGGCACTTCTTTACATATATGACAGTTGGAGAATGTGTGTGAGTAAATCTTGCTATTTATTGCCTTTTATCCTTTTTTATAAGAATCTAAAATTTTTAATTTCTTTAGTCATTTTTATAATAACTCGTTATGTGAATGGTTTTTTTTTTTTTTTCATTTTTACTCCTTACTAATTATATATATTGTATGGTTGGTAATATTTATATTTATTCTATTTCTCTCTCTTATTTTCCCCTTATGAATAAGGGTATACTTTGAAAAAAACGTTTATTTAAGTCATATTTATTATTTTTAACTAATTTTAATTACTTTCTTAAATCGAGTAATTAATTATCTGACTCTTATAAATAAGGATGAAGGATTCCATAAATATGTGTTATTCTATCTTCATTAAGTTGATTTTGTCTTTTATTTCAATATTTACTTGTGCGTAGTGTAAACTACTGCCACCTATCCACAATAAACTTTCTCTCTTTAAAATATAAGTATTTTTTTTTTTCAAAATGTTCTTGTATAAAATATAAGTCCAATGTAGTACTTTCTTTGACCTTCAAATTTAGGACTAATATCTAGGACATTACTACATACTTTTCATTGGCAAAGGCCCATTTTTCTAGACATTGCATATGCTTCAAGCTTCTAGGCAACATTAAGCTTCAATATTATTACCTCTTGTCCATAATATAAAATTCCCTTTGCAGTGATGATATCATATAACACTTCTGTACTTTATCATAAGTCACTTGCACCTTAAAGAAATTCTTATATGAATTAGGTGCACCATGTCATTTATGCACTATCCAATAAATCAAACTATATCAATCTCATTAAGAGGAATATTTATATACTTTAGGAACACCACCTCATTTATACATTGATTAATTAAAATGCAAAAACTCAACTTATTTTAATCCAATATGGTAGATGAGTCATCAGAGAAATTCAAATTTTATGACTTTTAAAAACATACACTTCTTAATTTAGAAAAACAAAAAAAAAAACACACAATTCCCTTCCATCATCTCCAAAATCATAAAATTTGAGTTTCTCCAGATGATTCATTTGTCATGTAAGATTAAAATAATGTGTTATTGCCTTTTAATTAGTCAGAATATAGATGAGGTGACACTCCTGGAGTATGTAAGTATTTCTCTCTCATTAAATCCTACATGTTTAATTTCTCTTCTCTTTCCTCGTTTATGTCATTTGAAAATATCTCTCCAATCTCTACTCTCTTTCCCCCGTAGGATTTAATAAGATCGATATGGTGTGATTTTATTGGGTAGTGCATAGATGACGTGGTGCACCTAGTTCATGTAAGAATTTCTTTATACCCTATATTCTCGCCAATCAAGAAAAGCATTAAATGGATAAAGGTTTCCATATATGCCCTTATTTATGAAAGGGTATACATTGAAAGACCCCGTCTTACATACCACTTATCATCGATACTAATAAGAGTACTTGAGAGCAATTCAGTAAGTAACATAGGAATAGCATAAATATATTGATATATCGATACATGGTACTTGATTATATTACAGGTATTATCCCCGTAGGGTTTGATAATATTTACAGAAGTGTCCAAAATATCCAAAAATAAAGACTACATATAACCCCTATCCCTATCTCGGGGTCCACACCCATCGTTTCCTATGTCCGCCTTTTTACCCTTAGGCTGTGTTTGGTACGAGGCATTGAATTTTGATGGATTGGGATTGGGATTGGGACTGGGATTGATGCTTTAAAAATATGTTTGGTAGGGAGTAATAGTTGGAGGGAATAATTATATTTATCTTATTTAATAAATAGTCACTGACAATAAAAAGACCAAAATACCCATAGGGAGAGATTATGTTTTGACTTTCGGTCGTCTCCTCCACTCCATCGAGACAAGGCCGTTGTCTCACCCGTCTCGAGCCCTAACCCTCACCTCCTCCTCCTCCTTTCTTCACCTTCGGCGAGTTGGCCACCGGCGTGATCTCTGATTCTCCTTCCTAGCTTCATCCTCCGCCCTCTGTGAGGAAGACGATGGGCGACCAGTCGACGACCACGATGTGGCCGATGCAAGACTCTCGAGCGTGAAGCCTAAAGCGCCATTTTCACCTCTCCATTTTCCCTCTCAATTGACGACGAAGACTAACACGATAAAAAAGAAACAGAGGGCGGCATCCGGAATCGCAAGAGGGCACAATCTTCCGGATAAATCACGGTCTTCATCGCAGAGATCACGCACTGTATTCGCCATCGTCTGTGAGGAGTGACACAAACCAGAGGGCTGGTCCATGTTGGAAAGTGATGGCATTGATGATGTCACCCTTCTTGTGAATTCATCTCCTAGCAAGACCATGGGACTAAATATTGGTTATAACAATGGGTTTCTTTCGATGAGCAGTTCCGTGCTATGTGCAAAAGCATCCATGTTGTTACAGGTATATATGCACACCGCTTAACTGTATTGTTACTTCATTTTGATTTGAGACCAAAAGTTCAACACTGACCATGACCATCTGTGAGGCAACAAAAAACTTGCTATAAATTAAAAATTCCATGATATCTAATTTAACTTAGGGGCATGAAAAGTGCCTTTATCATCATTTAATTTCCAATCACTATAGAGCTATAATGGAATAAGTCCATTAGTGGTGAATCTTATGAATGGCTTGCGTAAATCTCAAGAAGTGATCTCATACTTTACTTTTGTTCTTTTAGAATGTCCCTCCTGCAATTCTTCTTAGATTCTTGCGGGAGCATCGATCAGAGTGGGCAGATAGCAATATTGATGCTTACTCAGCCGCTGCCATCAAAGCTGGAGCTAGGAGCATCACTCCAACCCCAATCATATGACTGACAACTCATCTGTCGTTGCACTTATCCCAGCTTTGTAGTGGAGTACATGAGCGTGCTGTTGGCACCTGTGCAGAACTCATCTTTGCTCCTATTGATGCATCTTTCTCTGATGATGCTCCCATTTTACCTTCCAGTTTTCGCATCATACCTCTTGATTTAGGCATGGTAAGTCTTTAATTTAACACGTTGCTTGATTGCCTCCCCCCCCGGCACACCTCTGTCAGCTTCTATGATCAAGGCTTTTGACTTCTTATAACAAAATGCACTGTAGGATGCTGCTACTCCGAACCGAACACTTGATATTGCTTCTACTCTTGAAGTTGGAACCTCTGGAAACAAATCAACTGGTGATAATGTTGGTCAATCTGGGAGCACAAAATCTGTGATGACAATAGCATTTCAGTTTGCATTTGAAGCCCATCTTCAAGATAGTGTAGCAGTTATGGCTAGGCAGTATGTTCGGAGTATTATTGCATCTGTTCAAAGGGAAGCATTGGCACTATCCCCTTCCCACTTTGGTTCCCAAAACGGTCTTCGCCCTCCACCTGGCACTACCGAGGCACAAACACTTGCTCAGTGGATCTGTAATAGCCATAGGTGTGTCATGTTAAACTCTGATTATGCCTGAATTCTGGCATGCTGCTGTAGAATCCAAGTTGAACAATATAATCCAGAGCTCACATACTCTCCTACTTAAATTTGAGCCCACATATTCTTCTCCCTCACGTCCTACCTATCTTCTTCCAATACTATGTCATATTGCTTAGCAGTTGTAATGAATAGCTACTTTAGTTTAACTGTTATTTTTTTTGTTGAAATTTTAAAAGGAGTGCCAAATGGAGTATAAACGTTGAAATTTTTTGTAGGAGCTATCTAGGGGTAGAACTACTAAAATGTGAAGGCAGTGAGTAACTACTTTCGTATTCCCATAAAACCTCCTAACTGCATAATATTTTCCCGAACTCATGAACACATCAGCATCAATTAGGTAAAAGGTAAATATATGAAGGATGTCTTCATAATTCATACCAGCCATCCCCGTCCTCTGTCCAAAATAATGGTTTGTCCCAGGAGTTTGGTTTGAAACCGTCACAGTAATATGCATTGCATGAATTGATCTGTGGAGGAAATATGAAATATATGGATGACAATGCAAATAGTAAGTGAAACCTGAACATATACTAGTTCAACTAGGTAATAATATTCCGTACTCAAATGCCAATTCCAGTTCATTTTTTGATTGAAGAAGGTTATAGAATATTACAATATTATGCGGAGCATCAGTTTGCCTGCACATGACCCATGGAACGCCAGCATCAAGACTTAAAGCCATTCTAGCTGCCCATTTAACATACTCTTTCCCTCCCTTACCAAAGGAGCTTTCTACGTTCCCATATTCATTCTCAATCTGATCAAATTCAGTCAAGAAATGCATTATTAGGCACCAAAAATTACAAAGGGAATTATTTCCAATTTATACTTGCATCTGGTAATTCCAAGATAACAGAACCAATCATCTGCAGCAGAATAGTTAGGTCAACTCATAAGCTAGGCAATAAATTTCTGAAATGGATTTTTTTGTTCAAAATAAAAGGTGAAGCAATTAACTAGAATTAATATCATTACACCAGAGTAAATGATTGATATTTAACAGATGAAGCAAGAGGAAGGGCACTTGTACTGAAGTCTGTCAGCCATGATATATGTCATGCATGTAATATAGCAAAATTAGAATTTTAAACAGCACTGTCGTATCAAAATATTGAGCATATGGACAATTTTATTTTGATGCATGTATGAGATTTCAGTTTGTATAAAGGAAAATGAAACTAATTGAAATTTTGAAATTACGTACATAATGACTCTGTACAGGAAAAATAATAAATTACTTAGCTGACTTGGTTCAAAAATAAAGAACCTTTTCATGGAAATGAACTTTTAGAAAGAATAGTACAGTTAAGGCTAAGATAACCTCCTAGAAGGCTAGAACAGAGCCAACATGAAAGCTTATAAATGATTCTACTAGTGCTTTAAAACACTTCCCTGCACAAATGTGCTTTGGCTTTTAAGTACCACGTCTAGTATTGAAACTTAATCTTCATCAAGAGATGAGAGGTAGAAAAGGTTGAAATTTAAGCTACTGAATTGTAAATGATCTGGCATCAGATCAACTACCACTTCATTTCAACATCATAAGCTATCAAGTGAAGGCTCATAATTAATTTTTATTAATATCTTTAACATTGAGAAGTGCTCTAATTTTCAAGGACTTGGACATTGGCTTATTTTCATTCTTCTTTTGGAGAAAGAGGTTCTCATAAGATAAAAAATTCCTAGATGCAAGCATAGGGCTACCTCAATACATAGATTGTAAAAATGTTGTTTGATCCTGTGTTAATAGTCTCCTCCATTTGCATTGTAAAATATTGCTCTTGCATTGTAAAATATTGCGTGAGAATCATTTCATAAAAATTACTTCCTCATGTCCTGAATATAATGAATAATCAACGAAAGTAAAGCAACATCTCTAATTTCGGAAATTCATACAAAATGGATAGACAAAAGCAACTAACCAGAAGTTCAATATTAGAGTCTTCTGTGCATAATGAAAAAACAATGAAAAAATATCCAAATTGAAATAATAATATCTACTTAGAAATCAATGAAAAATATCTACCATAAAGTTAAATAAATAAATCTTAGAAATTAGATTAATTATGCTATCATCCGGCGAAGTACACGAGCCTTTCCCTCTTCTGGTGTGCTATAAAATGCAATCAACAATTTCTCATCGGACATCAACTTGATATAAGCTGAATCTCGTTGTTGGTCTGAAAGTCCTTCAACCCGCATAATATCAGTGTAAAGAGCGTCCTTCATGTCATCCAAACGCTTCTCACGTTCTTCCATACGTTTCTCGCGTTCATCTTTGTTCATATACATGGCTAATCTCTCACTTGCCTCTTTGAAGCCTTCAACCAACGTATGAGCAATTTTCTCCATTCCTTGCAATAGAAAGTTTTCACGATCAGAGCTATTTCGCTTTCGCTTTTTCAACCCTATGCTTGCAGCAGATGGAGTTTGCTTGTCAGGAGTCTGCTCAAATGATGGGTGATCATTTGGAGTTTGCTCAGGTTGTAAATTGTTTTCATGGGATATATGTATGTCCCCATCACTGTGTTCATCCAAACCAGGTTGATTATTTATCTCTTCAACGACATCATCATATTGTTCAGACTCCTTGCCTTGTGCACGATCTTCATTCAATATAAGGCTGAACTCCTCATAAAAAGGGAAAGACATATGCCTGAACTTTGCAGCTTTCTTGTGAGCCTGTAAGGACATTACATAAAATTGACATCAGGACTAATTAAATTTGATTAACAATAAATATTATATATATATATATAATCATATTTACCTTTATATATTCATCCCAAACTGTCTTAGGAGCTGTCACACATTTTGTTTTAGAGTTCCAACCAAACCCAGATAAGTTGAGAAGGTCAGTCACCACACTATAGTGAGCCTTTAAAATTTTATATCTGGATTGGATATGAGGATGTGCCTGAATTTGGCATCCAGGTATAGTCTCATGAAATTTGTCCTTTAATGTGTTCAAGACACCAGGCCTAAGACCATTTTCACTAATAAGATCACCCTTCTCATGCAATTCTAGCATAAAACGGATTAACAACTCATCCTCTACATTTGTCCATTTGTGAATATCCGACTTTCTAGATTTTTCTGACATGTTGGTCAACTGTAAGACATGTTAGAACCTAACATAAATTATGCATAAAAGAATAACAGATATAGCTTAAATAAAAAAAAAGGAGCATTTATTGCACAAATAAAAATTGTACGAAATACACATCTCTTTCAACTCATTGTTCTATTAGAAGTAAAAGCAGTAAACATTTCATTAGCAAGATTATTCCGAAAAGTAGCCCATTGATTAGAGCTGTCCATGTTTTGGATTGGAGGGTTGTATATCCTATCTACACCAACTTCCAGGTCATCTACTTCATTTTCAAGTGGATCTATGCCATCTTGACGAATTAAGTTGTGCAAGAGGCAGCAAGCAATTATGATTCGGTTGTATGTCTTAATGGGATAAAACGCTGGGCTCCTTAGAATAGCCCATCGTAACTTCAAAATGCCAAGACACCTCTCAATGACATTTCGTGCCGATGAAAGTCTCATATTGAAGCACTCTTGTGCATTTCTAGGATATCGCCCTTCTCTCCATTCATTTAAGTGGTATCTTTGTCCTCGATATGGTGCAAGAAATCCCTCACAATTGGCATACCCAACATCAACCAAGTAATATTGACCTTGTGGAACTCTTAAGCCATTCCTCCTACTAATAGCATCACGAAGAACCCTTCCATCTGCTGCAGACCCTTCCCAACCAGGCAACACATATATGAAGTAGCCATCTTGTGAGCAAACACCTAGCACATTTGTAGTTATGTCCCCTTTCCTATTTCGGTATCTTGCCCTGTCCAAAGTAGAAACTCTCACTTTAATATGAGTTCCATCCAACGCTCCTAAACAATGCTGTCAAAAAGCGAAAAATATATTACCAATTATCCATATGTTTGTACAATATTTAATGAATATATAACATATATATCTACCTTGAACCATTTCCACCTATCATCATTGGAGTCTTCTGCCACAGGCTCTGCTTTTTTGAATAAAAGATGTCCAACCCTCATCATACTATGTAAAACGGAATTGAAATACCTACTAATAGTTTCTCCAGATCTATTAAAGTTATATTGTATTACTCTATTCTTCACATGATGTGCTAGTATGTGAAGAAAAATGGCAACTTGCTCATCTATAAGCATATTCTTACTAGGTTGGAGACCTCCTACATCTGTTAGCATGGAGCATAGCTTATCAAATGTTGACCTATGCATTCTAAGTAAGTTGTAACATGCTACATCACTGCTACACACTAATCTCTTTAGATAAGATCTCTTTGCGAAAAAGTTCATTTTGTAAGGTAAATGAATGATCCGTCGCCTCCTTAATATGATCATCATACACACACATAGATAAAACCAATGTATTGTCTCAGCCATGCTCAGCCACCAGAGTAACAAGCATAGCTGGGCTCTCTTTTCTTCAGATATTGTCATAACTATCAACAACCATATAAGAGTTAACAACGAAATATGTCATACCCGTTACACCAGCGAGTTTTGGTTCAGTCATCACAAAAACATAACCAAATATAACATCAAGCTAGCTTATAAAATGACATTCGGTTGATGATTCATATGTTTACTTCCCGTAAGACACGAGAGACCAAGGCCAGGAACTAGTGGTGTAGCCAAGCTACAAGAGTCAGCAAACTTATAAATCTTAAGGTCATATCAATGAAAATGAAACTAGAAAATTAATAAAAATAAAGGAACTAAGAATTTTATGTTTCAAGAAGTGGAAAAGATTCCTTAAATTAATGCTATCTGTGCAGGAAGGGGAGCACGGGGAAGAGAGGGAAAACAAATTACAAAATCTTCATCAATACATAATACATCCCCAGTTATGCCATAATAATCAGTCAAGTCATCAAATCAAATTTGGCCATAGCATGGAAGTGAATAATTGTAGAGGATCTAATGAAGGATGTTGCTAGACAAAGGGAAAAAATTAGTTGGAACTCATGGAACCAACAAAGTGCTCATGAAACATAATAGGAAAAAATGGAGAATTTCCTTTTTTTCCCCCTTCATAACAATTTCACTACCTGTTTAATCTTATTATAGTTGAGCAAATGGATGGACACAAATTCCCAAGAAAAAGTCTAGCTGCAAAGACCATAAATTAAAAAAAAATGCAACAAAACTGAATGGTTCAAAATAACTAGAAATGACAGCACAAAAACTTTTCATGAGCTTGTTGATCAACAGACCCTACTAAATTATACAACTCGAAGATGTTCACTAAAGGAAATGCTTAAGTGGCAACATTGAATGGGTTACAATTAAGCGAAACCAAACCTATTAACTGCATTGCTTGGGAGTAAACTGAACTATAGACAGATATTTGTTACCAACAGCCTAAACAAGATTTAGGCCTCATTGCGGATATCATCTGAAACTCCTATAGATACCAAAACAAACGGTTTTATAATGAGTTGAATTAATTATATAAGTGGAAAGACATCAGAAATAAGTGGTGTAGAAGTAAGAATGAAGCATCATGAGTGAATTAAAGAAAGAAAAAAACTTGTGTGCATATGGACCATGCTGAGAATAGTAGCCTTTCAAAACATAAAAGTCAAGGAACCAGTTATGTCCAAAGATAGGCACTAAAGGAAATGTGTAAGTGGCAACATTGAATTGGTTACAATTAAGCGAAACCAAACCTATTAACTGCATTGCTTGGGAGTAAACTGAACTATAGACAGATATTTGTTACCAACAGCCTAAACAAGATTTAGGCCTCATTGCGGGTATTATCTGAAACTCCTATGGATACCAAAACAAACGGTTTTATAATGAGGATGAGCCCCTACTTATAATTAAAAATTCAAGTAAGAAAACAAAACCTATTGACTTAGCAACAAGAATGCAGATCCTTTAACAGATAAAGATCACAAGTTGAATAACACAGACACACCATAACCATAACAGGGGAAGATGGGATTCGAAACTCACTATTTCAGAAACAATAATAACTGATTACAATTTTAGATAGAAGACTTGATCATAGCACAATGAAAGAAGAAATTATAATAGGAGTCACAATACCTCAAATCGGTGATTTTTCGTCAGGAAAAAAATCTGGGAAAGGTGATCGATGGAGAGGCCAACTGAGTGAGCGACGGTGAGTTCGACGGAGAGAAAGGGGAAAGTCTATCAATAGTGAGGCAACAGTGTGAGCTGGGTTGAGGGCGACGGAGATAAAGGAGAAAGGTGAAGGTGATCGGTTGTGGGCGACGGAGTGAGCGGAGGGCGATTATGAAGAAGGAGCTGTCGATGGTGAAGGGAGGAAAAAAGGAGGAGGAGGGTCGGTTGTAGGCAACGGAGTGAGTGGCAGTGAAGGGTGACGATGAAGAAGGAGCTATCGATGGTGAAGGGAGGAAGAAAGGAGGAGGAGGGTCGGTTGTGGGCGACGGAGTGAGCGGCAGTGAAGGGCGACGATGAAGAAGGAGCCGTCGATGGTGAAGGGAGGAAAAAAGGAGGAGGAGGGAGTGATTATTTGAGAGGGTATCTAGGTTAAACTCAGGTTATTTTTGTCTTAAAATATTTTAATTAGGGATATTTTTGTCTCCATAATTTTGTAATCATGGGATTCAAAACACAATACCAGGGGGAGGTGGCTTTGCAGCAATCCCATATTCATGGTACTCACAATCCCTGATTACTCATAATCCCTCCTACCAAACGATGTATTTTTACTCAATCCCTCGTCCAATCCCTCTCCCTGTTCTCAAATACCACGTACCAAACAAGGCCTTAGATCCACTGGTTTTTGCGAGCACATTTGTCATTTATGAAAAAGAATGAGATTCCAAAGAATTACAGTAGCAACATACTATCATTCATTTAAAATGTGGAAATTATATATGATATGCACCATGTATGCACTAATTAATGAACAATATAATAGCATGTATACATAGGATAGGGCTCAACCACCACTATCTGTATCCTTTGGTTGGATTGTTACTCAACAACCAGGTAAAAGTGCACTTCTTGCAATAACTGCCCCTTCTCAGTAGAACCATGTTGATTAATGAAAGCACAAACAATAGCATACACAATCATATATACAATATCATAGTGTATGAAGGATAATGTCACTACCTTAAGCCTCTTGCCTCGAAATGCATGCCTCAAAATGCGTGCCAGCAACTTGGGCTCTCAATTCGGTCTTAAAATATCAAATTTACAAGAATTAGGTTAAAACCTATTCATGTACTAGTTTAGACACTTTCATAGTATTTCTAGTCGTTATATGAGTCTATATTAAAAAAATTACCAAAATGCCCCTAAGACCGGGCCTGGCCTACCCCGCTAATCCAGTCTGACTGTACTTTTCCTGAAATTTTGAACTAGGCTATTTTTACATATTTTTGCCTAAGGAATCCATTTCCAATCTCAGAATTACCAAATTCACTACCAAAAGACAAAAATGCCCTTGGCAGTCCATAACTCAGGGTTTCGGGGGCGCTTTGGTCATTTCGCTTTCGAGGGCTTTTCTAGAAAAGTGTTCAACTATAACCCTACCTAAATTTCCCTCTTGAACATAATGGAACCATTAATTTTATGAAAATCCAGCTCCTTTTCCTCTAACGGGTTATGGCCAAAACTTAGGAATCTTTGGGAAAATTTGGGGTTTTTGAATTTGACTCTAAAAGCTTGCTCCTTTTTGAATTATAACCATGATTTAGACTAGATTTGGGCAACATAACAACTAGGGTTTAGCATTACCCAAATTTATAAGAAATAACAAATCAACCATAAAACCACTAATTAATGTAACCACCATAACAACAACAACAATAATTTAAAGTTTAGGAAGTCACTTTTACTTTCTTCTTATTCTTCCCTTTTGGCCGAACCTACTCTCCTCTCAAACCCCCTAGGATTTTTCTTCTAGAACACCTTGAATCATGTAGAAAGGAAGCTTAGGGAGATGATTAAACAAATTAGAACCCAAATCTATAATGCCCTAAAATGTGTATAAGGGCTCATGACTCCAAAAGTGGACGTAATGAATGTTAGACAAACACTTTCGGAGAATTAAGTGTGAATTATGACCCGAATTAGCAGTAAAAAGTGTCCAAACCCTGTATTTAAGCTGAATCATGGTGACAAAGCTTAAGTTGAATTAAATGTGAAGGGAAGGGTGCATGGAAGGGTCAAATAATGTGTTAAGTGGGAATCTAATAGAAATTGCCAAAGTTAAGGGCAAAACGGGAAGAAATAAATTTATCGGCTAATTAGTGAGCTACCGAAGAGGAAATTCACTATTAACTAAAAGAGTAAGAGTTGTGACTAAATGGCTAGTGGAATTGGTTAGAGTAACTAATAGTTACTTGCTTTTGGTGGATCCATAGAATGATGGCACATGGCACCATTTGGATGAAGCAAGTATAATTAAATTAAGTCAACATTTCAACTCTCTTTCTCTCCCCTCTCATAGTCAGCTAAAGGCATAGAAGAGTTGAAGTTGTGGCATTTATTTCACTTCATTCTCTCTCTCTTTAAGCTCTCTAAGACGTCTAAGGAAGGAAGAAGAAAGAGAAAGAAGCATCAAGTGAAGGTGAGGTATTCTTCTTAAGTTTTGACCTTGAAAATGACTTCTAATGCTCAAAACCTCTTCTCTAATCTTATTCCTCTTGATAAGAGATTCATTTATATGGTTTTAGATTTTCAAAATGAGGTGTTTTGGGTGCTCAAAGGAAACTAGAGGTTGAAGATCAAAGAACAAGCCAGAGATAGTGAAAGAGCTGAGCAAAAGCAAACTTTTGACATATATATTATGATAATTGGTTGAGCACTTGGGCTTGTGGATTTTTTGCCCTAATTTTTGTGTATATTAGGGTTTAGACGGTTTGAGAGTTTTGTTGATGGCAATGGTGTTTGTGTTGTGTTTTGGATAAAGGAACTTGATTTGAGTCTTGAATGGAAAGTTTGGAAATTGTGAGGATTGTGTGTAAATTCTGCCCAAAATAGAACTTATGGAAGGAATGGGAATTTTATTGTTTTGATGTTTCCATTAGATTCTATGCAAAACATTGTGTGGGGGGTAGCCCCGATTGTGAATTCTGACCATTGGAAACATATGTTGAAAAATTGGAAGATTTGTCAATGAAAACTCTATGATGGGCAGCTAGTTTTTTCATGGTAGTTTTGAATTAGTAAATAATGTCTAAATATTCTAAAACTTTCCATTCTAATAGCAGCCATGCCAAGCTTTAAATTGATATATAATGGGTGTCATTTTGATGTGTGTGCTGGAAGTTATGTATTTCCAAAATTTGAGGTTGAAAATAGAAGTTATTCTGGAGTAGTATGGAAATTTGTTAAAGTCTGTATTTTTGTGGTTGTAGATGGGAGTGATTCATATTTTTCCAGACGACTTAAAAAGCTTCAAGAAGGAATTAGAATCCCTCTATTTAAATTTTTTTAGATTTAGTTATGATTTTTGGAAGTTCTGCCAAGAAACAGGAATTTTCTTGGCCACAACTCAAAAGTTTCTGACCTGTTTCTGGCTGCAGCCAAGGAATTTTTGGCTACAACCAACCCCCAATTTCAGCATTTTAAACTTTCGAACGGTGGCTTTTGATCTAGCTCTTCCTAATCCTTTTAGGCTTTTGTTTAAGCTTATCATAGCCACTTAAGGGACTCAAATGATAACCAACCCCAAGTATTTGAGTTATTTACGAATTGGAATAGGGAATAACTCGTTGTCCTTGATTCTAATTTATAGGATTTGACATCTTCCCTGAGCTTGAAAAACTTGTGCCTGAGCACGAACGGAAAGAACAAGGTAGTGACTCTTTCTCTTATATCATGTATAATGCTTTGTATGTATGTGCTTACCATTGAATTGTGACAAACGTGAAGGCTTCCGTGAATACAGCGAAAATTGTCATGAACGTGAATACAACGCAAGCTATCATGAACGTGAATACAACATTGTCGTTATTGTGAATACAGCAAGAGCTGTCGTGAATATGAATACAGTGAGAGTTGTCATGATCATGAATACAGCAAAGCTATCGTTATGGTGAATACAACGAGAGTTGTCATAAAGAAGACGTATGTGAATAATAATGTGAATGCTACTTTGTGATAATTGCTTACATGCTTTATTAAATTATATATCATATAACAAAAATGTTACTACTGAGATTCCTATGAATCTCACTCTTTCCAATGACTAACCTATAGCCAGGGCAAGTGGAGCAAAGGAGAAGCAGGTATACAAGGGCGGCTAGTGTTCGAGGATAGGAGATTAGTTTTGTGTTGGTTATCATCTCTTGGATAAATGTATATATTTTAGTTATAAGTCCAATGTAGTTATGGTGGATGCATCTACCGTAGATTTGTATAGTTGTATGCAATCCCTAGTATGGGAAACTGAGAATGGGCGATCATGCCCTGTAGACCCCTTTTTGTGAATAAATGAAATGCAAGAATCAACTGGGAAATTTTGTTATGTACTATGATATTATGAATGGAACAGAACCGATCAAGCCAAATAGATTCAAAAAGTGGAAGTCAGACTGTATTTAACAGATTGTGACAAGTTTTTTGAAAACCCGCTTAATAACAGAACCAAACCCTGTCTTTAAGTCAGGATTTTTAATGAGTTTTAAGTTATCCGTTGGTCTCCCATTTGATTCATAACACATTTTCGAACCATATTAACGGCTTTCAAGGTAGGGGTTACAAATTAGAACACAAATCACCAAGTAGATCAACTTAACTTGTGATCTTTCCTTCCTTCTCTCTAGATTTCTCAAAGCTCTCTCTTCCTCTCTCTTGTTCTCTATAGCTGACGGGAAAATGAAGAAAAGATGAAGGCAAATGAGTTTTAACATATCTCACTTTTCCCTTAATTCTTTAATTACCAAAAATGACCAAAGTTTTGACTTTTGTTGTACTTGCATTTATCCACATGTAATAGAATTATATTACTTATCCTATAATTACAATATTTGCCATAACAATTTTTTCCCATTTTCGGATTAGTAGCAATTCTAGCAGATTTTCTGCCCAAATTTTGAAAAACCATAACTTTATTCGTAGAGATTAGATTGGAGTGATTTCAAAGGCCATGAAATCCTTATTGAGTCTGGTTTTAAGGAAAAATATAACCTTTAGCCAATTAAAGCACAAAATTCCTAGAATTTAAGTTTTTGGACGCCGATCTAGAAAATAGACAATTTTTCTGGCCTAAATTCAAAACTTCATAACATTTTGCATACAGCTTCAATTATTACCCATTACCTATCAGATTAAAGCTTAGGATGTCTACTTTCATCTTCTAGAATTTCACAATTTTTGGATATCATTTGGTCATCCAAAACCATACAACAATATTGCTGCCTTACAAGAAATTTTCACTGGCAGTAAATCCTCATTCCTGGGACTCTTTCTAAACTGGGGCTTAGCAGTCTACTTGATTCAGGCTTATTCTCAAGTCTCAAATTCCAAAATTTGAGATATCACATTTCTCCCCCCATTCAATAAACTTCGTACTCAAAATTTGAACATCTACAACTTGAGGATCACCTCTTATCACTCAATCCATTCCCTTTTCATATGCAAGCTCAGAAGCCGTGCCACATAATGATCATATTCAATCTATCTCTTTCATATACAACCTCATCAAGCATGCAATACAATCATCATATTCTCATCAAAGATCTTATATAGTATTCAGCATTTATCATTCATTCCGTATGCAGTATGTAGTGTGCAATCAAACACAGGACCCACTGGTCCGTTCCCACATCGTTTGGTTCCTTAGGCCTCACAGTCTCTTTGGGACTCCACTCGGATAACACGATCACCTTTTTATATAACGGCCAAGGGTCTCATTGCCACACAGGCCGACTTAGCTAGTGTCCGAGGGCCGAACCACACAGGACACCAAGCAGTAAGGCCTTTACCCAGATCACACAATCACCTTTTTATGTAACAGTCGAGGGTCTCACTACCACACAGGTTGGCTAGCTTGGCTAGTGTCTGAGGGTCGAACCACACAAGACTCCTAGCAGGAACTGTCCCCTCCTCCGCACCGAGGGCCTCTGCCACATAGGTACCAACTGTGGCGCCTGGTGGACCAGATGCCACAGCTGGTCGACCCAACTGTGGCACCTGCCAAGGCAGATGCCACAATTGGGTGTATTCTACCAGCTGTGGCGCCTGAAAAATCCGGCACCACAGCTGGTTGTATAATAATTAAATAAAAATAAAAAAATTTTGGCCCAGGTATTCCAAAAAATATTAAAAAAATTAAAAAATGGATCAGCTATGGCACCTGGAAATCCAGACGCCACAGCTGGTGTTATTAAATAAAAAAATTGGTATAGTAATTCAAAAAAAATTAAAACATGGATCAGCTGTGGTGCCTGGAAATCCAGGCACCACAGCTGGTGTTCCTAAACCAAAAAAAAATTTGTTGGTTTAGGAATTCAAAAAAAAATCAAAAAATGGATTAGCTGTAGCGCCTGGAAATCCAAGCGCCACAACTAGTTTTCCTAAACCAAAAAAAAAAATTTGGTTTAGGAATTCAAAAAAAAAAATTAAAAAATGGATCAGTTGTACTGGTGTTATTAAATAAAAAAAAATTGGTGTAGGAATTCCAAAAAAAAAAAGGACCAGCTGTGGCGCCTGGACAGCTGGTTCTATTAAATAAAAAAAAATTTGTCAAATGTTCAACTTATATAAAAAAATAAATTTTTTTTTACCTTTTTAATGGATTACACTATCCATTTCCCACAATCACAATTCCCCCTGCTCCCACCCTTATCTTTTTTTCCCTTCCCGCACAGTGGCCCCCTTTTTTCTCTTTTAATTTATTTTAACTCATCCCACTTTAATTATTCCCTCCTCTCTCACTTTCCCTTTTCATCTACACTACAGCTTCTTGCAGTGGACGACCGTCGCCCCCCTCCATCCATTTCATATCATCTTCACACTTAAAAACATACCCGCATGCATACACGTCTTCATCATCGAATCTACTTCTTTATTTTGTTTCAACTGCCATCCCCACTCCTCCTCCTTCTCACTCAAGATTGCGACACCAACGGGCAACGTGGTCCCCCACTCCACTGCACTGATCAATTAAGCTTGTAAGTTCAACGTGCTTCTTCCTTTTTTTTTAATTGGCATATAATTTCTGCAATTTTTTATTTCAAATTGATATCTATGTTCTAATCTGTGTTTAAAAAGTGGAAAATATATATAATATTTCAAAAGAAGTTATCCAAAAAAATAATATTTCAAAAGAAAAGAAAAACCAAAAGTGGACCATGTCTCGTGATGCCTTTAGCATGTTGATAAAAGATATCTTTACATATCCGAAGTACTTGATTTCATATTAGGCTTAAGCAATTTTAACATTTTTTGCCTGAAAAAATTTTTAATTTCAAAAAACCTTATTTTAGTAATTTAAAAGAAAATAGTCTAGTCCATACGCATGATTAAGAAAAATATAATATTTGTATCATAATATAAGTTTCTTTAGCTTAACTTTTTTGCCAACAGTTTTTAGTTTAAAACTGGCCTCAATATCTTCAATTTTGAAAATAAATCTGGACAATTAATATTATTTTGTAAATTAAAATAAAACAATTTCTTTAGCTAAATTTTTAAATTTTTTTTAAAAAAATTTAAATGATGTGGTGCTTTCAAGCACCACAGCTTCTTTTAGTGGCGTCCAGATATGTGGCACTTCTCTAGCGCCACAACTGATGCAATTATAAGTGCCACAACTTTACTTTTTTGTATTAGTATCTCATGGTAACCCATTCGATGTGGGATTCATTACAATACACCATCGTTGAGAGTCAACGTTCCTGTAGCTCTACTCTACAATTCAATATCATAGCGGCTGCACTCTAGGGTTTGTCATCACGGTGGCTCCACTCTAGGGTTCATTGTCATGGTGGCTCTATGCTATGATACTATACTCAGTGCTTCACTCAGTCACTTAACTGGTCAGCCCCTCCATTAAACTCTTTATAGGTAGCCCTTTCCGATCAGAACCCTCCGTACGTAGTTTTTTTCGGTTGGTTGTCTCTATATAGACGTACCATTGTAACGGGAACCCAGATCTCATAAAGTTCCTCTTCTCTAGCAGTTCTACAACCTGCTTTCTTTAATTCTGCTATCCTATCTGGGGTTATTTTATATTCTTACGGAATCAAAATGTAACAATTGATTCCTAGGTTACGATTTACTTGATAACCCTTCAACACATTATTTGCCATCCACCAATTGACTCCTAATATAGCATCAAGTTAGTGGATTAGCAAGCAGAACAATTCTGCCTCTCATTTCATTAATGAGATATTACCTCAATTAAAGAGATACTCATAATTTTTCCCTATGCTAGACTTATCAGCTAGCAAATTTTCAACATCCCCTTCTTTAAGGATTCGTGTCTGTAAGAATCTTGTTCCTCATTTCCACGGATCGTCACTAGCCCAACACAATTCTGAATATATCTGTCATCCTAAGGACTCACTGGTCCCCTATGTCTTAAGGCCTTTGGACACACTGGTCCACTACAGCATATCCGGCGTGTAAGATCATACAACCTAGGGTCTCTAATCCAACTTTTAGGTTTATCATGAAATCTGGAACCTCAATATTACATAGAATGAAAATCATTTTCCTCAATTACACCCAATAGGTTCATTAAGAATCAGGATCAATAGCGCCTATTCTAACCTCCACGGTATTTGGGTATTATCCTCAAACATTATTGAAGGTTCAATACTATTCACAAGGTTCAAACTTTCATCATGGAACAAAACCATAGTGTAACCAATTCACATTTTAACCTAAGCGTTATTTCAGCTTAAATCTGATTCATGCCTATTATTAACCTTCAATATCATCAGATTGGATCCTCTAGAATCAACATACGGCATAATTACCAGGCATCATATATCACCATACATCCTACCCACATACCTTTAACACCACAGTGTTACTAAGATCATTACTTAGCATGGAGAAACCTCAAAACATTTACTATGCCTCAAATTTCAATAACCCCACCAATTGGACCTTTTTAGGCAGTATTCACCGCAATAGAAAATGTCCTGATTTAAAAATCAATGCTTACATCATCATTGTCTCCATACATCTAAGTACTCTTTAAATCATCTAACTCAAATGATTATTAGCCATGGAGAAACCTTTAGAAAATTACTATTCCTCAAGTCTCCATGACCTTACCACTTAACTTCCCAAGGGGTCACCCATCCTAAAATTTTCTTGGGTTGAGCACGCTTAACTTTCGTGCACCTGTGTCAAAATACAGTTATCAGCTCTACTTGCTCCTGACCATCGGTACCTTGAGACAACTCTTGTCTCAAACATCATGCTAGCTGCCTCCAGATGACTAGATACAGTGTATGGGATGCACAATGGCCTTGGCCATACCCGCTTCCTCAGGTTTCGCAATATCCTTAGACTATCCTCAGTCTGGTATTGCACCACTTGCTGCCCTTCGGATATTCACTAATCTCTCGAGGCTAGCTTACAAACTAGGGCGTTTCACTCCTTTAGTACCCCCATCTGTGCATAAATCCTATCACAATATAATCAAGGCCATATCAATATACTATCTTGTTGACAGAGCCGCTTGGGCTCTGATACCAAAAATTTAAGACCCCGTCTTACATACCACTTATCATCGATATTAATCAGAGTATTTGAGCACAATTCAGTAAGAAACATAGGAATAGTGTAAATATACTGATATATCGATACATGGTACTTGATTACATTACAGGTATCATCCCAGTAGGGTTTGATAATATTTACAGAATTGTCCAAAATATCCAAAAATAAAGATTACATATAACCCTTATCCCTGTCTCGGGGTCTGCAAGTATCAGTTTCCTATATCCTCCACTTTACACTTGGATTCGCTAGTTTCCGCTGGCACATTTGTCATTTATGAAAAAGACTGAGATTCCAAGGAATCGCAATAACAACATACTATCGTTCATATAAAATGCAGAAAATAGCTAGATATGATTTGCACCATGTATGCATCAATTAATGAACAATATAATAGTATGTATACATAGGATAGGGCTCAACCACCACTATCCGTACCCCTTGGTTGGATTGTTACTCAACAACCAGGTAAAAGTGCACTTCTCTCACTAACTACCCCTTCTCGACAGAATGCCCCTTCTCGGCAGAACCATGTTGATTAATGAAAGCATAAATAATGAAGTGTTCAACTGTAACCCACCTAATTTTTCCTTCTGAACACAATGGAACCATCAATTTCATGAAAATCTAGCTCCTTACCCTATAATTGCTCATGGCTAATACTTAGAAATCTCTGAGAAAATTTGGGATTTTTGAATTCTGACTCCAAAAGCTTGCTCCTTTTTTCTTCTAATCACTTAATTAACTATTTAATTACATTCTAACCAAGATTTAGAGTAGATTTGGGTAGCATAACAATTAGGGTTTAGAATTACCCAAATTTACAAGAAATAACAAATTAACCGCACAACCACCTATTAATCTAACCACAACAACAGCAACAACAATAATTTGAAGTTTAGAAAGTTACTTTTACTTTCTTCTTGTTCTTCCCTTTTGGCTGAACCTACTCGCCTCTCAAACCCTAGGATTTTGCTTCCAGAACACCTTGAATCATGTAGAATTGAAGCTTAGGGAGATGATTAAACAAATTAGAACCCAAATCACCAAGTAGATCAACTTACCTTGTGATCTTTCCTTCCTTCTCTCTAGATTTCTCAAAGCTCTCTCTTCCTCTCTCTTGTTCTCTATGGCTGACGGGGAAATGAAGAAAAGATGAAGGGAAATGAGTTTTGACATATCTAACTTTTCCCTTAATTCTTTAATTACCAAAAATGACCAAAGTTTTGACTTTTGTTGTACTTGCATTTATCCACATGTAATGGTGTCATATAATCCCATTAAACTTGAACTACTACTCCTCTTTTTAGTTGGCCCAGGTTCACGTCCCAACCCATTGGAAAAGCCAAAATAGGCTTATATTACTTTATCCTATAATTACAATATTTGCCATAACAATTTTTTCCCATTTTCGGATTAGTAGCAATTCTAGCAAATTCTTTGCCCAAATTTTGAAAAACCATAACTTTATTCGTAGAAATTGGATTGGAGTGATTTCAAAGGCTATAAAATCCTTATTGAGTCTAGTTTTAAAGAAAAATATAACCTTTATCCAACTAAAAGCACAAAATTCCTAGAATTTAAGTTTTTGGACGTTGTTCTAGAAAATAGACAGTTTTTTTAGGTTAACTTCAAAAATTCATAACTTTTTGCATACAACTCCAAAAATTACCCATTAACTATCAAATTAAAGCTTGGGATATTTAATTTCATCCTGTAAAATTTCACAATTTTTGAACATCATTTGATCATCCAAAACCATACAACAATATCGCTGCCTCACAGGAAATTTTCACTAACAGCAAATCCTCATTCTTGGAACTCTTGCTAAGTTAGGGCTTAGCAGACCACTTGATTCAGGCTTATTCTCAAGCCTCCAATCTCAAAATTTGGGATATTACATACATTTTTTCTCACATCCTTTTATTTCTATGCATTTACACCTCTTTTTCTATTATCTCTTTCCCATGAGTCCAACTAATAGTGGACATGGATAAAATTGACAAAACCTCATTTATTTCCCTGTATCCTGTACAGTATTTTAAATTACGTGTACCATTTTGGTTGGACTTTTGTCCTCGGGTCATCGGCTGACTTCAAAGTATAATTGCACACCAGTTTGCTAGTCAACATGTATAAGACGGAGTCTAATTGTTTGTAAATTGATCGATAACAGAATTTGAAAATGTGTATACTACATTGAACACAAGCCTTATTAATCACGATTTGCTTCAAACTAATCAACTTTGATCGAATCAAATGTTATTATTATATAATTAGAGATGTTCATTGAACTAATAAGATGTTGGTTGAGATGGTAAGCGGTTTCGCCTCATTAGAAAGAGAACACAAGTTCCAATCTTGAGAATCGCACTTATTAGACGAAGCGAAAACCTTTGGCATTCTAAGCCTCGAAAGGAGAAACCTTTAATGAAATTTAAAAAAAAAAAAATGAGACATGCATTGAATTTGGATCTATGGTTTGCTCAGAAAAAGAAAAAGATCTGTCCATAAATGGAGACAAAACTAGAAACTTCAAAAACTCGGTGTCACCACTCATTGCTACCATTCTAGTCTTATTTATATATAACTCCATTTGAACCAAAAAAAAAAAAAAAAAATTGATCCTTATTATAAATCCAGTTTTAGAGTAATAAATGAATTTGTTACATTTTTGCCCCTATTAATTGTAGTAAATAAAAAGAAATTTTTTATATTGATTTTTAAAACCAAACATAGATAAGGGCAAAATTGCTCATAATTAATTAGTTAACTAATAATGGCTTTAATCAATGAGTTAACATGACCAATTAAGATTTGAATCCCTACTGTGGGAGTTGTGCTCAACGGACTTATGTCTATTAAAATAAAATTAAAGCGACCTAGTCAAAATTTTTATAAGACTAAAATTCAACGAAACTTTAGTAATGATAAGAATCTAACAACAACCGTGGTGCATTAATTAGGGCTACATAAAAATACACGTAAACTTTGTTTATGCGTATTAAGTAGGGCTACATAAAAATACACGTGGTGCATTAATTTTTCGTTTTGTATCATCACCTGCTTAGTTCGATGACTTTTCAACACAAGTTTGGATAGCCCTATGTTTTTGCTTTTTTTGCCACCGGAATTTTATTTGATCAAGTCACGTTTATTGATTCAGTCGTATTACTCTTAACCCAATGGAGTGCTAGGCTTGCCTTCTCAGAGACCAATCACACCCATTGCTTAATTACGCGTCTCCCATTTTGCTTATGTCATAATATTACCTCCGCTGCATACTATATGATCTCATTAATCTTGTAAATTGTACAAAAAACAAAATCATATACTAGTATTAAAGGCTAAAGTAGTGTATGTTTAATTACTCCCTCCGATTCGGTATATAAAAGATTTTTTAGGAATTATCTGTTCATATTTATATAAAATATTAATAGTCAATCTAAAATTTTGTATATAATTTTTTATTTCTGGCCTATTAATTATTAGTTAGTTTCATTATATTAATTAATTGATTTTATATTTTAATAAATTAATCACTTGCTCATTCTCTTAGGGCTTGTTTGGTTGAAGGGGAGGGGATGGAAGGAAATAGTAGAGGGTTACCTGGCTAAGTTTGGTTGGTGAGGGAAGATGTGAGGGGTTTTTAAAGATCCTAGCTTGTTTGGTTTAAGATGGGATGGGAGGGAGGAATGATAGCAATTTACTATTATATTTTTTATTTATACGTTATAAAAATTAATTTATATCTTATCTAATTAATATAATAATATTTTTATTTAAAATGAATCTAATATATAGGAAAAAAGATAAAAAGAAATACCACTTGAATTTGAAAATCCCTAATTGGTTTTGTTTATAATAAGAGTAATGGAATCGACAAAAAGAGTATAGCAATTGATAACTCAAGTTTTTGGAAAATCACTAATTTGATATTTTGAAGTTCAAGTGGTATTTCTTTTTCTTTTTCCCTAACATATGTTTTTTTAAAATTAATTGTATAATAATATATTTTTTTCAGCTATAATAGTATTTTTTATTCATAACAACATTATTTCATTTTAAATTAATTTAATAATAATTTATATTTTTTAAAAAATATATTATTTTAAATTTAATAAAATAATATATTTTTCATTATAATAATATTTTTATTTAAAATTATATCAACATATTTTATAATTATAATTTTTTTATTTATGAAAATTTATTTATTTTTTAAATCAATTTTATAATAATATTTTTTATTTGTAAAAATATAAATTTTTTAAAGCGTATTTCATAATAATATTCTTTAATGATAAAAATATATTTTTATTCAAATTAACTTAGTAATAAAGGTTCAAAATTTTGGTTTCCCTCCAAAACCCCCCCAATTTGGAGGGGGAATCAGAATAGGGGTGTTAGAAGGGAGGGGATGGAAACTTTGGGGTCTCATTCCCTCCACAATTTCAAACCAAATGAGGGAAGGGGTTCATTTTTCCTCCCCTTCCATCCCCTCCCCCCCCCCCCAATTAAACAGGCCATTACTGACCACCTGCTCTTATAGTCTCATTAACTATATTTTTAAATTTAAATATTCCTTATAATACAAATAAAAAAATATTACATTATTGTGCATAATAAAATTCATAACAAGTTATATCATCTACAAATTATTATGACACTATTTTATTGTGTACTCTATAACAATACAAGTTTTTAGGAAAATCACACTCTAATTGCTTAGTTTGCAATGAAAACATCATTGTCATCGGGACTAGTTTTTGGAAGAACTATACACTCAAAAAGTCAGTTTTTGGAGTTGGAGAACTTGGCTATAAGCCTTATAAGGCCCCATTTTTAAAGGAAACCCTTCATATGTGGATTCATAACATAATAAAAAATCTCATAGTATATGCAAGTTTGATTGGTCTTTGTTCGCTACCACAAGTGCACTGATCGCTTCAAACAATAAAGTGATAAGTAAATATCGTTTCCACACGAAAGTGAGCTAACTAATGTAACCTTATATTTTATTAGGTTGAATGGAATCATTTGAAATTGATCAAGTTGAGCCAAAACATGTTGTTAAGGTAAAAGATAAATTTAAAACTATTTTTAGACTAAAAATTTATAAAAACAAATGATTCTTTGAATTCAAGTGTTAAATGAAACTTAGGATTGTTTATTCCCTTTGTATTTCAAAAGCACTTACTCAATTCCCCCCAATATATGCTACTTAATGAAGGATTATACTAGCCAATGATACTAAATTTTCTATAAGTGCTCTCTCAAGTCTCCAAATAGGTTTTTAGTTCAATTAATTCATTAATCTCTTGATTAACTAATTAAACCCTGATTTTCATTGCAAATCCTATTTTGCCATGTGAGGTTAATAAGTGTATCTCTACCTCATTCACAAAACTATCCATTTAATTCACAAATCTCAAGTTCTCACACGATTAAACTCAAGTTCTACACTCAATCTAGCCCTCTCAAGCATCAATCAAGTGAACCCAGCAATCTCATTGGTGGCCAATCAATAAGAAGAATTAAGCAAATAGTAAAATCAGCACAATCTCATCATTAATCACAAATATAAAGGGAAATGAGCATTTAATCCATACAAGAGATCAAAACAATCCTAAAAGAAGAGATACTTAGCTACTCATGTCCAAATGTATAGAAAAAATAAGCATAACAACTGAATAAACCATAGAAAAAGGGAAAAGAGAAGAAAAGAAATGAAACCAAGTTAGAAGTTATAAAATCTCTCTTGGAACCACCACCCAAGCTCCAAAACTCTCTAAAATCCCCTCTCCAAGGTGTCTCCTTGCATGCTTCAGCTTCCCAAGGTGTAGAGTGTCTGTTTTTAGCGCTCTTCCCTATATTAAATAGTGTTTCATAGCTTCTGACATCAAAACATGCAGCTGCACTTTTTCAGGACTTGCCGTAGCCAGTTACACAAAGAGTCCATTTTCCTTCAGATTCTTGACTTGCTATAGCAAGTTTGTCAACTTGTTGTGACCAGTTACACAAAGAGCATATGAAGAGTACTTGCCACAACCGGTTTGCCAACTTGCTGTAGGCAGTTACACAGAGAGCAACAAGGATGACTTGCTACGGCAAGTTTGTCAATTTGCTGAGGCCAATTACACAGAGAGTAAACTTCTTGAGAATGTTTACTTGCCACGGCAGTTGGTCAATTTGCTGAGGCAAGTTGCAGAAGTTTCTTATATCTTTACACTGCTTCACCTCATTTGCTCTTTTCCTTGATTCTTGGTTCTTTTAGGGCTCTAACACTTGTCTTCATTCTCCTACAAAAGAGGGAGGATTTATAAATTCTCAATTAAATCACAAATATAACAAGAATTTCTTTGATTTTTGCTTGATACTTTGATATGAACGTTTTCTTCTATACGCTTCTTTCAATGTACATTTTGAACCCAAAATATAGGTAAAAAGAGAAGAAAATGTGTTAGAATGTTATGAATTTCTAAGAGTCAACAGTCTTTAAGGAAAATCCTATAATTATAATTACATACTCCCTTGGACTCATGACATAATAGGAATAGTTTGAAAAAAAAATTTAACTTTGAAAGATAAATTAAAGTTAATTGAGATTTTATACTTATAAACAAATTATATCCCACATATCTCCTACATTTAATAGCCTTTGGAGTATGTTATAACACAATAAGAAAATGAAATGATTATGTTTTGGAAAGAGAAGCAATACCATCGATTATGATTGTGCAATGCGTTACTAAATGTACGTCAATTCAGTTTTGTCCAAGTCAAAAGAAGTTAAGGAAAGGAAGGAGAAAGTTCTGTTATGTTATGTTGTTGAATTTTCGTGTAAAACAGTAAATGTTCATTGTAGGTGAAACATGTATACATATAGTCAATATTATTCCCCTCGGCTGATTATTTAACATTAACTTTTTTCTAGACCAGATAAACAATTACTAATTGCAGTTAATATTACTGGTTTGGCTTTGATAAAAACAATTAAATTGTTCTCCTTTTTAAGAAATGTTGTGAATTCCTTAACAAAACTTGTGAAAGACCTGACCGTGTAGATTTGTTACTTGGAAAAAGGAAGTTGTTACAACATAATGAAATATTGTGAATTCCTTAATAAAACTCGTGAAAAATATGATAGTTTAGATTTGTTACTTGGTTAATGAAAATTATTAAAACCTAATGAAATGTCGGGAATTCCTTAACAAAACATGTGAAAAACCTGATAGTGTAGATTTATTACTTGGTAAATGAAAGTTATTAAAACTTAATCAAATGTCGTAAATTCCTTAACAAATTTTGTTACTTTGCCAATAATTATTCCTGCTGGAGCTCCGACGATAGCGACCAGCCGGTAAGGCATCGGAGCTCCGGTGCTGATAGGACATGTCATCAGATGTCATTGAGGTCCAGCGACCAGTGAGGGTGGGGTGGAGGTTACTTTTTTATTTTTAAAAAATATATTTAAGGATATTTATGTTATTTCCTTTAATTTCAAAAAGGACAAATCAAGCTTAACACTTCTCTAATATTATGAATATTTGAAACACCATTTTATCCTTTTCTATTTTTAAAGTTCTTTTTGTGGAATTTTGTATATCCTTTAATAAGATGTATTTGACCCTTTTAATGTTTCTCAAGCCTACCTGGTATCTATCCCTTACTTGAACCTTATTCTTGCCCGATTAGACTTGGATGATAACTACTAAAGACACTATCAGAAGCCATTTATCTGTAATGAAACTCACGGACAAAATTCACTTATCATTAAGACTTGCATAGTATCAAAGCGTAGTATCAGAGCATGATACTCTTAAATATGCATGGTATCCAAGTCTGGTATCAGAATGTTCATAGTATTTTGATAAAGGATTTTCTTCACTCTTATTCTCTTCTTCTTTAATATCCGAGATATATTATTCCATCCTTCCTCATCCTACAACCTTTTGATGGAAGTTAAATTTGAACTCGTGCTATCTCTAATACCAAACTTTAGGAATAAATGTACTAAGTAACTAACGATTTAGAAATAGTTAAATAAAAACTTAATATAAAGTTTACAAGCATGAATGCTTGCCATATTGTAGTTGAGAATTTCTTGTACTAATTCATTGATCTTCTTGTAGAAGTCAATAAACTCTATATATCCCTTAATAAGATGTAATCTTTGACACTTTTAATGTTTCTTAAGACATATCTGATATCTATCTCTTACTTGAACTGCATTCTTGGTCATGTTAGTTAGTAGACTTAGATGATCACTAGTGAAGGCACTATCAAAAGCCAGTTATATGTAATGAAACTCACATACAAAGTTAACTCATCCTTAAGATCTACATAATATCAAAGTATGGTTATAGAGCATGGTACTTTTTAATATGTATGGTATCAGAGTGGTATTAAAGTATGGTATAATAGTGGTATTAGAGCATATATCTTGATAAAGGATATTATCCACTCTTATTCTTTTCTTCTTCCAAATCAAAAGGCTTTGAAGTAGTCTATGAGAATCAGCCATATTGGGTTTTTAAATTGATGAATTCGAATTTGAAATCTCTTACAAACTGGGCAAAGAGAATAGAGCAACATATGCACTATCTCAACACGATGAATCTATGAAGCTGAGAGGTTTCTCCTTATGGTAGCACAATGATATTGGAAAATGGGAGAGGGAAGTTCAACCTGATCCAAAATTACATCAAATCATCCAACAGATCATTACCCAACCTGAAAGTGTAGAAGGTTAAAACTTAGAAAAAAGGTGTTTACACTATAAAGGAAGTTTGCTTCTACCCAAAACTCTACTTGGATTCCCTTGGTACTTAAAGAGTATCACAATTCTCCCATAAAGGGAACATGCTAGATATCCACACACGCTTGGCCAATGTTTTATATTGGGAGGGTATGAAGAGTGCTATTCAAAAGTATGTTGTGTAATGTGATGTATGCCAAAGAAATAAGTACCAAGTACTTTCCCCAGCTGGTTTATTGCAGCCCCTAACAATTTCTCACTAAGAGGTATGACACTATTCTAGTGGTTGTTGTTGGATTCAATAAATATGCTTATTTGTTGTCTTTATCTCACCCAATTATAGCCAAAAATGTTGCTGAAATATTTGTGCATGAGGTTATCAAGTTGCATGGCTTTCCTCAAACCATTGTCTTGGATAGAGATAGGGTCTTTATAAGCCAATTTTGCAAGGAATTATTCAAACAAGCTGGAATCCAATTATGTCTTAGTCCTCCTGTGTACCATCCAGAGTTCGATGGCCAAACTGAAGTTCTAAATCAAGGGTTGGAAACATATCTGCACTACTTTACTAGTGAGAAGCCTAATCATTAGGGTTAATGGTTGTCATGGGTTGAATATTGGCACAACACTTCGTACCATAGTTATGCCAATATGACTCCCTTTAAGGCTATTTATAAGAGGGATCTGCCTACCTTTCTTAAGCTGCAAGATAAGCCATCTACCATAGAGGAGGTCAATAAACAGATTCATGCTTAGAATGCGATCATCTCCACCTTGAAGGAGAATTTGTTCAAATTTCAGAACAATATGAAAGAACAAGAAGAGAAACACGGAAGGGACATTCAACTAGAGGTTGGGGAACAAGTCTACATTAATATCAGACCTTATCAGCTTCATACTTTAGCAAAAAGAATCAACAAGAAGCTTAGTCCTCGTTATTATGGTCTCTTCAAGATCATTGAGAAAGTGGGAACAATGGCTTACTGACTTGAACTTCCTCCTATAGCTCTGATTCATCCAGTATTTCACATCTCCAAATCTAAAATAAAAAAAAAATCAATTCATGCTGCCATTGTGACCCTAGTCATTCCCTCAGCTCTCTCCGTGGAAATGGAGCTACAAGTGCAGCCTGAAGACATCCGTAAGGTCTTCAAGCTTTCAAATGGACAGCCAGAGGTACTGGTTAAATGGAAGAGCATGCAAGAGTTTGAGAACTCATGGGAAGCAGCAACAACTATCTCTAAGTAGTTTTCAGCTTTTCCCCTTGAGGACAAGGTGAAACTCTTAGGGGTGGGTAATGATAAGATTGCTTTTGCTACCAAAACATATAAAAGAAAACCTAGGCAGCTACATGAAAGGGGGCAGCCACCTTTTGATAGTCAACATGTTGACTTAGAAGCTCCCACCAATTTGGAGAAAGAGCTGAACCACTAGGTGGTTGTAGGCTGCTATTAACTGTGACATTAGGGTTGTCTTGGAGATTGTGACCTGCACTTTTTTCTAGTATTTAGAGGCTTGTTGTCTCTAGGTCTTGCAAAGCTTGTTTTTTGTTGGGAGTTGGATAGGAGAAGTTGGAGTCTCGAAATACCAGAGAGGCCTTGTGAGAGTTGTAGTTCTCTTTTGTTGTTATTTCCCATCTGTATTTTGAGTGAGGTTTGTCCAAAATCATTATTGTGAGGTCCTTTTGTAACACTGATTATGCTCCATTATCTTATAGCAAACCTTTGCATTATTCATATTTCATTTCCCTACTATTTTATTTCAATATTTCATAGGAGGGTTGTATCAACTTCCCGTAAACAGTCTGAACAATAGCCCATTTCTTCCCGTAAACAGTCTAAACAGTCTGAACTAATTAGTTTAAGTAGTGTCAACTTGAGCGGCATGCTGGGGATATTAATCTCAATTATCATTAGGCTCTATAAATACAGGGCTTACTATATGATTTAGGGGGGTTAGTCATTACTTCAGAGTTAATTGCGTTCATATTGACAATCTTGGTTAATGAGATTCGTTCATCTGCATTGTTATTTAGCAAGTTAACATCTTGTGACAAAGGGATTCATTGTAAATAAAGTTATGATAGCATGTTAAAATAAGCATCTTGTAAAAAGAAGTCTTTCTTTTTACGAAACCAAAGTGGTGTTCTCAGCTCAAAGTTCCTGTCCATTGCCTCAAGTTTTGCCCCATGCATATGTTGCTGATTCTTCTCACCTTGTAATTCACATTTTAAAGGTAATAAAAAAGCTTTACATTGCTATTGCCAAAATATTGCTGGCTAAAGATTTGGTTTGTTTAAGAGAATATATGTCAAGCATAATTGCTTTCTGTTTGATATTCTTGTTTTTATGGAAAATATTAATGAGATCATGCTTTTGATCCTGAGAACATACATATATATCATCTTAATGTGATTTTGATTTACATTTTCGAAGCATCATTGTGTTGTTTGATATTAGTTTTTGTGCAGAGGGACATCATCACTGGAATAGGGGGCTCTTGGTCAGAGTTTTTTTGACTATTTTATAACTTCCTGATCTGAAATTAGTTCTGGAGAGAAATTCAGATTTTGACATTGATTATCCTTCTTCTCTGTTTCATGCCTTTGAAAATATGAAAGTAATTATTATTAAAGAAGATATATTTTGTGGCGTTGAAGTTAATGAGTGGGATAAAACTTTATTGTTGTTGTTGTTTTTAAAAGTTAATAAGTGCCACGAAAGTGCAACTTGTAGATATAGGCCTATGGAAGTTGAAAGCGTGACCTTGTATTTTTATGAACGACTTTGCATTTCATCTAAGTCATGGGAAATTTTGGCCATCTTATGCCTTTAGGATTCAAAAGAATGACATATATGTTTTTTAATTTCTGATGTTTAGAATGGAAGTTGAAATTTGTAAGTTATATCCTATATTGCTAGTAAGAACTTAGTAAAATTGAAATCTGTTTCGTCTGTGCAGCTTTTTCTGCAACAATCATAATCCAATAAGTACAGGCTCTACAAAAGTTAAGAACTGGGCGGTGCCTGCTCATTGCAGGCAAGAGTTAACATTAGCATTATTCTCACAAAACTTTTAATTGCTTCAACATGTTTATTTATTTCTCATTTGATTCTTGCCTCGTGATGCCCCTTTCTTAGTATCAAAAGGCATAATTCACAATGCGATGCATGCTCTTGAGGGCGATATCAATGCAAAGTGGAATTGAGAATTATGATAGAAGTCTTAGGAAAAATGACATAAAGGTCCCAATTAAAAAAAATAATATCAGAAAAGTTCTATAACTCATTAATAATAGCTCTTTTTCATTTGTTTTGATTTTTTTTCTTAATTAAGACCTTGACATGATTTCCGCAAGTTCTTATTCACATGCTCTCTGGACTGAGTATATGGAAGCAACATATGCATCAGTTGGTAGTATACAACTGGGAATTTGTTTTATATAGGAATGGGATCTTTAATGATCTGCACTGTTGAATCAGATTCTGTGAAGAAAATAACTACAGTAACTGCTTTTATAGCGTCTCTTGAGACTATTATTGGTGCTATCATCTGTGTGTTCTTTGCCTATATGTCTTGCAGAGTTGTGAAATGATGGTGTTGGAGAAAGCTTGGCACTTTTGCCTTCTTCTTCCAGTTTAAAGAAGATGGAAAGAACATCAGGAAATGTTGATTTTCACCTGCAATATTTGATTTGGGTTCTTTAATTTTCTACCGTTAGTCCTTGCAGTTAAATACTAAGTAGTAACTAAAAATTTCCGTTAACAACTTCAAATATCAACTACAAACCCACAAGTCAAAAAAAAAAATAAAAATCAAGTACAAACCCCACAAATTTATGAACACAATATGGTATTGGAGTCAATTCAACGGTGAAAATGATAATTTATGGTATTGGTTTTTATTACATTTGAATATGAATATGATTTAAGATTGAAATATATAATTAAGGTTAAAATGTTGGCAAAAAAAATATAATTAAGGTTAAACTGTGCATAACTCTCCTATATTTTTGAGTTAGTTGCAAGTAGACTCAAAAGTTCTAACCCGAACATTTTTTTTTTCCACCCGAAACCCTTTGCCGTTAAAAACTGTTATCTTTTTCCCCTGCGAAAATGTATTCTTCATTGATGAAAAACAAACCATACAAACATTTGTTCAAAAACTAAACGACAGCAAACAACAACCCAAAAATACAAAGTCTAGTCAGGATCTAATACATCAGCATTCAAAGTAGATATTAATAAATTTATTAGATCTGGTGGGGTCTTGTGATCCAATTGCTCGGGTACAACCCCTTCCTTGAAGTCTTAACAACCCAATTAGCTACCTTGTTATTTTTAACAGAATTTGTTTTGTCAGATTAAAGAGATACACGTGGCATTTAATAAAAAAAAATAATCTATTAATTCTCTTTGAACACAAATTTATTTTGTATGCTCTATTCCCAATTTAGTCTCTCAAGTTTATTTTTAGAGGGACTTGAACTTGGAGGTACCACTCTTAATTGTACTTTTGTGACATTAACACTGTTAATTGTACTTTTGGGGATGCTCATCGAACAAGCTAGCTACGGTGGCAGAACAAATTATAAACTTATATTTTTAAAACTGTTATACTCCGTTTTATTTGATCCTTAATATAAAACATATTACCGAATTTAATTAAGTTAAAAAAGTTGGTTAAATTAGTTAATATGACATTGTATTTTCTAAAACACCATATTCATATTACTTTCCCTCCTTTCCTCTCCTCTTTAGTTGTTATTGATGGAGTATCAATGGGAGTAAGTTAAGAAAAAATTGACAAATATAAAAAATATGTCTTAACAACAAATGTTAGTCTAGTTAGTAAAAGGGTTGGCTTATAACTATAAGGTTGTGGGTTCAAATCTCACCGATGTGAGGACCTTGTTGGTAAATGATCTGTAAGTACATTTGTAAGCGCTTTTTGAGCCTTGAGGCATATTCTAGCCTTGGCGAGGCCCTAGGACCAAATCTCACCAATGTGAGGACCTAATCTCACCGATGTGAGGACCTAATCTCACCGATATGAGGACCTTGTTGGTAAGCGATCTATAAGTACATTTGTAAGCGTTTTTTGAGCCTTGAGGCATATTCTAGCCTTGGTGAGGCTCTAGGACCAACTCACATAAATTTTTTGAATAAAAAATGTCTTATATATTTATATTTAGGAAAGGAAAAGCTATGGGGAAAAAACGATATATTTTCAGGCCCAAAAATTGTGTCTCCAAATATGAAAAGAAAACAAGTGGGATGAGCCTATCAACTAGTCTTTGGATCATTATTAAAGGGTGGATCTCATTTCTTTAATCAAGTCTTAGAGCACGCTGAACAAGGTGCTAGCTCGTGAGAAGTAAAGACTAACACTACAAAAAAAACATGAAATTTTTGACTCAATTTGTCACGGAAAAATTTTCCATGCCAAATTCTTGCGGAAATCCGTCAGAGATTCCATCAGAAAAGTTTTCAACAGAATTTCTTCCATTTAGCCATGGAAAATATTCCATGGCAAATTCCGTCAAAAACTCTAAATTCCGTCAGAAATTCTGTAGGAAATTCAATGTTTTTTTTAGTGTAAAGGCAATACCTTAGGGTAGCAAGAGATGAATACAACCAACCTAATTCAACAAGATGTAGAGAAACAAATGTTGATGCCTCTTGAGCCACCGAACCCTACTTGGATAGCAGGAGATGCATATTAATTATGAGCAAATCGATCATAATGACATATGGGTTGAGACTCAAGATGAACTCAGAGAGGAGCTACAGGATAATTCTGAAGTCATGGAGGCTTCCATCTTGGGACAGTAATTACTAATTTTCAAGTTCTTATTTCTTAACTATTTATTTATCTATGAATATTTTATCTTGGAATTGCAAGGGCATAGCCTCAAAATCTTTTCTCTGAAAAGTTAGAGATGTGATCTATGGAAGAAATGTTAAGCTTCTTATTCTTAACGAGACTCGTATAAGTAGAAAAAGGGCTGATAGAATTATTCATAGATTGGGTTTCAACACTTGGCTAAGATTAGAGGCTACATGCTATATAGGCGGCATTTGGGTTGTTCGGAATGTTGAAGAATTATCTATACAATATGTCTCTTCCTTTACACAAGCTATACATCTCACAGTAACGCTTTAAAATAATCTAGAGGAATTTTTGTTATCTTGTGAGTATGCGGAACCTAATTGCATTCTTCAGTGCAATCTTTGGAGAGAGCTTATTGATATTAGTAACTCAATTAATGGACCATGGATAGTTATAGGGGATTTTAATGCTTTTCTTTCTGTGGATGACAAAAGTGGTGGATCTCAATCTAATATCATGTCTATGAGGCAATTTGGAGATTGTATTTTACAATCCCAGCTGATGGAAACTAATGTTGTTAGAGAAAAGTATACATGGCAGTGTCCTTTGTTAAAAGAAAGAATAGACTGGGCCTTCACTAACATTGAATGGAATCGTATATATTCTTTAACTAAGGTGTATCATCTCAACAAATTTGGCTGGGATCACATACCAATTCTTCTTAAAAGCTCTCTAGAAAAGCCATATTGATGTTGAGACCTGCCCTTTAGGTGTCAAGCCACATGATTTCTTGAAGAGAGCTTTGATGATGTGATAAGACAAAGTTGGAGTAAGGAGCACTAGAATGGTAAGGTTGAGAAATTTGCAACTATCGCTAAGGAATGGAATAAGAGCAATGTCAGGAATCTAACTACAAAAAAGGAAAACTTAATTAGGGGATTGAAGGGGTTGAAAGAGCTAGGAGACAGCGTGATAATCAATATCTAGTTCAAACAAAAAGAGAACTCTGGAAGGAATATAACAAGGTTCTAGCTCAAGAAGAGTTGATGTGGTATCAAAAATTAAGATGTAATTTTTTAAAGTGGGGAGATAAGAACATCAAATTTTTTCATACTACTACTGCAATTAGAAAGAGGCGAAATAGGATTGAGGGACTAAAAGATTTTGATGGAAATTGGACTTTTGATCAATCCAGGCTTAAGGATCTTGCTCTTAACTATTATAAGGAGCTCTTTAAGAAGGGGAGCAATTACATTCAAGAAGTTAGAACTCGTGCTCAATTCCTTATGTCAATAATGGAAAAATGACTTTTTATATCGGTTAAAAAAGACTTTTTAGACCGGTTATAGATTAGGTCTTGTTACGGTCGGTCTAAAAAGTTTGCTACTTTTTAGACCAGTCATAGCTACAACCAGTCTTAAAAGTCATACCTTTAAGACCGGGTGTAGCTACAACAAGTGTAAAAGGTAATGCCTTTTAGACCTGTTGTAGATAAAACCAATCTAAAAGGTAATACTTTTAAGACCGGTTGTAACTATAACTGGTCTAAAAAGTATAACTTTTAAGACCTGTTGTAGTTACAACCGGTCTTAAAAATTCTATTTTTTTTAAAAAAATGTCCCTCTTTCTAATTATCCCTACCCAACAAGCCATTTCAACATTTATCTCAGACTCCACAGAAGCAACATAACACAGATTTCACAAAAAAGCAATTACAGCAGCAAGATCAACAAGCACAAATGAAGGTATAGGTGACTTTAAATCAACTTCCAACAATTGGTGAAATGTTGCAAGATATGAAGGTTCAAGATTAAAATAAGCAATAATGAATTTCCACTGGGTAGAATCAGATTTTTGCAAATTACAACAATATGAATTCATATACATGAGTTGACAATCATTTCAATATGGACAATTCAAGCAACAAGCTTAAATCAAATTCCAGGAACTCCAAAATGCACTCAACAACTGTCTAAACCTAAAACACAGCTTATGAATCAATTTCAATGTGCAGTATGAAGGAATGTCCAAACGGACGACTTTGCTCAGAAATGGATGCAAAACTTTGAATGACAATGGCAACAATAAAATTAAAGGATCGATACAAGCAATAGCAGAAATTCCTCAATTTTACATAATACAAAGGGAATAAAAAGTATAGAGGTCAATCCCTTAAATCCCATGCCTATATCACCTATATCCCAGAAATTGTCCTACATAGATACATAAACCCAGTTAGAAATTCATACAGCAGGAGCAATACGTATGAGAACAATGTATAATGTAACGTTAGATTCAAAAACTCACTATTTTTGTAAAAGCTCATAGATGAATTAAGCACAACATCTGAGGATGAAATCAATATCTTCTTCAGAAAAAGGATAAGCAAGATCAGACATCTGTAACACCAAAATCAAACAAAACATTAACTTGGTAACTTAAAAACAATAAAGTAATACAAAAGTTTTGAAATATAAATTTACCTCTTTAGTAAAATCAGTCGTGCCTAGAGTAATAATATTGTAAATGTGTCTCAAAACATAAAAACCACATAAGTTAGACCCATGTGGTTGCCTATGACTCTGAAAAAGAACATGATATCATTAAAACAAGTATAAAGGCATGACTTATTACATTCTTTAAACAAACCAATATGTACTAACCTTTGGCATGATCTATGTAGGGTCTTTTAAGTCATGAACATGCTTATCATAAAGATTACTTATTTTACATAAATTCCATAAACTTTGCACACAAAAGGTAATAATGCAAGAAAGCTTACGAGTTCATAGTCTTTTTCAAATCATTCCCTGGTTTGAAGTGGAAAGAGCATAAAAGGATGATAGTATAACTACTCTTGCATAGAAGAACCAACTGCCAATGATCACTAAAAAAAGAGAAGAATATTAAGCAAACATAAAACATTATATATATTATAAAATATAAGTTTGTTCTTACTCATGCATATATAGAGCCAAGAAACACTCAGTTGCGTTTTACTAAGCCTCTCTGATAAGTATGTATGTTTGATAGCAGCAGTAATCCCTTTCTCTTGGATTTGAACTAGGCGTAAGAATCCAAATTTATCACTTTTTCCAAAAGAGACTAACCTACAATTCATGTACCTACAATAATGCAAGCACACAAATTAATCAAAGGTAAATGGCGAAATTTTTAAAATATTTACTTCGAATTGAAGAAGATACTTACATTAAGAATAGTTGGACAATCCCAACCGTAAGATTTTGTCTACAAGCTACCAGGGACATTAAATCATCCCTCTCAAGAGAAAGCATGTCACCCCTTACTTGCCAACAATTGAATCCGTAGGCCAATCTCTTGTTTTAAAGGATGTATCATATGCCATCAGAATCACTTGTTGCATGATATTCAATGGAGGCTGTGAAACTTCTTGAGTGAAGGGAGCTGGACTTGGTGTGGCTTTGATTAGGTTTTCTCAACTCGAACAGAAACAAGGTTCTTTGCCACAAGATGAATGTACCCAGGACATCACTAACAATCTTGAAATTATCAAAAGGGATAAGGACAGGTGCATCTGCAATAATCACTTCTTCAACTGACACTCTGACTTGATCATCTTTCATTTGGTGGTGGTGAACAGTTGAACCTAGGTTATGCACACTCCCCCGTACAACTAACCGTCTTAGAGGATCCTCAACAAAAATGTCATTAGGCTTAGCAATTTCTCCTACAGGACCCTATGATGACTGCCCTATGTTGCAACGACTCCCTTTAGTGCTTTACTTATTAAGATTAAGCGATTATGGCTGGGGAGCACTAGTATCTTGTCTTGAGCTCATAAACACTATCATTTCCTCTTTCATCTTGCTCAACTGAGTTTCTAGTAGTGCATCAAATGATGCTTCAATCTCGACCCTTTCTTCTGCACTTGTAGTGGCCAACATAGTCTCTAATTCCTCCCTAGTCACGATGCTTAAGGAATAGTGTACGAGGGCTCCAAAGTAATCCCTTATCCCTACCCTTCCTCCAACTCCCCTGACACGGCCTAGATGCTCATGTTTGCCAATAGCAATAGTCAGAATGTAATTCTTGCCCTTCCACCTAAAAGATCCCTCGGCTTGTTTTTTTTCTAAGTTCCTCCTGTAAGATAATACAAAATAACAAACATAAGTAATGAAATATGTTTCTTATGTAGTTAATAACAGCAATGATATATACTTACAATTTTTTCACCTTCTATACGAGATTGTTCATTCGTATAAGACCCACTCCTCTTTTGGTGAGCAAATAACCATTTTTCTTCACGACAAATCAGAGATGGTGGAGAAAGAAAAACAGAAGGATCAAATTGAGATGCTTCTTCCAATCTCTTCCGTTTAGCCACCAATAAGTTTTTTTCAACCTTTGCATAGCCCCTACGAGACATTGTATGAAGGCAATCATTCTTTCTACCACTCTCTTTTGCTTTTTGCCTCATTGCCTATGAATAAGAAATTAAATAAAATAAAAAGGTTACGATTGATTAAGATAATTCATAAGTAAATAAAATGCAAAATAAGTCAACTAACCAAAGATTCTTGAGTAGTCCGAAGCCCAACAAATGCTTGCCAAGTTGCTTCATCAATATATGTATACTTGATGCATGGAGTAGGACAAGGCTGACAATCTTTCTCCTCAATATTAATGCAATTGTTGGCTAAATTTGTCTTAAACTTACTCCAGCACTAATAACAATACGTCATTGTCTTGTTGTACAAGATCTCACTTTGAGGAACATCGTAGGTGAGATGTAATGTATGCATTGAAGGAGTAAGTAACAAATTTGTGACATATTTGATAATCATTACATGCAGGAGAGAATTGTATACTTGGATAGTACCCCAAATATGTTGCTTCACCTTTTTATCGACATTTCTCCACTCTTCTATCAAGATGCTAGGCTTGTTGCATGCAAGGAGACTGACAAAACTCCTATATCAGCTTGCATTAGGCCCGATTGGTTTCCAATATCTATCAAACTCAATTGGTATCTTTTGCCCACACTCCTACTGAGGGAAATATCTGTCAACCGTATGCCATGTCTACCCCCCCGTACAGACTGGTTACTGGGCTCACTTTGATCCTGGCTCGGAGCATTGCTAGGCTCGCTCTAATTAACACTAGCTAGTTTACTCTGAGGAATACTAGGTGGCTGATCCTCTACACTAGGACGCTGGGGATCCTTCATTTTCCTGTAACGACAACAAAGAAAGAGAAATCCTTAAGTTATAGAATGAGAGGACTATATCTAAAAAATAACTATATACATTATTTGGATATAAATCATAATCATAATTACTTTAGATAGCTAACTTTCAAAGTAGTATCATAAAGAGAAATCCTCCCATATTCCTTCATAATGATCATATCTTGTGCCATGCTCATTATATGCTTCATCTTCTTTGTTCAATTCGGGTATACCCCTAGAAAAAGGAGTCTCAAGAATATCATAATTTGAGCAACTTTTCTCATTAATATCAATGACCCTTTTTCTTTAGAGAGATATAGACTACATTTTATTTGAGTGATCAATAATATAGAATACTTATTTCGCCTGATGTGCCATAATAAAAGGTTCATCCCCAAATCTTCTACTATTCAGATCACCTAATGAATATCCTAACCTATCGATCTTCACACTATTATTGCCATCAACCTACTTATATTTGAAAATGGGAAATCTAAGTTTAACATAGTCAACCACCCAAATCTCTTCAATAACCCCATAATAAGGTATGACAACCAATTTAGGGTTCTTATCTTTCGAACTAGAAAGTGTATAGATTCAGCCACTAATAAGGGGAGGCCTGTCCATATTATGAATTTAACCTATATATGGAGAGGTTAAACCATATTATGAAAGATGCTATTGAAGAAGGATTTTGGAAACCGATAAGACTAATAAGGGGAGGCCTGTCCATATCTCACCTCTTCTTTGCAGTTGATCTTATCTTATTTGTCAAGGCTTCAATAAGTCAAGTTGAAGGAATGTTGGAGTGTCTGAAAACATTTTGTGATGCTTCTGGTCCATTGATGAACAAGAACAAGACTAGAGTTTGTTTCTCCATAAAAGTGCACAGCTCAAGGGCTCTTCACCTGAGCCAAAGCATGGGAGTTGACCTCACGGGAAACGTAGGTAACCAATATATGTTACATTTGCACCATATTGGAGAAAACTCAAGAAATTGGTACATAGGATGGAAATGAGGCTATTTGAACTTAGCTGGTAGACTTGCATTAATTAGAGCTATTCTATCAGCTTTACCATCTTACAACATGCAAATAATGCTCCTACCAAAGGGTTTGGTAAAAGAACTGGAAAGGAAGAGTCAAAATTTCTTATGGGGTAATGATATTAATGGTAAAAAAAACTTCATTTGGTGACATGGGAGCAGGTTACCAAAGAGAAGAAGGAGGGTGGATTAGGGATTAGTTATTTAAGGAAACAAAATGAAGCCTTCTTGATGAAGCTCTGTTGGAATCTCCTAAGTAAAAGGAAGGCATTATGGGTTAGGTGCTTCAAAATAAGTACAAATGTGGTAATGATTTTAGACCAAAGATTCATAAAAAGCAAGGGGCGTCTTTCACATGGAAAGGGATTTGTGCTGTTTGGGATAAATTACAAAGAGAAGTGGGTGTTAAAATTGGAAATGGCGAATCGGCATCCTTTTGGTTCGATAATTGGTCAGAAATTAATAGGCCCTTTATTGATCTTATCCCAAGGTTTGAAGCTTTCGCTGACAGAAATGAAAAAGTTACAAACTATGTTGACCCTACTGGAGATTGGATAGAGAGAAATTGAGTTGGTGGTTTCACTCGCAGATTATTGATTGGATAATGTGTGCACATCCACACTGTGAGGAGAGAGGAGAGGATAAACATTATCAGAAGCCTTCGACTAATGACCATTTCTCTGTAAAATCTGCATACCATTTTCTTTTTGAAGGTACACACTGAAAGGGAGATCCAATATAGAAGAAGCTGTGGAGATGGGCTGTTTCGGAGAAGATCAAATCCTTCATGGATCCACTACTACAAAAAGGTTGAAAGGTGGCGCACATATTGTGGCCCTTCCTTAATGAAGTGCCACAGCTGCTCATTTATTATTTTTTTTAATTTTTATGGTTTTCATTTTCTACCAGCTGTGGCGCCTGAAAGGATAGGCGCCACAGCTGGTATGGTTAAGTGTGGCGCCTGTCTGGCCAGGCGCCACACTTGACCTGCTAGAACCAGCTGTGGCGCCTGGCCGGCCAGGCGCCACACTAGGACATGGATCAGGGGTGGCGCCTGTCTGGTCAGGCGCCACCCCTGATGCTTTTTATAAAAAAAAAAAAAATTGTTGTCCGGGTGCATGCCTATTCAATCTTTTAACATAAAAAAAAAAAAAAGAAATTTGTTCAGGGGTGGCGCCTATCTGGTCAGGCGCCACCCCTGATCATTTGAAAAAAAAAAATTTTGTTTTGACGGATGCCTGACCTTTTTTAACAAAAAAAAAAAAAAAATTGTCAGGGGTGGCGCCTGCCTAGTCAGGCGCCACCCCTGATGCTTTTTAAAAAAAAAAGAAATTTGTTCAGGGGTGGCGCCTATCTGGTCAGGCGCCACCCCTGATCCTTTTAAAAAAAAAATTTTGTTGTCACGGGTGCCTGACCTTTTTTAACAAAAAAAAAATTGTTCAGGGGTGGCGCCTGCTGACCTGTTTTTAAAAAAAATAAAATAAAATTTAGGATATTCTATCCCTTCCCAGCCAATTAGAACCCACCACGCCCCACCCCCTTATCCTTAATGTTTCCCGCCTCTCTCCCCCCATTCTCTTTTCATTTCCCGCGTGCCGACACCCACCTCCCTCTCTTTACCTTTTTCTCATATCTTTAATCATTCACTCTCTCATTTTCACTTTCAGTATCTGCGTGCTTCTCCCCTTCCTTCCATTTTCTTATCTTCACTTCTTAAAACGACATTCACACGAGCACACCTCTTTGTTTTATCCCAACTGCCAACCCCACTCCTGTCCCTTTTATTCCCTTTTCTTTGTATTGTCTACAAGTTTTTGGTCCCCACTTCATTTAGTAACTCAAATTTCTTCCTTCCCTCACTGAAGATTGCGTCACCAACGGCAATTACGTGGTCCCCCACTCCACTGTACTGATCAACCTGTAAGTTCAACTTGCGTTTTGTTTTTATTAATTTTTTTTTCAAGTGAAACTGTGAAAGTTAATTTTCATGATTCCTCTAGCGTTAGACTTATTATGATGGAGATATATTAATAAAGTCATCGTAGAGTTATAAAAATGATTAGTACCATAACTTCTTTGTTTTTAATGAGCTGTGCTGAACCTAAAAGAGTTTGAATTAATGTTGATAATATTTTATTTTTAAAAAAAAAGTATAGTTCACCACCATAGTAATTGCACTATGTGAGCTTTTAAATTTTACCCTTAAATAGTTAAGTTTACTTTTGCACCGTATAGGAAATGTTGCTTTTGGTAAAGGATAAGTCATTTGTTGGCATATGCAAGAGAATAATTTTGCTTCTAAATTGTAGACAATAATTGAAAAGGTGATTTGCAGTACGTATAGGAAATGTTGCTTCTAAATTGGTTCAACTTTATGCAAGAGAATAACAACAAAATGTCACTTTCAACTTTAGCAATTATTGTCATAAAAAAAAAAGGAAGAATCGAAAAAGATGCAAATGATTTCATTTAACACCTATATATATATATATATATATATATATAATGTACAAATGTGTGTGTTGTTTGTAGGCGTGTGTGTATTGTAGGCGTGTGTGTACATATATATTCCCATTACTAGAGACTTATCCGATCCCTATTGTAGGCGTGTGTACTGTGTTTTAGCTCTCACTAGTTCTAAAGAATTAATGCAACAAGTTACAAGCTCACTAGTTCTAAGAAATTAATGCAACAAGTTACAAGAATAATGAAAGAATTGAATTAAATGTTATATATAACCATAAATTTGAACGACAGTAATTAATATACAAGTGACTTGAAATTAGATAATCAAATTAACTTTTAATAATACTGTTATTTCTTTTAAAATTGCTTCAAATTATTTGTTTTCCAAAAATCAAAATCATTTATTTAACATTATTTCACGTATTTAATATATATTTGTGTTAGTGCTATATATTTTGTAGAGGTAAGAAAATAATTTTTTGTATTATTTTATTAAACTATAATAGAGAAAATCCCATTTAAACCCAATGAAAATAGGAAAAATTGAAATCAGGATAATAAATTGAATAATTCGTTAATTGAGTCATTAACTTATTTAATAATTTTAAAATATGGATAAAATGAGTTTAATATATCAATATATATCAACGTTAATATTTAATAAAATAAAATATAATTTGTCTATATTGTTTAACTTTAAATATATTAACTAAAACCGTAAGGGGAAAAACATATAATAAGGAGAAAATTAATATTGGGATTATGCTTTCTTTTTCATTTTATTTTATTTTCTTTATTTTTTTTTTCTGAATCATATTTTTTGATTTAAGCTAATCATATTTGATTTTATTATATTTTGATGTTTATTACACATATTATTATTTAAAAAAATAACTTAGAACCTCAAATATTTTATTGATTTGTTTATGTTTAATTTGTGTTTGTAGTTTCAGTTCATCAGTCTATTGAAGCTTCTATTTACGGTATGTTTTTTAAATTTTGAGTTCACAAATGTGATTTTAGTTAAATTTAATAGTTATAATTTGTAGGTGTTCTAATGATTGTTATTGATTAATTGCATAAGCAAAATAATTATTTATATATTCTTAACACTTGTATTTTATTTAATTATTGACTTGTAATGTTTTCTAATTTAACTATGATATATTATTGTGGCAAATATGGTTTCTTTTGTTATGAGTTGTAAAATTTTATTATAATGCCTGGGAATAATTAATGAATTATTTGGCAATTTAAATATTCAGTTTAAGACTTAGAAAGCTTCAATTATGAAGATTCATGTGGTGTATGTTATTTTAAATTAAAATTGGTAAGAGAATATAAAAGTAATTAGTAAATGCAATAGTTATACAACTAACCACGTAATTTTTAAAAAAAATAGATTGAAGCCCATAGATGGATCGTAAATGGATGTCATCTAATCGATGTTCAAGGGAATATATAGATGGGGTGAAGGATTTTATTACATTTGCAACTGAGCACACAAACGATCCTGGCAAAATCTTATGTCCTTGCTTATCCTGTTGTTTTGGAAAGCGGATTAGTCAACTTGATTTGCTAGATCATCTAGTGTGTTATGGTATTGATCAAACATATATACGATGGACAAGGCATGGTGAGACCAACGATTCATATAGTGATCGGGTGCATACCACGGGTGGTGCCTCGGATGAATTTGATCAAAGCATGTTTGATGAAGATGATGGTCTTGAAGAAATGGTAAATATGGTTGAAGGGGTGCTTCATAACTGCCCTAACGAATATGAGAAGTTGAAAGGTGATGCAGAGAAACCATTATATGTCGGAAGTACTAAATACACAAGATTGCTAGCAGTGTTGAAGTTGTACAACTTTAAAGCTCGCTACGGATTGAGTGATTCGGGTTTTACCGCATTGATTGAACTGTTGCAAGATATGCTTCCAGAAGAAAATGTACTTCCTACTAAGACATACGAGGCAAAACGAATTCTTTGCTCTACAACCGGTATGGGATATGAGAAGATACATGCATGTCCTAACGATTGCGTATTATTTCAAAATCAGTATGCAACGTTGGAGAAGTGCCCTAAATGCAACGCATCTCGATATAAGAAGAAGAAAGGAAAAAGTCCTTTGAAGGTGCTATGGTATTTTCCCATTGTTCCGAGATTCAGGCGACTGTATAGTAATGCAGAGATTGCTAAGCAGTTGACATGGCATACAGATGAAAGGATTAAAGACACGAAGCTTAGGCACCCTGCAGACGCTCCTCAATGGGAAAAAATTGATCATGAGTACCCTGACTTTGCTGATGAAGTCAGGAACCTTCGCCTTGCACTGTCAACTGATGGAATTAATCCGCACGGTGTTCAGAGTAGCACACATAGCACGTGGCCGGTGATATTGATGATTTATAACCTTCCTCCACACTTAATCATGAAACGTAAGTTTATGATGTTGTCCATGTTAATTTCTGGTCCAAGGCAACCTGGGAATGATATAGATGTATACTTGGCTCCTTTAATTGATGACTTGAAGCTGCTTTGGGATGAAGGCGTTAGTGTGTATGACGGGTACATGAAAGAAAGTTTCACTTTGAAAGCCATGTTGTTTGGCACAATTAATGATTTCCCTGCTTATGGAAATTTGTCAGGATACAGCGTCAAAGGATATGGTGCATGCCCTATATGTGAAGATGACACTCATTCAATGCGACTTCATCATTGTAAGAAAAATGTTTACATGGGGCATCGAAGATTCTTACCATCACAACATCGTTGGAGGAAGTGGAAAAAGCCTTTCAATGGTGATGCAGAAGAAGGTAGCCCGCCGAAGATGTTGACCGGTTCCCAGGTGTATTCCAAGGTAAAAGACTTAGAGAACAATTTTGGCAAACCTTTTGCAAAACAAATCGAGACAAGGGGTTGGAAGAAAAAGTCTATTTTCTTTGAACTTCCATATTGGAAGTCTTTATACGTGAGGCATTTTCTTGATGTGATGCACATAGAAAAAAATATCTGTGATAGTCTAATTGGCACGTTGCTTAATATCCAAGGGAAAAGCAAGGACAATGTCAATTCGAGGTTGGATTTAGTGAACTTGGGAATTAGAGAAGAGTTGGCACCGATTGAGCAAGGGTCTCGTACCTATCTACCGCCAGCGGCATACACTCTGTCGAGGAAAGAAAAGAAATTGTTTTGTGAGTTTCTGCAAGGAATTAAAGTTCCCGAGGGCTACTCTTCAAATATAAAGAACCTTGTATCGGTAAAAGAGTTGAAGTTAAAAAACCTTAAATCTCATGATTGTCATGTGCTAATGCAAAATTTCCTACCGGTTGGTATACGATCCATTCTACCCAAAAAATTAAGGAACACTATCACGAAACTTTGCATGTTTTTCAAGTTGATCTGTAGTAAAGTGGTTGATTCAACCAGGTTACAAGATTTGCAAAGGCTGATTGTGTGTACTCTGTGTGAACTTGAAATGTATTTTCCGCCTTCTTTTTTTGACATTATGGTACATCTAACTGTACACTTGGTCAAAGAAACTCAATTGTGCGGTCCAGTGTACTTGAGATGGATGTACCCAAATGAACGATTCATGAAAATATTAAAGGGGTATGTGAAAAATAGATACCGTCCAGAGGGTTGTATCGCTGAAAGTTACATGGTTGAAGAAGCAAGTGACTTCTGTGCTGATTTTCTATCAAATGTTGACCCTGTAGGGATCCCCAAGTCCCGTCATGATGGCCGAAGATCAGGGAAAGGAACAACGGGGAGTGATGTAATAACGATATCAGTGACTGAACGGGATCAAGCCCACTTGTATGTCCTACATAACACTGATGAGGTCGAACCGTATGTAGAAGAACACAAGGATGCTCTCCGATTGGTACATGGTGATGGGAATGAAAATTTATTAACAACAGAACACAATAAACAATTTGCAGGCTGGTTGAAAAATCGTATTAACGATGAGATGGAGAGGAATCCTGATTCAGTTTCCGAAAAATTGAAGTGCCTGTCGAAGGGACCGAGCTTACATGTATTATCTTACAATGGTTATGCAATCAACGGTTACACATTTTATACACAAGACCATGATAAACAGAGCACGATGCAGAATAGTGGGGTAACACTTGTTGCTGATTCTTGGCATAGAGCCAGTGCTAAAGATACACACCCTATCTATGCATCAATGTCATACTTTGGTGTCATTGAACGCATATGGGAGTTAGATTACTCTATGTTCAGAGTCCCTGTCTTCAAATGTCAGTGGGTTAACAACAACAGTGGATTGCGGATAGATGACTTAGGCTTTGTGCAAGTGGACCTTTCTAAGGTTTGGTATGAAGATGATCCTTTTATTTTAGCAGCACAGGCAGAACAAGCATTTTACATTCCTGATCCTGCTAAGAAGAATTGGTCTATTGTACTTCCATCCAACAAGAATCGTCAAGCAGAAGTTGATTTTGAAAGTAATGAATATTTGAACATCAATAATGATGATCCTTCGTTTGAGGATTTGTGGTCAGCAGAGATTGATATAGATGGAGATGCAGATGAAGATGAAGATGGAGATGGACCCCTATACGTGAGACATGATCATAAAGAGGGAACTTGGGTCAAGAGGAACACAATTCTCAATCCAACACGAATTCTGAAGAATAAAATTTTAAATCAGACAAGAAAAAGGAAAAGATAATGATTGCCTTGACTCATTTACTTGTACGTATGTTTTTATAAATTTCAAAATAATTTGCTTTCGTTGACATACAAGACCATTGTGTACTGATGTTTTGATTTGGTTTATTTCACTTGCAGGAGTATGGACTCACCACATCATGACATTGATGACGTTCCCAGTCCCGTACCTGATGACATTGATGACGTTCCCAGGCACATTGGTAGACAGAGATTTGAGGTGAACGTCAGACGTGGCAGGACAGTTATGGCGAAGTTGATCAGACTGAGAAGTAACGGGATCAAGTTACAAGTAGAGTGGAATGAACTTGGGAACCCGGTTGGGGAGAACAGTACCTCGTTAAATAACTTCATCGGGACTACGGTTCGAGACAGAGTCCCTATTACAATTCAAAATTGGAAAATGGTAAAGAAAAGTTATGAGGATGGGATCTGGGCTGAAATACAGGTAACACCTTAATTATATATTTATTCGGTTTTCTTTGTTTCACTTCATTTCAATCTTACATATGATATATGTTTTTTGACTTGTTTACAGAGTGTTTTTATTATTGATAATGATCGGAAGAACTTCGTAATGAGAAAAGCCGGAAAAATTTTGCGAAAGTTTCGTTCTGATCTCGTCAAATATTTCTTGAGGGATGATAATGATGATATCATTACTACACCGCCTTATCCATTGTACGAAGGAATCATCACTCAAGCAATGTGGGCTGAGTTTATCAAAACACATACAACTCCTGATTTCCTGGTAAGGGGATTTGTTTATTTTTCCCTATTACGTGTAATGTACGTATTTGTAAGTAACATTTATATATTTATATGAATCATTTTGATCTATCTAGGAGTTGAGCGAGAAGAATCGAGCTAACGCGACCAACATGCCATACCGATACACACAAGGACCTGTTTCATACGGAAATTTACAAAAACAAATTGTACGAACTGATGATTATTTCATTCATAATAAAAATTATATGAATATCATTTAACTTCGACTAACTTCGATGTGCAGATACAAGAATCAGGCTCAGATAGTACACAGGTTCCACGACATGAGCTGTGGGTCAAGGGTGTCACAAATAAGAAAGGTGAAATTCGTAGTGAGGAAGCAAGAAGAGTAGCCGAATATTGTGTAAGTATTCAATTATATTATGCGTTTAATAAATAATTGGCTTTACTTAAATGAACTCCATTTATAATAACTAATTTTCATTGTAATTCTTTTTGGGAAAGCGACAAATGACACAGGAGGATCCTGCGTTGGCGACCTATGTTGGTCGGGACGATTTATTGAGCAGAGCGTTACCAGTACCCGAGTATGATGGTCGTGTTCGGGGTACTGGTTTTGCAGTCACCCCATCAGCATACTTCGGACGTCAGAAGCGCTCGAGTAGAAGTGATGTTTCCCACCTACGTGACGAGATGTCTAGCTTTAAGCATCAAATGCAAGAACTTCAACAACAAATGCGCTACAAGGAACAACGAGAAGAACAATTCACCGAACAAATGCGTTTGCTGCAAGAACATAATGCGTTGTTAACAACGCAAATACAACAGTTGGTCCAGGGTAGGCCAAATGTTCCGTTCTGTGATAGCCCAAGTTTCAGAGATAGCTGCAATTCCATGCCTAAAGTCCCTTTTCCTTCGGTAATTAATTTCTTTTCTACTTAACTTTATGTTAAATTATAATTAAGCGAATTTAACATATTAACTCTGTTTTCTTTAGGGGGAATTTCAATGCAAGCTATATGTCGAGCAAGCATCCAAGCACGCGGTTGCAGTAGGTGTTGCCTACAACACTGGTGAGGACATACTGCACAATTCACCGTTGCCCGATAACACACTCCGGGTTAGGGTTGACGTCTGCACGAACGAAGACGCCCTCTTACCGATCCCGTCTCAGGATGAGCAAAATAAGGTGGCAGATGTTGTAGGTGGCTATGTTGCTTGGCCAATAGGTCTTATCGAGCCATGTGGAAAGGTCGTTCATCCAAAATTCCATGCACTTTTCCTTCGAACTTTCATCTCGAACTGTGATTTAATTTTCTGATTTGCGCAGGGTAAGATTTCAAAGTCTTCAACAACACAACCCAAGTCAAAAGCATCGGCCAGCCAACAGAGCAGAAGAAGACATACCTCATATCTCGATCAATTAATATTGATTGCACCACAATTGATCGGTGAGGGAGTAGTGGGATTACGTATTCCAAGGCATATCTACAATGTTGGTGGTCTTGTTGATTATATTACTGCCGAGGTCGTGCAGGAAATATGTGCTCGTGATTGGGTTAGTGCTTCGGCTATCAACATCTGGATAAGGTACTTCACTATCATCGTTTATCACTGTTATTAATATATCTCGTTCCATTTCTTTTGTTTCTCATGACACTGTATGTTTTATACCAGGCATTTGGACCAGGACGTTTTAATGGATACACACAGGGTCCAATTCGCATTTGTCAACCCTTTTCTCGTTGGTAATCATGAGGGTAAAGTAGATGTGACTGCGCAGTCTAATGGGCTGAAAGATTACTTTACCAAGAAAGCGACAGCAAATACATTATTTTTAGTGCCGTATAATGCGGGGTAAGTTATTATTGGTACAATTTTTGTTTTTATTGTTTAACTTCTATCATAACATGATTGTTCAAAAAATATTTTTAAAATATATTTTAGGCGCCATTGGATATTGATCGTTATCAATCCAGCGGAACCGTCAGGCCCTCGCATTTATTATGTGGATCCTCTGAAAAATGGTCTTCCAGAACACCGTTTTGATATGATGCTATTGATCAGTAGGTAAGTATACCTGCCTATGTATAAATATTTGCGAACGTGATTGAATAATTAAAAGTAATCATTTTCTGTTTCTTTTGTTAGCGCATTGACTGCATATCGGTCGTCTGTCTCGTTAAACTATTCTAAAGCTACTGACCCCCGCCTTAGCTATCCTTGGAAGAAGATACAGGTATTGAATTAGACTTTACTTAGACTTTGTTAGTAAACACTTTTTATTCATGAACAGAGTTATCATGAACAGAGTTAAATATTGCATTATATTATTGCAGTGCCCTTTCCAACCTAATGACAATGATTGTGGGTACTATATCATGAAATTTATGAAGGATGTTATTATGCATGATCAACCATTTATTCCTCAAAAAGTAAGTCATTTAGTTGCACTTCATATTGTGTTGTAATGAAATTGAATTAGTGCCTGACAGTTATGTTTTACTGATTTTAATTCGTTCTAACTTGTGTCTGATTGTATATATCTGTAGTATTATGAAGATCAACGTTGTGACGCTTTGACAGACCATCAGGTTAATGAAGTGATCGAGGAATGGTGTGAATATGTGTTTAGGCAAATCCCTAGGTAGCTATATTTACTATTAAATTCACTAGCTGGTTTTTTTTGTGTTGTTTCTAATTGCCAATATAATTGTTGTGTCATGCATGTTTGTTCAAGTTGAATTTGTCGTATTATATTTCATTCAGCTAGGTTTACAGTATTTTGTATTTAACAATTTTCATTACTACTATACTTTAGCTAATCAATCATTTGTTGGTATCATTTTAAAGTTATCTATTATTGTTCTTATTAAACCTTGCAGACTATAATTATATATGCATGAGGAAAAAATATGCTTAAAAAAAAAACCAATACGAAAAACCCAAAAAATATGCTAAATAAACCAGAACGGAAAATTTAAAAAAAAAAAAAAAAAAAAAAGACCTACTGTGGCGCCTGGCAGGTCAGGCGCCACAGGAAGTGCTTTTTAAAATAAAAAATATTTAAAAATCTGTGGCGCTTCCAAGCGCCACAGCTAATGCAATTATAAGCGCCACAGATTTGGTTTTTTGTAGTAGTGATCTTTGCATATAGTTGAGCTCATACAACGCAACTAAGAATGCAGAGAGGCATTGAGGAGTCTTCCAGATGTCCTTTTGGATGCAATCAGGAGGAAGACTCAATGTACCTTTTGAGGGACTACAACAATGCTAGAAAAAGATGGATTTCTATTGTTAAACCGACCTTGTGAGAAACCTTCACATCTCACCAAGGCACAAAATGGCTACATTGGAACCTTACACAGGAAGTGGGCAGATAATTCACAAGAAAAATACAATATGCCACTCTGTTTAGATATGTTTTCTGGGACATTTGGGTGACACAATGCAAACAGCTGTTTAGGGAGGAGTGACATAAATAGTGCAAATGCTTATTCAAGCTTATTTAGGGCAAGCTGGGATAGGGATTTATGCTCAAGGTGTCAATTTTACTCTTCCTTGACAACTACAAAACAAGTAAGATGGGAACAACGTTAAGGTTTTTTCACTCTGGAAGTGGATGCTTCAATTCTTGACTCAGGGCGAAGTAGATGTGGTGGAGCTATTCGTGGGGACGATGGGAGTTGGATATGCAGATATATGTGCAAAATAACAATAGTACCTCCAGCAATAGTAGAGATCATCGCGATTATCCAAAACTTACAAATATGTTGGAATAAAGGATATTGAAATGTTGAAGTTTTGTCTGACTGTGTTGAAGCCATAAATATTTTGACTAAGGGATATGACCAATCACACCCTTTTAGGGAAATTGTAGACGATGGCAGACTATGGTCTTTTAGGAACTGACAAATCTTGATTAGTTATATTCCTAGGGAGTACAATACCTTAGCAGATCACTTAGCTAGGTTAGTTCATAACATTTTTTTCTCTTCTTAATCACCCATCACCTTCTTATTAGGAGGCGATAGTTGATAAGGGATAGTAGGTTATTGTTATCTTTGTCTTTGTGGTTACCTCTTGCGTATCTAATGGAATCTAGTTTTCATTCAAAAAAAGGCACAAGAACAGGGACAACGAATGATTCCTTGGATTTGGATAATCTCATTTTCCCTTTTGGTTCGCTCCCGTCCTTTTCTCTTAAAATGCACTATTTTAGTGCAAAATACACAAGCTCCTCACTTTTTTTTTTTTAGAAAAACAACATTGATCATTTTGAAGTATTTTTCAGTACCAGTTAATTCTCTAAAATATTTTTTCAAGATCCTAAAAAATTAATTCAGGATACTAGATAACACTGAAAAAATATTGTAGAGTACTAACTGGTACTTAAAAAATACTTTAGGATGGTCAATATTGTTTTTCTAAAAAAGATAAGGAGCTTATATATTTTACATCAAAACAGTGCAGTTTAGGAGAAAAGGATGGGAGTGAACCAGAAGGGAAAATGTGACGATCCAAATCTCGAATCCTTAGGTGCGGACGACGGATTTGGATTATCTCCTTTTCCCTTCTCGTTCGCTCCCATCCTTTTCTCTCAAAATGCATTGTTTTTTTGTGTAAATACAGAAGGTCCTCACTTTTTTTTTTGAAAAATAACATTGACTATCCTGAAGTATTTTTTAAATATCAGTTAATACTCTGCAATATTTTTTTTTTAATATTGTTTAGTATCTTGAAAAATTTTTTATGTTTATGTATTTTACCCAAAAACAGCAGATTTTGAGAAAAAAAGACGGAAGTGAACGGGAAGGCAAAATGAGAGAATCCAAATCCGCAGACGGCGGCTTGCAAAACTATCGTTTGCATTAGACAGTGCGAGAGAGATGTCAGGTTTTGTTAGATAAAAAGTTACAAGAAAAGTTCGGTTATAAACCTGTCAGCGAATCACTCTCTCATTGTTGTCTACCTCGTCGGGTTTGCTGGTATCCTCTTTCTTTCGCTGCCAATTTCGTTTTATTTGTAGTTCTTACTCTTCAGTTTCGGTTTTTGTTTTTTTTTTTTTTTCTGTGCTTAATTTTGTTTGGTTGTTGAGTGAGATTGGAATGATTTTTGGACTGACTTAAAGGATTTTCAGCTTCAGCTTCAGCTTCAAAATTAGATAATTCGTCTACGGCCGATAATGATTTTGTGGGATTTATGGAATTAAGTGTTTTTATTCGCTACGTCTCTTTCTTTCCATCATATCTTCTCTAACCTCATCCACACCTTCCCCCACCGTCGAATTGACGTTGCATTCCGTAAACGACCTTCGAGTGCGAAAGAGCCAGAGAGAGTGTGCGCGCTAATGGCGACAGCGCGTGGGGACGCGTGGAAGGCCCATTTGGCTATGATGTTTACGCAGATATTCTATGGAGGCTACCACGTTGTCACCAAATTGGCCCTCAACGACGGGATTAACCAGTTAGTCTTCTGCGTCTTCCGCGATCTGATCGCTCTTATTTTTCTGGCTCCCATCGCTTTTTTTCGTGAAAAACAGGCGCGACCACCCTTGACCCTGCGCCTCCTTTTGTCGTTCTTCTTTCTTGGCTTAACAGGGATATTTGCCAACCAGATTTTGTTTCTTCTTGGTTTAAGCTATACTAGTCCAACTTATGCTGCTGCCACGCAACCTGCCATTCCAGTCTTCACATTTCTTTTGAGTGTGATGATCGGTACAGAAAGAGTAAACTTGCTTAGATATGAAGGTCTAGCAAAGGTGGGAGGAACTTTTGTTTGTGTTTCTGGTGCCATATTTATGGCTTTGTGTCGTGGTCCTGCACTAATAGGTTGCAAAGACACAGATGTTATAGCAGAAAATGAAGTATTTTCCAAAGGTCAGCCTGAGCTATCTGGATGGTTGATTGGTGGTTTGATGGGCTTTGGGTTAAACCAATTTCACATTGGAATTATGTGCTTGATAGGAAACTGCATGTGCATGGCTGCTTTTATTGCCATCCAGGCTCCTGTGTTAGTAAAGTATCCTGCCAACCTATCCGTAACAGCGTATTCTTTTTTATTTGGAGTTATTCTGATTATGATAACAGCATTCTTCACAACTAGTGAGTCAACCGATTGGAGGTTGACAGAGTCAGAAATATTTGCTGTTATTTATGCTGGAACAATTACTTCCGCCCTTTGTTATGGACTATTGACATGGTCCAATAAGATCTTGGGGCCAGCTATGGTTGCCCTTTATTATCCAGTTCAACCAGTAGCTTCTGCCTTCTTGTCACAAATTTTCCTTGGAAGTCCAATTTATTTAGGAAGTGTCATAGGGGGATGTTTGATTGTTGCTGGACTTTATATGGTTACATGGGCATCTTCTAGAGAAAGTCAGGCAGCTCTCTTGGTCATTCCTCATGATCCTCAATTCTCATGCGTCTCTGAACCGCTCATTCATGGAGGAGATGATATACTCAACAGGAATTCATACTTCAGAGATGTATCACCAAAACCTTCAGATTAAAGGAGTTGGATTTTGGAATGCCCTCCTTTAATGTTGTCTCAGTTTCTCAGTCAGTTATGTTGATGAATTTGTATGTCAAATGTTGTCAAGAATTTTCAATATTAGATGTTTTCAAATAAAAAATTGTACCTAAATTTTCAATTGCAATTTTCTATTCATGATTACCTTGCTATTAAAAAAGAAGAGTTCTAATTATGTCCTTGCTTGTTGTAACATAGGGATTCATTGTAAATAAACTTGTGACAGAATGTTAACCTAAGCATCCAGCAAAGAGAAGTCTTTATGGAGTAATTTGCCTCTGAAGTTTCCCAGATAGCCAACTGGAAGTTATAGAAAATGTAAATACATATCACATAAACATTGCTGTAGATTCTGTTTGATTCAAGTTGTTCGCGTTTTGTTACAGTAGTAACTGACTATATAACTGGCAAGGGATCACCTTGAATGGCAATGGAGTTTGAAGACTTTGAACCCATTTTTTGCGAACCTAAAGTGGAGTTCTCAGCTCAAAGTTCCTCTCCTCTGCCTCAGTTTTTGCTCCATGCATATGCTCCTGATTCTTCTCACCTCGTAATTCATGCCACCGATTTCCACTTTGATACTTGGGAAGCTCATCTTTCAGTTTCTCAACTTGAGGACATTGTGAGCATTCTTCTTATTTTCCTCATACCTGCTTCTGCTTCATTTTCAGTCTAAAAGTTTTTAAAGATAATAAAAAGCTTCACGTTGGTATTGCCAAAATATTGCTAGCTAATGATTTGGTTTGTTTAAGTGAATATATGTTAACCATAACTGTTTTCTGTTCGATGTTCTTGTTTTTATGGAAAATGTTAATGAGATGAGACTTTTGATCCTGAAAACATACGTGTATATATCATCTTAATGTAAATTTGCTAGACATTTCCAAAGCATCGTTGTGTTGTTTGTTTGATATTAGCTTTTGTGCAGAGGGACATCACGGGAATAGGGGGCTCCTGGTCAGAGTTTTTTGACTATTTCATAGCTTCCATCAAGTCAGCAGATCTGAAATTAGTTCTGGAGGGAAATTCAGATTTTGACGGTGATTACCCTTCTTCTCTGTTTCCTGCCTTTGAAAATTTGAAAGTAATTATTAGTATTAAAGAGGATATATTTTGTGGCATTGAAGTTAATGAGTGTCATGAAAGTGCGACTTGTAGATATAGGCCTGTGAAAGTTGATAGGCTATTACTATATGGTTTCTTGACTATAACAGAAACTGAAACGGTAATGTTCATAAGATAAATGATTTAAACTGCTTGTGTTAAGTTTTAAAAGGAGGTTATAAACTTAATCGAGTGAGTTAACAGATTTGTTATCTTCAGTTTGACAATAGTATTGAATAGGATGTATGTTATGTAAGATCAGAGAAGTATCCTTTTATTTACTCTGTCGGTCTGTCTGCCCTCATGTTTTATCTATTCAGTTTGGTATTTGTTGTTTGTTACATATGGTTGATACTTTATTGATGGTGGCTTACAGTTTATGCCTTTTGTGATAGGATCTTTTGGGTGATATTTCAAAGTTGGTGGTTATAACTTCAAAAACAGATTGTGATTTTATGTTTTCTACAATCTTAGAATATAAGATATATGTAGGCATCTATTGTTTGTTTGAAGCACTGTGATCCTTGTGAAAAGGAGTGTCATGCTGTATGTGCTTTGAAGTAGTTTTATGGTGGGGCACTCACCATATGTGGGTTTTATCTCAGGTGCTTCTTATGGAAAAGCAAAATTAGTTGCTCAGAAATCAAAAGGAATGCCTGTGATTAGCATTCCTCTTACTAAACTTGCAGACACTGCTGCTAGAGAAGCTATGTCAAATTTATCCTTGAGGCTCTTTAATGCTTTCAAAAGCATCAAGAACTCTCTCAAACAAGGTTACTGTTGCACCATCCTCCATAGTTTCTTTTTTTTTTCTTGAAGAAAATTTGGAGATGCTGATCTTTTCGTGCTTTTCTCAAATTAAATTTGTATAGTTAATAAAATACAATATTTTGATTTTAGTCTTTATTTCTAGCATTAGAATTTTAATGACAATGACATCATGATGGTAGACTGAGTTGGCCTGATTACTTAATTGGCTCATGAACCTTGTATGTAAACAAAACCCCATGAGGCTGAACAGGAAATAGTACTTTGCTGGGGAAGTATGTTCCATTTTGAGCCTTTTCTGTTGCAAAACTTAACTGCCAATTTTGTAAGTAGATTGATGAGGAAGTGTAGAGAAAATAGAAGAAGTGAAAGGAATCAAGAGGGAGGCGGAAGAAGGAGAGCAGAGCAGAGAAAGAGAAATTGAGAGAGAGAAGGAGAGGAGAGAAACTGAGTCACAAAACTAATCCATCATAATACTCTGATTTACAATAGGGGTATCCTTCTATTTATAGACTTGGCTTATAACCTCCGCCTCTCACTAATACTAAGGGCTAACTAACAGCTAGTCCTTCTAATCTCTAACTAACCGACTTTGATATTTGTAATTAGCCTAACGGCTATATTTTTAACTCTATTATATTTTCATATCAATGCTCCCCTCCCAAAACATCCTTGTCCCCAAGGATGCTGAAACAACAACAAAAATACAAAGCTGAAATCATCTAAAAATTCTGCTAAACAGTGCTGAAAACCTTGCAGTCTTGGAACCAGCAGCTATTTCCTTCGGATTGTATAGTTTGGGTATATTTTTAACTGTTTATTATATTTACATATCGTAGATCATGAATTGTACGGACAATATGTAGCCTAACGGCTATATTTTTAACTCTATTATATTTACATATGATAGATATGAGACTCTAGGATCTCATTCTCACTTGATTCATATTATTATACAAATGATAGAAGGATTACAATGTATATATAGGAAAGGATATAGAAAACTGAATACACGAAAGTCAGAGGATAGGTGAGTGATAGACGGTGTGTGTGTGTCAAATATTGTATGCCAATTGGTGCAGATTTTGCTGACATTTAACACTCCCCCTCAAACTGAAGAGTATATTTCAATCATACCCAGCTTGCACAAAAACTTTTCAAACGTAGCTCTGCCTAGTGGTTTTGTCAGCACATCTGCAATTTGGTCTTCAGATCAGATGTAGGACAATTTCATGATGCCTGCTTCAATTTTCTCTTTAACAAAGTATCTGTTTATCTCAACATATTTTGTTCTATCATGATAGACTGGGTTCTTGACCATTTCAATGCTGGTTTTGTTGTCACACCAAATTTGCATTGGTCCCTCATATGGAATTCCCAACTCCTTCAACAAAAGAAATAACATATACTTATTTGTCTTCATGAAGCACAGTGATTCAATTTGCAACATAAATCAGTACATTGTGTATAATTACTCAAGCACATGCCAACAGCATTATCACCTTGATTAAAAAGCATATCATGACTCTTGAGGCGTCTCAAATCTTGTTGGAGTGTCAATTCCCATCATACAGCAAAGGTCGGATATCAAAATTATGAGCAAAACTATCCCCTGGAACATGACCACATGCATTGATATTAGGCCATGTATGTGAGCATGAGCACAAAAAAGAATAAATAAAGTGAAAAACTAAATCACAAGTTGAAACTAACCAAAAAACCTAACGGTGGACAAAAAAGGACTTTGAGATGAAAACAACCACCACGTAAAAGGAAATTGTGAAACATACGCTTCATGATATAGTTAACCTCCAAAAACAAATCTTGGCCAGATTCTACTATTCTATACTTGGTTTAGGGTTTTACGCAGTTTAAGTTTCCTTGTAGAATTAACTTACTCAAGGTAATAGCACCGAATAGATTGTTTATTGGAATTCTAAATTTCAATTCTACACTCTACATGTTCTATAGGAACCTTAAGCATGTGTATAGACAAAAAAAGTAATTTTGGCATTGATTATATAGCAAGTAAGACATGGTCAGATCTCAGAAAATTGGCAAAAGAACTTACCACTAAGAGTCCCTCCAGAAGGGATGATTTTATCTGGCAAACTTCATCACAAAGTGTAATGTTGGATGATATATTCCCAGAGGTGCTTTCGGCCAAAAATCTTTGTATTTCCCTGTAAGAAGGATACTGGATTGACTTGGAGGGGTCTGACACATAGAGAACTGAGTATTTTGCACCAGACTTCTCCACAGAACTGAGAAGCTCAGAAAAGATTTTACCTGCATATATACACAGCAAAAACACAATTGTTTCACAGATAATACAACCCTATCAAGCATACACACAAGTTTGCAGTATATTACCTTCAGATTGATTATTGTCAACATTTTCTGAAGGTAAAGAGTCTCCATTACAAAAGACAACCAAATATGTTGCCCCTTTGTGACTTTCTTCCATCCTCTTGGTCAGATAATCCTACCAGTTATGACAGGCAAAAAAGAATCAGATAATCATAACAACCCAAAATTCCATAATAAGCATTGATGCATGGTTTGGTTATTACTTGAATTGAATGCACAACAGCGTTTTCTAGATTTGCCCCCTCAATAGAACAAGATCCGAGGAAAGCAACATCACCAATATCCAAATCATCTCTGCAATTAACCAGCCTAATCAAACGAAAATGAGAAGCAAATCACAGAATCAAAAAATCGCAGAGAAAAGGACTGACACATCAAAAATCGTAGAAAAACCAGAAGCAAATCGCAGTTAGAAACTGTTAGAAGTCAAAAATATCAGCACCGAATAGCATACCATTACTGACACTCACACACCTCTGTTTACACCTCCGTCTATCACGCACCTACCATTGTTTCTGTCTCTCTGTTTTTTCGTTTCCTCTTTGTATTTCATTTCCTATAAATATTGTACTCCCGTAGCATTACATATCTATGAAAAACATGAGCTCTTAAGCTCATATAGTATTAGAGACACGTCCCAAGATGACTGGCGACCAGAAACCGTGAGAGCGAGACAGAGAAACCGCCGGAAAAGGAAAACAGAGGAGGTTCACGACCGGCAAGTGAATCATCACCACCCACCCAGGATGAATCAGAAGGCGCCGATCGGCCATTCCCAGGAGTTTGGCGACGTTCTGACCAGCGCGTGAATCACACGCGCCGTCACAATGCCCTGCGCGTGAGATTCACGCGCCGACAGTCACAGCCGCGCGTGAGTCACACGCGCCGCCGTCTGCAACATCTCCGGCGACCATTTTTGAGCCAGAATGGATCCTTCAGCTTTTCATCCCCATTTTGGCTCTTTTCCCACAAGTCCCGGAGTCAATCCATTGGCACTAATGTCCGGCACTGCTTCTGGAACTCAAGATACATCTTCTTCTCATTCCTCCACTACAAGCAAAACAGTGATGACCCCAGAACTTTCCGATAGTCAGATTATGGCATTAACCATAGGTTTAATGGACGGAATTACCTCCAATGGTCTCAAACCGTGTTAAGATATCTTCGTGGCAAGCGAAAAGAGAAGTATATAAATGGAGAAGCATCCCAACCTGCCCCTGATGACACTCATTTTGATACATGGTTTGCTGAGAACAATCAAGTTATGAGTTGGTTGTGCAACTCTATGATTGATGACATCAGTGAAGGATATCTCCTCGCAACTACTGCAAAAGAAATTTGGGATGCAGCCAGAAGAATTTATTCCTCTCTTGATAATACTGCAGCCTTGATCCACTTGAAGCGCCAACTACGCGATTTAAGACAAGGTACTCTATCTGTCACCGATTACTATAATGCGTTGATCAAACTCTGGCAACAACAGGACTTGTTTGAAGTACATCCATGGAAAAATGTGGAAGATGCTCAATTATACAAGAAAATAGTCGAAGAAGGACGAGTCTATGATTTTCTCCTTGGACTAAATGACTCATTTGAGGAGATACGGGGCAGAATAATGGGCCTAAAGCCTTTACCACATCTCTTTGATGTTGTCAACCATGTGCAATTTGAAGAAAGCAGAAAGCTCTTGAATCAGGGTAGCTTAGGCCCAATTGAAAGGTCAGCCCTGGCAACAAACCAAGGTAGTTCGAGCTCAATTGAAAGGACAACCTTGGCGGCAAAACGACCACCAAATGAACGAAGAAACAAATGGTGTAATTATTGCAAGAAGAAGGGCCACACAAAAGAAGAGTGCTGGAAGCTTCATGGAAAACCAGGAAGTAACAAACAAAGCCATATCTCTGCTACTGAGTCAGAAGCTGAGGATAATCATTCTCTGACTAAAGAGGAACTGCAGATATTCCGCAGGATGCTAGACAGACAAAATAAGTCTAATTCTACACCAGGCATCAACCTTGTACAATCAGGTAACTCTATTATAGCTCTAAATACTGTACGAGCTAGTGAGAATGCTTGGATTATTGATTCAGGAGCAACTGATCACATGACCGGTAATCGCACACTATTTTCAACTCTTGAATTAATTCATGAGAATCTTAAAGTCAAAGTTGCTAACGGCCTATACACTACAGTTGAAGGAATTGGCACAGTCATTCTCTCTAATTCCCTGAAAATTCACAATGTCCTATTTGTACCTGCACTCACTGTCAATCTTATATCTGTGAGTAAATTAACTAAGGGACGACTGTGCCGAGTCATGTTTGATAACGATGTATGCATTTTTCAGGATTTAAAATCGAGGAAGAGGTTTGGAATTTCTAGAGAATGGGATGGACTGTTCTACCTGGAAGAGTCAAACTTAAGATCTGAAGATGCAAGGAAGGCAAGAAGAGCACTGGTTAGCTCTCATTCACAAAATTATGATGTAAACTTGTGGCACTGTCGTTCGGGCCACCCTAGTATTGATTATATGAAGCATTTGTTTCCAAATTTATTCAATAAAAATTCTGTTCCTTTTCATTGTGAAACTTGCCAAATTGCAAAACAGACCAGATCTTCTTATCCCAAACAACCCTACAAACCTTCCTCGCCATTCACACTAATCCATAGTGACATTTGGGGCCCTGCACGAATAAAAACCCTCACTAATGCTAGATGGTTCGTTACTTTCATAGATGATCACACTAGAACCACATGGGTTTATTTAATGAAAGACAAATCTGAAGTAGCCAAGATCTTTCAAAATTTCTATACCTTTGTACGCACCCAATTTAATGTGTCCATTAAGGTATTACGAAGTGACAATGCCAAGGAATATATGAGCAACATGTTTAGCGAATTTCTTGACCAACAAGGAATTCATCACCAAACCTCCTGCCCATACACTCCTCAACAAAATGGAGTAGCCGAGCGAAAGAACCGTCACTTGTTGGAAGTAACCCGAACCTTACTAATGGAACGAAATGTTCTTAACATTTTTTGGGGTGATGCTGTACTCACTGCAGCTTATCTCATTAATCGCTTGCCTTCCAAAGTTCTCAAATATGACATCCCTATCCAAAAACTACTAGAACACTTTCCAACTTGCTCCATCATCAACTCATTGCCTCCTAAGGTATTTGGTTGTGTTGTCTTTGTTCACAAAAATGATGGCAACAAGCTTGGTACTCGAGCTGTCAAATGTATATTTCTTGGCTACTCCCCTATTCAAAAAGGGTACAAATGCTATTGCCCTACTTCCAAGAAGCTTATTATCTCCAGGGATACAATCTTCTTAGAAGAAGAAGCATATTATCCAAAATTACCCATTCAGGGTGAGTATACTGACAATGAATGCAATGAATGGCTAATCTTGGATACAAAACAACCATCACCATCACAACCTAATCTCATACCTGTTATTGACCCCTTACCTCTCACAAACCAACCTAGTCCTACCCGTAATTTTGAAACCGAACAAAGTTTGTCTCAACCTCCATCATTGAATGAACTGGAAACAAATGTTGAAATCAATTCAGGGATGGATGTAGAATCAGGACAAGAGGAAGAATCCAGACTACAAGATGAATCAAACACTGGTAGAACTATCTCTCCTATTCAAAGGAATGACCATGACTCTAATCCGATATTAAATCCTGAAAAACTGGGTTGGCCTATTGCATTGAGAAAAGGGGTAAGATCGTGTACTCAACATCCAATTCAACGTTTTGTTTCATACGGTAACCTTTCTGCAAAAATGCAAAGCTTTGTTGCAAACAGTGCACAGATGAAAATTCCAGACACGTTTCAACAAGCTATGACTGATCAGAATTGGAAACAAGCTGCAGAAGAAGAATTAAGAGCACTTGAGGAAAATAAAACGTGGGAGATTACAACTCTTCCTAAAGGAAAGAAACCAGTAGGATGCAGGTGGATATTTACTCCTAAGTTCAATCCTAACGGCACAATCAACAAATACAAGGCTAGACTTGTTGCCAAAGGATATACCCAGACATATGGAATTGATTATCAGGAGACATTTGCTCCAGTAGCGAAACTTAATACCATCCAAGTGCTACTATCGATCGCAGCTAACTTAGATTGGTCATTGCATCAACTGGACGTGAAAAATGCATTTTTGAATGGCAACTTAGAGGAAGAAGTATATATGGAAATTCCAGATGGAATTTCAGCTCCTGACAACTCTGTGTGTAAACTCAATAAATCACTGTACGGGCTCAAACAATCACCTAGGGCGTGGTTTGGCAAGTTTACCAAAACTATGAAACGACTTGGGTACACTCAGGGACAAGCAGATGACACTTTGTTCATTAAACGGAATAATGACAAAGTCACTATCTTGATTGTCTATGTGGATGACATAGTCATTACAGGAAACGACGAGGGATCCATTTCTCGACTAAAACAAGATTTGTCAACTGAGTTCCAGGTGAAAGATCTTGGACAAATGAGGTATTTTCTGGGCATGGAAGTGGCAAGAACTCAAAAGGGTATCAATGTATCTCAGCGGAAGTATACCCTAGATTTGTTGCATGAAACAGGAATGTTAGGAGCAGAACCTGTAGGAATACCAATGGAAGAAGGGTGTCATCTCAGAATCAAACCAAATGGTGTCCCAGTCAATCCAGAACGATATAGAAGACTAGTTGGGAAACTCATATACTTGACCCACACACGTCTAGATATTAGTCATGCAGTTGGAATAGCAAGTCAATTCATGCATCAACCACAGGAAGAACACATGGCAGCTTTATATAGAATCCTAAGCTATTTAAAGTTTAATCCTGGAAGAGGGATCTTCTTCAAGAAAGGCACTATCAGAGATATTGAAATCTACACTGATGCAGATCATGCCAGAGACAGGGAAACTAGAAGGTCAGTCTCAGGATATTGCACATATGTGTGGGGAAATCTGGTTACATGGCGAAGCAAGAAACAGACAGTGGTGTCAACAAGCAGTGCAGAAGTAGAACTGAGAGCTGTTAATAATGGAGTACGTGAAGGACTTTGGATTATCAGATTATTAAAGGAATTAGGAATTCCACATGAGCGACCAATGCAAGTGTGGTGTGACAACAAAGCCAGCATTGAAATGGTAAAGAACCCAGTCTATCATGATAGGACAAAACATGTTGAGATAGACAGACATTTCATTAAAGAAAAAAATTGAAGCAGGTATCATAAGATTGTCCCACATACGATCTGATGACCAAATTGCAGATATTATGACAAAACCACTAAGCAGAGCCAAGTTTGAAAGATTTAGGTGCAAGCTAGGAATGATCGATATATATTCTCCAGCTTGAGGGGCAGTGTTAGAAGTCAGAGATATCAGCACCGAATAGCATACCATTATTGACACTCACACACCTCTGTTTACACCTCCATCTATCACACACCTACCATTGTTTCTGTCTCTCTGTTTTTTCGTTTCCTCTTTGTATTTCATTTCCTATAAATATTGTACTCCCGTAGCATTACATATCTATGAAAAACATGAGCTCTTAAGCTCATAGAAACCATATACTTGATGAAGAGACAACGGAAGTCCAGAAATCACATAATGAAACCAGAAACAAATCACAAAATGAAACTAGACACTTACTTGATGGCTAACAATTGACGAAGAGAGGATGGCCGTGGGAAGGACCGATAGTCGATGGTGGACGCGTTTCTGAACTCTGAAGAAGTCGACCGGGTCGGATGGAGTGTGAGAAGGGACGGATGGCATCGGAGTGCTAGTGAGAGGCTGAGAGCTTGAGAAGTCAACGCACTCAGAGTCTGAAGGAATGAAGATTTAGGGATTTAGGGTTAAGGCATATGAAATATGGCTAATTACCTTTTCTTCCTTCTTATACTATTATTTTTTTTAAAAAAAATATCTTAACAGACTCAGGCCAGCCTGACAGGCCTAACAGGCCTATCAGTAAGCCTAGGCCTGGCCTTTTAACAAAAACAGGCTTTCAAAATGGCCTGAGCCTGGCCTTTTAGCCTGACAGGCTAGGCCACAGGCCCCTGACAGGCCGCCTGGCCTATTTCCACCCCTACTAATGACCCAAAGTCCTTCACGTACTCCATGATTAATAGCTCTCAGTTCAGCTTCTGTACTACTTGGTGACACCACAGTTTGTTTCTTGCTTCTCCATGTAACAAGATTTCCCCACACATATGTGCAATATTTTGAGACTGATCTTCTAGTCTCTCTATCCCTTGCATGGTCTGCATCAATGTATACTTATGTTGTGATACATTGATACCCTTTTTAGTTCTTGCCACTTCCATGCCTAGGAAATACCTCATTTGTCCAAGGTCTTTCACCTGGAACTCCGTTGACAAGTCCTGTTTTAAATGAACAATGGATTCTTCATCGTTTCCTGTAATGACCATGTCATCAACATAGACGATCAAGATGGTGACTTTTCCATTAACACGTTTGATGAACAATGTGTCATCTGCTTATCCCTGAGTATACCCAAGTCTTTTCATTGTTTTGGTGAATCTACCAAACCATCCCGAGGAGATTGCTTAAGTCCGTACAATAACTTGTTGAGTTTACACACAGAGTTGTCAGGAGCTAAAATTCCATCTGGAATCTCCATGTAAACTTCTTCCAAATTTCCATTTAGGAAGGCATTCTTCACATCAAGTTAGTGCAATGACCAATCCAAGTTAGCTGCGATTGATAATAGCACTTGGATGGTATTAAGCTTGGCTACTGGAGTAAAATGTCTCCTGATAATCAATTCCATATGTCTGGGTGTATCCTTTTGCAACAAGTCTTGCCTTGTATTTGTTGATACTACCATCAAGATTGTATTTTGGGTTGAAGATCCACCTGCATCCTACTGGTTTCTTTCCTTTGGGAAGAATTGTAATTTCCCACGTTTTATTTTCCTTGAGTGCCCTCAACTCCTCTTCTATAGCTCGTTTCCAATTCGAATCAGCTATAACTTGTTGAAATGTGTTTGGGATTTTAATTTGTGCGCTGTTTACAACAAAGCTTTGCATTTTTGTAGATAGGTTACTATATGAGACAAAACGTTGAATTGGATGTTGAGTACAAGATCTTACCCCTTTTCTCAATGCAATAGGCCAACCCAATTCTTCAGGATTTAATCCTGAATTGGAGCCATGGTCATTCCTTTGAATGGGAGAGATAGTTCTATCAGTGTTTGGTTTATCTCGAATTTGTAGTCTGAACTCTTCATCTCATTGTGATTCGGTATCCATCCCTGAAATGATCTCAACATTTGTTTCCGATTCATTAGGTGTCGGTTTAGGTTGAGGTGAAAGATATTCTGATTCATGATCAAGTTAGGTAGGACTAGGTTGGCTTGTGGAAGGTAATGAGTCAATGATGGGTATAAGATTAAGTTGTGATGGTGGTGGTTCAGGTTTATTCATGATTAGCCATTAAATATCAGTGTGCTCCCCCTGAATGGGTAATTTGAGGTAATATGTTTCGTCTTCTGAGAAGACTGTATCCTGAGAGACAATAAGTTTCTTGGAAGTAGGACTAGCATTTGTACCCTTTTTGAGTCAGGGAATAGCCAAGAAATAGGCATTTGTTAGCTCGAGCAGCAAACTTGTTGCCATCATTTTTGTGAACAAAGACGACACTACCAAACACCTTAGGTGGCAATGAGGTGATTATTGAGCAATTTAGAAAGTGCTCTAGGAGTTTTTGGATAGGGGTGTCGAATTTGAGAACTTTGGATGGCATTCGGTTAATGAGATGAGCTGCAGTGAGTAAGGCATCACTCCAAAAAATTGGAGGAACATTTCGTTCTATTAGTAAAGTTCGGGTTATTTCCAACAAGTGACGGTTCTTTCGCTCAGCTACTCCATTTTGTTGAGGTGTGTATAGGCAAAAAGTTTGGTGATGAATTCCTTGTTGATCAAGAAATTCAGTAAAGGTGTTGCTCATGTACTCCTTGGCATTATCACTTCGAAGTACCTTAATGGAAGCATTGAATTGGGTTTGCACAAAGGTATAGAAGTTTTGAAATACCTTGACTACTTCAAATTTGTCTTTCATTAAATACACCCATGTGGTTCTAGTGTGATCATCTATGAACGTGACAAACCATCTAGCATTGGTGAGAGTTTTTATTCGTGCAGGACCCCAAATGTCACTATGGATTAGTGTGAATGGTGAGGAAGGTTTGTATGGTTGTTTAGGATAAGAAGATCTAGTTTGTTTTGCAATTTGGCAAGTTTCACAATGAAAAGGAACAGACTTTTTATTGAATAAATCTGAAAACAAGTGCTTCATATAATCAAAACTGGGGTGGCCTAAGCGACAGTGCCACAAGTGTACAGTATTATTCTGAGAATTAGAGCTAACCAGTGCCCGTCTTGTCTTCCTTGCATCGCCTGATTTCAAGTGTGAACCTTCAAGATAGAACAATCCATCCCAATCTCTAGAAATTCTAATTGTCCTCCTCGAATTTAAATCTTGAAAAACACAAACATCATTATCAAAAATGATTCGACACAGTCTATCTTTAGTTAATTTACTCACAAATACAAGATTGACAGTGAGTGCAGGCACAAATAGAACATTGTGAATTTTTAGGGAATTAGAGAGTATGACTGTGCCAATTCCTTCAACTGCAGTGTACAGGCCATTCGCAGCTTTGACTCGAAGATTTTCATGAATCAATTTAAGAGTTGCAAACAATGTACGATTACCAGTCATGTGATCAGTTGCTCCTGAGTCAATAATCCAAGCATTTTCACTAGCTCGTACAGTATTTAGAGCTATAATAGAGTTACCTGATTGCACAAGGTTGATACCAGGCATAGAGTTAGACTTATTCTGTATATCTAGCATCTTACGAAACATCTGCAGTTCCTCTTTACTCAGGGAATCTTTATTTTCAATCTCTGGCTTAGTTGCAGTGATATGGCTTTGTTTGTTAATTGCTGGCTTTCCATGAAGTTTCCAGCATTCTTCTTTGATGTGGCCCTTCTTGCAATAATTACACCATTTATTTCGTCGTTCGTCTTGTGGTCGTTTTGCTACCAAGGCTGATCTCTCAATTAAGCTTGAATCTGATCTTTCAGTTGAGCTTGAGCTGCCTTGATTCAAGAGTTTTCTACTTTCTTCGAATTGCACATGATTGACTACTTCAAACAGACGTGGCATGGGTTTGAGTCCCATGATTCGACCTCTTATCTCTTCAAATGAATCATTGAGTCCCAGAAGAAAGTCATACACTCGTTCTTCTTCTACAATCTTCTTATGTAACTGAGCATTTGTGACAGTGTCCCATGGATGTGAATCGAAGAGATCTTGTTGTTGCCACAGTTTATGTAAGGTATTATAATAATTAGTAATTGTCAAGTTACCTTGTCTCAGATCTCGAAGTTGTTGCTTCAGGTGGATTAAAGCAGCAGTGTTATCAAGGGAAGAGTAAGTTTGCTTTGCTTCATCTTAGATTTCTTTTGCAGTGGTTGCTAGGAGATAACCTTCACTGATTTCATCAGTCATGGAGTTGCACAACCAAGTCATAACTTGATTGTTTTCGGCAAACCATGTATTGAAATTGGTGTCATTAGGAGGAGGCTGAGGAGCTGCTCCATTGACATATTTCTCCATTCGCTTACCACGAATATATCTTAGCACGGTTTGAGACCACCGCAGATAGTTTCTTTCATTGAACCTGCAGATAGTTTCTTTCATTGAACTTGTGGTTAATGGTCATAATCTGACTATCTAAAAGTCCTGGTGTAGTTATTGTGCTACTAGCATTGGAGGAATGAGAGGAGGAAGATGAATCTTGAGTTTCAGGATTTGTACCAGACATGAGCGCCATTGGTGTGGCTCCAATTATGGTTGGATTTCTAGGAAAAGAACCAAAAAGAGGAGGAAATTTGGAAGAATCCATGTGTTTGGAAGAAATAATGGCTGAAACACTGTGGCTTGGTTTCTAGAAGAAGAATGGTGAATTTGAGCACTTTGAACGGCAGCGCGTGGGGGTCACGCGCGGTGTACGGATGGCGGCGCGTGAAGCTCACACGCCAGAGCTCTGGTGGTGTGTGGATGCCACGCGCGGCTCAGATTGAAGCCGTGCTTCTGGGTTCCGCCAATCGGTGGCTTGCGGTCATCCCTGGCCCGACGATGTATGCTCACTCGCTGGAATGGGTGAGATCTCACAGCTCCATCACTCCCTCTGTTTTTCTGTTTCACCGTCGTTTCTCTCTCGCGCCTCTCAGTCGCTGGTCGCCAAGCATTCTAGAACCAGCTCTAATACCATATGACACTCTAGGATCTCATTCTCACTTGATTCATATTATTATACAAATGATAGAAGGATTGCAATGTATATATAGGAAAGGATATAGAAAACTGAATACACAAAAGTTAGAGGATAGGTGAGTGATAGATGGTGTGTGTGAGTGTCAAATATTGTATGCCAATGTCAAATATTGTATGCCAGTCGGTGCAGATTTTGCTGACATTTAACAATAGATCTTGATTTACATATCCTATGGATAATATGTACTTGACCTGTTTTGATAATTGGTCATGCTATTATTGTTATTTATCCGACAGATCAATAGCACTGATACTGGGGTCTGTATGTGGTTTTATCATACAATTTACTTAAACAACTGGGAGAGGTGGATATATATTTGTATACTTAATCTTTCCCCTTACTCTCTTTTCTGCTTGTTGAAGAAGATTGAGTAATATAGTCGTTTTTCAATTATCCTTGTGCATTTTTTTTCTTTTTCTATGTTAGACGTAGTATTTATTATCCTGCATTCTTTTAGTGCTAATTGGAATATATAATATGATTTCTGTTTTGAAATATAAAACTCATTCTTTAGTCCCAAGTCTTGATTACATTGGTAGGCCCTTCAACCTTGCAGTATTGATTATTTTTGTGCATGGTTGTGCCACTGGTCATGGTGTTATGGAATTGTTGTCTATCAGACTCTCATTGCATGTCATCTGCCTCAACTGTTTCTTCAAATCTTACTTGTATCATAGCTGTTTATCGCATTACTTATAGATGTACTTTGTTAGATTGGAATATAGTAGACTAAATTTTGACTCAAGTTAGTTCTATACTGGTCTTTGCGGGAACTAATTTTCAATTTCATATATTGTGCTTTCAGAGCAAGAGTATAATGCACAGTTGACAAAGGCGATAGCAGCTGAAAAGGTACAGTAGCAACTTGAGGTTTAATTATCAACTAGAAATCCGTATTCATGTGAATTACCTTTTTTTTTTTTAACGACTTTGCATTTCATCTAAGTCATGGGAACTTTTGGCCATCTTATGCCTTTAGGATTGAAAAGAATGACATATTTTTTAATTTCTGATGGTTAGAATGGAAATTGAAACTCGTAAGCTATATCCTATATTGCTAGTAAGAACTTGGTAAATTTGAACGACTTTGCATTTCATCTAAGTCATGGGAACTTTTGGCCATCTTATGCCTTTAGGATTGAAAAGAATGGCATATATTTTTTAATTTCTGATGGTTAGAATGGAAATTGAAACTCGTAAGTTATATCCTATATTGCTAGCAAGAACTTGGTAAATTTGGAATCTGTTTCCTTTGTGCAACTTTTTCTTCTTATTAGTGAACATTTTCTGTTTGTCAGGAAAAAAGTGAAAGCATGCAACAATTGGAACAGAGACAGAAGTTTCAAAAGACTAGTGCCTTGGAGAAAACTGATGTCTCTACTAACGGGTTGCAAAACTCTCCAGGTGAGTTCTCTGTCCGACTGAAGTATGTCCTTCATTTTTGCCTGCAAGTGAAGTAATAGTTCATAAACTACTAGCTTTTACATATCTATGAAGGGTTTACTAACTTGTCCTTGTAATGTAGCTAAAAACATAGTTTGTTTTTAAGGAACAAAATTCTGCGGACTTTGTGGTTAATGTAATATGATATTTAGGTATATCCACATTTTTTGGGCTGTCTGGTTACATCTTCGTGGGTCTATAATCTATCAAGACTCCAGCAGAAATAAATTTTATGTCAATGAAATAAAAAAATATATGTTTCTCCTGCCCTTTTTGAGATGTATACATTTGTAATAATCTGATTTTTGTGAAGGTTTGCTTCCTTTGTTATGCAAAACATTGTACATTTGTTTATTCCTCCAGAGGGGCATATTGAGTTGATGCTCGTCGTGTATAATTCTTTGACAATTTTCCCCTCTTAATTGTTGACTCCCAGAAAAGCAAGCAACTCGAGATACAGGTTCTACAAAAGCTAAGAACCGGGTGGTGCCAGCTCATCGCAGGCAAGAGTTAATATTAGTATTATTCTCGCAAAACTTTATTACTCCTCCTATAATCTAGTAACTAAGCATTTTTCTTGAGCAGGACAAAAGTACGGGGGGCACAGTTGTGCGACAATGACGAGTCATAACCCCGAACTCTGATATCTGACAATTTAGTCAAATATGTTGTCCTGACTTACAGCAACCTTGTCCCACAAGTATAATGATATTACAAGCAAGTTCAAGAAAACCAGTGTTTCGTGTGATTGTTAAACTTGAAATGAAAATTTTTAATTGTTTCAACATGTTAATTTAGTTTTCATTTGGTTATTGCCTTGTGATGCCCCTTTCTTAATATCAAAAACAGGAGCAAAGTAGAATTCACAATGCAATGCATGCTCTCAAGGGCCATTTCGATGCTAGTGGAATTGAGGTTTATGATAGTAGTTCTTATTCATATGCTCTCTGGACTGACTATAACAATTTTTTGGGTGATACATTGTGAGAAGCATCGAATTATACTATTCACTCTGGACAGTTTCTTCGTCCTCCCTTCCATCGCATCAGATGAACAGTTTGGATTATCAAAGAATCCGGTGATTGTGAATTCTATAACTCCAATTAAAGAATTCATGAGCACTTCAAAAGTTTCTGCCTACGATATTCTTTTATCCAGTGCATGTTTTAATCCTGTGGGCTGCGGCACCCTTCAAGCATCCATGTTTAAATCTCATCCTGATCCTCCCTGTTTCTTTGTTTTTGAGAAAACATGGAAGGGCAAGCAACCTAGTGAGAAATTGCCATCTGCGTACCTGGTGAAATTGGGAGCAATATATGCATCAGTTGGTAATATACAACTGGGCACTTGTTTTATATGGAATGTGATCTATAATGATCTGCACTGTTAAATCAGATTCTGTGAAGAAAATTACTATAGTACCTGCTTTTACCGCATCTCTTGCGACAATTGGTGCTTTCATCTGCCTGATCCTTCAAGTCGCTTCTGTTATCTCCTGTCTGAGAAGACTTGATCCTCTGCTGTTTGCCTATTTGTTTTACATAGTTGTTAAATGATGGTGTTGGAGAAAGCTTGGGGACGTTCCCCACTTTTGCCTTCTTCCAGTTTAAAGAAGATGGAAAGAACATCTTAAGGAGGAAATTTTCGTTGTCCATGCTTTCAACCCGCAATATCTGATTTGGTTTATTATTATTGTGCTTCTCCTTCTCCTTTGTATCCTGCTTTGTAACCTGAGCTTCATTGACGCTATTTTTGATCTTCTCTTCGATACAAGCTTCGTCTTGAACAGGTTCCAACGCTTGCTGCTGCTGCTGCTGCTGCTGCTGCACCATATACTGAAAAGAAAGTTCAAAGGCTGACTCAGGCAAGTCTTGAAGCATCTGCGTAAGCTCCTTCCTGCTTTCTGCAATAGCTTGGCTTCTTGAATTATGAGAAACACTGTAACAATGGTGGCTGCTAGGCATCAAAGTTGAATGCTTAGATTTAAAGCCTGTGCCTTCCCCAGATCTCCCTAGAAGTCGAACACAATCATTTGTAGAGGATTCTGTATTTGATGATGAACACCAGAAACTGAATTCTCTGTCTCCTCCACTTCCACGGCGGCTCTGTGTGGAAGAAGGGACATGGCGGTTTCCCACTAGGTCTTGTGTATGACTGAGCATGGTTTGACAAGTGAATGAGAGCAGAGAAAAGAGAGAGCTGAAGGTAATTATGAAGAGGGGGGAAGATAGTAAGGTTCATATAATTGTGGGAACTGAAAAAATGAGGTCAATATCATTTTCTAGATGGAGTTTGTGAAGCAGATTGCGCAAGGCATTGCCGTCTTATTTGGGAGTCCAAGTAAATGGTCAAGTTTGATCATTTTTTTCCACATCCATCACCATTCGGAATTCTTTCACAAAAGCTGGCAAGGCTTGGATTCTACCTACTTCTTTTTCTTCTTTTTTGTTGTTTTTCGGTGACAAATTTTTATTTGAAAAAAGGATAAATAAATATCACTTAAATTTCAAAATCCTAAACTAATAACTTCCCAAAAACTTGAGTTGTCGATTATTATACTCTTTTTGTCAACATATTACTCTTATTATCAATAAAATCAATTTGAGATTTTTAAGTTGAAGTGTTAATTTTTTGTCTTTTTGTTTTTATTACTCCTTTCAGTCCTTAATATACGATTTATTTGGGAAGATGATCTTGGTTCTATAAGATATAATTATAATATTGATCAATTTTTTTCTAATTTATCTTGTTGATGCTCTCTCAATAATAATCATGGAGAAAAGTGAATAAAGAAATTAATGAAGATGGTTATGGTATGTTAAAAATACATGTCGCATGAACTGATTTTCTTAATAGAATTAAATTAGGTAAATAGATTCTATATGTTAAAGATAGAAGGACTTGAGAAATGAGTTGCGATCAATTCCTGCTAGTATGTGCGGAGTATTCAAGTGATGGAACAAACAACCGGGGCTTTTATTTTAAGCATTAGATCTGGGTGGTTATGTTCTCGAAGCGTTAAGTTCATGTTAGAAAGAAAACAAGAAATTGTGCGAGATTCAGGGTTCCAAAGTATTGTAGGTGGGGTCCATAATGACTATGATCAATTTTATTGTATATTACTACTATAATATAGGTGTTTCGATATTTTTAAAAGTTTGGATTTGATTTTAAATATAACAAAAATAGTTTCTAAAAAAATTGAGTCTCTAATTGTCTATAAATCAGTTAAGAGCATCTCATATTTAAGATATACCATGCTCCATATGATTTTTCATATAAAAGCTAGATAATTGATTTGTGGACAGTAAGAATCATTTTTTATGGTTCTTAATATAAGATATATTTAGAAAGTTGATCTTTGTCCTAAATATAAAATATATTTTTCATATTTGTCAATCATTTTCTAATTTATCCCTATTGATGCTCTTTCAACAATAATCAATAAATGAAATGAAAGAATTAAGGAAGATGATTAGTGTGTTTTAAAAAATATATATCATTATATAACTTAACTAACTTATTTAATCTTATCAAAGTATATAAATATATTTTATATTGATGACGGAGAGAATAGGAAAATTGGTTGAGTTATTTATCTGTAAGTTGGTTTTTATAGTACATATTAGTTTTGACTTTTGATGATCACACGGCAATGACGGCATTGTTGCACGCAACAAAAGTGACAAGGGAGGAAGTAGACTCGTCACGCTGTTTCCCTTATTCCGATTGTGTGTTTATCAAGTACGCAGCAATGACGTCACATCTTACCTAAGCCTGAATGATTTTCCCAAAAAAAATTAAAAAAATAAGTTGAAAAAAGTTAAAGGGGCATTACCACAAGTAGATCCTGCAAACTTTCACTTAGAAGGGAACATCTATAATTCTATATCATTAGGTTACAAAGATATTGGTATAAAAAGAAATTCATATTGGTATGCATTTTTAGCATGGTTATCAAAATTGGACGGATCGGCCAGGGTTACCTTCAAAATCGGCAACTCAGCCATGTAACCAGTCCCAATAAATCCCTAATTTAGGATTTTTGGCAACCCAGGGTGACTTGATCTCAACCTGGGTAACCCAAGCTTAACTTGGTCAACCAGGCGAGTTGCTGGGTTGACCCTGTTGCACTTTTTTTTTAAAAAAAATATTTTTATAGGGTATGAATTATAGACAAAAATATTAGTTAAAGTTAATGATAATTTTTGTGTTAATGACTATTAGTTTAGTGATTAAAGGATTGTAGGCAGGAAAATTTTGTTTTTTTTTTTACCATGGTAGGAATATTTTTTTATCATTTATCTATTTTGATAATTTGCTAGGAAGAGTATTTAATGATTATTGATTATGGTGTCATTGGATGGTGGATTGACACTATGATGCTAATATGTCAAAGAAATTGTAAAGAATGTTAGATAAGTATATGATTACTTTATAAGTGATTCAAGGTATTGAATTGATTTTGGATGGTATGATACTATGATGAGAATTTAATTTTTTTAATTTTTTATTTCCCACCTATCTGGCCCTTTATTGACTCTGAACTAACTCACTGACCCTTGACCCACTACTTTAATCGATTCAAAGGCTAATCTAGGTTTGACAACCTTGATTTTTTTTTTTTTTGGAATTAAAGGGATAGGCATTAATGATATGAGGCTACAAGTGGGATCAAATTCGCAGCCTTTCACTTAAAGGGGGGAGCTCTTATACTACTAAGCTACATGGTGGATTGATACTATGATGCCAATTTATGTCAAAGAAATTGTAAAGAATGTTGGATAAGTATATGATTATTTTGTAAGTGATTCAAGGTATTGAATTGATTTTGAATGGTATGATACTATGATAAGAATTTAAATTATTTTTAAATTTTTTATTTCCCACCGATATGGCTCCTTGTTGACTGCGAGCTAACCCACTAATCCTTGAACTACTGCCTCAACCATTTCAGAGGCCGGTCCAGGTTTGATAAACTTGATTTTTTTTTGAAACTAAAGGGGCAGGCACTAACAGTATAAGGTTACAAACAAGATCAAATACGTGATCTCCCATTTAAAGGGGAGCTCTCATACCACTAAGCTACAAAGCCTTTGGTGGTGGTGATTATTGATTATGGTGTCATTGAAGGTGGATTGATACTATGTTGCCAATATGTCAAAGAAATTTACACACACACATATCTATAAGAGGAATAGGAGAATAAGTCGTTTACTGTTCATAAGAACAGTAATGGCTTATGCTCCTAAGCCGTTTCCTCACATTTGGCTTCATACCATTTGTTAAGCATGTGATTGTTGCTTTATTTTTCCCTCTAATCCTTTCAAATTTTTAATTTTGAAATGCATTAGACCATGTTGCTTTTCTTTCCCTCCTTTGCTTTCAAATTTTGAAATTCAAAATACCCTAACTAATTTTAGCCTCATTTGTTTTCCTTCCTTCCATTCCCTTCAAATTTTAAATCTCAAACTCCATCATTTATTTGCTTTCTTTTCGGGGAAGGTTGATAGGATATGGATTTCCAGATCTGGAAAATTTATTGAGAGAATTAGCTATGTGGCAGAAGTAGAAACATCAACGAAGTCATAATAGCGGTGTCCTTAAGGTCTGCAGTTTTTTGCTTCTTTCTAAAATTTGAAGTCTTTTTATTTATTTGTTTGTCTTTCATTTATTGTCCGTCTTCTTTGTTAGATATGATTAGTTTAGATAATGTCAAATATATATGCCAAATATTAAGGGCAAAAATTTATATAATGTAGTTATTTAATACTTTGACTAGCTACTGTGTTTGATGTGGAAAATATTGTGGATTAGTCAAGAAAAGGAAGAAAATATTAAATTGATGATCAAAAGGAAGAAGAATAAGAACAAAGAGATTAAAGACATTAGTCAAAAAAGCAAGGAGTTATCAAAAGGATTTTGGAGAATAACCAATATGTCATATTCAGAGTTTTGATGGTTAGGTCTATTCAAATAAGTATTCAATTACTCGAATAAGAGAGTTCATTTTTAGTTAAGAGTTATACAGATAACCCTTAGCTTATTCGAATAACTAGTGCCTGGCTCTTTCAAAATATTGTGGTTTATTCGAATAAGAGAAGTTTTATTAAAAAAAAAGAGTAGTCTTATTCAAATAAAGGTCACACTTATTTTTTTAAAAAAAAGGTGTGAGCTCTATTCAGCTCTATTTTCATTCAACATGAGCGAGGTTCGGTAATTTAGTCATATCTCCCAAACAAAAACTCTGATTGAGCTAAAACTTATTTCATACGAAACTAGAGTTTTAATGCGGTTTAAGGACATCTAGTTTGTGCTGAAAGAGTTTCAGATGAAAGAGATATGAATTTTGAAATTTGGTACTCAAAATCAACGTTGTGTTCCAGACCAGACGGTACAAATTGGATCATGACTTTTGAAATACAATGTATTTGGGATCGATTCCAGTTGCTGTGAAAAGTATACTTAAAGAGATTTTTAGAGATAGGCCATTTGCCAAATTTGAAGTTATGTCCAAAGATTTATGCCTATTAGATTTAGAGTTTAGATGATAACAAACCTTAGGTTTATTCGAATAGAGGCTGGTGTGTTCGAATATGAATGTTCCTTGTCATAGGAACTTATTTGAATACAAGTAATTGAGTTCAAAAAGGCCAAGTGTATTGGAATAAAGAAAAGTATATTCGAGTAAGGAAAAGTGTATTAGAGTAAAACCAAGAATGTTATTCGAATAAGGGAAAGTGTATTAGAATAAAACTAAGAATGTTATTCGAATAACAAAAAGTATATTCAAATATACCTTAATAGAAAATAAGCTCTTTTATTTGAATTTAACAAAGGATATCTGAGTACATTTCAAAGTTAATAGAGATATTCGAATATGGAAAATCATATTTGAATAACTAAGTATTCCAGAGAACATAACATCACTTTGAAACTTCTAAAAATCATTGGAATGATTGTATAACTTGTTCTTCTTGCTTCTAATCATTCTAACTCTTCTTTATACTAGTGTTTAAGTATTTTCTAGGTGATCAAACAAGGATTAACACACAAATTGGAACAAGCAGCCAAAAGCTTCCAACAGCTATTTCAATGATCATATTTTGTAAGCCTCAACGGGAAGAAGAAAAGCTCAATGGTCATCAATCTTCATCAACTAAAAGAGGAGAGGCATTCAAAATGAATGATGTTAAGAGCCAATGCCTAGAATGTTGATATGTTGTTACTCTTAATCTTACCAAACTGAAACTCTATAATCATACTCCCACCATATACTTCAGTGTTAATCATCATCTACTTCATATAGAGAGAGGTATGTTTTCATTGTAATCATTCTATCTTTATGAGGTTACTCAAGATTGGGGAATCTTGAGTGGGAAATAGATTTTATCCTTACAGTGTGTAAGAGGGAGTCCTTATCTCAGTGTGAGAATTGTAAAGGCTTCACAAGTACCTAGATCAAACTTGTAAGATTGTAGTGGTTCTTAAGTACCTGGTTAAACTTGAGGGAGATAGTGGATTGAAATCACAAGAGGAGCCTGGGAACTGGACGTAGGTCATCGTGGATTGAACCGAACTAGTATAAATCACAGTTTGCATCTTCTCTTCCCTAAACTCTTATATTTCCAACATATATAATTTAAATAACTAATTATGGTTTTATAATTCATTACTTTCATACTTATTGATTTCATAAGATGCAAATAGAATTTCAAAGTTCTTAAGTTTTTATAGTACACCTAATTCACCCCCTCTTGGGTGTCAGCTGGTTCTAACGTTTGGTATCAGAGCAGGTCTCTTATTTAAAGGACTTAACCATTTCAAGAGTTATTAATCGCTAATTTTGGGTATTATATACTTTTAGAAAGTTTCGACTATATAGTTCCACCTCTTTTAAAAGATATTGTTTTTTGGTTTTGGAAACCCAGAATGACATCTTTATAAAATGCTTTGATTATGCTATGTGGGATATTTTTACAAATGTCTTTGATTTCAAACCGACAAAAGATTAGATAAAAAAAAGAAAAGAAAATGTTTTCATTGAACATTAGAGTAATGAAGTTTCTTTATAGTGCTTTGATAGAAAATAATTTTGAGAAAATCAAATTTTGCTCTTGTGCTAAAGATATATGGGACACTCTTGATTCTATATATGCTTCTAATAATTGTGTTGAAATTGAAAGTGTTGACAGTTCATGTGAAACTATAGCTGCATGTCCACGATTAATGAACAATTGGAAGTTGAGAATGAAGAAGGAGAAATTATAGAATACTTCTATGGTCTAGTCAACATAGAAGAACAAGAGGAAGATGATTTCCAAGAAGATCTCAGCATGAACGAATTTGTTGAATCCTTATCAGAAGCTCAAGATGTTGTTATGGTAAAAAGTTCCAATTCGTCTTGTGCATTTAAGAAAATTAATTTTCAAAGATTGTATAAGATTGTTTTCCAACCAATCATTGATTCTATCTTCAAAAGCAAAAATGTTTTAAACTATGCTGGAAATTTACAAGGGAAGAAAGAATTTTCAAATATAAATTATGCAAAACTTCTTCCACTTGACCAACATAATAATTGCAGAAAGATTCATAAAGGTCATCATCCTATCACATGCAATTATTATGGAAAATCATGTAATATTTCTCACACATGTTATATTAGAAGAAATTCTAATGTGAGAAAGAAATTTAGTTGGGTTCCTAAAAGACAAGAAAAGTCTAATGCTGACAATGAAGGACCCAAAGCAATATAGGTATTAGAATGTCCTCTAGTGTTTCATTTATGCAAACTGATTCTAGAAGAAAGGGACATAAGGGTACAAAAAAGAGGAAGAAGAATTCAAGAGTTTCTCATGCATCTAAAAGGATATTCTCAAAATCTATATCAATTAGGAGAACTCATGAAGAAACCATTGCTGGACCTACAAAGTCCAATTACAACGAGAAGCAATGGAGAAAAGGAATACATTCCACCTCAAGAATAGACTACCATAGAGTATCACTCAACTATCTTGAGGAGAACAAGACAAGGAGCATCTCTCATGCATAAAGGAAAAGACTATCGCGGTCTACATCATATGAGAGAGCATTGCTTGAACCCAAGGCTAAATATGAAAAGATGAAGTGTCAAAGAAAGATGAATTAGGTGAGCAAATGCAATTCTTCAAGTGCTTGAGGTAAAGGTATAAACAGTAAAACCTCCAATAATACTATCTTTAATATCCATTGAGGTTTTTACCTTGTGACCTTAAGAATAAATGTAATATCCTGATAAGTAAAGTATTTGCATATTTATTTTCTCTCACATGATGATTTTGTGGACAATATTTGAGTTTAATATAATAAATTTAGGTGTAATTGATGAATAAATAATGTTTTTTTAAAATATAAAAATATAAAAATAAAAAATACGGAAGTACTGTAACAATGGAAGCATTGTATCAAACGCGCTTTTCACTATTCCAGACGTAGCTTACTGTTTGAAATCACTATTCCAGACGCGGTTCATTGTAGCAACGCGCTTTTGGAATTGTAGCAACGCGTTTTTCCCTATAAATAGAGAGCAAGGCCAAGCATAAATGAAAGAGAGAGGAAGAGATGTAGAGGCTTCCTTCTTTGACAATTAGAGGTCCTTTTGTGACAGGGAGAGATCTTTTCTCTAACAGTTTTGAATAAATTGTGTTATTTTCTAGATTTAATTTCATACATTCTATTACTTTTTGCATGCCTCCATCTTGGAAGGCTTAGGATTGTATTACATTTTACATGCCTCCTATATGGAAGGCTTAAGTAGTCCTCTTTTATAGATGGTATAGGTTGCCATCTACATGGAAGGTTTTACCTCCTAAATAGACAGCTAGATTTCTCCATTTTTCATACATCTTTTAGTGCTATATTTATATTTTAGAATTTAATATTCAAGTTTTATGCAATATTTATGAGGTTTTCATTCAAGCTTTGTACAATATTTATGAATTTTTCAATTTATTTTGGTTTTATTTTTAATTTCATCATGAGCTAAATTTCTATTTTTCTAGGGTGATGACATAACTTACTAATGACGGATCGAATCTTAACTTATTAGATCTAGTTTTAATTTTTCCTTCATGATTGAGTTTGAATTATTGTTCTTAATGCTTTTGATTGATTGTCTATCTTTTGAATTATTTAAATACATATGTTGAGACCGGAAGGAAATGTATGTATGTATGTATGTATGTATGTATGTATGTATGTATGTATGTATGTATGTATGTATGTATGTATGTATGTATGTATGTATGTATGTATGTATGTATGTATGTATGTATGTATGTATGTATGTATGTATGTATGTATGTATGTATGTATGTATGTAGATCCTATAATTAAAATCATGACTTGTATATGAAATAAGAATATATTCATATGAGTTGTGTAGTCTTACTGAGTTTCATAAATCTTAATGTATAATTAATTGCTTAGATTCATATAGGAATATATTAGATTAGCAATTGATTATAGAATTGCTTGACCTTGGAAGAGGCTAGTAATTGAATTAGGGAAACTCGACTATCAATCATATGGAGTAAATTGGACTAGAATAGATAAGTGATTCAATCTGAAATTTGTTAAGTGAAATATGATACCTAGGGCTTTTTATCATATTTGCTTTCATATTATTTGCACTCATATTTAATCATTTTATTTTGTTCTATCAATCACCAACTGATCGATCGACTAAATAGAATTAAAATATTCACAGCATTCATTTGGTTTAATCGATGATAAATTGTCATATTTTGGTTCTTTTTCTAGAATGCATGTGGATGGAATGAGACAAGAAAATATAAATGTTGATTGGCTTGAAAATTTTCCTTCTTATAATTGTTTTTCTTGTGCTTATTATGGAGATTGTCATTCTTATAAGCATTGTCCATATAGCAATGCCAATCATTATGTGAGAGATGATTTCAATATGAACCAAACTTGTTTTGATCATTCCTTTTATCCTGGTGGAATTTTGGAGCAACAAGAGTCTTTGGATCTATATGTCAAGTATTGTCCTAATCCTCCTTTCTACTCTTATCCATATATTGAAGAATACACTCTTGAGTATAAAGAAAAGTCTGATTTAGAAATATTATGTAAGGATTTTGTAGAATTAATAGAGAAATTTATTAGAGAGCAAAAGGAAATTGTCACTAAAGTTGAGTCAAGTATTAAAAATATTGGAATATATGTGAGTCAAATTATTTCGTCACTTGAGACTATGAGGCAAGATAATTCTTTAGGCATGATGACCACTTCTTGTGATGATTATTGTGAGGATGTTGAGGATGTGGAATTGAATGAAATTTTGTCTATTGTGGAATGTGATAAGGAACTTGAAATCACTTTTGGAGACATTAATGGGTGTAGTCTAGAAGAGGATCTGGTTGTGGAACCTAACTTCTGTCATTTTGATGTTGAAACTAATGTGGATGCTCCAAAAGCTGTTGTTCATATCTTTCCTATTGAAGTGTTGACTCTTACTAATGAGAGTCAAGTGGATTTTGTGGGATACTCTAAAATTTTAGAAACTCTTAAATCTGTTTGCAAATGCTTGCATATTTGAATTCAGTAAATAATTGTACTCTAAAATTGTCTATGATTGAAGAAGTACAATTAATTACTTTGAATGATCATTTCTTGTGTCTGAAACATTGTTGCTTGAAAAGAAATGAAGATAAGGTAATCATGGTATTTGATACTTTTGATTAGTAGTTTGTTTGGGAAGTTTGGCTGAAGACTATAAATTTAGCACTGTTTGGAAGGCAACCCAAGGTTTGGTTTGATGTTTTGTTGTGATTTTGCAGGACTTCTAGTAGCCCCTAATGATGTATTCCACTTTGGTAGCTATAAATAAAAATATATAAAAAATATAAAATATAAAAATATATTTAAAATTTTAATTAAAAAAATTGGTTTGGTCTTTGTCTAGCTAAAGACATTAAAGAAGTGTGGCTATTTGGGAGGCAACCCAAAACTTCTTTCCTACTCTCTCATTTTTCTTTCTTACTCACAAAAATGCACTGCACTGCATTGAGATTTTTGTTTTCACCAGTTTCATTTTAAGTTACCATGGAGGAATCTCTTGTAGAGCTTAAGAACATGTTCCTCACTCTTTCTAAAGATGTGCTCAGGAAGATCTATAACAGTCGACTTGAAAGGATGAAGATATTCAAGTGTTTAGGCCTTTCTGACGACGTACGCTGGATCATTGAAGCTAAGGTACGTTTAGCAGGTGAGATTCATAAATCATTTGTTAAACATTTTCCTGGAATGGGAAAAAGTTCTTACTTCAAAAAGAGAAGAACCAAAAGAATGTATGTCTGCCATAAATATGCAAGGTGGACATATGATCAACGCAGTAGGAACAAAGGTATGGTGATACGTGTGCAGATGATCAATTAAATAGTGCAAGTGTACACTGTCATAATCAAGTAATATAAAAGTAAGTAGAGTATCTTTCCCACGATGATTGATCACTAAATACCAAAATGAGCAATTTTAACTCTATTTAGTTGATCAATTAGTTGATGATTGAGAGTACAAAATAAAAGAAAGACAATTAAATATGAGTGCAGATGATAAGAAAGCAAATATGAAAAAAAGCCCTAGGGATTAGATTTCACTTAACAAATTCCGGATTGAATCACTTATCTATTCTAGCCCAATTTATTCTACATAATTAATAGTCGAGTTTCCCTAATTTAATTACTAGCCTCTTCCAAGGTCAAGCAATTCTATAAACAATTGCTAATCCAATATATTCCTATATGAATTTAAGCAATTAATCATGCATTAAGATTTATGGAACTCAGTAAGACTGCACAACTCATATGAATATATTCATATTTCATATGCAATTTATGGTTTTAATTATAAGGTCTACACACATGTATCTCCTTCAGGTCTCAACATACATATTGAAATCATTTAAAAGATGGCCAGTCAATCAAAAGCATTAAGAATAATAATTAAAACTCAATCATGAAGGAGAAATTAAAACTAGATTTAACAAGTTAAGATTCAATCCGTCATTAGTAAGCTACGTCATCACCCTCGGAAAATGAAAGTTTAGCATATGATAAAATTAAAAACAAAACCAAAATAAATTGACATTATATAAAGCTAGAATGAAATCCTCAGAAATACTGCATAAACTTGAATATTAAATTCTCAAATATAAATATACAACCCAAAGAGGCATGAAAAATGAAGAAATCAAGCCGTCCATTTAAGAGGTAAAACCTTCCATGTAGGCAGCATGCAAAATGTAATACACTCCTAAGCCTTTCAAGATGGAGGCATGCAAAATGTAATACAATCCTAAGCCTTCCAAGATGGAGGCATGCAATGCATGAAATTAAATCTAAAAATCAACACAAAGAACTCAGAAATGTTAGAGAAAGATCTCTCCCAGTCAGAGAAAGACCTCTCCCTGTCGGAGAAGGAAACCTCTGCTTCTCTTCCTCTCCTCTCCATTTGCGCTTAGCATTGATCTCTATTTATAGGGGGAAAATGTGTGCTACAGTACTGCTACAGTGTCCGGAGACTATTATAGTGATCTGGCTGCTACTACAGTGACTGTCGGCAAACAGCTACAGTGTCCGGCGGCTGCTACAGTGACTGTTGGCAAACAACTACAGTGTGCGGTGGCTCTACAGTGCTTCCGTCCGCTACAGTCTAACCATCTACTACAGTGATCCTGTTGCTACAGTACTTTCATTTTTTTTAAATGTTATTTATTCCAAAAACATTATTTATTTATCAATCACACCCAAATTTATTATATTAAACACAAATATCATCCATAAAATCATCATATAAGGGAAAATAAATATGCAAATATTTTACTTATCATATGGTTTCTACAAATCGAGAAGATAAAATTAAATTCATAAAGGATGGACTGAGTAAGGAGTCACTGGATGATATCACAAAAACTCTTGAAACACATCCGAGTGGTGATGTTTATCATATTCTTCTCAATTTAGTGGATGTATTCAACAAAGAAAAACAATACTACTGTCTTGGGAATCTAATGTTAAAAGATCCTGTTTGCTAGTTTATAAGAAAATTGGATGGGAAGCAAATCCTCGATTTATAGAAATTGTTTAAGCCATTACTGGACATAAAACTAGAGGAAGATGTGAGCCAAAATCATAACTACTGTACATAATTATGCTTTTGTCTAATATGTCTTTTCTTTTCAGCAGCTTTTGTCTAATCTGTTTTATCTTTTCAGTAACTTTTGACTTTCTTTCCTCTTTTTCTTCAAGAAAATTACGCCGTCATTTGTGTCAGAAGTTTTTCAAAATCTTTTGAAAAATATGTGATTTGTATGATTTTGTTGTCGTTGTTTTAGTGTTATATATATGGACTCTTCTACTTGTAAATATGCACTCTTCACTTGTAAATATGCATTCTTCTACTTGTAAACACAAATAGTCCGAGAGAAAGAAGGAGAAAAAGGGTATCACATAAAAATGTAGATTTACATCTAACTGCAATTTCGGTGAAACTGATTCGGGCAAGGATGGAGAGTTTGTCACTACAGCAAAAGAACTTGGAATTGCATCAGCTGCCAGAAAGATCAACTTTGTATATGGAGGAGGTATCCAGGGCCTAAGGGGAAGTGTGGTCATTTCTGCATCCATGAATAGAAGCAAGGGTATGAGTGTAAGGGTAAAAGAGTTGGAAGCTCACACTTTTTCCTTAGGACAAGATTTACAGGTTTTGAGCTTGCCTGAACAACTAGGACGAATGTTCTACCATGTTGAAGCTTTTATCTCTCTACCTGGTGGTTTGTTGACATTAGATGGCATTTCTAGCATTGCATATTGGGCTAAGTTAAACTTTCACAAAAAGCCATTAGGATTGTTAAATGTTAATGATTTTTATGATGATCTTTTGTCTTTTTTTTATCATGTTGTGAAAACAGGATTCATACCCCAAGTGACTCGTCACTCCATAATTTCTGCACCAACTACTTATCAGCTGCTCGATCAACTGCAAACCTATGAACCTCACCTAGACCTATTAGTCAAGAAATGGGTGGGCAATCTTCAGAAAGCAGTTAGAAGCAGAATCTAGATACCACTTTTTGGTTGTAACTCTCCTTAATCTTTTGGTTTTACTCTTAGCATCTTGGTTTACTGTGTGTTTATTTTTATTGTGTTTGAAAAAAAAAAAACTTTCTCGAAGAAGCTCTAAAAGACATTGAGGACAATGTGTGATTTAGGTTGGGGGAGGAATTGTAAAAAAAATTAGTTAGTTAGTAAAAACCATTAGATGCATGGGGTGTAAAAAAAATAGCAGAGTAAGGAGTTATTCTTAACTCTTGAGACTCATTTTATTAGTTTCATTTTTTTAGTTACATGTTTTTATTCTTTTCTAAAAAAGGGTAAAAGTAAAAAAAGAAAAAAGAAAATCATCATGTTCAAGTGCTTTTTAATGATTTTAAGAAGTATATAAAATTTAAGGATGGATCAATTGAATTTAGAGATTTTATAGCATGAATGAATAACTGATTGTTGCAATTGGTGATGAATTTTGAGATTGAATGAAATGAGTTTAAAAAACTCCTAACCACTAGCTTTTGAGCCTATAATGATTATTTCTCTTGTGTGTGATATTCACCTATTAAGTTGTCACTTTAGAACTTGTTTTAAATTTGGTTGAAATTACATCTCACATGCACATTCAAAAATAATAAAGGCATTTATTTTCTTTAGCCAGAGCCAAATAGAAAACCTTGCAATTATATCGTTGTTAAGCCCCTTTGAGCCTAATTGACTGTTTCTTTGTGATATGTAAAATATTTGTATATTTATTTTCTCTTATATGATGATTTTGTGGACAATATTGGAGCTTAATGTAATTAATTTGGGTGTAATTGATAAATATTTCCTTACTTTTCTTTTGATAGCCACACCATATTAAGGAGAAAAGAGAAAAAGGAGACCTAAAAACAAACCCGCAAGATTGAAACAAGACAGAGGCACATCTGGAAAAAATGATACGGTCGTACTGTTCATTATTTACTATTCATGATAGAATCACTATAGCAGACCATTACATTAGCAGACAGAGGTGACTATAGTGGATGGAAGAACTATAGTAGGCGACAAAAACTGTAGCAGTCATAGAAAAACGTGTAAGTTTGCCGACAGGATACTGTTCACTCTGAGAAAAAAATGACAAGGCACTGTAGCATCATGGAAAAAAATGACATGCAACTGTTCGCTCACTGCCAATAAATATGAGCATCAGGCATAGAGACTAGGTGCATGGAGATATTTCTCTGACAGGAAGAGATCTTTTTTCTGACAGTTCTGAATAAATTATGTTATTTTTTAGATTTAATTTCATGCATTGTATTACTTTTTGCATGCCTTCATCTTGAAAGGCTTAGAATTGTATTACTTTTTGCATGCCAACTACATGGAAGGTTTTACCTCCTAAATAGACGGCTAGATTTCTCCATTTTTTATGCATCTTTTGGTTGTATATTTATGTTTGAGAATTTAATGTTCAAGTTTTATGTAGTATTTATGAGGATTTCATTCTAGTTTTATGTAATGTTAATTTATTTTTATTTTGTTTTTAATTTCATCATGATCTAAATTTCTATTTCCCTAGGGTGATGATGTAGCTTACTAATGACGGATTGAATCTTAACTTATTAAATCTAGTTTTAATTTTTCCTTCATGATTGAGTTTTAATTATTGTTCTTAATGCTTTTGATTGAGTGACTATCTTTTAAATGATTTCAATATGCATGTTGAGACCGGGAGGAGATGCATGTGTGTAGATCCTATAATTAAAATTATGACTTACATATGAAATAGGAATATATTCATATGAGTTGTGTAATCTTACTGAGTTCTATAAATCTTAATGCATAATTAATTGCTTAAATTCATATAGGAATATATTGGATTAGCAATTAATTATAGAATTGCTTGACCTTGGAAGAGACTAGTAATTAAATTAGGGAAACTCGACTATTAATCATATAGAATAAATTGGCCTAAAATAGATAAGTGATTCAATCCAGAATTTGTTAAGTGAAATTTGACCCCTAGGGCTCTTCTTATATTTGCTTTCATATTATTTGCACTCATATTTAATCATTTTGTTCTATCGATCACCAACTAATCGATCTACTAAATAGAATTAAAATTACCCATTTTGTTACTTAGTGATCAATCCTCGTGCGAACAATACTCTACTCACTTCTATATTTCATGATTACGATAGTGTACATTTGCACTATTTAATTGATCATCTGCACTCGTAACACTTTTCTCTAAACCTATTGATATGTGTTTTAATGATATATCAAGTGCTCCTAATTTTGAGGATTAGCAGAGTATTTGAAATGCTTGTGAAATGGGCTTTTGACAAGTGTGGAGGAGTGCATATCATCAACTGTAGAGTTGCAAATTTATGAAAAAAAAAGGGGGGGAAATGTTAAGTATTTGAATTGTGGGTTGTTGTGATGAGATAAATTTATAAGTAGCCCATTTTTCAATTGTTCTATTAAATTTTTTAAATGTAGCCTTTCATATCATGTTTTACATTTTTTTACCTTAACCCCATTACAACCCTTGATAAGTCCTTTTGATTTGAATTATGCATGTGAATTAGGTAGTGGAAATTGAGATTTTTAGTAAGCCTATGGTAGTGCAATTTTTTGGTTGAATTTGAGCGAAACACTTACCCTTAAACACTTGAGAGATTGAGAGAATAAGTTAAATTTACGAACTCGGTTTATTCATTTTCAATTAAAGTTACCTGTTTATATTTTCGTTGATTCATGAGTACTATGATCTCTTTATTTTTCAATTGTGTTCTTGCTTATGATGTAATACCCCGAATTTTGGGATCGAAGGCTTGGGAATAAGCCTGAATTAAGTGGACTGCTAAGCCCCAATTTAGCAGGTGCCCCAAATCTATTCCCTAATGTTTCTTATATCTTTGGGGTATTAAAGAAAATAAAATGGTGAATTTTTGAGAATGTGATTATGCTGCTAGTGAAATTTCTGGCAAGGCAGCGAGATTGTCATGTGATTTTGAATGAACAAATGATAAGAAAAAATTATGAAATTTTACAAGGTGAAATTAGATATCCTAAGCTTTAATTTGATAGGACATTTGAATCAATTAGAGCTATATACAAAGAGTTATGAGTTTTTGAATTTAGGAAAACTGTCTATTCTCTAGAACAGCTTCCAAAGATTAAAAATCTGGTAAAGACATGCTTCCAACTAGCAAAAGGATATATTTTTCCTTGAAACTAGACTTAATAAGGGTTCTATCGCTTTTGGAATCAATCCGATATGATGTCTAAAAAATTAATTATGATTTTTCAAAGTTCAGTCAGAAAATCTGCCAAAAAATCCGAAAATGGAAAAATTTGTGATGGTAAATTTGTAATTATGAGATAATTTGTGATCAGCCCATTTTGGCTCTAACTTGGGCCTCTAGATCTGAACATGGCTGATCAACAAGAGGGAAGAGTTAGTTGAATTCAATTGGGCATGTGACAACACTATATGTACATAAAGTTTAAGTACATAAATGTTAATATTTTGGTTTTTGGGAAAATAGAACTTTATGACATAAGCAAGCACATTATAAAAATACCTTTTTGCTTCATCTTTCTCACAAAAACTATGCAGCCATGTTCAAGCAAGAGGGGGGAGAGTTTGAGATTTCTAGAGAGAGAAGGAAGAAGAACTCATAAGGTAAGCCGATTTCTTCGGTGATTAGAGTTCCAATTCGTATAATCCTTTCTCTAAGCTATTCCTCTGCATCATTCGAGGTTGTTTTGAAGCAAAACCTAGGGTTTGAAAGGGGAGGAATTTCAGCCATAAGAAGGATAAGCCAAAGGAAGCGAAAGGTAACATCTAAACCTTTGAATATTGATTGTTCTGACCATTGTGGACAATTTAATCAGTGAAATTTTACCAAATTATCTTTGTTTGTGAACATGGAAAATGGGTTTTTAGAAGTATTATACTGCCAAAATTGGTACTAAATAGTAATTGTAACCTAATTAAATAGTTAATAAAGTGGTTAAAAGTAGAAAGGAACACGTCTGTAGAGTCGAAATCGAAAAACCCCAATTTTTCTTAGGGAATGTGATAATTTTTCCAGCTCTAGTTAGGAGCCTTAGAATTGGATTTTCAATGATTTGATAGTTCCATTGAGTTCAAGAGCGAAAATTAGGTGGGGTTATAGTTGGTTACTTTTTCAGAAAAGCTTGAAAAAGTATAATTACGAAAATGCCCCTGAAACTCTTAAAGTGGGGCTGCCAAGGGAAATTTTGTAATTTCACATTGAATTTGATAATTCCAAGTCTAAAAATGGATTCCTTGGGCAAAATTATGTCAAAATAGCCCATGTCAAAATTTTAGAAAAAGTACAATCGAAACGGGTACAGCTGGGCCAGGTCCCCAGGGGGATTTTAGTAATTTTTCAATATAGACTAATGTAACCCCCAGAAACAACATGAAAGTTTCTAAATGGTGCATTTAAAATTATAGGACCGAGTAGGAAGTTGAGCTGCGACACATTTTACGAGGCACGTAATTTGAGGTGGAAAAAAGGTTAAGGTAAGGAACTTAACTCTCCTGCATGTATTCAATATTTCTGCTGGTGTATTGATGCATGTTATTACTGTCATATCCCAAAATTTTACTAAGGGTTAATGACTCCAAAAGTGAATGTGATTATCGTTAAATCGACACTTTTGGAGAATATGATGTGCTTTGAGATTTGAATGTGCTTTAAGCAATGCCAAAACCCTGTATTCAAGTTCAATTATGGATTAACATCTAAATTGACTTAAAATAGAGGGAGGGCGTATATTGTGGTTAAATGGAATGATATGATGTGTTTGGTGGTGATTCAAGAAGAATTTTCATAATCAGGGGCAAAACGGTAAAGTTTTTGACTAATTGATCTATTTCCAAAGAGGAAACTCATTGGTAACTTCAAGATCAATGGTTGAGATTGATTTGTGTAATAGATCAAAGGGTGGAATCATGTGTGTGTGCGCCTGTGTGAGCTCATGGAAGATAGAATGAGTGTGAGACACTTGGCACAATAAGGACCCTTGATCTTGGGTCAAAGATTCAACACTCTTCCTCTCTTCTCTCTCCCTTATTTAGATGTTTTTGTGGGCCAAAATCTGGCCACCTACATCTTCTTCATCTTCATCTCTCTCTCTTCTCATCTCCATTTTCTCAAGCTTGGGGGAGGAAAGAGAAAGAACAAGGTGAGTTTTGGTTTGATAAATGGCCACTAATGCTTAAATCCTCTTCATTAATCTTGTTCATAGTGACAAGAGCTTCATCTGTATGGTTTAGATTTGTGAAAGAAGGTGTTTGAGAGCTTGTGAGAATTTGGAAAGATAAAGAATCAAAGAATTGGTTTGGGAAAAAAGAAGAGATGAGTAAGAGCTCTATTTTAACCTATATATTGTGATTATTGGTTAAGTTTTGAGAATTGTGGTTTTTGCCCTGATTTTGGAGGAATTGTAAAATGGATGAATTGCCTTGTGTATTGTGGTGCAATTAGTGTTTTGTTGTGTTATATGGTCATTGGGATTGATTTGAAACCTTGAATGGAAAGTTTGGTCATTTAGTGGTTTGTGTGTTACAATGTGCTCAAAAACAAAATATATGTAAATGTGATATGAATTTGGTTGATTTGGTGTTTTCAATGGATTCCTTGTGAAAATTTGTGTGGGAATAATGTTTGATGTGAAAATGGGACCATTAGAAGCATTGGTGCAAAATCTGGAATTCTGTCCAATGTGAATTCTGTTCTAGGCAGTCTGTTTGTATTAACATTTTGAATAACCAAATGGTGTATGAAAATTCTAAAACTTTCTAGTCTTAAAGTTCACATTCCAAGCTTCAAAATAGACATATAATTTGTGTCATTTCATTTTGTGAGCTAAGAGTTATGGTTGTCCAAAGTTTGGGATTAAAACTGGAATCTGTTTTGGAGTAGTGTTGGATTTTGAGCAATTATGTATGTGTGTGGTGATTTCTGGTAATGGTTCATATTTTCCTAGTAAAGATTTAGCTTTGGAATCACCTCATTTCAGTTTTTCTGGAATTAGTTATGATTTTTGGAAATTCAGCCAAGAAACAGGATTTTCTTGGTGATAAGTAAAATATTTGTATATTTACTTTCCCTTATATGATGATTTTATGGACGATATTTGAACTTAATATAATATATTTGGGTGTAAAATAAATAGTATTTAAAAAAATAAACAAAAATATAAAAAAAAAGGTCATTACTGTAGCGTCGATCACTATTCATAATGGAATCACTGTAGCAGGATGTTACTATAGCCGATGGAGGTGACTGTAGCGGATGGAATCACTGTATCACTGTAGCAACATGAAAAAAATGCATAGATCCGCCGACAGGATACTGTTCACTACTGTAGCATTGTGGAAAAAATTGGCAAAACACTATAGCATCGTGGAAAAAGTGACACTACGCTGCCTATAAATACAATGCATCAGGCGCAGATTCAGAGGAGGCGTGGAGATATTTTCTTTGATAAGGAGATACTTCTCTTAGAGGGAGAGATATTTTCTCTGACATTTCTAAATAAATTTTGTTATTTTTTATTTTTATGTATTGTATTACTTTTTGCCTGCCTCCTACATAGAAGGCTTAATATTATATTATTTTCTGTATGCCTCCTATATGGAAGGCTTAGTATTGTATTACATTTTGCATGCCGCCTACATGAAAGGTTTTACCTCCTAAAGGGATGGCTAGATTTGTCCATTTTTCATGCATATTTTTTTGTTGTATATTTATGTTTGAGAATTTAATATTTAAGTTTATGCAGTATTTATGAGGATTTCATTCTAACTTTATATAATGTCAATTTATTTTGGTTTTGTTTTAAATTTTATCATGAGCTAAATTTTCATTTTCCTAGGGTGATGACGTAGCTTACTAATGACGGATTGAATCTTAACTTATTAAATCTAGTTTTCATTTCTCCTTCATGATTGAGTTTTAATTATTGTTCTTAATGCTTTCATTTGATTGGCAACCTTTTGAATGATTACAATATGCATGTTGAGACCGGAAGGAGATGCATGCGTGTAGATCCTATAATTAAAACCATGACTTGCATATGAAATAGGAATATATTCATATGAGTTGTGTAGTCTTATTGAGTTCCATAAATCTTAATGCATAATTAATTGCTTAAATTCATATAGGAATATATTGGATTAGCAATTAATTATAGAATTGCTTGACCTTGGAAGAGGCTAGTAATTAAATTAGGGAAGCTCGACTATCAATTATGTGGAATAAATTGGGCTAGAATAGATAAGTGATTCAATCCGGAATTTGTTAAGTGAAATCTAATCCCTAGGACTTTTTCTTATATTTGTTTTCAAATCACCTACACTCATATTTAATTATTTTTCTTTTATTTATACTCTCAATTACCAATTTATCGATCGACTAAATAGAATTAAAATTACCCATTTTGGTACTTAGTGATAAATCCACGTAGGAACGATACTCTACTCACTTCTATATTACTTGATTACGACAGTGTACACTTGCACTATTTAATTGATCATTCACACTCATAACACTTGGCTGCAGCCCAAATGTTTCTGCCATGTTTTTTGCCGCAGCCAGTGGATTTGTCGGCTGAGGCCAACTCCCAAAAATCAGTATTTTGCACTTCTGAGAGATGGTTTTTGGTATGGTTTCTCCCAACCCTTTAGGCATACGTTTGGGCTTTTAGTAGCCATATAAAGGTCGTGAATGATGACCGACTTTAGTGTTTGGAAGTTGAGAAATTGGATCATGAGTAGACTGTGCCAGAACATGCTTGGAAAGAATAAGGTAGTGACTCTTCTCTTATGCTATGTGTAAATGTATTGTATGTATGTGTATCATTGTTTTGTGATTATTTCTGATGCTACTGCTTATGCAGCTGGTGATAGCTATCGTTATCCAGCGCAAGTTGGCGTTATACACTGTTGATTATTATACTTTTTGCTCAAATATTATATGATTCAATGATAAAAGGGCAAAAGAGTTATAATGTCTAATATTGTGAGGATCCAAGAGAAGTTGGGTGCCAAAGTGTCTAGAGATCTATTTTGCAGAAGTTGACCAAAATGTTTTGCTTTTGGGTATAAAGAACATAGGCTAATAAAGTAGGCCTCATTAGCAGTGTTGCAGTACGAGCAAAACAGATGTTTTGATCATGAGAACCTGTGAGCTCACACTTTTGTTGTACTACCAAAGAGAAAGCCTTATTAATAGAGGGAAGCAAATCCATCAACATTATTTGAGAGCACACATTAGAGAATTGGTCATTTAATCCCTTTAGAAATCTAATGACATAATCTTGACGAAAATATTCTTTAGATAAGTAAGAACAACTAGCAATCGGATGAAAATTGTGTAACTTATCCCAAATTAATTTAATTTTTGTAAAATATTTAGAAACAAAGAGATCACCTTGATGATTTGGAATAGTTCATCTTGTAACTCTACCACTCGAAAAGCGTCATACTGACTAAATCATTCCCGTAAATTATTCCAAACATCTTCAGCATGATTAAGCTAAATCGCACTCTAGCCAATTGATAGTGAGATCGAGCGAGTAAGCCAGGTCAAACCATGGTATTACAGTGTTGCCATGCTGGAAATAAAGGATCGTTCTTCATCAGAACTTGCAGAGAACCATCCACGAACTGATGTTTGTTTTTGCTCATCAAGGCTATCATCATGGAACAAGCCCAATGATGGTAGTTAGGACTATTCAATGGCGGAGACATGCGAATGAGGGCCGGATTCTCATTCAGGTAAGGGTAATAGTAGCTTGAAGGATCCTAAACTGGAGAAAGCAGCGAAATCTCAGAGGAACTGTGAATTGACATCTTTGAGATAGATGTTTGTAGAAGACGAAGTGCAAAAGCTACAAGATGAAGAAGGGTTTCAGTGATGAGAGATTGAAGTTTGCAGAAGCTTTTAGAAGGAAGAAGAGAAAAGGCAATGAACACTATGTCTGAGAAGAAATGAAATCAATCAGGAAAAGTAAGAGGAGAGAGGAAAAATCATAGTGGAAGAGCTTTTTCAATGCTCTAATACCATAACAAGAAAAAGAATTGGAAAAACTGATTTCATTGAATTGAATTTTGTACAATATGTGTCATGTGTATATACAAGATAATCATCCCAACTTGACAGCTCATCATGTACAAGTTAGTTGCAACAACTTAACTAATGTGAGTAGAATACAACTAAATAACTATATTTAAAGCTACTAAGTTTTTGACTTTGTTAACTCTATTGAGGAGGAATTTAAGATTCAGAGAGCCACGGATCATATATTGAAAGAATCAAGAGACTCACAAGCCATGGAAACATATATAGAAGATGAAAAATCAATTGACGAACTACTAGACATAGATGGAAAAGGCAACTAGTCAATGGCAGGAAGCAATATCCAACAGCCCAACTTGCAAATACAGAGGTCGTGGACACCAAACATGCTCATTTTATCATTTTTGGCTGCGTCGTCAGTGTTTTCGATGGAAACCTTTGATTGTTTCTTTAAGAAGATGATGATCCAAGTAGTTCTGTCTCATCAAAATTTCAACAATTATTCCTTCATCGTTTCACTTCCAAGCTTTGCTCAAGTCTGAAAATCGGATTTCACAGAAAATCCACTGTCATTGTCTACATTTACAGACTTGAAAATACTATGTAAGAACATTGCCATTAGTACTTTGTTCTGGTGATTCATCGACCAGTGCAATACTCCAACTTTTAGGTCAAATTTGTCTATGATTGTTGTTTTTACCTCCATGGCAACTTCGTATGGCATTAGTCAAGGTGCAAAGATACTACAATGACAAAAATGCCTAAGTAAAGGTTGGATGGTATGATACTATGATGAGAATTTAAATTATTTTTAAATTTTTTATTTCTCACATATTTGGCCCCTTATTGACTCCGAGCTAACGCATTGACCCTTAACCTAATGCCTTAATCGGTTTAGAGGCCGATCCAGGTTTGATAACCCCCTTTTTTTAATTAAAGGGGTAGTCACTAACAGCATGAGATTACAAATGAGATCAAACCTATAACCTCTCACTTAAAGGGGAGCTCTCATACCACTAGATTACAAGGCCTTTGGTGGTGAAGACCTTGATTTTCAAGACATTACCCACTTTTTGCCTTTCTTGGCATTGACCATGCATCATCATTTTTCCTTTGCTAATTCGATCCTCTCTATTTATCCTTTTATAAACATGTCCTACAAATCACCCTTTTTTTTTAATGATAATTGGAATTCATTACACGCCAAGAGAAGCATTACAATCAAAAAAACAGAAAACTAAAATATTATCATCCTTTGCCAACGACTGCCTTCGGGTAGAAAGGTGGTGGGCAATTAAGGAAAAGTTAGAACTTAAAAAAAGGAGAAAATGACACCAAGGTTTCAATTAAAAAAATAATATTTAAAAAGTCTCATGACTTATCAATGATAGCTCTTTTATTTGTAAGTGATTGTTATTTCATTTGTCATTAACAAGTTATAGGACTTTTCTGATATTATTTTTTTTTAATTCGCACTTTAGTGCCATTTTCCCAAACAATATTAACGCATTAGCTTTATCTAAAAATGAAATATTTTCAACTTTACTCATATTTATGAGTCAAGAAAAATATAACATTAAAATTCAAATATTCTATGAATAAATTATAATTAGGGTACTATTTGAAAAAAAAAAAATCATTAATAACTTGTTAAGTGACTTATCTTATAAATCAATATCAATGCTTTCCTGCAGACGTTTTCCTTTTGAAATAGAATGATTATTTGAGGGAAAAAATAGTATCCATGCATCCAGAAACCTCTACCTGAAATCAACCAAACCAACGGTTTGCACGAAAAATGATACTTGATCAGTTTTTTTTTTTTTTTAATTGAGACTGGTTTGATTTGGTTTTCAAAGGACTTGGATTGATTTGATCTTATATGTAGGACAAATTCTGATGATTTTTCTTAATATGTGACATTAAGTATTAAGGCTAAGCATACTTTGCATCTCTCTATTGCTTTTCTTCCTATTCTAATTTCAAATCACATTCACAACATCATTATTCATGAATGGCAATGAACAGTCTTACATTGAAAAATAAAAAAAGGAACATCAATTTTCATTATACTAATAAACGTCAGAGTAAACGCATTTTAAAGGAGTGAGGGATACTTTTGGATTTCTAAAACATTTTGGAAGGAGATTTGATCAAACTTAAATGTGAAAAATAGCCTTAAAAACATTACTTCAATTTGAACTATAAGGTGAAATCTTATATTAAGTTATTAACTACTGAATATAATATATTATAAAAAGGGCATGGTTTAAGTTCGGTTAGGATTGGGAAGGAAAAACACGGACCCTGTGCCAACCCATTCGGTTTTGGTATTTCTAAAACCAAAGCAAACCTTATGAATAGTACTGATTGGTTAGGTTCGGTTTGGTTTGAAATCAGTTTTGGTGTCCATCCTTTAAAATTAAGGGCTCTTCTCATCTAACCATTCAGATATCATATGGACGGTTCAGATTTAAGTTTTTTTTACTTTTTTATAAAATTATTTTAATGGGTAAAAAATATCTAATAAAAATAATCTTTTAACTAATATTTTTTTAAAAAATAATTCTTTTAATAAAAATTATTAGTTAATGACAGTTAAATCTAGAATGTCCATATCTCATCATCTCGACAATTAAGATGAGATGAGCTCAAAACGTTTTGATGTAATCAGTTTTGCTCAATTTTGAAGGCGACTAATGCCTAATATCATTGTGAAAAGCGTAGTGGTGGATCCATTACGTGAAGTACTAGTATTTTCTTAGATGCATCTAACATCATGTAATATTTTATAGTATACCCAATATTTTAAAATATTTTTTTTAGATGCATCCAGCATTAAAAAATATATTTTAATGCATTCAGCATCTGAAATATTTTTTTCAGATGGGTCAAAAAAAAAATTTAATGTGCTAAGCACACATGAAAAAAAAAAGTACCCAGAGAAGTTGCACGCACACACAACAAAATACTTTAGTAGGTGCTGGATGCAAGAAAAGTCTTCCGCGTTCGATAATATCGTCTGTATTTTGTAGTTGTCCTGATACTACTGATAGTCTGGTCACATTTCCTCAGCATGACGCATAGATCTTGATTGAATCAATGAATTCTCTATGTAGGCAGGTTTACTTAACGTAACTATGTATTGCATCAGCCACATTTGATGGATTGTTTAGAAAAAAAGAGCAAGCTAGTGGCATTCTTCTTTTCTTGCTTAATTGGTTATGAAGACTTTCGGCCGCACTATTTAGGACTTGGCCTTGCGATAGACAAACATGGAAAGCTCGCTTTCTGGACGATTATGGAATTGGCAGACATGGTTTCGTCAAACAATTGATCGGTGACGTCTCTTTCCTCAACTCTTCACCCCTTGCAAAGCTTTTGGAATCTTGTATCCGATCACAATCTGGACTTCACACGCGTCTCATTCATGTTCAGTTTTCCTCAGAAATCTTAATCCAGAATTGGCTGATTGATGCCTGTGGGAAAATGCGGTTGTTCAGATGATGCGCTCAAACTGTTTGATGATATGCCCCTAAGGAACACATTTAGTTGGAACGCCATTTTAAGTACTTTGACAAAATCTGGTAATTTCGATGAGGCTACAAGGACCTTTAAGTCAATGCCAGGGCCCATGAGAACCAAGCAGGGCTTAGAACCGTCGGAGGATATCATTATACATGCAGGGTCGATGTAATAGGTCGGGCTGGTTACTTTGTTGAAGCTAAAAACTTGATAGAGGCGATACCATTGCAGCCTGATTCTGTTGTATGGAGATCTCTTCTTGCCGCATGTAAGGTTCGTGGCAACATTCCTTTAGGGTCTGTTTGGTTGGAGGGGAGGGGATGGGAGGGGAAGAAAAATGAGCCCCTCCCTTTGTTTGGTTTGAAAAATTGGAGAGAGGGGCTTCAAAGGAGGAGCTCCCAATCCCTCCCATCCCCTCATTTTTGTTGCCCCCAAATTGGGGGGTTTTGGAGGGGATGGAAAATGAGCCCCTCCCATTCCATCCCCTCCCTTTAAACCAAACAGGCTCTTAGGGCTTGTTTGGTCTGAGGGGAGGGGAGGGAAAGTGGGCGGAGGGAAAATTTTTTTGAACTGAATTTAAAAAAATTAGAGAACTGGAGTTAAAAATTTTTAATTAATTTTTCTTACTCTTTTATCCTATATATTCTATTTATTAAAATTTTATTACCCCACTTCTTCAATCTTTTAAAATTCAACTTATAAAAATTTTCCCTCCCCTCCCTTCCCCTCCAAGTCCCTCACATGTATGCTGAGCTTGGCAGATGGAAAGATGTTGTGAGTCCGCAAACTGACGTGACAACTTGGAGGTAATTTAGCAGCATGGTTGCAGTTGGATTGAAATTCCGAGTCATGTGCATGTTTTTGTGGCGAAAGATAAGAGACCCTCAGAAAAAGGAAATATGTTCAGTATTAAAAGTTCTCATGGAACAGATGAAGCGAGCTGGCTATGTGCCAGGAATTGACAAGGACGATTATTGCTCAAGGGAAGTGACTTTGAACTAATCTTGCACTGTGAAACGGAAAGGCTTTTAGATGCTGGAATGGGATGATGAAACGTCTTACTTATTTGATTATTGCTCAAGGGAATCAATATTCAATTAACCTTTCTGTTCATACTAGTTGGAAGAAGACCAGACATTAATAATGGATACTGGTCCTCAAAACTTTTCAAGATACAGAAATCGGTAGCTGTTGAACCCTGAACAGACTCTTCTAGTTACTGTAGGTTTCAAAGAAACAGATGAACTGGCTTTCTTGGAGTTGCACGCTTGGGATGCTGATAAGATCATGGCGTCGGTCTGGTTGCCAGCCCAACTAGTTGAAAACAAGCACGACTCGCACATCCACAAGCACTTGGCCGTTCAGGGAATTTTTTCCTAAAAGGGAGTATCATTGAGGTATCTTTGCAGACAATTATTCTCATATTGTCTTCAAATCGTTGTATTTTTATCATTTGATATAAAATCTCATTCATTCAATTGGCTGATTTCAGCTGCCAGACATGTACTTCAAGCATAATACAGAGGCAGAATTGAAATTAAGCTTACCCCACAAACATGGTAAAAAGCTCTTCCTTAAATTATAACCCTATGTCATTATTTGTTGAGAACAATGCTCATGGATTAGGAATTAGGCAGGGACATGTATGCCAAAAGAAAAAATGTGAGCGTTTGAGGGATCTAGATGGAGAAGAATAGAGACGATGATGTAAATTAAGTATTCATTTAAAAAAACAGAAACCAACATATATCAAGTTAGTACAATTTGCTGGTACTGACCAAACCTCTAATAGTTTATATATTTTTGTTGATATGACATATCTTCTTTGGTTGCTATATGCAGAAAAATCCAAGGCATGTGAACCCGCAAGAGAGTGACACAGTGTTGTTGTAGAATGCCACAGTCTTGATATGATGACACCTTAGGAAGTCTTCTGCGAGCATCTATATCTAAGAATTATATAGGAAACCAACCTGTAAAACAGGATGAAGCACACCATGACCCCAATATTCTTCGATTTACTCCTTTCGCTCCCATAACCTTCCTCTTTAAGCACATCTTCCCCAGTCACCACACACTCCCCAAACATGTACTGTAAGCACTTACCTGAGTTGGAGAACTCGTTAACCAGAAGCCCTTCAAAGGGATACTTAAACAGTGATATATAATGCATGAAAATCCAGTATTTTGGGATTTCTTGTTTTGATATGAAGTAACCAGAGAACAAGAAAAATGACCCGATGACTCCAGCGATGAGTGAGTTTCCCACAATAAAATTAGGCACTAGAGCACTGAAACACACCACAACTGAGTTTGCTGTGTAAAGAACCAACCAAATCAGCCACAGGAAGTGCAAAAAAGCTGTGAAATTCCGGTTAAGACCAACAAGCCAGTATAAGGGTACTGTGAATAAAATGGCAAGGATGAGTAGGAATGGCAAGTAAACAAGGCCATTAGCAATTGCATAGGATGATACTCTGTAGCTTCCACAAGAGGTCTCCTTCATTAGAATCTCCCTTTCCTGCAGGAAAATTGGCAGAGCTTCTATGGTGCTTGATAGTAAGAACGATAATATGAAGGCAAATAGACCTACCCTTTCTTCAGCACCCTCTAGACCATCCTTGAGGTTACAAAAGATGGAGCCCAAAACTAATCCCGAAATCAGCATCTGGATCGTCCTACATGCAAAGAGCTCCTTTGTACGAAAGATGTTTTTGAAGAACCTGTGGCTGAGAATCATAGTTTCTTTCAATCTAGAATTTGCAAAATCACAGGTGAAATCCATTCCAGCGTTGATGGTTTCTTCATCAATTACCTTTGATTGTTGAAAGAGCTGCTGCAGAGTAAACTTACCACTTCTACTGTCACCTTGAACATCACTTTTCTTTTGCTGCATTGTTGCTGGCAATAGTGTAGGCATTTGAATTTGAAATCGCTGACACTTTTGCTGTTTTTTAATGGATTCAATGGACTCAATGGCAAATTCAACTACATTAACATGAAGAGGAAGCTCTAAACCCATTAATCTTAGATTGACACCCAACAAATCCGCAGTTCCATGGTGTAAAACAGAGCCGCTGGCCAACAACAATATAGAATTGAGCAATTTTACAATTCTGAACCCAGGTTGATGGATGCTTAGGATTATAGTTCGGCCCCTTGAATCAGCCATGACCTTTAGCATTTCAATGATCTGCAGAGCAGATGTACTGTCAAGCCCAGAAGTTGGTTCGTCCAGAATCACCACTTTGGGGTCGTGTATAACTTCAACTCCAATTGAAACTCGGCGTTTTTCCCCACCGGAGATCCCACGGGTCCTGTTGTCTCCAATTCGGGTCTTAGCAACATGGCTGAGTCCTAGCTCCTGAATCAGTGACTTGACTCTGCAGCAGAGTTGATCTTGAGGAAGCTTTAGCCTTAGCTGTGCACTAAACATCAAGGTTTCTTCAACCGTAAGTAAGGGAAACAGAATATCATTTTGTGTAACATACCCTGAAGCCTTCCTGAACAGAGCATTATCTACAGGTTTCTGGTTCACCAAGATGGACCCACTTTGTGGGGATACTTTACCAGCAAGAATCTCTAGCAGGGATGATTTTCCAGCTCCACTTGGCCCAACAATGGCGAGAATTTCTTGTGGCTTGGCTCGAAAGCTCACATATTTGAGGACATGCCTTACTCCACCCCTGCATGCTTGTTCAGGTTTTGCTCCTTCTTCTCCTGGTTCATGGTCTTTTTCTTGGTCGATTTGTTTTGGAAATTTGCTAAAGATTTTGAAAGGGTGCTCTGTTTTCTGTGTGCAGATCTTATAGTTGATGCCTATGGCTTCAACCTCACACCCTTGATTCTTCATTGCCTCCATGTCTTTTCTTCCACTCGCTTTGTTTTCCGATCCCATTTGGTTTTGCTTCTCTTATTTAATCCGAAAGGTTTTGGCCTCAGCTACAGGCTGTGGAACAATGAGTGGTAAGAAGGAATTTCTCTGCAATGACACTTGTATCCTCGAACTCGTATCCTAGTTCACGTGCGCTAGTTCTTGCTGTTGCTTTAATATGGTACAGTGAATATTAAATTAATTTTTGGTGATTAGTTTCTATAATTTATAAGATAAGTATATAAGTTTTGTTTGGATTTATAAAAAAGGTTTTTAAAACTATGATATAATGAAAATACAGTAGTTCATTGATTTTGGAAAACAAACTACATTACAACTTTCACGTGGCCACCTTTGGTTTCTCGCCCTGTTTTAGACCGACGGCTATTCAGTACATATATCTTTGATGGCCAAATTTTGGAGAAGCCACATGGTGACACAGGTTACAGAGAGTGACCCTCAACGTGCTTGAGGGATTTTTACGGATTGTGGTGCATCTCCTAAAGTTTTTTTTTTTTTTTTTTATATGTACATTGGTTTTTTAAAGTATTTAATAATATTTTTGTAGATGTGTTCATCACTTTAAAGTAGTTTTTAAACGGGTTTAGTATTTTAAATTATTTTTTAGATGTATCGAACACCTTAAATTATTTAAATTATTATGTGTAAAATTAAAAATATTTTAAAATGATAGACACAATTAAAAAAAATATTCAGGTGTTGGATGCGGATTTTTATTTTAGTGTTACAGCTACTTGTCCTTTTATGCATAAACTAAAACTCTTTCACCTTCATCTTCCTTATCCAAATCTGTCTTCTTTCTTGAACCTTGATTAGATTAATGTTATTTTCTTTTTTAGGTGGGGAGAGTCATGATAATTTATAAGTTATTTTTTATATAAATCGAGATAAAACTCATCTTATATATTTACCTCGTATACCATAAATTATTATTAAAAAATTATTTTTAAACATCTATATCACTATCCCAAACACACACACACATAATGTCTGAATCTCTGAGCCCTAGCCTACAGGTGCCAATACTAAATAAATACTAGTTTCCAGAAATTTGCTGTAAAATCCTAAGTACAGTCCCGTAGCTTTTTGGAGTGACATGCAAGGGAGAATTAAACCAAGTGGTGGCCCCCTGGGCCTTCGGGACCTCAAGTTTGTGTGGCTGCAATTTCATGATGCTGCAATACCAAATCAAAATCTTCCACATCCCTGCTGTAAGTTGACAAGACCATCACTTTTAATCTGTCTTTGTCTTTAACTATGATTTAATCCTATCTGTTTTATGACCATAATTTCTTAAGGCTGCCATAATGTTTTATATCTATTTTCATTTAGGTAAACAAAATCATTCTCATGAAAAATATGGCATCGATAATTTTTCCTAATGTTTAAGTGTAAATCTACCTATAAAATATATTTTCATACGTGTCTGGTGTTATAAAGTTTTTATTAGTGCAACAGTACACGTAAATATTCTCAAATGGAGTAAAAATATCATTTGAACGTTAAGGTTTAATAGAAATGATACTTGTTTTGTCGCCCTTTGGAACACTCATGTTTACTGATGCGCTCATGAAAACTTTATGATGTTAGATGTGTGGAATGATCTATGGTAGATTTGAACCTTACCCTTTTTTCTTAAACCAAGAGTTTATTTGTTTTAACTTTTAAAAAAAAAATTATGACGTTGGAAGTAAATATGCTAAAAATGTTGTGTCGCTCAAGGAAAAGAGTTTAAAAAAATATTTTTTGCGCTTTCCAATGATTATTGGTGGTTCTAATCTATTCTCCTGTAGGTTATTGCATAGTGTGATGGAGGAAACACCCGTGAACTCTTTTTTGTGGTGATTTAGGACCTCTCGTTTGCCTCCTTGGCCCACCTATGAACAACTCATAATCACATATTTACTATTAAGATTATGAATAAAAAAACAACAAAGAAAGACAGAAATGTAATAACCAATTCCTCTTAGCCATGCCCGTGAACCTTTCTCTCTCCTGTTTCATTGCATCATTCAATTATTGAACCTCCCAAGTCCCACCCATCAACCCCCTCAGTATAAAATATTGAGTTTTCAGCAGTGTTTTGTGTTTTTTTATGGTAAGCTTGCTTCCTGTGTTAACTTTCTGTGTGTTCCTGCTGTTTCTATTCTAATGTTTACTGTAATAATAAACTATTCATCTTACATAATATTTCTTTTATCTCTTATTATTTGAAAAATATTTTATTCTTTATTTATCTATATCCCAATTTAGTGTAGAACTTGTGAATATGAGTTGCTTCTAAGCGGGACCTGATCTATCTGCTGTAAACAAACAAATATTCTCTCAACTAAAGCTTCTTGTTTGTTGTGCCTTTGTGAAGCATGTTGTACCATAAGCTGAACAAATTATCAATGATATGTGATTGCCGCATCCAGATCAGAGCTTCTATGATTTCGCTGCATCAAAATTATCACCTTGCATTATTGAAGTTGAAAATGAGAGTGTTTTATGTTGCTATTTATGTATAATGAAGATCTTGTAGGGTTATTTAATATATATATATATATATATAATGCAGGCATTGGTGTTAGATCTTTTGGTTATTGAGCATAATTATTTTAACAATCTATCTAAAAATTTAATTATTAATATAACATAATGATACTGTGCAATCCATGTAACCGATTTTATTTAGTAAGATAAGACTTTGTTAGTATTGTTATTATATATCCAAAGATTTGGTTGCTGTATATACAATGTAGGCAAATCAAATAAAAGAATAATATTCCTTCTCGGGAATTACTCATTATTATCTTGTTTATTGCTGCTATGCAGGTTCTGTAAGGGAGGCCATTGTTTATTAAGATCTTGACTTAGGATCCCACTGAAAGTAAAATCATGAGCTTTGAATATATGATCCAGTAATATTTATGTCGTTATTAGCTCATTTTGAGCTGAAACTCATTATAATTATGATTATTTTTTCAAAAAGAAAATTTTGCCCCTCTCGATTAGATTCAGAAATGTGGAATTTGCGGAAAGGACATTTACACTTCACACTTGACAGAAGGAAGTCAATCCAGTTGATTCCATTTCAAGCAAGTTATATAACTAACACCCCTGGTTGGTTTGTATTGGAAAATTGAATTGAAATGATCAGGCTACCTAGTAGTAAGACCCAGTAAGCTGGATCCAGATATTTACGACCCTGATTAATTTTGAATATATTTAATGTGTAGTATGAAGGAGAATAATGAAACTTAAACTGGGATGGATTTTAAATTATATTTATTAAAATAACATAGGATTATAATTTTTTCTTGTTAGCGTTTTTTTTCAGCTAGGCACGTGTATTCTTAGGCAATAATATTCGCAATATTATCAGGCACTAAATATAAATACATAGAGCCGGGAATTTGGGCCGAGCCTGTCGAGCCGGCCCGTTTAGGCCCGAGCCCTTCAAGGGCCGGGCTTATGATTTATAGGCGTGGGCCTAAAAGGGTAGGCCCTGTAGGGCTGCCCTGCAGCCCTGAAAGTCGGCCCTTTTAAACCCGTTTAATATTTTTTTAAAATAAATTAATAAATATAATATCATTATATCTTTTTTTTTTGCCAGTATAATATCATTATATCAAATTATCAATATGAGAAACACTTAAGTACCTAATAGAATATTAATAACAGGAAAACACTTATTAATTGGTTTGATTTATTTTATTTTCTGCAATGATTTATTAATTTAAACTTTAAAAAATAGGCTAATTTGGACATTAGATGATTATTTTAACTAAAAATTTATGAGTTTTAAAAATAATATATCTCAATTTAAAGAAAAATAATAAATAAATTGTAAAACTTGAAAAAGAAATTTTTTGAATTAAAATGAGTTTAAGCTCGTTTAGGCCCGAGCCCGTGAAGGGCCAGCCCTGTAGGGTCAAAGGCCTAAAAAATATTGTACTTTTTAGTAAATGAATCTAAACGAGCCGGCCCATTTAGGCCCGAGCCCCTGAAAGATCGGCCCGTATTCCCGGCTCTATAAATACATCAGCTTTTGGTGTACGGCATCAGTTTTGGTTACGTCAATTTGTCAATATTTTATCTTTTTTGGTTTTTGATTGTTGGGCCAAAGTCGATCATGGACCTAGGATCGTTGATATCAAAATTATCATTTAAACAATAATTAGATATTAGTATTCAGTGTTTAGGGATTTGCATTTCAAAATTTATGAATTTGTTTTAAAAATAAGTTTGCATTAGATCCAAGAGATTAAATAAATTGAAAAGCTGATAAACTATTACAGAGCGAAATCTGTCCTTTTTTTCCTTCTTGCCATTGCCACCCGGACATGCTTGTTAGTATTATTGAATACTAATGAAATTACTTCTTTTATAATTTTTGTTCTCATTTCAGTTTTCATTCAAGATATTCAATATAAAACTAATCAAAATCATATTAAAAGAATCATTTCAAGAACCAATGGATATTATGATGATTAAGTTTTGTATTATTATACGATTGGTTCTTGGTCAATAAATATTAAGAATAGTTTGAGAAAGATTATAAATTTAAAAACTATAAACGACTAAGGTCTTACATGTAAGATCAAGACAAGTACCTTGACTAACTCTTATATTTTTGATAGAAAGAGTGGAAAGCAATTTAAAGCAAAGAAGGAAGTTGCCAAGATGAAATGTACTAACATTTGTCCCATTGAAGCTTATCTAAGTAAGCAAATTGTTATTAAACATGAGGTGGGAGATTAAATACAACTAAAATTAGGATTACCTAACTTCTTCTTCCCCGACACAAGTGTTAGTTCTCATAATGTTTTGATGATAACAAGTCTTGCTCACTTTATTAAATAAAGAGTTTGACACAAAGTTGACTTGATGATTCAAATCACTCAAGTGAGTTTTTAGCACTCAACTAATATAAGTATTTTGGAAAAACTTGAATCAGCAAGTCACTCAAGTGATGATGTTTTCACTACAAGTAATCGGAGTGATACTATGTGGTATTCTATTTCATCTTGGGAAAATCACTCAAGTGGTAGTTATAGCACTCAAGTGACAATCAACAAGCATCAAGAATATCAAAGAAAATCATTTGAGTGATAGGAAGAACACTCGAGTGATGTATCATCACTTCTAGAGTTCCTGCAAGTCACTTGCTAATAATCAGAAGCTATGCAAGTCCTTATGTCTAGATCACTTGAGTAATGGGGAAATCAATCGAGTGATTAAAATCACTTGCAAGTGGTTACAAGTGACTCGCAAACAAGTTGGAAGTTGGTTCTCTGGAAAACAAATAACTCGAGTGATAGATTAGTTTACTCGAGTGATATGCTCAACATCACTCGAGTGATTTGCTAATCACTAGAGTAATGACATTTCACTTGTGAGTTACTCGCAAGTGAAATAAAAGTGAAGTGATCTTTTGATAAGATCACTCAAGTGATTAAGACAATCACTCGAGTGATCTGTGATCAATTGCAAAACCTTGCAAGTGATCCATATATGCATTCAAGTCACAGATAATGTCTAAACTCTTAAACAAGGAAGATCACTCCAGTGACATAAAAGGTACTCGAGTGATATTCACACTTAACTTCACTACTAGTGAATTTTATTACAAGATTACTTACAAAATTGAGTCACTACATAAACACTCGAGTGATAAGAAATCACCTGAGTGATCTTAAGATAGACTCACGTGAGTATTCATCAGTCTTTGATAATCAGCGTCTCAATAATCTCAATACCTTTCATACTCAACATCCTAAACTCTTATATTACTTCTAAATGTTACTAATCATACTTGTGCATAAGTTTCAGGTGATTAAACTTTGAATTAACTTCAAAATTAAGAAAAGAAAAAATCTAACAGCAGCATTAAATGCGTAACAGAAAGAACCGATGAAAACACTTTCTTTCATCAACGGCTACAATTACTCTCTAACGGACAAATTTGAATGTTCACAACGGTCATTAAAGACATTTCACCTATAAATACATAACCATTCAAGACGGAGCAACCAACCAATGACAAAATTAATTCTGTTCATTAAGTGTTTTTTGTCTGTCTGTTATTCTCTGAAATTCTTATTGTTCTTCAGTATTCTTCTATCTACTATTTGAGAGAGACTTTAATACTTTCATTCACTACTTGTGTAAAGAGAATCTCAAGGTAGTGGCAGCTTGAGTGGGTATTAGATTACAAAGTTTAAGGAGAAGTAAGTGTCATGTTGAGAAGCTTACTTGTACTGTGATCCCAAGAACCCATCAAATTTTGGAAGTTTAGTGAAAACCCTGTGTACACTTTAGTGATATTTCTCCAACTCCTATATGATAATTAAGTGTTTTAATTATAATATTTTAAATTTTTATTTCACCCAATTCACCTCTCTTGAGTGAAACCAGTTGACACAAACAACAAGGATCTGATAGGAGAGCTCGTCTCCTCTCTTAAACCCTAATCTTCTTCAATGTCTGAAAGCCATTGTCGTTGTCACAATTTACCACCTCCGTTCAACTAAATCTAGATTGTAAAAGAGGACTTTTGAAATTCTACCTAAAATCCAATCTTCATTCAATTGAGACCTAGGTCTCTCTCAACATTCGACATTGCTCAAGTACTTATCTGTCATTGTTCATTATCATCTCACTTGTAGATGCATGTGCAAATCATCTCTATCATTTTCCTCTATTTGCTATTGCCATTGGTTTTGTCACTCCATTGCCAAAATTTCTGTTTGATCTGAAGGTTTTTTCACCGTTAGTTTCGATCTTAGGGGCTGGAGGAGAGCGTTTGTCTCTCTATTTCTTTCAACTGTCTTCTTTGCTTCATTTTTCTCCATAAGATGTTGTTCATCTCTTCAATAAATTGCTTCTGCTATCTGGGCAAAATGGAAAAATTAGACTCATTTCAGAGGAAATTTGCAAGAATCTAAACCTTCTGAGTTGATATGGAACTTAGTGGAACTGCATGTTGGTTTTTTGCTCAGATGATTGGGTTTTCTTGCTTTGCTATTAATCTGTGCATTTGAAATTGGGGGAAGCTTGTCTTCCTTAGCTTGGTATCGTCTTTTTGGTACATTTTGTTGCTGGTTTGTTCTGATTGTGCTTTCAAGATGCCTTATAACTTCCAATCAAACTCCAATCCTTTATCATTCAATAGGATGCACTTGGATTTTGCAAAGGTTGTTGATGATCACAAGTTGCATATTTTAAGATTAGCATTCATTGGAAGTTACAAGGACGGGTATTAGTGGTTCAGCAGATTGATTGTTCCTTTTTACTTTATTTTTAATATGAAAAAGATTTAAATTACATGTTCTTAAATGGTGCATGGATGTTATAAGGTTATTTCATTGCACTAAGTCTATGGAAGCCTAGTCCCACTTTGTTTACTTTGAATGCTCATCATCTTTGTGTTTGGATTCAAGTTCTTCGCTTATCTTTGAATTATTGTATTGAGGAGATAGCAAGATACATTGGTGGGTGTTTTTGAACCTTTATTTCCTATGATGATAGGAGCAAAATAAAATAGTGATGATTTGCACATTCATGTCCTCCTTTCAGAATATCATCTAAGCTCCATTAATCTTAATTTTTTCCCCTCTACTTGATGGTCAATATAAATCAATATTGCTAGTCTTGGAACAAGTGGGGAGAGTATGTTCCTCTTGTTGGCATTGGACATGTTTGTAACCCCCGGCCTTATCAAGGCCATGATTAATGTTTAAACTTGTTTTATAACTGAATAAGAGATCAAGAGTAATTAAAAAATCTTTTTCCAAAAAGCTGTACGATACGATCTCCATTCATTTCAAAGTAAAAGCAATTGACATGTTCGGTTCGTCACATATGCAATATCAGTGTGTTAACAAAATTCCCGACATTTACCCGGGATAATGTCATTAATCCAAGAGTTTTACAGGGCATCATTGCCTATCTCAGTTTTTCATACCAGGGATTACACAACTATACTATTCTATGGTCCACAAAAAAAAAATATATATATATATATATATTTATACAATTGTCCAAATGATAACCAAAAACCAAAAAAGAAACTAAGATTACCACCGGCAATCCTAGTCATCCTTATTTACCTGCTTGTCCCTTGACCCGCTTGCCCTGCCTAAAATTGTTAATTGGAAAGAGTAAGATTCAAACGAATCCCAATAGTAATAGTTCACGTAGGGGTGTTCAAATCCCGGGACGGGACCGGGAATACCCATTCCCGGTTCCCGTCCCGGGATTTCCCGGGACTGGGATCTCATTCCCGGTCCCGGGAAATTCCCGGGACAACCGGGACCGGGAATTCCCGGTCTTAATAATATAATTATATTAGTTAAATTTTTTTATAATCTAGTGTTTAAAGTAATTATTTAACACCTAATAAGGTCATAAAAATCACATAAATTGAGTTAGAATTGAAAAATAACATATTATTATCACATTCATCATTTTTGTTATTATCTTTATATATTATATAGTTAGGATTTGTATCACGATATATACAATTTAACTCTAACTAAATATATGATATACATTTTATCAAATGATAACTTAATTTATGGGGTAAAAAATACAAACATAAAATAATAACCTATTTTTTAAGGAAAAAAGAAAAAAAAACCGGGACCGGGAATTCCCGGGATCACAAGATGTGATCCCGGTCCCGGTCCCGGTCCCGGGTTTTTACATCCCGGTCCCGGTCCCGGTCCCGGCCGGGACGGGAAATTCTCGGGATAAAATATCCGGGATCGGGCCGGGACAACCGGGATACTTTGAACACCCCTAAGTTCACGTATATAATGTATAATGAAACATAGCAAGTAAGCATATATCACAAATCGACAACACAATATTCAATGTTTCTTGTCATGCCTCGTAATCCCACCGACCTGTAGGCACGGTCCTCCACCATGGGTTGATCCCCCATGTGGTCGCAGGTCACAACTTTTCATTGGTATGCCCCGTATTCCCACCGGCCCGCAGGCATGGTCCTCCACTATGGGTTGATCCCCCCATGTGGCCGCAGGTCACAGCTCACAAGATTCAATGATAAATACACATAAACAATGCATTAAACATGATATAGGATAAAGTGTCACTACCTTGATCTTTCCATTCTTGATCAGACACAGGCCTTCTACGATCCGGGCAAATATCAAATCCTATAATCATAATTAAGGACGAAAAGTTATCACTTATATTAGAGCAAGCGTTTCACCCAAGAGGGGGTGAATTGGGTGATACTAAAATTTTGTTGCAAATATAAAAACTTGAAGGTGAATATAAAGCAATAAAGAGTAAGGAGAAATATCACTGAAGTGTACATCGAGAGTTATACTAATTCGGCCACAACCACTTTGACCTACGTCCGGTCCTCAGAGCTTCTATGAGAGTTTCACTATAACTTCCAAGATTCAGTGGGTTCTTGGCACCTCAGTACAAGTAAGTTCCTTCTCCTGGACACTCGCTCCCCCTTACAAGTTGTAATCCAATCTCAACTCAAGGTTCCACAACCTTAAGTTACCTCAATAACAAATATTGAGTTTGAATGAAATATCTCTCTCATAGAGTAAATAAGAATCACTGAAGCATAGAATTACAAGTATAATGTAAAACAGACTAATGAGCTTGATAATGCGTTCGTGTGTGTTCTTGTTCTCTATTCTCTGTTTAGATGTTCCTATATATATAGATATGTTGATAATGATTGTTAGAACATTTTTATTCATGTCCGTTAGAGAGTGCGCAGCCACTATTGACTTTTCCAGTATTTGAAAAATATCCGTTTGCGGTAGATGGCGGTAGGTGGCATTTGAACGTTGCATTTGACTTTCCTTATTTGGTAAGATCTCTTTATTGTTTATCTGTGGATATGCTAAGAATACTAATACAATGAAAGGTTAATCATATAGGAAACAAATCAATGAACGTTGGAATAAATTCTCAAAATCTGAACTTGCATACTCAAGTAGTTACTCGAGTATTCATTTAAGTTTACTCGAGTACTTACTCGAGTATCATCGTGAAAATATTGACAAACTGCAAGTTAACAAATGAACATTACATTACTCGGGTAGTGTATGGAGTAAACACAATTTCAAACCTTTGAAAATACCTATTTACTCGGGTACTTACTCGAGTATGGCACCCTTTACTTCATAAGTTACTCGAGTATCAACTCGAGTAAACTCTCAAATAAACTTTAGGTTACTCGATGCTTCACTCCAGTAATGTTGGCAGGATTTCAAGGCCGAGAGCACATTAAGTTTGATTACCTTGTTACTTGAGTCCTTACTCGAGTAAACATAAATTTTGTGCATAGCTTACTCGGGTATGAACTTGAAGTTCTGTGCAAATAACTCTGCATGTTACTCGATTACTTACTCAAGTAATCCAGTATAAATAAGTGATTGAACACCTGCATACTTGAGTAGTGCCTCGAGTAAAGTGTGATAAAAGCATAACATGTTATTCGAGTATTACCTTCAGATTTTGACTTACCACAGTGAGTTACTTGAGTAGCTCCTCGAGTAACATTGGCAAGGTTGAAAATGCCGAGAGCAACACATTTCTTGAAACAGAGTAACTCGAGTACAGACTCGAGTATCATTGGCAGGGTTGAAAATTCTGAGAGTAACTTGAAGTCTTTGACATGGTTACTCGAGTACTTACTCGAGTAACGTTGGCAGGCCGAGAGCAACTGCTAGTGATTTACCTTCTTACTCGAGTACTTACTCGAGTAACGTTGGCAGGTTACTTAAAGGTTGACCTGATTACTTCAAGTTTTTGTCTCATTACTCGAGTACTTACTCAAGTAACCCTTTAGAAAACTTGCCACTGATGAAGTTTCTCAGCTTTTTCTCGTGGTCTTTCTTCATTACTCCAATGCTTACTTCAAGTGATAATATTGCCATGTTATTACTTTGTTCAAACTTATTTGTTTATCAAATCTATACCATCCTTTATTATCATCAAAACATGAGAGATCTAACAACTTATTCCAATACTGAATTGACTTCAAACCACTTAGATTTGGTTATCATTTATGTCCTTTAGGTGGCCACTAGAAGCCCAACAATATGCCAAAAGGGCTGGAAAAGACTATATCAAAAACTGCCTTTCAGAAGTGAAAAATGCTGATTTTTGGAGATTGGCCGCAACCAAGAATCCGCTAGCCGCCGCCAAGAAAAATCCTGTTTTTTGGCTGAACTTTGAAAAATCATAACTAATTCTAGAAAAATTGAAATGGGATGATTCCAAAGCTTATATAAATCTATTTAAGTCCTCTTTATAGAAAAAATATGAATCATTGCTTTCCATAACCATAAAAATACAGAATCCAACAAATGTCCACACTGTTCCAGAATTGATCCCAGTTTCAACACCAAACTTTGGAAAATCATAACTCTCAGTACAAAATTCGAAATTGACCAAACTTTATATCAATAGAAAGCTTGAAATGTGAATTATAATAAATTTTCACCTCATTCTGAAACCATTTTCTATTTCAAATTATCATGCGTAGTTGACCACTTACACAGCAATTTCACGCTTAACATTTCCAAAATTTTCCAATTTTGCGCTATGACTCCAATGGTTTGAAAACTCAAAACAAACTTCCTTTCCACACAAAATTTCATAAGGAAGCCAATGGAGACATCAAAGTGACCAAATTCACATTACTTTCACATGATATAACATGAATTACAACACAATGTCATTTCCCCAAAAACTCAAAATCCACAATCCCCTCACCAAATAAATTTTATCTATCCAAAACACTTCTCATGACACCATATCCATGACAGCCACATGCCATACACACAATGACCCTCATTTTCAAAATTCAAGCAAAATCCAAGAAATTCCAAGCTCAATCAATGGCTACAAAACCTATATAGAAAGGTTTGTCTTACTCACCTCTACAACTTTTCCAAAGGAGTTCTTTGGTTCTCCAAACTCCAAATTCCTTGAGAGCTCAAACAACACCAAATGGAAAATTTAAAATCATGAAATCGAAGCTCTCAACACAAGGAACAAGATTGTAGAAGAGAGTTTTTCCATTAGAGGTTATTAAGAGGGCCAAAAACTCACCCTTTTACCAAGCTTTTCTTCCTCTTCTAAGCTGCCATGGAAGCTCGAAAATGGGAGAGAGAAAATGAGAGAGAAGAGTGGAGAAGATGAAATGATCACTCTACTTCCCCATACCTCCTATGTCAGCCGAAAAAAATGGGAGGGAAGAGAGAGAAAAAGTATTTTAAAATGCTTATTTGTCTTTTTTACACACTCTCTCATCAAACCAACTTGCCACTTGTTAGAATTTCATTGGTTCTCATAAAGTAAGTAACTAATTAGTTACTCTAACCCCTCCATTAGCTATTTAATTACATTTCTCATTTATTCTCTTAGTTAGTAATTAATTTCTTCCATTAATCACTAACCTATGGCCAATCCTTCAATTTTCCATTGATTATGGCATATTAATTAAAATTACCACATAACATATAATAATTCACACTTTAATTCATAAAATATTCACAATAATTATCATTAGCCCTTAACCAAAATTTGGGGTATTACAATGTTGCTCGACATTGTAAAGCAACTTCCAAATTTCAATCATAGGTTTTGGATTCTATTATGGGGTCTCGATCAATTGGTGTCAAATATGATTATCGCTCATGTTTCTAATGCTTAGGTGACCGGAGTTAGGATTGCTCCACAATGCTTTATACAAGAGGTTTTTGATTATGATATCAACAAGCAATGTGGATCACAGCATGGGGACTTTGATGATACTTCTCAAGAGAATACTTCAATTTTTGAGAGGCTCGCATGTAAAAGGAAAGTAGAGTCACTTGATTTTGATACTTGGGGTTTACAAACGATCAAAACTTCAGGATACAGAAGCTCAAAGACAAAACTATTGTAAGCAGTCAACTCCTGCCACATTACATTATAAACAAGCTAAAATTCCTCAAGTGATGTTTCTTTTCCTAATGCCATGGGCTTCTCGATAGAAGCTCTAGAATTCTTAGAGAATTTTACCAAGTTTGAGTAGGTAATTCACAAGGATGGTGATGTTGACGGTTTATTGATTAAGGGAGGTACTAAACGATTGGTAAGTGAGGAAGTTAATCTTAGGTTAGACTAATGTTTATGGAGCACAACAGATCTTAGAATTGGTTGGCTTATCCTACAAGAAAACCCTCCATAAGCTTTAATAATCTTGAAGAGGTTCCACTATAGTTGGGGTGATACTGTGATGGCCCCAAGGACTAGAAATTCACCTTAACTTCTTTCTTTGCATGTTATTTTAGTTTTTGGTAGGTAATAGAGTTCAGAGTCGTAATCAAGTATAACCTTGGTGGGGTTTTGGAGTATTACAAATGTTTGCATTATCCATATGAACGTCACAACTCAAAGTTGGGTTATATGCCTATTTCTTTCATACCTGATCTAGGTAGATGTCTGTTATTCCTCTTTCGAGAGTGAAGTTAGTGGCATAAACTTGTTCATTAGCTGATTGTTGGTGAATCTTTCACTATGCGGCATTTCAGTATGAATATTTTTCAAAGGATGTTCTACTTGTTCATGTCATGTTGATGAATCTTCGACGTTGTATTTGTTGTTAGTTCGAGTGATTGTCGTAGTTGTGTTTGTAATTTTAGGTGTAGTATTGTGTACTTTTCCATTAGTTGGTGTCTGGTGCATAATGTTGTCTTATGTGTTTTATATTTCTACGGTCTTGTTATGTTGAACTAATGTTTTATTAATATATTTCCAGGTTATGAAACCTGGACTGGACCGGCCGGTTCGGTCTTAAAACCGACGAACTAGTCTGGTTTGGGAGGCAAATCGATTTGCTTTTTTAAAAAAAAATTAACTTTTTTTTTAATTTTCTTTAAAATTTCATATTAATAACCTTGAAATCTTTACTTTTTCATCGATTTGGTCCCGGGTTAGCTCTGGTTTGACTTCAGTCTGACCCACTGACCCTTGACCCAGTGTCCCGGCCGGTTTAGTGACCTGTCCGGGTTTAATTGCCTTGACATATTTGATCATTTTATAAAAAAAAATAAAAAAGGAGGTGGGAGACAAGGTATTACTTGTTTAGTCCTCTCATAAGATTTAATTCCTTTGTCAAATGCTACTCTTGTGGAGTTGTGACTTCTCCTTTTGTAGAAAAGCTCTGTATCGGTTTGGATTAGTGGTAAAAACTATTTTTTCAAAGTGATTTACAGTATATGAAATAAATATGTAAGATGATTTTTATTTCGGTTTACGTAAACGTATTTTTTAAATGTAAACTCAAACAAACCCTCTCTTATTTTAGAAGTTGGCGTGTATGATATGTCATCAAAATGATAACATCATGTAGCAGCCACAAGTCCGAACACACAAATTAAAGGGAAAAATATCTTGAGTTCATATAATGTACAACATTTCCCCCAACAAAGTAAGATATAAAATAATTATAACCATAATATCAATTTTAAGCTGATGCTATTTGTTACTATTGTCATTTAGCCTTTTAAATTTAATACTAACCTATTTTCTTTGTCACATTTGATATTGCCTTTATGATATTCCGGAATTTTTTTTTACTAATGTTATTTGGCTCTTTTTAATTTATTAAAAAAAGAAGAAGCATAGCTTAATTTGAATGATATGATATGAGTCCGAATACCGAAAGTTCAAAAGTCAAAACGGTTAAAACGTTTGGCCAGGAAAAAAAAAACAAAAAACACAGTTAAAACGTTGTCTGTACAAGCGGAGTTAATTGTGCTTAAGTGGCATGATTACGTGGCAAGAATAATTATGAGTTGGCAATAATTGGAGTGCTCATCACCCCAATGTTGGGGTTTTTTTATTTTTATTTTTTGAAAAAATACTCCATACACTAAAAATTGATTAGCTTAAGATACTGAGTGTTAAAAAAATATTACAGATAATGAGTGCAACTGGGAAAATATTTTAAGCTGATGGTATTACAAGAAAAATATTTTTGAATGCAGAACTAAAAATTAATTAATTTGAAATAACGAGTAGTAAAAATATTTCAGATTGCAGTATACAATTTAATCCAAATAAATAAAAATATATGAAATATTAAAAAAAAATCTCTAACCCAAAATTCAGGTGATGAGCATGCCCTATAGGAAATGTGGACCCAAAAACTCTCACTCAGGTCCAAAGACCGAAAAAAAATACCCACGAGATGTATTTTAATGGAGTTATGAAAATTTTTAACTAATTAGAACATTTACAAATCAAACATTAAAGCATTTACAAAGAGGATATAAATAAAGCATTTTTCCTATGAAAGATACCATAAAGCCCGTGAACTCTGAATTGAGTCAAAATGGGCAAGTCTAAAATCACTTGATTCCTGAGCATAAGGAAGAAGCATGGACTAAAATCACAAATATGTTTCAGCCACACACCACTCCCTCACTTACGGACTATGAAACCATTCCCCTATTCATCACTTTATAAAATCACTTATTTTGTTATGAAGACTTTGGGCAGCATCGTGCAGGCCTTGGCCTTGAGATAGACTAACATAGTAAGCTTGCTCTCTGGTAGATTATGGAATGGGCAGACATGGTTTCGTCAAACAATTGGTCAGTGACCTCTCTTTCCTCGACTCTTCACCCTTTGCAGAGCTTTTGGAATCTTGTATCCGATCAAAATCTGGACGTGACACGCGCCGCATTCATGCTCGAGTCATGAAAACCCAGTTTTCCTCAGAAATCTTCATCCAGAATAGGCTGATTGATGCCTATGGGAAATGCGGTTGTTTAGATGATGCACTCAAAGTGTTTGATCATATGCCCCGAAGGAACACTTTTAGTTGGAACGCCATTTTAAGTACTTTGACAAAATCTGGTAATCTTAATGAGGCCGCAAGGATCTTTAAGTCAATGCCGGAGCCTGATCAGTGCTCATGGAATGCCATGGTATCAGGCTTTGCCCAACAAGATCTCTTAGATGAAGCTCTGAAACTTTTCGTTGACATGCACCGTGAAAATTTTGTACTGAACGAGTATTCCTTTGGCAGCGCTCTCAGTGCCTGTGCTGGGTTAGCAGATTTGCATATGGGTGTACAAATCCATGCTTCGATTTCAAAATCTCATTTCTCGCTTGATGTTTACATGGGTTCTGCTCTTGTTGACATGTACGGCAAATGTGGGATGGTGGCCAGCGCTCAGAAAGCTTTCGATGGTATGGTGGAGCGGAATAAAGTTTCTTGGAACAGTTTGATCACATGCTACGAGCAAAATGGTCCCGCAGGTCAAGCCCTTCAGGTTTTTGTAAGGATGATGAACAATGGGATTGAACCAGATGAGATTACTCTAGCCAGCGTAGTCAGTGCTTGTGCAAGCTTGCCGGCTATTAAGGAAGGTTTGCAAATTCATGCTCGTGTAATGAAATGTGACAGATTTAGGGAGGACCTTGTGTTGGGTAATGCATTGGTTGATATGTATGCAAAATGCAATAGAGTAAATGAAGCCAGATTGGTTTTTGATAGGATGCCGCGCAGGAACGTAGTGTCTGAAACCTCAATGGTCAGTGGATATGCAAAGGCAGCCAGTGTCAAAGCGGCCAGATTGATGTTTTCAAAAATGACAGAGAGAAATGTGATATCCTGGAATGCACTTATTGCAGGTTACACACAAAATGAAGAGAATGAAGAAGCAGTCAAATTATTCCTCCTCTTAAAAAGGGAATCCATTTGCCCAACTCATTACACTTTTGGAAATCTACTTAATGCATGTGCTAATCTTTCTGACCTGAAGCTGGGTAGACAGGCTCATACTCACATTATAAAGCATGGGTTTCGATTCCAGTCTATGGGAGAGCCAGATATTTTTGTGGGAAATTCTCTCATTGACATGTACATGAAATGTGGTTTGATTGAAGATGGGTACGTAGTTTTTGAGCGCATGGTAGAAAGGGATAATGTGTCATGGAATGCCATGATTGTGGGATACGCACAAAATGGTTATGGCATAGAGGCTCTTGAAATTTTCAGGAAAATGTTGGCTTCTGGAGAAAAACCAGATCATGTAACAATGATAGGAGTTCTAAGTGCTTGCAGCCATGCTGGACTGGTTGAAGAAGGGCGCCGTTATTTCCACACAATGAGAACCGAGCGTGATTTAGAACCATTAAAGGATCATTATACATGCATGGTCGATTTACTTGGTCGGGCTGGTTGCCTTGATGAAGCCAAAAACTTGATAGAGTCGATGCCATTGCAGCCTGATTCTGTTGTATGGGGATCTCTGCTTGCTGCTTGTAAGGTTCATGGCAACATTACCTTAGGGAAGTATGTAGCAGAAAAGCTCTTAGAGATTGATCCTCTAGGCTCAGGACCTTATGTTCTGCTTTCAAATATGTATGCTGAGCTTGGTAGATGGAAAGATGTTGTGAGAGTCCGGAAACTGATGAGACAACGAGGAGTAATTAAGCAGCCTGGTTGCAGTTGGATTGAAATTCAGAGTCATGTGCATGTATTCTTGGTGAAAGATAAGAGACATCCCCGGAGAAAGGAAATATATTCAGTATTAAAAGTTCTCATGGAACAGATGAAGCGAGCTGGCTATGTGCCAGAGATTGATAATGATGATTCCATCGAGGAGGAAAGTGAGTTTGAACTAATGTTGCACTGTGAAACGGAAATGCCTTTAGATGCTGCAATGGGATGAAATATCTAACTAATTTGAGTTGTAAGAAGACCAGACATTAATTATGAATTACTGGTCCTCTAAACTTTTGAATGTACACAAATCGGTAGCTGTTGTACCCTGAACACACTCTTCTAGTTACTTCAGGTTTCAAAGCAAACATGAACCGTGTTTCTTGCAGTTACACACTTGAGGTTGCTTGCAAGGGAGCTTGATGTTGAGAAATCACTCTTAATATCCAAATATGAGCAGCTCTCTTCATTAATCATACAATACAAAGCAGTTTTCTCTGTGGGCTAATTATGCTTATTTCAGGACAGTCATCACTTCACTTCATTCAAAGCTTGTCTTGTCTTAACTCTTACGGCCCTGGGGCTGTCGTTGGATTTGGGAGAAATGAATTATTCTTTCTTCCTCAATGGCTTCTCTCAAGAAATCAAAGAAGATTAACAGGGGAAAGAAGAAAGTAAAGAAACTCAAACAGCTCAGCCTTGTTCACATAGAACCCAGAACCAGTGAACCGACTGGTGGGATAGCTCCTTGCACAAAAATTCTACTGCCCCAGGTTTCTCCTTTTTTCAACCCCTTCTTTAACTTAATTTTCTTTTCCTTCAAAATTTTCAACTTCATCTCACCAAAAGAGAGAGAAAAAAATCCTCAACTTTACCAATGATTTTGTGGTTCAGCTGTTCTGATGTTTTCGTTATCAAGAAGCATTTTCTGGTTGTTTTCTTCATAATGATTGTTGTCCAGAGAACTTTTTAATTGATTCTGCAATGTTTATGGAATATATACCTTTTACTATGTTCAAAGGTTTGATGATAAGCATGGGGCTGCCTGGGTGCCTACTGTGAAAGCTTTCTCTTGCATAAAGAGCAATTGGAGAATCCTTAGTAAGGTGATGCGGAGACCAGATAAGAGGAATTGGCAAGTATTATCTTGATATGTTGTTTGCTTCATAATGTGAGAATTGACAGGGGAGATACTTTGCACCCAGATGTCCCCTTGTCTGGTCATCATGATATTGGATATGGAGAACAATATTGTAAGCATGTTGATCCTTTAAAAAGGACCTTGAGAGATAATTTGGCTAAGGCCTTGCAATATTATATTAAAAGCAATTCGAGGTTCTTTTTAGTTCTGCTAATAGATACTTTTGTTCATATTCCCAAATATATCAATTGTTGAATTAAGAGGCTATGTAAAAGTTATCAAATCGGGATACGAATCGTGAATCGGAAAACCTATTTTTAGAATCATGAATCAAAATGTTTCGTGAATCATAAGATTCATGATCAATTTTAAGGATGATATTAATATAACTTTCACATAAGAAAACATCAAAGGTTTATACATATTAGCATAGGCAAATAACACTTCAAGAAAGAAAGAAATAAAAAATAGGGTTTTGATTGGGATAAACGAGAGGGAATAAGGGATAATTATAGAAATAAAAGGAAATTCTTAAATAAATATAGATAAAATTTAAAAAAAACAAAAAAAAAGGTTTTCTAAAGTCCGGTTGTGCCAGATCCGACTCGATCAGTGCACAACCTAGTTCACCTAGAATCGCAAGAATTGCCAGTATTGTGCAATTTCTACGATTCCGAATTGTATCGCTCCTCAAATCGCAAGATATATATATAAATAAGATACATCAACAGATTCGTATCTTTCCACCTGTTTTTGAATCGAATCGTGAAATACGAATCGAGATTCATAAGATTCTGATAACCATTGTTATTCTTTTTGGTCCGATCTATTTCGTAATATATTAGAAAAGCTTGGTTTGCAAGAACCAAGGACTATGTTACTGAGCATGTTCATATGAGCAAGAAGATCTCTAAGCTAAAACGACTGACATATCCTTTTGATGATAAAACAAGAAAGGTATTGTCTTGTGTGTAGTTTAGTTACACCATTGTTGAATAGTATCAAAATTGAAAAGTTTACGAGACTTGCAACATGTAGTGCAACTCAAAGTCATTTCTCTAAAAGTCAATTATTCAACCATTTATATCAGGACTATTGAATAAACGAAGTGAAAAAAAGAGGGCAATTAAAAACTGGTAGTTTTGGCTGTGAAATTAAATCTACTAGTTAATCAAGAAACCAAAATTAGCTAACTACATTTAGGGTGTATTTGGTTTGAGGGGAAGGGTGGGGGTGGGAGGGAAACCAAAATTTTGACTTTAATTCCCTTTCCTCCCTTTAAACAAAAGAAAGGATCATCTCCCCTCCCCTCTACTCTAATAAATCAAATAAGGTAACATACCCTCTCTCTTCAAACCAAACATAGAATTTAGTGTGCTGCTGATCAATCAAGGGTGTGTTTGGTAAGCATTAAAGCAAGTGTACTTTAAGTAACTGGCTGATGGCCAAAAAAAAAAAAAAGTTGTAATGTAACTAGTTGCAAGTTTGAACTGTTTTGTCTAGCACTGCAATTTTCAGACTCCAAATTCAAAAAAAAAAAAATATCTATTGGAGTGATAGAATTTAGGGAAAAACACAAAAAAATACCACTTAAACTTCAAAATCTAAATTGGTTCTGTTGAAAATAATATTAATGGGATTGACAGAAAGAATATATTAATTGACAACTCAAGTTTTTTAAAAATCATTGATTTGGGATTTTAAAGTTCAAGTGATATTTATTTATCTTTTTTCCTAGAATTTAGTGTGCTGCTGATCAATCAACTGATAAGTTTATTGCATAGTCCTTGAATTTCTAGGTTATAATATCAAAGTATATAGGAACTAATTGGTTAGTCGATGTTAGTCTTAAAATGTAAAACATATTTCATATGTTTATTTTTTTTTCAAATTAATCATATTGATATTCCCCAAACAATAATTAAGTAGGAGAGTGAGGGAGTGAATTAATGAAGATGATTAAGATGTTTTAACAAAAAACATATCATATTAAGTAATTTAACTAACATTCTTAATGTACTCAAATTAATTAATTATGTCTTATATTAAGCATCAAATGAATATAATATTTGTTTTTGTCTAACAAAGAAGACTAGTTATTTACAACAAGTTGAATAAGATTCAAATACCTATAGAGAGAGTTACCCACATCTAGTAATCGGCATGCTTTATATAAAAGGAAGAATCCTAGAAAAAGAACCTGAAAATTGGGAAATGACAAATCAGTCATTTCGAAAGAAAAAAGTTGGAAATTCCTTATCACGTTTTGACATTTTCAAATCAACTTTTGATAAAAAAAAATTCATCTATCATTTCCCAATTTCTAGGTTCCTTTTCAGGTACTCTCCTTATATAAGATTGCTTCAAATAAAAGCATACCTATATCTATGAAAAAAGTATAACAAGAAAGTGTTTATTATTGTATTTTTTAAAAAAATTAATTTATATTAATTTACAAAAATAATAAATCCCTAAAATTACGTGATAAATTTTTGTTCTTTAAAATAATTTAATTATTACAATATTACTACACACACATTCATCACGTTTGAATTTTTAAATGCGCTTCCTTTTTTGTAGGTAGAAAATTTAAACAAAATCAAATACTACTATAAAATGGTAAGAAAAATATAAAATAATCCAAAAACCGTAATTGGAGGTGGAACGACCGCAAGTTCCTGTGGCGAGCAGGGAGTGGTGACTCATCTCCATCTCCATGCAGCTCCATACTGTCCCTCGCTCTCCTTGCTCCACTGGTAATGTGTCTTTCTCCTTCGTAATTCGATTCTGATTGAGCTATTCAGCAACTAGCTAATTGGCTAATAGCTTCTTTCCCTTAGATGAACAGGGACTTAAAATGAAGTCCTCTTCCTAAAATCAAAGCAAATCTTTATTTGATTTGATCCTGATAGGTTAACTCTGATATACCGCTATGGTTTTTTCATTAAGAATTTGTTGTTAAGTATTTCTGGAGGATTAAGAATTGTGCTTATTTCAGGAAGTGTGTTCTTTCTGGTGGGTCATCAACTAAGCAAGTGGAATACTTATAATCGATGTAATTTGCATACTAGATTTTTTGGAAGTAGGTTCTTTCATAAGAATCAGAAGGATAACAAGAGATGTATCTCAAAATGCTTTGGAGCACCCTTGTTCTGTTCTGCGTCAATTAGGATTGATTCCTTTATACCTTCTAAAGAGCAACTAAGTAATGCGCGATTGATATATTCCGTTGCTCCAGCCATGGGCCACAACCAGGTATATTTTGCTAATTCCGTCATAATTTCGCTATTTCTTCTTAGAATCATGACATGGTAACTGGAAAATATTCTCACAAATTTGTGGCTCTGCGATAATTTTAGGGGCTGAATGTAATCGTTTCAGACCCGTGGCATGAATTGGTGTTACTGGTGGCTTTGAGCTATCTGCACACAAATTGTATTATTTTATATGCACCAATCCCTTCCCCGATCACCTTTTGTTGAAGTTACTTTATTATCAAGTATGTAGTTGCAATAGCTGGTTATTAGTAACTGCTTATTTTGCTAACAGTGATTATAAACTAACTTCCTTTTATAAACTAACTTCCTTTAACAGTTAGTTAATAATTTGTGATGGCTAAACACAACTGACACAAGATAAAGAGGACCGATAGAATGGGACAGAAGAAGTAATTTGTTGACTATGTAGCATGTATCTTTATTTTTAACCTTAATACCTTTTTCTGGCCTCTATATATGCAATTATGCGTACTGCCTTAGTTACGAAATATCAACTAGCACCTATGACAACACTATAGATGGGAATATGTATGCCTTAGTTATGCTCGTTGTATATGATTGTTCTTATATATCTAGTAATGGAACACAATTAGATTCTTGTTACTCACATATTTCAAAATAAAGTTATAAAAGAAGTGACCATTTGTTCTATTCTTTTGCCCTTGTTTTGTGAGTTTGACTCTTGGATGGAGACTTTATGCTCTTGGGCGCAACAGAATGAATCGTTCCTCCTATCTCATTTTTTTATGTTGCTTCAATGCCTCATCTCACCACACTGTTTTAACTTTTGATTGTGATCAATTTCTTACAGGAATCTCATCCAGAATCACATTTAAGGGTTCCTGCAATTGTGAATGCTCTTGAAGAAATGAAGCTCACTTCAAAGGTGCTAAGAAATGAACCCTGCAATTGCAATCCTTTTTTTTCTTTTACAGGAATGCTTTATTGTTTTTCGTCAATATTGATCTTTGCAGATTGCATTATCTCCTTAATGTAAAAACAGTGTTATGATTCGTCATACTTGTATAATGGCATCTTTTGGTGTGGGATAAAAGTATGCTCATGCCTACAACCACTCATTTGTTTGATGTAATCAGTTCCGGGGTCCTGAGATCATTGAACTTCAAAACTTTGAGCCTGCCTCAGTAGATGACGTTGCAAGTGTTCATGCAAGAGCCTATGTATCTGGTCTTGAGATGGTAGGCTTTTATCTTTTTAAGTAGCTCTCCTTCACTTCAATCATTCCTTTTGTGAGAGGTTATAAAAGTTATAATAAATTCTTTTAGGTTGTGCCCAGAAAGTTAGTATGCTAAATTGCCGATATCTTTAAAATAACCCCTGCCTTCTATTATGCCTTCCATTTTCATTCTCCATCCCCTCCCTCGGAATGCGTGATGCTGAAAATTATTTATTTGTTGGATGAGCGCTTTGACATGATATGTCTTGCACATGGTTATTTATTTATTAGTTTTATTTTATGTATATTCTTGGAAAAATGATAGAAAAATACCATTTAAATTACAAAAACCCCCTAAAGTGTCTACTAAATTAGAAAAGGACAAATAGGTGATCTAGTAGGAATCTGGGGTTTTGAGGTTTGGGTCTTCACAACTTGAATATAGGCAGTAACAACTTAATAATAGCAAAATGCAATTTAGGTACACACAGTGACAACTTGGGAAGCTCAAGCTGTCTATATCTCTATACCCAAGTTGTTAATTCATATAATCAAGTTGTCAAAGCCTAAACTTCAAAATCTCATATTTCTACTAGATTACCTATTTGTCCTTTTGGTAATTTAGTAGGCATTTTGGGGTTTTTGTGATTCATATGATATTTTTCTGTCATTTTGCCTATTTTCTTCTGGTTTAGTTGTAAAATGACATAAAAAAACAAAAATAATGGATAAATTTTACTAGCTAAATTGGCCAGTCGATAACAGAGATATATTACCAAGGTCTTCATTTTAGTCAGTTCTCTATGACCTAGTTTTCACGTTCTACTAGATTCCCCTGGCTCTGTTAATAAAGTTTTGCTCCTTGGATATTTATTTTTTGTATTTCATGTGACTTCAAATTAAATAGAAAATTATGCTTCTAAATTTTGATTTTCCCCCGCATCTGAATGTTTATAGGCTATGGATCAAGCTTCAGAGAAAGGGCTTATTTTCATAGATGGCTCTGGACCAACATATGCTACAGCCACTGTAACACTCTGAAGTTTCTATTTTCTTTTCTTTTCTGTTTTCCAAGCTTATATATTTGCAGAAGATCATTCTATTCAACATACTTTATACATTGTTGTAGTAGAAGACTCTTCTATCCTGCATGGAGTACTTTGATGTTTTCATCCGCTTGTTCTCTGATGGTGGTGCTGATAATGCAGACATTCCAGGAGTCATTAGTCGCTGCTGGAGCCGGATTAGCCTTAGTTGACTCAGTGGTGAAGTTTCCACCTGGCATGACCATCTATTAGTGATAATCTGTGTGTGTTTTGGGGAGGGGTAAGTGGGTCTGTGGGTGGATCATTGGATATATGCATTCATGCTTCTTATGGTTGTACTTGTGGTCATATTGGAAAAATTTGTCTATTTGTTGGGAAAATTTAAACTTATATCCATTTGGACTAAAAGTTTATTCCAAGATAACATGATGCCAGCTTTCCACCTTTCAATTTAGACTGTTCCAAACTAGCAGCAATTTAATATGATTTCAAATTTAAGCATAACGTATTTTCTTTTCGTTAATTTTAGTTCCTCTTTCTAAAATTAATTTTAGCTAGGATGTTATTAGGCTGATTTTTACTCTATAGATGCGTAGTTTTGGGACCAGCCTATGTGGGGGTTTCTTACATCCATTCTAAATGCCCTGGGTAATAAATTTTAATGTTTCTTTCCTTATTCAGGTTGCAGCTTCAAAGAACAGCCAAGATCCACCCACTGGTTTTGCTTTGATAAGACCGCCTGGACATCATGCTGTTCCACAAGGGCCTATGGGCTTCTGTGTTTTTGGAAATGTGGCCATTGCAGCTCGTTATGCTCAACGTGTACATGGACTAAAGCGCGTGTTTATAATTGATTTTGATGTCCACCATGGGAATGGAACAAATGATGCTTTCTATGATGATCCAGATATATTTTTCCTCTCAACTCACCAAGTAAGACAAAAGTTGATTCAGATTACTAAATATAATCCCCATGCTTTATTGATTCTGAAGGCTCTTATGAAATTTTGGCTTTTCTTCCCATGATTTTAGTTTTAACTGTTGAGTTTTAGAGTCCATGTCACTCAGAGTTGTATAATGTCAGCTCTAGGTTGTTCCAAATGTAAGTTTCACATATTATAACTGTTGTGCGGTTGAAGCTTTGAATTGGACAGTGATATGAGACATGTCATTAGCCTGGACATGGCGACATGATGAAACCCAAAGAGTCCATATGTAATTTAAAATGTCGAATGGTGTCTCATCATATCCAATGAGTGTCCAACATGGGTTAGATATGGACACAACATTTTTTAAGCTGTCCTGCAGACCTGCTTGACAGGGTAGAAATAGATGTACTACTTTATTTATTTATTTTTTAAAAAAAGAAAGATCTGTATGTTCTGATTTATGTCCTCTTTTGTTGCCATCAATTTGCCTTAAAACCTGTTGAACAAAGTTTCATAGATTTTTATTCAGCACTCATTATAAGCTTAAATTAAGTGATTTTGCATCTTGGAAAGCTCTCAATCTATGTCTATATTTGTTCGAGCAAAAAAAAAAAAAATACTATGGCTATATTTGATCGTTTTTATGGCTCAGGATGGAAGCTACCCTGGCACTGGTAAGTTTGATGAGGTGGGAGCCGGAGATGGAGAAGGAACCACATTAAACTTGCCTCTACCAGGAGGATCAGGTGATATTACGATGAGAACTGTGTTTGATGAAGTCATTGTGCCTTCAGCTCAAAGGTTCAAGCCAGACATTATTCTTGTTTCTGCTGGGTAAGTCTTCTATAAAACCCTTCATGTCAAAGAAAAGATCGGATGAAAATGATGCTAAGAGTGATTGGAAAGCTTATTTTATTCATCTGAGATATACACACAAACTAGGAGCCTTACAAGAATGGCTCATTAATGCTATAATCCCTAAGATTATGCTATTACAACATCTACACAAAAAATAAAAGAATATTGCTATTCTGACACAAAACTAAATTACTTGAACAACTTGCTACCTTTCATGTCCACATACTTGTTACATTACTGGGCTAAAGACACTGGCAAACTGAATCCAGCCATCAAATTTGGATTAGATTGATAAAGTAGTTTATTAAACTCCCTTGTATTATTCGTTGTTGCCTACAGAGTTTGATTTCGAATTTCTTTTGATTTCATTTGTTAGGTATGATGCTCATGTGTTGGATCCACTAGCCAATTTACAGTACACAACAGGAACATACTACATGCTTGCGTCCAATATAAAACTATTAGCAAAAGAATTATGTGGAGGCCGATGCGTGTTCTTCTTGGAGGGAGGATATAATCTCAAATCTCTTTCATATTCAGTGGCAGATTCATTCCGTGCACTTCTCTGTGATCAGAGTTTGGCATCTGAGTTTGATGATCCAAACATTCTGTATGAAGAGCCATCAACAAGGGTCAAGCAAGCAATCGATAGGATAAAGGCCATACATTCCCTGTGATGTTCCAAGTGAGAGTCAGATCTGGCTTGTATGTAATTTTTCCTTGGGGGAATACTATAAGGTCCAAGGAAGATATTTAATCACCCAAAAGTCGATAACAGCTAAGACACATAGACAAGTTTCAGTTCAGGAAATGACAACAGGTTTATATTGCTCACTTGTCATAGGGACTTTTTGGCTGTTAAACCTTTTTATTGGGACCTCATAGTAATTTTTCCTTTTTCTTTTCTACATCTCAATGACTTCATGCATTGATGCGTGTGCATGGTCCCTCTTCACAAATAATAGCTATTGTAAAGGATTGCTCCCAAAAAGAGTAACTTTTTCTTAATCTCTTTTCGGTCTCACAAGAAAATCATTTGATTCCTAACGTGCAGGTAATTAAGCAGAATGGAAAGATATCATGCAGTGGGGTCTTTCATCTCGGTGGAAGACAGCCTAAGGAGGTGCCTGGTACGAAAGCAACAGAGTCTTAATGTAAAAGCTTTGTAACAATAGGACAAAATTTTCACATTGAAAAGGTGCCTTACACGATATGGATGATTATTACTATTGGACTTCTGAAGCAGAAGATAAGTTTCAGGTGCGATAATAATTGTGGAGGGCTAAAAACAGTTAAAAGCATTTGTCAGGATCAATTTGGTGCCGACCAAACGTGACCTAACGAGAACTTCACAATGCCCCAGTCCACAAAAACATATACTTATGTTTTAGATAAGCATGATTATGGCTTATGACATTGATACTAAACCATAAAGTCATTGACTATGGGTGGCTAATTGTTTACGTAATGGAACTAGAATCCCACTCTAGTTTTGTTTCTATTGGTCTCATTTTGTGCTAGAAAGGTTTCAGTATGGATAGAAAAAAAGGGAAGTTTAGTACGAATGCAAGAATTTAAAGAACAACGGTGATGATGATAGCTTTAGGTACACGACTAACAAATTACAAAATTTAAACATGGGAAGCAAAGAGGCAAAGGGGGAAAAAACCAGCCTAATTTGAAAAAGTTTGGCAAGTATAAGACTTGGCCATTAAATCATCCTCTCTCTCATTTTCTTCAAAGGAACCTTCTGGATCCACGCTGGTATTTGACTGGATCTAACTTCCCGTATAAATTTTCTTTTATCTTTGGGGCAAGGCGTCCAATGCACAAGATTTTATCAGATGGGGTCTGAAGAAGGATAGATATACGCAATTTTTCCCTTGCAAGCGAAGAGATTGTTTTTAAGATTTAAACTCGTAACTGTTAGATTATACATCAGTAACTTTATTATTGCTCCAAAACTCATTACGGATAGAGTAAAACTATAAAAAGGAAGAATTTTTTAATCACCAAAATACATGTGCTGAATTGTGATTAGGAGGGAGGGGATATGATTATGTTGATAAGCACCAACGTTAAACTTGATTATTACTCCTTCCTTATCAATCTGCTTCCACAGATCTAGTGGGAAAGCACTTCGTTTTGAAAGGGAAAGACAGCTCTGCTTAACGTTCTGTGCATCATGGATAATACTTGCCTGTAAGACAAGAAATGACTAAGAAAATTAAACTTTAAGATCTAGATGTCAATTTTTTTTTTCCAATTCTAACTTAAATAGTCAAATTACAAAAGCTGGTTTGTTAGGTTCCTGGACCCTACTTTCCCATGATGAATAGTCCCCATAGCGCCGCCTTTTTTACAGCAAGTTGCAATAACTTCATGCTTTCTTTCTTTTGAATCATAATCAGCCATCACAAGCTTTCTCACTCCTTTTCCTCAACAATTACACACATATATTTCTGTATATATATTACCAAGCTGGAGTGATGTGTCAGAATATAGGAAGTATTATGGGAAGTGAAAGGGTGAATCTTCCACCTGGCTTTATCTTCTCTCCAACAGATGAAGAACTAGTCCTTCACTTTCTTTATCCCAAGTCTTTCCTTCTACCCTGCCATCCCAATATCATCCCTGACCTTGACCTCTCTCTCTTTCACCCGTCCCAACTCAACGGTGTGTGTGTGTGTGTGTTTGTTTTTTGTGTCTATCTGATATAACAGTTCAAATTAATATAGTGTGTTGTTAATCTTTGTTAAAGCTTGTGCATGTATAATTGTATATGTTTGTTTTGAATCAGGGAAGGCGTTGTTAAGTGGAAACCAATACTATTTCTTCACAAAGTATAAGAAAAAAAGAGTGACAGAAAGTGGGTATTGGAAGGAAATAGGTGTGACTGAGTCAGTAGTCTCAGCTGATGCAGGCAAGAAAGTTGGGATCAAGAAATATTTGGTGTTCAACAATGGAGAAGCTCCTCATGGTACTGAAACCAGCTGGCTCATGCAAGAGTATCATCTTTGCACTTCTGGGTTTAACACTCGAGGAACCCAAAAACCTGTAAGTTATTTTAGTTATATATATAGTTAAGCAAATCCTATATATATGTCGTACGTGGAGATTGAAAAGTACTGATAAAATCTTGTGGTCTTTTGATTGAATCTCATAAAGGATAAAAGTACATGGGTACTGTGCCGAGTCTATGAAAAGAAGAGAGATTCTGAAGATGATGAAGGGGGGAGTACAGAGCTTTCATGGATGGATCAAGTGCACATGTCGACGTTGGATGATGAAGAAGAAGAAGTTAGCTTTCCCTAATTAGATTCAAAGCCAAATTATGCTCTTACACTTTGCACGTTAGCTTTTGACATGTCAAATCTTGTGTATTTTTTTTTTTTTTTATGTTATTATATTTCCCAGTATGACTATGGGTTAAAAAAAGTAAACTTTGACAATCATAAAAAGAAATTGTTTAGGAAAATAATTGATTAAAAACTAGAGGGTCGTTCATTATATTTTGAAAAAGTATACCACTCTGCTGCTTTTTATAAATTTAGTTTGGATAAACGGTGAAATTCTGTGAAGTTGGGGAAAAGGGGGAGAGTCTCGTTCTCTCTTTAGGCGGTGCAACTACTGCTCATGTTCTTCCTCTCATCTTTGCTTTCTCCATCGATTTATCACCTTGGGTGGTTTCTCCTTCTTATTCTTCTTTGTCTGGTTTTATTTGGGTGCTCATATATGGCGACCACTTCATCTTGGAAGCTTCCGGAATGCTTTGCTTTAAGATTGTGCTATTGCCATTCACAATTCCTGTTCACCAAAGTTCTCTCATCTTGGAGCATACATGCTAGAAAGCTCCAGGCTCTTATTTCTATTCGTTCGGAGCTTCAGGGAACGGTTTTTATATCTCAGCAACACAATTCTTATTTCGTCCTTCATTTCTCTAAGGAAAACGATTGTCGGTTTATCTTATCGCATGGTCTCTGGCTTCTTCAAGGATTTTCATTGGCAGTTTATCCTTGTAATCCGAATAGCTTGGTTTGGGATCTATCATTCACATATTTCACAGCTTGGATTCAAGTCTTAGGCCTTCCCTTAGAATTTTATAATATGGATGTTGCTCGGTTCCTTGCTTCTCGGATTGGGTTTCTGCTTCAAGTAGATCTCTCTTCATTAGCAACATTGGGTGGTTTTCGTTTAAAGTGGCTTGTACCCTCCTCCGTTCGTGGTTTCCTGATCTCTCGGGCTTAACTCTTCCCTCTAGCAAGCCTCTCTGTCTTTCTATCCTTCTTGAGCATGGTTCATCGCTTTGTTTTGGGTGTGGTAGAGTTGGTTTTCCAGTTGCTTACTTTTTCATCGCCAGCATGGTTGCGAAAGCCACGTCAGCATTGGGTCGGCCCCAGGTCTTCTCATATTAACCACCATAATTAGAATCGGGAATCAGAGCCGGCCCTTGACGGGCCAGGGCTTAATAGGGCTGGCCCTAAAGGGTTCAGGATAAAGAAAATTATAGTTTTTCAAGACCCGACCAGAGAGCATCAAGGTCAGGGCCGGCCCCGCAGGGCCGAGAAGTTCTTTTCACAATATTTAACTATTTTTCTTGCTTATTTTCCCCAGAGAAATATAATTAGTAAATAATAACGATTAAAATTCTAATTTAATACATAAATGTTGTCAACATTAAGGTTTAAATAACACGTCTTTTACAACAAACAAACACAGTTATTAATGTATAATCAAAGGTAAAATCATGTCCATAAATAACTCACACAAAGGCCAAAGTATAAGAAGGCAAGAAACTAAATACTCTAACCTCTAAGCAATATGAGTATGACGACTATCATTTTCACCTTCTTCGCTGCTATAATCAATTTCAAGGACATTCAATTGTGTTTTACTTTGAGTAGTAGGTTCAAGTAGTCAAATAACCACAACCTCCATCAAAAAGCATACTCCATCAGGCAGACCAGTATATAATATGATTTTATTCTAACAATATATTCAAAACTCATACTAAAAAATCACAATATGATTTAATTAGACAAAACAATATACTCAAAAATCATACTCTATACAATATGACGATAGAATGACATATAGATTCAGTAAGGCAATTCAAAAATGTAACATGGTTTCTTTTTCCAACAAAAAAAATAAAAAATAAACGGGCTTAAAGGGCCGGCCCGAGACCCTCCAAGGCCGGCACTTTTAAGCCCGAGGCCCTACAAAACCGGCCCTTTTAGGCCTGACTTCCTTTTTTTTTTTTTTTTTTGGTAAAACCAAGGTATCCCCCAGCCCGATAGGCCAAGGACTAATCCTTCGCGGATCTGAGCTCCATTTAAGGGTTGCCGCTGGCCAATTGGTTGCTGCATACACAAGGCAGGAATCGAACCCCTGACACTTGCTTAAGCGACCTAGTGAGCTTACCACTAGACCAACCAAGCTTGGTTGGCCTGACTTCCTTTTAATGCTACAATTTACAAGCCCAATCCTTAAAGGGCCAGGGCCTAAAAGGGTCGGCCCGACAGGCTCGGCCCATTTTCCCAACTCTAATCAAAATGCATTCAGCAAGTTCAGATTGTCTATGGGCGTCAAACTTGATGTTAGGCCTCATATTTCTTATCATCCTAGCCAACTCTATTTTACTGAGCCCACTTCTGAAGCCCAATTCCCGCACTGAAGCTCTTCTCTGTCTCAAGCAACTAGCTCGTCCGATCATGGTTCATTGCTCAAACGCAAACGGCGTAATCAGAGTACTCGTTCGGTTAAACAAACGAGAACAGTCTCAACGTCTTTTAAGGCATTAATTGTTTGTCAATTAGGCCAACTTGACGTGAGTCCCTCAAATGATGATAATCTCTAGCTCCCCTTAGGGTAGGTGTCGTCCCGAGCTCTACTACACCTTGCTTCCTGAGTTCTTCCCTGCTGTATCTCAACGCCACGCTGACTTCTCTACAGTCCTTAGAGTGGATCGTTTTTTCTCTTTATCTACAGGCAAGCATCGAGCTCTTATAAATTGCTCAATCTAGTTCTCTGTTTTTTCACGGTCTAGCTTGCTTGCTCGTTTTCATCGGTGATTGGAGGTGCTCAGTTTAACTAAGCCCATTAGCTCTCAAGTCATGAATCATCGGCATTTTTCCTTCTTCTCAGAGCATGAGTTCTACTCTTTTCTTCATCGTTAGCGTCTAGCGGGAAGAATGATTCTGAGGATTTCAAGTGGCGACATTTTCTTTTTCCTCAATCCCTCCCTCGGGAAACATGCTCCACAGTTAGCCGTGGAACGTATAGTGCTTAGAGCTGGATCGGTGGCCTAGTTTGATGCTCATGCGCGACAGTTACTCGGTGGTGTTACCACCGATATCTTTCATTGACAACTTCAGGGAACTTGTTCCGTATCTCTGAGTCTTTTATCCACATGACTTGGATAAGTCTCTTCTTATACATAATAGAGCAAATTCCACATACACGCGAATCAAGGCAATGACATGAGAAGGAGCACTGGATTATGCGCATAAGCTCGCTTCATTTATGCCCTGTTTGGTACGCTTGAATTGGAGTCAAGGAAATGAAAATGGAAATGAATTCTATGATTGAAGCATGTTTGGTATGCTTTTGGGAGCATGGAATTCAATTCCATGTGGAAATCAATTCCATCAAAATTGATGGAATTGGCCTCCATCACAAAAGCTCAGATTTATATTTCCATGAGACCAGATTCTTCTTTTTGCCCCTTCAAGCTTCACGCCCAACTAGTTCACGTTGTCCCATCTCATCACCAGCAACAATAGCGGCGGGCAATCCGCTCACCCATGTCTTTAGAAGGATATTTTGGTATTTTCTTACAAAAATTAGGTCTCATTTCTATGACATACCAAACACACTTTTAAACCTCATTTCCATATCCATTTCCATTTCCATATCCATATCCATATTCATTTCTATTTCCATCAAAATCAATTCTGCGTACCAAACGGGCCCTTAATATTTTAATGTCTCAGACTCACATGAACCAAGGTGTAATTGTCGTTTTATTTATTTATTTTTTAAAAAAAGGTGTTTAATTAGAGAGTAATTAATGACAATATTATAATTTTGCCTTGTTAAATGTAATGAAAAAAATAAGATAATTCATGTTGGAAAGAGAGAGAAATGGGAAAGAGGGTTGAGAATATCATTCATAAATGATAATAAAGTAAAGAAAATGCATTAATTTAGTATATATTTAATGAGTTAATTAACCTCCATTGGCATGTAAAAATTAGATAATTTGCATTTATAAAAAGCATCGGAGTAGTATTTACTAAATTTTTAGAAGATGATTTATAATAGTATGATATAACCTCTTCTTTTCCCTTTCCTTCTCATCCTCTTCTCTCATTTTCCCTTTCTAACCATAAAATCAATATTTGAATAGTTCAAATTTTATACAAAATATTTTTTATTTTCTTTATTGCAGTATTAAATTATTCATATTAAAATTTATCAATTTAAATTTAATTAATTTTTTTATAATTTAACATTTTGATAATAAATTTATACAAATTAAATCTGAATTATTGAAATGTTGATCTAATGATTATAAAAGGATAAAAAGGAGCGAACAGGGTGGGAAGGGAGAAGGGGAGATTGCTTATTGCTCTCCCATGATACGTAAAATGAAATTTATAGTATTAGAAATAAAAATAATCAAGTAATTATTAGGGGCTTCCTCAGCTCTAGATTTTTCTATTTGTTTTCCGGCTAATTATTCGGGCGAACGAGGTTTTTTTAACTTTTTTTACTTTTTTTTGCCAATCAGACGAATGAGGGCAGTATGGGCCTTAAAAGGCCACAGCCGATTTAAGCCGAGGCCCAAAACAAGGCCACTCTGTCTAACAACCCTAAGTCCCTAATCCCAATCTCTATATAAATACTTGAATCCCACGGCAATTGAATGTGGCCGTCTTTCTTCTCCTGCATTCTGCCTCTCTGCACTTGTATGACTCTGTTATATAGGTGTATTGAACGTTGTTTAAGCATTTGTTATTTTTATATTATATGTCATGAGCGATTCGATAGCCAACATAAAATTTGGTTAAATCTCGTTTGTAGATTCAATTTTGGTTGAGATTTTAGGAGGAGAAAACTAGCAAGTTCAGCTTCTTGATTGGATCTCGATGTTACGGTCCAGTCAATCACATTCATAAACTTGCGATATCCAATTTGCCACTGTCACTCGCCTGATTTTGATTTCTGCTGATATCTTGGGCCCTTCAATCACTGGCACATCTTTATTCCTCATTCTCTTCCTTGTGATTTCTGAATTTTTTCTAGTAGTGATTTTAGTACGTAGTGATACATACTTGAACAATAATAAGGGCTTTGATTGTTAAGCAAACGCACTCTGTCCCAAAACCGTGTTTGACGCTAATGTTTTGAGGCAATTTCTTCGTTTGCGATAGTATTGGGGCATCTGAAAGTTTCAGATGCTCTGTTCCAGCAAACTCGCCCATATGGTTTGTTGGGCACATTGTTGGAGCACAAATCACTTCGTATGATTCCAACACATTTTATGTCTTCCATATTCACAAGTTATGTAAAGAGCTGGATTTGCTTAGAATGAATTATTAGGATACTCTTATAAGCATAGAATTGTTGAAAAGTGGACTAGTGAAAATGCCACTTATACTAGTGTGTTGCTGGGAAGTATTTTTGAAGGGTATAGTCATGAGATTTGCATCTCTGAAATCCTCGAGGAGAAAACGCAGGGGCACCGACAATTTTGGACATTAACTTAGTCAAGGTTTGCCATGCCACATTTACTTCTATAGGGCCTATCCTGAATCCTAAGAATAATGAAGAGATGAAACTGATTGATATTTGATAATATTAGGTCCACTGAGAAGTTGCAGTGAAGTTGTTTAATGACATGATTGTGCTTAAAGTTATGGATTCCATAGAATTGAATAGGATATACAGAAAATGAGTATGATAATCGAAAGAATAAGAATGCCCAATAGGAGTAAATAACCATTAGCTATTGTTTTCTGAAGTTTGGTGGACTTCAATTTTCTTGAATTGTCATTTTTCTAAATTCAATGTTTTACTTGATAAAGGCGAAAGAAATTAGGGAAATTGAGTAAAGGGACAGAATATTTTGTGAGATGTGGTTATGCTCCTGAGAAGAGTGTAATATCTGATATATATATATATATATTTTTTTGCCAAGGGTGTAATATCTGATATATAGTGTTGCCAATGCACACAGAAAGAAACAGTAACATAAGAAGTTTGATGGTTCTCACTACATGCAATATATGAAAGTCGAAGGGAGTACCAGTACCGCCACAATACATGCGAGGATCCACTCTGCAAGAATGCACAAGTCAATGGTTTTTCTAATGAAGATGCTGGAAAGCTAGATAAATCCTTGAATGATTTATCTTGTCAAACAAGAATACTCGGTCATATATTTATAGGTCAGACAAGCATATTTCCTTGTTGGCAAAAGAATACTCAGTCAAGTTGGGTCTTTAATATAAGACTAATTTACCTAATTTGATTAGATTAAGGAATTTAGTTAAATTAATTAATATGATATATATATATATATATATATGTTCTAAAATATTATAATTATATTCCTTAACTCCTCTTTGATTGATTTTAAAGGAATATCAATAAGGATAAACTAAAAAAAATTGATAAATATATATAACATTTAAGACTAAAATCAACCTTCTATAAGACCGAGGAGTAACATTTTTACTTTACTATAGAGCATATAGTTGATTCTGGCAGTACTTCAGGAATGTTAACCAATCAATACAGTGTCTTTTGTGAGCTTCCATGAATGCCTTCTATGTTTTGTTTATGATTCCCTCCTTGGTTGTCCTACACTAAGGGCTTATTTGGCAGGAAGAAAATGGAGGATGGAGGGAAAGGGAGGGATTGGGAAGTGAAATTTTTATGAGTTGGATTTGAGAAAAAAAAAAATGAAAAAATGAGATTATAAAATTTTAATAAAGATAAGATGTAAAATAAAAGAGTAAAAAACTTAATTAAAAGCTTTTAATCCTATTTCTCTGAATTTTTTAAATCCAAATCCTAAAAATTTTTACTGCTTCTTCAAATCCCTCATACCAAACAACCACTAAGTTGTGATTATAAATGAGCTCTAGTCCGAACACAAACTAGAGCCGGGAAATCGGGCTAACCCTTTTAAGCTCTTTTAAGTCAAGCGTTGGGCTTATAAATTGGAGTATCTAAAGGAAGTCGGGCATAAAAAGGTCAACCATGTAAGGCCAAAAGCATGTAGGGTGAACTCGTTTAAGCTGTTGTTATTTTTTTCTGACTCACCCCTCCCTAACCCTAAAATTGCTTTATTTTGTGCCTTGGCCTCTCTCACTCTCATAGTCTCACTTCATCTGTTCCTCAAACCCTTTCCTTCCTTGGCTCACCTCATCAGCTCACCGCTTATTGCGTAGATCTACAACTTGACAAAGCTGAAGTCTCACTTCCTCTACTCCTTAAACCCTCTTGAGTCTCGCCTTCTCTGACTTGTGTGAGTTATTTATGGACAGTAGTTTACCTTTGATTAAGAATTAGTAACTGTGTTTGTTTGTTGCATGATGCGGGTTGTTTAGATCTTAATATTGACAAAATTTTTATGTTAAATTATAACTTTAATTGTTATAATTTACTAATTATATTTCTTTGAAAAAATCGCAGAAAAAATAGTTAAAGTTTGTAAAAAGGGCTTCCAGCCTTATAGGCCCGGCCCTAATCTTTATGCTCAAGAGTTGGGCCTTGAAAAATAGCTATTTTTCTTACTCCCGGGCCTAAAAGGGCTAACCCTGTTTCTCAACTCTAATACAGACTATGATGCACAACTGGCCAATGCCAGGTCTAGCCATCTAGGAATTTCATAATTGGCTCTATTTTTTTTTAACCTCAAATTAACAGTTTTATTTAAAATTTGCAAGGGGAGGAAAAATTTGTTTGGAGGGACCCAAAAAATCTGCCATGCAAGTGCAATAAAATATATCTTTTTGGTCAATGAAAAATTGTCACAACCGCATAAAAATCTTTGGGAAAATGTCACTGCACCTCTCTATAGCCATTTAAATATAAAAAAGCTCCAAAATTTCTTGAAACTTCATTTCGCCCATTGGATTAAACTAGAATTAAGTGTTTTTTTTAATTGAGAAGACATTATACCCTTGTCTTGTATATGATTGAAATTGTCTTGTACATTCTTAAATCTATCTTGTAAATACGTATATTTGACTTGTAAATTCTTACATGTGTCTTGTAAATAGCATGTATTCTTGTGAATTACTCCTTGTCTTATACATGACTGAGTTGGTCTTATAATTTCACTTATTTGTCTAAAATATAAGCATATTTAACTTATAAATTCACACATTTATCTTGTAAATAATCATATTTGACTTGTAAAATAAAGGGCATAATTATCTTTTCACCCACCAATTTTAATTTCTATTTAGTTCTAGGGATGCAATGATGTTTTAGAAAGCTTTAAGAGTTGTTTGATATTAAATAACAATGGAGGGGTGTAGTGAAATTTCCCCCAAAATTTTTTCTTTTAAGGGGTGTGTTTGGATTAGATGTGGTGGAAGTGATTGTTTTCAATCTAGCTTTTGCAAATGTAAGATTGGATAAAAACTAGATTGTATGATGTGATTTATGTTTAGATTGACTTTTGAAAAAGTTAGTTTGATAAAATGAAAATTGTTTGGATGATTAATGTAAAAGTAAGTCTAGATGTAAAATGACAAAAAATGATATGAATTTAATAAAAATAAAAATATTTAATTTGTTTTTGGAAAATTTTTAAAAATTCTAAATTACTTAAATTTTAGGAAAAATTGAATAAAAGTCTCCTTTTAAAAATTTAAGTGGTGAGAATGGTAAAAATTTAAGTGGTGAGAATGACTTCAATCATATAATTCTTCGTATATATAAACTTATCATGTTATTATTTCTATGTCTTAGTTTTGAGCCATTATTTTCATCAGAAAAAAAAACTTATCAGGTTATTCAAGCCAATTAAATTTGTAATGGGGCAGTTTTTCCCAATTTTCCTTAAATTTTATTATTTATTTTTGTCTTTGGATACTTTCATAAATAAGGATAAAATTAGAAAAAAATTATTAATAACCTTTAAATAGACTAATATAATTAGGACCAAAATATTAATCTACAAGTAAACTTATAGTATGGACCAAAATATTATTTTAATAACAAAAAGTGAAACCCATTATTTTTTCTTCATGGGATATTTAATTTCTTTTCTCTCCATGATAGAAATTTGTTCTCTTTCCATAATAGAAAAGCTAAAAGCATAAATTTTGGCTTATGGCTTAAAGTAGTTTTTTTCCTTTTTTTTAAAAGCCCAATTGAAAAAATAATGATCCAAATATAACAAAAAGTCAAAAAGTGATTTTTGGTCGTTGAGATGCGCTTTGGACCTTACACCACGATCCCAAACATACCTTGGACAAAATTTTTGTCAGGGCATGTATTTAGCTGTAGTATTGTAATAGTCCCTAATAAAATAGGGTCAAGGACCTCTCCATTTCCTTTTAGGTCTATTTCCTTTCATTTCCCTAATCCTGACCATTAATCTAATCCAATGGTCAGAATACACAAAGACACACCACACCACACCACTCCAATATCTCCACAATCCCGTACTGTGCGCCATCAGTATTAAAACATAATAGAAATCATTTATTAAAATAATATATATCACCTGCCTTTGATTTTTTTTCCCTTTCCAAAGGCGCGGGAACATGTGAAAGTAAAGCAAGGGAGGAGGGAAATCATCCCAAAGCTCTTTTGATTATGAAATCCACAAAAAAAAAAAAAAAAGTTCAAAGGTCTCAATATTGTCTTTTTCTCCCATAAGCGCTAACACTAGCGAAGGAAACGGATGAAGAGGAGTGTGTTTTAGATCAAGAAGCTGTTTTGATTATTTGATTGCAATTTGGTATGTCTCCATTTTCTTCTCACATATTGATCTTCATCCATGTCTCTTTTTTTTTTTATATTTATTTTGGATGCTTAATTTTTTTCCCGGTATATCTGTTTTCAGTTTCTCCTTTAACTTTAAGCCATGGATATAAATAGGAATCCTACACTTTGACTAGAATTTGATAATATAGAAGAGGCATGGCAATATTGGGTTGGCTATGGTAGAAGAATAAGATTTGGTGTTAGAAAAGAAAACTCTAATAAAAGCAAGAAAGATGGTTCTATCATATATTATACATATGTTTGTCACAAGGAAGGAGTGAGAAAACATGATAAAAGAGATTTTCAAACTAAGAAGCCTCGGTAGGAAACAAGAACAGGATGTGAAGTCCGAATGATAATTAAAAAAATGGATGGAAAATTTAGAGTTGGTGAACTTTTTCTAGACCATAATCATCGATATCCTTTGGAGTCTTAAGAGACTGTTCATATGTTTTCATCACAAAGGAAATTACCAGAGGTACAAGGGTATGCTTTGGAGGCTGCTGAAGATGTTGGGATTAAGCAAAAGGCCTCTTTTAATTTAATGAGTAAATATGCAGGAGGGAGGTCTAATTTAGGTTACACCAAAGATGATTTAAAGAGTTATCTAAAATTGAGGAGGCAACGAGAAATAGCTTATGGTGAAGCTAGTTGTCTACTTCATTATTTCCAACATCAACTAATGGAAAATCCTTCATTTTTTCATGCCTAACAAATGGATTCAAAAGAACAAATAACAAATGTATTTTGGGCTGATGCACGTATGTTGATAGATTATTGTTGTTTTGATGACGTCATTTCATTTGATACTACATACTCCACAAATCATGAAAATAGGCCACTTGCCGTTTTCTCAGGTTTCAATCATTATAGAGAAGTAGTGATATTTGGTGTTGCTTTATTATATGATGAGACTATTGAATCTTTTAGATGGCTCTTTGAAACTTTTTTGCAAGCTGTAATATCCCAATTTTTGATTAAGGGAAAAACGTGATTATCGTGGATAATTATGAAATTAAATTGAATTATTATGTGTTTTATGGCTATTTTGATTAATATGTCATAATTATTGAAAAATTGGAAGAATGGAATTATTGGTCATGAGTTGGTAATTAAGGGAGAAATTAATTACTAACTAAGAGAAAATGAGATGTGTGATTAAAATGGCTAATGGAGAGATTAGATAAGTTAATTGGTGACTTATTTGGTGAGAGCCAATAGCAAGTTGACATGTGGCAAAGGTGTGTATGGTGAGTGTTGTAGAGAAAAGTCAAAAGGGGGATAAAATATTATTTTCTCTTTCTTCCTCTTTCTCCATTTCGCTGCAGCATGGTGGAGGGAGAATTATCATCATTTCTCATCTTCTCTCACACTCAAACTCTCCTTCTCTCTCTTGTCCACCATTGTTGAAGGCAAAGGAAAGAAGAAAGCTTGATCTTTGGGTAACTAAATGCCTTCCTTTGCTTAAACTCCCTTCATTAAAGTTGATCCTTGAGTTAAGAGCAACATTTCTATGGTTGTAGTTTGTCCATTGGTTGTGGTTTGTGGCCACACGAAATTTTGGGAGGTGGTGAATCAAGAACTCCCTTTGAGAAAGTTGTTAAGGTGAGTTGCAGAAACCTTTCTATATAAGTTTTGTGCCAAATGATTTAGCTTGGAAATTCTGAAAATTTGGCTTGAAATTTTGAAAATTAGGGTCTTGTGGTGTTTGAATGGTTGTTGACATGGAATTAGTGCCTTGTTAAGTGTATTGAATGAATGGTATTGAATTGAAGCTTAAAGGTGAAGTTTGGGAACTTTATATTGGTTTTGTGCATTGGGCAAAAACAGGGCATGTAATTGGGTTGTGATTTTGGTCATTTTAAAGTCACCATTGTGTTCCTTGAGTGATTTTGTGTGGGAATGAGCTTGGTTATTGATTTTGGGTTCATCAAAATCACTTAGGGAAAAGTTGGAAAGTTGTCTAGTTGAGCTCTGTTTTGTGCTGTAAGTTTGAATGAGCGTTTTGAATGACCAAACGATATTGGAAAATTATGAAACTTTCTAGTCTTAAATTTCACATCCCAAGCTTCAAAATAGACATATATTTTGTGTCATTTCGTTTAGTATTCTGTGAGATATGGTTGTCCAAAGTTTGGGATTGAAACAGAACTCTGTTTTGGAGTAGTGTGTAGTTTTTGGTGATTCTATATTTGTGTAATGATTTCCAGTGATGGGATATATTTTTCCTTGAAAGAGGACTCATATACCTTTCAATTGGCTTTGGAATCACTCCGTTTCGATTTTTCTATGATTAGTTATGAATTTTCGAAGTTCAGCCAAGAGTCAAGAAATTTCTTGGCCGCGGCCCAAGAGTGGCTGGCCACGGCCCAAACCTTTCTGGCCTGATTCGGGCCGCGGCCCAAGGGTGGCTGGCCGCAGCCCACGGCCTTCTGACCATATTTGGGCCGCAGCCCAAGGAAGGGCGGGCCGCGGCCCACCCTTGTGTTCCAGCACTTTGTGTTTTCGAAAAGTGACCTTCAACCTTTTGTTTCCCAACCTTTTAGGACTTTCATTATAGACATTTGTGGCCTCTTAAGAGTCCTAAATGATAACCTGGGATTAAGTAATTGGAAAAGAGATTGATCAATTGTCCCTAATTTGGTATAGGATTTGATATCTGCCGAACGTGTGAGCCCACTATGCCAAAGATTGTCAGGAAAGATATAGGTAGCGACTCCTCTCTTATACTTTGTGTAAATGTATTATATGTTTTCTTGTCATTCATTGTGTGGATGCTACTGCTACTGCTTTGAGATACCTTGTGGAGTGTAGTGATACATTGTGCTTTGAGATGCTTTGTGGTGCTTTGTGCTTCGTGTTGCTGCTACATAGTGTTCACCGCGAAAGCGGGCGTTGTGCATAGTGAATACAGCGAAAGCTGGCATAGTGTTCACCACGAAAGTGCGCGTAGTGCATTGTGATTACAGTCGTGAGTGCTGTCGTATGTGGCGTGAGCCAGAGATAATTGTGAAGCTGCTGAACATGATGAACATACATGCTTTATGTTTATATATTGTATGAGTGACTTGTTGCTACTGGGATTCTTTAGAATCTCACTCTTTCCATATGACTACCCTTTTCAGACAAGGCGAGTGGCTCGAAAGGGAAGCGACCAACCAGGAGTGGTTAGGGCTTAGGGACATTTTATATTTGGATGTTGGTTATCCTTGTTTTGGTTTTGGGATTACTAAGTGTATATGAGATGTAAATAAATATTTTGGATATGTAATCCCCATTTTGGGAACTCGCAACCCATGTTATATATGTAGGTGAACCCGGGGTTTGCCGGGATTTTAGTTTTCGCACTCTGATATTTCTTATGTAATTTGATTTCTCAAGTAGTTATATCCGCATGTGAATGTGAGACCCGGAATTAATACGTTTTGAATTGATTTTGAAATACCTCATCCCGAGTTGAGGGATTATAAATTGTTGATTTGATTTTATTGGTCTCTATTTCACTTAAACTTCGAAATCCGGATGTAATTACCGTGAGGGGGTTACACAAGCACATAAGAAAAAAATGTCATTTACTATGTTTACTGATCAAGATACTGTAATGGCACAAGCTTTGGAAGATATAATGCTAAATGTAAAGCATGGCTTGTGCACATTCCATATTAATAGGAATGCGTTAAAACATCTTGGGAAGTTGATGAAAGATGACTCTCATTTTTTGGGTAAGTTTAATTGGTGTATGTATCATTGCGAGGAAGAAATAGTATTTGAGGAATCTTGGAAAGCATTGTTAACAAAATACAATGTAGAAGATAATTCATGGTTGATGTCCATTTATGAGTTAAAAGAAAAATGGGCAGATTGTTATATGAAGGACTCGCAAAGGTATGAGAAGCACACAACTTAGTGAAAGTATCAATGCATTTATTAAAAGTTGCACAAATCCTGGATTGAATATCAATAAATTCTTTGAAGTTTTTGAACAAGTTCTGGTGGATAAACGATATAATGAATTGAAGAGTGATTTTAATTCACGACAGAAGTTGCCGAGGTTGATTTTGAAGAGTTCATCCATGCTTTAATAGCTTTCTTTAATTTACACCCCTCCAATTTTTGACTTATTCCAACAGGAGTATGACTTACGTGATGCTACATGTATAAAGGTGAGAAAAGAAAGAAAGATAAATGAAGACAATGATACTATTTTATTTGACTATGTAATCATGAGGGTTGATAAAAAAGGAGAGTAGACATTGACATATGAGCCATCAAAAGAAGATAAGGAGTCTAACATTACTTGTAGTTGTAAGAAGTTTTAACAATGGGGAATATTATGTTGTCATGCACTGAGGATATTGTATGATCAGGATGTGAAGCTACTTCCAAATAAATATATTTTGAAGAGGTGGACCAAAGAAGCAAGGTGTGATGTAGCGTATGATTGCAAGGGAAAGAAAATTGAGGTTGATCCTAAACTAGCATGTTCAAATAGATATAGGGAATTGTGTCCAATGCTCATAAAATTAGCCAACGATGCTTCTGAATGTCCAGAGGCATTCTCTATGGTTCATCAAGTGGTACTAGAACTTAGTAAGAAAGTATCTGAACGTCTTATTAAACACTCATTAGATAGTGTTGATAATGAAGGTCGTGTTGATGATGACGATGGTAAGAATGATGGAGAAGGAATTGGATTCAAGAAGAGAGAACGCAAAAAGATTAATAATAAGAGTTGGGTTGACAACCCCAATCAAAAAAGAAAGAAAGACACATCAAAATAATCTACTAAAAAGGTTTCACAAGGTTCAAAGGTATAAAATTTTTACATTGATTTTTTTTAACACATAATAACATGATAGTGTTATTGTATTGATTATTGATATTTTATTAAAATTGTTGCAGGAAAAGAAAAAGTCAGCTGTGGTGCAACATAATACCCTTGCATCATTGCAAAATAGCCCCCTATATCAAATGTTATATATCCAGTGCAACATGGCATTTCTATGTCAAATACTCAAGTTCCAATGCAATATGATCTTACTATGCCAGGGACACCAGGGTCAATGCAATATAGTCTCCCTTTGTCAACTACACCAGTTCCAGTGCAATATGGCCTCTGTAATATCCTGGATTGTGACCAAGGATTAGCAACTTCCAAGTAATGTAATTAATATTAATTGAGCACTTTTGAAGTATATATCGTGCATTGTGATAATCAGGGGCAAAACGGTAAATTTACCGACCAACTGGTTAGATACCATTGAGAACACTTCTTAGTAATCAAGATTAATGGCTAAGATTGAAAGACCAAGGGGTGGAATCAAGTGTATATGTGTGTTTGTGAACTCATGGGTGATGGATTAAAATTTTGACAAGTGTCACCATGAGAGCCATTGATTGGGTCAAATGGTCAAAAGTCATTTTTCTCTTCTCTCCACTTTTAAATGTCGGCTAAGAGAGTGTTAAGAGCTAAAAAAAAATCTGATGCTTCTTCATTATTTCATCTCCCTCTCTCTTCTCTTCCATGGACGTCCCACCTTGAATAAGAAAGAGAAAGGAAAAGCTTGAGTTTTGGGTGAGTATTTGTCTCTAAATGCTCAAGTGTTCTCCATTAACATTATTCATAGTGTCAAGAGCTTCATTCCTATGGTTTCAGATTTTTTATTTGTGGTGTTTGAAAGCTTGGGAAAATTTAGAAGTGGTGGAAATCAAGAACAAGTCTTGGGAAGAAGTTAAGGTGAGTATTTGGAACCTTTTGGTATGTTGATTGTAGTCATTAGCTTGGTCTTGAGATTTTGTGATTTTGCACTGATTTCTTGTGAATTTCGAATGGTATGTAATGGTTGATATGTGATGTTAAATTTAGTGTTAAAAGGTGTCTTTGTGCCATTAGGTTGGTTGGGAATTTTGGTTTAGAATGGAGTGCAATGTGGTGACTTGAGTGAGTTTTGGTGTGACATGTTGTGTTTGTGTTGGAGCATGTCCAATGTGAACGGAATTTGGTTGTTTTGATGTCTCCAATGAATTCCTTGAGTAAAATTGTGTAGAAATGGTGTTGGGTCGGAAACTTGGAACCATTGGAAGCCAATTGGTGTAAAACTGAAATGCTGTCCATTGAGAGTCTGTTCTGGGCAGTCTGTTTGTGTTGCTGCTTTGAAGGGGCAAATGATGTTAGAAAATTTTGAAACTTTCCAGTCTTAAATTTCACCCCCCCAAGCTTCAAAATGGACATAAATTTTGTGTCATTTCACTTTGTGAGCTGGGAGTTTGAACTGTCCAAAGTTTGGCATCAAAACTGGACCCTGTTTTGGCACAATGTTAGGTTTTTGGTAAATCTGGACTTTTGTGGTGATTTCTAGTTATGGCCAATATTTTTCCTTGAAAGAGGACTTAAATAGCTTTCATTTGGCTTTGGAATCACCTTATTTCTATTTTTCCTGAATTAGTTATGATTTTTTGAAGTTCAGCTAAGAAACTGGATTTTCTTGGGCCGCAGCCCGTGGATTTTGGGCTGCAGCCCAAATGTTTCTGAGCAGTTTTGGGCCGCAGCCCGTGGATTCTGGGTCGCAGCCCAAATGTTTCTGAGCAGTTTTGGGCCGCAGCCTGTGGATTTTGGGCTGCGGCCCACCCCCAAAAATCAGTATTTTACACTTTTTAAGGTGGTTCATGGTATAGCCTTTCCCAACCCTTTAGGCATATGTTTAGACCTAAAATAGTTACCTAAAGAGTTCAAATGATAACCAACTTAAAGTATTATGGAATTAAGAACTTGGAAAAGAGATTGATTGGTTGTCCCTGATTTGGTTTATAGGGATCGACATTTGCCCTACTCGTGAACCAACGGTACCAGAGAACGTCCGGAAAGAACAAGGTAGTGACACTTCCCTTATACTTTGTGAAAATGTATTGTATGTATGTTGGTCATGTGCTATGAAGAGTTGTGATGAAGTTGTGATGTTGCTGCTTATACAGCTAATGATAGCTGGTGACTATATTATACAGCGAAAGCTGGTGACTTGTGTATACAGCGAAAGCTGGTGACTACATTATACAGCGAAAGCTGGTGACTATATTATACAGCGAAAGCTGGTGACTTGTGTATACAGTGAAAGCTGGTGACTTTATTATACAGCCATGAGTGCTGTCGCTTGTGGTGAAAAGCATGTTCTATTGTTGTTGTTGGCTGTGATTGACTTACCTGCTATATGTTTACATATTGTATGAGTGAATTTGTTACTACTGGGATTCTTTTGAATCTCATTCTTTCCAATGACTAACATTTCAGACAGGGCAAGTGGCTTAAGAGGGAAACGACCAACCAAGAGCGGTTAGGGATTTTGGGAAATATGGGATAGTTGGTTATCTACTTGGATTTTGGATTATTGTATATTATTTTTGGGTTGTATATAATATTCTGATCGCGGTTGTGTAATCCCCTAGTAGGGAATTTTGGAAACCCTTAGACTATATATATGAACCCGGGGGTTGCCGGGATTTTATTGTACACTCTGATATATGAATATGATGTAACTGCACAGGTAATTCTATTCGATATTTGAACGTGAGACCAGGATAGCGAAGAAGTTTTGAAAAAAAAACAAAATAAACTTGTGAACAATTTTACCACCATGTGGGAATTTACAATGATTTCTAAACTATCCATTGGTCCCTAATCCATTTAAGCACGTATTATCGAATCCCAATTACGTTTATTAAGGCAGGGTGTTACAGCCTCCATATGTCAAATACACAAGTACCAATGCAACATGGGCTTCTTATGTCAAATATGCCAATGCCAATGCAACATGGTCCATTTGTCTCTAATACACATGAACAAAATCACATACCATTCACATCATTAAGAAGGGTGAGTCTATTATTTTTTCAGTTCGTGAATAGTTTATCTCAAACATTATGTAATTGTTGCTTTATTTTTTGTGATCGTAGGCTCCATTAAACCATGATGTGCAGTCACTTGATGCTTTTGAATTTAATCAAGTCTTTACAAAAGGTAAATCATATTAGTACATGAAAATATATTGAAAAGATTGAGACAATTTATTCAAATTAAGAAACTTCTATTACAATAGAATTACATTGCATTGTCTACATATAACTTATATTTCAATATGTTACAGATACAGGTTTACAACTGAACTTAGATCCTACTAAATGAAGTCATCCGGGTCAGCTCTCCTTGTTCCAGCTAGTGCTTCAATTTAGCTTCTTTTGCATGAATTCGTTGCTTCTGTTTCTTCATAGGAAGACCAGACTGTCAGCTACCTTTGTCCAAGAGAGCTTATAAACTTGACAACGATTTTTTTTTATACAGACCTTTATTATTCTGGTTCACAAAAGGATTCTGGTCTTCTATACAAATAACATATTGCATGGCAGCTAAATCCTATACCAGATCAGTTTCTTTTTGGTTATTGCCCTTCTTTTAGGAAGTTTACTTAGAGATAAAAATATGACACTTATTCGTAAGATGGGTTTTAGCCTTTAGTAAAGGCCTCAGTTCCTTTCATTATCTCCAATCCAAACATGAGGGAATTTTAAAATATAAAGTAGATTAAATATAAAATGGAATCAAATGGATTATATAGAACTTTAACTACTTCAAGAGTAAGAACCCATTCAAAGAGCATCTAAAGCTGAGAGACATGGCAAACTATTATACCTATTTCGTGAGAGCAGTTCAACAGTTCAAATATTTTTTGTAAGTACAAAATCTTAACTACCTCAGTCCTCAGCTACTTTCTCTAGGAAAAAATCTAACGTAAAAAAAAATTGATAAAATGTTTACTTGGTCCATGATCAAAGAAATCATAATTTTTCATATTCACCGCACATACTAGATAACTTAGAAAAACCTTGACAGGGATTTGGTAAATATACAATCAAGGATATATTATCAAAGGTGGGTGATATATATTTTTTTAATAAATGGTTTCTGTTGTGTTTCAATACTGATGGCGCACAATGCGGGATTGTGGAGATCATGGAGTGGTGTGGTGTAGTGTCTTTGTGCGTTCTGACCATTAGATTAGATTAACGGTCAAGATTAGAGAAATGGAGGAAAATGGACCAAAAAAGAAATGGAGAGGCTCCCAACCTGATAAAATAAAGGGAGAAAGGCCCACTTGAAAATTTTAAGGTGAAATAAAGAAAATATCTCACAGGCAAGGCAATACTTGTGCTATTTTTGGCTGAATTTTCTTTTTAAGTTTAAAAAGAAGGAATATATATTTTATTTAAGGAAAAAGACAGAAAAAAAACTTTAAAATCATAAAATTCTAACTCAAGTTTGTTACTAAGAGTTGATAAGGAAATAAAACTTGATAAGCAATTTACAACTCATTTTTTTTAAAAAAAAATGCACATACCTTGTACGAAATTTTACAATTTCAAAATTATTTTTCTATCTTTTTTTTTCCCTTTATTTATAAGGTTAAACTCTAATTTTACTCAAGAAGTTTTAACTGCCAAGGGCCTTTTACCACCGACATTTGATTGACGCATATTATTTATTATAATTTAGTGTTTGTACTATAATTTTTAATACTAGAATACTCATTTTGACTTTTTTTGAGTTTGATTTGTGAACCTTACCCATAAATGGTTATATATACAAATGCACTCTATACAGTTTTCGTATATCCTAAAATTTTTAAAATTGTATCTTATGCACTATGCATATGAATATGATGCATCTATATTCATACTTCTATCTGTCGACTTGACCTGATGTTATCAATATCCATTATATTTATTTCTCAAAAATTATATATAAGCGCTAGCAGAAGACAAAAACCAAAATTTTTAATTTTTTTATTACAGACCTGCTGACTGAAAAATTATTTATTATTATTAATTGTCTATTAAAAAAAAAGTTATTAATCGACACTCACTTGAAATCAGTAAATGAAAACAACAGATCTAGTTTGGAGTCATAATGCCATCCCTTTTTTTATAGTATTTGACTAAGGATTTTATATTTTTTAGATTTAGAGCGTAAAAGGTTTTCATCTCTCCTAACAAATGCGCTTCCTGGGATTTGAACTTGTATTCTCTTCCTTTTAAGGCTGAAGCTGTTTAACATCTCAACCAACAACTTATTGGTCCATTCCATTTTTTTAAGTTTTAAAACAGTATCAACCTAATGTTTCCAGTAAATGCCCTTGTATATGCAATTGTAAAGAAACTCTTGATCACCTCTTCATCACATCCTAAATTAATCAATTTAGGATGTTATGTACAAATATGTTCGGCAGGGTCAATTTTACATCAATTCATCTGGAGTAAGCAAGATCAAAATGATACATGTTTCTACTACAAATGCCTTCAAATCTCAATTCTATGGATTAAAAGACACAGAATGCCCAAGGGGGCTTGGTCCGGTGGTTGAGACAAGGGAGGCAAAGATTCCCTCCCGCCACTTGGGCTCGATCCCTGGGAAGTCCCTCCTAAGGGGTGACTCCGGATTAGTCTGCACCTTCGGATGTGGGATACCGGGGGAAGAAATTCAAAAAAAAAAAAAAAAGACACAGAATGCCTTTTAAAATAGACAGCTACATATTGAAGATTTGATACTTAGGTAAAGCTTTTATGTCCATCACAACAATTCAATCAGATAGCATTGACATCGTGATCCAAGACATCCAATCTCTGTTCAAAGAATTTTCTTCTTTTCATATTGCTACTGTTACAATTAATGATTAATGATTTATATATGCTTAATTTTTTGATTTTTAGTTCACTTTTTTAGTTTCGTTTTAAACTTTATGCTTATTAATATCTTAAAAAAACAAGAAAAAAAAAAAGATCCGCCTTCCCTAACATATATTTATATATAATTAGAATGCTGCCATTGATTGATATTTCTCTCCCACTCTCTCTTGGCTGATTTTCCGCCAAGTTATTAGCAGAAAAACACTTCCTCTCACAATATATATATATATATATATATACCAAATCCCAATCATGGCGTTTCTTAAAATAAACCACTTTTTTGTACACCATACGCCGCATAAAAACTCACCTTCCAATTACAGGGAGCAAACCACCACCTTTTATTCCCTCCTCTTCCCTTCCCCTTCTAATTTTTTTTTTCCTCCAATTCCCATCCACACACAACAAAACCACAAACTAATTAACAATCCCTTTTCATAATTTTTTTCCCTTCATCCATGTTCTCTCTTTCAATTCCTCAGCCCCAACAACAGCAACGGTCAAATCACCTTCCTCATCATCAGCTTCATGCCCCACGGCAATGGTGATACAAATTAATTATCTGGTTTGACACATGAAAGATTATATATAAGCCTCACCTGGGGTTGTTGGAATATTTGAATAACATACGAGGAATTAATTAGAAAAAGAACAAAACCTTGGTGTGGTTGGGGACATCAACGTCATCGACAGTGAACAACGTTAAAATAAACAAACATGGTGGATACATCAAACGATAACAGTACCTCCATCACCGAGGATATAATTTGCTTCACACCAACTCTGGTCACCACAAATGGCATATGGCAAGGAGACAACCCTTTGAACTATTCTCTTCCTCTCTTCATCTTACAGTTAACCTTAGTCGTCGTCGCCACTCGCATCTTCATCTTCCTCCTCAAACCCTTTCGCCAGCCTCGTGTCGTTTCAGAAATCTTGGTGAGTCCCCACAAAACAAATCTGTAACATCCCCTCTAAACTTGTTTTAAAACCATGAAGCCTAACGGACTCTAAAGCAGATCATACCGATATCGAGATTATTTCTTTTTACAAAATCTCTCTTTTATATTTATTTATAATGCGTTTGAATTCCTGATTAAACCAAAAAATCATTTCTTTTTTTGCAGGGTGGAGTTATATTGGGTCCATCGGTGCTTGGAAAAACAGGGAAATTTGCTAATGCAATATTCCCTTTAAGAAGTGTGATGGTGATAGAAACAATGGCGAACGTGGGTCTGCTTTATTTTCTGTTCTTGGTGGGTTTAGAGATGGATATTAATGTGCTAAAACGTGTGGGTAAAAAAGCAGTAGCCACAGCTATTGCTGGTATGATCTTACCTTTCGCCATTGGAGCTGCTTTCTCTTTCCTCCTTCACAGGGAAAACCGAACCAGCTTGAACCATGGAACCTACATTCTCTTCCTCGGCGTCGCGCTCTCTGTAACTGCATTCCCAGTTCTTGCTCGTATCCTCGCAGAGCTCAAGCTTATCAACACCGAACTCGGCAAAATCGCTCTTTCTTCGGCTTTAATCAATGACATGTTTGCTTGGGTTTTGTTAGCTTTAGCCATAGCTTTGGCTGAGAACCAATCTGCTTCATTGGCTTCTCTTTGGGTTGTAATGTCAAGTGCAGTTTTTGTAGGGTTTTGTATATTTGCAGTGAGGCCAGCAGTTTCATGGATAATCTCAAGAACACCAGAAGGAGAAGGATTTAGTGATTTTCATATATGTTTGATTCTTTCAGGGGTTATGATTTCTGGGTTTATTACGGATGCTATTGGGACCCACTCTGTGTTTGGAGCTTTTATGTATGGTTTGGCTATACCTAATGGACCACTAGGGATGACTCTTGTGGAGAAGCTTGAGGACTTTGTTTCTGGGCTTTTGCTTCCTCTGTTCTTCGCCATTAGTGGCCTTAAGACTAACATTTCAGCCATCAAGGGAGCTGTCACGTGGGGTATTCTCTTCCTCGTCATCTTCCTCGCCTGCATCGGAAAAATTATCGGAACCGTGGCCGTCGCCATCTATTATCAGATGGGCCTCCGTGAAGGTACCTCCATTGGCCTGCTCATGAACACCAAAGGCCTCGTTGAGATTGTGGTCCTTAACGTAGGAAGAGACCAGAAGGTAATTAATGAACACGACTATATATGTTTATACAAGATTAAACCCTCAAGGAGTGAGTTTAATCCTCTTATATATTCTGAATTGGCAGGTGTTGGATGATGAATCATTTGCGATAATGGTGTTGATAACATTAGTGATGACGGGAGTGATAGTACCACTTGTGTCATTGATTTACAAACCCTCAAGGAGGATTGTGAACTACAAAAGAAGAACCATCCAGACTGCTGCAAGGCGAGATTCAGAGTTGAGAGTCCTAGTCAGCGTCCACTCTCCCATCAACGTCCCCACCATCATCAACCTTCTAGAAGCTTCCAACCCCTCCCGGAAAAACCCCATCTGCGTCTACGCCCTCCACCTGGTCGAACTCACCGGCCGCACCTCCGCCATGCTCATCGTCCACAACACCAGAAAACCTGACTGCCCCGCCATTAACAGAACCCAAGCTCAATCCGACCACATCATCAACGCCTTCGAAAACTTCGAGCAACATGCCAGCGGTGTCTCCGTCCAGCCGTTAACCGCAATTTCTCCCTACTCCACTATGCACGAAGATATCTGCAACCTAGCCGAGGACAAGAGAGTCGCCTTCATCATAATCCCTTTCCACAAGCAACAAACCGTCGACGGCGGAATGGAGGCCACCAACATGGCCTTCCGTACAATTAACCAGAATTTGCTCGCCAATTCGCCTTGCTCCGTCGGAATCCTCGTCGACCGAGGACTCACTGGATCTAACAGATTAGCCACCAATCATATCTCTCACCACGTCGCCGTTTTCTTCTTCGGTGGCCCCGACGACAGAGAGGCGTTGTCGTTCGCCGGGAGGATGTTGGACCACCCGGGGATACATCTCACGGTGATGCGATTTGTTCCCGGCGAAGAAGCGATGGAGCAACTCTCTGGTGGTACGAACAAAGACAAAGAGAGGCGATTAGATGAGAGTGTTCTGAAGGAGTTCCGATTCAGAAGTGAGCACGATGCTCCGTCACTGGCTTATGTTGAGAAAGTGGTGAATAACGGAGAAGAGACTGTGGCGGCGATAAGATCGATGGACGATATACACAATTTGTTTATAGTGGGAAGAGGGCAAGGGATTATAACGCCGTTGACAGCGGGGCTGACGGACTGGAGCGAGTGTCCGGAGTTAGGTGCCATTGGGGATTTGTTGGCATCGTCGGATTTTGCCGCCACGGCGTCGGTTTTGGTGGTGCAGCAGTACATCGGATCGTTCGGAGACACATGGACGACGCCGGAGCACACTGGCCATGAGGAGTACCACCACCACCATGAACGTCATCTCTCGCCGATAGGTAGGGCACACAGTCACGCGTTCCGTACAGAATCCTTATCCGTGTGATTGAGGAATTTCAGTGCTTTCTAAATTGATTTGATCCTTTTGACAATGCCGGAAAATGCCACATGAAATATTCATCAGAGAAAGGTTATGCTTTCAATCCGATTGTAATTCAGGTCAAAAAAAGAAGAAAAAGCCGATTGTAATTTGTAAATGTAAATTAATTAGGGCAACATATATACAAATCCGAATAGAAATTATCCCTTCAAGTTAAAGCTCTTTGGTTTTGTTTTCTTTTTTTTCTAAAAAGAGAAATACATAGTTTTGTTTTCTTTTACCTCTGTATTAATGGTCATAATATTTTAGTCAAGTGTAGAAATCAGGAATGTAGCAATATACATTATCTCGCTTCTATCTACCCTTCAGTTCAGAATTCAATTTAAGATAGAGGTGCCTAACTTATACAGTAAAAAAAACGTAGAAGAGATTGTATTTTAAAATTCAATGGGAAAATTCCGGAAAATACTCTGCAAATTAGAAAAAGACACATCAGATTTTCTAATTCACAAAATCATATATTAGTACAGGGGAGGAATCTTGGATTATAAAATCTTAACAAAGAGACACCATTGCCCTTGAGTTGCTTTCCCCTTCATCTTCTTCTCGCTCTCTCGGCTCAGAATAATCTAGCCACTCTTTTCTTTTTGGTTTTCATCCGCCTCTCCACCGACTGATCGGTCCGATGTAATTTAGAGAACGAATTTTCGGTGTTGAGACCATAGACGGAGCTCGAAGACGCCTACACAATGGTGGGTTGGGAATTCGCAGCTTTGACAATTTCAAGAAGGTTGACGAATCTAGCAATGCGAGTGAAGGGTGTGCGTCAAATAGTTTCAACAACAAGGGCCTGTCGTTAACGTCGCCTTCAACAATGAAGATTTGGTATTTAGAATTTGGAAAGAAGCGCTTGTCTGGCGCGTTTCAGGGAGGGATCGTAGTAGCCATTGAAGTTATCAAGGCCAAGAACTCCATCATCGTGCTTCTTGAGGGCCAAGGAGCAGTGGGAGCCGATGAAGCTAGTAGCATTGTTGACGAGGCCTAGGGACATGTCATTGGGTCAACAAGGGGTGTGAATTAAGATACAAAGTTGTGAACAAGAAAGTAAAGTTGTTGGTATAAAATATGGTGTTGTTAATATAGATACAGGTGTTGTTATTACCCCTGAAACTTGTTAATTTCAAACTTATCCTTGGGCATGTGATGGTTTTTGAGATATGAAGTTGTGAAACAAGAAAGTGAAATCGTTGATATAAAATATGATATTATTAAAATATGGGTCAATAACAACACTTGTATCTATATTAACAACACTATATTTCACATTAACGATTTCATTTTCTTGTTTCATAATTTCGTATCTCAAAAACCAACACATACCCAAGGATAAGTTTGAAATTAATAAATTTCAAGGGCCAATAACAACATCTGTCTCTATATTAACAACACCATATTTTACTTTAACGACTTCACTTTCATGTTTCACAACTTTGTATTTCAAAAACCAACACATGCCTAAGGATAAGTTTGAAATTAACAAGTTTCAGGGGCCAATAATAACACATGTATCTATATTAACAACACTATATTTTACATTAACAACTTCACTTTGTTGTTTCACAACTTCCTATCTCAAAAACCAACGCATGCCTAGGGATGAGTTTGAAATTAACAAATTTCAGGGGCCAATAATAACACCTATATCTATATGAACAACATCATATTTTATATTAACGACTTCATTTTCTTGTTTCACAACTTCATATCTAAAAAATTTAACACATGCCTAGAGATAAATTTGAAGCTAACAAGTTTCAGGGGCTGATAACAACACTTGTATCTATATTAACAACACCATATTTTACATTAATGACTTCATTTTCTTGTTTCACAACTTCGTATCTCAAAAACCAACACATGCCTGGGGATAAGTTTGAAATTAACAAGTTTCAGGGGCAATAACAACAAATGTATCTATATTAACAACACCATATTTTACATTAACAACTTCCCTTTCTTGTTTCATAACTTCGTATCTCAATTCACACCCCTCACTGACCAATGGCATGTCCCTCCTCGTCAACGGTGCTACTGGGTTCATCGGCTCCTATTGCTCCTTGGCCCTCAAGAAGCACAACGACGAAGTTCTTGGCTTTGATAACTTTAACGGCTACTACGATCCTTGTTTGAAACGTGCCAAATAGGCGCTTCTTTCCAAATTTCAAGCACCAAATCTTCATTGTTGAAGGTGACGTTAATGACAGGCCCTTGTCAAAACTCTTTAACACACAACCTTCACTCACATTGCTGGATTCGTCAACCTCTTGGAAATTGCCAAAGTTGTGAGTCCCCAACCCACCATTGTGTGGGTGTCTTCAAGCTCCGTTTATAGTCTCAACACTGAAAACTCGTTCTCTGAATTACATTGGACCAATCAGCCAATGGAGAGGCAGAATGAAAGCGAAAAAAAACGGGCCAGATTATTCCGAGCTAAGAGAGAGGGAGAAGAAGATGAAGGGGAAAGTAACTCAAGGGCAGGGGCTTTTTTTGTCAAGATTTTATAATCTCAAATTCCTCCATTATACTAACATAGGATTTTGTAAATTAAAAGCTCTGATATGTCATTTTCTAATTTTCAAAGTATTTTTCTGAAATTTTCCCAAACTCAATCTTTATTTAAAATTTTAAAATTATTTATATTAGAATTAATTATTTTAATAAAATAACTCTAATGCTAAACTATATAAAATTTTATACTTAAATATACTGACATCTCGAGCCCATTCCCTCGAGGAAACATCAATAACAATTTTTTCTCTTATTTCCTTTCTTTCTTTCCCCTTTTCATCAGGCGAGTTTGAATTTAAGTCTTTCACTTGACCTGATTAGATGGCTCCATTAATAACAAGTGATACTTCCTCTGACTCTTAATATAAAACATATTTAGGAAGTTAATCTTATTTCTAAATATAAAACTTATTTTTTATATCTATCAATATTTTCTTAGTTTACTGCTATTGATACTCCATCAACAACTGCAAGGAAGGAGAAGGGAGAAAGTATTTGATATAGAAAGATGTCCCATGTACTTTATCATATTGTAACCCAGAAATTCAAAGACAAATTACCCTGTTTTTAACTTCAGTCAAAACCACCCGTTTTTAATTGCCCTGTTTGTTAACTTCGTAAATTCATTTCAATAAATCCTGATACAAGTGGTTGAATAATTGGGTTTCACTATATTGTGAATCCTGAACATCTTATTTATTTTGATACCATCCGACAATAGTTTCACTAAACTACACAACACAATAGCTTTCTTGTTGTCATGTCAAAAAGATCTGACAGTCATTTAGCTTAAAGATCCTTTAGTTCATGTAAAAAAGCTCAGTAACATGGTCCTTGCAAGCTCAGCATTTCTAACATATATTAAGAAATAGATGGAACCAAAAAGAATGACAAATATAGCCTCTCAATTCAACAATTGTAGAGAGTCCAAAAATCATATTTTTGAGAATATGAACAAGAGGATTAACAGAACTAACAGGAACCTCAAGTTGCTTTTAATGTTGCAAGGCCTTGGCCAAATTATCTCTCAAGGTCCTTCCTAAAGGATCAACATGCTTACAATATTGTTCCACATATCCATAATCATGATGACCAGACAAGGCAACATCGGGATCTAAAGTATCTCCACTATCAATTATTATATTATGAAGCAAGCAACATATTAAGATGATACTTGGCAATTTCCTCTTATCTGGTCTCCACATTACCTTACTAAGTATTCTCCAACTGCCCTTTAACTGTGAGAATGCTCTCACGGCGAGCAGTCTCGCAGCCCGGTGCTTATCGTTAAAACCGGACTGGATGTTCAAGATACTATCAGTTTCACAAGGAGTAATGAGCCATGGAAGAAGAGGGTAACCAAATCCACCAACGACATATTCTCTAATCATGTCTCCTCCGGTTGAGGCTATTGCCTTTCCATTTAATCGGTCCCCACTGTTGCAGAGTCTGAAAAATCCTGAACATTTCAATAGCCGGGTAAACGGCATGCCTCCAGGCAAACCCGTCAAGACATCGATGAATCTCATTTCATGATCGACGATCCCTTGTAATAACATGCTGTAATTGCTCTCTTGGTCACACCAATCATCCGAGGTTTGGACAGCAGGAAGGGTCATCATGATGTGTGTTGCATCAATAGCCCCACAACAATTAGGCAACCCGTAGGATGATTCGAACTTGGACTTGATGTCTTCCATTCTATTGAAATCGGGCCACTTGAGATGATGCCTAGCCCGTTCTTCCATAGCCTCAATGAATCTCCAAGTTACCTGAGAAACTGTGGACTGCCCAACCCCAAAGGAAGCTCCAACTGAAACTTGAGATTCGCCAGATGCTAGTCTTCTAAGGGCAATAGCAACCTGCTTCTCGACGCTAAGAAGTCTTCCCTCGATGTTGATAAGCCCGGATGGTGGCCTTGATATGAGATCCTCCCTTACAAGTGAACATATGTACTCAAAAGTCTTCTTTGAAACCCTAAAGAAGTACTTAAATCCTTCTGCCTCATCACTGGGTACTGAGTATCCTGCAGGTTTTGTATCACTGCCTGAGATTCTCATAAAGACCATTTACAAAGATAAGGGACTGTAACAAGTAATATCAAAGAAAGCAAAAAAAGTATTCGCCTAGGCCAAGCTTATTAGCCTGAAAATTGGGGTGAGAGAAGAAAACCCTTAACATTCAATCCATAGTGGTCCTTCTTGTTAAATTCGCAGAATTACTTTTTCTTAGCCTGATGAAGTGGTAATGACAGACTCTCTAGTTCTACTCCAATTAATCCATTAACTCGTTCATAGTTTCAGCTTCAAGCACTTGAACAGACCAACATCAACTTTTGTTATTATTCCCTACTTCCTTCATCGATATAAAAGGGGGTAAATCACAAACCTGGTAACATATTAAAACCCTACATATTCCATTAACATTGGAGAGAATAGAGCAATTAATTAAAAAATTCTCTGGACAACAATCGTTGTAAAGGAACATCAAAACAGCTGAACCGGAAGATCATCGATATTTGAAGGTAAATAAAATAAGTTAAAGAAGGAACCTGGGGCAGATGAATTTTTGTGCCGGAAGCTATCCCACCAATCGGTCTCACTGGTTTTGGGTTCTATAGGAACAACACTGAGCTGCCTGCACTTCTTGAGCTTCTTCGTTCCCCTTTTAATCTTCTTTGATTTCTTGAGAGGCGCCATTGTTGATGAAGAAGAACGGGTAATTCACTATTCCCAAATGCAGCGGAGAAAATACTTGTAGTGTAAAAAAGGAAAACACGTACCGCGAAATGCGAATGGAAAGAAGCCGATGTCGATGACAAACAAGAAGGAACAAGAATGGGCTTATGAGCTAAGGAGGAAGGTAGCCCATATTACCCATCTTTTTTAGGGGCTTTAAAATCCAAGCCCATCATAGCCCTTTTCCATTTTCTTATTTCTTCACGAGTTTCAGGTTCAGCCTTCATTAATCATTCATTGCTAACTAGTAGCAATTTTATCTATAGGAGTTGGTCTAAGTGGTAAGCAGTTTGGTTCCGCTTAAGTAAGATCTCAGGTTCGAGCCTTGTGTATGCAGAAAACTCCCATTAGGAGACTCTCCCGTCATAACCAGGTGTGCGACGCGAGTCGGATCCAAATATAGTCAGAGCAAAACTCCGGTAAACCGAATGGGGAAAAAAAATTAGTAGCAATTTTTTTTTTTGATCGAGCCAACTAGGAGCAATTTACCATTCATATCCATTATTATGACGTACCGCAAGCTTGTTTCCCCTGTGCCTTTAATCCTGTCTTGCTCGTCATCATCATTCATCAATAATCCACTTTGTGTTCCTATCATCAACAGTGATGATATTCCCTTTTCTGAGTGTCCGGAAGACCACAAAAGTGAAAAAAGATTGTGCTGTTAAACGAAGGTGCGGGGTTTAGTTCGGTGGGAGAGTGCCGTGGTTTCAAGGGTAAGTTGGCAGAGTGCCGTGGTAAGTTGGGACTTGGAGAGTGCCGTGGTTTCAAGGGTAAGTTTTCGTAAATTAAGATAATTTTTTTTTTATATACTTATCATAAAAATAATTTTTAGAAGTTAAAACAAACAGGTATTTAATTTAATTTAATTTAATTTTTTTTAATTTTGGCCTATTGCCATGCGTCATAGCTTGAATGTTCTGAAGCACCACCCTTTCAGGAAGCTTCACTCAGTTCAATGTAATGTAATGGGTAGTTAAAGATGATTCACCTATTTTAAATACCGTAAAAGCTGAAGGCACAGCCAGGTCAAAAAAAAAAAAAAAAAGCTGAAGGCACAAAAGAATACAGTAAAAGCGAGGAAACTGATTTATAAATATTAAATATATTAGTTAAGTTTTGTCGCTTATATTAAATATGTTGATTTTTATAAAATATTCCTTTTCGATCATTATATTTATTGATTAAAATCTCTTTTTAATATATATGCAATCAATATGATGAACTTTGAGAAAGAATTTAGGTAAAAGTATACATATCGTCCTCTAACTCTATATAAGATTTCAGTTTAGTACCTTAACTTTAAAATATATATTTTTAATCATTTAACCCTAACATTGTTAGTCTTAAATAGTGTTTTTTTAATAATCATTATTATTTTAAAAATTAAACTTTACATGCTAACATTTGATCACATTTTGCCAACATTAAAATTTCAACATCAACATTTTATTAACAACTGAATCAAAAACTAAAAAGAAAAAGGACCCTTTTCAAAGTTAAATGATTAAAACGAAATCTTATATAAAAAGTTAAAAGACTAAAGTATATACTTCAATCAAAATTTTAAAATTTTTTTAAAACAAAACGGATTAAAATCTTATATATTAAGAAATAAAATAAATTATTTAACTAACTCTTATAGTTAAAACTAACTAGATGGAGTACTCTGAAGATACTAATACTTGAAAAATATGAATGGGTATTTTAAAACCATTTAGATGATACTTTTAATTCACAGTATTACTTGTATTTCTTTTCCCATAATGGTTGTCCCAATACCATAAACAATCAATAATATGAGTATCTATTTTCAGTCACAAATTGTAATTTCAATGCCATAAATAATCTAGAATTGACAGCACAAAAACCATATACATATAGAAACCAAATAACCTTAACAATGCAGCCTAGCATCTTTATTATCTACACAGACATAGCAATTGCCAACAAGCTAAGTTGATCATCTTCTTGTATTCTGCAATGTTCCTTTTCAACATGTCTATATATATAAAACTTGAATGTCGTTTTCTGCTATAGGGCCATCGAACCAGTAATCAAGAAAGCCACAACTCCAATTTGTGTGCATCATTAAATCAAATCAAATCATACAATCTAATTAATAATATGACAACAATTGATTAGCATAGACAACCAATTCATCACACATACGTATACCTTAATCTATTCGCCAAAGTATTGCTATAGTGTGTTGCACATGCATATATATTATACTATTTCCGATCCTAAATATAAGATAAAGTTGTCTTTTTTTTAGAGAGATACGATTAAGGAAGTTAGATAAGTTATTAAATCATATCATATGTTATGTATCTATAGATTATATATTAATTTATTAGTTAAACTAATTAGTTTGAAAGAAAAAAATATAAATATAAATACTCTAAAGTAATTTAATTAGTTTATTTAATTTCTCCAAAAAAGTCAACTTTATCTTATAATTAGAAGCGGAGGGAGTATTATATCATATATGCGCCTTATATATACTATATAGGAATGCTTTTGCGATGCTTGTTTGAAATAGCGGTTGAAACATTTAAAATCAATTTTTTAATTATGATTTACGATATATAAAGTAAATATGTGATAGGAAGTTTATCTCAATTTACTTAAATAAATATTTTTGGAATATCCAAAAATATTCCCAAACAAGCACGCAATATTATGGTCCAATTGTTTAAAACAAAGTGACTATTGATAAGCAATAAAAATGAAGTAGTAAAAACCATGGCATTAATGAAAACGACGTTGATGAGATGATGGGCATGCTTTTTTGAGTTAAGTAAGGGCATGTTTGTTTTAGTGATACGTTTGTTTATAAGTTGCTTTTTATGTAAATCGAGACATAACCCCTCTCATATACTTACCTCGTATATCATAAATTATTATTAAAAAATTATTTTTAAGCATTTCAATCGCTGATCCAAACGAACATTAAAATACCTTGTAAATGGCAAATTGTTCCATTCATAACATCAATATATATCTATAATAGTGCTATTTGCTTTATAATTGGTCCATGTGTTAATTATGTCAGCTTCTCCCTCCATTTTCTATTGGTTAATTTTGGTTCAGACGCAACAAATATTCCACATAATTAATATTTGATTTTTCAATTTTGGAATTCTGAACCCCTCAGCTGCTTTGTGATTGGGTGTATTTCATTTGTATTATCACCATCAAGGACTTCAATTGGTTTAGTTGGCAGGTGGAACGTCCATTTCATCAAGGTTCTTAGGCATTTAATATTTGTTGGAAAAATTTATACGAGTAATTCTTATGACTTTTTCTAACAGAGCATTTAATATTTGTTCATCTTAGGCATTTAATGTTTGTTCAAAAAATGCACAAGTCTTGTGACTTTTTCTAACAAAGCATTTAATATTTGAGCGAAAAAGTCATAAATTATGAGGGACCGTCATTTTTTTTTTGGGGTTAATAACTCACCCTCATCATACTTAGGGTGTGAGATCCTCTCCTTAATAATAATATAATACTAACTTATCTTTAAAAAAATTACTCATTTCATTTTTTTTTTAAAAGAAAGAAAGATTACCATGGTAGAAAAGAGTTCAAGTAATTATTTGAAAACTCTACCATGGTAATAAAAGATTGAAGTCATTACCATGGTAGAAAAGAGTTCAAGTATCTATTTGAGAACTCTACTATGGTAATAAAAGATTTAAGTCATTACCATGGTAGAAAAGAGTTCAAGTAACTATTTGAGAACTCTACCATGGTAATAAAAGATTTAAGTTCCTACAGTTATCATATCAAACATTTCCATTTCAAAACCAAGGTCACCCAACTTTATATGATAAACAGAGTACAAAGAGGAATTTAGAGTTTACAAAATAAGGTCCCTAATAAGTGGCAATGTACATTCATTCAACACATAATAAACTACAAGAGGCTGTACAGATATATATAAAATATATCTATGCCTCAGGAGCTCCTCCCGACATCCCAGCAAGGGAATTATCACCTGAAAAATGTTAAATTAACGGGGTGAGACAAAAGCCTCAGTAACCAGCTATCCGACTCATTACACATGCTAACATGTGTTCATGAGGTGCTAAGTGGAACAATTTATATAACAATTTATAAAAATTCAATATCATAAATTTCTTATTACAATTCCCATTGCCTCCCATCAATCCAACCGAACCGCCTTATTTCCACGCGACTAGACCCATGGGCTAAGTTACTAACCATGTAACTGGCCACTCAAAAAGCTCACCGGTCACGCGATGAGGATCGGCCAAACCCTCAAAACACGTGCCCCGGACCATGGGTCTTTCGGTGTCGCAGCCCCTCATTGAAACTGGTGGGGCAGTCCCTCATTGAAACTGGTGGGACAATAAACAGCCAACCATCGTGCACCAATGGAGGCTATACCACGTGGTAAAATAACATACTCCATCTTATCCCAAACCCATTATCACAATAATTTATCAATAATTATTTCAATGGGATTTTCCCGAATATATACATAATTTTCTCATTTCAAATCATAAAATTCCACAAAGCTATTTTATATCAAAATACTTCACAATATAATGAAAACTTTCTCAATCATAATAAACCTTTACTCATTGGAGTAAATATCAAAATACTCACAAACAGCATATCAACACAGATAATAAGTGGAAAGTGGTTACCTTTCGCCAAAGCAAAATTATAATCACAAGCTTCTAATCCAAGAGCTCAAATATACGCCAAAAATCAATCTACAATAATCAATTTATAAAATGGCTAAATTATAAATCATCATCCTAAAAAAAATCTAAACCGATTAAAACCTCAAGAATACCTCCAATAATCCAAATAAATTATTTAACCTAAATTTAATCGGTTAAAAAGCCTAATATAGAATTATTCATAGATTAGTTATGTAAAGATTTCATTATAAAATTATATGCTAATTAAGTAACAAAAGTAACTTGATTAAAATTAACTATTAATTATCCTCTACATTCCTGCAGCATCATGTTAACAAAACTCAAATTTATCCAAAATCATAATCTGAAAATTTTCTCTAATCATCATAAAATTATTACCATAAGAAAGAGAAAATTATTTAGAATATTTCTATAAAAATAATTCTGAGATAAGAAGTAATATTGAGTACCTTATCGATCTCCAAAGATATGAGAATACTCCTACTAATGCTTCACTCAACACTTTTCTTCACACCTGAGGTGTGAGGAGTGAGGACGGGGGAGTGGGGGTATTTATAATACTCCCCGCCTCTTGAAACTGCGGATGCCTTCCGCAGTTTCATTAAATGACTGTGGGCACTGCCCACAGTCATTCAATGAAATGGTGGGAGGCACACAATGTGCCTCCCCCGTTTTTTTCCAAATGGTGGGCGCCAACGGGCGCCCACACCTTTTGTTTTTTTGTTTTTTTTTTTTATATTACTAAAATATTATTTATAATATTTATTTAATTATTATTATTTTTAAATATATATATACATATATTTTTATTTATTATTTTTTTTAATTAAAAAAAATTTATTATTATTATTTTTTTTTAAAAAAAAACATATTTTAACTAAATCCCTCTTTTTTTTATTCAAAATTTACTATTAATTTCATAATTATTTTTAAATTATAATTATATAAAAATTAGGATGTTACAATTCTCCCCACCTAAATAGAATTTTGTTCCCAAAATTCGATTTAAATAATGTACAAGAATACAATCAGAATACAATAATTCAAAATAAACAAGCATAATCGCAACTTTAAGCAAACAAGTTAGGAAAATCACGACGCATTCTTTCTTCAGTCTCCCAAGTCACATCTCCAGGTGTCATACCCTTCCAAAAGACTTTCACCAATCGGATGGTCTTTTTCCGCAGTTGTTTGTTTTGGACATCTAAAATCCTCTCTGGTTCTGCTATATAAGTTAAGTTTTCTCTCAACTCAACTTCCTCAGGCTTAATGACATGAGACGGATCTGGACGATACTTCTTTAATTGTGATACGTGGAATACGTTGTGCACATTAGACAAGTGCGGAGGTAAGGCGATTCGATAAGCTACTGACCCAATCCGCTCCAAAATCTCGTATGGTCCAATGAATCGGGGAGTCAACTTCTTTGCTTTAATAGACCTTCCAATGCCCGTTATGGGTGAAACCTTTAGGAAAACATGATCTCCTTCATTAAATTCCAATGGTCTCCTTCGACGATCCGCATAACTCTTCTGTCGGCTCTGAGCTGTCAACAATTTCTGTCGTATCATTTCAATCTTTCGCGAAGTTTGGTCCACCAAATCTGGTCCAATAATGGTTCTTTCACTCAATTCGGTCCAACATAATGGCGATCTACACCTCCGACCATATAAAGCCTCGAAAGGTGCCATTTGAATACTGGAATGGTAGCTATTATTATATGCAAATTCTGCCAATGGCAAGTGCTTATCCCAACTACCTGGGAGCTCGATAGCGCATGCTCTCAACATGTCTTCGAGTGTCTGAATAGTTCTCTCGGTTTGACCATCTGTTTGAGGATGATAAGCGGTACTGTACTTTAACTTTGTCCCCATGGCTTCTTGCAGGGATTTCCAAAAGTTTGAAGTGAACCTTGGATCACGATCCGATATGATACTTTCTGGCACTCCATGCATACGAACAATCTCTTTAATGTACAGCTCAGCCAATTTCTCTAACGAGTAGTCCACTCTGATTGGTAGAAAGTGTGCTGACTTGGTTAATCGGTCTACGATCACCCAAATAGCATTGTAAGTGTTCCGAATTTGTGGTAGACCTGTAATAAAGTCCATAGAAATGCTATCCCATTTCCATTTAGGGATATCCAGGTTTTGGAGTAGTCCTGAGGGTTTCTGGTGCTCAATCTTGACTTTCTGACACGTTAAACACTTCAGGACAAATTCGGTCACATCTCTTTTCATCTTTGGCCACCAATATTGTTGCTTTAAGTCATTATACATCTTGGTGATTCCTGGATGCATAGCGTACCTGCTCCGATGAGCTTCTTCCAAAATGGTTTTCTTGATTTCATCGTTGTTGGGAACACAAATTTTCTTCTTGTATTTCAAGATATCTGTATTCCCAATATCATAATCTAAAACATTATCATGTTCCAGTTCTTCTCGAATTCTTTTTAGCTGATCATCTTTCATCTGGGCGTCTCTCAGGTCCTGATAAAATCCATATTCACCAAGGACTGCATTTAAAGTAGCCCTTCTTGGATCTGGGACTACATGGATATCTCTTAATCCATTTAGCCAACTTTGTTCTTCTAAGCTCATTTGAAACAAGTGTATTGACTTTCGACTTAAAGCATCTGCAACCACGTTAGCCTTGCCAGGATGATACTTTAACTCGAAGTCATAATCCTTCAGGAATTCCATCCATCGACGTTGTCTGTTATTCAACTCCTTCTGATCAACAAGATACTTCAGACTCTTATGGTCACTGAATACTTCGAATTGAGACCCATACAAATAATGCCTCCAAATCTTCAGAGCAAACACCACAGCTGCTAATTCTAAGTCATGAGTTGGGTAATTCTCCTCATGAGGTCTCAATTGTCTAGAAGCATATGCAACGACTTTGCCTTCTTGCATCAACACGCAACCCAGCCCCTTGAAGGAAGCGTCCGTGTACACTATGTATGGACAACAAGGATCAGGAAGGGTAAGCACAGGGGCTGTAGTCAACTTCACCTTCAACTCTTGGAAAGCAGCTTCACACTTATCAGTCCATATATACGGTCGATCTTTCTTGGTCAACTTGGTAAGAGGCATGGCAATTTGAGAGAATCCTTTAATGAATCTCCTGTAGTAGCCAGCCAATCCTAAAAAGCTTCTTACTTCAGTCACCGACTTTGGAGCTTCCCATTTCAACACGGCATCTACTTTACTAGGATCAACGGCTACCCCTTCAGCTGACACCACGTGGCCAAGGAAATTCACTTCCTTAAGCCAAAACTCACACTTACTCAATTTAGCGTAAAGTTGGTGATCCCTCAATATACGCAATGCAATATGTAAATGCTCTCGATGCTCCTCCTCATTCTTAGAATAAATGAGAATATCGTCAATAAAGACAATAATGAATCGATCTAGGTATGGCATAAAAATCCGGTTCATATAATCCATGAAGACGGCTGGAGCATTGGTTAACCCAAAAGGCATAACCAAAAACTCATAATGCCCATAGCGAGTCCGGAAAGCAGTCTTTGAGATGTCCTCAGCCTTAACTCTAAGCTGGTGGTAACCCGATCTTAAGTCGATCTTAGAGAACACTACGGCTCCCTTAAGCTGATCTAGTAAATCATCAATCCTAGGTAATGGATATTTATTCTTAATTGTGACCTTATTCAGCTGTCTATAGTCAATGCACAACCTCATACTTCCATCTTTCTTTTTGACAAACAATACTGGTGAACCCCAGGGAGAGACACTTGGTCGAATGAAGCCTTTCTCGAGCAACTCTTCTAGTTGTTTCTTCAATTCTGCCAACTCTGATGGTGACATCCGATAAGGGGCCTTAGAAATTGGGGTTGTACTTGGCACCAAATCAATGGTGAACTCGACCTCTCGCTTCGGAGGCAGTCCAGATATCTCTTCTGGAAATACCTCAGGATATTCTTTTACTACATTGATATGATCGATCCCAACTTCTCTATCCACATTGATAGAGAAGAAAACTATATAGGCTTGACAACCCTTTCTGATACACTTATCTGCTCGAGATGTTGACAACAACATCGGGACTATAGGGGCTTCTACGGATATGGTATTCATGGCGTAAGTGGCCACCTTCTTCTTACAATGAAGTATGACATCATTGTCCACTAGCCAATCCATACCGATAATAGCATCTATGCCTTTTAGTGGTAGACATACTAAATTCACTATAGAATCTCGGTTTTCAAACCGAAGGGTAATACCCACACAAGCATGTGCGGTCATAACAACAGCTCTAAAGATAGTCTCCAAACTCTCGATCCAAGCTTCAGCCTACAGTGGATCTAAATTTTCATGAAACTTTTCAGGATCATGATAACGAATATCTTTCCATACCTTATTAATAGCTAATTCTTCAGGATTGGGTTGTGATAATCCCTCACCCCCAATATTCTTCCCAGGGCCTTCATAATTAGTTGAGCCGACTGGCTCGTTTTTCCGTGATGCTTCTATACTAGGTTCAGGTGCCTCATGATCTTTTGGCTTTGGAATGTTCCCCTCTTCTCTTATCTTGTTTTGAAGATCTCCCTCAAACTGTTGAAATCGTGTATCCATAGCTGTCAATAATTTATCCAAAAGAGTCTCGTTTTCCTGAGACAACTGTGGTTCAACATTTTTTTGGAAGTGGCTCAACGTTGGAGACAGTCTTTCTTGTATTAACCATTTTCTCCCCACCTAAGGATGAAACCCTATAATAATTAGGATACAACCTATAGCAATACAAAAACACAGGGAGGTTATGTGTGAAAGAATATATTGCCACTAAAGCTCTGATACCAAGTTGTGAGATCCTCTCCTTAATAATAATATAATACTAACTTATCTTTAAAAAAATTACTCATTTCATTTTTTTTTTAAAAGAAAGAAAGATTACCATGGTAGAAAAGAGTTCAAGTAATTATTTAAAAACTCTACCATGGTAATAAAAGATTGAAGTCATTACCATGGTAGAAAAGAGTTCAAGTATCTATTTGAGAACTCTACTATGGTAATAAAAGATTTAAGTCATTACCATGGTAGAAAAGAGTTCAAGTAACTATTTGAGAACTCTACCATGGTAATAAAAGATTTAAGTTCCTACAGTTATCATATCAAACATTTCCATTTCAAAACCAAGGTCACCCAACTTTATATGATAAACAGAGTACAAAGAGGAATTTAGAGTTTACAAAATAAGGTCCCTAATAAGTGGCAATGTACATTCATTCAACACATAATAAACTACAAGAGGCTGTACAGATATATATAAAATATATCTATGCCTCAGGAGCTCCTCCCGACATCCCAGCAAGGGAATTATCACCTGAAAAATGTTAAATTAACGGGGTGAGACAAAAGCCTCAGTAACCAGCTATCCGACTCATTACACATGCTAACATGTGTTCATGAGGTGCTAAGTGGAACAATTTATATAACAATTTATAAAAATTCAATATCATAAATTTCTTATTACAATTCCCATTGCCTCCCATCAATCCAACCGAACCGCCTTATTTCCACGCGACTAGACCCATGGGCTAAGTTACTAACCATGTAACTGGCCACTCAAAAAGCTCACCGGTCACGCGATGAGGATCGGCCAAACCCTCAAAACACGTGCCCCGGACCATGGGTCTTTCGGTGTCGCAGCCCCTCATTGAAACTGGTGGGGCAGTCCCTCATTGAAACTGGTGGGACAATAAACAGCCAACCATCGTGCACCAATGGAGGCTATACCACGTGGTAAAATAACATACTCCATCTTATCCCAAACCCATTATCACAATAATTTATCAATAATTATTTCAATGGGATTTTCCCGAATATATACATAATTTTCTCATTTCAAATCATAAAATTCCACAAAGCTATTTTATATCAAAATACTTCACAATATAATGAAAACTTTCTCAATCATAATAAACCTTTACTCATTGGAGTAAATATCAAAATACTCACAAACAGCATATCAACACAGATAATAAGTGGAAAGTGGTTACCTTTCGCCAAAGCAAAATTATAATCACAAGCTTCTAATCCAAGAGCTCAAATATACGCCAAAAATCAATCTACAATAATCAATTTATAAAATGGCTAAATTATAAATCATCATCCTAAAAAAAATCTAAACCGATTAAAACCTCAAGAATACCTCCAATAATCCAAATAAATTATTTAACCTAAATTTAATCGGTTAAAAAGCCTAATATAGAATTATTCATAGATTAGTTATGTAAAGATTTCATTATAAAATTATATGCTAATTAAGTAACAAAAGTAACTTGATTAAAATTAACTATTAATTATCCTCTACATTCCTGCAGCATCATGTTAACAAAACTCAAATTTATCCAAAATCATAATCTGAAAATTTTCTCTAATCATCATAAAATTATTACCATAAGAAAGAGAAAATTATTTAGAATATTTCTATAAAAATAATTCTGAGATAAGAAGTAATATTGAGTACCTTATCGATCTCCAAAGATATGAGAATACTCCTACTAATGCTTCACTCAACACTTTTCTTCACACCTGAGGTGTGAGGAGTGAGGACGGGGGAGTGGGGGTATTTATAATACTCCCCGCCTCTTGAAACTGCGGATGCCTTCCGCAGTTTCATTAAATGACTGTGGGCACTGCCCACAGTCATTCAATGAAATGGTGGGAGGCACACAATGTGCCTCCCCCGTTTTTTTCCAAATGGTGGGCGCCAACGGGCGCCCACACCTTTTGTTTTTTTGTTTTTTTTTTTTATATTACTAAAATATTATTTATAATATTTATTTAATTATTATTATTTTTAAATATATATATACATATATTTTTATTTATTATTTTTTTTAATTAAAAAAAATTTATTATTATTATTTTTTTTTAAAAAAAAACATATTTTAACTAAATCCCTCTTTTTTTTAATTCAAAATTTACTATTAATTTCATAATTATTTTTAAATTATAATTATATAAAAATTAGGATGTTACATAGGGAGGGTTTAAAATCACAACCTTACCCTAAGAAAGATTAAAGGAAGAAGTATAGTACTCCCTCCAGTTTTTTATAACAATTTTTATCTTTATTATACAAAATAAAGTGACGGTTATGGTTAATTAAAATAATAAATAAATATGTCAAAAATATCGTGTTCCTTTCAAATATTCCCTTATCAATATCAATATCATCAATATCAATATCAATATTAATATATATATAATCTGTTCCCCCAAACCATACATAAAAACGGCTTATCTATGGTTAAGGATGGAAATAGTTCAGGCCCCTAACAGGGTCTACGGCTTAGCCTAATAAAGCCTAGCCTAGCCTATTTAATAAATAGGTCAGGCTCAGACTCAGGCATATTGCTAGGCCTATTTAGAAAAACAGATCAAGCCTATTTTTATAAAGCCTAGCCTACAGGCCTGACCTATTTAACTTGTTTTTAAAAAAATTATACTATTATATAAGTATATATAATATCATCTAAATAATTTTATAAATTATTTAGATGATTTACCAACTTAATTTGAATTCTAAGTTTCATATTTCATCGTCATTATACCCCTTGCTTTTGCATAAATCATTCACCTCCACCTCCACCTCCCCACCTCTTCTCTTTTTTATCGTTTGAGATGGCAACACTAACTCACTTTCTCTCTCCTAATTTGTGCCCTCCACTAAAGCATAATAATTTATATGAATTTATTTTAGTGTCAAATGAAATATTAGAATCTTAATAAGAGGAGTTTGTCCCAATTTATGTGGTAAGAGTTAAAGAGGTAAAAATCTAGTTTTATATGTTATTTGTTATACTTAGTCGATTTTAAAAAGTATATCTCATTAGTTAACAGACGATTAGTTTTTCTTATTCCTATTTGCTCGGACAAGTATTGTCATTAGACATTATTTTCTTTTTCTTACTAAGCCTTAATATTATGACAAGAATAGATGTTAGGCTTTTAAGACATAATGTATGATTGCATATAAGCATGAAAGGGTATATATGAATTTGGAGATATAGGATTTATAGGCTATTTTAAGGTCCTACATTTTAAGAAGGTCTTTAAATAGGCTTCAAGCCTTATCATACTTTAAATCCCTATTACAAGTCCAGACCTAAAAAAAATCTACATGTAGACTCAGATCCAAGCTCAAGCTTTAAATCCCTATTATAGGGCCAAACCTATTTTGGAAAGTAGAGATAATTATTGCTCGCAAGGGTGAACTCTGATGAAAAATCCAGGCTACACACATAGGTCTCTATTATTATGTTTTGTAGGGCTTATTTAGGTCTCTATTATATTCCCCCGACCTTTTCTTTCATTAGAAATATAGTTTGATATAGATACAAATGGGTACGTTTAGTTTAAGTTATTTTGAAATCATTTTGCGTTAATTGATTTTTGGAAATGTTACATACACTAACTTATTTTGCCTTACTATAAGTAAGTGACATAAATTTTATTTCGTAAAGCATAAAATTATTTTTTGGAAAAGTTACCATACACTAACATATAACTCCAGAAACAACCACAATGCCATCTTAATTCACTTTAGAATGTTATTTATATTAACTGAAAGTTATATTACAGAGTAAATAATAAATAATTAATATCATTTAAAAAGAGAAATTCCAAAAAAAAATTACTTTCAAAATTTGAAAAGATAAATTAGTGTATTGAATTTCAATAATTCCAAATTAGTCTATGGAATTTGAAATGAAGTGAAATTCTCTCTTCTTTGCCTCTTGCTCTCTTATCACAGATACTTCTATAACAATTAATATTTTTTTTTAATCAATACTGCAAGCTATTTTTAAAAAAATGTGGAGCTGTTCTCGAAAAAAATTTGGAGTTCAAAATTAAAAATGAACTTTCAAAATGTTTATCAAAACTAAATAACTTTCAGAATGTTTATTAAAACTAAGTAAAAAGCTTAAACATAAAATTTGTTAATTCTTACTAATAAATTGATCCGAAAGAAAATTCTTACTAATAAAGAGAAAACAAAAAGCTTAAACATTTTTAATTTATTAATACTTAAGGGAATCCATGTTCAGACTCAATATTATTTTAAAGGATCTTAATGGTATTTATGTGATGAGAATTATTTTTTTAATTGTAATGAAAATATTAAAACTCCAAATTTATAAGCTTCCCAGGGGAAGCACACGCTAAGATAGGCGGCTTTATTACCATTTCTTGATATGCAATTATTCATTTCCTCTATTACATCTGTTTGTACCCAAATTTTATTTAGACTGAGATAATCATTGAGCATAAGCGAATTTGTAGCATTAACAATGGAATTGTTCCACAAGTACAAGCACCCCATGTAACGTCGTCCAATTAAATCTAAATGTAGGTTTTTATACAACGAGACCAGTGACAATCACGATGTAAGGAATTGTGATTTAAACAATGTAGTGTTTCACATACTTGATATTTAATCCATTTTTTCCTCTATTGTTTATATCAGTACCCAAGTTTTTATTCTAATGTATTTAATTATTGAACATGATCAAATGTATAGCATTAACAATTGAATTATTCCACAAGCACAAGCACCCCGTGCAACGCACGGGGAAGCACAACCTAGTTACCTGCTATGTTTGGTTTGGATGAGGTCCGGAACTTAAACTCAATATTAATATGTTTGTGTATGTTAATTGGTTGTAATTAAAAAAAAAGTAAAGGCACCAAACCATTGCAGCAATAGATACTCCTTTGATCCTATTTACAGAGCAGAGAGGGAGAATATTTTTTGCCAATAATATAAGTCAGCAACAACAGAGTCTTAATCCCATTAGATGAGGTTGGTTATATGGATCAAACAACATTATTAAACTTTGTCAAAAATCAAATCCTGTGATAAATTATTAATTTAGAGATCTCGCTCAGTAACCTCATTGAGCATTCTATTCGATCTTCCTCTACCCCTTTTAACTGAGCTCCAAACAACTTGATATATCATATTTATTGACACATCCAATAGCCTTCTTTGTACATACTCAAACCACCTTATATAATTTTTTACCATTTTTCTTCAATAGAAGTCACTCTCACCCTTCCTTATACAAATTCATTACAAATCTTATTTTTCTATATATAATTAGACATCCATCTCAACATCTTCATCTCAATTACCACCACATTGTGCTCATGTAGCCCCTTCACAATCCAACATTCACTATCATAAAACATTGTTAGTCAAATAACAGTACAATAAAATTTTCCTTTAACTTTATCATATACTTTTTTTATCACAAATAATTCCAATAGTTTTTTTCTATTTAAACCATTCAACGTAAATTTTATGAATAACATCTCCATCAACTTTATTATCTTATTGCAGAATTGATACAAAATATCTGAATTTTGTCATTTGAGGAATAACCTAATCTCCCAATTTTATTCCCAAATCACTTCCTTAAAAATTATAAAAATTATGTGTTATTTTTTCCTTAAAATAACGATAGGTTAGTAAGAATATTAAATGTTTTTTTTGTTAACAGTAAGAATATTAAATGTAAGACAACAGAGAATGAGAAAAACAGCGAGGTTAGTGAGGATAATGTGAAAAGAAAATCAAACGAAGGCTAGAAGGATCACATTCTTGCATTTAGGAATTAGGATCAAATCACGTTTTTCAATCAGGATTTACCATTTGGGCCAAAAAAAAAAAAATCAGGATTTACCATATCTAGGTCTAGGGTAAGGCCATTAATTACTGCGGTTAGTTGATGATTAAAGTACGAAAAAAGAGGGGGAATGATTGTTGGAATGGAGAGGGTGAATAGTGGGTAAAAGGGGCAAAGGAGTATTGACTTTTATAAAAGCAACGACCGGAATCAGCTTTATTTTTAATAATTCTAACATAACACACACACCAAACATTGTCAGAGAGACACTCTCTCTTTCTCATTCCTTTTTTTTTTTTTTGGTTTTGTTGACAGAGACTATCGCTCCGGGTTTAACGGCAGCAAAGGCAAGCCTACAAATGAAACCAAATTATAGTGTGTAATGGGAGCTTCCAATGCCGGACCACTTCCCGATCTTGTGGGTCATTTCTTTCTCTCTTTTGTTTTCTTTGGGGGGTCATTTTACTCCTACACAAATTCAACATATATAAACCAATCAAGGATGGGTGTAATAGAATTGGTGAATTCGTCATAACATAATAAATTAAGGTTTGAATTTTTATTAGAAGAAGTGTTCATATTTAGTGTTCTATAATGTCTCAAACAAAATTATCTCTAATAAACCATGCGTTGCAAAAAAAAAAAAAAAATCATACACTCCATTTGGTCCATAAGATAGAGCACCAACAAAATCCTGACACAATTGGTAGATGATTAGGTCCCTTAAATATAATGTCTCTGGTTTGAACTAGGGCGTGTATATGAAAAAAGCTTTGTTGGGAGAGGTAAAACCCACTTCAGTGATCTCTACATCTCAAGAGGATTAATTTCTAGCTATCAATTGGGAATACCACCTGGATTCTACAAAATAATAATAATAATAATAATATAGGGTACTTTTAAAAGAATATATTGGTCCAAAATATAAATTACTTATAAAATAGTTAATGCTTATTTTCTAGTTTTGTTCCTATAATTAATGCTCATTTCCAATTTTTTCCACTCATTAAATTTTCAAACACATTTACCAAAAAAGTTAAAGTTGGAAAAATTGTCAATTTATGATATATTTAATGACTTAATTGTCATTTATTGTTTCCCATTAATTAATTAAAGTGCCATATATTATGGATCAAAGGGAGTGTATATATGTATGTATACTCTCTCCTATCTTTAATATAGAACATATTTGGAGAGTTGATTTTCATTCTAAATATAAGACATATTTTTTATATGGGTAAATCTTTTCCTAATTTACCCCTATTGATACTTGCTCAACAATAATTAAGGAAGAGAGGAAATGAAAGAATTACGAAAGATAACTATGGTGTTTTAGAAAAGAGTTAAGGTGCAAATCCGCCTCGGAGATATTGCAAAAATCTCAATATAGTCTTGGAAGTGTTTTTTTACCTCAACGTTGCCCTAAAAATCTAAAAATGTAGTAATATCATCCCTTTTTAAGCACAATTTATTTTAATCGTTCATTTTGACTATAATTGCTAAGGAAGAGGAGGGACGGAGGAAGGGATGGGGATAGGCGAGGATGAAGTGAAGGGACGATGTAGCAGCCATTTGGCATGATGTGTGATGATGAGGTGGAAAAATCAAAATACATGTGGTTGCCCTGTAAGCAATAATAGTCAAAATAAAATGATGGTTAAAAATGGGGTGAGATTGCTATGTTTTTAAATTTCCAGGGCGATATTGAAGTCAAAAGAACTTTTAGGGCTACTTTGAGATTTTCGCAATATTTCCGGGGCGGGTTTGCATCTTAACCCATTAGAAAATACAAGTTACATTAATTAACTTTTTTAATATAATCAAATTAGGTAAATATATCTTATATTAATGACTGGAGGAAATATGTGTGTGTGTGTGTGGTTTTTTTTTCCTATGAGATTTACTACGATGTGTTAAGAAAGAAATATAATAACCAAGAAGCGCCAATGGAAAGTGAACAACATAAATTTATTATCCTTTCTTACATTAGAAATTGTCATTTCATGCTGCACAATCGTTATGAAACTTTTTTTTTTTGGGTTATTACACTCCTTCCTTAGGACCTTATAACAATTCTCCCTCTTATAGGTAAAATTCAATCATTGTAAGGCCTAAGTAGGGGTAACCCAACGAAATATTTTCTGCATTTACCTAGACTTAGGGTGTATATAGAATAACGATTGGAAAAGTGTTTTTTTTTTCAATATGACTTTTGTAATCTTACTTTTGGATAAAAGTCAGATTGTATGATGTGATTTATGTTTGGATTGGCGGTTATATAAGCGACTTTTCTGAAACTGAAACTTGTTTGGATTGATGGTAGCATAAGTAGCTTTTTGTGATAATGATAAGAGAGAAATTAAATTAAAAATTATAAAAAATAGGATAAATAATTTTAAAAAGAAAAAAGAAAAAGATCTGAGCCAAAATCACAGACCTAATACCATCACCTCTTCAAAACAGCAACAACGGAGGACAATTTTCTGATGGAGGATGTCAGTGGAGGACGACGACAGTGAGGAGGGTTGCACTTCACTCCTTAATCATGTTTTTTTACGGCCATGAAGTGCTTGACCTTCTCCGGGTGTGTTTGGTTGAACGATTGGATAAGTGACTTATTTTTGCTTAGACTTATGAAATCTGAAAATTGGAAAAAAGTCAGATTGGGTAAAATGATGAGTGTTTGGTTGAGCGATTGGATAAGTGACTTATGTAAAAGTGAAAGATGTTTGGTTTGGCTTTTGCATAAGTAGCTTTTGTGTTATGTAAGAGAAAAATTTGAAAAAAGTATGAAAAATGAAAAAATGAAGGACTAACTATGGAAAATGAACTCATTGACAACTTAATTACCAAATGGGACCTGGGAAGATGCATTTGTTAAAGTGACATTCTTGGTGATAAATTGATCCAAACCATCCAATGGCGACAGTGTTACCACAAGGCACATACTCAAAAGTTTGATGCTGCTAATCCATCTAGATAACAGTTATTTGCACACTCTTCACTTACAAATCTTTCTTTTCTCCGGGGACATTAATTGGGTTTGATAATTCTAACCTTCCAACCAGTAGGTACCTTACCAAAAATTACACGATAAATCGCATAAATCATTTCTTTGCAAAGTATTCACATAAAAATTTTCCTTAGTTTCATATATATTAGCAAAATACAAAATATGTAATTTTGTGCTTAACTCATACCAATCAAATAGCATAGGTTTCAAACAGCAGAGCATTGTAACGGATCAAGTTTGGCAATGGTAAAATAAATAATAAAATTAAAATTAAAATACAAATAAATTAGAAATTGTAGAAACTTAGTTTTTGATGAAGTTAAATATAACAGAAATAATCAAATCAAAGGTCTCGTACAATTTGGTCCCTAATCGTGTCACGAACATGATTCATTTGGGTTAAATATGTCCGAGCATCATTTGTTGACGATGGGTCTTGATCTTGAGTATTATCTAGATGAACTATATTATTCTCATTTTCTGCTTCCCTAAAGTCCACATCCGTTTGAGAATTTCTTCTAATGAAATTATGTATAGCCATTGTGGCACAGACAATGCGAACTTGCGTTTCGAAGCTATACTTGCGCATATGTTGTAAGATTTCAAACCTATTTTTCCAGACTCCAAAAGTTCGTTCTATTGTGCACCTCAAGCTTGAATAATAAAAATTGAAAGCCTCATTAGGCTTCCGAAACCCCCGGTGATTTCTGAATTATGGGAGGTGATAACGTTCACATCTGTATGGACCCAGATACCCAACTGTTGTCGAGTAGCCGGAATCGACCAAATAATATTTGCCTGAAGGTGTTAAAATAATTGTAAATGTGAGATTAAGTTAAACGTTAAATGTAAACAAAGAAACGTAATTGAAGTGTACAAAAAATTACCTTGTGGTGGATGTGGGAAATTCATGGTTGGATCTGAGATAGCAAAGTGAAAAACATGAGCATCATGTGCTGAACCTTCCCATCCCGCTAACTGGAAGGTGAAGCACATATCCCAATCACAAATAGCCATAACATTCTGTATGGGATATCCCTTTCTCCCGATAAACATATCTCGTCTCGGTCCAGTTATGACACACTTGATGTGAGTACCATCAATAGCTCCAATGGCATCCTTGAAATATGGGAAATATCGATTATCGGCTGCTATTTTTGGATGACATTGACGGAATTCTAGATCACATGGCCTAATAATTTCGGTTCCAAGCTTAAGGCAAGCCTTTCAAACCTTGTGTAGAAGCCTACTTATAGTTTCGCTCGAATGTTTAAATATTTCTTGTACTAGCCTATTTCCTATTCCGTGTCCAATAGTGAGCAAGAACATGGCAACCATTTCTTCAATACCAGTATTCCTAGATTCTGTTAACCTATGCTCACACAACTTAATGCACAACCTATGAAAAACATGTTTTTCCATTCTAAACATCTGATGACGTTTTGAACCTTCATTTGTCAACATTTCTTGTACCCAATAGTGACATGTTCCCTGACTCGCTCTACGCGGTTGTTTGCACACATATGGCATTAAATATTGACAGAGCAACACGCATAAGTGTCCATGTAGTTGCAACTCAGCCTCAAAAATTGAGGCGTCATCACTTTCTTCATCTTCCTCCATCCCCTGCATCCTGTTTCGGTTGTTACGATTTGCCATTACTGTACCTGTGATTATAGTGAAATTGTGGTGTGAGCAGGATGAATAAAAAACATAACATATAATATAAATACCAAAAGGATAAAACTGTTCTACACGACGGGTCAAGCAATCCGTTTTCAAAACAAGAAATAAAAATAAGTCATTAGTTCTACATCAACTATCTAGACATAAAATGCAACAACAACTACTCCTCATCTACGATATGACGCAAATAAGCCATTAGGTACTCAAGGTCTATCTTCAACGACACAAACACTTCCCAACGTGTCTTGCTTTCCAGAGCTCGCATACACCGGACTCCAAAGGCTTTGTCTGCCTTCACGTCGTCAAGGTCCAGTAGAACTTTCATAACCTCAGGCATGCTATTTTCTAGAGTTGCCGTTAAAGCCGTTGCTCGATCCATAGTCACATTAGCAATGACACTGACAACATCAGCTATTTGCTTTGCAGTCGGAATTTTCTGTTTTTTGCTTCTACTACGCCCTTCACCTCTCTTCCTTTTCTGTGAACTTCCGGATGCGCTGGGACCACTGCCTGAGGGAATTGCTTTAGCTAACCCAACGCTTGCCATTTCCTCTGTCACTCCTGTACTAAATGCAGGGGCAACACCAAAATGCTCATCCTCGCTGTCCCCATAGCCTTCCTGTTCATCCATCGTGGGTCTGTAAACGTCATCCTCATCTTCCTCATTTTTCTGTTCAGGTATGCTAGAGGTTGAGAAAATGTGGTCTCCCATCGCCGAGCCATCTTTGAATATTATTCATAACTCCCTTTCATTCTTTAGGCAAGAGTACCTAAATTTTTTATATTCGGGATGCTCCTACATGCATACAAGTAAAAAGAGTCAAAATGAATATTTAACTGAAGTACATACCAAACAGCGAACTCATTATACTTGTAAAGTGTGCACATAATATTTTTTACCTGTAATTTCTTCTTCCACCAGTCGCTTGATGCATTCACATTGTTCGTCACAGGGTCTCTACCCACACCGGTCTCTCTGATTAAAGAATCCCATATCCTCAACTCTTTCTTTAAGATATCTAACCTATTTTTAAATTGTTTCTTCCCATACAGTTTCCCAGTCTTTTTCAGTGAATATGGAAATAATATTCTTCCATCCTGTTGGTGTAAATAACTGCCCTTTGAGTTCTTTTTTGTATATTTGGTCTAGCATACGTTGATGAATATCTCTGTTGATTCTAAATCCCACACAGCTTTTGTCTCCATATTGCTATACCACAAAGGTCACACATAACATACATGGCAACCAAATTATTCGCTATACAATTTATTTAGTGCTGGTAGAATTTTGCTAATCCTCACTAATCTTTATATATACCCCCAACAAAGCATTCGTTGATTAATGTTATAGAATAAAGAAAGCAATCATTACACTTGAAAATTAACTAAAAGGGCCAAAGACAAGTTTAATTTACAACATAATTAAATCCTAATTAAGTCCCTCAACTTACTGTACATGAACTTTTTATTATAAATGAAGAAAGTGCATCAGCAGATAACAATACACAGATGCTCAATGATGATGCGTCCTCAAACTAGAGAGAACAAAGTGTGGCCATAATTAAAACAATGGACAAGGCAAAATAAAATTCATGAAGCCCTTCGAACTGGTTACAACTCAACTCAACCGCATCAAAAGTCAAAAACCAAAAAACAAAGAACAGAAAAACAGAGGGAAAAAAGTCAATACATTTTTTGGATCAACACACAAACCAGAGCAAAAGCAGAGGGAAAAAAACGAAGAACAGAAAAACAACTCAACCGCATCACTTGTCTGAAGGTGAAGAAATGCAAGTGAGTTGAAGAATATCAAAGGTAGTTAGAAACTTCGTGTCAATACATTTTCTGGATCAACACACAAACCAGAGCAACAGCAGAGGGAAAAAAACGAAGAATAGAAAAACAACTCAACTGCATCACTTGTTTGAAGGTGACGAAATGCAAGTGAGTTGAAGAATATCAAAGGTAGTTAGAAACTTCGTGTCAAATGTTTTTCTGGATCAACACACAAACCAGAGCAAAAGCAGAGGGAAAAAAATGAAGAACACAACCTCACACTCAAAGCTGAACCGAAAACAAACAAATACACAACATATGTTGATGTACCCAGACCAGAGGAAAAAAAAAGGAAGAACACAACTAGAGAAACTCGAACCTGAACCGAAAACAACCAACCACACAACATTAATGACCCACACCGCAGAGCAAAGGTCAGAGAAAAGCAGAGCAACCTTGAATATTTCTTGAACATAGACAAAGGCAGAGCTAACATACCTGAGCATCCTCACAATGCGCACAGATCACCGCGACTGAGCAGATCCACCACTACACCACCTTCAACCGTATAATGCTATTCTGGATCACGCCGGCGTAGCTCACCAGCTCGAACCATTGCAGACCCAAACTTACCCAAATCCGGTTTCAAACTCACAGATTTGCCACCGTCATTTTCCGTTTGTTTCCCACCAGACTCGACCCAACTCCGTCGGACTCCAAGCCAGCACCTTTACCTCAAGCCCAATGGCCACTGACACCGAACGCCGCTTTGATGGCCACCGCTAAAGACAACAGGACAAGCAAACACGGAGATGGACAGAACAAGACCCAGCTGCTCGATTCCCTGCTTGCTGAGAGTGGGAAGATCGCGACTGTGAGGATGAAGCCAAACGCACGAAGAACAAATGCAAATGACGACAGGACGGAGTGAGAGGAGACGAGAAGGAAAGGAGAGACGAATTTTAATAATTAGGTCGGTATTATTAATGATAATAATAACGGTTCTCACCTACCAATACCCTAACAGTAAAAAAAAAAGCAACAAATCGAAGCTTATTTGAAAGTTTCTTAAAAGCAACCAAATGTCCACTGATGCATCGGTCAACCAAACACCAAAACTTTTTTTTAAGTCATAATGTGACTTATTGAACTTAAGTTGACCCTAAAAGCCGAAACAAACACACACTCCTTAGATCTACGATAGCAAAACAAAAAGGCAACGGCAGCAAGCTCTGAGATTTAAGATGATGAAATTGACGGCAGAACATGGTGGCAACGGCGGCGAGATTTGGGACAGTGAGCAATAACTTCTAACTGTGGCTCCTTTACGATTTTATCTTCAGTGGATGATAGTTTTGATTCAGATCGGGTTTGAATTTTTTTTATTTGTTAAATTTGGTTGATGTTCAATGGTGATTCCATTTTATTTGTTAACTTTGACGGAGATGTAGAAGAAAAGAACAACAACACTGGACGAAAGCCCATAAGACGCCACTCAAAACCACACCTGAAACAATACTTGACTACCAAAACCAGTTGCAGTCGCTGTTGCGAGATGGAGCATTTGTGGAGGATATGGCGCTCTGTTCTTGGACGAGAAGAGAAGACAGTGAGTGAGGATAACGGTCATTTCGGCTTATTGCAGAAGCTAAATGCTCTAAATTGTGGCTTATATGCAATCGTGCGAATGAGGAAAAAAGCCCAATTTACCAATCGCTCAACTAAACATTCCCATTTGAACCATAAGTAGGCAATCGCATGGTTGGGTCTCCAATGTTGCGATTGGCCTAGGCAATTGCTTAACCAAACTGAGCATTAAACTCAACATTTAGGGCCCGTTTGGTATACTGGAATTGATTTTGATGAAAATGGAAATGGATATAGATATGGATATAGATATGAATATGAATATGGAAATGAGGTTTAAAATTGTGTTTGATATGACTTGGAAATGAGACCTGATTTTTATATAAAAAATACTAAAATACCCTTAATTAAAAAAACCCATTACCCATCTACTACCAAAAAAAATACCTAGCTTCAACAGATCTCACTGTCTCCCTATACGTCGCTGACTCCTACCCAAATCCTAGTTGTCGTCATCACTGGTGGAGGCCGTCGCCACTGCCATCGATGTGCACCTGGTCATCGTCGTCAACGCTGTCATGGCTGGTGAGTGACAGCTATCGTTGTTGTCTCCGTTTGATCTGGTGAGGGAGAGTTGTTGTTGTCTCGTTGTCGTCGCCGGTGGAAGGGAGAGAGCCGCCGTTTCCTGTGAGGGAGGAGTTGCCATCATCGCTAGTGAGTTAGTGACAGAGGTCGCCAGTGAGTAAGGGACAGGGGTAGCGATGGAAATGGGGGGTTGGAATTATAAATTTTGACTTTTTTTATTGAAGACATCTTGATAGAATTGGATGATTTGGGTTCCATGTGGAATTAGAATTGAGCTCCAATTCCATTATACCAAACAAATCTCTTCATGGAATTATCTCCTAATTCTATTTCCACCACTCTCAATTCCTTCATACCAAATGAGTCCTTAAGTCAAAATCCATCCCACAAAGAGAAACTGCTGATAGGACATGCAAGAGTGAAATGATGAGTGAAAGAGAAGGATGAGGAGGGTGATGGCGACGTGGGTCCTCGTAAAGTAGGTACGTAGGTGTGGGGGAAGCCATGTAGGCACATAGAGGAGCATGAGCTTGCGATGCCTCCATGCCAAAGTAGTAGGGAAGATGCCAAAACCCGAAACTTCACGTTAACATACATTACATACCTATCCAAATTACATGCTCCTTCCATTTGTGATGGTCATGATGATAGTAGGTTAAAGGTAATAAAGCGTGAGCCCTGTGTGGGCCCGCCTTCCAATTCCCATGTGCACGCCTTCCCTTCTCACTCACTCACATCTGCTTTTCCTTCTCTCATTAATTAGTATTTAATACCCATCTCAACCCCCCTACCTACTTGTCCATACAAATGAAGCCAATCTCGTGAGTGTGTGGGTATGTTCTAAATTTAGGTTTACATAAATCAAAGAGATAAAATTCTTCTCACACACTTATTTCGTAAATCGTAAAAATTATTTTTAAAAACTGTTCACACGACAAAGTGTGCTTAATTTTGTCATCCTCATTTCAACAATTTAAGGTCTCATTCTCTTATACCTCGTGAGATTTGCTTTAAGTTTTATAATATGTTAAAGCTAAATAACTTCTAGTAGACGTTACTTTTATTTATTCACTAATATTTATTTTATTCTGGCAACAAAAAAAACTAATATTTATTTTCTTAAAAAAATTCGAACTTGAATGAACACTTCTTTTCAGGGCAGGGGGCAAAGCTGAGAAGCCAGGTATGGAGGAGAGAATAATTACTATTTACTATAACATTCGAGTCTAACGGAAATTCAATTTCCGAACACACATTGGGGGATAACGTTGAATATGAATTGCTTTTCTGTTACTCCACCACTTCTTTCGCATATTTTAGTACCGTTGCTTTTTAAGTTTTAACTCACTCTATTCCAAAAAAGGCTCCATGCTCGCAAATCGGTATATTTTCCTTGGGAATCAGAATCATTCGACCTACCCAAAAGTCGGCAACCATTCTCATAATTTTGGTATATATCTCAGAATCTTTCCTTTTACCTACACATCAAGTTTGATGCTCCCCGTTGATTTCTCCTAATTCCACAACCTCTAAATTTACACGACATCTCATGTTTTTAGTTACTCTCAGCCGGGATTTCTTCATGCAGGAAGAAGGCTTAATTACCGGCGGAGTCTGATTTAGGTAATAAATGGAGTATCAGATTCATATTGATACCGAAAATGGTAATTAATTTCAAATTACCATTTAATTACCATGTTTTGCTCCGGGATGGATTTATATTTCCACCCACTTTTTCTTTTTTCGGTTTCGTTTGCTTTCCTCATTGTCAGTACTCAAACGTTCAGGTCGACCCCATACTTCTGTCCCATAAAGAGCAAAAGCAAGGGATCGGGGGAGATACAAACACAGACAACAGTGTTCTAACAAAGATCTAGCCACCATGGGCTGATCTATGAAGACGGAGGAGAAAATAAAACAAATAAATTGAAAAGGAAAGAATAGCAGCTCAACTGGTTCGCCGCCGCGGGTAGTAATCGGAGCGGAACAGTGAAAGTTCTTTTTTAAATTTTTTTCCGGTGAGTTATCTGGGCACTGAATTACTTAATTTGTATTCTTTGTCAGGGACGGTTCTTCGTTGGGGTTCTTCCACGCTTGATCTCTCTGACTCTCATTCATGACTTTAACCTTTTTTGTTTCTACTTACCGTTTGATTTCTTCCTGTCTTCACTACTCTCTCTCGGTATATTACTTCACTGGGCTTTGATTGATATGGTGATTCGAATAATATGGACATGGTTTTTATCTCATGCATGGTCATAATATTAATAATACTGACTAAAATTTGAAGACGAATGGCTAATTCGTTATTTTCTTTGACGTACTAGAGTGTGATGTTTCAATGTATGCTGGTCAGAATTTGATACTTCTGTTTTCCATTGTTCTAATTGGTGCGTTTTTGTCTTTGATCAGTTAGTTTGTACTAATTCCACTGCATCTTCAGTCCAAAAAAAAAAAAAAAAAAAAAATCCACTGCATCATATACTTCAGCCTTCAGCCTGGGGGTTTTCTCAATTCAATTGATCAGGTAATTTTCCTGCAGTTTTTAATAATTTTATATTGTTGTAAAAAATATATATAATTAGTATCCCATTATTTATGACAGACCAGAAACAAACATTCCAAAAATTTCAGATCTCTAATTTTTAACTATTAAATTAAATAAATTGATTTTTTTCTTAAGTCCATGCCGTCTTAAATCCAAGGGGCAGATTTGATGTATCTGAAACTGAATGTTTGCCTTCCTTATTATTACATGCATTGATTGTATACAAGCAACAAGAGAGACTTTCTCATAGTTTCTGTCGACTTCAGTGTTTGTCGTGTGGCTCTCATCTATTCTTCCTCGATTTTTCACAGAATACAAGGTTCCCGTAACATCCTAAGACAAGGAAGTGTGTTATTGTTGGCTTGAGAGATGGCGGTTGTGGCCCATGCAGATTCCAAAGGAATGTATTCATGGTGGTGGGATAGCCACATTAGTCCCAAGAACTCAAAATGGCTCCAAGAAAATCTATCTGGTAAGCAAATATGCTTCTAACGATTCTGTTTCTAAAAACGTTGACACCACATAATAGTAGCTACAGATCTTGAAATGCTCTGTGTCTCTCTTCTCTTTGACAGATATGGATGTGAAGGTGAGGCAAATGATCAAGCTTATTGAAGAAGATGCAGATTCTTTTGCAAGGAGGGCAGAAATGTATTATAAGAAGCGGCCGGAGCTCATGAAATTGGTTGAAGAGCTTTACCGGGCATACCGTGCACTGGCTGAGAGATATGATCATGCCACTGTGGTGATCCGTCAGGCTCATCGAACCATGGCGGAGGCGTTCCCCAACCAAGTTCCTCCAATGCCGCCAGATGATTCTGAGCCGCGTACTCCAAAGACACCGCGCCCTTCACGTGCATTTCTTGACTCAGATCAATTGCACAGCAACAAGGATGTTCCTGTGACCTCTCCATCTCATTTTCATGATGTGAAAAGAAACGGTACTGTTATGGAAGAACATGATTGTGTTATTAGTGGAAGGGCTTTAAAGCAGTTCAATGATCCATTTGTGTCTGGTGAACACTTGAGTAATGGAAAATTTGCAGAAGGGCGAGCAAGGAAGGGGCTTAATTTTCTTGACATAGAAGAGCAGAGCAATGATGATACTGGGATTCAACGCTTGCCCGAGTCTGAACGGATGGCTAAAACTGAGACAGAAATTTTGGCCTTGAAGAAGGCCCTGGCTAAATTAGAAGGTGAAAGGGAAGCTGGCTTGCTTCAGTATCAGCAGAGTATGGAGAGACTCTCAAATCTCGAGTCAGAAGTTTCTCACACGCAGGAGAACTCTCGAGGACTTGATGAACGAGCAAGTAAAGCGGAAGCAGAAGTTCAAACCTTGAAGGATGTGCTTATCAGATTACAGGCTGAAAGGGAAGTTAGTCTTGTTCAATACCAGCAGTGCTCGGAGAAAATTTCTAATCTGGAGAGCAAAATTTCTTCGGCTCTAAAAGATGCAGGAGAATTTGATGAACGAGCTACCAAAGCTGAAATAGAAGCTGACTCACTCAAGCAGGACCTTGCAAGAGTAGAAGCTGAAAAGGAAGTTGCCCTTGATCAGTATAAACAGTGTGTGGATACATCATCAAAATTGGAGGAGAGACTAATGCAAGCAGAGGAGAACGCAAAGAGGATTAATGAGCAAGCTAACAAAGCCGAAAATGAACTCGGGGCCATGAAGATGGAAGTTTCTAAGCTTACAGGAGAGCATGATGATGCTGCTCTACGTTATCAGCAATGCTTGGATATAATTTCCAGCTTGGAGCATAAACTCGCTTGTGCAGAAGAGGAGATGCGCAGGCTAACCTGTAATGTACAAGATGAGGCTGAGAAGTTAGAGAGTTCTGAACAGAAGTGTCTTTTCCTAGAAACATCTAATCAAACTCTTCAGTCTGAATTGCATTCCTTAGTGCAAAAGATGGGATCTCAGAGTGAAGAACTTAATGAGAAGCAAAAGCAATTGGGTAGGCTGTGGACTTGCGTACAGGAGGAGCGGCTACGATTCAGGGAGACTGAAACTGCTTTCCAAAATCTTCAAAATTTGCATTCTCAATCTCAGGAAGAGCTTAGATCTCTCGCTGTTGAGCTTCATAACAGGGCTGAAATTTTGGAGAATGCTGAATGCCGTAGGAAGGCTTTAGAGGATGAAGTACAAAGGGTCAAGGAGGAAAACCAAACTCTGCATGAGCTCCAATTATCTTCATCTTTGTCCATTAAAAATTTGCAGGATGAGATATCAAATTTGAGGGATGAAACAACAAAACTTGAACAGGAGGTTAAACTGCGGGGAGAAGAAAGAAATTCTCTTCAGCAAGAAATTTTCTGTCTTAAAGAGGAGCTCAATAATGTCAATAAAAGACACGAAGCTATGATGGGCGAGGTGGGGTTAAACGAGGTCGATCCACAGTGCTTTTTATCATCAGTTAAGAATTTGCAGGATGAGAACTCAAAGCTGAAGGAGACATGTGAGGCTGACAGAAGCAAGAAAGCCGCTCTTCTTGAGAAACTAGAGATCATTGATAAACTTATGGGAAAAAATGCTGTACTGGATAATTCCCTCTCCAACTTGAACAAGGAGTTAGAGGGTGTTAGAGGAAAAGTGAAGTTGTTAGAAGAAACATGCCAGTCTCTACTTGAGGAGAAATCTACTCTTGCTTCTGAGAAGGCCACCTTGTTTTCTCAGTTACAAGCTACAATTGAGAAGCTAGAAAAGCTGTCAGAAAAGAACAAACTTTTGGAAAATTCTCTATTTGATGTAAATGCTGAACTTGAAGCACTAAGGGTAAAGTCAAAAATCTTAGAGGACTCCTGCGAGTTACTTGATCACGAGAACTCAAGTCTCATTTCTGAGAGAGACACTCTACTTTCGCAGTTCATCACCACTCAGGAAACACTGAAAAATCTAGAGAAACAACGTCATGAATTGGAGATGAAGCATTTGGAATTGAAAGGAGAAAAGGAATCTGCACTTCGAAACGTAGAAGAGCTACTGGCTTCCTTGTATGCTGAGAGAGAAGAGCATTCCAGAATTGTGCAACTCAATAAAATTCAATTGGCTGAGAAGGAATTAGAAATTCATGTTCTACAAGATGATGCAAAATGCCAGAAAAAGGGATATGAGGAGGAACTAGATAGAGCTGTCAATGCCCAAATTGAAAATTTCATCTTACAGAATTCTATCCAGGATATGGAGAAAAAGAATCTTTCCGTTCTAGTTGAATATCAAAGACTCTTGGAGGCATCCAAAATGTCTGAAGAACAGATATCTAACGTAAAGAAAGAAAATGCTCAAAAGCAGGCTGACATGAATTCTGTGTGTGAGAAAACTAGAATACTAAGGAATGGGTTGCTTCAGGTTCTGAAGACTCTTGACATCAACCGTGAGCATTTCTATGGAGATGTAATTGAACAAGAGCAGAGGCTTCTGAACCCTAAACATGGAAAACTTCAGGAGACACAAAATTCTTTTGTTACAGAATTCAACAAAAACCAGCAACTAGCCATTGAAAATTCAGTTCTTGTTGCGTTACTTGGGCTGTTGGAACCAAAGGTACAAGAGCTTGTGACAGAAAGAGCTGACCAGGATAAGGAGTTGAGGAGCCAATCTGTGCAATTCATGACGTTACAAGCAGAGTTACAACGGATATTGGAGAAGAATGAGGAATTAAATTTGACAATAAGCAAGGGAGAAGAGAGAATGCAAGTAATGGCAACTGAGATAGAGAATTTACGGAGGCAGCTGTTAGACATGGATGAATTGTACAGTGACCTAAAGGAAGAAAGTTGCAAAACATTTGAAGAGAAAACATCCCTGATGAGAAGATTTGTAGATCTTAATGAAGAGAAAATTGATCTGGAAGAAGAGATCCGCGTCGTGATTTGCCAGACAATAGCTCAATCCATTACTTCTCTGATCTACCAAAACGTTGTCTTTGAAAAACACCTGGCACTTCAGGAGTTAGGTGAGGATCTTGATGAACTTTGTTCAAATCACAATGACCTTGAAATGAAGGTTAGACAGTGTGAAACTCTGGCTACCGCACTCCATACTGAATTGCAGATTTCTACTATCAATGAAACTGTACTTAAAGGAAAGGTCTGTGAGCTAGCAGATGCATGTAAGTACCTTGAAAAAGGAAGGAACTCCAAAGGTATGGAAAGTGAGAGGCTGAAAGAAAGAGTTAGCGAATTAGAATATGAAAATGGAAGACTACGAGATCAATTGGCCGCTTTTGGCCCAGCTGTCAGTGCTTTGGACAATTGCATATCATCACTGGAGTCGCAGACTCTTGTACTTACAAAATCTCATGACAACGCGGAAGAAAAGGTATTGACAAACTCTAGTATCTGGTTTTGCAATCTTTTTGTGTGTGTGTGATTCTTTGCGAATGAGGAAGTGTGATTCTTTGCGAATGAGGAAGGTTTGGGGTGAGTTAGATACTCCTACTTGCACTCATGGTTACTTTTGTCCATGACACCGAATAAGCCGTCGTTTTGGGTTGGTTCTGATTTAATACGGTTGGGAATTTTATTGGGCGGTCTTACTTCCCTTCAATACTTTTTCACAGGGCCTTGGAAAAATATATTTGAAAAGGTTGAGGGGTTGAAATTTCCAGTTAACATGCCTACTTTTCGTGAGTATATTATTTGAAATCTTGCCTTAGCCTTTGCTTTTGGTCACAGTTAAAGTCTCTCGTTGTTTATGCAATTATGCTCTAGTGGAAAATTCAATAGAGGGAAGTGTTCGAAATTCGTTTGATTATTATGGACTTTTCTTCTAATCATATCCCTAAACGGATGGCCTTGATTGCCATTCACTTAAAAGATGAAGCATGCTCATTTAGTTTGCCTTTATCTGGGTGAAATTATTTTTATTTGGTTTCCATATATCGCATGAAATATGAGAAATAATCTGCAATAGTATGGATTGTTAAATTTTTATAGTGTAAGAGATATTTACATATGTGAGTGTTCATATATTATAACATACTACATACTACTATATAATACACACTATTGCATGCATTTCTTTTTCAGGATATAACTTAATGTCTTATATTCATTGTTTCCAGGCTAATAATCTGGTGTTAAAACAACACGCTGAAGGCAGAGCAGAAACAATGAGAGATCTGATTACAACACCAGATTCCCTTTCAGACTTCCAACACATTCAGAAAAGGATCAGTGCAATTGAAATGGCTGTGAAACAAATGAATGGAAGTTTCAGACGAAAGGACAAACTCAAGGAGACTCAAGAGCCAAAATCTGGAAGCAGCCGACAGCTAGAAAACATTCAAATCAGCAAGCATATTACTCCAATGGAAGAAGCAGAGGATAAACTCACTTACGAAAAGGTGACGGGGAATTCAGTGCCAGCAGCAATCCAGTATGCAGACAATGAGGTTCTGCCCAAAGACATCATGCTTGATCAAATGTCCGAATGTTCCTCGTACGGGCTAACCAGAAGAGAAACTCTTGCTGATGATGATCAGATGCTCGAGCTATGGGAAACCGCAGATAGGGATAGCAGCATTGGTCTAACTGTAGGAAAGCCGCAGAAAATGGTTACCAGACCATCGAACCACCATCAAAGAAGAGCAAGCAAGGAATCCAGAACTAAAATTCCCTCCACAGAGTCATTGTTTGAAAAGGAACTGAGCGTGGACAAATTAGAGATCTCAAATTCAAGAAGAATCACAGAGCCTCGTGATGAAAGCAGCAAGCGGAAGCTTCTGGACAAACTTGATACAGATGCACAAAAGCTCACAAACCTTCACATCGTCGTACAAGACTTGATGAAGAAGGTAGAAATCACCAAACAAATCCCAATGGGAAAAGATATCGAGTACGATACAGTTAAACGGCAGCTTGAAGCATCTGAAGAAGCCATCACAAAGCTGTTTGACGGAAACCGCAAGTTGGTGAGGAAGGTGAGAGACGGAACGGTGTCGTTTGGGGGGAAGCGAGGAGGAGCAACAGATTCTGACGAGAGCAGCGGAAGCGTCAATAGAAACAGAAGAAGAGCCGCGGAACAAGCACGAAGAACATCGGAAAAAATAGGGAAGCTTCAAATGGATGTGCAGAGACTGCAATTTCTGCTTCTGAAGCTTGACGAAGAGAAAGAAAGTAGAGGCAAAGCAAGAATCACTGATCGAAGTCCAAGAGTGCTTCTGAGAGATTATCTTTATGGAGGGACGAGGACGAGAATGATCCACAAGAGGAAGAAAGCACCGTTTTGTGGATGTGTTCAGCCTCCAACCAAGGCATAGTTAGAGCTTACAATTTGGTCTAATTCAAGAAATTTAGAGGCAGATGAGATTAGCCATGTCTAACTGATAACAAATGTTTTTTCCCCATAATATATATTTTATGCCTTCCATGGATACTTAGTTTATTGTATAGCTTTGGAGCTTAGCTGAATATATTTTGCAATTCGGAATTGAATTGAGTTAATTGATTAACTAGTGATGCAAAATATTGGAGAAACATGTGGTGCCATAGTGAAAACCCCAAATTATATCAGACCATTAGTGAGTAATGGTTTTTCAGTTTCAGGGAAAGTGATGAAGAGGGTAGCGAGAGTGCTGTTGGGTTGATTCTGAGAATCTGTGATGAGATGAAGAGAGGGAGGGAGGAAGCCCTTGAAGTATTGCACTAAGAACACAACAAAATCAAGGGCACGAAGGTTGCTCAAGTTGCGTTGAATATATCACCAATATGATTAGTATAATAAACTGAAATAACAAAATGTATTTCTGTTTTTAATGAAAATAATTATACACAATAACGTCAACCACTTCAGAAAGTGAACTTTAGAAATGTATATACATTTTCAGAACGACATTATAAATTGATTTTGTATGACATTAAGAGGAGGGAACTTCAGACAGTGACATTCTTTTCCTGTCAGTCCTGCTCTTCTGCTTAACTGTTTTGTTTGCCATCTAATAGTAACCATTACAAAAACAGGGGCGACATATAAACACTTCTTCAAATATATTCCTTTGGTCAATTTAACTTGCAGCATACAAAAACAACAAATTATATTAAAGTTAATGAATACATTTCGGTATAACTAAACTGGAAAATTATTGATTTATACATTTGAGCATGTTAACTTGCAGCTTCTATAAACGCCTTGATTTAGTTGGCACTGCTAAATATGCGATATCCAACAGAGCTTATAAATATAGACTCCGTTCATAGAAGACAAATAGACTAACTTACCCATGTGTCCTTTCATCTCATGGTTGATATGACCTATATATCTTTTGTAAACAGAATCTATTTAGGTATATTTCAGAAATAGAATATGGGGAGGGAGTCCTAGGATAGTGTAATGAATTGCTGCAGAGAACTGACCAAACTTGGTGGCCAGTGCCTGCTGTCTCTTACATAAGAGAGGTCAGAAAAATGTGGATCAAGAAGAGTAGCAATGCTGAACTGGATTTCAGCAAGTAAAGGGGCATGCTTATCTGTGTACAAGGCCGCAGCAAGAGCTGCATGAACTTCTGGATTTGAGAAACAAAAAACAAAAAAAAAACGCACAGTATTAGAACAAGGTGGGAAAATTCCTTGTGTAAAAAACATCATGATTCAACAATGCAGAGGCTTTTACCCGGATAGCCTTTAAGAGATATTGAAACATCTTCCATCTCTGTTATTGCTTCTTCTCTGTCGCCAACCTCGTACAGCGCGAGTGCTCTTCCTACCCTAGCATAGTCTGACAATGCAAAGTCTTTGTAGTTTTCAATAACCTATAAAAAGTGCATATTTATATATACTTGAGTACATATCACTAGGAAAACCAAAGCATAAATTTCCATGATAAACTCAATGACACTGATATGTAATTGTAAAGACTATAAATACATAAGCAGTCACTGCGTCAATAACACACTGGTTAGTTAGGATAATAAACTAGCCGTTACTATTGCCCATATAAAGAGGAATTCAGAATACACATTATAATTAGAATGATTCAGCGCACTATTAAGCTCTCTCCCGCTCTCTGTTCTGTTATTATCTCTTCACTTTCTTTCCCTATCTCTTTTTGATATAGAATTGATATTCTATATGAAAGAGAAAGAGGGAAAGAGAGATAGAGAAGAGGAAACAGAGGGATTCAAGAGAGAAGAATAGAGGAACGAAGATAGAGAAACACAGAGAAGAGGAAGAGAGAAAGAAAGAAACAATTCTGAGCTATTTCATTATCAATCACAGACTGAGATACAATAGGCATGGACTTTTATTTATAGGCTTATAAGCACCGCCTTTCCTAACTAACTCTTCTAATCTCTTTTACTAACTCTAACTAATTCTAACGGCTATATTCCAACAACCTAACAAACCAACTTCTAACTCTTTATTATATATATATCACTTTCTCTCTCTTGCACCTTCTTTTCTACAAATTCAATGACACTTGGTGTAATGTCATGTCAAACATGTTATTCAGGTTTGGCGCTCCCCATCAAAATTAATTTCTTTCACAAATGTCATTAAATAGTGCATCTACATAGGCTTTAAAAACAGGAAATACAAAGATCATCATCTGCAAACAATCAACTAGAATGGGTCTGTGTATTTACATGGAGTTCAAAATGAACCACGCTATTCATGGCTAGTAGTAAACGGTGTATCTTCCTAGCTTCTACAACTTTTATCAATTTATTGATGACTGGGTTGCTAGTCCAGTCCCATAGCAACTGTATTAATAAACTCTTCCATACTCAATAATAACGAAATTTTAATACACAGGCCACTGAATCCCTATATAAATAAACAGGGTTACATTGGTTTTTCAGGAAATGAAGCTATAACTAACCAAAAGAGATGGACAAAAGAAAACTAACAAATCACCCCAGTCTGTACTTAAAATGGAACTGACATTTCCACAAGAGGCATAACATCCTAGTCTGAGATGCCATCAATTGAGCAGCATACTCCTATACAGATAAATACTGAAAAGAGCCAAAGAATGTGAAGGCAAGCTTAACAAATAAAAAGAGTACGCAAACCATTTAGTCACCAAACCATTTAATGCCATTCCTTACACTCTAATTTGATTTAGGTTGATTTATCATTTATCTCATGGAGGACAATTTGTACCCCTCTCCTTAAACCAGATTTTGAAGTCCTATAATAAAATGGAAAATAAAGAATCGCTCCTCTGACATCAACAACCTATCAAATGAAGCCAAGAAATGGCAAAAGTGGTAAAGTATTATTACCTTAGAAAAGTAGGCAAGAGCGCCACTAAAGTCGCCCTGAGCTTGCAATTCCCTCCCCTTCTCCAACAACTCCACAGCTTCTGAAACTCTCTGCGAAGTTAAATCACTCGCATCCCTTTCAGCCGGAGTAACAGGGTCATATTGATCGGCAGCATAGGACGAACCATACTGAAATTTACGAGGAAGGAGGAGGAAACCAGAGAGGGGAAGAGAGAAGAGAAGCAAACGTCTGTTTGGGAATCGGCGTGTAGAATTGGGAGTATGGCAATTCTGAATCATGAATCCAGGGTTTCGCCGAAGAGAGGGAGAGGGAAGATAAGAAATGTGTGGCGCTTTGCAGAAGGCGCCCATAGTTGTGAATTAGGAACCAAGAACTCAGATTCTTTGTGCAACCGAAATGAAGGACCCCAGTTGAGGCCGTGATATGATAATCTCATTTTTGTATTTTATTCCGTACTACACAGTCCTTCCTGATCCTCACGTAATTAAAAAAAGGGTATAAAACCGGATTTTTCTTTTTTGCCATAAAAAAACAGGACATTGCGACTTTATGCATGATAGTGTGTGTACTGTGTTGTTTGACTTGTTTCAAATTTTATGCTTATTTTGGCCGATCTTTTTCAATTTGTTTTAAGTTAGAGTTAAAAATAAATGTATTATTTCTATTTAATTTAAAAAAGCATGAAAAAGATTGGTGATAAGACCGACGGTACCAGATACATTTTTTCATGTAGATGGTAGCACTATTCTGCAACATTTTATATACAGAGAGTATTTTGAATTCTGATTCTCCTAACCAACGAATTTTTAAATAAAAAATTTTCACCAATTTTTTAAAAAATTCATTGCCATTTAGTGAGTAAAAATATGATAATGAATTACGATAATTTTTTTTACTATTCACAGCCCAAAAATAGTCTGAGTTATTATGACTCTGATGTTTTACAGGGATAATCCTTAAAAAAGAATTTGGAAATTATAAAATGACAAATCATATTTTTTTATCAAGAATTGATTAGAAAATGTTGACACTTGATAAGCAATTTCCAACTTATTTGTTGGGAAATATCTGATTTGTTATTTTATAATTTCTAAATTTTTTTTTAAGGATTCTCCCTATTTTATACGGATGATAATATTTATTAATTGATATTAATATTGGTGATAAAATTGACATTGATTAAAACCAAAATATTACCTACATTTTATACAAATTATAATTGTAATACTAAACTTTATAATTCATCAATTCACACGTCATTTACTAAACATTTTTTTTTGGGTGTATTCATCATTATATTATTGTACATGATCCTCATCCTACTCCCCCAAGAAACAAGCTTATCCACTAATTATTTCGTTAAAAGAAAATAGAAGAAGTTGATCGAAAGTTGGAGGAAAATCATTGCATAGTTATGATTTACAATTGATTTTACCTTGTAGGCAACAAAAATACTCCATTACATTACATGATGTCCACCAATTTTACAACAAATCAGCGCATTAAAAAAAAAAAGGGAAAATGACAAAACAAAAACTTTAAAATTACAAAATCCTAAATCAAGTATTTATCATAAAATGAGTTATGAATTTCTTATCAAATCTTATTATTACTTTATCAATTTTTAGTAATAAACCTGATTTTGTTCTTTTGAAGTTCTTTTTTACCCTTTTCCCTAAAAACAATCATTATTACATTTTTATATCTGATGTCACAAGTCAAGACAGACAGACAAACACGAAGCTTAGATGTGAAGTTAAAATGTGAGTGACAATGACGACTTGTGGAGCCGCTAAATAATCAACAAACGTGTTAACAATCTGATTCTGGAAATCTGGAGAGTGCAGAAAAATATCAACAACAATTACCAGTGTATGCGTCAGCTTGAGGAGGGGTGCCATTAAAAATGTTCTTTTTAAGCCCCTTGGACCCCTCAGCTAAGAGGCTAGGCGTATCCAGGATCTGCAACAACATGCAACATTCACTTGAATCACTTTATACTACTCCATCTAGTCTTTAATATAACACCTATTTACCTAATTTAAATAAATTAAGAAAGTTAGTCAAGGTAGTTAATATGATATGTTTTTTCTATAACACCATAATCATCTTTCTTAATTTCCTCCATCTTTGCTTTACTGGATTATGGTTGAGGAAGCACTGATAGAAGTAAATTAGAAAAAGAATGACAAATATGAGGAATAGATTTTATATTTAGGACCAAGATTAACTTAACAATTAAGACCTACATTAAAGACCAAAGGAAGTATTCAGCTAGCTATCGTTCCTCAAAAAAAGAAGTTTAATGCATATATACTCGCAAGTTGAAAAGCAGCTTCCATATCCATTTCCGTTTGCCCCTTACCAATTTTTAAGGCTCCTTCCAATTTTTTTTCTTTCTAAGTTTGACAATATTGTGCAAATGGAATGTATATAGCATCCAAATAAAAGACTAAAATGTGCTAAGGAATGGGCAAAATACCTTCAGAACAAGCTCTTCAAAACACTGTTGTACATTGATTCGAGTTTTAGCACTGCATTCAATGAATAAGCATCCGTATTCTCGGGCAAAGTCTATTCCCTCTTCCTTGGATACAACTCTATCACCCTCCTGAAAAACAGTTAACTCACCCACTTGCACATTTAATCCTATTATGGAACACAAGAACAGATCAAGTACAAAGTTCAAATACAATTCATTAGTCAGAAAAGAAATAAATATATAAGCCAAGAAGACCTAAAGGATGTGTGTGATAAGTAAAATTCAACAGAATTTTTTTTTAAAAAAAATTGTCCTTAAACTACACAGATCTAATTCAGATGATAGTTTGTTGTCTTAGTCTTCCACACTACCTCCTATCCTGTTTTTTTTTTTTTTTTTTTTTTTTGCAATACAAAGGCAAGCAAAGCTTGAAGGTAAAACAAAATCACGGGTTAGACCCCGAATAATGTTCCTGTGGCTGTAAACCACGTTCTAATACAAAAAGTCGCACACATTCCGCTGGAGGAGACCAGAATTCGGTATGGATCTGATGGCTATAATGAGCCAATCGTGCAAGGTAGTCCGCACAGCGAGTATTCTCCCTATGAGTGTGAGAAATCTTCAAATCCCAGTCAGCATAGATGAGGGAATTGGTATCCAAGATGACGTCGTGCAACGGGTGATCGCTCGCACATTGAGATGACAATAAATGAACGGCTTGTAGAGAGTCAGTGAACAGATTGATTTTCCTGAAACCCAGCTGTTTGCAAAGTAGAAGACCTCGGTGGATTGCATGGATTTCCGCAGCAGTTGGGAAAGAGAGTCCTAACTTCTGTTGAAATCCATAAATCCAGTTGCCTTGGTGATCGCGGATGACTCCACCACAGGTTGAAAGACCATCCCTAGCCGTCGAACCGTCTACGTCAATTCTAATGTAACCCTCTTCCGGGGGGGTCCATTTAAGAAGACCTCTTTCCGGAGCTTGGAAGATCAGATGATGAAAATGTCCCTTCTCCACACTCTCGGAAAGGTGGAAAATGCATTTGTGAACCAGCTCCTTTGGAGTAGCTGCTTTCCCTTCAAAAGCCTGACAACAGCGGTTCTTCCAGAGGAGCCAACATGTTGTACTGAAAACTTGTTGCCAAGACCATCTAGCCATTCTTCTGTTTCCGGGGGAATGCTGTGAATTCCATTTAAGCCAATCCTGCAAATTACCAGAAGCAAACATAGTAGAGTATAACTGATTAGTTAAAGAAAACCACACTCTCTGGGCCTGCTCACAGTCTCTCAGAATATGAAGGATGGATTCCTCACTCTCACACAGAAAGGGGCAAGTGTTTATGGCATTCGGATTAAATCTCGCTCTAATCTCATTTGTTGGGAGTCTCTCATGGAAAACCTGCCACATGAAGTGCTTGACTCTTTCAGGAACACCCCAGTGCCAAAGATGCCGCCATGGTTGGCTATGAGATAGGGTCTGTTGGTGGTAGATAGCATCGTAGGCAGATTTCACGCTGAAATTACCATCAGGAGCATAGCGCCAACAAACTAAGTCATCAACAGTGCCTGTAGGGGGGGGGGAGCGACGTAATTTTATCAACCACCCAATTAGGTAGAAAAGCCTCCCAATGCGCCCTGTCCCAACTGCCGGAGGGGGTGGTGAAGGAGCTAACAGGGGCTTCCATATCTAAAAGATGAAAGTTTCTATCCACAAAAAATTCTAAAGGCTTTTCCAGAGGGGCCCAGCAATCCTGCCAAGCATTCGTGCTTCTCCCACTTCTGAGCTTCTTTCCAAGACCCTTTTGAAAATCCTCCCAAACCGCTACAACACCACTCCACACAGCCGATTGACTACGCCATTTTTGCACATGTGGAATCAAGGAAAGACCACAAGAGTATTTGGAACGAAGGCATTTAACCCACAGAGCATCCGGTTTTAAGATAAGGCTCCAGCACAGTTTCATGAGTAGGGCTTTGTTCTGACAGCGAAGATCCTTAATCCCAAGTCCTCCGTCATGCTTCCGCCTTTTGAGAACGTCCCAAGCTATCAGATGCATTTTCTTGGATTCATCATGCTGGTTCCAAAAAAAGTCTCTGCTTAGTTTCTCAATTTCCAAAAGGACACCTTTCGGAACCAAGGTTGATTGCATCTGATACTGAGGAATAGCTGAGAGAACTGACTTGATGAGCACAGTTCTGCCTGCCATGCTTAGATAATTGCCTTTCCAGCTGGACAACTTTGATCTCACTTTCTGGAGAAGCGGGGCAAATGTCATCTTGACCATGCGTTTATGAAGAAGAGGGACCCCCAAATATTTCCCGAGGTCAGCAGTGAGCCCAATCCCCACAGCTTGGCTCATCTCAAGAGCCCTGTTAAAGTGGACATTTTTGGACACAAACATTTTAGACTTATTCAAATTTATCTTGTGCCCAGAAACCCTGCAAAACAGCTCCATAATGCTTCTAATCTCCTCCATTTGATCATTCGAAGCTTCACAAAAAAGGAGAAGGTCGTCAGCGAAGAAGAGATGAGAAATACGAGGGCCAGAATTGCTCATATGAAGGGGTCTCCAGTTCCCCAAATCCACCTCCTATCCTGTTTTAAATTGACAATATCCCCAAGCCTTGAATATTTATTCTTATCTAATTCGCACCCATTTTTTAATTTCTACACTAAATTAATTGATATAAATAGGGATGAGTGTGTCAAATTAATAGATTTATCAGAATAATATAATTAATAATTAATAAAGTGGTGCAATTTGCAAATGAAAGTAATATTGATTACAAACATGAAATTAATCCAACACAAAGGGAATATTAACACTTTATAAACATTTTAGACAGGAAGAGAACAGAAAAGATATGAGCTGAATCTTTAAATCAGCACTAGTTGTCCAGCATACAAATTGATTACAAACTTAAACAGAAGGAAATAAATGTTGACATACCCCAATTAGCAAATGGATAAATGGAGAAGAAAGAAGATTTGCTCAAGGTCTACAGCAAAACGTATTAAAAGTGTTCTTTATTTAATTAGTTGGAAGCTATCACACTAATGTACTGTCTCTCTATAGGAGATCTGCTCCTCCTTTTATTCTCCTAGTCAGTTTTATATCTGCCTGCCTCTACTGATACCCAACAGTTCTTCTATGCTCCAATTTTTCCTAATAATATGCATTAACTATGAATCCACGGTCGCCAGAAATTTCTAATTTGGAGAACAGCCGAAGATTAAACATTGTAAACTAAAATAAAGGGAACAGCAATCTGCAAGGGAACCAAAACTATAAGATTGAGCCTTAGGTCAGGCTCCAGGCAGAAATACGTAGAAAATAACTTATTGATCAAGACGTGGTTCACAGCTTCTTAAAAAGAGAGCTTCTTAAAAAGAGAAAGCTTATGTTTGTAAGGTTCTTAAAAGATACCTTATCCACTTTGTTCCCAACAAGCATCTTGATGCAGTCCTGATTTGTTGAATAAAGATCTATTTCCTTTGCCCATATTTCAGACAAATTCGTAAATGTTTCTCGTCTAGTTACATCATAAACTGCGTCAGTAAAAGGAATCAAATATAAAGATTAGCAGCAAATGCGAAACTGAAATTCTAGTACGAATCTACAGAGCTGAGAATATTTCCCTTAAGCCATGACAATCTAATCTATCGCATCTAATTCAAATATCCATCATTACACAATGAAACCAACCAACATTTTACAACTTAGGAAGAATTCCAGTCCGATCATTAGGTTTACACGCATAAAATGTAATAAAAAAATGTAATAACAAGAATATGTCGGAACCATTTTTGTCAGTAGAACACAGTCTACAATAGGTTTACATGCATACAAATGTAATAAAAAATTTACAAAATCCAGAAGATAATATTTTGTATATAGGAAAGATTCAGAAACTAGAGGGTAGAAACTTGCCCATGATGATCCCCTGTGCCCCTCGGTAGTAAGAACCTGTTAGTGTTCTGAATCTCTCCTGACCAGCTGTATTATTAGATAAGAAAAATAATCAAATACGGTATAATAACTTCAACATTCAAAATCTGTCCATGATCATTTAATCACGATATCAGCAATCTCATAAAACAATTTCTTATTAAAAAATGTATGATGTGAAACATTAGGAGATAGAATACTAATAAAATAATAGTTAATACCTGTATCCCAAATGGCTAGCTTCAGTTTTTTACCGCCTAAAGTCACATGCTTAACCTTAAAATCAACACCTACATGCGATAACACATACGAAAGCAGATAAGCAACTGGAATACCAAAATAAGATCCAAATCAAGGAACAAACTCATAAAATTAATATACATTGGGTTTGATAATCGTACCGATTGTGGGGGTGAGATCTTCAAAGGTATCAACAGTAAAACAAAGGAGCAGACTACTCTTCCCAACCCCGGAATCCCCAATCATCAATAACTTAAACATGTAATCAAATTCGGACTGACTTGAAGTCGAATCCATCGCCATTCACCTACGAACACCAAATCACAGAAACAATCAACAGAAGCGACGGCAAAAGACAAGCGTAAAATACACAACGTCAAGTATCCGCCTCCTGGAAAATGCAGTCAGAAGCCATACCAAAAATAGAAACCTAACAAGAAATCCTATTTCTGAAATCATCCAGCGCACAGGCAAAAAGGAATACAACGATCGTATAATATTTAACTTCAAAAAATCAATTCAGAGTTTCGGCATTGCCTAATTCGAAACGAAAAACATAGAGACGGCGATTTCTGTACCTTCTTTTTTTCGTCAAAAGGATTTCTGTAACTTAAAAAGCGAAAGAAAGAAGGTAAGAAAGAGGGAATTCAGGAATGCATGAAGAAAATGAGAAGAAACGAATCTGAGTAAGCGGCATCAAACGGGAACTCTTCCGATATGCGGGGTTGCCGCTTAATTTTCCCCAAGACTTTCCACGCCGACTTAAAATTTTTTCAATTTTATTTCCTGTAAGAAAAAAATATTAGTAATATAAATGCGTTCATCATTAACAATATTTTATATTTTTATCTAATTTATAGTTTTTTGAGTTAAAGTATGCTTTTGACATATAAATTTACAACAAATTTCAGTTTAGTTTTTTAATTTTATAAAAAAAATATGTAATCTTTTAATTTTAAGACTAAATTATACAAAACCCGCCTAAACTTTGGGGTAGTTGCATATAACTTTCTTGACATTTTGATATCTAAATATAGCCCCTTTGAACTTTGGTTTTTTTTTTTTTTTATAAAAATTTTGGACCCCTATCGTTAACATGCCGTTTTCTTTTTGACAGAATTTGTCACGTCAGCTTAATAGAAAACATCTCATCACATTTTACGTAGTATCCTATTAAGTTTATAGTTGTGTAAAACCTCTCTGAACTTTAATCTAGTTGCATATAACCCCTCGACATTTTAAACTTTAAACTTAACCCCCTTGAATTTTTTTTAATATTAAACCCTTGTCTTTACTTTTTTATCTATCTAATTCTCATTAAAGCGAGCTCATTACTTCTAAATGATCCTATCGGCTTCTTTATATATTAAAATAGCACTTTTATAATTTTATTGTCTTAATTTATAATATTAATACATTCATTAATTTTTTTTGTTTGCTATATATCATATTTTTTAATTAAAATAGTATTTATTAATTTTTTTTTGTTGAATTAGAGGTTTAATTTCTTTTTTTTTTTTTTTGGAATAGCAAAGACCAGCTCAAAGCTGGGATACAAGTACTAATGACCTTACATAATACAGGCACAAACAAATCAAATCACAAAGAGGTTGAATTTCTATCCTTATGTTTCTTGTTAATGCAAACTTTAAAATATTATTTTTCTATATTATTCCATGCAACAAATACTATTATAATTAACAAATGATATATAGCAAACAAAAATTAATGAATTTATTAACATTATAAATTAAGATAATAAAATTGTAAGAATGCTATTTTAATATATGAAGAAGCCGATATGAACATTTGAAAGTAATAAACTCGCTCTGATAAGAATTAGATAAAAAAGTAAAGGTAGGATTTTAATGTTAAAAAAATAAAACTTCAACGGGGTTAAATTTAAAGTTTAAAATGTCGAGGAGGTTATATACAATTAAACTAAAGTTCAAGGGGGGGTTTTTATACAACTATAAGCTTAATAGGATGCCACGTAAAATGTGATGAGATATCTTTTATTAATTTGACGTGACAAATTCTATAAAAAAGATAACGACATGTTAACGGCAGAGGGTCCAAACTAAAAAAACCAAAATTCAAGGGATTAAATTTAAATGTCAAAATATCAGGGGTTATATGTAACTGCCCCAAAGTTCAGGGGGATTTTGTATAATTTAGCCTAATTTTAACACTCTACAACTCTGAATTTAAATCTTGACTTTGCAATGCTAATATTACATGTTTAAATTTTAATCCTGTAGTGTTAAATTTTAATCATGTAGTGTAATTATTAGATCTCGTGGGAAAAAAAATTAAAAATAACTAAATAATGCCTTTTTTATACTAGAAGTTGAAATTAAATAGCTAATGATTTATTACTTTTATAAAATATCTACGCATGTCATCGAAAAAAAAAAAAATATCTACGCAACAAATAATCTTTTATAAAGTTTCTTAAACTCCGGCAAAAAAAAAAAAAAAAAACACTCAGTATTTGAAGTTCTTAAACATTCAAATTATTTCATTTAATTAATTTTAAATACCCCAACCCTCTCTTTAACTCGCCGCCATCCCCTCCTCTAATAAAGTATATAATCCTCCAGCCCATTTCTATTATTTTCAAATATATTTCTTTTACGAGCTTAACTTTTTGAGATCGTTTTGGTACTCGTAACTTTCCCCAACTATCGAACACCCTTCACAAACTTTATTCTGCGGACGAGACCTTCCAGGCGAAATAATTATTCTGAGAAAAAGATCTGTGAGATCGATCGTAGAGCTTGTAAGGCTACCCTAGAATTGAGGTAAAAAATGTTAAGTTACTTTATATGCATGTTTTGGAACACAAGGGCTGTAAGCCAACTTTTATCATTATACACTATGTAAAACTGGTGTTAGGCGTGGATTGTGAGGTCTTACGTTAGTTTGAGAGGGAAATAAAGAACCCTTTTAAGAGTCTGGATACCTCCCATCTTAACGTGTTTTAAAATGGATTTGAATTTTGTAAGAATTTTGGGTGTACATGGAATTCGATAGACTCACTGAAGTACCCACACGAAACCGGAGACCCTGATTACGTTACACAGAAAATACACCAAAGAGAGAAAGAGAAGTCTTATGAGAAAATCTTTTAGAGCTAGAATTCTGTATTATTTCATCATTAGCCTACTCCTTTAATCTTACACCTTTTATATATAGTGTATGTACGGTTAGATAGGAATAGATGCAACCGTTAAATGTACGGTTATATATGAATAGATGTAACCTTTAAAACACAAAGGGTATCAGTCTTTATAACTCGTGTCTCTCCATGAAGCCCCTCTTGAATTGGGCTTGGGCCCTAATCCACCAAGGGTGGATTAGAATATTCCAACAAATTTAGATGACAAAAATTAGTTACATATATATAATAACTTTAACTAGATTTTATATATGATCTTACCCTAATTTGTCTTTTTAATTTTTTTAGCCACAGGCTAAATATTTCCAAAATTCTTCGTAAAGAAATGAGTCATTGTAAAATTCTGAAGGAAAGGCCTGAACCACGGGCTCCGACAAGCTCTTACACGGATCACAACAAAGAAAAAACAATATTAATGGAGAAAATAAAAAGATGCATAGATAAAATTGAGAGCTCTCAATTTTATCATGACTTCAAAGATCAACTACAAACCCCACAAATTTGTGAACGCTTACGTATGGTTTTGGGGTCAGATTCAACAATGAAAATGGTAATTTATGGTATTGGTAAATTTGAATCATATGAGAATCCAAATTATCAACTTGGACTTGCAATCTTGATGCAAAGAGATTTTAAATGGATTTGAGATATTGAAGTATTTGATCCAGCTCTTTCGATGAATGAATGCCAAATTTTAGAAGCTCTTGGTTGTTCAGTTTTACAACATAATGAATACGGCAGGAGGAAGGCTCTGAAACCAACAATGTTTTTCATGCCACGTTGTCCAGTAACGTTATACGACAACGTCTTACAAGCAAATTGGAAATCTAGTTTATTGAGCAACATTGTCATATTAGGGAACAGTTTGGATAATTATGTTTCATCTGGGTCATGTCCGCCTCATCTGATGAAGTATATAATGCTTGCTGCAACATTCACTAATGAGTTCGAGGTGAAGACAGATTTCAAAGACTATTATGAAGATTCCAAGGATAATAGGCTCAATCGTGGTGGTGGTGCTTTTCATCATTCGAGTTGGCATTTTTTCACTCCTCTTATGTAGAAAATATATAAGATGTTTTAAATTTCGGGATGAAAAATGTTGTTTATGACGTCATTTTTAAATTAAATTGCCACAAAAAAGTGCTCTTTTAAGTATAAGTCCAGATAAAACTTCCCTCTTATACCTACTTTAATTTGAAAAATTAATATTCACATTCCAAAATCAAAATCCTTAAATTTTATCCTTTTTTTCTCCTCCCCACCAAACACCAAAGAAGCACATCCTCAATCTCATCCCATTTTAGTCTTAGATGCCGACGGCTACGGTGGCATCCCTGCCGTCGAAACCCAAACGCAAGTTTTAGCATTTTTTAATCCTCTCTTTTACTTTCATTAATAAATAAACTACAAAAAAAAAATTGTGAACATGATATTTAACTAATGTTTTAAATTTCATAAAAAATAACAATACCTTATGAAAGAAAGGGTTAAGGTGCAAATTTGCCCCGAAAGTTTTCAATGAGGAGCAATATTACCGTGTAAGTTTTTTTAGATTCAATATTGCCTTGGAAGTGTTAAAATTGAGCAACGTTGTCATTTTTTATTAAAAAGTTAACGGTCAATGTCAATTTTTTAATGGTCAACGTTAGTTTTTTAACTGTATAGTGTAACATTGCTACGTTTTGAAATTTTTGGGGTGACATTGAATATAAAAAAACTTGCAGGCAGCATTGCTTCTCAGCAAACACTTTTAGGACAAATTTGAAACTTAACTCTTAAAAAAATTTGAGGAAATATTGATATTAATTAAATAAAATGGCATGAGAAAGCTTTTCTTTGACTTTTGCCGTGTCAATCCTTAAATAAAATTTATCAGCTTTAATTAATTAATATTTGATACTTTAAATTTTAAAAATAAAAAATCGCTCATAAAATATCTGCGCATGTCATCGGAATAAAAAAATAAAATATCTACGCAAACAACTAACCTTTTATAAAGTTTTTAAACCATTGAAAAATAACGTATTTTTAGGATTAAACAAACACTTCCAAGTGGTATCATTCAAATTATTTCATTTAAATTTTAAACACTATATATCTTTAACAGTTTAACTTGCCGCCATCCCCTCCTCTAATAAAGTATATAATCTTCCCGCCCATTTTTTTTCAACTTGCAGGGCGGTGAGCATCCAGTCGTCCATTTATATCTTTTATGAGCGCTGCTTATTTCTGAGATTGACTTTGTATTCATAACTTTTCCTGATCAGAGAACACCCTTCAAAAACTTTATTTTGTGGACAAGATCTTACGAGCCAAAAAATTATTCTGAGAAACAGATAGTAAGTTTGGACCGTAAAAATCCATAAGATAATAGAGTATGAGAGGCTACCCTAGAATTTCGGTAAGCAATGTTCAATTAATTTTTATACGTGTTTTGGAGCAAAAGACTTTGGGACTCGACTTTAAATAATATTACCCTATAGGCAAAAGTGTTTATAAAGTTGGTATTAGAGTCAAGCTCGAGTCAATGTGTAACTAGTTTGTAAAGTTATATGCTCCAGAAAATCTCAATCAAGAAGTTATTAGAGTCAGGTTCGGATCAATGTGTAACTAGTTTGTAAAGTTATACACTCTAGAAATTCTCTATCAAGAAGCTATTAGAGTTAGGCTTGGGTCGATGTGTTAGCAAGAATGATGCGCCCCTGTGGGTGGATTGTGAAGGCCTCCCATGAAAACCTTTCCTCTTAATGTATTTTAAAATCATGAGAGAAATAAGTCCCAAAGAAGATAATTTCGAGGTGGATAAAAAATTGTTTATTTTATAAAAAATGGTTTTGAATTTAAATGACAAAGAGGGGTGATATGATATGTAACTATGTTCTTTAAATTTATTTCACATAAGGTTATATGTACATAATATCTTTAACTGGATTTTATCTATGATCTTACCCTAATCTTGCATTTTAATTTTTTAACCCACAGGCTAAATACTCCAAAATTCTTTATAAAGAAATGAGTCACTGCAATGAAGAAATTCTGGAGGAGACACCAGAACCATGGGCTCCGCCATACTCACGCATGGATCCAAACAAAGAAAAAGCATTAATGGAGAAGATAAAAAGATCTATAGATAGAATTGAGAGCTCTCAATTTTATCATGACTTCAAACATCAACTACAAACCCCACAAATTTATGAGCACTTACATATGGTTTTGGGATCAGATTCCACAATGAACTTGGTAATTTATGGTATTGGTAACTTTGAATTATCTGAGAATCCAAAGTATCAACTTGGCCTTGCAATTTTGATGCGAAGAGATTTTGAATGGATTGGAGACATTGAAGTATTTGATCCAGCTCTCTCGATGAATGAATGCCAAATTTTGGAAGCTCTTGGCTGCTCAGTTTTAGAATTTAATGAAGACGGCAAGAGGAAGGCTCTGAAACCAACAATATTTTTCATGCCACATTGTCCAGTAACATTATACGACAACCTCTTACAAGCAAACTGGAGATCTAGTTTATTGAATAACGTTGTCATATTAGGGAACAGTTTTGATAAATACGCTTCGTACGCTTCATCTGAGTTATGTCCTTCTTATCTGATGAAGTATATTCTACTTGCTGCAACATTCACTAATGAGTTTGGAGTGAAGACAAATATCAAGGACTATTATGAAGATTCCAAGGATAATGGACTTGATCGTAATCGTCGTGGTGGTGGTGCTTTTCATGGTCTGAGTTGGCATTTTTTCACCCATTTTTATGTAGAAAATGTATAAGATGTTTCATTTGAAGATGTATTTTGTTATGAACACAATAATTTTCATTACAAATAAATTTTCACTTGAAAAATGCTCATACCATACAGTGATGATGTATGATTACTTTTACATTGTTAATGTTAATTAGTTTCTTCTTCTTTTCTTTTCGGGATGAAAAATGTTGTTTATGCAATCATTTTCAAATTAAATTGCCATAAAAGTTGTTGAGAACGTAATCAAATATAAAATATAAATTGCTAATCAATCTAAATATTAGAAAGTTTTGGGTGCCTCCATAGCACCACATAATCTGTATGCACTGGTCAAACAGAAAGAAGCAACTCATTATATGTTAATCTACCTGTCAGCCATATTAAGTTAACTACTAATAATAATTTTAACAATTAATAATTCACATTCCAAAAACAAAATCAGCCTAGCATCTCCCATCGCTCCCTTGTCGTGTCCTTCCTAGACAAACGGCTCTAGCCAAGATCAAATGCTCTCAGCGGCGATTTCTTTTTTTCTTTTTCGTTTCTCCTCGGCACCTGAGGCGTCAGAGTTTAGTTGTCGGGAGAGGCCTCAGACATGCCGTCACCCTCCCTCTAGAAGTTTGTTCCAATCGGTTCATGGGTCACAATTTTTTTTAGTTTCTTTTCACACAATAGGTTATTTATGTCATGCCCTTATCTTGTTTTAACTTTTTTTCAGAGCATTTATGGAAAACGATATGCGGTTCAGTGGGCAACACAAGAATAACATGAATATACTGATAATAAGTGCATGATTACATAAATTCCCCATATGGGTTCGTATATGATCATTACCATCAATGTAGCCACACAGGGCTACTTGGGTATCTAAACCTGTCCCAATGAAACAGATACATCTTCTCGTCTTCGTTCCACCACTACAATCCCCTCATATGGTTCTCTGCATTGTTCTTATCATATATTCTGTCTTCTCCTGTCTAAATTATATTGTTGGTTGGGGAGGGTGAGATTCAAGAGAATCTCAGTTGGAAAATAATACCAATATGCATGTACGATAAATGTTTAATACATGACATACTTGTATCACATAACTCATGCTGACACAATGACAAATTTGTAAGCTCAATGCTTCGAACAATATACTTATGGCCATAGCATAAATTGAAACATAGTTTCAAATCATTCATACATGTTTCGCATAATCAAGTAAAGCAATAACATGCATCAACACACTTGGTCCCACAATTCCAAATATACAATTTAGACACTTTCATAGTGTTTCTAGGGTTATATGAGCCTAGCCTATTATGAAAATTTACTAAAATGCTCCTGGGGACCCGGCCCCCGTACCCGGTTTGGCTGTACTTTTCTCGAAATTTTGACATGGGCTATTCTGAAATATTTTCGCCCAAAGAATCCATTTTCGAACTCGGAATTATCAAATTCAATGTCAAATTACAAAATTACCCTTGGCAACCCCATTTTAAGGGTTCAGGGGCATTTTCGTAATTATACTTTTTCAGCCTTTTCTGAAAAAATGACCAACTGTAACCCCATATAATTTCCCCTCCTGAACTCAATGGAACCATCAAAACATGGAAAATCAAACTCTAACCCTTAGATCTAGCCCTGGCCGAAATCTTGGTATACTTTGGGAAGAATCGGTGTTTTTCGGTTTCGGCTCTGTAAACGTGTTCCTTTATACTCCTAATCACTTTATTGACTATTTCATTAGATTACAAATAACATTAAGACACAATTTGGGCATCATAACCCATAGGCCATATCATTTCCAAACTTTAAAACCAATGGCAATCCGGCAAAATTTCATCGACTAAATTGCCCACAGCAGCCAGAATAAGCAATATACGAAAGTTTGGAAGTTACATCAAGCTCCCACCACCTTTTTCTCCAGGTGGCTAAAAACCTTAGCCTTAGAACAACCAAATTTGCACTCCACAAACCTTGAAGAACATAGAAGAATATCTTAGGAGCGGAGTTGTACGTGTTAAGTAAGGATTTATTGAAGAAATCGACTTACCGTACAAGTTCTCTTCTCCTTCTCTCTCTAGAATTTCTCACAACTTCTCTCTCTTGTTGTAGCTGAATGGCACGGTTTTGGGCTGATGGAGGAGGTGGATGATGATTTAATATACTATAATATTATTTTCTAATTATTTACTAAATTTCCAACAATTTCAGATTTTAATAAAATTTTGGCATATTTCTGCCCAAATTTTGAAATATCATAACTAATTCTAGAAAAATATAAATGAGGTGATTTCAAAGCCAAATGAAAACTATTTAAGTCCTCTTTACTGAAAAAATATGGACCATTACCAGAAATCACCACACAATTCTAGAATTACACAAAATTCACTACTGCCCCAAAACAGAGTCCAGTTTCGACATCAAAATTTGGACAACCAGAACTCCCAGCTCACAAAACAAAATGACACAATTTATATATCTATTTTGAAGCTTAGAATGTGAAATTTAAGACCGAAAAATTTCAGAATATTTAGACATCATTTGCCTATTAAAAACATCAACACAAAAAGACTGCCTAGCAAGAAGTTTCAATGGACAGAATTTCCCAAATTTCCATTTAATGTTCCAAACCAATTCCAAGACCAAATGGTACAACATGACATCAATTGCACCACATTACACCATCCAATTCCACCATTTTGAAATTATACAAAATCATGGCAAAATTCACAATTCTCATCATCTTCTTCAGAAGTGTTCATTTATCACTAATCACATCCACTTTTGGAGTCATTTACCCTTAACCGAAATTTGAAATCCGGCTAAACCGGGGCTTAGCAGTCCACTTATTTCAAACTTATTCTCTAGCCTTAAATCTCAAAATTCGGGGTACTACAATTTATCCTTTTCTTCCCTTTCCTATTAAATAGGATAGAAGCGCATCCTCAATCTCATCCCATTTTAGTCTCAGAAGCCGATGGCTTTGGAGGCGTCCCTGTCCTCCTCGAAAAGAGGGGATAGAATGAGAAGGAAACCATCGAAATGAGGAAGCTTATCTGTGTGTCTTAAAGAATAGGAATAAGGAGAGAAACCCCTCACATAAGCCGAACGCCAGATTATAGGCAAAAATGATCTCAATAGTCCAATTAAAAGTTATCTCATCGTAATTTTTTGTAACAGGTGGTATCTCATCATCCAAGGGAAAATACTGATAGCATAAGAGAATAATGTAAAGAATATGAGAAATTAGGGGGATAAATCTTATTTCTCAGGTCACTTGCCTCAATAATATCTAATTTATTCCTAACAAAGGCATGTTAACTTTAAAAAAAGAAAAAGAAAAGAAAACAGATACACAAGAAGCATAAGTTGAAGTGTCTTATTTTCATCAATTTTATTAGATTCACCTATGTATATCTTGTGTACTCTAAAGATTCACACAGGTGAAAAATTGTAAAAAGAAAAAATTATAAAAGAAAATATAACACAAATTTTTTTTTTTCAAAAATATTAACATGACATTTATCTGGTTATTATTAACAAAGCTACCTATAATAAATTAAACTCCGCCAACAACTTTGATCTATCGATCTATCAATCTATCATCACCAACCAAAACTATTTGATTGGCGTACAATTATTGTATTGGCAAACTTCAAAAGTTGCTAAACTGAAATTTCTGGGATTTGAATATCCTTGGGTCTGAGAGGAAAATAGTCTCCAAGATAAGCCTCAAGATGATCCGCTAAAGATGACTTATCAATATGTTCATGGTGGTAAGATTTGCACACGAAATAGAGCACAATTTGAATAACTAGACCCAATAGTATCACCATCAAAAGACACATCAAACATAGGATTGCAACCCCAATTCTCAATTCCTCTGCCACTAACCCAATCACAACAAAAATCCCAAACCCTACTTGAATTCCTAGGAAGAACAGCAAGATCACACGGGACACAACAATGGAGGTCCCTGTCTTGCCCTTAATCAATTCCTTGCCCTTAATCGTGGCTTCTTTACCATAACTATCTTCCAACACAGAGATAACACTAGCCAGATGTCATATTATTGTTATATACACAAATCCAATCAAATACAACGCCAATAAAATTCCCCCAATCACTAGCCATAATGATCATCGATACCAATTACAGAAAGCCAGAAGATGAACAAGAGCCCAGAGACCACATTATAGGCAAAAACGATCGCAATGTTCCAATTAAAAGTTATCAAGAGAGTGCTCCAAACCTTGGAAACGACGCTCATGACTTTCCTGAAAGTGACATTCGAGGAAGCGTAAATGGAGGCGATGGTGAACACAACTGCAGAAGTGGAGAGAAGCGAGAGGGTCAAGAGGAAGGTGAAATAGGCGAATTTGAGGAGGAAGAAGGAAGTCCATTGAGAGAAGAGAATATCAGAGAGAAGCATGCAGGATTGGGAATTTTGAGGGAATCAATGCAAGAAGGCCTGGTTATGGAGGATGTTAAAGAAGATGAGCTGGGAGATGTGGAAATTGGCGAGGAAGATGAAGGAGACAGGAAGGAGGAGAGAGAGGGAGATTTGGATGAAGATTTTAGGGCATGTTAATATGAGTTTGAAGGATTCTTTGAAAATGCCCAACACACACAGAGATTGAAGCTCCTGTTGCTCCTTCTGCATCAGTCATTACACTCCCTTCTCTCTCTCTATACACATTTTAGGTGCAAAATGGTCCGATTTTAATATCAAGGTTTGGGGGTTGAACTCTTGCTAAAATAAATTAAAGATGAAGTTACGTTGAAAATTCTCTCTCTGCACATTTTAGTTGCAGAATGGTCCGATCTTAATATCTAGGTTGGGAATTGAACTCTTGCTAAAATAATTGAAGATGAAATTACGTTTAACATTTTCATCCTTGCAAAATTTAGGGCACACTTCCCTTAGAGGCTTTACCATACGCACAGTTAGAAATTGAACCTCTAACTAGATGTTTAAAAAATTCAGTTAAGTGCCAGCTATACTAAACCTCATGATTGAATACAACATTTTTTAATGGATTACCTAAGACTCTAATTTGGACACCTAAACTACAAATTGATTTTCAATCCCGACTTTATTCAAAAAGACTCATGAAGAGAGACATAATAATCATAAAGCCTAGATCCTCAAGACACTTGGTAAGAGGATTAAAAAAGCGCTGAACATTAAGTGACAATATTTTTTTTTTCCAGATACAATGAGCATTCTAGAGCAGTTTTTGGTGCATCCATTATCGTAAGGAAATTTTTCTGTAGCAATTGGTATATTTTAGGATACCATAAGCATTTTTAGGGTGTTAAAAAATTACTTTAAAATTTTTAAAAAACATTTTAGGCGGGGGACGAAACTTAATCCTTTTCTAAAATAGTAATCATATGGTACAGATACAAGAAAAATAAATAAATAAAATATCCCATCCATATGTTTTACTGTCTGCATTGTTAGTTTGGTTTATTGTGATAAATATATATATATATATATATATATATATATATATATATATATATATATATATATATATATATATATATATATATATATATATATATATATATATATATATATATATATATATATATATATATTTTAAAATACTTATTTAAGACTCGAATTTCATATTTATTGTTCATTTTTATTATTAATCTATTATATATAATTATATATGTCAATCTATGTTATCTTAATTTCTTCATGTTAAAATAAACATATGATTATATGATCAATTGTAATTACTTTCGTTCTTTAAAAAAATCAGGTTTATTGTGATTTTAATGAGTTTGGTTATATAGGTATTATGAGATTGATAGATGCAGTATGTAAACAAGGATGAGTTTCATATCAAATCTGGACCATCATATTAAATTTGAACAGTAGATATCTGATATTATTTTTTTTATATATTTCAAATATTTTTAAAATTTGAAATATCCATGAGACAATTTGTAATTTTGTTTCCATAAGACAATCTGTTGGAATTCCCCAAGTGATATGTTGTCCCCCGGTCATATATTCTTCTTGTTGACCAATGATTATTATAATTCAAGATAGTATAATAGTTATATACTACCTCCAGTTTTTAATATAAAATTTCATTCGTAATGTAGATTACTACATTGCAAATGAGGTTTTATATTAAGAACCAAATGGTGCATTTAAAAATCTTATTGTATTCTTAACATATAACACACAATAATGCTCAAACATGATTCAATATATCACAGTTTGAAGAGTGGCTCTTTAGGAACTTGCATCCTAAACTTAGACGTTGCAGTTATATGCTAGAAACAGTAGAGTCGGTAATATGGGCCCAACCTGCGGGCTCAACCCGTGTGCCCGTGGGTTGGGGCAGGGTTAGGGTTCAGATTTTCCCAACCCTAAAAAATGCGGGCCTATGCCGCATGGCCTGTGGATTGATGTAGGTCAGCCCGCTAGTTGGCCCGCATTTTTTTTTTGCATTTAATAGTTTCAAAAAACTTATAAGTTGTCCACTCCCATCTTGGTACCTCCCAATTCAAAGAGAAACAATCTTAGCCTCTTCCCTTCTTCTTTAAACAAAATTGTTATATCTTGGTTGCTTGAGGATGATTTTATGTTTTTTGTTTATAAACTTTGACAAATTTGATAATTTTTTTTTTATGTTTTATGTTTATAAACTTTGACAAATTGATAATTTTATCTCATGAATTGTGGATTATATTTTTAAATTTTTATAAGAGAAATGATTGATGTTAGGAAGGTAAATTTAATTACTCATATATGTGTCTCGTACTTTTAGCCATATATCTTTAAAACATAGGAAATTTTTTTAAAGGAAAATACTAGCTGGTAACCCGCACACTACGGGTTAGGATTGATATTTTGTAAGTCGGCACTTTGGGCCAACATCGCGTGCCCTGCACGTTGGTGTGGGCTAGCCTGCAACCCTAACTGAATTCCTAGGAAGAACAGCAAGATCACACAGGACACAACAATGGAGGTCCCTGTCTTGCCCTTAATCGTGGCTTCTTTATCGTAACTATCTTCCAACACAGAGATCACACTAGCCAGATGCCAGATTATTGTTATATACACAAATCCAATCGAATACAACACCAATAAATTCCCCAATCACAAGCCCTAATGAATCATCGATACCACTTACAGAAAGTAAGCCAGAAGATGAACAAGAGCCCAGAGACCACATTATAGGCGATGATCGCAATGTTCCAATTACAAGTTATCAAGAGAGTGCTCCAAACCTTGGAAACGACGCTCATGGCTTTCTTGAAAGTGACATTCACGGAAGCGCAAATGGAGGCGATGGTGAACACAATTGCAGAAGTGGAGAGAAGTGAGGGTCAAGATCAAGAGGAAGGTGAAATAGGAAAATTTGAGGAGGAAGAAGGAAGTCCATTGCGAGAAGAGAATATCAGAGAGAAGCGAGCAGGATTGGGAATTTTGAGGTAATCGATGCAAGAAGGCCTGGTTATGGAGGATGTTTAAGAAGATCAGTTGGGAGATATGGAAATTGGCAAGGAAGATGAAGGAGAGAGAAAGGAGGAGAGAGAGGGGGATTTGGACGAAGATTTTAGGGCATGTTAATATAAGTTTGAAGGATTCTTTGAAAACGCCCAACACACAAAGAGACTGAAGCTCCTGGTGCCCCTTCTTCATCAGTCATCACACTCCACTCTCTCTCTGCCCATTTTAGTTGCAGAATGGTCCAATCTAAATAGCTAGGTTGGGAATTGAACTCTTGCTAAAATAATTAAAGATGAAGTTACGTTTAAAGTTTTCAATATTGCAAAATTTAGAGTACAACATTTATTTTGGTGGCTTAGGTTATCTATTGCTGAGGTGACTAATCTTCTCACACTGTAGACTTCTGGAAGAGGTTTTAGTGCTGATCAGTAGACCTTCTCTATGGGTACCACCAAAGATCAAACCTTTGACTAGATATTTAAAGAACCCAACTAAGTGTCAAGCCTTATGATTGAATACAACATTTTTTAATGGGTTACATAAGACTCTAGCTTGGACACCTAAACTGCAAGTGGACAAATTGATTTTGAATCCCAAATTTGTTCAAAAAGGCTCATGGAGAGAAACATCATAATTATAAAGCCTACATTCATAATAGTCAGTTGCTCGGACACTTGATAATAGCATTAAAAAGGCCGAAGAATGACTAAGGGTGTGAAAGGGAAGGAGGTGAGCGGAGGAGCGGACGGAGACACTGGGGATGGTGATCGTGGGGGAGGGCGCGAGAGAGACAAAGAGCATGGGATGGGAGAGGGAGGTGTGTTCGTTTTCCGTAGGCCGGAGGCTCAGAAGAAATCTGGGGGGATCGGGAACATGCGTGAGGCTGAGAGTTCACGTAAGAGGACAAACCCAAACTCGTATGGGGACACCCTTATGTCTCATGGCCTTGGAGGATTCCTGGTGAAACATGAGGAAGAAGATGATATTATGAAAGGGTGGAAGACATATTTCAACAAGATGAATGAACAAGATATGGAAAGAGGAGGAGAAGAATCAGCAGAGTCCGATAGTGAGGAAAATGAGGTGCATGGAGTGCGTGTGAGGAAAGCCGTGTTGAGAGTTACTGCAGAGGAATATACGGAGTGGTGCAGGCCATGGATGAATTCCTTAATTATCAAGGTGTTGGGTGCAGCTATTCCAAAAAATGTAGTGAGAGACCGAATTAATCGTATGTGGAAGCCACAAGAGCTTTTAAAATTGATCCCTTTGAGTAATGGCTATTTTATTGTGTCTTTCTCTACAAAGGAGGAACAAGATTATGCATTCCAGGAGGGGCCGTGGATGATTGATGATCATTATTTGTTGGTTCAACGATGGCGTCCTAACTTTAACCCATGGAAGGCGGATCTCCAACGTAAAATAGCCGCTTGGGTTCACTTGCATGATATTCCAATGGAGTATTATAATGCAGAGTCTATTAGAAGGATTGGGAACATGATTGGAAAAACGATAAAGATTGATCAATCGACTTCGATTTATGACAAAGGAGGCTTTGCGCGTGTTTGTGTCTAAATTGATCTTGCACAGCCTTTACTGCCTACTTTCTACGCTGTTGGGGAAGATAGGCCGATTATCTATGAAGGTTTGCATCTGGTATGCTTCCACTGTGGAAGATATGGGCACCAAAAAGAGGTATGTCCTGAGAAATGCCATACTAACATAAAGATGAAGGAGGGTGAGGAAGATAGTCGTATGGAGAAGGCTAATGATGGGGAGGGAGCTACGGTGTTAGTTCAACCACCGGTCACGATGGCAGAACAGGGTGGATCCCAACGGAAGGTCCAGACCGATGAGCAGTGGATGGAATCTCTGTATGGGAAGTTACGTATTCTAAGGCGTGACTTTCGGGGTCAATCTGTTTTGACTGAGATCAAGGATACGGCTAAGGATGGTGCTGAGATTGTGGCAGGATTAAGGAATCGGGATATTAAGAAGAGAGATTCTCACTGGAAGGATAAAGATATGTCTAATGAAGATAATAGGCAATTGCCACGGGATATTATTCAAAAATCCAATCTACTGAGCCAATCACATACGAAATCAGAGTGGGTCCCAGTGGGGTCAAAAAGGAAACCAGAAAATAAAGGAAGGATAAAGAGGAAGGAAACTAAAGCAGTAGTAGGGGGAAGTCGAATGAAGTGGGCCCATCGGTCTTAAAGCATCAACCTATTAATGTGGACAATCCTTTTTCACTCTTGCAAACCCTCCCACCTGACAAGCACGTGCAGAATAACCACGTGAAACTCTTATGCATGCAGCAGGAGGTAGGTGATAACGTCCAGAGTATGGCTTCGGGTGGTAGCACGATGCTAGGCGACGGCAACACACAGAATGGTGAGTTGCTGGACGGAGTGAAAAGTCACGATAAAGAAGAGAGGGATGTGAGGATGTTGGAAGAGTATAAAGCTCAGGTGGAGAACATTGAGAACCACCACCTCTCACCAGTTGACCAATGAATATTATGATCTGGAATTCAAGAGGCACTGGGGCTCGCAGTTTTTCGGGCTTGGTGCATGATCTTAAGAAACACTTCAAGCTGGACTTTTTGGCCATTATGGAAACCAGATGTGATAAAACTAAATCAAGCAAGCGTGTGGAGAGTCTCAGTTTTGCACACTCGGTAATTGTGGATACGGAAGGATATAGTGGTGGGATTTGGAGCCTCTGGGATGCCCACGAGTACCAGATCTCTGTGATTAAGCGTCACGCTCAGTTTATAAACTTGCAGGTTGCGAATGGAATAAGTTTGGAGTGGTTCATAACGGTAGTATATGCGAGCCCGAACTGTGTGATCCGACGGGGCCTCTGGGATGAACTTCGTAACATAGACCAATCAGTCCAGGGGGCATGGATGTTAGGTGGCGACTTTAATGCAACTACCCTTGACTGTGAAAGGGTCTTTGACGCTACCGTACATTGACAACCAGATCATGAGTTTAGTGCATGGGTTAATGATATGCACTTGGTAGACTGTGAATATAGTGGGCTAAAGTTTACATGGCACAGGGGAAAGATCGAAGCACGTCTGGATTGAGTCTTGGCCAATGAGCAGTGGCTACACTCCTTTCCTAATGCCTCTGTTGCTCATCTTCCTTTCTACAAGTTTGACCACCGGCCTTTACTCGTGAGAATGCATCTTGACAGAGGAAATAGAAGAATGGACCGTCCATTTAGGTTCATAGCTTCATGGGTCTTGCATGAAAAATTTGATGAATTTGTTAAGCAGTCATGGAATTACTATGGAATGGTGACAAGGCGGAGTGTTTTAACCCTTCAAGAGGAGTTCGACAAGCAAACCCTATTTCCCCTTATCTGTTTGTTATATGTATGGAAAAACTTGCCCATTTAATTCAGGCAACAATTGATAGAGGAGATTGGAAGCCAATTCAGCTCTCAAGGACAGGCCCTCCTGTGTCTCATTTGTTTTTTGCAGATGACATCATGATTTTTGCTGAAGCATCTGTGACTTAGGCGGAGTGTATGCATAACTGCTTAACGAGGTTTGTGATAGCTCAAGTTTGAAAGTAAACGCAGCCAAGACTAGAATATTCTTCTCCAAGAATATTAATCATATCAGAAGGAATGAAATTAGCACTCTGATGGGTTTTACGCAAACTGGGGACTTGGGCAAATATTTGGGAGTGCCACTACATCACAAGCGTGTCACTAAAGATTCCTTTAATGATGTTATGGATCAGATGAAATGTCGCTTGGCTACCTGGAAGATTAACTCATTGTCTCTTGCAGGCAGGAGCATCCTTGTTAATTCAGTGTCCTCGGCCATTCCAACTCATGTGATGCAAACATCACTTTTACCTCCCAGTGTGTGTGAAAACCTTGATAAAATGAATCGAGGGTTTCTTTGGGGATGCACGGATGAGCATAAGAAAATTCCCCTCGTAGCTTGGGATGAAGTTTGCCAACCTAAGAAGTCTGGATGATTGGGTGTGAGGCATGCAAAATATCAAAATCATGCTCTTCTTATGAAACTCAGTTGGAACCTAGTGACGAAGAGAGATGATCTCTGGGTGTGAGTAGTACGAGACAAGTATAAGTGTGGGTCAGACCTACTTCCGAATATTGACCAGTTTCGACCTGGATCAAATCTATGGTCAGGACTTAAGAAGACTTGGGGAAAGGTACATACTGGGATTGAGCTCACAGATGCTGGTGAAGTGAGATGGCATCATGAGAAGCATGGTGTGTTTACGGTCAAATCAGCGTTTGAGGCTCTTATTGGCCGCCACAATGACCAAGACCCCTTTTGGTCGAAACTTTGGAAGCTGAAGATTCCGGAAAGGTGCAAGTACTTCCTATGGCTTGTATCACAAAAACGTCTGCTTACTAATGCTTCTAGGTGTCAACGAGGATTGAGTAATGATGAGAGTTGTCCAGTGTGTTACTGTGGGAGGGAAGATCTTCTACAGGTTCTCCGAGACTGCTCGGAGACGAAGAAGCTCTGGTTAGACCTGCTGCCATCACAGGTTCGAAACAGATTTTTTCACAGAGATTTTTCAGGTTGGTTCCGAGGGAATCTGACCTATGGGGGAATGAGGTGTGAAGAAGGATGGAGGGAGTCGTTTGCCATTACTTGTTGGTGGTTGTGGCGAAGAAGAAACACTTATGTCTCTAAACGAAAGAAAATCAATAATATTACTATTAAGACAAGTGTTGCATCTTTGATATCCAGTATGAAGGACGCACATACCTGATTTATGAAAGGTCGGTCTCCAGGCCCTTTAGCAGATGAAAGTAATAATACATGGCAGCCACCTGTCCAGGGCTTTACCAAGCTCAATGTTGACGGTGCTTTCTCACATGTCGCTCAGCATACGGCCTGTGGAGGGGTTTTAAGAGACGCTGATGGTAACTTTGTTCGTGGATTTTTGTGTCGTCTTGAAGATGGGGATGCCCTTACTGCGGAGATCTAGGGGTGTGTGCATGGATTCAGGACCGCTTGGAACTTGGGGTTGAGAAGAATTATCCTGGAGTCCTATTCTGCTGATACAATAGCTTTATTACAAGCTGATATACACGAGTTGCATGCTGACAGAGGTATCCTATTGGAGGCTAGGAACATGTTAAGTCGCGATTGGCAGGTGCAAGTGTGCCATGTGAACAGATCCGTGAACGCTGTAGCTGACTGGCTAGCAAAGAAAGGACTTGATGCATATCCGGGATTTCATTCCGTGGTTCAACCTACTCTTGAGCTCGACAGGCTCATGGAGTTAGACAAAGGATAGTGATCTTGTGGTTTTCATACTTGTATAAAAAAAAAAGATTTTTTTTTTTTTTTTTATCACAACGAGCATTCTAGAGCAGCTTTTGGTGCATCCATTATCTTAAGGCAATTTAATTTTCTGTGGCGATTGGTATATTTTAGGATACCATAAGCATTTTTAGAGTGTTAAAAAATTGCTTTAAAATGCTAAATGCATACAAAATTATTTTAAAATACAAAATAGTGTTAAAAAAACATTTTAGGTGGTGGACGAAACTTAATCCTTTTCTAAAACAGTAATCATATAGTACTGATAGAAGAAAAATAAATAAAGAAAATATCCCATTCATATATTTTACTGTCTGTATTGTTAGTTTGGTTTACTGTGATAAATATACATACATATATATATATATATATTTTAAAATACTTATTCAAGACTCGAATTTCTTATTTATTGTTCATTTTTATTATTAATCTATTATATATAATTATATATGTCAATCTATGTTATCTTAATTTCTTCATGTTTAAAATTAACATATGATTACATGGTCAATTGTAATCACTTTAGTTCTTTAGAAAAATCAGGCTTATTGTGATTTTAACGAGTTTGGTTATCTAGGTATTATGAGATTGATAGATGCGGTATGTAAACAAGGATGAGTTTCATATCAAATCTGGACTATGAAATTAAATTTGAACAGTACATATATGATATTATTTTTTATATATTTCAAATATTTTTAAAATTTGAAGTATCCATGAGACAGTTTGTAATTTTTTTATCCATAAGAGAATCTGTTGGAATTCCTCAGGTGATATGTTGCCCTCCCCCCCTATATATTCTTGAGAAAATTAAATTCAGGTCCCGGATAAGAGAAAATAAAAAATAAAAAATTGGTCCATTGAAACCTCAAAATTGCCAAAACTTTTTTTGTAATAAATTCCAGTTAAGCTGACAAGTCCATGGGCGTTCGTTGACATGTCCAGGGACGCATCATTGATAAGTTTAGAGGCGTCCATTAATAAGTTTATGAGTGTCCATTGACAAGTCCATTATTGGAATTTATTGCAAAAAAGTCTCACGGGACTTTTTGGCAATTTTGATATTTCAATGAACTATTATTTTTTTATTTTCTCCTTTGTCTATGACCTGAATGTAATTTTCCCTAGATTTTTCTTGTTGATCAATGATTATTATAAGGGGTAATTTTGAGATACAACTCTATCACCCTCCTGAAAAAACTCACCCACTTACACATTTAATCTTATTATGGAACACAAGAACAGATCAAGTGCAAAGTTCAAAAACAATTCATTAGTCAGAAAAGAAACAAATATAGAAGCTAAGAAGGCCTAAAGGATGTGTGTGATAAGTAAAATTTTAACAGATTTTTTTTTTTCCTAAAAAAAGATTGTCCTTAAACTACACAGATCTAATTCAGATGATAGTTTGTCTTCTTAGTCTTCCACCCTGCCTCCTATCCTGTTTTAGTGTTGACAATATCCCCAACCTTGTATATTTATTCTAATCTAATTCAAACCCATTTTTTTATTTCTACACTAAATTAATTGATATAAATAGGGATGAGATTGTGCAAAAGAAAAGTAATATTGACTACAAACATGAAACTGATCCAACACAAAAGGAATATTAACCCTTTATAGACATTTTTGACAGGAAGAGAAGAGAAAAAATATGAGCTGAATCTTTAAATCAGCACTAGTTGTCTACAAATTAAATTGATTACAAACATGAACAGTGGCATGGAGGAACTCAGAGAGGATTAAAGAGAAGGAAATAAATGTTGACATACCCCAATTAGCAAATGTATAAATGGAGAAGAGAGAAGATTTGCTCAAGGACTACAGCAGAACGTATTAAAAGTGTTCTTTATTTAATTAGTTGGAAGCTATCACATTAATATTCATAATTCATAGCTAATGTACTTTCTCTATATAGGAGATCGGCTCCTCCTTTTATTCTCCTAGTCAGTTTTATATCTGCCTGCCTCTACTGATACCCCAACAGTTCTTCTATGCTCCAATTTTTCCCAATAATTATGAATCCACGGTGGCCAGAAATTTAGAATTTGGAGAACAGCCGAAGATTAAACATTGTAAACTAAAATAAAGGGAACAGCAATCTGCAAGGGAACCAAAACTATAAGACTGGGCCTTAGGTCAGGCGCCAGACAGAAATACATAGAAAATGACTTATTGATCAAGACGTGGTTCACAGCTTCTTAAAAAGAGAGAGCTTATGTTTGTAAGGTTCTTAAGAGATACCTTATCCACTTTGTTCCCAACAAGCATCTTGATGCAGTCCTGATTTGTTGAATAAAGATCTATTTCCTTTGCCCATATTTCAGACAAATTCGTAAATGTTTTTCGTCTAGTTACATCATCAACTGCATCAGTAAAAGGAATCAAATATAAAGATTAGCAGCGAATGCGAAACTGAAATTCTAGTACGAATCTACAGAGCTGAGAATATTTCCCTTAACCCATGAAAATCTAATCCATCGCATCTAATTCAAATATCCATCATTACGCAATGAACCAACCAACATTTTACATCTTTGGAAGAATTCCAGTCTGATCATTAGGTTTACATGCATAAAATGTAATAACAAGAATATGTCGGAACCATTTTTATCAGTAGAACACAGTCTACAATAGGTTTACATGCATAAAAATGTAATAAAAAATTTACCAAATCCAGAAGATAATATTTTGTATATAGGAATGATTCAGAAACTAGAGGGTAGAAACTTAAACATAGGAGACTACTCTTCCCAACCCCGGAATCCCCAATCATCAACAACTTAAACATGTAATCAAATTCGGACTGACTCGAAGCCGAATCCATCACCATTCACCTACGAGCACCAAATCACAGAAACAATCAACAGAAGCAATGGCAAAAGACAAGCGTAAAATACACAACATCAAGCATCCGCCTCCTGGAAAATGCAGCCAGAAGCGATACCAAAATAGAAACCGAACAAGAAATCCTATTTCTGAAATCATCCAGCTCACAGGCAAAATGGAATACATGACTCGTATAATATTTAACTTTAAAAAATCAATTGTGAGTTTCGGCATTGCATAATTCGAAACAGAAAACCATAGAGACGGCGATTTCTGCACCTTCTTTTTTTCGTCAAAAGGATTTCTATGACTTAAAAAGCGAAAGAAAGAAGGTAAGAAGGAGCCAAGGAGGGAATTCAGGAATGCAAGAAGAGAGAAAGAAGAAACAAAACTGAGTAAGCGGCATCGAACGGAAACACTTTCGGTATGCGGGGTTGCCGCTCAACTTTCCCCATGACTTTCCACGCCGACTTAAAATTATTTCAATTTTATTTCCTGTAAGAAAAAATATTAGTAATATAAATGCGTTCTTTACCAGACTTTTATAAAATTTTAAAAAATATTTATAATTTATCATTAACAATATTTTTATATTTTTATCTAATTTATAGTTGTTTGAGTTAAAGTATGCTTTTCGCATATAAATTTACAACAAATTTCAGTTTAGTTTTTTAATTTTATAAAAACTATAGGAAAAATTACAGTCAAGTTCTAAATAAAAGAAAAGGATAAAAAAAAATGGTCCCTTAAAATCTTAAAATAAAAAAATGATCTCATTGACAACATCAGGTGATGGTTATTGACAACATCAAGGGCATCATTGACAAGTTTTTGAGACCATTTTTTCATTTTAAAATTTCAAAGGACTATTTTTTCTATTTTTTCTCTTGTTTGGGGCCTGACTGTAATTTTCCCAAAAATATATATAATCTTGTAATTTTAACACCCTAGAAATATGAATTTAAATCTTGACTTTGCAAAGCTAATATTACATGTTTAAATTGTAATCCCGAAATGTAAAAATCATGTAGTGTAATAGTTAGATCTCGTGGGAAAAATTTTTAAAATAACTAAATAATGCTTTTTCATTCTAGCAGTTGAGATTAAATAGCTAATGATTTGTTACTTTTATAAAATATCTACGCATGTCATCCAAAAATAAAATAAAATACCTACGCAACAAATAATCTTTTATAAAGTTTCTTAAATTCTGGCTTAAAAAAATATTTAAAGTTCTTAAACATTCAAATTATTTCATTTAATTTAATTTTAAATACCCCACCCCTCTCTTTAACTTGCCGCCATTCCCTCCTAATCCTCCAGCCCATTTCTATTATTTTCAAATATATTTCTTTTACGAGCTTAACTTTTTGAGATCGTTTTGGTACTCGCAACGTTTCCTAACTATAGAACACCCTTCACAAACTTTATTCTGCCGACGAGACCTTCCAAGCGAAATAATTATTCTGAGAAAAAGATCTGTGAGATCGATCATCGAGCTTGTAAGGCTACCCTAGAATTGAGGTAAAAAATATTACGTTACTTTATATGCATGTTTTGGAACACAAGGGCTGTAAGCCAACTTTTATCATTATACACTATGTCAAACTGGTGTTAGGTGTGGATTGTGAGGTCTTACGTTAGTTTGAGAGGGAAATAAAGAACCCTTTTACGAGTCTGGATACCTCCCATCTTAACGTGTTTTAAAATGGTTTTGAATTTTGTAAGAATTTTGGGCGTACCTGGAATTCGATAAACTTACTGAAGTACCCATATGAAACCGGAGCATCGATGCAGACTCCGATTATGTTACACAGAAAATACACTAAAGAGAGGAAGAGAAGTCTTATGAGAAAATCTTTTAGAGGGAGAATTGTGTATTATTTCATCATTAGCCTACTCCCTTAATCTCACACCTTTTATATAGAGTGTATCTACGGTTACATAGGAATAGATGCAACCGTTAAACGTACGGTTATATATGAATAGATGTAACCTTTAAGACACAAAGGGTATGAGTCTTTATAACCCGTGTCTCTCCATGAAGCCCCTCTTGAATTGGGCTTGGACCCTAATCCACCAAGGGTGGATTAGAATATTCCAACAAATTTAGATGACAAAAATTAGTTACATATATATAATAACTTTAACTTGATTTTATATATGATCTTACCCTAATTTGTCTTTTTAATTTTTTTAGCCACAGGCTAAATATTTCCAAAATTCTTCCTAAAGAAATGAGTCATTGTAAAATTATGAAGGAAAGACCTGAACCACGGGCTCCCACAAGCTCGTACATGGATCACAACAAAGAAAAAACAATATTAATGGAGAAAATAAAAAGATGCATAGATAAAATTGAGAGGTCTCAATTTTATCATGACTTCAAAGATCAACTACAAACCCCACAAATTTGTGAACGCTTCCGTATGGTTTTGGGGTCAGATTCAACAATGAAAATGGTAATTTATGGTATTGGTAAATTTGAATCATATGAGAATCCAAATTATCAACTTGGACTTGCAATCTTGATGCAAAGAGATTTTAAATGGATTGGAGATATTGAAGTATTTGATCCAGCTCTTTCGATGAATGAATGCCAAATTTTAGAAGCTCTTGGTTGTTCAGTTTTACAACATAATGAATACGGCAGGAGGAAGGCTCTGAAACCAACAATGTTTTTCATGCCACGTTGTCCAGTAACGTTATACGACAACGTCTTACAAGCAAATTGGAAATCTAGTTTATTGAGCAACATTGTCATATTAGGGAACAGTTTGGATAATTATGTTTCATCTGGGTCATGTCCGCCTCATCTGATGAAGTATATAATGCTTGCTGCAACATTCACTAATGAGTTCGAGGTGAAGACAGATTTCAAAGACTATTATGAAGATTCCAAGGATAATAGGCTCAATCGTGGTGGTGGTGCTTTTCATCATTCGAGTTGGCATTTTTTCACTCCTCTTATGTAGAAAGTATATAAGATGTTTCAGCTTGAAGATGTATCATTGTGATGAACATACTGATTTTTCTTAATTAATAGCACATTCTTCTTCTAATTTGGGGATGAAAAATGTTATTTATGCCGTCATTTTTAAATTAAATTGCCATAAAAATTGTTGAGAATGTAATTGAATCTAACTTCTAAATTGCTAAATAATAGGATAAATTTATTACATTTCAACATGAATATGGAGAAATTCTTAGGTGCATCCACGGTACCACTTAATCTGTGTGCACTACCAAAATAGAAAGAAACAAGTCATTCCATTTTAATTTTTAATTTAACTATCAGTTATATAGGGCTTCGTTTAGGAAGCATAAAAAAGTGCTCTTTTAAGTATAAGTTCAGATAAAACTCTTCTCTGGTACCTACTTTAATTTGAAAAATTAATATTCACATTCCAAAATCAAAATCCTTAAATTTTATCCTTTTTTTCTCCTCCCCACCAAACACCAAAGAAGCACATCCTCAATCTCATCCCATTTTAGTCTCAGATGCCGACGGCTACGGTGGCATCCCTGCCGTCGAAACCCAAATCGCAAGTTTTAGTGTTTTTTAATCCTCTCTTTTACTTTCTTTAAATAAACTACAAAAAAATAACAATACCTTATGAAAGAAAGGGTTAAGGTGCAAATTTGTCCCGGAAGTTTTCACTGATGAGCAATATTACCGTGGAAGTTTTTTTTTAAATTCAATATTGCCTTGAAAGTGTTAAAATTGAGCAATGTTGCCATTTTCTATTAAAAAGTTAACGGCCAATGTCAATTTTTTAATGGTCAACGTTAGTTTTTTAACTGTACAGCGTAACATTGCTACATTTTAAAACTTTTGGGGTGACATTGAATATAAAAAAACTTTCAGGCAGCATTATTTCTCAGCAAACACTTTTGGGACAAATTTGAACCTTAACTCTAAAAAAAAATTTGAGGAAATATTGATACTAATTAAATAAAATAACATGAGAAAGCTTTTCTTTGACTTTTGCCGTGTCAATCCTTAAATAAAATTTATCAGCTTTAATTAATTAATATTTGATACTTTAAATTTTAAAAATAAAAAATCGCTCATAAAATATCTGCGCATGTCATCGGAATAAAAAAATAAAATATCTACGCAAACAACTAACCTTTTATAAAGTTTTAAAACCATTTAAAAATAACGTATTTTTATGATTAAACAAACACTTCCAAGTAGTATCATTCAAATTATTTCATTTAAATTTTAAACACTATATATCTTTAACAGTTTAACTTGCCGCCATCCCCTCCTCTAATAAAGTATATAATCTTCCCGCCCATTTCTTTTCAACTTGCAGGGCGGTGAGCATCCAGTCGTCCATTTATATCTTTTATGAGCGCAGCTTATTTCTGACATTCATTTTGTATTCATAACTTTTCCTGATCAGAGAACACCCTTCACAAACTTTATTTTGTGGACAAGATCTTACGAGCCAAAAAATTATTCTGAGAAACAGATAGTGAGTTTGGACCGTAAAAATCCATAAGATAATAGAGTTTGAGAGGCTACCCTAGAATTTCGGTAAGCAATGTTCAATTAAATTTTATACGTGTTTTGGAGCAAAAGACTTTGTGACTCGACTTTAAATAATATACCCTATATGCAAAAGTGTTTATAAAGTTGTATACTCGATAACGAAAATGTCAACAAAGGTGGTATTAGGTCAAGCTCGAGTCAATGTGTAACTAATTTGTAAAGTTATATGCTCTAGAAAATCTCAATCAAGAAGTTATTAGAGTCAGGTTCGGATCAATGTATAACTAGTTTGTAAAGTTATACGCTCCAGAAAATCTCAATCAAGAAGCTATTAGAGTTAAGCTTGGGTCCATGTGTTAGTAAGAATGATTTACCCTGTGGTTGGATTGTGAAGGCTTCCCATGAAAACCTCTCCTCTTAACGAATTTTGAAATCATAAGAGAAATAAGTCCCGAAGTAGATAATTTCGAGGGTGGATAAATTTTTTTTTATTTTATAAAAAATGGTTTTGAATTTAAATGACAAAGAGGGGTGATATGATATGTAACTAATTTCTTTAAATTTATTTCATATAAGTTTATATGTACATAATATCTTCAACTCAATTTTATCTATGATCTTACCCTAATCTTGCATTTTAATTTTTTAACCCACAGGCTAAATACTCCAAAATTCTTTATAAAGAAATGAGTCACTGCAATGAAGAAATTCTGGAGGAGACACCAGAACCATGGGCTCCGCCATACTCACGCATGGATCCAAACAAAGAAAAAGCATTAATGGAGAAGATAAAAAGATCCATAGATAGAATTGAGAGCTCTCAATTTTATCATGACTTCAAACATCAACTACAAACCCGATAAATTTATGAGCACTTACATATGGTTTTGGGATCAGATTCCAAAATGAACTTGCAAATTTATGGTATTGGTAACTTTGAATTATCTGAGAATCCAAAGTATCAACTTGGCCTTGCAATTTTGATGCGAAGAGATTTTGAATGGATTGGAGACATTGAAGTATTTGATCCAGCTCTTTCAATGAATGAATGCCAAATTTTGGAAGCTCTTGGCTGTTCAGTTTTAGAATTTAATGAAGACGGCAAGAGGAAGGCTCTGAAACCAACAATATTTTTCATGCCACATTGTCCAGTAACATTATACGACAACCTCTTACAAGCAAACTGGAGATCTAGTTTATTGAATAACGTTGTCATATTAGGGAACAGTTTTGATAAATACGCTTCGTACGCTTCATCTGAGTTATGTCCTTCTTATCTGATGAAGTATATTCTACTTGCTGCAACATTCACTAATGAGTTTGGAGTGAAGACAAATATCAAGGACTATTATGAAGATTCCAAGGATAATGGACTTGATCGTAATCGTGGTGGTGGTGGTGCTTTTCATGGTCTGAGTTGGCATTTTTTCACCCATTTTTATGTAGAAAATGTATAAGATATTTCATTTGAAGATGTATTTTGTTATGAACACAATAATTTTCATTACAAATAAATTTTCACTTGAAAAATGCTCATACCATACAGTGATGATGTATGATTACTTTTACATTGTTAATGTTAATTAATTTCTTCTTCTTTTCTTTTCGGGATGAAAAATGTTGTTTATGCAATCATTTTCAAATTAAATTGCCATAAAAGTTGTTGAGAACGTAATCAAATATAAAATATAAATTGCTAATCAATCTAAATTTTAGAAAGTTTTGGGTGCATCCATAGCTATACACTGGCCAAACAGAAAGAAGCAACTCATTATATGTAAATCTACCTGTCAGCCATATTAAGTTAACTACTAATAATAATTTTAACAATTAATAATTCACATTCCAAAAACAAAATCAGCCTAGCATCTCCCATCGCTCCCCTGTCGTGTCCTTCCTAGACAAACGCCTCTTTTTTTTTCTTTTTTTTTTGATTACAATACTGAGAAACAAACAACCTTAAACCAGGTCATTACAAAAGCATTGGCACAAGCCCATAAACATTCATCCCTCATCACCGACCGCCTCACCAAAGAAAGGTGGTGGGTGATCAAGGAGTACAAAATTCCCTATAATATCGTGAGCTAAATGCGCTAAGTGATCAGCTACTGTGTTCTGCTCCCTGTAAACATGGTTAATGAGAACTTGCCAGTCTTTGATCATCCACAGTTTTGCATCCTCAATAACATCTCTAAAGAGGTGGTTGCTATCACAACCCTTTAAGAGAAGAGAAATTGCCTGAATACAATCCGTAAGAATAGAAACTCCTCTAGCCGAGATCAAATGCTCTCAGCGGCGATTTCTTTCTTTCTTTTTTTTTTTTCCGGTTTCTCCTTGGCACTTGAGGCGCCAGAGTTTAGTTGTCAGGAGAGGCCTCACACGTCACCCTCCCTCTAGAAGTTTGTTCCAACCGGTTCATGGGTCACAATTTTTTTTTTGGTTTCTTTTCGCACAATAGGTTATTTATGTCATGCCCTTATCTTGTTTTAACTTTTTTTCAGAGTATTCACAGAAAACGATATGCGGTTCAGTGGGCAACACAAGAATAACATGAATATACTGATAATAAGTGCAAGATTACATAAATTCCCCATAGGGGTTCGTACATGATCATTTCCATCAATGTAGCCACACAGGGCTACTTGGGTATCTAAACTCGTCCCAATGAAATAGAGACATCTTCTCGTCTTCGTTCCACCACTACAATCCCCTCATATGGTTCTCTGCATTGTTCTCAGCATATCTTCTGTCTTCTCCTGTTTAGATTATATTGTTGGTTGGGGAGGGTGAGATTCGAGTGAATCTCAGTAGGAAAATAATACCAATATACATGTACGATAAATGTTTAATGCATGACATGCTTGTATCACATAACTCATGTTGACACAATGACAAATTTGTAAGTTCAATGCTTCGAACAATATACTTATGGCTATAGCATAAATTGAAACATAGTTTCAAATCATTAATACATGTTTCATATAATCAAGTAAAGCAATAACATGCATCAACACACTTGGTCCCACAATTCCAAATATACAATTTAGACACTTTCATAGTGTTTCTAGGGTTATATGAGCCTAGCCTATTATGAAAATTTACTAAAATGCTCCTGGGGAGCCGGCCCCCTGTACTCGGTTCGGCTGTACTTACTTTTCCCGAAATTTTGACATGGGCTATTCTGAAATATTTTCGCCCAAGGAATCCATTTCCAAACTCGGAATTATCAAATTCAATGCCAAATTACAAAATTACCCTTGGCAGCCCTACTTTAAGGGTTCATGGGCGTTTTCGTAATTATGCTTTTTCGGCATTTTCTGAAAAAATGACCAACTGTAACCCCATATAATTTCCCCTCCTAAACTCAATGGAACCATCAAAACATGGAAAATCAAACTCTAACCCTAAGATCTAGCCTTGGCTGAAATCTTGGTATACTTTGGGAAGAATCGGTGTTTTTCGGTTTCGGCTCTATAAACGTGTTCTTTTATACTCCTAATCACTTTATTGACTATTTCATTAGATTACAAATAACATTAAGACACAATTTGGGCAGCATAACCCCTAGGCCATATCATTTCCAAACTTTAAAATCAATGGCAATCCGGTAAAATTTCACTGACTAAATTGCCCACAGCAGTCAGAATAAGCAATATATGAAAGTTTGGAAGTTACCTCAAGCTCCCACTACCTTTTTCTCAAGGTGGCTAAAAACCATAGCCTTAGAACAACCAAATTTGTGCTCCACAAACCTTGAAGAATATAGAAGAATATCTTAGGAGCGGAGTTATACGTGTTAGGTAAGGATTTATTGAAGAAATCGACTTACCGTACAAGTTCTCTTCTCCTTCTCTCTCTAGAATTTCTCACACCTTCTCTCTCTTGTTGTAGCTGAATGGCACGGTTTTGGGCTGATGGAGGAGGTGGATGATGATTTAATATAATATAATATTATTTTCTAATTATTTACTAAATTTCCAACAATTTCAGATTTTAACAAAATTCTGGCAGATTTCTGCCCAAATTTTGAAAAATCATTACTTATTCTAGAAAAATAGAAATGAGGTGATTACAAAGCCAAATGAAAGCTATTTAAGTCCTCTTTACTGGAAAAAATATGGACCATTACCAAAAATCACCACATAATTCCAGAATTACACAAAAATCACCACAAAATTCTTCAGAAGTGTTTATTTATCACTAATCACATCCACTTTTGGAGTCATTTATCCTTAACCAAAATTTGGAATCCGGTTAAACCGGGGCTTAGCAGTCCACTTATTTCAGACTTATTCTCTAGCCTCAAATCTCAAAATTCGGGGTACTACAATTTATCCTTCTCTTCCCTTTCCTACTAAATACGATAGAAGCGCATCCTCAATCTCATCCCATTTTAGTCTCAGAAGCCGATGGCTTTGGAGGCGTCCCTGTCCTCCTCGAAAAGAGAGGAGAGAATGAGAAGGAAACCATCGAAATGAGGAAGCTTATCTGTGTGTCTTAAAGAATAGGAATAAGGAGAGAAACCCCTCACATCACATAAGCCGAATGCCAGATTATAGGCAAAAATGATCTCAATAGTCCAATTAAAAGTTATCTCATCGTAATTTTTGTAACAGGTGGTATCTCATCATCCAAGGGAAAATACTGATAGCATAAGAGAATAATGTAAAGAATATGAGAAATTAGGGGGATAAATCTTATTTCTCAGGTCACTTGCCTCAATAATATCTAATTTATTCCTAACATAGGCATGTTAATTTTAAAAAAAAAAGAAAGAAAAGAAAACAGATACACAGGAAGCATAAGTTGAAGTGTCTTATTTTCATCAATTTTATTAGATTCACCTATGTATATCTTGTGTACTCTAAAGATTTACACAGGTGAAAAATTGTAAAAAGAAAAAAATTATAAAAGAAAATATAACACAATTTTTTTCTTCAAAAATATTAACATGACATTTATCTGGCTATTATTAACAAAGCTACCTATAATAAACTCCGCCAACAACTTTGATCCATTAATCTATCATCACCAACCAAAACTATTTGATTGGCGTACAATTATTGTATTAGCGCAAACTTCAAAAGTTGCTAAACTGAAATTTCTGGTATTTGAATATCCTTGGGTCTGAGAGGAACATAGTCTCCAAGATAAGCCTCAAGATGATCCGCTAAAGACGACTTATCAATATGTTCATGGTGGTAAGATTTGCACACGAAATAGAGCACAATGTGAACAACTAGACCCAATAGTATCACCATCAAAAGACACATCAAACATAGGATTGCAACCCCAATTCTCAATTCCTCTGCCACTAACCCAATCACAACAAAAATCCCAAACCCTACTTGAATTCCTAGGAAGAACAGCAAGATCACACGGGACACAACAATGGAGGTCCCTGTCTTCCCCTTAATCAATTCCTTGCCCTTAATCGTGGCTTCTTTACCATAACTATCTTCCAACACAGAGATAACACTAGCCAGATGTCAGATTATTGTTATATACACAAATCCAATCAAATACAACGCCAATAAAATTCCCCCAATCACTAGCCCTAATGATCATGGATACCAATTACAGAAAGCCAGAAGATGAACAAGAGCCCAGAGACCACATTATAGGCAAAAACGATCGCAATGTTCCAATTAAAAGTTATCAAGAGAGTGCTCCAAACCTTGGAAACGACGCTCATGACTTTCCTGGAAGTGACATTCGAGGAAGCGTAAATGGAGGCGATGGTGAACACAACTGCAGAAGTGGAGAGAAGCGAGAGGGTCAAGAGGAAGGTGAAATAGGCGAATTTGAGGAGGAAGAAGGAAGTCCATTGAGAGAAGAGAATATCAGAGAGAAGCATGCAGGATTGGGAATTTTGAGGGAATCGATGCAAGAAGGCCTGGTTATGGAGGATGTTAAAGAAGATGAGCTGGGAGATGTGGAAATTGGCGAGGAAGATGAAGGAGACAGGAAGGAGGAGAGAGAGGGAGATTTGGATGAAGATTTTAGGGCATGTTAATATGAGTTTGAAGGATTCTTTGAAAATGCCCAACACACACAGAGATTGAAGCTCCTGTTGCTCCTTCTGCATCAGTCATCATACTCCCTTCTCTCTCTCTCTCTCTCTCTACACATTTTAGGTGCAAAATGGTCCGATTTTAATATCAAGTTTGGGGGTTGAACTCTTGCTAAAATAAATTAAAGATGAAGTCACGTTGAAAATTCTCTCTCTGCTAGGGGTGGAAACAGGCCAGGTCGGCTGACAGGGGCCTCCGGCTTGGCCTGTTATAGGCCTGTTCAGGCCTGGCCTGACAGGCTATCAGGCCAGGCCAAGGCCTCTTTGGAGGCCTATTTTCCTTAACAGGCCAGGCCAAGGCCTAGTGACAGGCCTGTCAGGCCGGCCTGAGCCTGTAAGGTTTATAAAAAAAAAAATTAAGTAACCCCCCACACTGCCAGTCGTCTGCCACTCGCCCACCCCTCTTCTCTAATGTCTAAACCTAATTCCTACATCGAGTGAATCAGTTCACTGTGCGCTCTCAGCTCTCAGCCTCTCACGGACTCACGGTCTCACCGGCTCACCGCTCTGCCTCGCTGGTCGCTGCCGTCGGCGCTCGCACAGTCGCACGACTCAGCGACTTCAGTCCCCTCGACCACCCTCTCACGGTCTCACCGCTCTGCCCGCTGGTCGCTGCCCTCGGCCCTCGCACAGTCGCACGACTCGGCGACTCCAGTCCCCTCTGCCTCGCTGTCGCTGGTCGCTGCTCTGCCTCGCACCGTCGCACGACTCGGTGACCCAGTCCCCTCTGCCTCGCCGGTCGCTGCTCTGCCTCGCACCGTCGCACGACTCGGTGACCCAGTCCCCTCTGCCTCGCCGGTCGCTGCTCTGCCTCGCACCGTCGCACGACTCGGTGACCCAGTCCCCTCCGTGAAGCTCTGATTATTGATTCGGTACATATTTCATTTTCTCGTTAAGCTTAAGCTATTTTGAATCTCTGTTCTGAATTCTGATGCGTCTGGAATATAAATGCTTTAGCAAGATGTATACTTGTAAGATGTATACTTGTAAGATGTATACTGTCAAGCTTGGAGTTCGACATCAGACTGGACATCATCATCATCTTTGTAGAAGAAGGAACAGAAATCCTTGACCCATTGCTTGATAGCAACCCATATTTCAAGTCCATCAGTGGCATAGGGATAAACTAACAATTTACTATGAGTTTTGGAACCTTCTAGCTTTAGTTTTGAAAAATTAGTGACAAGTTAATCTCTAAAAATAATAAACTTGAATGTCAGTTAATAAGGATCTTATTATCTTGGATGATTAACTGATATAGTTGAAAACTAAAATTTCATAGGTCTAATACTCACAGTTGAAATGCTTTTGTCTTTCTTGTTACTGAAGGTGCAATTTACCTTTTGAGTAGATCAGCAGGAAGTCCTTGTTCATTGAATCTCCACTGTTTGTAGAGCTCAGATGATATTTCCATGGATTTTTCGCCTGAAAATAATGTTTTTTCAAGAATTCCTTCTGCATTTACAAGTAAAAATCGTGTTACTTCTTGTACATGTTAAATTGTGTTATGATCTAATACTATATATTTCATTAATTTTTTTCAAGGCCTTTGAAGGAGAAGAAGAAATTATTTTGAAGATTTGATGTGAAGGTGAGAATTAGCTTCAAATTAGTTAGTTATTAGCTTCAAATTAGCTTCAAACTCTGTGTAGAAGAAGAATCATTAGCTTCAAATTAGCTAGTTAGTTATGTATGCAGGCAATACTAGTATATTATTGAATTATAAAATGTAAAGCAAAGCTCTGTTTATTTGCTACTTTTGATTCTGGTTATTTGCTCCTTTTGATTCATGCAATGGTGTTCTCTATCAGGAAAAAAAAATCTGATAGTCCTAGACTCCTAGGCCTGTGTTAGGCCTGTTTGTGTCGGCTTGTTTTGGCCTGTTAGGTGTCGGCCTGTTGGCCTGTTTGGCCTGTTAGGATCTTTTACAAATTCCAGGCCTTCTTAACAGGTCACAGGCCAGGCCAGGCCTGTGTACAGGCCAGGTTTAGGCCTAATAAAAAGCCTGCAACAGGCCACAGGCCAGGCTCAGGCAGTCTTGTGCCTTAACAGGCCAGGCCTGTTAAGGCACAAGCCTGGCCTGATTCCACCCCTACTCTCTCACATTTTAGTTGCAGAATGGTCCGATCTTAATATCTAGGTTGGGAATTGAACTCTTGCTAAAATAATTAAAGATGAAATTACGTTTAACATTTTCATCCTTGCAAAATTTAGGGTACACTTTCCGTAGAGGCTTTATCATACGCACAGTCGGAAATTGAACCTCTAACTAGATGTTTAAAAAATTCAATTAAGTGCCAGCTATACTAAACCTCATGATTGAATACAACATTTTTTAATGGGTTACCTAAGACTCTAATTTGGACACCTAAACTACAAATTGATTTTCAATCCCGACTTTATTCAAAAAGACTCATGAAGAGAGACATAATAATCATAAAGCCTAGATCCTCACGACACTTGGTAAGAGGATTAAAAAAGCGCTGAACATTAGGTGACAATAATTTTTTTTTCCAGATACAATGAGCATTCTAGAGCAGTTTTCGGTGCATCCATTATCGTAAGGCAATTTTTCTGTAGCAATTGGTATATTTTAGGATACCATAAGCATTTTTAGGGTGTTAAAAAATTGCTTTAAAATTTTTAAAAAACATTTTAGGCGGGGGACGAAACTTAATCCTTTTCTAAAATAGTAATCATATGGTACAGATACAAGAAAAATAAATAAATAAAATATCCCATCCATATGTTTTACTGTCTGCATTGTTAGTTTGGTTTATTGTGATAAATATATATATATATATATATATATATATATATATATATATATATATATATATATATATATATATATATATATATATATATATAAAATTTTTTTTAAATACTTATTTAAGACTCGAATTTCATATTTATTGTTCATTTTTATTATTAATCTATTATATATAATTATATATGTCAATCCATGTTATCTTAATTTCTTCATGTTTAAAATAAACATATGATTATATGATCAATTTTAATTACTTTCGTTCTTTAAAAAAATCAGATTTATTGTGATTTTAATGAGTTTGGTTATATAGGTATTATGAGATTGATAGATGCAGTATGTAAACAAGGATGAGTTTCATATCAAATCTGGACCATCATATATAAATTTGAACAGTACATATCTGATATTATTTTTTATATATTTCAAATATTTTTAAAATTTCAAATATCCATGAGACAATTTGTAATTTTGTTTCCATAAGACAATCTGTTGGAATTCCCCGAGTGATATGTTGTCCCCCGGTCATATATTCTTCTTGTTGACCAATGATTATTATAATTCAAGATAATATAATAGTTATATACTACCTCCGGTTAATATAAGATTTCATTCGTAATGTAGGTTACTATATTGCAAACGAGGTTTTATATTAAGAACCAAATGATGTCTTTGAAAATCTGATTTGACACAACTTTAGCCGTCTCAATATCAAATCACAAATTACCACAAATTAAATGCAATATAGTGCAAACAATTTGGGATCGTTCTCTTATCAAGGAGCCATTTATTTTGACTACCCTAAGAAAATCTAAATGTTATAAACATGGTTAAAAAAGGGATTTCTGAAATTGGTTTTTCTAGAAATTAAAATTTATGAAAATAAAACTATTCCTAATTTTTTTTTTTGTATTTTAGAAAATAATAAAGAAATGATTTGGATTAAAAAGGGATAATATGATAAAATGAATCTTGGTGATGAAGAAAGTGGCAATCCTTGCTAAACAAATCATAGGAGTTCATATTTCATTAAGTCTCAAGAACAACCTCAAAATAATATTTGAGTTTAATATTCCCAATTAATAGTAGCTCCTACAAACATAACTAACTACTATCTCTTAAGATATTGTTTAAACCCACTTAATGTGCAATTAAAATTGGAGTGATGCAAATTGTTCTTCTCAAATTGAATGTTCTAACGAATCATTCAAGAGCTAAAATCAACTATAATTACCAATCAATAACATGATAGCAAGCATAATTTTATCAAGCACATCAAAAGATATATATCAAAATGAACATCAAGATACATCATCCAATTGAAACTACAATGATCAACCCACATGGATACATAACATCAATCCAAATCTTAAAACCACAAAATGATTGACCTAAATAAGGAAATCAAATATATAGTCTAAACATAAGATTGAATCAAAAAAACTCCCCTATGTAAGCGCAATTGGTCAAGCCACAATTCTCCATCACCAAGAAGCAAATAGGTCAGCTACTCATGTCCACTGTCAAAGCCCAATTCAAAATAACACCACTAACAGCCTTGAAACCTTTGGAAAAGCCGAGTGGTTAGAGAATGACGATAGTGGGAATGAGAACAGAATCCATCAGCGGAAATCTGAAACTGGGAAGGTGATTTAGGAGTAAGGCAGCGCTCTGACGATGCTGGTGGTTCAGGTGCTTCTTCTCGGTCTCCCTCAAGCTCTCTCTGAGTTTTCAGTCATCTCCCATCTCTGGTTTCTTTCTGTTTCTCAGCGTGCTGGAAATGGACAGGATGAAGGAGATGACAGTGTCTAGGTCCAAGGTCCCTGTGCGGCGCTATTCTCCTTCCAGCTGCGTCTCACTCTCGAATCCTTCAAGTTATCGTTCTTCGTCTCCTGCCCAGAATTGTAGCTGCCCAACACACCCCTCTCTGTTCTCGTTCTCTGTTTTTCAATCTCATCAGGCCTCCATTTCAGCCTCCTTCGGTGCACCACTCGCCTCCAGCTCTCTGTTTTCGGTTCCCCTATCTCAGCGTTGCAGCCGATCCTCCTAAAACCAGTCTGTCTCACTTTTTTCAGGTCTGCGGCGCACCCCCCTCCGCTTGAATCTCAGCTCCCTTCTATATTCACTAGTCGGGTCTCCCCCAATATCCAAATGCCATGTCCACCGGGTCCTTCTTTTTCTGTTTCTCAAATCACTCCCGGGTCTGTGCATTTCCGACTGGGCCTGGGCTGCGTCTCTGTTTCTTTTTTTTTTTTTCTGTCCAGCTGCTCTGTTGTTTTTAGCCTCTCCTCTTTTTTTTTTTTTTTTTTTTCTTTCCACTTGGCCCAATAATTTGAACCTCCAAAATTTTTAATTTCCTTCTTTAATACCTACAATGCAAAATTAAGCACAAGTTAATATCAAAAGTTCAATGGACAATATAAAAAATAATAATAATAATTAATGAATTTTTACCATTTTGCCCCTAATTCCCATTAATTCAAAATAATTGTCCCTAATCAAAACTAATGCTTAATAATGCAATAATGTCCCAGAAAATATATTAAAATCCCAAATTAATCATGAAAAATTCATATAAAAATATGGTTCAATCAAAATCTTATTATATTCTTAACAGATAACACACAATAATGCTCAAACATAATTCAATATATCACATTTTGAAGAGTGGCTCTTTAGGAACTTGCATCCTAAACTTAAAAGTTGCAATTATATGCTAGAAACAATAGAGTCGGTAATATGGGCTAAACCTGCGGGCTCAACCCGCGTGCCTGTGGGTTGGGGCAGGGTTAGGGTTCAGATTTTCCCAACCTTGTGGATTGATGCAGGTCAGCCCACCAGTTGGCTCGATTTTTTTTTTTTTTTTTTTTTTGCATTTAATAGTTTCAAAAAACTTCAAAATGGGTCCACTCCCATCTTAGTACCTCCCAATTCAAAGAGAAACAATTTTAGCCTCTTCCCTTCTTCTTTAAACAAGATTATTATATCTTGGTTGCTTGAGGATGATTTTATGTTTTTTGTTTATAAACTTTGACAAATTTGATAATTTTTTTTAATATTTTTTGTTTATAAACTTTGACAAATTGATAATTTTATCTCTTGAATTGTGGATTATGTTTTTAAATTTTTATAAGAGGAATGATTGATTTTAGGAAGGTAAATTTAATTACTCATATATGTGTCTCGTACTTTTAGCCATCTTTAAAACATAGGAAATTGTTTTAAAAGAAAATACTAGCTGGCAACCCGCACACTACAAGTTAGGATTGATATTTTGCCAGTTGGCACTTTAGGCCAGCACCGCTTGCCCTGCGGGTTGGTGTGGGCCAGCTTGCAACCCTAATTGAATTCCTAGGAAGAACAACAAGATCACACAGGACTCAACAATAGAGGTCCCTGTCTTGCCCTTAATCAATTCCTTGCCCTTAATCGTGGCTTCTTTACCGTAGCTATCTTCCAACACAGAGATCACACTAGCCAGATGCCAGATTATTGTTATATACACAAATCCAGTCGAATACAGCGCTAATAAATTCCCCCAATCACAAGCCCTAATGAATCATCGATACCAATTACAGAAAGTAAGCCAGAAGATGAACAAGAGCCCAGAGACCACATTATAGGAGAAAATGATCACAATGTTCCAATTACAAGTTATCAAGAGAGTGCTCCAAACCTTGGAAACAATGCTCATGACTTTCTTGAAAGTGACATTCATGGAAGCATAAATGGAGGCGATGGTAAACACAATTGCAGAAGTGGAGAGAAGTGAAGGTCAAGATCAAGAGGAAGGTGAAATAGGAAAATTTGAGGAGGAAGAAGGAAGTCCATTGCGAGAAGAGAATATCAGAGAGAAGCGAGCAGGATTGGGAATTTTGAGGGAATAGATGCAAGAAGGCCTGGTTATGGAGGATGTTGAAGAAGATCAGTTGGGAGATATGGAAATTGGCAAGGAAGATGAACGAGAGAGGAAGGAGGAGAGAGAGAGGGGGATTTGGATGAAGAATTCAGGGCATGTTAAAAAATTGTTTTAAAATGCTAAATTCGTGAAAAATTATTTTAAAATACAAAATAGTGTTAAAAAAACATTTTAGGTGGTGGACGAAACTTAATCCTTTTCTAAAACAGTAATCATATAGTACTGATACAAGAAAAATAAATAAAGAAAATATCCCATTCATATATTTTACTGTCTGTATTGTTAGTTTGGTTTACTGTGATAAATATATATATATATATATATATTTTAAAATACTTATTCAAGACTCGAATTTCTTATTTATTGTTCATTTTTATTATTAATCTATTATATATAATTATATATGTCAATCTATGTTATATTAATTTCTTCATGTTTAAAATTAACATATGATTACATGGTCAATTGTAATCACTTTAGTTCTTTAGAAAAATCAGGCTTATTGTGATTTTAACGAGTTTGGTTATCTAGGTATTATGAGATTGATAGATGCGGTATGTAAACAAGGATGAGTTTCAAATCAAATCTGGACTATGAAATTAAATTTGAACAGTACATATATGATATTATTTTTTATATATTTCAAATATTTTTAAAATTTGAAGTATCCATGAGACAGTTTGTAATTTTTTTATCCATAAGAGAATCTGTTGGAATTCCTCAGGTGATATGTTGCCCTCCCCCCTATATATTCTTGAGAAAATTAAATTCAGGTCCCGGATAAGAGAAAATAAAAAATAAAAAATTGGTCCATTGAAACCTCAAAATTGCCAAAACTTTTTTTGTAATAAATTCCAATTAAGCTGACAAGTCCATGGGCGTTCGTTGACATGTCCAGGGACGCATCATTGATAAGTTTAGAGGCGTCCATTAATAAGTTTATGAATGTCCATTGACAAGTCCATGATTGGAATTTATTGCAAAAAAGTCTCACGGGACTTTTTGGCAATTTTGATATTTCAATGAACTATTATTTTTTTATTTTCTCCTTTGTCTATGACCTGAATGTAATTTTCCCTAGATTCTTCTTGTTGATCAATGATTATTATAAAGGGTAATTTTGAGATACAACTCTATCACCCTCCTGAAAAAACTCACCCACTTACACATTTAATCTTATTATGGAACACAAGAACAGATCAAGTGCAAAGTTCAAATACAATTCATTAGTCAGAAAAGAAACAAATATAGAAGCTAAGAAGGCCTAAAGGATGTGTGTGATAAGTAAAATTTTAACAGATTTTTTTTTTTTCCTAAAAAAAGATTGTCCTTAAACTACACAGATCTAATTCAAATGATAGTTTGTCTTCTTAGTCTTCCACACTGCCTCCTATCCTGTTTTAGTGTTGACAATATCCCCAACCTTGTATATTTATTCTAATCTAATTCAAACCCATTTTTTTATTTCTACACTAAATTAATTGATATAAATAGGGATGAGATTGTGCAAAAGAAAAGTAATATTGACTACAAACATGAAACTGATCCAACACAAAAGGAATATTAACCCTTTATAGACATTTTTGACAGGAAGAGAAGAGAAAAAATATGAGCTGAATCTTTAAATCAGCACTAGTTGTCTACAAATTGATTACAAACATGAACAGTGGCATGGAGAAACTCAGAGAGGATTAAAGAGAAGGAAATAAATGTTGACATACCCCAATTAGCAAATGTATAAATGGAGAAGAGAGAAGATTTGCTCAAGGACTACAGCAGAACGTATTAAAAGTGTTCTTTATTTAATTAGTTGGAAGCTATCACATTAATATTCATAATTCATAGCTAATGTACTTTCTCTATATAGGAGATCGGCTCCTCCTTTTATTCTCCTAGTCAGTTTTATATCTGCCTGCCTCTACTGATGATACCCCAACAGTTCTTCTATGCTCCAATTTTTCCCAATAATTATGAATCCACGGTGGCCAGAAATTTAGAATTTGGAGAACAGCCGAAGATTAAACATTGTAAACTAAAATAAAGGGAACAGCAATCTGCAAGGGAACCAAAACTATAAGACTGGGCCTCAGGTCAGGCACCAGGCAGAAATACGTAGAAAATGACTTATTGATCAAGACGTGGTTCACAGCTTCTTAAAAAGAGAAAGCTAATGTTTGTAAGGTTCTTAAGAGATACCTTATCCACTTTGTTCCCAACAAGCATCTTGATGCAGTCCTGATTTGTTGAATAAAGATCTATTTCCTTTGCCCATATTTCAGACAAATTCGTAAATGTTTTTCGTCTAGTTACATCATCAACTGCATCAGTAAAAGGAATCAAATATAAAGATTAGCAGCAAATGCGAAACTGAAATTCTAGTACGAATCTACAGAGCTGAGAATATTTCCCTTAACCCATGAAAATCTAATCCATCGCATCTAATTCAAATATCCATCATTACGCAATGAACCAACCAACATTTTACATCTTTGGAAGAATTCCAGTCTGATCATTAGGTTTACATGCATAAAATGTAATAACAAGAATATGTCGGAACCACTTTTATCAGTAGAACACAGTCTACAATAGGTTTACATGCATAAAAATGTAATAAAAAATTTACCAAATCCAGAAGATAATATTTTGTATATAGGAATGATTCAGAAACTAGAGGGTAGAAACTTAAACATAGGAGACTACTCTTCCCAACCCCGGAATCCCCAATCATCAACAACTTAAACATGTAATCAAATTTTGACTGACTCGAAGTCGAATCCATCACCATTCACCTACGAGCACCAAATCACAGAAACAATCAACAGAAGCAATGGCAAAAGACAAGCGTAAAAAACACAACGTCAAGCATCCACCTCCTGGAAAATGCAGCCAGAAGCGATACCAAAATAGAAACCGGACAAGAAATCCTATTTCTGAAATCATCCAGCTCACAGGCAAAATGGAATACATGAATCGTATAATATTTAACTTTAAAAAATCAATTGTGAGTTTCGGCATTGCATAATTCGAAACAGAAAACCATAGAGACGGCGATTTCTGCACCTTCTTTTTTTCGTCAAAAGGATTTCTATGACTTAAAAAGCGAAAGAAAGAAGGTAAGAAGGAGCCAAGGAGGGAATTCAGGAATGCAAGAAGAGAGAAAGAAGAAACAAAACTGAGTAAGCGGCATCGAACGGAAACACTTTCGGTATGCGGGGTTGCCGCTCAACTTTCCCCATGACTTTCCACGCCGACTTAAAATTATTTCAATTTTATTTCCTGTAAGAAAAAATATTAGTAATATAAATGCGTTCTTTACCAGACTTTTATAAAATTTTAAAAAATATTTATAATTTATCATTACCAATATTTTTATATTTTTATCTAATTTATAGTTTTTTGAGTTAAAGTATGCTTTTCGCATATAAATTTACAACAAATTTCAGTTTAGTTTTTTAATTTTATAAAAACTATAGGGAAAATTATAGTCAAGTTCTAAATAAAAGAAAAATAAAAAAATAAAAAAATGGTCCATTGAAATCTTAAAATGAAAAAACGATCTCATTGACAACACCAGGTGATGGTTATTGACAACATCAAGGGCATCATTGATAAGTTTTTGAGACCATTTTTTTATTTTGAAATTTCAAAGGACTATTTTTTTTTTATTTTTTTCTCTTATTTGGGGCCTGACTGTAATTTTCCCAAAAATATATATAATCTTATAATTTTAACACCCTAGAAATCTGAATTTAAATCTTGACTTTGCAATTCTAATATTACATGTTTAAATCTTAATCCCGAAATGTAAAAATCATGTAGTGTAATAGTTAGATCTCGTGGGAAAAATTTTTAAAATAACTAAATAATGTTTTTTTATTCTGGCAGTTGAGATTAAATAGCTAATGATTTATTACTTTTATAAAATATCTAAGCATGTCATCCAAAAAAAAAGAAAAAATACCTACGCAACAAAAAATAATCTTTTATAAAGTTTCTTAAACTCTGGCTTAAAAAAATATATAAAGTTCTTAAACATTCAAATTATTTCATTTAATTTAATTTTAAATACCCCACCCCTCTCTTTAACTTGCCGCCATTCCCTCCTAATCCTCCTGCCCATTTCTATTATTTTCAAATATATTTCTTTTACGAGGTTAAGCTTTTGAGATCGTTTTGGTACTCGTAACGTTTCCTAACTATAGAACACCCTTCTCAAACTTTATTCTGCGGACGAGACCTTCCAAGCGAAATAATTATTCTGAGAAAAAGATCTGTGAGATCGATCATATATAGAGCTTGTAAGGCTACCCTAGAATTGAGGTAAAAAATGTTAAGTTACTTTATATGCATGTCTTGGAACACAAGGGCTGTAAGCCAACTTTTATCATTCTACATTACGTAAAACTGGTGTTAGGGGTGGATTGTGAGGTCTTACATTACTTTGAGAGGGAAATAAAGAACTCTTTTAAGAGTCTGGATACCTCCCATCTTAATGTATTTTAAAATGGTTTTGAATTTAGATGATAAAAATTAGTTACATATATATAATAACTTTAACTAGATTTTATATATGATTTTACCCTAATTTGGCTTTTTAATTTTTTAGCCACAGGCTAAATATTTCCAAATTTTAAATATGATTTTAAATATTTCGATGAATGAATGCCAAATTTTAGAAGCTCTTGGTTGTTCAGTTTTACAACATAATGAATACGGCAGGAGGAAGGCTCTGAAACCAACAATGTTTTTCATGCCACGTTGTCCAGTAACGTTATACGACAACCTCTTACAAGCAAATTGGAAATCTAGTTTATTGAGCAACATTGTCATATTAGGGAACAGTTTGGATAATTATGTTTAATAGTCAATGTTAGTTTTTTAACTGTATAGCGTAATATTGCTACATTTTAAAACTTTTGGGGTGACATTGAACATAAAAAAAAACTTTCAGGCAGCATTGCTTCTCAGCAAACACTTTTGGGACAAATTTGAGGAAATATTGATATTAATTAAATAAAATGGCATGAGAAAGCTTTTCTTTGACTTTTGCCGTGTCAATCCTTAAATAAAATTTATCAGCTTTAATTAATTAATATTTGATACTTTAAATTTTAAAAATAAAAAATCGCTCATAAAATATCTGCGCATGTCGTCGGAATCAAAAAGAAAAAATATCTACGCAAAAAACTAACCTTTTATAAAGTTTTTATACCATTTAAAAATAACGCATTTTTATGATTAAATAAAATCTTCCAAGTAGTATCATTCAAATTATTTCATTTGAATTTTAAACACTATATATCTTTAACAGTTTAACTTGCCGCCATCCCCTCCTCTAATAAAGTATATAATCTTCCCGCCCATTTGTTTTCAACTTGCAGGGCGGTGAGCATCCAGTCGTCCATTTATATCTTTTATGAGCGCTGCTTATTTCTGAGATTGATTTTGTATTCATAACTTTTCCTGATCAGAGAACACCCTTCACAAACTTTATTTTGTGGACAAGATCTTACAAGCCAAATAATTATTCTGAGAAACAGATAGTGAGTTTGGACCGTAAAAATCCGTAAGATAATAGAGTTTGAGAGGCTACCCTAGAATTTCGGTAAGCAATGTTCAATTAATTTTTATACGTGTTTTGGAGCAAAAGACTTAATTTGTGACTCGACTTCAAATAATATACCCTATATGCAAAAGTGTTTGTAAAGTTGTATACTAGATAACGAAAATGTCAATAAAGGTGGTATTAGAGTCAGTCTCGAGTCAATATGTACCTAGTTTGTGAAGTTATACACTCCAGAAAATCTCAATCAAGAAGTTATTAGAGTCAGGTTCGGGTCAATGTGTAACTAGTTTATAAAGTTATACACTCCAGAAAATCTCAATCAAGAAGGTATTAGAGTTAGGCTTGGATCGATGTGTTAGTAAGAATAAAGTGCCCCTATGGGTGGATTGTGAAGGCTTCCCATGAAAACCTCTCCTCTTAACGTATTTTAAAATCATGTGAGAAATAAGTCCCAAAGCGAATAATTTCGAGGGTGGATAAAAAATTGTTTATATTGTTTATTTTTCAAAAAATGGTTTTGAATTTAAATGACAAAGAGAGGTGATATAATATTTAACTAATTTATTTAAATTTATTTCATATAAGTTTATATGTACATAATATCTTCAACTCAATTTTATCTATGATCTTACCCTAATCTTGCATTTTAATTTTTTAACCAACAGGCTAAATACTCCAAAATTCTTTCTAAAGAAATGAGTCACTGCAATGAAGAAATTCTGGAGGAGACACCAGAACCATGGGCTCCGCCATACTCACGCATGGATCCAAACAAAGAAAAAGCTTTAATGGAGAAGATAAAAAGATCTATAGATAGAATTGATAGCTCTCAATTTTATCATGACTTCAAACATCAACTACAAACCCCACAAATTTATGAGCACTTACATATGGTTTTGGGATCAGATTCAACAATGAACTTGGTAATTTATGGTATTGGTAACTTTGAATTATCTGAAAATCCAAAGTATCAACTTGGCCTTGCAATTTTGATGCGAAGAGATTTTGAATGGATTGGAGACATTGAAGTATTTGATCCAGCTCTTTCAATGAATGAATGCCAAATTTTGGAAGCTCTTGGCTGTTCAGTTTTAGAATTTAATGAAGACGGCAAGAGGAAGGCTCTGAAACCAACAATATTTTTCATACCACATTGTCCAGTAACATTATACGACAACCTCTTACAAGCAAACTGGAGATCTAGTTTATTGAATAACGTTGTCATATTAGGGAACAGTTTTGATAAATACGCTTCGTACGCTTCATCTGAGTTATGTCCTTCTTATCTGATGAAGTATATTCTACTTGCTGCAACCTTCACTAATGAGTTTGGAGTGAAGACAAATATCAAGGACTATTATGAAGATTCCAAGGATAATGGACTTGATCGTAATCGTCGTGGTGGTGGTGCTTTTCATGGTCTGAGTTGGCATTTTTTCACCCATTTTTATGTAGAAAATGTATAAGATGTTTCATTTGAAGATGTATTTTGTTATGAACACAATAATTTTCATTACAAATAAATTTTCACTTTGAAAATGCTCATACCATACAGTGATGATGTATGATTACTTTTACATTGTTAATGTTAATTAGTTTCTTCTTCTTTTCTGTTCGGGATGAAAAATGTTGTTTATGCAATCATTTTCAAATTAAATTGCCATAAAAGTTGTTGAGAACGTAATCAAATATAAAATATAAATTGCTAATCAATCTAAATATTAGAAAGTTTTGGGTGCATCCATAGCACCACATAATCTGTATGCACTGGTCAAACAGAAAGAAGCAACTCATTATATGTTAATCTACCTGTCAGCCATATTAAGTTAACTACTAATAATAATTTTAACAATTAATAATTCACATTCCAAAAACAAAATCAGCCTAGCATCTCCCATCGCTCCCTTGTCGTGTCCTTCCTAGACAAACGGCTCTAGCCGAGATCAAATGCTCTCAGCGGCGATTTCTTTTTTTCTTTTTCGTTTCTCCTTGGCACCTGAGGCGTCAGAGTTTAGTTGTCGGGAGAGGCCTCAGACACGCCGTCACCCTCCCTCTAGAAGTTTGTTCCAATCGGTTCATGGGTCACAATTTTTTTTAGTTTCTTTTCGCACAATAGGTTATTTATGTCAGGCCCTTATCTTGTTTTAACTTTTTTTAAGAGCATTTATGGAAAACGATATGCGGTTCAGTGGGCAACACAAGAATAACATGAATATACTGATAATAAGTGCATGATTACATAAATTCCCCATAGGGGTTCGTATATGATCATTACCATCAATGTAGCCACACAGGGCTACTTGGGTATCTAAACCTGTCCCAATGAAATAGAGACATCTTCTCGTCTTCGTTCCACCACTACAATCCCCTCATATGATTCTCTGCATTGTTCTGAACATATATTCTGTCTTCTCCTGTCTAAATTATATTGTTGGTTGGGGAGGGTGAGATTCGAGAGAATCTCAGTAGGAAAATAATACCAATATGCATGTACAATAAATGTTTAATACATGACATACTTGTATCACATAACTCATGCTGACACAATGACAAATTTGTAAGCTCAATGCTTCGAACAATATACTTATGGCCATAGCATAAATTGAAACATAGTTTCAAATCATTCATACATGTTTCACATAATCAAGTAAAGCAATAACATGCATCAACACACTTGGTCCCACAATTCCAAATATACAATTTAGACACTTTCATAGTGTTTCTAGCGTTATATGAGCCTAGCCTATTATGAAAATTTACTAAAATGCTCCTGGGGACCCGGCCCTCGTACCCGGTTTGGCTGTACTTTTCTCGAAATTTTGACATGGGCTATTCTGAAATATTTTCGCCCAAAGAATCCATTTTCGAACTCGGAATTATCAAATTCAATGCCAAATTACAAAATTACCCTTGGCAGCCCCATTTTAAGGGTTCAGGGGCATTTTCGTAATTATGCTTTTTCGGCCTTTTCTGAAAAAATGACCAACTGTAACCCCATATAATTTCCCCTCCTGAACTCAATGGAACCATCAAAACATGGAAAATCAAACTCTAACCCTTAGATCTAGCCCTGGCCGAAATCTTGGTATACTTTGGGAAGAATCGGTGTTTTTCGGTTTCGGCTCTGTAAACGTGTTCCTTTCTACTCCTAATCACTTTATTGACTATTTCATTAAATTACAAATAACATTAAGACACAATTTGGGCATCATAACCCATAGGCCATATCATTTCCTAACTTTAAAACCAATGGCAATTCGGTAAAATTTCATCGACTAAATTGCCCACAACAGCCAGAATAAGCAATATACGAAAGTTTGGAAGTTACCTCAAGCTCCCACCACCTTTTTCTCCAGGTGGCTAAAAACCATAGCCTTAGAACAACCAAATTTGCACTCCACAAACCTTGAAGAACATAGAAGAATATCTTAGGAGCGGAGTTGTACGTGTTAAGTAAGGATTTATTGAAGAAATCGACTTACCGTACAAGTTCTCTTCTCCTTCTCTCTCTAGAATTTCTGACAACTTCTCTCTCTTGTTGTAGCTGAATGGCACGGTTTTGGGCTGATGGAGGAGGTGGATGATGATTTAATATACTATAATATTATTTTCTAATTATTTACTAAATTTCCAACAATTTCAGATTTTAATAAAATTTTGGCATATTTCTGCCCAAATTTTGAAATACCATAACTAATTCTAGAAAAATAGAAATGAGGTGATTTCAAAGCCAAATGAAAACTATTTAAGTCCTCTTTACTGAAAAAATATGGACCATTACCAGAAATAACCACACAATTCTAGAATTACACAAAATTCACTACTGCCCCAAAACAGAGTCCAGTTTCGACATCAAACTTTGGACAACCAGAACTCCCAGCTCACAAAACAAAATGACACAATTTATATATCCATTTTGAAGCTTGGAATGTGAAATTTAAGACCGGAAAATTTCAGAATATTTAGACATCATTTGCCTATTAAAAACATCAACACAAAAAGACTGCCTAGCAAGAAGTTTCAATGGACAGAATTTCCCAAATTTCCATTTAATGTTCCAAACCAATTCCAAGACCAAATGGTACAACATGACATCAGTTGCACCACATTACACCATCCAATTCCACCATTTTGAAATTATACAAAATCATGACAAAATTCACAATTCTCATCGTCTTCTTCAGAAGTGTTCATTTATCACTAATCACATCCACTTTTGGAGTCATTTACCCTTAACCGAAATTTGAAATCCGGCTAAACCGGGGCTTAGCAGTCCACTTATTTCAAACTTATTCTCTAGCCTCAAATCTCAAAATTCGGGGTACTACAATTTATCCTTTTCTTCCCTTTCCTATTAAATACGATAGAAGCGCATCCTCAATCTCATCCCATTTTAGTCTCAGAAGCCGATGGCTTTGGAGGCGTCCCTGTCCTCCTCGAAAAGAGGGGATAGAATGAGAAGGAAACCATCGAAATGAGGAAGCTTATCTGTGTGTCTTAAAGAATAGGAATAAGGAGAGAAACCCCTCACATAAGCCGAACGCCAGATTATAGGCAAAAATGATCTCAATAGTCCAATTAAAAGTTATCTCATCGTAATTTTTTGTAACAGGTGGTATCTCATCATCCAAGGGAAAATACTGATAGCATAAGAGAATAATGTAAAGAATATGAGAAATTAGGGGGATAAATCTTATTTCTCAGGTCACTTGCCTCAATAATATCTAATTTATTCCTAACAAAGGCATGTTAACTTTAAAAAAAAATGAAAAGAAAACAGATACACAAGAAGCATAAGTTGAAGTGTCTTATTTTCATCAATTTTATTAGATTCACCTATGTATATCTTGTGTACTCTAAAGATTCACACAGGTGAAAAATTGTAAAAAGAAAAAATTATAAAAGAAAATATAACACAATTTTTTTTTTCAAAAATATTAACATGACATTTATCTGGTTATTATTAACAAAGCTACCTATAATAAATTAAACTCCGCCAACAACTTTGATCTATCGATCTATCAATCTATCATCACCAACCAAAACTATTTGATTGGCGTACAATTATTGTATTGGCAAACTTCAAAAGTTGCTAAACTGAAATTTCTGGGATTTGAATATCCTTGGGTCTGAGAGGAAAATAGTCTCCAAGATAAGCCTCAAGATGATCCGCTAAAGATGACTTATCAATATGTTCATGGTGGTAAGATTTGCACACGAAATAGAGCACAATTTGAAGAACTAGACCCAATAGTATCACCATCAAAAGACACATCAAACATAGGATTGCAACCCCAATTCTCAATTCCTCTGCCACTAACCCAATCACAACAAAAATCCCAAACCCTACTTGAATTCCTAGGAAGAACAGCAAGATCACACGGGACACAACAATGGAGGTCCCTGTCTTGCCCTTAATCAATTCCTTGCCCTTGATCGTGGCTTCTTTACCATAACTATCTTCCAACACAGAGATAACACTAGCCAGATGTCATATTATTGTTATATACACAAATCCAATCAAATACAACGCCAATAAAATTCCCCCAATCACTAGCCATAATGATCATCGATACCAATTACAGAAAGCCAGAAGATGAACAAGAGCCCAGAAACCACATTATAGGCAAAAACGATCGCAATGTTCCAATTAAAAGTTATCAAGAGAGTGCTCCAAACCTTGGAAACGACGCTCATGACTTTCCTGAAAGTGACATTGGAGGAAGCGTAAATGGAGGCGATGGTGAACACAACTGCAGAAGTGGAGAGAAGCGAGAGGGTCAAGAGGAAGGTGAAATAGGCGAATTTGAGGAGGAAGAAGGAAGTCCATTGAGAGAAGAGAATATCAGAGAGAAGCATGCAGGATTGGGAATTTTGAGGGAATCAATGCAAGAAGGCCTGGTTATGGAGGATGTTAAAGAAGATGAGCTGGGAGATGTGGAAATTGGCGAGGAAGATGAAGGAGACAGGAAGGAGGAGAGAGAGGGAGATTTGGATGAAGATTTTAGGGCATGTTAATGTGAGTTTGAAGGATTCTTTGAAAATGCCCAACACACACAGAGATTGAAGCTCCTGTTGCTCCTTCTGCATCAGTCATTACACTCCCTTCTCTCTCTCTATACACATTTTAGGTGCAAAATGGTCCGATTTTAATATCAAGGTTTGGGGGTTGAACTCTTGCTAAAATAAATTAAAGATGAAGTTACGTTGAAAATTCTCTCTCTGCACATTTTAGTTGCAGAATGGTCCGATCTTAATATCTAGGTTGGGAATTGAACTCTTGCTAAAATAATTAAAGATGAAATTACGTTTAACATTTTCATCCTTGCAAAATTTAGGGCACACTTCCCTTAGAGGCTTTACCATACGCACAGTTAGAAATTGAACCTCTAACTAGATGTTTAAAAAATTCAGTTAAGTGCCAGCTATACTAAACCTCATGATTGAATACAACATTTTTTAATGGATTGCCTAAGACTCTAATTTGGACACCTAAACTACAAATTGATTTTCAATCCCGACTTTATTCAAAAAGACTCATGAAGAGAGACATAATAATCATAAAGCCTAGATCCTCAAGACACTTGGTAAGAGGATTAAAAAAGCGCTGAACATTAAGTGACAATTTTTTTTTTTTTTCCAGATACAATGAGCATTCTAGAGCAGTTTTTGGTGCATCCATTATCGTAAGGCAATTTTTCTGTAGCAATTGGTATATTTTAGGATACCATAAGCATTTTTAGGGTGTTAAAAAATTACTTTAAAATTTTTAAAAAACATTTTAGGCGGGGGACGAAACTTAATCCTTTTCTAAAATAGTAATCATATGGTACAGATACAAGAAAAATAAATAAATAAAATATCCCATCCATATGTTTTACTGTCTGCATTGTTAGTTTGGTTTATTGTGATAAATAAATAAATATATATATATATATATTTTAAAATACTTATTTAAGACTCGAATTTCATATTTATTGTTCATTTTTATTATTAATCTATTATATATAATTATATATGTCAATCTATGTTATCTTAATTTCTTCATGTTAAAATAAACATATGATTATATGATCAATTGTAATTACTTTCGTTCTTTAAAAAAATCAGGTTTATTGTGATTTTAATGAGTTTGGTTATATAAGTATTATGAGATTGATAGATGCAGTATGTAAACAAGGATGAGTTTCATATCAAATCTGGACCATCATATTAAATTTGAACAGTACATATCTGATATTATTTTTTATATATTTCAAATATTTTTAAAATTTGAAATATCCATGAGACAATTTGTAATTTTGTTTCCATAAGACAATCTGTTGGAATTCCCCAAGTGATATGTTGTCCCCCGGTCATATATTCTTCTTGTTGACCAATGATTATTATAATTCAAGATAGTATAATAGTTATATACTACCTCCAGTTTTTAATATAAAATTTCATTCGTAATGTAGATTACTACATTGCAAATGAGGTTTTATATTAAGAACCAAATGATGCATTTAAAAATCTTATTGTATTCTTAACATATAACACACAATAATGCTCAAACATGATTCAATATATCACAGTTTGAAGAGTGGCTCTTTAGGAACTCGCATCCTAAACTTAGAAGTTGCAGTTATATGCTAGAAACAGTAGAGTCGGTAATATGGGCCCAACCTGCGGGCTCAACCCGCGTGCCCGTGGGTTGGGGCAGGGTTAGGGTTCAGATTTTCCCAACCCTAAAAAATGCGGGCCTATGCCACATGGCCTGTGGATTGATGTAGGTCAGCCCGCTAGTTGGCCCGCATTTTTTTTTTTTGCATTTAATAGTTTCAAAAAACTTATAAGTTGTCCACTCCCATCTTGGTACCTCCCAATTCAAAGAGAAACAATCTTAGCCTCTTCCCTTCTTCTTTAAACAAAATTGTTATATCTTGGTTGCTTGAGGATGATTTTATGTTTTTTGTTTATAAACTTTGACAAATTTGATAATTTTTTTTTATGTTTTATGTTTATAAACTTTGACAAATTGATAATTTTATCTCTTGAATTGTGGATTATATTTTTAAATTTTTATAAGAGGAATGATTGATGTTAGGAAGGTAAATTTAATTACTCATATATGTGTCTCGTACTTTTAGCCATATATCTTTAAAACATAGGAAATTTTTTAAAAGGAAAATACTATCTGGTAACCCGCACACTACGGGTTAGGATTGATATTTTGCAAGTCGGCACTTTGGGCCAACATCGCGTGCCCCGCACGTTGGTGTGGGCCAGCCTGCAACCCTAATTGAATTCCTAGGAAGAACAGCAAGATCACACAGGACACAACAATGGAGGTCCCTGTCTTGCCCTTAATCGTGGCTTCTTTATCGTAACTATCTTCCAACACAGAGATCACACTAGCCAGATGCCAGATTATTGTTATATACACAAATCCAATCGAATACAACGCCAATAAATTCCCCCAATCACAAGCCCTAATGAATCATCGATACCACTTACAGAAAGTAAGCCAGAAGATGAACAAGAGCCCAGAGACCACATTATAGGCGATGATCGCAATGTTCCAATTACAAGTTATCAAGAGAGTGCTCCAAACCTTGGAAACGACGCTCATGGCTTTCTTGAAAGTGACATTTGCGGAAGCGCAAATGGAGGCGATGGTGAACACAATTGCAGAAGTGGAGAGAAGTGAGGGTCAAGATCAAAAGGAAGGTGAAATAGGAAAATTTGAGGAGGAAGAAGGAAGTCCATTGCGAGAAGAGAATATCAGAGAGAAGCGAGCAGGATTGGGAATTTTGAGGTAATCGATGCAAGAAGGCCTGGTTATGGAGGATGTTGAAGAAGATCAGTTGGGAGATATGGAAATTGGCAAGGAAGATGAAGGAGAGAGAAAGGAGGAGAGAGAGGGGGATTTGGACGAAGATTTTAGGGCATGTTAATATAAGTTTGAAGGATTCTTTGAAAACGCCCAACACACAAAGAGACTGAAGCTCCTGGTGCCCCTTCTTCATCAGTCATCACACTCCACTCTCTCTCTGCCCATTTTAGTTGCAGAATGGTCCAATCTAAATAGCTAGGTTGGGAATTGAACTCTTGCTAAAATAATTAAAGATGAAGTTATGTTTAAAGTTTTCAATATTGCAAAATTTAGAGTACAACATTTATTTTGGTGGCTTAGGTTATCTATTGCCGAGGTGACTAATCTTCTCACACTGTAGACTTCTGGAAGAGGTTTTAGTGCTGATCAGTAGACCTTCTCTATGGGTACCACCAAAGATCAAACCTTTGACTAGATATTTAAAGAACCCAACTAAGTGTCAAGCCTTATGATTGAATACAACATTTTTTAATGGGTTACATAAGACTCTAGCTTGGACACCTAAACTACAAGTGGACAAATTGATTTTGAATCCCAAATTTGTTCAAAAAGGCTCATGGAGAGAAACATCATAATTATAAAGCCTACATCCATAATAGTTAGTTGCTCGGACACTTGATAATAGCATTAAAAAGGCCGAAGAATGACTAAGGGTGTGAAAGGGAAGGAGGTGAGCGGAGGAGCGGACGGAGACACTGGGGATGGTGATCGTGGGGGAGGGCGCGAGAGAGACAAAGAGCATGGGATGGGAGAGGGAGGTGTTTTCGTTTTCCGTAGGCTGGAGGCTCAGAAGAAATCTGGGGGGATCGGGAACATGCGTGAGGCTGAGAGTTCACGTAAGAGGACAAACCCAAACTCGTATGGGGACACCCTTATGTCTCATGGCCTTGGAGGATTCCTGGTGAAACATGAGGAAGAAGATGATATTATGAAAGGGTGGAAGACATATTTCAACAAGATGAATAAACAAGATATGGAAAGAGGAGGAGAAGAATCAGCAGAGTCCGACCGTGAGGAAAATGAGGTGCATGGAGTGCGTGTGAGGAAAGCTGTGTTGAGAGTTACTGCAGAGGAATATACGGAGTGGTGCAGGCCATGGATGAATTCCTTAATTATCAAGGTGTTGGGTGCAGCTATTCCAAAAAATGTAGTGAGAGACCGAATTAATCGTATGTGGAAGCCACAAGAGCTTTTAAAATTGATCCCTTTGAGTAATGGCTATTTTATTGTGTCTTTCTCTACAAAGGAGGATCAAGATTATGCATTCCAGGAGGGGCCGTGGATGATTGATGATCATTATTTGTTGGTTCAACGATGGCGTCCTAACTTTAACCCATGGAAGGCGGATCTCCAACGTAAAATAGCCGCTTGGGTTCACTTGCATGATATTCCAATGGAGTATTATAATGCAGAGTCCATTAGAAGGATTGGGAACATGATTGGAAAAACGATAAAGATTGATCAATCGACTTCGATTTATGACAAAGGAGGCTTTGCGCGTGTTTGTGTCTAAATTGATCTTGCACAGCCTTTACTGCCTACTTTCTACGCTGTTGGGGAAGATAGGCCGATTATCTATAAAGGTTTGCATCTGGTATGCTTCCACTATGGAAGATATGGGCACCAAAAAGAGGTATGTCCTGAGAAATGCCATACTAACATAAAGATGAAGGAGGGTGAGGAAGATAGGCGTATGGAGAAGGCTAATGATGGGGAGGGAGCTACGGTGTTAGTTCAACCACCGGTCACGATGGCAGAACAGGGTGGATCCCAACGGAAGGTCCAGACCGATGAGCAGTGGATGGAATCTCTGTATGGGAAGTTACGTATTCTAAGGTGTGACTTTCAGGGTCAATCTGTTTTGACTGAGATCAAGGATACGGCTAAGGATGGTGCTGAGATTGTGGCAGGATTAAGGAATCGGGATATTAAGAAGAGAGATTCTCACTGGAAGGATAAAGATATGTCTAATGAAGATAATAGGCAATTGCCACAGGATATTATTCAAAAATCCAATCAACTGAGCCAATCACATACGAAATAAGAGTGGGTCCCAGTGGGGTCAAAAAGGAAACCAGAAAATAAAGGAAGGATAAAGAGGAAGGAAACTAAAGCAGTAGTAGGGGGAAGTCGAATGAAGTGGGCCCATCGGTCTTAAAGCATCAACCTATTAATGTGGACAATCCTTTTTCACTCTTGCAAACCCTCCCACCTGACAAGCACGTGCAGAATAACCACGTGAAACTCTTATGCATGCAGCAGGAGGTAGGTGATAACGTCCAGAGTATGGCTTCGGGTGGTAGCACGATGCTAGGCGACAGCAACACACAGAATGGTGAGTTGCTGGACGGAGTGAAAAGTCACGATAAAGAAGAGAGGGATGTGAGGATGTTGGAAGAGGATAAAGCTCAGGTGGAGAACATTGAGAACCACCACCTCTCACCAGTTGACCAATGAATATTATGATCTGGAATTCAAGAGGCACTGGGGCTCACAGTTTTTCGGGCTTGGTGCATGATCTTAAGAAACACTTCAAGCTAGACTTTTTGGCCATTATGGAAACCAGATGTGATAAAACTAAATCAAGCAAGCGTGTGGAGAGTCTCGGTTTTGCACACTCGGTAATTGTGGATACGGAAGGATATAGTGGTGGGATTTGGAGCCTCTGGGATGCCCACGAGTACCAGATCTCTGTGATTAAGCGTCACGCTCAGTTATCCACTTGCAGGTTGCGAATGGAATAAGTTTGGAGTGGTTCATAACGGTAGTATATACGAGCCCGAACTGTGTGATCCGACGGGGCCTCTGGGATGAACTTCGTAACATAGACCAATCAGTCCAGGGGGCATGGATGTTAGGTGGCGACTTTAATGCAACTACCCTTGACTGTGAAAGGGTCTTTGACGCTACCGTACATCGACAACCAGATCATGAGTTTAGTGTATGGGTTAATGATATGCACTTGGTAGACTGTGGATATAGTGGGCTAAAGTTTACATGGCACAGGGGAAAGATCGAAGCACGTCTGGATTGAGTATTGGCCAATGAGCAGTGGCTACACTCCTTTCCTAATGCCTCTGTTGCTCATCTTCCTTTCTACAAGTCTGACCACCGGCCTTTACTCGTGAGAATGCATCTTGACAGAGGAAATAGAAGAATGGACCGTCCATTTAGGTTCATAGCTTCGTGGGTCTTGCATGAAAAATTTGATGAATTTGTTAAGCAGTCATGGAATGCAGAGTTAGAATGGACTAAAAACACAAAATCCTTTACAAAAGCTTGCTTTGCATGGAATAAAACTGTTTTCAGGCATACTGATGCTCTAAAAAGCAACTGCTCCGCAGGTTAGATGGCGTCAATATAGCTATTTCTAGAAGAGGGAACATCCCATACCTTAATGAGTTGCAATATATTCTTTGGAGAGACCTTGAGGATGTTTTAAATCAAGAATCTCTATTATGGGCACAGAAAGCCCGCGTAGAGTGGTTGGTGTTTGGTGATAAAAACACTAAATATTTTCATGCTCGGGCAAATGGGAGGAAGAAAAAAATCGGATAGCGACCATCCAAAATAATGATGGGGAATGGTTGTATGAAGCTGAAGAAATTAAGAAGCAAGCCACGGATTTTTTCAAAGTTTTGTTCATAGAGGAAGGTACTGTACGCTCAAAACTAGACTGCCATATCTCATTCCCATTTCTGGAGGAAGGGATAATCAGATGGTGTGGAAGGATTGTGTCTGAAGAAGAGATCAAAGAAGCTCTATTCAGTATGGGTGCGCTAAAAGCTCCAGGGCCTGATGGGCTGAATGCTCTTTTCTATCAGAATCAATGGCATACGGTACGTAGCTCGGTAGTTACCTTTAAAACTGTGAATGGTACCCTTATCGTCTTGATTCCAAAGAAGAACCCTCCTGCAACGTTTCAGGATCTTCGGCCTATTAGCTTGTGCAGTGTGATCTATAAAGTGATTACCAAAATTATAGTAAGAAGACTAAAGACTTTCCTTCCACAAATTATATCACCAAATCAGAGTAGTTTCGTCCCGGAGAGGCATTGCAGTGAGAATATCATTGTGGCTCAGGAGATTATTCACTCAATGCGGAACATGACAGGGAAGAAAGGTTTTATGGCCATAAAAATAGATCTTGAGAAAGCATATGATAGGGTAAATTGGGGGTTTCTTACTGAGTGTTTGCAAGAACTAAGTCCTCCCCAACATTTTGTGGACATAATTTGAACTGTGTCTCTTCCTCTTATATGCAATTACTATGGAATGGTGACAAGGCGGAGTGTTTTAACCCTTCAAGAGGAGTTCGACAAGCAAACCCTATTTCCCCTTATCTGTTTGTTATATGTATGGAAAAACTTGCCCATTTAATTCAGGCAACAATTGATAGAGGAGATTGGAAGCCAATTCAGCTCTCAAGGACAGGCCCTCCTGTGTCTCATTTGTTTTTTGCAGATGACATCATGATTTTTGCTGAAGCATCTGTGACTCAGGCGGAGTGTATGCATAACTGCTTAACGAGGTTTTGTGATAGCTCAAGTTTGAAAGTAAACGCAGCCAAGACTAGAATATTCTTCTCCAAGAATATTAATCATATCAGAAGGAATGAAATTAGCACTCTGATGGGTTTTACGCAAACTGGGGACTTGGGCAAATATTTGGGAGTGCCACTACATCACAAGCGTGTCACTAAAGATTCCTTTAATGATGTTGTGGATCGGATGAAATGTCGCTTGGCTACCTAGAAGATTAACTCATTGTCTCTTGCAGGCAGGAGCATCCTTGTTAATTCAGTGTCCTCGGCCATTCCAACTCATGTGATGCAAACATCACTTTTACCTCCCAGTGTGTGTGAAAACCTTGATAAAATGAATCGAGGGTTTCTTTGGGGATGCACGGATGAGCATAAGAAAATTCCCCTCGTAGCTTGGGATGAAGTTTGCCAACCTAAGAAGTCTGGAGGATTGGGTGTGAGGCATGCAAAATATCAAAATCATGCTCTTCTTATGAAACTCAGTTGGAACCTAGTGACGAAGAGAGATAATCTCTGGGTGCGAGTAGTACGAGACAAGTATAAGTGTGGGTCAGACCTACTTCCGAATATTGACCAATTTCGACCTGGATCAAATCTATGGTCAGGACTTAAGAAGACTTGGGGAAAGGTACATACTGGGATTGAGCTCACAGATGCTGGTGAAGTGAGATGGCATCATGAGAAGCATGGTGTGTTTACGGTCAAATCAGCGTTTGAGGCTCTTATTTGGCCGCCACAGTGACCAAGACCCCTTTTGGTCGAAACTTTGGAAGCTGAAGATTCCGGAAAGGTGCAAGTACTTCCTATGGCTTGCATCACAAAAACGTTTGCTTACTAATGCTTCTAGGTGTCAACGAGGATTGAGTAGTGATGAGAGTTGTCCAGTGTGTCACTGTGGGAGGGAAGATCTTCTACAGGTTCTCCGAGACTGCTCGGAGACGAAGAAGCTCTGGTTAGACCTGCTGCCATCACAGGTTCGAAACAGATTTTTTCACAGAGATTTTTCAGGTTGGTTCCGAGGGAATCTGACCTATGGGGGAATGAGGTGTGAAGAAGGATGGAGGGAGTCGTTTGCCATTACTTGTTGGTGGTTGTGGCGAAGAAGAAACACTTATGTCTCTAAACGAAAGAAAATCGATAATATTACTATTAAGACAAGTGTTGCATCTTTGATATCCAGTATGAAGGACGCACATACCAGATTTATGGAAGGTCGGTCTCCAGGCCCTTTAGAAGATGAAAGTAATAATACATGGCAGCCACCTGTCCAGGGCTTTACCAAGCTCAATGTTGATGGTGCTTTCTCACATGTCACTCAGCATACGGCCTGTGGAGCGGTTTTAAGAGACGCTGATGGTAACTTTGTTTGTGGATTTTTGTGTCGTCTTGAAGATGGGGATGCCCTTACTGCGGAGATCTAGGGGTGTGTGCATGGATTCAGGACCGCTTGGAACTTGGGGTTGAGAAGAATTATCCTGGAGTCCGATTCTGCTGATACAATAGCTTTATTACAAGCTGATATACACGAGTTGCATGCTGACAGAGGTATCCTATTGGAGGCTAGGAACATGTTAAGTCGCGATTGGCAGGTGCAAGTGTGCCATGTGAACAGATCCGTGAACGCTGTAGCTGACTGGCTAGCAAAGAAAGGGCTTGATGCATATCCGGGATTTCATTCCGTGGTTCAACCTACTCTTGAGCTCGACAGGCTCATGGAGTTAGACAAAGGATAGTGATCTTGTGGTTTTCATACTTGTATAAAAAAAAAAAAAGAATTTTTTTTTTTTATCACAACGAGCATTCTAGAGCAGCTTTTGGTGCATCCATTATCTTAAGGCAATTTAATTTTCTGTGGCGATTGGTATATTTTAGGATACCATAAGCATTTTTAGAGTGTTAAAAAATTGCTTTAAAATGCTAAATGCATACAAAATTATTTTAAAATACAAAATAGTGTTAAAAAAACATTTTAGGTGGTGGACGAAACTTAATCCTTTTCTAAAACAGTAATCATATAGTACTGATAGAAGAAAAATAAATAAAGAAAATATCCCATTCATATATTTTACTGTCTGTATTGTTAGTTTGGTTTACTGTGATAAATATATATATATATATATATATTTTAAAATACTTATTCAAGACTCGAATTTCTTATTTATTGTTCATTTTTATTATTAATCTATTATATATAATTATATATGTCAATCTATGTTATATTAATTTCTTCATGTTTAAAATTAACATATGATTACATGGTCAATTGTAATCACTTTAGTTCTTTAGAAAAATCAGGCTTATTGTGATTTTAACGAGTTTGGTTATCTAGGTATTATGAGATTGATAGATGCGGTATGTAAACAAGGATGAGTTTCAAATCAAATCTGGACTATGAAATTAAATTTGAACAGTACATATATGATATTATTTTTTATATATTTCAAATATTTTTAAAATTTGAAGTATCCATGAGACAGTTTGTAATTTTTTTATCCATAAGAGAATCTGTTGGAATTCCTCAGGTGATATGTTGCCCTCCCCCCTATATATTCTTGAGAAAATTAAATTCAGGTCCCGGATAAGAGAAAATAAAAAATAAAAAATTGGTCCATTGAAACCTCAAAATTGCCAAAACTTTTTTTGTAATAAATTCCAATTAAGCTGACAAGTCCATGGGCGTTCGTTGACATGTCCAGGGACGCATCATTGATAAGTTTAGAGGCGTCCATTAATAAGTTTATGAGTGTCCATTGACAAGTCCATGATTGGAATTTATTGCAAAAAAGTCTCACGGGACTTTTTGGCAATTTTGATATTTCAATGAACTATTATTTTTTTATTTTCTCCTTTGTCTATGACCTGAATGTAATTTTCCCTAGATTCTTCTTGTTAATCAATGATTATTATAAGGGGTAATTTTGAGATACAACTCTATCACCCTCCTGAAAAAACTCACCCACTTACACATTTAATCTTATTATGGAACACAAGAACAGATCAAGTGCAAAGTTCAAATACAATTCATTAGTCAGAAAAGAAACAAATATAGAAGCTAAGAAGGCCTAAAGGATGTGTGTGATAAGTAAAATTTTAACAGATTTTTTTTTTCCTAAAAAAAGATTGTCCTTAAACTACACAGATCTAATTCAAATGATAGTTTGTCTTCTTAGTCTTCCACACTGCCTCCTATCCTGTTTTAGTGTTGACAATATCCCCAACCTTGTATATTTATTCTAATCTAATTCAAACCCATTTTTTTATTTCTACACTAAATTAATTGATATAAATAGGGATGAGATTGTGCAAAAGAAAAGTAATATTGACTACAAACATGAAACTGATCCAACACAAAAGGAATATTAACCCTTTATAGACATTTTTGACAGGAAGAGAAGAGAAAAAATATGAGCTGAATCTTTAAATCAGCACTAGTTGTCTACAAATTGATTACAAACATGAACAGTGGCATGGAGAAACTCAGAGAGGATTAAAGAGAAGGAAATAAATGTTGACATACCCCAATTAGCAAATGTATAAATGGAGAAGAGAGAAGATTTGCTCAAGGACTACAGCAGAACGTATTAAAAGTGTTCTTTATTTAATTAGTTGGAAGCTATCACATTAATATTCATAATTCATAGCTAATGTACTTTCTCTATATAGGAGATCGGCTCCTCCTTTTATTCTCCTAGTCAGTTTTATATCTGCCTGCCTCTACTGATGATACCCCAACAGTTCTTCTATGCTCCAATTTTTCCCAATAATTATGAATCCACGGTGGCCAGAAATTTAGAATTTGGAGAACAGCCGAAGATTAAACATTGTAAACTAAAATAAAGGGAACAGCAATCTGCAAGGGAACCAAAACTATAAGACTGGGCCTCAGGTCAGGCACCAGGCAGAAATACGTAGAAAATGACTTATTGATCAAGACGTGGTTCACAGCTTCTTAAAAAGAGAAAGCTAATGTTTGTAAGGTTCTTAAGAGATACCTTATCCACTTTGTTCCCAACAAGCATCTTGATGCAGTCCTGATTTGTTGAATAAAGATCTATTTCCTTTGCCCATATTTCAGACAAATTCGTAAATGTTTTTCGTCTAGTTACATCATCAACTGCATCAGTAAAAGGAATCAAATATAAAGATTAGCAGCAAATGCGAAACTGAAATTCTAGTACGAATCTACAGAGCTGAGAATATTTCCCTTAACCCATGAAAATCTAATCCATCGCATCTAATTCAAATATCCATCATTACGCAATGAACCAACCAACATTTTACATCTTTGGAAGAATTCCAGTCTGATCATTAGGTTTACATGCATAAAATGTAATAACAAGAATATGTCGGAACCACTTTTATCAGTAGAACACAGTCTACAATAGGTTTACATGCATAAAAATGTAATAAAAAATTTACCAAATCCAGAAGATAATATTTTGTATATAGGAATGATTCAGAAACTAGAGGGTAGAAACTTAAACATAGGAGACTACTCTTCCCAACCCCGGAATCCCCAATCATCAACAACTTAAACATGTAATCAAATTTTGACTGACTCGAAGTCGAATCCATCACCATTCACCTACGAGCACCAAATCACAGAAACAATCAACAGAAGCAATGGCAAAAGACAAGCGTAAAAAACACAACGTCAAGCATCCACCTCCTGGAAAATGCAGCCAGAAGCGATACCAAAATAGAAACCGGACAAGAAATCCTATTTCTGAAATCATCCAGCTCACAGGCAAAATGGAATACATGAATCGTATAATATTTAACTTTAAAAAATCAATTGTGAGTTTCGGCATTGCATAATTCGAAACAGAAAACCATAGAGACGGCGATTTCTGCACCTTCTTTTTTTCGTCAAAAGGATTTCTATGACTTAAAAAGCGAAAGAAAGAAGGTAAGAAGGAGCCAAGGAGGGAATTCAGGAATGCAAGAAGAGAGAAAGAAGAAACAAAACTGAGTAAGCGGCATCGAACGGAAACACTTTCGGTATGCGGGGTTGCCGCTCAACTTTCCCCATGACTTTCCACGCCGACTTAAAATTATTTCAATTTTATTTCCTGTAAGAAAAAATATTAGTAATATAAATGCGTTCTTTACCAGACTTTTATAAAATTTTAAAAAATATTTATAATTTATCATTAACAATATTTTTATATTTTTATCTAATTTATAGTTTTTTGAGTTAAAGTATGCTTTTCGCATATAAATTTACAACAAATTTCAGTTTAGTTTTTTAATTTTATAAAAACTATAGGGAAAATTACAGTCAAGTTCTAAATAAAAGAAAAGGATAAAAAAAAATGGTTCCTTAAAATCTTAAAATGAAAAAATGATCTCATTGACAACATCAGGTGATGGTTATTGACAACATCAAGGGCATCATTGACAAGTTTTTGAAACCATTTTTTCATTTTGTAATTTCAAAGGACTATTTTTTTTTTCCTCTTATTTGGGGCCTGACTGTAATTTTCCCAAAAATATATATAATCTTGTAATTTTAACACCCTAGAAATATGAATTTAAATCTTGACTTTGCAAAGCTAATATTACATGTTTAAATTGTAATCCCGAAATGTAAAAATCATGTAGTGTAATAGTTAGATCTCGTGGGAAAAATTTTTAAAATAACTAAATAATGCTTTTTCATTCTAGCAGTTGAGATTAAATAGCTAATGATTTGTTACTTTTATAAAATATCTACGCATGTCATCAAAAAATAAAATAAAATACCTACGCAACAAATAATCTTTTATAAAGTTTCTTAAATTCTGGCTTAAAAAAATATTTAAAGTTCTTAAACATTCAAATTATTTCATTTAATTTAATTTTAAATACCCCACCCCTCTCTTTAACTTGCCGCCATTCCCTCCTAATCCTCCTGCCCATTTTCTATTATTTTCAAATATATTTCTTTTACGAGGTTAAGCTTTTGAGATCGTTTTGGTACTCGCAACGTTTCCTAACTATAGAACACCCTTCACAAAATTTATTCTGCGGACGAGACCTTCCAAGCGAAATAATTATTCCGAGAAAAAGATCTGTGAGATCGATCATAGAGCTCGTAAGGCTACCCTAGAATTGGGGTAAAAAATGTTACGTTACTTTATATGCATGTTTTGGAACACAACGTCTGTAATCCAACTTTTATCATTATACACTACGTAAACCTGGTGTTTTGTGTGGATTGTGAGGTCTTACGTTAATTTGAGAGGGAAATAAACAACCCTTTTACGAGTCTGGATACCTCCCATCTTAACGTGTTTTAAAATGGTTTTGAATTTTGTAAGAATTTTGGGCGTACCTGGAATTCGATAAACTTACTGAAGTACCCATATGAAACCGGAGCATCGATGCAGACTCCGATTATGTTACACAGAAAATACACTAAAGAGAGGAAGAGAAGTCTTATGAGAAAATCTTTTAGAGGGAGAATTGTGTATTATTTCATCATTAGCCTACTCCCTTAATCTCACACCTTTTATATAGAGTGTATCTACGGTTACATAGGAATAGATGCAACCGTTAAACGTACGGTTATATATGAATAGATGTAACCTTTAAGACACAAAGGGTATGAGTCTTTATAACCCGTGTCTCTCCATGAAGCCCCTCTTGAATTGGGCTTGGGCCCTAATCCACCAAGGGTGGATTAGAATATTCCAACAAATTTAGATGACAAAAATTAGTTACATATATATAATAACTTTAACTATATTTTATATATGATCTTACCCTAATTTGTCTTTTTAATATTTTTAGCCACAGGCTAAATATTTCCAAAATTCTTCCTAAAGAAATGAGTCATTGTAAAATTCTGAAGGAAAGACCTGAACCACGGGCTCCGACAAGCTCGTACATGGATCACAACAAAGAAAAAACAATATTAATGGAGAAAATAAAAAGATGCATAGATAAAATTGAGAGCTCTCAATTTTATCATGACTTCAAAGATCAACTACAAACCCCACAAATTTGTGAACGCTTACGTATGGTTTTGGGGTCAGATTCAACGATGAAAATGGTAATTTATGGTATTGGTAAATTTGAATCATATGAGAATCCAAATTATCAACTTGGACTTGCAATCTTGATTCAGAGAGATTTTAAATGGATTGGAGATATTGAAGTATTTGATCCAGCTCTTTCGATGAATGAATGCCAAATTTTAGAAGCTCTTGGTTGTTCAGTTTTACAACATAATGAATACGGCAGGAGGAAGGCTCTGAAACCAACAATGTTTTTCATGCCACGTTGTCCAGTAACGTTATACGACAACCTCTTACAAGCAAATTGGAAATCTAGTTTATTGAGCAACATTGTCATATTAGGGAACAGTCTGGATAATTATGTTTCATCTGGGTCATGTCCGCCTCATCTGATGAAGTATATAATGCTTGCTGCAACATTCACTAATGAGTTCGAGGTGAAGACAGATTTCAAAGACTATTATGAAGATTCCAAGGATAATAGGCTCAATCGTGGTGGTGGTGCTTTTCATCATTCGAGTTGGCATTTTTTCACTCCTCTTATGTAGAAAGTATATAAGATGTTTTAGCTTGAAGATGTATCATTGTGATGAACATAATGATTTAACTAATGTTTTAAATTTCATAAAAAATAGCAATACCTTATGAAAGAAAGGGTTAAGGTGCAAATTTGCCCCGGAAGTTTTCACTGAGGAACAATATTACCGTGGAAGTTTTTTTAGATTCAATATTGCTTTGGAAGTGTTAAAATTGAGTAATGTTGTCATTTTCTATTAAAAAGTTAACGGTCAATGTCAATTTTTTAATGGTCAACATTAGTTTTTTAACTGTATAGCGTAACATTGCTACGTTTTGAAACTTTTGGGGTGACATTGAATATAGAAAAACTTTCAGGCAGCATTGCTTCTCAGCAAACACTTTTGGGACAAATTTGAACCTTAACTCTAAAAAAAATTTGAGGAAATATTGATATTAATTAAAGAAAATGGCATGAGAAAGCTTTTCTTTGACTTTTGCCGTGTCAATCCTTAAATAAAATTTATCAGCTTTAATTAATTAATATTTGATACTTTAAATTTTAAAAATAAAAAATCGCTCATAAAATATCTGCGCATGTCATCGGAATAAAAAAATAAAATATCTACGCAAACAACTAACCTTTTATAAAGTTTTTAAACCATTTAAAAATAACATATTTTTATGATTAAACAAACACTTCCAAGTAGTATCATTCAAATTATTTCATTTAAATTTTAAACACTATATATCTTTAACAGTTTAACTCGCCGCCATCCCCTCCTCTAATAAAGTATATAATCTTCCCGCCCATTTCTTTTCAACTTGCAGGGCGGTGAGCATCCAGTCCTCCATTTATATCTTTTATGAGTTCTGCTTATTTCTGAGATTGATTTTGTGTTCATAACTTTTCCTGATCAGAGAACACCCTTCACAAACTTTATTTTGTGGACAAGATCTAACAAGCCAAATAATTATTCTGAGAAACAGATAGTGAGTTTGGACCGTAAAAATCCATTAGATAATAGAGTTTGAGAGGCTACCCTAGAATTGCGGTAAGCAATGTTAATTTATATGCTAAAGTGTTTGTAAAGTTGTATAGTCGATCACAAAAATGTTAATAAATGTGGTATTAGAGTCAGGTTCGAGTTTGTAAAGTTATATACTACAGAAAATCTCAATCAAGAAGTTATTAGAGTTAGACTCGGGTCGATGTGTTGGTAAGAATAATGTGGCCCTGTGAGTGGATTGTGAAGTCTTCTCATAAAAACCTCTCCTCTTAACGTTTTTTAAAATCATGAGGAAAATTGGTTGCAAAGGGGATAATTTTGTGGGTGGATAAAAATTGTTTATATTGTTTATTTTATAAAAAATGGTTTTGAATTTAGATGACAAAGATGGGTGATATGATATGTAACTAATTTTTTTAAAATTTATTTCATATAAGTTTATATGTACATAATATCTTTAACTGGATTTTATCCATGATCTTACCCTAATCTTGCATTTAAATTTTTTAACCCACAGGCTAAATACTCCAAAATTCTTTATAAAGAAATGAGTCACTGCAATGAAGAAATTCTGGAGGAGACACCAGAACCATGGGCTCCGCCATACTCACGCATGGATCCAAACAAAGAAAAATCATTAATGGAGAAGATAAAAAGATCTATAGATAGAATTGAGAGCTCTCAATTTTATCATGACTTCAAACATCAACTACAAACCCCACAAATTTATGAGCACTTACGTATGGTTTTGGGGTCAGATTCCACCATGAACTTGGTAATTTATGGTATTGGTAACTTTGAATTATCTGAGAATCCAAAGTATCAACTTGGCCTTGCAATTTTGATGCGAAGAGATTTTGAATGGATTGGAGACATTGAAGTATTTGATCCAGCTCTTTCAATGAATGAATGCCAAATTTTGGAAGCTCTTGGCTGTTCAGTTTTAGAATTTAATGAAGACGGCAAGAGGAAGGCTGTGAAACCAACAATATTTTTCATGCCACATTGTCCAGTAACATTATACGACAACCTCTTACAAGCAAACTGGAGATCTAGTTTATTGAATAACGTTGTCATATTAGGGAACAGTTTTGATAAATACGCTTCGTACGCTTCATCTGAGTTATGTCCTTCTTATCTGATGAAGTATATTCTACTTGCTGCAACCTTCACTAATGAGTTTGGAGTGAAGACAAATATCAAGGACTATTATGAAGATTCCAAGGATAATGGACTTGATCGTAATCGTCGTGGTGGTGGTGCTTTTCATGGTCTGAGTTGGCATTTTTTCACCCATTTTTATGCAGAAAATGTATAAGATGTTTCATTTGAAGATGTATTTTGTTATGAACACAATAATTTTCTCGCTCAACTCCTGTTTAGATCAAAATGATTCATATCAATGTACAAATGTTAATTACAAATATGTACATTACAAGTAATAGGGAAAGTAAAACAAATTATATTATCAGAAATTCCTGAGTTGTATGTGTTTTGATAAACTCATCCCACATTTCTTGAGTGATGATTCCTTCGTACAATGGATGAGGCGGTGTATCAATGATATTGTCATCATCATCCCTCAAGTAGTATTTGACAAGATTAGATCGAAACTTTTTCATAAGTTTTCCAGCTTTTCTTAGCACGAAATTCTTCTGATCATCATCAATAATAAAAAAGCTTTGTAACAAAAAAAACATATATAATATGTAAGATTGATATTAAGTGAAACATAGCAAACCGAACAATGATATAATTAATCTGTTACCTGAACTTCACCCCATATCTCATCCTCATAATCTTTTTTGACCATTTTCCAATTTGAATTGTAATAGGGACTCTGTCTCGAACTGTAGTCCCAATCAAGTTATTTAATGACTTACCGTTCTCGCCGAACGGATTTCCATATTCATTCCACTCTAGATATAACTTGATTCCACTACTTCTCAATTTGATCAATCTCGCCATAACTGTCCTGCCACATCGTACGTTTGCCTCAAATCTTTGTCTACCAATATGCTGAGGAACATCATCAGCAGTTTTATCATGTGGTGAGTCCATACTTCTGAAAGTGAAATACACCAAAATAAAATATCAGTGTTTAATATCAATCATATCAACGAAAGAAAAGAATATAGAATTTCAAATAAATATTGATCAATTTTTTTTTAAGAAGCAAATGAACGTAATCATGAGGTTGGGTTGCTACCCCTATCAGTATGAGGTCATGTGCCCACTCTCTCTTTTAAATCAAATCCCCCTATTTCACATACATAACTTAATCAATTTATGATATTAATCACAATTTTAATCTATCCCATGTATTGCTGTGAGGTGATGGGTTTTCACCATTATTTTGTGCTCTGCATCTCCTAGATATACTTGTTGAATTTTTTTGGTTTATGTTTCAGAATTGTCATGTCTGATTAGGAACAACTCTCCTAAATGCATTTCTGTATTTATGGGATTGAATTTAAAACCACAGACTAAAGTCTCTTTTATTTAACTTTTTAAAGTTAAATAAAATTCTCGCCCTCCCCCTTATCATCAAGTACAATTATTTTCAGTATCTTGTGACTGAAAGATTTTGCAGTTGAATTACTTTTGGTGCCAGATCACTGAGTATTTAAAAATCTCATGAGGTTTTAAGTAATCTAAAATTGTCTATAATTGTCTATATGCTCCTCTAACTATATATATAGATAGATGCAGATAGATGAAAAAATAAAACCAAACGAATAGCTAAACATGCGTGTGATAACATTAGTAGTTATGCGCAGAGATTATATATAGGAATTGAATCAAACTTTCTAAAGAGATGTGTGGTGGATAGCTAAACATTAGTAGTTTTTATTTTAATATATAATCAACATATTTATATATACACACGTGCGTGTGATAACAAAAATATGCTACAACCTGAAAAAAGAAAAAGGAAGCACGTTGAACTTACAGCTTAATTGATCAGTGCAGTGCAGTGGGGGACCACGTTGCCCGTTGGTGACACAATTTTGAGTGAGGAGGAGGAGGAAATTTGAGCAGCTGGGACCAAGTGGATGTAGTGGGGACCAAAAGTGGATGCAAGACAGTACAAATTAGCCAAGGGAAGGGACAGGAGTGGGGATGGATGGCAGTTGGAACAAATTAAAACAAAGTATAGATTCGCTGATGAAGACGTGAGCGTGTGGGTGTGTTTTTTAGTGTGAAGATAGGAAATGGATGGAGGGGGGCGACGGATGAAGATAGAAAGGGAAAGGGAGTTGTTGAATAATTGTAGTCAAAAGAGAAGGAAAAATGAGGAAGAATGTACGCTGGAATTGAAATTAGAAGATAAGGATAGGGCGGGGGAGTTCCTATTGGTTGAGAGGATTACACTATCCTCCTTTATTGAAATTTTTTTTTTAATTATTAGGCAAGTGTGGCGCCTGCCTTTTGGCAGGCCCCACACTTGCTTTAATGGTGCCACAGCAGCGCTGTGGCCCCTAGGCAAGCACCACACCAGGCCACAACACAGTTGTGGCACCACATGGCAGGCACCACACATGGTGCCACACCAGCTGTGGTGCCTGGCCCCACCAGGCGCCACAGCTGGGTTTATTTCACCAAGTGTGGTGCCTGCATAGGCAGGCGTCACACTTGGCCTTCCCAATTATGGCACCTATCCTACTAGGCGCCACAGCTGGTACTCAAAATTAAATTAAATTATATATATAGAAAAAGAAAAAAAATAAAAAAGGCAACTGTGGCACTTCTTTAAAAAAGGGGCCACAAAATGTGCGCCACCTTTCAACCTTTTTGTAGTAGTGTTTTGGAACAAATTTGAACCTTGACTCTAAAAAACACTTGAGGAAATATTGATAGTAGTTAAATAAAATGGCATGAGAAAGCTTTTCTTTGACTTTTTGGGTCTATCCTTAAATAAAATTTATCAGCTTTAATTAATTAATATTTGATACTTTAAATTTTAAAAATAAAAAATCGGTCATAAAATATCTGCGCATGTCATCGGAATCAAAAAAAATAAAATATCTACGCAAAAAACTAACCTTTTATAAAGTTTTTATACCGTTTAAAAATAACGCATTTTTATGATTAAATAAAAACTTCCGAGCAGTATCATTCAAATTATTTCATTTAAATTTTAAACACTATATATCTTTAACAGTTTAACTTGCCGCCATCCCCTCCTCTAATAAAGTATATAATCTTCTCGCCCATTTCTTTTCAACTTGCAGGGCGGTGAGCATCCAGTCGTCCATTTATATCTTTTATGAGCGCAGCTTATTTCTGAGATTGATTTTGTATTCATAACTTTTCCTGATCTGAGAACACCCTTCACAAACTTTATTTTGTGGACAAGATCTTACAAGCCAAATAATTATTCTGAGAAACAGATAGTGAGTTTGGACCGTAAAAATCCATAAGATAATAGAGTTTGAGAGGCTACCCTAGAATTGCGGTAAGCAATGTTAATTTATATGCTAAAGTATTTGTAAAGTTGTATAGTCGATCACGAAAATGTTAATAAAGGTGGTATTAGAGTCAGATTCGAGTCAATGTATAACTAGTTCGTAAAGGTATATACTATGGAAAATCTCAATCAAGAAGGTATTAGAGTTAGGCTCGGGTCGATGTGTTAGTAAGAATAATGTGGCCTTGTGAGTGGATTGTGAAGTTGTCCCATAAAAACCTTTTCTCTTAACGTGTTTTAAAATCATGAGGAAAATTGGTTTCAAAGCGGATAATTTTGTGGGTGGATAAAAAATTGTTTATATTGTTTATTTTATAAAAAAATGGTTTTGAATTTAGATGACAAAGATGGGTGATATGATATGTAACTAATTTTTTTAAAATTTATTTCATATAAGTTTATATGAACATAATATCTTTAACTGGATTTTATCCATGATCTTACCCTAATCTTGCATTTTAATTTTTTAACCCACAGGCTAAATACTCCAAAATTCTTTATAAAGAAATGAGTCACTGCAATGAAGAAATTCTGGAGGAGACACCAGAACCATGGGCTCCGCCATGCTCACGCATGGATCCAAACAAAGAAAAAGCATTAATGGAGAAGATAAAAAGATCTATAGATAGAATTGATAGCTCTCAATTTTATCATGACTTCAAACATCAACTACAAACCCCACAAATTTATGAGCACTTACTTGGTAATTTATGGTATTGGTAACTTTGAATTATCTGAGAATCCAGAGTATCAACTTGGCCTTGCAATTTTGAAGCGAAGAGATTTTGAATGGATTGGAGACATTGAAGTATTTGATCCAGCTCTTTCGATGAATGAATGCCAAATTTTGGAAGCTCTTGGCTGTTCAGTTTTAGAATTTAATGAAGACGGCAAGAGGAAGGCTCTGAAACCAACAATATTTTTCATGCCACATTGTCCAGTAACATTATACGACAACCTCTTGCAAGCAAATTGGAGATCTAGTTTATTGAATAACGTTGTCATATTAGGGAACAGTTTTGATAAATACGCTTCATACGCTTCATCTGAGTTATGTCCTTCTTATCTGATGAAGTATATTCTACTTGCTGCAACATTCACCAATGAGTTTGGAGTGAAGACAAATATCAAGGACTATTATGAAGATTCCAAGGATAATGGACTTGATCGTAATCGTCGTGGTGGTGGTGCTTTTCATGGTCTGAGTTGGCATTTTTTCACCCATTTTTATGTAGAAAATGTATAAGATGTTTCATTTGAAGCTGTATTTTGTTATGAACACAATAATTTTCATTACAAATAAATTTTCACTTGAAAAATGCTCATACCATACAGTGATGATGTATGATTACTTTTACATTGTTAATGTTAATTAGTTTCTTCTTCTTTTCTTTTCGGGATGAAAAATGTTTGTATGCAATCATTTTCAAATTAAATTGCCATAAAGTTTTTGAGAACGTAATCAAATATAAAATATAAATTGCTAATCAATCTAAATATTAGAAAGTTTTGGGTGCATCCATAGCACCACATAATCTGTATGCACTGGCCAAACAGAAAGAAGCAACTCATTATATGTTAATCTACCTGTCAGCCATATTAAGTTAACTACTAATAATAATTTTAACAATTAATAATTCACATTCCAAAAACAAAATCAGCCTAGCATCTCCCATCACTCCCTTGTCGTGTCCTTCCTAGACAAACGCCTCTAGCCGATATCAAATGCTCTCAGTGGCGATTCCTTTTTTTTTTGTTTCTCCTTGGCACCTTAGGCGCCAGAGTTTAGTTGTCGGGAGAGGCCTCAAACGCGTCGTCATCCTCCCTCTAGAAGTTTGTTCCAACCGGTTCATGGGTCACAATTTTTTTTTTTAGTTTCTTTTCGCACAATAGGTTATTTATGTCACGCCCTTATCTTGTTTTAACTTTTTTCAGAGTATTCACGGAAAATGATATGCGGTTCAGTGGGCAACACAAGAATAACATGAATATACTGATAATAAGTGCATGATTACATAAATTCCCCATAGGGGTTCGTACATGATCATTACCATCAATGCAGCCACACTGAGCTATTTGGTTATCTAAACCCGTCCCAATGAAACAGAGACATCTTCTAGTCTTCTTTCCACCACTACAATCCCCTCATATGGTTCTCTGCATTGTTCTCAGCATATCTTCTGTCTTCTCCTGTCTAAATTATATTGTTGGTTGGGGAGGGTGAGATTCGAGAGAATCTCAGTAGGAAAATAATAACAATATGTATGTACGATAAATGTTTAATGCATGACATGCTTATATCACATAACTCATGCTGACGCAATGATAAATTTATAAGCTCAATGTTTCGAACAATATACTTATGGCCATAGCATAAATTGAAACTTAGTTTCAAATCATTCATACATGTTTCACATAATCAAGCAAAGCAATAACATGTATCAACACACTTGGTCCTACAATTCCAAATATACAATTTAGACACTTTCATAGTGTTTCTAGGGTTATATGAGCCTAGCCTATTATGAAAATTTACTAAAATGCTCCCGGGGACCGGGCCCCGTACCCGGTTTGACTGTATTTTTTCCGAAATTTTGACATGGGCTATTCTGAAATATTTTCGCCCAAGAAATCCATTTCCGAACTCGGAATTATCAAATTCAATGCCAAATTACAAAATCACCCTTTTGGCAGCCCCACTTTAAGGGTTCAGGGGCGTTTTCGTAATTATGTTTTTTCGGCCTTTTTTGAAAAAAATGACAAATTGTAACCCCATATAATTTTCCCTCCTGAACTCAATGGAACCATCAAAACATGGAAAATCAAACTCTAACCCTTAGATCTAGCCCTGACCAAAATCTTGGTATACTTTGGGAAGAATCGGTGTTTTTCGGTTTCGGCTCCGTAAACGTGTTCTTTTCTACTCCTAATCACTTTATTGACTATTTCATTAGATTACAAATAACATTAAGACACAATTTGGGCAGCATAACCCCTAGGCCACATCATTTCCAAACTTTAAAACCAATGGCAATCCGGCAAAATTTCACCGATTAAATTGCCCATAGCAGCCAGAATAACCAATATACGAAAGTTTGAAAGTTACCTCAAGCTCCCACTACCTTTTTCTCAAGGTGGCTGAAAACCATAGCCTTAGAACAACCAAATTTGTGCTCCACAAACCTTGAAGAACATAGAAGAATATCTTAGGAGTGGAGTTATACGTGTTAGGTAAGGATTTATTGAAGAAATCGACTTACCGTACAAGTTCTCTTGTCCTTCTCTCTCTAGAATTTCTCACACCTTCTCTCTCTTGTTGTAGTTGAATGGCACGGTTTTGGGCTGATGGAGGAGGTGGATGATGATTTAATATAATATAATATTATGTTCTAATTATTTACTAAATTTCCAACAATTTCATATTTTAACAAAATTCTGGCAGATTTCTGCCCAAATTTTGAAAAATCATAACTAATTCTAGAAAAATAGAAATGAGGTGATTTCAAAGCCAAATGAAAGCTATTTAAGTCCTCTTTACTGAAAAAATATGGACCATTACCAGAAATCACCACACAATTCCAGAATTATACAAAATTCACTACTGCCCCAAAACAGAGTCCAGTTTCGACATCAAACTTTGGACAACCAGAACTCCCAGCTCACAAAACAAAATGACACAATTGATATGTCCATTTTGAAGCTTGGAATGTGAAATTTAAGACTGGAAAATTTCAGAATATTTAAACATCATTTGCCTATTAAAAACATCAACACAAACAGACTGCCCAGCAAGAAGTTTCAATGGACAGAATTTCCCAACTTTCCATTTAATGTTCCAAACCAATTCCAAGACGAAATAGTACAACATGACATCAATTGCACCACATTACACCATCGAATTCCACCATTTTGAAATTATACAAAATCATGGCAAAATTCACAATTCTCATCATCTTCTTCAGAAGTGTTCATTTATCACTAATCACATCCACTTTTGGAGTCATTTACCCTTAACCGAAATTTGGAATCCGGCTAAACCGGGACTTAGCAGTCCACTTATTTCAGACTTATTCTCTAGCCTCAAATCTCAAAATTCGGGGTACTACAATTTATCCTTTTCTTCCCTTTCCTATTAAATACAATAGAAGCGCATCCTCAATCTCATCCCATTTTAGTCTCAGAAGCCGATGGCTTTGGAGGCGTCCCTGTCCTCCTCGAAAAGAGCGGAGAGAATGAGTTAATGTACAAATAAATTTTCACCTGAAAAATGCTCATACCATACAGTGATGATGTATGATTACTTTTACGCTGTTAATGTTAATTAGTTTCTTCTTCTTTTCTTTTCGGGATGAAAAATGTTGTTTATGCAATCATTTTCAAATTAAATTGCCATAAAAATTGTTGAGAACGTAATCAAATCTAAAATCTAAATGGCTAATCAATCTAAATTAGAAATAGAAATTTTTGCACCCCGTAATTTGTATGCACTGACCGAACAGAAAGAAACAACTCATTCTATGTTAATCTAATACCTGTCAGCCATAATAATAATAATAATAATAATAATAATAATAATAATAATAATAATAGGTTATTTATCCTTTTCTTCTCCGCCCCACCAAACACCATAGAAGCGCATCCGAAATCTCAACCCATTTTAGTCTCAGAAGCCAACGGCTCTGAAATGAGGAAGCTTACCTGTGCGTCTTCAAAAACTATGAATAAGGAGAGAAACCCCTCACAAAAGCCAAATGCCAGATTATAGGCAAAAATTATCGTAATATTCCACTTAAAACTTATCTCATCATAATTTTTGTAACAGGTGGTATCTCACCATCCATGTAAAAATATTGATAAAGTAAGAGAATAATGTAAAGAATATGAGAAATTAGGAGGATAAATAAGTATGGATAAACCTTATTTCTCATGTCACTTGCCTCAATAATATCTAATTTATTCCTACCATACGCATGTTAAAGGGTCTTATTTTCATCAATTTTATTAAATTCACCAATGTATATCTTGTATACTCTAAGAATTTACACAGATGAAAAATTTTTTACAAAAAATTATAACACAAACAATTTTTTTTTTCCCGAAAGTATCAACATGGCATTTATCTTCTTATTACTAACAAAGCTCCCTATAATAAGGAGCTAGCTTCTCTCCGCTGCCCCACCCATCTGTTGCCCTCCTTTTCTTAAAGCGTTGTCGTTTTTGTCTAATTGATTGATGACACAATAATGGCGCACGCACAAGGCAATCCTCTCAGCCATCGGAAGGAAAAAATTTCACATTTTTACCCAATGGCCAATCTTTATATATAAAAAGATTAAAATTCAATAATAATTAATATTTTGCCTAAATTTAGGAAGTTTAAATTATAACTTTTAAATGTAAAAAAATCAAGATATTAATTTAATTTTGATTAACATGCTTGTCAAGATTCTTCTAATAAGCAAGTTGCTCAAGAACTATATCCTGAACTACTGAAAGTGGAGGGGTTGACACTTAATGAGATTGAAATGGCTCATCTTAAAATTGTTGCGTCTCCGAACTTAATGAATGGGTTCCCACTCATTCCAAACGAACACAAGGCTCGTTGGATTCGTCGTCTCATCAACGAGCTAGTTTAACTATTTAACTTAAAGTTGCTTTTTTTCATTGTTTGGATTCTATTTTGTAAGGATATGAACTTGGTGGTTGCAAGTTTGGATTCTATTTTGCAAGGGTATTTTGCAATGAATGACTATTTAGAGATTTTTTAAAGTTAATATTCAATGCTCAATGTTCTATTAATAATGAGTATAAGGGGCAAAACCTCTATAATTCTTTACTACATTCTTCCTTACGTAACCTAATTTTTGCAACCAAGACAAAATCAAAATCGCAAGAGCAGCACCCAGGAAAAAAAAGAGAGAGAGAAAAATAACTTCCATCAGATCTCAGAAACTCGCCTTTGGTAGTTGTAAAATATAATAAAAGACATACAAGGGAAAAATTAACAGTACTATGTTCTTTATACCCATATAGATAAACTCCAGTAGGGAAAACAAAAAACAAAAAATGGATTAAAAAAGAACAGCTGACGCCAACGTGCATCCAAGTTGATAGACTTACTTCATGTATTCCTGAAAACAGAAGAAGAAAATAAGAATGAAAAAATATGTACACCGATTAAAGTAAGGTACACAAGAGAGCTTGAAATTTCATAAACAAAATTTAAGTACGAGCAGTTTGCTTATTTTTCAGTTTTTCAGTAGAATAAAATCTTCAACTACTATGACCAGATTACTGTTACTAACTAGCTTATACTAGTTTCATTATCAGAACATAAGATCCATGGTACAGGAAGATTTTCGAATAAGAAACTACCAAAGTGAGAGTAGGAATCAAAGTAATAGTCAGCACTTGTTTTATCATCTGAACCGCTGAATGACTATAGGACCTATCCTTTCCAGTCTCTCTTGTTTCAGCTTGAAGCCTGAAGACAAAAAAAAAAAAAAACACAACTTTGATCAAGTGGGACATGATACTACAGAAAGCTTTTACAATCAGCATTAACCAGGTTTACAAGGCAATCATAACAGAGGCATAATAAGGCAAGGTTCCTGATGTTTTGATTTAGGTGAAATAATGGAAAAATAATTTCTTCTTCTGGCAAATAGATTCAATGGCTTATCAGTATTTAGATTAATCATGAAATGAAAACTCTCACTTGTTTAAATTATTGAAGGACTGATTTCTACTATCTGATCACCATTCATGATGAGGAACTTGAGACCACATTTGCAACTCCAACAGCCTATCAAGCAAAGCAAAGAAAGTATTAAAGATAAATGAACTTGAGACCACATTTGTAATCCTCACCCGTACTTCATCTGCAACAAATTATCAAAGAGCAAATATATTAAAAGGAAATAGTTCACAACATTCATAAATTAGTAATAATTAGAATTAATAAATAGTTAAATACAGGGAAACACTATTTGCATCAAGATATGTTGTCAGCAGCCCTTTTACTTACCCAAAATAATTGAGAATCTCAACAATTTGATCAGCTAAGTCATCAACACAAGGCACTGATCAGGACAAATTGCTGCAACTCCCAACTCCAATTACTATTGTGGAAGTTCCAGAGGAGGCATTAACATAAATAATAGTATCCAATCAAGAATGCAATAAATAATACGCTCAAATCAATCAACTTACAGACCTCATGCCCTGGAGGACTTATATGATATATGCAGAAGTTGTGAAGCAACAAAGAAGCTGCCTCAGGACAGAAAAATAATCATTGGAAACATGACATATCTACCCAGGACAAAGACAGATAAAAAATTTCATATTAAAGTAAGAGCAAAACACGCACATATGAAATTGTTGATCTAATCTAAGAACAATATAAACAAGTTTTAGGACATCATAAAGAATTAAAGCTGCATATTGACATTTTAGAAAAAGGAGCAATGAATATGAGAAAATATCACAAATTCACTTACGATTTAGTGCTAAATACCAGATGGTTTTGATATATTAAGAAAAGGAAAGGAAAATAAGGAAAGAAAGTTGCTTTCCAATGGAATCCAAAAGAAGAAGCAAATCCCTCGCTAAGGTCTAGGAATAGCCACGACAAATGCATCAGTGCAAGCCTTGCCTTATTTAGAACAACTCATTAAAGTGAAAACAGATGCTTTCAACACAGGAATCTTAATCTATGCATGATTAAGAATTTTTGATTGTGGAACGTGTGACAAAGTGCCAGAAGTGTCTGAGCAACACTATTTCTCACTGAAATACCCATTAAAACAAAGGTTATCAGTTCCCCAGTATAACTAGGTAAGAAAAGTTAAGAACATGGAACATATGTTACAAAACAGAATGTGTACATGAATGATTTCATATAACATGAAAATATTTTTCGGTTCTCTTTTCAGCTGTATTTCACCCATTTCTGGCTCTGTTCCAAGCATTTCTACTTTTCAGAAATGTTTGGTTGTATTTCTTAGCATTTATGTCAACTTTTAAAGCAAATATTTTTGGAGTTTTAAACCAAGTTAAATCCAAAGTATCACATGATTTAGCTGGCAGGGTACCATCTTGCAAAACCACCAATATAAGTTCCTTGACCTCAAGAATACAGTCACAAGGCTTGCAAAGAATTCGAATTATTGTTGCCCAGAGTTTCTTCTAGAAGCCGAATCTACAAGCTAAATCACTTCCATGGTATGATTTCTAATTTCTGACAGCAGAAGGAGAAACCAAAGACTAATGAAATTCACATTTGCATCCTGTCTACTTACTCAACATTGCTGGAAAATAAAGAAACTCAATATTCCAAACAAGTTTAAGTACCATTTATACAGGAGTAAAGGATGGAATTTGATGAGGAGTAAGAAACGAAGGAGAGGGAATAGACCAGACAAACGCCAAGATAGGAAGCTTACCAGCTTCTTCGCCAGCATAGGACCATCGCAGATTCCGATCACAATCTGCTGCCTCGCTAACTCAGACACCGCCTGCATTTAAGTTTCAATTTTTCAAGAAATAAGGCATATTAATGGAGCAAGAGAGATAGGGAAAGGCAACGAAAGAGCGAAGGGGAGTGTGAAACCTTGAGGAAAAGGCAGTGGCCGTCGTGCAGCCGGTCAAAGGTACCACCAATAACCACGGCATCATAGGTATTTGGGGGAGACAAATTATTGGGGTGAGGAAGGAGATGATTGGTGATGGAGGTATTTTTTATGTTTCAGGGGTATTTTGGACCTTTTATAATTCAATTTAACTATAAAAAAAATTTCACCACATCTTATTATTAAGCAACCAAACATGATGATGGTAATCATTATTGCATTGCACCCCATTGCATTGCAGTCCATTGCATTACCAGAGGGGTCTGCAATTCAACCAAACGGGCCCTAAGTTGCATCTAACATGCTGGAGTATTTTTTTATTAGCAATTAATATTCTATATTAATTTTTGGCGCCTTCAACACATTAAATATTTTTTCCCATAGAAACCAATATCCTTAAAGTTATATTTGTTGCAAATCTTTGTGAATTTATAAAATTATTAAAATTCAATAGTAATTATTATTTTGGCTAAATTTAAGAAGTTTAAACTCTATAGTTTTTATTTTTAATATAAGATATATTTATATAATTTGGAGAGATTAAAGAAGCTAACTAAGACCAAATAGATAAAATTTTTATATTTATCACCAAAATTCACTTCAAACTAAGTACTGCATTCAAGACTGAATGAGTAAATTTTAATTTTTAATATTTTTAAAATTCTTTATAACCTCTAATAGGAATAAATAATAATTTATAAAGTTATTCATTGGAAAAAATATAGAGATAAGCAGCACCAAACATCTTAAAATATATTTTCAGTAACAATCATTATTCTAAATAATATTTTTTCTGCATCCATCACTTTAAAATAATTTTCCAGTAGTACTTAGTAGTTAGTACTTAGTATCCTAAGGTCAAGGTTATAATTGCTATTGAAAAAACAAATTTGGCAGAAATTGATAAAAATATTTTATGGGTAAAATTGCAACAAATATAACTTTTAGGATATTGGGTACTACGGAAAAAAAAATTATTTAATGTGTTGAAGGCATAAAAAATTGATCTAGATTATTAACTGCTAATAAAAAAAATACTCCTTCACCCAAAAAAATACTCCATCACGTTAGATGCAGCTTAACCCAATTAAAATAATATCTTGATTTTTTACATTTAAAATTTATAATTTAAACTTATTAAATTTAGCCATATTGAATTTTAATCTTTTTATAAATTTCATAAAGATTGGCCATAGGCTAAAATGTGAAAATTTTCCTTCTTGTGGCTGAGAGGAGTGCCTTGTGCGTGCACCCTTGTTGTGTCATCAATTAGATAAAAACGACAACGTTTTAAAAAAAGGAGGGCTGCGGATCGGTGGGGCAGTGGAGAGAAGCCAGCTCCCTATAATAAACTCTGCCAACAACTTTGATCTATCAATCTATCATCACCAACCAAAACTATTTGATTGGTGTACAATTATTGTATTAGAAAACTTCAAAAGTTGCTAAACTGGAATTTCTGGTATTTGAATATCCCTGGGTCTGACAGGAACGTAGTCTCCAAGACAACCCTCAAGATGATCTGCTAAAGATGACTTATCAATATGTTCATGGTGGTAAGATTTGCACACGAAATAGAGCACAGTTTGAACAACTAGACCCAATAGTATCACCATCAAAAGACCCATTAAGCAGAGGATTGCAACCCCAATCTCAATTCCTCTGTCACTAACCCAATCACTACAAAAATCTCAAACCCTAATTGAATTCCCTGGAAGAACAGCAAGATCACACAGGACACAACAATGGAGGTCCCTGTCTTGCCCTTAATCGTGGCTTCTTTACCGTAACTATCTTCCAACACAGAGATCACACTAGCTAGATGCCAGATTATTGTTATATACACAAATCCAATCAAATACAGCACCAATAAAATTCGCGCAATCACAAGCCCTAATGGATCATCGATACCAATTACAGAAAGCCAGAAGATGAACAAGATCCCAGAGACCACATTATAGGTAAAAACGATCGCAATGTTCCAATTAAAAGTTATCAAGAGAGTGCTCCAAGCCTTGGAAACGACGCTCATGACTTTCCTAAAAGTGACATTCGTGGAACCGTAAATGGAGGCGACGGTGAACACAACTGCAAAAGTGGAGAGAAGCAAGAGGGTGAAGAGGAAGGTGAAATAGGTGAATTTGAGGAGGAAGAAGGAAGTCCATTGAGAGAAGAGAATATCAGAGAGAAGCGAGCAGGTTTGGGAATTTTGAGGGAATCGATGCAAGAAGGCCTGGTTATGGAGGATGTCGAACAAGATCAGTTGGGAGATATGGAAATTGGCGAGGAAGATGAAGGAGAGAGGAAGGAGGAGAGAGAGGGAGATTTGGACGACGATTTTATGGCATGTTAACATGAGTTTGAAGAATTCCTTGAAAATGCCTAACACACACAAAGATTGAAGCTCCTATTGCTCCTTCTTCATCAGTCATCACACTCCCCCCCTTCCTCCCTCTCTCTCTCTCAACACGTTTTAGTTGCAGAATGGTCCGATCTTTATATCTAGGTTGGGAATTGAACTCTTGCTAAAATAATTAAAGATGAAGTTACGTTTAAAATTTTCAATCTTGCAAAATCTAGATTACATCATTTTTTAATGGGTCACCAAAGACTATAGTTTAGACAGTGTTTGATTAGCTTTTGAAGAAAAACTTTTAAAAAAAATGATAAAAGTGATTATAGAGAATAGATTTTGGGGAAAAAAAAGTGATTTTGATATAATGATAGTGTTTGAGTATTGTGATTAGAATCATTTTTTTCATGGTCAAATTACTAAAAAGGATATTAGCTTTTGTAATAATTACATATAAAAGATAAAATTATATTTTATGTATAATTTAATATTAAATTTCATAATATATACAAAAAATGAAATTTAAAACCCCTCACATTTCTACGTATGAAATTTCAGATAGCACTTCATTTACTAATATGTAGTTTTGTGATGAGTAAAATTACAAGGGTCTCTTATTGGGTTAAGAGACAAAACTATCCTTAAAATTTTCTAAAAAATGCACCCATTAGTATAAACTTTTTTGGTATAAAAGTATCCATGAACGTTTAAAATGGGGACAAAAGTGACACTACCATTAAAATTAACCAACAGCCGTTTACTCCCGTGTAAAAGTATTACCCCTGACTAAAACAGGGTTAAGGGGAAAAAATACCCATAAAATTTTCTAAAAAATGCACCTATCATCATAAAATTTTTGGTGGTGCAAAAATAACCATGAACTATAAAAAAAAGAGGCAAAAGTGACACTTCCGCTATGATTGGCAAGCATGCTAACATATGTTATCATTCTTTGTAGGCCCCACATCATTAAAAATATAAAAATGACTAAATTTTTTAATTCTCATTTCTACCCTTCCTCTATCCCTCTCATCCATTTCTCAGACTCCCCTTTCTCAACACTCGATAGTCCCAATTTCTTCTCAGAAAATAGTGGTAAATCAAGCATGGCAAGGGTTTGACTTTCCCTTCCTCATCTTCACCAATCCTTCCCCATCGTCATCACAACTCAGTGAGAGTAGGATGGTGATATCATCTTCATTGGAGGCGGCAAGATCGATAACGTAGTGAGGAGATGAGAAGGTTGCAACCTCCCCCCCCCCCCATTTCTCTTTTTTTTTTTTGTCCTCTCTCATTCTTCTTTTTCACTCTTGCCTTTCACCTCTTTTAGTTGTTCTTTAATCTCATCGATTGCGTTCACAACATCGTCGATCTCAACAATTCTATCTATGATGCCATCGATCTCTTCGTCTTTCTACTATATTCACTAAACCCAAATGATAGGGAAAAAGAAATCGGGTCAAGTGCTTATGTGTTGAAGCTTCTTTTTTTCCCCCCAATTTTTTTTATTCTTTGAGACATTTGTGTTGATCAAGTCACTTTATCTTAATCAATATAGTAAGATTGATTATTCTGGTTTAATTTGTGGCTGAATTTGATGATGAACTTCAATGACTTGGAAATATTCAATGTTGATGATTGTTGATGATGAAGATGGGTTTTTCAATTTTTGGTTTGGAAAAATTATGGTGGATAAATCGGGGTGCTCTTTTCCTAGACTTAGAACAATCAAAAGATAACATTGAAGAGCACCATCATTTTTGCCCCCTTTTTTTAAAGTTTATGGTTACTTTTGCACTCAAAAAATTTTATGGCGGTGGGTGCACTTTTGAAAAAAGTTTATGAATAATTTTTCCTCTTAACTTTTTATTATTCATAAGTGATAATTGAAGAAGCTGATCATTCTTGAAATTTTATATAGTATGCTCATATCTTCTTCACAAATTTAATTAAGCATGAGGTATATCAGGCAAGTTTGGTTTTTTTTTTTTTTGTGTGTTTTATTGTTTTGACCATATTTTTGGTGTCCGTGAAATTATTAGTTGGGTGTAGGGATGGTTAACAAACACATACTACTCCTGATGCTAAATATAAGATCTATTTGACTTTTTTTAGAAAGATTAAGGAAGATAAATATGTTATTTAATTATATCATACGTTATGTATGATTAAATTATATATAAGTTTATAAGTCAGATAAATTAGTTTGGAGAAATAATGATAAATATATATACTTTAAAGTAATTTTATTAGCTTCTTAAATCTCCCTGAAAAATTTATAACTGAGTCTTATATTTAAGATAAAGGTAATAGTATGCATTAAGATTACAAGAATGAACAGGGTGTGTGCTAAATGATTAGTATGATAAGACTCTTAAATGAATTAATGAAAAGGATAAATAGTTAGGGGTAAGTAAAGAGCCATTTAATTAACTGATGGCAATATATCATATGAAGGCAAATGGACGACAGAAGGTGGGAGGACAATGCTCATCACTGGGGCGAGATTTGCATCCTTCACTGAAGCCATCCAAATTTAAAATTTTGATTGATGGTTATTAAATAATAACATTTGTTAAAAATTAATCCTTCCGGTTTTTTTAAAAGCAACTTTTTTGTAATTGTGTAAAATAAATTGACGGTTAAGATTAATTAAAAATAATAAATGTGTCAAAAATGTCATATCTTTTTCAAATATGTTCTTATTTATGAAAAGAGTATAGGAGATGAATGAATAAAAATATAAAATAAAATGAGTAGAAAATATGAGAAAACTGAGTAATAAATAATTGAATAAAAGAGAATTAGTGGTAAGTGGGAATAATTAATATAAAGTTATATATTTAATAAGGGTAGAAGAGAAAAAAGTAATTTAAATTTTGAGCTACAAAAAAAAGTTGCTTATATTAAAGATAAGCTCTATGAAAGAAAAACTTCTTTATAAAAATAATAGGAGTGAGTAATAATTAAGAAATTAGTTTTATAATTATTTCTTAAAATAAAGGGAAGAGAGGTGGGTTTATTCAATTGTACGTTGTTGAGCTAACAAAAGGACAAAAGTTCGATAGTAAGGTCCTTACTATTGAACTTGTTTGATTAATTTTGGACATTAATTATGGTTTGGATTTAAGTTTTAGTGTTTGTGTTTTACTAAACTTGAATAATATTTATGTTTTAAATTAGTTTTGATGATATTTATGTTTTAAATTAGGTATTTTAACTAGTTTTTAGGAGAATAAGGAAAAATAAAAGTCATAACAAACAAAAAAAAGGGAAAAGTTAAACGGGCTTAAAGCCTGCATGCTTTACATAAACAGGCCGGGCCGCAAATTTGATGTCCTTTTTTGGACTCGGGCCTAAACATACCGGCCCGTTTAGGCCTGAGCCCATCACGAGCCGGCCCTTTTTCCTAGTTATAAGCAAGGACAAGTCCCACTATGCTTCCAGCTTTTCAACCAGAAAAGGGAAAAAATCGAGTTTCTCCAAAACTATGGTTTTGAACAAAAAAATTGATTCTGGACATTTCTAGAGTGTTTGGGTAAAATTTTTCAAAACTTAGGTTTTGATTCCAGAAGTACTTTTTTTTTTTTTTTTTATCCAAACACACACCTAAACTATAAAGTGGGCAAATTGATTTTGTATCCCGACTGTTCAAAAAGACTCATGGGGAGAGGTTTCATAATCATAAAGCCTAGATTCATAATAAGCATTTATTACATAAGTCGAGATAAAACTTCTCTCATATACTTATCTCGTACACCGTAAATTAAGATTAAAAAACACTTATAAATAAAAAATAAACTATCTCAAACACGAACATAGTCAGTCACTCGAATACTTGGTACTAGGATTTAAAAAGCTGAACACCTGTTTTTTTTTTTGGGGATTAGATCAAGAAAAGCGCTGAACATTAAGTGACAATAAGAGCAATATTTTTTTTTCCAAACACATTGAGCATTCTAGAGCATTTTTTGGTGCATCAATTAACGTAAGGCAACTTTTTCTGTAGCACTTGGTATATTTTAGGATACCATAAGCATTTTTAGAGTGTTAAAAAATTACTTTAAAAAGCTAAATGCATAAAAAATTATTTTAAAATACAAAATAGTGTTAAAAACATTTTAGGTGGGGGACGAAACTTAATCCTTTTCTAAAACAGTAATCATATAGTACTGATAAAAGAAAAATAAATAAATAAAATATCCCATCCATATGTTTCACTGTCTGTATTGTTAGTTTGGTTTATGGTGGTAATATATTTTTGTTTTTAAAATACTTATTTAAGACTCGAATTTTATATTTATTGTTCATTTTTATTATTAATCTATTATATATAATTATATATGTCAATCTATGTTATCTTAATTTCTTCATGTTTAAAATTAACATATAATTACATGATCAATTGTAATCACTTTAGTTCTTTAAACAAATCAGGTTTATTGTGATTTTAACGAGTTTGGTTATGTAGGTATATGGAGATTGATAGATGCAGTATGTAAACAAGGATGAGTTTCATATCAAATCTGGACCATAATATTAAGTTTGAACAGTACATATATGATATTATTTTTTTATATGTCTTTTAAAAGTTGAGGTATCCATGAGACAAATTGTAATTTTTTTATCCATAAGACAATCTGTTGGAATTCCTCAGGTGATATGTTGTGCCCCCGTTATATATTTTTGGGAAATTATATTCAGTCCCAGATGAGAGGGGAAAAAAAATGGTCCCTTGAAACTTCAAAATTGCCAAAAAAATCTCATGGAACTTTTTTGTAATAAATTCCAATTCCACTGACAAGTCCATAGGCGTCCGCTGACAAGTCCAGAGGAGCGTCATTGATAAATTCAGGGGCGTCCATTTGCAAGTCCATAAATGTCCATTGGCAAGTCCATGATTGGAATTTATTGCAAAAAAGTCTCACAGGACTTTTTGGCAATTTTGAGATTTCAAGGGACTATTTTTTTTTATTTTGTCCATGACCTAAATATAATTTTCCCTATATTCTTCTTGTTGATCAATGATTATTATAAGGGGTAATTTTGAGATACAACTCTATCACCCTCCTGAAAAAACTCACCCACTTGCACATTTAATCTTATTATGGAACACAAGAACAGATCAAGTGCAAAGTTCAAATACAATTCATTAGTCAGAAAAGAAACAAATATAGAAGCTAAGAAGGCCTAAAGGATGTGTGTGATAAGTAAAATTTTAACAGATTTTTTTTTTTTCTAAAAAAAGATTGTCCTTAAACTACACAGATCTAATTCAGATGATAGTTTGTCTTCTTAGTCTTCCACACTGCCTCCTATCCTGTTTTAGTGTTGACAATATCCCCAAGCCTTGTATATTTATTCTAATCTAATTCACACCCATTTTTTAATTTCTACACTAAATTAATTGATATAAATAGGGATGAGAGTGTGTCAAATTAATAGATTCATCAGAATAATATAATTAATAATTAATAAAGTGGTGCAATTTGCAAAAGAAAAGTAATATTGATTACAAACATGAAGCTGATCCAACACAAAAGGAATATTAACAGTTTATAAACATTTTAGACAGGAAGAGAATAGAAAAATTATGAGCTGAATCTTTTTTTTTTTTTTTTTAAATACAAAGGCAAGCAAAGCTTGAAGTTTTACACAAGAGATGCTAGGAATCATGCATCGAACATTGACCCGGTAGCATACCACCACACTCTAACACAAAAAGCGCATTGCATTCCGCTGGCGAAGTTTCGAACACTGAGAACAGATGATTGCTCCTCTGAGCCCTTCGTGCTAGGTGATCAGCACATCTGACACTCTCCCGATAAGCATGCAGGATCTCTAGATCCCAATCCAAGAGGATGAGAGATCTAGTGTCTAATATGATGTCATACAGAGGGTGAGCAGTCCCACAATCAATCGATAATAGATGGATAGCCTGAAGAGAATTGGTATACAACCTGATTTTATTCAGTCCCATCTGCTTACACAGTTGGAGACCACTATGTATTGCATGGATTTCCGCAGCAGTCGAGGTATTGTGCCCCAACTTCTGTTGAAATCCACACATCCAAGTACCCTGATGGTCCCGAATGACACCTCCACAAGCTGCATGCCCCCTACTGTCTCTCGAACCGTCCACATCAACACGTACATAACCTGTGTCTGGAGGCCTCCACTGTTCTTCCCCCCTTTCGGGCATCTGGAATATTCTGTGACGGAAATGCCCATTCTCCACTCCTTCAAATAAGTGAAACATACACTTTTGAACTATCATCTTCGCATCAGCACTAGTTGTCCACAAATTGATTACAAACATGAACAGTGGCATGGAGAAACTCAGAAAGGATTAAAGAGAAGGAAATAAATGTTGACATACCCCAATTAGCAAATGTATAAATGGAGAAATATCTTCCTGCCTCTTCTGATACCCCAACAGTTCTTCTATGCTCCAATTTTTCCCAATAATATGCATTAACTACGAATCCACGGTGGCCAGAAATTTAGACTTTGGAAAACAGCCGAAGATTAAACATTGTAAACTAAAATAAAGGGAACAGCAATCTGCAAGGGAACCAAAACTATAAGACTGGGCCTTAGGTCAGGCGCCAGGCAGAAATACGTAGAAAATGACTTATTGATCAAGACGTGGTTCACAGCTTCTTAAAAAGAGAAAGCTAATGTTTGTAAGGTTCTTAAGAGATACCTTATCCACTTTGTTCCCAACAAGCATCTTGATGCAGTCCTGATTTGTTGAATAAAGATCTATTTCCTTTGCCCATATTTCAGACAAATTCGTAAATGTTTTTCGGAACCACTTTTATCAGTAGAACACAGTCTACAATAGGTTTACATGCATAAAAATGTTATAAAAAATTTACCAAATCCAGAAGATAATATTTTGTATATAGGAATGATTCAGAAACTAGAGGGTAGAAACTTAAACATAGGAGACTACTCTTCCCAACCCCGGAATCCCCAATCATCAACAACTTAAACATGTAATCAAATTCGGACTGACTCGAAGTCGAATCCATCACCATTCACCTACGAGCACCAAATCACAGAAACAATCAACAGAAGCAATGGCAAAAGACAAGCGTAAAATACACAACATCAAGCATCCGCCTCCTGGAAAATGCAGCCAGAAGCGATACCAAAATAGAAACCGAACAAGAAATCCTATTTCTGAAATCATCCAGCGCACAGGCAAAATGGAATACATGAATCGTATAATATTTAACTTTAAAAAATCAATTGTGAGTTTCGGCATTGCATAATTCGAAACAGAAAACCATAGAGACGGCGATTTCTGCACCTTCTTTTTTTCGTCAAAAGGATTTCTATGACTTAAAAAGCGAAAGAAAGAAGGTAAGAAGGAGCCAAGGAGGGAATTCAGGAATGCAAGAAGAGAGAAAGAAGAAACAAAACTGAGTAAGCGTCATCGAACGGAAACGCTTTCGATATGCGGGGTTGCCGCTCAACTTTCCCCAAGACTTTCCACGCCGACTTAAAATTATTTCAATTTTATTTCCTGTAAGAAAAAATATTAGTAATATAAATGCGTTCTTTACCAGACTTTTGTAAAATTTTAAAAAAATATTTATAATTTATCATTACAATATTTTTATATTTTTATCTAATTTATAGTTTTTTGAGTTAAAGTATGCTTTTCGCATATAAATTTACAACAAATTTCAGTTTAGTTTTTTAATTTTATAAAAAACTATACGGAAAATTACAGTTAGGTTCTAAATAAAAGAAATAAAAAATAAAAAAATGGTCCCTTGAAATCTTAAAATGAAAAAATGATTTCATTGAAAACACCAGGTGATGGTTATTGACAATATCAAGGGCATCATTGACAAGTTTTTTAGACCATTTTTTCATTTTGTAATTTCAAAGAACTACTTTTTTATTTTTTCTCTTGTTTGGGAGCTGACTGTAATTTTCCTAAACAAATATATAATCTTGTAACTTTTTTTTTTTTGATACAATATAATCTTGTAACTTTAACACCCTAGAAATCTGAATTTAAATCTTGACTTTGCAATGCTAATATTACATGTTTAAATTTTAATCCCGAAATGTAAAAATCATGTAGCGTAATAGTTAGATCTCGTGGGAAAAATTTTTTAAAATAACTAAATAATGCTTTTTTATTCTGGCAGTTGAGATTAAATAGCTAATGATTTGTTACTTTTATAAAATATCTACGCATGTCATCCAAAAAAAAAAATAAAATACCTACGCAACAAATAATCTTTTATAAAGTTTCTTAAAGTCTGGCTTAAAAAAATATATAAAGTTCTTAAACATTCAAATTATTTCATTTAATTTAATTTTAAATACCCCACCCCTCTCTTTAACTTGCCGCCATTCCCTCCAAATCCTCCTGCCCATTTCTATTATTTTCAAATATATTTCTTTTACGAGGTTAAGCTTTTGAGATCGTTTTGGTACTCGTAACGTTTCCTAACTATAGAACACCCTTCACAAACTTTATTCTGCGGACGAGACCTTCCAAGCGAAATAATTATTCTGAGAAAAAGATCTGTGAGATCGATCATATATAGAGCTTGTAAGGCTACCCTAGAATTGAGGTAAAAAATGTTAAGTTACTTTATATGCATGTCTTGGAACACAAGGGCTGTAAGCCAACTTTTATCATTATACACTATGTAAAACTGGTGTTAGGTGTGGATTGTGAGGTCTTACGTTAGTTTGAGAGGGAAATAAAGAACCATTTTAAGAGTCTGGATACCTCCCATCTTAACGTGTTTTGAAATGGTTTTGAATTTTGTAAGAATTTTGGGCGTACCTGGAATTCGATAGACTCACTGAAATACCCACATGAAACTGGAGCACCGATGCAGACCCCGATTACGTTACAAAGAAAATGCACCAAAGAGAGGAAGAGAAGTTTTATGAGAAAATCTTTTAGAGGGAGAATTGTGTATTATTTCATCATTAGCCTACTCCCTTAATCTCATACCTTTTATATATAGTGTATGTATGGTTACATAGGAATAGATGCAACCGTTAAACATACAGTTATATATGAATAGATGTAACCTTTAAAACACAAAGGTTATCATCAGTCTTTATAACCCGTGTCTCTCTATGAAGCCCCTCTTGAATTGGGCTTGGACCCTAATCCACCAAGGGTGGATTAGAATATTCCGACAAATTTAGATGACAAAAATTAGTTACATATATATAATAACTTTAACTAGATTTTATATATGATCTTACCCTAATTTGTCTTTTTAATTTTTTTAGCCACAGGCTAAATATTTCAAAAATTCTTCCTAAAGAAATGAGTCATTGTAAAATTCTGAAGGAAAGACCTGAACCACGGGCTCCGACAAGCTCGTACATGGATCACAACAAAGAAAAAACAATATTAATGGAGAAAATAAAAAGATGCATAGATAAAATTGAGAGCTCTCAATTTTATCATGACTTCAAAGATCAACTACAAACCCCACAAATTTGTAAACGCTTACGTATGGTTTTGGGGTCAGATTCAAGAATGAAAATGGTAATTTATGGTATTGGTAAATTTGAATCATATGAGAATCCAAATTATCAACTTGGACTTGCAATCTTGATTCAGAGAGATTTTAAATGGATTGGAGATATTGAAGTATTTGATCCAGCTCTTTCGATGAATGAATGCCAAATTTTAGAAGCTCTTGGTTGTTCAGTTTTACAACATAATGAATACGGCAGGAGGAAGGCTCTGAAACCAACAATGTTTTTCATGCCACGTTGTCCAGTAACGTTATACGACAACCTCTTACAAGCAAATTGGAAATCTAGTTTATTGAGCAACATTGTCATATTAGGGAACAGTCTGGATAATTATGTTTCATCTGGGTCATGTCCGCCTCATCTGATGAAGTATATAATGCTTGCTGCAACATTCACTAATGAGTTCGAGGTGAAGACAGATTTCAAAGACTATTATGAAGATTCCAAGGATAATAGGCTCAATCGTGGTGGTGGTGCTTTTCATCATTCGAGTTGGCATTTTTTCACTCCTCTTATGTAGAAAGTATATAAGATGTTTTAGCTTGAAGATGTATCATTGTGATGAACATAATGATTTAACTAATGTTTTAAATTTCATAAAAAATAGCAATACCTTATGAAAGAAAGGGTTAAGATGCAAATTTGCCCCGGAAGTTTTCACTGAGGAACAATATTACCGTGGAAGTTTTTTTAGATTCAATATTGCTTTGGAAGTGTTAAAATTGAGTAATGTTGTCATTTTCTATTAAAAAGTTAACGGTCAATGTCAATTTTTTAATGATCAACATTAGTTTTTTAACTGTATAGCGTAACATTGCTACGTTTTGAAACTTTTGGGGTGACATTGAATATAGAAAAACTTTCAGGCAGCATTGCTTCTCAGCAAACACTTTTGGGACAAATTTGAACCTTAACTCTAAAAAAAATTTGAGGAAATATTGATATTAATTAAAGAAAATGGCATGAGAAAGCTTTTCTTTGACTTTTGCCGTGTCAATCCTTAAATAAAATTTATCAGCTTTAATTAATTAATATTTGATACTTTAAATTTTAAAAATAAAAAATCGCTCATAAAATATCTGCGCATGTCATCGGAATAAAAAAATAAAATATCTACGCAAACAACTAACCTTTTATAAAGTTTTTAAACCATTTAAAAATAACATATTTTTATGATTAAACAAACACTTCCAAGTAGTATCATTCAAATTATTTCATTTAAATTTTAAACACTATATATCTTTAACAGTTTAACTCGCCGCCATCCCCTCCTCTAATAAAGTATATAATCTTCCCGCCCATTTCTTTTCAACTTGCAGGGCGGTGAGCATCCAGTCCTCCATTTATATCTTTTATGAGTTCTGCTTATTTCTGAGATTGATTTTGTGTTCATAACTTTTCCTGATCAGAGAACACCCTTCACAAACTTTATTTTGTGGACAAGATCTAACAAGCCAAATAATTATTCTGAGAAACAGATAGTGAGTTTGGACCGTAAAAATCCATTAGATAATAGAGTTTGAGAGGCTACCCTAGAATTGCGGTAAGCAATGTTAATTTATATGCTAAAGTGTTTGTAAAGTTGTATAGTCGATCACAAAAATGTTAATAAATGTGATATTAGAGTCAGGTTCGAGTTTGTAAAGTTATATACTACAGAAAATCTCAATCAAGAAGCTATTAGAGTTAGACTCGGGTCGATGTGTTGGTAAGAATAATGTGGCCCTGTGAGTGGATTGTGAAGTCTTCTCATAAAAACCTCTCCTCTTAACGTTTTTTAAAATCATGAGGAAAATTGGTTGCAAAGGGGATAATTTTGTGGGTGGATAAAAATTGTTTATATTGTTTATTTTATAAAAAATGGTTTTGAATTTAGATGACAAAGATGGGTGATATGATATGTAACTAATTTTTTTAAAATTTATTTCATATAAGTTTATATGTACATAATATCTTTAACTGGATTTTATCCATGATCTTACCCTAATCTTGCATTTAAATTTTTTAACCCACAGGCTAAATACTCCAAAATTCTTTATAAAGAAATGAGTCACTGCAATGAAGAAATTCTGGAGGAGACACCAGAACCATGGGCTCCGCCATACTCACGCATGGATCCAAACAAAGAAAAATCATTAATGGAGAAGATAAAAAGATCTATAGATAGAATTGAGAGCTCTCAATTTTATCATGACTTCAAACATCAACTACAAACCCCACAAATTTATGAGCACTTACGTATGGTTTTGGGGTCAGATTCCACCATGAACTTGGTAATTTATGGTATTGGTAACTTTGAATTATCTGAGAATCCAAAGCATCAACTTGGCCTTGCAATTTTGATGCGAAGAGATTTTGAATGGATTGGAGACATTGAAGTATTTGATCCAGCTCTTTCAATGAATGAATGCCAAATTTTGGAAGCTCTTGGCTGTTCAGTTTTAGAATTTAATGAAGACGGCAAGAGGAAGGCTCTGAAACCAACAATATTTTTCATGCCACATTGTCCAGTAACATTATACGACAACCTCTTACAAGCAAACTGGAGATCTAGTTTATTGAATAACGTTGTCATATTAGGGAACAGTTTTGATAAATACGCTTCGTACGCTTCATCTGAGTTATGTCCTTCTTATCTGATGAAGTATATTCTACTTGCTGCAACCTTCACTAATGAGTTTGGAGTGAAGACAAATATCAAGGACTATTATGAAGATTCCAAGGATAATGGACTTGATCGTAATCGTCGTGGTGGTGGTGCTTTTCATGGTCTGAGTTGGCATTTTTTCACCCATTTTTATGCAGAAAATGTATAAGATGTTTCATTTGAAGATGTATTTTGTTATGAACACAATAATTTTCATTACAAATAAATTTTCACCTGAAAAATGCTCATACCATACAGTGATGATGTATGATTACTTTTACGCTGTTAATGTTAATTAGTTTCTTCTTCTTTTCTTTTCGGGATGAAAAATGTTGTTTATGCAATAATAATAATAATAGGTTATTTATCTTTTTCTTCTCCGCCCCACCAAACACCATAGAAGCGCATCCGAAATCTCATCCCATTTTAGTCTCAAAAGCCAACGGCTCTGAAATGAGGAAGCTTACCTGTGTGTCTTCAAAAACTAGGAATAAGGAGAGAAACCACTCACAAAAGCCAAATGCCATATTATAGGCAAAAATTATCGTAATATTCCAATTAAAACTTATCTCATCATAATTATTGTAAGAGGTGGTATCTCACCATCCATGGAAAAATATTGATAAAGTAAGAGAATAATGTAAAGAATATGAGAAATTAGGAGGATAAATAAGTATGGATAAACCTTATTTCTCATGTCACTTGCCTCAATAATATCTAATTTATTCCTACCATAGGCATGTTAAAGGGTCTTATTTTCATCAATTTTATTAAATTCACCAATGTATATCTTGTGTACTCTAAGAATTTACACAGATGAAAATTTTTTTACAAAAAATTATAACACAAACAATTTTTTTTTTTTTCAAAAGTATCAACATGACATTTATCCTCTTCTTATTAACAAAGCTACCTATAATAAGGAGCTAGCTTCTCTCCGCTGCCCCACCCATCCGCTGCCCTCATTTTCTTAAAGCGTTGTCTTTTTTGTGTAATTGATTGATGACACAATAATGGCGCACGCACAAGGCAATCCTCTCAGCCATCGGAAGGAAAAAATTTCACATTTTTACCCAATGGCCAATCTTTATATATAAAAAGATTAAAATTCAATAATAATTAATATTTTGGCTAAATTTAAGAATTTTAAATTATAACTTTTAAATGTAAAAAATCAAGATATTAATTTAATTTGGGTTAAGTTGCATCTAACATGCTGGAGTATTTTTTTTTATTAGCAATTAATTTTCTAGATTAATTTTTGCTGCCTTCAACACATTAAATATTTTTTCCCATAGCACCCAATATCCTAAAAGTTATATTTGTTGCAAATCTTTATGAATTTATAAAATTATTAAAATTCAATAGTAATTTATTATTTTGGCTAAATTTAAGAAGTTTAAATTCTACAGCTTTGATTTTTAATATAAGATATATTTATTTAATTTGGAGAAATTAAAGAAGCTAACTAAGACCAAATAGATAAAAATTTTATATTTATCACCAAAATTCACTCCAAACTAAGTACAGCATTTAAGACTGAAGGAGTAAATTTTAATTTTTAATATTTTTAAAATTCTTTATAACCTCTAATAGGAATAAATAATCATTTATAAAGTTATTTATTGGAAAAAATAAAGAGATAGGCAGCACCGAACATCTTAAAATATATTTTCAGTAACACTTATTATTCTAAATAATTTTTTTTTCTGCGTCCATCACTTTAAAATAATTTTCTAGTAGTACTTAGTATCCTAAGGTCAAGATTATAATTTCTATTGAAAAAAATTTTTTTGGCAGAAATTGATAAAAATATTTTATATGTAAAATTACAACAAATATAACTTTTAGGATATTGGGTACTACCGAAAAAAATTATTTAATCTGTTGAAGGCATCAAAAATTGATCTAGATTATTAAGTGCTAATAAAAAAAATACTCCATCACGTTAGATGCAACTTTCCCCAAATTAAAATAATATATTGATTTTTTACATTTAAAATTTATAATTTAAACTTATTAAATTTAGCCATATTGAATTTTAATCTTTTTATAAATTTCATAAAGAATAGGAATAAATAATTTATAATATTTTTAAAATTCTTTATAGCTTCTAATAGAAATAAATAATAATTTATGAAGTTATTCATTGGAAAAAATAAAGAGATAAGCAACACCGAACATCTTAAAATATATTTTCATTAATACTCATTATTCTAAATAATTTCTTTTTTCTGCATCCATCACTTTAAAATAATTTTCCAGTATACTTAGTAGTTAGTATCCTAAGGTCAAGGTTATAATTGCTATTGAAAAAAAATTGGCAGAAATTGATAAAAATATTTTATGGGTAAAATTGCAACAAATATAAATTTTAGGATATTGGGTACTACCAAAAAAAATTATTTAATGTGTTGAAGGCATCAAAAATTGATCTAGATTATTAACTGCTAATAAGAAAAATACTCCTTTCACCAAAAAAGATGACTTATCAATATGTTCATGGTGGTAAGATTTGCACACGAAATAGAGCACAGTTTGAACAACTAGACCCAATAATATTATCAACACTCATTTACATTTCGATATTCATAGAGTAATAATAGCATAATTTTATAGGCATACAAAAATACTATAAATATACTGATATTAAGTGCAAGCTTACATACAGGAGTCTTCCCCATAGGGTTTGATAATATGTACATATTTTATCCAAAATATCCAACATATTAAAATTAAACTAATATAACCAAATAACTCTGATCTTAGGATCTGCACATCTCAATTGCCCATGTCTTCCACTTTGCCTTTGGAGCCATTGGTTCCCGCTGGAACATTTATTATTTATGAAAAAGGGTGAGATTCCAAGGAATCTCAGTAGTAACACATGATCTATCATTTAAAATGCGAAAATTAAATAGGTAATGCACCATATAATGTAAATGAAAATTCATACTATAACATGTGTGTACACAATACTCAGGGCCAAATGACTGTTTGGATCCCCTACATGTCCGTGTATCTCAATTGAGTCTCATACTATAGCTAGGTAATGTGCCCCAGGCACATATTTATATCACATAATATAGCAACATATAGCAAGGTATTAAAACCCGGACCGGGTATTGAACCTATCGGGGTACTGGGTTAATGGTCAGTGGGTCAGACCGGGGCCAAACTGGTGAAAAATTGAAAATTTTAAACTTATAGTATGAAATTCTAAAGGAAAAATTAAATTTTTTTTAAAAATAGGTAACCCGGACCGGACCGATTTACCGGCCGGTTAGCCGATTTCCGGGCCGGACCGGCCGGTCCGGTCCGGGTTTCATTACCCTGACATATAGCATATCAACATTCACATAGTGTATGAGAGATAGAGTTACTACCTTATGTCCCTTTTTGCTACACAAGAATAGTTCCTCGAACTACGTGCCAACGGCTCAGACGATTAATTCGATCCTAAATTTTCAGATGTATAGGAATTAGGTTAAAATCCATTCATGTACCTCTTCAGAGACTCCCATAATATTTTTGATGGTTATATTAATATATACTGAAATTTTACCAAAATGCCCCTGGGACTCGGTCCCGGCCCCACTGTACCCGGTCTGACTATGCTTTTTCAGAAATTTTGACCCAGACTATTCTAACATATTTTTGCCCAATGAATCCATTTTTAACCTCGGTTTTTGCAAAATCACTACCAAACAACAGTTTCACAATTTTCCAGAAATTGACAGATTTTCATTCAACTTTGAAAATTTATAACTAATTCTAGAAAATTCCAAATTGACTGATTCCAAAGCCTAAATGAAGCTCTTTAAATGTACTTTCATGAAAAAATATCCAAATATGATTACTGATTACATATATTACCCAGAAATTTGGCTGACTACTACTGTTCCAGATTGCATTTCAGAAACAGAGCTCAATTTCAAAAATCCATATCTTTTAATCTACTAGTCCCAAAATTATGTTCTACCCATAAAATTAAAGGTCTAAATGTCTTCTTTAAATCTCGAAATTTTCATAATTTTTCGTTAAGGTTTGGTTTTCCAAAATTTCGCCACAACCAATCTAACTTTCAGAAATATAACCTGTCAGCAACTAAATTTCAAAAATTCATAACTAACTCTACAAAAATTGAAATGGAATGTTTTAAAACAAAAAATATCCAAAACTACTAGATATTATCTAATTTTTCCCAGAATTTTCGAAAACTATAACTGCCAGGCTTGAACGTCCAGAATGTTCTCTGTTACTGACTTAACTTTCAAAAATCATAACTCTCTCTACAGATATCAAAATAATGCGTTCTTGGAGTCATTGGAAAGCTATCAATGTCTACTATATTCCTGTAAAATTTCATAATTTTTTACTAAGTTTTGTCTGGTCCAAATGCAACATGAATCTGACTGACTCCCAAAAACGTCAGTTTTGACAGTCTAACTTCAAAAATCAAGAACTCATCCATTTTCACTCCAAATTTTACTTTTCTTGATTCTATCATCAACTAAGCATCCTAAACTATCTATATAAAAAAAGCTATTTGAAAATTCCATCTATAACCTCTGTTTAAGATTTTACAAGTTTCAGGTATGTACTCTGTTTTTCGGACAGTAAAACAAAATTGAGAAAACTAACATGTATACATGAATTTGTACTCTAAACCTCACAAATTTTAACTATATACTATCGTACACATATTTCCTGAGGTTAATGATCGAATTTCAGAATCAAAGAACCCCAAAATTCACCCCAAAATCAATATACATGCTCTGTTTTACATCCACCCATGACAGCAACTTATTTTCAGAATCACACAACTTTTAGCAGCTATAAATCCTCATGAACACCCCAAACCAACGAAATAACAATGGAAAGAGATAGAGAAGACTCACCTAAAAACGTTTATGGTGATACATGAAAGGTTTAACATTCTTTCTTCCTCTTCTCCGATCGTTTTCTTCCTCCGTTCACCTCTTTCTCTCACATCTCTCTCTCCCTTTCTCAACTCTGTTTTCTCTCTTCTAAAGCTCTCTCTTCTTTGCTGACTTCACTACTACAGAATATATATTTTGCGTCCCTAAAGGGCGTCCCTTTTTAAAAAAAGGAGATAAAAAATAAAGACGGTGGCATTTTGTAATTATGGGTGAGAACTGAATAGCTTTAGACGTCCCCAATTTAAATAGGGACATCTAAAATGTGACTTTACAGACTTTAGACGTCCCTATTTGAATTAGGGACATCTAAAGTAAAAAAAAAAAATTACTTTAGACGTCCCCATATACACTGGGGACATCTAAAGCTTTAAAAAAAATTTTAAATGAGGGACACCCTTTGGCGTCCCTCATTTATATTTTGGCGTCCCTGATGTATTCTTGGGGGAGGCCATTTTGGCGTCCTTATATAAATGAGGTGCGAACACGAGCGTCACTAAAACAATTTGTACAATTTGCAAAGTTTGTGAGAAGTGATGCAAGGTTGAGGGCCAAGGCTAAAAAAATCGGTTTTGATAAATTATTACAAGTCACATGTACACAAATTCCTAATGCACAGTGCAATCAATTGGTTAGAGCAATTGACCCCGCAACTTGTTCAATATGTATTAGAAACCGTAGGAGGCAAATAGTTGCAAAGGATGTACAAGATTTACTTGGCTTGCCAAATGAAGGGAGTGACATCATAGAGGTAGCTGATACAACAAGTAAGCAATTTGTCAAGTTGAAGGAAAAATTTGCAAGAAAAAGGTTGTCAGACATAAAGGAATTGATAACTTCAAGGGAAGAAGAAGAAATGTTCGAGCCATTGTTGGTTTTGTACACGTTAGGGACGTTAATATCTCCTCCTAAAAATGGAGGCATTACCAATCGATTGTTGAAAATTATTTGTGCTAATATGACAAGTTTGGGTGGTTACAATTGGTGTAAGTTTGTTCTCACAGACTTGATGAATGAGGTCAAAGAGTACAAGAATGCATTAAAAGAAGGGGTGAGAAGCAAATATATTGGAGGTTGCATTTATTTTGTTGTGGTAAGTATTATAATGTTTTGACATTGTTTAAAATTGAATGCTTATGATGTGGTTGTAAAATGACTTATGTTGCTGTAGATAATGTTTTTCCAAGTGTTTCCATTGCTGGCCGAAGATGCGCCATTGCCTAACCGTGCCATTCAGTTTTGGACCGATGCAAAAATCAAGGAAGTCGTGAAACAGGAGTATGAGAATGACAAGGGATTCTATTCAAATGTGTGCCACCAGTCCCGTATGACATAGGATCCAACTCAAATCATGAGGGCGACGCACCAAAACATGACACTGACTACACACTCCACCTTCCAAAAGTGACAATATTTAAAAAATTGGTGAGCTAACAATTGATATTCTGGTAGCATATTTGGCAATTTTATATTATACTTGCTTATATGTGTTGTTGTTGCAGATAACAAGACAAATGTATTGTAGAATTATGGGAAAGGTGGCTCAAACTGTTGCATCTGAGTTGTTACATATGGAAAAACAATTTGAGCAACATATTAGAAGGGATACCGACGAAGAGGTGAACATTGTTGGGGATGACAAAGAAAGTGACAACCATGTGGAAGTTGAAGATGTTGATGTGCAAAGAAGGGACAGTGAGGATAAAAGTCAAGGGACAAAAGACAAGGCAAGTAGCAGCCATGGCCAAGTTGAAGTTGCTGGTCATGAAGTTCCCGATATAGGCTTCAATGATAGGGTGCCTCTGAGAAGGTCTCAAAGAATAATCAAACTTGCAATACATTCACCATTCTTGTCAGAAATAGGGAAGGCAGCAAGGCCTAATGAAAAAGAGCGATTGTATGACTACTGTACTCGTAGGACAAACCCCGTGGTTGGTCAAGAAATCTATGTAGAAATTAAAGACTTCTTTCTACGAAAAACTGAATTGTTATGCCTTAACTGTCGGGGATGGATAAGCGAATGTGTAAGTTTTAAGCCTTTTTCATGTAATTACTGTATTAGTATTTAATTCAAAGCAGTGTTAACCCTATAGGCAACCTGTAACGAAATGTCATTACAGGTAGTAACACTTATTGCGAATGTTTTGGTCGAAGATCAGAAAGATTGTGATAGGGGACGTGTTAGACGTCATATATTCTAGCCGATTTTCATGGTGAGAATGTGTTATTTTTTCATTTCCTATGTTATTTGGTGGATGGGTAACATGTGACAATGTAAGTTACTAAAATTGGTTGTGGTTTTTTCCATAGGATCGCATGTTGACAGATCTTGAAAGTTGGAAGATCGACAATAATGCAAAATTCATTGACTCTGACAAAGTGGTATATAATATCTAAGAGTGTGATTTTGTGTTTGCACCTGTGGTGCGGGATAATCATTGGTTTTGTTATGTGTTTGTGAAGAAAGAATTAATGGTATATTTACTTGATTCATTGCTGCCCAACTACAATTCTCCAGGTAGCGCATCTGCACTACATGAGCTGCGCGATAAAGGACACAAAGTGGTATTGAAACTTACATCTAATCAAAGTGTGCAATTGTTTTATTGTTATGCACAAACTTACTGTCTCTCAACTTTGCAATTTATCAGAGCAAACATTTTTGTGATTTACTCGCACACCATAATCATGATCTCTATGGACACAAGCCTGCATTTGATTTTAGATTTGGTGTTGTTCAACAGCAGAGCAATGTGTAAGTTAGTGAAATTATTGGATACTCTTGTATGTATAGATGTATCCATTGTATGTTAATGTTTTGCTATTTATTTCTGTGTAGATGGGACTGTGGCATGTATGTGATATCGTGGCTGCAAATGTGGGAAAATATTAGAAGGCCTGAGTGGAACAATTTCACAATGCCTGATGTGAGTACATTTTTACTTTACATGTTACAATATGATTGGATCTAACTTATAACTTTTATGTTCAGGAAGACATGGATCAAAAGAGGGTGGATGTGGTGTGGTGGCTAGTTACCCATGCAAAGAACAAACATCGGGAATGGATAATGTGTAACATTGAAGTTTGGGGATATAAGAAGAAGACAAAGCATCATTAATGCTTTAACTACTTTAACTAGGGACGTTTGTATTTCATTTTGCTACAAACTAAAATGTCTGTATATATATGACTTTCTTAAACATTATGTAACCCCCTGCCGTAATTATATCTGAAATACGCAATTAACATGAAATAGAGACCAATAAGAAACAAAACTACATTTTACAAACCCATCTACCAGACGGGGTTTTCATAAATACCTTTCGAAATCATTCATAACCTAGTCTCATATTCAAATTTCGAATACAATTACATTACGCGGAATATCACATTTATAAAAAATATCAGAGTATACAACAATATCATCCCGGCAACTCCCGGGTTCCATTTATTAACTCAAAGCCTTACAGGGCATATTCGCCCCTACAAGCCCTCATATGGGGATTACACAAATCTTTCTCATACATATACAAATATCCAATAACTACTTTCAAATACATAACCAAATATACTCATCCATATGTACACATCCAAATCCAAATATCCCATCTAGGATGATAACCAATTACCAGAATGACAACCCGAAGGAAGTCCTCATCGCCCTTGTCTGCTTACTCCATCATCAATCTACTACCCTATCTGAAAGGTTGTAGGGGAGGGTGAGATTCTAGAGAATCTCAGTAAGAAAACAATATCAATATGCATGTACGATAAATGTTTAATGCATGACATGCTTGCATCACATAACTATCATGATGACAAATCTGTAAGCTCAATGCTTCTAAGAATATACTAATGGCCATAGCATAAATTGAAACATAGCTTCAATAACACATAACCATGCAAAGCTAAGACATGCATCAACACATTAACACATATATCAAATACAAGCAGAAGAGATATGTTTCCTACACTCTTTCCACGTAAGCTCCAGCACCGCTTACTCACGACCAGGCGAATATCGAACCACGTTCAGGGCGAACACCAACCCTATAATCAAAGCAAGGACATAGGGTTATTCTCTATTCCAAACTCTTACTTTCCTATCACTTAAAGTTGGTTACCATTCATAACCTTTAGGTGGCTAATCAAAGCCTAAACATATGCCTAAAGGCTTGGGAAATATTTGACCAAAGATCACCTTTTAAAAGTCCAAAATACTGATTTTTGGGGGTTATCCGCGGCCCACAATCCACTGGCCGTGGCCCAAAACTGCCCAGAAACATTTGGGCCGCGGCCCAGAATCCGCTGGCCGCGGCCAAGAAAATCCAGTTTCTTAGTTGAACTTCCAAAAATCATAACTAATTCCAAAAAAATCGAAATGAGGTGATTCCAAAGCCAAATTAAATTTATTCAAGTCCTCTACACAGGAAAAATATTGGCCATTGCTGGAAATCACCAAATAAATACAGAATTCCCCAAAACTCAAGACTGTCCCAAAACAGTGTTCATTTTCGACCTCAAACTTTGGACAGCTATAACTCACAGGAGAAAAAACGAAATGGCACAAATTATATATTCATTTTGAAGCTTGGGATGTGAACTTTAATACTGGAAAGTTTCATAATTTTCTGACTTCATTTGCCCAGTCAAAACGTCCACACAACAAGACTGCCCAGACAGAACTTACACTGGACAGAATTTCCAATTTTGCAACAATGATTCCAATGGTTCCCAAACTCACACCAAATACCATTTCCACATAAATTTACACAAGGAATCCATTGGAAACACCAAATCAATCAAAATCAAATCATATTGACATGTTACCACAACATGTCACACAAATCATAATTCAAACCACAACATCACAACTCTTCCAATTTAAGTTCCCAAATCAATTCCAATGACCAATTACCACAACATGGCACCGTTTTCAACATAAAACACAACCCAATTCATCCAATCCAAAATCACAAGAAAATCAGGGAAAAATTCGAAATTCACTAAACTCATCCACAAATCACAAAACTTAGATCAAAAGACTTCAAATACTCACCTCTTCCTCTTTCCCAAACCAATTCCTTGATTCTTCATCTTTCCAAATTTCCTCAAGCCACCAAACACCTCCAATCAAGAATCTAAAACCATAGAGATGAAGCTCTCATCACTATGAACAACATTAAAGAAGGGTATTTGAGCATTAGAAGACATTATCTCACCTAAACATTGAACTCTTCCTTTCTCTTTCTTCCTTGAGCTTGGCATCCATGGAGGACGAAGAGAGAGATGAGAGATAAAGATGAAGAGATGAAGAGAGGATCAGTTTTTTGGGAGCCAAAACGTCTAAATAAAGAGAGGAGAGAGGAAAAATGAGTTGAACATGTTGACCCAATCCAAGGGTCCACAAAATGCCACATGTCAACATCTTGCAACATCCTCCATGGGCTCACATGCACACACATACACATGATTCCGCCCCTTGATCTAATACACAAATCAATCCTAACCATTGATCTTTGAGTTACCAAGGAGCTTCCTCTTCGGTAACCAATCAATTGGTCGGTAACTTTACCATTTTGCCCCTGATTATGGTAATTCACACTGAATCACCACCAAATTCTTTTCCTCATTCATTTACACCATACATACGCCCTTCCCCTTATTTTTATTCAATTTAGATGTTAATCCATAATTGAACTCAAATACAGGATTTTGGCGCTGCTCACAGCACATACGAGTCACATCGGGTGCCAAATCACACCATAATCTCCAAAAGGGTTATTTATCACTAATCGCTTCCACTTTTGGAGTCATTATCCCTTAATCACAATTTAGGATCTTGCTAAACCAGGGCTTAGCAGTCCACTAATCTCAGGCTTATTCTCTAGCCTCGAGTCTCAAAATTCAGGGTATTACACATTAGATCATCCAAATGTCGATAAAGTTTGACATACGTGCACAACATGTTCCTTGTGTGCAAAACACGATCTTCCCTTTTGTGTATTTGATATTCCATTCTGTGCAATTGAGCTTCCATATTATGTAGTTGATCTTCTGTTTTGTGCAATGATCTTCCATGTTGTGCAATTACTCTTCCATGATGTGCAATTGATCTTCTATGATGTGCAATTGAGTTTCCGTTTTGTGCAATTACTCTCCCATGATGTGAAAAGTATGATCCATTGTGCCAATGATCTTGCATTGTCATATACTCTTTCATGATGTGCCAATGATCATCCGTTTTGTGCAATTGTTCTTTCATTTTGTGCAACTAATCTTCCATGAAGTGCAATTGATCTTTCGTTTGTGCAATGGATCTGATTTATGTGTAAAGGATGATCCATTGTGCCAATGATCTTCCATTATATGCGATTACTCTTCCATGATGTGCAACTGATCTTCCATGATATGCAATTGAGCTTCCGTTTTGTGCAATTACTCTCCCATGTGCAAAGGATGATCCATTGGGCCAATGATCTTCCGTTTTGTGCAATTGATCTTCCATTTTGTGTAATTACTCTTCCATGATCTGCAGTTGATCTTCCATATTGTGTAGTTGATCTTCCGTTTTGTGCATTTACTCTTCCATAATGTGCAATTAATCTTCCGTTTTGTGCAATTACTCTCCCATGTGCAAAGGATGATCCATTGTGTCAATGATCTTCCATTTTATGCAATTGATCTTTTATTTTGTGCAATCACTCTTCCATTATGTGCAATTGATCTTCCATGATGTGCAATTGAGCTTCCGTTTTGTGCAAATACTCTCCCATGATGTGCAATGGATGATCCATTGTGGCAATGATATTGCATTGTCATATACTCTTCCATGATGTGTCAATGATCTTCTGTTTTGTGCAATTGATCTTTCATTTTGTGCAATTAATCTTCCATGAAGTGCAATTGATCTTCCGTTTGTGCAATGGATCTGATTCATGTGTAAAGGATTATCCATTGTACCAATGATCTTCCATTATATGCAATTACTCTTCCATGATGTGCAATTCATCTCCTATTTTGTGGAATGAATTTTTGCCATACGTGCCAAATGATCATATAATGCAAGTTAGCATAGTAATGCAACTGATGTTTACAACGTATGATTGAAATATAAAGACATTCATATTATGTCATACAAAAAGTGAGCACAAGCTATGGTACTACTATATATATACAAGATTAATATTTACAATTACAACACAAAAATACTTGAGGGGCCTGATAATGCTATGAACATTTAGTCATTTAAATTCTAATTCACTCATTACTGATGCAAAGTCATTGGTATACTTAAAGAACGCGAGGTCAATATGGATTCGGGTTCCTGCACCTTCTTCGAGTATGCCCTTCCTGCCCACACCTAGAACATGTATACACTTTTTTGTCCTAGAATTGAGACTCCCTTCTACTTGTTCGTGGTCTCCCGGGCCGACGGCTTGTTGTTGGGGGCCACAAGAATATTTCATTCTCATAATCACTAAATCGCAACTCATTTAACTTTGCCATGTCATGTGTATTAATTAGAGTCATTGTTGTATTATATATCTTCTCTTGTGTTGTACTTAAGTAACATGCTTCCACATATCGGTAAACATTCCCATTTACCACTTTGATGCATGCACAAGCATGTGAGCATGGTACACCAGACATTTCCCAAACCTTGCAACCACATTCTCTCGCTATAAGATTTACACTAACAATAACTTCTCCTACCTTGACTTCAAATGTGCGTGAAGAATGTTGTAATACCTCCATCCTTGCTGCACACAACACATTATGCTTCAACTTTGCTTCTATATTAGGTCCGACTCCATTTTTCCAGTCTAAAATTGCATTCTTGGAAGCAAATAGTTTCTTTGCTAGCTTCTGTCTATGCTCATTTATCAATGTCAACACTTGATGTTTTCTCTCTTTGACAAGCCATGCATTATAGGATTCAGCCAAATTAGTGGTTATATTCTCCCACCTTCTGAATGGGAATTGTGACAATGCCCAACGCTCAATATCACCATGCTCTTGTAGCCATTTTAACAATTCCCAATTAAAACATCCCATATTGCCTAGAGCTCTTTCAAAGTCACAAGGAACTCTAGCATATGCAATCCCATCCAGCATCTTCAAAGCATCCTCCTTCTTGATTGGTGTATTTCTTCTCGGGCCTCTATGAAGTTTTGAATACTCTGAGCTGAAGTTCTCCTTTACATGCCTATAGCAATAGGCATGCCTCTCACCCCTGAACACATATTGGACTGCATGTATTATTGCATTATGTTTATCTGATACAATGACCACCTCAATAGAGTTTAAAATACTTTTCACATTTTGCATAAACCATGTCCAATCATCATTAGTCTCTCCACCCACAATGGCATAAGCAACAGGGTATAGCTAATTATCAGCATCAAGTGCTGAAGCAGATAACATGGTCCCACGGTACGGCCCACTGAGGTGAGTTCCATCAACATACAGAATTGGCCTGCATCCTCCCAAGAAGCCTTCCACACAACATCCATATGCGATAAATAACCTGGTAAATGTATGGTCAGCAAATGCTTCCTATTTTGCCACTGTCCTTGGGTCAACTTCCATTAGTCTTCTACAATACCAAGGAATCAACATGTATGATTGGTCTGGCTCTCCCTGTATCTCTGCCAATGCTTTCTCTTTACCTTTCCATGCTTGATCATAAGACATTGATAAACCATATTCCCTATAAACCTCACGCTTTATCTCGTAAGGTGGTTTCTCTAAACAACCCCTCAATCCATCTTTGATTATGGAAGCAGTCAAGGTGGCAGTCGATTTGTGATGTATGATCAAATTATCTTGTGCTGAGTGATTATGCTTTTCCACAAATGTTACCACACGTAAGAAGCTACACTCTCCCTCCCCCACTTGATATGCAATAATTTTCCATGGACACCCCTCCACTTTACATCTCACAATCATCTTACTTGCACAATTGCTCACATATTTGTATGCAAATTTGTGTGCCAAACTATACTTGAACAGTGCCTCTTTGAACTCAACAACATTTGTAAACCTCTTGGGAGGACCTGAAAGCAATTCCTTCAACTTCTCAGTACCATGCTCAGGGATAGGTGTAGGTGCACTTTGAATTACGTATGGAAGATCTTCTGATACCCTACTTGATGACGACCCAATAATACATAACCCATCTGATCCTTCCATGGTCTCTAACCTACATCAAAATTTATTGTCAGTTAATAACTCATTCTTCCCTACCACTTGAAAACACTAGTAAATATTCATGTAACTTACCTTTCTGAAATTATCATTGGTTGTTTATCATCAATCAACTCACTAACGTCTTCAACTATATACAAATGTGCACATTTGTCATTAAATTTAACTATTTGTTCCACTCCTTCATCATCCTCAATGTCTATAATAGTGTTTTCATCTAATGTTGACAGTGTGCCCCTTAACTGTAATTTTTTTACCTTTAATACCAAGACATGAACATATTGTTCTTCTAAGCTCATTGAGCGACATTCCTTCTCTTATCATTCTTCCATTTGCTCTCCCACCCACATATTGAGTCCTCCCTTGATCAATGACAATCTTCCCACCTATGTAGAAGAAGCAATAAATTTCCTTTTGTACTCTATTCATCACATTAACTCTAGACCTGCAACAGTATGGCTTTAATATCAACTAATCTGAATTTTGCAATATGTTTGACCTATAATAAACTAGTCAATATGTAATTATACTTTCACCTATAATAAACTAATATGCACTCAAACATGCACAGTCAAACTACTTCAATGAAGATTTTTTACCAAAACATTCAACATTGCAAAGACAATACTGCACGATGCCTTTGAACTCAATTTCATCAAAACCAGCAAGCAATATAACCCAAACTAATAAATAACTTTTTGGCAAATTAATTGCTGAATGCTACCATGGAAGATCTGTTGCACATAATGAAAGATATTTTGCACACAACGGAAGATTATTTGCACATTTATATGGAAGATTTTTGCACAAATGGAACATGGTTTACATAAAATGGAAGATCACTTGCACACATGGAAGATCGCTTGCACACTTGGTAGCAATCAACAATTAATTTGCCTCAAAGGTATTTTTCGGCAATTCTCCCAACAAAGAAAAGAATGGAAGATCATTGCAACAATCAGGCAACAATACCCAATATGGAAGATAATTGCACATAATGGAAGATCATTGGCATATAATGGATCATCCTTTACACATATCGTAGATGGCCATTGGACACGTATGGAAAAGATTCATTGAACAAAACGGGAGATCAATTGCACATAATGGCTATCACATGTGAATCTCCATTGCAGAATCATTATTCCAGTAACATTCAGGTAACAAAACCGATTACACGCAATACACGATACACAATACACAATATACAAACTCCCATCAAGTAATATCAAAAACTTCACAATAATGGCCAAACTCATAATATCTAAGCAACCCCCAATTATATTTACTATTTCCTTCCTTACTCACACACACAGCAATGCACAATACTAAGTTCCACTAGCAATATAGAAATCATCACCTCTATCAAAAACTGAAATATGAAGAAGGGCTTCAAAGTGATCTATCGACTCCACAGTGATGGACCTCCGGCGGACGCCACAGTGATCGACGGCAACAACAAAAGACTCACATCACCGCACTCCAGCAAACACGATAACTGAACAAGCCACTGTCATAAACTTTAGTCGTTTGCTTCTGCCTCGTGTGATCTTTCCAAACTAAACTAGGGGCTTTTGTGTCTTTTTAAGTTCAATTTTAATGATAGTTAGGTATCCCATTTGTGTTGGTGGCAAAGAGCAATTAATTTGCTTATTTGGTATTTACCAGCGATTTTCCCTTATAAATACGCCAAGTTAACAGAACAAAAGAGAAAACTGAAAACCACTAAAATTCTTTCCAAAAAAAGAGATTCTCATGCTTCTTTTGTTATTGATCATAGAAAAAAAATCAAGTTATATGTTTTGTGATTTATTTCAATTTTAAATCAAGTCCTTATAGTTTATTTTGTTTGAATTCAACCATTATTACTTAATTATATAATTTTTTTGGTAAAATTTAATCACATAATTTTTAATTCACAGTCATAAGTAGTAAAGTGGTCTTAAATTAAATGCAAGAAGTTTCGTAAAGTTCACAAAATTCTATAAATTAAAATTACGGGTTTTTACTTTCAAGAATGAATGTCCATAACAAATCAAATTATATGGATTAATATTCAATTCAAAAAAAAATTACAAAAACCTAATTCAAAATTGAAATAAACTCTAAGGACTCTTGGATTAATTTTTCCTTTATTATAACTGTTTTTTTTAATAATCCAGTATAACACCACTAATAATCAAATAAATACATCAAAACAAGTCTAAGAGTGACTTTCATCAAAGACCACCTCGTACCTAGTAGGTGGGTTTGATCAAAGATCAAAAAATTACCCTCATATTATGGGAGAGTTTAATTAAATAATCCGCTACAATGAAATTTCTCCATGGGTATGGTAAAAAAAACCTGCCAATCCTACTATCTAAATTCATTTACAATATCTTTAAAAGGATGATAAGCCTCGCAACCTCAAGAAATAAGGTTGATAGCCTCAATACAATCAATACAAATAATGATGTTCCTATATCCTTTTGCCATGGAGCCCTTTTAGGATCCCAACCAACTCCGCAATAGTTGAAGGGATGGAAATAATCTTACAATTGTAGCCACACTAATCCAATCTGCCTCACTATTTTAGTGGAGTTTTGTCTCAGCTTGCTAAAAAATATTTAAAAAAATACTTTTTGGTTCTTCCCAAAGAGGCACTTCCCACAACCCCTGCTCCCATTATTAAGTACAGAGCCATCAACTTCTAATTTGACATCTCCTTGTCGAAACGCCCGATGAGTATATCTATGTTTCCACATATGCTTTAGTGCTATTTGCTAAATGCAACTTTTTATCCGAAAAGCTATTTGTTAGAAAGAGCCCTTACCATCCACAAGATGTAGCAAACATTTAAAGAAGAAAAAGATAGGCATCATCCTCCAAAAAAGGAAAAAAGAAAAAGAAAAAGAAAAAGAAAGAAAACGATGGACCGCTAATTTAGATGGTTCATTTTTAATTTGAATAGCTAATATTTTACTCTATCTCCGGTCCTTATTATAAGACATGTTTACTTAATTTGGTTAGATTAAAGAAGTTAGTTAAATTAGTTAATACTCCTATGATATATATTTTCTAAAACGTTCCAGTTAGCTTCTTTAATTCATTCATTCCCTCTCCTTCTTGATTATTGTTGAGGGAATATCAATAGAAGTAAGTTAGGAAAATGTTGACAAATATAAAAACTGTGTCTTATATTTAGAATCCAAATTAACTCCTTAAATATGCCTTATATTGAAAACCGGAGGAGTATTATTTTGATTTTTTTGCTGGAAGTATCAAATTTCATTATTGGATAGCAATATAAAATTAAAAAAAAATTTTTTATTTTTTTAAAGATAAAATATAATTTTTTATTGTCATTTTAAAAAAAAAAAATTGTTACATGAAATAACTGGTGGTTCAAATGCCACGATAAAAGACGATTTTAGCTCAGGAGTTTAGAATCGTTGGGCAAAATTGATGAATTATTTTGTTACAACAATAATTTGGAAACTAATGGAGTGGCAAATGTATGAAAGAGTTGAGCATCAAATCAGATTCCTCTAGATTGATCTTTCTACTAACTCTTAATCTTAAAGTGTCAATTGATTTTCAACTTTGCTTGAATAGAAAGAAGCTACAATTTTCTTTAATAAATAAAAAATTGCACAGTACCATATAGAACAACAAATAAATGCGAAATGAGTGTATAATAAACTTACATGCACACACTTCCATTTTTTTAATATCAAATGTTCTCATACTATACAATAATATATAATTGTAGATGATTCAAAATCAATACAAAACGTATACTTTGCTTTCTACATCAAAAGGCAGAACCTTGCACTTCACATCCTAAATAGAAACATAGCCTAAAAATTGACAGCATAACTTATTTGAATCTGACCCTTTAAAAGTGGATACCTTTTTTCTCTGACAATTATTCATAGCATCTGTCCATCTGGCCCTATACTAATGAATGTTAATCTCAATATAGTGTTGCCCACAAATGTAATTTTCACATAACTGGGCCTTCAGATTTCAAAGATGATAACGGGCAAAGCCATCAAAGATCAATCTTTGAATTACAGGTATAGGACTTGTGGGCAGGACCAAATAAATTAGATTATGTTTCTTCCAAGCAATGCACTTCCTAGTTGCAAAAACCAGCAGTGAACTCCAAGACTGCCCATAACTTGTATTTCTTGCAACTCCATGACAAACACATCAAGACCTCATTGTGGCCACATCTTTTATATATATATATATATATATTGGAAGAAGACTATTTGTTATTTCATTAAAGACAATAATCAACTAATTTGGAGATTCAAGATGAAGTACTTTACCCTTCTTTCATCTGTGTTCTTTATTATTGTCTTCATCAGCATCAAGGTTTGCTTGGCAGACTGTGATAATCTACAAGACTCTTGTCCAGCAGTTCCTCCTGAAAAGCAGAATATATTCATCAATGGTCTTCCCTGCAAGAACCCAGAGAATGTAACAGCTCAAGATTTTAAAACCTCAGAATTAAGCAAAGCTGGTTCTACTGACAACATTTTCCGTTCGGCTATGAAGATTGTGGGTGCTTCAGAGTTTCCAGGTCTGAACACTCTTGGACTCTCCATTGGTAGAACTGATATTGATGCAGATGGTCTTGTAACTCCTCATTATCATCCAAGAGCTACTGAGATCATCTTTGTCACCAAAGGTAAATTGGTGGTTGGATTCCTTGACACCCAAAACCAGCTTTTCCAGAAGTTTATCTTTGCAGGTGAAGTGTTTGTTTTCCCCAAAGCTTTGTTCCACTTCATTCTGAATCGCGGCTTTGAAGCTGCTACAGTTATCTCGGTGTACAGCAGCCAGAATCCTGGGCTGGCATCCTTCACTTCTGCACCATTTGATAACACTTTGGAATCAATAGAGAAGCTAAAGATGAGACTTACATCACTCTCTGCCTCAGAAATCCACAATGTTAACAATTTGAGTTTGCCAGGATTGGACAACATTCACTTTTAGCTATATCAAACTATTGTCGCATCAGTTTCAAACTTATGGTGGAATTGGTTTTTAACAGTTTTACTATTTATTGAATATGTAAGAGGATGCTGGTGAAATGAGTTCATGGGTAATGTAAATCGTTGTGCCACATTTTTATTCCATTATGCAGTTTTATGACAGATTTGTGGGGCACTCTTTTGAGCAGGCTCCCACATTGTTTATCGAAAGTACTAAAGAGTTGTACCAATGGGGATTCAATGCTGTCAAATTTTTTCATACATGCACATTGATATCCATTACGTTTCTACTAAATTCGCAACAGAGGAATTAAGCTAAGAACTCACAGCAAATGCATAAATCTTTCAACTTCAAAGAATATGACGATAATCAACCTATACACAATATTCTTAATATGAAAATTAGGAAGATAAACAACATGGAATTAGCTTACAACCATGCTCTTTCTTGAGAGTTGACTATGTACTCGAACAGACTTCAAAGCTCAAGAGAGGAATTTGAATGGAGAAAATTGAAAAAATCAGCTACTTACCACTTAGCTGTATAAAAAATGGGGCATAAGATAATCATACTCTAACAAAATTCCTTCCAATTTTCAATATATGCTGACAGATACTTTATCCTTGGTGATCACCTGAAAGTATGCCTGAAGGCTAATCAAACATAATCGTTGGGTATATACTTGTCTCCGGTAGATGCTTGAAGTTGACGTGACATGAAAAGGCAACGATTGTATAAAGTTTTAAGAGGAATCCACTTAGCATCAGTCAAAAACATCCCAGAACGAACTTTATATCAACCAACCAAAGAGGTCATCTTAATCGTGACAATCTTCTTCTCTTCCACCTCTTCTTACGCACAATGCCACTTGTGCTTTATCGTTACCAGGAGTAAGAGCTAAAGTTGTTGATCGTTTGCCATTGCGGGTTCTTTCTCGCCTGGCAACCCATTTCAAAGGCATATTGTTAACAACAGTACTAATATCACCAGAGTTATTTAGATCAACAAGTTTTTGAATTTGATCTAGCATCTGATGGGTCCAAGCCACTGATAGATCCAGGGCAACTGAATCATCCATTGGTTTTGCCCACAGATCCATCAAAACCTCTTTAAAAGACTGTAAAGACATGGATGGTTGATAACCTTGAAGATTTTCACAAATCATGTTCACCTTGATGACATGCTTGCAAAGATTGCCTTGCATTGACCAAGAGCAATCACAGAATGCAAATTCTGATCCTGGATTCCATACTAAATGCGTTATGCTGCTGTCTTTCTGGCTTACAACTTTTGCAAAGAGATGGTCTTTATCGTCCAAGGTGACGGCAGAGTCAAGAATTTTTAACGCACGATGTGATGCAGAGGCAATATATTCATCCCTAACGTTCTGGAAAGAATCACTTTCATCAGCATAACGGTCAAGCCAATAGCTTGAATGCAACTCAGTCGTTAACTTGTGCACTAACCAATCAACTCTTTGCAGCATTCCAACATGTGAATCGTCAAAAAGTTAGGCTTTCAGTTCCACATGATAGGCCTCTATGGCACCAGAAGCTTCTTGGCTAGCCAGAGGAAGATTTCTCATTGTTGAAAGCCACATTTCTGTTCAAACCAGAAAAGCATGGTGAGGAGAAAAGAAAATTTAAAAATCAATGACAAAGTATACAAATTACTTCAGAAGCAAAAATTTAAAGGCATGCATATCAATTTGTTCAACCAGACAACAAATTTTTCCTGCATGCAAGAAAGGAAATATTCTAACCAAGCTTAGGCACCCATGAAGCCTTGAAATATTCCATGAAGGCCTTTTGGTCAAAAAAATCCAATAAAAATAGTTCCAGGGCAACAGATGCATCAACTCCATGCCAAATGCTGTACACTATGGTCCCAAGACGCTTAAAAATCTCCCGCTGGAACTCAATGTTACTGCATTTCTTAACAATATTCCTTAGCCATGATCTACGAACTCGCCAAAATGAAAATAGGGTAGGACAGCAAAATATATCTCTGTAGAATGGAGATACTGTAAGAAAATCATATATTATCACATAATTTAAATCAAACTTTCAGCTAAACTCATCTGTAAAGCAATAAATCTTGCCTCAAGAAGATCAATTTCAGCTGCTGCATCATCAATTAAAAATCCACTGACTTTCCAACCAGGATCAACACTATGAGCTCGACTGATCAAAGCTTTCAGCCGCTTGGACACATCAGGCTTTGCAAAGCTATGTGTAATAACCCATGCAACTGGAAGTGCATGTTGTCTTGAATCAAAAACAAGCAGTGAGAATAAGGGATACTGCCATTGAGAAACAATAAACAATAACTATGTTAGAACTACTTACAGTTTTTACTAAGATATTGTGAAGAATAAAAAATCTAGATTACAAATTAATTACTTTAAGTCTCTTTATGCCAAAGGTTGAGTCAGCCGCAAAAAGACTGCGATGACAAAATCGGATCATTTGTTGCAATTGCCATTCTGTTTGGATCCCCAAGATAAAGGAGTCTGACTCTGAAGTATCCTGATAAAAAATACAGACTTTTTATTTCTCTCAACCCACATGCGTATGCTAGCTTGATCATCCAGATCCAGCTCATGAGTGGACCTTTTAATGATCATCCCCAGTTTGTGGACGCATTGGTAAGCAAGGCTTTTAAATTTGAACCGCAATAATGTTCAATCCCTTCAATGTGTTTCTCCAAGATATTCTCTTCAGGAATGCCCAGATAAATCATAGACATTGTCTACTGCTGAATTTCATTACATATATATGGAATTGTTTTGGCACCTGGTCCTATGGCATCTCTGTCAAGTGGACCATGGCAGACAAAACCAGACTTGTTAACATGGCGCCTCTCATTGTATATGATAGGGGCAAGTGATGGACGGGCATAAAGTCGTTTGATAACAAAATGACAAGTACAACCCCTCATTGATTGAGGTCTAGTAGCATGATTTCGGGTGTTAAGTCGATATCTCCGACTAGGTAATATGCCCCCACCTTCCCCATAATTTTCTGGACCAAATGAACACCAGTACCTTCACAAACAACAAAATTCAAGTTACAACATAAGTACTGTAAATATGAATGACCTAATGGTCAGTTTTCACCACAACAGCCATAATTTTGGTTGCTTTACAGATGTGAGCTGTTGCTTGCTAAACCTAGATAATAAAAGAAGCATAAGGCCAAAACAGGAAAGTAACTAGAGGAGCAAAACTATAAACAAAGAGTTTGATTCTGTGAACAAGCTAAAACACAAGGTAACTTCAAACGGAAGTATGATTTCACACTTCCAAATATCCTACACAAAGAAAGAATGAAAAATTGAGCGTAGGTTTTCAAAGCTAAAAACTGTCAGCTAATCACAATAAATCAAAAAATGTGTTCAGAGACTTAGAGACCTACTATAAATTAAACTTACAGCCATACTCCAGATATTCATCGTCCTTATATTCTTTTAAGCTTCCCATGGACCGTTTTCTTCCTCTCTCAATATGAAACCGCGTTGGGCAATGCACATTAGAGCATTCACCAATTATAAAAGACTCAACTCGTTCATAAGGAATAAGAGCAACATCATCATGGTGCTCGGTGTCGCCAAACTTGGTCCATGTCAAATCCGCAGAACAAACTCCTCCCCGGACGGGTCTTGCAGAGGAATAACGGCAATTGACTCAATTATAGCCATGTGATCATAGCTATAACCCGCCCCACTAATATAAGATATTCAAAGCCACGACCGCAAAAACAAAAGGTAACAATAAAACAAACAACACAAAACTGAAAGAGGCTCAAAACAAAAATTCTAAGCACTTCATTAAACAGATCTGACAGCATAAATAGAAAAAATCGGATTGCTCCTACAGAAATTAGCAGAAGTTCAATACAAGTCCATGAAGAAGAAAGCACGGAATTCCCTATAACCAATATGACATAGAGGATAGGCCTGTGGACATATTAAATTAAGTAATGAATATTGCAGAGATTTCTCAGCAGCTAAGCTAACGAAACGTGAAATGAATATTTGAAAAACACAAAAATCACTTTTGCATACTGTAAAGACGATGACTCTGACAGGAGTTCTTGCTGGCAGTGACTCTGCTCATCCCAGCGGGAGAGACTGACGAAGGGTTTAGGGGATATCTATCAGAATTCAGTCTCTCAAGGGAAATTGGAATAACCGAGAAATGGGATAATCGTTACTTTCCAAAACATGACGTACGGGCTACAGACTACAGACGCTGTGCCTTTGTTTTTCTCATTTTTTTATTTATCAGTCCAATAAAAAAATTAAATACTGAAATATATAAAAAATTAATTTTTTATAAAATATAAAATAATTAACTTGTTTATATTTAATTTTTCATTCATAATTTTATTTATTCAATTTTTTCTCAATCTTTTTAACTTTTGGTTTTTTTAAAAAAATTATTTTAAAAAAAATTATTTTAATGAGTAAAGAACCTAAAATAAAAATAATCTTTTAATTAACCTGTTTTTAAAAAATAATATTTTTATTTAAAAATCACCAATTAAAAAAATCAATCTTAAACAGTACAAATCAGAAAAACTTTCCCCTCATCCAAAGGATGAGTAGAAAACCGGATCCTAAATATAGTGTGTGTTTGAAATGGTGGTAGGAAAAATGACTTATTATGATTCTGACTTATTAAAAATAACTTAATAAAAAAGTTAGTTTTTGTAATGTGATTTATGTTTGGATGAACGATTTATTTTTGGACAATAAGTGCTTTTATAAATCGTAATTTACGGTATACAAGGTAAGTATATGAGAGGAGTTTTATCTCGACTTACGTAATAAGTGACTTAATAGAAAAACTGTTTACGTGAGAAATTTATTTAATAAGTAACTTATTTTACCCGTAATGCAATTAAAATAAGCTGAACTAAACACTGTAAAAACGCAATATATTTTTATTTAGGCTTATTGCTTAAAAACAGGTTTATTTCTATCCAATAAGCTGAACCAAACACACCCATAAAATCCAAATTGGTGTCGCACGGACCAACATTGCCCACAAAAAAAACAGAATGGTTTTTCTTTTGGGACTCGTGTATAAACCGAATTGGCGAATTGTGAGGTTATATGATTGCGATTATATAAAAGACAATTTTGAGAGTTGTGGCATCCCCAATATATAACGAATTTTATAAGATTTTTGGAATAACTAAGATATTTTTACTAAAACACTCCTAAAAGATTAATAGCCTTTTTATTGACCACAAACGGACAATTAATTGAAGGCAAAACTGAAAAAATAGCAAATATTTATACATCAACTAAACAATTTTGTTGGTATCTATGAATCAGATAATTATGTCTTATGATTAGGGACAGTAATTATTTTCCATGGCTCTCTGCTATGACATGATTAATAATCTAAAAAAGTTAAAACATAAACAGCAACATTTCTTACGTCCTGATGATTATTTGAATCTTGTTGAAGTTGTTTTACCTGGATTTTGTGGCAATTTATGCATCACCCTCCCAATAAGAATGTAACTAGGATAATATTCATCAATTCCATTACCGTGAGAACCTTCATATTGAATCAAAAGTTTCAATCCATCTGACTCCTAAAAGTTACATGATACAGAGCCAAACTGGAAAATGTTGGTGACAACATTTTTCCTAACCCAATACAGCCACTGGCTCATTGCAATACACAGCAGTTTTCTCATTCTCCCTCAGGAAATCCGTATCTTACTCAATAACCTCCTTTACTCCTATATTCTCTCAGTAAAATAACCAAAAACAAAAAGATCAACAAAAGATTACAGAATTAGAAGTTTGAGGGTTAGTTTAGCTTTTGGATTTCAAGGATGATTTCTCTCCTTCATTTTGGCTCTAGCAAAAAATACTCCGGCCAGAAGACCTGCAAAATTGCACTTCGCCTTCAGTGGGACCAACAAATGAATAATCCAATATATCCAATCCAGTACTTATGTTCTGTGTAATAATAATAGAATTCTTCCCCAACAAACATAATGACAATTGAAAATTCAAGTCGCATAAGGCGGATAACTAACCAAAGAAGATGCTAGCAGAGTTCTCCATACTAGTAGGAACTTTAAAGAGCAGGATGCCAGCAACTGAAAGAGGGATTTTATTCAGTGAACCTACAAGGCTACAGATTGCAAAATAAGCAATTAGATATGTTAAGAAACAATTAATCCAAATTACAATATTTCTTAGATGTATAGAATGGAATTGGAGACTAGATTTATTAAAAACTGACTGCACCAGCACCAACATTGATCATTCCCTAACTCATCATTAAAAAAAAATTAATCCCTAATCAGATTATATACAAAGGCCAAAGCCTCAAATTAGTTATGACTCAAAAAGCCAGGGAGGTAACACTTTTCTAATTTTTTTTTTTTAAATGTAACAGAAGTGAATTATTACTTATTAGTTAACTTTACTCCTGTTACACAATATATCTTCAAGTTCCTCATGAGAAATCAAATATAAAATATGAAATAACTGTAAGAGGTTAAAGCATGGCTACTTTTGAACCTACCTGTAAGTGGTAGCACTAGTCTGATGAAGAAACCACATGGAAGTAAAGCTGATAGCTAGACCCAAAAATCCGCTTAATGTCATCACTAACCAAAAGCTAGGCAATCTCAGAAGTGGCCTGGCAATTTATTTCATTTTTTATATTAATAAGAAGAATGGCCCATGGAAAAGAGTATGAAGAGAATTTTAATCATCAATATAAGTTGGATGGGGCTGTGACATAAAAGCACTGTTCTGGATATTCAAAGGTGTGTATTTGTTTCACCATACATGTCAACAAAAGAAACAAAGCAAAGGGCAAACCTAGGATGCGCTCTTGATGATACATTTTAACCCATGAAATTGGACAGGCTCCTCAGAATATGTAATTATGCAAATTACTGGATATTGACTTCATTTTAATAAAAATTGAGAGAAAACTCACGTTGTTAAGAGATAATCCACCTCGTTGAAAACGAAAATCATAAGGAATCCCAAAGGCAAAGAAAGGCTATTGTTCAACAAAACCATTGAAAACTCATTTAAGTTTCCAGATTTTGTAACTAGCTTTGCTGTATCCATGACCTTGCGCAGTGTCAGCTGGAACAACAAACCAAATAATTAGTAAACTCAAAGCTAACAATTAATGCTCATCTAAATGTATAGACTTTAAAATAGAATCTGATGCATTTACACTGAAAAGCCCTGGCACCCATTGCTGTTTAAAATAATAGCATGCAGCAGTAACTAAGGAACATGTGTCTGGAAACCATTTGAAGCAAGGAGCACATAAAACTCAAAACGCTTTGACTCTGCTCTCACAAGGGATACGTCGGGAATATCTTTTGTCTTTGAGAAGAAAAGCTAGACTAAATATACTGATTGATTCACCTATTGAAACACATCTTCTCATAAGTTTACTATGTCATTCAGTCTAAAGAAGAATGTCCTTAGCACTGAGAAGGAAGGAGAGAGAACATTATGTACCAGAGAGACATTTTAATCACACCGCCAACAAAGGTAAGCAGATCATATCAATTTCAGTCGTTCAGATCATAGGAGAAGCAGCCACAAGTATTAGTGATCAAACATATAAGACAATTATACTTATCATACAAATGTGATGGAATTTAGCAAGACAAAGAAATAGGTGAATTTATGTAAAAGTACTGGGAAATGATATTGGATTCACTGATTCTTTTGCCCTAATTCAATGAATTATCTATGGAACACAGCATTGCAAACAGAACAAGTAAAACTTAAGAAATTTAATGAAGCCGCATGTTACAACTACGCTGATAGAATTTTCATTCAATAATCATGTGGACAAGAATTTGGGGGGGGGGGGGGGGGGAACTAAAATCTGGAGAGACTTAAGTAGGCCAACAGAGCTTAAGGTTCAAGTCAACTATACTCACAGAATATGACGCAGTTAAGAAACAGTTAACTGTCTGCCAAGCATAACCAATTGCATGAAAGGAGAGATCAGTAATCCCACCAGATATTGCGGAAATGATCTGCAAAAGAAAATGTAACATTCTTTACTTTGGTTAATCATATTTTGTTTTGTAAAGCATGTATTAAGCAGATAATCTTCTTCAAAAAGACCACAACTGTAAAAATTAAATGAATCAAGCAAATATTAGCCATCCAGAATATGTTGCTAAGCACTGAAAGTTACTCTGTCATATATGCTTATTGCATAGGTTTGCATAATGTTCCAAACATGGGACACATCAGCTCTAACGGACCCACAAGTGCACTATACAAAATCTGACTTCCTAATTAAGAAAGCTGTGCAAACTTCATAAATTTTTACACAACCCTCTAGAAAAAGTGAAAAATGACATCAAGAAGCACATGACCAAGTCATGTTCTGAAAAAGGTAGGACCCAGGGAAATTTGGATATATTTGTTTGAAATATGAGACTAAGTAATCCTGTCCAAGACTTTTGCATCTTCGACCAGTACCCAAAATATATGTATATACACATTGAAAAGGATAATACTTCCACTTAATAAAAAACACTTCAAAATTAAAAAGTTAGGGGGCTGAAGAAAAAGGGGAGGGGACTATAGTTGGATTCAAGTAACAAATTATGAATAGAATAGGCATTACATGAGAAACTCATAATTCTAGATTAAAAGCAGAGTCACAAACAACAAAAGCCAGGAGATCATGAATGGAAGGATAATGAGATTCACACATCAAGCTCTTCAGAATACCATTAAAAACAGAGCAGTCCAAACCCTGCCGTCATGATGCTTCCTGAATACGTACATCTCACCAAGGGCTGTTATGACATTAGTAACATTCTTCAGGATCGTCACCATAGCTACATTGATGTATTTCAAACTGCAATACAGCATAAACCCTTATGAGCAATACAATCAAAGCAAGAGACAGTGCGAGAAATGAACAAAATACGCTGTTGTAAGCTATAGTTACTTGATTCGTGTGTCTAGGGGCTACAAACTGACTCTGGCAGAGGAATAGATAGTAGATGACATCTTTGACAATGTTAACTTGGCATTCTTTAGGACCTTGACATATCCTAAATAAGAATAAAGTTTTCCTGAACCATTTGATAATAACACCGGTCTCCCCCCCCCCCCCAAAAAAAAAAAAAACCTCCCTGAGCACTCATTAATTTAGTGGTTAATTTTACATGAATTTAAATGCCTAACTGCTGTTAAAAAATAGCAAAATGAAAAAACACGAGAAGAAATTAAGATTTAAAATGACTAGAAGCATATGAAACACTGAGCGGCAGAAAACTAGTCACAAATTATCCACACCCCTACTAGAAAAATATCATAGAAATACCATTCAGAAAGAGACAGCAAGCACTTCATTAGCTACGAGGTTCAGAACTACATACCTAAACATGCTAGTAATGAGCATCCCGACAAATATAACGTTCACAGGCAGCCAGACCTTAATCAATTTCCATGTTAACGGCTCTGTTGATATTAAGCCCAGAAGGCTTAACATAGAAACTACTATCACTGAAATGAAATTCTGCATCCACAAGAGTGTCAAAAGCCGGTATCAGCTTCTTCTTCACTAACTATACTAGATACACATACGCTGCATAAACAGCTACAAGAAAATTAGCAAGAGATTAAAGTAAATTACCTGGTATAACATCAAGGATATTCCAGCATTAAAATCATAACTAGAAAGTACGAACTTATTGACCAATATCATGCTGCAGGAGGACAGGCAATATGCAAAGCCAGCCAGGAGTGCTTGATTATGGACTCTAACTGACCTAGCATTTCGCTGAACTTTATCTCTTTCCTTATCCGACTTCCCCTTTTCCAAGTCAAACTCATCGCTAATAGAAGGTTTCATTTCATGCCAGAAAGGGTGCAATCCAAGTAAAAGTAAATCTCAGTGGAAAGGGATCTGGTAATGGCTTCCAGAGCAATTTGAAGAAGAAGAGAAGTAACAGACTGTGTGAATTAGCATCACGTTACACAGTTCCCCGGCATTCACGATGTGGAGCTCAGGATCGATCCAGCCGGTGAAACGTGAAACGGAAAATTTTGGACCCCGCACACCTTCTTCACAAAACCATTTGTAATCAACACTTCATATGATAAGAAATTCAAAGATATGAACTCTCAGGGAGGTTGGCGCCAAAAGAATCGGAAAGAAGCTACAAGAGGAGTTGTAGATTTCAAGAAGATGAAAAGTCCTCCTTTGCTTCTGAAGATTTGCTTTCGCGGGGTTGAATAGTACATAATTAAGCTTCAACATCGACGAGTTTGGCGGCCTCCCCCAATTTTTCACGCACAAATTTTAAAGGGAAAGAAAAGGAAATACTCGCTCCTAAGTTATATTTTCTCATAATAAAATTTAAGAAATAAGCCTTTTAATATTTATTCACTTTTTTAAAAAAAAAAAAAAATCAAATCCATTCTATTCCCCTCTACTGTTAGTAGTTTTTTTATCTGATTAACCAAACTTGCGGTGTTCAATGTATTTTTAAAAATAATTTATAAAATAAATAAGGCTAATATAATATTTAGTCCCTTATATTTACCCTCATTTTGATTTTAATAGCTCAAGTTTAAAATTATAGGTTTTGATCCCTCAAATATTATTTCATTTAAAACATTGATCCTCTAATTTAAGAAAAATCTAAACCATTTTCCCCCCTAAAAGAACCAAAATCAATTATTTGAAACTTGAGGAATCAAATCGAAATAAAAGTAAATTTGAGGTAGCAAAGATGATATTAACTCAAATAATTTTGTTATAATCGAATAATGAATAAAAATATAATTGAAAGACAAAATATTAATTAATATAACTAGGAGGTATGAAAAGTAGAGAAAAATAGTGAGCTTGTTAAAAAAGAAGGGTTAAAGGGTAAAAATACCAGTGTTCCCAGAACCGGACCGGACCGGCCGGTCCGGCCCGGGAACCGCCGAACCGGTTATCAGACCGGTTCGGTCCGGTGACCCGGTCCGGTCTGGGTTTTTTATTTTTATTTTTTTTAAAATCAATTTTTTTAATTTTTCCTTTAGAATTTCATACTAATAAGTCTAAAATTTTCAATTTCTCACCGGTTTGGCCCGGGTTGAGCTCCGGTTTGGCTCCGGTCTGACCCACTGACCCTTAACCCAGTACCCCGACCGGTTCACTACCCGGTCCGAGTTTTAATACCTTGAAAAATACTCACAAACTTTTTTTTAAAAATACACATCACTCATAAACTTTTTTTGATTTAAAAGTGTTTATAAATTTTTTTTTTTTTTAAAAAAGTTCTACAGCGACAAGTCTATTAAATATGTGGAGACTAACACGTGGACTTCAAGTAACCCAAGTCACCGTCCAAGTCACCCTTCACAGTCAAACATTCCCTCTTTAACGGTTATATAATTTAACAGAATTGTCATTGTTGCATTCTTTTTTTAACTTTATAGTCACTTTTACGTCAAAGAAAAAAAAAATTTATAGTAGTTTATGCATTTTTGAAAAAATTTGTCAGTATTTTTGTCCGTTAACTCTTAAAAAAGTATTTTAAATACAAGGCTTGCCATGTTTTTACTACCTCAAGCTGACGGAGGAGAAAGAATGTAAGAAAATTATCATCATAAAGACTCATATTTCGATTTTAGAACGCAGCTCAAGAGAGGTATAGCTTCTCTCCTTTTCTTTTTTCGTCCGCTCCCATCCTCTATCTTTTTCATGACTATTAAATTAAGATCTAATAGTCCTTATTTAATATTTTATAAAGATATTATTACATTGGAGAGAAGGATCAGAATAAAAGGAAGGGAAGGAAATATTAAATATAAATCAATAGATCTTGATCCAATAATCACAAAAGGGATAAAGGATGGAATTAAAGACGGAAAAAGAAAAAAAGAGAAGCCAAATCCGAAGGGGAGAGTAGATTTTCTGTGGTAGATTTTTTTTCGAATAAAATACTGAATGGAATATATGATATGGATTAAAAATATTATCAAAAATTCAGTTTTTAAATAAATAATTCATATCAAAATTAAATTCAAAATTATTAGAAATATAATTAAGAATTTGGATCAAACAACAGACAAATTAAGTGAAAGGAATTTGTTTTTCTTGGGAATAACATCACTATGGTCTTGAATCATGCAAAAAAATTAAGTTAGATTAACAAGTCCCTACATCAGAAATTATAGAATAAATTTTCAATTTTCAAATACTGGACTATCATTCATTAATATAGAATAAATTTTTAATTATATTTTTCAAATGATTGTACTTCTACCAACGTTTGGATGTTTAAAATTAGAAAATGGGGGATAGATCCACTGACTTAGTGGAATATGCATGGCATGCCAAACTTTTGGGCTGCTTTGAAATGCTCTTAGGATGTTAGTGACCTTTCACCTTCCTTTCATAGTCTTTCCGTTACCGTTACTCCCCAACTTAACATGTTAGCTTCACAACAACCAAATTAAATAACATGGATAAAGCACAACTTGGTTTCCCAGCATTTTTATTATGTGGCGTCCACTTCAGCAGCACTTATCAACTTACATAATATTTATTTTTTGTATCTTGAATTTTATGATTATCATGTATGTTTCAAAGAAAGATGAAAGAAATTATTTTAGTGTCTTTTTTTTTTTTAAATTTAAACAAGTGAACAAAGAACTCATAAATCTATAATATTATATCTATTACAATAAACTCTCCATTAAATTAAGGGAAAAAATCTTAAATAAATTATAAGGGGAATTATTGTGAGTTCTTAAGGAATTGACTTAATTATCAAAAAGTTCTAATGATAAATGAGGTGTTTTCATTTCTTATATCAGAACTTGTTATTACATGTTCTTCATTTATTATTAGAATCATAGTAATTTCCCCTAATTATAATGTCCTGTTTAATTTTTTTAAAAAAGTAATTATATAAAATTATTAAGATATTCTGCATTTCCTTGTAAGGCTTTCTGGGGGAATGCATGACTTTAATATGACCTAGCTAGTCTTCATGGGAGGGTGGGATCATGACCGCCAAAAGAAGTAGGAAATAGTGGGAGAAATATTTGAGCAATGATATCCATTTAACTTTTTAAAATTTAAAGGGTTAAGGGTGTATTTTGTCTTGGAAGTTGTTACGGTGAAGTAATTGTGCCATGGAAGTTTTTCAGGATGCAATGTTCCTCCAAAAATTTTTAAATCGTAGTAATTTTGTCCTGACCGTTATCCTAATTAAGTTTGACTATTAGTTGACCAAATATGCTAACCTAGTCCACATGTCATCCATGTTATTTTTGTTTTGGATTTAGTGAAAATTTACTCCGAAAATTTTCACTGAAGAGTACTGTAAACACCCTATTTTTAACTAACATGATAGAGATATGGTATCTCAGATTTAATTTATGAATATAACTTAAATCTAATGGCTCTTTATTTAGATTAAATAAATAGGTTAAATTAAAATTGTTGGACAGATTTAATTTAAACTGAATTTATTTAGTTACCTCATCAAGATAATTAATAGTTAATTAATTTCGAATTTCGAGCCCAACTAAAAAATAATTAAAAAAAAGAAAAAATCCTCCTTAATCCTAACGCATTTAAATTAATAAGCAAATGACATTGATGGTGATTAGATTGTAATTGAAATTTGAAAAATGTCATCATTAATGGTAATTGTCTTGAACTTAGTGTTTTGTAGTAAATGGAAACAAATTTCAAAATAACTCATCTCATTGATGTTATTCGATACACGAATTAGGAAATTTAGTGTGAAGCCATTGTTGAGAGAAAAATATAGAAATTAAAAAAATATAAAAAAATATCTCTCATTCATGTTGATAGGTTTAAATTAAGAAATTGCTTGTAGGGAAAATATAAAAAATAAATAAATAAAAATAAAAATAAAAAATAAAAAATATCTTTCATTTATATTGATATGTTTAAATTAGGAAATTACTTGTGGGAAAATAATAAAAAAATTTAAAATGAAAATTAAAAAAACATCTCTTATTAATGGTGATTAGGTCAAATTAGGAAGTTTTATTAATAAAAAAATAAAAAAAAATAAAAACAATAAAAAAATCTCCCATTGATGGTGATTGGGTCCAGTTAGGTAGTTTTATTAACAAAAATATAAAAAAAAAATTCAAAAAATGAAAATTCAAAAAAGAAGAAGCATCATTATATAATCAAATTGTGTTCCCTTACGCAGAGAGGGTGAGCAATTGTTCATAAACCAATTCCTACACAGCTCCTTAGCCTAAACCGCCTACCTCAGCTCTGTGCTGGCCCAGCATATTTGCATGTTTGTTCATGACTAGATTCGAGTCTAATGGCACAATCAAATCAGGGAAAATTGTTGGCACAAAATTTCAATTTGAATTCATGCCATCATTTGCCTCCTCTATATAATGTGTGTCCCTATATGCACAAGCATGAGGCAGGATATAGTTAAACCATCATAGATTGTGTTCGATCAACCACACATCACCAATCTTTCTCCACAAACTGCACGACCATTGTGCTAGCATTCCACTTTATATGATCCAACCTACATGCAGACAAAATGAGAAGGTTGTGTGATAACTATCTCTTGTGAGTACTCTGGCCCCATTTTTTCAAAGCATTTTTCACCTTCCTAAATCTCTCTACAAATAATTCTTCATCCATTTGACACTACTCCTATTGTAGATCGTGGTTTGAGCTTTTTCACTAGGGACAAGCTTGATGCTGAAAATAGGAGTGCAGGTCATGAAGGAAGTAGATCATATCAGGGGATGGTCATATTATTGTATAGTCATAATTTACTTGTGTCGTTGCTAAGGTTAGTCGTTCATTGTTTTCCTCTTATACACACATGTAGCTTGAAGAAGTAGGGGACTAATATGCTTGCTACAGCTAACTATGTTGTTCGCTTTCTTTTTGGATACGTACAGATTTACACGAAGTAGAAGTAGTTCAAGCTTTTTCATCTATGGTTTTGTTGTTGACTTTCAGTGGCTAACGACCATGTCATAGCATATATGCAGAGTTCTTGGCTAGAAGAGAACAAAAGGAAACTGTAAAACCTCGAACACAAAAAAAAGGACTACTCAATCCATAATTGTCAACAGTTGTATTTTTGGTTTTCCACACCTGAACATCTCTATGTCCCATTGTGAAACTAGTTCGTTTCACAATTATACTTTGATGGTCAACTGTTGTATATCAAGGAGCAGATTGTGAAAACAATGATGCCAAACTTAGTTTCATCATGTGTACTATCGTAAGGCATATTGTGAATACTGTGATGGCAAAATCTTAACTTCTTCATATTATAGTATCATGTTAGTATTGTTAAAGGTAGATATGTAAGGATAAAGATCATTATATTTGTAGAAAGTATTATTATGTGTTTTCTTCTTGATGCGCTATTATTATTGGCCTACTTTTTTATTTAGTTGGTTAGTTATTAGAAATGCAAATGACCTATGATAATATATCCTGATACTCATATTTCTTTTATGTTATATTTCTATAATCAATTGGTACAAACAAATAGGATCCAATAATTTTATGTTATATTATGTCTGTCTTTTTCCCATTTTCCCCTGTTAGAGCTTTCACATAATCATGGAGCCAAGAGAAATGAGACAGCAAAGTCAATTATAGCAGCCAACTAATACCTTCATATCACACCAAATGTCTCATAAATATGTTTACTTTTGTTCTATCTGTTGGAAGTCATCATTGCAAAAATATGTGTGTATCAATCAACTCAATTTCTTTTTCCTTACCAACTATTGTCATATTAGGTAACCTGACCTACAGTAGTTGATATTTTGGCCCTTATTAAAATTTATTCCTTTAATATGTAACTTGTGTAGCAATATTAGGCCAATTTCGTGCAGTCAATTTAACACTATTACCCTACCTTCTTCCCTTCATCACACTTGAATACAAATGCATTGCAAAAATCCATAAGTTGATTCATCATGGCCCTTCCAAGTCAACATCATTATTTATGTGAAGTCATTAAACTTTCACACCTACAAACCAACGGCATTCCATATGTTTCATAAAACACATCGCAAGGAATCCACAAAACTGGTTAATTACTACATGGGAGTACTACATTTTACTTAAACTTACTTGGGACTATTCTAACTTGACCAAAACACAACAACCATTACAAAGAAAGAAACCCAATAATGCGCACTAACATACTCAGAATCCTACATTTTGCACAAGTGCACCAACACCGAGATTAACTCCCTACTTGATTAACCTTGCCGGAATCATTTTTCAATCCACCACAAATCCTAATTCTTCTCCTAATTCGGAGGTAGGACTTTGTAATACCCCAAAATTTGAGATTTAAGGCTTGGGAATAAGCCTAAATTAAGTGGACTACTAAGCCCCAATTTAGTAGAAGCCCAAATTTATCCCCTAATGATTCTTATATCTTTGGGGTATTAAGAAAGTAAAATGGTGAACTTTGGAGAATATAATTATGTTTTCGGTGAAATCGCCTATGAGGTAGTAAGCTTGTCATGCGATTTTGAATGATCAAATGATGATCAAAAATTATGAAATTTTATAGGATGAATGTAGACATCCTAAGCTTTAATTTGATAGGTCATATGAATCAATTAGAGCTATACACAAAAAGATATGAATTTTTGAAGTTAGCCCAGAAAAACTGGAAATTTTCTGGTACAATATGCAAAGATTGAAATTCTGGGAATTTTTTGATTCTAGAAAGCAAAAGTCTATATTTTTCCTTGAAACTAGACTCAATAAGGGTTCTATTGGCTTTGGAATCACCTCATTTCGATATTTCTAGAATTAGTTATGATTTTTCAAATTTTGAGCAGAAATCTGCCAAAATTTTGTAAAATCCGAAATTTTTGGAAAATTGGTAAATGAATATAATATAATATATAATATGATATAAGCTCTTTATTTCTTCTTCAGCCCTGCATCTGACGCCATTTTCAGTTTTAGAGAGAGGAAGAGAAAAATTGTAGAGAGAGAAAAGGAGGAGGAAAAACTTACAAAGGTAAGTGATTTCTTCGGTAATGCGTATAACTCCGTTCCTAAGCTTCCTTTGCATATGATTTAAGGTTTGGAAGCTCATCTTTTGGTGTATCAAGGGTCTAGGGTTCAGCCACTTTGAGAAAAGCCAGTGAGAGCTTGAGGTAACTTCCAAACTCTTGTATATTGACTATTCTGGCTGTTGTGGACAATTTAATCGGTGAAATTTCGCCGGATTGTCATTGGTTGTAAAAGTGGAAAATGGGTTTCCCTAGGGGTTATGCTGCCCAAATTGGTACTAAATGGTAGTTGTAACCTAATGGAATAGTCAATAAAGTGGTTAGGGGTAGAAAGAAACGTGTTTACGGAGCCGAAACCGAAAAACCCCGATTTTCCCTGGAAAACTCATATATTTCGGTCTGAGCTATAAATGGGTCTTAGAGTTGGATTTTCAATGATTTGATGATTCTATTGAGTTCAGGAGGGAAAATTAGGTGGGGTTACAGTTTGGCACTTTTTCGGAAAAGGCCGAGAAAGCATAATTACGAAAATGCCCCGAAAACACTGAAAAAAGGGCTGCCAAAGGAAATTTCGTCTTTTGGAAGTGAATTTGGTAATTCTAAGTCTGGAAATGGATTCCTTGGGCGAAAATATGTCAGGATAGCCCAGGTTACAATTTCGAGAAAAGTACAACCGGACCGGGTACGATGGGGCCGGGTCCCGGGGGTATTTTAGTAATTTTTCAAGATAGACTCATATAACCCCCAGAAACATTATGGAAGTGTCTAAATAGTACATTTGACATTGTAGGATCGAATATGGAGCCTCGAGCTGTTGGCACGCAAATCGAGGAGAACGACTGGAGGTAGGGGACTTACCTTACTTGCATGTATTTGATATCTTTGCTTGTGTAATGATGTATGTGATTGCTTTACTTGATTGTGTAGAACATATTTGAATAAATGAAGCTCTGTTTTTGTTTTCGCTGTGGCCATAGTCTTGTTGTATGAAACATTGAGCATGCAGAAATGTCATTATGGGGCATACATCTAGATAAAGCTAACATGTCATACACATAGCATCAATCATGCATGCATTACGGTATCTGTTTCCTACTGAGAATCTCTCGAATCTCACCCTCCCCTACCAACAATTTAGACAGGAGAAGAAAAAAAATATGTTGAGAGCAAAGAAGAGAACTACACGAGAGGATTGCAGTGCGGAATGAAGTCAGGAATATGTCTCCGTTTCACTGGGGCGAGTTTAGACACCCAAGTAGCCTTGTGCGGCTACACTAATTGTAATTATCAGGTACGAATTCCTGAGGGGAATTTTCCGTAATCATGTACTTATTATCAGTATATTCATGTTATTCTTGTGTTGCCCACCGAACCACATATCATCTTTCGTGAATACTCTGGTAAAGGTGAAATTAAAATAAGGGCGTGACAGACTTCATTAATTGAGTTTTTTGCATTCCCATCAGTGTTCAGCTATAGTTGGTTTTCATTCTGGTCTACCCGTCATTGTATGCCATTTGCCTAGGATGGTATAACCTGAAAGTTCACAGGCTTTATCTTCATGTACGCACCCTTCCTAAGGTCGTAGATAACAATTGGCTCAAGAATTTGGCCTGGGAAGAATACAGTTATAAGAGATTGTGATGCCCCCAATCATAAAACGGTAATGTTCACTGAAGCACAAATCATGCATTCCTTCCCACAAGTTGTTGGAGAATCCTTCTTCCTTAAGTATCCAATAGAAGCACCGAATAAGTAATACTGGCTTTCACTCCATCTTGGTGACCGCATGTTTATTACCCTACCTTCTGATGATTGCATTGTCTACAATAGCCTATACATGGTAATCAAAACAACGTCAACCATGTTATCTTCAGTGTAGACCGCTACATCCTCTACTATAGCTTCTAAAGTCATTCCATGTTCAAAGTACAAGAGTCCACACTTGATGTTTACTATATGGAATCCCAACTCTCTCCATTGTTGGAGAAAATTCCAAAATTCACTGTTTGAATAAGAGTTTGTGACACCTATAAGGAAGATGGGATGCAAATGTTCCTTAGTTATCACTAAACCCGAGTTTATCTTCAGGATTAGTTTCCAAGTCTTTTGCTACAAATGGTATTTATGGTCTTCACATTGTCATTTTAACTTGTCAAAATCACACATTACATATACATATAGGACTTCATTTTTGTCACTATCCAGACCCATGCTTCATATTAGTTTCCTTTTATGCTTTATTTATATATGTTCCAATAGTAGTTATGAAATGAAAATATAAAATGCTACCATGTTGTTGTCAAATCTAATTGATTCATGAAGTTCTTGCAATAAGAAAGTGTGAATAGAAATGATGTTAGTAATTGTCACAACACAACAACCATACTTTTTAAACAACTTTGTGGGAAAAGCACCAACTTTGACAATGAACCACTAAAGTCACAAGTGATACAAGCTACAAAATAGTCCTCTTACCTCCAATTTTCAACAATGTCTTACTGGGCAAGCATTAATGAATATACAGTGCGTTTTTTCAATCACTGTCTTCTCCACACTTCCCACCTACTATCCTAAATATATACATTCTTCACTTAAATGTACATGGGTCTTAGGGATAATTTTAGGTGACTCATTGTATGAAATATCCTCATATGTTGTTTATTGAGCTGCCATATTAATGAAAATAGCATGTCCTTTGTTATCTTCAAATATACCAACTAATATGCAATTACCAACCTATGTCTCTAATTCCAACATTTCCATTTAGAAGATACTTGTGTTGTTTTGTTACATAACTAATATACCATTGTCCAATTTCATGTGACTTATCATCATTACTTGCTCCCTAAAATAAACCAGCTTATTTGCAACCATTATAGTTACATAAGGGTTAATGTGTAGCCATAGACATAGCTGGACTAAATATATAAGGTTGCATAGTTTATTTGCTATGTTATGCCTTACATATGAGGTGTTAGTCAAAGAAGGAAAAAACTTCCCTTACCTGAGTATAAGGTACTCCTTCACTATGCTAACAACTATCTATATTTTTTAGAAGTGAAACAAGTCTGGACAATTCTTTCAACTATTTATGACTTGTGAGTTTTTTCTTTCAATTACTCACTTTCCTTGACTTCCAACCTACTAGAGTAAATTTCCAGTTTGTTCTTTCAATCGCTCAATATTTTGAGACTTACAAGGTACTGTCATTTCTCATAACATTTTTAGCAGTAGCGTTCTATCGAAACAAAAGCAGTAGGACACTCCAAAATTGTTCATGTGCAACCATTTCTCTGTATATGGGCTAACCTTTATCCGGACTATAAACTTGCCAAAAAATCCTCAATCTGGCTACTCCTGACAAAATCATGAGGTGTCCTATCTGCTATACTGTGGCAACACTCAATTTATTAGGCTACCACATATTCATGTCCTGTTTCACTGTTGCCTCTCACAAACACAAAAGACAAGTGCCCCAAGCCTCCACAATAGTTTCCTCAACTGCAATTTCATTGACACAGGCATTTATGAATGTGCAGACATTTTTTCACTCCAGTTTCTTCACTTCCAACCTCTTGTCAACACCACATAGTAAGTTGTTTCAAGCACTATATTTTTACCTTTACTTACAACCTACTCTCATTTTAACTTAGAGTGCCCCTAATAACAAAATATCCCTATTCAATGATGACTTACATTTCACTCCACCTCTTTGTCTTACAACATTGTGTCACTTACCTTGCATACCCAATTGTCTAATCAGTGAAGTTGATGATGTTTGGATTCATGACACTATATTTTATCCTTCATTTGCCTTCCGGTCCCACACTCCAGCACCATGCCACTATATCCAAAAGTTTTAATCCACCACCATTTAATTCTTTTTGTGCATCAATCGTGAACTTATTAAGAAAGCAAAAAAAATTATAAGAAACCTCCCAAACACATAGCAGAGAGAGGACATGCTACTTCTATTGATGTAGTAGTTGAGGTGTGACCAGTGGCAAAGGTATGTACTCACCTTTAAATAACTTGAGGCATTTCCACAACTTTTGCAGCAAATACAACAGCTTTGCTTTGAGTACAACCTATGCATAGAGTACGAATTTGGACTTGTAATATTTCACAGCATGGTATGATGCACCCCTACAACTACTTTAATATGACAACAATGGTGGAATACATTATACGTGTACATTATATGATGGACATCCAAAAATAATGTCCAAGCAGAACTTCTATATATGTATACAGAGCATATGTATGAAATAGAAGTTAGATAAAGAAGGTTTGAAAAACATATAAACAAGCCTGCAATGAACCTATACATATGTGTATATCCACAAAAAGAAGAATAGTTCACTTTCTTGCAGATAACACAATGTAACATCCTGATTTTTATAGGATATAATTATAATGAGGATATAACTAAAATAATAATATTAATAATAATTATTATTATTATGTAAAAAAAAGAATCCACCAAAAGTTGGGTAGACATGATCATAGTGGACATAATCATGTCCTTCAAAAAAAGGGAAAATGATTATGTTTCTTAAAAAAATTAATTAATTAAATTGTAACTTGGTGCCACATGAATGAGGAGGGGGTACTATAAATACCCCCCTCAATAACCACTACACGACTTGCATGAAGTGGTTCCGGAAAGCTGAGGGTGAGACCCTGTTAGGGTATTTTCAGTTCTTCAGAGATAAATAAGGTACTCAAATTTTCTTTTGATCACAAAACTCCTTTTATGAAAAATGTTCTAAATAATTTTATCTTTCTTATGATAATAATTTCTTACTGATTAGAGAATATTTTAGGATTAGAATTTTGAACAATTTTAAGTTTTATCAGTATATGACTATAGGAATATAGATGATGATTAATAGTGAATTTAATCGGTTTATTTTTGTTATTCAGTCAATATAAGATTTTATAATGAATTTTCTATATAATCAATCTATAAATAATTCAACATAGGACATTTTAACCGATAAAATTTAGGATAAATGATTTATTTGGATTATTAGAAGTATTCTTGAGGTTTTAATCGGTTTAGATATTTTAAGACAAAGATTTATAATTTCATTATTTTACGTTCTAAACTTTAAATTGGGAATTTTATGTAAGGGAATGAAATTAATCATAATCAATGACTTAAATAAGTTATGTGAGTTAAGAAAAATATTTAAATTAATAATTGGGATTTTAGTATAATCAATTGAAATTTTTATGAGTTATTAATGTATAATAAATTGATTATTGTAGATTGATTTTTGGCGTGTATTTGGGCTCTTGGATTAGGAGCATTTGGTTATAATTTTTTCTTTGGCGAGAGGTAACCACTTTTCCTCTTCTTGTGCATATTTGTATGATGTTTGTGAGTGATTTTTAACTATATAGAATTATAAATTTGGCTATTGATATGTGATGTAGACTTTAAAAATATCTTGTTAATGAAATAATCTTGTAGGACTTATTTTCGTTGAGAAAATGACTAGTGATATTATATTATATGAATTGGTATGTATTTATGAGATTAAAAAGATCCTTTTGATAATTGAGAATTGATAATGATTTGTTATAATCACACATATTGATATGAGAGGGGATGGAGAATGTTGATTTGATGGGTTGTTACTTAAAGAGGAAATAAGGGGGTGAACATTTATAAAAAGAGGTAATAAGGTAGTGGACTTCCAGGTGTACACTGGTTAGTCTTTTGGCTCAATTATGTCTAGTAGGGCCTTGACGCCTCACTAATATATTTAGAGGGGAAACCCATGGTTTGGTCTCGTGCTCTGTGGATTTTGGCCAGTTCATATCACTTGATTGGTGAGCTTGTTAAGTTAAACTACCAGTCATATGGGTCAGTGCTAGCCCATGGGTTCAGTCAGAGGAAATAAGGCAGGAGAGGAAATAAGGGAGGACAAAGAATAAATTATTGCGCATTGATTATTATACACTTATGTGATAAATATGAGAATGAGATTATGATATGGTAAATTAATGTGTATATATACATGCGGACATATGACATTTTAATGATGTTATGATTTTATAATTGTCCCACTTGACACCTCATAGGCACTTACTCATATGCCCGATGAAATGGATTGTTGGTTGCTGATGCTTTTATCTCACCCCGTTGATTTAATATTTTTCTAGGTGATAGTTGTCGTGTGGGTCCATTAGGGAAGACTCCAGAAGCTTAAACTACTTCTGCTAAAAGTAGTACTTCTATCTTTATAATATATGTTGGATTATTGTATATTTCCACGTTAGGGCTCATTTTGCATACTCTGATTTATTTTGGAGATTTGATAGTTTAACTATATATTTTTAATTACTCTTGATGATGTTGGATGGCCTACAGGCCTTATGATGTGTTTTGAATTGGTGGAATCATAATTTGGTCTGATATGAATATTTTAATATATGATAAGATATTATTCAGTTAAAGAGTTTTCAAATGGTTGGTTGAACTCTTTTCTACCATTGTAATCTTTTGAAAGATGAGTTGTAATCTTTGTATTACCATGGTACAGTTTTGAAATGATTATAATAATGTATTAAAAGAAATGGTTTTATCAAATCCATAGTTAATTACTGTGTATAAGGAAAGGATTTTACACAACCTATTATTTGTCACAATTCTATCTAATGCCTATCAAGCAAAAACCAGTGTTCTTTTCCTCACTTGTTTTGTCATGTGTTGTGATCAACACATCTAAAAAGAGGTGCGCTTTGGTGTATAGGTGTTTAGGATATTGTACTTGCAGTGCTTATGCTAATGCTTTCACTTCAAGCTTTAATTAAGTCATTAATTCGATTTAGTTTAGTGGGATGCAATTGATTTTAGAATTTGGTATCAAAGCGAATGATTCTATGAACTATCTTGTACGTACTGCATAGTGGTGATATATAATATTCACATATACCTTCCCTGTTTAGTTATTTTTGTGGTGTTTTGTTTAACGACTTACTTGTTATGGTGGGTTACATCCTTAGGTAGGGAGAAGATTGTATAAACTCGTCATATTGGTTCTGGGGGTAGTAGGCCTCCACACCCACATGTTCAACCACTGCAGCAGCAACAACTCTCATTCGATAAGGAAGCTTTTATGCAACAACTGAAGGGAGTTGTAGTGGATGTTGTAGAGGAGCTGTAACCCCATGCCTTGAAAAATCATAATTAAGATTCGAGAGTGCGTAATTGAAATGAATTAGAGACCGACGAATATATTTTTCTTAAATTTCTTTTTTAAAATTCATTCAATACGGTCTCAGATTCATTTTCCGAATCTAATTACCCTGTGCAGTTAAATTACATTCATATATATGTTAGAGTGTACAGTAAAAATTCCAGTAACCCCAGGTTTCATATATATATCAACACTAAGGTTTACAGTTTCCCATAAAGGGGATTACACAAAATCATTTCAACATTCACATCCCAAAACATGTATACAGTAATCCCAAACCAAAATTCGATAACCAACGACCCAAATTATTTCACTGTAAAATCCCTAGTTGCCCTAGGTCGTCTCCTTTCCCTTTGAGCCACTTGCCCTATATGAATCTTAATCAATAGAAAGAATGAGATTCTAAAGAATCCCAGTAGTAACAAATCACTCATACTACACATGATCACACAGCATGCAAGTAAATCACCAAGCATCAACAGCATCACATATCACACCTCACCCTTATCCCCTTTAACCACTGGGAAGGCACACTGTCCTTATCCGAACCATTGTTAGCGACTTAGGGACTATTGGTGTGCTGGTGCATACACATAGCCATACAACTCATATATAGCCTTTCAGCTTCCACAAATAGCCTTTCAACCCACAAATAGCCTTACGACTTTCATATAGCCTCATGGCTCACATATAGCCTTTCGGCTTTCACATTCACATACTTTGCAGCATTCGCAACCAACATAGAATAATGATAAACACACATACAATGCATCACATATAGTATAAGGTAAGGAGTCACTACCTTGTTCTTCCAATTGTGCTCTGGTGCAAGTGGATCACGAACAAGGCAGATATCAAATCCTACAATTCCAAATGCACCATTTAGACACTTCCATAGTATTTCTAGGGGTTATATGAGTCTATAATGAAAATTTACAAAAATGCCCTAAGGGACCCGGCCCAGGCCTGTAGTACCTGGGAGTATTATGTATATTTGGATTCATTTTTCGATATGTATGGGTTGGAATGTGTTTAGATACGATATTTGTAGATGTATTTAAGAGGATTTGTGTAATCCCCATATGAGGGCTTGTATGGGCGAATGTGCCCTATAAAGCTTGAGTTAATATATGGAAATTGGGATTGCCGGGATTATTATATTGCGTACTCTGATATATTTAAATGTGATTTATCTTTGTGTAGTAATTGTATTCAGAATGTGAATGTGAGACCAAGTTATGAATAATTTTGAAAGGTATTTATGAAAACCCCGTCTGGTAGATAGGTTTGTAAAATGTAGTTTTATTTCTTATTGGTCTCTATTTCACTTTAATCACGTATTTCGAATATTAATTATGGCAGGGGGTTACACTGGACTTCACTCTCTAATGCTCAAGTGAAGCATTTGGCTATCACTCGAGTGAGGTCCAGTATGCTCATGTGTCACTGTTCTGAAAAAGTTCTTGTGCTCTCGAGTGCTCACTCGCTATCCTTCACTCTCTGGTACCTGGGTACAGATCATACCACCACTCGAGTAAGGCCGTCTTCACTCGAGTATCAGTGCCCCACCACTCGAGTGAGGCCATCTTCACTTGAGTGAAACAGTGAAAAATGTCAGTGTTTGTGCTACTAAAAGGGGATCCCTGGGGTAGTTCTTCAAACCCTTTAGGGCTTTTGTTAGAAGCATATATAAGTGTTAAAGAGACAGTAATGATAACCAATTTAAGTATTGTGAAGATATTAAGTATTGGACTAAGTGGTAACACATCGTCCTTAATCATGACTTTAGGATTTGATATTTGCCCGAAGCAAAGAAGGCATGTGCCTGCTCAAGAACGGAAAGACAAAGATAGTGACACTTTATCCTATATCATGTATATTGCATTGCTTATTTGCATTAGTCATTAAATACAGATATAGTGAAGGGAACGTGGCGTAAGCCCGATTTCGAATACAGATACAATTGATAGGACGTGGCAAAAGCCCAACCTTGAATATAGATATAGTGAGGGGACATGGTGAAAGCCTGACCTTATATACAGTGAAGGGGATATGGCAGTGTGCCCGGCCTCAAATGTTGATTGCTGCATTATGATATATGTTTACTTACTTTGTATATATGCATCATATTCATAAACTGTTGCTACTGAGATTCTCTAGAATCTCATTCTTTCCAAATAACATATCTAGACAGGGCAAGCAGATCGAGGAACAAGCAAGTGGATAAGGGTGATTAGGACTGTCGGCGGTAGTCTTAGTTAGATAGTTTGGTTTTATACTGAACTAGTTATCATTTTGGATAAATGTATATATATTGAATAGATCATAGCATTATAGTTTTATGTAATCCCCGGTATGGATACTGAGATGGGTAGTGATGCCCTAAACAATATTTTGGATTAATGTTATTATCCTGGGTGAACGTCAGGAATTTGCTGATACTCTGATATTGTATATGCAACAGACCGATCAGGCCGATTGTTTTTATTAATGAAATAAATGGAGATCTATTTGTACAAGTGTTGTAAAAAGTTTTTTTTTAATTTTTCGGATCTCTCATTCCATTATTAAATATGTTTAAACGCTTAATCTCAGCCCTGTCAGCTAATGGGGTTACACCCGATTCATTGGGCCATACGAGATTTTAGAAAGGCTTAGGCTGGTTGCCTATCGGATCACCTTGCCTCTGCACTTATCTAATGTGCATGATATGTTCCATTTATCACAATTGAAGAAGTATCATCCAGATCCGTCTCATGTCATTCAGCTAGAGGAAGTTGAATTGAGAGAAAACTCGACTTATATAGCAAAACCAAAGAAAATTTTAGATGTCCAGGACAAACAACTGCAAAAAAAGACCATTCATTGGTAAAAGTTTTGTAGAAGGGTATGAAACTCGGAGATTCAACTTAGGAGACTGAGGAAAGGATGCATCATGATTTTCCTTACCTGTTTTCTTAAATTTGCGGTTGTGATATGGATTTTGAAAACATGTTAACAAAATAATCTTGTGGGACTTATTTTCATTGAGAAAATGACTAGTGAAATTATATTATATGAATTGATATGTATTTATGAGATTAAAAAGATTCTTTTGATAATTGAGAATTGATAATGATTTATCATAATCGCACATATTGATATGAGAGTGGATGGTGAATGTTGATTTGATGGGTTGTTACTTAAAGAGGAAATAAGAGGATGAACTTTTGTACAAAAAGAGGTAATATGGTGGTGGACTTCCAGATGTACACTGGTTAGTCCTTTGGCCCAATTGTGTCTAGTAAGGCCTTGACGCCCCACTAATATATTTAGAGGGGGAACCCATGGTCTGGTCTCGTGCTCTATGAATTTTGGCCGGTCCATATCACTTGATTGGTGAGTTTGTTAAGTTAAACTACCAGTCATATGGGTCAGTGCTAGCCTATGGGTTTAGTCAAGGAAATAAGGCAGGAGAGGAAATAAGGGAGGACAAAGAATAAATTATTTTGTATTGATTCTCATACACTTATGTGATAAATATGAGAATGAGATTATGATATGGTAAATTAATGTGTATATATACATGTGGACATGTGACATTTTAATTATGTTATGATTTTATAATTGTCCCACTTGGCGCCTCATGGGCACTTATTCATATGCCCAATGAGATGGATTGTTGGTTGCTGAGGTTTTTGTCTCACCCCGTTGATTTAACATTTTTCCAGGTGATAGTTGTCGTGTGGGTCCATCAAGGAAGACTCCGAAAGCTTAAACTACTTCTGCTAAAAGTAGTGCTTCTATCTTTATAATATAGGTTGGATTATTGTATATTGTCAATTATGACTCATTTTGCATACTCTGATTTATTTTGTAGATTTGATATTTTAACTATATATTTTTAATTACTCTTGATGATGTTGGATGGCCTACAGGCCTTATGATGTGTTTTGAATTGGTGGTGATAACACCCATTTCCATTTCGATAATCGAAGAGTAATAAAGACGGAATTCAATAGGCATACAGAAAAGTACAATTATACTAATAAAAATATTTGTTTACAATCCCACATCGTTCTTCAACAAAATACATAAAATATAGCGGAAACTTAATGTTTATAGAATTCTCCAAAATATTTAGACATAAATTAATTATAGTCACGATTTTGACCTCACCTCGAGACACGAGCCAACTACTTCTCGGCATCTACGCCTTTGTCTTTTGATCCACTAGTACCTGTTGAAATGTTTATTTAAAAATAGGGTGAGATTCCGAAGAATCCTAGTAGAAACATGCTATCATTCATAAAAAATGCGAAAAGTAAATATGACATGCGTCATGTATGTACCAATTAATGAGCAATATAAACACATCATCTGTATGTATACATGAGTAGGGCCCAACCCCACTATTCTGTACTGGTTGGGTTCTCACCAACTCTAGTGTAAGTGCCTCTAGCACTACTGACCCCTCTCTGGCAAAACATGTTGATTAATAAAGTGCATCTACAATAATGGCAACCACACAATCATATAACTATGGCATGATATATGAAGGATAATGTTCCTACCTCAAAGCTTTATAGACTCCTCTTTAGATGTGTCTCGTAAAACGTGTCGTTCCGGCTTTCAACTTGGTCTTAAAATATTAAATGTACAAGAAATGGGTCATAACCTATCCAAGTATCATTTTAGAATCTACCATAGTGTTTCTTGTGGTTATATTAGTCTATGGTGGAAATTTACCAAAATGCCCCTGGACCCCGGCCCGGTCCCCATACCTGGCTCGATGGCACGTTTTCTCAAAATTTTTACTAGGGCTATTCTGACATATTTGCACCCAAGGAATCCATTTCTGGGCTCAAATTGCCAAATTCACTATCAAATTATAAAAATACCCTTGACAACCCCGATTATAGGGGCATCTTCATTATTATACTTTTTCAGCCTTTTCCGAAAAAGTGACAAACTATAACCCCACCTATTTTTATCCACTGAATCCAATGTGTAATACACAGAATTTTGAGACTCGAGGTTAGAGAATAAGCCTGAGAGAAGTGGACTGCTAAGCCCCATTTTAGCAAGATCCCAAATTATGATTAAGGGTTAATGACTTCAAAAGTGGATGTGGTTAGTGATAAATAACCCTTTTGGAGAATATGATGTGATTTGGCACTCGAATGTGATTCGTGTGTGTTGTGAGCAGCGCCAAAACCCTGTATTTGAGTTCAATTGTGGATTAACATCCAAATTGACTTAGAATAGAGGGAAGAATTGAATGTGAACTGTGTTGACATGTTGAGATTGTTGTGAAAACATGTCATTGTGATGTGAATTTGATTGATTTGGTGTTTCCAATGGATTCCTTGTGAAAATTTATGTGGGAATGATGTTTGGTATGAAAATGGAACCAATGGAAGCAAGGATGCAAAATCTAAAATTCTGTCCAGTGAAACTCTATTCTGGGCAGTCCGTTTATGTGAACGTTTTGAATGACTAAATGGTGTCTAAAAATTCTGAAACTTTCCAGTCTTATAGTTCACATCTCAACCTTCAAAATGGACATATAATTTGTGCCATTTCGTTTTGTGAACTAGGAGATATAACTGTCCAAAGTTTGGGATGGAAACTGAACTCTGTTTTGGGGCAAGTGATGAGTTTTATGTAATTCTGGAATTGTGTGGTGATTTTTAGTAATGGCCAATATTTTTCCTATGAAGATGACTTAAATATATTTCATTTGGCTTTGGAATCACCTCATTTTGATTTTTATAGAATTAGTTATGATTTTTCAAAGATTGGCCAGAAAATCTGCCAGAAAATCCGAAAATGTCAATTTTGGAATTATGACATCATCATAATTAAAGATGACATAAGCTAAATGTTATAAAGTCATCATCCTCTTCCTCCATCAGCCAAAAACCGTGCAGCACCATGGAGAAAGAGAGAGAGGGAGTTTTAGAGAGAGAAGAGGAAGAAAACTCGTGAGGTAGGTCGATTTCTTCGGTGAATTCGTACCTAACGCGTATAGCTTCTCTTCTATGTTATTTAAGGTGTTTGAGAAGCAAATTTGGTGTTCAAGAGGCTAGGGTTTTCATCCAAGTCAAGGAGCAGCTATTAGGAGCTTGAGGTAACTTCCAAACTTTCGTATATTGCTTATTCTGGCTGTTGTGGGCAATTTAATCGGTGAAATTTCGCCGAATTGCCATTGGTTTTAAAGTTTGGAAATGACATGGCCTAGGGGTTATGCTGCCCAAGGTCTTAATGTTATTTTTAACCTAATGTAATGGTTAATAAAGTGGTTAGGAGTAGAAAGGAACGCATTTACGGAGCCGAAACCGAAAAACCCCAATTTTCCCCGGAATACTTGAGAATTTCGGCCAGCTCTAGAAATGGGTCTTAGAGTTGGATTTTCAATGATTTGATGATTCCATTGAGTTCAGGAGCGAAAATTAGGTGGGGTTACAGTTGGGCACTTTTTCGGAAAAGGCTGAAAAATCATAATTACGAAAACGCCCCTGAAACCCTTAAAGTGGGGCTGTCAAGGGTAATTTTGTAATTGATATTGAATTTGATAATTCCGAGTCCCGAAATGGATTCCTTGGGCGAAAATATGTTATAATGGCCCATGTCAAAATTTCGGGAAAAGTACAGCCGGACCGGGTACGGTGGGGCCGGACCGGGTCCCCGGGGGCATTTTAGTAAATTTTCAAAATAGCTTCATATGACCCCCAAAAACACTATGGAAGTATCTAAATAGTACATTTGACATTGTAGGATCAAATGTGAAGCCCCGAGTTGTTGGCACGTAAATCGAGGAGAAAATACTGGAGGTGGGGAACTTATCTCTCCTGCATGCTCTGATAACTGTATTAATGTTTTGATGCATGTTATTGCTTTGCTTGATTATGTGGAACATGTAAGAATGATTTAAAGCTATGTTTCAATATATGCTATGGCCATATGTGTATCGTTCGAATCATTGAGCTTATAGATTCGTCATTGTATGTGTGCATGAGTTATGTGATGCAAGCATGTCATGCATTAAACACTTATCTTGCCTGCATATTGATAATGTTTCCCTACTGAGATTCTCTCGAATCTCACCCTCCGCTACCAACAATTTAGACAGGGCAAGTAGCTCGTTGAGGGAGCGGGTACGAGTCCTTCGAGATGGGAGTTGGTAGTTGGTTACCAATGAGTTGTGAAGACTATATATAACTCGGTTGAATATATGGTTATGAATTTGAGATGAGATTGTGTAATCCCCATTTGAAGAATTGTAATGGGCAATTGTGCCCTGTGTATCTTTAGCAAAGGTATGTACCCAGGATTGCAGGATGATTATATTGTGCACTCCGATATTTATATGAATGTGATTTATCTTCGCGTAGTAATTGTATTCGAAATATGAATATGAGACCAAGTTAATTAGATTTTAAAAGGTATTTTTGAAAGCCCTATCTCAAGGATGAGATTTTAAATGAGTTTTGATTATTATTGGTCTCTATTTCATTTTAATCGCGTATTTCGGATATAATTACGGAGGGGGTTACACAATGGAACCATCTATTTCATGAAAATCCAACTCCTACCCCCTAAAACAGTGCTGGCTGAAATATTCAAGAAAAACGCAAAAATATAGTTTTGTATTTTAGCTTCCAAAACTTGTACTTTTCTACTTCTAATCCTTTATTAACTCATTTAAATACTTCTTAATCATGATTTAAAGAAATTTAGGCAGCATAACCCCTTAGGGTTATAACTTTTCCAAATTTACAAACTCCACAAAATAACCAAAACCACCCACGATCATCAACAAGAATCACATACTAACATAGTTTTAGGATTTGTGAAGTTACCTCTTGAGTTTTTTTCCTCTTACTCTCTAAAAGTCCTCCTCCCTCTCTCCTTGGGCTCAAGATAAGCTTGATAAACCATGGATTTCATAGAGAAATAGAGATTAGGGAAGAAGCTTATGCTAGTGTAGAAGGAAATCTTAAGAAATCACAAACCTACCTTGATCTTTCTCTTCCTCCTTCTCTCTATGTCTTCAAAGTTTTCTCAAACTCTCTCTCTCTCTCTCTCTTCTTTAGTTTGGACAAAATGTTGCATGAAAAGGGAAGAAATGTGTTTTATTAAATTTCTCTTCTTTCCTTCTAGCCATTGATTTCATCAAGGGTTGGTATGGTAACACATGTCTTCCACCATACTTCCCTCCATGCTTCCACCATACCTCTTTACTTTATGCCATGCTTGCCTCCATGCTTTCATTATACCTCTTTACTTTATGCCATGCTTGCCCCATACTGTAATATCCAAAAATACATTCAAAGGGCTAAATGTAATAGATAGTGAAATAAAAGGGTTTAATGGCACCCTAATTAATTTTGCCATGATCAAGAGTTAATTGCTACTTGATCTTGAGGATAGATTTGGGACACAATATGAAGGGCCAAGATTGCTCTTATAAAGTAGAAGTAATGAGGAAGATAATTAAAGCAATTTCCTTATCTTTTCCTCTTATGTGGACACAAGGCACATGCAAGACCAAGTGTAAGACCAAGTCAACACACTCTCTTTCCTTTTTCCTACAAGAAAACCATTCCCTCCTTACTCTATTCTAATGCAAGATTAAAATAATATATATGTATTCCTTTGCTCCCATATTTCGTTCAAGCTTTGAGAAAGGAAAGGAAGAGAATTTAATTGATATATTCTTACATTTAGAGTCAACAAAAGTGGCTAGGATTAAATCAATATAATTCCTTGACCTTATGCAAATGTTAGACATTCAAATCATAAGGAAAAGAGAGAGAGAAGCTAATCAATATCCTCACCTTTATGCTTGGAGTTGGTCAAGAAGCCAAGAAGAGAAAGAGAGAGAATTGCATCAAATAAATCCCTCACCTTTTTGTTCAATCAAGTTGACCAACATGTAATATTGTAAGAAGGGAATTGGTCAACAAAGTTGGTGCCTTTGTGAAGGAGAATTTTGGCTAACATAAATGGGAGGAAGGAAAGAGAAAACTTGTAGAAATTGCACTTAGTTAAGTTATCATAAATGCGTGACCAAAGGAGTAATATTAGCCATAACTTTTGCCACCTTTTGGAACCGATTTTTGGCCATCTCTTTAAGTGATAAGGGAAAGTAAAAAAAACTGATCATTTATCACTCTCTCTCTCCATGTTTAAGTCGGATGTGTAGCTGCAACACGAGAGGCAAGAAGAAGCCATTGAAGGTGAGACTTTCTACCTTGATTTTCACCTTCTTAACCTCATATATGGCTCAAGTGTCCTTCACAAACTTTGTTTCTCTTGATGAGAGCTTCATTTCTATGGTTTTAGAATTTCAAGAGCAGGTATTTTGAGCCATCATCCAAGAACAAAAGCTGAAAAACCAAAGAAAGGAGCTAAGGAGAAGCAAGAGGTGAGTAATAGCATCAATTTGAGCTATTGGTTGTGTTGGTTGAATGGGTATTTTGGCATGTGTAAATCTGCCCTGATTTTGGCCAAACAAGGGTTTGGGTAATTCATGATGTTTTGGTTGTGTTATTGGTGGTTTATGATGATTGGAAACCATTTGACATAAGTTTGAAGCTGACATTGGAAGTTGGTAATTATTGGAATTTATTTTGAATTTTATGCCAAAACAGGACATGGAGAATGAGTGGGAATTTGTTTATTTTGATGCTTCCATTGTGTTCTACACGAAAATTTATGTGGGAATAGCCCCGGGTTGTGAATTTTGGGTCATTGAAACTCAAAATGCAAAACTGGATTTTTGCCTAAACAGAATTCTTGCCAGGTACTCTACTTGTGTGGTATTTTTTGATAACCAAATGATCTCTAAAAATAATGAAACTTTCCAATCTAATAGTTCACACGCCAAGCTTCAAAATGGACAGATAATGGGTGTCATTTCGATTTGTATGCTGGGAGTTATGATTTTCCAAAGTTTGAAGTTGAAACTGGAAGCAATTCTGGAGCAGTATAGGATTTCCTGTAATTCTGTATTTTTGTGGTTATGGACAGCATTGATACATATTTTTCCTGTATAGAGGACTTCAATAGCTATCCATAGGACTTATGAACACCTCATTTCAAAATTTGTAGAATTAGTTATGATTTTTCAAAATCTAGAGAAAATTCTGGCAGATTTGGTTCAAGTGTGCAAAAATTCAAAGGTAATGGCACATGGTAATATTGTTGAACTCTGAGATTAGGAATTGGTCTTTTAGGTTAATTGACCACTTTATCTTCTTAGTTGACTTGATTAAATGTCCCTAATGATAACCAACTTGAGTGTTTGAATTAAAGAAGAATTGGATTAAGTAATAACCTATCGCCCGTAATTCTAATTATAGGATTTGACATTTGCCCTGCACGTGATAAACCGGTGCCGGAGCACTAGCGGAAAGAACAAGGTAGTAACCCTTTCTCTTATATTGTGTATGACACATTGTATGTATATCTTATCATTAAGTTGTGAAACATGCCGTTGTTAAACCCGCCGTTGAGAAACATGCTGGTGTGGATATACCGTTGTGAATACGCCGTTGTGGAATATGATGTTGTGAAATATGCCGTGTGAAACATGCCATTGCGAACACAGCAAAAGTTGTTGTAGAAATGCCATTAATGTATTGTTGTTTGTGATTTGCTTACATGCTTTATGATTGTACATGTTATAAGTGAACTGTTACTACTGGGATTCTTTTGAATCTCATTATTTCCATTGACTAACCTATAGCCAGGGCAAGCGGTTCAAAGGAAAAGCAAGTGACAAAGAACGGTTAGAGCTCCTAGTTAGGAGTTTTAATTTTGGGTAGCTGGTTATCATATTTTGGTTAAGGAGTAGTTGACATATTGTATATAATGAATGGTGTAGTGAAATCCCATGTATAGGAAACTATAAATGGGCAATGTGCCCTGTAAACCCTTTATTAAGTCAACAAAACCTGAGCGTTGTCGGGAATTTTTGGTTGCACTCTGATATGTATGAATGAAACCGAACTGCATAGGCCAGTTATATTCGAAATATAAATGTGAGACCGCACTAAACAGGTTTTGGAAAAGTTTTAAATTAACCGCTTGTCTCTATTTTAACTTAATAACGCATTCTCGAACTATAAATTTGGCTATTAAGGCAGGGGGTTACACAAACTTCCTTCATAATTTGACCTACTTGCTCCATTAGATTTCACTTAGGATTGAACCAAATTCTCCCCTTGATTTGGTCCACAAAACCGTCCCCTTCTCCCTTACTCTAACCAACCAATTTTCCTCTCCCACTAAGTCCAAGTTTGCACTCCTCCATGCACTCAACCTTATCCTCCCATCATGCACTTAACATTTAGGGCCCGTTTGGTTCAATTGCAGACTCCTCTGGTAATGCAATGGACTGCAATGTAATGGGGTGCAATGCAATAATGATTACCATCATCATGTTTGGTTGCTTAATAATAAGATGTGGAGAAATTTTTTTTTATATTTAAATTGAATTATAAAAGGTCCAAAATACCCCTTAAACATTAAAAAAAACCTCCATCACCAATCATCTCCTTCCTCACCCCAAATCACAGCGTCAGTGCATAACTCAAACAAGAATAAGCAAGTTAAAAATTTTTTGAGCAGATTTGAGCAGTAAGGTCGCAGAAGAAGCAATCATCTTCTTCCCGCACATTTCAGAAGGCTTGACCCAAGTAAAAACCAGTATTCATCACATTACATAAGATCCATTCCCAGCCTCCTGTTAACACCAAAATATATTATGCAAGCATTATCTTATTAACCGCGTGTGAATTCCTAAAATACCATATAATCCAGACATGTAAACATAATATGAGAACCTTAGATCCTAGCCTGAAACATTCACCAAACCATATATATCGTCAAGAGATACAGTATTAATTTCTTTTCAATTAGGGTTATCTCCTCAATGCTGGTACATCCCTTGGGCGTTGAAGAGATAGGGTTAATTGAATATATATTCATTCGCTTGGTACATATCATTAATTGAATATATATTCATCCGCTTGGTACATTTCTTGTTTGGATTCATTAATTATTCAATTCATTAATTTCTTTTCCGTGCGTTGAAGGGCTATCTCTTGGCAATAACAATTCATAAACCATATATATCGTCAAGAGATACATGACTGAGGAGTTGAGTTCGATTGTTAACCCTGCAAACATTGTACTTGTATAATCACCACCAACAAAAACAAACATGGATGTGATTAAAGATGCATTTTGGAGTGCGTCGCCATGGAGTGCGTCGCGTTAGGGCTTTCGGTTCTACACAGCAATTCTACACAGCAATTGATGATCACCCAAAACTTGCTTTCGATGTTCTACGCTCACGTTAGGGCTTTTGCTTTTGAAAGGCAAAAAAAAATGAATACAAAATTTTGATGTTTTGTCTATTGAGGGTATATATTGTCTTTTTATTATATTAGTAGGGTCAAAATTGAGATTTCATCAATGATTACAAGCCTGTAATGAGTTTTCATATGGGTCCCCCTATGAATGGAGATTACCATAAAATATGCAATCTATTTTACAATTGTAATCTACATTACCATTAATAAGCCCAACCAAACAGGCCACCAATGTAATGCAATCAAGATTATCATTGCATGTGTGCAATGCAATCTAACCAAACGGGCCCTTAATTTAACCAATCACTCAACCATTACCATCATTAGCCATAAGTACCATGTCCATGTAGCATTGCCATCATGACTTTATTCATGTAGCATTTTAGACATGTGCTCATGAAATTAAATTTTTCCCCTTATCTTCATGGGTTGGACAAAAATTAGGGAGGAGAAGAAAAGAAAAAAATATGTTTCTCTAATTCCATAATTCCCTTAATTAATTTATACCCAAGTCCCTCTAATTTTACCATTCTTGATTTATTCCATTAAGAATAATCCACATTACATATTTTCCTTTATTTTCCTTGATTAATTGAAATTAAATCCAATTAATTGAAAAATAATTAATTTTTGGGTTAAATTGGAAAAATTATGATTTTGCTATCACCTTTGTAATTTAATTCCTTTCTTGAGTTATTTTACTCATTTTCTCATGAATATGAATATTTCAAAATTCATAAGATCCAATTTCATGAATATTCACCTTTTTTATTGCATTTCTCAATTACAGGTGAATATAAAATTTGGGATGTTACAGGTGGAACCATAATTTTGTCTAATATGAATATTTTAATATATAATGAGATATTATTTAGTTAAAGAGTTTTCAAATGGTTGGTTGAACTTTTTTCTACCATTGTAATCTTTTGAAAGATGAGTTGTAATCTTTGTATTACCATGGTACAGTTTTGAAATGATTATAATAATGTATTAAAAGAAATGGTTTTATCAAATCCATAGTTAATTACTGTGTATAAGGAAAGGATTTTACACAACCTATTATATGTCACAATTCTATCTGATGCCTATCAAGCAAAAACTAGTGTTCTTTTCCTCACCTGTTTTGTCATGTGTTGTGATCAACACATCTAAAAAGAGGTGTGCTTTGGTGTATAGGTGTTTAGGATATTGTACTTGTAGTGCTTATGCCAATGCTTTCACTTTAAGCGTTAATTAAGTCATTAATTCGATTTAGTTTAATGGGATGCAATTGATTTTATTGCATATATTATATCCAATGAAGAAGGAAATTATTTGCATAATATCTTCAAATAACCTTTTGATGTATACCTAAGTTCATTTCATGTGCTTTTTCTCACCATGAGTTTATGATGTACATATGAGGATAAGGTAGGTAGTCACTAATTTGTAGAATTTCATTTGACGTGCTTTTCTTCACCATGAATTAATTATGTACATAAACAGATAAGGTCGGTTGTCACTTATATGCAGAAATAATTTGGAAAAGTAAGGTTGTAAACTGTAATGTAAGGCTGGATGTGAAAGTCAACTATTTGATCATGTTACTTTGAGCATAGACCATAACTCTATAGCCAATCATGTTACTTTCATGATTTTTAATTTCAATTACTAACAACATTGTTGTTTCTTACCAGTGAAAATGAGATTGAATGTGTTTTGTTTGATGAATGTGCAACCGATGCATATATAGATCATCTTCAAAACACAAAAAAGCCAGTTGTGGTCCTCTTAAATCTGGCTAAACTAAGTTGGACTCAAGATAGTATTTTCCTAACTCATACACTACTGTCATAAATATTATGGTCAACATTTTTTATCCAACGAATTATTTTCTATAATACCTAACTCATGCAATACACCTTTGATACATATCAAAAAAAGGGCAGTTGTCAAACTCTTTCAATACCACTAGAGTTTACTTCAATCCTAAGGTCAATGAAGTTCAGGACCTACTTCAAAGGTTCTAACAAACACTGATACTTTAATGCAGTGATATAATCAAAGTTCCTCTTAATTAATGACTATACCCAAATATATTCCTACATCCTCATTTCTGTTTGCTATCACATCTACACTTATTTCTGTCATGTATATCTTCCAAATTTATAATGGGACTTTTGTTTTTAATGCACATAATCTGCAAATATGTTACCTTTTTCATACATATTAAAACAGGTGTAGGTAATTTTAGCTTACACAATGTTCTTCCTTTCTTCATTCCATTTTTAATTGACCATATCTTTTTCATATTCCATTTCATGGGTTTAGGGCTAAAATCGAGCATCCCTTTTACTAGAAGCAATAACTTAGCAATGCCTACACAACTTAGTTGTCCTTTTGCTGGCACTTCACTTATTAATCAAACTAAGATCAAGATAGCAAACATTACAGACCTTACACCATTACGTTGCTACACAACATAAATACATGATATGATCTCATGTATTAACCTTATTTCCTATATCCTACAGGGAACTGCATTTGTCCTTGATTGTGATATTGTGAAGTTTGAATCCAAACATGGTTGGACCTATCAAGGGTGCTCCAAGTGTTCTTGCAAGGTAAAGCTTAAAGATGAAAATGACCCCAATAGTCCACTCATTTGCCCTACCTGTAAACCACTATTTCATTCAAATATATCTCAAACTTTTTAGGCCAAGTAATCTTATTGAACAAATATTTCACGTTTCATACCATAATTATTGCAACTAACTTAAGGCATTCTGTTTAAACTATTTTAATTAATTTTATTCACTTACAACTATGGATAGAATGAAACTGCATTATATTGTTAAAGATGACTCCGGTACAACTTCAATTATATTTTGGGATAAGCTTGATGTTCAATTGTTGGACAAGACTGCATTACAATTGAAGATGACTATACCGAGGCACAAAATATCTGCATATCAGATATTGTCCCATTACAAGTCATTACTGTGTTATAATTGCAAGTGATAATACATGCCTTTTTATTGTTTGCAGGATAAAAGTAAGGATGGTTTCCCAAGAGGCCTTGAAGCTCCAATTGGTAAGAAGATACTATTTAAGCTGAAAATAAATGAGTACAATAGGAAGCACCCAGGATCCAGTATAAGTACCACCAAATTTATAGTGTGTGAAGACTTACTCAACCAGTTCAATGCCGCCTATGCTGAGGTTGGAATCATAGCTACTTTGAATATATAGTCATTACCAACTAATACTCATCTAAGTACATACTGATATATTTAAATAACATCCTTTTACAGGATCTTGGTTTAGCTGGCATTCAACTAGAATAGGTCATATCATTTAAGAAGTTCATATGTAACTATGTATGTGTAAATCAATTACTCTTATTAATTAATTCTGGTGCTTTGTTAACTGACTAGAAATTCATTTATCCTTGCAATAGCAAAATGAATCTACAATTGAGTCACCTCCAAACCAACATGCTATGTTCAGTGATGTACAAGTACTTCTATCTAATTCAATTGTCAAAGATGCAATACATCTTGAAGAGGACACCCTGGCCACAATCTCCCACTAGGTATCACAAGGAACAAATAAAGGAAAACGAAAAAACTACAGCAAGAGGACTGTAACCCCCTTCCGTAATTATATTTGAAATACGCAATTAAAGTGAAATAGAGACCAACAATAATCAAAACTCATTTCAAAACCCATCTATAATATGGGGTTTTCATAAATACATTTCGAAATAATTTATAATCTGGTCTCTCATTCACATTCTGAATACAATTACTACACGAAGATAAATCACATTCACATAAATATCAGAGTACGCAAAATAATTCCCGGCCAATCCTGGGTTCCATACATTAATCAAGCCTTACGGGGCACAAGCGCCCAATACAATTTCTCAAATAGAGATTACACAAATCCATCTCAAATACATAACAAATACTCATCCACATACATATAGACACATCCAAATCTAAATACTCCCAACTATGATAACCAACTACCAAACCAACTACCAAAACGGCGACCCGAAGGAGTCCTCGTCGCCCTTAATTGCTTGCTCCATCCTCAATCCACTACCCCTATCTGGAAGGTTAGTAGGAGAGGGTGAGATTCAAGAGAATCTTAGTAGGAAACAATACCAATATGCATGTACGATAAATGTTTAATGCATGACATGCTTGCATCATATAACTATTCTAACACAATAACAAATTTGTAAGCTCAATGCTTCAAACAACAAATTGATGGCCATAGCATAAATTGAAACATAGCTTCAAATTACACATAATCGTGCAAAGCAAAGACATGCACCAACACACTAACACAAATATCAAATACATGAAGAAGAGATATATTCCCTACTCTGGTCCTTCCACGTAAGCCCCAGCTCTGGCTGCTCACAATCAGGGCAATCATCAAACCCTATAACCAAAATAAGGACATAGGGTTAATCCCTTTTCCAATTCCTTAACATTCAAACACTTAAGTTGGTTATCATTCATGACCTTTAGGTGGCTACTCAAATCCTAAACACATGCCTAAAGGGTTGGGAGAAACTTGACCAAAGACCATCTTTTGAACCCTTAAACCCTATTTTTGGCTTCATCACTCGAGTGATGGATAGTGCACTGGAGTGATGGACGACCTATACCCGAGTGAGGATGGCTTACTCGTGCGAGTGCTTGACCAAAAGCACAACCAGAGACAGAAAATACCTACAGCACTCGAGCACCCAATATAGCACCCGAGTGATGGCCTCACACTCACCCGAGTTCCACCGAGTAAGGCTCAAGAAGTGACCACCCGAGAGCCACAAAAAACCCAGAGCCAGAAGTGCACTCGAGCACTAGCTTTAGCACTCGAGTAATACCATAACACTTATGAGTGCTAGCTCATACTCTTGACAAACCAACTACGAGTGACAACCCGAGAAGCGGCTCTTAGTGTAGAAGCACACGATCACTTGAATGAGACCACTTTCACTCGAGTGATAACCCACATCACTCGCAGGTGAGGAATTGCTCTCTTGCTTCTTCCATGAACAAGTGCAACCAAAACCAAAGGGGAAAGGGAAAACATCATACTGCACTCGAGTGAGACCCTTGTTCACTCAAGCGAGCTCTATCAGAACCCATAACGCAGTAGATACCAGAATTCTTCTAAACTTAACCAATATGTTTCCAATGGTCCTCAACTTCTAACACATGACTATTCCCACACAATTTTACACAAGGAGAAACCTCAAAACAACCAAAATCACACCATAATGACATTTTCCCCACATTGGTCCACTTATCACACACTTTACCAAATTCCACAACTTTTACTCCCAATGATTCAAATCAATCCTAATGGTATCAAAACACACCATGACACCATCTTTACCATATTACCACATTAAGATCATCTATTTCACAAGTATACCAAAATTAGGGCAAATTCCACAAATCACAAAACTCATCCAAATATCACAAAACTTAGATTAAAAGGGTATAAATGCTCACCTCTTCCTCTTTCCCAAGCCAAATCCTTGATTCCTCATCTTTCAACTTTCCTCAAGCTCTCAAAACACCTTATTTCACAAATCTAAAACCATAGCAATAAAGCTCTCATCACTATGAACAACTTTAAAGAAGAGTGTTTGAGCATAAGAGATCACTAAGCAAGCCAAAACTCACCTTTTTCATTTCTCTTTCCTCCCAAGCTTCAACGAAAATGGAGGAAAAAGTAAGAAAAAAAAAAGGATGAAGGAGAACCAAATTTTTTGCTCTCCCAAGCACCCTTGACCAACTTCACAAAGTAAGGAGAGAGAAAAGAATGTTGAAATCTTGACCTAATCCAATGGCTTACATCATGCCACTTGTCACCATCTCAACACAGCTCCCATGAGCTCACATACACACATGAACATGGGATTCCACCCTTTGATCTCTACACAAATCAATCACAACCATTGATCTTCACGTTACCAATAAGTTTCCTCTTCGGCAACCGATCAATTATCGACAACTTTACCGTTTTGCCCCTAATTACGGTAATTCTCATTGAATCACCACCAAACACATCATATCATTCTTTGGCCACAATATGCGCCCTCCCTATATTTAAAGTCAATTTAGACGTTAATCCATAATTGCATTTAAATACAGGGTTTCGGCACTACTCATAATACACCCGAATCACAAACATATCACATTCTCCAAAAGTGGTCATTTATAAATAATCACACCCACTTTTGAAGTCATAATCCCTTAATCGAATTTGGGATCCTGCTAAATAATGGCTTAGCATCTACTTAATCCAGGCTTAATCTCTAGCCTCAAGTTTCAAAATTCGGGGTATTACAAGGACTATCAACACTGTTGGTCCTTCTAAACAAGCCCAACCATCAACCAATCAATTAATGATGCCAGACTTATTAAAACTATCAAGAAAGAAAAATATACACACTTTAAGCAGCACCGTTATAACTCTTTCTGTCTTCATTTCCTTCATGTCATTTCCCTTTATAAATTTGCTGCTGCTCTTTTAGGTTGTCCCCATTTATGATTTGTTGTACACTTAGGCAATTTCAATTTCAATGTTGTCTTCCTGATATTTTGCTACGTTGTATTGTATTGTTTAGTAGTGTTCATGTATTTCAATTCATGTACAAGCTACTACTCTGTCTAACATTAAATATAATTAACTATTTAGGTTGTGCTGCAAACTTTGGCTTCTACACAGTTGACTTTCATTCATGTGAATCAATTTTTCAAATCATGAGACATTTAATTTTAGATTTCTTATCACAGTTTATGAAGTATAACAAGAAATTTTATGTGCCTTTCCCTTTTCAAAACCTTGACGAACATATCCCTGGACATTAAACAAACTATTATAACCCAGCAAACCTTGCCTCCTAAAGTATGACCAATATTAAGATACGTCACAGCCTCATTGGAATTCATGTTGTTGTCATTAACCAACCTTTCTGATCTCATCATAAAAAGTACAAAACTAAAATGTCTTAGTCCAATTCACATGCATAATTTAGGATCCTAAATGAATGACTTAACTTGTGCAGCTTTCGTTTGGAAGCAGAATCTTCATTTTTACTTTGTGTGTAGTGGTAAGAAAAATTGTGCCAAACATTATATTATAAGTATGGCTATAATAACATATGGCTTTTGTTGCTACTGCATTAACTAAACTTAAAAAAACTAATTGTACTTTATTGATGCTACAAGTAAACATAGGAAACCCATTTGCCACCATCAAAAATACCAATTACGTGGGCAACAAATCTAAAGTCGGATCAGTATAGCTAAAAGTAATACAATACAATTTATGACATTTTCTTAATTCTCTATGTGGAAAGTAATTGATAATTACACCACACAGAAATTGACAGTCCCTCATCATACTTCTTCCCCTTATGCTGAAATTTTGATCCTTATTTATTATGCTACTTCATATAAGAATCAAAATATTTTGTGACAACAATAACAGACACAAAATTTCCATGGTATATGCACCAGTGAATATGAAATTAAGACCTTGGCAAAAAAAAGAATATGAAATTAAGACATATATCCAATAATTAAAGTGTATACTGTATATGCAAATTTTATCCACTCCTCTCCTACTAGCTAGACCAACAGAGCCAAATTCATATCACTTGACCAGACCTATTACAACCTATCAGTGAAAAGGGAAACTCAAGTGTAAGATTTACCAAACAACAATGAAATTCTCACAATTCCATCATCAAAGAGTAAGAAAATAAATTTGAAATTTCATGTTTTTTGCCCACATGTTTACTTCCTCTATTTAAACATAAGTCCCTTCTTCTCAAGAAGAAGCTACGTTCAAACCTCTCAACTGTTAAAACCTCATACCACATACTTCCTCATACCTTATAAAATTACATATAGCCACTGTCTTCTTTCATTATTGGTGAGTGAAGACAAACCTTACACATAAACTTGAGTATACTAGGGTGTCAACTGCCAGTACTACTAATTTTTAGTTTGAGGTCTTCCTCCTTTTACTTGGTTTTGCTCATGCATTCAATATTGCACGAGCATTTCATACACCTCCAATTACATGACAAACAAAATTTTTTATGTCTTCGTTAACTTCTTTTGACTTCTACTTATTATTCAATCAATTTGTGTGGATAGTTTAAGTGCATGCAATACCCATATCATGTGACAACAGATGTGAGTTCTTCTCTTGCTTATCATACCATGATGTACCAACCTGTTAAAAGGAGTAGTTCGTACATAATGTTAGTAATGTATATGCTCAGCCCTTTCATTCATTCTTCCATTATTGACCTAATATGTTTGTGCACCACTACTTTAAATGATAATAATAATGGAACTGACGTAAATATAATAATGTCATTACTTGTGACAGATGTTGGATTGTTTGTAAATATAATACTTCTTTTTTTTCTTTGACATCAAATTTTTTTTGCTTCTCACTTGCAATTGTCATTGTCAATTGTTTAGTTTTTTCCACCACATGAGTGCCATATTGACTTTATATGGTTTTAAAGTCATGCTCGTGCGTGGAGTTACTGAATCAATAGAACAAAGTACACAAGTTAACTCTCAATTTCAATCAATGTGGAATTATGAAGCTACAATACCAACATCTTCTGCTTATATGTATACACTACCATGACTATCACAGTTGCAACCTTCTCCCAGTGATCATACTAGTGGACGAACAAGAAGAAGGTCCCAAACTTTAAGGGATATTACCAATGTCCAGTCAAACCTAACAACATTCTTTCAAGGTAAACATAGTTCAACTGTGATGCACAATATTAAACATTACCACTTGATGTTTTTGGTAAAGCTTTGGCGGCAAATTTTATATCGTCTAGATCACGATGATGATAATGAGTATACTTTGAAGCATTTGTCAAAACGAAAGAGTGCTAGGCTCAGAGGGTTAGACAAATGTGATGACATTTTAGCACACATATAGAATAACAAGACTCCATTAAGCGAACAAGGTAAAGATGTCAATAATCAGAAGGTTATACTTGCCAAGCTACTTCTATTCCCAATCTCTTTTTTATAGTGTTCACAACTTATCTCTCTTCCCATGTCACGTAAGAAAGCATGCATACTTTCATAACTACTGAATCCACTTACTTCAGTAACATCATGCATACACTTAGTTATAACATTCAAATGTTTTAAGTTCTTCATAGTTTATTAATCCCCAACCTCATTTTTTAGTATTGGTTAATGTTTTTAACATTTACTGGAACGCCAAACAATGATATGTCACTATTTAAATAGAAAGTCTCTTATCACCAACTTATGCCATAGAACCTTTATAATGTCATATTGCCGCTGTTACTTTCAACATTGTCTTTTTTCAATTACGTTGCCACAATTAATATCACAGTTCTATTATTTTAATTTACTTACAGTCTCTTAAACTTCTCGATTTTATGATATAGTAGCTATGTCAAGAAGAGTTAAGACCAACAACAAATTAATTTTTGTTATGCCATACCAATTGTACATTGGAAAGACACACCTGCCAAAACTTCTTTCTTACAGTCCAAACCATTTTGTTATGTATAAGTCATACCGTCTATGCAAGCTCCTTCATTATTTCCTTTTTAAATTCATTGCTTCAAACCAATAGCTACTTTATATGTATATGCTACTATTCCCAAGCGCTTTTAAAACTTCATATCATCTATTCAATATCTTCTGTTAATATCTTACCATCTATCTCCTATTTTGTCATATTTCTAAATCAGTTCACTTTCCTTATTCACGCCAATAAAGTGCACCATAAATATACTCTCAGGAACTTTTGTTCCCCCCTAATATGCTACTCCCTCCTTTTTCTCTAAATTGGTTGCAAATGTAGGTGTCCCCCAAGAAGAACATTACAGGAACATCAAGTTCAATTTTAATTTGGAACAATTAGAACAAATGGAATCTGAGAGCAACGACGATGCCACAAGTGGAGGTTGTATATATTCATATTGCAAGTTCATTCACAATCTCAATATAGTGGAGTTAAAAATAAATTCCACTCAAGATGGCAGTGTAAGGCTCAATTCATTGTACTAATAATCTATAGTACATTTACCATATGAGTTTGGAAACCACATAACCAAGGAGCACCATCCATTTACTGGCCATAACATTAAAAGTCCACCTGCTGAATTCACTTATCGCAATAAAATTACCATTATCTTTTTAACAATACCCTATTCTCATTCCAATTATATTTACGACTTTTATTTCATGTTTTTTATTTGTTTATGTTTAGATGAAGGGGATCAAATATACAAATGCAAGTATTGCAATGCAAAGCTTTGGTTTAATGAAAGAGTAAAGCATGATACAAAGGGAAAAAATATAGACACATTCTCATTATGTTGCTTGAAAGGGAAGGTTGTTCTTCTTCCTTTGAAATGCCGCCACCATTATTGCAGACCTTATTTTTTCAATAAGAAGTCCACCTTTTCCCGAAATTTTCATTCCAACATCATGCAATACAACAATATGTTCTCTTTCACTTCTATGGGGGGAAAATTGATCATGCAATGAACTCTAATAGTGGACCTTATGCCTTTATAGTATCAGGCATTAATTATCACACTATTGACACTTTAATACCACTAGAAGGTGTCGACCAGCTTATTCTCAGCTCTATATTCATGACACTCATAATGAAGTTTCCAACCGAATTGCAGTTGTAAGTAATAGATATATTAAACCTGTGCCAAAGTATAATATTGAAAAAGTTTCCTTCTCTTGTATTCCATTAATAACTCCATAATTGTTAAAATAAATCAATCCCCCTATTATATGCCATTCATAATTCTTCTTCTTCTTATGCAGTAGACACCAAAAGGAAGATTCAATTGGCACAACCATTGTTGAGAAGATCAAGAATCAATTGGATGAGATCAATCCATATGTCAAACAATTTCATTTGGCCTCAAGCCTTTTATCCAATCAGACCCCAAGTCTACTGAAAATGTGTTTGATTGGAAGCAGACAACATGATGGCTAAACATACAATTTGTTATCTACATCACAAGTGGCTGCATTAATTATGGGTGACATTGATTTGGATTTTAGTGTTTGTGATATTGTCTTGGAAACACATGTAGGCATCCTCCAATAAATAAATGAATTGCATCCTTCAAACTTGCCTCTGCAATATCTTATACTTTTCCCTCATGGTCAAGATGGTTATAGAGATAATGTTCCACATTGAGAAGATACATTAACTATAGCAAAAACATACAAAAGAGTAAGCATTCGAGATTTCCTTAGCTGCAGATTAATAGTTAGAGAAAATGAACTATCAACACTACAACATGCGTCAAGGTTGCTCCAACAATTCATTGTTGATGGGTATACTATAATAGAGTCATAAAGATTGCTATGGATTAGGACTCACCAAAAAGACCTATGAGCAGATTTATATCAAGGATTATCAAATGTAGTGTAAGTGAAGGGAGAGATGCTTCTTCGATTGGCAAGCGGATTATTCTACCTGCATCTTTCACTGGAGGTGCAAGATATATGATCTTAAGTTACCAAGATGCAATGGCAATATGCAAAACTATTGGTTATCCAGATCTTTTCATTACCTTCACTTGTAATCTAGCGTGGCCTGAAATAACTAGATATTGCAAACAACTTAATTTGCATCTATTAGATTGCCCACATCAACTATCTAGAATTTTTCTAATAACAATTAAATTGTTGGTGAAAACTTTAAAGAGCGGAAAGATATTTGGAAGTGTTCGTGCAGGTATAGTGTTTATTAATGTTTTTCACCTTTGCAATGTGTTTTCTATGAATTTCTATTTCCATCACACAGTAACCATTTGATTATCTTATTTATGAAACAAAGATATACACGATTGAGTTCCAAAAAAGAGGTTTGCCTAACGCACGTATCCTCTTATTTCTAGATGCAAAAGAAAAGATGTCAGATCCTGAGTCAATCGATAAGTTGATTTCAACAGAAATTACAAATGAGGAGTATTTACCATTGCTCTACAAGTTAGTAAAAAAATTCATGATTCATAGACCTTGTGGAGGAAGCAAGCTTAATGCTCTATACATGAAAGAAAACAAATGCAATAAGTATTTTCCAAAGCGCTTTAATCAACATACAACAATTGACGAAGATGGATTTCCCATTTATAGTTGTAGGGATTATGGGAGAACAATTCAGTTAAAGGGTATCCCTTTAGACAATCAATAAATTGTTCCCTATAATTCACTTTTACTCCAACTGTTTCAAGCACATATAAATGTTGAAAAGTGCAACCATTCAACTGCTATTAAATACTTATTCAAGTACATTAGTAAAGACGACGACAGGGTTGTGGTGGTATTATTTGATAACAATAATGACAAGTCTCGTACAAAAGTCATAGATGAGATACAATAATATTATAATTGCCGGTATGTTTCTGCTTGTGAAGTTTCTTGGCATATTTTTGGGTTCAACATCCATCATAGGTTCCCTGCAGTTGAAAGACTAAGCTTCCATCTTCTGAATCAACAATTTGTTATTTATACAAGTACAAATGATGTGTCCGAGTTGATGGACAAACCATGAGTTTGTGAATCACAATTTCTATTATGGATGACGATTAATGCTAATGACACCTTTGCATCAAATCTAACATACTCAAAATTCCCAAACCATTATGTATATAAGAGGGATAAACAGCAATGGAAGAGAAGAAAATAAGGATTTGACGTGGGAAGAATGGCCATTGTATCACCATCAGTAGGAGAGCTATATTATTTGTGAATACTTCTAACACAAGTTCGTAGACCATGTTCCTTTGATCAGATTAAAACGGTTGCCGGCATTACATATCAAACATTCAAGGAGGCATCCTTTGCACATGGATTATCAGATGATGATAGACAATATGTTGTTGCAATTCAAGAAGCTGCTTTGTGGGCTTCAGGCCATTCATTGAGGAAGTTGTTTGTCACAATGTTTCTTTGTGGCTCTTTGCAACGGCTAGATTATAAGTGGAAAGAAACATCACAATTGCTTTCTGAAGATATGCTATACATTCCACACAAGGATCATAGCAACTCAGGTAAATTTGATTAATAATAATCACTGTAACACCCCAATTTTCGATTAAGGCCTAATGATAATTATTGAGAATAATTATCGGATTAAAGTGAAATTAATGTATATTGGTGACAATATTAATTTATATGTCATAATTGATGGAAAATTTAAAGGATGGAATTATTGGCTCTAAGTTGATGATTAATGGGGAAATTAATTACTAACTAAAAGAAAAATGAGAAGTGTGATCAAATGGCTAATGGAAGGATTAGAGAGTTTAATTGGTGACTAAGTGTGTAAGAGCTAATAGGAAAATGACATGTGGCAAAGTGGGTGTGAGAGGAAGATAAAGAAAAGTCAAATGGGATTAAAGAATGAATTTCTCTCTCCTCTCTTCCCTCTTGTGCGCTGCAGAAGTATGGAGGGAGTATTGTCATCATTTGTTCTTCTTCTTCACTACTCCTTACTCTATCTCTCATCTCTCTCTTCTCTCTCCATTTTCTGGTGCCATTTTTGCAGCAAAGGGAAGGAAGAAAAGCTTTGAAAAGGTAAGGAAATGGCTTCCATTGCTCAGACTTCCTTCTCTAATATTGATCCTTGAATAAAGAGCTTCATTTTGATGGTTGTAATGTGTTCATTGGTGTTAGTTTGTGACCTCAAGAGATTGTGAAAGTTGAAGAATCAAGAAATCTCTTTGGCAAAGTGAAAGAGGTGAGTGTTAACTCCCTTTTGATATATATATATTGTGGTTGTTGGTTGAGCATTGATTTTTCTGGAATTTTCTGCCCTATTTTTGAAAATTAGGGTCTTAGTGAGTTTGGCATGTTGTGATCATGGAAATGGTATATTGTGATGTCTTTTGGACAAATGGATTGGTTTGAATCATTAAAAGTAAAGTTTGGGAATTTTGTGTTGGTTTTGGTGTATTGGTCAAAACAGGGCATGTGGTTAGATTATGAATTTGGTCATTTTGAGGTTACCATTGTGTTCCTTGTGGAAAATTGTATGAGAATATGTTTGGTTAATGATTTTAGAGTCATTGGACACCTTAGTAGAAAAGTTGGAAAATGCTGTCAATGTGAACTCTGTCTGGGCAGTTTATTTGTGTGGAAGTTTTTAATGACCAAATGATTTCAGAAAATTGTGAAAATTTCCAGTCTTAAATTTCACATCCCAAGCTTTGAAATGGACATATATTTTGTGTCATTTCATTTAGTATTCTGGGAGATATGGTTGTCCAAAGTTTGAGGATGGAAACAAAACTCTGTTCTGAAGTAGTGTTGAGTTTTGGGTGATTCTGCATTTTTGTGATGATTTGAAGTTATGAGCCATATTTTTCCTTGAAAGAGGACTCAAATACCTTTCATTTGGCTTTAGAATCACTCCATTTCGATTTTTCTATAATTAGATATGATTTTTTTAAAGTTCAGCCAAAAATCAGGAAATTTCATGGCCGCGGCCCAAACCTTTCTGGCCTGATTCTGGCCGCGACCCATGGGTGGCTGGCCGCGGCCGGCGACCTTCTGACCATATTTTGGCCGCTGCCTAAGGAAGGGCTGGCCGTGGCCAACCCTTGTGTTCCAGCACTTTAAGTTTTTGAAAAGAGATCTTCAACCTATTGTTTCCCAACCTTTTAGGGGTTTTATTAGAGGCATTTGTGGCTTCTTAAGGGTCATTATTGATAACCAAATCTAAGTGTTGAAGAGTCAATTGAGTATTGGAATAGAGAATAATGCTTCGTCCTTAATTATGACTTTAGAATTTGATATTTTCCCGGAGCATAGAAGGCCCGTGCCTGCTCAAGAGTGGAAAGACCAAGGTAGTAACACTTTATCCTATATCATGTATATTGCATTGCTTGTTTGCATTAGTCATTGAATACAGTGAAAGTGAAGAGGACGTGGCGAAAGCCCAGACTCGATTATAGTAAAAGTGAAGGGGACGTGGCGCAAGCCTGGACTCGAATACAGATAAAGTGAAGGGGACGGGCGAAAGCCCGACCTCGTATATAGTGAAGGGAACATGGCGAAAGCCCGGTCTCAAATATTGATTGCTGCATTGTGATATATGTGACTTGCTTTGTATATATGCATCATATAAATAAATTGTTGCTACTGGGATTCTCTAGAATCTCATTCTTTCTAAATAACATTTTTAGACAGGGCAAGTGGATCGAAAAGCAAGCAAGTGGCAAAGGACGATTAGGACTGCCAGTGGTAGTCTTAGCTATATATTTTGGTTTTATATTGAACTGGTTATCATTTTGGATAAATGTATACATATTGAATAGAATTGTAGTGGTATAGTTTTGTGTAATCCCTGGAATGGATACTGAGATGGGCAATGATGCCCTGTATAAACCTTTGGATTAATGTTATTATCCCGGGTGAACGTCGGGAATTGTGCTTATTCTAATATTGTATATGTAACAGACCAAACAGGCATTTGTTTTGATGAATGAAATGAATGGAGATCCATTTGTACAGGCGTTTTAAAAAGTTTTTAATTGTTGTGTATGTCTAACATTAATTACATTCACTTTGAGGTTACCATATGACACAAGTTTGATGCTCAATTTGGGAGTTTGGGAATTTTTGGAATTTTGTTGATTTTTTTACCAAAATCAGATATGGAGAATAAGTGAGAATTTGTTCATTTTGATGTTATCATTGTGTTCTACATGAAAAATTGTGCGGGTATAGCCCCGGGTTTTGAATTTTGGGTTATTGAATCTCAAAATGCAAAACTGGATTTTCTCCTGAACAAGATTCCAGCAATGTACCCTAATTGTGTGGTGTTTTTGGATAACCAAATGATCTCTAAAAATTCTGAAACTTTACGGTTAAATAGTAGACATATCAATATTTAATTTGATAGATCATTTGTGTCATTTCGATTTGTACTCTAAGAGGTATGAATTTTTGAAATTAGGTCATCAAAACTGGGTTGAATTCTGACAATGTGTAATAAATAAAAATTCTGGGAATGCTATATATCTAACTGGATGTGGGTGATATTTTTTCTTGAAAATAGACTAAATAAAGGTCACATAGCCTTTGGAATCACCCCCATTTTGATTTTTATAGATATAGTTATGATTTTTCAAAGTTGATGAAAAATTCTGACAGATTTGGTCACTTATGTGAAAATTGAAGATGTAATGGCATAATGTAATATTGTTGAACTCTGAGGTTAGGAATTGGTCTTTTAGGTTAATTGACCACTTTAACTCCTTATTTGACTTGATTAAATGTCCCTAATGATAACCAACTTGAGTGTTTGAATTAAAGAAGAATTGGATTATGTAATAACCTGTCGTCCGTAATTCTAATTATAGGATTTGACATTTGACCTGCACGTGATAAACTGGTGCCAGTGCATGAGTGGAAAGAACAAGGTAGTGACCCTCTCTCTTATATTGTGCATGATGCATTGTATGCATGTCTTATCATTGAAACATGCCATAGTGGAACATGAAACATGTAATACCCCGAATTTTGAGACTTGAAGCTAGAATATAAGCCTGAGATTAGTGGACTGCTAAGCCCCAGTTTAGCAAGATCCCAAATTGTGATTAAGAGATAATGAATCCAAAAGTGGATGTGGTTAGTGATAAATAACCCTTTTGGAGAATATGATGTGATTTGGGATTCGAATGTGATTCGTATGTGCTATGAGCAGCGCCGAAACCCTGTATTTAAGTTCAATTATGGATTAACCTCTAAATTGACTTAAAATAGAGGGGAGGGCGCATTGTGAAAGAAAATGAATGAGAAAATGTATTTGGTGGTGATTCAAGAGGAATTACCATAATCAGGGGCAAAACGGTAAAGTTACCGACCAATTGATCGGTTACCGAAGAGGAAACTCACTGGTAACTTCAAGATCAATGGTTGAGATTGATTTGTGTAGAAATCAAGGGGTGGAATCATGTGTGAGTTTGCCTATGTGAACTCATGGTTGATGGAGCAAGAGGGTGACACTTGGCAAATTTTGGACCCTTGGATCTTGGTCAAATGTTCAACCCTTTTCCCTCTCTCCTCTCCTCTCTATTTGGTCGGTTTTGGCATCTAAAAACTGATCACTTTCTTCATCATCTTCATCTCTCTCCAAGGCCTCCATTTTCGTGAGCTCAAGGGAGGAAAGAGAAATCAAAAGGTGAGATTTTGGTTGGCTTCTTGTCCTCTAATGCTCAATTCATCTTCTATAAAGTTGTTCATAGTGATGAGAGCTTCATCTCTATGGTTTTAGATTCTTGATTGGAGGTGTTTGATAGCTTGAGTAAAATTTGAAAGATGGAGAATCAAGAAATTGGTTTGGGAAAGAGGAAGAGGTGAGTGTTTGCTTCCTTTTGATCTAAGTTTTGTAAGTTTTGGTTGAGTTTAGTGAATTTCGAATTTTTCCCTGATTTTCATGTGATTTTGGATTTGAGAAATTGCCTTGTGTTTGAGTGGCAATTGGTGTCTTGATGTGTTATAGGACCATTGGAATTGGTTTGAGAACTTTGAATGAAAAGAATGACAATGTGTGATTGTGTTGTGGTTTTGTGATGACATGTTATGATTATTGGTAAAACATGTCAATGTGATATGAATTTGGTTGTTTTGGTGATTCCAATGGATTCCTTGTGAAAATTTATGTGGAAATGATATTTGGTGTGAATTGGGGAACCATTGGAATCATTGGTGCAAAAATGAAATCTATCCCTTGAAGTTTTGCTCTGGGCAGTCTGGTTGTGTGGACGTTTTGACTGGGCAAAAGATGTCATAAAATTATGAAACTTTCCAGTCTTAAAGTTCACATCCCAAGCTTCAAAATGGACATATAATTTGTGTCATTTCGTTTTGTATTCTGTGAGTTATAGCTGTCCAAAGTTTGAGGTCGAAAATGAACACTGTTTTGGGACAGTCTTGAGTTTTGGGGAATTCTGTATTTGCGTGGTGATTTCTAGTAAAGGCCAATATTTTTCCTATGTGGAGGACTTTAGTAGCTTTCATTTGGCTTTGGGATCACCTCATTTCGATTTTTTTGGAATTAGTTATGATTTTTGGAAGTTCAGCCAAAAAACTGGATTTTCTTGGCCGCGGCCAGCGAATTCTGGGCCGCGGCCCAAATGTTTCTGGGCAATTTCTGGCCGCGGCCAACCCCCAAAAATCAGCATTTTGGACTTTTAAAAGGTGATCTTTGGTCAAATGTTTCCCAAGCCTTTAGGTATATTTTTGGGCTTTGATTAGCCACCTAAAGGTCATGAATGATAACCAACTTAAGTGATATGAAAGTAAGAGTTTGGAATAGAGAATAACCCTATGTCCTTGCTTTGATTATAGGGTTGGTGTTCGCCCTGAATGTGGTTCGATATTCGCCTGGTCGTGAGTAAGCGGTGCTGAAGCTTACGTGGAAAGAGTGTAGGGAACATATCTCTTCTGCTTGTATTTGATATATGTGTTAGTGTGTTGATGCATGTCTTAGCTTTGCATGATTATGTGTAATTTGAAGCTATGTTCCAATTAATGCTATAGCCATTAGTATATTATTAGAAGCATTGAGCTTACAGATTTGTCATCGTGATAGTTATGTGATGCAAGCATGTCATGCATTAAACATCTATTGTACATGCATATTGATATTGTTTACCTACTGAGATTCTCTAGAATCTCACCCTCCCCTACTAACCTTTCAGACAGGGTAGTGGATTGAGGATGGAGTAAGTGATCAAGGGCGGCAAGGACCTCCTTCGGGATTGAAGTTGGTAGTTGGTTATCTTAGTTGGGATGTATATTTGGAGATTTGGATGAATATATGTGGATGAGGATTTGATTATTTGTATATGTATTTGAAGAGAATTGCGTAATCCCCATATGAGGGCTTGTATGGGCGAATGTGCCCTATAAAGCTTGAGTTAATAAATGGAATCCGGAATTGCCGGAATTATTTCATTGCGTACTCTGATATATTGAATGTGATTTATCTTTGTGTAGTAATTGTATTCGGAATGTGAATGTGAGACCATGTTATGAATGATTTCGAAAGGTATTTATGAAAACCCCGTCTGGTAGATGAGTTTGTAAAATGTAGTTTTGTTTCTTATTGGTCTCTATTTCACTTTAATTGCGTATTTCGGATATAATTACGGCAGGGGGTTACAAAACATGCCATTGTGAAACATGTTGTGAAACATGATGTTGTGAAATATGTTGTTGAGAAACATGTTGTGGTGTAACATGCCATTGTGAAATATGTTGTTGTGAAACATGCCATTGCGAATACAGTGAAAGTTGTCGCAGAAATGCCGTTGATGTGTTGTTGTTTGTGATTTGCTTACATGCTTTGTGATTGTACATGTTATAAGTGAATTGTTACTACAATGATTCTTTTGAATCTCATTCTTTCCATTGCCTAATATACAACCAGGGCAAGCGGTTCAAAGGAAAAGCAAGTGACGAAGGACGGTTAGAGCTCCTAGCTAGAAATTTTAATTTTGGTAGTTGGTTGTCATATTTTGTTGGGGATTAGTTGCACATGTTGTATATATTGAATAGTGTTGCGTAATCCCCTGTATGGGAAACTGAGAATAGGCAATGTGCCCTGTAAACCCTTCATTAAATGAATGAAACCCGAGTGTTGTCAGGAATTTTTGTTATACTCTAATATGTATGAATGAAACCAAACTGCACAAGCCAAATATATATTCGAAATGTGAATGTGAGACCGCATCGAACAAGTTTTGGAAAAGTTTTTGAAAACTCTATATTGAAGATGGGATTTTTAATAAGTTTAACATTTTTCATTGGTTTCTATTTCAACTTAATGACGCATTTTCGAACTATAATTTCAGCTATTAAGGTAGGGGACTACAGTTACTCTAAATGGTTCTTAACAAAATGTGAAGGTTCTATACATAGAATGAACATGAATCCTTTTGAGTCTAGATGGCCATTTCGCATGCAAAGGAGACAGTCCCCTATTACACTTTCATTTCAATGACAATCAATAAAAGTCAAGGACAATCATTGCGTCATATTGAATTGTATTTATCAAAACCTGTTTTTACTCATGAACAATTATATGTTGCCCTGTCTAGAGTGAGAAGCATGGATGGGCTCATGATTATTGTAGGGGATGACAATTCCGGGTCAAGTAACACTACAAAGAATGTTGTATATGAAGAAGTATTTAGAAATGTAAATGCATAGGTATGCAATTGTGATGTGAGAAAATGAACAAATGACAATGTCCTTTTTCATACTTTGAATGGTCATGTTACAAGGTATTATGTTATTTGTTCTTAAGTACAATCCACTAAAATTAAAAGAATGGAAATGTAAATTGTTGTTGTCAATGCATTTCAAGAAACCTAGAAGTAGTATAATCTCTCCATGCAACGCTCAGGATGAACATGCTCATTTATGAAAAAAAAAAAAAAAAACCCTACCTTAAGACTTTAAATAGGGGAGTAAGGGTTGAAATAAGACACAAAAAAAATTTGAAACAGCAAAGACACAAGAAAATAGGGAGAGAAAAGAGGCCAGAAATGGTTAGAAGTGTCTAAAATAATAGTGAATTATTGATTTGTTTATCTTTTTTTTTTCCTTCTTCTTCATACCCAAGGAAAGCCTATGCTCTTATGGTTGTTGTCACATATGTGATGCTTCAACACCAATGGCTAGAGGGAGAAATTCAATACGATGAGGATTCATTCATTTTCTTATTGTTTTTCATTTTCCTTCTCTCTTCTATTTTCCTTTTTCTTATCTTTTTTTAAAAACTCAAAAAAAGCTTACACTCTTGTGATTATTATCACATATGCAAGTTTAAACATTAATGGCTAGAGGGTGAATCCAATCTGAAATTTAGATTGATTGGTTCTCTTATTATTCTTCATTTTCTCTCTCTTCTATTTTTATTGTTTCGTCTTTATATCTAAGGAAAGCATATGCTCTTGTGATTGTTGTCACCTTTGTGAGCCACAACACTATTTGCTAGAGAGTGCAATCCAATATGACTTTGATTATTTTATTTTGTTTTTCTTTTCCCTTTTTTTCCTCCTTATATCTTTCCTCTCTATTCTTCTTTTTTCTTTTTTTTTTTCTTTTTTCTATTTAATCTTTTTAGTCTCATGTGATTGAACCACTTATCCCTCTTTCTTTTTATTTCTTTCACTCCACCACCCCAACAATATTTATGCTGCTCTCTTCTTGTTGATATTGCGAAGATATGTCTAATGATATTTATGTATTACTTGGACCATAAAGAAGGTACGCATGCTTTATTCATTGACTTAACATGTGATGGTTTTCTTCCACCCCTTATTTTCACTGTTCGAATGTGTATTACCTATATGTTATTTTCATCTCTCCCTCTAACCTAAGTTTTCTTTATAAAAAGGAAAAAGAAAAATGATTCTAACCCATTTTCATAAATGAAACTAACAAAGAAAAAGGCTTCTCTTTTTATCAAAATAAATGAAATTAATTTTAAAAGGGATTTCTATAGTGTGAGGTTTTTAGAGCCTCCTCAAGTAAAAATCGATTATTCTTCCGTGTGAGATTATGGAAATTTCCTCAGGAAGTTTAGTCCATGAGCCTTCCAAAAACCTTTTTTTTTTATTCAATTAAAAAATAGAAGAGTTGTTTTCAAAAAAAAACAAACAAATAAAAAATCATTTTCTCAAATAAATTAAAGGAACTTTTTCTTTAAAAAACACAAACAAAGTGACACATATTCCTACCCCCGAACTATGTGGGTTTTAATCCCTCTAAAGGACATATAGGCCCTAGACTCTTCCTAGGTCAAGTTCAACTTTGTAAATAAATATATTTCTTCATTATCTTTCTTTTGTAAATAAACAATCTTTTTTATTAGTTTCACTTTATTTCCTTTTGCAAATATTATTTTTATCTCTTTTTGGGTAATTTATAATAAAATTAAAGGTCATATTCATTTTTAAATAATTGACTTAAGGTAACCATTCTTATAAATGAGCATTGTGAGGTGCCTAACACCTTCCCTACACACAATTGACTCCCGAACCCTATCTATTTTTCTTTTTTTTAAAAAAAAGGTTTCCAAAATTATCCTTTTTCAAAATTTTGGTGACGGCCCCATATTATCCAAATTTTGGGCGCTACAATTAATGTTACCCTAAAAGTTTTCAAATCGAAGTAATTTCACCCTGGTTATTATCTAGGTTAAGTTTAACTATTAATTAGCTAAATATGCTTATTTAGCAAGTCCATGTGTCATCCATTTCATCTTTCCCCAAAAAGTTGGCTTTAAAAATAAGTAAATTTTTTTATGCATCATATCTGAAGGATTAGAGACACTCAAAGAGGTGAAAATATGATGAGGAGAAAATTAAAGAGGTACTTGGCTATCTTAATATCTCTTAATGTCACTAGAGTATAGTGGCATAGAGTTTTTGATGATAGAGTTTTTGATGACCTTGTTTTCGACAATCATCCTTAGGGTATTATGCATCTAGTGATTGAATCTTTTTCTCAATTACTCTCTAGTGAATATGAGCTCCACCTCCATATGTAATTTTTTTTTCTTCTTCAATATTGTTCATGCTGTCAAGTCAACATATTCGGTTAATTAATAGTCAAATTTAATCTAGATAATTGCCAGGATAACATTGCTACAGTTTGGAAACTTTCAGGGCAGCATTGCTCCCAAATAAAAAGTTCTAGTGCAAATTTGCACCTTAAAAAAAATGACGTGGATTATGAGTGGATTGTTAGCTCAGTTTATTTAATCAACTAACGATCAAATTTAATTGAAATTATAGCTAGAGCAAATTTGCTTTGGAAACTTCTAGGGCAACATTATACCTCGAAAAGCTTCTATCGCAAAATCACTCCACCATGACAACTGCCGGAGCAAAATAAACCTTTAACCCAAATTTAAAGTATATATCAGAAGCTTATTGCAGCTGAGTTGGGAAAAAAAAAAAAAAAAGAAAGAGGAGGATTATTGCAGCTGGCTAATAAATCATAGAATCAATCAAATGCCATTTTTTTCCTGATTGTTTGGCCAAAATTAAAATCCTGATTATACGGGCAAATGGAATTTCCAGAATTTCTAAGAGTGTTCAATATCAATAATTAGATATATTTGTGATTTATTATAAATCTACATGATAGATTGATTAAAATGGCTTCAGCTTCCATGCAATACAAAACATCACATGCCAAAAATTATATGATATTCAGCACTATCAAAATCGAAAATTTTCTTAGATGCCATATTTTACTCTCATCCAATTCGTCCATTTATACATATCCAATGGATAGGATTCAAATTTTAATGGACGAATCTAGATTATACATATCTAATGGTAGGGGTGGGCATGGGCAGGGCTGGGCAAGGCGAGACCCCTGCCCGATGCCCTGCCCAAAGGATGAACGGGCTGCATTTTGCAGCCCGATGCCCGGCCCTGCCCACTAAAAGCCCTAACCATTTTGGGCTGGGTAAGGGTGGGCTGGGCAGGGTGGGCTCCCCTGCCCAAGTGATAACGCCTTATCTTGTCCACTAACGAAAAAATTAATTCCTTATGAATTTCATACACATTCCTGCCGTTACTAATACCATATATGTCTTAACTTCGCCCTAAGTAATATAAACTTCAAATATATTCGATGATTTCACATCTTGGGATATTTCAAAATAAGTCTACAACTTGAGTCTTGAAATTTAAAAAATACAGTATGTCTTAACAAATATCCATACTTTAAAAATTAAACAACATCCATAATCCATTATAAATAAGAAAACAAAATGATTGTAATTAAAATCGTGAAGTCAAAGTAGTTTGAATCAATTCAATGTCCCAAAAGTTGATCAAATGATGAAGCATCTGGAAAGAAAATAAAAAGCAACTATAATTTAATACAACACAAAGTAAAGAAGAAAGGAAGAAATCTACTTGTAAATAGTGTTTAGTGGTTAGGGCAAAAAAGAGAGGATTAAGAGAGTATTATACAATAGACAATATATATTTTAAATAAAAAAATATATATGAAATATATTTAATTGATATGAAATTTTATATTTTAAATAAATGAAAATAATTTTCAGGGCAGGGCCAAATGGGCAGGGCAACACCCCTTGCCCAATGCCCGGCCCTGCCCGGTTATTAGCCCGCCCAAAACTGCCCAAAATTTTTTCGGGCCACTTTTTTAGGGTTGGGCTGGGCAATTTTTTGTAGGGCCAGGGTGGGCGCACCGGGCTACTGGGCACCATGCTCACCCCTATCTAATGGATTATTCTACTTGCAAACCATTAAATCCACTCTCTTATTGTACATACATGTGCACATACATTCGCATTCCTTTTATAGGTAGGCTTCACATGTCTATTTATGATTGTGCATACACACACAAGCACATATGCAATCCTCCGCATGCACATTTTAGCGTATTGAAAATATAGAAAACAATTGGTATTGCTTTAAGGGTAAAAGGTGCATCCAGCACCCCGATATATTTTTGGAGATGCAATCAGCACCCTAAAGTATTTTTGGAAGTCAATCAACACCCTAAAGTATTTTTGGAAGTCAATCAACACCCTAAAGTATTTTTGGAGGTGCAATTAATACCCTAATGTATTAATAATGGAGCAATTACACCCATGCACTAACAAAATACTAACTCCATTTGCTAACACACTTTTTCCTTTCCTCTTTCATCAACCTTCAACATGTTCATCCTTGTTTTTAGTATTTAAGGGTGCAATTTTGTCACTAATATATTAAAAATAAAGCAATTGCACCCCTTCACTAATAAAATATTAACTCAATGTTTGGGGTTTAAAATCGATCAAAGAGGAAAGAAAAGAGTGTGTCAGCAAACGGAATTAGTATTTTATTAGTGAAATTGTGTAATTGCTCCATTTTTAATACATTAGGGTACGAACTGACCCTTCAAAAATAATCTTAAATACTTTAGGGTGATAATTGCACCCCCAAAAAATTGTTTAGGGTACTAATTATACCTCCAAAAATAGATCAGGATGCTAGATGCACCTTTACCCTAACTTTAATATACTTAAAATATGAGGATAGTTGCCTACGGAGGTCTTCTCTAGCGAGGTAGATAAACATGCAGGGCTGTTCACCAAGGTTACATGGGGATTGGTAGCAGAGGAAGTGAAGAAGGTGGAACATCAATAATGTGTGTGTTTGCATTATAAAATAAAAAGGGCAGCCCAACGTGCAAGACTCCCCCATGTGGGGTCTATAGAGGGTCAAATGTATACAGCTTTAGCCCGCAAGAGGATGCTGTTTTCAGATTTGAACCTGTGATCTTTAGATCATATAACAGTAACCTTTACCGTTGCTTTTAAGGCTCACCCTTTGTTTGCCTTATAAAATATTGGAAACAATTTCAGAAAGCAAAAGGAGTTGATCAAGAATTTATCTGTTTGATATAGTCGGATTGCCTGGCATCAATGAAACTTTTTATTCTTTCCGCATCTCCATACATGACAACTTTCCCATCCTCCATGTAGACGGCACCATCAGCATAGTTCAATTCTTCTAAACGATGAGTGACCCACAATGCTGTAACCCCTGCAGAGGTATCCAGAGAGTTCCTAACTGCTTTGATTACACCAACCTAAAAAAAAATTATTGCAGCGAACGATATTTTAAGTAATTGCTGGTCTTGCACATCATATTGTTAATATGAGTTAGAACCGTGAAAAGTGAACTCATGCTTTGAAGTAGCAGAGTGATATGTAATTGTCCATAAGCCATAAGGTAGTTGAGTTAAGTCATTAGTTGTGTAGTCTCTAGCTAGCCGTTGCCTATATAAAGGGGTAACAATCAAATGCATTCCTTATATTATGAAATCTGAATAAACCAGTGTGCATCTCAGTCTCTCTCTCTCTTATGTTCTTCTCTCTCCCCTCTTCTTCTCTCTTCTCCTACCTCTTCTCTATCTTTTCACCTTTCTTTCTATACCACACTTATCACCGAGCTGTTCAGAAATTCAAGCTATATTTCTCAGAGTTGTAATAGAGCTAAACTAAACATTGTCCCACTGAGAATGAGTGCCGCAGATCTTTCTGAGAGATGTCATAGGCTTAAGCAGCAATTTTAGGCCTCCAAGCAAGGGGCTACCTCCATTTATTGTTGTTCAATGGTTCTAATGCTACGCAGGAGAGAATCTCATTACAGTAATGGTTGACTAATTACCTGGTCACTTTCGTCTAAGAACGTTGTGAGCTCATCCAGCAACAGAACTTTACAAGCTTCTGCTAAAGCACCAGCAATGGCAACCCTCTGCTTCTGACCACCACTTAGAGTTTGAACAGATCTCTGATAATTACAGCAAAGGGGAATATTCATTCATAGGAATCCCTCAATGTGTATTAGCTTTCAGAGTTGTCGGTGCCAACAATACCTGCATGTAGTCAGACATGCCCACAGCATGCAAGGCTCTTGATACCCTTGATCTCACTTCATCACAAGTTAGATTGAATTTGCCAAGACCAAATGCAACGTCAGCTTCCACTGTAGGCATTACCACCTGCATAATGCTTCACACTTCTCAGATCAAGACCTATATTAGATCTATTTTAATAGGTTAATTAAAACCAAATTCATATTTATATAATTGTCAATCCAATTTTTGATAAAAATACATTTTGCAAACTGAAAATATTAAGATTAAAGTAGTATGTGAAACGGTCAGAATGGCATGTTCAACACATAACGACATGCAGAGGAAGAGCATCAATGCCATAAATGTGGAAATACTGTCATTAAGTGGAGGTTAACAATTTTAAAAATTGAGCTGAATTTTTTGCTCAGCATGTCACTATGCGTTGTTAATGTGATCTTATGAAAAGTTATACAAGACATCAAAAGGTTGCCTGGTTCTGGAAACAGGCTTCATCTTATAAGAGTTTGCTCGTAGGTAAGTACAGCTGAGTTGCAAATTGCAATCTCCAACTGCTTTTGTTAACAAGTTATATACATAAAATTATACATATAGACAGTCTTAAACAAGCTGGTGAACAATTTTATCAAGCTTAGTCCTCTGCATTTAACCATTTCCAATGTCAAAAAATCAGTCCAAGCCAGAATCACAATGGTAGCAGGATAACTTAAAAATGATTTCCACTTTTCCCGAACTTGACACGTTGATCTACTTACCTTCCCTGAACTCAAAATGCCATCACATTCTATCTTACAGCCAAACTTCATATTCTCATGGCAAGCAAGTGAACGATTTTTCTTTGCAAATGTGAAAGATAGAAGTTTCATAATTATGGAACACCCAACACTTTCACTAAAAAGTAAGAACAAAGATAACAATGAAGTTAGAATACCTGATGATCCGGATTTTGGAAAACAAAACTTTTGGGCCCTTTCACGTACACTGTTCCTGAAGTAGGATTTAAGAGCCCAGCTAATATCTGCACATTAAACTCAGAATCACTGCACATTCTGATACTCCGCCAAAGCCCCATAGTATGTAAACAGCTCAAAAGGTAGCGAACTAGTTGGAGGCTTCGGACCTATCAATCCATTGAGGTTCCACAGGAGGGAAGAGGGACTTTGTTGTATACCTTTAAGAGGGTAGATTTCCCGCATCCGTTGGGTCCAAGAAGCATCCAAAACTGCCCAGAAGGAATGCGAATTGAACAATCTCGAAGAATCAGTACAGCTTTCACATGCCTAGTGGGGAACGAGAAATTCAGGTTGCGGCCCTCAATAGCAATATCATCTGTCCGTTGGCTCCTGAAACAAAAAGCAGCCGATTCAGGATGAAACATGAGAAAACAAAGCTCCAAGTGAAGAAGATCAGTTTGAGTGTTTGAAGAATTGCCCGACTGAGAAATGACAACGAAACCCAATGAATTTTTAGTTCTGTATAGAAATGTGAACCTGATGGGAGTTGTAGAGTAGAGAGGAGCAACAAGACGCTCAGAGAAGCGATTAAGATAGGAGAGATTCATATCATTCCGCGTACATCTATGCTCTCTTGCCTCTTGGTTTGATTCTGGTTTGAATAGCGACCACGTCCCTGTGAGAGTGAAAGAGAATCTTCAACGGGAAACGGCAAGAAATATGAAACACCGAAGGGGCTGCTCTTTATCTGAGGCTTATTATCCGGATGACGGGTGCTTGGCCTTTCCGCGTCGAGAAAGTAGAAACGACGCCGCATGGATAAGGGTTCATCAGAGAAGTTCTAAAAAGTGCTTTTTTTCAGGTGTTTGTTATTTGGGAAAATGTCAAATAATAATTTCGAAAGCACTTTTTTATAAGTTGGGATAAAATTTTTTTCATAAATTTACCTATAAATCATAAAATCACTTCTAAAAGGTTAAAATCAACATGCACAACTTTTGAAGAAAAAGTAAAAATTATTTTAAAGAATAGATTTTTTAGAATAACTTCTAAAGACTAATCCATGGTTTTCGATCAAAATCGTAGTTTTATAAGATTTGATTTGAGAGTGTCTAGGTAACTTATTCCAAACTATGGTTTTAAGGTTTAAGGGATATTTTGGATTTTCTATGAGTGATTAGCAACTTCACTTTTAAAACCATAGTTTGGGCCAAAACCTTGGTTTCAAAAGTGAAACAAAAAACACACTTAGTGTGTGTTTGATTAGGCTTATTTTTGGACAATAAATCCTTATTACGTAAGTCGAGATAAAACTCCTCTTACATACTTATCTTGTATACCGTGAATCACGATTTATAAGCACTTATTACCTAAAAATAAGCTATTCTAAACAAGCACTTAAATGCTTGTTTGAGCTAGTGTTCATGAAGCACGTTCGCATAAATTGAGATAAAACTTATTTTACGTATTTACCTCGTACATCATAAATCACGTTGAAAAAACAGTTTCTATCACTATCTAAATCAGGCAATTTTTTAAAAAATGCTTTTATCATATTATTTTAAGTATATATGTTATAAGAGTTTTGTCTTACTTACTAAATTTAAAAGGGTACTTTTTTTCATCTTCCCCGACGGACAACACGAGTAATTTTTTAACAACATTTACTAAACCCAATACAAAATAGATGTGGTTTGAAAGTGAGGACAAAAATCGTAAAATGCCATTCTCCAATGTGCCAAGTGTTCTTAACATATTCAGGAGCCACATCAATGAGAGTAGAGTGGGAAATATTAGTCACATTGTGGGCTGGGATATCGGCCCATTAGCTCACCTCTTTTTTAACTTGTTTTAATCTAATTTTTTTTAGGGAAAATCCCTATAAACGACCCTTGAAATATGCAAATCCCTAATCAGTATATTAAAATCCAAAAATTCAGATCAGTCATGCGTCAGTACGGATGAACAATGCGGGGCGGCGCCAAAAGACGATTTTGCCCTTCAGCCCTCATTCTCGCTACTTCAAAAATAACAACACGGGATTCTTAATTAACAACTCCGGATTCTTGATTAACAACTCTGTATTCTTGATTAACAACTCCAGTTTCATCTATTTACTTTCACAATAACAACACCGATCTTGTTATTAGCAACTCCGGATTCTTGATTAACAACTCCTCTTTATTCTTCCACATATTTGCATCTCAAAAATATAGTGTTGTTAATGTAAAAATACGGTGTTATTATTGGACCTGAAACTTAAATTACGAAGTTGTGAAACAAGAAATGGGAGTTATTAATGTAGAATAGGGTATTGTTAATAATAACACCAGTGTTGTTATTGTGAAAGTAAAAAGATGAAATGGAGTTGTTAATCAAGAATACGGAGTTGTTAATCAAGAATCCGGAGTTGCTAATTAAGAGGCCGTGTTGTTAATAAAAAAAAGAGGTGTTGTTATTGGCCTTGAAACTTAAATTAGGAAGTTGTGAAACAAGAATACGGAGTTGTTAATCAAGAATCAGAAGTTGTTAATTAAGTACCCCGTGTTGTTATTTTTGAAGTGGCGAGAATGAGGGCTGAAGGGCAAAATCGTCTTTTGGTGCCGCCTGCACTGTTCATCCGTACTGACGCGTGACTGATCCGGAATTTTTTATTTCAATGTACTGATTAGGGATTTGCATATTTCAAGGGTATTTTATAAGGATTTTCCCTTTTTTTTATACCTTTTTTTTTTAAGCATTCTTTTCCTCTAAATTTATTCTTCAAACATCAATTCCACAAGTCCAACTAATTGAAATAAATTACAAATATCAAATTCTCCAGAGTTCAAACTTCAAAGGATTAATACAAATACAAACATATAGTTGAAATATGATTTTCCAATTTAAGAGTCCAAAAATCCAAATAAATACAAACTCCTAATGGCAGTTAGCAACAAGTCATTAGTTGTTTTTCAATACACTAAAAATCAAGACTAAATGACAAGAACAACAAAATTAGAGAATACTAATGGAGTTAAGAGCTCCCTCAACAATTTTGGGCTAAAGATTTATAATCCGATAGCTTCTTTTAAAGCTCGTTTCATGAGCGAGTCTACCAATGCATTATTATATCAGAAAATGATTTAAAACTCAACTTGATCATATTCTTGATCAAAAAAATTATCTCACAATGTTAGTGCATTTTTGGAGTCTTATGATTTATCATGGGGATGGCTTCGAAAGAGTTGCTTCTTAGAATTATATTTCTTGCATTCTGATCTCATGCTCTTTTTAAGCCCATCATTCTACCTCACAATTCTGCTATGGGATGATTCCCTTTCCACATTGAGTACAAAACCTTCAATAAGAGAATTGTCTTCTGCTTTCAAGACGCCGCCACACGGTGCTTTTGCAAAGGAAAGGGAGAAGGCACCATCAACCTCAACCACATATCTCCCATTAGTCTCCTCCGTCTCCAATCTAATAAGGCAGCTTTGCTGCACATTTAATCTAGTCCCAATGAGTTTGCTTGATGTGTGTGCCATACAACCCAGGATTGTGTTTACTCTAACCATAATCGTGGTTAGTTTGCTGTTCGACTTGGAATGGAAGCGCTTGTATCCTATTGTATTTCATATTTTCAACTTTAACTAGTCTTGTACATCACCAACAAAAAAACTGTTATGAAAATACAGTTTCGTAATGGCTTCCAGAAAGTGTTTGGTCTCTCACAGTCTCTATGGGCATGATAATCTCATCCTCCACCAATTCCCTACATGTATTATAGGAGATATTTCTTTTCCATTTGACTTTATTAGTAATTAGGCATTCATGAGTCATCAACCATGCAAAAGTTTTACACCTCTAAGGTATTTTTCTGCTTCCATGGCTTTTCCCAACTGCTAGAGGGGTCTCATTCTCTGAGTTAACAACCATGTAAGCTGATTTTGCAGTGAAAGAGCCGCTCTTACTCCACTTCCACCTAAAGTTTATATTTCCCACTCTATCCCTAACTTCTTGAATCCTTTTTTCTTTCCTTTTTTTTTTATTTGATCAAGGGTTTTCCCTTAAGGCTTAGAGAATAAAGAGTTCTCATATCTTTCAATAAGTGTGTCTTTTTGGATTTAAACTTGTGTTTTCCTTTTTACAGGTGTGAAGCCTCTTACCACCTCAACTAATAGCTTGTTGGTCTAACTTCTTGAATTTTTGCCCTCACATGTTGCCAATTATTTTTTATTCCTCTCCATGCATTTCGTCCTGCCTTTTTGGGATTTATATTTGGGAGTAGATCTTCGTCGCAACAACATTTGCTCCTGATCTCCTTCACCCAAAGAATTCTGCTCCTTTATTGGGCCCCATCCTACTGTTGTCATAAAAGCTATATTTAATTTTGTTGCTTAATTTGTCTATGCCAAGTCCCCATTTTCTCTTTCCATGACAAACTTGGTCCCATGAGAGGAGATGCATTTACGTTGGGTTTCTTTCTGACGATCCCAAAAGAACATCTCAAGCTTTCTTTTATGATAGCATCACACGTACTATCTGGTAGGTACGCTATTTGCATAGTATAAACAAGCATAGCATTGATAAGATGTTTACATATTTCACCAGAGTATCTGGCACCAGAGTACCTTGCCTGGCAAAAGAGATTATTGATTTTCCAATTGCTAAGGTGACTTTTAACTTTTTTTTTTTTAATTAGATCTAGAATTTCCCCGGCCTTAAGATTTAGAAGTTAAAAAGTTTTCACCTCTCTCAATAAACGCGCTTCTCAGGATTCGAACTTGTGTTTTCCTCCTTATCAGGATGAGGTCCCTTACCACTTTAATTAATAGTTTGTTGGTAGGTGACTTTTAACTTTATCAATCAATGGCTGAAAGGTCTTCTTTGTGACTCACTCATGGTACAAAGGCACTCCCTATTTAATATAATTAGTTTTGATGACGTCAAATATTAAAAGCAAAAAGTTTATATAATATATTTATCTCCTACATTAACTAACTGCTATATTTAATGTGAAATATCTTGTAGATTAGTTAAGCAAAGAAAGAAGATGTCAAGGTCAACTATAAAGAATGATCAAGATGAAGAATAAAAAGATTGAAGAAAGAAGAACTTTCATCATAAAAAGAAGCAATTGAGTTGGAGTATTGAGAATGATCAAGAGGAAGAAGAAAGAGGAAGATTGAAGATAGTCAAGAAAATAAAAAAGCTATCTAGTTGAGTTATGAAGAATGATTATCAAGAGGAAAAACAAGAAGAAAAAGTAAATAAAAAAGAAGAACCTTCATCATATTAAGTCAAAGAAAGAAAGAAGTTATCAAATTGGAATGATCAAAAAGACAGAGGGATTGAAGATAGAAAAACTTGCAAGATCTAATGGGAATATTAAGATTCAAGCTCTTAGAAGTAATACTGGAGGTCTTTATGGTAAAATGGAGGTTGGAATGGGTCAATTCAAAGCCAGAATAACTTATATGAAAGTTATACTAACTTCACTTAAATGATTAATCGAGTGACACCTCTAGAGATATGTTGGAAATTGTGTCCAAAGGGCCAATCATTGTACTTTGAACATTATTAATTTAATGAAATTTCTCCATTCTATTATCATATTATTTGCATGTTAACTGTGATAATTGTATCCTTGGATAATTCATAAAGATTGTCCTAAAATTTCCCTGGTCGGTCATCTATGCGGGAGTAGAGATGAAACAAGATCAGTATGACTTTGATAAGATATAGAGATACGAATCAAAGTCTTAGGCACTTGTAAAAGTACAAGGTGCTGGACCGACCCACTATGAGAAAGCTACATGGATCAAGTCATAAGTTTTTCTCATGTATAACCATGTCACAATGCCCTTTGACCTGAGGTCATCATGGATTCCTACATGAGTCAAAAGTCACCTTTGACCGAGTGATGATAAAGGCTACAATCGGGCTTGGTGGTTTTTCATGCAGAGAAATATGAATGATCAAGATGGAATTTATCCCTCACATTAGTAGAGAGATATTACTGGGCCCCTCGATGAGTAAGTCTGAGAAATATATGGTCATACTATAATGAAAAGGAGTTTCCATTTCTATAGTCAGACTACTCAAGAATCGAGAAAGTAATGATCAGGAATAACAGGATGACATTATCCATGCCTCATCCTTGACCGATATATCATGTGACAAAAGGGACGTGACATGGTTGTATAACAGGTTGCATCGTGTTAACGATCCTCATATGAATTGGGTAGTCGTGATGTCTTACTAAAGGCCGCTTGCGACTTATGGATTAGTATTGTTATTGGCCCACTGCCAACTTCATATGGGCCTACAGGGTCGCACACAAGAATGGCCCAACATGAGATAATATTTAATTAGGGTGGACGAATTTTATATTTATATATATATGTATATATGTAATATAGAAATTCGTTAATAATATTATATAGATATGTATTTTCGAAATACATATTATATATATATATATATATATATATGTATATATATATATATATATTATATAATATTATTATATTGTGTTAGTTTTAAATTTAATTTATTAAGATAAATTAAATCTAATAACTAACATGATAGAGATATGGTATCTCAGATTTAATTTATGAAGATAACTTAAATCTAATGGCTCTTTATTTGGATTAAATAAATAGGTTAAATTAAAACTATTGGACAGATTTAATTTAAACTGAATTTATTTAATTAGCTCATCAAGATAATTAATAGTTAATTAATTTCAAAATTAATGATGATTAATTTTGAAATTTGAAAATAGCTCTCATAGGTTATAAACTTGATAGAGCAGATATACTGAGATACACATTAGAATTGAGAGCCGCAAGGGAAACCCTATGAGACATTAGAGGCGCTAGCACGCAGTCTCAGTTGAAGAGCATTTGTGTGGATACCGGTAGAGGGAGCGGACCTGACGTGTTGGCTCCTAAAGATCGTGAAAACTCTGAATCATAAAAGGTATGAATCCTTCCAACTTGGTTTAAACGCCGTTGATAGATCCTCGATTAGGATCGGTAAAATTTTTAAAATTCTTCCGCTGTGCCTACTGATTCTAATAAGATAATTACTCAAGTGACCACTTGAGTGATGACTATTTTGTTGTACTCTGTTTTCATTCAACATGATAGAGGTTCAGTTATTTGGTTATCTCTCTCAAACCACACATCTAATTGAGATGAAACTTGATTCATATGAAACTAGACTTAAAAAGATTTCTATAAATAGGTCATTTGTCAAATTTAGAGTTATATTCAAAGAGGTGTACCTTGTGGAAATTGACGCTCAAAATTCAAACACTGTTCAGACTAGCAGTCACTCTTTGAATCATAACTTTCAAAATACAACGAATTTGGAACAGATTCTTTTTGCATTGGAATGTAGACTGCAAGAGCTTTTTAATGATAGGTCATTTGAAAGATTTAGATTCAAAATGAGTTTATCACTGGCAAAGATCATTCTAGTGATGTGATAGTGATGATCACTTCCAGTGATGCACTCTTCACTTTGAAGATCACTACGGTGATCACTCGAGTGAGAATTACTAACACATCACTCGACTGATCCATCCAGTGCTCTGTGAAGATCACTTGAGTGATGGATCCCAGAAAACAGAGCACGCTTCATAACTTCTAAAAATCATTGGAATGTTATGTAACTTGTTCTTCTTGCTTCTAATCACTCTAACATTTAATTATATTAGTGATTAAACATTTTCCAAGTGATCAAACAGATTATCACACAAATTGAAAAAACACTTTTGTGTTAGAAGCTTACAACGGCTAGTTCAACGGTCATATTTTGTAGGGAAGAAGAAAGCTCAACGGTCATCAATCTTTGTCAACTATAATAAATAGAAGAGTATTCAAAGCCGATGGGTAAAAGTGAGCAACTATGCCAAAATGTTAAAATCATGAATCCACTTCAACCCGAATACTCCATGTCTTTCTAGCTTCGATATCATTTATCTTAGAAAGAAAAATTATTTATATTGTACTTCAGTATTTATCTTAATTCACTCTGAGAGTGAAGATCATTGTAATCTATCATCATCAAGGTTGTATCCTTACCGTGTGTAAGGGGGAATAACTCAGTGAGAGATGTGTAAAAGGCTTCACAGATGCCCGGCTAAACTTGTGGGATTGTAGAGGCTTCTCTTGTGCTCAGATTAAATAAGAAGAAAGCGGATTGAAAATCTTAGGATGAACCTGGGAATTGGACATAGGTCATCGTGAATTGAACCGAATTAGGATAAATTACATTTTACATATTATCTTCCTTAAACTCTTATATTTCCAGCATATATTATTTAAATAATTGACTATTGATTTATAATTCATTACTTTTATAATTACTTCTTTCACTAAGGAGTAAAAAGATTTTCAAAGTTCTTAAGTTTTTATCTTACACCGAATTCACCTCCTTCTTAAGTGTAAGCCGGTTCTAACACTTCCAGATATTTTTGAATATCTGTCGTGCGAGCAAAGCCAAGGTTCTACTCCCTCCGGTCCTAATTATAAGACAAAGTTGAGTTTTTTGAAGAAATTAAGGAAGTCAATTAAATTACTTTAGGGTATTTTTATTTTTATTTTTTTCTCTAAACTAATTAATTTGACTAATAAACTAATATATAATCTAAAGATACTAAAAATATAAACACTCTAAATTAATTTAATTGGCTTCCTTAATTTCTCCAAAAAAGTCAACTTTGTCTTATAATTAGGACCGAAGGGAGTAACTAATAAGCACTGTTCTATTATGCCTCATATTCCTTAAGAACGCAGGCTTGCCTTGGCATACTTTTTGTCCAACAGATCATCAATAAAAAAACAAATGGGAAATCGGAGGGCCATACTTGCCTTCTCTGATCAGCTTCCTTCATCTTGTGGTGATCTCGCTATGATTGACGTGGGCAAGTTTCTCCGCATGCAGCACAAAATGATACGGAGAGGGGGGGAGAGCGGATCTCCCCACCTTAGACTTTTGTGAAGGCGTGAACACTTCTGCTTTGCTTCCCATAAGATTTGCAGGGATGAGGAAGAAATGCATGATCTAATGACACCCCTGATCTAATGAAATGCATATCCCGTGGACAACTCCTACTTCGTATCATTTTATTTATGAAAATTCTGGTTTTAACATGTGCCTATTATCACTATTATTATTTTTTTCCAAAAAATAGAAACTATCATCAAACATAAAAACCATAACACAATGTTTGATAGCATACCAAACCCGAATTTAAAAAAAAAAAAAAAACCTAACAAAATGCAAACATAAATCAAGACGTATTATCCATTGTCGACAATAATATTAACACAATCTTTCTTTAAAAGTTGTCTTAGTTGGCTTAGAGGTCTCTACGTCTAATCAGAGGGGCACAATCTTTCAGTGAATCTTTATCAACTGCTAAATTTACTTACCTGAAAATTCAAATACAAGTAGTTCCTTATTAGTTTCCTTTTTTAGAGATATTCTCAATTAAAATATTGCATTCCCATCATGGAGATGCACAATTAATCTATTATTGTTGTTTTAATGTAGAGAGAAGAGGTCATTGTTGACGATACTTAAGGTGTGTTTGGAAGAACTTAAATTTGAGAAATAAGTCCTTATTACGCAAGCCGAGAAAAAACTCATCTCACATACTTACCTCGTATACCGTGAATCACGAATTATAAGCACTTATTACCTAAAAATAAGCTTTTCCAAACGAGCACTTAGTTGACGTATGGAAGAAAATCAAGAAATTATCTCTTGCATTGAAGCGGCCTTTCTCAGTCAAGAAATAACTCATTTGTTCCGTGGATTCTCATTATATCTAATTAAAACAAATTCAAGTAACAAAATCAATGGCCTTTTGCCCATACGTTTTCTTTGCTTTTTCAAGACTATCACTAATGAATCTTTTTCATAAATTTTTTATAAACCACCCCTCCATTTCATATTATAAGACTTTTTTTCATAAAATTTTTCATATTAACAAAATCCATCCATTAAATACGTAGAGGTCTTTGTCCAAAAAAAAAAATACGTAGAGGTCTTCTCGCCTAATAACACCAATAACCTCCCTTAAGTATTTCAGTATTTAATTTTGTAAGCATCATGTGATTACGAGCTTCACCTTCAATAAATTTAATAGGTGCATGAATTTTTTTTATTGGGTAAAAAATGACCAAAAAAATCCAATAAATATAAATTTAAAACCTTAATTTATTCAAAAATTAGAAAACTCAATGTCGTACTTGATTGATCCCACTTTGTTGTTCAAAATGAAAATTTGGAAAATCCGTTATCGGATTTGATTAATCACACCCTTTGTAATTCAAAACGAATGGTTTACATATATGCTTTTCAAGAATTTCCCTCAATCAATAATTTAACCTCAACCAGAACTTACACTTATTATTATATAATTGTCGTGGCAATTTTTGAACAAGTTCTGAATTTCATTAATAAAATCTTACTTTTTTCAAATTAAAATATCTGGTATTTTAAAATAATATCTAAATTCTCATAAAAGTTGTCTTTTATAATATTATGAAACGGAGGAGTACGTTCTTCTAAGATTCCTGAAAACATCCACCCCGTGTATATATATAAACTGTTTCCATCTTGGATATATAAGCACAGAGAACAGAAAAGTTGTTCTGAACTTTGAAGTTGCCATTGTGAGCTTCAGGTGACAGAGGCTTGACCGGCCGGCGACAATCTGTTTTGTGTTGAATCTGAATTCAAGGAAAGAGGAAAAGAAAGAGACCTCCGTTGAATCATTACAGTACAGTCAATTTGCTCCGAAATCTTCTCCCTCTAGTTCACCGCCACTTGTCATCTTTAACCTCTCTTTCTCTCCTTCACCCTCCACATTTTTTCCGTTTCATTCTCTTTCTTCCTGTTTTTTCAAAATTCCGGTTGGCTCCAACGCTTATTTTCTTTTTTTCTTTCTTCATTCTTTGTGGTTACCATTCAAGAGGTACGTATTGACGCATCGTTTTCTTGAGTTTTCTTCGACATTGACGGCAAATCACATTTCTCAGTCTCTTTCATTATTTTTTTTCAATTCGAAAATCTTGTTGCCACCATTTTCTTCGCACTACAGAAACGTTTTTGACGTTTCTTCAACCACATTGTTCTTGTTTTTGATGATCGATCGTCTGGACAGAGACGAGAAGGAGAAGAAGAAAATTAATTGATCGAGTCGCGGCCCGGCGGTGGTGGTCGGCCGACGCCAATGACGAATAACGAATTGGCACCGCATTCACTGACGAGACGGCCGTCAAGAAGCGCAGCCACCACCTTCTCCGCCGAGGTCTTTGATAATGAAGTCGTTCCTTCCTCCCTCGCCTCCATCGCACCCATTCTCCGAGTCGCCAATGAGATTGAAACCGAGCGACCCAGGGTTGCCTATCTATGTATGTAATCAATACGTTTCACAAATTCATTCAGTATTGAACTCTTTTCTCTCTGCGCAGTATCGCACAAGTTAATTCGATTTTGGTTTGTTTGTTTTGATTCCGAAGGTCGGTTCTATGCTTTCGAGAAGGCGCACAGGTTGGATCAAAGCTCCAGTGGGCGTGGCGTTAGGCAGTTCAAGACCTTACTGCTGCAGCGATTGGAGAGGGTAAATAAAACCGATCCTTTTTCATTTCTCTCGTTAGTTTGTAATTGGACCATTACTACGCGGAGGGACAGTAGTGCCAAACACATTTTTTTCTTAATCAAACTACCAAGACGCAATGTTCATTTTTTGAAAATCATATTATTATTATTATTTGCGCAAATCATATTGTTATATGGGCTTTAACTTCTGTACTGAAAATACATCACGTCAAATCAAATTCTTTAGTATTAAAAAGATGATTTCTGCTGATGGAGTGAAAGTTTTCTGGAATTTAGGTAAGTGCATCTTAACACCTTTTCTTTTTGTTCTATGGATTGAAAGATTAATTCTTTATATTTATTTTTTTTGGCCGAAAACATTATTTATTTTTATTAAAATTTCAATTCTCTCAAATTAATTAAAAAATTTAATACCTTTTAAATTAAGAGATTAATACTGTAATAAGATGATTTAGAATGTTCCTATAATTTATTCTTTTTCTCACATTTTTTTCCTTTTCATCCTTAATTTAGAGAAATTTCATTGGTTGGAATTCGTATACTTGCTCTATTTTAAAATTTTAATTTAAACTATATTTTATTATGCTCCCACCTGATAACAGTGACTGTGACAGCACTTACCGCAATTTTTACACCCAATTCACAATAGTCCATTGGTTTGTATTTAATTAAAGCTATCCATTCATTGGGTAAGAAAATCTATCAATTAATTTTTTAAGTCAACGAAGTTGACCGAATTTTAGTCAGCCATAGATTTGACAAGCTACAGTTACATCGTGCTGAGAGACAACTTGTGAACAGAGAGATTCGTTGTGTAATTTTAAAAGGGAGTGGGTAACTGTTTCTTTCTTCCTCTCATTTCAACTCCAGGACAATGCATCCAGTCTTGCCTCTCGGGTTAAGAAGACAGATGCGAGGGAAATCCAAGCTTATTATAAGCAGTACTACGAACATTATGTCAGAGCTCTAGACCAGGGGGAGCAGGCAGACCGGTACGTACTTACACTCTCGAATTCATATAACAATAGTAACATTATTTCTTTCCACTTTGAAGTTTGAATATCTTCTCTGGTTCTCATTGTAGAAGTTTTTCTTAAATAAAGTTGTTCGCTCCTTTTTTTGCAGAGCCCAGCTCGCTAAGGCTTACCAGACCGCCGGAGTTCTTTTCGAAGTGCTTTGTGCCGTTAATAAAACCGAGAAGGTTGAGGAAGTAGCTCCTGAGGTAAGTCACGATTCACATAATTTCAGATTCGTTTTATCGTGAACGCGTGTGTTTTACTAACAGCTATACATTTTGTGTAAGCAGATTATCGCGGCTGCTAGAGATGTCCAGGAAAGGACAGAATATTATGCACCTTATAACATTCTTCCCCTGGATTCTGCAGGGGCTTCTCAGCCAATTATGCAGCTTGAAGAGGTAATCCTTGTGCAGAATCCATGCTGGATATCCCTTCTGCATACTATACGTTCATTTGGCACTGTATTGAATTATTTAGCTGTTCCCATATATTAGATCAAGGCAGCTGTTTCGGCACTAGGGAACACTCGTGGCTTGAACTGGCCTAACTCATTCGAGCAACAAAGGCAGAAAACTGGAGATTTACTTGATTGGCTTAGAGCCATGTTTGGGTTCCAGGCATGTAATCTGCTTGAAGGAAGACAGTAAAAAAATTTATGCATACCTGAATTTTTTTATTTAGCCTCCCTATATTATTAATGCATTTTGGTTTATTTGGACACAGAGGGACAACGTCAGGAATCAGAGGGAGCATTTGATTCTGCTTCTTGCTAACTCTCATATAAGACTGGTTCCCAAACCTGAGCCACTCAACAAGGCACGTAAAGCTTTAGTTACTCCTATTTGGTGAAAGCATTTTAGACTAAAATAAGACAGAGTTAAAGCAGAAATAGGGAATGCCAAGTTAATTTTGCTTTCTCTAGTTACCTGAGTAGCCCTGCCTTTTTTCCCCCATGTATTAAATCTGTTTTTGGTAAAATGCAGCTTGATGATCGAGCAGTTCATGCACAGATGAAGGATCTCTTTAAGAACTACAAAAACTGGTGCAAATTTTTGGGACGAAAACATAGTTTACGGTGAGATATAAGCATATGCCTGCATCAAACGAACATTTGTGGCATTTGTCTTTCTGATGCGCTTTGGACTTTTGGTTGTCATAAACATTTCAAGAATAAGTCAGAATCTTGTGGTGCCAAAATTGACTTGTGTATCATATGTCTTGTTTTTCACAGGCTTCCTCAAGGTCAACCACAAGAGATACAGCAGAGGAAGTTGCTTTACATGGGTCTTTATCTTCTCATCTGGGGTGAAGCAGCTAATGTTCGCTTCATGCCGGAATGTCTCTGCTATATATTCCACAATGTAAGTACAAACTTCCTTAAACTTCTAATATTCTTACGCTAGCCCGCAATGTCTTACCAAACTTTTACTTAATTTATCCTGGAGGGGCTTATTGAAATTTTTCAAAATGTGCTAACAATATCCGACAATTACTTTAGATGGCATATGAGCTCCATGGTTTATTGGCCGGAAATGTCAGTATTGTTACTGGTGAAAATATTAAGCCTTCTTACGGTGGTGATGATGAAGCATTTCTACGCAAGGTCATAACTCCCCTGTACCGAGTTATTGAAAAGGTAGGGGCTGTCGAACATTTTTACCATACTTTGGCAAGTACTTATATATATATATATATATGCTAAGTTTCAACTATGCTGAATAACTTTCCAGGAAGCCGGGAAGAGCAAAAACGGAACAGCTTCTCACACAACTTGGTGCAACTATGATGATCTAAATGAGTATTTCTGGTTCGTTTGGCTTTGGATCTTCGTATGATGGAGAACCACTTAGTTTGATGGGTTCATCAGTTCATTAAACATTCGTTTTTCTTGGCATTCTGCTGCAGGTCATCGGATTGCTTTTCTCTTGGATGGCCCATGCGTGATGATGGTGACTTTTTTAAATCGACTTCCAACATGGCACAGGGAAGAAAAGGTGCTCACAGAAAATCAAATTCTAGAAGTACTGGAAAATCAAATTTTGTTGAGACCCGGACGTTTTGGCATATTTTCCACAGCTTCGATCGTCTTTGGACCTTCTATTTACTGGCTTTGCAGGTATATATACTATTCAATTAGAAGGAGGTGTTTGATGTTTCTCTCCCCAAATCATGCTTATGACAAGGCTTGCACATTCTTATTGCAGGTATTGATTATTATTGCATGGCAAAGAATTTCAGTGGCGGATATCTTTAAGAAAGATGTCTTGTACGATCTATCAAGTGTATTCATTACTGCAGCCATTCTGCGCTTCCTGCAAAGTATGATATATACTTTCATTTAAATGGCTCTTATAGTGCTACTATCGGATCACTTGTTTCATGCTTACCGTTTGATTGAAATTCTATGAAGTCATCATATAAGCAGTAGAAACTTCACAAGCCATAGAAGCACAAGAACTATAACATTGAATTTTATTCGGGTTTATGGGTGAGATTATTACTAGTTTAAGGAAACTACATAAGTTATATTAAGTATGTATATTTATAGTTTTTCTCCAAACTAATTTGTTTGACTTATAAATAAATATATAATCTAATGATACACAACATATGTTATAATTAATAAACTTATTTAGTTTTTTTAATCTTTTTAATAAAAGTCAATTGGCTCTTATAATAAGGACCAAAAGATAATATAATAAAAGAATCTAAACGTCTTATTGGAATTAAAAATGCGCTGAAAAGCTCTGTTAACTTCAACTCCTAATTTTAAAATAAAGTTTGGAAGTGGATTCTATATCTTTATCCTCGAATTTTTTTCTGCCTTCATGTTCATGTTTTTGGTCTTCTTTGTTCACATAAATTTAACATAGTTTTGCCATTCCTTTTCATATTGACCCCAGGTATCTTGGACTTGATCCTGAACTTTCCGGGTCATCATCGATGGAGATTCAGTGACGTGCTGAGAAATATTCTTAAAATCATTGTTAGTCTTGCATGGGTTATCATTCTTCCAGTCTTCTACGTGAATACCGTTGACGATCTCCCACAAATTATTAAGAAGTGGCTTTCCTTTTTCGATAAAATAAAGAGCAGCATTCCAACATTGTATATCCTGGCAGTTGCATTATATATGCTTCCCAATTTACTAGCAGCTGTTCTCTTCCTTTTTCCAATGCTCAGGCGTTGGATCGAAAACTCTGACTGGCATGTTGTTAGACTTCTCATGTGGTGGTCACAGGTATGTTGCAGTTGCATTAAGCTTTTACGTAATTCAATCACTGGCAAATATTATATATGTGTGTGTGTGTGCAACACTGACTAGAAATTGGTAGGGGAGAATGTAACAGTACGGGCAATTTTGTTTCTTTTCTTTTTCTTAATCACCCTTAAAAGGGAAAATCATACATGCATGTATAGTGGAAGCAATCTGGAATTCATGAAAGTCTTGCCGTTTACTGTTCCTAAGAAATTTGAATGCTCTAAGTATATATTATTTTCTTCTCATCTTCATAATAATTCTTTCACCTCCCGCAGCCAAGAACCTACGTTGGAAGGGGAATGCATGAAAGTCAATTTGCCCTTCTAAAGTGAGTTTTGCAGAGCCCTATAGTGAATGATAATAAAATAATCTGTGGTCCTTTCCTGGGTTTTTATTACCTTAGAATTGTTAAATTATCTGGTCGCCTTCTGGTATTTTCAGGTATACTATTTTCTGGTTGCTGCTTCTTGCTTCAAAATTTTCAGTAAGCTTCTTTCTGCAGGTAATTTCGATTATGTGGTGCACTTGTTTCCTCTAGCAATGTTCTTGAGAAGCTTTTAAGAGTGTGGGTTTTCCATTAACTGTTTTCTCTTCCATATATAGATAAAACCTCTGATTGAACCCACAAAGGAAATAATGAGTATTCGGCGAATTCATTTTGCTTGGCATGAGTTTTTCCCTGATGGTAATATATCTTTTTCTTTCTCGTGATATAAATGTATCAAATTGTTTAATTTCAAAGTTATTGATCTAAATAGTTTCCTTCTTATATATGCAGCAAAATACAACTATGGTGCGGTTGTAGCGCTATGGGCTCCTGTACTTTTGGTGTGTATGCCATGTTTCTTGTTTTTGTTCGTATATGTTAATCTTCTCATCCTTTTGTTAGCACCTCAGCGATTTGGCATGTTCAATTTAGGTTTATTTCATGGACACTCAAATTTGGTATGCCATATTCTCAACTTTGTATGGAGGTGTTGTTGGGGCCTTCGATCGTCTAGGAGAGGTGAACATCTACCTTTTTTTCCCCACCCTTTCTTGCTATCTTGGAGAGAACTTGGGATTGTGTATAAACAGGCTTTATTCATTTTGTGTAGCCTGGACTTACAATTCGAACCTATTCATCTATAATAGAAATTTAGAGTACCCTGTTGCGAACATAGAATTCTGGACCATTAATCTTGTCCTTATGTTATTATTTTAAAAAAAAACCAATGATAACTTATGTCAACTACCCAAATTATGAATGTGAATAGTATGCAACTTCATGTAAAGCATGAGTTTCATTTTGGAGTTATGGAATAGAATTTTTTATATGGGGGCTTCACATGGCCTTAAATTCATGAATCCTATGAAACTGAAGTATTTCAACAACGACTTAAAGTTGAGCTCTTCGCTTATACAGATACGAACCCTGGGCATGCTGAGGTCGAGGTTTCAGTCTTTGCCTGGTGCATTCAACACATGTTTGGTACCTACAGAGACGAAACAGAGAAAGAAATTTTCCTTGTCAAAGCGATTTGCTGAGGTTGATTTAATATTACTTTGGGATCTAACATTCTGTTGCTAAGTAGATTGCTGTCATTAGTAATTCATCTTTACTTACTTGAGTTCCATGTTGTATAGATTTCTGCAAGTAGAAGGATCGAAGCTTCCAAATTTGCCCAGTTGTGGAATGAAATTATTTGCAGTTTCCGTGAAGAAGATATCATAAGTGATAGGAAAGACCAGAGATCCAAACTCTATTTAGTTGCTTTCTTATACCATCTTTTCTTTTCATGATCTATCACTTCAGTTAGAATCCTAAACTAAACTATGTTTGCATATATTACAGGGAGATGGATCTTTTATTGGTTCCTTACTCCTCAGATCCTAGCCTGAAAATAATTCAGTGGCCCCCCTTTTTGCTTGCCAGCAAGGCATGTATTTGAGTTTCGTCTTTCTTTCTCCCTTTTCCTTTTCAACTTTAGGAATTATTTTTGCCAGTTCAGATAATTTAAATTCATACTGTCTTTACAGATTCCTGTAGCAATAGACATGGCCGTTCAATTTCGAGGAAGGGAAAGCGACCTTCACAAGCGTATACTTGCTGATGAATATTTGAAATGCGCCGTGATTGAATGCTACGAATCTCTTAAAAATGTCCTAAACACTATGGTGGTTGGAGAAACTGAAAAGAGGTGCCCTTTGGGTTTTAGAAAATTTCTTAATGTTCACCTTAGCTATTTTTAGTTTCCATTTCAATATGAACTATTGCATATTTTTTTAGCGCAATTAAAAATCCGTTTGGTTTGTTACAAAATTTCCAAATAAACACATACTAGTGCCTGATTTTCACGGATACTAGTTGAACTGCTGTGTCAGCTGTTTTCTATATGTGAATATATATCTATTATACACCCATGCATGCATGCATATATTATTAGATACTCATATGTATGAATGCTTGTATTGACTTGTAAAGCACTCGCATATATAATTTGTTATTCTTTTACATGTTACTTGTCAGAAGGGAGGCAAAGTAGAAATGGTTGATTAACCTAATTTAGTTTGTCAGACCTTCATCTAATTTAAATATCAATTAATAAGGAGAACTTCATTTTGCATGACCAAGGATTTTTGCTTGGTGAAGAAAAGTATTATTTATCAGCCTTTTGTTTTTCCTCACTCACTCTTCTTGATCGTCTGTGTATATTTGTATATATATATCGTTGAAACTGTAGAAACTTCATTAAAATCGCAGCATTACCTAAACTTCTGAACTCATTGGGATGAAACAGGATAATAACGATCATCATCATCGAAGTTGAAAGCAATATCGCAAGGAATACTCTTCTTACAAATTTCAGAATGGGATTTTTGCCTTCCCTGTGTAAGAAGTTCGTGGAGCTTGTGGAAATCTTGGTGAGCCACTTAAAAGGAAAAACTTGTTGCTTGAAAGGTTTCGTGTCTCTGATGAAATATTTTATTTGGGATTTTCACGCACCGTTCTTTTTTATTATAGAAAGCGGCAGATCCCTCCAAGAGGGATACAGTGGTGCTCTTGCTGCAAGACATTTTAGAAGTGATTACTCGTGATATGATGGTAAATGAAAACAGGTTTGTGAACTCTATTATTGCACTGAATTGTTGAATAGTTTACTTGAAGCGTTGTTAAATCGTGTTTATCTTTTGACCAGTAGTAAAATCAAGTTCTCCTCCAAAAAGATGATAATAATTTATTTTGAAGTGATGCTCTGCAGTGAGTTGCAAGAACTTATAAATAATAGCAAGGACACTGGAAGGCAACATTTTGCTGGTACTGATGAAAAACCAGCTATAGTATTCCCTCCTTTGGTCACAGCAAAATGGGAGGAACAGGTAACTTTGTTTTTTTTTTTTTTTTTTGGTACATGATATTTTTACCAACCGATCCAGTAAACATTGATTTCATGATGAAATATTTTTCTGCTTGCAATCGTTTCAGATAAACCGTCTTTATCTACTACTGACGGTGAAGGAATCTGCAATTGAGATTCCAACTAACCTTGAAGCACGAAGAAGGATTGCCTTCTTTACCAATTCCTTGTTCATGGATATGCCACGTGCGCCCCGAGTTCGCAAAATGCTTTCATTCAGGTGTGTCACCCAATTCTAATAGATAAGAATGGGCTCAAAAATATATATGCCTGCGTCGTACTTCCTATCGTCAAGACGTCAACTGTTGAGTATCATGGCGCTTATTGAATCTTAGCCATCAGGGTTTTATGATGTCTTATTTAAACTACAACAAGAATACTCCCTCCATTCGTTAATATGAGATTCAGTTGATTTTTTTTTTAGAGATTAATCAAGCTAAATAAATTGTTTAATCATAATAAATGTAGTGTATCATTAGATTATATATCAGTTTATAAATTAAATAAATTTGTTTGGAGAAAAATAATAAATATGTAACTTATTTAACTTCATTAATCTCTCCAGAAAAAAGTTAACTAGCTTTTATATTAAACACTAGAGGTAGTACTATTTTCCTTTGCATATTTTACTGTCTGAAAAAAGTGACTAGCTTCAGATATCATAACAAGAAATATTATGTTTTGCAGTGTGCTAACTCCATACTATAGTGAAGAGACCGTCTACTCTAAGACTGACCTTGAGGTTGAGAATGAAGATGGCGTGTCAATCATATATTACCTGCAAAAGATTTACCCCGGTTTGTAACATCTAAAGCAGTACACAGCAAGATTTTACTTTTTTTTGAATGAAGAAAGGCTGGCTATATTAATCTCATTACTTTTTAATAGATGAGTGGAATAACTTCATGGAGCGACTTGACTGCAAGAAAGACAGTGAAATATGGGAGAAAGAGGAAAATATATTGCAGCTTCGTTACTGGGCTTCATTAAGAGGGCAAACTCTTTGCAGAACAGGTGCATATATATGTGTGATGAATGCTTCCTAATTAGGTTGATTAACAATTTCACTCTTGTATTTATTTATAAACTTATTGCCGCAGTAAGGGGAATGATGTACTACCGCCGGGCTCTGAAGCTTCAGGCTTTCCTTGACATGGCTAATGATCAAGGTAAAAGAATAATTTTCTTTTATAGCTTCTCCGTCCTGGGGTGCCAAGTACTGGACCGTCATACTTAAACTTCCCTTGTACTTCTCCCACTTCTAAATCTAAGAGCTAGTTGATTTTTTCTAGAGAGTAAGGAAGTCAAATAAATTACATTAAATTATTTATATTTATGCCTCCAAACTAATTTACTTGACTTATAAACACATCATATATTATGATTAAGTATCTTATTTAGCTTTCTTAATCTCACAAAACAAAAGGTCAATTGGCTATTAAGGATCATATGTAGTGCAATGGCTAATTATATGTTCTTGTTATCAGAGATCCTTGATGGCTATAAAGCTGTTACAGTTCCATCGGAGGAAGATAAAAGAAGCCAGAGATCCTTGTATACCAATATTGAGGCTGTGGCTGACTTGAAATTCACATACGTTGCTACCTGTCAGAACTATGGGAATCAGAAGCGCAGTGGAGACCGCCGTGCAACAGATATCCTGAATTTGATGGTTAAGTATGTTCTCCTATTGATAAATGATGTTGAGTTTTAAAGGCATATATTTTTTCTTTCAAATTTCGTGACGTGCACATGGTATAAGAATCTTACTTTTGGTTCTTCAATTGTAGCAACCCTTCGCTTCGTGTGGCATATATTGACGAAGTTGAAGAAAGAGAAGGTCAAAAAGCACAGAAGGTTTATTATTCCGTATTAATCAAAGCTATGGACAATCTCGATCAAGTAAGTTCATATTGAACTCCACGAAGTAAAAAACTTTATTTACTCATCTTTACCTTTGAATTAATTGCTTTTATCTCTGAAGGAAATATATCGAATAAAACTTCCGGGGCCAGCTAAGTTGGGAGAAGGGAAACCAGAAAATCAGAATCATGCCATCATTTTTACTAGAGGGGAAGCTCTTCAGGCTATTGACATGAACCAGGTAAATTGTTATGAATTTGATACTGTAGTAACAAGTGGATAATAGTTATGTGGCCTCCTTAGATGGTGTACTCATCGATAATATTTTCTAGGATAACTACTTGGAGGAAGCTTTGAAAATGCGTAACCTTCTGGAAGAATTTAATGAGGATCATGGGGTGCGCCGACCTACAATCCTAGGTGTCCGTGAACATATATTTACTGGCAGGTCTGATCAATTTTCTTTTACATATATGAGAGTGAGCACATTCTCTTGTTTGGACAGTATCTTAAATATTCGTAATAATCACTTGTTACAGTGTCTCCTCCTTGGCTTGGTTTATGTCAAATCAAGAAACAAGTTTTGTCACAATTGGTCAAAGAGTTCTTGCAAGACCCCTGAAGTAAGTTTTTCCTATCCATTTCATTGTATGAGTGATTTAGAATCAAGTTCTTTTATTCTCCTCTTTTATAACAAATTATGAATCCCAGCATGCACTTGACTAAAAGACGACTACTTATTATTAGAAACACGTTTTCTGGCTTATAATGGGTTTTGTTCAATTTTAGGGTTCGGTTTCACTATGGTCACCCAGATGTTTTTGATAGAATTTTCCACATTACACGTGGAGGAATGAGCAAGGCTTCTCGAGGCATCAATCTGAGCGAGGATATTTTTGCTGGTAACATTCTTGATACATGTTTTTTCCCATTATTACGTATCCGGATTTCTTTTCTTGCTTTTTTTATGTCTTTTGCCTCTAGGTTTCAACTCAACACTCAGACGCGGCAATATTACTCATCATGAATATATCCAAGTTGGAAAAGGTAGAGATGTTGGGCTCAATCAAATCTCACTTTTCGAAGCAAAAGTAGCTTGCGGTAATGGAGAGCAGACATTAAGCAGGGATGTCTACCGTCTGGGGCATCGTTTTGACTTCTTCCGCATGATGTCGTGTTATTTTACAACTATTGGATTTTATGTCAGCTCAATGGTATTTTTTTTTTCTCGCTACAGTTTCCACGGTGATGTTACATGCATGTTCTTTTACTTACTAGGATTGAGTTTAATTAATATTTGAAATTTAAACCAATGTTAATGGTTCGCTGAAAAGATTGATAAACAATTCAGAGTGAGGGAAAAGAACATAAATCTGTCAACATTTGGAAGTCCGGGCTGTGTGTCAGATATATTTCCAACCTACACAATGTTTCATTCAAATCAAGGGATGATCCAGCTGATAGAAAAACTTTGCAACAATGATAGATTCTATTTTCCTTATGTAATCTAATATTATTTGTCCTACTCATATACTTGTCTTAATTACTAGCTCCTATTCTGCGTCTAGTGGCATTAAAGCTTTATCTTTTTCATATTTGCAGATGGTGGTCATCATGGTTTATGCATACCTATATGGCAAACTTTACTTATCTTTAAGTGGACTTGAGAACGACATAGTTAAGTATGCCAGGAGAAAGGGTGATAATGCTCTGAAGGCAGCCATGGCTTCACAATCCATTGTTCAAATAGGTCTTATTATGACTGTCCCTATGATCATGGAAATTGGACTAGAGAGAGGATTCAGAACTGCATTAAGTGACTTCATAATAATGCAACTGCAACTAGCCGCTGTTTTCTTCACTTTCTCACTGGGTACAAAGGTGCATTATTTTGGTCGCACTCTCCTGCATGGCGGGGCAAAGTACAGAGCAACTGGCCGTGGTTTTGTGGTCCGACATGAGAAGTTCGCAGAGAACTACAGAATGTACTCCAGGAGTCACTTTACAAAGGGAATGGAGCTTGCCATGTTGCTTATATGTTATCGGATTTATGGATCCGCAGCTACCGACTCAGTAGCATACACCTTCATCACATTGTCAATGTGGTTTTTGGTTTGTTCATTTTTATTCGCTCCTTTCCTTTTCAACCCTTCTGGATTCGAGTGGCAGAAGATAGTTGAGGATTGGGATGATTGGTCAAAATGGATAAATAGTCATGGTGGTATTGGTGTTCCTGCAAGCAAGAGCTGGGAATCATGGTGGGATGAAGAACAGGAGCACCTGAATTACACTGGGTTTTTAGGACGAACCATAGAGTGTATTCTTTCCCTGCGCTTCTTTATCTATCAGTACGGAATTGTCTATCATCTAAACGTAGCCAGAGGCGACAAGAGCATAGTGGTGATTATGCTTACTATTATTCTTTGTTTCTTACTCTAATGTGAAACTCTTAAATCTAATGCTACCTCTTGCCGTTAATATAAGATATAGTTTGTAATGTATATTCCACTACAAACTAGATCTTATATTAACGACAAGAGGTAGTACTTAGCCTACAAGCATTTTCCCCTCCCCCCTCTATGACTGGGTGTGAAAATTGACTATCATTTTCTCTTCAGGTTTATGGTCTATCCTGGCTAGTCATAGTGGCTGTTATGGTCATCTTGAAGGTCGGTAATCAGTAAAAAGTTGAGTTTATTCCGACGAGAACTATTTTCTCTGCTTGAGCGTAGTTGATTATATTATCTGATCAATTGCTGGCATATGAAAACTATTGCAGATTGTGTCTCTGGGCAAAAAGAAGTTTAGTGCGGATTTCCAGCTGATGTTTCGTCTTCTGAAATTCGCTCTGTTCATTGGCGCCATTGTCATTCTGGTCTTGATGTTTATTCTGATGGATCTCACAGTTGGAGATATCTTTGCAAGCTTACTAGCATTTATGCCAACAGGATGGGCACTTGTACAGATAGCACAAGCATGCAGGCCAGTGGTGAAGAGGCTAGGCATGTGGGGATCAGTGAGGGCTTTATCAAGGGGCTATGAATACTTGATGGGGGTGGTGATCTTTGCACCATTGGCCATATTGGCTTGGTTCCCATTTGTTTCAGAGTTCCAAACTAGGCTTTTGTTCAACCAAGCATTCAGTCGAGGGCTTCAGATACAGAGGATTCTTGCTGGTGGCAAGAAGCACAAGTAGTGGTGAGACATTATTATTATTCCTGATGAGGCCAAGGCACCGAGCCATTTTGAAGATAGAAATGACAATATTGAAGTAATCAAATTATACGTTATGTCGCAAAAGCATTACACCTATCTAGCTGCTGCTTGCAGCAGGGTGAGAAAGAAGATGTGATTTTTGTTAGTTGGTTTCTTTTTATTGGTTAGCAAAATCCCACAATTCTTTTGTGCCAGTCAATCATTATATTGGCTGCCTTCTACTTGCTATTATTCACCTGATCCTCGACACAAAAGTACAGTGCCCTCATTGGTCACTCTGTTCCACTGGCTCATTAATTGTTAGCGCGGTGAGAAAGTCAGAAATACGACTGATATTGAAGGTAGCGGAAAAATTGCCCTTCACCGGATAAAGACCATATTATTATTATTATTTCATATCATTATAATTTCAACTAACTTTTAATTAGTTTGTTGTAGTTTCAAGTGATGGAAAGAAAAAAAAAAAACCTACAAGACCTAATTGAAAACTAGATAAAATTATAAGGATCTATTTTTTCCTCTCTATAAAAAATAGGCTAAATTATATTAAATACCCCTAAATTTTGGGTCAACTGTATATAACCCCTAACATTTCAAAGTTTAAATTTAACCCCTCCCCTCGGACCTTTTATTTTTTAACTATTAACCTCTTGCTGTTAAGTTACCGTTGTCTTTTTAACAAAAAATGCTACATTAGATTATGAGATGACTCATGGCATTCTGTATGATATCTTGTGTAAATTACCAATTTTATAAAACCCTCCGAACTTTGAACAATTGCAGAGAACCCCTTGAACTTTCAAAATTTAAACTTAACTTCCTTAAAATTTTGATTTATGATATTAAATCACATGCAGTTACTTTTATCATTTTAATAAATTTATTCAAATGTTTTCTATCATTTTTTAATTAAACTAATTCTTTTGTATGGCAAAAACTAGAAGAATAATATTTAGAAAAATATAAAAATAAATGTAGAATCTATGATTCAAGAAAAAAAACATGCATTACTAATAAAAAATTAATGAGGACAAAAGTTATCATCTAACGCATATGTAATGTTTAAACTATTAATGCTTAATCATCCTAAGAATATATTTAACACAAATGATGATATTTTTATACTATTAATAATCATTATCCCAAGAAAATAAGTAATGTTATGAAAATGATGACATTTTTTATATATCTTTTAAATAATATTCTTTTAGTTTTTGTCATGCAAGAAAACTATTTTAATTGACAAATGATTGTAAAAAACTTAATAAATTTATTAAAATGATAAAAGTAACAAGGTGAGGTTTAATATTATAAATCAAAATTTTAAGAGAGTTATATTTAAATTTTAAAATGTCAAGGGGTTATTTGTAATTAATCAAAATTCAAGGGGATTTATTGCAAATGTTCAAAGTTCAAGAGGGTTTTATGAAATTGATAATCTATACATGATGCTACGTGTCATCTCATAATTTGATGTGACATTTTTCATTAAAAAGAAAAAAATTATTTAACGGCAGGGGTTTTAACTTTGAAATGTCATAAGAGTTATAATATTATATACAACTTATCCAAAATTTAAGAAGTTTTGTACAATTTAACTAAAAGTAATATAATAGAAAAACTACAGGGATGCTTCCCATATGGCCTTTCCCAAATCCATGGGTATTTGATTCTGAACAATCAATATTTGATCTGATTCTAATATTCTATTTATAAGACACATCTAATGTATTCCCTCTAATTATTTTTATAAGAGCCTAAAATTAAAATTATCTTAGTCCTTTTTAAAGAGTTCGACAAGAGTTGTCCTAACATTTAATAAGTTTTTTTTTTCATTTGTACCCCTCATTAATTATTTGTATTGCATTAATTAATGGATTAGTGATACTTATGCTTGCTTTATTTCTCTCTCTTAATTGTCCCTTATAAATAAGGGCATACTTGGAAAAAACATTATTTCAGGACATAGTTATTAAATTTAACTAATTTCAATTGCTTTCTTAAACTATGTAATTTGCTTATCATACTCTTATAAATAAGATTAAAGAAAATGTTTTTAACTTTACTCCTATTTAACGTATACTCCCATAGGAACAAAATCTACCAATGATAAATGAAGAGATAAAATTGTACTCTCTCCAGTCTATAATACAAAACATTTTAAACAAGAAGTGGCAATTAATATTAAATATGTCATAAATTGATTTTTTTTTTTTCGTTTTTACACTTATTAAAAAATATATTTAAAAATTTAATTAGTGGGTAAAATAGAAAATAACTTATATTACAAGTGACTTATATTTTTAATCAAGTTATTATTGTGGAAGCTCTGTTCTATGCTGTGGACCTGAGGGAGTACAACTAACTTCTTAAAGTTCACCCACAGTACAAGTTATTCCTTTCTCACTAGTCACTACAGCATCCATCGCACGAGCCTAAACAAAAAGTAATCCCCCAATTATTAAGGGTTTGTTTCAGAAAGTGGTGAAAAAATATGTTCAAAATAAAATTTTTCTCATAAATTTATTTCGTATATCATAAATTATATTAGAAAAGTAATTTTTATCGTTCATCCAAATAGACACTAAATCTTCTAAAAAGGCACTAAAATGATTTGTCAATAGAAAATGAGAAATGTTTGAAACTATTCAGTCTTCAACCTCTTCGCATATGATGTGATTTTTCTTAAAGAAAAATTGGGAAAAGACTTGTATGAAAAAAAAAAAAATTTCAATATATGAAAAATCTTATTAGTGATAAGAACTATACAAAAAGTACAGATACTTTGTAAAATTTATATATAAGTCTATTGATACTTTAATTTAGGTTCTTCTCAGTAATAAAATTTTTAATTGGGAATTCCATAATTTCTCTTTATTTTAATCCTCAGAGTATTATAATTACTATCACGAATTTAACTAGTAATTCACTAATTGTTTGGCTTTGAAATTAAAAAAAATAGAATAATGGAGTAAAATTTTTAGTCCTTAAATTTGCTTCAATTAACAATTTTATTTGCTTCAATTAACAATTTTACTCATAAGATTTGATTTTTATCAATTAAATTCATAAATCTTTATAATCATACATTATTAGTCCTTATCATTTGAATCCATATATTATCCAAGATATACTTATGTACTCCTTCAGTGTTTAATATAAGACATATTTACCTAATTTAATTAGATTAAGGAAATTAGTTAAGTTAGTTAACATAATAAGTATTTTCTAAAACACCCTAATCGTTAATATGATATGTATTTTCTAAAACATCCTAGTCATCTTTCTTAATTCCTCAATTCCCTCTCCTCCTTGACTATAGTTGAAAGAGCATCAATAGGGGTAAATCAGGAAAAGATTGATAAATATAAACATTATGTCTTATATTTAGGATCAAGATCAACTCCCCAAATATGTCTTATGTTCAGAACAGTAGGAGTAATCTTTAACTCAAAATTGACATCATATTTGTCGATTAAAAAAATTGCTAATCTAATGAGATGAAATAAGAATATGAAATTGTGTATGAAATGGTAGATATTTGATTGATAAAAATCAAATTTCAATTATCAAATCAATAATTAAGGAAAATTTGAAAAAATAAAAATAAAAATTTCGTCATCCTTTAAAAATTAAATCTTTCAATGTCAGGTCAATGAAACTTTTTTAGGGTACAATGAAACACACTTTTGATAAATTAAAAATCAACTTACAAGCAACCATGGGCTATTTTTGTCTTTCCCCGGCTGGGAATGATTGGATTTGGAAAAGTGAGAAAAGGAGAGGGATGCCTTGCGAAGGCAATAAGCAAAGCAATAAAAAGGGGTTTAGGAAATTCATTTTTCGTACTTTCTCATTAAAATATATGAAATGTTCGGTTGTAGCATTGGAGGCCACGAGTTGCTTCGCAGCGCACGTTAAAAGTTTTATTTTATTAAAAAAATTTCTTCAAAAAATATTAAAAATTTTAAAAGCCTTATAAAATATTCTAAAGACAACACTTTTTAATTAAATATTTAGTTTGCAATCTTAAAGTGAAATTTATCTCTGGATTTTATTTAAAAATTAAAAAAATTTCTCCGGATTCACCCATATGATACTCTTAGGATGTGTTTTGGTTTGAGGGGAGGGGTGGGAAGGAGAGGGGGATTAAATTATTTTTTTAGGTTGAAGGTATTTAAATTTTGGACTGGAATCCGAAATTTAAAAGAATAAAAGGATAAATTTTAGGTTTCTCCCGTCCAAAATTGTAATTTGTCACCCCTCTCCTCTCCTCCCCTCAAACCAAACACACCCTTAAGGTACTTGATACATATAAAAAAAAATATTTTAGAAGGCTAGATGCACCTTAACTCATATAAATATTCTTAATTTACAATTTTCAACTTTTATTTCAGAAAAAAAATTCCTGTCTAAAACATAAAATCTGTTATTGAATTTATCAGAGTATAATAATAATTGTTTATATCTAATTTATATAATTTAGATTTATTTTTTTTATTTTTTTATTTTCATTTTGAAGTTAGGAAAATACATAATGAAGACATTCTCCATTAGATAGTAAAAAAAGTTTAAAAATTGAAAAAGTGATTTATCGTGTTCGTGTGTTGCTATATTTAAGCAATGAAAAACATCTAAAATTTGTTCAAAACATGCAATTTTTTCCACAAATAATATGTGTGCAGCTGTAGACGGTAGAGCACCCATTTTGCCCCCTACATTTATTAAAAAAGTCTCAAAGGATTGTATTGTAATTAATTCTGGATGTGAAGTTATGGGATTGTCCTTGCATCTACTTATTTTGAATTTGTTAAAGTAGACAAATACATCTATACAAATAGGAAAATGAACTTATCAAAGTAGGCAGATGTAGTTGTCAAAATAGGCTAACGAAGTTGTCAATGCCCAACAATGTATTTTCAATTAGTAAGAATAATCCGGTAACTTCACATTCATAATTAATTACAATACAGTCTCTCTGAATCATTTTATAGGAAAATTTATTATGGGACCCCTTTTTATAATTTTTTATGATCCTAGAGACCTCGCTGTGATTTTCCCTTTTTTCTTTACCCACCAACTCACCTCCAACAAGACCATTATGGTCCTCCTGGTAAACAAATAATACACACATATCGTTGGCATTAAAAAAAACACACATATCAAGGACATGTTATCTGTTTAATCTTTAATTTATGCACTAATCCAATTATTTTATTTTCTCCACACTTGGCGTTAGTGTAAAATAATTACATTAGACTTTAGGCTAATCCTTTTTGAGGTTTAGAATGCAAAGAGTTCAATAAGTGTATTTTTTGGGATTTAAATATGTGTTTTCCTTCTTACAGAAATAAGACTGCTTACCACCAAAACCAATAGCTTATCAATTAAAATCAAGGTATTAAAATCCGAATCGGGTATTGAATCGGTCGGGGTACTGGGTTAAGGGTTAGTGGGTTAAACCAGGGCCAAATCGGAGTTAAACCGGGACCAAACCGGTGAGTAATTAAAGATTTTAGGCTTATAGTATGAAATTCTAAAGGAAAAAGTTAAATTTTTTTTTTTAAATTGGGACCCGGACCAGACCGGGAACCGAACCGGCTACTAACCGGTTCAGCGGGTTCCGGGCCGGTCTGAGAACCCTGATTAAAATACATACATACATTAATTAATTCTCTACCAAGATATATTGTGCTAGCATCATCGAATAATGAAAAAGAAAACTAATGATAAATGGCTTGTTTAAATGTTGGAGAGATTATGTACAAAAAAATAAAAAAAATTAGAAAAAGATTATATACTTTCAATAATACTAAACAGTCTTTAATATAAAATTTAGTTTATAACAACAAACTAAATTTTATATTGAAGACATAATGTAGTGTTAAAATTACACACACAAAAATAAATGAGTTGCTCACATTACACAAAATCTTGACAAACAAATTATACTGTCACAAATTTATTGAAAAAATGGTTGAAAAATCTCCATGGTAAAATTTTTTACTCATACGTACGTAAAGATTCCTGTCCTCAGAGGAAACCAACCAGCCTTAATACTTCTTCATATCCTTAATCCTTAATGTAATGTAAGAGGACATTTTTGTTTCCGTTGATTAAAAAAGTTAAATAAATAAATTTAAATTATTAATATTTATATTTTTTTATAGCAATTAATTTAAATTATTACTATTTATTTTTTATTTAAAAAATTAATTTATATAACTTATACATTATAATAAATTAATAATATATAATTAAATAATACATAAAATATATTTTGGTTAACTAACTAGCATAAGTACTCGAAAAAGTACTTATAAAACAATAAAAGCCACATCCAACAAAACAAACTACCACTCTCTCTCTCTCTCTCTCTCTCTCTCTCTGTGTTCCCCCGGTAAAAAGCATCTTCCTCGTGACCTGCAACGATGCCACCATAGCTCCTTCTCTCTTCCGTTCTCGCCCTCCCTAGATTCCTTCCATGGAGCATTCATCCCGCCGCAAGCCCAGCTCCCGGCGGGCGCCTCACACTACCCATCCGTCTCGACGCCGAGCGTGGTGTTGCTCGTTTGCAGTGCCACCTTCTAGCCCCGACAACCTTTCCGTACATCACTCGAAACCCCATCATACCAACCCAAGTACTTTCTCTAAGCCTAGTTTTTCTGTCCCGACCTCACCTCAGAGCGCTAAATCCGGGTTCAGCAGAGTGGGTCGGATCGACCCGCGTCGGATCTTGTCCCCTGGTAGAGTATCGCCGATTGATTCTGATCCCGCACTTGATTCCGTCCAAGATATCCTTGTCGTTCCCTCTCCATTGGCTGATTCCATTTCCACGTCCAAATCACGGTCTCAGAGCTTCCGTGCTCCCTCCGGGAAATTTCAGCCCCCGCCGCCGGAGAGTTCTGGCTCTGTTAGTGGCACCGAGGATTTGTTTGATGTGAGGTTGAATTTGAAAGGTAAGAATGGTGGGTGCATGGTTCTGGAGCTGAACTCCGATGTTTTGAGCGCCAACTCAGAGGTTTTTGCTGAATTGATAGCGGATCACAAGAAGGGATTGCCGTCAGGCGCTTCACCGGGGCCGCAAATATGCAGAATAGAGGTGCCTGAGGTCGAGAATTTTGGAGTTTTCAGGGAGACTATTGAGCTCATGTTTGAGGATGAAATTACCAAGCGCCTCACAAAGATTGGTGTTTATCGATCCATTGACATTTTGGAGGTTAATAGCTAGTAGCCTAAGCTTTTACTTCTGGCTTGTTTCTTTTCTTAATCCTTATCTTTCCCCAGATTTTCTGTTGAGCTGTGTGCCTCGTTTTAAGTGCTTTGAGTTCACTGTTCTATATACATCCCTGTACATGAAATATTTTCGCTGACCTTGTCTGTGCTGCTTGCTTTTGTTGAATGACCTTTGTGAGACGACGACGCCATGATAACTTGCTTTGCTATAGCATATGAAGATCCAAATGTAAAGTAGTTTTCAAAGGGTAGTTTTCTGGGGAATTGAATTTGTACATCGACTTAAATGTTGTGTTCATAAATCTTTCATATAGTTATCAGCTAGAATTTGGAACCCATCTGAGAAATATATGGATAAAGCTTGGTGTCTCGAGACAAATCAAGTTAGGAAAATTGGGAATCTTTTATAATTAGCAAATATTCACAGTACAAGTATGATGGAGAGGAAAATGTAGGCCTTAAACTTCCTGTCCATGAGAAAATTCTGTTTCCATGTCAAGTTCTTCATTGCAGTGCATAAATTCGTTTTTAGTATGATTGGTTCAAAGAGCGGCATAATATCCAGTAGAAACATCCTGTGCCATATTTTCGTGTTTGAGGAACTATATAAAAGTGCTGAGCATTACATAGGCGCCTCTTGAATCTCTGACATGATTGTCCTCTTCTATTTCTAGGTGTCAGCAGGCATCAAATTCAACAAGGGTGTTCTGTCCTGTTTGAAATACCTGGAGGCTGTTCCTTGGACTGAGGAGGAAGAAGAGAAATTGAGGAGCCTATTCACTAGGCTTAAATTTGATGATGCGACAACCAGAGACATCTTAGGAAGACTATACCTCCATGATTCAATAGATTCCCAGCCTGATAATAATATAGCAGGACTGCTTGTTTGGTCCATCACTTCTTGTGCGGATAACAATGCGAGAAATGAACTTAAGTCACTGGTAAAGAGTCTTCTTTGCAGAAGTTCAGTCTATGAGAAGAACCATCTTGACCTTAGTAAGGAGGATTTGTATGCTGTTTGCGACTCATGTCTGGGTTCACTAGTCATCCTCTTTGAAGAGGCTACTGACAACCTCCCTCCGGAAAAGTTGGTGAAGAAAGATGCCAGTAAGCCTCTGATCGAACGCATTTCCAGGCAGGTTGATAACATAAACTGGTTGCTGGATATCATGCTCGATGGGCAAGTGGCGGAAGACTTTGTCGATATTTGGGCGCATCAGCAGCAGCTGCTCAAAATGCATGAAACCACATCCCCAATGATCAGATACGAACTCAGTCGTGTGTCAGCAATGCTACTCGTCGCCATGGGTACCCGAAAGTTGCAATGTAGGTTGGAAGCCAGATCAGGGTTCCTCCAAGCATGGTTTGGACCAATGCTCTTGGACTTTGGGTGGCTTCAGAGATGCAGAAAGGGACTTGCAATAAAGACCTTGGAAGAGGCAATGGGTCAGACACTTCTTACTCTACCTCTAAAGCAACAGTACATGCTGTTCATGGAATGGTTTCGTTACTTCTCTAAGCATGGCACTGAATGCCCAAACCTCAGCAAGGCATTTCAAATATGGTGGCGCCGATCATTCTTAAGAGGCTCAGAAACTGATGCCATTGAGTCAAGGTAGATAGTGGAGGTAGTAGTAGTATTGGTATTTGTGATTTTCTACTGTGTGTAGGGTTTCATTTAGGTGAGAAGTTCTGAAGAAGCATGTAAACTGAATAAAGCAGATAAACCCCTCAAGAGTCATTGTACTAGTAGCTTGATGCTTAAAATGATATCAGAGTTTCTAGATTTTTTTCTTCCATTAATTGCCTGTCGAAGGCTATGCATATGAGTCGCTCATTCTAATGTTTTATCCTTAAGGATTTGCATTTGAGTCGCACCTTCTTTAAATTAATTATTAAAGTATCAATCTGATTGATTTTATAAGTTATTCCGATTAATTTGAAAAATAAATGCTGCGGCGAGAAAGAGGGAACAAGCAAAATGAGAGGTTTTTTTGTTTGTACAATAAAACGAGGTTGAGGGGTAGTAACAGGTGTAATAAATTGAATGCTAATGAGGTTGGGTCTAGCCGAATATGTCCACATTTATCCCCTATTGGGATGGAGAGAATTTTTTGTTTTGGGGGATGGTATAGAAGGGTGTTTTCTTTTATTTGGATGAAAGAAAAAAAGTGGAGGGAAAGAAAAGTTGGGGAGAAAATGGGATATAGAACCCGCACCATTTTCTCTTCAATTTGTCTCTTCACATATAGAGAAAAAATTAAAATAAAACTCATTTTTCATTATTTAGCCTTATACGCATTAATAGAACTCATTAACAAATGCCACATATGTGCATTTAAAAATACGTTTTGCTTTTCTGACTTTGTCCCTTATTTATTTATTTATATCGTTTTTATTATATTTAATTTAAAAAATTAAAAAAGATTCAAAAAATTATCTACTGGTTATTTTTTTTTAATGAAATCAATTTCCCAAGATATTATATTTATCCACTTTTCTTACCTTGAAAAATAATTTTTAGAAATATTTGGTTTTAAAGTATAATAACATCAAAATATATCTTACCAAATAATTTGGTTTAAAATTATATGATGATGCTAATGTTAATATGATAGCATTGTGATATTTAATTTATTTTTAAATATGATATACTTTTACATAGAAAAGTATTTTAGTCATTCATATATTTACTCATTTTCTTTCTTCTATTTTCTCCCGTCCATTCAAACAACAGGGTGATAACATTTTTCTCCTCCCATTTTCTTCCCTCACAAATTTTCTTCCCTTCCAAATAGAGGACAGGGCCTTGAACAAGATTACAGGATACATACATGTGCCTATAATAAAAAATTAAATGTTGAATCATTGAATGTAATGTGTTAGTTGGCCAAAGAAAACAAAAACTGGAACAAATTTTGGGTGGGCCTAAAAGGAATATAAAATAAAATTCTTTGGCAAAACATGGCCCAGTTTGATTCCTTTTTTTAGAACATTTCTAAATCACATAATTTGAACTAAAACGCCTCCCATTAACACAAATGTTTAAACTATATTCTTCATTATTTCAAATCTATTTTTAATCAATATCTCTTTAGGCAAAGAAAGAAGTAAAAATTTAAATTATTAAATTTAATTAAAATCAATACTCAACCATGTCATGCATACTATAGATGAAATATTTTGACAAAAAACGTACCAAATTGTAAATTTATACGCTAGAATATGCTTCATTTAACATCCCTTTCCCCGCTAGATTTACTTCTCTAATCCACCATTAGCACACAAGGCTTCGCATTATTCACCAAACTGCTCGTCCCACACATATTTCGCTCCTCAATTTCCCTCACATCACACTACTCCAAGTTAATTTGTGTGTGTTACACCGTAACGGGTTCCTTTCATAGAGAGCACTTAACCCACTAGGCCAAGTGCATCTGGATAGCATCCCAATCCCTTTGCTTATGAAAAAAGTTCTTTTTACATGTATGTGTGTGTGTGTGTGTATTATGCTCTCTGATTAATTAACTCAATTCCCATTAAACCACCAAAAAATAAAAGATTCTTTTATTTGTCATCGGTGGAGTATCAGCTTCCTCTATATGTGTTGAGTCAGAGTACACTTGGGAGCCTGGCACCATGTTTTCCCATCAAATCCCCAACCTTTTCTTGTATGGTCCAACATCAATATGGCCAAACTTGTTATATTGAATTTTCCAATCATTTCTCTTTCCAAATCCCAATCACAAACGTTTGTTCAACCTACCTACTTACGCATGTATTGGCCATTAATTAGTTCTAATACTGATGAGCTCATGTTGCAACCTAGTGGGTGTGCATGCTTCGCCTTTTTTAAATCACATCCTCTTCCAAGCTTTATTCATCATTTATCATTTAAAAGTTACGGAGACACAGTGCACGTTTTTTATTGGACGATTTTGGGGTTTAGTGAAACTTCGTTTTCGTTGAATAGCAGGAGACATGGCGAGAAATACAATCAAAATTATTGTCAGCCTCAATAATAAGATGTTCATGCTTGTGAAATTGGAATATCTTGGCGTTGCTTTTTATCTTTTGTTACAATATCTTAGACTTTTGTGTTGCTTTTGCATTTGAATGAATGGCTCCAATAAACGGTCAATTCAAACGATATAAAACTTATTTCTTATAAAATAAGGTAAAATAAAAATAGTATGATTCGGCTAATGGACCAAAATAGTTAAAAGAACACAAGTTAACATACTTATTACCTGATGCGTAGTGCAAGTCCGCCTACCCAAAAAAAAAAACATAAAACTTGTTCATTCAGCAATATCAACAGTAACTAGAATAGAAGTATAGAACATTCTAGTCAGCTTATTATACACATGTTGGAACTGAAATAAGCTTATGATAAGAATGAAAATCAAAGCAGCAGCAGCGGCAGCAGGAGGCAGTAACTGCCAATAATGTCTCAACCTACGAATTCACAAATCACGAAGCCCTTCCTTTTTTTGGGGGGATGAAATGGACCCCACTTTCAGGTTCCGTGTGGCGGGCCAATGGAGGTGTCCAGGTCACGCAGCTCCAAGAAATCCTCCAAATCATCAAAAAAGTCCAAGGGCAAGCTACCAGCAGGGTAGATTTGATTTGTATTGTCAAGGTCTCCCAAGTCCTTGAATATATCATTGGGATCCACATCGACTTCAGCTTCCATGTCTATAGCAGAATTATCAGTCTGCTGAGAAACCAATGAGAAACATACCATGTTAGCATATTGACTCGGAGAAACAGGATTAAGCAAGCATATTTGCTCAAAAGTTCAGTTTTCTACTTGTGGTAAAGATAATCTTAAAACTCTCAGCAACTTACAAGCACTACTAAAACAGTAAAGAGAAAGCTACAAGAATGACATTGAACCCAAACTCAAGAATATATAATACTACCTCCAGTCCTAAATGTAGGCCCTAATTTGTAGTGCAACTAGCATTTACATTTAGGACTGGTAGGAGTAATTAATTAGCATTTCACATTTGGGCTTTAGAATAGGGCAACAGCTAAGAACTTCCAGGTGCAAGTATCAAACAGCAGAAATAGGGGCATAAGCTATAATGACGTTTTAGATGTAAGTATCAACGAAGGTATTACACAAGCATCACATCAACTAGTAGTAAGTAATGAGACAAAGGAAGCCATCAGCGAAGCAGAGAGCCTGCTACAATAGCTTGACGGACAAAAAACTAGCACCACCTAATTTAGCTACACAATCCTCCTTTCGATTTCGATTTCCAGAGATAATCAATTGAAACATCATCTTTCAATACATGATTCCAAATAATCTTACTCGTCATCTGTATTGATCAAGTAAAGATTCAAAAACATGTATTCATGAAAAGGGAAAAAAAAACAGAGAGCATGAATTCAGATCAAATATTGAACTCAATACAAACTCATGCGAATGTGCAACGAATGAATATAATAAAGTAAAACGTACGAGGAAAAGGGAAAGAAAACTATACAAAGATATTCAAATGCAAAATCTAAGGACAACACAAAGTTGTCTAAGCATGCCTTTGTAAAGTAATTGAACTTAGTTTACCAACCAAAAAATAAGCACTTGTACGCATACATCACAAACAAATGCACCAGCAAGAAAGAAGTAAAAGAAATAGATCGCGCACCTCAATGTTATTTTCAATCATAGCCACTGGGTGATTCTCAGTGAAAGAACCCAGCAATACAGTAATGTCATCAACAACTGGAACCTGAGACCCATTATTGGATAAAACTTGATCAGTTGGAGCCAAAGGATGCATAAGACATGACAATTGGGGTGATCCAACGCATGTACTCGCAGGGGGATGACCATGATGTGCTGTAGAACTGCCAGGTGTATTAGGATCAATGGTAATTGGAGCATGTACGCAAATTAATGGGAGAGATCCTACACGATCAATTTCTTCTTCATCATCATCCCAGTCTTCTTCATTGAATGGTCTTCCATATTGGGCGCCGTTCCTAGGACCAGGACCATCTTTTTGGAAAATCTTACAAAGCACATAGGAATCCTGCAACATGCATCAACCAAGAGAACCAATTAAAAAACTATTCACTGGCATGACCATTCAAAATATACAAAAACATGAAGAAATAAAAAGAGAAAATAGTGTTTCCATGTGTCAAAGTTGCAACTCATCAATTAAAGGCACCACATGGTGAGTGCCTTTTGATGCAGACATGACCCTTTTCATCCATGTGGTATCTAAACTTGCATCACATCTTATTCACATGAAGAAATTTCTTCAAGTGAGCCATATATCAACATGAGCAATTTATATTTGGGATATCTGGTCAGGCAGGAACCCTTCAAATAATATTCATTTGAGAACTAATTGATACATATATTTCCTCAATCACATTAATAAGGATACTCCACAAGATACGGCAGCAAGACCCAATATCACTTACAATAAAACAGAAATGAGAAAAGAAAACTCCAGTTACCTGAGGAATGCCTTTATCAGCCAGAACCTGATCTTCGAGCCTAAATTCATGCATAACCCAATTAGTTCTACCACCTTTAGGAGCTTTACCTGTGTGAAATATCAGGGTTTTTATCATTCCCACAACTCGATTCGCATGATGAACTGGTCTATCCCTCCCAGTAGTTTTCCAGTACCCAGCTTCCGTAGCGCGATTCATTCTGGCCCCACTGGCATATTTCTTTTCTCTGGGGCAAAAAAAGTACCATTCCAAATCTCCAGTCGTCAGATAAGATTTACCTGAAAAGCAAACAAGTAAGGGAACATCAAGACAAAGAAAGAAGACCCACTTAAAACAAAAAAGACACTAACAAGTTACTGAGGAGAGAAAAAAACTAAGTTTGCGTACCGGGAAGATCCCATGGAGCATACTTTTTTATTTCTACTTCTGCTATCACGTCATACGGAAATTTTTTACCCATAACCTTCCTCTTCAGAAAGTATACGACGAGCTCAACATCAGTCGGATGAAATCGAATCCCAGGAATCAATTTTTTCGTACCCATCAATACGTCTACAAAGAAGCTTCAGAACCTAGCAACTTCAACGCCCTACTATCTAAAAAGACAATCTTCTCACGAGAAGAGAAGAAAAAACTCTGATAGGCTACCGAAACCTCGAACCCAAATATAAAAAAAGGAAAAAAAATCAATCGAACTGCTTGAGAAAAGAATATCTGGAAACCCCGTGTTTGTCAAGTCCAATGCCGAAACAAAATCTTCCCCAAACACCACAGCCTCCCTCGGTTCATGAAGCTAAAAAGGCACCCAACAATGGATGTTGATCCCTTTTGGAGATAAAAAGACATCTGCACAATGGAACCCTACAAAGGAAATCATTAGAGGCAGAGCAAGGCCAAAGCTTTCACATCGAAAATCAAATTTCATGAGATAAACTGGAAATTTCTGCAGCGATTAGTTCTGGGTATGATTGATTTCACTTGCGGCTACTACCAGTAGTCCAAATAAGTGGGACTTGAACAATCAACCTCAGAGAGAGGGGGAAGGGAAATGAAGCACGAAGCTTACCAGGGAAGGAGGCGGGCAAGACTTTCCGAACACAAACGCTGAAATCCGAAAAATGAAAGGATTAATAAGGAGAGAGAGGTTTTATACTCGAAGAGTGAGAAACTGGACCGTCTCTCTCCGCGTTGTGGAGCTAAGGCCCATTTTCCTAAAATTTCTAAAAGGGTTTCCCTTTTCTTTTCTTTTCTTTTCTTTTCTTTTTTCTTTTTTCTTTTTTAACCCGAGCTTCCCTTTTCTTGTTTAGACTATAGAATTAGTTAGCAGAAATAGGTGAAGGAGCAAACCCAAAAAGGAAAAAAATAAATTCTATTTCTTGTAATTTTTTTCAACAAAATTGCATTTCATTTCACAGTTGATGAACAATGTCAATATAATAAATTATTTTAAATTTTGATGTTATATATATACGCAAAATATTTTAGTTTATCTAATGTTATTTTAACGAAACCAACAATTTTAGATAAGTGACAATTAACAGTTAAGGAAACCAACATGTTCAGATAAGTGACAATTAACAGTTAAGGAAACCAATGTGTTGAGAAAAGTGAGAATTAACGCTTAAAGAAATCAATAAGAATTAGATTTAACATAAAGAGTAAGTTTCTCGCAATATAATGAACTAAGCTAACAAGTGAAAAAAAGTTAATGTTTATGAATTCTTTTAATTATCAATGATTTAAGAATTATTTTTGGTTTGTTCAGTCATGTTATGAAGTTTTTTTTTTTGGGGAAAATGACTAAAAAATACCTCATAAATTACAAAAACCCCAAAATGCCATGTAAATTAGCAAAGAGCCAAATATGTAATCAAGTAAGAATTTAGGATTTTGAAGTTTTGGTGTTTTTACTAAAATGCCCCTCACATTTTTTAATCAAGGGCAAGAACCCTTGCCGGCTGAAGCTCTGCAAACCAGCACCACTCTGTCGCTTAGCCGGTCGTTGGAGCACTGAAGCTCTAGTAAGATTTTTCTGGAGCTCAAATTGTCAATATGGATATCCAAATTGTTAATTGCTATTCTTAAATTGTTATTCTCTATACCTATGTAGTCAACATCCTAACAAAATATGACTTACAAGGTTGTTGACATTTGGAGGGCTTAAGTTGTCTATGAATACCCAAGTTATTAATTGCGATTCTTAAATTGTCATTTTCTATACCTAAGTAGTTGACGTCACCTAGCAGGGATGGCTAGGACATGTTTGTTTTAGTGATCAGATTGCTTATAAGCTGCTTTTTACGTAAATCGAGACACAACTCCTCTCACATACTTGCCTCATATACTGTAAATCACGATTGAAAAGTTGCTTTTAAGCATTCCAATCGTTAATCCAAACGAGCAATAATCTACAAGGTTGTTGATATTTGGAGATCTTAAGTTGTCAATATGAATACTCAAGTTGTAAATTGCAATTCTAAAAACGTTATTCTGTATACCTACAAGGTTGCTGACATTTAGGAAGTTCAGATTGTTGATTGTGATTCTTCTAGATAAGTGACAATTAATGCTTAAGGAAACCAACGGGTTGAGATAAGTGACAATTAACGCTTATAGCTCGTTTGGTTCGATTACATGAGAGAGGATTACATGTAATCCTGATGCAATAGAGTGATTACAGCGTTTGATTGCACTTATGTAATGTAAACATGACTACATTTTGTAGTCCTGATTACATCATTTGATGTAATCAGGATTACACTGCTATGACTGATGAATGAGGATGTAAACATCCTGTAATCAAGTGAAAATGACACTATTGCCATCATAATTTTTTAAATTGACCAAAGTGCCACCCACAAATGCTGTTAAATATTAAATAATTTTAATTATCACCATTAAATATTAAAAAATAATTAATAATATAGAAACTTAAGAAATATTCCCCATTAAAAATTAAAAAAAGTATATTCCACCTTTAAAAAAATATTAAAATATATCATTAAATAATATTTCCATCATTAAATATTTAAAAAAATTAACATGAACCCAACCTATACACTGAATAATATTTTCATCATTAAATAATAAAAAATTATCATGAACTCAATATATACATTATTATATATGTAGACAGGGTTAATTTTGTCCCTTGTTATATTATTCTCATATATTTCTCATTTTCAATGTAATTCAACCAAACATTGTTTTGTATATGTATCATCTTCCTCTAATGACGAACCAAACAAATTATATAATCATTATTACATTACATTCCATTACATTACATTATATTCCATTACATTACCTTCAATTCCGTAAACCAAACGAGCACTTAAGGAAAAACCAAGAGGATGATATAAGTAAGAATTAAAACTTGGAAACCAACAAGAATTATGTTTTCCAGAAAGAGCAAGTTCCTCGCAACGTAATGAACCAAGCAAACACTAAAAAAAGTTATTGTTTATGGATTTTTTTTTAAATTTTCAGTGATTTAAGAATTATTTTTGATTTATTTAGTCATGTTATGAACTTTTTTTTTGGGGAAATGACCAAAAAAATACCTCTTAAATCACAAAAACCCCCCAAAATGTCATGTAAATTAGCAAAAACACAAATAGGTAATCAAGCAAGAATCTAAGATTTTGAAGTTTTGGTGTTTTTATTAAAATGCCCCACACATTTTTTTAAGAAAAAAGGGCAAGAACCCTCGCCACTTAGAGCTCCTCCCGCTGGAACCACTCCACCGGCCAGCCGGCAACCTTAGCTCCAGCACTGGTGGCCGGAGCTATGGTGAGATATTTGCTCGAGTTATAAATATGGATACCTAAGTTGTTAATTGTGATATTTAAGTTATTTTAACTTTTGATGTTATACACACACACAATATTTTATTTTATCTAATGTTATTTTGTATAACTATTTTAACGTAACCAACAACTTTAGATAAGTGGCAATTAACGCTTAAGGAAACCAACGTGTTGAGATAAGTGAGAGTTAACGCTTAAGGAAACTGGTGAGAATTAGGTTTAGCAGAAAGAGTAAGCTCCTTGCAACGTAATGAACCAAGCCAACATTTAAAAAAAAAGTTAATGTTTATGGATTCTTTTACTTTTCAATGATTTAAGAATTATTTTTGGTTTATTTAGTCATGTTATGAATTTTTTTTAAGGAAAATAACCAAAAACAAAATACCTCTTGAATTACAAAAACCCCTAAATGTCATGTAAATTAGCAAAATGACAAATAAGTAATCAAGTAAGAATCTGGGATTTTAAAGTGTTTGTATTTTTACTAAAATGGCCCACAGATTTTTTAAAAAAAGGGCAAGAACGTGTGCCAGTCGGAGCTCTGACGTTGGTGCCCGGTGTTATGGTAAGATTTTTTTTTTTGGGAGATTGAGTTATCAATATGGATACCTAAGTTTTTAATTGTGATTATTAAGTTATTTTAAATCTTGATGTTACATATATACACAATATTTTATTTTATTTGATGTTATTTTATCTAATTATTTTAAGAAAGCCAACGACTTTAGATAAGTGACAAAGGAAACCAATGTGTTGAGATAAGTGACAGTTAATGCTTAAAGAAACAACGGGTTGAGATAAGTGTGAATTAATGCTTAAGGAAACCAACGAGAATTATGTTTAGCAGAAAGAGTAAGTTCTTTGCAACATAATGAACTAATCTAACACTTAAAAAAGTTAATGTTAATGGATTCTTTTGATTTTCAATGATTTAAGAATTATTTTTGGTTTATTTAGTCATGTTATGAACTCTTTTTAAGGAAAAGACCTAAAAATACCTCTCAAATTACAAACCCTCCAAATGTCATGTAAATTAGTAAAAGGACAAATAAGTAATAACTAAGAATTTAAAATTTTGAAGTTTTGATGTTTTTACCAAAATGCCTCTCACATTTTTTTAAAAAAAGGGCAAGAACCCTCGCCTACTGGAGCTCCACTGGCTAGCCGCCATAGCTCTAGTGAGATATTTTTTTGTAGAGATCAAGTTCCCAATGTGGATACACAAATTGTTAATTGCGATTTTTAAGTTGTCATTCTCTATACCTAAATAATCAATGTCGCTTAACAAGGGTGGCTTCAAAATATGATCTACAATGTTGTTGACATTTGGGGAGCTCAAATTGTCAAACCTAAGTTGTTAATTGTAACGGCCCCACATAGATAGCCGGCCGAGCCCACACAGGTGGCCACACAGGCCCCCCACAGGGATTGTCCCCTCCTCCACATCACACAGGTGCTTGGGGATTTATTCCGCCTCCCCAAGGGATCAAACACACTACCTAAGGATAAATAGTGCGCCATAACTCACTTGGTAGCCACTTGCACCACTATGTAATGACACCCCGTCAATCAGGCTCAATGTCAGCCTACCCCCCTCAATCGGGCTCAGAGTAGGCTAGAATTGTCCCCTCCTCTGCATTACACAGGTGTATAGGGATTTATTCCGCCTCCCCAAGGGATCAAACACATTACCTGAGATAAGTAGTACGCCATGACCCACTTGGTAGCCACTTGCACCGTGGCGCAAGTGGTTACCAAGTGGGTCATGGTGCACTACTTATCTCAGGTAAGCCGGTACTGAGGGCGATTGAGGGGGTGTCGTTACATAAAGAGGTGCCTTCTTATGTAACGGCCCTACATAGGCAGCCACTCGAGCCCACACAGGTGGCCACAGGCCTCCGACAGGAATTGTCCCCTTCTCCGCACCACACAGGTACTTGGGGATTTTTCCACCTCACTAAGGACTCAAACTATGGACCTAAGGATAAGTCTAAAACTGAAGAGTCACTTGCACCATATGGCTCTTAGGCTTTAAACTTATCCTTAAGTCTAGAGTTTGAGTCCTTGGAGAGGCGGAAAAATCCCCAAGCACATGTGTGGTGCAGAGGAGGGGATAATTCCTGCCGGGGGCTTGTGTGGCCACTTGTGTGGGCTTGGGTGACCACCTATGTGAGGCTGTTACATTAATTGTGATTCTTAATTTGTCATTCTCTATATATACAAAGTTGTTGACATGTAGGAAGCTCAAACTGTTGATAATGATTCTTTTAGATATGTGACAATTAATGCTTAAGTAAACCAACGGAATGAGATAACTGAGATTTAATACTTAAGGAAACTAACAAGAATTGGGTTTAGCAGAAAGAGCAAGTTCCTCACAATGTAATGAACTAATCTAACACTAAAAAGATTTAATGTTTATGAATTCTTTTAATTGTCACTGGTTTAAGAATTATTTTTGGTTATTAGTCATGTTATGAACTATTTTCATCTCTAATAAAAGAAATAAAACTTTCAAATTATTTACAGATCAAATATATACCCAAAATAGGTTTTTGGATAATTTAAATTTAAAAGTTAGCCATCTTTATATTTGAATGTTTAACTAAAAATTTTAATTTCAATTTTTATCAAGAAAATTTGAATAAAGGTATTTAAGCTATTTTTATTGTAACTATAATAATACAAATATGATTTAGATCACTTCATCATCACTTCATTACATCTTGTGAAACTCTCCCACTTTTAGTTTTAATATATGAGAAAACCAAATACTGCGTCCACTTCTTAATATAAAATGTATTTATTATTCAATTATTTTCATTAAAATGGGTCATATATTATGAACAGGATGAAATATATTAATTAAATTGTAGCCAACCATGTCTCAATTATGTTTAAATAATTTTTTTAAAAATTTTATAACTAATGTTATGTTAGTATAAATTTAGGAAAGACAGCAAGGATCCAACATATCTAAATTTCTTTGAGTAGAAACTAACTAGCACTAATAAACTAGCAATCAATACATCAAGGAGACCAAAATAGACTGGCCTCTCTTTCATCACCAGCCATCTCCATTTGAAAAGATGGCAATGATCAAAAGTGGCTTAGCCAATGTTTGGTATCACTTATTTTTTGACAATAAGTCTTTATTATGCAAACCGAGAAAAAACTCCTCCCACATACTTACCTCGTATACCGTGAATTACGATTTATAAGCACTTATTATCCAAAAATAAGCTATTCCAAATGAACACTTATTTCAACCTGTGTCATCCTGCATTTGGTCAAAAATAAAAATCGATCATCATGTGCAAATAAGTAATTTAGCCTCATTTACAACACCACTAAAGGGGGTAATTAAGATCTCAAACAAACCCCCTCCCCCGCCGAAAAAAAATATAAGAGAACAAAAGTCGAGAAACGCACTTATTAAAAAATGTAAAAAATCTTTTATAGATTAAGTATTCGTTTGGGATAATGTATTTTTGATTTATAAGTGTTTATAAATTATGATTTACGATATACGAAATAAGTATGTGAGAGGAGTTTTATCCCAACTTACATAATGAACACTTATTTTCAAAAATAAAAAACGTTATTCCAAACATAGCTTAAGCTTTAAAAAGAATTATGCATTTTATCAAATAAAAAAAAAGATCACAATCCCTAGGCAACAAATATTTAAATTTCCTAAACATACTTGAAGATGTCGAATTCTATTTTAAACTTTGTTTAAGTTTGGTAATCGACTTACAAGTTTATTTGACGGTCAATAATTTCTTAAGAAAACGTTGAAAGTAAGTCGAGTTTAAGATTAAGATTTATTCTCTAAATTCCAAATTCTCACAAAATTAAGAAACTTTAATATTCGAGTGTCAATCAACTGCGTCAAATCTTTGATATGATAGAATCTGATCAATCACAATTTATTGCAAGAATAGCGAAATGAGTAGATCAACTGCGTCAAATCTTTGATATGATCAAGGTGATTAAACCCGGACCGGTCAGTGAACCGGTCGGGGTACTGGGTCAAGGGTTAGTGGGTCAAACCGGAGTCAGCCCGGAGTCAACCCGGACCTAAACCGGTGAGGAGGAAAAAATTGAAATTTGTAACTTCTCATCAAAATATTTATCACAAGTTCATAACAAAATATCAAAATGTTTATGCTAACAAAAGTAGTAAACTATTAATTAAATATCATCATTAAAATAAGCATCAACTATATCATTCAACTCTCTAGGTACTGAGACATTAGGAGGTGGAGCTGTAGGAGGAAGAGTAAAGGCATTAGGGGCAACAGAGTCAACATTTAATGATGGAGCCCCAACAACATCATCATCACCTATATATCAAAAGAATAAAATTAGTACTAATTATGCTCAAAATATGGTTATATTCTTTTGTGTAAGAAATAAGAATATAATCTATTAATCTTAGATAATTAAAAAGATGGTTAGAAACCTCCATAATCCTGCACCATTTGTTGAAATTGAAGATCCGTCACTTCTATATTTTCAAATTCAGGAGTTGGATCTTCGTCAAGAACCCAAAAGTCTAGTCTGTCAATTGATTCATAATCAATGGGGTCGTAATTATCTTTCTTCTTCTTCAATTGGTTCCTATAATGCCAACACAATAGAAGATCATTATTTACTAAAAATATATAACAACCATTCCTCAATCATGACTTTTTAGATTACCTAAACTTTAACTTCAGATTGTAGTTTGTGAAAACCAAATCATTAAGCCTTTGATGCTCCAATCTGTTTCTTCTTTTAGTATGGATACGTTCAAATAAGCTCCAATTTCTTTCGCATCCAGAAGAAGAAGAAGTTTGACTAAGAACACGTATAGCAATTTGTTGTAATTCTATTACTGAACCCCCATAATACAACCACCACTCATCTTCAAAATAAAGTAAAAACATTTAGTATGTATTAAACTATTAACAAATATTAAATAATAAGTGCTTTAAAATATAAAACTTAATATACTTACGAGGGACTAGCTTTTGGGCTGTTTTCTCACATGAAACTTTATCAAATGAGTCTTTACGTTCACGGTAGACACTGATTTGTTGCATCATTGTAACAAAATGATCATCATTGTCAGGTGAGAGTGCCTCAAACAAATTGATCACAGCATCCATCAGTCTATGCTTTCGAACAAAGTTAGGACTGTACAAGAATGCAGGATTCAAGAGATAAGCCGCTGCATGTAGGTCATTTTTCAAATGCTTATCCCAGCGAATTTGAATGATATTCGTATATGGCTTGTACAATTCCTTCTTCATTTGAAACATTTCCTTGATTCCATTCTTAGCTCTCTGCATGCCTTCATAGATGTAAGGCATTGAAGGTTTTTCATCTGAATCCACAATCCTCAACAACCTTATCAAAGGAGACACAAGTCTCACAATTTCAAAGCAATCGTCCCAAAACTGATTATTTAGAACGATTGCACTGAAAATTTTTCCAGGTTCAGTGCTTGATAATTTGTGCTGCACAAAATGATGATCAACAACTAAAGCTTGTAAATCATGCTTATGTGAATAGATGCTATGAAGGGTGATGAATGTGGTGGCAAATCTTGTCGCACCAGGACGTACAATTTCCTTCCAACCTGGTCTATTCCTCAACCATGACAAGAAGACCATATGATTATATGTAAAAACAGTGATTTTAGATGCATTCTTCGCAAGTTCTGACACATAAGGCATGGCTGCAATGTCTTTCAAAATAAGATTCAAACAATGAGCTGCACACGGTGACCAATAAATAGTTTTGTATTTTTTTTTATCAATCTACCGCATGCTACATAATTAGCTGCATTGTCAGTCACCACATGAACTAGATTTTGAGGACCAACCCACTCAATAACCTCTGTGAACAATGAGAATAAAGTGTTGGCATCTTTAACTATATCCGAAGCATCAACTGACTTCACAAATACCATGCCATGTAATGAATAAACTAAGAAATTAATCAAAGTTCGTTGTCTAACATCTGTCCAACCATCAGCCATGAGTGTGCAACCATTTTCTTTCCATTTGGCTCGATGGCTATCAATCAATAGTTGAAGTTCCTTTTTACAATCTCTCAACATGGTAACTCTATACTCATGAAAACTTGGAACCTTAAACCCAGGCCCAATTGCAGTAGCAGCATCAATAGCTTTTTGAAATAAGGGACAAGTCATTGCCTTAAATGGAACACAATTAACATAAGCCCAATGAGCAAATGTCATTTTTGCATTATATTGTGCTTCTTGACTTGCCCAAGCACTCTTGATGCTTGGTTGGCTACCAGGAGTTGTCCTAGATGCAAAATGACTATCAATCTTCCCAACTATAGGAGCTTTCCTCTTTAAAGAAGCAAGTGGTTCCTCAACCTCTCTAGCTTCATTTTCCTCCTCAACAACATGTTTTTTCTTTGAACCTTCTAATAAAGAATCTTTCATTTTAGCACGTACATCATGAGACACTTTTTTGCATGAACTCACTTGACCACTCACACCAGCTAAATGTTGTTTCAACCTATTTATCCCACCTCCCCTATAACTTGAAGAACATAAGAGGCATGTGAAAACATTTATTTTTCCCTCTTTTTTAAGAGAAACGTATTGCCAAGCTGGGTCTGTTTTTTTAAAAATCCCTGATGTCTGTGGAGGGGGTAAACTACTATTAGGAGGATTGGTAGTATCGGGATTGGGGTTGGCAGCAACATTCTCAGGTGCTTCATTATTTACCTCCATTAAGAAACCAAAACCAAAGCAAACAGCAAATGAACCCTTTCAATTCGCAAACCACAAGCACCCCAGTTGATTAATAATCACTATCAGAGGATTGAGAGCTACAATGAAACAAAAGAACCAACCAAACCAACAAGAAAACGTACAGAGCATCAGCCGACAACCATTCACATTTTATTTTAAAGTTTAAACTTTAAAGCAATGGCAAACCAATACAACCATCAGCATCAGCAGAGTCAATTAACATTTTAACATAAACAAATATATACAGGGAGTCAATTAAGTCCTTAATGGCCTTAATCACCAGAATATACAAGACAAGTCAATTAACAATTTAACATAAACGAAGAATACACAATTCTGTCTTAATCACCAAATCAATTAAGTCCTTAATGGCCTTAATCACCAGAATATACAAGACAAGTCAATTAACAATTTAACATAAACGAAGAATACACAATTCTGTCTTAATCACCAAATCAATTAAGTCCTTAATGGCCTTAATCACCAGAATACACAAGACAAGTCATTAAACGAAGACAGAACACTGACCTTAATGGGTTCTGGGCTCTGGCTCACAAAACGAAGACAGAACAATTTAACATCCTCAGCTCCTTCATTATGTCTTTCTGGGCTCTGGCTCACAAAAAAAAAAAACAGAGCATCACATTCACCGCACAGCCATAGATGAAAAATAATGAATGTAGGACTAGGAACTATCATTAGAAATACTGAAATAGAGATTAAACAACATACAAAGTAAACCACAAAGCTCAGACCCTTCTTTTCAATCGGAACAGCCAAACCCTTCGTTTCAATCGGCTGAAGAAACAAATGAAGGAGAAACAATGGAGGAGCGAAGTTCATACCTTTCTGACCCCAAAGCTCAGATCTTGCAACCGGCCATGGCGTCCGACGGTGACACCCACGCTGAGAAGACCACCAGCGAACGGCGGCAGGTCGAGCGTTGGGGAAGAAGAAAGGCGAACTCCACCGACGCAAACGGCGACCCAACACCGGCAGACAATGGTCGATCAAGCGCCGTTCGACAGGGAGTTGAGAGCGAGACTGAGAAGAAGAAGAAGAAGGCGGCTTCGCTGGTGGCCGGTGACGCTGGAGATTGAGAATGAGAAAAGCAGAAGCGAAATGCGAAACTGAGAAAGTGACTCTGTGTCGACCAAAAAAAAAAAAAGAAAGTGACTCTGTGAGCCAGGATTTTCAAATTTTTTTTTTTTTAAAAAAAAAGGACGAAACGACGTCGTTTCGTCCTTCCAGAGAGAAAAAAAAATCAACCCGGGTGACTCGGCGGGCCGGCCGAGTCGCCCGGGTTATTACCGGGTCACACCGGGTCGTTCCGGGTCGACCGGTTCGGTGTGACCCCGGTTCATTCAGTGACCCAGACCGGTTTTTTGGCCGGTTCGGCGGTTCCCGGTCCGAACCGGCCGGTCCGGTCCGGGTCTAATCACCATGGATATGATAGAATCTGATCGATCACAATTTATTGCAAGAATAGCGAAATGAGTAGATAGGAAAAAATAAGGAAGCACCACTTTTTCTCCTAATAATTATAACAATAGAAACGAAAGGGAGAGTCTCTCTATTTTTTTTATCGTCCACGTCTTTTTATTTTTTTATTTTTATTATTATATTAATTTTAAATAATTAAAATTTAATATTCTATAAAAATTAAAAATTATACATAGAATATTTTAACAAAAGTATAAAAAGATGAACAGTTATATTAAATTTTAATGATTTAAATTTATTTATATACATTTTAGTTATTTAATATTATAATAATATTCTTATAGGATATTAAATTTCAACCATTCAGAGTTAATCTAACAATAAAAATAAAAAAATAGAGGGGAGTGGACAATAAAAAAAAAAATAGAAAAGCCCTTCTTCCCAACAAAAATACAAGCAGCAACGGCACTTTTCTTAATGAAAATCCTTAAAATTATTCGTGCGATTAATGACTGAGATTCTAAGCCTGTTTGTTTCAGCGATCAGATTGCTTATAAGTTGCTTTTCACGTAGATTGAGACGCAACTCCTCTCATATACTTACCTCGTATACCGTAAATTACGATTGAAAAGCAACTTTTAAGCATTCTAATCGCTCAACCAAACGAACACTCTATTGGCTATAAAACCCCTTGAAAAGCTAGAAAGGAAAGGAGCTAACAACTACGATTCTAGCTGCTTGAGTTTTGGGGGAAAACAACTTTGCTTCCGTCTGGGGAAAAAACCAAATTTTGAATTTTACAAGAAAAAACCCTCCTTGCATGTTTGCTTCATATAGTATAGAATCACTTAAAACAAGTTGAACCAGATTCTCTTATATCATATAGTTTATTTATATTGACTTATTTTAAGTAATTACAAAGAAAATATTTGGATGAAGTTGTCAGATAAACAAAAAAATGTGTTTTCAAGTGGTTCACCGTTCAAAACAACTTTGGGTTAAGATTTGATGCACGGAGAATCTCAATAACGGATCACAGGATAGAATTAATTTTAGTCAAGGACTAAAACATTCTAAAATTTCATTGCAGAACTAATGACTAAAATGAAAATAAGTTTTGTACGTGGAAAGACAATAATGCACCTTGCTTTATTTTTTTAAAAAAGATGTCATCGTCACTGGTCGCCGCCAAGCCGGAATGACCACCGTCGGCCGGCCTTTGGAGCACTAACATCGATTGGCTGAAGCTCCGACTATCGGAAATTAATGTGCTATTCATAAGAGGATTTAACTTATTCATGAAGAGTTGCACACTTGTTTATGAATCTATTACACAAGTCTGCAACTCTTCATGAACAAGTGGAATCTTCCTATGATTAGCACATTAATTTCCAGTGGTTGGAGCTCCGACTGTGGCTGCTCCAGTCGGCTGTTGAAGCTCCGACCATTGGAAATTAATGTATTGTTCATAGGAGGATTCCACTTGTTCATGAAGAGTTGCAGACTTGTTCATGACTTATAAGAGGATTCCACCTATTCATGAAGAATAGCAGATTTGTTCATGAAGTCATAAACAAGTCTGTAACTCTTCATAAACAAGTGGAATCCTCCTATGAACATCACATAAATTTTTCGGGGGTAGGATCTCCAGTCGTTTGATGATGGAGCTGTGATGGCCAGCGGGCCTGTGATGGCCAGCGGGCTATGGCTGCTCCGACTGGCCGGTGACTAGTCGTCCAAGCTCTTGTGACTATAAAACCCTTTTTTTAAAAAGATAAAGCAAGGGGTATTATTGTCTTTTTACCTATAAAATTTATTTTCATTTTGTTTCTTGGTCCTACAGTAAAATTTTAGAATCTTTTGATCCTTGACCATGACGGGGGATGAAGAACAAATTTTACAAATTGTCCTATGTACAATTGCACCTCTACATTTGGTAACCAACTAGTAATTCCTGTTGTGCTAGCACCTTATTCTATTCCTTCTATAGCTCTTGCTTAGTTTTCTGCAACTTTCTGTCTTTTTGCAGGGATGTCACCTACTCTTGAGTTCAAAGTTCTTACCAAAACTCCAAGAATCCTCAACAATGCCTACAAAACCCTTCTTCCAAAGGCCATGCAACTTGACAACGAAACAGAGGTTTGTGTTGCTGAGGTTGATTCGTAGTACGGTCACACAATAAATATAAGCCTATGATCCAATCCAAACTTTCCTAAGTGCTCAACTTTCATTGGAGGAAAGGAAGGGTTCAGGGGTTAAGATTTGGATTGATCCATGTTAAATTCAATTTTATTTTTTATATTTTAAATAATTTTTAATTTAATAAATACAAAATTTAAAATAAAAATAATTTCGTGATTGTCACTTCTCAAAATATAAATTTATCATGCTAAAAATTACAATTTGAGAATCTTAAATCAGCATAAATAATATGTTCCTCATGAATATGTCTAATTAGTACCAGCCAATCTCTATGAACAAGCAACCTAGCATTATCAAAAGTGTCCCTAAGGGGTGATCCCTATCACATTCCCTGGTGAGTAAGCCAATCGCCTCAATACAATTTTTTTTTGACCAATACAATTGGACAATAGTAAAATAGTCTTATATCCTAAAAATTTTAAATCTAGACCATCCAAATTATTAAATTTAATTTGGATACTTCATATCTTTTTTTTTTTTTTTTGCCAAGGAAGAAACATAATATATTGAACTCATGCGAAATTACAACCATGCAGAAATTAAAAGCAACCACCTATTACCTAAGAACACAAGTAAAACCTTAAAGCACACATACACTGAATCTAAAAACAGAATCCAAGAAAGGTTCTTCAATAATACAAGCATATATGACTTAAACAAACAAAGCATCCACAACGGCAGAGACCCAGAAGGCCAACAGCTGCGATAGAGGTCGTGGTACCGAATACACAGGGCAAGACCATCCAGAGAAGCTTTGGTAGTCCACACGGTCACCAAATCCGCTTCTATGAGAATCCGTCTATAAAAGAGGTTCCTGACAATTTTCCTTGAGCAAGGCACAAGGAGGTCAACAAACAAAACACTAGCAAACAGAGCACGGTCAGTATAACAGTAAGTGAAAGAACCGCAATTCCAGCCCAATGAAGAACAGTGTCGCCATATCCACTAAACAAGCACACAGTGAACCCCAAACATGAATAGTGTCGAGAGAAGCAATGAACAGGCAAATGTCTATCCAATGAAGAATAGTGTATACGAACCCACTAAACATACTCAAATTGATAGTTCCATAGTCTAAACACCGACAATAACAGTTCAAAGCAATACATCTAGTCATACTACCATACTCATAACCCATTTCCAAATTACCAGTAACATAGCAACTACTTAGAGCCCATTCCCCCCCAACACTCGTTTGTGCCATTTCAATTAAAATAGAGGCACCAAGATTATAGAGTTTTAGCCCATATATCTTACTGCCTAGTGGAGAATTAAACCAAATCACCTGAGCATATATGAAAATCCCTACTACACCCATTCTCAAAGCTTTTGACCAGTAGACAAAATATTTCCTAGAGAAATCGTCAACAAGCCAAACGGTACTACTAGAAGCACATCTCAACCATAATCTGCCATTATTGGGGAAAAGAGAAACCTTAATCAAATTACTCACCTCAATATCTAGAGATTGATTAATTAGTGCCATTGAGTATATCTGTGCCTTTACCATATGTTTACTCATAGCGATTGCCAATCCCCCACTGCTAGTGTCCATCAAGATCTTCATTACGCTGGGTTGAAGAATCCACCGCATTGGTATGTTCTTTACCTGCTGGAGCCAAAGGGGAACCCATCGGAAATCTTCATCAGAGGGTTTCACAAAGGGTTGAGGCCTAAATGCCTTCTCGCATTCCTTCTCACGTCTTCCCCGTTCAACGCCATCATCGGTTTCACTCCCCACCAATACTTCCACCGGCCATGACATCGGGTAACTCCAGAGCTCCCCCATAAAGGGAAACGTTTAATTACTTGAATGTATCAACAGAATCATTTGATTATTTCTGCTAATAATTCTAACAAAAATCCATTTTGGGGGTACAACAAGAATTTGTATTCTCAAATAATATCAGAGGGGCTTGCCGTCAGTGTGGAAATTCCATTTTCCCTACAATTAATCTCTTCCTTAGAGAAGGCAGAAAACATAAAATCCTATAATTTACGATCAATTCATTCAAATATTTCCTTTTTTTGAGGAAAGAGACTGCCTTACCAAGACAGACGCGATCTACCCCCGAGCAAGGTCGGGCTACCGTTGGAGGAGATCGACGCCGCTCGAACTCGCACAGAGACGAAACCCTAGCAGAGGGAGAAAAATCGCACGCACGACGAAGTTTTAAATCATGCAGCAAAACTGATTCTTTAGACTAGATACTTTATACTCCCTCCGGTCCTAATTATAAGATAAAGTTAACTTTTTTGGAGAAATTAAGGAAGTCAATTAAATTACTTTAGAGTGTTTATATTTTTAGTATCCTTAGATTATATATTAGTTTATTAGTCAAATTAATTAGTTTTGAGAAAAAAATAAAAATATAAATACTCTAAAGTAATTTAATTGGCTTCCTTAATTTCTCCAAAAAAGTCAACTTTATCTTATAATTAAGACCGGAGGGAGTATCTTATTATAACTATAAGTAGATAATACACATTACTATAATTAACACTAACCCTCTGCTTGAATGGGAAGAAGAGTTGGGAAAAAAGAAAATAAGAAAAAAGAAAATGAAGAGAAAAGAAAATTGGAAGGAAACTACTATCACCCATGCTACATGAATTGGTGAAAGAAAACAGAGAAGAAAAAAAAATGAATAAATTTCATAATGACTAAAATACTCCCATTATGAACAATTAATTAACCAGACCAATTAATTCACCAAAGAAAGTTATTTTTCCAGATAAAAAAATAAAAAAATGGATTTTATTTAAATTAAAGAAAATAAAAGGAAATAAAAATTACTAAATACAATTTATTTAAGAAACTAAAATTCAATATTTTATTAGTGTACGAATTTGTATGGTCCCAAACCCAATAGCGTTTTTATCAAGAGAAGGAAAAAAAAGAAGCCATCAACCAGCGCCTTCTTCACGATGCTTCTTTCCCTTCAACTAGATCCGCTTCTCACTGTCAAAACCGGCGATGACAGTAAGGTTGCCAACAACAACCAAATTCCCGAAACAAATCAATACTACTAATCTATACCCTCCATCTTTACCATTATCGCCACAAACCAAAACAAAATTGATAAAAAAAGCCAAACAAAATGATTAGGGCTTGATAGCGGCGTACGATGATGCCCCAAGAGGACAGCCCGGCTAGACCAACGGCAACCATGAGAGGCCTTGACGCACATACACTGACTAAAGGAGACCTTTGCGCCAGAGGCAGCCATGAAAAGCGTATTTCCCCCTAAATTCTCTCCATCTGCGGAAAGCAAACTTGGGGGAGAAAATGGGGCATGGGACCTCTCACCTATCTCCATTTTCCACCCTATTTTCCTTACTCTCACATTTTTTGTTCACCCAAGCAAGGGAAAACTTATTTTCCCTCCCATTTTACTTCTTAGTTTTCTTTCCTCTCCTGCTTCCTCTCCATCCAAGCAGTGAATAAATGTAAGAAAAATTTGGATCAGTGTTGGAGACTTGAGCTTTGTTTGGTTGGAGATTAGGTTAGGTTGGGGTGGGGTTAGTTTTGTTTGGTTGGAGGATAGGTTAGGTTAGGTTGGGGGGTAAAAAAATGATGTTTAGTTGGAAGGAAGTTAGGTTAGATGTTGGATGTTTTTTTGTCATCTAGTAATAACTTAACCTACCTCCAAAATTGGGGTTTTTCCTAGGTGAGAGAATATTTGTCTTCAATTGTGACTAAATTACCCATGACAATTTTTTAAAATTCTAACACTGCCCTAACTTGACCTCCTGATTCAACGAATTTTCTAAATAATAATAATTTTATAAATAATTATTTATATGCTTACACAAATAATTATTTTATAAATAATAATTTTATATAAATAATTATTATTAATAAATACATTATAAAAGAAGAAGGAAAATATGTAGAAGAGTATTTTAACCTCCTTTAACCTAACTTAACTTAAATAAACCTCACTTAACCTAACCTTCGTTGATCCAAACAACATTATAACCTCTTCTAACATAATTTAACCTTCGTTGAACCAAACAAAGCCTTAGAGTCACCAATTCTTCAAGATTCTAAAGGCCAAGAGGCATATATATTCATTAAAAACAAATTAAAAATGACAAAGTACAAAAGATATACTCCTCCTGACCTATTTGATAATTTGAAATATAAAGTAGGTCTTAATAGTAATAAACTTTTTAATAAAATGAATGTAGGGAAAATTTTATTGAATTTTCAGGGATTTGACATAATTTCAGTTAATCTCTAAAATTTTTTAAAATTTCACTACGCCTTTAAGGGTCATAATGAAATTAAGTTTTGGAGATGAAAAGATAATAATACCCTTATTTCATTTGTCATGTAAATTGTCTAATTTATCTTATGAATTTTTATATTTATCTTATAAATGATTGAAATATTTTTAATTCCTTATGTTTTTTTAAATCTCTTTAATTATTTTAAGATAAAAAGTGCATCTAACATTTCAAACTATTTTTAGAGGTGGACTCAACACCCCAAACTATTTAGAGTTGCAATTTCACCCCTCTTGTATTAAAAATATAACAATAAACACCCCGACCTAACAGAAACTTAACCCCCATTAAGATCCTCCTCATCTCAAGGGAGTCGCTTTTCTCCGATCCTCTTTCACTAAAAACGGCAACGTCTTCCTTTCCCTCCCTTGCGTCACTCTCACATCGATGAAGAGAAGGACCAACAACAGCAATGACGTCCCAAGGAGATGGTGCCGCTGACCCCATCATGGATGAACAATCTGCCGAAGCCGATGGTGATTATGACGACACTGACGACGATGCTGAATCTTGCAGCTACGAAGGATCTGAGACTCACAATTGAGATCTGGACGATCGACAGCTTGGCGGGCATAAATCTTGTGCTGTCGATGCTGAATATGAGCATCGTGACGGGAGCAAAACTGATGGGGAAGAAACCGCCGTGTATGGAACGTCGTATTGTGATGACAATGAGGTTCAAAAACGCCAACACCGGTTAAGTTTAATTTGTTGGCAGACTCAAGGCAGCAGTTGCTCGACGAGATGGAAAAGAACAGGCGATTTTGGGAAACTGGCTTCTTGATTCTATCTTCTTTTTCTCAGCCTTTATACACGCTTGGTCATCTTCCTATATGTAATTTAGGCTTTATTAAATTGCCATCTTCGTCCTCCTCCTTAATACTGTTCCGCAAGGACGCCATTGCTGCTGCTGGTCCTTCTCTTCTTGGGTGCGAGAGTGACGCAAGGGAGGGAAAGGCAGACCAGGGTTGCCGTCTTTAGTGAAAGAGGATTGGAGAAAAGTGATTTCCTTTGGGGAAGATGAGGTGGAACTTAACGGTGGCTAAATGTCTGTTAGGTGGGTGTTAATTGTTCTATTTTTAATACATGTGGGATAAAATTGCACCTTTAAATATTTTGAGGTGTTAGACGTATCTCTAAAAATAATTTTAGGGTACTAGATGCACTTTTACCCTTTATTCTATAAATATCCTTATTTGTTTAGTAAATGTTTTTATGAAAAAAAAATAAAAAAAAGAATATAATTATCTTGTCACCCATAAAACTTAATTTTATTTTAAATCCGGAGGGTATAATAAAGTTCAAAAAATTTTAGAAGTTTATTGAAACTACGTTGACTCAATGAAATTTTCCTATGAATGTAATTGATTCACATACGGCCTTCTATTGCTGCCCATTACATACAGCCTTCTTTTACTCTCAATATTGTATTCCCACTTCGCATCAGATCGAAGATGTAGGCCAATGAGAATGATACAGATACATTTTGGTGAAAAGTAACTGTACACATATTTCCAAAGAAACAACTGAAATCCATCCAGACAAGCCACCAAAACTCCATATGTAATTGGCTGACATGGTGAACAATTTTCAGCGTCAAAATAAACAGGATCAAATACACAATACAATCGACATCATCAAAGAATTTTGTTCACAACTTTCCAGTGTAAAGTATTGAAGAATCAAACTCTGGGAACACAGACACTGTTGATCAGCTGAGTCAGCACTTCCCCAAAAACGGAGGTTGGTCCATGAATTCTCCCAAAAGTACCAGGGAACCATTTGTTCAACATTTCAAAGCATCCCTAAGCCTGTTGACGAACTATTCACAGTTTACATCAGCACTGGACTCAACAACCAATTAACATATGATCTCTACTCCCTGTCAGAATCTTTGTACAATGGGCACTATTGTGACATTAAGGAGATTACTACAAGTTCTCCAAGCAGCAGAGTTTTCTCATCGCATGAAACGAGAAAAAAAATATGAGAAGTTTCCCAGCTATAAAGTAGGCAAGGTAGACAGTTGAAGTATTTTTGCCAATCCGTAAAAATCTCAATAACCCCATGAAAAAAGAGGCTACATACTGCTGCCAGTTAATTCTTCCCTCTCCCAAGACTCTCAAGCCACTTCACAGTGCCCCCATCCACTTAACTGTGCAAAGCTTGGTCTAAATGAAACAAGCTGGGGATCGCCATTGATATATCATCTCATAATATTCCATTCAAAACTCTTTGATAGTAATCATACTGCCTTGTTCGCCATGCATCAAGACTACTGCTAATCAGCGAAAGCACCAAAGAGACACATTGCTGCTAAAAGCCAGAAAGGGGGCAAAAACAAAAACAAAAACAAAACGTTAACAAGCAAAGTCAAACCTTTTTGCAGTTAAAACAAAATTGAAATTCAGACCTCTTCTGTTAAACTGAGATGGAATCGTTTTCATAAGTTCTGTATTGTCCGTGGACCACCTTTAAAGCATGGGAAGCCTGAGTCCTGATCCCAACAATCAAAGAAATTCAAGGAAAATCCAGCATCAATTAGTATTTCCAGATTTTGTCCTTTCATGCCCAAAATGAAAAGGTATGGCAAAAGACACGCAAAGGTTCATGCACACTAAAAAGTCAAGATTATAAAATTTAGTACAGGTGAAACTTTGGAATCATTCATTAACTAAATGAGGTGGCCTGCAACTGCAAGATTCAAAACAAGAATCATTTGCAAGCAAGAGGGTAAACAAAACTTCCCTCTCTAAATCTTCTCTACCTAAAGAGATGCAAGGTATCCTCTATCTACTTCATTGTCATGGAAGACTGTAGTCTCTCAGTATGGTTTATAACTCAGCTTTCATACTGTGAATGAAACAAAATACCTCGGAGAGTGCAGAAATCCTGCCTAGATGCTGTCCTTAACATTAGACATGAGCACCCAATTATCAAAAATATCAATCTATACTAAGCATAAAGGATTTCCATCACACTAACTCTATTTAAAAATAAAATATTAAATAAACTTGTAAAAGAAACAAAAACTGCTGACGATTTAGCATCCCAGTACTCAGCCTGAAATATATATATACCAGTTCACTAAACTGGAGTAAAACAATTTGAAATGGAGGTCGGTATGATACACTGATAGCGTGCTTGTAGGGAAAAAAAAAGGTGAAAGAAAAGAATAAAAGAGAAACTGGAATTATACTGAATAATTCAAGAGTTCGAAACATACGAAAGTAAAACTGATGATTACTCTATAAGTTATGGGTAATACAAATCCTAGTAAAATATCGAATTCAAATCCAATCCTAACATCGCATAATATCTAATCCTAATCCTAATTAGATACTCTAGCCTTTTACGTTATAATAAAATGTATAAACTACACTAAAGGCTTATTTAAAAATTACATATCACAACATGGGGCAGCATGAATCAGGATTGGCTGAACGACCAAAAAACTAGACCATAGTTAAGTGCCCAGTAGTCTTATCGTGAAAATTTGGAATTAGTATTACAAATCTCAACAAGGCATTAAATGGAACAGCAGGAAGCTATCAAGCATCTTACCGGCAACATTTCAACTGGAAGAATAATGTGCTCAGCATGTTTTCGACAAGTAAGGAAGCCTTGAATGCATAAAAACTAGGACACCAGGGGCCATGCATCAAGACAAATTTCGCTGGCAATAGCATAGTTCAGCAATTTCAGGTGAGATCACACACACACACAGGGAGTTTCATTAATACCTTGAAATAATCAAAGAACTCACTTGGAATGCCTTCAGCATCAGAATCCATTAACACAATCACATCATCAATGTCTACGTATGGAGAGCAGCTATCAGATCAAATCAAATAAACATACAAAACCTCAGATTTACCTCAAGAAGCTCTCGGGTTAATTTGAAAGGAGCACTTTCAAAGTTAACACCACCAGGGGAATTTGAAAGCATGAAGCAAAGTCAATATGTATGATATGACCTTCTTCATCCATTAAAAGGTTACCATTATGCCGATCCTTAATCTGTACAACAAAAAAACAATAAGAAGTTAGTAAAACGTAAATTCTTCAATGACAGTGATCAACCAAAAGTAATACTCGAGCATCTGCTTAAGCACGAAATACATCAGACGCTAGTAGAAAGGAATGCATGTATATGCATTACAAAAGAGGTTTCACACCTGCAGAAGGTAGCAAACAAGGGAATATCCAGCCATACTCTCAACAAAGTTCCTCTGAATCAAAGAAAGACAATTAACATGAAATAAACAGTATTTCAAAACAAAAAGAAATGCATGTGAGCAGGTCACAAGTAGAATATATACTAGTGCAGCAAATGAGCAGTTCAGAAACCATTCCACATTAAATCAGCTGCATCATTTCATCTCTAAATTACCTGGGCAAGTTTGAAACTTGGAGAATTTTCTTGATACTTGGCAACAACGAATTCACGTAAACTTGAAATTTTGGGATATCTGCTTTTGATAGAATGTATAGAAGCCTAAAAACACCAAAACTATCAGATAAAAATGCCAACAATTTAGACATTTCAAAAAATTTGGCAACCATAGTTACAGCATTACCGTATCTGGAATTGTTCAATATGGGTTGTGTATGAAGAAGCGCCTAAAACTTCATAAGGCCGCAACCAGAGTGGTAGACCAGCTTCTTGGAATATATCTGACATCAAAATCCATTGATTTTAAGCAACACATTGTAAAGAAACACAAACAGACGAGTCTTCATCCTGGAGTAATCTGGCATCATAACATGGTAAAATAAGATCCAATCATGTACCATCAACAAAGTACACCCAACTGGTTCATAGACAACTTCACTTGTGGTTTTGCACATATTTCCATTTAAACCACAATCAAAGCCTTCTTGCTTCTCACAAGAATCTCATTGTGTGGAAATGCTTGTTTTAGTAACTTGTGGGTTGTTGCGCACACTGTTTTCTTTTTTATTGCAAACTCGTTGGTTGTGTTTATCTATTAGATTTTGCGACACTTGCAACAAATGACTTGTTTTATTAAAGTATAATGAGATTTCAGTATCTTTATGTTACCTAAAAACTTTGTTGCTACATATATATCACAATTGATAGGATCTTAAGATCTTTGAATCAATCTTACAGTTTGATCTATATTGACCCTACTCCAATCTTATGCAAGATCTCAATCTTGAAAACATTGCATCTTGCTTGAAAATAGATACTAGAAATTTTTTAAAAAGAAAAGAAAAAGAGAAAAAGAACAAAAACAAAGTATTTGAGACTTGCATCATGATGGAGCACTAGTTATTGTTGCATTAAGAGGCAGAAAGGGAAAGAATTGAAAGACCAACCATAGAAGTGAGAAATAAGTTGAACTGCCAGATGTTCTTGTCTGCAATCGTCACCACTCTTTACAATAACCTATTCAGAAAAAGGAATAATATTGTTTTGGTCAAATAAAGTGAAATGTGGGGATATGTTAGGACCCTCTCCCAAACACAGCTAAAGACAATAACTAGGAATAAAGCTTGAAACTGATAATAATATTGGTGCCAAAACTAAACCAGATTACAATGGATAAGTTGACTTGATACAATACAACAATGAGATACATGAACAACAATTAAAGTGACGATTACAAATTAAAAGAAACTGAACACATGAACCAAAGTTACAAAAGCATACTTAAAGATACAACTCTCACTGCAGAATATACTCTAGCACAAACACAAGTTGCGAATTTTTCGAGAGGAATGGCACTCTCCACCCAAAGGGCTAAGACCAATTTCAAATTCTACCCCCCTCTCATGCTGAACTAAGGGGAGATTTATAGACCCAAAAAGTGACTTTCTCCACCCCCAACTCATAGGCTTTGACTATAGCAGTCCTATGACTACCCTACTCTTAAGTTCTTTCTTTGAGATAGCAAGTCAAAGTTCTGCCATCAAAAAGTATCTTTTCCCTTTTCATATATTTTCCTAAGCTGTCAAATGTGGTCCTAACATTACCCTCCCCTTGAAGCTTCACCTTGTCCTCAAGGTGGAAATTAAAAGTAAGTATTTGTGGCTTCCTCCTTGAACTGCTTTGCTTCTTTTGCTTGCTTGACGATCCTTCAGCAAATTGAAGATATAGCTGCTTCCCATGTTGGTAATCAACACCCGTTGAGATATCTCCATTAACCACATGCTCATTACGGCCCAATTCAAGTATATGCTCAATCCTACTACAATCTCGAACAAGGAGAATCATGCCCAAACTTGTATGATTAAGAGCTGGGAATCTATCTGTGTTGCAGCACTTTATCACATTTTCAATGAAACGATTCGCTGTTGTAGAGAAATGTAGCATGACTGGAGAAATTGTTGTATGATCGATATATATTCTTTATGCAACTCCTTCAGCCCCTTTTTCTTCAACTAAGAAACAGTTTGCATCTTTTCTTGTTTCACAATAAAAGACTCGATCTTCAATACTAAACAAGAGAGCATACCAATGTTCACTTCTCTTGAATAATATTCTCCTTGCTAAGCCAATATTAAATTCTGCATCAAATTTTGGATTGGCTACAAAGTAAAGTGTAGACAGAGAACCCTCAACTAGCAACGCCCAAATTCCTTGGCTTCCTTTTCCTTCACAAGCTTTAGCCAATCCAAATTGATATAGCTGCTTAAACCAGAATATCTCACTATCCAAAACAAAACGAACAAATAGAATATTAATGTATGCTTTCACCTGGGTTTTTTTAATGCTTCAAACTGTTCAAATGGAGCCCAGTGAATTTCCTCAAACATCCACTTATAATCAGCAAGCTGTCTTATTTCTGCCTTGAACTCGCTGCTTCTTGCTGGGTCGACATTGGAGAAATAAGAAAACTCCTCTAGCTTTGGTCGCCCTTGCCGTCAATTGAATCTCCACTATTTTTAATGCATGGGACCTGCACAATGGAGGAAACACTGCTGGCTTGGTTGACATTGCCAGCAGAAACCAAGCAATAGCAGTCCCATTCTTCTTCGCTGGTATTGTTTAAAGTTTGGGTTGACCTTGATTGTTCTTTGCCGCTGCGGAGATCGTTTCTCAAGCTCTAGAATATATGAAGAATGAAGTGAGCGGTGCATTTTCTCTTTCTTTTCGCACGAAGCCCTTCACCGTTGTGTTACTGCTGGTCTTTGTCAGTGTAGGCTTTGAGTCTGTCTTCTTCGCGTGTTTGGAATTCCCGATTGCAGAAACGACTCCCAGGCTATTCTTGGCCACGTGCGTTACACATGAGTAACAAGGGTGGGCCGAGTTTAGTTTAAGCCCAATGAGTGAGCTCTGCTTTTTGTGACCCTTAAAGCCCTTCTACGTTTTGAGCATCCGATTCCTCTCAATCCCGCAAAACGCAGATTCTATAACTTCTCCCAGTGACACGTTTCCCGTTATGTTCAACCCTGCCTTAAACCTCTTTCTTCTTCTTCGTCGCTTATGGTATCTCCAGTATCGGACTTAAACCCTTTCAACATTCCATGCTCCCTTTAATTCCTTAATTGTTTCCTCTGCTGCCATATATGTATGTCGGATCTCATTAGAAAGGCTTGGCATTGTGTTGACTGCTTCCAAGACTCGAACAGTTTCACGTTTCACTTTTTTCTTGGGTTGTCATAAAAAAACGTCTTCAAGCTTCTCTTTTGATGAAAAAGGTGATGCCTTTAATTGTTGTTCAGCAGTAGGCACATTCTCCCCTTCTTGTTTAACTGGTTTGTTCTCATCTTCCTTCTCATCGTATTTCTCTTGCATTTTTGCATCTGCTCCAATGCCTTCATCTTCTTTTGCCTCCTTATCCGCTGCACCATTTTCTGCCTCAACTAGGACCTCTGATTCCTTCTTTACGCCTCCATTGCCAGTTAAATCGTCTCTATTCTGGTTAAATGTAATTGCCTCCAACATCTGCCTTAGTTCTTTGACGCTCAGCTCTCTCTTTCCTCCATTCTACCTTGCTTCTAATGCCCAGGATCGCACTCTGATACCAATTGTTAGGAACCTCTCCCAAACACAGTTAAAGACAATAACTAGAAATAAAGCTTGAAACTGATAATAATGTTGGTGCCAAAACTAAACCAGATTACAGTGGATAAGTTGACTTAATACAACACAACAATGAGATACATGAACAACAATTAAAGTGACGATTACAAACTAAAAGAAACTGAACATATGAACCAAAGCTACAAAAGCATACATAAAGATACAACTCTCACTGCAGGACATACTCTAGCACAAACACAAGAAGTTGCCAATCTTTCGAGAGGAATGACACTCTCTACTCAAAGGACCAAGACCAATTTCAAATTCTACCCCCCTCTCATGCTGAACTAAGCGGAGATTTATAGACCCAAAAAGTGACTTTCTCCACCCCCAACTCATAGGCTTTGACTAGAGCAGTCCTATGACTACCCTACTCTTAAGTTCTTTCTTCAAAATAGCAAATCAAAGTTCTGCCATCAAAAAGTATCTTTTCTTTTTTCATATATTTTCCTAAGCTGTCAAATGTGGTCCTAACATGATACATTTTAATTAATCACGCCTTACAGGATTATACAAATACAATCATGAAGGACATTAATAAAAAAAATTTAGTCAAAGTAGGAAAAGTTGGTTCTCTTAGTACAAGCTATATAACATTTATGTCTAACATATCAATATTCTCAACCCTGAACAGATATTACAATCCATACTGAACTGCAAAACCTTATTTTTTTTCAACTTAAATAAATTATTTAAGGAAGTTTTTTAAGCTTAATAACATGATTCAATTATATAAGACTTTTCTTTTCAGGTAAAATATAATTGATCAAAAGAAGAGACAACAATCTATTGATACTCACAACAGAGAAGAGTAAAGATTTTCAATTCTAAAGCTGAGGTTGTCGAAGAATTATCAGAACTGATCCAAGTGTTCACTTCACTTTCTATTCATGGGCAAACAGGTGTGCTTAAGTCGTTAGGCAACTAGTAAACTCAAGCAGAAGAGTTACAAGTTTTTATTTAGGGCAAATTATACCCACTTCCCAATTTCAAAGCAACGATCATTTCAAAGTATTTGTTAAATTCAATGAGAAAATCTACTCTTCTCAATTTCATTTATGCATATTTAGACAAAATTTGACGATGAACAAAATGAAGGCGAGAGTATTACTGTTACTGACAATTGTAAACGATAGTTCTTTTTTTTTGGGGGGGGGGTTGGTAAAGGGAGGGATTTGAAAAAAAATTAAGTCCGACTAAGTATATACTTTGTGTTACTCAAATATTCACTGAATTGTATATTTTTCATTCATGTATAAGGGTATTTATATATAAAGGAGGAGCCTCTGAATTAATGGTTCATTATGATGATTGATACTATAATCCCTAATTTAGTGGGATACTAACTATCCCTGATTATGTGGGATATCTAGATTATTTCCTAACACTCCCCCTCAAGTTGGAGCATAGATGTTAATCATGCCCAACTTGTTACAAAGATAGTCAACCCGAGTACCATCCAAGGCCTTAGTCAAAAAATCACCTAACTGATCACTAGACGGTACATGTCCTGTAGAGATAAAATTCTCCTTGATCTTATCACGTACAAAGTGACAATCAATCTCAATATGTTTCGTACGTTCATGGAACACGGAGTTGGAGACTATGTGTAAGGCGGCTTTATTATCACACCAAAATTTCGCAGGCAATGGCCTCCTTCATTAATTGGTGGATCCACACAATCTCCTGTACGGACTGAGCCATGGCTCGATACTCAGCCTCTGCACTAGACTTCGCCACCACATCCTGCTTCTTGCTCCTCCAAGATACCAAGTTTCCTCCTACAAGAACGCAATAGCCTGTAGTGGACCTCCTAGTCGTTTTTGACCCTGCATGATCTGCATCATAGAAACACTCAATCTTTGTGTGACCATGATTCGTATAGAGTATACCACGACCAGGTGATCCCTTCAAATAATGGAGGACATGCTCTAAAGCCTCCCACTGAGCAACGGTCGGTGATACCATGAATTGGCTAAGCCTACTGACAGGAAAGGTTACATCAGGGCGAGTTACCGTGAGATAGTTCAATTTTCCAATCAACCTTCGGTATCGCTCAGGATAGGCAAATGGTTTAATCTTCTCAGGATCAATTCGTTTTTTCACATCCTCGGGAAGCTCATCAAACGGCACACTATCATTAATGTCCAAAAATGGATTATGAATCATGGGACAGCTACTAGGTGTTGCTCCAAGTTTCCCAGTTTCTTTCAGTAGATCAAGGACATATTTCCGCTGGGTTAGAAGAATGCCCTTCTTGCTTCTCATAACTTCAATCCCAAGGAAGTACTTTAACGGACCCAAATCCTTCGTTTGAAAATGAGAATCCAGAAAGTCCTTGAGTGATGAGATCCCTGACGTATCACTGCCTGTAATAACAATGTCATCGATATAGACTACTAAGAGAATCAGGCCAGCAACCGTTCGTTGATAAAACACAGAATGATCACATTTACTCTGATTCAGACCAAACTTCTTAACCACAGAACTAAATCTGTCAAACCAAGTACGAGGGCTCTGTTTCAAACCATATAAAGATTTCTGGAGGTGACATACCTTGCCATGCTCCCCCTGAGCAACAAAGCCAGGCGGTTGCTCCATGTAAACTTCCTCAAGAAGATCATCATTTAAAAAGGCATTCTTAACATCCAACTGATGAAGATCCCAACCATGGGTAGCTGCCATAGAAATGAAGAGACGAACAGAGGACAACTTGGCCACAGGAGAGAAAGTTTCAGAATAGTCAACACCATACGTCTGAGTATAACCCTTAGCCACCAATCGAACTTTCAATCTTTCCAAGGTGCCATCAGCTTTGGTCTTAACAGCAAACACCCACTTACATCCAATAGCCTTCTTTCCAGGAGGTAAATCAACGAGTGTCCAGGTACCAGCCTTATCAAGGGCCATCATTTCCTCATTTATCGCAGCACGCCAACCAGGATGGGCCAAGGCTTGGGAGAGATGGGTGGGAAGGGGAATAGAGTCTACGGAGGCTATGAAGGAACAGGATGTGGGTGACAGGTGATGATAGGAAACAAACGAGGAAATAGAGTACGTACAAGTGCGTTTACCTTTGCGGAGGGCAATGGGTAGGTCAGCAAAAGGGACAGTAGGATCGAGATTAGCAGGCACATGTTCAGACATTGGGTCAGGCACTGGTTCAGGCATTGGTTCAGGGTCAGAGGCAAGGGAAGGCGAGGGGGCTAAGTGCAGATCAGGCGCCGAGGCGGACATGGGGAGGTCAGGAAGACGAGCAGCAACATTACTTTCCTTAGGACGTCTTTGATAAACATGGTGGATAAGAGGTGGAGCAGGGGCCGGCACAGATGCTTGCACTGGTAGGGAACGAACCTCATACACTAAGATAGGATCAAGATCTGCATTAGGGGCAGAAGGTGAAGGCAGAGCAGGGACAGAGAAGAACGAAGTGGATTCATGGAAAGTGACATCGGTAGACACAAGATAACGTCGAAGGTCGGGAGAGTAGCACCGATAGCCCTTCTGAACCCTAGAATAACCTAGGAAGACACACTTGAGAGATTTTGGATCAAGTTTAGTGAGACCGGGACGAATGTCTCGAACAAAACATACACACCCAAAAATTTTCGGATCAATGGGAAACAATGGTTTGGAAGGAAACAAAGTGGAGTATGGAACATCGCCACTGAGAACAAGAGATGGCATACGATTAATAAGAAAGCAGGCAGTGGATACAGCATCAGCCCAAAAGGATTTAGGAACATGCATTTGAAACATTAGAGCGCGGGCAACTTCTAATAAATGTCGATTTTTTCGTTCGGCAACACCATTCTGAGCAGGTGTATCGGCACACGAGGACTGATGAAGCATGCCATGGGTCAGCATATAGTCGTGAAACTGGGTAGAAAAATACTCTTTAGCATTATCACTGCGTAAGGTTTTCACAGAGACACCAAATTGAGTTTTGATCTCAACACAAAAATTGCAAAAGTGAGAAAACAACTTGGAATGACTTTTCATTAAATAAAGCCAGGTGATTCGAGAAAAATCATCAACGAAAGTGACAAAGTACTTAAAACCAGACGTGGACACAACAGGATAAGGACCCCAAACATCAGAATGAACCAAATCAAAGGGGGACGCAGCCCGTTTATTGACGCGAGGTGCCAGGTGAACACGATGGTGTTTGGCAAACTGACACGACTCACACTCTAAGGACGACAAATTATGAAATTGAGGAAACAACCTCTTCAAGGATGACAATGACACATGACCTAAACGACAATGAACATCAAAAGGAGCGGAACCACCAGAGCAAGCAACAGAATGCGGCACCTGATCGTCAAGAAAGTAATGGCCGCCCGATTCATAACCCCTACCAATAATCCGCTTCGTCGTAAGATCCTGAATCACACAATGGTCAGGAAACAGTGAGATAAAACAATTCAATTGACGAGTAAGCTTGTTGGGAGACAGAAGGTTAAAAGCAAGGTCAGGAACATTAAGGACTGACGATAGAGGAACAGAGGATGTAGGTGTAACCGTGCCAGAGCCAAGGACACGAGAAGCAGAACCATTTGCAATAGTGATAGAAGAGGGGTTGGCATAAGGTGCATACGTAGAGAACAAACGATAGTTATCTGTTATGTGGTCAGTGGCACCAGAATCGATGATCCACCTCGAGGAAGTAGCAAGGCATGAGTCACCGTTACCTGTAGCAAGCGCACTCGGAGTGGATGGAACAGGGGCAGGCTGATCTGTGGATTGGGCCATATGAGCAGCTCCAGTACGTTGCAGCTTGTTTTGCAACTTACGACAGTAGCGTTTGGTATGACCCGGTTCCTTACAATAGTAGTAGACAATAGGACTAGGAGTCGGAGGATTGTTGCTTGAACGTGGAGGACCTTGGTTGCGTGAATCAACAGAGGTCAAGGACGGTGTACTAGGTCCAGAGTTCAAGAAGTTCTGGGGCAGTTATCAGTGGGACCACGGCCGACCAACGCACTAGCAGTAGGAGTAGAGGTCGGGTGTAAGAAACTATCTGCACGTAGCACACGAGAGTATACATCCTGAAGCGAAGGAAGTTCAGAACTAGACAGAACCTGGGAACGAACTGTCTCATAGGCCGGGTCAAGGGCAGTAAGAAAGCTGATAATCGCCAATTTCTCCATATTATCAACCTGTACCTGAAGGTCAGTGGTAGGTGGCATCAACATCTTCAATTCCTCATACATTTTCTTAAACTCCACATAAAAGCTCTTTAAAGAGCGGCCCTGCTGTTCAGCACGATAAAATCCCTTGCAGACATCATGAATGCGAGTAATATTGCCTTTTTCCAGAATACAGAAATTCCAAGCAACCCATAAGTTCCTTAACAGTATTACAGTGACTAACCGAGGGAAGGATTTCGCTGCCAATGGAATTCTGGATTTGCAAGAATAGACGGGCATTAGCGCGGGCCCAAGCCATCTTAGGATCATCCGTGGGAGGCGTCTCAGTCAAGGGGCCCTCCTTCTCAATACTAAGTACATGCGAACCATTTTGCTCCAATCCATATAATTTGTCCAGGTCAATTAGTGCTCAGTAATTTTGTTAGTCACAGGAATAATTTCAGTAGTGATACTAGTCTTGGAATCAGCCATCAATGCAAGACCAAAAAACACACACAACAAAGGATCAACCGATGAAAGGAACCTTACAAGCACACTGCCACACAAAAGAACAGCCCCAATACGAACCGAGCAAAGCCACCAGTAGCAAAGGCAATAGTATCAAAGGACGAAATCACCAACAAGACGACAGAAACGCTCCCAAAGGTTGCTTCAACGAGCAAATAGGATAGAAACGAACTAGAAACAGAAGCAACGAACCAGAAACAGAAGCAACAGTGTGCTCCCAACAGCAAAAAAGGGTGAAATCAACAACGGGACGACAAACTGTAGGTACCCAGAACACGAAACCACAAGGGAAAGAATGGAGGCAGCGAGTCGACCCAGCACAGCAAACGGCGTCGGAAAACTTGCTGGAAAACGGCGTCACGCGCCGGCGCGTGGAAGTCCGGCGAGAGAGGGGGTGGCGCGTGAGGGCCACGCGCATGTCGGACGGCGGCGAAACTCCGGGGACTGGCCGATCGGGCGACGGTGAGGCCAGCGGTGGGGCGCGTGGTGGCTGACTCGCCCGGCACCGGAGCTCAGTGCACAGTGAACAGTGCGGACAGAACAGAAACCAGAGGAAAAAATTGCCGGAAAAAAAATGAAACCAGAGAGCACTATGGCTCTGATACCATGTTACTCAAATATTCACTGAATTGTATATCTTTCATTCATGTATAAGGGTATTTATATACAAAGGAGGAGCCTCTGATTTAATGGCTCATTATGATGATTGATACTATAATCCCTAATTTAGTGGGATACTAACTATCCTTGATTATGTGGGATATCTAGATTATTTCCTAATCATACATTATTTCCTAACACTTTGAAAATAGAGCTCCGTGTAATTTCAGCGAAAATCAGAGAAGAGGAGCATAGTTTATTATTTTATTTTTGTTGAGTTCACAACTTTTCAAGAAATTAACAATTAAATGATCGGAGCAAATTCTTTCAAAGAATAAAATTACTCACGGATCGCAAGTCCCAACCAGGAAAATTCCCATATATTGAAGCCTTTTGAATTCTCTCTTTCTTTGCCTCCCAAAGTTCACCAGACAAAGCATCACCGGCCTTGGGCGTACTTCCATTCATCTTTTGGATAAAATTAAGTCAGATACGAGAATTTGGCATTCCTCAAGTGCACAATTAAACAACAGTTAAGCGATACCCTTGGTTGTTCAGCTGATGAATCTTGACCAGCACCTTTCAAAGGGAGTCCAATAGGTGCTTCACCTTTCGCTGCTGCAGCCTACCAAAAGTGAAAATTTCAGCGGCAACATTGAAAATTGTAAACATGAATTGGGAAGTCAAAATAATAACAGAGAATGTAGTTAGAAGAAGGTATAATCCCTCTTTACAAGCACATTTTACCTATATCATGTGTGATAACGGAAGGCAGCTAAACATGTAACAAAGAGATAGACCCTTTAACCTACAGTTTTCAACTCAACCAAAGCAGGTAAGGCAACGTAAGTAAGTCTAACGTACTATAGTGCACTTAACAATCAATGGAAGACAAAGAACAAGTAAGATTTCAAGCAAGCTACTTGTCATTAAGCAGGATTCTGGACAATCATGAAAACCAACAAAAGGATTATCCAGAAACATTTTTTCCCTGGGAAAAGACACCCACTTAAGAAATGTATTAGTACACTACTATTTCAAGTTGCCTCATAAGTTGAATACCATGGCACCAGCAATATGAGGACTAATCGGCGTGTGTAACAAAATATATTTTTTACTATTCATTCAGATTCATTTTTATTCACTGTCTTATCAATGCACAATATTAATAAATAACTTTAAGTTTTGGTATTCTCTATTTATTATTATTGTATATATAATAAAGATGATAACAGGCACTGTTCATTACTTTTCCATTCCTAATGTTACATCAACCAACACTAATTTTATACAGTATTATCATTTTTTTTTTACTTTATTGCGCATCTCTTATTTCTTGTTTTTTAGAAGCTTAAATATCTCTCTACAATGTAGGGGGCAAGATATTCTAGTTCATCATAAAAGCTTGCCTGCATAAAGGAAAATAATGAGAAACATAGCAATAGTAGCGCTCAAAATCACTCAAAGGCTCACCTTAACTTCCTCTATAGCCACTGTACTTGGAACACGACGATGGTCCTTCTGCCGTGGTGATGGTCGATCCCGAATATCTTCCATTCTAACCCAAGGATCAGCTGTCAAAACAACTCGCACCCACTCCAAATCATCATCATGTCTTGATGATGATGCTTCTATTGCATCCTCCTCAAGAGTTGAAGTAGGACTATGACTGTTACCGCATAGACCATGCACTTCAAACTTCTCTACTTGGCAACATAATCGCATTTCCAGAGAAAGACTTGCACTGACGAATTTAACTTTCACCTCAGACGTACGGGTCATTACCTCATCAATCGCTTGAGCAGTTGATCTGTGTAACGACCTCTCTTAATTACCATATAATTAATCTCCAAACTAAGCAAAGCATTAAGTATTACATAATATATCTTATTAAAGGGCTCCGCCCACAGTACAAATCACATTATACAACGAAGTATTTAACATATGCAACGTATACCAAAAAGGCTCTTAAGTTTGGCAATATACATTATGCTCATATAACTAAACGAAACATACAATTGGTATCAAATCAAGTCTCGTTTGCCTTTCCTTTAGTAGCACCACTTGAACTTTCGCCTAAAAAATTATAAATATTGACGGGGTGAGTCACATGGACTCAGTAACCACAATTCCATTTTAAAAAGTATGCAGGGAATAATTATAAGATAGTTAAGCGAGCAAAATATATATTCATATCACATAAAGTCTAATCGTCCCAAAACATTAGTATTTCAAGAGACTAATTCAATATGCATAAAACTCCCTCAACCATCCTTATAACCTCCTTAACCGTTGACAGAACCCAAGAGCTACAACATATAATAGGATTAGTCTCTTTGACAAGACTGCACCAAGCTTTCCAATAATGAGGTGTAACCCGGCCAAAGGCCACAGAACTCATATCAGACTATGGATTCCTTTTCCGTCGAAAATGGAAGGTTGTTACCTGTCCTTTGAGCTGATCGTTAACTCGACCAAAGGAAAAGGTGATACCAAGGGCTCTGAGAATGTCAAAGCCATCCACTGTGCGCACAGTGGCGGCTATACCATATGGTATAAAAGAATCAAATCTCCCCTCAATCACAACTCACCACATTCAACATCTTAACATCACAATCTTCAATATCAATAATTTATTCATATATTTCATATTTAATGCTATGTATCATCAATCATTTAAATAAATCATTCAAACCCACTTAACTAAAAAGTTTACTAAAAACATGATTAAACTGTCATTGTACATTTTTCATATATAAATTACTATAACATATTTATAGCAATTAAAAATATCAACATACGCCTATAATCATTTCAACAAGCATACAGGATAAATTGGAAAGTTGTTACCTCAAGTTCTTGACATAACTAAACTTGAGAGAATTTAACTCCAACAAGCCAAATTCAAATTTACTCTACAATAAATATATATATTTACATGTTAATATAATTTATAATAATTGTTAACTAATACAAAATAGCAAATAATAATCCCCCATAATTGGCTCAATCTTCTAAAAAATAACCCCAATTTATCTGCTCCTCAAATTTCTTTTAAATCAAAATTTCTAAAATTTCTTAACTTTATTTCACTCAATAAAATTTTTAATAACTATAATTCTCTAATTATAATATCAAATCATAATTTATAATTTTACATAATTCAAAATCTGCAAAACTAAACCGATTAAAATTTCAATAATACTTCCAATAACTCAAATAAATTATTTAATCCAAATTTAATTGGTCAAAAACGTTCCTAAAGTATAATTTATGATTTATTTAAGAAGAAATTAATTATAAAATCATAAAACAACTAGATGATAAATCTAAACCAATTAAAATCAACTATTATTTATTCTCTACATATCTATAGTCATCTTTTGTAAAAACTCAAAATTCTTCAAAAATCCTAACCCCAAAATTCTCGCTAATCAGTATAATATTACCACCAATAGAAAGATAAACATACGTAGAACAACTTTTATGAAGGTAGTTTGATAAGAAAAAGTGATTTTAAGTACCACAATTATCATAAATTTAGACCCTTACCTGCTGAAATTGCTTCCGCTCTGTCTGCTCGCCTGCTCGTGAAACTTCAATGAGAGGAGTGAAGGGGAAAGGGTATTAATAATACCCTCCCTGACACTTTTTTTAAGCAAGCCCCACATGTTTTTTTTTTTTTGAAAAGCTGCCGACAGTTTTTTTTTATTACAACTTTTTTTGTATCAGAGCTTTGAGTTTCAAGATTCTCTAGTATTTTCATTCTTGCATATCGTTTTATCAGCAATATACATTAGTTACACATGTGCTTTCCCTTTTTGTCTGACCAATTAGTTTTTCTCCTTGTAGGAGGAGAGAAATGGGAGATACGAGTAGAACGCACTTAGTTGGAGACCTAGTTAATCATGGTCAACCTATTGGACAAGAAGATACTAATGACATTTTAAGAGGGCTGTTGACCAAAGTACATGGGCTTGGTCAAATGGTGTAAAGGCATGAGGAGAAATTGAATAAAGGAAAAGATCAAGAGGAAGAGTACTCTATTCATGAAAGTGGGTTTAAGGATATTAGAGCTCACAATGGTCATCATTCTAGTAGTGGTCATAATACTACCATAGAGACAAAGGATAACAAATCTCAAGAGAAGTATGATGGAGTTTCCATCACTAAAGTGTTGAAAGAGGTGCATAAATTCTCACCCCAAACCTTTGACGGCAAGTTTAATCCAAAATTTAGCGAAGGTTGGATTGATCGATTAGAGACTATCTTCTCTGTAGTTGAATGCGATGAATAACAAAAGGTAATAATAGCAGTGGTGTTATTGGTAGATAATGCAAAGATGTGGTGGAAAAGCGTCAAGCCTGCAGATGAGACCATTCCAAACTGGAATAAGTTCAAGGTGATGTTCAGTCAACACTACTTTCCTGCAGCCTTACAATCACTCAAGGAGACTGAGTTCTATAATTTTCAACAAGGTGACCTGGATATGGACTCATTCATTACACAATTTCTTGAGCTCGTCAAGTACACGGCTGATGGTAAATCACAAAAGAATGAAGCTTGGATGGTAGATAGGCTGCTACAAAAGGCTCGACCAGAGTTAAAAAGACAATTGATACCTCTTCAAATTACTTCTTTTGAGTATATGTGTCCATGGCTCCGTCTTCCGGATACAGAGATACGAGGTTATAATTATGAGCTCGAGCTGAAGAGTAGGGGTGGAAACAGGCCAGGCCAGACCAAACCAGGCTTCACCCTTAACAGGCCAGGCCTGTCTAGTAGCAGGTTAGCTTGAGCCTGGCCTGTGGCCTGTCATAGGCTTTTTTTAGACCTGAGCCTGGCCTATATAAAGACCTGAAGCCTGTATTTTCAAAAACTTTAAGTAGGCTTATAGGCCACTAGAAAATAGGCCTAAATACTTATATCAATTAGATTATTCACAATAATTCATAAATTATCATATAATCCAATCAATATCAAAATCAATCAAAATGGAATAACTGAGATAAAATCCAAACAAAATCTAACACCGACAACCTCTCCGTATCATTACTTCATTCGCTTTGTATATCATGAAATCCATCTCATGATATGTGCTCCCCTTCTTCTTCTCTCGTCTCAGTTCTACCTCCCTCCTTGCCTCACATGTATTGTCCATATTTGTGCTTCCATGTCTTGAACTCCTATCAAAATTCATATCGATAATATTTTATTAACAAGATAATAATTATGTTCTAAGCCTTGTTAAAATTACTGATTTTTTCATTAGCTGATTTTATAACTTTATTTAGTTATCTTGTTGAAGTTAATTATGTGTCCTTTAATTTAATCTTTGAAAAGCAGACAAAACTCAAAAGAACACAAAGATCAGATATGAGATATAGGACCGATTTTTTTTAATCCTTTACAACAATGAGCCTCTTAGGTTTGCATTTGACAGTAACACTGAGATGGATCAAATACCCACTTATAAATGTAGGCTTCAGTGCCAGATTTCTAGGACTAAAACCAAACATTGAAAGACCAAAACTTGGATCTAACAAACCAAACATTCAAAAGACAAAAACTTGGATCTAACCCTTGGTGGTTTTGGTAGTTTTCAAATCACAGGTTATAAACATGCATCTGAAGAAAAAGGAAAGAGAACACTTGAAAAGTAAGAGTGAATATGATTCCCATAAAAATAGAGTGTTTTGAGGAGAATACGAGAGGAAAAAGAAAACCTTGAGTGATGTGAGGGAAGAAAAGGAACAGAGTTACTTGAGAGGCTGAGAGAAAAATGGCAAGATGTCGTCGAGATTGGGGTCTGGGCAAGGCCGGAGACTCAGAAAACGGCCGACCGAAGAGAAGAACAGTGGAGACGATGGCAAGACTGTGACTCTAAGAGGAAGAAGGCAAAGGCCGCAGTCGATGCTTGAAGAGTGAATAAAAAGAGGAATAGAGGAAGTAGGGTTTGTCAAAAAAGAAAGCTTTTATACAAATTTTTCAAATATTAAAATATTAATGCATAACAGGCCAGGCCGGCCTGTCAGGCCTAAGAGGCTTCTCCATGAGCCTGAGCTTGGCCTGTTAAGCAAAACAGGCCTTATAAATGGTCTAGGCTTGGGCTCGGGCCTAATTTGAATAGGCCAGGCTACAGGCCCCTGACAGGCCGCCTGACCTGTTTCCACCCCTACTGAGGAGGGATCCACAGGGCAGAACTTCATCTTATACTGGTCCTATTGGGGGTTTTAACAAGAGGAGTAATTATAGTTTTAGAGACTCTAGATACTTAGAAAAGAAGAAAAATAAGCGACCGATGGGATCATTCCAAAGTGGGCCAGGTTCAAGGACTCAAGTTCAGAGGAGCCAAGGTGGGGGAAGTCAGTCATCCTATAGAAGCTCTACTACCCCTATGCCTAGTACTGCTAGGACTCCAGTTCGCTTGAAATGTGGAAGGTATCATTAGGGAAATTGTTTGACCTGCTATGCTTATGGTAAGGTAGGGCACATCTCTCATTTTTGTCCAGAAGGCAATTTGACTTGTTTCACCTGTGATAAGGTGGGACACATCTCTCGCTTCTGTCTAGAAGGCAAGCAGAATTCTCAAGTCTCCAGACCTACTATGCCAGGACGAGTCTTTGCTTTGTGATGAATACCGAAAACAAAAAAAAGGAAGAAGAACGGTAGGAAAAACGGAAAGCTAAAATACTCTGTAAAAGAGGGATAGCAAGTATCTCACTAATCTCTCTAGAACAGCTCAGGAGGATCTCCAAGAGTTTAATAAACTCTCAAAATATTCAATGCTTTATTGAGTAGGCAAGAAGCCCTTTTTATAGGAGTACAGAGAGATAAAAATCTAATTCAAAATTCAAACTAGGAAATACAAATAATATCAAAAATACTAAAATAATATCTAAATCTAAAATACTAAAGAATATCTAAAATCCTACTTGTGGATATTCCACTTATTTTGAAATATCTAGAATAATATCTAAAATAATATTGCTGAAATCATTAAATAATAAATATTACTAATTAATTCCTAATTAGTCCTAAGACGCTTATTTTTTCTGGAATAAATCAACCCATAGCGATTTGGATTGCTATCATTTTGACTCAAGAGGAGGTGGGTACTTCACCTAATATTATTAGAGGTAAAATTAAATTGCAGAATGATGATATTCTTGCATTGTTTGACTCTGGTGCCACACACTCCTTTATAGCTTTTGATTGTGTCAAGAGACTAAACTTAGATGTTTCTAAGTTACCTTTTGATGTAAATGTATCAACATTTGCTGGATCTTCTGTAAAAACTTTTAATGCATGTTTGAATCTTGCATTAGAGTTTGAGAGTCGTAAGACAAAGATTGATCTTATTTGTTTGGCCCTTAAGGGACTTGATGTAATTGTGGGCATACATTGGCTTACAGCCAATGGTGCTATACTTGAGTGTAAAGCAAAACTATTTATTTACCTGTGTATTCTGTGTCCAAAAAGGTGTCTAGTAGCCCTCTATTGTTATCAACTATTCAAGTTGAAAGTTGTATCAAACAAGGATGTCAAGCCTATATAGTTTTCTTCTCTGTTCAAGCTGAAATAGAGGAAGGGATTGATAGAATTGAAATAGTGAATGAGTTTCCTGAGGTATTTCCTAAAGAAATGTCAGGATTACCCCCTAAGCGAAAAGTAGAATTTTCGATTGACGTGGTGCCTAGTACAGAGCCTATCTCAAAGGCTCCCTATCGAATGGCTCCAACAGAATTAGCAGAATTGAAGAACCAACTAGAAGAACTACTTGAAAAGGGGTTTATCAGACCAAGTGTATTGCTGTGGGGATCACCTATTCTATTCGTGAAAAAGAAAGATGGGACCTTACACTTGTGTATTGATTACCGTCAACTAAACAAAGTCACCATCAAGAACAAATATTGTCTTCCAAGGATTGATGACTTGCTAGATCAACTTGTAGGGTCAACGGTATTCTCCAAAATTGACTTAAGGTCAGGATATCATCAGTTGAGAGTTAAAGTAGAGGATGTCTCTAAGACGGCCTTTCGTACACGATACGACCACTATGAGTTTCTAGTAATGCCGTTTGGGTTAACTAATGCTCCAGCGGTATTCATAGACTACATGAACCGGATATTCAACCCATATTTAGATAAGTTTGTGGTGGTTTTCATAGATGATATTCTCATCTACTCTCGAAACAAAGGGGAACACCAAGAGCATCTTAAAACAGTATTGCAAGTGTTGAGAGAGCACAAGCTTTATGCAAAATTGAGCAAGTGCGAGTTTTGGCTTAGAGAGGTGAAGTTCCTTGGCCATGTAATTTTAGCTGAAGGGGTTGCAGTGGATCTTACCAAAGTTGATGCAGTTCTTCAGTGAGAATAACCAAAGTTTGTGACTGAAATTAGAAGCTTTTTGGGATTAGCTGGATACTACAGAAGGTTTATACAAGGTTTTTCTCAGTTAGCAATGCCGCTTACTAAGCTAACCAGGAAGGATCAACCTTTTATTTGGACAAATAAGTGTGAAGTCGCTTTTCAACAGTTGAAGAAGTTGACCTTTGCACCATTGTTAGTTATTCTTAATCTTGCTTTATCCTACACTTTATACACTGATCCTTCGTTGAAGGGTTTGGGATGCGTATTGATGCAAGAAGGAAAAGTTGTTGCTTATGCTTCCAGACAGTTGAGGCCACATGAAGACAATTATCCGACCCATGACTTAAAATTGGCAGCAGTTGTATTTGCATTGTAGATCTGGAGGCGCTACCTCTATGGTTTACGATTTGAAATTTTTACTGATCATAACAGTTTGAAGTATCTTGTGGATCAGAAGGAGCTTAACAATAGGCAGAGGAGGTGGATGAAGTTTCTAAAAGATTATGATTTCGAACTACTAAAGTATCATCCCGGTAAAGCCAATGTTGTTGCAAACGCTTTAAGCAGAAAAGTTGTTCATATGTTTCACTTAAGTCTGTATGAGAACCATTAGTTAGAAAGGTTGAAGGACATAAACATGCTAGTCAATAAAGTTGTGATGCAGTCCGTACGAATTGAGAATGAATTTTGGAAGGAGATAAAGATGGCTCAGTTGGAGGATGAAGGTCTATTGAAAATTAAGAAGAAATTAGAGAAAGGAGAAGTCAATGATTTTGAAGTAGGTAATGATGGTATTTTGAGATTTAAAGGGAGGGTTTGTATCCCGAATGATGAAAAAGCTAAGACTTGTATCTTAGAGGAAGCAAATCGAAGCAAATACATTATTCATCCGGGGATCACCAAGATGTACAATGATTTGAAGCGAAATTGCTGGTGGCCTAAGATGAAACATGATGTGACAGACTTCGTAATGAAGTGTTTGACTTGTCAGAAAGTGAAGATTGAGCATTAAAAGCCTTCAGGGCTACTTCAACCTTTAAAGATTCTTCAGTGAAAGTGGGATAGCATTTCCATGGATTTTATTGTGAGATTGCCTAATACTACACAATATAATGTCATATGGGTCATTGTAGACAGATTGACGAAGTCAGCTCATTTCTTGCCGATCAATATTGGATATAGCTTGCAGAAGCTAGCTCAGTTGTATGTGAATTGGATTGTTAAGTTGTATGGTGTGCCTGCAGAAATTGTGTCAGACCGTGATTCGAAGTTCACGTCAAATTTCTGGAAAGCATTATAGGAGGCTATGGGGACTAGGCTGAAGTATAGTACGGCTTATCATCCGCAGATCGATGGTCAAATTGAGAGAACGATTCAAATTCTTGAGGATATGTTGAGGGCTTGTGCAATTGAGCTACCTGATAGTTGGGATTCTCACCTGCCTTAAGCAGAATTTGCCTACAATAATAGTTACCATTCAAGAATTCAGATGGCTCCTTTCGAGGCATTGTACGGCAGAAAGTGTAGATCGCCTCTCTGTTGGACTGAATTGAGTGAGAGAACTGTGATTGGACCGGATTTGGTGGATGAAACTACTAAGAAGATTGAGAAGATTCGTCAAAAGTTGTTGACTGCTCAGAGCAGACAAAAGAGCTATGCGGATAGGCGGCGTAAACCTTTGGAGTTTGAAGTGGGTGACCACGTGTTCCTTAAGGTTACACCAGTGACTGGTATTGGCAAATCCATTAAAGCCAAAAAGTTAACTCCTCGTTTCATTGGACCATACGAGATATTGGAGCGAATTGGATCAGTTGCATATTGAATCGCCTTGCTGCCGTATTTTTCGAATGTGCACAACGTGTTCCACGTGTCACAGCTTAAGAAATATCATCCGGATCTTTCCCATATGATTGAGCTTGAAGAAGTCGAGTTAAGGGAAAATTTGACTTATGTGCCCGGACCATAAACGATTTTAGATGTAAAAGATACACAATTGATGAATAGAACAATCCATCTCCTAAAAGTTTTCTGGAAGGGTATGTCTTTCGGTGATGCTACTTGGGAAACTGAAGAGTGAATGTGGCGTGATTTCCCTAATTTGTTTGTTTAGGTATGCTTTATTGTGTAGGAATCTTGTGTTGTGAATTGTTTTTATTGGTTGTTGTGAATTTTGGAGACAAAATTCTAGTTAAGTGGGTAGAGTTGTAATTAAAAAAAAAACTGTCGGCAGCTTTTTTTTTTTTAAAAAAAAAACATGTGGGGCCTGCTTAAAAAAAGTGTCGGAGAGGGTATTATTAATACCCTTTCCCCTTCACTCCTCTCATTGAAGTTTCACGAGCAGGCGAGCGGACAGAGCGGAAGCAATTTCAGCAGGTAAGAGTCTAAATTTATGATAATTTTGGTACTTGAAATCACTTTTTCTTATCAAACTACTTTCATAAAAGTTGTTCTACGTATTTTTATCTTTCTATTGGTGGTAATATTATACTGATTAGTGAGAATTTTGGGGTTAGGATTTTTGGAGAATTTTGAGTTTTTACAAAAGATGATTATAGATATGTAGAGAATAAATAATAGTTGATTTTAATTAGTTTAGATTTATCATCTAGTTTTTTTTTTATGATTTTATAATCCGTTTCTTCTTAAATAAATCATATATTATACTTTAGGAACGTTTTTGACCGATTAAATTTGGATTAAACAATTTATTTGAGTTATTGAAAGTATTATTGAAATTTTAATTGGTTTAATTTTGCAGATTTTAAGTTATGTGAAATTATAAATTATGATTTGATATTATAATTAGAGAATTATAGTTATTAAAAATTTTATTGAGTGAAATAGAGTTAAGAAATTTTAGAAATTTTGATTTAAAAGAAATTTGAGGAATAGATAAATTGGAGTTATTTTTTAGAAGATTGAGCCAATTATGGGGATTATTATTTGCTATTTTGTATTAGTTAACAATTATTATAAATTATATTAACATGTAAATATATATATTTATTATAAAGTGAATTTGAATTTGGCTTGTTGGAGTTAAATTCTCTCAAGTTTAGTTATGTCAAGAACTTGAGGTAACCACTTTCCAATTTATCCTGTATGCTTGTTGAAATAATTATAGGCGCATGTTGGTTTTTTTTAATTGCTATAAATATGTTATAGTAATTTATATATGAAAAATGTACAATGACAGTTTAATCATGCTTTTAGTAAACTTTTTAGTTAAGTAGGCCTGAATGATTTATTTGAATGATTGATGATGTATAACATTAAATATGAAATATATGAATAAATTATTGATATTGAAGATTGTAATGTTGAGATGTTAAATGTGGTGAGTTGTGATTGAGGAGATGTTTGATTTTTTTATACCATGTGGTATAGCCGCCACTGTGTATACAGTGGATGGCTTTGGCATTCTCAGGGACCTTGATATCACCCTTTCCTTTGGCCGGGTTAAGGGTCAGCTCAAGGGACAAGTGACAACTTTCCATTTTCAATGGAAAGGGAATCCATGGTCTGATATGAGTTCTGTGGCCTTTGACCGGGTTACACCTCATTATTGGAAAGCTTGGTGCAGTCTTGTCAAAGAGACTAATCCTATTATATGTTGTAGCTCATGGGTTCTGTCAGCGGTTGAGGAGGTTATAAGGATGGTTGAGGGAGTTTTACATGTTGAATTATTCTCTTGAAATACTAATGTTTTAGGAAGATTAGACTCTATGTGATATGAATATATATTTTGCCCGCTTAACTATCTTATAATCATTCCCTGCATACTTGTTAAAATGGAATTGTGATTACCGAGTCCATGTAACTCACCCTGTCGATATTTATAAATTTTCAAGCGAGAGTTCAAGTGGTGCTACCAAGGGAAAGACAAACAAGACTTGATTTGATACCAATCGTATGTTTCGTTTAGTTACATGAGCATAATATATATTGCCAAACTTAAGAGCCTTTTTGGTATACGTTGCATTTGTTAAATACTTCGCTGTATATTGTAATTTGTACTGTGGGCGGAGCCCTTTAATAAGATGTATTATGTAATACTTAATACTTTACTTAGTTTGAAGATTAATTATATGATAATTAAGATAGGTCGCTACAATATGGACATTCTATCATTGATATTATGATACACCTCGTGTGTAGTCCATAAAGGATATGCCCAAGGGGGTGGTTTTTGCACGAAAGCATCTCCATTTGCCAAAGGAATTCCACCTTTAGGGCTTGTTTGGTTTGAGGGGAGGGGAGGAAAAGTGGGCGGAGGGAAAATTTTTTTGAGTTGAATTTAAAAAAATTAGAGAAGTGGGGTTAAAAATTTTTAATTAATTTTTCTTACTTTTTTATCTTATATATTCTCTTTATTAAAATTTTATTACCCCACTTCTTCAATCTTTTAAAATTCAACTCACAAAAATTTTCCCCTCCCTTCCCCTCCAAATCCCTCACACCAAACAGACCCTTAGAGAGTTTCTGGGAATAGGATGCCTCCTTGGAATTGCTATATTATATATTTTAAAGCAAGGAACATGCGTCAGAAATATAGGAAGTACAGATGTCTCTTAACTGACTACTTACACAATGCTCAAAGTTATTATCCAGTAAATAGTAAATACCTTGGCATTTCACATTTCAAAACTTCAACACAAATCAGGTAAGGTGCCTTCTCCCAAGAATTTAAGAGAACAGCTTCATCTTCAGGTATATGAAGCACACGATATATCCCCTTTCCCAGAGGAAAGCAAACTCCTAGGAAAAATTTAAAATCAAGTTCATATCAGAGAAAAAAGACAAAGGAAACGGCGAATAATGGGAAATGTAATTTTCCAACTGCCCTGCAGTAACTTAATAAGCCAACTTAAAAATGACTTTCAGCAAAGAACTAACAACTGGCAACTAAAACTACATAATTGGAAAATAACTTGTCATTGATTGGTCCAAAAAGAGCCTCTGATAAAGATGAAAATGGCAGTTTCTAAACATTGATTCCTCTAGAGATGCCATACTAATAAATGACATATTTTCGGGCCACTTAAATATTTCAGAACACTCTTTGAAAAAATCATTTCATTTGCTCAGCTGCCAGATACAACAAATACCAAAATTCCTAGTACCCTTAAATGAACTGAAATTCCTAGTGGCCTTAAATGAACTCCCTGAAATAATAAACATAATAGTTGGCAAATACCTCCTGTCTTTTGTGCCTCAGCTACATGTAAATTTATCTCTGTAAGTGACTGAAAACACACAGAAAAAACAATAAAAATCTGTGCCAGAAAAATGAAAGCAAAAAAATAAAAACTGAAAAAAGTATGCAGAACATATGCATATTTCTGGATGTAATCAATGAAGTGAACAAAGCATAGAAAAAGAAAACTGTAAAAGAAATAACCTCACGAAGAGAGCTTTTGCGATCTTCAATTGGAAATACATCCACTAACCCAAATGATGTTTCACATAACGTCTGAACGAAGTCTAATGACTCATGATACGCCCCTTTGCGGAACTGTGATATACTGTGATTTGGAAATGGAGGCTTTGTGTTTGACTTATCACTCTGTTGCTTTGGTGATCCAGCACACTTCGGCCAATTTGATATATCAAATGAATTGCTGGAAATACAAGGGTAGGAAACATGCGAAAGAAATATTATCATGTAATATTCGGAAAAATTACCTTTTACTTGATATTTAAAAGCAGTAAGGGAAATAAAAATAGACTTTCAAAGTGCATTAACAGTAAAGTACCCTTCCAGCAAACCCATAATCAAAATAAAGGATGTCATGCATGATGAATCATTTTCAATGCAAAAATGCATGCAAAATATCTTACTTTGAATACAAAAGTTACTGACAACACAGCCATCTATTTGAATTGATTTTCAGAAAGCACAGTAAATGAAGGTCTAAAATCATAACTTCCAAAATTCCCCAGTGATAGATTAATTTAATCTCCCTGTAGGGTAAGTACAAACAACTGCTAATGCTAGAGCACATAATCAGTTGAAGAAGAAAAGCAACTTAAAGCCAAGGACAACTGCCTAGTTATAAGGTCAAAGGAAGCCAAGTGGTTTTGACAGAGACATGAAAACAAAAGGACCTGTATTTCAGTTATGTTTGCATTCGGTAGATACGATCCTAAATTAATACTGTTTTGATATTGACACCAAATTAATTGTGCAGGCCCACCTCCAGTGCACGTTAAGTAGAAAGCATTTTGTAACCAAATTTAAAAAAAAAAAAAATCAGGACTACAACATATGAGAAATCAGCATAAAGGCAGAATCTTCAAGTAAAACTCAGTTTTGCAGCAGCTAAGTTTTTATTGGGAGGCATGACCAAAAGTGGCTCTGGTCCTAGATACACTCATGACTCATGTATCCATCTCAGCAAAATAATACTAATCACAACAACAACAACAAAATAACAATAATCAGCATGAGAGTTGAAATGGACTGTGTGTAACTAATTTAAGACTAAAAAGTAATCAGCTATGGGACACTAGATATTATTTACACCGACTTGTTTGCTTTCACCATACAAATTAATTAGGTTTCAAATTAATATTTAACAGACCTCCTTCTGCTTCTTCAACCCCAATAGCCCTGAATCTTCAATTGAACGGTCACGGTCTCTGAACAATTTGCGAAAAAATTTCTCTGTACCCGGACTACTTCCAAATAATCCACCAGCACTGCTGTTTTCATTGGCTGAACTACTTTTAGCATCTTCAGGCTGCACACGAAATAGCCTTTTGAACAAAGGAACATCAGAAGCCTCTTCTTCCTCACCGATGGAGACAGTCTCTTCAATTTTGACACTGGCATCTCTCTTATCCTCAAATACATCCTTAAAGGATTTCCTGAAAAACCCTTCTTTGTCCTCCTCTTCAGCTGATTTTATACATTTTTCTTCAGAGTTAGAAATTTCGCGATCGCCAGTTGGATCATTATTGTTCCTCCTATCATCTAATTTTTCCTTGAAAAGTTTACAGAAAAATCCTTCTTTCTCTTCATCCTCTACTGATTTAGGGTGTGTTTGGTCCCCAAATTCATTCTTACTATCACGAAACAATCGCTTGAAAAATCCCTCTGAACTTGATATTAATTCCTCGTCCTCATCTTTGCTGTCTCTTAGGAACCTTCTAAAGAATCCATCTTTTTCAGAGTCTTCTTCATTTTTATCAGATGATTTCCGATAGAGAAATGCATCTCGCTTTTTTGAACCCAACTCATCATCACCTTTGCTATCTCTTAAAAGCCTCTTAAAAAAACTATCCTTTTCAGAATCATCATCATCTTTCTCTGCAGACTTCCTAAATAGCAAGGCATCCTGAACTTTTTGACCAGGAATGAATTTCTTGAATATGTTGTTCTCATCAGGAGACAACTGATTACTATCCTCTTGCAAATTGTTTCCAGTAGAAGGTGAGAATGATAAAGACTTCTGAACAGGCGGTGACGATGTGAGTGACAACAAGTGCTGTTTTGAAGATTGCAACTTATTCAAAACTTGGTTTTTACTCCCAGAATTAGAAGGTTCACTTTGAGGCCTTATCAAAGGAGGCCACTCACCCATTAAGGTGGCTGCAATCTGGCACTTCTCCAGAATCCTACGAATTCCCGCATTATCATCAGAGTTCTCAAGCTCTGCCAATAAAAACCAGTGCACCTTCAAAGCAATTTTAATTGACTTTGAGCACATGTCTATAACAAATTTATCCAGGGATGGGCTTGGCTTATGCACCATCATGTAACAAATTTGGAACAAATAACTCTCAATTCCCGGTAAGGGAAGGGTATACATTCGATTACAGAGATAGTCACGTACCCCAGAATGTTCATGCTTGTACAAATAGCTAACAGGAATCCACTCGCAGAAAAATGCCGAGTCAAAAAACCTGATGAGCCAACCATTTTCACCAGACTCACTAGACAGGCTGGGCCTCGATGTGATGTCTCGCGGCTCATCTACCACACCACGGGTCATCCTAAAAACCTCACCATCCTCAGTTGACCATCATCAACCCTAATTTACCTCTCGAGGGGAATCGAGAGAGCACTTCTCTCGCCTTATCAAAACCACCTTGATTTCAATTAATTCAGCAACTAATGCATGCTAGCATAAACCCTATAAATCCCAAAATGATTCGATGAAACCCCTAATTCTCCCAAAAATCAATATTACAAATCGAGTCGGTTATCTGATTCAAACACCTATAGTGCAATGTCGGGGAACAGAGATATTAAGCAGAAACCCTTATAACAGTCACGCAAATGGAAGGGAAAAAATACTGTGCTTCGTTTTGATAAAGTTGGGACCCAAATACAGCAACTGCGCCAGAAATTATCAGGAAATTCTCGGAGAAAGCGCAACCCAACTTGAATTCCAGAAATGTAAATTTCTAAATTGTGCATGCAGAATAAAGCGCATTGCACAAGAGTGGGTATATGAACGGAATGCCCAATAAATCTCTGCTACTTCTTCCGTATGGTGGCGGCACGGTGGCGGCCGTCGTCGTTCCGTTCTCAGATGAGTTAAACTCCAGTTTTGTGGTGATGATAATAATGATATTATTTAATAATAATAATTTTATTATTATGAATTAGAGTAAATTGCTCATACAAGCTTCGTTTTTGTCTTAATTATGCAGCATTCCCTTTACTTTTCAAAAGATATATTTAGTCCAAACTCTTAATAATATTCTAAAATAATTCTAAAAATATTTTTAATTAAAAAATATATTAAAACAAATATTATTTAATAATTTATCCCAAATTAAATTTATAATTTATAGTTTAATAATTAATTAATTTTCATTAATTATTTTATTAATATTTTTATAAAACTTAAAAATTAAGAAATTTTTAATAAATATAAACTCAATAAAGGATATTTAAATATTTTAAATTGCAAAAATGATATATAAATATGACATGCTTAAAATTGTATATTTTATACTGGTGTGTGTGTCTTTTGAAGATGTTTTCAGGTGTATGCGTTAAAAATATTACTCTCTCCCTCCTTATATATAAGAGCTTTTCATCTAAATCATGAGATTCTAAAAATAGTAAAATGTAATAATTATGTAAAAAAATTATTTTTTTCTCCAAAATGCCCCTATTTATGAATGGGTGAGAGAGAGAGTAATAATGAGAAAATAATAAAAGAGAATGTATGTAGTATAATAATTAATTGAAGGCAAAATGGGAAAAGTGCATTTAGTACTGAAACAAACTTAAAAGGGATCTTCTATTCAGGGACAAGCCCATTAAAAAAAGGCTCTTATATATAGAGATGGAGTGAGTACTAAATATGAGGTCAAAAATATTACTACCTCGGTCCTAAATATAAGACTCATTTGATATTTTTGGAGAGATTAAAGAAGCTGATTAAATTATTTTAAGTATATATATTATCATTTTTTCCTCAAAACTAATTTGTCTGACTTATAAACTGCTATATAATTTAATTATACACAACATATGATATGATTAAGTAATTTATTTAACTTTCTTAATCTCTCCCAGAAAAAAAAAGTCAACCGGGTCTTATATTTAGCACCGAAGGTTGAACTAATTAATATATAAGCTAAAATAAATATTGAAAAAAATAAAAATTTGAATTATAGAAAAATTAGAAATATATATATATTAAGGAATGGCATTTTGGTTAAAACAAAATGTCAATTTAACGTCCATTAATAGTGTAAATGGAGGAAAAGGAATATAAAATTAAACATGCATCACATCTTATTAAAAAATTATCCAATATATCAATAATTTAATAAAAATTATCCAATTATCCAATATATGATGGTGTTTCATAAAAAAACTGTCAAATATGTCTTTAAATTTTTTTTCTGGGCCTTATTGTCGCGATTTCAAACTTCTCACCATTGCTTCGTGTAATGCTCCTGTTATATCCCAAAATGTACTCAAGGGCTAATATTTTCTCTTGAGAAGTAAAGATAATGATGAAGAAGCTTAAATTAATTTCCCTTCCTTCTCCCTTGATAAAAAACATTTAACACCATAGGAAAAAGGAAAGAGGATTTAAATTATATATCTCTTCATCTTTTCTATTTGAAAAGTCAACAATTGTGGTTAGGTATAAATAAAGCAAGAACCAAGAGATAAATAGATCAATATATCCTTCTCCTTTTCTCTCAATTGATTTTGTCTAAGATCCCAAAGAAAGAGAAAGAGTATATACAATTAAAGTATAACCACTGACAAGTCAAAAGAAAGAAAGAATAAGAGGAGAAAATTCAACTAGACTTACAGTTGGTTACAAGTTAGAAATTTTGACCAAAAAGCAAGTTAATTGCAAGAAAGCTTGGTCAACCAAATTGTCACCTTTTTGGGACATATATTTTGGTCAAATGAAGAGATAAGAGGGGCTGAAAATTGAACTAATTAGGACACCTTTTTGGGCAGCAAGTTACGGTCAATAGATGGAGGGAAGAGGAAAGGAAAAAACCCAAGTTAAATAATATAAGTGTATGACCAAATGCATTCATTACTAACCACAATTTTTTCACCACCTTTTGACCAAAATTTCGGTCAGCCTTTTAAGTGATAAGGGAAAGGAAAAATATGATCATTTATCACTCACTCTCTCTCTCCATCTTCAAGTTGGTTTGCAGCAGCCCAAAAACGTAGAACAAGAAAAACAAGGTTTCAAGGTGAGTTTGATCTTGATTTTTCACCTCCTTAACCTCATCTATGGCTCAAGTGTCCTTCATAAACATTGTTCCTCTTGATGAGAACTTCATTTCTATGGTTTTAGAATTTCAAGAGGAGGTGTTTTGAGCCATCATCCAAGAACAAAAGCTAAAACATCAAAGAAAGGAGCCAAGGAGAAGCAAGAGGTGAGAATTGGCTTCAATTTGAGCTATTGGTTGTGTAGGTTGAATGAGTATTTTGATATATATAATTCTGCCATGATTTTATGCAAGTTAGGGTTTAGAGAAATCATGATGTTTTGGTTATGTATTTGGTGTTTTATGATGATTAGAAACCATATGACACAAGTTTGATGCTCAATTTGGAAGTTTGGTAATTTTTGGAATTTTGTTGATTTTTCTGCCAAAATAGGACATGGGAAATGAGTGGGAATTTTTTTATTTTAATGTTACCATTGTGTTCTACATAACAAATTGTGTGGGAATAGCCTCGGGTTGTGAATTTTGGGTTATTGAAACTCAAAATGCAAAACTGGATTTTTTGCCAAACAGAATTCCAGCAAGTTACCCTGAATGTGTGGTGTTTTTGGATAAACAAATGATGGCTAAAAATTCTGAAACTTTCTAGTCTTAAAGTTCATATGCCAAGCTTCAAAATGGACATATAATTCATGTCATTTCGTTTTGTGAGATGGGAGTTATGATTTTCCAAAGTTTGAGATTAAAACTGGAATCTGTTTTGGAGCAGTGTTGGATTTTGTGCAATTATGTATTTTTATGGTTATGGAAATCCTTGATTCATATTTTTCCTGTGTGGAGGACTTAAATATCTGTCACTAAGCCTTGGGATTACCTTATTTCGATTTTTCTAGAATTAGTTATGATTTTTCAAAGTTGATTAAAAATTATGGCAGATTTGGTCACCTATGCGAAAATTGAAGATGTTATGACATAATGTATTATTGCGGAACTTTGAGGTTAGAAATTGGTCTTTTAGGTTAATTGACCACTTTAGCTCCTTAGTTGACTTGATTAAATGACCATAGTGATAACCAACTCAAGTATTATGAGTTATTCAAGAATTGGAATAGGTAATAATTTATCGTCCTTAATTTTGGTTATAGAATTCGATATTTGCCCTGTTCGTGATCCACCTGATCTAGAGCACAATCAAAAAGAACTAGGTAGTGACGCTTTCTCTTATACTATATGTGATGCATTGTATGTATGTTTATTATGATTTGTGATGGTTTCTGATGCTGTTGCGTTACAGTTGGTGATAGCTATCGTTATACAGCGAAAGCTGTTGTTATAGAGCGTAAGCTGTTGTTATACAGTGAAAGCTGTCGTTATACAGCGTAGGCTGTCATGATTGTGATTACAGCGTGAGCTATCACATTATGTATACAGTCATGGGTGCTATCGTTTGTGGTGAAAGCCATGTATCATTGTGCTACTGCTGTTGATTTGCTTACATGCTATGTGCTTATATATTGTATGGGTGATTTGTTACTACTGGGATTCTATTGAATCTCATTCTTTCCATTAACTAATCTACAGACAGGGCAAGTGGCTTTAAAGGGAAGCGGACAACCAAGAGCAGCTAGGACTCCTTAGGGATATTTGATTTTGGTTGTTGGTTATCAATTTTGGTTTGGGATTACTATACATAATTGGGATGTAAATTTTAGAATGATTTTGTGTAATCCCCTAAATGGAAACTTGTAAACCCTATAGCTAATACATGAAACCCGGGGGTTACCAAGATTTATGTTTTACACTCTAATATGTATGAATGTGATTTAACTGCACAAGATAATTATATTCGAAATGTGAATAGGAGACCAAGTTTAATTGATTTTAAAAGAACCTTGTAAAAACCTTATTGTAAGGAGGGGATTAAAATAAGTTTTGATTATCTGTTGGTCTCTAATCAATTTTAATTACACATTATCGAATCATAATTATTGTTTGTAAAGCAAGGGGTTACACCCCAAATTTTGATTAAGGGCTAATGACAATTATTGAGAATGTTGTTGTGAATTAAAGTTGATTTTAGACCCAAATTAATTATTAGAAATGCTCAACAACTTGTATTTTAGCATAATTATATGACAAAGTAATTTTGGGAGGTAAAATAGGGGTAAATGGCGCATGGAAGAAGGACAAGAATTTAATTATGTGTTATGTGGCAATTTAAGTTAATATGCCATGATCAGTGAAAAAATTGAAAGAATGGGAACTATTAGGCAATAAGTTAGTGATTAATGGAGAAACTAATTACTAACTAAGAAAAATGAGAAGTGTAACTAAATGGCTAATGGAGTAGTTAGTGTAACCATGTGGTTACTTATTTGGTGGGAAACAAGGAGATTTGGATACATGTGCAAGTAAATATGATGATAGTTGTTGAGAGAAGTCAAAGGCCATCATAGTTTATTATTTTTCTTCTCTTCCCTCCCTTGAATTCGGCTGAAGCAAGCATGGCCTTGGGAGTGTCATTATTTCTCCTTCTTCTTCACACTTTCATCACTCTCATCTCTCTCTCCCATTCGGCTGCCATTGGAGACCAAAGAAGAGGAGGAAAGTGTGGGTTAAGGTGAGCATTTTTTACCCTTAAGATGACTTCCTATGCAAAAACTCTCTTCTTCAATTTTGTTCCTTGTGTTGAGGGCTTCGATTCTATGATTTTAAATTTTCTATTGGAGGTGTTTTGAGCACTCCAGGAAATCTAAAGATTGGTGAAGCAAAGAACTTCTTTGAGAAAGTTGTAGAGGTGAGTGAGATAAACACTTTGATATAAGTTTTGTGGCCATTTGGTTAAGTCTTGGAATTCTTGAATATTGCTTTATTTTTGAAAATTAGGGTCATTGTGTGTTTGGTATGTTGTGATCATGGAATTGGTGTCTTGTGATGTATCTTGGATAGATAGAATTTGATTGAAGCTTAAATGTCAAATTTGACAATTTTGGGATTTTTGTTGAATATATGCCAAAAACAGAACATATAGATGGAGTAGGAATTTGGCGGTTTTGATGTTTCCATTGGTTTCCTTGTGGAAAATTGTGTGGGAGTAGTGTTGGATATGAATTTTAAACTATTGAAAACTTAGGTTTAAAAGTTGCAAGTTTTGGTTAGTGAGAACACTGTGCAGGCAGTCAGTTTGCATGGACGTTTTGAAAGGTAAATGGTGATGAAAAATTTTGAAACTTTCCAATCTTAAAGTTCGCATTCCAAGATTCAAAATGGATGAATAATTCATGTCATTTCAATCGGTGAGCTAGGAGTTATGATTTTCTAAAGTTTGGGGTTGAAACTGGAAGCAATTCTGGAACAGCAAGGAGAATTGTTGAATTCTGTATTTTTGTGGTTATAGAAGTCAATGATTCATATTTTTCTGTAAATAGGACTTAAAAATATTTAATTAGGACTTGGGGTCACCTCATTTCAATTTTTCTAGAATTAGTTATGATTTTTGGAAGCTAAAACACAAAAGTCTAATTTTTCCAATTTTTGCCTAAACTTTTGGTCAGTACTGTTTTGAGGGTTAGGATCTGGATTTTCATGAAATAGATAGTTCCATTGGATTCAGTAGGCAAAAGTATGTGGGGTTATAGTTGGTCACTTTTTCGGAAAATGCCGAAAAAGTATAAGTACGAAAACGCCCCTAAAATCCCTAAACCGGGGCTGTCAAGGGTATTTTCATAATTGGACACTAAATTTGGTGATTTTGAGCCCAGAAATGGATTCCTTGGGTGAAAATTTTGGGAAACGTGCCATCAGGCCGGGTATGGCCGAGCCAGGGTCAAGCATTTGGTAAATTTTCAATATAGACTAATATAACTACAAGAAAAACTATGGACGAGTCTAAAATGATACTTGGATAGGTTATGACCTATTTCTTGTACATTTAATATTTTATGACTGAGTCAGAAGCTGGAAGCGGCACGTTTTATGAGGCACACTAAAAAGGTGGTCTTTGAGATAATACTCCCCAACCCTTTAGGCAGTTGTGTGGGCTTCTAGTAGCTACCTAAGGGACTTTAATGATAACCAAATCTAAGTGTTTTTTTAAGTCATTTGAGTATTGGGATAAGTGATAACCTGTCATCCTTAATTATGACTATAGGATTTGATAATTGCCCGGAACATAGAAGGCCTACGTCTGAACAAGAACGGAAAGATCAAGGTAGTGACACTTTCTCCTATATCATGGTTAATGCATTGCTTGTTTGTATTTATCATTGAATGTATGAGGGGACGTGGCGGTTAGCCCGACCTTAATTGAATAGGGGACGTGGCTATTAGCCCGCCTTGAATATTGTTATTGCTGCATTATGATATATGCTTACATGTTTTGTTTAATTATGCATCATATACGTAAAATGTTGCTACTGAGATTCTTTTGAATCTCACTCTTTCTAATTAACAATTTTAGCCAAAGCAAATGGATCGAGAGGCAAGAAAATGGATAAGGGCGACTAGGATTGTCGGTGGTAGTTTTAGTGTTTTGGTTTTTGGTTATCATTTTGGACAATTGTATAAACATGTTGACCATAGAATTGGAGTTGTTATGTAATCCCCGGTATAAGAAACTAAGATGGGCAATGATGCCCTATAAAACCCTTTGGTTATCGAATATATCCCGGGTGAATATCGGGAAATTTGCTAGCACTTTGATATTATGTATATGACAAATCGAACAGGCCAAATGTTTTTATTTAAAAATGAATGGAGATCATATTATACGAGTTTTGTAAAAAGTTTTAAATTATCATTCATTTCTTATTCAATTATAAAACATGTTTAAACACTAATTATGTCTTATTTAAGTGCGGGGGTTACACTTTGCGTGTCCGTCAAATAGCTTTAACCACTCATTTTTGGCATTCCCACTATTATTTCCCTCTCTATTGTTGCCGATATCATGATTCTCCTCCTTCCTGTGTCTGTGGCTGTCTGTGAAGGCGCTTGTGGCTTGTTTTGGTTTCGGAGTTCTTTGAAGCTCTGCAACTTTCATGGCAATTCACATAAAGATGAGAAATTTTTGCCCTTAACTGGAGTGAATAATACAAAAATTATACCCTATGGTTGTTGGGTTGGTTCTGGATTTAGGGTTCTTTGAAATTTTTGGCCTTAAATGTTCATGGCTTTTTCTTTGGTTTATTGAACATTGTTGTGAAGCTTGAGCCCAAAAATATGAAATTATTGATGTTCTAAACTATACATTACTACTGGAAGTTGAAACTGGAATTGAATTTTCTAGAATTGATAGCCCAAAAATCTGATATTCTTGAATGCCATTAATATATGTGATTGAAAATTGATTTTCAAATCTGATTGCTAAATTGTTGTCACCAACTGAGATTATTTCTAATTTGATCGGTAATTCCATGTTTTGCTCTCATTTTTACCATTCTTTGTGAGTCATATTGCATTTGAGAAGTTGAGATTGGTTCTTAGTCACTTTGTTATGTAATTGTCATAATATGAGATTGGTTCTTAGTCACTTTGAGAGCCATAATACTAAGAGCTTTCATGCTTAAGTTGAATGTTGTGTAATTGTAATTAGTTTTAAAAGGGCCCTATACAAGGATATAGCCATTGGGATAATTAGTTAGTTGAGTCTCTACTCTATAAAAGGGCCCTATATAAGGATGTTCATCTTTTTTTTTTCCAAACTGATCTCTCAGTGGAATTTTGCTTGAATCTCGATGGAATTTCTTATTTGTTACAGGTTAATATATCAGCATCTAATGGTGGCTCAAGTACTAAGGGTCCTAACCCCTCCAACCCCTTCGCCAACCCCTCTAATGCGCAACAGGTTGATGCTGATGTAGAACTTAACTACAAGAGGAAAGAGAATTGAGGAAGGGCCATGTTGTGATAAAGTGGGTTTAGAAAGCAAAGAGAGAGGGAAGGAAACTTAATATCAGATGGAATAAGAAAAGGGCAAGTTGTGAGTTCTGACAACTTTGTTAGCTACCTTAGGTATGCGATAAAAACCAACATTACTATCACTTTGAACAACTGAAGGAAGGCAACCGATACAATGAAAAAGAATATCTGAGATGAAGTATCAGTAAGACAATGTACAACTTAGTTAATAATATCTTGTTAACTAAGTATGTCTAACACTAACAATGATTTGTGTGTTTTGTAGTTTGGATTTCACATTGGTGAGGAGAAGAAGGACTATAAGCTAAGGCTGGCATGATTATGCACTTATTCTAAGGGCATATGACGAACAAATTTTGTCGGAACCCGACTTTGTAGATGAGTTGGTGGTTCCGACGCTGCTAAAGGAAGTTGTCAAACAGCTCGAATGGGCTGATTTTGTATTGTCACAACTCTTTTTAGTTTTCAAGGTAAATTAAATATAATGTGTATTCTTTTGTACACTCTCTAGCTTTTGAATGCCTTTGTATTTTTTGTTGTTTTTGTCTATAGGCATTAAGCCCGACAAATCGTGAGAAGGTGAAGAACAACAAATACCCCGTACCGTGGAGGTTGCACGAGGTATGCAAACATCAAGCAGCAGTTGATATAGAAGTAGGGGTCAGGATCGAATGTGACTATCGCCTGTAGAGTGTTGTGGGCTTCTACATTGACAGTCCTCACATCCAGGAGGTTGTCTCAAGAATGGTAAGTATTGATGATTTTGATTCAATTATGTTTGTGCTATGTAAAAGAGTTTTTAACTTTTCATTTTGCTATAGGAGACCTTAAGTCAAGAAGTAAAGCGAGGTGAAGTTCCTAGGGATGAGGATTGTTAGAACCGGCTATTACCCAAGAGGGGGGGTGAATTGGGTGTATAATAAAAACTTAAGAACTTTAGAAATCTTTTCGTATCTTAACGAAAATAGTAAGTATGAAGGTTTATAAATCAACAGTTAGATTAAATAATATATGCTGGAAATATAAGAGTTTAGGGAAGAGAATATGCAAACTGTGATTTATCCTGGTTCGGTCCAATCTGTGATGGCCTACGTCCAGTCCCCAGGCTCCTCCTGAGATTTTCAAATCCACTATCTTCTTGTTTAATCCGGGCACAAAAAAAGCCTTTACAATCCCACAAGTTTAGCCGGGTACTTGTGAAACCTTTTACAAATCTCTTACTGAAATACTCCCCCTTACGGCAAGTCTTACGAGCAGAGCAATCCCAAAGATCTTCCTCTCCTGCTTACTCATGCAAGTCTTACGAGCAGCAACGTTCTCACCTGCTTACACCCTTGTAAGTCTTATGAGCAGCAACGTTCTCTACTGCTTGCACCTTGTAAGTCTTACGAGCAGAATGTCTTACGGCAATTCTCTCTACTGCTTCCCCGTAAGAAAATCAACCCTCTCAAGGTCCCTCTACCTTGAGATTAACTCAGAAATATAGTTGAAGGTGTTTACAGACTCTCTCACAGAGTGGATATAATCTCACTGAAGTACAATACAAATAATCACTCTCTCAATGATAAGTAATACAGAAACTGAAAAACAGAGAGTGTTTGGGTAGAAGCAGAGGATTCATGTTATTCGCATGTTGGTGTTGTTGCTCTGTTTTCTCTGTCTCCCATCGACGTTGAATGCTCTCTTATTTATAGTTGATGTAGATTATGACCGTTGTGAGCATTCGTCCGTTGGAGTCATTTTGTCCGTTGAGCATATTTGAAAAATAAGCTACCATGAGATTTCCGTTGCAAAGCAGAGCGTCACGTTGAGGAGCCGCATGTCTCATTTTGAGCTGTACATCACGTTGTGGAGCGGGATGAATTCGTTTGAGTTTCCAGACAATCTCTTATGGTGGGTCAAGCTTTTGTCATGGTAGGTAGCTGATGCTCAGTGTGTAATGATGCCGCCCGCAACAGTTGACTCTTTTATTTGAATCTGTAAGCTCACCATTAGATTTCCTGTTTCACACTGTAAAATGTTTAATCACTAATATGATGAAGTATTAGTCATGGGTATGTTGGATCATTGGTTAAAAGCTGAATTTCTGGCTTCTGTGACTCATCACGATGAGTGAATATATTCGCTGTGACCTCCGTTCTTGAAGATACAACCCAAATATTTAATCTCCTGTTTTACACTTGAAATATATGTTAGTTAATGTTTAGGAACAATAACAAGTGAAAACATAATGATTGTATAACATTTAACCACGTTTGGATTGATTGTTGTGAGGCTCTGTTTCGTTTCTGCGTTGCTTCTGTCAGCACCTCACTCGAGTGCAATATGGCTCACTCGAGTGCAGTTCATATTTTCACGTTCTGACTTCCTCTCGGGCAAGCACTCGCTTTACTTCTCTCGCGTCTGCTCGAGTGAAGTCTCGAATCACTCGAGCACAAAACGTCCTGCTCGAGTGCGCCTCAAGTTTTCACGTACATGCTTCTTCTCGGGTTGTCACTCGCACATCATTTTAACAAGAGTGAGATTTTGTACTCGCGAGTGATATGGTCCCTTACTCGAGCACACATACCTCTGCTCGAGTGAGACGCATATTCTCAAGGAATATGCTTTCAAAATCAACACTCGCATCAGGATTTCAGAGGGATGAATTTATCACTCGCAGGTGATGTGGGCCTTCACTCGAGCACAAAGACTCCTGCTCGAGTGAGAAATCATCCAATGCTCGAGCATGAATCCTAGTGCTCGAGTGTTGCAAATTTCTTCACGTTTCAGCTGCTTCTGGACATCACTCGCACGACATTTTCAGAGGGAAAGTTTTTACACTTGCGGGTGATGTGGGGCCACTTTAGAAAAATTTTGTTCATTTGATTCAAATGATGTATCATAAGAATGCTCTTGCCATATGCATTCCAATGCAACAAGAATCAACTCCAAACTCGTTGTATTTTGCAAGTTATGATCCAAAGAGTGTATATTTCGCTAGTCTGCACAAGCATCAACTTCCAGAAGGCATAGCTCCTAGAATATACGTTCAAATTAGGCAAATTACCTATCTATGGAAAGCTCTTTGAGTCTACTTTCATTTGGCACTGGTATTGTCTCAATCCGATGTGTAGTTTGTAAGTTACGAGCAAAATACCGAACCTGTGTCGAAAAGTGACGGTGATTTCAGTTTCATTTTCCACGAATCATATCTCCTTCATTTGATCTTCTTTCAATGTGATTCTGGTGCCAATTGTACGTGTTGGGAGTCTTCTTTTATATGCCACCGGTTTCGGGTCAATCCAACGTGTGGTTTGAGAGATATGATCAAAATACCAGACCTCGCTCAGGCTGAAAGTAAAACAGAGTAGAACAGAGTATGCACCCCGTGCTCGAGTGAAGTGGTCTGTGCTCGAGCATGTTCTTCATGTGCTCGAGCATAACACCTTGTGCTCGAGCATAACACCTCTAGAAGTGCCAAAACTCATATATAAGTCATCTTAGCTTCATATTAACATATTCCAACCATTATTTGATCATAGAAACCTCCGGTAACATTATAGAAACCTCCAATATCACATCTAACAACTTGAATCTTGATATTCATGATAGATCTACAAAGTTCTTCATTCTTCATAATCCAAGTAAGCATCTCCTTGACTATCTTCAATTTCTTTCTTCTTCTTCCTCTTGTTCATTTTCATTAATTCAATCTTCTTCATTCTTTGCTTGACTAATCTACAAAATATGTAACATTAAATATAGTAGTTAGTCAAAGAAATACATTATATAAACTTTTTGCTCTTATCACTTCATATCTATATTTGACATCATCAAAACTAATCATATCCAACAAGGATGTCTTTAGAAAAGGCTCTGGGTCCTAACCATAGTAGTCTTTTGAGGAGTGTCGGCTATGGTGTTAGCAAAAAAGAATTTTTTGGGAAGCAGAAGAGGTCAACAAGGGTGTTTGATCAGAAGCTTCAACAGTATATGGAGATGACCGAGATGCTAAAGAAGACAGTTGAAGCATAACAAGCTTTTATTGATCAGTTAATGAGTTGGGACACCACGAGGAAGCAGGGGATGACTCACACCCCAAGTGCCAAAAGATAACTGTACATTCGCCTCTCAGGCACTACCTGAGGTAGTATGACTTATGTCAAAAGCAAATACTTCATTTATTTTTGATTTACATTAATTGTATTTTCTCTTTATTCACGGTGAGGCGGCGGTTGAGTGTGTGGTCAATAGCCTTGAGCGGCATACTGTTGCTACGAGCCGTATGTACAATATACCGGGGGAGAACATGATTCACAACTCGCCTTTCCTTCAGAATCATATTAGGGTAGAGCTGAAGACGGCCATCAATCCTAAGTATGCCCTTCCGATTCCCATCCTAGATGTAGATACAGTGGAAAGAGCTATACTTAGCTTTGTTGAGTGGCCAGATTACCTTATTGTCATACCATCGAAGATAAAAAAGGTATACCATCACCTTTTGAGTTTGCTAATGAAGTTTTTTCTAACTATTTTCTTAACTTCTCAACTTGTTTAGCTGAAGAAGAGGAAGAGCAATCTGGAGCTCAGTCTAACTATGGTTAAGTTGTGCACCAAAGAAGATGGATAAGCCTGTGCCTGTGCCTCAGCCGCCAGTTGCGCTAGTTTCCAACAAATCCTGGTTGGCTCTTGAGGCATAAGATATTGTAGTCATCGAGACAGACCCTAATCTAGATGACTATTACATACAAGTCCCTTTTAAGCAAGATATATATGGAGAATAAGTTGTGTTTGACACTATCACTCAGGTCTTGTTAAAGAGACCATGGCGATAGGGTTGGCTCGGGTACTTGTAACTTTTATATCTGGTACGTAAGGGTGTTTGGGATCGAGACGGGATCGGGAAAGCCCATTCCCGATCCCAAAAATTTATTGTCCAGACGAGACGGGAATTCCTGAACTCAGGATCAAGAATTTCCTGAATTCCCATATCTTAGAAATAGAATGCACACACACAAATTATGGAAATATGAGTAATAAATCATATACTTTATTAATTTGTATGTGTGTGTACATACGATATTATCAGCATCTACCCAGTACACACACAAAAATAAACGTGTGCCATTTTCAATTAATATGTGGCCAAAAGAGAACAAGCATATATAGAGGCAAAGTAGCTAGAAAATTAAAGTTGGACAAAGCCTCACAAATTAGTGTAAGCTGTGAAAGACTGAAAGTAGCAGGCTTCACTTAACAACTAATCAAGAGGCAAAGTAGCAGGCTTCACTTACTTTCATCTCACTACGCTGAACTAAATTCGAGTAACCTTTTTTGCAAAAGACGTTTTCAGCCAACAAGTCTTCGAGAAATTAAATTATATCATTTTTTAATTTTATAATATAATTGAAAATGTATGTGATTAAAAAACATTTCTAGTAAACATGTTTTTTTAAAGAAAAAAAGGATAACCATAATTGGATATGAGAGTGATGAGTCTGAATGTAACGCCCTAAATTTTGATTAAGGGCTAATGATAATTATTGAGAATTAATTATGATTTAAAGATTGAATTATTACTTGTTTTTGGCAATTTCGATAAATGTGCCAAAATCAGTGAAAAATTGTTGGTTAATTAGTCAGTGATTATTGAAAAAATTAATTATTAACTAAGAGAAATGTAACTAAATGGCTAATGGAATCGTTAGATTAACCAATTAGTTACTTATTTTATGAGAGCTAATGAAATGTGGATATATGTCAAGATGAGAGGATGAGAGGAGGTGAGAAAAGTCAAAACCCCAATTGTTTAATGTTTTCTCTATCTTCCCTCCTTCTTTTCGGCTAAAGAAGCATAGGAGGGAGTATTACCATCATTTTCTCATCTTCCTCCACACTCTTCTCTCTCATCTTCCCTCTCTCATGCGTGCAGCCATTGTTGGCCAAAGAAGGAAGAAGAAAAGCTTGAAAAAGGTAAGAAGAATGACCTCTAATCCCAAAAATCACTTCTTTAATGTTGTTCCTTGAATTGAGAGCTTTAATTTTATGGTTATAGATTGTTCATTGGTGTTGATTTGAGCTCTCAAGGAAGTTTAGAGGTTGGAGAATCAAGAAGTTCCTTTAGGAAAATGGTAGAGGTGGGTAAGATACACCTTTCTATCTAGGTTTTATTTCCATTGAGTTAGTTTTGAATTTCTAGAATTTTTTGCCTTAAATTCAAAAATGAGAGTCATTGGGAGTTTGGTATGCTATGGGCATGAAAATGGTGTTTGGATATGTGTTTGAATAGATAGAAATGGATTTGAGATTGAAATGTTGAGTTTGGTGATTTTGGGATTTTGGGATTTTGGTGTTTAATGTTGTTTCAAACCAAAGCATGATAATGAAATAGGAAATTTTTGGTTTTGATGTTTCCATGTGATTCCTTGGGTGAAATTATGTGGGGATAGCTTTGGTTAAGGCTTTGGGATCATTGGAAACATTGGGTAATATCTGGAAGTGCTGTCAGTTTTTCTGCATTTTCTGGATTCTGATATGGCTGACTCGAGTGACATGGGGTCTCACTCTAGTGAAGCATGATACTTTCGTTTTTCCCTTATTGTTTTTGTTGTGCTTCCATGTTCAAAATCCAAAAGTGTTGTCTCACTTGCGAGTGTCACGGGTTATTACTCTGGTGAGCCTCGTCCCACTTGAGTGAAGGTGTATCTGACACTATGAACTCGTGTCTCGGGTTGTCACTCGCGGCCATTTTTCAAGATTGTGCCTTAACACTTGCAGGTGTTAAGCCATCACTTAAGTGGCAAGGTCCCTACTCGAGTGATGTCCTCCTCTGAAAATTTCTTATGCTCTCAGATGAGCACTTCCTGGACCTTACTTTGCGGTACTTAGGTGAGCATTAGGCTTCCACTTGAGTGACGTGGTTTATGCTCGAGTGCAACAATTATTTCTGGTTTCTGTCATTCCTTTCTGCTTTCGGGTGAGCACTTTTTGCACCGCACTTCCTAAGACTCGAGTGAGCATTTGGCTATCACTCGAATGTTGCTTCCAGGACTCGAGTGCAAAGTTCCTCATCACTCGAGTGAGGCCTTCTTTACTTGAGTGTAGCTGTGAAAAATTTGTGCTTTCGCTTCTGAAAGGGGATTTAGGGGATAGTTCTTCCAACCCTTTAGGGCTTTTGTTACAGGCATTTATAGCTTCCTAAAGGACATTAATGATAACCAATCTAAGTAATATGAAGTCATTTGAGTATTGGAATAGAGAATAACACTTTGTCCCTAATTATGAATTATAAGATTCGATATTTTCCCAACTCAGGAGAGACCAGTGCCAGAGTATGCATGGAAGAATCAAGGTAGTGACTTTTCTCTCATGTTGTGTATGATGTTTGGTATACATGACTTATCATTATTGTGTTGTGAAAAATCTTTGGCATGAGGCCATTACGAACTTGTGTATGTGTTATCGGCCGTAGGGCATTACATCATGAGCAGTCGTAGGGGGTGATGGTTATCACACCTACCCTTATCGTTGCATCTGCCATTGTAATTGCCAAGACTACGTTGTGGAATTGTGAATTCCTACTTGATTATCTGGCCAGTGTGATTGTGTGTATGTGAAATAATTTATATGGATCCCAGCTGTCGTGATATATGCGATATGAACATGTGGTTGTGCAATACAGTGTGAGCACTTTAGCATGAGCAAACGTAAGGGTGACGCAAGTCATACCTGCCCTTGCCGCTATAATAGTCGTTGTAGTTGCTATGTGTGTGTGATAATTTGCTTTTATGCTTTGTGGTTGTACATACTATGAGTGATTTGACACTACGGGGATTCCTTAGAATCTCACTCTCCCAAACAAATTTCAGAGAGGGTTGGAGGTTCAAAAGAGAAGCAGGTGACGAAGGGCGGATAGAGCTATGGGATAGGAGTTTTATTTTGGATATTAGTTATATAGTTTTATGTATTTTGGATATTTAATGGGAAGCAATTGTATATTTTGGAATGGTGGTATAGTTTTGTGTAATCCCCTAGTTAAGGGAAATAGATTATAGGTATGTGTGCCTTGTAAGACCCTTATTCGATTAATGGAACCTGAGTGTGTCAGGAATTTGCATTGTACTTTGATATTTATGAATGAAATCGTACTGTACAAGCCATTTATGTAATTGAAATGTGAATATGAGACCATTGTTGAATAGGTTTAGAAAGGTTTTTGAAAACCCTGATTTTGGGAAACTTTACTTTCATTAAATCCCAAATCATCTTATAGTCTCTAATTCCATATAATAATGTATTTATGAACTTAATCTTGGCCTTAATAATGAAGTGGGTTACACTGAATGTCTTATGATTGATGTAGATTTGCTTAGTGCTTGTGCTTTGTGTTCATGGCTGGGCCGAATGGGCTTTTAACTAAACAACTAAAAAAATACACATGTTTATTATTTTGGGATCGGGAAATGCCATTCCCGATCCCGAATTTTTCCTGTCCTGAAAGTTTCAGGACTGGAAAATCCCGTCCCGTTTTGCTTGGGATCGAAACGGGAAGACCAGGACGGGAATTTTTTGAACACCCCTACTAGTATGCCTTCTACTGTGAATGAGTACTTAGCTATATATAGCATATATATATATATATATATATATATATATATATATATATATATATATATATATATATATATATATATATATATATATATATATATATATATATATATATATATAATTTGCCTGCTTTTTTTTAAGTAAGGTAGCTTTACAAGGAGCACGTAGCCCGCAATAGCCTAATTGACACGTTTCTTTTCCTCAATCCCCACTTTTATTCATGAATGTTGGGTAAAGGCAATAAGCCTGATTTTGCGGAGAGGAAAGTGAAGGAACTGGCGGATCTGGTAATTAGAAGCGCACCAAAGAAGAAGGACGGTTTTTCCTTAGTGCCATACTTCTAGGGTATGCTACTTTATTAAATTGGATGCTCATTATGTTTGTTTCTTAGTTTTGTTCTTATTATGTTTATTTTACTTAAGGATTTAACCAAAGGATTTGGTACTTTAATTCAGTTCATGGGGATCCGAAAAATTGACCACAGATGGTTAAGGTTTTGAATAAGTATGTTTAGTACTTTTACTTAAAGTTTATTATGAATTTGATGCTTTAATTTCTTATTGTGATATATCCTGTCAGAGTTCTTTATTATTACGTCATGGATGAAGGCGTCACCTACTCCTCGTTAAAAGGCAAAGGTATTACATCTGCTTACAAATGGAAGAGAGTAGCGGTAAGTCGCCAATCTTACCATTTTGTTAGAGTATTTTGAGTTGTTTTTTTATGTGGATTGATACATTTCATTTGTTTGTTATAGTATCTGCAACAACTAGATGAGAGCTCTTATTGTGGGTATTGTATCATGAAGTTCTAGAAGTGTTAGACCCAAGGTTTTGATTATAACAAAACTTAAGAAAGAACTAGAAAGGTTTTACAGGAGGTCATAATGTTTAGAAAAACGTTTTGAAACTCAGAGATCATATACGGAAAATATCAGTTGACTACTTGAGTGATACGATTTGAAAAGGAAATTATCACCACAGTGATCACAGGCAAAATATAGATAACTCGAGTGATGTTAATGAACATAACTAATATCACTCGAATGTCCACTCGACTGATGTTAGAGAAATTGTCTTCATTTTCACACCACTATAGTGACTCATCTGGTGATCTGTTTTGCAAAGATTTTTCAAAAAGAAAATCACTTGAATGACTACTCGGGTGATGCTTTAATTTTTCATCACCATCACATCACCACAGTGCTCCATTGTAGTGATCAGTTTTGTAAAAAATTTCAGAAAGAAGATCACTTAAGTGACCTCTCGAGTGATGTGTTCAAACTTCATCACCATGACATCACCATAGTGATCTGTATTAGTGATCGTGTTTTAAAAAGTTTTAAAGTTAACATCACTTGAGTGGTGTATTGAGATCACTCGAGTGACCACTTGAGTGATGTGCTGAAAAGAACATCACTAGCATAGCATTATAGTAAACTTGGTAGTGTTTAGAATACATGAAAATTTCTAAAGTGTAAGATTACTCGAGTGATAATTCAATGATGTGTTAAAAATGCATCACTACCAGAACACTCTAGTGATGGTATCTGGTGATCTATTTCTTCAGAAACCAAAGGAAACAAGATCACTCGAGTGACCACTCAAGTGATCATGTCATCACTACCTAATCACCACAGTGATATTCCAAGTAATATGTTTTCAAAGAAACAAGATCACTCAAGTGGTCATACTACCACATCATTGCAGTGACCCATCCAGTGCTCTATTTTGTTTTCAATGTACTAAGTGAAGATCACTCAAGTAGTCACTTGAGTAATGCTTTTCTAGAAAATAGGGCATCATTTCAAACTTCTTGAAAATCATTTATAACATGTGCTTTTTGCTTCTAATTATGCTAACACTTCATTATATCAGTGCTTAAGCAAGTTTCAGGTGATCAAGCATGGATTAACACACAAAATGCAAAAATCACTTTATGTGTCAGAAGCATTAAATGCACAAAGTCTTCAAACAACAAACATTCTTTCTGCTCTAACAACTAATTCCGTAGACACAAATAATGTTCAAAAACTCCAACGGTTAGAATCAAGACCAAACACTCTAACATATACTTTCAAGAAGCAACAATCATTAAATCACTCTATCTATAAATACCAAGAGTATTGAAGACGAGGCAACAACTCTCTGTGTAAACTTTATTGTTTCATTCGTTGCAAAGTCTTGAGCTCTTAAGTGTGATTTTGTACTTCAGTGATTATTCATATACTCTTGAGTTGGTCATTTATTGAATCATTTATTACGGTGAGAAACTCAAGATAGGGGGATCTTGAGTGGGCATTAAATTGCAAAGTATAAGGGGGAGCGATTGTTCTATAAAGGAGAACTTGTATGTACTGAGGCACCAAGAGCCCTGTGAATCTTGGAAGTTATGTAAATCTTAGAAAGGCTTATGAGGACTAGATGTAGGTCAAGTGGTTTGAACTGAACTAGTATAAATCTCGTGTGTCTACCTTTGGTTAGAGAGATACCTTCAATGATATCTCTCTAACATTATTTCATCATTTAAGTTTGATTTAGAGTTTAAATTTTTAATTATAACTCAATTCACCCCTTCTTGGGTGAAAAGGCTCAAACTAACATTTGGTATTAGAGCCAAGTCTTCTTATTTTTAGGTTTAACAGCTTAAGAATGATTCAATGGCAAGCATAGGTGAAAGTATACTCCCTGATGGAGCTTCAATCACTGGACCACTAGGATTTTGCAATAAAGACTTCTCTTTTTGGAAAGTCAAAATCAAAGTGTTCGTGATAGCTAATGAGTACATCCTTTAGCAAGTCATACAAGATGGAGATTATGTTCCCAAGAATAAAGAAAGATAAAGAAAGATATGATCCTAAAGACACTAACATAATTTGATGATAATGATAAGAAGGTAGTAACTCTCAACAACAAAGCTATTCTTATGATCCAAAGTACCTTGAGTCAGAAAGAGTACTTCATAATCTGCACTCTCCCCTATGCCAAATATATGTGGGAGGCACTAGAGATTACTCATGAAGGTACTTTTGGGATTAAGGAAAACAGAGTCAATACTCTTATCACTGAGTATGACTTGTTTTGGATGAAGCCAAGAGAAAGCACTCTTGAATTTAAGCTCAGATACACTTATATTGTCAATCAACTTGCTGCTTTAGACAAGACCTATGATCAAAATTCTCAAGTGAGAAAAATCCTTAATATTCTCACAAAGGAATGGAAAGCCAAGGTCAGGGCCAAAAAGGAAGCCAAAGGCGAATCAATGAGATTAGTAGTAGCCTTGTTTGGAAGTCTCTCAAAATATGAAGGGAAGAAAATATTCAAAAGGGAGTTGGAAGAAATAAATGAGAAGAAGAAGAAAGGAGTAGCTCTAAATGTAGTCAAAGAAAAAAAAAACTAAAGGAGCCAAAGGTGGAAGAAGAACCTAAAGATGATGACATATGAATGATTGTGAGAAGATTCAAAAATTTCTATAAAAAGGATCAGTGATTCAAGTATCCTAGTGGTAGAAAAGAACCAAAAGATCAAATTATTTGCTTTGAATGTGACAAACTTGGGCATATCAAATCTAAATGCCTTGTCTATCTAAAGAACATAGAGAAGAAGAAGAACAAATACTCCAAAAAGAAGGCATATGTCTCTACAATCTAGGGAGGCGGTTCTTCTAATGAAGACAGTAATGATGAAAAGGTGGCCAACATATGCTTAGTAGCTCAAGAAGAAGAATAAGAATTAGAGGAGGGAATGGATTCTGATCCTACGTATGATGAATTCAATCTAAATACAATGCTTTACATTCTAAGTTTGTAAAAGTAGTTAAGGAGCTGGTAAACTCCAAAAACAAAGTTAAACTACTTGAAGAGCAACTCAAAGAATCACTTGCTGGTTCTTGTGAAATATGTCAAGCTCTGAAAGATAAGAACATTGACCTCACCAAGATACTTGAGAAATTCACTAAGGGAAGTGAAATGCTCAAGATTATCTTGAACGCTCAGAGGTTCACAAATGGTAAGTCTAGTATAAGATATGTTCTAGATTTAGACAAAAGTAAGGCCAAGAAGAAAAATGGTGGTAAAATTTACCTCAATTATTTTCAACATACTGTGCATGTTTCTAGCCCTTTTGCTCACTATAATTTTTGCAATAGAAAAGGACATTATACTTCCTCTTGTTATCATAGAAAATAAGGAATCATAGGCACTTATAAATAGATTTTAAAAGGATCACATATGCTAAAAGTGATTCACACTAACCACAAAGGACCCAAGAAAGTGTGGGTACCTAAAACTTGATTATCCCTGATTGTAGGTATGCCTCAAGGCATCAAAGACAAGCAAATGATATGTTGATAATGGATGCTCAAGACACATGACTGGTGACAAGAACAAATTTGTCAAAATGAAACCAAAGAATGGAGGCAAAGTAAGCTTTGGAGGGAACCAATCTCGAAAGATTGCTGGAATTGGTGAAGTTGGAAAGAAATATGAAGTATAAGTTAAAGATGTCTACTACATAGAAGAATTATGCCACAACCTGCTTAATGTAAGTCAAAGCACTAACAAGGATAATTGGGTCATCTTTGACTCAGAAGAATGTCTCATTATGAGTAAGAAGGATCTCCAAATCAATAAGGATGATATCAAGGTCAAGACAAGGGCCTCAAGGGATGGTAACTGCTACATGCTTGATATTAATACTAATGTTATTGGAAATTGTTTTTTGGGCAATGCCGATGAAAGTTGGTTATGGCATAAAAGACTAGCTTATGTCAATATAAACCAATTAGGCAAATTAGTCAAGAATGATTTAGTTATTGGTCTACCAAAAATTCATTTAAAAAATAATGTCATATATGACTCTTACAATAGGGGAAACAAATAAAGTCCCCATTTAAATCTAAAAAGATAGTCTTAACAGAGAAGCCACTCCAACTACTTCATATGGATTTAGTTAGACCAGCGAGAGTTAAGAGTTTTGATGGAAACCTTTATACTTTGGTAATTGTTGATGACTATTCTAGATTTACTTGGACTATATTTCTTTCTTCAAAAGATGAAACTTTTTATGAATTTGTTATGTATGCCAAAAAGGTCCAAAATGATAAAGTTATGCCTGTTCTGTTAATTAGGATTAATCGTGGTGGAGAATTTGAGAATCAAGCTTTTAGAGAATATTGTGATGCAAATGGGATTGATCACAACTTCTTTGCTCCAAGAACTCCACAACACAATGGTGTTATTCTGGGCAGATGCAATGGGTACAACATGTCACATTTCAAACAGCACCTACATTAGAGCAATACTTGGAAACACACCCTTTGAGCTTTCCAAAGGAAGGAAAATAACCTTGCTTACCTACATGTGTTTGGATGCAAATGCTTCATCTACAAAAATCGTAAATATAACCTTTGTTAATTCAATCCTAAAGCTAATGAAGGTTTATTTCTTGGCTATTCTAATAAAAGTAAAGCATAAAGAGTTTTCAATAAATGTACTTGTATTATAGAAGAGTCTATACATGTTGTGTTTACTGAGAATGAGTCTCAATTAAAGCCTAGTAAAGAGGAACTAGAGGAAGTTTATGAATTTGGAGGCCAAGCCATTTCAAATTCTCCTTATCCTATTTTAGAAAAAGAAGATAACATTTTCAAAAATGACCAAAATCAAACACAACCTAGAGCTTAGAGACACATTAAAGATCATCCCATAAACCAAGTCATAGGTAATGTCAAAGGAGTAAAAACTAGAAATAAAGTCTTAAATAAAGTTAGCTTCTCTGCCTTTATCTCTAAAATAGAACATTTTAATATTGAAGAAGCCCAATCAGATAATGTTTGAGTGTTAGAAATGCAAGAGGAACTAAATCAATTTGAAAGAAATCAAGTTTGAAAGAAATCAAGTTTGGGATTTGGTACTTGTCCTAAAGATCATTTGGTCATTGGCACCAAATGGGTATTCAAGAACAAACTTGATAAATCTGCAATCATTCTTAGAAACAAGGCCAGATTGGTGGCTAAAGGCTATAATCAAGAAGAAGGAATTAACCATAATGAAACATATGCTCCAGTAGCAAGATTGGAAGGCATACAAGTACTCTTAGGCTTTGCATGCATCAAAGGGTTCAAACTTTATCAAATGTATGTAAAAAGTGCTTTTCTAAATAGGTATATCATGGAAGAAGTCTATATGAACAACCCCCTTACTCTGAGGAGTTAACCAAACCTGATCATGTTTTTAGACTTAAGAAAGTTCTTTAATGTCTTAAACAAGCTCCAAGAGCTTGGTATGAATGTCTAAGTAAGTTCCTCCTTGATCAAGGCTTTGTTAGAGGTAAAGTAGCTATAACATTATTCATCAAACATAAGAAACTTGATATTTTGATTGTTCAAATTTATGTTGATGATATTATTTTCGGTGCTACTAATGACTCTCTATGTCAAGAATTTTCTAAGACAATGTAGGGAGAATTTAATATGTCAATGAAGGGAGAATTAAATTTCTTTCTCAGATTACAAATCAAGCAAGATTTGGTACCTAGAACCAAATGAATCCTTGGAGAGGTCACCTCAGTTTGGAAGGCATCAAATTGGCAAATTAGAAATTGATCTACCTTTGAGATATCCTTTGGTCACTACTCCTAAGAAGAGAAAGATACGAGAGTCTGACACTATAAAAGAACAATCAAGGAATGATGGTACTCAGTCTTCTGCATCTACTACTCAGAGAAAAAAAATAGAAGTCTAACACTATAAAAGAACCAAGGAATGATGATACTCAGTCTTCTGCTCCAATTGCACCACTGCTCCCTCCTTCCTTGGATCTACTATACAAATATACCTAAAGGGAGTGCTTCATGGATTTCATGTTGATCTTGCCAATACCAATGCTGAATTTGTCTCCCATATTGATGAGAAGATGGGCATGATGTGTGAAGTTATGAATCAACATCATAAGGAGGTTCTTGCACATCAGGAAGTTCAAACTAATATGATGTTTGAGGTGGCAAACTTGTTGAGGTCTTTGAATGAGAAGTTGGATGCCATGAATCCTAGCTCTTCCACTCCCCTTCAACCAACTCTAGTATTTGTCGCACCCACCTGTGCTCTTAAACATCCCTCTTAGAGCAACATACTGTTTTCCATGCATGATCCTGAAACCTCCAATCCCATCCATATCACTATTGATCCTACCACCACACAACCTACCCCTAGCCCTCTCATCTCTAATCCTATTACTACATATGGTCTTCCTCGTGAGGAGTCAATTCTCCAAGGTAGATCTCACTTTCCTTCTCATCACTCTAATAATTCTGATAACCAAGGATATGAGAAGTTAGTTGAGGAAATTGAAGTGTTTGAGTGAAATAAATAAGGAATTATCTTAATTAATGTATTTTAATTTGAATTCCTATATTATCTCTAAGTAGAAACAGGCCAGGCCAAGCCAGGCTTGTGCCTTAACAGGCCTGGCCTGTGAAGGTACAAGACGGCCTGAGCCTGGCCTGTAGCCTGTTGCGGGCTTTTTATTAGGCCTAAGCCTGGCCTGTACACAGGCCTGGCCTGGCCTGTGGCCTGTTAAGAAGGCCTGGAATTTTTAAAAGATCCTAACAGGCCAAAACAGGCCGACACAAACAGGCCTAACACAGGCCTAGGACTCTCAGATTTTTTTTCCTGATAGAGAACACCATTGCACGAAGGCCCTTTCTCTATTTAATCTAATGGATCTCCATTTTTTATTATCCACTTCTTGAATTAAATGAAACAACTTCTCAACACATATCACAAACAAATAAGGAGATTCAAAACAGTTAGCTTAAGGAGATTCAAGAAAATTGCAGATTCGTATTGACTTGCAGAAGATAAAAAAAAACGACAGCCGAAGATAATATGACCCATATATGATCTCCTCATCAAGCTCCACAAACATAGATTCAAAACAGTTAGCTTAAGCTTGCAAATTCCTATTGACTTGCAGAAGATAAAAAAAAAACGACAACCGAAGATAATATGACCCATATATGATCTCCTCATCAAGCTCCACAAACATAGATTCAAAACAGTTAGCTTAAGCTTGCAGATTCGTATTGACTTGCAGAAGATAAAAAAAAACGACACCAGAACAGAGATTCAACATAGCTTAACGGAGAGGACCACACATCAAGCTAGTGAACAGACCTTGACGGAGAGGACCACAGATCCGACGAGGGTAGCCGATTTATGGAGTTGTCGTTCGCTGGTGACTCACGGTGGAGCTCTGTCTCGGGGGGGTCGGGACTTGGGAGGCAGACTGAGTGGCAGTCGAGGGGAGTCACTGAGTCGTGCGAGGCAGAGCGCAGAGGGCTCGGAGGCAGACGGAGTCTCGTCGACGGTGGTGGCAGTCGAGGGTGGTCGAGGGGAGTCGCCGTCTCGCCGAGTCGTGCGAGTGCGAGGGCAGCAAGGCAGAGCGCTGTGCACAGCCACAGAGTCGATTTAGGAATTAGGTTTAGACATTAGAGATGAGGTGGGTGGACGCTGGACGGCCAGGACGGGATTCGGGTCTTTCGGGATAGGTAACAGGTAAGGTAAGGTAAGGGTATTTTTTTTTATAAACCTTATAGGCTCAGGCCGGCCTGACAGGCTTGACAAGCCTGTCAATAGGCCTTGGCCTGGCCTGTTAAGGAAAACAGGCCTTGGCCTGGCCTTTTGGCTTGTCAGGCCAGGCCTAAAAAGGCCTCTAACAGGCCAGGCCGGAGGCCCCTGTCAGCCGGCCTGGCCTGTTTCCACCCCTATCTCTAACTACATCTCATATATATATGCTTGTGCTCAATGTTTTATAAAATAATTTTATATAATGAAATTTATAATTAACAAATTACAATAATATCTTGATAGGTCTAATATATAAGTTTTAATGAGAAGGAAGTTATTAATCTAACTAAATAAATTTTATGGATAAACATGTGAAAAAGGGTAAATTCAAATGCGGTTATTGAGTGAAAAGTATTTAGTCATTATCAAAGAAAAAATAAGATTGGTATTGATATTGATTTAAAATATTAAAATTTAATATATTTTACCTAATAAATAATAGATTTAATGCATAATTTTAAATATCATATAGAATGTTTTAAAATGCACGACTAAGTAAGAATTAAAATAATGTAACTTTGATGAGGAGGGAACATGATGGTGCCAACGTCCTCTTATTATATATTCTATCAATAAATAAAATATTTCAAAATCTTAAATTCAAAACGTGTAAAATGAAACAAAGATATAAAATAAGGAACAAAAAACCGAACCGGGTAATGAACCGGCCACGACATAGGTTCAAGGGTTAATGGGTCAACTAGGGTCTAACCGGTGGTCGAACCGGTCATATTAAAATATTATAATTTATTAGTAACAATATGTATATATTAATATATGTTTAAACTTCTATAGATAAAAATGAAGATTTTTACAAAAAATGCTTAAAATCTATTAGTATTAGTTATGATGCCTATACTTATGCAATAATATCTCATTTTCTATAATTGTTATATCCTTTTAAATAGGTTTTTTCATCATCATCTTCTTTTTTTTAGATTTATTCTTTCTTTATCTACTTTTCTCTTCATCTTGGTCTTCAATCTTTCATTTTTCTCTAAAAAATAGCGCGAGATAATAGTTGAAAAAATTTAAAAAAAAAATAAAAAGGAAACCGGTCCAACCAGTGAACCACCAGTTTTGACCAGTTCGATTGGTTCACGGTTTGATGGTTGAACCGGACAGGACCACTGACCGGTTCTGGTTCAACCGGTCGAACTGGCCGGTCCAGTTCTTTTTTGTACTATGATATAAAATAAAATATTCACAAAATAAATATATTAGAAATAAGGAGAGATAATAGGAATATGGTTACAAAATATTTTGAAATCTTAAAGTATGAACCTCAAATATTTCAATATATGAAATTTATCAGGGAGTAGAACAAATTTATAAAATAAAATATTTCAAAATAGGTATAGAAAAATAAAATCTATTTGGTTCAAGGTAGTTTTTAGGTGACAATCCTAGAACGTGGGCAATTGATACTACGGTAGTTATCACCAAGCAATTTTTGAATGTGCACAATTTTTATTAGAGAGAACATTTAGGGATGACATGGTAGACGGTGGTGCCTATTTCCAGCCTTACTTTTAAGAATAAGATAGATAGATAAATAGCACAGTTTTTTTTAAAAAAAAATTATGTTTGCTGCACAAAAATATTTGTTGCGATTATACCAGATATATACAAATTTGAATAATTTTAATTTGATAAATCCCACATTTTTTTAAAAAAATTATATTGTACGTATAGATAAATATTCGCCTGTTTTATAAAAAAAATAAAAAAACAAACAAACTAACTAAAAAAAAGAGAAAATATTAATTAAATCCCAATGAAATAATTAAAACTAGGCCACATCTACCTTCGATTTTCCTTTTTAATTATAGGAGGGTGTTTTAGTCTTTTAATAACATTCAACAATTCCTAATTAGGTCTCTTAGCCTCATCAATAATTTATTAAAAGTGTAGACCTAATCTTGGATTTGGTATTTCAATTGGATTTATAGAAGATTCTCTCAAAATATTATTTTGTTCTTAATTAAAATCTTAAAAATAAATTATTATTTTTTTATAAATTTTATAATATGCATGTGCGTCTTTATATTTTTATTAACTTTCTCAACATTATTCGGCCATCTCAACCCACATAGAGATTTTAACTTAGCATATATTATTGAAATTTTAAATTCTAGATTTTTATTCCAAAAAATTCACCACCTAAGTTTTCTTGCTCTGTCCTTTTTCAAAAGCTGTGTGGTACGGCTGCCTCTCTATCAAATTTAATATTCAAACATTTGCACAGCTGAAAGACTGGCTTAAGTCTTCTTTGGTCAACTTGCATAGAGATGGCTATTTCTGTGAGATGATAAAGCTTGTTAAACTTTTTTCAATAATCTGGATGAAAAGGAATTTGTTGGTGAATCACAAGGCTAACACCATTACCCCAACGGATGTTACCAGTGACATTAATTTTGCAGCTTCTTTGACAACTACGGCCTTTCACAAAGAAGATCCCCCTGTCTCTACCACTACTTTGTCATCCTCTATCTCTCATCAGCTTAATGACATCCCTTCGCAGGGCTGGTCTATTCTTCTGTGGAAGGAAAAACAGGGAAACTGCAACATATGTCAGTCTTGGATCTGTTTTCAGGGACAAGCAATTCAATCCTTCATCTGGAAGAAATCTGCGTCACTCTCCTTGGTGTCTCTTCTTTGCTTTAGGGGGGCGCTGTTCTGGATATTAAACTCCACCTTATTCTCAGAATTTGAAACAAGGACACTGATGGTATTCTGTTACAAGAAGATGATTATCCCTTCCATGTTTCACCCCCACCGATCACATAATTTGTTGTATAGAGACATAAGTCTCCTTTTAACTTCCTTTCATTTTGATCAGGCTCATAGGGTGTCAAAATGTCAATCCGGATATGTTCCCCTCTCTACAATCATGCTCAGTTATGATTGTAGACTGCTGATGTAATATCGTTTTATCCTTTTATTAATGATAATTGCTTTTTAATTTTAAAAAAAAAGGGCTACAGTTGGTTTTGCTGGTATAATATAGGATTTTTTTATTAAAAAATGAAACTTTTAAAATCTTAAAACATTCATGCAGCGTTCTTAAAACATCTGCTATTCAAATCTTACTCTCGTTAGCTTTAAAAAATATTCATTCAATTTCTTTTTCTTATAGTATCTGTTCTTTTTTCATTATCATAACTCTCTTTTCTTAGAAAATATATTATCACATCTAAGTGGGTGCCTCCTCTATATAAGGCAAGGAACAAAAAACCGGACCGGTCAATGAACCGGTCACGAAACAGGTTCAAGGGTTAATGGTTCAACCGGGGTCGAACCGGTGATCAAACCGGTAGTCGAACTGGTCATATTAAAATATTACAATTTATTAGTAACAATATATATATTAATATATTCTTAAATTTCTATAGATAAAATCAATTGATTATATTAGATTTGATTACTTTTATCTTATAAAATTACTTGACTAAAATATTATATATTATATGTAATTATGTATATAATATATAATATTTTTTCTTTTATTCTTTTTATTTTTAAAATTTTTGTAGCCTTGAAATTAAAATTTGTTCTTATAATTTAGTAAAATATTATAGATTGTATGTATATCGGTCTAAATCTATGGTTTTCTTTCTTTTTTAGCTTTTTTTTGAACCAAATATCTCATTTTTCAAAAAAAAAAAAAAAAGAGCAAACCGGTTGAACCAGTGACCCACCGGTTTTGACCGGTTTTGGATCGGTTCGACCGGTTCGACCTCCCCCCCTCTAAAACAGCAAACCGGACCGGACTGAGGACCGGTTCACCGGTTTTCCGGTCGGACCGGCCAGTCCGGTCCGGTTTTTCACTCCATGATATAAGGAGGCCCATCACCAGTTGACAATCATCCCAACCATTATCTCTCCACACTATTCCCTCTGGAGTCGTCGTGCCTCTCCTGAAAGTCGCACTAAACTGTTTTCCTTTTATCTCACCTCTCTCTTTATTGTCTTCTCTCAAGAAAATGAAGGTTTCTTGGGAGTTCAAGCAGCAACTAAAGGAATCTATGTCTGAGTTTGACAAGAAGACCTGTCGCGACCTTTCTGTTTCTCTGGTGTTAAAGCAGCATGTAAAGGAATCGAACACTGAGTTTGAGGAGAAACAAAAGAAATATAGGGCCAACCTAAGGCGTAGAATTGAATATATGGAATCTCAAAGTCAAGCTCTAATAAAAATGATTGAAGAAATTGCAAAAAAGAAAGAAAGAAAGAAAGAAAGAGGTTATATGAAGAATGGGCGCAACTTATACAGCACGGAGCAAGAACTGAGGAAATTGAATCTTCCTATTGGCCCTTATCATTTTATTATTGGCCCTCGTTCTAGTTCTTTTGTGATTCGCATTTGTGTAATTATGTCTATTACATTTTTGTTTTGTTTCTTAGTCTTTTTTCTGTTAAAATGTTACTATCCAATATTCGTGGAAATTGAGATTCTCTTTTATATGAGACTCCCTTTTCTCTAATTTAATTTATTCTTTGTTTGTGTATTTCCTTCCCTCTATGCTTTTTGTCTCCTCCATGTTTTTGGCCTTTGTTAATGTGGTTACCTCTTCATTTCTTAAGTTTCTTTTGAGGCATGGGCTTACCAATCTACTACGACCATGTGGTCCACGAGATTGAGTGAGACTAGTGCGCCACTTGAATCTTCACCTTTTTCTTTTCTTTTTTCCTTCTTGCAATCTCTTGATGATGATCCATCATTTCAAGTTCCTTAAGAATAAAATGCAAATGTTTATCAATACAGATGATGGGGGATAGAAAAAGATTTCAACTACTCTTACAGGTAAAAGTTTAAAAATATTAGTTTTCATTTTATCTCTTCAATACTAAAAATGTAGCTAGAAACAATACCCTAGCTATGATCACACAAAATGAATTTAACCTTTTCATAACAAATTTTATTACCTTGTTATAAATAAATTTTATAACACTTAGGTGGACCATACTTGATAAGTCTTGGGTTTAGGAAGGCTTAGGGAGCAGGAGGGTGATATTATTTTGTTCTTGATTAAAACCATAAAAATAATTTATTACAGTATTATTTTTAAATCTTATAATAGACATGTGCATTTTTATATTTTTATTATCTTTATCAACCCTCATAGCGTTTATATCTCATTTAATTATTCGCTTATGGAGATTTTAACTTAGCATATATTATTGAAATTCTAAAACTCTTTTCAAAAAAATTCACCTCGTAACTTTTCTCCTCAGTGCAAGGACTACGGTTGGTTTTGCGATCATGGTGTAAGTTTTTTTTTTATTATTAAATAATGCAATTTTTAAAATCTTAAAGGCAGCCTTCTTAAAAAATCTAAAAACTTCTGCTATTTAAATCTTTCTTTCGTTAGTTTTAAAAAATATTCATTTAATTTATCTTTTCTAATATACCTGGAATTTTCTCATTATCTTAACTCTTTTTGTCAGAAAATATCTCCCCACGCTTAACTGGATATTTTGGTCGATATTTCAAAATTAAAATACTGCCCTGCCTTATCTATATAATTATATGGAGGCCCTTGAAAATCACCCCAACCGTTAAAGCTTTCTTGTTATCTCTCTCTCCTCTCTCTATTGTTTTCTCCCTTCGTTGTGCCTCTCTCGCAAGTCGCGTTCTCAAGTCCCGCCAACCTGTCTTCTTTCCTTTGTCTTGGCTCTCCCTCAAGTCGCAAGAAAATGAAAGTTTCTTGGGAGTTTAAGCGACAACTAAAGAAATCTATAGCTGAGTTTGACGAGAAGACCTCTGGGGAGCTTTTCTTTATCTGAGGTTAGAGCTGCATGCAAAGGAATCCAGCACTGAGTTTAAGGAGAAACTAGAGAAAGATAGGGCCAACCTAAGGCATAGAATTGAATATATGGAATTTCAGGGTTGAGTTCTCATAAAAATGATTAATCATCAAGACTTCATGTTGAAGGAATTGCAAAAGAAAAGAAAGAGGTTCTATGAAGAACGGGAGCATTATGCAACTGCTAGCGGAGTAGGACTTGAGAAAATTGAATCTTACTATTGGCCCTTATCATTTGGATTATTGGCCCTCGTTCTAGTTCTTTTGTGATTCGCATTTGTGTAATTATGTCTATTACATTTTTGTTTTGTTTCTTAGTCTTTTTTTTTGTTAAAACGTTACTATCCAATATTCATGGAAATTGAGATTCTCTTTTATACGAGACTCCCTTTCCTCTAATTTAATTTATTCTTTGTTTGTGTATTTCCTTCATTCTATGTTTTTTTGTCTCCTTATCTATGTTTTTAGCGGTTGTTAATATGGTTACCTCTTTATTTCTTAAGTTTCTTATGAGCATGGGGTTACCAATCTTCTATGACCATATGGTCCACCTGATTGAACCTTATCCATGTTCTTAAATCGGTTCTTGTAGGGTTGAACCCCGTAAAGGTTTTGATAACAAACCTAAGCAATGAGGCACTAATCATTCAATATCAAACACAGCCTTACTTGTCTCCCCTGACGAAAAACGTTTCAATTTTCTAATGCGATTCACTATTTTGAGTGAGACTAGTGCGCCACTTGAATCTTCACCTTTTTCTTTTCTTTTTTCCTTCTTGCAATCTGTTGCTGATGATCCATCATGATTTGAAAAACTAGCCAAACAATAAAGAATACCAAAAGACCTCGAGGGAGGTAGGATGAACATAGTACAATAGCATTCATAAGTATACCCACACTATCTTATCTTAGTAATCTTTTTTTTTTTTACTGCCAACATTAGCAGCAATCTTGAATATGTACCTTATCATAATCAACTTTTGAATTTTATGACGAACATTTAAAGAGATTGGAATTATTTAGCTCCATAATCTACCTCACAACTTTCTAGAATTTAAAGGCACACCCAAATATTTGACAGATCTCTAGTCCTACTTATAAGAAACTTTTAGCATATTTTACATAGATTAAAAAAATCTTAAACTTCATTAACTTTTCCATAAAACTCAACAACTTCCCAACTTTATCCTTATCTAAGAGTATACTGCATGAACATGTTAGAAGTAGAATGTCAACGGAATCCCTTACCGACAGGAAGCACAGTCATACATGTAGGAAAAGTCATAGTGGTAGGAAGAAGTTAGGAACGGCATGTCGGATTCAGATTTCATTTTGTGAATGTAACTACGTGTATATAAACATATGTAATATTACATGAATGAACATCTGAGATTAATCTCCTTACATGGTATCAGAGCCTTGGTTTGCTCTCGTTCTTCTCTGTTTTTTTTTTCTGTCGTCTTCTTCTTCCGGCGAAACCTCCATTGTTTCCGGTGAAGTTCTTTGTACAACTCCTAAGTTCATTTTCAGATCCGCCTACCTCGGTGCCCCATTGAGTGACACGCGCCGGTCCATCACCTTCCCCAGCCTCAAGTCGGCCAGAACCCAGAATCCGGCCTCCATCCGACGGCGCGTGTGCTTCCACGCGCCACCATCGTCACCGCCGTCCCAAGCCACGCGCCGCGCGTGGGAGCAGTTCCGGCCACCGTTTGCGACGGCGATTGCAGCAAACCGATCGACTTAGCTTCCTCTTCCTCCTCCTGAAGTTTCATGATCATCCGAGATAGTTTGTTTTTGGAGCTTTCTTCCTCTCATCCGATTCCAACGTCCGTGAGTAGCCACTTATTGATAACTTCATAATTCTGAGTACATATTTCTGTCTGTGGGTCCCTCGGATTAATTAAAGCATACATCTTGACTCTTCTCTTTTCGGGTCAGTGGGGTGCTTTGTTTGTTTGTGGAATAGTGAGACATTTTCTACTCTGTTCTGTTGATCTTGTTCTTTTGTGCGAATTGGGTGTGTATCACTGTTCAATTTGCATTATGGCTGATTCTAAAAATTCGGATATGTTGCCTATGTCTGCGAGGATTACTGCTTCACAGTTAAATTGGACAAATTATAGTGATTGGAACAAAACTGTTAATGTTTATATTTTGGGGATTGCAATGGAAACACATTTAACTGCGGATCCTCCTTCTGGTGATGAAACCAAACTTTTGACTTGGAAAAGAGCAGATGCTCAACTTCTGTTTCAAATTCGAAATTCTATTGAACCACGGATCCTGTCTTCTGTTAGCCATTGTAACACTGTCAAAGAAATTATGAACTATCTCGAGTTTATGTTTTCTAACAAAGGGAATATTACTCGGATTCATGAAGTTTGTAAAGGTTTTTATCGTTCTCAACAGCAAGACCGATCATTGAAAGATTTCTTCTTGGATTTCAAGAGGATGTATGAAGAAATGAAAGTTGTTATGTCTCCACAGGCAGATCTCCCAACTCGTATCAAGAACTTGGAACTTCAGGCTATCATAAGTTTCCTTGAAGCTCTCAATCCGTCTTATGAGACTATTTGTTCTCAGATTCTGTCTAGTCAAGAGCTTCCTTCTCTGGAAGATGTTTTCTCCCGGGTTCTTTGTGCAGATAGCCTGATTCAATCTACTGTTGATCCAAATGCAAGTGCTCTTGCTGGGCATGGTCCCTTTGAGAACAGGAATTATGGGTACAGACAACACAACCATCCTCAGACAATACCTTCTAGCAGTATTATCTGCAATTATTGCAAGGAACCTAGACATATTAAGAAAAATTGTCAGAAATTGCAAAATAAACAACAGCGTGATCAACAGCGTGGCCTTGCTCATATTGCCCAGAACCCTGGTACCTCAGATTCTGGGTCTTCTTCTGCAGGGGCCTTAGCCACAGGTACTCTATCCTCTGGTCTTACTACTGCTTCAACTAAGTGGGTCATTGATTCTGGTGCCACCGATCACATGACAGGTAATCATCACTTATTCTCTTCATATGCCCCCTATGCCAACCCGTCCACCATATTTGTCGCCAATGGTTCTCCCGTCCATGTTACTGGCTCCGGCACTGTTCAACCTACCTCATCCCTCTCATTATCTTCTATTCTTAACGTTCCTGATCTCACCTTTAACCTTTTATCTCCAAGTAAACTCACTCGCCATTTAAACTGTTTTATCTCACTCTTCCCTGACTATTGTTTAATTCAGGATCTATCGACGAAGCAGATTATTGGTAGAGGCTATGAATCTGGTGGACATTACATCCTTGATGATCAGGTTCCACGTTCTGTTGCTTGTTCTGGTGGGTCGTCTCTCTTTGAAGTTCATTGTCGTTTAGGTTATCTGTCGTTGTCCTCTCTCCGGAAATTGTACCCTCAGTTTTCTTCTGTGTCTACTTTAAATTGTGAGTCATGTCATTTTGCCAAACACCATCGTGTTCATTTGGCACCTCGTGTCAATAAACGGGTTGCGTCCCCTTTTGAATTAGTACATTCTGATGTTTGGGGTCCTTGTTCAATTCTGTCTCAAACTGGTTATCGTTATTTTGTAACTTTCGTTGATGATTTTTCCCGAACCACCTGGCTTTACTTAATGAAACAGCGTTTTGAATTGTTTACTCATTTTCGTCATTTCTGTGCTGAAATTCAAACCCAGTTTAATACTCCTGTGAAAATCTTACGAAGTGATAATGCAAAAGAATATTTTTCCTCACCTTTCACCGATTACATGCAAAGTCATGGTATTCTTCACCAATCCTCTTGTGTTGATACCCCTGCTCAAAATGGTGTTGCTGAAAGAAAAAATCGATATCTCTTAGAAACTGCACGAGCTCTCATGTTTCAATCATCTGCTCCTAAATGTTTTTGGGCTGATGCTGTTTCTACGGCTTGTTTTCTCATCAATCGCATGCCTTCGGCTGTTCTTGGTGGAGATATTCCTTACTCTGTTATGTTTCCCAACTCTAAGCTATTTTCTGTTGATCCTAAAATCTTTGGCTGTGTTTGTTTTGTTCGAGATGTCCGTCCAAGTGTTAGCAAACTTGATCCCAAGTCCCTGAGATGTGTTTTTCTTGGCTATTCTCGAATTCAGAAAGGTTATCGGTGTTACTCTCCAAATCTCCGTCGTTACCTTGTGTCCACTGATATTATGTTTCATGAGTCCTCTTCTTTCTTTAAGACTATGTCCGTTTCTGAGTCTCATTCTGTCATGGAGAATTCAGATAACATCCTGGTTTATCCTGTCCTTCTCTCACTAGTACAGGCAGCTGTTCCGGAACCTGAAATCATCATTGAAGCTGATGTTACCAATGATTCACAGTCGCCACCTCCTGCTTCGCCAATTGATTCTGTTGATGTCTCCCTAATTCCCGCCTCTGTTTCCGCCGATCCTCCACTTGCTGTTACTGAACCACGTGTTCCTGCTTCTACTGTTGATACTTCTGATGACCAACCCATTGCACTTCGTAAAGGTACACGTTCACATTATCCTCCCAAACGATATGCTGACTGTATCTATCCTATCTCATCTTTTGTCTCTTACCGGTCTTTATCAACTGTTTCATCTTGTCTTGTGGCCACCCTTGATTCCATTTCCACACCTAATAACCTTCAACAAGCACTAGCTCACCCTGGTTGGCGTGCCGCCATGGAAGAAGAACTTTTGGCATTAGAAACAGCTGGTACCTGGACTCTTGTTGATCTCCTTCCAGGCAAGAAAGCCACTGGATGTAAGTGGGTATTTGTTATTAAAACTAAGGCTGATGGCTCATTGGAACGACTGAAAGCTCGCCTTGTTGCCAAAGGATATGCCCAAACTTATGGTCTTGATTACTCCGAGACTTTCTCTCCTGTTGCCAAACTAACTTCAGTTCGTCTACTTGTCTCTTTGGTAGCAACATATCATTGGGATTTGCATCAATTAGATGTTAAAAATGCTTTCTTAAATGGCGATCTTCTGGAAGAAGTTTATATTGAGCAACCACCTGGGTTTGTTGCTCAGGGGGAGAATAAGAAAGTGTGCTACCTCCGGAAGTCATTGTATGGTCTAAAGCAAAGTCCTCGAGCCTGGTTTGATAAATTTTGTAATGTGGTCAAGAAGTTTGGGTTATGTCAAAGCAAGTGTGATCACTCTGTGTTCTACCAACAATCTGATACAGGCATGATTCTTCTCGTAGTATATATTGATGATATTGTGATTACAGGAAGTAATTGTTCTGGAATCTCAGAACTCAAAATCTTTCTGAACTCTCACTTCCAGACAAAAGATTTGGGATCATTAAAGTACTTCCTTGGTATTGAGGTTTTGAGAAGTAAGAAATGTATTCTTTTAACTCAAAGAAAGTATGTTCTTGATCTCTTAAAGGAGACTGGAAAACTTGGAGCTGCACCAAGCAGCATCCCCATGATTCCAAATCCCTTTCTAGATCTTGATGCTAGTATGTTTGATGAGCTTCCTGATGATTTGAAGAAGAAGATTGATCCAGAGAAATTAAAGCCATTTCCATTTCCTGAGAGATATAGAAGACTTATTGGGAAACTGAATTATCTAACAGTAACTCGTCCTGATATAACCTTCTCAGTCAGTAGGCTTAGCCAATTCATGGCATCACCAACAGTGGCACAATGGGAAGCTTTAGAACATATCTTGCATTATTTGAAAGGTTCTCCAGGTCTTGGTATTCTTTATACAGATTATGGGCACACTAAAGTCGAGTGTTTCTGTGATGCGGATCATGCAGGATCTAAAGCCACAAGACGATCCACTACTGGTTATTGTGTGTTTGTTGGTGGAAATTTGATATCTTGGAGAAGTAAGAAGCAATTAGTTGTGTCAAAATCAAGTGCAGAAGCAGAATACAGAGCCATGTCACAGTCAGTACAAGAAATTGTGTGTGTATTTCAACTCTTGAAGGAAATTGGCATTACCACGATATTGCCTGCAAAACTATGGTGTGACAATAAAGCAGCACTTCATATAGCTTCAAATTCTGTGTTCCATGAACGAACAAAACATATTGAGATTGATTGTCATTTTATTCGTGATAAGATCAAAGAAAATGTTGTATCTACAGGGCACGTACGATCCGATGACCAACTGGCAGATCTTCTGACAAAAGCCTTGCATGGGACACGGGTTAAATATCTTTGTAACAAGTTGGGCATGATAAATATATATGCTCCAACTTGAGGGGGAGTGTTAGAAGTAGAATGTCAACGGAATCCCTTACCGACAGGAAGCACAGTCATACATGTAGGAAAAGTCATAGTGGTAGGAAGAAGTTAGGAACGGCATGTCGGATTCAGATTTCGTTTTGTGAATGTAACTACGTGTATATAAACATATGTAATATTACATGAATGAACATCTGAGATTAATCTCCTTACAAACATTATTGTCAAACTTACAAGTTGACTCTCCGAATTTACCCTTTTTTATATTTCTAGCTTATAGGATTATGTCGAATCATTGGTAAACTCATACTAGTTGTAAACTCAATTAAACTCATAAGTTTATTATTTGAATTTATCGTTTTTACGTTTCTAACTTACAAAATCGTGTTAACTCACTCTTGAACTCGTATTAACTTTTTTGATTTGATCATACTCAATGTCTTCATATATGAATTTTATAGAAATTTTGTTAAGCATGATAAGTTATGAATATTGATGCATTTAATTTCAATTATTTGGGTTTAAAATATATTTAAATCAAATTATTATTATTTTTATATACTAATTATTTAATCAAACACTATTAATACCTATTTAATGATACAAGTAAACTCTTACGAGTTTATGATATTTAATGATACAAGTAAACTCTTACGAGTTTATGATACAAGTTGATATTATTTACGAATTTGTCTAAACTTACGAGTTTGACAATCTTGTCATTGTTGTCAAACCCATAAGTTAACTCTCCGAATTTATCATTTTTACGTTTTTAGCTTATAAAATAAAGTCGAGTCGCTGATAAACTTATGCTAGCAGTAAACTCAATTAAACTCGCGAGTTTATACACCGAATTTACCATTTTGACGTTTCTAACTTACAAAATCATGTTAATTCGCTATTAAACTTATGTTAACTTTTTTTATTCCATCATGCTCAATGACTTTATATATGAATTTTATAGAAAATTATTTGTTAAGTATAATAAATTTGCCCCAAAAAGAATAATGAATCATGAATGTTGATGGATTTAATTTCAATTTGTTGGATTTACCATATATTTAAATCAAATTGATGTCATTTTTATATTTTAATAATTTGATTATACACTATTTATACATATTTAATGGTAAAAGCAAACTCTTATGAATTCACAATATGTGTTTACACCATTGTCACAAATTTGCTTAAATTCACGAGTTTAACAACCTTAAATACAGTGTTTGTTTTAGAGAAATCTGATGTGATCGATATAGCCTCACAAGGTGAGTTATAATTTCCTGAGTTTGGTAATTAATAAAATATATATTACCTAATGGGCGTAAATAAAAGAAAAACTATGTATTATTATATTCACTAAATAGCTAACTTTTCTTACGTGTACTAAAGCAGATGAAATGTACAGTATTTTGTATATATCATAAGACGTCATTAACATTCAAAGCATCTTGTTATCATGGCCTGAACTCTAATTTTAGGTGCAGGGAAATCAAACCACACTGATAAACTCATGCATATAAATGCTTTCAAACGATAAACATAAATTTCAATGAACAACCAGCATAAATTTTCTGCACCAAGCCTGGTACTTCACCTCTTGTCACTGAGAAATATGGAAAGAAAATTACTACCTGGATGAAAAAACACAAAGTTCATGAACTTGAAGAAGATGACCTCGCCCATAAAACCCTTAAAAAGCTCGGAACAAAAGCCACACCGCCAGCTTTATAGCTAGAGAGAGCTTGTATAAACAAACGATATTCGATCATGGAAGAAGTTATTGTTGATGTTGTGATAATAGGTGCTGGGCCTTCTGGGCTTGCAATTTCAGCTTGTCTCACACAATATTCGATTCCTCACATGATTCTTGAGAAAGATGATTGTAATGCTTCTCTTTGGAGAAAATACACTTACGATCGAGTCAACCTTCATCTTGCCAAAGAGTTTTGTTCTTTGCCCTTAATGCCTCACTCACCTTCCAGCCCTACATTTCTGACCAAAACTGAGTTCCTTGACTACATCGACAACTATGTCAAGCGTTTCAACATAAGCCCTCGTTATTGTCGTCTGGTTGATTTTGCTAAGTACCATGAAGCTGAGGGGAAGTGGAGGATCGAGGCGACGAACACCGAGGAAGGAGGGCAGCGCGAGGTTTACTTGGCCACTTATGTGGTGGTGGCGACCGGTGAGAATAGTGAAGAGTATATTCCTGAGTTGCGTGGATTGAATAGCTTTGAAGGAGAGATAGTGCACTCCAAGAATTACAAGTGTGGTTCTAAGTATGAGGGCAAAGAGGTTCTTGTTGTTGGCTGTGGAAATTCTGGCATGGAGATCGCTTATGATCTTAATGAGTTTGAAGCTCGAGCTTCTATTGTTATCAGAAACCCTGTGAGTTTTTTTCTTCTTCTTTTTTTTCCCTTCTAAAGCTTTAGATTCGGTTTCAAGTGCAAAAATACATATAAAATTTTAAGAAAATGACAACCATTTGAAGTCCGTTATTTTTTGGAATGGGACCTACCATTGCCATCTTCTACATAAAGTAACAAATATTAAATGGTTTTAACGGTTAAGTCATTTTTGCTCCAATTTTGATGTCCAAGGCCTTTTTGCACCTAAGAAAATTTTTTTGGTATTTTTAGATCTTAACTCTTTAAATTATTATATAAAAAAAAGAGATTAAACCAAGTTAAAATATTGTTGTTGTAGGTGCATGTGCTTACAAAAGAAATGGTGCATCAAGGCATGTCGATGCTGAAATATTTGCCAACTCATGAGGTGGACAGAGTGATGACATTCCGTGCAAACTTGGAGTACTGTGATCTCTCCATATATGGTACTCATCGACCTGACAAAGGACCCTTCTACCTTAAACAAGTCACCGGGAGGTCTCCTGTCATTGACGTTGGTACCATCCGAAAGATTCGAGACGGAGAAATTAAGGTTTTGTATAATTCTCTTTATGATTACCTCATGTGACTGCAGAATATTCTTTCTAATAATCTGCATCTCGTACAGGTCATTTCTTCCGGAATAAAGAGGATTGAGAAGAATAAGGTGATCTTCGAGAACGACATGGAGAAAAATTTTGACGTGATTGTGTTCGCCACTGGATTTAAAAGTGCAGCTAATAAGTGGCTCAAGGTATGTTATTTCAACTCTCCTTTAAACTCCCTCTAATTCTTAATATAAGACCGTTTGACTGGTTTTTTATAGAAAAATTAGAGAAGTTAAATAAATTACTTAATCGTAGAATATATATTGTTTATCATTAAATTATATATCAGTTCATAAGTCAGGTAAACTAGTTTTGGAAAAAACGATAAATATAAATGCTTTAAAATAATTTATTTAGCTAACTTCCTTAATTTCTCTTAAAAGGTCAACTGGATCTTATATTAAGAGTCGGGATTTGAATTTGGATATATTAACAGAAGAGGGTGTTGATTGATGTAGGACTATGACTATGTATTGAATGAGAAAGGGATGCCAAAGAATGAAGTTCCAGGGCACTGGAAGGGAGAGAAGGGGATATACTGTGCAGGGCTTTCAAGAAGAGGTCTCTTTGGAGTTTCTATGGACGCTGAAGCCATTGCTGATGACATTAATGGAACTCTCAAATTGGCCGCTGAGTCATCTTCCCTCCCATGAGATCATGTTTTGACGGTTTGACAACAACTTTGTGAGTTTTAATTTGCAACTTTTAAATATAGAATAAATGTTAGATGGTAATTTCGTTGTAGTCTAGTGGCATAAAAGTTTTTCTTTGAAAGAGAGATAGCGTGTAGTTGGATTTTCCTTGTAACATCATGTTATCCCTTTAAATAATAAAAAAAAAATACTAGTAGTTCTTAGCTAGTATTTGAAAAAAAAAACATAAAGAGTGGTTGTTAGCTTTGTGGACGATGATAGACATAGTAGACTTGGAAATGCGGGCGTGTTGGAAAAATCCGCCTCCAGACGGTTGGTGCTTTGCCAACATAAGCTCACCAACCCCACCTCTTTTTTTCACATTTTCAATTTTTTAAAATTAAATTATAAACTTTTATTAACTAAATTCAGATTTATTTTATATTTTTTTATAAAATTATATTATTAAATTAACCTCAAAACTTGCAAATATAAACATATAATCTATTTTACATAATTATTCTATGAATATAAAATGGTAAATCAAATGAAAATGAGAAATGATGCATGGATAAATTTTTGGGAAAATCTCCCTCAGAGAACTTTAAAAATCACCACTTGCTACAATGGCATGATATTGATTCCCACTTTTGATAAGGGTTTAACAAGTTCAAATAAGGTTTTAACAAGTTTTGATAAGATTTTGACAAATTCCAATTCAAAAATATCCACTTGATACAATGGTAAGGCATCGATTCTCACTTCTAATAAAGGTTTCACAAATTCAAACAATGTTTTAACAAATTCTAATAAGATTTTAACAAATTCCAATTCAAAATTCACCACTTACCATAATGGCAAGATGTTGATTCTCACTTATAATAAGGGTTTTAAAGGTTCAAATAAGATTTTAATAAGTTTTGATAAAATTTTGACAAATTCCAATTCAAAATTCACCACTTGTTACAATGGCAAGATATTGATTCTCACTTCTAATAAGAGTTTCACAAGTTCTGATAAGGTTTTAACAAGTTTTGAGATTTTCACACATTCCAATTCAAAATTACCACTTGCAACAAATGGTGAGGTATTGATTTTCACTTCTGATAAGGGTTTCACAAGTTTAAATAAGGTTTTAACAAATTCTTATAAGATTTTTACAAATTTTAATTCAAAATTCACCGCTTGCTACAGTGACAATGTATTGATTTCCACTTCTAGTAAATGTTTTACAAGTTTACATAAGGTTTTAATAATTTCTGATAAACTTTTTACAAATTCCAATTCAAACATATGACGCACCAGCACCTACATTGCACCATTCATCACCATGAAAAGACCAACAACCCTTTCCGACAAGGCATATGAGGCACCATCTGAGGTGAAACAATGGACTAAGGATGTAAGACAAAGTTGGAGAGAGGAAAGGTTTAAAGGTCAAGAAGGAGGGAAGTTGATGGTGAGAGAGAAAAGCTGATGCTATGTGATGGTTAGAACAGAGGAAGTGAAAATGACGTTGGTAGTGAACAGTGCTGTTGTGCATGCGACGGAGTGGAGAGGAGGGGGGAGGGATTGATGGTGGTGAGGTGGAGACAAGACGACAGTGGTCTAGGATTCCCTTCCTCCTTCTCCATTCAAGGTTCGGCCTCCAAGATGAAGGTCTTCTTCCTCCAAACACGGCCCTTCTCAATTTGCCTCAAGCAAAGGCAAATTGAGAAGGGCCGTGTTTGGACGGTGGTGGTAGAGTACTTTCTGGCGATGGTGGTGATGTGGTGAAGCCGCGCAGAAAGATGATGAAGATGGTGACTGTGATTTCTTCCTCTCCCTCACTCTTTTCTTCTTTGATCTCGGCTTCCAACCACACACCAAAAATGTCGGCTAGCTCTCTCCCCTTAGAAACCAAATCCGACTTGTTCAAAAAAAAAAAAAACATGTAAGGGCATCTCTGTCGTTTCCTTTTAATTTCAAAAAAAAAAAAAAATCATGTATTAATTAATACAAATTCAAACTCTTTTAGAAAAATTGATGAAAAGTCCTTATTCGAAAAATTTATTAATCAAAAGAATCTGATATATTTTTATATATAGAAAGTATCAATTCTCTACTGGATCTCATATACAGGAAGTACCGATACAATACTCAAGTCCTTAAGTTAATATTAATAAATTTTCCAAACAGGGACTTTTGCACCAATTTTTCTTACTTTAGGTAATAATTCACCACCCCCGATATTCTTTAATTATTGACAATTGATGCCATTCAGCCCATTCTCATGTTGTTGTGCTCAAAATATATTTTTAGTCAAAATTAATCAAACACAAATATCAAATACAATCTAGTATGTCATTGCAAAAAAAAGAAAAAAAGAAAGAAGGAAAAATTACATTCAGGTCCTGAACAAGAGAAAATATTAAAAAAAAAAAAAAGGTCTCTTGAAATATCAAAATTGCATTTAAGTCATGTGAGACTTTTTTGTAATAAATTTTAATTCTACTGACAAGTCCATGGGCGAATCATTGATAAGTCCAGGGGCACATTATTGACAAGTCTAGGGGCATCTGTTGACAAGTTTAAGGGTGTCCCTTGACAAATTTATTATTGGAATTTATTGCAACGGAACTTTTTAGCAATTTTAAGATTTCAAATGACTATTTTTTTATTTTTTTCCTCTTATTCTGGACTTGAATTTAACTTTCCAAAAAAAAAAAACCACTTTAATATATGTCTTTTAGAACCAACTGCATATAGCTCAACCATATTTTCGAAATGCAAATGATGTGAATTAAAAAAAAAACTAATCGTTAATACCCAAAATGACGTTTCTATGCGATATATAATGAATTAATCTTTACAATTTTCTTTGAAGTTATTATCTTTTAATCTCGTATTTATAAATAAAAATATAAAAATAATCTGAAATTTTAGTCCCTCATGGACTCATTAAGAGGTCGAACTTTCAAGCAGTGCCACTTTTTCTTTTGCCAAAACCAAGCAATTACCATAATCTATATCTGAAAGAAGCACAAAAATATTAGAGCTGATAGCATGGTAGGTGATTTTGAGGATAATAAACTTCAAAACCCATAATATTTACATAAATACTAATTGATTACCATCCATAATCAAGTTCTCACATTGAGTCGAAGTTCATTATATAATCCAAGTCACATTTTTTTAATTAGTTGACATGCACACCAAAAATTTCAATAATACATTTTTATTAACAAGTTAAAAATACTTAATGCCAGCAGCAAAATTTTAACAATATATATGCAAATAATTTTTAAGAAGAACAATTATAAGACTCCCAACAATATGCTTAACATTTATGGGTTGATGAGTAAATTAAATAGTATTTTAAATTAAAGTTAAAATATATGTTTGGTCATTTAAATTTACATCAAAATTCATTTTAGTCTTTAAGTTTATAAAGTGTATTTTTTACTTTTTAATCCCTTAATCTTAACACCTTTAGTTTGATTTAACAGTCATTCGAACAATGCTAACTCAACAAATTTATATAGTAGCTCTATCTGTGATTAAATATTGACAAAGCATGCTCTAAATTTTAATTTTTTAATATAATATTTTTTATATTTTGAAATGTACGGATGTTTTATCAGTATTTAACTACACAGTTGCCATGAAAATTTAATGAGTCAACATTTTTCATTAAATGAAACTAACAGTGTTAAGATTAAGAGACTAAAAATACATTTTATAAATTTAAGGAAGTAAACTAAAATTTGGTTTAAGGACCAAAACCATGGCGTTAATAAATACTAGGGTTAAGGAGCAAATTTACCAACAAAGTTTTAAGGAATGAGCACCTGGTACAATTATATTTAAAAGGGGCAAAAATACACAAAGATTTTAAAAGTGGAGCATCCAGCACAAAACCGTTAAATTTGATCTAACGTCATTAGTGGTTTTCTTCTCCTACAATTTAACACCGTTAGGTCAAATTTAACAATTTTGTGCTGGATGCTCCACTTTTAAAACCTTATATGTATTTTTGCCCATTTTAAAACATAATTATACCATGCGCTCCTTCATTAAGATTTTGTTGGTAAATTTGCTCATTAACCCTAAATACTAATAAGCTCATAATATCACCACTCATATATTAATAATTAATAACTATCTAAATTTATGGCTGGCAACAAAAGTGAGACTATCTTCCTTTATTTAGATAATATATAAGTGTAACTGTGTAACTAGACACTACATATGAAATGAGGTGCGAATGAATTAATATGATTTATTATAAATTTTATATTATATTATGATATTACTAATACACACACAAGTAATCAAATTTATTTATCATTTATACAAAATTGAAATTCCAAACAATTACTCCATACAACGGTCATATGCATAAAAGTTGTATCAGATACTTGCGCTACAAGATTTCTAAGAGCAATATTGGTATGAATCATACCTAAATTAGTATTCCATTTAAGAATCGTTAAATCTTATATTAAACCTCTTATTCACCTAATTAGTAGTGTATAAATTAAAAAATGTGTACATTTGATTCATTAGATTATTTTTATGAACAACAACAACAACAAGCACAACTACAAAAAACACAAGTTGTGGTGCTTAATTTAAAAATCCTTGGGAAGCAACATAGCTTCTAGTAAGGTTGAGCAAAAGCAAACCGAACCGTAATAAATTCGGTTTTTTTCGGTTAGTCGGTTCTTGTCGGTTCATTTTTTCGGTTGTTTCGATTGTTCGGTTATCAGTGCAGTTTTCAAAACAAAATTTCGGTTAAAACCAAATAACTGAAGTTTGTGACAAATTGTTTTTTTCTAACTATATAAAAACTAAAAGACATCGGGTAGGCCCTGGTTTAAAGCCCATTCTATTATAAATTCGATCCAACTTATTTCCAAGTTTCAGTCAATTTGAGTCCAATAGTCCATTGCCCATATTCTAAATTTCATATCCATAATTGCGTAATTCCTAAACCAAAATAAGAAAAAATTAAGCAATTTGTAATTCATAATTCCTAAAAAATCTTTCATGACTCATCCTCATAATTCAATCCCATTAGTTCAGATTTGAGATCCGTCTGAGAGCTTCTGACTTATGAGTTCCGAGTGTCTCTTTCTCTCTTTTCCACTACTAGACTTGCGATTTTGGAGGGTCCGACATTTCAACTCCTCCGTCTTGAGTCCTAACGAGTGAAGTCTCCATTCCTCCTCTGATCTCAACTCCGGACTCTCGATCTCGACGGTTGAGGGTGGATCACGCAGATCCTCAACCTCCTTTTACCCTAATGGCGTCGAGATCACTGACGAGATCGTCAAGATCTGCAGATCCTTAACGGCGTCGCCTCAACATCTGCGGAAGATCGCCATCAGTTGACCAGCCTCCTTTCCTCCCTTTGCCCTAGAAACTACATCACCTCGCCTTCTATCTGTAGAAGTGTCGCCGTCAGTTGAGCAGCTTGCTGTGGTCCTCCCTTCTTCTTCAACCCTCGAGCTACAGTTTCGAGTAAGCTTGCCGTGTTAATCATCTTCTATGTTCCACTGTTTGTTCGTTTTTGTCTGAAATTTTTTCTTCATTTGATCATTTTTGTCTGTAGTAGTTCAAAAAAGGTACCTTTTGGGGAAGGAGGTACCTTTTTCACTTTTTGTGTTCGTTTATGTGAATTCTATTAGAATAAAGAAGTTTTTTTAATTTTTTTTTAATAAAAAAGGTACCTTTCGGGGAAAAATTTTAGACCTGAAAAAATTCTATGTTCACTCTACTAGTCCACTACACATGATGAACAGCTGAACTGAAATCTGTAATTTTAGACTTGAAAAAATTCTATGTTCACTCCACTGTTCATTCTGGTCTAGGAATAGCTGAACTGAAGCTTGTAATATTAGACTTGAAAAAATTCTATGTTCACTCCACTAGTCCACTATAGTTGATTTGTTTTTGTTTGATTTGTTGTCTTTCCTTCAGTTGTAGGTGCCATTCGGACCTTCAGGGGGCATTCAAGAGCAAGGCAAAATCTGGTACATATCAACTTTTTTTATTTTTAATATGCTGGTTGTATTTTGATATAAAGATAATTAGCCAATGTTATAAGTGATTCTGCTTGAATTTTGATGTAACATCCCAAATTTTATTCACCAAAAATATATTGTAATTATTATATATATTCAATGAAATGGTGAATATTTAAGGCCAAAAGAATTAAATATTGAAAATTGAAGGTTGAATAGTGTTTTCAGTGAAATCGCCTGCGAGGCAGTGAGATTGTCATATAGTTTTGGAAGATCAAATGATGACAAAAAATTTATGAAATTTTATAGGGTGAAAGTAGACATCCTAAGCTTTAATTTGATAGGTCATATGACTCAATTGAAGCTATAGACAAAAAGATATGAATTTTTGAAACTGATCCAAAAAATCTGGAAAGTTTCTGGAGCAGAGATCAAAGATTGAAAATCTGGGAATAATATGATCATTTCCAGTAAAATTCCATATTTTTCCTTGAAACTAGACTCAATGAGGGTTCCATAGGCTTTGGAATCGACTCGAAACGACGTCTACAAAATTAGTTATGATTTTTCAAAATTAAGGCAGAAAATCTGCCAGAATTGGCATTATTCCGAAAATTTGAGAAATAAAGTAATCTTCCTTTTTCTCTTAATTATTTGAGAAATTTAGGGATGAAGGAGGAGAAGACAAGTGTCAAAATCCAATGAGGCCAAGTGTCAACACCACATGAAAGATGATGGAGATAATTGTTGTGTCATAAGTCCTTACTTATGTCATAAGGTTAGGTGGCCAACTTTTGCACCAATTGACTTGAGTAAATGGAAGGAACACTTGATTTAGTTGGAGCATAAGAGGGAGCACGTTTTTGACTAACCAAGGGAGAAGGAAATGATAATTGAGGTTGAGTGTACACAAAAGGGAAGCATGGCAAGGTTGAGTGTACACAAAAATGGAATGATGGTGTACATGAAAGGTGTTGCAATCTCAACCATAGATGAAATCAAGGGCTAGGAAGAAAGATGACAAGGTTAATAAAATATCTTCTCTTCCCCTTCATACACACATTTCGTTCAAGGCACAAGGGAAAGAGGAAGAGAGAAAGCTTGAGAGATAGAGAGAAGAGGAGAGCTCAAGGAGGAAGAAGTCTAAGGTAGGTATTGTTGTTCTTGTGTTCAAAGCTTCCTCTCTTGCATAATAGCTTCTCTAATCTCTTTTTCTCTATGGATCACCATGTTAGCAAGCTAATCTCAAGGTTGAGGGGAGAGAGAGGACGTTCTAGAGAGAGAAGCACCAAGGATCAAGAGGTAATCTCCAAAATCTCAACTTCTTTGTGTATTGAAGTTGTTGTTGGTGATTGTTGTTTGATTTATGTGATTTTTGGTTAAGTTGTAAAATTGGAAAAGCCATAATCCTAAGGGGTTATGCTGCCCAAAATCCTTTAAATAATGATTATGAAGTTTTTAAGTGAATTAATCAAGGAATAGAAGTGGAAAAGTACAAGTTTTGGAAGCTAAAACACAAAGCTTCATTTTTCTATTTTCCCTTCAATATTTCGGCCAGACCAGAACTGGTACAAGGAGTTGGATTTTCATGAAATAAATGGTTCCATTGGACTCAGTGGGCAAAAATAGGTGGGGTTACAGTTGGGCACTTTTTCGGTAGAGGCCGAAAAAGCATAATTACGAAAACGCCACTGAAATCACTAAATAGGGGCTGTCAAGGGTATTTTCGTAATTTGACCGTGAATTTGGCAATTTCGAGCCCGGAAATGGATTCCTTGGGCGAAAATAAGTCAGAATAGCCTTAGTCAAAATTTTGGGAAAACGTGCCATCGGGCCGGGTACGGCGGGGCCGGGCCGGGTTCCCGGGGGCATTTTTGTAAATTTTCACCATAGACTAATATAACCACAATAAACATTATGGAAGAGTCTAAAATGATACTTGGATAGGTTATGACCTATTTCTGGTACATTTAATATTTTAGGACCGATTTGGAGGCTGGATACGACACGTTCTTCGAGGCACATTTAAAAGAGGATTATAAAGCTTTGAGGTAGGGACATTATCCTTCATACACTATGCCATAAGTTATGTGATTGTGTGGATGCCAATGTTTTGTAAATGCACTTTATTAATAACATGATTTGCCTAGAGAGAGGCTGTTAGTGCCAGAGGTGCACTTACACTGGGAGTTGGCAGAAGTCCAACCGGTGTAGATTGTGGGGCAGGGCCCTACTCATGTATACATGATGATGATTATGTGTTTATATTGTTCATTAATTTGTGCATACCTTGGCGCATGACATATTTACTTTTCGCATTTTCTATGAACGATATTATGTCTCTACGGGGATTCTTCGGAATCTCACCCTATTTTTAAACAAATACCTCAGTGGGTACCAGTGGATCAAAGGACAAAGACGTTGACGCTGAAAAGTGAGTGGCACGTGTCTCGAGGCGAGTATATGAACGTGGTTATGCCTTAGTCTATGCCTTGATATTTTGGTGAAATTGTAAATATTAAGTTTCCGTTGTATTTTCTATTTCCGTTAGCGAACAAGAACGGAGTTGTAAATGAATATTTTTATCAGTATAATTGTACTTTTCTGTATACCCATTGAATTCCGTCTTTATTACTCTTTGATTATCGAAATGGAAACGGGTGTTGACATTTGAAGTTGGCCAAACAAGGTAGTAGGCACTAGGCATTTAAGCAGACCTCAAGTTTGGTAATTCTTTTGATGTATAAAGGCCAGAGGCGTGACCTTTAGTAATGCTTCAGACCTTTGGTTGAAATTTGAAAATCTTTGGTTTTCTTAATTTTTTTTAGTTCGTACAAATTATTTTTTCTGTTAGAATTGTTGCTTGGGTTTGTAGACTTGCAGTTTGGTTGCATGGATAGGCTTGTAGAAAAACATAAAAACCCCAAAAGGACCAATAACTGAAGGTCATCGAAAACCAAACCGATATTAGTCGGTCATTTCGGTTTTGGTTATTTTACCATTTCGGTTTCGGTTCAGTCATTAAAATGTCTTTATTTCGGTTGTTCAGTTTTTTGCTTTTCCCCGAAAACCGATTGCTCACCCCTGGCTTCTAGCTCTATTAAAACAAGCTACGACGCTTTTTGAATATATGAAAGCGCTGCAACTTGATTATTTATTTTTTTTTAATTATAAAGTTATGGCACTTTCATGGGGGAGTGCCATAAAAGGTTGGTACTTCTTATGACGCTTTTCTAGGGAAGTATCATAGGAAGTCAATGACTTCTAATGACATTTCCTTGGAGAAGCGCCATAGGAAGTCTTTTTTTTAAAAAAAATCATAATGATTTTATTTTCCTAATGTAAACCTCTGTTTACAATCCAAAATCCACAGCAATTTATAATATAATCCATATCAAAATGAAATAACATAGCACGTATTTTTTGCAATATTGTGTTTTCATGTATCAAGCATAAAAGAACTCCAGCATTTAACTTGCTTAAACTTAAGCTATACATGTTACTTCTATGAAATATTAAACTAAATATTATTATATTTCACTAGTGGAAAAATCAATTTTAAGACCGGTTAAAAACGACATTTTAGACCGATTTTGGATGCGATCTTGATACAACCGGTCTTAAAAGTCTACTGCTTTTTACACCGGTTAAAGAACCAGTCTTTAAAAAACGTTTTAAGACCAGTTATTTATAAAACCGGTCTAAAAAAAGTATTTTTAGACCGGTTATCAAATAAATGAACTTTTTAGACCGGTTCTCAAAAAAACCAGTCTAAAAAGTTCAAATAAAAGTTCTCTAAAAAATCGGTCTTAATGTAATCTTGAACTTCATCAACATTATTCAAGATGTACAAGTGGACTTGTTACAATTCATTAGGATCCATACTCTTTACTGAAGCCCCACATCTACCGCCTTCTTCATCATGACGTTCAGGAAGTCCAATGTGTCCTACATTTGACAAGTAATCTTGACAAAACTCCATGGCTTCTTCAGAAATATATTTATGAACAATATATGCTTCAGGCCGGTTAGGGCTCTTCACATACCCTTTTGAGGATTTTTATGGTTCTTTCAATTAGGTACATCCATCATAAATAGATAGGGCCACACAACTTGATCTTTCTGACTAGATGAACAATTAGATGTACCATAATGTCAAAAAAAGAAGGAAAAAAAAGCTTCTCAAGCTGGCACAAGATCATATATCCTTCATTTTACAGTTCATCCAATATTTCTATCTCAATGACTTTACTATAAATAGCATTGAAGAAGAAACAAAGTCTAGTCAAAATATGTTGAAGATCATATTCGGCAATGCCTCAAATAGCTACTGGGAGTAGTTGTTGCATTAAGACATGACAATCATGACACTTTAGCCCTACTAGCTTCAAGTCTTTCATCGACACAAGCTTCCTAACATTTGAAGAATGCCCTAAACTTTGATGACATGTAAACACTCACAAAAGCTTCTTTTCTCATCCTTAGACAAAGTGTGAGTAGCTAGAGGACAAAAAGTTCTCTTACCATATGGCTATGGATGCAAGTCTTCTCGTATCCCCATTTCTTGCAAATCTAATCTTGCCTTCACGTCATCCTTAGAACTACCTTGTATGTTAAGCAGTATTCCAACAATACTATTACATGCGTTTTTCTCCACATGCATGAAATCAATACAGTGTTTCACATCAAGATTGGGCCAATATGAAAGATTGAATAAGACATACCTCTTTTTCGATTTACTTTTTTCATTACTATTCTTTGTAGTCTTACCAAAGATAACATTTATATTTTTCACCTTTTCATAAACGTGCTCCCCAGTCAATGCCTTCGAAGCATCTTCAAACTCTTGTCTACCAAAAAAAGCTTTCTTTAATCTACGATATGGGTGGCCTCATCTCTTATGGCCAAGATACACTGTCTTTCTTCCATGTTGAGTTGATGGTAGCATGTTCCTTCTTCACAAATCGGACATGCTTTATGGCCTTTAACACTATATCCTGACAAGTTTCCATATGCAGGGAAGTCATTTATAGTATAAAATGTAATACCCCAAATTTTAAGATTTGAGGCTAGAAAACAAACCTGAAATAAGTGGACTGCTAAGCCCCAGTTTAGCAAGATCCCAAGTTTCAATTAAGTGTAAATGACTCCAAAAGTGGATGTGATTAGTGATAAATAGACCCTTTTGGAGATTATGATGTGAACTGTGATCCGTAAACATTGTGAGCAGTACCGAAACCCTGCATTTAAGCTCTGATAAGTAAAATATTTGCATATTTATTTTCCCTTATATGATGATTTTATGGACGATATTTGCGTTTAATATAATAAATTTGGGTGTGATTGATAAATAAATGCTGCTTTTGGAATAAACAACATTTAAAAAAAATAAAAGTACTGTAGTAGTTAACGGGCACTGTAGCAGGCAATGGGCACTGTAGCAGCCGCCAGATCACTGTAGTAGTACTGTAGCACACGTTTTCCCCCTATAAATAGAGATCAATGCCAAACTCAAAGGGGGAGTAGAGGAAAAGAAGCAGAGGTTTCCTTCTCTAACAAGGAGAGGTCATTCTCTGACCGGGAAAGATCTTTCTCTAACATTTCTGAGTTCATTGTATTAATTTTTAGATTTAATTTCATGCATTGCATGCCTCCATCTTGAAAGGCTTAGAATTTTATTACTTTTTGCATGCCTCTGTCTTGGAAGGCTTAGGATTGTATCACATTTTCCATGCCGCCTACATGGAAGGTTTTACCTCCTAAATGGACGGCTAGATTTCTTCATCTTTCATGCATCTTTTGGTTGTATATTTATGTTTGAGAATTTAATATTCAAGTTTATGCAGTATTTCTGAGGATTTCATTCTAGCTTTATATAATGTCAATTTATTTTGGTTTTGTTTTTAATTTCATCATGTGCTAAATTTCCATTTTCCTAGGGTGATGACGTAGCTTACTAATGACGGATTGAATTTTAACTTATTAAATCTAGTTTGAATTTCTCCTTCATGATTGAGTTTTAATTATTATTCTTAATGCTTTTGATTGACTAACCATCTTTCGAATGATTTCAATATACATGTTGAGACCGGAAGGAGATACATGTGTGTAGATCCTATAATTAAAACCATAACTTGCATATGAAATAGGAATATATTCATGAGTTGTATAGTCTTATTGAGTTCCATAAATCTTAATGCATAATTAATTGCTTAAATTCATATAGGAATATATTGGATTAGCAATTGATTATAGAATTGCTTGACCTTGGAAGAGGCTGGTAATTAAATTAGGGAAACTAGACTATCAATCATGTTAAATAAATTGGGCTAGAATAGATAAGTGATTCAATCCGGAATTTGTTAAGTGAAATCTAATCCCTAGGACTTTTTCTCATATTTGCTTTCATATCATCTACATTCATATTTAATTATCTTTCTTTTATTTTGTACTCTCAATCACCAACTAATCGATCGACTAAATAGAGTTAAAATTACTTATTTTGGTACTTAGTGCTCAATCCTCGTGGGAACGATACTCTACTTACTTCTATATTACTTGATTATGACAGTGTACACTTGTACTATTTAATACATTATCTACACTCGTATCAAGCTCAATTGTGGATTAACATCTAAATTGACTTAAAATATAGGGAGGGTGCATATTATGGCTAAATGGAAAATTATGATGTGTTTAGTGGTGATTCAAGAGGAATTGCCATAATCAAGGGCAAAACGGTAAAGTTACCGACCAATTGGTCAGTTACCGAAGAGGAAACTCATTGGTAACTTGAAGGCCAATGGTTGAGATTGATTTGTGTAATAGATTAAAGGGTGAAATCCCATGTATGTGTGCCTAGGTGAGCTCATGAGAGATGGATCAAGAGTGTGACACTTAGCACAATATGGACCCTTGGATTTGGGTCAAATGTTCAAACTTTTCCCTCTTTTCTCTCTCTCTCTCTCTCTCTCTCTCTCTTATTTGGACATTTTTGGGGGCCAAAATCTACCCACCTCATCTTCTTCATATCCATTCTCTCTCTTTATTTCTTCATTTTTGTCCATGGCAAGGAGGAAAGAGAAATTGAAAGGTGAGGTTTTAACCTATTTGTGGTTCTCTTTAGCTTAAGCACTCTTCTTTAATGTTGTTCACAATGGTGAGAGCTTCATCTCTATGGTTTTAGATTTTTGAAAGGAGGTGTTTGATAGCTTGAGGAAAAGTAGAAAGATGAAGAATCAAGGAATTGGTTTGGGAAAGAGGAAGAAGTGAGTATTTGATGCCTTCTGATACAAGTTTTGTGGCTTTTGATTGAGTTTTGAGAATTGTTGAATTTTGCCCTGATTTTGTGGTAATTTTGAAATGCATGACTTGTCATTTGTTTTGAGTTACAATTGGTGTTTTGTTGATTATATGACCATTGGAATTAGTTTGGGTTGGTTTGAAACCTTGAATGGAAAGTTTGGCCATTTAGTGGTTTTTTGTGGCAATGGGGTTCAAGAATAAAATATGTGTAAATGTGGTGCGAATTTAATTGATTTGGTGTTTCCAATGGATTCCTTCTAAAATTTATGTGGGAATGGTGTTTGATGTGAAAATGGGAACCATTGGAAGCAATTGTGAAAATCTGAAATTCTGTCCGTTGAAACTCTGTGTGGGCAGTTTGATTATGTGGACGTTTTGACTGAGCAAATGTTGTCTAAAAATTATGAAAATTTTTAGTCTTAAAGTTCACATCCTAAGCTTCAAAATGGACATTAAATTGTGTCATTTCATTTTGTGTTTTGGGAGTTATGATTGTCCAAATTTTGGTATCAAAACTGGACTCTGTTTTGGAGCAATGTTGGATTTTGTGTAATTCTGGAATTGTGTGTTGATTTCTGATAATTTCTCATATTTTTCCTATAAAGAAGACTTAAATAGCTTTCATTTGGCCTTAGAATCACCTCATTTCAATTTTTCTGCAATTAGTTATGATTTTTGGAAGTTCAGCTAAGAAATAGAATTTTCTTGGTAGCAGCCAGAGGTTCTGGACCGCGGCCTAAATGTTTCTGACTTGTTTTTGGCCGTGGCCAGTGGATTCTTGGGCCACAGCCAGCCCCCAAAAATGACATTTTGGACTTTTGAAGATGATTTTTTGTATAGTTGTTTCCCAACCCTTTAGGCATGTGTTTAGGCATTAAGTAGCCACCTAAAGGTTGTGAATGATAACTAACTTTAAGTGGTATGATGTAAGAATTTGGAATAGAGAATAACCCTATGTCCTTGCTTTGGTTATAGGGTTGATGTTCACCCTGATCGTGAGTAGCCGGTGCTAGAGAACATGTGGAAAGAACAAGGGTAGGAAACTTACCTCTCCTGCATATATTTGATATTTGTGTTGATGTGTTGATGCATGTTATTGCTTTGCATGATTATGTGTAATATATATGAATGTTTGAAGAATTGAGCTTGCAAATATGTCATTGTGTGAGCATGAGTTATGTAATGCAAGCATGTCATGCATTAAACATTTATCATACATACATATTGGTATTGCTTTCCTTTGAGATTCTCTCGAATCTCACCTTCCCCTACCAACATTTTAGACAGGGTAGGTAGATTGAGGATGGAGCAAGCACCCAAGGGTGACAACAACTCCTTCGGGTTGTCATTTTGGTAGTTGGTTATCATAGTTAGGAGTATTGTGTATTGGATATTTGTATTTGGATTTTGAATATGTATTTCAGATAGATTTGTGTGATCCTCTGTATGAGAATTTGTAAATGGGTGGATGCACCCTGTAAAGCTTGAGTTAATGTGTGGAACCCAGGGTGGCCGGGAATTATATTGTACACTCTGATATGTAAATGTGATTAGCTGCGCTGTGTGTAACTGTATTCGAAAAGTGAATATGGGACTAGGTTACTTGGATTTCGAAATGTATTTGTGAAAACCCTGGCTGCTAGATGGGTTTGAGAATGAGTTTTGATTATTATTGGTCTCTATTTCACTTTAATCACGTGTTTCGGATATAATTACAGAAGGGGGTTACATAAAAGTTCATGGCTCACATTTTAAAAGCCTCCTTCTTGTTCGCTTCAAAAACATCAACACCTTCATCCCACAACTCTTTCAAGTCTTCGATCAAGCGTTCTAGGTAAACATCTATATCATTTCCAGGTTGTTTTGGTCCCAAAATCAACATAGACAACATGATGTACTTTCATTTCATGCATAATAGAGGAGATAAGTTGTAAATTACCAACAGAACAGGCTATGAATTGTGTATACTACTTAAGCTACCAAAAGGATTCATGCCATCTGTGCTAAGCCCAAGCCTAAGGTTCCTAGGCTCTTCACCGAAGGCAGGAAATAATTGATCGATTTTCTTCCATTGAGAAGAATCAACCGGATGTCGAAGCTTTCCATTGGATATCCTCTCATCCACATGCCATCTCAAATTTTTTGCATCGTTTTCATTAGCAAACAAGCGCTTGAACCTTGGTATGATTGGAAGATACCACAACACTTGTAGGGGCATTATTTGATTTGTACTTTGAGGTTTCACATATCGAACACTGTTGTTCCTCTTCATGCTCTTTTCTATACAATATACAATCATTAGGGCATGTATGGATCTTTTTATACGTCATCCTTAGTGGACACAATATTTTCTTAGCATCGTAGTATCGAGAAGGCAACACATTATCATCTGAAAGCATGTCCTTAAAAGCCTCAAGCATTTCTAAAAAACTCTTGTCGCTCCATCCATGTTGTGCTTTCAAGCCTACCAATTTCAATACTGCTTTCAACAATTGGTATTTTTTACACCCCGGGTACAGCAGCGTCTTAGCATCACTGCACATATTACCATATGCATGTGATTGCTCAAAAGCCTTTTCTCCTATATCATGAATAATATCCTCTATCCAATCATCCGTATCCGTGTCATTATCATCAAAGGTCACTCCCCCTTGTTGAGATGAACTTGGCATTTCTAACTCTTCACCGTGCCATACCCATACTATATAACTCTTACAAAATCCTTCACAAATTAAATGTGTATATATATTTACAGCACTTAGTCGCTTCTCATTCAAACATACTACACAAGGGCAATAAAAATTCCCACTACCATCATCGGCATTTCTTCTAGCAAAGTCTAAAAAATCCCTCACCCCATTATCATATTCAACACTCGTTTGTTTAGCGTTTATCCAACTATAATCCATATATATCTCAACACTTGTAACACCCTATATCCAACAGTAAAAGGATAGACAAAAAAACAACATCCATATAGTTTTAGAGATTTCAATGAATTTTAACATGCACCATTTGAAACTAGTATTATTTTAACAAACAAATAATACTGACAATCAAACAATCACACTAAATTAAAATAGAACTTAGAATGGTATTACTCCAAGCCAAATATCACAAGTCAGAGCATCATATTTACTTTCGGTCCAAAACAAGAAAAATGTATATGGTAATAAAGTCATCACACAGTTTTCCCTTTTACCTTAATTACTTTTTTCTGCAATTATTTCGTGTCTAACTATATTGTCAGAGTTAATATTTTTGAGAATAAGCAAATACAAGCCGAAAGTTGAGGGCTTTTAATTAATAGAACACTAACCCGATTGAAGACCAAGGAGTTAGATTTTACCCAAAGTCACGGTAGCATCAACTGAGGTTAAAATGAAGTCCTCAAATTCACGGCACTGACAAAGGAAAGTCACGGCAGAGGAGAATGGTCACTACGGAGAATAGAGGTGGCGACGAAGGAGAGTGTCAATAATCAAAGAAGAGCGACGAGGAACACAACAACAGCAGCGGTAATGACAGAGGAGAGTTGAGAAAATTAGGAACAGGGTGTGATGGACGAGTTCAAAACAAGCAAGGACATAGCTCACAGAGAAATGACGAAAAGAGAAGAAAGGGTTCATAGAACGCGGGATCTGAGCGCGGGAGTAAAAATACGAGCGAAAAAGCTTACCTTTTAGACCAGTTTTTGATAAAAACTGGCCTTAAACGAGGGGAAAATATTTTTAAAATTTTTCACATTTAAGACCGGTTTTAATTAAAATCGGTCTTAAAAGGTTCAAATTTTTAATTTTTAAATTATTTTGATATTTTAAGACCGGTTTTATTTATAACCGGTCTAAATAATTTTTTAAGACTAGTTTTTTTAGAATTGGTATTAGAAGTTCTATATAATTACAAAACTGCCACCAGTCAATTTTTTTAGATCTTATCCGCCATAATCGGTCTAAATATGGCGATCTAAAAAGGGAATTTTGTACTAGTGTTTGTAAGCTAAAAATAAAAAAAACTTACAATATATAGCAAGTTCAAGAAGACAAAGTTGAAACTTCAAATAAATACCTGAATACAAAATTATGAGCACATATGTAAGATTCATGACAGATTTTAACTAAAAAAAATGTGGACCAAATGTTGAAAAAACAACACTTACATGCTAGAAAGCTTCTGAAGGAGGCGAGACAAGAAGAAAAAAACATGTGGTAGAGGAAGCTTTGTATTGCAACGAAGGTCTAGGAAATGGGGGAACTAAAAGGAATGCGGGAAGATGAAAATGAAAATGAAAATGACAGGCTATGAAAATTATATAGCAACATAGTGGGAGAAGCTATGGCGCTTTGTGTCAAAGCGCTATAGCTTCCCAATTTAAAAAAAAAATTGAAAGCCTTGACCGCTTTGACCTTGAACTTAATATGCCATTAATGTTGTTTTCTTAAGGGAGTGTCATTAAAGGCATATAATATATGCCTTTAATGGCACTCTCTTGAGAAAGAGCAATTAAAGGACTTTTAATGGCGCTTTCTCAAGTAAGTAGGCACATAGAAAATATTTTTTTTTTTAAAAAAATATTTTTAAGTAATAAGTTAAATATAAAAGACATTGAGCAAATTAAACAAGTAACAACTAATAAAATTATATTTGTAAGCTTAAAAATTAAAAAATTTATAATGTATAGGAAGTTTAAGAGAGAGTTGTAACTTTAAACAAATACCTGGAAAAAAATTATAAGCACACATATAACTATAAGTTAAGATTCATGACATATTTTAAACTTAAAAAAAAAAAAGAAAAGAGAATCATAGTGCTAATTGACGAAAGCTTCTGTATTAAAAAAAAGGCTTACTGTCAGACTTATATTTCCCTGTAAACAATAGTGCATTTATTATGAGTTGGAATTTTGGTATTTAGTAAGTATTAAATAACCCCTTATATGGCGCTTGACCAGGAAAGCGTCGTAGCTGCCTAATATCTTGTATGACACTTTCCTGGGCAAACACCAAAAAAAAATTACTCCCCTTGTATGGCGTTTCCCTAGCCAAGTGCCATGCAAAGTATTACGCAGCTACGGCGCTTTCCTGGTCAAACGTCATAGCTTCCACATGTATTTTTTTTAAATATAGAGGTCTCCTCCGATGCTTGTTTGAAGAAGTGTTATAAGATTAACGCTACTAAATCTATATTTTGTAGTAGTGAAGCCTTATCCATGTGACAATTAAATTACTTGAACCAAATATATGATAAGAACAGCTGCGGTTTTCAAAACTACAAGAAAAAATTATTAGTTATGGCACATTTAATTAAGTTTAAAAAATTGCAGCTGATGAGCTGCTGCTATTTTTTCCGGGTCGATGAACTCATGAACACATGCAGTGAAAACTGAAAACAATTAATGATAATCTAATTTTTAGAATATTACTGAACGTTGAATTTTTTTACTCATGTTTATAAAAATTCATTTTTTATGTAATAACTATACATAATTAATTTAAACAGTTATATACATATCTTAATAATTATGGATTCAAACAATTTATAAATTAATTATATAGTAATGGCTTCTTCACTAATTTTCCTTCTGTTATGCAACGAAACTTTGAATTGCAAACAGTAGCCACAGACTACATATCCTTATCTTGAGTTGGCGTTGATGATTAATTAATGCACATAATCTTTGATATGAAATTTGTCATGTTGATACATAAATTAAAAAGATGGTCTATAAATATAATAGATTATTATTTTCGGCTTTAGATAGCCTCTTAAAAGGAGAGCATGTCATGGGAGGGCGTGGTAATTAGTTAAAAACTAGGGAGAATGATAAAAAAATACCATTTGAACTTCAAAATCTCAAATTAGTCATTTGACAAAGATTTGCATTGTCAATCCCAATACTATTTTTGTCAATCCCATTGTCATTTTTATCAACGGGATTTTGAAGTTCAAATGGTATTTTTCTATCATTCTCCCTATAAACTATTCATTTTAATATTATATTAGATTGTTTTGGGAAAATCACAGTGAGGTCCCAAGAACCATAAAAAATTACAAAAAAGTTCCGTAGCAAATTCCCCTATCAAAAAGGTCCTTAGGGAATGCATTGTAATTAATTTTGGATGTAAAGTTACTGGATTACCCTTACTAATTGAAAACACACTGTCAGGCATTGACAACTTCGTTGTTTGAAACTAGATTATCGCAGGCTTAGAGTTTTTGGTTGTTCCTGCTTTACTTTACTTTGACCTTACAATGAGCATAAGTTTGATTACAAATCTGCAGAATGTGTTTTTCTCGATCATAGTTCACTACATAATTACAAATGCTTATCTTCCTATGGTCGAATCTATATTCACTACTACAAAATATGGATTTAGCGACGTCATTCTTATGGCACTTCTTCAAACAAGTGCCGGAGGAGACTTCTTTTTTTTTTTTTTTTAAACATGTGTCAGCTACGGAGCTTGAGCAAGAAAGCGTCATAGTTGCTTAATACATTGTATGGCGCTTGCCTGAGAAAGCGCCATAAGGGGTTATGTTTTTTTTAAAAAAAGTAATCCCTTTACTACTATTAAAAAAAGCGTATGGCAACTATGTAATAATAGAAATTCCATAAGTGTCAAAGCTCCTTTACTATGATAAGATATTTTCTTGAGAAAGTTTGTCTATACTAAAAAAACAAAAATTAAATTTAAGAATCAGTTTAGAGTAATGTTTTAAAAGCCGGACCGGACGTCGAGCCGGAAAGGTCAGTGGGTCAAGGTTCAACCGGTTGGAACGGTTGAGCCGTTTAGCCGGACCGGTGACGTAATAATTAAATTTAAAAATAATATATATATATATATATATTACAATAATTAGTTAATAGTCTAATTTCATATGAAGTTAGTAAAGTTACAAAACACCATTTAAAAACCTCATCAATTGTCACCCATCAGGATAAGTGCTGAAAATATCCACCACTCAAGGTTATACAAATCTGATTATGTTGATATGTTCTTCTGGTATAAAATTATTAAAATAAAATAACTCAATTGACAAGCTAAGTTTAAAATAAAATAATTCAATTGACATGTTCTTTTATTAAACAATTCTAAATTTGTATATCTAACTCTAAAAAATATAAATTCATCGGACAAACTTTTATTTAGAAATATAAAGCCAACTGGGAGGTAGTAATATAAATATAACAAATAGATAAAAAAATAATTAAGAGAATTAAAAGATTTTAATAAAGTCATCGGACAAACTTTTACTTTTTATATATATTGATGACTTAAAATATTTTTATAATTAAAAGATTACAATATAATAATAGTATAAAATAGGTAAGAACTAGTCGAGTCTCCAACTAAGATCCAGAAGCTACTATTATCTTTAGGACTATCAACGGTGCTTGCATTGGAAGTAGAAAAAGCTATACTGTGTACGGAGGAAATCTAAACCATTAATATTTGAATATGATTACTATTGGCCATTGATCTAATTTTACTTTTCTACTGCTTCTTATCATGGGTCACGATATTCCGTGCCTCTTTCCTTCCCCACTAGCATTCTTTACTATTGTTGCAGTCTGTAGATTTGAGAACGGAGAGGAAAATTCTTCAGCGAGAAGGACGCTGGTATTCAACAATGGAGAACAAAAATCGCTAATCCGGTAATGAGCGCGCCAGCCTTTTCCTTCTCCTTTGTTCTTCTTCCTTCGTTGATGTTCTTCCATCTTCTTCTTTACTCTTTCAATGACGGAAAAAAACGCAAAAAACAAGGGAAATTTGGCCCGTCCGGTTTGCATAAATCCGTTCTGGGTTCCGGCTTAACTCCGGATTCCGGCTCAACGTCCGGTTTTGGGCGGCTCAATCCGGATCAACCATTCAAACGATCCAAATACATGAAACGAGCCGTTGTATTGAGCGAGTGACGGCCGGACCGGTCCGACCATCCGGTCCGGTCCGGCTTTCAAAAGCCTGGTTTAGAGGTCAAATAAATCATCCCTATTAAAAAATATTTTAATTTTTTAAAATAAAAGCCCTTGGACGGCGCTTCATAATGAAGTGCCGTCTAAGATGTGACCTTGGACGGCGCTTGGAAAACAAGCGTCGTACAAGGGCCTTGAATTTTCAAGGCATCAGGTGCCTTGCATTGAGCGCCTTGGACGGTGCTTGTAAAACAAGCACGTCCAAGGCCAAAAATTCAAGGCACCATGCCTTGATATTTTAAGGCACCTTAGACAGCGCTTGGAAATCAAGCGCCATCTAAGGCTCAATTTTGGACAGCACTTGTTAATCAAGCACCATCTAAGACTTAGTTTTTAAAAAACAAAAAAATTGGCCACCACTTTTTTTAAATTGAGAAGCTTTGGCACTTTGGAAAAAAGCGCCTAGCTTCTACTTTTTCTTAAAAAAATTGGCCATCGCTTTTTTTTTTCAAATTGAGAAGCTTCGACGTTTTGACAAAAAGCGTCGTAGCTTCTCCCACCTTGAAATTTAATTTTCATAACCCGTCATTTTCATTTTCATCTTCCTTCTTTCTCTTTAGCTCCCCCATTTTCTAAAACTCGGTTGTTGTAGGAAGCTTCCTTTCCCATGCGTTTTTTTTTTCTTATCTTGGCCTCCTTCAGAAACTTCCTAGCCTAAGTGTTTTTCTTTTTTCAACATTTGGTTCATGTTTTCTTTTAGTTAAAATATGTCATGAATCTTATATGTGTGCTCATAATTTTTTTTTTCAGGTATTTATTTGAAGTATCAACTCTATCTTCTTGAACTTCTTATACATTGTGAGTTTTTTTAATTTTTGAGCTTACAAATATAATAATACTTAGTTTAATCCTCAGTAGAAGTAACATGTATTGCTTAAGTTTAAGCAACTTAAATACTGGAGTTCTTTTATGCTTGATACATGAAGGAGCAATATTGCAAAAGATACGTGCTATGTTATTTCATTTTGCTGTGGATTGTATTGTAAATTGCTGTGGATTGTGGATTTTGGATTGTAAATGGGGGGTTTTCATCAAGAAAATAAAATAATTATGAACAATTATTTTTTTAAAAAATAAAAGACTTCCTATGGCGCTTCTCCAGGGAAGCGCTGTAGGAAGTCATAAAATTATTTTTTAAAAAAAATAAAAGACTTCCTACGGCGCTTTTCCAGGGAAGTGTTGTAGGAAGTCATAAAATTATTTTTTTTAAATAAAAGACTTCCTACGGCTCTTCTCCAGGGAAGCGTCATAGGAAGTCATCTCCCTTTCTATAGCACTTCCCTGGAGAAGCGCCATAGGAAGTTATATTTTAAAAAAATAATAATCAAGCTATGGCACTTCCATATATTCAAGAAGCGTCATAGCTTGTTTTAACGGTGCTGGAAGTTACGACGCTTCCCAAGCGCCATAGTATTCTTTAAGTTAAGCGTCATAGCTTGTGGTTTTTGTAGTAGTGATTGCTCGTGATGTAGGTTTTAATGAGACCTCATTTCCTTATTCCTCTATATTTCCTACCACCACCAAACCTTTTTCCTCTATTCCTCCTGCTGCCCTGTCTGCTGTCCCACCTTTATTACCACCCCTGCCTACTTGTTCTGCTCCTTCCCCTTCTTCATCACCTACCTCTTCCTCCTTCTCTTCTTCCCAACCTTCTTCTTCCCCACCTCCTACATCATTACCAATGCCCTCTTCTTAGCCTCATTCCTCCCCACCCTCTTCTTCACCTTCTCCTCCCCAACCTACTCACCATATGATAACCCACTCTAAAACATGAAGTTTCAAGCCACGAGTATTGCCACTTTTGCTCATGAACCAACCAATATTAGTGAGGCTCTCAATTCCAAGGTCCTGAACCCAGACCAGCCACTGAACCGGTTGGGGTACTTAGTTAAGGGTCTGTAGGTCAGATCGGAGTCAAACATGAGCTAACCCAGAACCAAACTGGTGAAAAATTAAAGATTTTAAGCTTATTAATATGAAATTCTACAAAAAAAATTAAAAATTTGATTTTTTAAAAAAATAAAATAAAAAATTATTGAACCAAACTGGACAGGTTTCCATGCTAGTTCTTCAGTTTTCGAGCCGAACCGGCCAATCCTATCTGGGTTTCAAAACACTGCTCCATTCTCCCCACTAGCATCAAGTAATGAAGGAGGAATTCACTACCTTACAGAAAAATGCACTTGATATTTGGTGCCTTTACCTCAAGGGCGTATGGCAATTGGATGTAAATGGGTTTTTCAGACTAAAGTTAATCCAGTTGCCTCTACTTACAAGTATAAGGCAAGGTTAGTTACTAAGGGATTTCATCAATAAGAGGGTTTTGATTTTCATGAGACCTTTAGTCTTGTCATTCATCCTATTACTATTTGTCTTGTCTTAAGTATTGTATTATCACAACATTGGCATATACATCAAATTGATGTTAATAATGCTTTCTTAAATGGCTATCTTAAAGAGGAAGTCTATACGTTGCAACCCCCTGGTTTGGAAAGTTGAGACAAATCTTTGGTATGCAAAATTAAATAAAGCACTCTATGGTCTTAAACAGGCTCCTAGGGCCTGGTTTGAAAGGCTTGGTGGTGCTCTCTTGAGACGAGGTTTTTTGCTAGTAGATGTGATCCTTCCTTGTTTATTCGAGCTTCTTTCGGTGATCTCATCTTTGTTTTGGTGTATGTCGATGACATTATTATCACTGGTTCATCCTCTTCTAATATTAAAAAGCTCATTGTTGAGCTAGATTCTAAGTTCTCACTCAAAGATGTTGACCCTTTTAGCTATTTCCTTGGCATTGAGGTTAATAAGAATATTGATGTTTCTATGTAACTAATACAAATTAAGTATCTTAAGGACATTTTGTCTCGAGCTTGCATAGCAAATGCTAAGGGTGTTGCTATACCCATGACTGGTGGCTTAAAATTGTATAAGGATGGTTCTCATAGTATGAATAATCCTTAATTGTTTAGGTCTATTGTTGGTGCTTTGCAATATGCTACTATTACTCATCCAAATATCAGTTTTGCTATTAATAAGGTATGCCAGTTTATGCATCATCCTCTTAATTCTCATTGGAAATCTGTCAAATGCCATCTTGTTGTATTTAGTTGGTGTAACCCCCTCACGGTAATTACATCCGGATTTCGAAGTTTAAGTGAAATGGAGACCAATAAAAAGATATAACAATTTATAATCCCACATCCAAGAGATGGGGTATTTCAAAAATCAGTTCTAAAGCATACTTAATCCTGGTCTCACATTCACGTGCGGATATAACTACTTTGAGAAATAAAATTATATAATGAATATCAGAATAAGGAAGCTAAAATCCCGGCAAAACCCCGGGTTCATCTACATATAATTGTATCATGGGTTTACAAGTTCCCAAAATGGGGATTACATAACCAAAATATTCATTTACAATCTCATATACACTTGGTAACCCTGAATCCAAAATGAAGATAACCAACTACCTCTAAGTCTCAGAGTAATTCTAATTACTCCTGGTTGTCCGCTTCCCTTTCGAGCCACTCGCCCTGTCTGAAAAGGTTAGTCATATGGAAAGGGTGAGATTCTAAAGAATCCCAGTAGCAACAAGACACTCATACGATATATAAACATAAAGCATGTATGTTCATTATTTTCAGCAGCTTCACAATGATCTCTGGCTTGCGCCACACACGACGGCACTCACGGCTGTAATCACAATGCACTACGCCCACTTTCGTGGTGAACACAATGCCAGCTTTCGCTGTATTCACTATGCACAAAGCCCGCTTTCGCAGTGAACACTATGTAGCAGCAACACAAAGCACAAAGCACCACAACGCATCTCAATGCACAAAGTATTACAAGGCCGCAGCAGCAGCAACATCCACACAATGAATGACAGACAAACATACAATACATTTACACAAAGAATAAGAGAGGAGTCGCTACCTGTATCTTTCCTGACAATCTTTGGCACAGTGGGCTCACGCGTTCGGCAGATATCAAATCCTATATCAATTAGGGACAACCAATCAATCTCTTTTCCATATGTATATTTCAACAATATTCTCAGTTGGTTATCATTTAGGACTCTTTAGGTGACTACTAGAGGCCTAATCATATGCCTAAAGGGTTGGAAGACACTCCCCAAAAGACCCCTTACTCGAAGGCAAAACACTGATTTTTGGCAGTCTCACTCGAGCACAGTACGGACATCACTCGAGCACAAGAGAAAGTGAGACTGCGAGTGAGCACCCGAAAGCACAGAGAACTTTCAGGAACTGGCTCACTCGAGCACGCTGAACCTCACTCGAGCACAAGGCCAAATGCCTCACTCGAGCACCTGCGAGTGAAGTTCAGGAAGTGAGGACCCGAGAGCACACAAAGCTCTCCAAGAACTGGATCACTCGAGCACAGCTGTTTGCACTCGAGCACACACCTTCTACCCGCGAGTGAGAAGGCACACTCGAGCACCTTACTCGTGAGTGAGAACCCGAAAGCACTACTCCCACCTGAGGCACAATCTCACTCGAGCATGATCCCCAGTGCTCGGGTGAGAAGGCTATGCTCACGAGTGTCAGAGCACACTCGTGGCATCCACTAGCAAGTGAAGACCCGAAAGCAACCCTTCACTCTGGACTTACGCCATCACTCGAGCAGACCTAAGCTCACTCGAGCATGTTCTTCCCTCACTCGAGCACAAAGCGATGCACTCGAGCATTACTCAAAGAATCCAGACGAACTCGAAGCACAAAAGGGAAAAACTCTCGCATCACTCGAGCACGTACTTCCTCTGCTCGAGTGATGTGTATCAGAGACCAAAACGCAGATCATATCAGCAAACACCAGATGGTCAATTTCACTTCCAAATGGTTCCCAAACTCTACCAAAAGCTCACACATACTTGGCACTTCCTAGGGAACACAATGGCCACTCCAAAACACCCCAAAAACCACTTTGACCACAATCAAACACTAAGGTCTCTATGATACCCAATATCCAAATTTCCCCTAACACATTTCCAACATTCCAGATTATATCCAACAATCAAATAACTCCACAATAACTCATTTCTAACATCAAACCCAATGAAACTCCTAAAATCCACATTTGGTGCAAATTAGGGTAAATTTCCAGATTTTACTCAACTTAACCAAAAATCACAAACAATACTTCAAAATGCTCTAAATGCCTACCTCTTCTCTTTGCTCAATCCTGAATCTTGATTCCTCAACTTTCAATTTCGAATCAATGCCCAAATTAACACTATTCAGAACTGTACAACCACCACAATGAATCCCTCAATGAGATGAATAATGTTAAAGAAGAGGTTTAGGGCATTAGAGATCAAACAAAGCATCAAAATCTCACCTTTTCTTCTTCCTTCTCCCTTTGATCGCCGGAAACAATGGAGGAAGTAGAGAGAGAATATGATGGATGAAATGATGATGGTTACAAGCCCTCTCACTCTCTCACACACACACTCAACCGAAAATGGAGAGGAGGGAGAGAGAAAAAGTGAAGTTTTGTCTTCTAGTGCATCATCTAACCACTACCACAATGCCACATGTCATCATCTTACACATTCCCTCAAAAGCTCACATAACCGCAAAGCACAGGATTCCGACCCATTATCAATGAATCTTAACCCTTGATCTTAAATACCACACATTTATTCCAAACTTCACATTACATTAATCCCAAAAGTGCTTAATTTCACTAATTACAACAATTATCAGAGCTATTAGCCCTAATCACAAATCGGGATATTACAATTCTCCCCCCGTCAATTAAATTTCGCCCTCGAAATTTGCTACATCACTTGAGCCATAAACTCCGGATATCGCCTTCGCATATCTTCCTCTGCTTCCCAAGTTGCTTCTCGCTGGGTCATACCCTTCCAGATCACTTTCACATAAGGAATACTCCGGTGTCTGAGCCGACGTTCCTCTCGATCAATTATCCGCACTGGCTCCACCACATATGTGAAGTTGTCTCGCAACTCCACATTCTCATACTCAACGACATGGGATGGATCCGGTTGATACTTCTTTAACTGGGAAACATGAAACACATCATGGAGTCTGCTCAAATTCGGAGGTAGGGCTACTCGATAAGCAACAGGCCCAATCCTATCGAGGATCTCAAAAGGACCTATATACCTCGGGCTTAACTTCTTTCGCTTTATAGCTCGCCCAATACTGGTGACAGGAGATATTCTCAGAAATACATGATCACCAACCTCGAATTCTAGAGGCCTTCTCCTCTTGTCTGCATAACTCTTCTGCCGACTCTGAGCTGCAAGAAGCCTCTTTCGAATGATTCGAATATGGGCTGAGGTTTGATCTACAAGATCTGGCCCATAGAGTTTCCTCTCGGACAACTCATTCCAACACAATGGCGATTGGCATTTTCTTCCATACAACGCTTCATACGGCGCCATCTGAATGCTCGCATGATAACTATTGTTGTAAGCGAACTCCGCAAGTGGAAGAAAACGATCCTAACTCCCTTTGAAGTCAAGAACACATGCCCGCAACATATCCTCTAAGGTCTGAATAGTCCTCTCTGACTGTCCATCTGTCTGAGGATGATAGGCTGTACTGAATCTCAGCTGAGTACCCAGTGCCTCATGCAATGCCCTCCAAAATCTCAAAGTGAAACGAGGATATCGATCGGAGATGATATTCTTCGGTACACCATGGAGCTTCACAATTTCACGAACATAAATCTCTGCTAGCTTGTCTGGAGAGTAACTAGCATTGATCGGTAAGAAGTACGCTGACTTCATTAACCGGTCCACAATAACCCAGATCGCATCATAATTCCTGATCTTGGGCAATCCCACAACAAGATCCATGGTTACGCTTTCCCATTTCCATTCCGGAATTTCAGGACTTTGCAACAAACCAGGCGGTCTTTGGTGTTCAATCTTCACTTTCTGACATGTGAGACACCTCGCTACATATTTCGTCACATCACTCTTCATTCCCGGCCACCAATACACAGATTTCAAACCATGGTACATTTTGGTCATTCCAAGATGAAGGGTATACCGGCTCTTATGCGCCTCATCTAAGATCTTCTGTCTCAACTCCGCCTTAAGTGGAACGCACACTCTTTTCTGATAGCGAACTAATCCACGAGGCGACACATCATAGCCCTTAACTTCTCCCCGTTCGATTCGAGTCAAATTACGTTGTATCCAGTCATCTTGCCTCTGAGCCTCTTCAATCTCAGCTCTTAGATCACTTTCCTCTTAGGAAACATTATAGTTGGCACAAATGATCTGGTTCGACAGATTCATATCACGAAAGTCAGCGATCAATTTCCCCTCGTGTATCATCATAGCTGCCACAACCACAGTCTTTCGACTAAGAGCATCAGCGACTACATTTGCCTTACCCGGATGATATTTTATTTCCAGGTTGTAGTCCTTAAGCAATTCCATCCAACGACGTTGTCTCATATTCAGTTCTTTTTTATCATACAAGTATTTGAGACTCTTGTGGTCGCAGTATAATTCCACAGTCACACCATACAGGTAATGACGCCAAATCTTCAATGCAAACACTATGGCCGCAAGCTCCAGATCATGAGTGGGATAGTTCAATTCATGAGGTTTGAGCTGTCAAGAGGCGTAGGCCACCACACGTCCCTGCTGCATAAGGACACACCCTAATCCCTGCCCACTAGCATCAGAATACACAACGTAAGTCAAATTGGGATCAGGTAAAATCAACACAGGTGTCGTAGTCAACCTCTGTTTCAGCGCCACAAAGCAATTATCACAATGTTCATCCCATACAAACGGCTGATCTTTTCTCGTAAGCTTGGTCATCGGCAACGCAATGCGGGAGAAATTCTGAATGAATCTCCGGTAATAACCAGCAAGACCCAGAAAATTGCGTACCTCAGCAACCGTTTCTGGCCTCTTCCAGTTCAGTACTGCTTCCACTTTACTAGGATCCATAGAGACCCCTTCTTGCGAGATAACATGGCCTAAGAATCTCACTTCTGACAGCTAGAACTCGCATTTACTCAACTTGGCATAGAGCTGTTTTTCACGCAATGTATTCAACACAATTCTCAAATGATGCTCATGCTCTTCTTTACTCTTAGAGTATATCAAAATATCATCAATGAATACCACAACGAATTGATCCAGATATTGTCGGAAAATACGGTTCATGTAATCCATGAATACCGCAGGCGCATTTGTCAACCCAAATGGCATCACTAAGAACTCATAATGACCATACCTGGTCCGGAAAGCAGTCTTCAGAAATTCGTCCGCTTTCACTCACAGCTGATGATACCCCGACCTTATATCAATCTTTGAAAATACACATGCACCAGATAATTGATCTAAGAGATCATCGATTCTAGGGAGAGGGTACTTATTCTTGACAGTAACCTTATTCAACTCTCTATAGTCAATACACAAACGAAGACTCCCATCTTTCTTTTTCACAAACAAAATTGGAGCTCCCCAAGGCGACACACTGGGTCTAATAAACCCTTTTCCAAGCAAATCCTCAATCTGCTTTTTCAATTCCGCCATTTCATTTGGAGCCATACGATATGGGGCTTTGGATATCAAACCCGCTCCAGGCACAATGTCAATCGGAAATTGAACTTCCCTCTCAGGAGGTAATCCACTTAAGTCATCCAGAAAAACCTCAGGGAATTCATTCACTATGGGTATACTACTCAAAGACTCACTGGTTTCTCCTTGTACAGAAAAGAAAACCATATACCCCTGACAACCCTTTTGCAAATATTTCTCAGCCTTAGCTGTCGAAAGGAAATTCAAACTGACATTTTCGCCCTCAATGTTCTGAGAAACAGGATACACTATCCTTTTGTTCCCACAATCTAACAACACATTATTAGCTCTCAACCAATCAAAACCCAGAATGACTTCCAGCTGGCAGAGCGGCAAACAAATCAAATCTACTACAGATTCATGGCCCCCTACGGTTATAACACAATTCAGACAGGCTTCTATAGCCACAGCCTTAACACCCATTGGTGTCAACACAATCAAATCGAATGGCAACTTTTGCACATTCATTCCCAGACGCTTCACACAAGCATAAGCAATAAAGGAGTGACTTGTACCCGAATCAAATAACGCTTGTAACACAATGCCATGGATAAGGACTTTACCTTGTATCAGCTCTGGGGATTTCTGGGCCTCTTCGTGAATCATAGCAAATACTCGGCCCTGAGTCCTCTGTCTCTGCTCTGGTCGTGGCTGTCCACACTCAACAGATGTATGCCCCACTTGCTTACAATTGAAGCAAATCACCCGACCATCACAAGTCTTGCCATGATGTGGCTTGTTGCAACGAGGACATGTCCATACACTAGGAGCTCTCTACTGATCATGACTCCCAGACTGATAAGGCTTCTTACCACCCCCTCTATATGAAGAGGATGATCCTGAGCCCATCCGCTTCTGAGAAGCACCGCCCTTGCTAGGCTCACTATGACCACCACTAGCCTTAGCCGGATACAACTCTCTAATATTACTCTCAGTGATCTGACATTCTTCAACGGCCTTGTTGAACTTGGAAAACTGATGGGTGGCGAGTCTCTTTCTCATATCACGCCTTAAACCCCGAATCAACATATCTGAGCTCAACTCCTCATCATCCATTTTCTGAAGATAAGAGGAATATCGGGATAGGCGGGTAAATCGGGACAAATATTCGTCAAAAGACTCTGTGTCCCCTTGCTTGATATTCAGGAACTCGGTTTCCTTCTCAAGCCTCACTGACTTGGGAAAGTATTTCTCGTTGAAGTGTTGTTGGAACACCTCCCAGGTCAATGGCTCATTCTTTAACCGCAATGACAAGGCAATGTTACGCCACCAACGATCAGCATCGCCTTCAAGCTTGTACACTGCTAGTTTAGCTTTTACCTTGGAGGGACACACTAAGAGCTCAAAAATCTTCTCAAGACGATGTAGCCAATCTTCAGCCGCCTGAGGATCAAACTTCCCTTTAAATGCTGGAGGTAGTTGCTTACAGAATTTAGAGACCCAATACTCAAGGTCTCGTTCCTCCCTGACTGGCACTCCATGGGATCCTTGATTCGGAATCACATGAGGAGGAGATTCAAGTGGTCGTGCTGACCCTTCAACAGTATCTTCTAGTCTAGTCTCCTCTCGGGTTTCCCCTCGAGTTTCCTCATGAGTAGACTGACCCCGGCCTTCATTGTTCTTGGCCTTTTCAGCTCTGAGCTCTTCTCTAAGCTCTGCTATCATATCTCGTTGGTCCCTTATCAGGCCCATCAACTCTTGCATTGGGTCCGGTGGATTGTCATTGACCACCTCCACATTGGGATTTTCTTGTTGTACTCTGGGGCGACCTTTTGTTGTTCTTTTCATTCTACAAAGAACTCACCCCATTAATCCAACAATTATAGTACACACATATTTACAAAGCTCATATATCCAAAATCGTAACCCAAAGATGTGTATACGAACAAACATTCACAATCAATCTATTATCACTAAGAACACACTATGGGAGCTATCCTAGCAAACTCTACCCTTGCCAGGAACTACAGCTCTTATACCAAAAATGTAACCCCCTCACGGTAATTACATCCGGATTTCGAAGTTTAAGTGAAATGGAGACCAATAAAAAGATATAACAATTTATAATCCCACATCCAAGAGATGGGGTATTTCAAAAATCAGTTCTAAAGCATACTTAATCCTGGTCTCACATTCACGTGCGGATATAACTTGAGAAATCAAATTATATAATGAATATCAGAATGCGGAAGCTAAAATCCCGGCAAAACCCCGGGTTCATCTACATATAATTGTATCATGGGTTTACAAGTTCCCAAAATGGGGATTACATAACCAAAATATTCATTTACAATCTCATATACACTTGGTAACCCTGAATCCAAAATGAAGATAACCAACTACCACTAAGTCTCAGAGTAATTATAATTACTCCTGGTTGTCCGCTTCCCTTTCGAGCCACTCGCCCTGTCTGAAAAGGTTAGTCATATGGAGAGGGTGAGATTCTAAAGAATCCCAGTAGCAACAAGACACTCATACGATATATAAACATAAAGCATGTATGTTCATCATTTTCAGCAGCTTCACAATGATCTCTGGATTGCGCCACACACGATAGCACTCACGGCTGTAATCACAATGCACTACGCCCACTTTCGTGGTGAACACAATGCCAGCTTTCGCTGTATTCACTATGCACAACGCCCTCTTTCGCAGTGAACACTATGTAGCAGCAACACAAAGCACAAAGCACCACAACGCATCTCAATGCACAAAGTATTACAAGGCCGCAGCAGCAGCAACATCCACACAATGAATGACAGACAAATATACAATACATTTACACAAAGTATAAGAGAGGAGTCGCTACCTGTATCTTTCCTGACAATCTTTGGCACAGTGGGCTTACACGTTCGGCAGATATCAAATCCTATATCAATTAGGGACAACCAATCAATCTCTTTTCCATATGTATATTTCAACAATACTCTCAGTTGGTTATCATTTAGGACTCTTTAGGTGACTACTAGAGGCCTAATGATATGCCTAAAGGGTTGGAAGACACTCCCCAAAAGACCCCTTACTCGAAGGCAAAACACTGATTTTTGGCAGTCTCACTCGAGCACAGTACGGACATCACTCGAGCACAAGAGAAAGTGAGACTGCGAGTGAGCACCCGAAAGCACAGAGAACTTTCAGGAACTGGCTCACTCGAGCACGCTGAACCTCACTCGAGCACAAGGTCAAATGCCTCACTCGAGCACCTGCGAGTGAAGTTCAGGAAGTGAGGACCTGAGAGCACACAAAGCTCTCCAAGAACTGGATCACTCGAGCACAGCTGTTTGCACTCGAGCACACACCTTCTACCCGCGAGTGAGAAGGCACACTCGAGCACCTTACTCGCGAGTGAGAACCCCAAAGCACTACTCCCACCTGAGGCACAATCTCACTCGAGCATGATCCCCAGTGCTCGGGTGAGAAGGCTATGCTCGCGAGTGTCAGAGCACACTCGTGGCATCCACTAGCAAGTGAAGACCCGAAAGCAACCCTTCACTCTGGACTTACGCCATCACTCGAGCAGACCCAAGCTCACTCGAGCATGTTCTTCCCTCACTCGAGCACAAAGCAATGCACTCGAGCATTACTCAAAGAATCCAGACGAACTCGAAGCACAAAAGGGAAAAACTCTCGCATCACTCGAGCACGTACTTCCTCTGCTCGAGTGATGTGTATCAGAGACCAAAACGCAGATCATATCAGCAAACACCATATGGTCAATTTCACTTCCAAATGGTTCCCAAACTCTACCAAAAGCTCACACATACTTGGCACTTCCTAGGGAACACAATGGCCACTCCAAAACACCCCAAAAACCACTTTGACCACAATCAAACACTAAGGTCTCTATGATACCCAATATCCAAATTTCCCCTAACACATTTCCAACATTCCAGATTATATCCAATAATCAAATAACTCCACAATAACTCATTTCTAACATCAAACTCAATGAAACTCCTAAAATCCACATTTGGTGCAAATTAGGGTAAATTTCCAGATTTTACTCAACTTAACCAAAAATCACAAACAATACTTCAAAATGCTCTAAATGCCTACCTCTTCTCTTTGCTCAATCCAGAATCTTGATTCCTCAACTTTCAATTTCGAATCAATGCCCAAATTAACACTATTCAGAACTCTACAACTACCACAATGAAGCCCTCACTGAGATGAATAATGTTAAAGAAGAGGTTTAGGGCATTAGAGATCAAACAAAGCATCAAAATCTCACCTTTTCTTCTTCCTTCTCCCTTTGATCGCCGGAAACAATGGAGGAAGTAGAGAGAGAATATGATGGATGAAATGATGATGGTGACAAGCCCTCTCACTCTCTCACACACACACTCAACCGAAAATGGAGAGGAGGGAGTGAGAAAAAAGTGAAGTTTTGTCTTCTAGTGCATCATCCAACCACTACCACAATGCCACATGTCATCATCTTACACATTCCCTCAAAAGCTCACATAACCGCAAAGCACAGGATTCCGACCCATTATCAATGAATCTCAACCCTTGATCTTAAATACCACACATATTTATTCCAAACTTCACATTGCATTAATCCCAAAAGTGCTTAATTACACTAATTACAACAATTATCAGAGCCATTAGCCCTAATCACAAATCGGGATATTATAGTTGGTACTATGGATCATGGGATTGTTTTACATTCATGTCCTAGTAGGTAAATCACTGTATTTTTTGATGCTAATTGGGCATCTGACTACAATGACAGGTGTAGTACCACAGGTTTCTGCATCTACTTGGCATCCAATTTAATAGCCTGGTCCTCCAAGAAATAAGTCATAGTAGCTACATCAAGCACCGAATCGAATACTGAAGTATGGCCTCCATCTCTTCACGGGAGCTTTATGTTGTCCTTTCTAGTCCAGTTTAAGTCCTCTGTGACAATTTGAGCACTGTTCTGCTCACCGCTAATCCCATTTTACATGTAAGGACCAAGCATATTGAGCTAGATCTGTACTTTATTAGAGAGGAAGCCATTAAAAAGGAGTTTATGGTGCAGCATATCCCAAGCCATGATCAAGTTGCTAATGACATGACTAAGGCCCTTTCTCATAATTTATTTTTTGATTTCAAACATCATCTGGGTATCAAAGAGTGACTAAAAGGGTAGTTGCATTTGAGGGTGAATTTTAGAGTGTATAATTGAAAGTAGTTTCACTTAGTAAGTTATAACCAGTTGCCCCAATGTAAGAGCAACACGTGTCCTAGAGGTTTCCCTATATATCTGTGCACCCAACACTACAATTAAATATATAATTCATTTTTCTCTCTCATACTTTACCTTTAACTCTCTTCTTTCTACTTATCACAAGGTGCAATTTTAACAATAAAGTTTTTCGTTATAAATATCTAGCACAATTAAGTTTTGATTAGTATAAAAGTAGACATAATTTTTCAAAAATGGAGTAATTTTAACAATTGCATCAAATTAGCCTAAAGAAAATCAATACAAGGAGGGCTAAGATACAATTTTAACAACAAAGTTTTTTGCTATGAGTGTCTAACACAATTAAGTTTTGAATGGTGTAAAAGTAGACATAATTTTTCAAAAACAAAGTAATTTTAACAATTTCATCAAATTGGCCCAAACATCTATCTCTTTTTTATATAGGACATACTTGTTCTCTATCCAGCTTTATAATAGGCAGTTGGGCCAATATAACAGAATTGCTAAAGTTGGATGATTTTTAAGAGATTATATGTACTTGTACACCTATCAAAACTTAATTGTGTCATACGCTCATATCGAAAAACTTTGTTGTTAAAAATGCACCTTACGTCTTATCGAAGTGAAAAGAACGCATAAAGTACATGATTTAGAGAAGATGGTTATGCTCACACACACTAGTATATAAAACCCACAAGTTACTCATAAGAAGCAAAGACAGATCGCATAGCTACTAGCTAGCTTGCAGAAACGATTGACATGGAAGAAGTTACTGATGTAGTGATTGTTAGTGCTAGGCCTTCTTTATCTCATCTGTCAAATCATATTCTTTATCTCTCTATGTGCAATATCTAGTTAATCAATAACACCAGTATTTCTCGTGTAGGTCATTTCTTCCAAAATAAATTAAGAAAATTAAGAAGAAGAAGAAGGTGATGTTTGAGAACAACACAAAGAATAGAGCTGAGAAATCGGGCCGAGCCCATTAGGCCAACCCGTTTAGGCCTGAGCCTGAGTAATGACTTAGAGCCTCCAGAAGCAATCGGGCCTAAAAGGGCTGGCCCATTTAACTTTTTTTAGAATAAGGCTAACTCAATGCTCAAACTAGCTTTGTTAGGGATGATTAATCATGGATACTATATTGTGCTTGAATTTATGTTTTCTTGTTTCATCTACTTCCAAAATTTTTATAGCTTCCTGATAATTCTTTAGGGTTATGAATTATTTTCAAATGAATAGGATGCAGTATGTTTTTTGTATTAGGTAGAATATGTTATTCTTATGATAAAAGCCGAAGAGAGCATACTTACTAACAAAAACAACACAAACAAGAACAGTATGGTGGGAGTATATATTGAGTTCAATTAAGAAGAGATTCTGATAAAAATCAATTCTAGATGTTAGAGTCCCAAAATAGACCATGGTCACTGGTTAAATTTCAATACTTATATCCATTATATAGCATTCCCCAGAAATGAAGAAAAGTCTTAAAACATAAGGAGAGAGACAATTTCTCAACACTTCAATTTAATTTATTCAAAAACACATGTTCCAAAACATTCGATTTAATTTGTTCTAAAATGGTTTAATTTATTTATTTTATCATTTATGATTCTGGTTTTTTTTTTTTTGTTGAATATGATCTTTGATTTGATGATAGGTAGCATATATAATGTCTTCCTTGCAAAAAGAAAAAACTTAAGGAACTGATGAATCATTAGGTATAAAGGCTAAAGGACATGCTTATTTATTTGATTATGGTTTGTGGACTTATGGTTGACTAGTGGTTGTGTGTGGACATTAGTTTTAGTTTGGACTATGATCTTAGTGTTTGTGTTTTGTTAAACAAGGATAATGTTTGATGTTTTAACTTAGTTTCAATAGTATTTATGTTTTAAATTAGGTATTTTAGTCTTTAAGCATGTAGGAAGCAAAAAAAATGCTAAACGGGCCCGGCACGTGGGCTTTTACTAAACTGGCTAGGCCACTAAAATCTTCACCTTTTTGGACTCCCAATGACGAGCCTGTCCTGTAAGGCCGGGCTGGCTCATTTTCCCAGTGCTAATGGAGAAGGATTTTGACGTGATTGTGTTCTCCATTAGGTTTAAAAGCATAGCTAAAAAGTGGCTCAAGGTATGTTGTTATTTCAACTCCTATATATGAATGTAAAAAAAAAATCCTACATTTCTGTGTGTGTACACACATATATTGGAGTTGAGTTTGAGAATATTAATAGAAGAGGGGTTGATTAATTATGTAGGATTATGAGTATATTTTGAATAAGAAAGGGATGCCAAAGAATGAAGTTAGAGGGCACTGGAAGGGAGAGAAAGGGATATACTGTGTAGGAGGCGGTGGCATTTTTTAATTTTTGGCTTGCCTTTTAAGAAGGTATTAAAACCCGGACCGGTTACTGAACCGGTCGGGGTACTAGGTTAAGGGTCAGTGGGTCAGATCGAGACCAAACCGAGGCCAAACCGGTGAGAAATTGAAGATTTTAGACTTATTAATATGAAATTCTAAAGAAAATTTTTTTTAAATAGTGACCCGGACCAATTTTATGGCTGGTTCGCTTGTTTCTGGGCCGGATCGGCCGATCCAGTATGGGTTTACTAATAATGCCTTTTAATGTGTGTTTTAAGGGAAAAAAAGACGTCAAAAGAGACGTTTTCAACATTTGTTTTTGAAAACAAACTTTGAAAGGGTACTAAAATCAGACATTGAAATGGTACTTTCAATGTCTATTTCTTAAAAATAGATGACGCTTAAACTTTTAATGTCTCATCTAGATCTGTAAATTAATCAGTCGATGCTCTATCGTCTCTCTTCTCCCATATGGCACCTCCGCCTCCCCTTCCCTCTTTGATCAACCTCCAACTTTCTCTCCTTTCCCAGATGGGACCTATGGCCCTCTCTTTAACCCCATTTGTGATCTCTGTCGCCTTCTTCAACCCCATTTGTGACCTCTTCCCCACTCTCTGATTCCAGTCATGCGCTCTGCCTTCATCTCCAAACCCAATTATGACTTTAGCCTTTTCTCTGATTCCAATCACATTCTTCGCCTTTATCTGCAAACCCAGTCATGATTTTCAATCTCCCTCTCTCAAGTTCAACATCGTCAGCACCCAAGGTGAAGTTTTTCTCTTTGATTCTTGCTCCCCCCTTTTACAAATGCTATTGTATTAGTTTTGTACTCCCTTGCTTGATTTTCTTTTGATTTTGGAAATATGTATAGTGTTTCCATTTTTTTTGCCTGGTGTTGTGTCTTCACATATTTTTCTTTTGATTCTTGCTTTACCTAGCAGTAAGTATACATGCTTGACAAGTACTTTGTATTTGTCAACTTAAGGGCAACTTGTGGTTGGACCGATAGTGGTTTCACATTGTTGCTTGAAATGTTGTGTGATATGTTTCCCAATGACAATATACTTCCAAATCATATCTACGAGGCTCAGAAAATCTTGTCTACGATGGGTATGGAGTATAAAACAATATGCACTTGCCCTAATGCTTGCATATTGTACAGAAAGATGTATGAAGATCTTAGTAAGTGTCCAAAATGTAAAAATTCACAACACATTGAAGAAAGATGGTGGTCGTGGTGATAAGACAACTAAAAGGCAAACTTTAAAAGTGTTGTGTTATCTTCCAATAAAACCATGGTTTAAGCATTTGTTTGCGAATGTAACAAAAGCAAAGAAGTTGAGATGGCATTCTGATGAGAAATTATCTGATAGAAAATATCTTTGGCACCCGGTTGACTCTTTATGATGGAAGAAAATAGGTGAAATGTTCCCTCAATTTGGCAGCAAGACAAGAAACCTTTGATTTAGGCTTTGTATAGATGGAATCAATTCATAAGGAACTCTTAGTAGCACAAATAGTGCATGGTAGGTTCTCCTGGTGATATACGACTTACCTTCCTTGTTGTGTATGAAACGCAAGTATATGATACTTTCTATGATGATTTATGGACCAAAACAGCCAAGAAATGATATCATTCAAAGTGGAGTTACTAGAGATTTTGAATAGGTAATTGCTTCTTCATTCACTTGATTGATTTATCTTAGTTTATTTTCCAATTTCCAGGCTTTGGTTAATGACGATGCCTACTCAGACGAATACATTAATTTGATTTAAGACCATTTGGCAGGACATCTTCTTCAACACATAGATAATGAGTAAAGTTTATTTTGATAAAAGGTTCATTTTAGATTTAGTAGTTGTTTAGACAAATTTTAGACATTTTGTGTTGATTATTGTAGATAGTAGTAGTAGTAGTTGACACTTTGTTTAGCTAATGTTGAATGTATATGTACTATTTGTAAGGACACTTGGTTTATTGTTAACTCATAGAAATCAAGAGCATTCTAGCACATTTTCTTCTCTTTTCACTTATTTTTGGGTTCAAATTATGCATATAAGGAGATTATAGAAGAAAATGTGATAGGACATAAGCTAAATCAAAATTTTGTTGAATCATGAGTTAAATGCACTTAGTTTTGATTATTTGTGAAATCTTAAAGAGCTCATGAATCCCTCCTCCTTGTAGGTGGAGGATGACAAGTTGTAAAAGCTCTCAAAGATCATGGGAAGAGGTGAAAGGAAGGGAAGAATGCAAGAGGGAGATGAAAAAGGACACTATGAAGGAGAAGCCTGCATTTGTTGTGGAAGTGTTGTAGCCAAGCCATTACAAAAATGCCTCAGAAGATGACCTCTCTATCTACCTTTTGATCGTGAAATCCGCTGTAGCCAAAGTCATAGCGAAACAACCTGAAAAAGCACATGTATGACAATTCGCTATGGCATTCGCCATAGCGAACCCACGATGAAAGTACGAAAATGATGCTGTGCGTTTTGAAAATTGAAGCAGAAAAACCAGTATAAAGGCATGGGCTAGGTCAAAAATCAGGCATTCTACACTCCTGGGACATCTTGGCTACTACGGCTTGGCATTTTGAAGAGTTTGAAGCTTGAGATTGGATTGAGATAGGATTTGGAGCCTCAATTCTTAGGTTTTTCTTATTATTCTCACCTTTTTTTTCTACTTTGCTGATATGGATTATGATTTTGTGCTTACATTTTGGCATGTACAGAACATAAGTAGCTAGAACTATCAATTAGGATTACTTTTACCCATTGTATGATTAAAACTACTAGATTATCTTGCTTTTGTTGATTAATAAGTATTATATGTTGATTTTTTTCCTATGCTTAATGTTATCTTGTGCTTGATCACTACATGAATAAAGTAGTTCAATTTAAAGATCCTTGAGAGAGCTATTTTAATTGTAGAACTTGAGAAAAATCATGTTAGACTTGAAATTTAATGATTAAATTGATGGTTTGTTGTTAGAATATATATATATATATATATATATATATATATATATATATATATCTAACAGCCTAACATAGTCTATTGAAGAATTATTTTGGAAAGATGGTTTTCATTAATCATAAAATAAGAGATTGAATGTTTTTAATAAAGATTAAAAATCAATCTTGACTTGAGAGAGCTTGGTTGATGATTTTAGGATCTTTGACTAGCATATAAACTCATATAACTAGCATAAGTGATTTAATTGCATAGTTTCATGAAATACAATGGGGAAGAAGTAATCCTAAGTTAATACCTCTTAAAGTTAGACCCAACTTCCCAATTTCACTATTTTGCTTTGTTTATTTTTATCAAAAGTCTTTATACAAATTGATCAAATTTAAATGATTCCTTTCAACCTAATTAAGAACATGGTTAAATTAGTTAACTCACTTTTATCAGAATCCTTATGGATCGACACTCATTTCTCACTAATTTATTACTTACGACCTGTACGCTTGTGGAAGCTAAATGGCAAACAAGTTTTTAGCGCCATTGCCAGGGACTATTGACTAAAGTCTCTTGAATTAATTAGTGTAATTGTATGCTTGATTACGCTTGAATCCTTTTCCTCCTCTTGTTTCACTTTCTTAATTTGCTTTGTTTTTTTAGTATAGTTATAGCTATAGTTGTTTTTCTTTCTTTTTTTATTAGTTTAGTCTTATTAGTTGATAAGTTTGATACTCGTTATGGGTTACTTGATTTGTAGGTACTCGTGCTCCATATGCAAACTGATTTGGAAGTCATTTTTGACAGAGTTGTTGAAGAGTATTTTTTAGAAGATTTTGAACTTGAACCAAAGACTCTACCTCCTGTGCAACCTATCCAAGGACCTACGCATTTACCAGTACTAGAGCAATTGAGACCTCCACCTCATCCTCATCTACATTACAATATGGCCAATCCTAATGATGATGACTGAGAGTGCACCTTGGATGAGTACATGGAGCAAGAAAGCTATACCTATCAATTTAGCATCTAGTTTCCTGCTATTCAAGCTCAGAATTTTGAGTTAAAGCCAATCATGCTTCAAATGTTCTAAATGATTGGCTTGTTTTTGGGAACTCAGAATGAAGACCCTACTGACCATTTGACATGCTTTGTACAAGTCTGTGAGAACTTCAAATTTCAAGGAGTAACTTTGGATGTGCTCAGTTGTGACTCTTCCCTCTATCACTTGACAAGAAGGCAAGAGCTTGGCTTACCACTCTACCTCCTAACTCTATCACTACTTTGGATGAAATGGCATCAAAATTCAAGGCAAGGTTCATTCCAAGGGGTAGACTGGCAGTTCAAAGAGCTAAACTCTTGGGTTTCCAACAATAGCCCGGTGAACTTTTTCATGAAGCATGGGAGAGACTCAAGAAGTTGTGGCATAGTTGTCCTAACCATGAACAAAAGACCTATGTTTTGCTTGAAGCCTTTGTGACCGTATTGGATGTACCCACTTCAAATATGCTCAACAATGCCTCAAATGGTGGAATTGGCAAGATGAGAGTTTGTGATATATCACAGTTGTATGAGGACATCGCTTCTAGTTCCTTGTAATAATCTAAAAAATCACTTTTGAGCCATATAACATATAAGTTACTAAGTCCTTCGAGTAGTTCAAACGTGTCTAAGGAAATTGCCACTCATCTTGAAGCAATTGCTAAGAGATTTGATCAACTTGAATTGAAGATAGAGAAAAATTCTTCCAAGAATGTGAATGTTATCCAAGCTCTAAGTCCTTCTTGTGAAATATGTGGAGAAGCCCACTCCTATGAAGAATGTCATCACATTATGGAGTCAATGCATTATTTGAATAATCAAAGGTATCCATGTGGCAACCCCTACTCTAACACCTATATCAAGGGTATGAGGAACCACCCCAACTTCTCTTGGAAGATTGGACCTAGTAAGAACCCAATTAATGACTATGCTTCTACTAGTAAGCCATTGCATCCACCAGGCCTTAAGCACCCATAAAAGCCACAAGAAGGTGATTCTGAGACAAATAAACTCTTGAGGTAAATTCTCAAAGGTCAAGAAGGCCTAATTTGCACCGTTTCTCTTCATGACACGACAATCAAGAATCTTGAGATACAAGTAGGATAAATTGCTTCACACTTGAGTGATTAAGTAGGACAAATTGCTTCACACTTGAGTGCACAACCAAGAAATGGTCTTCCAAGTGATACTATTCCAATCCTAAGAGAGAAGGTAAAGAAGAATGCAAAGCTCTTACTCTCCAAAATGGCAAAACTTTACCTAATGTTCTAAGTCTGGGTAAGGCTACTACAAAGCCAAAGGACCATATTATGGAAGATCCTACCCTTGATGAAAAAGAGGACAAGAAGAAGAGGAAGAAACCTGAGGATAATCTAGATAATGTGGTGCAAAGCAAGCCCATTGCCCCATAAAATATGGAAAAGAAGAAGAAGAAGACTAACACTTCTCCTCCAAGATATATTCCGCCACCTCCTTTGCCACAAAGGCCCAAGAAACATCAAGAAGATGGGCAATTCAAGAAGTTTATTGAGATATTCAAAAAAATTTCATATCAACATTCCCTTTGCCAAAGCCTTAGAGAAAATGCCTAAATATGCCAAATTCATGAAAGATGTGCTCTCAAAGAAAAAAAGGTTTAGTGAGTTTGAGACGGTGGTCGTCACCAAAAGCTTCACTGATGTTATCAATCAACTTCCACCTAAGTTGAAGGATCCTAGGAGCTTCTCTATACCTTGTCATGTTGGAGGTAAATTCTTAGGGAATGGTTTATGATCTTTGTTCAAGTGTCAATCTTATGCCTTTTTCTGTTTTCAATAAGTTAGGATTAGGTGATGCTAGACCTACCACAGTTACCTTGCAATTGGCCAATAGAAGCTTGTCTTATCCTAAAGGGATTATTGAAGATGTTTAGTCAAGGTTGATAAGTTCATATTTCCTACGGATTTTATTGTTCTTGACTTTGATCCTGATAGAGAAATGCCCTTGTTGTTAGGAAGACCTTTTTTAGCTACTACTAGAACTTTGATAGATGTGGAAAAAGGTGAGTTGACTTTGAGGAAGGCTGATGAGCAAGTTACCTTTAATATTAATCAATTGATGAAGACTCCTCATGTGCATGAAGATTGTTTCTTTCTTGATATGATTGGTCTTGTTACACAAGAGGAATTTGAGACCTCTATGATTGAAGATCCAACTGAAGCCGTTTTTCTTGATGTTAATTCTGAGGGTTTGGATGTAGTGGAGTGGAAGGCTATTATGAATGCTTCAACCCCTTATCCTAAAAGGAGGATACCAATTGAGTCACTTGATTTGGGTTCTACTGACCGACCAAAGTTAAAATCTTCTTTAGAAGAACCACTTTTACTTGAGCTGAAGGCATTACCATCTCATCTACAATATGCTTATCTGGGTTCCAACAACACTCTTCCGGTGATTATTGCTTCAGATCTCACTATTCAACAAGAGGAGCAATTAGTTGAAGTCTTAAAAGCTCATAAAATGGCTATTGGGTGGACAATTGCTAATATCAAGGGCATTAGCCCCTCTATGTGCATGCATAAAATCTTTTTGGAATAGAATCATAAGCCTTCCATTAAACATCAAAGAAGACTCAACCCCATTATGAAGGAAGTAGTGAAGAAAAAGCTTCTTAAATGGCTTGATGCTAGCATTGTATACCCTATTTCTAATAGTTCTTGGGTGAGCACGGTCCAATACGTCCCCAAAAAGGGCAGTATGACTGTAGTGGCTAACACCCACAATGAACTCATGCCCACTCTCACTGTCACCAGGTGGAGGGTTTGCATACATTACTGTAAGCTTAATACGGCTACTCGCAAAGACCACTTCCCATTGATCAAATATTGGACAAACTAGTTGGAAGGGGATTCTTTTGCTTTCTTGATGGTTATTCGGGGTACAACCAAATAGCAATTGCCCCAGAAGACTAAGAGAAGACTACATTTACTTGCCCATATGGTACCTTCACTTTCAAGCGTATACCCTTTGGCCTTTACAATGCACCGGCTATATTTCAACGGTGTATGATGGAGATTTTTACGGATATGATAGAACACACCATGGAAGTATTCATGGACAACTTTACTGTGTTTGGTGATTCATATGAAGAGTGCTTAGCCAACTTAGCTCTAGTCTTGAAGCAGTTTGAAGACACTAATCTTATTCTCAATTGGGAAAAATGTCATTTTATGGTAAAAGAAGGCATTGTGTTCGGCTATCGTGTCTCCAAGAACAGTTTAGAAGTTGAGTGATCAAAGATAGAGGTGATTAAACAACTTCCTCCACCTACCAATATTAAATATATAAGAAGTTTTTTGGGCCATGTTGGATTCTATAGAAGGTTCATAAAGGATTTTTCCAAAATCACTAAGCCGCTATGTGCTTTACTTGAGGAGGATGCCGAGTTCAAGTTTAATGATGCATGCTTGAAAGCATTTGAAGCGTTGAAAACAAGACTTGTAATCGCTCCTATCATCATGGCTCCAGATTGGAGTTTACCCTTTATAGTAATTTGTGATGCTAGCAATTATACCGTGGGAGCTGTACTTGGGTAGAAAAAGGATAAAGTCTTCCACCTATTTACTATGCTGGCAAGACACTCGATGATGCTCAAGAAAACTACACTACCACTGAGAAAGAGCTTTTGGCCGTAGTGTATGCATTTTCCAAGTTCTGACCTTACTTGATTAGGCCAAGGTGGTTGTCCATATTGATCATTCCATACTAAGTTACCTTTTTAGTAAGAAGGACTCTAAAGCAAGGTTGATTCGATGGGTTTTGCTCTTACAAGAATTTGATCTTGAGATTGTTGATAGAAAGGGCTCTGAAAATAAAGTTGCCGACCACTTGTCTAGATTAAGTACTAAAGTTCAACATGATGGAGATCTACCCATTTATGAAACTTTTCCAGATGAGCAGCTCTTTTTAGGGAGTCATTCTGAAACTCCTTGGTATACCGACATAGTGTAAAACCCCCTCCAAAAATTTTACTAGTTATTTATCAAGAAATTATTGACAATATAGGAATTTTTTTTTTTCACGCAATGAGATAATCATGCTAAATCAAGTAGTCTATCTATTATATATATATATATATATTTACATGGAATTTTTTTTTTTTATAATATAATAAGATAAGTTTGTCAGATCAAATAAAAATGCCATTCTTTTCTTGCACGCAGACATACTAAATAATACTTCCATATTCACCAACATCCTTGATAGGCTTTGCTTGATTTTAAATAGTGCCGAGAAGTTAGTCTGACTTAAAACAATAGTCAAATGTTTCATTTTTATTTATAAAAACTGAACTTTTCTAAATTCTAAGCCCACATTTCCCTCACAACTAGGGAAATAACATATGAAGTAAAACTCATATAACTTCAAGTGCTCTAATATATTTGTTTTTTTTTCCGCTTCATATATAAATTTCCACCCATGCCTCACCGTGTGGTAATGTCTTTATACATATATCCATAATAAAACTAATTAAATAAATTGCAACGAAGATAAACCTAAGCATTATATTAGATTTTTCTTATCAGACCATACAAAAGTTATGAAACACATCACTTAGTATATCATAGGGTATGTAATAAAACTAGAGTAACCTTCCTAAATACATAACAAAGTTTCTAATGAACTAAGCACTTTATTGTATATTATTTTTTTTTCGTAGTGCTTTTCCATAATCTACTAGTTGGTAGGGTCCTCAGTCTTAAACAGGTCTGCTGGGAGGTCTGGGAGATCTTGGGGATAGTTTCCATACACCGAACGCATGAATTCTTCAGGCGAAATGATAATGACGTCGTCAACAGGCTCATAGAAATTCTCAAAAGGTGGTGGTGGACTCGGATTGAAGGGCGGAGGATCAATAGGGTTGGTGGTATGAACAGTGATGCTACGAATAACTTGGTGATTCCCGACCTGGACCCATTCGATCCTAACTGAAATCTCAGTAACCGGCATCTGGGCATTACGTAAACAAAGATGAGTAATAACAATAAAATTTTCAACTAATAATACCCAGCTGCTTTTAAATAGAAAATATATTTAACCCTGTCTCAAAATTTGTACAAGAAAAAGAATAACAGGAAAACACCAGATTTCATGTAGTGAGAAAAATAGCACAGATACATTAATTTCTTGAGCACCCATTAAATCACATCACATAGGTATGCTAGGGCGTCCCCTAGAGTGGATCCACAATTATTCACATAGTACTAATAGGTGAACACAAGATCTTCACACAGCAACAATATCTGGCATTTTTCTCAAAAACCTGAAATATTAGCTTACGAAAATCTGATAAAGACACAAATATAATTTATTAATTTAGAAAGAAAATAAATATGCTGAACCAGATCAGAAAGTATTACTCTACAGGGTATTATTACTCAGTAAGAAAAATTTCTTACATTGCTTGTGGTAAGTTACTGGTCTTTGTTTGTGTTTTTACTTTTCTGAAGTAGTGCTGATTTTGTTTTTACTGTAGTGAGAGAGATGCCTATTTTTATATCGTTTCTTCACGGACTACATTCAGTGCATTCTTACCCCTTGCATTTATAATCTTCTTATCCAGATTGTTTTTCTTTTCTTTCTCTCCACGTTTGTGCATTCTTATCCCTTGCATTTATAATCTTCTTATCCAGTTTCTTTTTCTTTTCTTTCTCTCCACTTTTTCTTTTCTTTCTCTCCACGTTATGTATATAAGAGTTTATTTGCCTTCTTATCTTCACACGTTCCCTTTTGGTTTTTCCAATAAAGTAACTTCTTCATGTAATTCTTTGTACTTACTTTCCTTGCATATATATATATATATATATATACTAACACAAAATCTTCCAGTTATATTTTATATAAATCATAATTTATTTATTTGAGGGTGTTATACATAGTAGATTACCTTGTGAGTGGAATCATTTTTTAGGATTTGAGCTATCACCAACGAAAGAAGTTTTTACATGACATCAAGTTCTATCATTGGGAAGAGCCATTCTTATTTCACTATTGTGTTGATCAGTTGATTAGAAGATGTGTTCCAAAAAATGAGCAACAAGATGTATTAAAGTGTTGTCATTCTTCTAAATATGGAGGCCACTTTGGTGGTAACAAGACTGCTATGAAAGTCTTACAATCTGGATTTTTTTGGCATCCTTGTTCAAGGATGCTTATGAATATGAATTTGCTCTATCTTGTGACCGGTGTCAAAGGATTGGTAATATCTCTAGGAGGAATGAAATGCCACTCAACAGCATGTTGGAAGTAGAATTAATGGGGGATTGACTTTATGAGACCTTTTCCCAAGTCCTTCAACAATCAATACATTCTTGTAGCTATGGATTATGTGTCTAAATGGGTTGAAGCTATTGCTTCTCTAACAAATAATGCTAAAGTAGTGGTCAAATTCATGAAAAAGCATATCTTCACTCACTTCGGTGCTCTAAGGGCTATCATTAGTGATGGTGGCACCCACTTTTGCAACCATCAATTTACATCTCTTTTGAAGTATGGAACATAAGGTGTATTTAGCCTACCATCCTCAAACAAATGGTCAAGGTAAAATTTCCAATAGAGAAATCAAGAAAATCCTTGAGAAAACTATGGATATTACTCAAAAGGATTGGTCCATGAAGTTAGGTGATGCATTATAGGCCTATCACACTCACTTACAAGACACCTATCAGCATGTCTCTTTACAAGTTGGTTTTTAGGAAAGCTTGTCATCTTCCTGTGGAGTTGGAACACAAAGCCTATTGGGCTATTAAGAAGTTGAATTTTAATAAAAAAGAAGTGGGTGACAAGAGGCTCTTGCAACTTAATGAGCTTAAAGAATTTCTTTTTCATGCTTATGAGAGTTCAAAGCTTTATAAGGAGAAAACAAATAAGTGTCATGACAAGAAGATTGTCAACGAGTACTCCTCTATAACTCTAAGCTAAAGATCTTTCTGGGAAAATTGAAGTCTAGATGGTCTGGACCTTTCACTGTGGTTCAAGTCTTTAATAAGGGTGTGGTGGAGCTGCAAGGATAAGATGGTGAACGATTCAAGGTCAATGGACAGTTGTTAAAGCATTATTAGGGTGGTATGGTAGAAAGGCAAACCATTACTCTACCCCTCACCGATTCCACCTGACAAGATAAAGAGTCAGGCTAGAGACTATAAACTAAGTGTTTCTTGGAATGCAACCCAAGTTCTTAACTAATCTTTGTCATTTTTATGTTTGTGTTGATTTGGTAGATATTTGTTTGATCTTTGTGTTTTGTAGGTGAGAAAAGTTTCCCTCATTAACTTTAAAGTGGAATTATGGAGATGCAGATGGAAGAGCAACATGGATGCCAAGAAGGGAACTACAAAGGGGAGTATGCCTTTAATCTCTATTAAATGTGGTTTTGTAGTATTGAGTAGTGTGAAGGCTATTCTTGGACTATCATGTTTCTTTTGGGTTGTGGATGAATTAAGCCTAAGTGTATTGTGGCATGGATTAGTGTTCAATATGCTTGGAATATTTGAAGTTGGATTTTGAGTAAATTTGGATGATTTTACTGATATATTATTGTTTGATTAGTTCTATCAAAATTTGCTATGGAGATAGCCATGGCTAAGGCCACAGCGAATTAAGTAATTTTGAGTACGTTTCTGACCTATTTATTCCTCCCAGGATTTGTTATAACGAAGGCTACAGTGAATTGGGTAATTTTAAGTGCATTTCTGACCTATTTATTCCTCCCAGGATTCGCTATAGCAAGGCCACAGTGAATCGGGCCATTTTGGCATGCTCTCTGACCTGTTATCTGCTGTCATTAGTCGCTATTGCGAAGGCCACAGTGAATCGGGCCATTTTGGCATGCTCTCTGACCTATTATTTGTTGTTATTATTCATGTGCGTAGACTGCAGCAAATCGGGTCATTTTGGCATACTCTCTGACCTATTATTTGATGTCATTATTCGTGTGCGAATGCTACAGTGAATTGGGCCATTTTGGCATACTCTCTGACATGTTATTTACTGTCATTATTCGTTATAGCAAAGGACACAATGAAATAGGTCTTTTTAAGTATCTTACTGACCTAAAAAAATAGTAAATAAATAAAAATATTAGTCTTCCCTCTTTGCCCTTCATTCTTTCATTTTATTCCCAACTTACCCATTTGAACCTATACCATAATTGAAATCACATTCATCCTCAATTTCAAAATCCCAATTCCCAATTGTAAATTTCCCTGCTTTGTCAAACCCTAACCCTTCTCTCCACTGTTGCTCCTTCTTTATCATTTTCCCTTAGCTCACCACTCTTTTCATCATCGACCCCATTTCCTCAGCTCACCACTCTCTCCCCTTACTCACCATCCTCCCTCACTCATTTTCCCTCAGTTCTGTCGTAGCTCCTTCTCCCTCCACCTCTCTCTCTCTCTCACTCACCCTCCAGATCCACCGACCCCGCTCCTCCACCACCACCCATTCCTCCCAAATCCGTCAACTCTGTCACTTCTCCACCACAACTCCTCTGCCGTTCTCCAATACTCTCTCTCGATCTCCCTCCTCGATACACTGCCCGACCCTCTCTTCCATTGCATATCTACTTTGCCTTCATTCTCTCAGTCTCCTTCTCTGTCGCTCACACTTATCCTTCAAAACGGTACTGGGTCGTCACCTCTCCAACCCCTACCATACACCTTCACCAATTTTTTATCTGTCACTACTCCTTACTTCTCTGCTATTAAAGTATGCCAGAACAACCTCTATTTTGGTCATGCCTACCATCTTTGCTTAGTTTTACTCTCTCATACCATCACTTGCTCTCGCTCCTTAGTCCATAGCTAGAGTCAATTTTGGTTGAGCTCAAGCTTTTTCCCTTTTTCATCTATATTCATCTTCACTTTATCTCTCCATTGAGTTAAATCTCATGCTTTTCTCCATTTACTTGTTAAGTTCTGGTCAGAATGCAATAGGGATTCTGTTTAGGTGGCTTTAAGAAGGTTATGTGATTGAAATTTATTAGGAAGCATGCTAGCAGTAGGTTTGAACTGATGAATATTGATATACGGTTTATTATGTTCTGCATTGCTTGCTTAGATAGTCTCAGAAATGCTGGAATAACAGTTCTTAATTTTCAAGATTGCTTATATATGCTTGGTATTCAAGAAATATGAATAATCTCATTGATTTAAGAAAACTTAAGGATTGCACAATCCATTTGATTCCCCAATTTTTTGACCTCAAATTTGAACTCATAAAATGTAAATAGGACATTGGGAATTTGATAAATTTGTACCTTTAGGAACGTTCTATTGACACCCTGCATATGCTAAGTAACTTTGAAAATTATGCTTTCCATGTTCTAAAATTTTTAGAACCTAGGAGTAAACAGAGGAAGCATAGAGATTAACTAGCTTATAGGTTGCAGCAGGTTCCCTAACCTATTAATCATTGTAGAAAGCTAAGCACACAAAGTCACTTTTAGAACTTGTCTTAATACAAACTACTCTGAATTTTTATGAAGCATATTGGCATCTAGGCTTGATTTTGAATGGTGATTTGAGGAGTACTATGTGGCAACTTCTAAGGGTTGCTTGCTACAATCTATTTTGGATTCACTGTTTGATATGATTGGTTGGTGGTCAAATACTACTAAACAATATTGCTCTGAAATCTTTTGTTTGTTAATCTTAACTGGAAAAAAAAAGTTGCCATTTACTTTTGCACCATGGAATCTCCTTTAGAAACTGAAGTGCATATGGCCATGTAATTGTTGTTTATGATAGCCAATGTGGACCCAATACCACAAGATTTCATAATAGCTTGTAAAGTTGCATGATGTAGCATTACTTTTGCAAATTTGTGAACTAGTGCTTGGTCAAACTATTTTTCACTCTTAGCTTTTTTCAAAACCTTTCATTATGGAAAACCAAATTTCTATTCACCAAGTCCAAGGAACATTATGAATCACTGGGAAATTATTTTCTTTCCAGCAATTATTGATGATTGCATTTGTTGAACTTATTTTCTGCCTTGGATCATTTCATTTTAACTAAACAATGCTTAATCACAATAGGTTTCTTTGGTTTACCACAATGAATTGGGTTTGGATGAGTTAAATCTTTCTTGTTGATGAAGTCCTATTTGGGGAATAAATCAATTTTGACAGTAGTGGGGATAGGCTTAAGCATGGAATTCTGTTTGGCAGCTTTGGACCTGGATAGACTTTAAGTTTGGGGAAAATTTTTCTATAGGTTAGGCTAGTTTTTCTTCTTTTGTAGGTTTGTCTTGTGATTGTTTAGTGTTTGTTTTTGTGCTTTTTGCTTGTATCCAGGAAATGGGGAAAGCTAGATCATCTAAATGAGCTTTTACTTCTGCTAAGAAGGCCCCTACTCTAAAGAAACTTAGGGTCTCCTTCCACCTCCCACAAAGAAATCGAAGCCAAGTTACTATGATATGGCTGAAGCAAGAATTGCCAAGCGCAAATTTCAACAAGAACGAGCCTTTCCCCCCAACAAGAGATATAAATTTTACAAGCTGGCTTAAGATTTAGGATTTCAGAGGTTGTTGGACTCACAGAAAACTAGAAATACCACTTTTGTATGCCATTTCTACTTCTATTTGTACTGTTTCAAGACCACCACAATGAACTTCTGCAATCCAATCCAGCAAGGCAAACCATCCATCACTGTTGAGTGAATTAGACATTTTTATGACTTCCACAGCTCATTGAGTGTAAGTATCAGCTACTGAGAGCTGCCACTGAGGATAACTTTCCTTTTCAAGAAATAGCTGACACATTGCTTATACCGAGAACCACTGCATGGAAGTCCAAAGGTAAAGGGAAAAAGCTTATCTCAAGCAAGCTTCATTGAATCAAGAAGCTCAAATCTGGCTACAATTTGTTGGTTTTAATGTGATACCAAGTAGTTATTTGAGTACCTTGAATAAAAAGGTTGCTCTTTTGGTTTACCTCTTGATGATTAGATAGCCGGTGCAACTTGAGAAGGTCATTTATAATGACATCTCCACTGCGCATACCATATGAGCAAGAAAGTTTCCTTTCCTCATCTTATCTCTAACTTGTATAAGGAGGATGAAATGAAAGAGTATGAGAAAGATGGAATCTTCCTACCAGCCCCTCCTTTCAAGTATGACCAGGTCAAGAAAGACACAAAAACCCCTGTGTATCGGGATGAAGGGGATAAGGTTATCACCCATGAGAGCATTCATGAGCAATTGAGGGTTGCTAAGATAAACTGTGCTAAGGATTCCCGCCACCTTATGCATATTGAAGCAATGTTAAAAGGAAAGGCTAAGAAGGGGGTTGTGGTTTCATCAGATAAGGATAGTGATAATGACACCAGCACAGCTAAAGTAGAAGACAGTAGGGACTCAAAGGTGATAAGTAAAATATTTACATATTTATTTTCCCTTATATGATGATTTTATGGATGATATTTGCGTTTAATATAATAAATTTGGATGTAATTGATAAATAAAAACTGTTTTTGGAATAAACAACATTTAAAAAATTAAAATTAAAAAAAATGGCAGTACTGTAGTAGCCGCACGAGCACTATAGCAGTCAACAGGCATTGTAGCAGCCGCCAGGGCACTCTAGGAGCTTTCAGAACACTGTAGCAGCTGCAGAGCACTGTAGCAGTCGCCAGATCACTGTAGAAGCTTCCACAACACTGTAGCAATATTATAGCACACGTTTTTTCCCAATAATAGAGATCAAGGCCAAGCTCAAAAGAGGAGGAAAGGAAGAAAAGCAGAGGTTTCCTTCTCCGACAGGGAGAGGTCCTTCTCTAACTGGGAGAGATCTTTCTCTAACATTTCTGAGTTCTCTGTGTTATTTTTTTAGATTTAATTTCATGCATTGTATGCCTCTATCTTGGAAGTCTTAGGATTGTATTACTTTTTGCACGCCTCTATCTTGGAAGGCTTAGGATTGTATTACATTTTGCATGCCGCCTACATGGAAGGTTTTACCTCCTAAATGGATGGCTAGATTTCTTCATTTTTCATGCATCTTTTGGTTGTATATTTATGTTTGAGAATTTAATATTCAAGTTTATGCAGTATTTCTGAAGATTTCATTCTAGCTTTATATAATGTCAATTTATTTTGGTTTTGTTTTTAATTTTATCATGTGTTAAACCTTCATTTTCCTAGGGTGATGACGTAACTTACTAATGACGGATTGAATCCTAACTTATTAAATCTAGTTTGAATTTCTCCTTCATGATTGAGTTTTAATTATTATTCTTAATGCTTTTGATTGACTTGCCATCTTTTGAATGATTTCAATATGCATGTTGAGACCGGAAGGAGATACATATGTGTAGACCCTATAATTAAAACCATAACTTGCATATGAAATAGGAATATATTCATATGAGTTGTGTAGTCTTATTGAGTTCCATAAATCTTAATGCATAATTAATTGCTTAAATTCATATAGGAATATATTGGATTAGCAATTGATTATAGAATTGTTTGACCTTAGAAGAGGCTAGTAATTAAATTAGGGAAACTCGACTATCAATCATGTGGAATAAATTGGGCTAGAATAGATAAGTGATTCAATCTGGAATTTGTTAAGTGAAATCTAATCCCTAGGGCTTTTTCTCATATTTGCTTTCATATCATCTGCACTCATATTTAATTGTTTTTTTTTAATTTTGTACTCTCAATCACCAACTAATCGATCAACTAAATAGAACTAAAATTACCTATTTTGGTACTTAGTGCTCAATCCTCATGGGAACGATACTCTACTTACTTTTATATTACTTGATTACGACAGTGTACACTTGCACTATTTAATTGATCATCTGCACACGTATCAAGAGGCTAAAGAGTCCCCAATTGACATTGATGGCCTTATGCTTCAGAATATAATAAAGATGACTCAGATTGATATGAAATAATTGATTGTTGTTATTTCTGTCTTGTTTATTCTGTTAGCTCTATTTTGCTTACTATGGTTGTCATTGACGTTCTAACTTGTTTAGCATTGATTAGATTCCTTGACTGTTTAGCTGTTTACACACTCTCTAGCTTGATGATATTGATGGTCTATTTCTTGCTTTTGGACATTCTATTTTGGATATGAGCTACTGACGGCTCATTGCATAGTAATTATTCTACTATTGACATAGCCCTTGATGGCTATAGTCTGCTTTTGATTGTATTTCCTCATTATGGCTAATGTCATTATTCATATCTACTGTGTCTTTTGGTCTTATATTTGTTGCGAATGTTATGGAACTAGCTATTGATGGCTAGAGTTCACATTGATTCCAAGCTTTATTTGTGTAACCCCCTTCTCATCAAGGCCGAGATTTACATTCAAAACACATAATTAACTTGAATTAGAGACCACAAACTAAATCATGACTTATTAAAAATTTTTCTTTTCCCAAAAATAAGGTTTTCAAAAACTTTTCAACAACCTATTCAACATGGTCTCATATTCACGTTTCAAATATACAAATGGCCTATACAATTTGATTCCAATCATAAATATCAAAGTACAACAAAATTTCCTGACACACTCTGGTTCTATTAATCAACTAAAGGTTTTACAGGGCACCAATGCCCATAATCATTTCCTACTCCAGAAGATTACACAAATACCATTCTATGGTCCACAATATATTATATACAAATGTCCATAATGATAACCAAAAACCAAAATAAACTCCTGGCTCAGAGGTCTAACCACCCTTCATCACCTGCTTCTCTTTGGAACCACTAGCCCTGTCTGAAAATTGTTTTTATGGGAGAGTGAGATTCTAAAGAATTCCCGTAGTAACAAATCACTCATAGTATGCACAACAACAAAGCATGAAAGTAAATCATAACACCATACACAACAATCACAACGGCAGTTACAGCAGTAGAGGTAGGTATGAAATGTATCACCCTTATGCCTGCTCACGCCAAATTGCTCACACTGTATTGTACCATAACATGGTTCACATAATATATTTCACCATAGCTAGGTTTCATATAAATCACTTCACAATACATAGCCACACTAGCATGTTTCTCAAAGTAGGAATTCACAATTCTAAAATATTGCCATGGCACTTACAACGAGGGATAGGTGTGACACGCATCACCACCGACAACTGCTCACGCTAAGTGCTCATACTGTAATGCACTAAGGTACATTTCACATTCACATTTTCACAATATCAACATAATGATAAGTCATGCATACTAAACATCATACACAATACAAGAGAAAAGTCACTACCTTGGTCTTTCCGCACTTGCTCAAGCGCCGGTCTCTCGCGAGCAGGGCAAATATCAAATCCTATAATTCATGATTAGGGATGAAGCGTTATTCTCTATTCTAATACTTAATGAATTCACAACACTTAGATTTGGTTATCATTAATGTCCTTTAGGAAGCTATAAATGCCTCTAACAAAAGCTCTAAAGAATTGGAAGAACTATACCAAAGATCCTTTTTTGGAAGTACAAATATTGGATTTTCACTGTTGCACTCGAGTGAAGAATGCCTCACTCAGGTGATGATGGACTTGCACTCGAGTCATGAAAAGCACACTCGTGCAAGTGCTTAACAAAAAGTATAGATAGAGACAAGAAATACTCGGAGCACTCAAGCATAAAGATCAACACTCAAGTGATAACTTAATGCTTATCCAAGTTCTAAAAAGTGAGGTTCAGGAAGTGCTCACCCAAGAGCAAAAGAAACTTTCAAAGAAGAACAATACTCGAGCAGGGACCTTGGCACTCGAGTGATGGCTTAACACTCGTGAGTATTAAGACACACTCTTGAAAATTGACCGCGAGTGATAACCCAAGATGTGAGTTTATAGTGTCAAATACACCCGTATTCGAGTGAAACAAGGTTCACCCGAGTGAGAACCCACAATACTTGCAAGTGAGATAAACACTTTTGCTTTTTCCATGGAAGTGCAAATGAAAAACTGAAGGAAAAAGGGAATATGCAATGCTTCATTCGAGTGAGACACCAGATCACTTGAGTAATGCTTATCAGAAGCCAAAAATGCAGCACAGTTGACAACATTTTCCAAGTTTTAGCCATATGTTTCCAATTATCCCAAATTCTTATCCAAGACTATTCCCACATAATTTTGCACAAGGAATATAATGGAAACATCAAAACTACCAAATTCTTACTCCATTATCATGCTTTGTTTTAGACCACATTCAACACAAAAATCCCAAAATTGCCAAACTTGACATTTCAACCTCAAACCAATTCTATCTATCCAACATACATCCCAAGACACCAATTCCATGACAACAACATGACATACACACAATGACCCTAATTTTCAAAAATAAGGCCAAAATCCCAAAAATTTCAAGCTTAACCAAATGCCATAAAACATAAATAGAAATGTTCCTTTCACTTACCTCAACAACTTTCTTAAAGTTGTCCTTTGGTTCACCAACCTCTATATTTCCTTGTGTGCTCAAAACATCACCAATGGACAATCTAAAATCATAGCATTAAAGCTCTCAATCCAAGGAACAAAATTAAAGAGAGAGTTTTGGCATTTGAGGTCATTGTCTTACCTTAATATCAAGCTTTTTCTTTCTCTCTCCTAAGCTTCTATGGCCGCCAAAAATGGAGGTGAGAATGAGAGAGATGAGAGCATGAAGGAGATGAAGAAATGATGACACTCCCAAGCCCATACATGCTCAGCCAAAAATGAGGGGGGGAGAGAGAAAATATGATTAAAAATGCCTATTGAATTTTCTTCACCCTCTCTCTTCATCCCAACTTGCCACTTGTCAACCTCTTATTGGCTCTCATGAAGTAAATAACCAATTAGTTACTCTAACCATTCCATTAGCCATTTAGTTCCACTTCTCAATTATTCTTAGTTAGTAATTAATTTCTCTATTAATCACTGACTAATTAATCGACAATTTTCCATTCTTCATAATTTTTCCACTGATTTTGGCACATTAACTTAAATTTCCACATAACACATATTTAAATTCTTTTCCTTCTTCCATGCACCATTTACCCCTATTTTAGCTCCCAAAATTACTTTGTCATATAATTATCCTAAAATACAGGGTTTTGGGCATTTCCAATAATTAATCCAGATCTCAAATCATCTCTAATTCACCAAGTCATTCACAATAATTATCATTAGCCCTTAATATTATTTTTGGGGCATTACAATTTGGGCCATTGAAGGATATGTTACCTGTGAATTCTTTATCTTTGTGAATATTGTGGATAGGAGCTACAAATTGTACAGGTACTGTTCAATTTCAATTCCTTCCTACTGTGATTGTTAATCTTAAGTTTGGGGGTGAGATTGTGTCACAATTTTGAAAATTTTGAAAAAAAACAAATTTTGAAAGAGAATGAGTGCATGGAAGAAACTTTTTAAACAGGTTGTGTTAGGAAATTGTTGGAATATTGGAGATTTCTCATACTTGAGTTTTTGCATGTGAAAAATTATTGAAAAATGAGCTGTTAGTTTCAGTTATTTATCAAATATTATTTGGATGATCCTATGATATAAATTACTGCTCTAGATGTTATATTGATAGGAAATTTTTATTAATGTGCATGGTTGAGTGCATTGTAGTGATAAAACATGTTGTTCAAGAGTTTTTAAGTAATTTACGCACTATTGGAGTTAAATTTATTGTGGATATACTTGTAAAAGAGCTTAGTGGCAAATTAGATTATATACCTGTGTTTTAATTTTTGATTTTAGAACCCCCTTTGAAATTCTTCAAAATTTTTTATTTATTTCAGAAGATTTGAAAAAATGATTAGGGTAGTTCATAAAATGCGGTTGAGCCTTTCAAACTTACCTACTTGATGTGATTCCCCTTTGAATCCTTATATTGAGCTTATTTGAAAAACCAATTAAAAGTTCTTATTGGAAAATCTAACACTTACCTACCCTAGCCAATGTGTAAAACTAGGATCCGTTTGCTTTGAGATAGATGATAATTGATAAGTGATTGGGTGGTGGAATGTGGTGATGTTATGCAAAGTTATACAAGATTTGGGAAAGAGGTATAGAAAGTAAAAGGGTTCACATTATATAAAAATCAAGCCAAAATAGTAGTTTGAAAAAAAAAAGAAAGAGATATGCTTACAAGAAAGGCTTGATATGAAAATTCAATTTGGTTTAAGTTTGCGGGAGTATGTTTCATGAGAAAAGGAAGAAAACTCTTGAATAGTTATCATCTATCTTAAAGTATTTGATTGATTATCCTTTACCTTTTCATTTGAAAACCTTAATCCCTAGCCCCATTACAAGCTAAGAAAAGTCCCTTTGATTTTTAAGTCAAGTGGAGTGAATTGGAAGAAAAGAGGAAGGAATTAGGGGATGCTAAAATTGTTTGTTTGAATATGGGTATATGATTTGAAGTGTTACTTTTAATTTTAGCTTGTGCAAAAAAGGAATATATGTTGACTCCATTCACACACTCACACTTAAGAACTCTTAAAAGGCATGTTTTAAATCTATGAGGCATTCATTTTTGCATATTGTCTTCATTTCTTGTTTAATATAATCCATTAAGCAACTGATGAGGATCAATTCATTCATACATAAATGATGAGTAATTGATTCATTCAATAAGGATAGACTTGTTCGCTTAAGGACAAGCAAAAGCTTAAGTTGGGGGGGTGTGTTAACTCATAGAAATTAAGAGTATTCTAGCACATTTCTTCTCTTTTCACTTATTTTTGGGTTCAAATTGTGTATATAAAGAGATTATAAAAGAAAATGTGATAGGACATAAGCTAAATCAAAATTATGTTGAATCATGAGTTAAATGCACTTAGTTTTAATTATTTGTGAATGCTTAAAGAGCTCATGAATCCCTCCTCCTTGTAGGTGGAGGATGACAAGTTGTAAAAGCTCTCAAAGATCATGGGAAGAGGTGAAAGGAAGGGAAGAATGCAAGAGGGAGATGAAAAAGGACACTATGAAGGAGAAGCCTACATTTGCTGTGGAAGTGTTGTAGCCAAGCATTGCAAAACTGCCTCAGAAGATGACCTCTTTGTCTACCTTTTGGCTGTGAAATACGCTGTAGCCAAAGTCACAATGAAATGACATGAAAAAGCACTGCTTCTGTCTGTATGACAATTTGCTATGGCATTTACATAACGAACCTACGAAAAATGCGTGAAACTGATATTGTACGTTTTGAAAACTGAAGCAGAAAAGCCAGTATAAAGGCATATGTTAGGTAAAAAAATTAGGTATTCTGCACTCTTGGGACATCTTGGCTGCTAGGGCTTGGTATTTTGAAGAGTTTGAAGCTTGAGATTGGATTTAGAAAGGATTTGGAGCTTCAATTCTTAGGTTTTTCTTATTCTTCTCACCTTTTTCTCTACTTTGCTGATATGGATTATGAATTTGTGCTGACATTTTGGCATGTACAGAACTTAAGTAGCTAGAACTATCAATTAGGATTACTTTTACCCATTGTATGGATTGAAACTACTAGATTATCTTGCTTTTGTTGATTAATGAGTATTATATGTTGAGTTTTTCTCTATGCTTAATGCTATCTTGTGCTTGATCACCACATGAATAGAGTAGTTCAATTTGAAGATACTTGAGAGAGCTATTTTAATTGTAAAACTTGAGAAAAATCATGTTAGATGTAATTCCCCAAAATATGGTTAAGGGCTAATGACTTCAAAAGCGAATGTTATTATTGTTGAATAAGCACTTTTGAAGAATATAATGTGAAATTCGATCTGAATGTGTTATAATTAGTGCCTGAACCCTACATTTAAGCTTAATTGTGAGATAAAGCTTAAAATGAACCCTAGTGTATGGGAGGGCGCATGGTTGAGAGAAATGAATGATAAAATGTGTTTGGTAGTGATTCAGTAAGAATTGCCATAATCAGGGGCAAAATAGGAAAAAAAAAGTTACCGACCAATTAGTTAGTTACCGAAGAGGAAACTCATTGGTAATTTAAAAATCAATTGCCAAGATTAATTGTCAAGAGACCAAAAGGGTGGAATCATATATGTAGGTGCTCATGTGTGATCATAGAAAAGGAAACAAGATGTTGACACATGTCAACATGAGAGCCATAGGTTTGGTCAATTTGCCAAAACTCTTTTCCCTCTCTCTTCCCTCTCTAAGTTGGCCAAGAAGGCCTCTTGGGCTCCAAAAATCTGTTTCATCTTTATCATTTCATCTCTCTCTCTATCTTCCATTTTCGCCAAGCATAAAGAGGAAAGAGAAAGAAGAAAGCTCAAGTTTAGGTGAGAGGTTGTCCTTAAATGCTCAGTTCATCTTCTTTAATGTTGTTCATGGTGATGAGAGCTTCATTGCTATAGTTTTAGATTTTTGAAAGGTGTTTAAGAGCTTAAAGAAATTTGAAAGTTAAGGAATTAAGAAACCAACCTTGGGAAGAGGAAGAAGTGAATATTTGATGCATTTTGACCTAACTATTATGATCATTGGTTGAGTTTTGAGAATTGAGAATTTTGCCCTGATTTTAGTGTCATTTTGGAATGAATGAATTGCCTAGTGATTATGGTGGAATTGGTGTCATGTTAGGTCATTGGGATACTAGAATTTGTTTGGAACCTTGGAAGGAAATTAGTGCAATTGGGTAATGTATGTGAATGTGGTATCCAAAGTAAAAATTTGTTGTAGAATGTGATTTTGGATATTTTGGGGTTTCCATTAGATTCTTTGTGTAAAATTGTGTAGGAGTAGTATTGGATAAGAATTTTGGGACCATTGGAAGCATATTGGTTTAAGGTTTGGAAAATTTTGTCAAAGGAAACTCTACTACGTTTTGGCTTTTGATAAGCCTCACTCGAGTGCTCTAGGGTCTTACTCTAGTACAGCATTGTATTTCCTCTTTTTCTTTAGTCTCAGTGGCACTCCCACACAAAGAAAGTAGAAGTGTATTGTCTCACTTGTGAGTGACATGCGTCCTCACTCGAGTGCATCTTGTCTCACTCGTGTGTGCATGTATATTGCACTATGAGGCCGTGTCTCGGGTTGACACTTGTAGTCTATTCCCAAGAGTGTGTGTGTTAGCACTCGCAAGTATTATGTCATCACTCGAGTGCACTACCAATTTTAAGGTCTCCATTACACTCGAGTAGTTACTTTCTATACCTCACTTGGTAGGACTCGGGTGAGTATAAGGCTACCACTCTAGTGTTGAGTTTAAGACTCGAGTGTTGTGATCACTTTCTGTCTCTATTATTGCTTTCGGTTAAGCACGCACACAATTGAGCCGTTCTCACTCGAGTGCAAGTTATCCCATCACTCAAGTGTGTCATCTATCACTCGAGTGCATGAGTTAGAATTAGCATTTTTTACTTCTGAGAGGGGGTTTTGGTCAAGTTTTTCCCAACCCTTTAGGCATGTATTTAGGCTTCTAGTAGCCACCTAAAGAGTTCAAATGATAACCAACTTTACGTGTTATGAAAGTAAGAATTTAGAATAGAGATTAATTTGTCGTCCTTGATTCTGGTATATAGGATTCGATATTTGCACTGCTCGTGAGCAATATGTGCTAGAGCATGCTCAGAAAGAACAAGGTAGTGACGTTTTTCCTTATACTATATGTGATGCATTGTATGTTTGATTTATCATTATCTTTGAATCCTTCACCTATAGCCCATCGGTGGTTCCGGTGGGAGGATCGTGCCTTCGGGGCAATGGAGATACAGGGGATGTGACTATGTAAAAGCTGTAAGGCTATATGTTAAAGCCGAAAGGCTATCTGTGAATCCTTCACCTGTGGCCTATTGGTGGTTCCGGTGGGAGGACCGTGCCTTTGGGGCAGTAGAGATACGGGGGATGTGACTATATGAGTATGTGTATGTGTGACAGCTTGTATGCTATGTTTCGTGTTGCTATGCTGTTTGATGATGTCATTGCATTTTTTGTGATTATGTATGGTATGAGTGATTTGTTACTACTGTGATTCTTTTAAATCTCATTCTTTCCATTGACTAACCTCCAATCAGGGCAAGTGGCTCAAAAGGGAAGGAGACGACTAAGGGCAGCTTGGACTTCTATAGGGTCATTTTATTTTGGGATGTTAGTTATTGATTTTTGATTAGGGATCACTGTATATTTTGTAAATATTATTGTGGATACGATTGTGTAATCCCTTAAATGGGAATTTATAAGCCCTTAGTTGATAAATATGTGAAACCTGAAGGTTGCCAAGATTTTTGTTGTACGCTCTGATTTGTATGAATGTGATTTAATTGCACAGGGTAGTTATATTTGAAATGTGAATAGGAAATCAGGTTAAACTGATTGCGAAAGAAATTTGTAAAAACCCTATCTTAAGTATGGGATTAAAAATGAAATTTTATCATCCCTTGGTCTCTAATTTACCTTAATTATGTATTTTCAAATTATTATTTATAAGGCAGAGGGTTACATTAGACTTGAAATTTAATGATTAAATGGATGGTTTGTTGCTAGAATAGAGATATATCTAACAACCTAATATAGTCTTTTGAAGAACTGTTTTGGAAAGATGGCTTTTATTAATTATAAAACAAGAGATTGAATGTTTTTAATAAAGATTAAAAATCAATCTTGACTTGAGAGAGCTTGGTTGATGATTTTAGGATCTTTGACTAGCATATTAGCTTATCTAACTAGCATAAGTGATTTAATTGCATAGTTTCATGAAATACAATGGGGAAGAAATAATCCTAAGTTAATACCTCTTGAAGTTAAACCCAATTTCCCAATTTTCACTGTTTTGCTTTGTTTATTTTTATCAAAAGTCTTTATACAAATTGATCAAATTCAAATGATTCCTTTCAACCTAATTAAGAACATGGTTAAATTAGTTAACTTGCTTTTGTCATAGTCCTTGTAGATTGACACTCATTTCTCACTAATTTATTACTTGCGACCCATACGCTTGCGGAAGCTAAATGGCGAACATTTATGAAGAAGTGTTGGATGTTTCTGTAAGGGTTTAATTACTAGGTACTAGGTAGTGAAAAATATAATGCAAAATTATTTTAAAAAAACTTATAGCGTCCATTTAAAAAAAAGAACTTAAAGTGTCTGTTTATTAACAAACATTGTTTCCAAACTTTATAACGCCACTCACATATGTGTCCCCCTAAAAATGGACGTAGAAAGGACCTAAAAATAAACGTTAAAAGTGCTTTATACAGTAATGTCATACAAATTTCTCTCCCATCACCTCATATTTAGATATCATATAGTTCTTTTAATATATTTTTATTCATGTGATTCTAATATTTGAATCCATTTAGATCTAGGGGTAACTAAATTTCTTTTATTGCCAGCCCTAACCAAAAACAAAACATTTGTTATTTGGATGAAATTTTTGGAATGAGGTTTAAATATAAAAAAACTAAATCGAATGAGATTTTGTATATGGTTTTTCACTTACTGCAATATATTGATTTAGTTTTGAATTCATTAATAATTAATAACTAGATGATTAATAGTTGTTCTATATGTGTTAAAATTATAGCATAAAATATTGAGAAAAAAAACTTATAATATATTTAAAACACCACTTTTTTTTATATAGATAAGCATTTCTCTCACGTCAATACCATTTGTCTGGTCTCTCCTGCTGCATTTCTGTCGTATTAAGATCCACCCATTCCTGAGACTCGCGACTTATAATTTGGGGGTACCAATCATTTGAGGGTATTCTAAACGTTTATAACTCTCTTTTGGAAAAAAACAATGTTTAGTGAGGTTTTTGTTGGGATTGGTAGGCATAACGGAAATTTAAAATTGTAAAAGTTCACCAATCCCAATTGTGGATCTATCAACGGCGTTTAGATTGAGTTAGAAAGAATCGTACTTTTTGGTTTTAGGGTTTTCGATCTGTAGGAACCGACACCTCGGATCAGCTCCCTTTACTTGTATCCACATGAATAATACCCCAACACGGACTGCGTGCTAGCATCTCCAATGTCTCTCGTCTCCCTAGGGTTTCTTGCAGCTCCTTATTTTCTTATCTATGCTAGTATTGTGCTGCCCATTCATTTTTATAAATGATAGGGCTATATTAGATTTTCAAAATTAATCTTAAAACTGTTGAACAAATTTAATTGAAATCAATTAACACTTAATTGTTTTGATGATTAAAAAAAATGAATTAATTAATTAAAACTGTTGGATAAATTTAATTAAACCAAATTTATTTAATTAGCTCATCAAAAAAATTAAGTGTTAATTGATTTTAAAATTAAATTTAATGTATCTGATAAAACTGAATTTAAAACTAACACAATATAATAATATACACACATACATATCCATATATATATATACACACACACATATGTATATGTATTTCACAAATACATATATATATATATAATATTATTAATATGCTTTTCACGAATCTTATATCATATTCATATATATATATATATATAAAATTCGCAACCCTAGATTAAACATTGTATTCATTAAGTTTAGACACATCTTAGATTCAATGAACTTGTATATTATAACTCATGTTGGGCTATTATTGTGTGCGACCCTTTAGGCTCATACAAAGTTAGCAGTGGGCCAATAACTATACTAACCCACAAGTCGCAAGTGGCCTCTAGTAAGACATTTATGACTACCCAATTCATACGAAAATCATTAACACGATGCAACCTGTCATACATGTAAACCCCGCCTTCATCAAGGCCGTAATTAGTGTTTAAATACGTTTTATAGTTGAATAAGAGATCCAAGATAATAAATAAAAACTGTTTGCAACACTTGTACAACATGATCTCCATTCATTTTTAAATAAAAACAATTGGCCTGTTCGGTTTGTCGCATATATAATATCAGAGTATTAACAAAATTCCTGACATTCATCCGGGATAATATCATTAATCCAAGAGTTTTATAGGGCATCATCACCCATCTCAATTTTCTATACCGGGGATTACACAATAACTACAAGCCTATGGTCAATCCAATATATACATACAGTTGTCCAAATGATAACCAAAAACCAAAAAGAAACTAAGACTACCACTAGCAATCCTAGTCGTCCTTGTTCACTTGCTTGCCTCGAGATCCACTTGCCCTGGCTAAAAATGTTATTTGGAAAGAGTGAGATTCAAAAGAATCCAAGTAGCAACAGTTTGCGAATATGATTTATAATTAAACAAAGCAAGTAAGCATATATCACAATGCAGCATAACAATATTCAAGGCCGGGCTAACCGTCACGTCCCTTAAACAATATTCAAGGCCGGGCTCACGCCACGTCCCCTCAACAATATTCAAGGCCGGACTCACGCCACATCCCCTCAACAATATTCAAGGCCAGGCTCATGCTAAGTCCCCTATTCAAGGTCGGGCTTTCGCCACGTCCCCTCGCTCATTCAATGATTAATACAAATAAGCAATGCATTATATATGATATAGGATAAAGTGTCACTACCTTGGTCTTTCCGTTCTTGAGCAGGCACAGGCCTTTTACGCTCCGGGTAAATATCAAATCCTAAAGTCATAATTAAGGATGAAGCATCATTCTCTATTCTAATACTCAAATGACTTCAAAACACTTAGTTTTGGTTATCATTAAAGTCCCTTAAGTAGCTATGAAAGTCTCTAACAATCGCCTAAAAGGATTGGGAAGTACTAGGTTGGAAATCACTTTTCAAAATCACAAGGTTCTGAAAACAGGGGTTGGCTGCAGCCAAGAATTTTCTGGCTGCGGCCAGGAAAATTCTGTTTCTTGGCTGAACTTTGAAAAAATCATAACTAATTCTAGAAAAATCGAAATGAGGTGATCCTAAAGCCCATTGAAATCTATTTAAGTGCTCTTTACCAAAAAAATATGGACCATTATCAGAAATCACCACACAAATACAAAATTTAAGAAATGTCCACATTGCTCCATAATTGTTCCCAGATTTAACATCAAACTTTGGACAGTCATAACTCCTAGCTCACAAATCGAAATGACATGAAATATATGTCCATTTTGAAGCTTGGCAAGTGAAATTTAAGACTATAAAGTTTCAAAATTTTTCAACACCATTTTCTATTTTAAAACGTCCATGCAAATCCACGGCCAGAACAGAGTTTTTCACTAACCAAGACTTGCCACTTTCAAAACTAAGTTCCCAATGGTTCAAAATTCATATCCAACACTACTCCCACACAATTTTCCATAAGGAAAACAATGGAAACATTAAAATAACAAAATTATCATTCCATTTATATGTTCTGTTTTTGGCCTATGTTCAACAAAAATCCCAAAATTGTCAAACTTGGCATTTAAGCTTCAATCAAATTCTATCTATCCAAGATACATCTCAAAACACCATATCCATGACGACGACAACTCAAACACCACAAGACCCTAATTTTCGAAAATAGGGTTAAATTCCTAAAAATTCCAACTTAACCAAATGACCACAAAACTTATGTCAAAATGCTCAACTTACTTACCTCTTTAACTTTCCCAAAGGAGTTCCTTGGTTCACCAAACTCTATATTTCCTTGAGAGCTCAAATCACCACCAATGGCAAATCTAAAACCATAGAATTGAAGCTCTCAACACAAGGAACAAGATTGAAGAAGAGAGTTTTTCCATTAGGGGTCATTAAGAGGGTCAAATGGCTCACCTATTTCACCAAGTTCTTCCTCCTTCTTGGGCAGCCACGGAAGCACGCATGAGAAAGGGAGAGGAGAGATGAAGAGTGATGATGAAGATGAAGTTGAGGGCAGAAATTCTGCCTTCCCTTGTCTCATACCCATAAGAGAGAGGGAGGGAGAGACAATGAGAGATTGAGTGTATGGAGGGAGATGTAATAATAATTCTTTGACTCCCATACTCCATTCAGTTGAATGCAAGGGAAGAGGGAGAGAGAAAAATCATTGCACCATGCCCTTGACTTCTCCAAACACTCCACCATCAAGTAAGCTTGCCACTTGTCACTCCCTCATACAATCTCCTCATAATTAATCCTCCACTTAGTTATACTAACCAATTCCATTAACCCATTGGCTACATATCTCATTTCTCCTTAGTTAGAAATTAATCTCTCCATCAATTACTAACTAATTAACCATTAATTTTCCATTTCTTCAATTCTTCCACTAATTATGACATATTAACTTAAATTGCCACATAACCCATAATAATTAAAACTTTAATTCACAAAATATTCTCAATAATTATCATTAGCCCTTAATCAAAATTTAGGGTGTTACAATACAACCATGTCACGTCCCTTATGTCACATGATATTTTAGTCAAGGATGAGGCATGGATCATGTCAACCTCCTGTTCCTGACCATTACTTTCCCAATTCCTAAGTAGTCTGATAATAGAAATGGAAACTCATTTCCATCACAGTGTGGCTATATATTTCTCAGACCCATCCATCGAAGGGCCCAATAATGTCTCACTACTAATGTGAGGGACAAATTTCATCTTGACCATACACATTCCTCTGCATGAAAAGCACCAACCTCAACTATAGACTTTATCATCACCCAGTCAAATATGACTTTTAACTAGGTCAAAGCTCAGCGACTCTTATGTAGGAATTCATGATGATCTTAGGTCGAAGGGCATTATGACACAGTTATACATGAGATAAGCTTATAACTTGATATATGCAGCTTTCTCATAGCGGATCGATCCAGTACCTTGTACTCTTACAAGTGCCTAAGACTTTGATTCGTATCTCCATACCTCATCAAAGTCATACTAGTTTCACTCATCTCCACTCCTGCATAGATGACCGACCAAGGACATTTAGGACAATCTCAATGATCTATCCAAGGATGCAGTTATTATAGTTAACATGCAAAAAATATGACAACAAAATGAAGAAATTCATTAAATAATAATGTTCAAAGTATAATGATTGGCCCCTAGGACACAATTTCCAACGATTTTCTCATGAAGCATCAAATGCTCTTGATGTTGCAGCAACCATCATGAATGTATATATATAATACATATAAGTAGCAATTTCTTTTTCATTTTGGATTGCTATTGCGGATAAAATTTATATAATATATTCTTGGGATCTTGTTTATAAGAAATTTGAATGATAAATGTACATTGTGTAACATCCCAAATTTTATATTCACCAAAAAAAATATTGTAATTATTTAAGTAATTCAATAAAATGGTGAATATTTATGGAAATTAGATCTTGTGAATTTTGAAATTTCATATTCATGAGGAAATGGGTAAATTAATTGAAGAATAAAATTAAATTACAAAGGTGATAACAAAATCATAATTTTGCCAATTTAACCCAAGATTAATTATTTTTCAATTAATTGGAGTTAATTCCAATTAATCAAGGAAAATAAAGGAAAATGCATAATTGGATTATTCTTGTTGGAATAAATCAAGAATTGTGAAATTAGGGAGAATTATACATAATTCAATTAGGTGAATTATGGAATTAGTGAAAAGCAATTTTTCTTCTCTTCTCCTTCCTAATTTCATCCAAGCCATGAAGATAAGGGGAGAAATTCAATTTCATGAGCACATGCTACATGAATAAAGTCATGATGGCTAGGCTACATGGGCATAGTACTTATGGCCAATGATGATAAAGGTTGAGTGATTTGCTTGGTTAATTGTTGAGTGTATAATGGGAGGATTAGCTTGAGTGAAGGAATGAAAGAACTTGAGTGCATGAAAGGGTACAAACTTGGACTTAGTTGGAAGAGGAATGGGTTAGTTGAAGCAAAGGGGGAGGATGGTTTAGAGGAGCCAAACAAGGGAAGAAAATTGGTTCAAACTTAATAAGAAGCTAATGGAGTTATCATGAGGGTAGGGAGGATTGCGACAAATGTCACATTATGGTTGTTGTTGTTGTTTCTGGAATTTTTCAAGTTTCTTGGTTGAGTTGAAGAATGGGAAAATCCATAACCCTAAGGGTTTATCCTGCCCAAATTTCTTTGAATCATGATTAAGAAGTGTTTAAATGAGTTAATCAAGGATTAGAAGTGGGAAAGTACAAGTTTTGGAAACTAAAACACAAAACTACATTTTTCCATTTTTCTTGAAATATTTCGGCCAGCACTATTTCAAGGGGTAGAAGTTGGATTTTCATGAAATAAATGGTTCTTTTGGATTCAGTGGGCAAAAATAGGTGTGGTTACAGTTGGGCACTTTTTTTGTAGAGGCCGAAAAAGCATAATTACGAAAACGCCACTGAAATCCCTAAATAGAGGATGTCAAAGGTATTTTCGTAATTTGACAGTGAATTTGGTGATTTCAAGCCCGGAAATGGATTCCTTAGGCGAAAATAAGTCAGAATAGCCTTAGTCAAAATTTTGGGAAAACGTGCCATCGGGCCGAATACGACAGGGCGGGCAAGGGTCATGGGGGCATTTTGGTAAATTTTCACCATAGACTAATATAACCTCAAGAAACACTATGGAAGAGTCTAAAATGATACTTGGATAGGTTATGACTTATTTCTTGTACATTTAATATTTTAGGATCGAGTCAGAGGCTGGAGATGACACGTATTTCGAGGAACATTTAAAAAAGAGATTTTAAAGGTTTGAGGTAAGGACATCATCCTTCATACATTATGCCATAGTTATATGATTGTGTGGATGCCATTGTTTGTAAATGCACTTTATTAGTCAACATTATTTCCCTAGAAATGGGCAATTAGTGCCACAGGTGCACTTACACTGGGAGTTGGCAGAAGTTCAACCAGTGTAGATTGTGGGGTTAGGCCCTACTCATGTATACATGACGATGATGTGTTTATATTACTCATTAATTAGTACATACATTGGCACATGTCATATTTACTTTTTGCATTCTCTATGAACGATAGTATGTTTCCACTGGGATTCTTTGGAATCTCACCCTATTTTTAAATAAACACCTCAGTAGGTACCAGTGGATCAAAGGGTAAGGACTTAGATGTCAGAAAGTGAGCGGCACAAGTCTCGTGGCGAGGACAAGATAGTGGTTATATTTAGTCTATGTTTTGGATATTTTGAAGAAATTTGTAAATATTAAGTTTCCGCTGTATTTTCTGTATTCCGTCGACAAACGATATTGGTATTGTAAACGAATATTTTTATCAGTATAATTGTACTTTTCTGTATGCCCATTGAATTCTATCTTTATTACTCTTCGATTATCCAAATGAAATCGGGTGGAGTATAAAAGGAGGTTGAAAAATGATATTCCTCTGGTCGAAACTCATTTATCTAATTTGATTAAATTAAGAAAGTTAGTTGAGTTAGTTAATATGATAGATATTTCTAAAACACTCTAGTCACATTCCTCCATTCTCTTATTCCCTCTCCTCCTTGATTGTTGTTGATGGAGCATCCATATGGGTAAATTAGAAAAATATTGATAAATATAAAAATCATGCATATATTTAAAATCAAAATTAAGTCCTAAATAAGTCTTATATTAAGAACCGAAGGAGTTTATTGGAGCTTTTGCAATTTCGTGAGGCCACTAGTTTGCTAGCAGTGAGAAAGAGTTTCAATTCACTGATTTAATTTCTGATTTTGTGTGTGTGTGTGTGTGTATTAAATGAACTATTAATATGAATTTAAATTTACCATTTTATCATAATTTCTCATTGATTTGAATGGATTCATATCATTTTCTTGTCAATTTGTATCAATTACATTATTTTCTGACTAACACTACTTCCTATAAAAAATAAATACTCTTTACTAATTTTCAGATCTTATGACATTTTTATGTATATTCATAGATAAAAGTTACTCCCTCCGGTCCTAATTATAAGACATATTTACCTAATTTTGGAGAAATTAAGGATAGTGGTTAAATTAGTTAATCATATTTATTTTCCTAAAATACCCTTATTTAAAATTTAAAATGACATCCAATTACGTTGATTCTTTGTTTTTTCTTGTTAAAATTTAAAATTAAGGATAGTGGTTAAATTTAAAATGGCATCGTCAATCTCCCTCAACAACTTCCGATATACTCTTATTAAATTATTAATGTGTTTAATTATTATTGAGAAAGTATCAATAGGGGGTATTTTGGGAAGAAATTGACAAAAATTAGAACATTGTCCTATAATTAGGACCAAGATCAACTCTCAAATATTATCCTATAATTAGGACCGGAAGGAGTATTTATTATTTAATTATGTTTAAGTCGTAAGATATTTTGGTGTGTCACTTTTACGATATTTTCTTTCATTTATCACATTGACTTATTTTCAGAAGTTACTGAAAATATCCCCTCCTACGGGCAAGCATGATTTAGCCAAATTTTTTATTTAATCAAAGGTTTCCTCTTTAAAGTTTGAATGGTAAAAGATTTTCTCTTCTCTCACCAAATGCACTTATGATTTGGCCAATTCTAGATAGGTTGATTAGTTTTTTTTTTTTTTTTTTTTTAGCAACACTAAAGTCTAAAGACAACTTTTCGAAAATCATCAATAATCAAAGGTAACATTGAGGTAAAGTTCAATTGAGTGGCATAATAAGTTTCTTTAAAAAATTCTTGGTTAAGCCCTAAGCTATAGAATTTGAATTTTTTTTTTTTTACAAGTCAATTCCTACAATTTTTTATGGGTAAATTTTAGACATAATATTTTTTTTTTCTCATGTGTGCTTTTTTGCACAAATTCTTTATGGAACCTATTGATAATTAATTTGCTTCTGTAAGACTTACATGTAATTTTTCCTTTAAATCTGAGGAAATAATTTTTTACAAACATCTTAAACTCTTTAAAATGTACACAAAAAAATGTAATTGTTATAAATATTTATAATATTTTAATGCAATTATAATAATAAAATAGAATACACACACACATATATATGGGTAATTTTTTTTTGCATCCCTAAGTTTAAACTTTAAAATAGGCAATATGTTTCTCATTATGCTTTCAGTAAAGCCATCATACATCCAAGAACCTCATCAAGCCTTGTAAAAACCTTGTTTGGCTATGGATTAATTCAAACTATTTATCCTTCGCCAACTATGAAAGAAATATTAGAATTACCTAAGTCTATCATTATTTTGGAATAGGAACCCAGTATACCGTATTTATTAGATGTTATTCGATTATTGGTGAAATAACTTCAGATAAATTTTATCCTCCAATAAATTTGATAACTTTGCTTGTCTGCTTACTCTTTCTACTGAGTATACACATGTTGTTGGGCATGTGAAGTAGACCCATTGATCATCTTCAAAAGTTATTGTTCTATTCATCTCTTAAAATATTATATTATAATCTTGGGCTTTAATAAAAGATGCTCAATACTGAAAATCTTCATCTTCTTCAATATCTTTTTTAACTTCTGGATCATACTCAATAGGCTTCTTGGTAGTTCCCAATCTTATCAAATTTATTGGAGGATAAAATTTATTTGGAGTTATTTCAGCAATAGTCGAATAACATCTAATAAATACTGTATACTAGATCATTACAGAGAGAACTGCTTAGATTTTATAAATATTTATAATATTTTAAAGCAATTATAATAATAAAATAGAATATGTGTGTGTGTGGCCATAAAGTTTAAACTTTAAACATTATTTGAAAAATATAATGAGACTTGATATCACTTTTTACTTTCCTAGAGAATTTTTTTTACCAAACATAGAAGTTTGTTCATGCCTCAAGCATTTACACTTTTTTTCATTAATCTCTGGTGTTACTAGCAATCGACTAGTCCAATTTGCTACCTATAAGTAATTATTATGGCTGTATACCTAATGCTCGAACACAAGACCACTAATTAAGCTAGAATAACCCACAGCTAGTTGGTCCAAACATTTACATTTTTTAAACACTTTTTGGCTATGCAGTTATTTTTTTAAAAAAATAATAGGACATAAAAAGTATAATATAAATAAAAAATCATCATAAATATTTTAGTATAATCTGGAATTTTTAAATGTTGTCTTTTTACTAAAATGCCCCTTAATTTTTTTTAAAAAAAAAAAAGGAAAGAGCCAACGCCTGCGCTGGAGCTCCTCCAGCCGACCCCCACCTCGCCAGTGGCCGAAGCTCGGTGACAAGTTGAGTAATGCAATTAACTACTTGGGTATTTAGATTGACAACTTGAGTTCCCTAAGTCCTATCAGGAATCATTGGCAAGTTGAAAAAAAGGAATGACAAATTGAAAAAAGGGAAACAACAATTTGAATATAGGAATAATAACTTGAATATAGGAATTAGCAGCTTGGGGAGCGCAAGTTGTCAATCTTTATACTCAAATTGTTATTGTCTTTATTCAATTTGTCAATGACCCCTAATAGGGCTTAGGAAGATCAAGTTGTTAATCTCAATAGATAAGTAGTTAATCGCATTACTTAACTTGTCATTAGAGCTTTAGCCGCCAAAGCTCCGGCAGCGGCTCTTTCCTTTAAAAAACACTTGAGAGGCATTTTGGTAAAAAGACAACATTTCAAAATTCCATATTCTTCCCCTTGTGATCTATGTGTCCCTTCTAAGTTTTAACGAACTTTTTAGGGTCTTCCTAATTCATATGGTATTTATATATATCTTTTCCAATATTTTAGTTAAATATTATATAAGATTTGACTATAAATATCAATCATAATTACTAACTGAATTTTTTATTTAAAAGAAAAAATCGTCTAACTTTTTTTTGGTCAACCATCTAACTAAAAATTTTAAAAAGTTATTTTTTATAAGGGGTTAATATAATCTTTAGTCATTCAAGTTTACCCTCATTATGGTTTTGGTTCCTTAAATTTCAAACAAGAAGTTTTGGTCCCTTAATGAGCAAAATGGTCTAGACTTTTATCTAATGATAGGGACCAATGTTATTTTTTATATGGGGTTAATATGATCTTTAGTTTGTCAAGTTTGCTCTCATTATGGTTTTGATTCCTCAAGTTTCAAACAAAAAGTTTTGATCCCTCAATGAGCAAAATGGTTAAAACTTTTATTTAATGATAGGGATCAATGTTTTAAACCAATTGAAACTTGAGGGATAAAAATCAAAATGAAAGCAAACTTGAGGGACAAAAAATTGTAATAACCCTTTTATATAACTATTTAATGTTTAGTATTGTTGAGTTATGCTCCCTCTGATCCTTAATATAATACTTAATTGACTTTTTAGTGAGGTTAAAGAAGTAAAATAAGTTAATTAATCATAACATATGTTGTGTATCGTTAGATTTTATATCAATTTATAAGTTAAACAAATTAATTTAATATAAAAAAGATAAATACAAATACTCTAAAATAATTTATTTATTTAGTTTCTTTAATCTTTTTAAAAAATAAATTGGGTTTTGCATTAAAGAAAATGTGATATTAAATATCATGGGGTTCTTTTAATGTATTTTCTATGTATATGATGATGATGCTTGACTCTGTAGTTGAATTTCTTTTACTACACCTTGCTAAAATAAAACATTTGTGGTATGATGTCACACACATATTATTGATATATTGATGGGATTAAAAGTTTAAAGCTGCCTATTTAAAAATTTTATTGGTCATTTTCTCAAACAGAAAAAAAAATTATTGGTCATGAATTTTTGAACATCCAAGGGATGTGGACAGCTCTTTGCTAGTGATTGGACTGAATAAGGAATGTTGACAGCTCTTTGATAGTGATTGGTCATGAATTTATCCCAATATTCTCTTCATGAATTTTTGAAGATCCGGGGGATGTGTATAGCTCTTTAATATTGATTGGGCTGGATACAAGAATAAAGTGAAGGGAGGTGCCACAACAGGATTACCAATACAAAGGTCCGGTTTACGGTCTGTGGCATTTTATCAAAATGTCCATGATACTCCACAGATCGTATTTTTTTTATCTTCCAGGGTTAGGATATTTTTACACATTATATATATCATACTATTTGTTATCAGAGACCTAAGAAGTTGTACTTATTATTATGAAAATATTTGCCTCGTATGTAGTTATGATAAATGAATTTAGCAATTTCTTTGATGTGCATCAACCCTCAATAATGTGTACATGTAATACACGTTAAAAGTAATTTCTTTTTTTATTGATATTGCTGTCAAGGATGAAAATCTATATGATATATTCTCTTGATTTTATTTATAAGAAATTTGAAGGATGAATTTTGTGTTTAACAGACTGATTATTTATTATTAAAATTTTTTTCTATGTTTATTTAATATTAATATAAAAAAATAGAATTTTTTTAATTATGTATTTAGTATAAGCAAAATGGGAATCTTATTTTATTTTTAAATAAAACTAATGAGATATTAGGTTTTTTTCAATTCTGTTAAAAAATATTGGGAGTGGCCTCCAAATGAAATCGATGGAGTATAAAAAGAGGTTGAAAATTGATTTCTTGAGCATTTTGCAATTTCGTGAAGCCATTTGCTGCCTTATGGGGTAACATATGTATATTTCCCGTTAGAAAAAAGTTTAGTGATTTAATTTTTGATTATATATATATAAAGTGAGTTATTATTATGAATTTAAATTTACCATTTTATCATAAGTTCTTTCTGATTTGGATGGATTGATATCATTTGCCCGTCAACTAGTAATTCATTATTTTCTGACCAACACTACTTTAAAAAATAATTATTCCTTACTAATTTTCAGATTTTATAACATTTCTTTGGATATTCACTAATTAAAATTATTTATTATTTAATTATTTTTAAATCCTATGATATTTTGGTGTATCTCTCAACTTATACGACATTTTCTCTCATCTATCACATTGACTTGCTCCTATTTCAGAAGTTGTCAAAAATATCCCCTCCTTTGTGCAAAGCATGATTGGGCCAATTTGTTACGGTAGGATGATTTGCCCAATTTTAAATAGGTTAATTAACTAACGGGAATGGTCTAATGAAATAGGCTAGTCTTTCAAAATATGACAAGCTAAGGTATAAACCCTTGCTAAAAGAGATACCTAGATTTAATATCTGACAGTGTCTCAAACATGATTGTCTCTAATAGAAGAATACCTGTTAGCCCAAAAAAAATAGGTTGATTAATATTTTGTTTTATTTTTGGTGCAGCAACACTAAAATCTAAAGACACCTTTTTGAAAATAATCAATAATCAAAGGTAACATTGTGGTAAAGTTCAACTGAGTGGGCATAAGCTTCTGCGAAAAAATTCTTGGTTAGCTCTAAGCTACATAATTGTATTGTTTTACAAGTCAATTCCCTGCAATTTTTATGGATAAAATTTAGACATAATATTTTTTTTATCATGTGTTTTTTTTTTCTTGTAAGACTTGTGTGTTATTTCCCCTCTAAATATGGGGCAATATTTTTTACAAACATCTTAAATTCTTTAAAATGTACACAAAAAATGTAATTGTTATCAATATTTATCATATTTTAATGCAGTTACAATTATAAAATATAATCCCAATGGCAATACATTGTGCCTCCCACCTTGGATTTGTCTAAACATTTGTTGCTTATCGTATTTCTGTTTTTTCATGATTATTTTTTGTTAGAAGCTTCTTCATGATTAGAGGTTCAACATTGGTGCAAATTTCCAATTTATATGAAGCTGGTCTTCACATGACAGGGTCATGATGACTGATGTTGTGTCGATTTTTTTTTTTTTTTTTTGAGAAAATTCAAAATGATATTCATTAAAATGTAATAAAGAAAGAAAGAAAAAGAGGGAAGATGTAGTAACAGAGATGGAGGGAAAATACAAGTTCAAGAATTTAAGGCTTGTTTATTTTCTTTTATTTATCGTTTCTACTTGCTTTTCATTTTCGCCGTCGGTGCTAGTTCTCTCCCTCTGCTAGGGTTTCCTTTCCTTCGAGAGGGAGTCGAGCTCCTCTAGCTGCAACCTGACTAGCAGGGAAGTCGATCTCGTCCCACTCTCCGTAAGGTTTTCCCTCCCTTTTTGGTGGAGTCGTTAAACAACCCTTATGTCGTGGAAAACTGTCTTTAATAAATTTTTTTTAAAAAAACAAACAATTGTTTTAAAAAATTAAAAAACCAAAATAGTTTTTAGTTGTTTTTTTATTTCTTATTTTTTGATGTTGCCACCTATCCACTATTGACACCACACTTGACGCCGACCACTGCCATGTCACTATCAGCGATGACCGCCACCATGACACTTCAAAAACATATTTTTCTAAAACAACTATCCAAATAGATTTTGTTTTTTTGGTTTTCTTGCTTTCAAAACTTGTTTTTAAAGACAAGTTTGTAAAACTATTTTGGAAACGAAAAACAGAAAGCGGAAATAAACAAGCCCTTAATAACAAATCGCATTAAGATTTTGAGATGAAAATCTATGGAGGTTGTACCTCTATTTCCAATTGATAAAATCTCCAGAGAAAGCTATGCTATATTTGGATGGAGATAACAATAAGAGAAAAATAGAGGGGAGGGAATATTAGGTTTGAAAACTACTATAAATGATAAAAAAAAAATTACTATTTTTGAGAGTTTTCTCTCTCCCCTAATTTTCTCTTTATCCAAACATAAGATAAAAGAAGAGTGAAGGTGGGGAACATTCTTATGAAGCCAAATGAGACCTCTTAGGCATGCCAGCAGAAAGTCTTTAATGGAACTCTTTCCCTTCTTCCAAGTGAAAGAGAAGAAAGGTTTGTTAAAACAGCAAATGATTACTTGACCATACTTCATTTTCGTGCCCTTCACAATGTTGATTGCAATTGACCAGTCCTTGGAGAGAATGAGATGAGAGCCGTTACATTGAGTGATGATCCAGAAAAACTTTGGTCTCATTATGAACTTCATTCTTTCCAAAAGCCAATAAGGCAGTAGGCAACATGTCCCAAGATATACTTGATTAGCGATTGAGGAGATTTAGCATTGCCATGGTGTAACGCATAATTTCTTTCTTTGAAACCAATGGAAGTTAATCAGCATGAGGATTGCTTTTAATATATTTTCTTCATTTGACTCTTTCAAAGAAAACAATGTTTGTTTCAGCCACAACATAAAAGAAGGAAGATCCAAAGCATCCACAAATTTATGCTCCAAAGATTCTTTGAATTCACAACCAAAGGGAAAACGGGCCGGCATTTGTGGCTTGATCCTAAATAGGTCAAGCTCAAACTGTCTGTTTTCCTAAAATGATGTCTTTTGCAAGGTTTGGGCTGACCTGTGGGCTTTTAGGCTCTCTTCAAAAGCATTATTTTCTTTTTATATATTTTGATATGCGCAAAAATGAAAGAATAAACATCATACAAATGTATTTCAAACCATACAAAATTACTAAAAATGCCAAATTATTGTCCAAATTAAACCAAATAAAGCTATTATCCCAAACATTGATAAGCTGTTGTTCAAAATTAAATAAATCAGAGAAAGCACAAACTAAACACTACACATAGCAACATTATCAACATGATATGTATCACTATCTTCAATATTAACAATATTTGATTGTGTTTCATTATGGGTTGGTTATTCTTCAGGGGAAAAACAAGGTCTTCTTTTTATAATAAGAACTTTAAAGTATTCTATTTTAAATAAAATTCACTTTATAATTTTTTCATCTTTTTATTATTTTTTCTTTAACTTGAGATACATTGATGTTAAAACTCATAAATTTCTAATTCAATTTATAAAAACACAAGTTATACACACACACACACACTCTCTCTCTCTCTCTTATCAAATATATATAGTTTAAATACAACATATCAAATCCTTATCTAATGTCCAAACTAGTTCATTTTTTAAAATTTAAATGAATAAACCATTATCAAAACTCATAAAATGAATAAAACATTTTATGAAATTCAATTAACAACTATATGCATGTAACATCATTAAGGTTGTAAAAAAAAGGGAAAATTCCAATAAAATACCATTTGAATTTATAAAACAATTATTATCTAGAAAATAAACGTTCAAATATATTGATGAGATTAAAAATTTAAAACTACCGTTTAAGAATTTTACTGATCATAACGCCTAAAATTTGAATACCAACACCTTTTGTGAGTATCATAATTTTTGTATATTGATAAATGGCTAAAGTATATTTTTAATCTTTCAAGTTTTATATAAGATATACTTTTGGTTCTATATTTCTAAAACTGTTGATGTTATTAATGAAAAATGTTGACGCTGCAAACTCAAATGATGACAGTGCAGTTAACAAAACATATTTAAGTTTTAAATTTTTTAATTTTAATATAATATATTTAGACTATTAAATTAAAATAAACTAACAAATAGCTGCAAATGAAATCAAGGTTTTGATGATTAGATTATTAAACTAATATATTTAGATCATTAAACTAATTTTTTAAATACAATCAATGTTTTCATACTGATAACTTCATTATATTTTTTAGATATTTTTCAATTTATACATATATTAAATTTAAAGTTAATAGCATTTAATTATACAATTATCACTTAATATTACATAGGCATTACTTGAGTTTGCTATGTCAGTATTTTCTGCTAGCAACATTAACCGTATTAGAATTATAGGATCAAAAGTATACTTTATAAAATTAAGGAACTAAGGGTATATCTCATGTAAACTGAAAACAATATTCCTTAACATTGATAAAAAAAAAAAATCATACCTTAGTTATATGTAATGAAGACATGTCTGCATGACCAATAGAATTTTTAAAGAGATAGTTTGAATTTAACCAATTTTCCATATATTGATTTAATTTGATTAACAAGGAAGAAAGAACAAATTTGACTTAACTAAAATTAGAATTTTTTTTCGGCCACGATCAAATTGGTACTCCCTCAGGTCTTATTTATAAGAAATTTTCTCTCTCATAGGACTGGTCCCTTTTATAAACAATTTTTACTTTTTGTCTGAAAATGTAAGCTTCTTTTTTCTATTTTATCTTTATTAAATACTCACACTCTCTCATATCTTAAACTTATTATCTCTTATGTTTTTTATCTATTCTCTCTCCTACACTCTTTTCATAAATAGGGTAATATATGATAAAAATATGATATTTTTGATATATTTATTATTTTTAATTATCAATTTATTTTACACCATAAAAAAAAAAAATTGTTTATAAATAGAAGTGGAGGAGGGAGTATCGTTTTGGGCCTGAAAGAACAAACTGGAATTAACAACAAAGCGAACATAAGCCCCACTACAACTCCCGAAACCAGAATGGAAAAACCAGATAAAGTCACTTCAGTTCCCGGCAATTGTTGGGATAAAGTGTGAGCAAGTGATGAGAGGCAGAGGCACGGAATTCTTTTGCGGCTAAGCATGAATTCCCAATTTCCCAATACTGTTGATATTCTTCACTCCCCAAAACCCATATCCAGCTCTAAAACCCTCTTTGGCCATTTCCCGCAATCTTTATCTCGATTTTCTTATTGTAAGCGCATTTTGAGGACCAGATTATGGTATAAGAAGCCTTGCACTAGCCGCAGGGCAATTAAAATAAGTGCTTACAAAGCTTCGGATTCAACTTCCAGTCCACTTACAGTAACCCAGAATGTGGAAGATGATGATGCTGAGTCCCTTAAGCTATTCAAGGTTGATTTTTTCCCTCCCTTTATCACTTTCTCTGTTTCGTTGGGTTAAATGGAAACAATGAAAATAAAAAGTGGAGAGCGCAATATAGTTTTGAAAAGAAATGAGAACTTGATTGCCTGTTTACGCAGAGTCCCTTGCTCTGGTATGTTGTAAATGACTAAACTGCCGCGTGGCTGTAATCCACTTTGATGAAATTTCTTGTCGTAGATGCATGGGCAATTTAAACTTTTTAAGTAATGAGCCTTTACGAATTTTCGACAGGAATGCATCAGAAATGGGGTGTCTGTAAAACAAAGTGGGGTTGGAGTTCGGCCTGACTCTGACTCTGACTCAACCTCTGGCATTAGAGTGTTGTTTTTTTTGCCTATGCCTTTCATTGATCATTGAGAAGCTAAGCTTCTCTCTTTTTTTTTTTTTTGGGTTTTTGTGTGTTTTTTGGCGGGGATGTGGCGTGGGGATTCTTGGTTTGAACTTTCCAGATCAGTGGGATCGAGCGGGAGAAGTTTTGACTCCCTTGTGTAATATGGTCTTGGTATGGAACAAGTGATTATGAAATATTCCTTCTTAATGGATTACTTGGAGTTCTCCTTCATAAGAGAAGTAGTGGTGGTTAGAAAACTTTGAAGTATAGGCTTTGTCACTTTGAGAGCGTTTGGTATATCAAGGGTTGGCCAAATTTGGTTTGCTTTCGTGAAAAGAATCACTTTGGAGACAGACGTTTATATGAAACTTTTTTGGCTTCCAGTTTCTCATTTTGCAATTGCCTTTTAGAGGTAAAACTTTCTCATATTTGGTGCATTTTGTTGAAAGTTGTTACATGTTCATGTGATGACAAGGATAACACGTTTTGAACTTCTAAAATACTGAGAATAATATAAATATGATATATTTCAGAAACTGAAGGAGGCTGAAAGGAAACGAATAAATGACTTAGAAGAATTTGAGAACAAGGCCAATGTGCAGTTAGAGAGGCAGCTTGTCATGGCTTCATCTTGGAGCAGAGCTTTATTGACTATGCGTGGCAAACTAAAGGGTACTGAGTGGGACCCTGAGAACTCACACAGGATAGACTTTAGTGATTTTCTGAGACTACTTGATTCAAATAATGTCCAATTCATGGAGTACTCAAATTATGGTCAAAACTTATCAGGTAGATTATTTATTTTTTTTAGGAGTATTATGTTGATACAACACCTTTTGGCTAATTACATTATTGAATACTGATTTCTTACTAGTTTTGATTGGTAATTACAAATGAGGTGGCCGCTTACTTTAAATTTTAACAAGAAAATATATTAGAACAAACTTTAGTTCATACTATCTCTGTTTGCAGTCAATGTATCATAGGTCACTTTGAACATCATGTTATGATATTTCATGCTAAAGGAATATTGAATGTTTGATTCAGCACATTACATGGTTGATCAAATCAGTTTTATATTCTGAACTATTTTGCATAGTGCATTCATATATATTTAAGTAAAGGAAAAAGCTTATATGCTTATCCTTATACACTTAAGGGTGCTTGTTTCCAATCAAATTAAGATATGTGGACCCTTTATATATTATTTATTCCATAACAAACTCTTGTTATTAATATTATTAACACTTTAAAATCCACCTGTTCTGATTTGATGGGACAAAATTATATTATGTATTTAAGGCTAAGTATCCATGTCTTCTCTTTAAACAAATCTCAATATTTTGGTTGCAAACTAAGGCTTTGTTTGGAACTTTTGGAGAGGAGGGGATGGAATCGTGAGGGAAGGGATGGAGTGAGAAAAGATGAACACATTGTAAGTGATAAAGACGAACGCTCCATTCCTGACCTATTTTACAGTATAAAAAAGGACAAGGCCTAGGACTAGTGGCTCTATAACTAGTGAACTTCAGCATTGGCATTACTTTCCTAGTCTATCTCAATGTGCAATTTTCTCCTGGTGTGTATGGTGGCAAGGAAAAGGCTAAATGAGGAAATAAAATGATCAATTATGATGAATGTCTTTGTTAGACATTGCTTGTAATTGTGTGTGGATGCGTCTGCATTTTGCTTCCTCTTTTTATTTTTATTTGTTTTAATTTTTCAATCTGAAGAAGAGGAGGAAGAGAAGGAGAAAGAAAATGTAATTTTTTAATCATTTGTAAGACATTCGTAATTTTTTATCTGGTTTTTGGCAGAGTACAATGAGGTCATGCGATACATGTAGTCGATCCTAGCTAGTGGGATACAGCTTTGTTGTTGTAAGACATTTGTGTTTACAAATTGCAAGGCATTTACATTATCTAGGAATAATTTGTTAATTTTTAAAGATAATGGATTTTCCCCCAATAAATATTGTGGACAATTTTGAAATGGTCTGTTTAGCATGTTTTTGACTTTCTATGATGAAAGCTTCCATTATGTATTACTCCCTCCATCTCTTTTTATAGTACCCAGTTTTTTGCTGCCCTTATCCCTTGTTTATAGTTTCCTATTTGTAGTTCGAGGAACAACAGTAGCAGCAAAGCTTTAATCTCAGTAGGTGGGGTCGGCTATGTAGATCCCATGATGCCATTTTGTTCTATCGAAAATAAAGTCTTTGGATAGATTATTAACCAAAAGATCCCGCTCTATAATCTCATTAAGTGTTCGTTTCGGTCTTCTTCGACTTTTTTTTAGAGGACTCCATATTGCTTGATCAATCCTCCTCACTGGCACACTCAATGGCCTTTTTGGAACATGTCCAAATCACCTTAAACTATTTTCTACCATATTTTCTTCTATAGATGCCACACCAACTCGTTTGCGTATGTAATCATTAGGAATCTTATGTTTTCTCTTGTGACCACACATCCAAGGCAAACAGCCTTTGGTCAATGGAATGATTTAGGCAAGGGAAGTCGGCAAAATGGATCCATAACCTCAAGAATTCGAGGAAGTAGAACTATTATAAAATCTTTCCTTATATGCCCATGATCAACGATTTTTTTCCAAATCCTAATAAATAATTTAACCATTAGTGCATTTAATTAGGGCTAGACTTGGAAAGAAGAAAATAACGTTAGACATAAACAACTTCCTTGGTCTGCGTGAATTTGGCAATTGGGTACCATATTAAGGGATGGAGGGAGTATTTTGCAAATGCCATATCAATTATTTGACATTCTTCCTTTTCCAAGAGTAGTGTTGAGGCTGAAGCCTCAATTTTAGGACTTCATTCTCCACTATACTCTTTAATAGGAGAAGAAATCAATAATGCTGTGTTGCATTTGAGTTCTATAATGATGCAAAAATGTGTTAATAGAACGCTTAAACTGTTCTTCCATGTTTGCTGCTCCATACAACCTCATTTTAAATAATGAGCTTTCTTTTGGGTGAATGCCTCATGTTGAATATTTATTGACTTAATTGTGCAGTGATTCTACCATATTATAGGAATGGAAAATCATCAGGAACTGAGGTGAATCCCAAGGATATTGTGTTTCGACGTCATGTAGTTGACCGGATGCCAATAGATTGCTGGAATGACGTTTGGAGAAAGCTGCATCAACAAGTTGTTAATGTTGATGTCATTAATGTGGATGCTGTACCTGCAGAAATATACTCAACTGTTGCAACTGCAGTCATATGGTCTATGCGTCTTGCCCTAGCTGTTGGTTTTTATGTATGGATTGATAATTTGATGAGACCGATATATGCAAAATTGATACCTTGTGATTTGGGAAAACCTGACCGACAAGCTAGGCAGCCGCTTGAACAAAGTACACTTGGATCACTAGGCAAGAGCCGGTAGGTGGAGAATTTTTCTTTCTTCTTTTAACTGTTCCACTTTTAAGCTGGAGCTAGACTTTTTTGCATGCATCAAGGTTTTAGCTTTTTAATGTGTCCCTTGTTCTACTTGTAGTTATGAGAAGTAAGGGATGTGTCCTATTATATGATTTTTATTAAACGCCTTATGCTTTTTCCTTAGGTAGCTCTTTAATGAATTCATGATTCGGAAAAACTATTGTTCAACATTTTTAGAGGTAATAGAACCATGTACGGAATGCTATTCATTTTCTTTTGGTTAGATTAGGTGAAGAGAGGGTGAGCCTTGGCGCAGCTGTAAGGTTGTTGCCATGTGACTTGGAAGTCACGGGTTCAAATCCTGGAAACAGCCTTTTCACTTGCGGGGGTAAGGCTGCGCACATTTATCTCTCCCAAGACCCCACTTGGTGGGAGCTTTGTGCATGGGGCTGCCCTTTATTTTGATTAGGTGAAGAGGGTGGGCTATTTCTTGGTCTGCTGCTTATTATTTACTTCGGAAACTTATTCTGAACTTCATATACTTTTTTCTTGAACCATGTCCAAAAGTCAGATCAGTCTGCAGAACTGTGCTAATTACTGTTGACATCCTCAACACTAAGCAACTAAAGGCATTGTTATGAACTTAACCTGTGGGCTTGCTTTAACTTTACCATAGAGTCAAAAATCATCTGGAATAACAGACATTTTTGCTATGCCTTTAAAGGGTTTCAATTGTGCTGCAAATTAATTGTGACAGTAAGGTTGTTGCTATGTGACCTTCAAGCCGCGGGTTCAAATCCTAGAAATAGCCTCTCTACTTATAGGGGTAGGCTGCGTACATCCATCTTTTTTTTTCAAGACCTCTCTTGGTGGTAGCCTTGTGCAATAGGCCACCTTTATTTACTTGTTTGTAGAATCATAGTGGGCAGTACACTGTTTCTACTAATCTTGGATTTGCCTAAACATTGTTGTTTATTGTATTTCTTTTTCTTCATTATATTTAAGAGAATTGAAAAGAAAAAACATATCTGTATGTTTTTAATCTTTTGAATTCTGTTGACGCTTCTTTGATTGGAAAGTTCAACATTTTTGCAAATTTTCAAGTTATATGAACTCTGGTCTTCAAGTGACAGGTTCACAAGTCAAAGTGCAGAGTGCAATTATTTTTCTGTGTAGAAAGAAAAAGAATTTCATAACAATGCTCGTTATTAAGATCTAATTTTTCTGCTTTCCCTCAGGGCTAAATTTATATCTGCAGAAGAAAGAACTGGTGTTACATTTGATGATTTTGCTGGCCAGGAATATATAAAAAGGGAACTACAAGAGATTGTCCGAATTTTAAAGAATGAAGAGGAGTTTCAAGACAAAGGAATTTATTGTCCAAAAGGGGTGCTTCTCCATGGGCCTCCTGGAACCGGCAAAACATTGCTGGCTAAGGCTATTGCTGGTGAAGCAGGGTTGCCTTTTTTTGCAGCAAACGGCACTGATTTTGTGGAGGTGTTGTCTATTCTCTAATGTTATTCAGTAAATTGAAGAGAAAATTACGAGAAAGAGAATTTGGTTTCATCACAGATAATAATGAAGGAGAATTTGGGAACTCAAGTTACTGTTTATTGTTGAAATTAACTCCAAAATCATGAAATCTTCTAAAGGACAGGGATGGAGATTCTGTAAGTGGGTCAACTGGAAGTTCAAATAACTAGATGTGAAATAAACTGCACTGCTTATGGCTTAAACTCCCGTAAATTTATGCTCCTTTTTATAAGCTCCAATCAACTACTTTACATAAGTTAAGAAATTTTGTTAAAATTAGTTTTTTTTTCATATGATCTCAAAATTACCCTAATAAAGTCATTTGTTAGGAGTTTGGTTGGTTAATTAGGAAGTTATATAGTTAGGGATACTAGGTGGAAAACATTAATGCTTTAGACAAGACATGTTATATTATAAAACATGTAGGAGATTCTTATAATAAAGACAGGTGGGAGTATATTGATATTGATGATTAATAATTATGATGTTTCCCTGCCTTATAGCTAGTCCTTCTCATAAAACACAAACTAGTTTGACATAGAAAAAAGTATGATAACTTGTTGTATGTGTTTTTCGTCCTCACATGTTTCTTTGATAATGCCAATATGCTTTTTTGTATCTGTTGTTTTATCCTAGTAATCCAAGTTAGAATGCAACTGGTTAATTTAACTTCTCCTCTCAGATGTTTGTAGGGGTTGCTGCATCACGTGTTAAAGACCTTTTTAACAATGCCAGATCATACGCACCTTCCATCATCTTTATTGATGAGATAGATGCTATTGGTAGCAAGCGAGGAGGACCAGATATTGGTGGGGTAAGATAATGAACAAACTTTTCACTCCTGTGGCTTTGGATGTATAGCATGTCAAAGAAAATTATTTACTTAACATTTGCGTTCTAGAGATTTTTTAGGATTAGTTTCTAATTATATCATTACATTGTTCTTCATATGTTACAAAATTTTCCTGAGACCCAGATCATTCTACAGAGCTAGTTTGGTTCTGAAATTTTTATATATCTCCAGGTTAACTGTAACTGCACACAGATATCAAATTTAATGGCCTTGAGTAACGTTGATAAGTTGATACTCAGCTTAAAGTAATTATATTTTCATCCAACAATTTGGGATGAGTACTGAATTTGGTGAATATGTGTGCACAAGATGTGATAAAGTTTATGGTGGTATAAATCGGCTGCTATCATTCTTCATCAATATAGTGTTAGTCATGTGTTAGGGCATGATACTAGGTAATTTTCTGGTGGAGCCAGACGTATCAAATTTCTTGAGCAATTTTCATCTAAACACAGGATATTACTACTTTATATATATATTTGTTTTCATCAATTCTCAAGGGACTTTTACCTTCAGTTCTGTTATTGCAAGTGCCAGATGAATGGAATTATTTGAGCTATGGCATAACACAAAAAAATGAAGGGCCTTAGTCATATTGGTTTTCAGTTGTTTGGTTAGGGAAACATGTACATTATCCTATGAATGTGAAACTAGAACCTGATCACAACTGCAACAGTTAGAAGAAGCCGTGCTCTCAAATATTTTTGGTCAGTGTGTGAAATAAACAATGGCGACTCCTTTGGATGATCAATGAGTGGGAACAAGAAAAGAAAATTACATTTATTTATATTTTCGGGCTTATGGTGCTATGAGTGTTAAGATAGAGGTGTTAATTAAGGCATCAAGCGTGGTGAATACATGACAATTTTATGGGGCATCGATTCTTTACTTCCATTCCATGTCATTTGATGTATTTTGGTTCTTCTGGGGCTCTATTGATGGCAGAAAAACATTTAATTTATTTGCTGCAAATCTGTTTTTGGTTTTACCTATTTTAACTTGTACTATCTGTAGAAAATATTTAAATAAATGTATTATTCTGAATTTATTAGAATTAACTTATTAGGTTAGTTAGAGAGGATTTTATAGATAACAAACTAGGAGGATTATTTGGATCTAAGTGTAAATAGATTAGATTAGATTTTATTTCAATTGTTTCAGTTGTAACCTCCCTAGATCAGTGGCCTCTAAAAAACACTAGCCAAATATGTATATATACTACACCTATCTATCAATAACATTATCGGGTGAATTCAGATTACTCCAATAGCCATTATAATCCTATATGGTATCAGAGAGTTCATAGGAATCAATCTTAATGGCAACTTCATCCGAGTCTGAGTTGAGGTCGAGCCCTCGGTCGGAGACACGTCCACCTTCGGCGACAGGAGGCTCCCTCGAAAACGGCGTACAATGCCTTGCAGCCGCTGGACTTGAAGGTTCGGCAATCCTAATCGTCCCTGAAAAACTCTCCAGCGACGGCGATAACTATAGACAGTGGGCACGGTCGATACGTCTTGCAGTAGATGGCAGAGGTCGACTTGGGCATCTCACCAGTATTGCCGTTGCTCCTCCGGTGACTGACGAGAAGGCTCACCAAGCATGGCAATCCGAAAATTCCATGGTATCATCATGGCTGGTCAATGCAATGGCACCTGGGATCAGAAAAAGCTTTATGTTTCTTCCATCTGCACGTGATATTTGGGAGGCAGCCAAGGAAGCTTATGGAGATGGTGCAATCGTTCCTTTAATTTTTAACTTACAACAAAAGGTATGGGACCTGAAACAAAACTCCCTTTCTCTAAGTGACTATTACTTGGCCAAAACTACTCTTTGGCAAGAAATTGACCTTATCAATGATGAAGAGGAGTGTTGTGCTACTCATGCTGTCAGCCACCAAAAACGCATTGCAAGAGAACGTCTCTTTGAACTTTTAGCTGGTCTCAACCCCTCTTTTGATGATGTTCGAAGCAGAATATTATCCCAAGTTCCCCTTCCATCAGTCCGTGCTGCCTTTGCTATTCTGCGAGATGAATGCACTCGTAAGAAGGTCATGCTCAGGGGTGTATGGGTGCAAACAGAGTTGTCTGCCCTTGCAGCCAGGTCACAAGATTCACGGAATACCAAACCCCAACCCACATGTGATCACTGCAAGAAAATTGGTCACACAAAGGACACTTGCTGGGAAATTCATGGTAAACCAGCAGATTGGAAACCGAAACGGGGTAAAGGTCACGGCTATATGGCTGAAATTTCTGTAGATACAGCCACTGACACTGTGACACCTTCTTCAGGAGAAACATTAAATCTAATTCTGGAACGACTCGCTGCATTAGAAGGTAAACGCACACAGCCAAGTGCTACCGTAGTCAAACGAGGTAATTTTTCTAAGGCATTGGCAATTATTGAAGGTATGACTTCTAAGAATTGTTGGACTATTGATTCTGGTGCCTCAGATCACATGACCAATGACATCTCCTTATTCTCTAATTATATTCCAACTACAAAGCATCTTACTGTCAAAATAGCTGATGCTTCTCATTCAAAGGTTGCTGGTATTGAAAGTATAAAATTATCAAATATATTGACTCTACATGAGGTTCTGCATGTACCAAACTTGAAATGCAATCTATTATCTGTGCATAAATTGACAAGAGACGAGAAATGCCATGCTAATTTCTTTGCCACTCATTGTGTTTTTCAAGATTTGTTGACGGGGACGACGATTGGAGTTGCTAAGGAGTTTGATGGGCTTTACTACTTGGATGACTGTGTTAATAAAGGTGTTCGTAATTGCAATAATGTGTCTCTCCCTAGGTCTAGTAGTTTGGAATTGTTACACAAACGTTTCGGACACCCGAACTTTCATTATATGAAAAAATTGTTTCCTTCCGTTTATTCTAATAAAATCTCTACTGAATTTTGTTGTGATTCATGTGAACGTGCTAAACATCACCGCACTACTTTTCCTAGTGTTCCATACAAAGCATCTAAACCATTCACAACCATTCATAGTGATTTATGTGGACCCTCTTGGGTTTCAAACCGATCACATGCAAAGTGGTTCATCAGCTTCATTGATGACCACTCCCGAGTCACCTGGGTTTTCCTACTCAAAGAAAAAACGGATGTATACCAAACCTTCATTGATTTCTATAATATGATCCACAATCAGTTCAAAACATCCATCCAAACCCTACATACAGATAATGGCACTGAATACTTTAACCAAGCCCTTTCCAACTTCCTCAAAGACCATGGCATTGTTCACAAAAGTACATGCCCATATAGCCCCCAACAAAATGGTGTCGCTGAAAGAAAAAACAGACACATCCTTGAAACAGCTAGGGCCATTATGTTCACCAGTAATACCCCTAAATTCCATTGGGATGATGCTGTCCTCACAGCCACCTTCCTCATCAATCGTATGCCAAGTAAACCCTTATCCTACACCGCTCTTCAAGTCCTTCACCGCCACTATAATCTACCCTACCTTGAAAATACTCTACCTCTCAAAATCTTTGGCTGCACAACCTATGTCCACCTTCATCTCACAAATAAGTTAGACCCCAAGGCAGTTCGGTGTATCTTTCTTGGTTACTCAGGGACACAAAAAGGCTACAAATGTTATGATCCTATCCATAAACGCATCTATATCACTTGCGACGTTACCTTCCATGAAGATCTTCCTTTTTATCCTCAGCCTGAACTTCAGGGGGAGAATTGGAATGAATCTCAGCCTAAACCTAACCAAGAACAAAGTACAATGTCCCAATCAGAACCTATCCACTTCCTTGAATATATACCCACACTAACCGAACCTACAACACCAGTGTCATCCATACCCAAGCCTACCACCAAACCTACCCAAGCTGACGAACCTCCTAGTAATAATGAAGGAAATACTAGTTTAGGGGGAGATAATTCCAACATCTTAAAAGTGTATGAACGTCGACACAAGACAAGTATTGCCCCTCAGACAAATTGCAATATCCATGAATCTGACCTAGAGACAGATCCACAAGCACAACAATTGAGTGAAAAAACTCAAGTACAGAGTGAGCTTGATGTCCCCATTGCGGTCCGGAAACAACCCAGAACATGCACAAGGCATCCGATTGAGAGGTTTGTATCATACTAGGCGCTTTCATCAAAATACTGTACTTTTATATCTCATCTTGACAGCATTAGGGTCCCTAATAGCATAGAAGAAGCACTGACTATTCTTGAATGGAGACAGGCAGTCATGGAAGAGATGAAAGCTCTAGAAACAAATGACACCTGGGAAATAGTTGATATGCCTAAAGGAAAGAAACCAGTGGGATGCAAGTGGGTCTTCACCCCAAAGTATAAATCTGATGGAAGTCTTGACAAATACAAAGCAAGGTTGGTGGCCAAGGGATTCTCACAGGTATATGGTACAGATTACAATGAAACATTTGCTCCGGTAGCAAAGTTAAGTACCATAAGGATATTACTTTCACTAGCTGTCAATCTAGATTGGTCACTCCACCAAATGGATGTAAAAAATGTCTTCCTTAATGGAGATTTGAAAGAGGAAGTATATATGAAATTACCGCCAGGATTCCCAGGAAAAAGAGGTGATCAAGTATGCAAACTAAAGAAGTCGCTATATGGCTTAAAGCAGTCTCCAAGAGCCTGGTTTGAAAGGTTTACAAGAGTATTGAAGAAGCAAGACTATACACAGGGACAAAGTGATCACACACTCTTCTATAAACATATAAATGGAAAAATAGTGATCCTAGCAGTATATGTAGATGATATAGTTCTCACAGGTGATAATAAAGAGGAAATTGACAAAATAAAGAAGGCTCTAAATCAGGAATTCCAGGTAAAAGATCTTGGTGAAATGAAATATTTCCTTGGAATGGAAATTGCCCGTTCAAAAAGGGGGATTTACATTTCACAGAGAAAATATGTTCTTGATCTCCTTAAAGAGACAGGTATGTTAGGGTGTAGACTGATAAAACACGCACAGGGAATAGAAAGAATAGGAAATACGAATAAAAGAAAATAAAGAATAAATTACTCTGTGATAGAGGGATAGCAAGAATCTCACTAATCTCTCTAAAACAGCCCAGGAGTATCTCCAAGTGTTTAATAAACTCTCTGAATATTCGATGCTTTATTGAATAGGCGAAGGGCCAATTTATAGGAATACAAAGAGAGATAAAAATCTAATTCAAAATTCAAACTAGGAAATCCAAATAATACCAAAAATACTAAAATAATATCTAAATCTAAAATACTAAAGAATATCTAAAATCCTACTTGTGGATAGTCCACTTATTCTGAAATATCTAGAATAATATCTAAAATAATATTGCTGGAATTGTTAAATAATATTAAATAATAAATATTACTAATTAATTCCTAATTGGTCCTTAGGCGCTTATTTTTTCTGGAATAAATCAGCCCATAACGATTTGGATTGCTATCATATCTTCCCCCTTGGAAAGTCGACTTGTCCTCAAGGCGAAAGTGAGGAAATTGTTCCGCAACGAGATCATATTCCTCCCAAGTAGCTTCCTCAACAGGGCGATTCTGCCATGCCACAAGGATGTCCAATCTGTGGTCCGGTGTCCAGCGGTGCTGCAACACCTTGGAAGGTTGTAGTATGAGCTCCATATCAGCTGAGAGTGGAAGAGAAGGAGGAGGAGTAGGAGCTTGCTGGCCGTATGCCGGACGGAGTAGAGAAACATGAAAGACAGGATGGATTTTGGCAGTGGAAGGTAGTTCAAGTTCATAGGCGACCTTGCCAATTCGTCTGGCTACAGTGAATGGACCGAAGAAACGTGGAGACAGCTTCTGAAACCTTGAACGAGCCAAAGACCGTTGTCGATACGGTTGAATACGTAACCAAACAGCATCCCCTGATTTAAATTCAAGGTCCCGACGATGTTGATCGGCATGTAACTTCATTCGATGTTGAGCTTTAAGGAGGTTCCCTTTTAAGACTCGTAACATGGCATCACGTGTTTCAAGTTGTTCTTCTAAGTCAGCAACTCGTGTTTCACCCTTGATGTAAGGAAAAAGAGGCGGCGGATCACGACCATAGACCAGTTTAAAAGGGGAAGTACTAGCAGCCACATGAAACCCAGTGTTGAAGGAAAATTCTGCCCAGCAAAGAAACTTACTCCATTGATTAGGTTGGTCATGGGCAAAGCAACGCAAGTAAGTCTCGAGGCATCGATTGACTACCTCTGTTTGCCCATCAGTCTGGGGGTGGTATGATGTGCTCATATTTAAGCGGGTTTGACTTAGACGAAATAACTCCTGCCAAAAGTGACTGAGGAAAAGAGGATCTCTATCAGAGACGATAGACCTGGGCATGCCGTGTAATCGAACAATTTCTTGGCAGAAGGCGGTGGCGACGGTTTTAGCTGTGTAAGGGTGAGTGAGGGCAATGAAGTGGCTGTATTTACTGAGACGATCTACCACCACAAAGATCACATCAAAGCCTTGGGATTTAGGGAGCCCTGAAATAAAATCAAGAGAAATATCCTCCCAAATACGGTCTGGGATGGGGAGTGGCTGCAAGAGTCCAGCAGGGGCCAAGGTTTGATATTTATTCTGCTGACAAGTGTAACAGTGTTGGATATGGTACTTGACATCGTTTTTCATCCCCCGCCAATACACTTGATCATTTAACCGTCGCAAGGTCTTGAGGTATCCACCATGCCCCCCAGTTGGCGTCGCATGGGCTTCGGCCAATAATTTTTCTCTGAGCGGGATGATATTGGGTATAACTAAACGTGTCTTATAGAATAACCGACCATTTATAAAGTGGAAATGAGAGTGATGATCCGGTTGTGTCTGTAACTCCTCTATCTTTGCCCTTGTTTCAGGGTCCTCCAATAGTGCTTGCGGAAGGTGATCTAAGTCATGTGCCATAGGAATGACCATTTGGAGAAATTCTGCCTGTTGAGGCCGCCTAGATAGGGAGTCAGCGGCAGCATTTTCCTTCCCCGGTTTATAACTAATGGTAAAATCAAAGGGAAGGAGTTTGAGCAGGAGTCGTTGCTGGGAAGTAGTGACAACCTTCTGGTCTAATAAGTGCTTCAGGCTGTGATGGTCAGTTTGTACGTAAAAATGGTTACCCAATAAGTAATGACGCCATTTTTGTAATGAAAGGACCAAGGCAAGTAACTCCCGGTCATATGCTGATTTGTAACGATTTGAGAAAGAGAATCCCTTACTGAAGTATGCCACCGGATGACCATTTTGCATAAGTACGGCCCCAATACCGTTCCCAGAAGCGTCACATTCAACAACAAAGGGTTGTTGAAAGTCCGGTAAGTGAAGAACCGGAGTGGTAGTGAGAGCTATTTTGAGTTCTTCAAAAGCGGTTTGTGCAATATCCGACCACTGAAAAGCCCCCTTTTTTGTTAAGTCGGTTAGAGGTCTAGCGATGAGGCCATAATTTTTTACAAACCTTCGATAGTAGCCGGTGAGTCCTAGGAAGCCACGTAAGTCTTTTACTGATTGTGGAACAGGCCAGTGGGCTACGGCCTTAATTTTTTCAGGGACGACTTCAACGCCATTACTGGTAACAATGTGCCCCAAGTAGTCAACCCTTGTTTGGCCTAGAAAACACTTTTTAACATTGGCAAAGAAAAAGTGTTGTTGTAGGAGTTGAAAAATAATTCGAAGATGTTGGAAATGATCCTGTGCAGAAGTACTGTAAATCAAAATGTCATCAAAAAAGACGAGTACAAATTTCCGCAAGTATGGGCGGAACAGGTTATTCATGACAGCTTGGAAGGTTGCTGGAGCATTGGTCAGACCAAACGGCATAACCACAAATTCATAATGACCAGAGTGGGTTCTAAAAGCCGTTTTATGAATATCGGAAGGTAATATCCGAATTTGATGATACCCAGAGCGTAAATCAATCTTCGAAAAATATCTAGCACCATGCAATTCATCTAATAATTCATCAATGTTAGGTATAGGGTACTTATCTGGAATCGTAATTTTGTTGAGACGACGATAATCAACACACAATCGCCACGTGCCGTCTTTCTTGCTAACTAGTAAGGCTGGACTAGCAAACGGACTAGAACTAGGGCGGATGAAACCTCGGTCCAACAAGGTGTGAACCTGAGACTCAATCTCATCCTTTTGGTAATGAGGATAACGATAGGGTCTCAAGTTTGGTGGAGATGCCCCTGGTAACAATGAGATCATGTGATAGTGGTTACGGGAGGGTGGCAGTGAATGCGGCTCCTCAAAAACAGCAGAAAAGTCTTGAAATATCGCGGATACATCTAAGGCCGTACGTTTTGCTGTTTCAGTTTGATGAAACTCCAAACTCTTGAGACAAACCTGAGGGACAGCCTTTGGAGGTTCTCCTTGCAACTTGTATTTTTTACCGTCAACCCAAAAAATCATGAACATGTCATTCCAGTTAGCCTCCACTGTGTTGAGGGATGCTAACCATTTAATACCCAATACTAAGTCTGACCCGGCTAAGGAGAAGGGGTAGAAATCTTGTGTAATTGTCAGTCCTGAAAGTTTGACCTCTAAATCCTTGCAGACTTGATTACAACGGATAATCCGGCCATCCCCAATTTGAACTCCAAAAGAAGGAACCGTGCTGGTAGAAATACCGAGTTTTCGTATCAAGGTCGTGGAAATAAAGTTGTGGGTGGACCCACTGTCCACTAAAAGCAGTACCTGATTAGAAGAAATATACCCTTTTAACTTCATGGTGGAAGCCGAAGGTGTACCTAAGATGACGTTAAATGCAACCTCGGGCTCCTCTGTATCATCTTTGTTAGATTCAACGATGGACTCCAGTTGTTCAGGAAGAGGGTTGCCCTCATCATCAATCTCCATTAGCGAGAAAGAAGCGCTGCAGCGGTGACCGGGTCGAAAGGGCTCGGCACACCGAAAACATAACCCTTTGTCACGTCGTCGTTGACGTTCGGAGTCCACAGGCACTACACGTCCATATTGGGAAGGGAGTGATGAAGATGATGAGTTGAGTGAAGGATACTTTCCTGTGGAGGTAGTTGATGCCGAAGGACTTCTGTGATCCCGTGGAGGATATGAATCACGAGTTGTATAGTCAGGTGAATAATAGTGTCGATGCGTCGAAGAGACAGATTTGGTCCCACGGTTAACAGCGAGTTGTTTCTCAAATTCCAAAGCAAGGCTAGCGGCCCGGTAGACACTCCGCGGTTTGTGAATCCTGACGTTTGATCTTAATTTCTCTTTAAGTCCGTTCATGAAAACGCCAAGAAGACAATGTTCTGGCCAATTTGCAATTAATGCTACTCTCTTAGCCCACTCTTTACGATAATCTTGAACAGAGCCTGTCTGCTTGATGCTGCATAAATTCTCATCGGGGTTGAGATATTCTGGCGGCCCGTAGTGTTCCTGGAGTGCTTTAACCAAATCTTCCCAGTATAATATTGTTCGCTGAGAATTGAGCCACGAGAACAAGTCTAAAGCATCACCCTCCAAGTACATGGCTGCGACATCAACTCGATCGTCCTCTGGTGTATCATAAAATCGAAAGAATTTTTCTGCCTTCAGGACCCAACCTCTCGGGTCTCCTCCATCGAACCTTGGGAAATCGATTTTTGTGTGTGGTGTGCGTGGGTTTCGCCGAGACGTCTCAGAATCTTCATCACTGTCATCAGCCGAAGTATGCGACCTCCCCCTGTTTCTGTTCGGTCGCGCAGATCGCAATTCCAAGGCATTCACCTTGTCCTTCAGTTCGTCGAGCGCCACAAGTCGTTCAGCGATGATGGCGAGATGATCAGAAGAGGCATCGAGTGGCTTGGTTTCTGGTTGCTGTGTGGCGCGAGACGATGGGATGTCGTCGGAAGGTGGAGTCGCGTGAGATGAGCGTGTATTGACCATGCTGGATCGAATTAATGTCTCTGATACCAATGATAAAACACGCACAGGGAATAGAAAGAATAGGAAATACGAATAAAAGAAAATAAAGAATAAATTACTCTGTGATAGAGGGATAGCAAGAATCTCACTAATCTCTCTAAAACAGCCCAGGAGTATCTCCAAGTGTTTAATAAACTCTCTGAATATTCGATGCTTTATTGAATAGGCGAAGGGCCAATTTATAGGAATACAAAGAGAGATAAAAATCTAATTCAAAATTCAAACTAGGAAATCCAAATAATACCAAAAATACTAAAATAATATCTAAATCTAAAATACTAAAGAATATCTAAAATCCTACTTGTGGATAGTCCACTTATTCTGAAATATCTAGAATAATATCTAAAATAATATTGCTGGAATTGTTAAATAATATTAAATAATAAATATTACTAATTAATTCCTAATTGGTCCTTAGGCGCTTATTTTTTCTGGAATAAATCAGCCCATAACGATTTGGATTGCTATCATAGACCAAGCAACACACCAATCAAAGTTGTGAAGATAAACAATGATGAAGACTTAGGGGGAGATGTTGATGTGGGAAGATACCAGTGCATGGTAGGAAAGTTGATTTATTTGTCACACACTCGTCCTGACATTGCCTTTGCAGTCAGTATGGTAAGTCAACATTCCCATGATCCTAAACAAAAACACCTGAACGAAGTATACAGAATACTCAGATACTTGAAGGGTTCTCCGGGTAGAGGATTACTGTTCAAAAAATCTGAGGAGAGAAATGTAAAAATGTTCACTGATGCCGATTGGGCAGGAGATAAAGAGGATAGAAAATCCACATCCGGATACTGCACATTTGTTTGGGGAAATTTAGTTACTTGGCGTAGTAAAAAACAGAGTGTGGTGGCTAGAACTAGTGCTGAGGCAGAGTTTCGAGCAATAGCACTCAGAATTTGTGAAGGTATTTGGGTGAAACGAGTACTTGAAGAACTAAGAATGATTGTAAATCTACCTATAAGGATGTACTTTGACAACATGGCAGCAATCAACATCTGCCACAACCCTATTCAACATGATCGAATGAAGCATGTGGAGATTGACAAACACTTCATACGTGAGAAGATTGATGACGGTATAATCAACCTTCGATATGTACCCTCAAACCAGCAAACTGCTGATATTCTTACAAAGGGGCTTGCAAAAGACAAATTTGAAGTTCTAGTTGGCAAGTTGGAGATGATCAACATCTATGCTCCAACTTGAGGGGGAGTGTAGAAAATATTTAAATAAATGTATTATTCTGAATTTATTAGAATTAACTTATTAGGTTAGTTAGAGAGGATTTTATAGATAACAAACTAGGAGGATTATTTGGATCTAAGTGTAAATAGATTAGATTAGATTTTATTTCAATTGTTTCAGTTGTAACCTCCCTAGATCAGCGGCCTCTAAAAAGCACTGGCCAAATATGTATATATACTACACCTATCTATCAATAACATTATCAGGTGAATTCAGATTACTCCAATAGCCATTATAATCCTATACAATCCTTTCTTGCTCACTTCACCATGCTCCCTTGTTTCCGCCAATGAAACCTCTGTTTGCAATTGCGTTATTAGGGTGGGGCAGAAAGAGAACAAGGCTTACTTCAAATTCTGACTGAGATGGATGGATTTAAAGTTTCTACAGAACAGGTATGCTTCCAAATAATTTCCAGCATCATAAGGAACTTTTTTTTTCCTGATATGCTAAACTTGAGTTTCAGGTGCTTGTAATTGGTGCAACAAATAGATTGGATATTCTTGATCCTGCTCTCCTGAGGAAGGGTCGTTTTGATAAGATTATCAGAGTTGGTTTACCATCTAAAGATGGAAGATTGGCCATTTTAAAGGTTTTTTTGGGGCATGATCTTTATATGCATTTCAGGATATTGGCTTTCTTTAAGTTGTTTTACACTGATTTTTCTTTTATGGGTTTTAGGTGCATGCCAGAAATAAATTTTTTCATTCACAAGAGGAAATGGAGATACTACTGAAAGAAGTTGCTGAGCTCACTGAAGATTTTACTGGAGCAGAGCTACAAAATATACTGTAACTAGTTCATAATTGAGTCATTGGATTTCTGTGTCAACCTGACGTGCAGACTGATTTATCATGAATTATATGGCAGGAATGAAGCTGGAATTTTGACAGCCAGGAAGGATTTGGATTACATTGGACGGGAAGAGCTACTTGAGGCTTTGAAGAGGGTTTGTGTTTTATCCCACTTTTTCCTAAAAAAATGGGCAATAATTTTTCCTATTATGTGTTTGATACATTGTTTTATTTTTCATGAAATTTCATGCCCCCTGAATGATCTTATGGATTTACAGCAAAAAGGAACATTTGAAACTGGGCAAGAGGATAGTGCTGTAGTTCCTGAAGAATTGAGACTGAGATTGGCTTACAGGGAAGCAGCTGTTGCTGTTCTTGCATGTTACTTTCCTGAACCCCACCGCCCTTTCACTGAGGTTGAGGCTGGGATATTTCTTTGTTTTGTTTTACAAGTTCATTGTATTGGAGAAATGGTGATTCATTACTGTGTTAATGGTTTTGCAGACCAACATAAATTCCATCAGCAGCCAACCAAATATGCAATATGCTGAAGCTCCTGGAAAGGTTTTTGCAAGGAAATCAGATTACATAAATTCTATAGTGCGTGTTTGTGCTCGTAAGTTGTTATGAACTTCTGATTTATCGTCTTGTAGTTGTTGTTTCTTAAAACAGTTCAAGCTTCTTTTCACTGACTAGTCATTTGTCTCAGTACTATCACAGAACCGGTTGTTTAGGTTTGTATTGAGATATTGATGAAGACTAAAGTAATATGAGATGCCTAAGCCTCTCATTGAGTAGCATGAGACAAGGCGTTTTTGGAACAAATTTTGAAGACCAGTAAGCCTCATTAAATATAGTTTGGAAACCTTAATTTTTTCAAAAAGTGTAAACTTCCAAAAATGCTCTTCATTCAAAGCTAACCTCTAATTAACTCAATTAATGAAGGTTATTTTTTAAACAAAATCATTAATGAGTCATTGTTTTCTCCAAAACATCTTCTATTATGAAACATGAAACTATTTCAAAGAACTTCTCATGAATTGGAACAGAGGGAGTACTTAATTTGTTGGTTCTCCCACTTCAATATCTAGTATTTTGGGTTGGTTCTCCATCCCACGTCGCTATTGATCAATTGGTATTAGAAACAACATTTAGCATCTCTCGAAATGGCTACATGCAAGGGTTGTAACTAGTGGAGGGTTCTAATTGATGAGGATGTTGAGTGAAGTGTTATTAATTGGTTGAGACTAAGGTAGCATGAGATGTCTACGTTCTTCATTGAGTAGTATGGGATACTCTATGGGTTATTTTGGTGAATTGCTTTTCCTAGCATTAGGTAAAGTCGTTTGCTTATTGTGAGTCTTTGAAGCAGTCATCTACCGCACTAAGATTTACAAAAATCATCTTATGAAAGTCAGTTCCATGTAGATTTCTTATGAAGTTGATCATTTAGAGAACTGATCTATTTTATTGTGTTTAGTTATATACTTTCTTAGTCTTTTAAAAGCAAGAGAAAATAGATTTCCGAAAGAAGCACTTGGACGATATGGAACATGAAATTATTTGGGAAAATGGCTTAAGTAATACTCTGTCAGTGGGAATAATGTCTGTCAAAGATCAGGTTTCAACATCTGAACTGCTAATGTCAGACAAGTTTTCTGCTTATAGATGCCAATGCAAGCAAAATTCTATATTGTTTGTAATATATTGCTCTTGAAAGCTTTTGAGTGAAATTAGGGGCTAAAATGTGTTCTGCAGTTTGATTGTTGGTTCATCATCGCTGATCTTTTCCCCTTTTTTATAATTTATAGCAAGAGTAATTGAGGAGGAGATGTTTGGGATTGACAACTTGTGTTGGATCTCTGCAAACGCAACGTTAAAAGCTTCAAGGCTTGCTGAATTTTTAATTCTGCAGACAGGAATGACTGCATTCGGGAAAGCATTCTACAGAAATGAAAGAGATCTTGTGCCTAATGTATGCGTGGAGTCCTACTGTAACAGCTACTTTTTCAATATGTTTTCTGCCACTTTACAGAAGTGTTTAATATTACAATTATAGCAAGACTTATGGTAAAGCGTTTTACCACAGCTAACAATGAAGCTTGAAGCACTCCGAGATGAGTATATGCGTTATGCTGTGGAGAAGTGTTCATCAGTGCTACGAGAATACCATTCAGCTGTCGAGACAATCACAGGTCTCATTCTTTGTTTATTTGTTCATTAACAGGATGGCATTTGTCTTTCAGCAGCTTCACATTTGAATAGTTAAGATCTGATCTGTAACAATTAGGTTTACTACCAAGTAGGTTAGCGGGTTTTTGTTAAGTTTCTTGTAAGAAGTTCATGAAGACTGACAAGACTGTTCCCCACTAACCATTGTGCAGATATTTTACTTGAAAAGGGACAAATTAATGCTGAGGAAATCTGGGAAATTTATAGGACAGCTCCTCGTGTGGCTCAGGTACAGTTTTAACTTAGTAGGATATGATTGCCCTGTTCTTTTGATTGCCTACTATCTTCAATGTTTTGTTTCTGGCGTCAATCTTTCTTTTTATTTCTTGCGTAGCCTAATGTAAGTCCAATCGATGAATACGGAGCACTGATTTATGCTGGAAGATGGGGAATCCATGGGGTCTCTCTTCCAGGAAGGGTCACATTTGCACCAGGCAATGTTGGGTATTCAACCTTTGGTGCACCCCGGCCAACAGAGGTGCAAGCAAAAGCATGTTCTCTTAGTTTTTACACGCTGCCTTATATTCTCATTTAGCTGACAAACGCTCTTTGTCTATTTCCTGTTTCCTCCATTTTCCTGCAGACCCAAATTGTCAGTGATGAAACATGGAAACTAGTGGATGGTATCTGGGATAAGAGGGTACAGGAAATTAAAGAGGAGGCTTCAAAGGAGGCTCAAGAAGATGAAGAAAAACCACAACTTTTGATGGCAAGCCATTTCCTTTGAGAGAGAATTGTCTCCGGGGGCTTCAGGTCTTATCGCATTTTGATAGTCTTTTATTGTCTGTTTTTTTATCCTGTTCTCTTGTGGCGGGATCCGAATGAGGTGACAGCTAATGGCTGAAAGGAAGGAAAAAAATAGAAATAAAAACATACAAAGGAAATAGAAGTTGACAATTATAAACCCTTTATTGTAACTTCAGTCTCTGTGGGCATCTGCCATCAAATGGGGAAAAGAATCTGATCACCACCCATTAAACTCGTCAGAGAAGTAGCAGCGATTCTTGCCTCGCCCCGGCGCATAATTTTCCTAGCACATTTTTTTAAAGAAAATTCCTCTTGAGGACCCATTTGAAGTGATAAATACTTGAAATATCAAATTTATCCTTGGTACTTCCCAAATTCCAGAGTTGTCTATGTTTCTTCTGGAAGTTAGACTTTTCCATGTCTTATTGTTTTAGTAGATGCGTAAATTTAGGGAGTATGGGCAGTAATTTTGAGAAGCAATAATGATACATGATGATTATGAGCAATATAAAGGAATTTTGAATCTTTGAGAGTAATTATTATGCTATACGGGTCCTTGATTGAGAATTTCCTCATTATTAAAATAAAATCTGCTTATTGGAGGCTGTGATATATGTAAGTTTTCCTTCCTAATGATATTAAGTTGGGAAAACATAAATATCTCAACTAATACATATTATATTTCCTCCCTATCACATAATAATATCCATCAGTTTGCTTGTTTTCTGCGCAGCATTTTGAACTCAGGGAACAAGGTCCATAGTGGCTGCAGAATTTCATTAAATTTTGTCGGTGGTAGTATTGACATTGAGCCACAAAAGAGGCACTGAGGCTTTCAGTTTGAGCTCGAGTGAAGTACAAGTCTCTACTCAAGTAGTTCTACTGGTCTTTTAGCATCAGAAATCAAATTTATCATGGGGATACGTCATTAGGGGTATTCCCAACAAAATCATCAGAGTAATTCTATAGGAATAGTTTTTTTGGTTTTGATTATAAATGTATAATGAGTTATAGACTGTCTCCACATAAGTTTCTGTTGTATTCTCAGTCTTCCATAGCAAAATTTTCTGGGAATCTCATTGCTGTAAAACTAATTTCTGTTTTATACTCACTGAGGATGGCAGGGTTCTTGTATCATCTTTGGGGTGTAGGAAGGAAATATGCATATGCTTTACATAATTATTATGCCAAATGGATTGTGACCTCCTTAATTATGATCAGCAGGTGGGGTGGCATAAAAATATGATTTTGATTAATTCCACAGCTCCTAAACCTGTCCTATTAGGTTGCGGGGTCGATCCCATTTATTGTAATTCAGGCTGTTAGTGCCTACTCTTGTAATTCAAAAATAAAAAACCTGCCCTTTCGGTGGTATCTTATCTCCTAATCATTTTCATTTACAGATTCACATCTTCTAGCAGCCACCTTCTCAGATGCATATTGTCTCCAAGTTCCGAGTCCTTGCTTCCCATCCTGAGCATGGATAAGAGTTTTTTGTTTTTTTGTTTTTTTGTTTTTTTTTTGTTTTTTTTGTTTTTTTTTTCTTTTGTTATTTTATACTTTTCACAGGATGCCATACTACCTTCTATTTCTTTCATACTACTAGTATCTGGTTTGCACTCGTTGTGGTCACCTCTAGCAACTTTCTTTTTACATGTTTGACTTGTCAATTTAAAATGCTTTGTATCTATACAAGGGTTAAGTTGTATCAACAAGCTGAAATATTTTTCCAAGCACTTGGTATCTTAAATTTAGGGAGTTCATTGTTGCTAATAAAATACTTTTACGGAAAAAAAAAAATTGTTTCAAAGTTACTTTAGAATGCCGGGTGTAACTTGAAAAAAGAAAATTTACGGTACTGGGTAAATCATAAATTAGTTTAAGATATTAAATGCTAGGGTTTTAGATATAGTTAATCTTACATTTACTCCAGGGATAAAAGCTTTTGTTGGTATAAATGGCTAAAGTCCAGAAAAGTACCCAATAATTGATGGTTTCAGGATTTCAGATCTTCATGCATTGTGTGAAAACAGGAACCTTTGTTAAGTGAACAGAGGTTGGATTAAGAGTGTGAAGGGTATTTAACTGTGACCCGTGACTCTTGTTCTGTCTATTTCCTATCTGACAAACAACGCCTCATGAGTAGCTTGCTACCCTCCAAGTAAGCACCTTCCACACTCACTAAATACAACCACTAAACAACACTTTCATTTTCATTAAATTATACACCAAGTTAGGTATTCACATGTAATCATAGTCATAGATTTGTGATTCAATCCAACATCTACTGAAACTGCATTTATAACTATATTTCTAGTGGAGAAATATATTCAAGTTTTTTTTTTAATTTCATTATAACGATTATGGTGATTTTTTTGTTGTGGCAAGTGTGATTGTGGTTTTAATTATATATGAACTTTAAATTGCATTTAACATCCTAAAATATTTTCTTATATATATGTCATCTTAAAGTATTTTTTGGTACATTCAACATCTTAAAGTATATTTTTTTATGTGCGTCCAACACCTTAAAGTGCCTTTTTATGTTTCCATCACTTTGGAGTCTTTTTTAGGCGCATTAATCATCCTAAAACATTTGTTGGTAGATCCAGTACCAAGGTATAAAAAATACTTTAAGATATTGGACGCGTTTGAAAAATACTTCAAGGTTAGATATGTTACAAAATAGTCTACGATACTCGATATGCCAAAAAACATATTTTGAAGTGTTGGATGCACCTTGGCATATTGAAGTTACTTATGTTTTGATCTTATCTTTGAACGGGGAATGTTATTGGAACTTGCATGTTTGTATTGTTGGTGAAACTCAAAGTGTATTTTGTCGTTTCTTTTTGCATGTATTTTGAGGGTGAGTCATATTAGATTCTTAGTACCGTTTTTCTTTTTTCTTTTTTTTCTTTTTTTTGAGTTAAATGTACTTTAGTACAATTGTGACAATCCCAATCCCAATTAATCAACTACATTTAAGGGGTCAACCTATTTAATTTATGGCTCGTGTGTGTACAGTACACATTAGTCAAGTTGAATCTTGGATCAAGCTCTCTCTCTCTCTCTCTCTCTCTCTCTCTCTCTCTCTCTCTCTCTCTCTCTCTCTCTCTCTCTCTCTCTCTCTGTTTTTTTTTTTTCAAATGAGAATAATCTTCATCTCTATTCTTCAGTATGTTCAACATCCAAATCTAAACTTTAAACTTTAAAAGAATAAGGAAATGGAGAAAGAGAGAGGTGCTCAATAACTCGAGTAATGTATCTAGAACGTTATATGTGATTATTTAGTGCCTGTTTAGATTAGTGGTGGAAAAGTAGCTTTTTTTGCAATCTGATTTTTGAAAAAGTTAAATAGGATAAAAGTTAAATTGTAAATGTGATTTGTGTTTAGATTGGCGGTGGCAGAAATGACTTTTTTTTCTAACTTTAAACTTGTTTAGATAAATGTTTGAAAATCCCGTTTAGATGAAAAATGACTAAAAAGGGCATGAATCTTATTGAATACTATACACACACATATAATATTTGTATATATTGTGATAATTGAAGTGAAAAAAATATAAATAAAATTTGATAAAATTAAAAAAGTTCAATTATTATTGAAAAAAAAAAAAGAAAAATACACTAAAGTACTTAATTAAAAATGGATAAATTTATATTTAAATTAGAAAGTGTACATGAAATGGATTATTATTGGATCATCTAACCCTAACATGTTGGTCTCTGATTATATCACAAACATGATTTATTTGTGTTGAAGCAGTAAGGGTAATAATAAAACATGATTCACTAACAAGTTGGCCTAAGCTTACTAGGAAAAGAAACTATCCTTGCCTTTTGTCCCCCATAAGAGAGAAAATAGAGCAGATTCAACGATGCATGGGGATAATCAAAAACTTTTTTTTGGTTGAAGCGGTGGCTCTTGACTTTCTTTCACAAACTCTTGAAAAGTGACCCGAGTGTACTCCTCCAACACCTCCATCTCACTAGCAGACAAAGAGCTTATGATGACTCGAGCAGGACTCCAAGCTCCAATGAAGCTGAGACCCGACGACCCCTTCCACTCAACGCCGCCAACCTATGCTGAAGATCCAAGGATGACGAAAGAAGAATGCTCTCTGGCTCTATGAAGTAGCTAGCAGTGATGGTTTCGGGAGGACGGGAGGAGCTGAGAGGAGAGAGGAGTTTTGAATGCCAATAATAAATGCTCCAACAATCACAGAAGCAGCTTCACTCGACCAAGAAGCATCTTCCATCAACTTTTATAAGAAGCCACTTTTTTTTTTGTTAAGCCCAATAGAGCAACCGTGAACCCAAATGGACGCTAAGCAAGGCAACTAGGATTTTGGGGCAACCAATTAGGCTTTTAAGCCACCCAAATGCGTTCCCAAACAGACCCTTAAAATCATGTTCCAAACTATTGCAGCAATTAAGCCCAACAGTTTTTGAACATTGGCTAGTGGAAAATACTACTTCAGCCTTTAATATAAAATATATTTACTTAATATTATTAGATTAAGGAAGTTAGTTCAGTTGGTTAATCTAACATGTATTTTCTAAAACATTCTAGCTATCTTCCTTAATTCTCTCATTCCCTCCCTTCATTGATAACGATTGAGGGAGCATCAATAGGGGTAAATTAGGAAAAAAATTGATAAATATATAAATTATGTCTTTTTTTTGCCAAAAAAGAGTCAATTTTATTAATCACAAACAAAACAAGTACATTGCACCAATAGCCAAAGCCAAGAAACACTAAAAAAAACCTACAAGTACAACCTATCACACCACTTAAACCAAAAAAAAGAAATACCATACTATCAACAACTAACTACTAAGGAAGAAAAAACTAAAGCAAATATCATCCTTACAAACAGACATCAGCAGCAACCCAATTAACCAACTCCTTCTCGCTAAGATTGTTGTAACCACAAGTCTCCAGCCACCCATTGGGCTCTAACCTTCTACATGACACAGCTGCTAAACAATCAGTAGCACCATTCCCTTGCCGAGCTACCAAGGAAAAAACAACTTATGGCCTTCTTGCAACTAATTCTAAGACATCAGACAAGATTTGTGCACTCTGCCACTCCACTTCTTTCCCAGAACCAAACTTCACATGCCTAAAGAGCACTTCACAATCCATCTCAATTATTACTCTTTGCATGCTAAATCTGTCAACAACTTGGAGGGCTTCTCTAAGAGCAAGACACTCAGTTTGAAATGCAAAACATGCTACCAAGCTCTTCCTGATTCCACCCACAAAATCACCCTTATTATCCCCACATACAACACCTATGCCAGCATTCCCCTTCTGTTTTTAGAAAGCACCATCAATATTAATTTTTACCATTCCTGTCAGTGGCGATTCCCAAAGCAACTTCCTCTCCACCTTCAAACCCTCTCTTTTCCTTATACCTTGATTCAAACCATTTTTGGCACTACAAACTTCAGTAACTAAAATGGAAGTCATACTCACTATTTTTTCTACATCAAATTTCTTACCATTAAAGAATACATCACATCGACCTTTCCATATTCCCCAACAAATGGCAGGCATGAGGGCCTTACTCCTCTCATCCATCTCCTTATTCAATAGAAATTTCTCCTCACACCACCTTTTAAAAGTAGTAATCCGATTCTTATCAATCCTTAAAGGCAATGAACTTCCAAACCAGTATCTATTAGCTAAAGGACACAATAACAACATATGCTCAAGGGATTCAGGTTCTTCCTTACATACAGGACATTTCTCATTTTGAGCACACTTCCTCCTAAATAAAGCATATTTTGTAGCTACTGCATTATTGAGCACTCTCCACATAAAGTGCTTAATTTTGGGGGGGAATATGCAAGCTCCAAACACAATTCCATAGCTTGGCTGGGATTTGATATAAAGTGCTAGGCCCCTACCCTACTTCCTCTACTGCAGTGCCCTTTGCCACATGGTAGCCAGATTTGACACAATAATCCCCATCCTTACACTTCAACGATATAGCCTTGTTACTCCCATTGTCTTGCTCGATTTGAACTTGCAGAATATAGTTTTTCTGTTCTGCAATAATTTTCTGCTCAATACTACTCAAATTCCATTCACCATCTACTATGAGATCAACCACTCTTATCTTCTTATCCCCCTCACTAACAAGCTCATATTGCAATCTGCTATTCAGCAAACCAGGTATCCACCTGTCACACCATACCTTGGTATTATTGCCACTATTGATTTTCCAAAACAGCTCTTTCTTTAAGAGTTCTCTTCCTTTAATTATACTCATCCAACACCATGAGGCCTTCCCACTTATCTCCGTACCCATCAATCCACATTTGGGAAAGTAAATCCCCTTCAAAAATCTACACCACAGTTTATTTGGCTTCTGCAACATTCTCCATACAGTTTTTGCTAATAAAGCTCTATTGAAATCATGAAAACTTCTAAATCCCATACCTCCTTCTGTTTTGGACTTCATCATTAGCTTCCACTTCTTCCAATAGATTCTCTTGCCTTCATGCTCATTCTGTCCCCACCAGAAGTCAACAATGAAACTATCAATTTCTCTGCAAGTTTTGAGCGGAAACAAAAAGCTGGACATGGAATACATAAGAATTGAGTTAGCTATAGCTTTAATTAGCACCTCTTTACTAACAAAAGTCAGGAGTTTTTGCTTCCACCCTTACAGCCTCTTTTTAATTTTCTCTTTAACAAATTTCAGAGCAGCCACTTTTGATCTCCCCCAAAGCAATGGAAGACCTAAATGCCTCCTTAGATTGTTGGTAGCCTTTATCCCTAACACCTCCTCCATAACTTTTTGGTCATCTGGATCAGTATTAGCTGAGAAGAAAATGCAAGATTTATCTAAGTTCATCTCTTGCCCCGAAGCTGTACTATACATATCCAGGATAGCTTTCAAAATCATGCCATTCTCCTTTTATGCTCGTAAGAAAAATAGAGCATCATCAGCAAAGAAACAATGCGAAAGCATTGGACCATCTTGTGACAACTAATACCTTTTAAATCTCCCTTATTCACATGGTGTTGCACCATCATTGATAACACATTAGCAGCAATTATAAAAAGATAGGGAGATAAGGGGTCCCCTTGTCTAATACCCCTTTTAGGTTTAATGTGAGCTACCTTCTTCCCAGTCATAAGCAAGTCAAATTCAATTAAAGAGATACACTCCATAATCCACCCTACCCAAATTCTATGAAATCCTATTTTCAAGATAACCTCCTTCAAGAAGCTTCAATCCACAAGGTCATATGCTTTATTTAAATCCACTTTTAGAGCCATATCACTTCTTAGGTCATATGCTTTACTTAGATCCACTTTTAGAGCCATATCACTTCTTACTCCATTTTTCCTTCTGTTCAAATACCGAAAGGCCTCATGAGCAATAACCACATTATCCTAAATTAGTCTTCTATCTACAAAAGCTCTCTGTTGTTCAGAAATATGTTTGCTTATCACATGTCTCATCCTTACAGTCATGAGTTTAGCAATAATCTTATAGGACATACTGCATAAGCCTATTGGTCTAAATTGGCTGACTGATTTAGGCTTATCAATCTTTGGAATTAGGGTAATATAGATGAGACTAATTCTTTTCAGATCAATATGACCTCCAAAGAAACCTTTCACCATGATGCATACTTCTGCCTTTATTTAATTCCATGAAGATTGATAGAAAAGACCAGTAAATCCATCTGGCCCTGGGGCCTTCATTGCTCCAAGGGCAAACACTGCACTCTCAATCTCATCCTCAGTCACAGGGTTAGTGAGCATGCAATTCTCCTCATCAGTTACTATATGCTTCACATATTTAAGCACTTCCTCCACTTGACTAGTCCTTTTAGTCGAGAACAAGTCTTCATAAAAGTGCTCAAACATATCATTAATTTATGCAGAATCCTCCACCCAACTTCCATTATTTGCCCTTAAGTTTAACACTTTATTTCTTGATCTTTGATAAATCACTATGTTATAGAAGAATCTGGTATTTCTATCACCAAAATTAATCCAGTTTAATCTAGATTTTTGCCACCAGAAAATTTCTTCCTTATCCCATACTTCCCCTATTAACTTCAGTATATTCCTCACCTCCAAAGCCTTCTCTTCAGTCCATAAACCCTCATAACATGCATCTAGCTTCGTTCTTAACTCCTCGATTATTTTCCTGTTATTTGGGAAAACTCTCTGACTCCATTCCACCAGCTTCTTCTTACATTTCCTCAACCTTCTATAAAATTCATCTATTTTGCTTACTGAACACAGCTCCTCTCCACCCCACCCTTCCCTTACAATATTTGTAAATTGTTCATATTCAACCCAAGCAGCATTGTATCTAAACAACTTTAGCATTTTCTCATCATGATAACAGCAATCCACAATTATCATGTGATGATTAAAACCAATAGGTTCAGAGTGAAAACCCTGAGCCTTAGGGAAGCTTTCACAAAATAAAACATTGCCAAAGTCTTTATCAATTCTTTCTCTATTATTTCCATCTCCAACTATTTTATTATTCGAAGTATACCTTGAGCCTTTGGACAATTCCAGATTCTCCCTAATGACACAGGCCTTCCTCCCTCCTTTTCTAGTTGAGGAGCCACCTCATTAAAATCTCCCACACATAACTAAGATCCACTCACACCTTAGCCAATGATTTGAGCCTTCTCCAAGTAGCCTCTCTATCTTCAACTCTTGGTGCTCCATACAAAAACATAATATACTCAGGCCCATTCACTGTATTTGATTCTGGCCTAGCATGAATCAGATTTTTAGACTGATACAGAACCAACAATTTTGTATTTTCACACCACCAAAGAGCCAAACCCCCCGATCGACTTATAGGCTCCACACATAACTCCTTCTCCAACCCCAATGCTCTTTTAATCCTTTTCAACTTCCTACTTCCCATTCTTGTTTCCATAAGAAACATTATTGAGGGCTTATACTTCTTGTTACTCTCTTTTAAGTTCTTAATTGTCAAGTCAGCTCCCAAACCTTGACAGTTCCAGGAAATAAGCTTCATGGCTCCATGGGGTTGTTTGAGGCGAACGTCCCATGCCTTTAGAGTCATCAGTCATCATAACCTCCCTTCGCTCTCCCTTCTCCTTTTCCCCTTCAGTCCTACTACCTTCTCCTTTGTGTCCATTTTTCAATATTGATCTTCTAGCCTTTGTTTTTGTTCTTCTCAAGTATCTAACAAAGGTAGCAATTACTTCAAGACCTTCTAATTTATTATCACATACCCTTCTCTTCTTTTTCTCTTTTGACTCAAGCTCCTCTTCAACCCCTCTTTTCAGGTTCAGGCCACCTATAGCACTGGCAATTTCCAATACCTCCTTCTCTACATACACCACAATAGCCTTCTCATCCCGCTTCTCACAAACCTCCTCACTTCGCTTCATATGGTTACTGGGAGACACATCAACTTCATCCACATTCTATACCTCTCCCGATCTTTACTACTGCTTGAGCCTTCCTTACGATAGAACGGCCCTGCAGGAGATGGATCTTCTACACAATAGCTAGAACTATTGTCAACTATTTTCTCCTTAAATCACACTCCAGCCCCTCCCGCACCTTCCTCCAAGAGGACCTCCTCTGCATTATATTCAGACTTCATACTACTAACATTAACCTCTGTTCCAATGCCAAACAGGTTTTCTACCTTCTGAATTTTTGTATTCCCCTTATTCCTCCACTCCTCCTTCTATTTTTGCCATTTAATACTAATTTCAGTCCACTCCTCTTTGACTACTACACTGCATCCTCTCATGTTTGAACCTGCTCAGTAGTTGTCCAACTACCATATTGAGGTTTGTCTAGATCAAAACAAGACACAAGCCTCTATTTATCACAATAGAGAAAATTATGCACAACATTCCCACAGCGATAACAGAAATCTTGTAATTTCTCATACCTAATAAAAGCCTATGTACTGCTCTTATCAAGTTTCGGAATCCAAAAGCCTTCCACTAATGGCTTCCTCAGATCCAGAAGTACACGCACTCGTAAAAAACTCCTCAACATTCGCATATTGTACTTCAGATCCTCAGCCATCACAACCTCATCAATCCAATTACCAAAACAGATAGCATTGGAAAGATTCATAGCTTCTAAAGGAACATCATGCATTTGAATCCATATCGGACATTTACTAAAATCACAATCCTTAATCGACATGTATTTACGCCACTCAATAAGGTTTTGCAGGCTACCTTCTATCCACCAAGGACGTCCCCTCACTATGTGATTAAATTCCAACTCATCGGAGAATTTAAAGAAGAACACATTCTTCTCAATTGCCACCACATCCAAGCCGGTTTGGAGATTCCATGCTTTCCGCACTATGCTCTCGACCGCCGATCTACTGACTTCCTTCTCTGTTAGGATTTTTTTAGAACATTTTTGGAATCATCCTCATTCTAGATGAGAGGATCCTTAATTGTTATTTTGTTAGCATTCTCTGTCGACGACATGGCTGAGCGATAGAGCACCACCTTCCATCGCCAATCTCAACCACCACCTCCAAGCACCTTTCCGAACACCACCATACCTCCAACCTCCTTCCCGCCAAAAGTTGGCTACACTCGAAGAAGAAAAAACCAACTCTCTCACGTGTCTGCAAGGAGAGAAACTCTCAGCTCCCACGCGCCTAGCACAAGGAAAACTATACCCTTACATTTATTACTTTGAAAGTAGACTTATAATTATGTCTTATATTTTGATTAAGATCAATTCTTTAAATATATCTTATATTTAAGACTGGAGAGAATATTTAATTTAAATATCCCTTCACACAATTCAATTATTTACGTTTGAAACAATCAAACATATTAAAACTCATTACACCCGTTAAAGAATTTATGTAAAACCATTTAAAACAATCAGAGCACTTAAAGCCCATTATGATTCCAACATCAGATCAAATCCATTAAAAGACATTAAAATTCATTAAAAGAGTTTACATATCTGTTTACTGCCATCATAGCACTTTAAAACCAATTATTAGTACATATTTAAAACTTCTTCTAAACAAAAACTTCCATCTCAAAACTTCAAACGTTAAGATTCAAATCGGGTCACACAAAATTAATTTTAATTTTTACAAAATGTCTCCCGTAAAAGGTGCTTAGTGTGCGTTTAACTTGCACACAAGGGTTAAGGAAAATCACCAAATTTTAACTGAGTATACTTTTAGTGGTTTTTTATCATGCGAGTAAGCATACCTCTACTTTTGACTCATTTAACAATCCAAAAACACTTATTACTTGACTCTACAATTACAAGCAAAGTGAAATTTGTTTTTCATTACATACTCACTCGTTCTATTCAACATTTTGTCACATACCTTCTTAAAATAAAGGAAAGATCACACCAAGACTCCAGTAAAGAAAAATAATATCACAAAAATCATATAGTTTAAAATAACAAGTGAAAGAATCATCACTACTGACAAGTTATAAGACTTTTCTAATATTATTTTCTTTAACTGAGAGTTTGGTGTGCTTTTCGCAAAATAAATCTAAAAGCAACAAAATTCAAAATATAAAATTATCTGAGACACAAAGGTCAAGACAACGTAAAAAGAAAAGGGAAAAAAAAGGATCAATATATAACTCTCCCTCCTGCATTCATCATTGCCTCAATTTTCTATAGCTCTCTCCCCCATCTCTTTCTACTTTCTTCTTCATTGTGTCCCCACCGTCTTCCTTCACATCACATCCTCTGATAATAATGGCCTCTAAACTATTTCTCCTTCCTTTCTTCCTCTTCGTCTCACACCTTCTTCTTCTTCTTCTTCAACCTCAACCATTTGTAAAAGCAGACACCAAACTGATCAGCCAAACTTGCAAAAACACAAAGTACTACAATCTCTGTTACTCTTCCCTGAAATCTAACCCCACAAGTCCAAACGCAGACCCAAAGGGTTTAGCCCTGATAATGGTTGAGATTGGGATGGCAAACGCAACAGCAACTTCTTCCTACTTGTCGTCTAAGTTGGTTGGCCCTTCATACGACACTGTGTTGAACAGAGTACTCAAGGAATGCTCAGAGAAGTATGGTTATGCTAGAGATGCCCTTCAAGCTTCTTTGCAGGATCTGAATAACGAAGAATATGACTATGCTAATGTGCGTGTCACTGCTGCTTCAGATTACCCTAATGCTTGTCACAATGCCTTTAAACGCTACCCCAATTTGGTGTATCCTTCAGATATCTCTCGTAGAGAAAAGGATTTGAAGCATATCTGTGATGTTGCTTTGGGGATTATTGATAATCTGAATTGGAATAATTAGATCAATCAATTAATGCCTTCTCTCTCGTTGTAATGCAGAAACATTATATCTTGTGTTAAGTCTTTCTGAATCTTATAATCTTATGATGTAAGCTTAAGGTTTATACTACTGTTTTTCCTCAATGCCAATTCATGCCATTTCTTGCATTTTTTGTGACAAACATTAGTGTTATTGACTGATTTAGATTTGAGCACCTAGAAACATCTAAATACTTAGAAACAGCTAAATAGGGTGAGCCTCATAACAACATCACTATAGATTGCTGCCATGTGACCTCTAACCTGAGGTTACGGGTCTAAAAATGGAAACAACTTTTTCATCTGTAGGAGTAAGGTTGTGCACATTTGTCTCTTTCCTGACTCCATCCAATGAGAGCCTGCGCATAGGGCCAGCCTTTTAGATCTGGGCATCGTGGCATGCCAAATGAAAACTAGTTCTCTCAGATGAAGATGTTTGAATCCAAAAGCTCAAATTAAAAACTAAGACCTTAGGGAAAGGAATTGAGTCTTTTTACTTAATCCAACTATTTGTTGTGTGTTTGGTGCAAAAACATAAAAACAAGATCTAGGGAAAGAGAGATATCCCTACCATGAATGCCTAATTGGTTAGGTTAATCTTGATAATGCGCTATGAAAAACAGAAGATAAGGATTATTATGCGTGTTGAATATCTCCCCACTAGTAGCAGTAACATGTGAGTTGTGCAAATTAATTAGTTGAGAGATTGATGGGTCCATGGGATGTTTGTTACTGGTAGTCAAAATAAACAAACTTTTTTGTGATTGGTTTCTTCTCAGTACCGTATTATGAAGTGGACTCTTTTCTTTTCTTTTCTTTTCTTTTTTTTAACTTTTAAGACCTGTCGTTTTTCTCCTTGAAAAAAAATCTTTGAAATAATTGATCCTCCCAATGACTCATCACCTCTTTTGAATTTCTCTCATTTTCCTTCTTCAAAGTTCAAAGTCAAATATACCAGATAAAAAACTAGGGCCAGAGTAGCCCACTTATGTCCTTGTAAAGTTGGAGCAGGTTTGTATATATCTCTATGTATATATAATATAATCAAATCAAAGAGGTGAACAAAGGTACATCTATATTGCTGCCAACACGGGGATTTTGTTAGTGATGGATATGTAAGTATATCTATAAGTATTTGCTGTTAATATAAAGATCTTATTGATAGACAGTGTGTAAGTATTTGTGTAAATACTCTTTGAATTTGGAGGTATGTCCTGATCTTAATGACTTCCTGGGACCCAACTCACCTAAATTTTTTTCTATCAAAATAAAGATGGATAAAGATAATGATAGTAAAATGGGGCCTGTGACATGATGATTGAGCCCTACCAACCAGATTAATCATGATCACTGGCCTACTACTAACACTAAAGAACCTCTCAATATTAGATTGCGTCTTGGATAATGTGAGGATTAGTTCACAACACAGAGAACAACAAAGAGCAGCTATGGAGGATCCCGCAAGATCAATGCTTATTAGTGTCCTACACAGCAAGTCTTCACAATCCAAGCTAACTGCGAAAGTAACATTGTTTTCAGAGATAAACAATCTCTCCCTCACACACACAGAATTTGCAGAATAAAAACTGAAAGCCAACTGTAAAGTCCTTCTTTTAAGGCAAAAACTGAAAAGGGGCTAGCTGTTTAAAGCTTCCTAAATCCGCTGGTAAAAGAACCAATGCTAACATTCACACATGAATTTTTTTTTTTTTTTTACTAAAAGCTGTATCAGAATAAATCTTTGGATAACTTTCTTGAGAAGAGCTGACACAATAACTTAAAAAAAAAAAAATTGAAGTAGAGAGAGAGAGAGGGAGGGATGATACAAAAGAGTTAACTACATGTGAGTTATTATATACAATTAGTTTTGAATAATCCTACTAATTTCTCACACTCCTTGTAACTATGATTGATTCTTCTTCCCTTTTTCACTTTCGGTAAAGCTTTTCTTTTCTTTTTTTTTCCAAAAAAAAAAAAATTGCCTCTTTTTCTTTTGTTGCCCACCCGATTCACCGGAGCTTTGCTCCGACTATATCCGGATCTGACCCGCGTCGCGCACCTGGGTATGGTGGGAGAGTCTCATAATGGGAATTTTCTGCATACAAAAAACTCGAATATGAGACTTTGCTTAAGCGAAATCAAACCGCTTACCACTTGGACCAACTCCGAAAAAAAAAAAAAAAAAGAAAATCGCCTCTTGCTAAGACCTATGGTTGGGTTATGTCCTACCACATCAAAAGTAAGATTTGGGCTTTTGCTGACTTTTGTTTTTCTTTCCTTTCGGCCTTTGTTTGAATGCTTCATTCAAGTCTGAATCCGAATTGAATGCCCTGATGACGATAACACAGGCCCATTATTCCCGAAAACTAAAAAAAAAATAATTATTATGTGTTACGCAATTTTTAAAAAATAATATATTAAAATAATGTTATGTTAATATTTTCGGGAAAAATAATATGAAGCGGTCTATAATGAAATATTTCATATTGAGTGCGTTTCCCTTCACAAAGTTATCCTGTTTGTTTTCCTAAAATGTTTAAAATTTTTTAATTTCATAATTTTAAAAATTAATTGTCCCAATTTCATTCCTTTAAAATTCCTTAAGATCTTTTTTCCATTTTCTAAATATAGGATTAATAAGTCTTTATCATCGGATGAGATATATATTATTAAAATCAAAATCATTATATTTTTATGGCGTATCAATATATATATATATATATATATATATATATATATTCTATATATGAAATTTGTCTTAAGCCATACTATTTATACATTATTAATCAGACCACGTGTCTCATTGTGTTTTGTCTAACATGCACATTTTTTATAAAAAAAAAAAAAAATCACATCCGTAATCCAATTAATAAGTTAATTCTATATATTTTTTAGACAAATTTCATCCGATTTTGAGGTGAAATGAAAGCATGGTAAAAAACACAAATGAAAGAAAGGACATGGTTTAAAAAAATTAAACTAAAAATTGTATTCTTAAAAAAAATTATATTGAATTTTACAGTTTTTCTCTACTTTTTTTAATAATAATATATTTGACCAAAATATAATTTATTAAAATGGAAGCTGCAAAAATTCAGAATGAAAATAGAATTGATTGCGTTTTGCTTGGCTACTCTTTAATCTCGTTGTCGGTGAAGGCGCAAAATGTGCCGAGTCTGAATGTTGGCCTTATAATCTGTTTGGTTCAATGGAGGGGAGAGGAAGGGATTTTAAATTTTTAATATTACCTAGTTTGAATTGAGGGAAGGGAGGGGAAAGAACGAATTTTAATGTTACCTTATTTGGTTGATGAGGGGAGAGGAGGTAAAATATTTTTATAAGGATAACTTTATTCTTATTTTTTTAAGTCATTTTTTGAATTTTGTAGAATGTTTAATAATTATATAAAATTATAATTTTATAATTATGAAATTGAGTAATTATAATTTTTATGGGCATAATAGTCATGCCATACCAAATTATTAAAGTGAAGGTGGGGATGAGAAGAAAATCAGAAAGGTATTATAAGAATATTAAAACTTTTCATCGACATAGTAGTTACACCATATCAAAATATTACCCTTCGCCTTTAAATCCCCCCGTTTTGGGAGGAGAGTGTTATAAGAGGAAGGGACCCCCTTAAATTTTTATGTTACCAAACAAGGAGAGGGGAGCAAAATCCCTCCCCTCCGCTTCATTCCCTTTCCCTCAAACCAAACACACCCTTAACAAATTTAGCGGCTACAGAATTTGCTTGAATTCAATCATTGAGAAATCATTGTACATTGGAAGCAACCAAATGCTTGGTGTGACAATATAAGTATAAAAACTTCCGCTTCAAATCCAGTCTTTCATGCTCGATCCAAGAACAAAGAACTGGATGTTTTACTATCTCAGAGACCAATTTCTTGATCGACATTGGTCCATCCAATACATCGCCTATTGCCTCATTCAATCAAACTGTAGGCTTGTTCATCAAAAGTTTGAACCACTCTAAGTTTTAGGCTTTTAAAGACAAACAAGGCCTTGTTGATTCCCGGACCCTAAATATATACAAGCGTGGGCTCAAAGCTTAAGCCCACTCTATAAAGCAAGTCTACAAAGACAGCCCAAACTTGTTGTAGCATCTCAGTTACTTGTATATATTTACTTCTGACACTTGTTGTATTCAAGGCTTTTACCCTGCCTATAAAATGATTCACGAAAGGTTTTGGATTTTGTGCCACCTTTAAAATATATTCTCTTCTCTTCTAATTTTATTGGTTGAGAATGCTTCAAATCATTAATCAGCTCTCTAGCACATGATTCCAAGTTTAAGTCCAAGTTTAAGTTCAGACTCAATGAATCGGATCGAAGCTACACACATAAACTTAAATGCATAATGTGCTTCAGGTTTAGAAAACAGTTGCAGAAGAAAGAAAGGTCCAGGTATAAGTGCAATTCCTAACAAACACCTGAAAGTGGAAGATACTAACAGAGAGCGATGGAGATGTTGCTTCGAGGGCAATTTTGGAAGCTATTGCTTATGTGAGCACTACACCTTCCTCGGTAGAGGTGGACGCAAAACTGTCAAATGCCAATAATGATATTAAATAAATAAATAAAGATTGTCAAGAAATATAATTAATCATATCTCAAAATCCAGCCCTTAAATATAAAAGAAAGGGGGAAATTGTACTTATATCCCAAACTAAAGAAAATATGATCATTAAAATCTCTAATTTTCAGGTGTTTACAACATACATTTGAAATTTTGAATAATATAAGGTGTGTTTGGAAGAGCTTAAATTTGAGAAACAAGTCCTTATTACGTAAGTCGAGAAAAAACTTCTCTCACATACTTATCTCGTATACCGTGAATCACGAATTATAAGCACTTATTGCTAAAAAATAAACTCTTCCAAACGAGCACATAATCCAATTGGAAAAAGAGCAAAATTCTTTCTTATTCCTTTACGGCTTTGATCCTCAACTCTCTTTCTCTTCACTTCTTAACGGCTCGACTACCTCCTACCTCCCTTCATTTCGGAGGCGTCGATGCCGCCGACGCCTCTCGTCGGCGCCATCACTTCAGTGCCAGCAAGCTTGACCGTGGCGCCACTGCCGCCGCCGCTTCTGTATGGCATGTCATATTGCCGTCTGGAGGCACCGCCGGGTTTCGGAGCGATCTCCGTCACTCTCCGATGCTTCACCAGGAGTTGAAAGGGGAGAAGGCGCGGCAAGAGCTGAGAGAGGACCATAACATGCAAGAGATTTACATCTTGAGGCGAGTTTCCATTAGAGGAAACAGAGAGTAGTGGAAGGAAGGAAGAAAGGCGTAGGAAGAGAGGAAATAAAAGAGAATGTGAAGGTGGGGGCTGTGGTGGGTAAGAAGGAACTGGGAGAAAGGTATAAATCCTAACGTCGTCATGGCCCACAACAAATCGTCGCCATGGATGGTCTTCCGCTTCTCTCTTTGGCACTTGTTGGAGGCCTCGCCGGTGATGAAGGTGATAATTCCCTCGGCCGTGCCGCTGTGCCCATTTTATGACCAGCCAACGCTGAATTTGGTGGGTGCCTCATTTTCTGTTTTCCCTCCCAACTCCTTCCACTCTAATTATTGGTGAATTCAAGATGCAATAGAAGAATATGATTTTTTGTAGAGACATGAGATGGCTCATATAACGTTGAAAACCCAACAGGTCCAACAAGAGCTATTGGATGCAAAATCTCATATGAAAACTATAAGAAAATAAAGTTTGAAGGGAGAATTACATTTAGGTTCTAAGAAAGAGGAAAAATGAAGAAATGGTCCCTATAGATTGTAAAATGAAAAAATGGTCCCATGAAGTTGTTAATACAGGCTCCTGGAGTTGTTAACGAGTTGTCAATACAGACTCATGGAGTTGTTAATGGGACCATTTTTTCATTTTGCAATCTACAGAGACAATTTCTTCATTTTTTTTTCTTCCATGGGACCTAAGTGTAATTCTCCCAAGTTTGAAAAACAGCTCAGACTTGTTAATCGTGATCAATTGAATTTATTAAGGAGTTTGAGCGAGTGTTTGGATATTTACCAAACCTAGGTTTACGCAACCTGAGACAAAACTCCTCTCACACACTTACCTCATAAATCGTAAAAGTTATTCTCAAAAGCTAATTCAAATACACACTAAATCTGCATTTGACACCATTGTAAAAGCTCACACTCCTTCTGTCACTTGTTCTCAATTTTGATTATTCAGTGCCTATTTGGATTAGCGGTGGAAAAGGAGCTTTTTTTTACAGATGAGCTTTTAGAAAAGTCATATAGAAAAAAAGGAGCTTTGTAGATGTGATTTGTGTTTGGATTGACAGTGTTAGAGTGACTTTTTTTTCATAAAAGTTGAGAGAAGTAATTTGGATGAGCTTCTCATAAAAGCTCTATTTGCTTCATAAACCCAACCATCCCAAAAACTTTCCCAAACACATCAAATGAGCTTTTAACCCCCAAATAGACTGTTTTTTTTTTTTTTAATCCAAATGGGTTCTCAAACAGACCCTTCAGATTGTTTCTCACATTGATTGTTTTTTATACCGTTAATACGGGTTTGGGTTTGGTTTTCTCATATTGGCAGCAGCAATCATGATCCTAATCGACTACATAAAACTCCTCCCTCTTCCCACCATATCCTGTGTCTCGGATCCCATTTTCGGATTGATTTTGGCTGCCTTTTTTCTTTGTTTTGCTAAGGGTATTTTGGTTTTTTTACGATTATATTATATTACTCAAATGTCTTAAGGCACTTATTTGTAAATTAGAGTTTTTAAGGAAATTTCATATCATATTTTCTCAAGCTTAGGACATGAGTGCAATTTTCCCAATTATAAATCATATATTTATGATATATTATTGGAGGAATAATAGATAGTAGATAGGTATATTATACGGTCGCAAATTGAAAAATACATAATATGTTTTTAACATAGATAGATTATTTTCCTATGGGAATAGTGATATCAAAATAAATGTACAGTGAATTCAATATGACAAAATGGGGACATTATTTTCATTCTTAAAACTTTGGCCCTAGTGTCAAATTCGCAATTGAGTTATCAAATTTATTATTTTTATGTTTGTAGTTTATAAAATCATGTTTTTTTTAACAGCTATAAAGTCATGTTAACTCACTTTTTAATTAGTGTTAGACGCACACTCAACTAAACTCATGAGTTTATCTCTTGAGGTTATATTTTTTTTTCTAAATTATAAAATTGTGTTAATTCACTTTTAAACTCATGTTAGCTTTTTAAATTTAATTATGTCTGATGACTTCATTCTAAACTTTAAAAAAGTTTCTTTGTTGAGTATGATAAATCATAAATGTTGATAAATTTAATTTTAATTATTTATATTTAAAATATATCTGAATCAAATTATTTTATTTTAATTATTTAATCATATATTTTTACTAAATTATTTAGTGATGAAAATAAACTCAAAGCTTAAGTTCCTGTCACAAGATTTAAAACTAAGTATAACAACTTTGGGCTCATGTCTGCAAAATAAAGTTGAAGGTAGCCCTGTTTAATGCAGAGGGTATTCTAACAGAAATTTTATATATTTTTCCAGACAAATTTTAGGGAGAATTGTTAAAAAAGATCTCATTAATAATTTATTTGTTAAATAGGACCTGAGAGAATATTTGTACATGGAAGGAAGATTTCTGCACACGTAGGAAAGAATTTTGCACACGTATAGGGAAGAATTTTGTATAGAGGGAAGATCATCTACACACCAGAGAAGATATTCTACACACGCGGAAGATAATCCGCACGCGAAGGTCCCAATTGATAAATAAGTTACCAACGAGGGATTTTTTCACAATTTTCCCCAAATTTTATCTTGAGTTGAAACGAGAACTTAACAAAAAAAAAAGTGAAAGAAATAAAATAATTCAAAAATATTAAATAAAAAATTTATTTTTAATTTTTTAGTTATATTTAATTTTACATTATTTGAAGTTCTCTAAAAAGTGGTTGAAGAAGAATAAAACAAATACTCAATGAGATTATAGAGTTTAATCTTTTAGTTAATAATTTACTTAAAGATCTGATTTTTGAAGGCATCGTGCTATTCATGTAGCTGACCTCACTTAATAGGATAAGACTTTATTGTTATTTATTTAATTTTAGAGGTTTCTCAGCATGTTTTATTTCTCGGATAACAATATATCTCCCCCTAAAATGGCACCTGCAAAAAACTGGCATGAAAATAGAATTGATTGATGGGGCTAATTTAGTAATTTGGTAAATATATTATAGAAGACCGGCATTTCTTGCAGAAAGCTGTTTCCCGCCAACTGAGAGAAGCGAGCGAAGATCCCTTTCGGCTTGTGCTGTGCTTGCTTCTTCGTCTTCCCGAAGCTGAAGTCCTCTCAAGAAACTGAGGAATGAGGGGTGGAACTTTACAAATAAACTGGCATGAAACCAAACCAGTCCTTTCCCTTGATTTCCACCCACTCACCGCCACTCTCGCCACTGGCGGCGCCGATTTCGACATCAAGGTCCTTCTTTCAATTACTCTCTTACCATTCTCATTTCTCAACATTTTTACTCAAGCTCAAGTGGGAAACTAACTTTTCCTTGTGCATAAGATTGATGATTGTTTATTAGTCTTATTGTCCCCTTGACAGAATTTGGGATTTGGGGTTTTCGTGGGTCAGATTAGAACTCGGATTTAAATGGTTAAAAATTTCGGAAAAAAGTATTTTTATTATTTATGTTTGGGGAGTTTGTGTAGTTTATAAAGAAAATGTCACTGAGCTCCTCTCTAAATTTGATTATATGAGTTACGTTTTTTGGTTTTTGTCCGAACAAGAAAATTGTCAATTATACGACGGTTAATGGTAGATTGTTCTTGTTATAATTGTGTAAACATTATTAGTGCTTGTTGAATTGGTTTACAGTACGTTAGAATAGAATAAACTACTATAGCATTAGGAATATTTCATAGTTTTTTTAAGAAATGTGTTTAAAATTATATCTTCATATCTAAATGTCTTCTTTTTATTTATAAAGATAGGATGCTTGAGCTGTACCTTTGATCTTGTACAATAGGGGTGGATGCATAGTAGACATTTTTTTTTAATTATTTATTTTAAAATCTTTGACTTACCTTAATTTGGAGAATAATTTGAACCAAGAAATACCATCTTTGTAAGGGAGGAGGAGATACTATATGGACTATGTAGACCATTGATCTCAGTAATATTGTTGAACATAGAATATCCCTGGTATCTGTAACCTTTGTTCAATTTCCCATATATCAGTGTGACATTTTTTATTATTCACCTGACTTATGTTTCAGTGCATTGCTTATGAAAAATACAAATGAGAGTTTTCCTTCTCTATCTGACACTGCTTCAATAAATGAACATGTTAAAACAACACCTCTTGAAAATTTCAGCATGTTTTATTTTTTGGATTTCAACAGCGGCTAACTATTGCTTTGTAACTTGTATTTCCAGCTTTGGTCTGTAAAACCTGCAGAGGCACAAAAGAAACTACCTGTAGTGTCCTATCTGAATAGTTTGTCTTACCATAGCTCTGCAGTAAATGTAATTCGCTTCTCCTCTTCAGGTATGCCAGTATTATTGGTTTTCTCTCCCTCTCCCTCCACTCAGGATTAATAGCTGTTTCACTAAATAATGTTCGATTAATCAGTTATAAGAAAATTTATCCTGGACCAAAGTATTTGTCCACTGTATTAGTTTTTTTGATACATGGTGACCTTCAGTGTCTGAACTATCAAGATCCTAAAATGGTATATCTGTGTACACTATAGATTTCGTTAGCAGTTTGAAAGAGTTTCCTCATGAAAATGGTTTCTACTTGCCTCTAGAAACCTCCAGGAAATGGCAAGCAGCTTTAACTAGAGTTGATAGATCTAAAATTCTAATTTTTGTCGTTTGTTCCTTTTCCTTATTAATTTCACACACTCTGAAGCACTCTTTACTCCTCTTGGTTACTGTCTGATTTGTATTTTCCCCAAGAAAAAAATTGGGTGATGTTATTTGCTACTAAGAACAATATTTTGCATGATGCAGGGGAACTCTTGGCCTCTGGTGCTGATGGTATGTCTTTATCTGCCTAATTGAACTGCTTTAATTGTTTAAGATTGTGATAATATAAATAGGTGATGTTTCTGGACTGGATTTTCCTTATTTTCAGGAGGTGACCTTATAATATGGAAGTATCATCTGACAGATACAGATCAGACATGGAAGGTCCTCAAGATGTTAAGGTAAGAGGCCTTTGATTTGATTCACCTGTGATCCCTGCATACACTATAAATATAATGTACAATAGGCGGTATTTTGGTTTGATATATTTTTTATTTTATGTGAATTTTATATTTCGGTATATGATTAAGATTTTAAAATCTAGTCAACCAACTATTTCTCTGTCCTTTTATTCATGCTCTTCTTTACAGTATTGATGTATGTCTACTTTGTTTCTGAATGCTATGGTATAGAAACAAAGACACGTTAAAACTATAAATTATGACATAACTGCTCATCAGCCCGAGGGCGCTAAAACAGTTTTCCCTTTTGGTTTTCCTAATGGTTTCTGCTTCTAATAAATATATTTTAAAGATCAGTAGCTTTTTCCCTCCCTTAAACTCATTTTAGGTCCATTGCTTTCCTTCTTATCAAGGATTTTCTGTGAAACAGGTCTCATCACAAGGACATTCTGGACCTTCAATGGTCTCCTGATGGCACATTTTTAATTTCTGGGTCAGTTGATAATAGTTGCATTATATGGGACATTAACAAAGGTGAGAATGGCAACAAATAATTGCAGCATGTTCCAATTATGATGCTTTGACTCTGGTAGAAGGCAATTGGAATGCTTTAGTTATGACATCTGCTGATCATATCTTTATTTATATTACTGATTATGCTTATTTATTTTGTCTCAGGCACCAATCTTCAGACGTTGGATGCTCATGCCCATTATGTTCAAGGAGTTGCATGGGATCCTCTAGGGAAATATGTTGCTTCTCTTAGTTCGGACAGAACTTGCCGAATTTACATTAATAAACCTAAAAAATCTAAAGGAAGTGGGAAAATCAATTATGTCTGCCAGCAAGTTATTTCCAAGGCAGTACATCCATTGCTAAATAATTCTAAGGTTAAGATAAATTGAATCATATTCTGTCTTTAAATGTGTAGATTGATTTGTCATAACATGAACCTTACAAAGTTTTTGGAATGCAGACAACAAATTATCATCTTTTCCATGATGAGACACTGCCATCTTTTTTCAGAAGACCAGCCTGGTCTCCTGATGGCTCGTTTCTTGTTGTTCCTGCAGGTAATAACTTGACCAAAATCTGATTCAATTTATTTTTGAATTTGTGTCTCTTCACGGTAATAGATAATTCTATCTCTGGTTTTATGGGTCAGAGGTTGTGATAAGCTGTTTGCTCAGATTCTACCAGATATCCCATCCTTTAGCTAACCATAGAATATTCTACAAAAATCTGGATAGTGTTCAAGTTGATTGAATTAATAGTTCACCTGTATTGCTGATAATTTTTATTTGCTTCAGCCCAATAAGACTCGTCATTTTTTGGTTTTGGATGGTGAAAAGGTATACTTATCTCCAGGTAGTTGTAAATTTTACCTTTGTGGTTTTGCCTGATTTCTTGCAGTCAAATTACAACTTAATGTGCTTTCTTTTGTATTTTATGGTGCTTGAAAATTATATCATGTTGGTTAAGTTTCTTCCTTCCAGGCTCTGATTCCTGAACAGTTGTCACTCTATCTACTTTTAAAAAGGAAAAAATTACATGGCACTTCACCTGTTTCAGGCTCATACAAAATTACTTCTGGATCTGAATCTGTAAATGCAGCTTACGTATTTTCTAGAGAGGACCTCTCTCGGTGAGTCCACCAAAATTTTCTCCATTAAGCGATTGCCTGGAAAAAATTGAGATTACCTGTTGTGCTTTAATACCTAACATGCTATGTTATCTTATATATTCATCGACGAAGTTCCAAAGGCATTTTGTTTGTGATTTTCCTCATATGCAGGCCTGCCATACAGCTTCCTTGTGCAAACAAAGCTGTGGTTGCTGCCCGATTCTGCCCTGTTAATTTCAGCCTTCGTGGGACAAATTCAGGTAATTCTGTGCTTGTTACTTGTACATCTGCTCATTTGCAGTATATATATGATTTGAGGCGCCATTTCCTCAATCATGTGGAACCCGGCTTAATTCCAGCACTCTATCCCCTAAAGTGACCTCCAAAGTTAAACTACTTTCTTATAGAAACCTTCTGCTTGTCTTGGAGAATGTATATTCTTACTGAGGCAAGGTAATAATAATTGTATTTATGTGTGCAGCTGGGTTATTTAAGCTTCCCTATCGCCTCATTTTTGCGGTGGCCACTTTGAATTCATTGTACATTTATGACACTGAGAGCAATCCTCCCATAGCTATTATGGCTGGTCTCCACTATGCACCAATAACAGACATTGCATGGTAAATGTTTTAGTGGCTACCAGGTCCCTTTTTCATGTTTTGGTTTAAGAATTCACGGAATTACACACCTTTGGGGAAAATTTTTAACTATTTCTAGCATTGTTCAAAAGGTCACCTGATGCTCATTATTTGGCATTGTCCTCTCAAGATGGTTTCTGCACTTTGGTGGAATTTGAAAATAATGAATTAGGAATACCTATCTCTTCATCAGGTACCCTTTTTTGCTGCTTTATCATATTTTCACCTCTCTGAGGTGGTTTCTAATGTTTCTGTAACATACTGATCTAGGAGAAAAGAAGGTTTCTGACAAGGATAAGACACAGCCAAAGACATCTGACAACGTGGTCATTGAAGGTACAGGGAATATTAGTGCAGCTGAAAAAGAAAGTGTGAAAAATGAAGCTGGAGTAAAGGCTGATGACATGATCATTGAATCAACTAGCAATGTTGGTGTAATCAATGAAGGAATCAGGAAAGCTGAAGCAGAAGAGCAAGGGGATGACATGGTCATAGAAGTAACTGGAAATGTTGGGGCAGTTGCTGCAGAACGCATGAAAAGGGAAGCAGAAGAGAAGGCTGACTACATGGCCATTGAGGAAACCAGCAATGTTAGTGGAGTTGAGGCAACTGGCAGGAAAAATGAGGCACAAGAGAAGGCTGATGACATGGTCATTGGGGAAACGAGCAATGTTGGTGGAGTTGTGGCAGCAAGCCGGGAAAGCACAGCAAAAGAGAAGGCTGTTGTGAATATCGAAGAAAGTGGGAATGTTGGTGCAGTTGTAGTGGATAGCAGTAAAAATGAAGCGGAGAAACAGCCACTAAGTTCAGATAGTGTGAAATCAGATGAGGAAGACAAGACTGAAAAACACCCATCTGGTTTGGATGCTGTAAGAAAAGAAGCGGAAGAGAAGACAGAGAAACAAACATCTAGTTTAAATAAAAGCGAAGCAGAAGAAAGGGTAGCATCTAGTTCAAGGGGAACGGCAACATCAAATAAGACAGGCAAAAAGCGTATTACTCCCATTGCCATTGATCCATGAGAGAAACACAGGCAGGCCCATAGTCATGAAATTTGACCTATCTCTCGCCCCTGCCACTAAAAAAATTTATCTTTTATGGCTTCCGATTTGCTAGTTTTAGAGATGGAATTCTTGCAAGGAAATGGGTAAGCTGCATATTATGACCATTGACACCTATAACTATTCTGCCAAGCATCCGAAAGTTGCTGCTGCTCCTGTCACCACCATTTTTACACCCTTTAGCCAATCACCATAGCTAAACATAGTAGTACTTCCAGTACTTAATGTGAGTGTCAGGGGCTAAAAGAAGGGAAGATTTTATGATTGCACTTATCGACTGCAGGAGTCCATCTCAGGGAAACTCTCTGCATGTCTATCCTTGTATATTTTTTGGGCTGGCTACATATGAGTCTTACTATTTTCTTTCCTTGCTCTATGAATTGCATCTGGTTATCTATTCTTTAATGTAGATTCCGGTTCGATAAGAGAATCCAATCTTCATTGGGAGTGCTACATTTCCCCCAAACCCCAAAAAAAAAAAAAAACAGTAAAAAATTTATATGCTTAAGTAATGTATTTTAGCATCGTTTTTGCATCTTGTGTTACTTTACACTTTGTATGAGTTAGAGCGAATTCATGCTGTGATTGTCAAATTATGATACTCTTTTCTTTTGCCAACGTCAAATTTTGATATCTTGACTTCTTCACCATGAGAAACAACTACAATAATGGCTTCCTGGACCTTCACTGATTCGTCAATTTCTGCAATCTGAGATTTCTCAACTCTATTTTTTCTTTCTGAGGAAGCAGCACAAAGCAACAGAGATGAAAGCAAGAAAGAATAGACCACCAAGTGAGACAAGTACAGCACCTATGACAGTAGAATGGCGTCCTGAGGGTGGTGGTGGTGTTGCCAAAACTGAAAATGGGGGCCGTCATGGGGCAGAGGAGATATGATTGGGTGAGAAGGTGAAGGTAGTTTTGGTGGAGATGGAGAACTATGAGGCGGTGCCACTTTAGGAGGATTATGAAGTGGAGGTTGAGGGGAACATGGGAACCAGCAAATGGGAATTCTCATGTTGGGAGAATAGTAGAATGGCTTGTTTTAACCTATTTTGTTTTTTTTTTTTAAAAAAAATTCAGAGTCCACTTGAGGGCATCTTGTATGTTCATTTGGTCAGTAAAAGAAGTGTCCACTTGTATACCATCTAATTCAACATAATCATAACACCATTGTCATTCAGCTTATTTAAGAACTTTTCTTTATCCGATGATTTGCTATAAAGATCAATTATGGTAAGGCCATAGAAATTTTAACCCGGGATTTTCATTTGTGGAGAGGTGTGGCATGGTGGAAAAGTTTCAAGGCCTGCATTTGTCATCCAGGGGTAGAATGAAGCTAAGTTGCTAGTGCCATTCAGATTGGGACGCCAGTGGAGATAATAGATGCTCTGTGACTTGTTATGCAGTCAAAGTTGGGAAGTTCTTTGGTTTCCTAAAAATCAAAGAGCATTGGGAGTTGTAACAACATAAATTACTTGACTAAGCGGTTAGTTAAAAGAGTTGAAACTTGTTAATATGGGGTTTTCTATGGTATTTTGTGATTGTAAGACTGCTATACGTATAACAAATAATCCGGTTGTTATGAGACGAGAAACATAAGGAAGAAACACAGATTGATTGCCATTTTGTAAGAGATAAATTAGATTGATTGATTTGAAACATGTTAGATTAGCTGAACAGTTAGTTAGCTGACATTCTTGTGAAATGGAAGCAAAGCACATGAAAATTTGCTAGGTAAGTTGAAATTTTTAATTTTTTTACCGTTACTTGAGGGGGTGTAGGTGATTAGGAAATTATTATTATTAATGTTCTTGAAATATTCTTGATACAATTAGATGTTATTGGGCCCATAACAAGTGTATATAAGTCAGAACTCAATTATTAATGAAGTCCATATTGTTTCATTTCAAGTAACCATTAAATTTATATGGTGTCGACCAACAAATTGTTTGTTGACGTAGTAAGGGGCTTCATCCAGTAAAAAGCAGGGTTCAGGGACCCGGACCGGACCGGCCGGTCCGGCCCGGAACCCGCCGGACCGGTCACTAGACCGGTCTGGTTCCCGGTCCGGTCCGGGTCCCAGTTTTAAAAAAAAAAAAAAAAAATTTACCTTTTTCCTTTAGAATTTCATACTATAAGTCTAAAATTTTCAATTACTCACCGGTTTGGTCCCGGTTTAGCTCCGGTTTGGCCCCGGTTTGACCCACTGACCCTTAACCCAGTACCCCGACCGGTTCAATACCCGGTCCGGGTTTTAATACCTTGGTAAAAAGGAGAACATAAGTTCGAATATTAGGAAGCGCACTTATTGGAAGAGGTGAAAACCTTTTATTCTCAAAGCTGCGAGGTGGAAAACCTTCGTATCAAAGTTTTGACACATTGTTGGAACCTTCATCTTATCAAAAACAAATTCACATGGTATCAAAGCTTTAACACTCCAGGTCAAAAAAAAAAAAAGGTTATTGGCAAGGTTAAAATTGCTCCTAAAAATTGTTTTATAGAAAATTTTTCTCCTAAAAAAATTAAAACTTTATGGACAAAACTGCGTCACAAAATATTTTAGGATATCGGATACATATGGTAAAATACTTTAGGGTTGAAACTTTAACCCTGTTTTTTGATATTTAACCAGCCAATGGGAATGTTCATGTTCTGTCCAGGACAATAGTAAAATAGCATGTTTTGCCATTTTTTATTGATTCAGTGTACCTGGCTGCATCTTGTAAGTTCATTTAGTGAGGAATAAGTGTCCACTCGTTTACCATCACATTCAACATAATCCTAACACTATTGTAAGAACTCTTCATTAAATCATGATTAGCTATAATATAACACCATAGAATTTTCTTAAGAATATAAGCATATCTAAAAATAACTAAAATTTATTTGATTTAATTGCCTCTGAAGTCATAAAGTTTGTTAAGGTAATAATACTGAACAATATAGAAAAAGAAACCAACTTACATGAGTCCAAGAGAGACCATTATTGAAAAAAAGAAACTATGATATTAATATAAAAAAGGAAAATTGTCCAAAAATACCTTGGAGGCAAATTAATTGCTGATTGCTACCAAGCGTGCAAGCGATCTTCCATATGTGCAAGCGATCTTCTGTTTTATGCAAACCATCTTCCGTGTGTGTAAAAATCTTCCATATAAATGTGCAAACAATCTTCCATATAAATGTACAAATAATCTTCCGTTGTGTGCAACATATCTTCCCTGGTAGCAATTAGCAATTAATTTTTCTCCAAGGTATTTTTGGGCAATTGTCCCATATAAAAAGAGTTGAAATATTATTTTCCCTTTCTGTAGTGGCTAATGTGTTTATTTAACTAATTTTTTAAAGTTTATTTGATACCCACCTCAACAAAATAATTGAAATTTCAAAGCCTAAAGCTAAGGCAAATGCAGGGAACATAAAATATTTATTTTGTGTTTTTAATGTATAAACTGATTATTACGGGCTAATTAAATATTAAAAAAATTACTTAATTTTCTTTTTTGTTAAAAAATGAGTGATTTGGATGGGAAAGGAGGAGAGAAAAAATTTTTATGAGTAAGATTTAAGAAAATTGGAGAAGTGGGGTTACAAAATTTTAATTTAGGAAAGATGTAAAATAAAAAAGTAAGAAAAATAAATTTAAAACTTTTAATTCCACTTTTCTCATTTTTTTAAATCAAACTCAAAAATTTTTTCCTTCCGCCCACTTTCCCTCCCCTCCACTCATACCAAACAAGCCTTACGGAGGATCTCACTGCAGTTAATATTGGTCCATCTTAGAAAAAGTTTTCTAGAAGGCATTTTTTGCTGTTTTTATAAGACTTTTTATAGTTTAATGAGCATTAAATATTTTTTTTCATACATGCTAATATTTAATAAGAGCAGTGAGAGAGAAGAGATTAATATGATGTTGGAATTTAGATAGTTAATAATAATAATGATAATATTGGAAATCATTCTAATTTTATGTCAAATTTAATATCTTTAATTGTTTTTATTACTATTTGAGAATTAGTTAGAAACTTCTAATAAAGTGGACCGGATGAGGTATCATGATTAAATTTAAGTGGCAAAATTTGAAGCACCTTCTATAGATTTTTTTTTTCTTTACTAAACATAAGTATCCTCCTGTTGAAAACAACAAACATATAATACTCGTGCGTTGCACGGGAGCATTTACTTAATCACAAACAACAACTCAAAAAATAAAAGGAACAAATGTCCAGAATCCAATAAGCAAATTCAAATTGCATGGCGGAGCTTATAATTTTGGCGTTCTTTTCCATGTATTTAAATAAGATTTATTTGTATATCATGGGTAAGCTTTAAACTTATAATTTATAGGCCATTAATTATTACATTGTGTGGAAAATTATGATAAATGCCTTTGAAACAACAAAGTGTCTTATAAATATTTGTATAAATATTATATATATGGAAAATTATGATAAATGCCTTTGAAACAACAAAGTGTCTTATAAATATTTGTATAAATATTATATATATATATATATATATATATATATATATATATATATATATATATATATATATATATATATATATATATATATATATATATATATATATATATATATATATATATATATTCTCCGGTACATTATGTATGCATAAAATTCATGATTTGTGGATATAGCTTAGGCACAGGATGCAAAATATTGATAGGCATCTAGGGTTGGGCATGAAGGAAATGGAGGTAAACTGAAATTTTAATGAGTTCAGTTTAAAAAAAAAAAAAAAAAAAGATAAACAGGGTTATAAAATTTTAATAAAGAGAATATGTAAAACAAAAAATAAAAGAAATGATCAAAAGCTCTTAACCACATGCCCTGATAAAATGACTTGATACATAGAAACAATATCTTACATGTTATATTGAAAAAAGTGACTAACTAAATATTATTTATTAAATTAAATTATTAGACAGATATTAATAGAACAGGCTTGGTTACCAAATTTTCCTCCGTCCTTCTAACACTTCTCAGATAATTGCCACCAAGAAAAAATTATTTGAGGTAATCTGTCTGAGGGCTTGTTTGGTCTAAGGGGAGGAGAGGGAAAGTGGGCGGAGGGAAAATTTTTTTAAAGTGAATTAAAAAAAATTAGAGAAGTGGGGTTAAAAATTTTTAATTAATTTTTCTTACTCTTTTATCTTATATATTCTCTTAAACAATAAGCCATATGTTTGTCTAAGATTATCCTCCCGTAAACTTTATCAAAGATATATGAACAATCCCACTTATTAGTTCTAGCATGGATTTAAGGAGGAAAATCAATTCTTGTGCGCCCAGATTGAGAATATATTCATTATACTTGTATTCTCCTATGAGGAGGAAAATCAATTCTCGTGCGATTTATCTCTAACTTGCATAGTTGCATATAGTAATTCTTTAAAGAGCCAGCCATTGCATTCCTCTAAGTATTTAATTTTTTTTTATATTGGATTAAACCTTTCATGACACGTATGTCACTGCTTCATTAACTAAATATTCTCCAAAAGAAGAAAGATAGCATATGGATTTACTCACTCATTGCCTATTAGGAAAATTGCCCCCAGCAAGTTGTACTTTAGACATTCATAACACTAGAATTATGATCCTAAAAGATGAACAATTACTGTTACAGTATCATTCCAACAATTACAGGACATAATTATACAACAATCTGGAGAGCATGAAAATGGTGCCAGTTATTTTTGTGGGTGTAATATTCCAATTTTTGATTAAGGGATAATCATGATTATGATGGATAATTATGAATTTAATTGGAATTATTATGTGTTTTATGGCAATATTAATTAATATGTCATAATTAATGGAAAAATTGGAAGAATGGAATTATTGGCCATGAAGTGGTAATTAATGGGGAAATTAATTACTAACTAAGAGAAAATGAGATGTGTGATTAAAATGGCTAATGGAGAGATTAGATAAGTTAATTGGTGACTTATTTGGTGAGAGCCAATAGCAATTTGACATGTGGCAAAGAGAGTATGGGAGAGAGAGTGCATGTGTGTGTAAGTCAAATGGGATAAAATACTAATTTCTCTCTCCTCTCTTCTCTCTCTTTCGGCTGGAGGTATGGGTAGAGAGGGATAATGATTGCTTCTTCTTCCTCACTCCATCTCTCACATTCTCTCTCTCAAATTCGAGCCGCCATTGTTGGGCAAGAAAGAGAAAGGAAAAGCTTGATCTTTGGGTAAGTAAATGCCCTCCATTGCTCAAACACCATTCATAAATGTTGATCCTTGAGTGATAAGCTTCATTTTGGTGTGTATAGTGTGCCCATTGGTGGTTATTTCAAGAATCACGAAAATCTGATTGTTGGAGAATCAAAGAGTGTCTTTGGAAAAGTGAAAGAGGTGAGTGAAACTAATCTATCTATCTAAGTTTCATGCCATTTGAAGTAGTTTATAAATTTTGGAAATTTTGGCTTGAATCTGAAAATTGAATGCCACTGTTCATTTGGTATGTTTTTGACATGAGAATGGTGTTTTGGAATGAGTTTTGGATAGATAGATTGATTGGAGGTTGAAATGTTAAGTTTAGTGATTTTGGGAAAATTGATGATTTGTGTTGATTCAAACCAAAACATGATAATGGAGTTGGATTTTGATCATTTTAATGATTCCCTTGAATTCCTTGGGTGTTTTTGTGTGGGAGTAGCTTTGGGTTGGTATTTGGGTTCATTTGGATCACTTGGAAAAAATTTCTGGAAATGCTGTCATACCTTCTGCGTTTTCTGGTTTCTGATAATCGTGCTTGAGGTGAGAGTGAGTGTGCTCGAGTGAGGGAAGAACATCACTTGAGTGAGAATTTTGTGCTTGAGGTGATTTCCGTACTTGTGCTTGAGGTGAGGATTTTGTGCTCGAGTGATCCTTTTCTGAGAAAGTTCTTGTGCTCTCGGGCATGTGCTTTCTGTCTTTACTTCCTTGTGCTTGAGGTGATGTCCGTACCTGTGCTCGAGTGAGAATTTTGTGCTTGAGGTGATTTCCGTACTTGTGCTTGAGGTGAGGATTTTGTGCTCGAGTGATCCTTTTCTGTGAAAATTCTTGTGCTCTCGGGCATGTGCTTTCTGTCTTCACTTCCTTGTGCTTGAGGTGATTTCCGTACCTGTGCTCGAATGAGGATTTTGTGCTCGAGTGATCCTTTTCTGAGAAAGTTCTTGTGCTCTCGGGCATGTGCTTCCTGTCTTCACTTCCTTGTGCTTGAGGTGATGTCCGTACCTGTGCTCGAGTGAGAATTTTGTGCTTGAGGTGATGTCCGTACCAGTGCTCGAGTGAGACTATTTTCACTCGAGGTGAAGCAGTGAAAACTAAATTTTTGTGCTTCCAAAAGGGGATCTTTGGGATAGTTCTTCTTACCCTTTAGGAGTTCCTTTTTGGTTTTGGTTATCATTGTATATTGTTAGATATTTGGTGGGATGTATATGTATATTTTGGGTATTGTGATGTAGTTTTGTGTAATCCCTTAGTAAAGGGTATGAATTATGGGCTTTGTGCCTTTTTGTAAACCCTTATGAAATGAATGGAACCCGAGTGAGTCGGGAATTTACTTTGTACTCTGATATGTATGAATGAAACCAACTGATACAGGCCATTTAAGTGTTAAAAGATGAATATGAGACTGCTATGATAAGGTTTTGAGAAAGTTTTTGAAAACCCCGATTTGGTAAGTTTAATTTGAATAAGTCCCAAAAACTTCTTACAGTCTCTAATTCAAACTTAATTACGTGTTACGAACGTAAATCTCGGCCTTAATCGTGAAGGGGGTTACATATTTAATGACTCTAAAAGAGCAATAATGATAACCAATTGAGTATTATAAAGTGAATTAAGTTTTGGAATAGAGAATAACTCTTCGTCCCTAATTGTGAATATAGGATTTGACATTTGCCCTACTCGGGAGAGACCGGCGTTAGGACACGCACGGAAGGATCAAGGTAGTGACTCTTCTCTCATATTATGTATGATGTTTTGGCATGCATAACTTATCGTTGAATTGTGAAATGTGTGCCATGGTCCATTATGGCGAGAGCAGGTCAGCGTGAACCGTATAGGGAGTGACAGTGGTCCTCTCTAGGTCGGCCGTTGAACTGCGGTCGTAATCGACATGGATCTTTGTGAATCTGACCCGTGGGGCGGTGTTTGTGAAATCAGCCGTGGGCTGTGTATATTTGCCTGTATGGCTTGCGTTATGAAATGCTTTATATGGGAATCTGAGAAGATTTTGTTAGATTGTTTAACTTCCTCTTATTGTCTTGCTTCAACTTTTGGAGTATTAGATCTTTTTGAATTTTAAAAGCATTCTTGTGATCTATCAGAACATTGCATGCTTCTCATTTTTTTCCTCACTTTTGCATACTTATCGGGACCTATGTTGCCTTTAGATAAATCCATTTATTTATGTGATCCCATGCTTATTTTTCTAAATATCCCAAATTAAATGTCTATTATTTCAGGGTGAAATGATTTATATCCATACACACTGGTTTAGTAACTAAGACATGAAGACATACTCTTAGAATTTGTACATACAATTCCATGTGAGAGCTGCATTCTAGGAAACCAAGGCTTTGCTAAAGGCATCCATTTCATTAAACCACTCAAGCATTTTGATCTGCTAATAGAAGTTAGTTACATGTGTTTTGACGTAGTTTTATATGATATTCTGGGACAACAGTTGCTTCCATTATGGAATATTTGGCTAGAACAACAGCTTCATAGAAATAGATGCCTGTAACCTCAATAGAAAAGTTTGAGGCTCACAAATCTTGACATGGGCTTCAAGAGAGAGAAAGAGAAAACAAAGAGTGAAAAGGAGATGCAAGACACCTCTACTATAAATATCATATAAAACATCTCAAAATGAACCTATGACTTACAAACAGCTTCCATATGTTTGAACGACTATGTTCGTTTATCAAAAAGAAAATTACCCAGAGGAACCAAGAATTGCGTCAGGACTTTGGTTCTTCCCCATGAACCCCAGAACTTGTGAATGTAAGCTAAAAGCACAAATCAGTTTAAGCTCGCACCATGATCAACTCATCAAATCACATAAAGCAATGAAAATAAACATCAGCAAATAGAAGGTTACTTGAAAACATCTCTCCCATGATGATGACCTAGTAACTGATCGCCTTGCAGAATGCTTGAATGATGGCTGAATTATATAGATGTTCCAAAGTTGAGAGTGAATTGAAATTTGAATTTGAATTTGAATTTTGAATTTTAGCAGCAAGGTCCAGGGAGGATTTTGACATCTCATAGAGAAAAGGCATCAGGGCAAGGAAAAGAAGAGAGGAGGCTCACGGCTGGGACGATTGGAACACTTGGAAGAGGACAAAAACATAAATGCAATAGCAGAATGTCAGATAAAGTGAAGGAACCAGCTTGATAAGGGGATGGTTATCTTCATTCTGTTGTTGACTTCCACCACCTTGCCTCTCGCATGTGTTTACGCGGCTCCTTTCTCTTGTGCGATTTGGAGGCTATTTTGAAAATGAAAAAGTAGCTAGGGTTTTTGAGCAGCGTTTTACTTTTTGTTATTGAAGAAGGACCAGGCAGCACGGCTAAGTTGGACATCACTTCTCATTGGCAACGGCTTGCACGAAGCCCAACAAAGTTGGAGATGAGCTTGTGAACAGTGAAATGTGTCTATAGTCGATGGATAAGCCGCATAAGGAACTGGCTTGGTGGAAGAGATTTATATGTTATATTGATGATTATGTTTGCGGTACTGTTAGACACTAAGGGTCTGTTTGGTGTGAGGGATTTGGAGGGGAAGGGAGAGGAGCGAAAATTTTTATGAGTTGAATTTTAAAAAATTAAAGAAGTGGGGTAATAAAATTTTAATAAAGAAAATATATAAGATAAAAGAGTAAGAAAAATTAATTAAAAATGTTTAACCCCACTTCTCTATTTTTTTTTAAATTCAACTCAAAAAAATTTTCCCTCCACCCACTTTCCCTCCCCTCCCCTTAGACCAAACAAGCCCTAAGGGTCTGTTTGGTGTGAGGTATTTGGAGAGGAGGGGAAATTTTTATGAATTGAATTTTAAAAGATTGAAGAAGTGGGGTAATAAAATTTTGATAAAGAGAATATATAAGATAAAAGAGTAAGAAAAAATAATTAAAAATTTTTAACCCCACTTCTCTAATTTTTTTTAATTCAACTCAAAAATTTTTTTCCTTCCACTCACTTTCCCTCTACTCCCCTCATGCCAAACAAGCCCTATATGTGGCACTTCTCTCATTCGTACAAATTCAAAATCCTCTCTCATCCCTCTAACCCCAATTTAAAGTTTTAAACTCTCAAGAGTGATATCATTCTTTTTAGAGTAAAATACATTAACTACCCATCTGTTTTACGTAAATTATATAAACCTCTCTCCTATTTTGAAAATCTATATATAAATCTCCCTTAAAATTAAAATGGGTTACACAAGCTTTCTTTGTATTATTGAAATTTCATTTGCTTCCATCCAACTTGACCATTAAACTTGACATTTAAACCTATATTTTGACCAAAATAACCCCATTTAACCAAATAATTATTTTAACATTTATATTCATCAAAACAATTATAAAAACAAAAAATTTGTACTAATAATGGGAAAATTCCAAAAAACCACATTGGAAATAGCAAAAGGACAAATTAGTACATTGAAATTGCAAAAGGACAGATCAGGCGGTGTCAGACGGGCAGAGGAATCTGGCATTTTGAAATCTCGGCCAAATGACGAAAATGCCCTTCAACCCTCCATCCCCACTTCAGAATAATAACATGATCCTCGTAATTAACACCTCCGGATTCGTTATTAACAACTTCAATTCTTCTTTTACAATTCACAAGTTTCAGGGCCAATAACACCACCGATCTCGCCATTAACAACTACGGATTCGATATTAACAACTCCATTTTCTTCTTTCGCACTTAACAAATTTCAGGGCCAATAACAACACACATCTCTTAATTAACAACTCTGGATTCAAAATTAACAACTCAAATTTCTTCTTTCACAAATAACAAGTTCCAAGGCCAATAACACCATCGATCTCACCATTAACAACTCCGGATTCGCCATTAACAACTCCTATGTTGTTATTCCGACTGAGGGATGAAGGGCATTTTTGTCATTTAGCCGAGATTTCAAAATCCCAAATTCATCTGCCCGTCTGACACCGCCTGATTTGTCCTTTTGCAATTTCAATGTATTGATTTGTCCTTTTGCTATTTCCAATGTAGTTTTTTAGAATTTTCCCTAATTATATATATATATATCAATTTAAAATTTTAGGTATATTATAAAATTTATTAATTTTGATTATCTTATAAAATCTATCATTTTTTAGTCTTCATCGTGTTTATTAAAACTTATTTATTTAGTTTCTTTTAAATGGTTAAAAATAGATTTTAAATTATTTTATTTTATCACAAAGTATAAATGGAATAAGTCTAACTACCTGAGTGAAGATGTAAATTATTTAAATGTATAATTTTTGAACATTTTTTTTGCTAAAACATTCATAAAAACATTCAGTTTGTATATATTTATTAAAAGAATTACTCAAATTTTCAATCAATTTTTTATATGTACATTAGCTAGATTAATTAAAATTATTTCCCAACATAATTAAAAATATTAAATACATATATTTGGAAAATAAAAATATTTTTATTAAAATAAATTTTATTTACTAATTTTCCCTTCATCATACTAAATCTATATTTTTCGTTAAAATAGTTATGAATAGTTTAAGAGTTTTTTTTTTCATTTTCCATAAATTTAACTATAATATAAAGCTTGGATTTAAGGTATGTTTTCAAAATAAAGGGAGGTTAGTATAATTAAAGCAATATACATGTGAGGTTAGACACTTAGAGTATATTACTCTTTTAAAAAAAAATGTGAGCATGAGTGAGAGAGAATGTGAATGTGATTTCTCTGCCATCGATGGAGGAGAAGGACGCCGTAGTTCGTAGTCGAAAAAAGATCCGAGCCGGAGATGGGATGCTTTTGGAAGACCAGAGTCTAGTTCTGAGATATGAGATATGGATGCACGATGTTGATCGTGATAACGCTGTAAAGGAGATAGAACAAATTCCCCCTGGTAAGGGAGAGCAGGCGCTAGAAATAATTCAAAGAGGCAGTGACTAAAGAGAGGGGGGACATTGAAGAAGAGGAGGAATGGTGGTATGGCGATGGTTGGAAGGCCAGGGCCACGGTGGAGATGACGGCGAAGGGTCCTAACTTTTTTGTTGCTCCGTAAGAAAGAGAACGACAAGCTGTGAAGTAGAAGAAGTCCTTGATTGTGAAGCTCCTAGGGTGAATGATTAACCGAGATTATTTAGAGAGAAAGCTTCAACAGTTGTGGGCTAGGTATAGTGATGTTGAGACGATTGACGTTGGTGTAGGCTTCTTTGTAGTTACGTGTATCAACGCACATGACTACGACATGTCTCTCACCGAGGGTCCTTGGTTAATCTTATATCATTATCTATCAGTGCAACCTTGGAAGCCACTTTTTGATCTAGACGAGGAGGTTATATCCAAGGTGGCTGCTTGGGTTCGCTTGCCTAAGTTGCCATTAGATTATTATGATCCAAGTTTGCTGTATGTTATTAGCTCGCAGATTGGGAGGCTTCTCAAGGTTGATATGAATACTTTGAAAGTAAAGAAGGGATTGTTTGTGCGTCTATGTGTTGAACTCGATCTCAAGGTTCCACTACGGCTTATAGTTCTTGTTGATGGGAGGGAGACGAAGGTTCGATATGAGGGTATGCACCTTATTTGCTTTATGTGTGGCAGATATAGGCATGACTCTGATCATTGCTCTCTCAAGAAACCAAAAACTAGAGATAGCCAACGGGTTGGGAATATGAGGGAAAGTAAGGCTAGGTAATCTGATAAAGGTTCTGGTAGGATTGGGGCTAGTCTGGTAGAGGCAGGCAAAGTGAATACGGTGCAATATGATAGCTGGATGGTGGTGCAACGGCCTTATCGTGGCCGGCAATCGATGGTCTCTAATTGGAAAGGGAGCGATAATGGACGTCGATTGTGGGAAAGCTAGAAGAAAGATAATCGAGGCTCTCATTTCACCGTGCTAATCTCGGAGGATTTGGAGGAGGAATATATCGCAATTAATCAGGAGGAGTTGAGGAAGGAAAAATCTGTTATTCATAATAATGATAGGAGCATAAAATCTGGGATGAGTTCGTTAAGCAAAAAGGGGTCTCCACAGGGGTTTTTGCATGTAATGCCATCTAGTATTAAACATGTGGGGTCCACTGGAATTGATCAAACCTCTAAGCCTAGAGGAATTGTGCATCAAATGTTTATGGAAAAATCAAATGAAAGTGAAGTGGGCCGATTGGAATAGGCGAAGGAGAAGTTGGGCCTTAATACGCGAGTTGGGCTAAGAACAACCTTAAGGGAGAAGGCTTACCATGAGCATCAGTTTGGTTTGTTAGAGGACGTGGGTAGTAAGGTGATTATAAAACAAACTAATGATAGCGGGAATAAAGGTGCATTAATAGACAACATTGACGCTGATGATCCAATTGATCTAGGATTATCCAATGCCGTCTCTGTGTATATGAAGTCAAATTTGTTGTCTGTAGAGCTAGCTGAAGGGGAGGACGTTTAGATGGAGGGAGTTGGAGAGCTCTTCAGTAATTAATGCTGTGTTTTTTCTCTACTTCTTGACAAACTATATTAATGTTTATAATGTTTAAAATATGTGCCTGGAATGCAAGGGGGTTGGTGGTAGATCCTTTTCAAGGCTAATCGTGTAAATGAGGAAGGAGTATAAGTTCATTTTTCTGGTTCTTTTGGAGACACGAAAAAGAAGTGTAAAGCTAGATTACTGGCTAGAAGGTGGGGGTTTAGTAAATATGATGTAGTGGATGCTGTGGGCTTTAGCAGTGGTATATGGTGTTTCTGGGATGAAGATATTGATTTCAGGGTAACTTCTAAACACTCACGAGTTTTACATGGCACTTTTGATAAAGGAAAGGAAGATGAATGGGATTTTTCTGTAGTGTATGGCCACCCAAATCGAATTCATCATCGGGAATTATGGAGACAGTTGTGAAAGGTTGAAGAAGAGGGGGTGGGAAGCTGGTGCCTTGGAGGGGATTTTAACACCACTCTTTTTCAGGAGGAACGACGATCAGGAGTGAGAAGCTTACAAGGCCCTAATAAGGATTTTGTTGAGTGGATGATTGAGAGTGGTTTGGTTGACTTAAAATTCCAAGGACCCAAGTTTACGTGGAAACAAGGCTCTTCTTATAGTAGGATAGACAGGTTTATTGCTAATGTAGCTTGGATGGATTGGTTTGAATATGCTTCCGTGCTCCACCTTCCTAGCTTGAAATCAGATCATTGCCCTTTGTTCTTGTGTTCACATAGTGTAGTGTAGGAAATTAGGAAGGAAAAATCATTCAGATTCTTTGCACCATGGGTAGCTCATGAGGATTTTAAAGAAGTTGTTAAAAATACTTGGAATATAAATAAGACCTGGGAAGAGAATTATTCTAAATTCACAACGGAGGTGCAATAATGAAATAGATGTTCTTTTGGAAATATTAATAGGAGAAAAGCTGACATGCTTAATCAATTGGAACAATTAAATAATCTTAGTCAAGAAAGAGGAAAAATATTCAAGCTCTATAGGGGTTAGATGGAGAATGGTGCTATGATCAGGAAGTTTTGAGAAAAATGGGTATTTCTTTTTCTCAAGATCTATATATTACAGACTTGGAACCCCAGAATGAGATTAATTTTAGATGTACTTATCCAAATATTCAAGAGTATATGTTGCAGGGTCTAGGTGATATGGCAACTGAACAGGAGATCAAAAAATCAATTTTTGATATGGGGGCGTTGAAGGCACCTAGACCTGATAAACTTAATCCTTTGTTCTACCAAAGTCAATGGAGCTAGTGGGTCAATCCTTGATTGTAAAGGTGCACAGTATATTCAGTAATCCAATAGAAGTAAACCAAGTTAATGGGACTAACATAGCTTTGATTCCTAAAATTGATGTCCCGCAATCTTTTCAGGACTTCCATCCTATTAGTTTGTGTAATGTGGTTTATAAAGTGGTGACGAAGATCTTGGCTAATAGGTTGAAAAGGGTAATGCCCCTGGCTATTGCGCCTAATCAATATAGTTTCGTCCTTGGACGCTTGAGCTCGGATAATATTATTTTAGCTCAAGATGTGATTCATTCAATGATACATATGAAGAAAAAGAAGGGATTTATGGCACTGAAAACTGATTTAGAGAAAGCATATGACCAACTTCGTTGGGAGTTTGTTATTGAATGCTTGAGGGAGCTGGGTGTTGATCAGAAATTCATCGATATTGTTGGGTGTTCTTTATCTACCGTGGAGATGCGAATTTTATGGAATGGTGTAAAAGGACAAAGTTTTACTCCCAAATGTGGTATTAGGCAGGGAGATCCTCTTTCTCCTTACCTTTTTGTATTGCTCATGGAAAAATTAGCTCACCTGATTCAAAGTGAAGTTCAAATAGGGAACTGGATGCCTTTTCGTTTGTCGAGGAAAGGTACACCAATTTCTCATCTATTTTTTTGTTGGTGACTTACTTCTTTTTGCGGAGGCAAGTATGGATCAAGCAACAATTATCAAGGCATGCTTAGATGATTTTTGTGTAGCTTCAGGCGAAAAGGTGAATGAGTCCAAGTCAAGAATTTTCTTTTCAAACTCGGTGAACCATAATTATCGGAGGGAGATTAGTGAATTCCTGGGCTTTACACCTACAACAGATTTGGGGAAGTATTTGGGTATTCCTCTGCATCATGATCGTGTATCAAAACAAATGTATCAATATGTTTTAAATAAGATGAACACATGATTGACTAGCTAGAAGACTAACTTGCTTTCCATGGCGGCAAGGCATACTTTATTGTCATCAGTTGTTATGGTGATCCCGGCATATACTATGCAATCGGCTCTTCTCCCAATGTCTATCTGTGATAAGATTGATAAAAGTATAGGAGCTTCTTATGGGGTAGTACCACGTCTTCTAGAAGGGTTCATCTTATAGCTTGGGAGGACGTTTGTAAACAGAAGGCAATTGGTGGGTTAGGCCTTTGAGAGGCTAGAAAGTAGAACATGGCCTTTTTGATGAAGTTGGGTTGGGGATTAGTAAAGCATAAGGATGCTCTTTGGGTTCATTTTTTGAAGGAAAAATATAAGTGTGGCGATGATGTTCTTCCTAGAATGGAGAGTAGAAATGTGGAGTCTCATACTTGGAAGGGAATTAGGTATGCATGGGAGAATACTTTGAAGGGAGTAGGGTGGAGCTTGGGAGATGGTCATAAGGTGAAGTTCTGGGAAGACCATTGGTTACCTTAGTATGAGAAACTAAGCCAATATGCATTATGTGCAATTGATGAAACAGTGCAAGACACCTTGGTAGCTGAGTACCTTACTCCTTTTGGAGGTTGGGATTGGAGTAAGTTGATTGGGGTTCTACCAGATTCAATAATTAAGCGTATTGAAAAAACTTATCCGTGTTTGAATGGGGGCGCTAAAGACACTCTAATCTGGCGGTTGACTTCAAATGGTGACTTTTCTATTAAGTTTGCTTATTCTCTCATGAGTAAGTTTCATACTTCGCAAGAAAGTGGGGTTTGGTGGAAGATTTAGAAGCTACTTGTTCCTCAACGATGCAAATCTTTCTTGTGGATTTGTTGCCATGGGAGGCTTCTAACGAACCTTTCTCGAGCAGGGAGAGGTCTATAGGGATGTGCTGGGTGTGTAGTCTGTAATGAGGGAAGAGAGGATATTACGCATGCTCTACGTGACTGCGTGGTGGCAAAGGCGTGTTGGAATGTGGTACTACCTACTCAACTACGATCTAAGTTTTTTCAGTTGAATAGGGCTGATGCGTGGGTGGAGTAGAATATAAACCAAAAACTGGTGGTTGAGGGGATCCGGTGGAGTGTTTGGTTTCCTATTTTAAGCCGCCAAATTTGGATTAACAGGAATGAAGGAGTGTTTCAGGGTTCAGCGAAAGGTTTTCGTCAGGTGGTAGCTCATGCCCAACCAGTTATTATGTGCTCTGATGTTAACCTTGAACACAGACATATTCCCAAGTTTCTCAATCCCATGTGGCAACTACCGCATGTCAGATGGGTAAAATATAACGTAGACAGAGCAAGTGTAGGGGGTGGAGATGGGGCAGCATGTGGGGGTATTGCGAGAAACCATGATGGTGTTACTGTTGATGGTTTCATGTGTAATATTGGAAGTGGTAGTAGCCTACAAGCTGAGCTCTGGGGGGTTGTATGGGGTCTAAAACGTGCTTGGGATTTGCACTTGACAAGGGTTATAGTAGAGACAGATTGTTGGGAGATTGTGGAGCTACTGTCTACAAGTTGGGAAGATGAGCATCCTGAACGTGAACTATTAGAGGAAGTGCGACGGAGGCGGGATCTGAGTTGGGAAGCAATTGTCGTTTGGTGCAGTAGAGATGTGAATATTGTTTTAGATTGTTTGGCCAAGGAAGCTTTGAAGACATCTGTTGGGGCCCATTTTTTAGTTCTTTGTCTGATTTCCTTACTGGTTTGGTAGTGTCTGATACTGTAGTGTAGTTTCCTATTTTTGTTTGATTTTCCTTTGTAATAAAAAAAAGAGTATATTACTCTTCTCTTTACTCATAAGTAATATAACAGTTAATCAGAAAAAAAAAAGATACAATAGTTAAATGCCATTCATTAATATTTCAGATTTAATTAATTAATAATTATATATGCTACTTCTTACGTAAAACAACCTAAAACTTAACGAAGTTAATGATAATTTATTTTAAGAAGAATCCTATTTAAATTCATTTGAAATACTCAAATATACATTCAGGCTTGTACTTTTAATAAATCCTAAATCAAGCCAAGAGGTCTCATTAGGGATTTCTAACTACTGTTAAAAGGCCATAATACCCCTCCCTCATCATATCATGAATCATCTAAAAAATAAAAGGATAAAGTGAACTAGGGTTTTTGAGTGACAAAATCAAAAGAAGAAAAGAAATAAAGTTAATAAAAAAAAGGGTTAAGGTGCAAAAATACCCTGAGCTTTTACTAAAAGTGCGCCCATCATCAAATGCTTTTCAGATGTGTAAAAATGCCTATAAACTTTTAAAAATCGGAGCAAAAATACCATCACCATTAAAAGATTGAAACAACCGTTATTATTGTGGTGGGCCCTATCCTATTAAACAAACAAAAATGTTTAGGTTTTTACAATCTCCCTCACTACCCTTGGGTCTTCCATCTGTCATCTCCCTTCATCCCCATTTTGTTCTTAGATGTGATGGCGGTGGAGGCCCCCTCCACCAGCGACGATGGCACACCCTCCACCGGCGGCGACGACGTAACTCTTCACCAACGGCTTGAATCACTAATCCATAGCTGAGAGGAAATCGATTTGCAATGAAAAATCAAGGTGGAGGTTGCAATTTGCAGTGACAAACGGTGGTGGAGATTGATTTTTAGGGGAGAAGGTTTGAGAGTTGCGACTAGGATTCAAAGGTAATAGTGAAGGTGGAGGTTGCGATTGCTTCGATGGTGGAACACAATGGCAACGGTGGTGAGATCTGAGATGATGAGCCATAACCTTGCATCAAACTCCCTTGTGCGATCTTGAGAGATTAAGCTCTCATCCCAACCGTTGAATTGAAAGACGAAGATGCCCATTTCCCACTAGCAGTAATCACGGCAATGATCACCCTCTTCACTTCCTTCACTTTCACTGTTATACCGTACCAGCAATTCAATACAAGGCATTATTGAAAGGTTCAATTTTTTTTATTAGAGGGCATCTTGGCTTTACTGGCTTGCATCCTAGTAATTCAATCCTGTGCTTGTTAATGAAAGGTTCAACTTTTTTCAACTATTATTATGGACTTATCTTTATTGATCAGATTGTAAGTTAGCAGTGGATGCTTTGTTTGTTTCATGCATTTCTTTGTATTTTTTTCCGTCAACTCCTGCATTTCTTTGTTCGCAGCCTAATATTTTGCTGGTTTGACTTAATTGTTGATTGTCCATTTTCAATACCAATAGTAGATATGAGACAGGAGGGTATGTTGTTGGGGCATTTTGGTACTTTTAAATGGCAGTAAATGGATGTTAGCATTTTTTAACGGCAATGGTATTTCTGCTCCGATATTAAAAATTTATAAACATTTTTGCACATCTGAAAAAGCATTTGGTAATAAGCACACTTTTGATAAAAGCTCATAAGCATTTTTGCACCTTAACCCATAAAAAAAATAAAGGAATAAGTTCTGGGGATTTTTCTTTACCCCTAATATCTAGAGTCTAAGCACTGGAATTCTCTCTCTTGGAACTCGTGTCACCGGAATTCTTCTTTGAATGGATGATGTTTTTACTTTGAAGATACCGCCGGATATATCACCGGATTCTCAAACCTCGCCAGTTAGACCAAAGAATAAGCTCATTTCATGCACTACACCAGGGAAACTCGCAATGGTTGGGATCGAGAATGGTCAAGGTAAAGAGTTGCTAGTGGTTTCAGAAGCCCCTGTAACTGAAGTGCAGAGTGTAAAACAGGGGTGCCTTTCGGATTCTCCAAACCATTTGAAAATCTCTTCTTACAAAGACTCACTGATGGGGTTCAACAAATTGCAATTCAATGGTATGGCTCATGATTCTTATTCATCAAATGAGGATCAAATAAAATCAAACTTGCTGAATCAAACGTGGAAGATCCCAGAGCCTTCAGATGAGACGAAAAAGCTCATGTCTGTTTATCCCTCAATGGACATTACGGATGACGAGTTCAACGAAGCTTGTCAGCCCTGGAATAAATCTCTAATAATCACGGTTCTGGGTGCCCATTTCTATGTACTCAAGCTGAAAGAAATGCTTGGAAGGGTGTGGAGATTTTGTGATTTTGAATTGGTGGATCTCCCAAATAACTATTACGTTGTTCGGTTCACAAATCATGAAAATTGGGAAGCCCATTATAAACGCATCATCTTGGAAGGACCGTGGGTAATCACAAATCATCCAATATTGGTTCAGAAATGGTCCCCGTATTTTGATCATTTTCAAAATCAACTGGGGAAAATTGCTACTTGGGTGAGAATACCGAATATCCCTCTTATATATTACTCTCAGAAATTCATTTCCAGATTGGGGGACATGATAGGTAAGACCATTAAAGTAGATTTACATACCCTAAACTGTCGGGATCGCTCTTCAGGCGTAGTGTCGAGGGGAAGATACGCAAGAATTTGCGTTGAGTTAGATCTTCAGAAACGCCTTGTTCCAAGAATCATCGTTGCATCCACCATCTTCAATGTTGAATATGAGGGGTTAGACTTGATATGCTTCACCTGTGGGAGGTACGGCCACAAGAAAGATGCCTGCGCAAATAAAGAAGCCGTAAATGATCTTCAGAAATCACAACAATCAGCGTCGGTTTCTGATAAGGAAACTCCGGCCACGTTGATGGAGAACGTCTCACCAAGAACAGAGGAAGCTTTTGGTCCTTGGATGCTGGTAGCGCGTAAGAGGAAATCTCGGTTTCCAAGGAAGGCTCAGCACGAAGTCGGCGCAGCAGGAGGAAGGCATGGGTCGATCTCTGCCAGAGTCATGGGGAGAAGATATCAATCATCAAGGTTTCAAACATTAGCTGACCTGGACGATGAGAGCGAACTTGAGGATTTTAAATTTACAAGCTCCCGTGAGTTTTCGCATCCAGACGCTGGGGAAGAAGAGAGGAAATCGGGTGCAAATGGTATAAGGAAAAGTCAGAGTAAGGAAGCATTAATGGGCCAGTCCAAAGGCATCCTAAAAGGGAAAGCCATGCGTCCTCCTAAGCGGATCTATCAGGTAAAAAGCAAAGATAAGGGTGGTCTTAGCTTGAAGTCCATCCTACCAAAGGTTCTCCCAAGAGGGCCTGTTATCATTAAAGCCCAAAGCAAAGCCCAATCCCCAAAGGAAGCCACTGTCCAAATAAGAGATGCACAAACCTCAATTTCGGCCCAATGTCAAAATGAAGCCCAATCAGTTAAAGCAGGAGCTAGAACGCATCTTGTCGTGGCGGGCTCCATGTCTTTTTCAACCTCCGAGAACATCATCACGCCAGAAGTTGCAGCAAATCAAGTGCTGGGAAATATTTCAGAACCGTTGGAAACGGGATTAGACACCCAAAATCCAAACCCAGATTCTCAAATCATCGAAGGAAAATTAGATGAAGATAGTCCAGAGCCAGAGACGCTGAGAGATGCTCATCCGGGCTCTTCTACATCACCTCCCACACCACCAAAACTCCCAGTTTTCAAGCTTTCATTGGGTCATGAAAGTGACCTGAACCAAATGGATCTATCTGAAGTTCAAAAGCAAGATCCATCTTCTTTGACATTACCTTCAGCATCAGAAATGGATGCACATATTCCCTTGGAGAGGAAAAATGAACAAGGCAAGCCAAGCATGAATTTAAGGGCAGTCAAGAAAAGAAGTAGATCTGCTTCCAGGCGCATTCCTCCTGATAAGTAATTCTTTTTCCCTGCGTTTTAAATTTTCATAATTAATCATGATTATATCAAGTTGGAACTGTAGAGGCGCTTGTAGCAAATCTTTTCCTCGTGTCCTACGTGATATTGTTTCCAAGCATAATATCTCTGTTATGTGTCTTGTGGAAACTAGAGTTAGTGGTTAAAAAGCAGACTTAGTGGTGCGTAAACTAGGTTTTAACAATTGGCTGAGGGTTGAAGCCACGGGTTATGCAGGTGGTATCTGGGTCCTTTGGCATGACATTGAAGTTTCTGTTGAATATCTTTTTTCTACTTCCCAGCTTCTTCATTGTCGTTTGACTAACAAAAATACCAGAGACAACTTCTGTACTACTTTTGTTTATGGGGACCCTAGATGGAGTTATAGACAGGAGCTTTGGACTGACCTCTGGGTTTTGGCAGGTAAAGTATTCGAGGCTTGGCTTGTCCTAGGAGATTTTAATTCTTTTTTAAATCACTCTGACAAGATGGGTGGCACGGTCGTTCCTGACAGATCCTTATATCCTTTTCAAAACTGTGTTCATGACTGCGATTTGTTGGACCTACCTGTGGTTGGGGACAGATTCACTTGGTCTAGAAATGACATGAAGGAAAGACTGGACTGGGCTTTTTGCAATTTAGCCTGGGAAATGGGTCGCCAAAATCATAAAGCTTTTCATCACCTTCGTTACAAATCAGATCATAGAGTCCTGGTGATAACCTCTGGAAATACGCATGCTACTCCCACCTCAAATCGTTTTAAGTACCAAGCTGCCTGGTGTCTTGAAGAGGGATTCCCGGATTTAGTAAACTCCACATGGCAAAACAATGATTGGTTATCTGGATGCAACGAATTCCAGAATAAAGCCTCCTGGTGGAACAGAAACGAAGTTGGCAGTCTTCCCAAAAAGAAGAGGACCTTGATTAAGCAATTAGAGGGTGTCGATCGTGAAATCACCACTCGCCCACATGCTAGTCTTTTAAAGCTGGAAGCAAAACTTTGGAAAGAGTATACCAAAGTTGTAAATCAAGAAGAGCTCCTATGGTACCAAAAGTCAAGGTGCAAATGGCTCAAATATGGAGACAAAAATACTAGTTTTTTCCACTCTTCTACTATGATCAAAAGAAAGAAAAGTAAAATTGAAACTCTTCAAAATGCTCGGTGCGATTGGATTACCGATCAGGACGAGCTCAAGAAATCTGCCCTTAGTTATTTCCAAGAGCTTTTCTCAACTGATCAAGATGTGCTGAATGTATCAGATTGGCCGGTGGACTTCCTAACTCTGAATGATTCTCAGCTTTCTTGGATTCAAAAAGATGTGTCTACAGTGGAGATAAAGAATGCAGCTTTTGAGATGGATGCTTTCAAGGCGCCTGGTCCTGACGGGCTCCAACCTCATTTCTTTCAATCTCAGTGGGAGGTTGTGGGTCCGAAGATCTGTGATCTTATTTTCTCCATCTTTAGAGATCCAGATAAGGTTATAGAAATTAACCAGACTCATATCACTTTGATTCCGAAGGTAGACAACCCTTCCTCGATTAAGGAATTCCAGCCAATATCCCTATGCAATGTGAGTTATAAAATCCTAAGCAAAGTTCTTGCAAATAGGATGAGGTCTATATTGGACTACCTGATCCATCCTACACAATGTAGTTTCATAAGGGGAAGACAAAGCTGCGACAACATAATTCTGGCTCAGGAAGCGATCCACACAATGAGAACGACCAGGAAAAAGAAGGGATATGTTGCTATTAAAGTGGATATGGAGAAAGCTTTCGACAGATTAGACTGGAGCTTTCTGCATTTCAATCTCCATAGTCTAGGCATAAGCGAGCACTTTGTGAGGCTGTTAATGAGATGTGTCTCAACTTCATCTATAAGAGTGGTTTGGAATGGGTCTCTATCTGATCAGTTTCAACCAACAAGAGGTGTGCGACAAGGGGATCCTCTAAGTCCCTATCTTTTCATCATATGTATGGAACGTTTAAGCCAATTGATAAACCGCGAAGTGAACGAAGGAAGATGGAAACCTTTAAGGCTTAGCAATTCGGGTCCAAAGCTCTCCCATCTTTTCCTCGCTGATGATCTTCTCTTATTCTGTGAGGCTTCATCAAATCAGATGGAGAACATTAGAGAAGCGATGGCTTACTTCTGCAGAGCATCGGGACACAAAATCAACCTTTCCAAATCTAAATTATTTGCTTCTAGAAATGAACAGTTTCACAGAGCAATGGAACTTGGCCAATCCATAGGAATCAGTATTTCTGGAGATCTTGGAAAATACTTAGGTGTTCTTCTTCTTCATAAACGAACCACCAAGCTGACATTCGCTCCTCTGGTTTCTAAAGTTCAGAAGAAACTGTCCACCTGGAAAGGTAGATTCCTGAGTATGGCTGGAAGAACTGTTTTGATAAATTCCATTCTCTCTACTCTCCCGTCTTATCAGATGCAAACCAACCTTCTGCCTAAAGGGGTTTTGCATGATCTTGAAAGAATAAATCGAAATTTTTTCTGGAATCAAGGTCCGGATAGCAAGAAGCAACATCTAATAGCTTGGGAGAAAATCAAGATGGGAAAAAAGGAAGGGGGTCTTGGCATCAAAGATCTATTTAGCCAAAATAAAGCTCTCATCATGAAATTATGCTGGAACATGATCACTAGGCCGGATGCTTTATAGGTGAAAGTTCTCAGATCGAAATACGACTGTGGAGATGGTAAGCTCCCAAGAGTTGAGAGGAAAAGGAATCAATCTGCTGTCTGGAACACAATTACAACAGTATGGGACACATTCAGGTCAGCAGTGGGCAGAAAGCTTCGAAGCGGGCAGTCAACAAATGCTTGGTGGGATTTATGGACAAGCCTTGATCAGCCACTCATTTACTATGTTGACCGAAATCATAACTTAATAAATCCTGAAGAAGCGGTTAGCATTTTCGTACGTCCAGATGGGGAGTGGGATCTTCACAGATGGGGATTGTACTTACCATGGTGGGTTGTTGAAAGGATAAAAAAAGTTCCCCATCCATCCCAATCAGGTGACGACACATTCTGGTGGAGGAAATCTCCTGATGGAAATTTCAGCGTCAAATCTGCTTATTCCATGATCTACTCGTCGCTTGAGGAATCTTCCAATCCTTTCTGGCAACGTATCTGGAGATGGCCTATTCCGGAGAAAGTTAAATTCTTTATGTGGCAATTGTTCCAAGAAAGAGTTCATACGAATTCTATTCGTGCTAAGAGGGATGTGAGGATAAACTCTGAGTGTCCTTTCGAATGTAACTGCGAGGAAACAACAATTCATACTTTGAGAGATTGCGAATTTGCAAATTCTGTGTGGCTTTCCTGTATTAACCCCATTTATTACTCTGCATTCTTTTTTGGAAATTTACAGGTGTGGATCAACTGGAATATGCAGCACTCACCAGGAAATCGTAAGATGTCAAATTGGCCCTGGCTTAGGGTCTTTGGTTCAATATGCTGGCTCATTTGGAAAAACAGATGTAGAAGAGCTTTTGAAGGGACTAGTGACCTGCCACAACAACTTATTCACCAAGGTCTACATTTTCTTCACGAAGGCATAGAAGATGGGCGGCTCAGGCACAAGATATTCAGAGTACCAGACAGAGGCACAGTAAGATGGAATGCTCCACCGGCGGGGTTTGCTCGAGTCAATGTGGATGCTGCGGTTGACGTGAACAGAAATTCTGCAGTTGGAGGAGTGATACGTGATAGCTCAGGAGCTTGGATTTGCGGTTTTCAACAGAACCTAGGATTCACATTTGGTTTGACAGCTTCTGAGGTTCAAGCAATTAGAATAGGTCTCCAGACCTGCCAAACCATGAATCTCAGAAAGATTAAGTTACACACTGATTCGATCGAAGCCATTCAATTACTACTTCAGCCAGGGGGTCAATACCATCCCCTACAGAACGAGTTAGAGGAAGTAAGGCAATTAATCTATAGGGATTGGGACTTAGAGATTGTCCATAGTCACCGAGAAGCAATTATGTGTGCTGATATTCTGGCAAGGAGGGCCCTCGATTTGAACTATGATCTGTCACTTTTAGATCACCCGCCAGACTTTTGTTCGATCCAAATGTTGGCTGACCTCAGCTAATCATTGGGTCTCGTTACTATCTTACTGTACTTAGGACTACTGTAACGGCCGTCGTGGCCCTAAGAGTTTACTCTCTTGTCATTACAATTCAAAAAAAAAAAAATCTAGAGTCTAGTTAGTACTACACAATAGAATGATTGAGCGCTAACAGATTCCATAAAACGCGCACTTGCAGATCTTGGGAAATCATAAAAAAAAGCATCAGAGAAATTGATTTTATTATGAATAATGAATAGCGATTGAATCTTCTAATTCCACTGTAATGTGACTGACAGTAAATAATGAGTAAGCCTATGATTGACGAGTCACTGGGATGGCATTTTTTTTTTAAAACTCGGAAACAATATAGAATTCTTCCTTATAGGCATGTTGTTGGGGAATCGGATAGAGAAATTTCACGATGGGGAGAGGAGATGAATTCGACTAAGATGGATATTTTATTAATAAATAAAAGAGCATGAGATGAAAAGAGAAGGAGAAAAAATAGCACGACATATAGGTAAAATCAACTAATTCAGAAATCATTAATGAGATCTCTTGATCTAATTAGGGATTTGATGAAAGTGTAGATTTGAAATTCGATTTAGACATTTCAAATTGATTTAAATGAAATTTTTCCTTTATTTTAATATTTATTTATGATATTCATTCATTATTTAAATTACAATAACAGCGATTTTCTTAGATTTATTTTAATAAAATTTAAAGGCAACCAAATAATGTTCAGGTCACAAAAAATGGTAACTAGATAATTTTAAATTAAATTTAATGATATTTCTAATTGAATATTTCTAATTAAAACCCACTTGGTTCAACCTCATTGCATGCCTGTAATGGTAATCATGATTGCATTACTGAGGAAAAGTGTTTAGTTGCTCCTTAGCATAGTAATAAAGTTTTTCATGGTAATGATGATTGCCAAAAAATTTCTAATTCTCATTCATACCTACCCTTATGAATACTCATTACCATTTTATTGTATGATTGAAAAAGTCCAATTTATCCTTTATTTTCATTTGTTTCATTTCACCTGCCATACCACAACCGTCGCCGCCACTACCTCCTCCTCATACACTGCCGCCACTACTTTATCTGCCATCGCCACCCCCACCATTACGGCCCCGCCGCTACCTCGTCTATTGCCGTCACCACCACCCTCGCCACTTGCCATGACCTCGTCCTCCATCTCCATTGTTGCCACCTCCATCGTTGCCGCCGCTACCACCACTACCTCCTCTTTCACCACCATTGTCGTTGTCTCCACCGTTGCCGCCGCCACCACTACCTTCTCTTCTTCCTCCACTGCCGCCTCCACTGTTGTAGCCACCATTACCTCCTCTTCCTCCTCCATCGTTGCCGCCACTACCACCGTTGTTGTCGTCACTACCTCCTCCTTCTTTGCCGCTGCCTCTTCCGTTGCCACCATCACTACCTCCTCTACATTGCCTTCGCCGCCCCCTACTGGCACTACCTCCTCCTCCTCCTCCTCTGTTGTCGCTGTCACCACTTGCCCTCGCCACTGCCATTACCATCGTTACTGTCATCTCCACCACCACAACCATTGCTATCGGACGATCCTCAAGGAGATAGCATGACGGTTTTGATTTGGTGGCGCAATGGCTCTTGACTATTTTTTCTACAAAGATTATATTAAGGATAAAATAGACTTTACGTGATATATTAAGTTTACATAATTATTAAAAAACTAACTCATTGAACCTTAAATATCAAATTAAACACTAGTCCTATAATTAATATTGTATTGTATTACTATTACATTGTACTATAGAGTGTAATAGGTTTGAACCAAATGAGAACGCCTGTAAATATTTAAAATGTAATTGTTTAAAAGTTAAAATCCAGATAACTCCCTTTGAAAATATGAATAATGTATAAATAACTGTAATAACTTTTAAAATTTGATAAAAAGCTTCTTATACTTTTAAATTCAAATAAATAATCTGCAAGATAAATTAAGCGAAAATTAGAATCAAGGATCTAGAGCAGATGATATTTATAAAAAATGATCGTAAAAAATATAATTATTTTGAAGGACCAATTACTAAAAGATAAATTTAAAAATACTAAATTGCCCTTGATTAAACTCCCTGCATTCTCTCAATCAACCTATTTTTAAAACGAATATGAATTTTTAAAGTTCATTAAATTAAATGTAATTTCTCTCTTTTTACCACCTTAGTAGGTATCTATTGAAAACAAATAACACAAACATCTTTAAATTTTATCAAAATTATAATTTTATTTTTAAATTGACATAAACTTATTAATAAGTTGTTAGTTGAGGTGGTCAGGAACATCACCCTCCGTAAGGAGGAGTCGAATCCCGAGAAACCTAGTTGTTGGGAGAAGTGAAAACTTTTAATCAAATCAAAATTTGACACAAACTTTAGTTGAGAAAAATTATATAATTTAGGAAAACTCACTTTTTTATAATTTATTATAAATGATAAATAAAAGTTATGTATCTAGAAAATTAAAACATATGCAATTTTAAAAAATCCAAATGAGTTTTTGTTTTTTACAGAATTACTCCCATTTATTGTCATTCTTGAGTGAAATATAATTTTGTTCATTTTTCTTAATTTTTTAGTATATACTCTTATATTCATATCCATATATCATATACAGATTAGAATGTTTTTGTTGAATGATTTTGAAGGGTGATTCTTACAATACACATATATAACATAGAACTTTAACAAATCAAACCCTCTTTCATAAAAGTATAGATTATAAATAATAGGAAAAATTAATTATTTAATCTTTATAGTTTCCTCAAATTTTAACTCAATTTTTATAATTTAACTCGTCACGGTTTGGTCCTCACAGTTTCCTAGGTTTTTTAATAAAACATGAGTTCCCCCTGAGCCCATCCTATGTGGCGTAAAACTGAAAACAATTAGTGCACGTGCACCTTCATGATTTTTGCACGATCATTTCTCTCTGTGTTTTATGGTGGACAATAAAATTATCATGAGCAAAACAAGAGCAATTACATCCAGTAGAAATCGTTTACATCCAAAACACTCTTTCCATTACGAGATAGATACAAAGAATTGGACCAAGAATAGAAGTTGGAAAACATATATACCTCGTTCTCTGTTACATCAAGTTTCGGTGAAACTGGTGGAACTTATATGTCTACTTTATTGCTTGCTTTTTAGAAAAACAGGAAAAATCTACTGCAGCTAAGAAGCCTTGTGGAAGAAGGTTTTGGGTTAGTATAGCTAAAACAGAATGAACAGTAGCAGCGCAGGGTGATTATGTCGAGTTGTAAGTGAGCTCTGGTTCATCCAGAAAATCTGAACTCTAAGGGTATGCTAGCCAAAATACCATGCAAATAAAGCCAAACTCTAATTTGCAGCCAGAAATATGGTCAACCTGAAGACAGAAGTCATTGACAAGAATAAGTTACTACAAGAACAAATGGCACTTAAGAGAATAAAGTAAGAAACTGTTTTTGAGACTGGTTCAAGAAAAAGGACTGCCAGGACAAATTGATATTCTGACTCCCGGAAATTTCATTTGGAAGCATAATATAATGATCAAAACTTGATTAAGTTTAAATCATGCCAGATACTTTGAGAGTGAATGAAAGGGGAAAAAACATTAGAAAGTAACGGAACTCACTCTTTGATTCCATTTGCTGGAAAGGAAATTCATAATCAGTAGATAGTTTTTTTTTTTTGTACAAAAAAGTTTAGACGGTTTCGGCACCGGTCATCCTACTAAAGCCAAAGCATGGCCCTAAGGCTCAGAGAACACTTAGAAGAGACTTACGAAATCGCCTACCAAAGGAGCCCTCACAACGTTAATCTGGAGATAGTTGTGAAAGGATAATTTCGTTCCACGTATCAGGTACTCCAGGCAGACACCAGTGGCTACAATCTTGGATAGATGGATTGTCACTCCAGTTACCAACGTGTGCATCACTTCGAAAAGCTGTCAGAGATGTGACATGGAGAACCTTGATGGGAACTCTGACATTTTTTACCACTTCCAAAATTACGTCTGAAAACAAACTTTGGTCCCTTCCATCAGTTTCCAGCATGGGGTACTGGGTCACGGTGCAAGTCCAGTGGGGTTGTTGATCACTGATGCAGACAAGGAAACTAGATCAGTAAGGTTGGCCAGTGCAGATTTAAACTAAAAAGATTCCATTTTTCCCATTGAAAGCTAGCGGAACCATTGATATTTCAAAAGGTTATAACATTATAGCATAATGGAAAACACAAGCTAAAGTAAGCAAAAGCGGCCGCTGATCTACAAGCATACAGCTATATAAATGATGTCTTACAACACAGGTCTTACAAGGACAGGTTCACCAAGGAGAAAGAGTGGTTTCAAAATGATCATATATAGGAAAGTGCCTGACAAATTTTAATAAAGAACATCAAGTTACCAATTAGGTCAGAATACCTCCAATGAGATGGCTCATAAGTCCTAAAGAAGACACGTGTTCTGTTTTTGTTGATCTTTCTCTCTATCCATGATGCCCAAGTGCCAAGTGCCGTTCTGAAGGCAACAGGAATTGACATCCCAATTTTCAATGACCTTCCAACTTGGAAATAGCAACCCCTGTTGGATACAGATAAATACAGAGGCATAAATAAAATTAAAAACCATACTAATCTTGGAGGATGAAAATACATATGAAGCATCACAAACATAATTCATAATCTAATTGTATAGAGGTAAATACTAAAAATTATGTTTACCAACAAAAAAAAAAATCTTTCTGCTTTAAATTGAAACAGAGGATAGCATATAAAATATAAATTCAAAAAGGCTAACCAGTGAATAATATCAGGATGAAAGCAAGACCCTAACCTTCCTTTCAAAATTTTTTCAATGCTCATTTTCTTTTCGATGTTAAAGACATGCCTCTTACTCAATGGCTATGAAAAACATAACCAAAGATCTAAGTGAGACAGAATAAAATCAATACTCAAGTGAATAAAGTCTCATTCATCTCAATTATCAAGCATCTTCAATGTGAACACTACTGCAGAAAGGACTCGTGACAATCATTGGAATGGCAGCAATCACCCCCAACATCTAAAAATACATATAACTGCTATAAGCAGCATTTTGAGAGTTTTTTTTTTTTTTTTTTTTTTTTTTTTTGCAGATCTGGTCATCATGAAGAAGTTCAACAAACATTACTTTCAATCTTCTTGAACAATAGCATTTAAAAACTACAAAATCATGTTGATCAGGTTAAGAAAAATAATGAAGGCTATCACGAGCCATTGAAATAAATTGCTTTGAAAGTTTTCTCATTGGCTAAATATGACTAAGAAAAGAGAGAGCGAAGCAATAAACAGCAGAAGAAACAATTATTGTATCAAATATGTCCATAAACATAAAAACACTAGTTGACTATTGAATGTAACAAAGAAAGGAACTTACGCATCAAAAAGTTTAGATGGCACCCACCAGTGCCCAGTGTTGAATATAAGAACATCAGAATCAGCCCACCGGTCGCTTATATCATCTAACCTGTCCAATCGAAGTGTTGATTTAACCCTCTTTGGTGCATGCTTAGGTACCGGACCCGGTTGTACCAGGAAAACCGATCGAAAGTATTCAATGGTAAAATTGAAGGAACTAAACCGAACACCTAAGAATCGAATTCTCTTTGATATCTTATTTTGGTTTACTTCATAAACACTGTTTTTATCCCTCACCCCAGCCATCAGCATACATATCAGTGATTCCCATTGAGTCCTACTCATAGAATCGCCAACAAAAACAATTCTCTTGCCTCGAAACATTTCCAAAACATTACTTGCATCAAACCTCGGAATATCACAATCATTGGGTTTCCACCTCCAATTAAGATAACTCGTGTCTTTTCGCCCATTAGCCAAGCAATTGAATCCTTGTTCTGCAAAAGGACACTCTGACGCATTGTACAACGGATAAGGCGGCACCTGGACCCAGCTTCCCTCACAAACATCACAGCTTTTTGACGATCCGTTAAAATTGGAGACTTGCTGGCCATGGAATTTTGTGCGTTTAAGGTTAGGAAGCAAGTACAAATATCCACCACCAATGGCGACGAAGAATGAAATTAGAGACCCAATAATCACAAGCACGTGGAAGTGAAACCACCGAGAGAGCCAGAGACGTCTAAATCGGTTAGCTTTAGGACTCGCAACACCAAGAGACGTTCGATTGAGCGTCGTTGTTGTGTTGATTGAAATGCTCCGATTCAAAACACTCATCATAGACCCAAATCATCTGCCGCAACGAACACATTACACATTCAAATTCAACTCAGTACTTTGTAAGATAGGATGAATCGCATCGATGGCCAAAGTCAAGAGTCAAAACGGAAGATGTCGTGGCGGTGAAAGTGATGAAATCTGTGGGAGGGTGGCGACTGGTGAGCGGTTTGAAGCCTGAAGAAGAGGCGGAAACGACAGACAGAAAGAGACCCTCAGCTCAGGAAAGTACGGAGGAAATGTGGACATTGGTGAAATTGAGATCGAAGACAAAGGACAAAGTGGTCAATTCGCTGGAGGCGACCCTTCTACAGTCTTCCACAACTGCTGGATTCTGTCAGGTGTAAAATTTATTTCAAAAAAAATTGTGTTCTAAGCTTCTAGTTATTTACAGATTAAAATAATGCGGTTGGTAGGAGACTTCTGTTGGGAAGTCACGAATTACAAACCTAGTACTGAATATATAAAAACATAATGCAGATGGTAATAATATATTTTATTATTTTTTATCAATATTAGAATATTTAAAATATATATTCATATATTTATTTTGTAGATTCAAGTTTTAAATATCTTATAAATTTTAGAATTCAATAATATAATTTATATTTTGAATAGACTAATTTGCAATAATTTTATTAGTTTATTAGTCATGGAAAAATCCCTTATAAAGTCTATAAATACTAAAGGATAGATAGATATTTCGAATATTTAAAACATTAATAAAGTATGAGGTTCGATTTATCTTGGGAAAACTCCAGAAAACTATAAAAGAAATTAGAAAAGGATAGAAAGGTTGGGTAAATATTACAAATCCCAAATTAGTGGGGCATGAGGAATCTAGGATATGAAATGTTAAGAAAATTACCTAAATGCCCTCCTAATAAGTGACTGCCAAAAGGGGAAGAAAGAAACACGAGCTGGCATCAAAACAAAGAGTGACGGAGAGAAATGAAGGATGGTGGGACGGTGGGTGATGCGGCGAGACGAAGCTTGGCGACGGTGGGGTATGGGATGTTGGGCGGCGCGGCGCGGGAAGACGAAGCGTTGACAACGGTGGGGTGTGACAAGTTGGGCGGCGCAGCACGGCGAGACAATAGCTCTGTCAGATCCTTATATGTATAACTGCATTTACTGGGTAACAAAGGCTCAGCAGGGAAAAAGAGAAGGACAGACTAGGCCTTGTTCATTAACATCATTATCTTGGCTATTAACGACTAGGCCTCGTCCATTAACAACTTCGAAGGAACAAGTTAGGAAGTTGTCATATAGATGGGAAAGCACAACATCTATCCACGTAAAAACATCATTACCTTTGCTATTAACAAATAGGCCTCGTCCATTAACATCTTCGAAGGAACAAGTTAGGAGGGTGTCATGTAGATGGGAAAACACAACATGCATCCATGTAATAACATCATTATCTTCACTATTAATGACTAGGCCTCGTTCATTAACATCTTCGAAGGAACAAGTTAGGTGGTCGTCATGTAGATAGGAAAACACAACATCTATCAACGTAAAAACATCATTATCTTCGCTATTAACGACTAGGCCTCGTCCATTAACAGCTTCGAAGAAACATGTTAGGAGGTCGTCATGTAGATGGGAAAACACAACATCTATCCACGTAATAACATTGATATCTTCGCTATTAACAAGATTATGTTCATTGTTAATGACATTATTTCGTTGATTAACATCTGCCCAACAAGAAATGGGAACTTTTTAGTGTCGCTGTCCAAACGCAGCACCTTTCACATCTTCCATTCACATAGACAACAGAAGACGTGTGTAGGAACAAGTTTGCAAAACTAGATGTTCTCAGCATAATAACACCACATGGCTCTATAATAACAACATGGTTCTGTTGATTAACACCTTCATATATTTATCAGTTGCTGTCAGATCACAATCTGCATAATTACATTCAGCAACCATATAAAGCCCAAAAAAGAGTTACACATTGCCCTTTGTACACTTTCACATATTTCATAACAAGGGAACATTAACACTGGAGTAGTACATAATGTTTCCTTATCACAAACATTGCATTACATCCAACACTAAACACAGTAACTACCTATAGGAGTACACAACTGACAGCAACCCATCTCCCAAAAAAACCATGAGTGGGTTGACAGTAACTTTACAAAAACCATGGTTCTGTTAATGGACGGGGTTTGATCGTTAATAGTGAAGGTAATGATGTTTTTACGTGGATAGATGTTATGTTTTTCCATCTACATGACGACTTCCTAACTTGTTCCTTCGAAGCTGTTAATGGACGAGGCCTAGTCGTTAATAGCTAAGATAATGATGTTAGTGGACGAGGCCTAGTCTGTCCTTTTCTTTTTCCCCGCTGAGCCTTTGTTACCCATTAAATGCAGTTATACAGATAAGGATCTGATAGATCTATTGTCTCGCCGCATTGCGCCGCCCAACTTGTCACACCCCACCGTCGTCAAAGCTTCGTCTTCCTGCGATGCGCCGCCCAACATCCCACACCCCACCGTCGCTGAACCTTCCTCTCGCCGCGCCATCGACCGTCCCACCGTCCTTCGTTTCTCTCCATCACTCTCTATTATGATGCTAGCTCGTGTCTCTTTCTTCCCCTTTTGGTAGTCACTTATTAGGAGGGCATTTAGGTAATTTTCTTAACATTTCATATCCCATATTCCTCATGCCTTACTGATTTGGGATTTGTAATATCCACCCAACGTTTCTGTCCTTTTCTAATTTCCTTTGTAGTTTTCTGGAATTTTCCCATTTATCTTGTTTTAAAAATCAAAAGGAAATAACACAACACATTTTTTTAAAAAAAAAAACACTCCTTGCTGGCAATTGATGGCCACCGACCACCTGCGACATAGCCCCGCCATCACCGAGCTCGAGTGGAAATAATTATCTGCTAAGAGGGTTTTTAAAAAAAAAAAATATGCATAAGGATATTTGTGTTATTTTTTTTATTTTAAAAAGAATAAATCAGGTCTCGCACTTCTTTGATATTTTGAATAATGGAAACACCTCAAACCCTTTAATATTTGTATTGGTCTTTATAAGAAATTTTCCCATTGATTCATTTATGCCTCGTATATAAATAATAGTAGCACTACGTGCTCGTTTGGAATAACTTATTTTTAGGTAATAAGTGCTTATAATTTGTGATTCATGGTATACGATGTAAGTATGTGAGAGGAGTTTTGTCTCGACTTATGCAATAAGTACTTATTTCTCAAAGATAAGCTATTCCAAACACTTACTACTTAATACAACTTTCAGGTTTCAATCAATGTATGAGAAGTATAAGAAACCAAATTCTTCATAAGGAATGTTTAATCCCAACCTTTTATATAATTATGTGATATTCAATCATCTAACAGGTGTGTTAAGGTTAATTAGCAATATTCATATTATATTATATTTATAATAAGTTATATTATGAAGCCCACCTAATCAATTTAAATGATGAAATAATATGAATAATTATATAAATAAAACAAAATCATTTTGCTGTAACTAACATGTGCCTCGTCTCTTGATCATTTTGCTGAAGAGATTTAATAAAATTTCAAAACGTATTTATAAAGACAAAATTCTATTTCAATTTTGATTTATTGTTAATGAATTTTTAATGGAAACATTTATATATATTTTAAATTATTTGTTAGATCAACTTTTCAAATTATATATTTATTTAAAAATTAAAATTTGATAATAAAATACGGCATTTGTGATTTGTCTTCCTCAACTTATGTGTTTGACAAGGAAAAGACAATAGAACTAAAAAAAAAAATGAAATGATTCATTCCCCGTAATCAAGTGGCATTATGAAGTTTCTAAAGCCATGTTAAGAAGTAAAGGAGCTCGTCTCTAACATGGAGAGGAATCAATAATGTTTGGGAAAAATTTTGAAATGGTATTGGAAGAAAAATTGGGAATGGTCGGTCTTTGTCTTTTTGGCTGGACAGTTGGTCGGACATAAACAAGCCTCTCATTGATTTGGTTCAAGGATATGAACATCTCATTGATCAAAATGAGAGGGTGGCTGAATATGTATTGGAAGGGGGTAAGTGGAATAAAAGGAAGATGGAGTACTAGTTTCTGTCCTAAGTAATTGATCGAATTGTCTATGTGCACCCATCATGTGAGGAGAGAGGAGGGGATAAAATATACTGCGACCATCCACTGATGGTTGTTTCTCTATGAAATTGGCCTATCATTTTCTTTTTTCAGGTACTCGACAGGTTGCAAATAACATATAGAAGATCCTATAGAGATGGTCTGTTCCAGAGAAGATTAAAGCCTTCACGTGGTTAGCTACTCATGGAAGAATTTATACATTGAAGAAGAGGATGCAAAGAGGATTGAAGACATCTACTGCTTGCCCTCTTAGATGCGAGATGGATGAAGAGTTGATGCATATGTGTTGGGATTGCTCCAATGTCAAGGAGGGTTGGAGATCAGTGATCAAACAGGAAAAATGGAATATATTCTCTTCTTTATAGGGTACGGATTGGATCAAGTGGAAACTGACTCATGAGATTGGCAAAGAATATATGAAGAAGGTTCCGTGGCCAACCTTGTTTGGATATCTTTATTGAGATGCATGTGTCTCATGTTGTAACAAGTTGTTTGATAGTAGCATAATTTTTTAAGAACATATTCAGACAAGGATGTTCTCAAAACAGATGCCATGGAGAAGAGGATTAGTTTTTCTCATAGTAACTGGAATCAACATGAAGAGGACTTTATCAAAATGGTAGTCGATGGCTTAGTCTTGAAGGATGGAAGAAGTGGGTGTGGAGGTTACATTCGAGACTAAAATGACATATGGCTTGGAGGCTTCAGCTGCAAACTAGTTAATGTTCCTCTAGTTTTTGCATAAATACTTGGTTGAATTCCAGGCCTACAATTGTATTGGTCTAAAGGGTATAGAAAGATTTGTTTGGTTACTAATTGTATAGAGGCCATGAATTATAGTTAAGAGGATGTGATCGAGATAATCCTTTCAAGGACATTTGTAGATGATATTATGATACTTTATCATAGAGATTGGCAAGTTGTAGTTACTCACAGGTATAGAGAAATCATGACTATTGCTAATTAATTAGTCAGATACTCTCATAGCATAGATAGGATTTGTTGTTTCCTTGATCAACCTCCTCTTTTTATTCAAGAGGCGGATATTGATGAAGGTTAAGAATCTTTGCTAAGGTTGATGTAATATCTTTACTGCGATGGTGATTCTAGTATCTATTAAAAAGAAAAGTTTCTAAAGCTCATCAATTACATACTTCTTGACCACAAATATTTTCCCAATTTGAGGTTTTATATCGATTCTCATAATAAAATATCATTTCCCCGAGCCGGTGGGTCAAACCGACGATTAGTTTGTCTATTATCACTTGCAGCTCATCTTTTAATGATTCTTTTGATTAAATTATAGTGGTATTAAGATATATTCATTGGATAATGTTTTTATTACCATTTGCAAAAATTACATTTAGGCCCTAATATATAATCATCCAACACGAGTAATCACTAATGCTCCATCCGCTCTAAAATATAAAACATTGTTAACTAATTCACACGAACTACATAAATTTTAGTCAAGTCATTTTATGAGTCTTAATTGAAAAACTTACATATTTTTTCCTTATTAAATAATATAATTTTCAAATATGCAATCAATATTGTCACCTCTTTATCTCTCTTACAAGGGGATAAAAGTGAAAAATAATCATTAATTATCTTATTAACCTCTTATATTTTGAACTAAAATTTCTTTTAAGAAAACTTTTTATATTTGAAAGGAAAAATTACATTTAGGTCCCGAGTAAGAGAAAATTCGATACAATGGTCACTTGAAATTACAAAATTATATTTAAGTCTTGGAACCTTTATGCAATAAATTCTAATTATCAAATGCACATGAACTTGTCAATGGAAGTCCGTGGACTTGTCAATGAAATTGAAATCATTGCAAAAAAAAATCTCACAAGATTTAAAATGCAATGTTGTGATTTTAAGGAATCATTTTGTTATATTTTCTTTTACCCAGGACCTAAATACAATTTTCCCTATTTTAAACCCAAGGGAGTGAACTTTTGATTCCTTTAGAGCTTTGGCCGGTGCCGTGTGTGCGTAGGTCTGCCAAAAGAAAAGTCTGACACTGCTCAATATAGTGGGAGCCCAAGAGCATCTGCATTAACTTGAGATTTTGAGCTAGTAAATTGACAAAGACGATGAGTAAGCTCCCAAAAACACGCGCATGAAAACAAGGTCAAATGTAGTTGAAATTCAATAAATTTTCATGTGTACGTGGTCCTGGACATTTTTATACCAGACATTTTTGCGAAAATACAAAATTATTGGACCATGACAATCCAAATGAACCAACAGTGTATCCGTGTCCCTTAACATGTGATTTTGCCCCAACACATCTCATTATGGTACAAAACTTACATATAAATTACTAATTAGTTTTGATTGAAAAAACAATATAGTATTGAATCAGAGAATTTTCACTGTACCACCATTACTCACCAGCATAGATATGATTAATGTTTGTTGGTTGTTACGTTAGATATATATTAAAAAAAAAGAATTCTAGAAGTCATTCTCTTCATGTCACTTTAACAAATACGTCGCAATATATCCAAGGAGTTTAGTCTACTGGTGGATCAGCTAAATTATAAAGTGAATTAATTGAGTTTGAATCCCACCTTACATAAAAATACCTGAATTAGTCGGTTACTTAAATACCTAATAATAAAATCTAAAAAAAAACGCGGGATACTAGGTAGCCAAAAGGATTATCAATACAAAAATGCTTCTGCAATGCATTATTATATTACTGACTATCTACTGAAAGCTAAGTGGTGACACACACACACATGTAGTGTGCACAAAGCGTGCTACATCTCATCATCATCAGTACTGCATCCATGTATATATATATATATCCAGTTCTTAATATAAGACATATTTAGGAAATTGAATTTGGTTCTATATATAAAACAAAGTTTTCATATTTATTAATTTTTTTTGTAATTTACCCCTATTGTTCCCTTAATAATAATCAAAGAGGAGATGAAACGAGGAAATTAAAGAAGGAGACTAGGGTATTTTAGAACATACATGTCATATCCATTAACTTAACCAATTTCTTAATCTAATCAAATTAGACAAATATATCTTATATTAATAACCGGAGGAGTATATGACATGCATATATATATATATATATATATATATATATATATACCGACTATATATACCCACAAGTAAGTGATTATATAAAATGTCCCTAACTTATGCAACTTGCTATCGCATAGATGTGGCTTTTATTATATATGAAGAAACAAACAAATATGAAGCCATGCTCATTAATTATTACTAGCTAAGAGCTTATTCGTTACTCATGCAGATATGCATATGCCCCTAATAATGGATCAGTTGTAGTACTCTATGTAGAGCTCGAATCAAATTTTTCTTCATACTTTATCAGTCATATATACTCCCATTTCCACTATAAACCATAAGGCATAACACAGACAGAGGGAGAGATATGCAAATAAAATATAATTACCACTAGATCGAACTTAGTAAATTCATGGCTGTATAACTACTATGTTAATTATATGATAATAAATTTATACCCAAACAAAAGCAAGCCAATATTTATATATTATCTCTGGTCTTTAATATAAGACCCAACTGATTTTTTTCATAGAGACTAAAGAAGATAAATAAATTACTTGTGGTACGTAGTAGGGTCTGGTATCTAGCTAGCAAGAAGCAAATAGATCCCTGCATAACCAAACCCAGAATTCCATATATATGTAGAATCAATCAATTCTAAATGTAAGAGCTGATGATAAAACATTATATTACATATCAGCTTTAACTCCTTTGGCCTAATAGCTCCATCACTTTCTCCTACCCCCTTCGGGGCATTCTTTAACAATGTAACATGACACTCACTCACACACACACAACTATTAAATTCGAAGACACACAGAAACCATAATCCTAAGTTTAATTCAGTGTCCTCAACAACTCTGTCATCTTGTCGTCTGACTAGATCAGCCACACACGCCTGCAACAGCAAGCGTGTATTGAAGCAATTATGCACATTTACAGCTCAAGCTTTCATATTATATATATATATATATATATGTTGATTTGATTATGCCTCGTGATCACACGTCACAGCTTATTTTATTTCTCAAGGGAAAAAAGGTAGGCCAAACAAACTTTCCGGCCAACTTACAAATTAAAACTCAACACACATGATCATTTCCCAATATTCTGTATATAATATATATAGATATATGTCTGTGGATAATACGTAACCCAGACCAACCGTTATGATTATTCTCATATTCTACACCTCCGTTCACTCAACAATATATATCCTAACAACCTCCCCCCCCCAAATAAATAATACTACCTCAGGTTCTAAATATAAGATATAATTGACATTCTTTCAGAAAGATTAAAGAAGCTAATTATGTTACTTGATTATATCAAATATTGTATATAATTAAATTATATATCAGTTTATAAATTAAACAAATCAGTTTGGAGAAAAACGATAAATATATAGACTTTAAAGTAATTTGTTTCACTGCCTTAATTTCCTCAAAAAAGTCATTTGAATCTTATATTTAGGGCCGGAGGTAGTATTAATTAATTTGTTAATTACTTCCCTTACATATTTATACAGTAATCGACATCTTACTCTAACTAATTATTCACTAATTACCTTATGGTAAAACCGCGAGGAGCTATCATCACCACCTATAAACCCTAGTCTGGTGGCGGCCGAGGTGGAGGTGGAGGCTGGTGTGTAAGGCCAATCAGAGAGAGTGGCCGTGGTGGTGATCGTACTACCGATATTGTTGCAGCGTTGTTGTGGTGGTGGTGGAGGTTGGAGCAACCTGATTTGTCTCTTCAAGAACTTGACGTACCTAATGGCTTCGTCGAGCGTGGAGGCAGTGTCGAGCTTGGTTCCGCCAGGGACAAGTCTCTGGAGGATGCGGATTTTCTCGCTGATCCTCTCACGGCGGTGGCGGGCGGCGACACTCTGAGGGTCGTCGCTGATCCGTACGTTCCGCCGCTTAGGTTTCCGTATGGTGGAAGGGTCGATGTCGACGGGTTGCAGAGCAGCGATCTTGTACATCATCTCCTTCATGGCTCCAAGCTCTTCTTCTTCTTCCTCTTCCTCTTGATCTTCTCCTTCTGGCACCAATTTGAAGCTAAACATGTCACTAATGAGAAAATCGGAAGATGAAGAAGAAGAAGTCGGGTGGGTAGTGGGCCAAGAAGAAGCCATGATGTCAAGATTATCGTTGTTAATAACACTGGTGGAGAAAGAGGGATGATTATTATTCTGGTTGGTATTCATTTCTGAATATTGAAATTTTTTCCAACTCCAGATAGATAGATAGATCGGTGTGTATAGATATGGTAGAAGTATAAAGCTGTATTCTGTGAGTTGCAAAAGCAAAGTATGTCTGATGAAGGAGGAGGGCTTTTTAGTGCAAAAGGGTATATAGTCATATGGTTACATGAATGAATGAATAAACTTAAAAAGAAAAGGGGTTCATGAATGCGCTATTCTGCCCCAACCAAAATAGAAAAATAAAATCAGTGATAAATTAAGAATCAGTTAAACTCTCAATAAGGGTAAAAGAAAAAGGTAGTCTAGCTAGGTTAAGAAACATTTGGGCCTATAGAGAATATTTATTACTCCCTTCCTACCTTAATATAGGACATACTGAGAAAGATGTATTGATTCTAAATATAAAATATATGTTTTTATTTTTATTAATCATTTACTAATTTACTCCTACTGATGCTTTCTCAATAATAATAAAAAAAAATGGGGAATTAAGGAAGATTATTAGGGTGTTTTAGAGAATACATATCATATTATTAACTAAATTCTTTAATCTAACCAAATTAGGTAAATATGTTTTATATTAAAGACTGAAGGGAGTAAAAAGTTTTTGTAGTGTAACTAAACAGCATCCTCTTATTCATACATTAAAATAAACAGACTGCAGATACAATTTAACGTGTATTTCATTCCTGAATGTACTGTATCTGTATTTATTTATTTATTTTTATGGGGTTTAAAAAGTTAACCGAACTGTGTCCAATTCGAGCGATTCTATATGCACTGAAATCCTAGGGCTGCTTCTTCTTCTTTGACATATATTTTATACATAATCTTAAACAACCATAATAAAATCCACGTTTATACATGCCTATAAGGGAGAATATATAATTCAAAGGTGAAAGAATTTAACCTCGAGAGATCTCGCTCTCTTATACATACTAAACCAGTAAGCCTTTTATTGGCCAAATAGTGTAGCTTCAAGTTATGCTATGAGTAATTAAAATCATTGCTTAGGATTTATTCTTGATAAGAAAAGTTTTCTCCATCCTCCAAATTTCAGGTAACTTCATGAAATTAATCCTAGGTTGATGTATATTTGCACTACTCATCATTGACTATTTATATTTATTTTGGAGAACAAGGAAGTATCACTCTTCGTTCTTTTCTTTTTTTATAACATCAAGCTAAGGAAGTGTCTCTATAAATGCATGGAAAATTTTCTGCAAGATAAAAATGCAGTTTATTTTAATTAACGAATGATATACATGCAGGAATATTACGTGCATACTTTTTCCATGTAATTTATAAAGATGCTATTAATTCCACAAAAAGCAGTTCCAGGACGAGGGCAATTTTGAAAGATTGTTGGTTAATACAAATACTATTCACAAATTATGTATGGTGACTAATATATCAAACTTCATACAATGAATAAGCCTACAGTATATTTATATGATATGTGAAAGCAACATTAATATATAATTTTGCAAAAAGATTTGATTTTCATTGTGATTATTGGTGAATGAATTTAATAGGAGATAAAATCAACAAAAACAACAAACTTTATTTCATTAGGTGTGATCAGCTATATGAATCACACAAAGTCATTGTGTTCTATATCAACAACCACATCAATGAATAAATTGTTCATCAAGAGGTCTCACTCAATAACTTCACCGAATGTTTTCTTTGATCTTCCTCTACTTCTTTTCATAAGACTTCATACTATGTGATCTAGCTACCTCATCGACACATTCAATGGCCTTCGCTATACATATACATGACCAAGTCACCTCGAATGATTTTTAACTATTTTATCTTTAATGGATATCACTCCATCTTTTCTTGTATGACCACACATCTATCTCAGTCGTCCATACTTCATGCTCATATTATCCCTTTAAACCCCAACATTATCCACCATATATATATATATAATTGTTAGTCTTACAGCAGTGCGATAACTTTCCCTTTATCTTATTAGGTACTTTCCCATCATAAAAAACTCTAATAAACTTTCTCCCATGAAACCATCTAACTTGAATTATATTATTAACATCTCAATCAATTACATTTTTTTTTGTATAATTGATAATATATATAAGCTTTTCTACTTGTGAGATTACTATGAACCTTTATGGCGAAGAAAAGAAATGCAGATCAATTTTCTCAGATCATTTATACATCAATATCTACACAGAATTAGCTAGTATAAAAATTATTCTAACAAGCTATATTACTCCCTCCAATCTTTTTTATAAGCAACTTTTATCTTTATTGTGCAAAACAAACTAGTGGTTAAGATTAGTTAAAAATAATAAATATGTCAAAAATGTCATATTTCTTCCAAATATGCCCCTATTTATGAAATGAGCATAGAAGAGAGAATGGGTAACAAATATGTGAGAGAATGTGAAATAAATGATTAAATGAAAGAGAATATGTAAGTAGGGGACAATTAATATAAAGATATGTATCTAATAAGGGTGAAAAAGAAAAAAGTAGTTTAAATTTTGAGATACCAGGAAAAAATTGCTTATAAAAAGGATCAACCTCAAGAAAAATAAAGTTTCTTATAAAAGGAATTGGAGAGAGTATTAGTTGGCAATTTTTTTTATTTTTTATTTTTTTGCCAAGGAGTATTAGTTGACAATGGACAATATAATATAGCTTATTTTTCGAGTTTTGTGTAATCAGCTATGGGATCCAATTAATTAGTTACGTATTGACAATAAACACGCATAATGTAAATGTTTAATCATAAGAAGACATGATTATTTTAAATATTTAATTAATGCTCATTGTGTAATTTTTGATAAGTCGATTAGGGTTTGAGCATCAGTGTTTAAACACTATCAGAAAATTAAACAACTCTATGTGGATATACCATCAATCAATATGAATTCGAAACCCAATTGCCTTTTGATTCATCCCTTTTCATGGGCTGAAGAGTTTAGGGCAATTGCCTAGTGCAGTGGTACGGCATCTGACACTCTCCCAGGCGAATGAGAGTTTGAATCTGGGAGAAGCACTTGTTGGGGAGGGGGAACCCACCCTTGGTGCAAAGCAACTTATAGAGGTGTGCTTAAAAATATCCCCCGCTCCAGATTAGTCGGTTGCCCCGGGTTACTTGGTCCAGTGTTAGAAGGCCAGGGACTCAGGAAAAGACACCGGATACCGGGGGATTCCGGGTTAGGGGGCCAAAAGGCCTTGTCTGCCTGTTGTTTACCAAAAAAAAAAAGAGATCAAAAGTCATAATTAGTCTTTGACATTTACCCGGACGCCTTACGTTACTTTCGTACCTTTGAAAGCTATAATTACTTCCAAGAAATTAAACATCAACGTTTGAAAATGTTGATATCATTGAATATTAATCATTGATGAGATATCATTGTGTTGAATTACTAAGAAATTAGTCCAGCATCATGTAATTAACGTGGTTCCGTGTTATTGAATCCAATTATCTTTAAAATGAAGAAAATTAACTAAGCTGATGTCATTTAATTTTTCCTTAATTAGAAGTCTGTCCATATCCAAAGAGTTTTGTCAATCAAACTGCAAAATTGAAAATCTGTACATGTATAACCTAATTTAATATCCAGAATTATTGCAAGAAAGCACCTAATGGTTGATGTCATTTGTTTTTCCGGGTCACCTAATAAGAATTTTAATAAATAAATTAATAAAGTTGGTTAAAACTAGTTATTTCTTATTAAAAATATCAAAATTACCCTCGTTAAAGTTAGAAGAATATGGTTAATCAGTTGAGAAGTTTCATCGTTAGTTATGGACAATACGTGAAAAAAAAATCAATGTTTTAAACAAAACGTTGTTATATTACGAAAAATATCATATATGCTTCTAATAAGAACCAAAAGGTAACTAATTATTGTGATGGAAATTTTTTATCAAGAATTTGACAGATACTAAATTTTCCTAATTATTACCCCAAAATGAAATACTCCCTCCGGTTTCAAATATAAGACCCAATTAACTTTTTTTTTTGGAGTAGTTAAGGAACTTAAATATGTTACTTAATCATAGTATATGTTGTGTATCATTAGATTATATATTAGTTTATAAGTTAAACTAATTAGTTTGGAGAAAAAATAGTAGATATAAATATTTTTAAATATTTTATTTAGCTTTCATAATTTCTCAAAAAAATCAATTAAATCTTATATTTAGGATCGGAAGCAAGCAGTATTGAATAAACTACGCACACGAAGTAAAGTACATAGCTTTCAGACACATACATATAAAGTAACAATCTGTCATAGTAAAAGAGATGACAGCAGCTTCAATTAATTTAAAACACATAATTAGGTCGAAAGCTGATGAAACAAATTGGATTGAACATATGGAATCTGTCGCAATCAATTAGGGTTTAGAGATTATACACACGAGTACGCAGCTATACATACTGAATTACTGATCAAATTCGGAGGCTATTTTCTTCTTCAAGCTAGCTAGTGGAAGACACAAACGCATGTGTGAGTGTTTGTTTCTTTGTCCGTATAAAACAATTACATAATAGTAATTGTAAAGTTCTTATAAATCATTTAAAAAAGAGTGTGATACAGTAGACTTTATATGTGTCCTTAGGGAAAAGAGAACAAACTTGAAAATAGAAGAGTATAAATATATATATATATATAGAGAGAGAGAGAGAGAGGGCAAAGTGGAAAGAAAGAGAGGAAAAGGATGTTTTGAAGGTTGTGTGGGGATGTATTTCTGATTCATCGCAGGTACCATGAGTCATATGAAACTCTGAAAAAAAACCCTAATTCCATCATCAGACTCATCAGAGTGTGTGGGACAAGTTAAGGTTGTGAGTGATCATTTTTCATCTCAGTTCTCAAGTACAAAAAAGCGCGCACACAAGCTCTTGAAATTGATCATAACTTTTTCTGTATATATCAAAGTTATTATGATTCTATATGGTGTTATACGCTAGCCCTTTGCGCATGCACAAAAAACAATCATTCTATAGGGTTTCATTTCATCACTCGGCTTTATTTTCCATACTAATAAGACTTGAAGAAACCACCCCATCATGTGTAAGCCAGTCACTCAAAACAAATACGTGGCTTTGCCAATTCGACTCTCTCTCTCTCTCTCTCTCTCTCTCTCTCTCTCTCTCTTCACACTTTTTTATTTCTTCTCTACATATCTGATCTATCTATCTATCTAACACACCAAAGTCAAAAGCAAGAGATCAATCATTATCACACTGTCTACCACTCTAATCTTTGCTATAAGGCGTCTATAATAACCACATCATTAAAACCAAAGAAATGTGATCGATTACTCAGTGAATTATGTCCAAGAAGTCATAAATGTTACAATTAATGAGATTTTAAATAGGAGTAATTTAAAAAAAAATGCAATTAATACCCGGCCACTCGGTAGCTCATAATAAAGGATAATATATTTCTTCTAAAAATGTGCCTTATAATAAGTATCAGAGTACTATATGATATAAAGTCTATCTTTTCTAGCTAGGTTATTCCTCTGAGGAGTTAACTATACTTAAGGATAGATATCTTTTTAAGCAAGATAGTTATAAAAAGACATGGATGAACCAGCGAAGAATTGGCCAAAAGTTTATCATTGTCAATTTGTCACATACTGAATAATTGTTAAATAGATTTTTATTTAGTTGAAAAACTTAAAACCTCATAAGCTCATATCATATTTGATGGTAAACAATGAAAAGAAAAGGCGAATTAATAAGTACAAAAATGTAATTTATAAAATGGATTAACAATATCCCAAGAATTATAACTAGTGTGTGTGTATAATATAAGGCCAACTTTCAGGGTTAGATGATTTGTTTCTTTTGTGCACTCTTGAAGCATATACACACTGTACACAAACTTGAATGAAAATTGAAGTTACTTGGAGGCAAGTGTGTGTTGTTTGCTACACTTTATGTTGGAGATAGTGAAGAACAACAATTAATCATGAAAAGGGAGAATCATAATTTTGGAGTGGGGACTGTGATAAATGTATATTTTATAGTTAAATAGGTATAAATTTTATGATATAATTGATTAAATTTATTAATATTTTATACCTATTTAATTATCTTTTATATATTTTCAATCTTTTAATTAAATTTAGGATAAAAAGAAATTTTAACATAAAATCTATTCATATCATATTTTATTGTGCAGGAAATATTAAATGATGAAAAAGATAAGAAAGTATCAAAATAGTAAATAAGTGAGCTCAAGCAAATTATATTATATGTAAATGAAAAGATAATAGGATGTGAGATATCAAAATTGAATAAGATGCGGGGCCCACGGCAATTGAAGGAGAAGCAAGATTCAAATGCAATATATCCCATGCGTGAGCTATTAGATATGGATATTGTGAAGAGATAAAGATATGGGGTCCACAACTTAGAGAAAAGATTAAAAAAAACATTGCCCAGTTAAGATCTGCACTTTCGGAAAAACAAAAAAAGATATGATCAGCACATGGAGGTGGCAAAAGATATGTGTTTATCCGTTCAAATGGGAAAATGATATCAGATTTGGATTAAAAGATTAAAAAAAAAAAAATCGTATTTGCTCATCAAAAGATCTATAAAAAAGGGGGAGAAGACAGCAAATAGGACACATCAGAGCAGAACGAGAAACACAGAACAGCGGAGATCGAGCGAGAAATAGAGGGAGTCTTCGACAGATTTGCTCTCTTTTCTTCTTTCTCTTTATTCTTTGAATCTGAATTTCTTTGTTTTATTATGGATTTTAGTATAGCCATGTGTGGCTAATTTTCTTTTTAGACCTAGAGAAACTATGAACTCACTAGTGAACTAGATGTTATTTTTATGATTTATTAGTTATGATTTGTGTTAATTTTGATTACTTAATCTTGTTTTATTATGTCCGTTTGATGATTGGCCACCATTAGATGTGAATTTGAGTATTAGGATTTACCTTGATGAAGAAAATTTTAATTAGGCTCTGAGATTAAGTAATATGGGATTAAATTACGATTTAATTTGCGATTAGGATAGACATATACCTAATAGCCCTATATAATTGTTGAAGAGTATGTTTGAATTATCTTGCCTCTTGAGTAATTTGGTTAGACATAACAATTATACTTAAGAGAGGGTTGTGAGTAAATCGATAGGCACTTATAACTATTTATGCTCGAGATTAACAAAATTAACATTTGAGATTAACTAATTAAATAGATTTGAAATTCGGGGCGCTAGTGAGGGATTAGTGACTCTATGTTTTGTTTAATATTGATAGTTTTCGTTAATTAGTTTTCTTTGAATTTTCTCATAACTAGATTCGTTTGACTTAAAAGAAATTGAGATTTTAATACCTAAAAATTAATTGATTGATTTCTCATGGGACAATACCCTATTTATCATTTTATTACTTGACATGATCCGTATACTTGCGGAGCGCATCAGACTGCTTAAGCGCTGATGCCATTTAATATCCAAATAACCATACGGTGAAAGTTACTTTGACGAGACTTTTTGGATACACAAGAACAGAAAAAGGCCTTATATAGTTAATTATACGTGAAGCTGAAACTAATATAAATATATATATATATATAGGCCTGAAAAAGTAAATATAAATTTATTTACTAATTATCCAATATATATCTATATAGTTAGTTAGTTAGGCGTCGTTAATTTAAGTAGTTAATTAACAACATGTTCTTTATATAATGCTTGTTTTTTTATTATTTCAAGTTTGTGGAATAAAGACCCGTCAAAAATATTATTTATGAGTAACCTTGCTCAATTGATAAGGATTAATTTCATGCCTTTGCAAAATATGAGTTTGTATTGCATGTGTTGTCGATAATAGAATTTTATTAATGAAAGTATATGTAATTTACTCTATAAGACTATAATAGGCCATTTGGTTTAATTTTATTGAAGAAGATTATATGTAATCGTAATGCAACAGACCAATTATATTGTTTGGTTGGGCTTATGTAATATAAATAAGATTACATTTTGTAATCTTGATTACATAATTTAATATAATCAGAATTACACTGCTATGACTCGTGAATGGGGATATAGATATCTTGTAATTAAATGAAAAAAAAAAAAAACACAATGACTATTATAATTTTTTAAATTGATCAAAGTGCCCACCCATAAATTTTGTTAAATATTAAATAATTACCACCAATAGATATTAAAAATTAATTAATTATATAAAAATTTAAAAATATTCCCCATTAAAAAAATTTAAAAAATTATATTTCACATAGTTAAAAAATATTAAAATATCCCATTAAATAATATTCACACCATTAAATATTAAAAAATTACCATAAACCTAACTTTTACACTATATAATATTTTCACCATTAAATATTAAAAAATTACTATGAACCCAACTTGTACACTACACAAATTGAAAAATTACCATGAACCTAACGTATACATTATACATATATATGTAGTTAGGGGTAATTTTGTCTCTTGTTATACTATTCCCATATATTCTCATGTTCGGTGCAATACAACCAAACGTTTTTATGCATATTACATCATCTTTCCTTAATGACAAACTAAACAAATGCATGTAATCATCATTACATTACATTTCATTATATTACCTCCGATCCCTTGAACCAAACAGGTACTAAGAGATGAACTCAAAATCAACTCAACTGTTAATTAAAATTAAATTAGATCAATGATTTTTTTTCTGAAAAATGAACAAAAATAGGGGAGGAATTTGTCTGGAAAATTTCTTTGAAATTTATGACTTTATATTGACATGTCCTCTATTTTCAAAACTAGTACAGTTTTCCATAAATATTCTTTTAAACTAGTAAATATATTCTATTTATTTTTAAAGCCTATACAATCCTCTTTAAGTTTTGTTAACATTACATATATAGATCTCTTCTTTATTTTCAAAATATAAACAAATTCTCTAAAGACGACGGAAAGAATTGCATAACTTAATTAAGAAGAAAGTCAAGTCAATGAAAATTTATGATAATCTACTTTTTATGTTTAATAGAGTCTCTCTAAATTTTCAAAATAAAAGGATATGATTTTGATTATTTATAAAAATTAAAAAAATGAGAATTTATATAATTTAATAAAATTAAAAACATAGGTTTTTAAGTGGTGGGGAGTAAATGTTATAGGGATTACTTCTCGAGAGTGGTAAAAATGGAAGAAGACGTTCAAGAGAAGAGAAGCAACACTAATTACCAAACAAATTAAAGATAAAGTGAGTGTGCAAGCCTTCAAGTAAATTGAACTCCTCCTTCTTCCTTAACCTCAGATTCTGATGAATTGACTTAGGGATAGAAAAGAGAATGAGAAAAGAGGAATTTCATAAATTTCCTTGTTTGGGAAAAAATTTAAAAAAAAAGTGAAGCTATGCTTGTTCCCTCTATCAATGGCCTTCCAAATCTTTTCTCTAGACTCTCCCTTCCATTCTAATTATCAACTTTGCTTGTCTCGTTTGGTTAGTATTTGGGAAAAAAATGGAAAATTGCTTAAAATTCTCAATTGCAAGATGTATTGTTGTCTAGAAATATCTAAAAACACAAATTCTTGAGAATGTATAACTGTTTTAACAGTGTGACATATATTTTCAGCTATGTGAAAATGTCTTTCATTTTGCACATAGTTAAATATAGGCTGAATAAGAGTGACAATCGCTAAAAATGTGTTCTTTCTAAATCTTTAAATAAATTGTAGATATCTTTAAACAATAAATTTTACCATTGAGAATTGAGATGTTTTATTAACCTTTTTTTTTGAAGTTTGTTACTCGGTGAAGAATTGAATTATACAATATTTTTATATTTCCATTATTATTATTATTATTCAAAAAAATCATCAGTTCCACTATTTTTTTCTATATTATTTTTCTTTGTCCCACTAAGTTATTTTTATTGTTTAAAGATACAAAAAAAAGTTAGGAAAAAATTTTATAAAAAAATAAAAATAAAAAAACCATGTAGGTGTTTTCAACGGAAGAGGATACTCTCATTGTCCTCTTTCTCATTATCTTATCTCCACCTTTAGATCATAAAATGGATGGTTTGTATTTAATATTTTATAAAATTATTATTATATTTTATAAATTAAAATTTATTTATTTTTTATGGATTGCAATTATGAAAGATATAGATCAGATTGTTTAAATTTACTTTTTTATATTTATAGAAATAATTTTATAAAAAATTGAATCTAAGCCATATATTGTTTTAATCTAACGGTGGATATGAGATGATGAGAAGAAAATGAGAAATAGGATAATGAGAGAAACCCGACCCGTTTTCAACATTGTTATTAAACCCGGACTGGCCGGTCCGGCCCGGGAACTGGTGACGTGTCAAAGAACCGGTCTGATTCGTGAACTGGACCGGTTCAGTAATTTTTTTATTTTTTTTAAAACTATTTTTTTAATTTCTTTATAATTTCATATTAATAAGCCTAAAATCTTCACTCTCTCACTAATTTGGTCCCGAGTTAACTCCGGTTTAACTCCAGTCTAACCCACTAACCCTTAACCTAGTATCCTGACCGGTTCATTGACCAGTCCTGATTTAATAACCTTAGTTTTCAAGAATAACAAAAAAGCACGGAATACAGCATTAATCAGGTCATGATTACTAATTCACAAGTCATTATTTTTCATTGATGCGGGGTCTTGCCTATATTAATATATTTTACTCTATACATTACGTTGCGTTTCTTTGCTTAAAGATGCTGTTGGTTTATGTGGCGATCAACATTAAATGATATGCCTGCAGTCATTTGGTACAAAAACAATAGGTTGTGGTTGTTATTCCTTGATTCTGAATGCAGTAATTAAGATAACTAATTTATGGAGATTATTAAAATCAGTTGATAAGTTAGATATTTGTAAAAGATGCACGTTGATTTCTCTAAAATAATTTTTTTAGTTATTTACATTGAAAACTACTTCCTTATGAAAACTATCTTAATATTTGTAATTAATAGGAATAATCTAAAAAATTATAAATATGAGAGATAAATTTAATTTTTTTGAAAGAAGAGACAAAAGTAGATTGATGTCTTACATTTAAGTTTAGGCCAAAGCAAATTCAAAAACTAATTCTTAAGTTTATGGGAGAAATAGGATTTTATTAAAATAAACTAGAAAGATTCCAAGAAAGAAGGTTCAAAACAAAAAAGCTAAAGCCCAATTAAAATAGGGAGAATCACTCCTAGGTCCTAAATAAGGAACATATTATCAGAAAGGTTGCTATTTACAACTCTTTTGCGTGTATTAACAACCTGTTGAGTGTATTTTACAACCTTGAAGAACCTTTCTGATAATATGCTCCTTGTTTGGGACCTAAGAGTGATTTTCCCATTAAAATAACCCTAAATACAAACAACACTACTATCACAGATCCTAATTGCCAGATAGAAAGGGTGGAGTTTCAAAGGAACTCATCCCATATAAAATTTCACCATGCAACATCCATCGCGTAGAGAGAAGCATAGCCACCGACAAAGAAAACCCATGTGCCTAAAGAAGCTCCAACCATTGTCACTAATCTTGAGATTTGTTTGTTTTAGCTTTTTAGAAATATTTTTATGATTTATAAGGTAAGTACATTAAAAAGAGTTTTATCTCGGCTTGCAAAAAATAGTTTCTGAAATCATGATTTAGTTATTTCCTAAACAAACGTTTAAATTTATGATCGGAACGAAGGGGAGATAATTAGACTATGTACATATAGCTCTCCCCAATCAATGATTATTACTTGCTTACTTCATGTTATTGTCCGTGAAAAAATAAAAATAAATGTGATGACTATTTTCTTTCTTGTCTCTTAGCCGGTTAGCCCCCGACATAAATGAATTATGGGTAAGTGGAAAAGAGAGGATTGTACGAATTCAATTCTTAACTGAAAAAGTGGAAGCATTCATGGAGAAGCACTCTAATTCTGATTATCCTCAACTTTGCAACTAATTATATGAATCTATACCTTTACTCTCTCCATCAATCACCGACTCCAATACAACCCATATCTTCTTCATAGGGGCATAATAGACTATTCACTTAATTTGTAATTTTGTATTACCATATGCCGTTATTCCCTTTCAACAATGCCTCTCACTAATATGGGAGATCCTCTCATCTCCATCACTTAATCTTTGAATTAATCACTAATAAATATAGAACAATTTTTGGTACTAAGCAGACTGATGAGCACCAAGAACTTATGGCTACATGCCCCATGCACCTTTAATTTGGATGATTTAGATTATATTTTTACTTTTATTTTTTTAAAAAAAATATTTTAATGTGTTTAAAATCTAAAATAAAGATAATATCTTAATTGCAAGTTTTTTTTAAAAAAATAAGTTTTTTAATTTAAAAATTATTAGCAAAAAATTTAAAATGTTGGACCATTGAAATTGTATTTAAGCTGAAGGCAAAAAAAGAAAAAATAAAAAGGAAAAGAAATTGTATTTGAGCAGTGCAGACCTCACTGCATCCATTAGCACCAAAACTGATTCCAATAAATATAGGGTGATGAATATCTCATTCACTTTTGCAAAAGAGCCTTTATCTTTGTATTCTTCCTCTGTCTAAAGAATTTTAACAAAAAATTTTCTTGAGGAATAAATTGAAAGTGATTTGATAACATGTTTGTTAAATATAGGGTGATGAATGTCATCAGCAACTAGCCCCAACGGCAACACACTTGAATGAGGTATCGTGTACAATCCTGGCATTGACATATTTGTGTGCGTGTATGTCTTTAAATTTGTATACAAAATATATATATATATATATATATAGAGAGAGAGAGAGAGAGAGAGAGAGAGAATGGTTAAGAGCACTTTAGTATAAAGTCGGAGAGAGTAAACTTTCAAAAATGTCTTTGGTTTCATACTAACCCCTAATTATAACACACAATTAATTAAGGGTATTTTTGGAACAAAGTCATTTTGTTTTCTCCAGAACATTATTAAACATAAAAGCACTGTAAAAAATGTGGATGGAAAAAAATAAAAGCAAGGTTATAAATCGAAAGGAAGGATAAGTCTATATCAGATCCTCCAAAGTTTAGGCTCCTGAAATAATGTCACGATTCAATACAAACTACTGGTTTTTCAGTTTTTGCATTAAACACCACAAATTTTAGAAGCTCAAACTTCAAAAGATTCAAATTTTTTCAAAAACTGAAATCAAACCAGGCCTTAAAATAAATTACACCACATTTTACCATATAAATTTTCATTCACGAGAGAACAATGTTAACCATTATTGGACAACTAAAACCAGAAAGCAAACAAGAAAATTTAACACAAACGGTGAGACATGTGCCAGCTTTCCAGCTAAGCAAAGCCAAACTTGCTCCAAATAATTACCAATGAATGAAAGTAACAAGATTCACATCACAAGCTAATTCAAAATTGTCCATTCCATAGCAGAAACATGGCTCATCTAGTCCATGCTTGTGAAAAGGAGAGTTTATTTTTATCAATAAATAGATATTAAAAATGTATAATTAAAGAATTAAATTAAAATATAAAAAATGACAACAATTTGATTTAAGTATATTTTAAATCCAGATAATTGAAATTAAATAACACTCATAATTTATCATACTCAACAAAGAAATTTCTATGAAGTTTATATATAAAGCCACTGAGTATGATGAATAAAAGTAACTACATGGTTCATGCGACAAGCTAATTCCAATTGTCCATTGCATAGTAATTATTTGAGAGTAAAACCTGGCCTGCTCTTCCGGGTAATCTTGTCTATTGTTGAGCAGATCTTGATGCAGCAAAACCTGGCCTGCTCTTCCTGGTGCGAGCATTTGTATGTGTGCGTTGTCCTCTGCAAGGCAACCCATCCACATGTCTGAAACCTCTGTAGCACTGAATACTCACCAACCTTTCTATATCTTTCTCAACACACCTTTTCTGACAACATCAAAACGTAAAATTGTGTTATACACATAACAGAACAAGCACAGGAGTTCTATCATTTCGGTAGAGAAATTTGTGCTAGAAATGGTCACGGAGATGGTACCAAGTCATTTCCGAGCATGTACTTGGAGAGTAATTCTCGAAGGGAATATAACTCTCTCTTACTTAGGTCCTTGACAAACTTGTTCTCAACCCCAAGCTCACAGACAATATGGTGAGCTTTGGAACGGCCAATTCCATGTATGTGCTGCAGGGCATATTGGAGGCGCTTGTTGTCAGGGATCTCTCCTCCAACACCACCTCCAATATTTATACATTGTGCTCGTACACCACGAAGCTGCATTAGTTAAGGGAATAGAAAAAAAGATTGAGATTGGTCCTTCATTTGGTTGCTGAGAATTGAAGAGAAAGTTGAAATTAGAGTTAGTAATGCACACAACAGTAGGCAGGGGATATAGGATTTCTAAGAAACTGGATATTTCATCTAGGTTTGAATGAACTAACTTGCTCAGATAAAAATGAGTTGAAGACTGGGACACAGATTAATCCAAGGTTAGCAAGAACTATACAACAACAACAACCCTTGTCTCATTAGGAGGGGCTAGCCACATGGATTGCATGGTGTCATTGTGCTCTATCAATAACTAAATTTTAGGATATATTAATGATAAAAAAATACCATGCAATAACTTCTTTTAGTGTTCTCTTTGGTTTTCTTCTACCCCTCTTAAAAAAACTCCTAACTGTCTTGTCTACTTTCCACAGCAGCACCTCACAACAACCTTTCAATATACATGCCCAAACCACCTTAAACAATTTTTTACATTTTCTCTTCAATAAATACCACACCAACTCTTCCAGATATATGTTCATTACGAATCTTATCTTTTCATATATGACTACACATCAATCTCAACATTCTCATATCTGCTACCCATATTTTATCCTCTTGTTGTCCTTCTAAAGCCTAACAGTCACTATCACATAGCATCGCTAGTCATATAGCAGTTTGATAAAACTTCATATTAGTGATGATACATATAAAGCATAGAACATAACTAATCCAAGATAAAATTTCTCTTGGTTTTCAACAAGAAAAAATAGGAGGGCAGACACTCACTGATAAAGTTTGACGAAGCTGGTAAACAACATCAGAAACAATTCCGGCAGAACCACGCACACCAAACATTTTGCAGAATTCGTTGTTGCAAGGACCAACAGTTATAATGGAAGAGGTCCGTCCTAGAAGAGATGACACCACCACTGCTTCCTTCTGGTCCGTCAGCAGCAAATCAGCAACAGCCTTGTGGCTATCTGTTCAGCATTCACGGTGATAGAACTGGGAGTCTGAGCTGATTTTAGATAAATGTCTGTTTTTCCTGGTCAATTAGAAGAGATATCAAATGAGAGTGATCTTCACTTCTCAGGCCATCTCTAAGGCTCTGGCCCAATCTACTTATATTCTCTTATGCTATACTTTGATGTTCAGAACTGTTCAACATATAAATGGGAAAGGTCAACCAGTGTATCTAAATATCAAGTTGCTTCACAAATATTAAATATATTTAATAAAATACTAATTAGTGTCTGAAATATAGTATTAAAATTATGAATAGCAAGGGTTCCTATGTGCTAGGCTGGACTTTGGATTGCCTTGAGGCCCAGCCTGAGCATGATTCAATGGTTGGGCCATGTTTTTCAACCAAATGCCCAACTTGAACAAACAAGGCATAATTCTCTTAAGATTGAGAGATGCAATAATTTTCAATTTCAAATCAAATATGCTTATAAGATTAGAACTCCTTCTATGGCTTTTCAAACCACATATCTCATAAAAGTTGCGGCTTTTTATAGTGAGAGGAGTAACAACAAAGAAATTTGCAAAAAGGGGAAAACAAGGAAAGTAAATCAAAACCATTTATCTCTATTAAACATGTCATGAAGCATCAAGGTCCCAATTTCATATACAAATATTCAAGTTGCTTGCCTAGCAACAACCAGGGCTGTGCACAGACCGCAGGCCTGACGGCTGACCCAGCCTAGCATAAGTCTCACGTCTAAGGTTTTGACCTGTGGGCCAGACCGGCCTGGTCCAGACAGTTAACTAACCAGGGCCAGCCATGGTCGTTCAGGCCAGACCAGGCCACAAGACTTTTTTCGTTCTTTTAAATCTCTTCCAATTAAACCTTTCTATGGCGCCATATACAAATTTGACAGATAAATGCTTTCCACAAATGATTTTATACAAAATTCAGAACTGAATCCTGCGAGGCATTGATTTGAAAAAAAAAAAAAAAAATACATAATCTGATAGCCTGAAGGATACAATTATGAATACAACAATTCCTGAAGCGTCCGTGCTTCATGTATAAATGAGAAAGAGGACAGCAGATTTAATGAATATAGATCAGAACTCTAAATACTAGAAAAACAAAAAAAGTTGCCTCTGAATTGTGACATTATTATCAATCTATATCGAATTGAGATTCACTGACTCTTAACCAAACAAACAATGGATGCATGAACCATCACAGCAAAGCTACTTTCCTAAACTGAGATAGAGCATACACTGATGTTGAGTGATTATCAAACCATACATTGGCAAACATGCACCAGATAAATAAATTGTTATTCTCCTGCAATACTCAGCAAACTGGTGTAAGCGGCTAATAAAACTAATTTTCCGAAATAAAGCAAACCCAATCATCAGTATTCTGAAACGACCATTTAAACATCTGTTTGCGGAAGATAATGCGCATTGTCACTGCTAGCGATATTTCCGGGGAACCCCATAAATGAAATGAAGGAGGGCAACTAAGGTACCTGAAGAAAAATCAGTCGATGGCGACGGCAATGTCAAGAAGCAAGAACTACACCAACCAGCAGGCTCACGGCAACAAGGAGGAGGAAGCCGAGAGAAGCAGAACTCCGGGCGACGCAGATGAAGAAGGGAGAAAACGACAAAATTCGTTTGGCATTAGGATGCGGGCGAGAAAAATAACGGGTCGGCCCTGGTTCAAGGTTGAAGATCCAACCCGTAACCAGTTTTAAACCGACCCTTTGGGCCACCATTAAGTTTTTTGCCCGTTTAGGTTTTGGATAAAAAATAAACGGGTAGAAAAAGAAGGATGCCTAAATGAATGTTTCAAATAGCTTATTCCTGAGAAATAAGTACTTGTTATGTAAGTTGAGATAAAATTCCTCTCATATACTTATTTTATATACCGTGAATCACGATTTATAAGTACTTATTATCTAAAAATAAGATATTCCAAATAAACACTAAATAGGTTCAAACTTGAGGCAAGGATGAACATTATTACTTCAGCCCACCCAAGTAGAGCCGGGAATTCGAGCCGAGCCCGACGGGCCGGCCCGTTTAAGCCCGAGCCCTTCAAGGGCCGGGCTTATGATTTAGAGGCTAAAAAAAGAAGTAGGCCTAAAAGGGCCAGCCCTGTAGGGCCGGCCTTGCAGCCCTGAGGGCCGGCCCTTTTAGGCCCGTTTAATATTTTTTTAAAATAAGTTAATAAATATAATATCATTATATCAAATTATTAATATGAGAGACACCTAAGTACCTAATAGAGTATTAATAACAGGCAAATATTTATTAATTGGCTTGATTTATTTTATTTTGTACAATGATTTATTAATTTAAACTTTATAAAATAGGCTAATTTGGACATTAGATGATTATTTTAACTAAAAATTTATGAGTTTTAAAAATAATGTATCTCGATTTAAAGTAAAATAATAAATAAATTGTAAAACTTGAAAAAGAAATTTTTTTGAATTAAAATGAGTTTAAGCCTGTTTAGGCCCGAGCCCGTGAAGGGGCAGCCCTGTAGGACCGAGGGCCTAAAAAATATTGTATTTTTTTAGCAAATGGGCCTAAACGGGCCGGCCCGTTTAAGCCCGAGCCCGTGAAGGGCCGGCCCGTATTCCCGACTCTACACCCAAGGAGATAAACTGCAGTCAACCCAAGTTGACTAGGTCAAGTTAAATAATGCCAAGGGCTCTGTCGATTATAGAGGGCTTGCCAAATGTGGTGGCATTATTTGTGATAAGGATAGGAGCGGGATCATAGGCTTTTCTAGTATCAAAAAAATAAAGCAAATATTGGATTATCGTACGGATGTCATTGTTTCACTGTTGAGTGTTTTAATACAGGAAGGTTAATGTCTTCAATGATTTTTTTTTAAAAACCAATGGCTTTTTAACCTAATCACATGATACGTTCCTTATAAATGAGAGGTAATAGATTTGATAATGCTAGTAGCTTTAGACCGTTAGTGTCTGCATCTTTAATTTCTGTTTTTTAAGAAAAAAGTAAAAAGATGATTCCTTTGAGGCCTCAACATCATACAAACTATTTTTTTCACATGCCACCTCGTTAATTGTTAGCGTTGTCAAAGAAATCAAAAATTTAATCTTGCTTTATGGGAGACATGATGGAGTCTAATCATAAAAAAGATTGTCTTATCCTTTTTAGGAGATTGGCAAGGTGATTGGAACAAGACGTAATTCATTTTGAATTCAAATGTAACTGATAAGTTAAAATCATGTTTATACATATACGGTCCAATCAATAGTTCAAGTCACATAAACTCATAATTCATTTTTTCTGACCAACACTTGCTGCTCGATGGCCATTAGGTGGCCCCCACGGGTTCAACCTGTGTCCTTTATAATGAAAAAAATAATTCAATTTTTCTTTTAAGAATTCCCTTCAACTAGTCACTCCTATTAAGTAAATAATATAATCCAATTTTTGTGAAGTTGAAGAGAAATATCCAAATGCATATCTTATTATGTTAATTTTAAATAAGATATATTTGTAGCAACAAAAATGAAATATATTGTTCTCCTCCCTAAATGATAAATAATGGGTTCCAAATATATATAATCTATATATTGTAATTGAACTAATTTTTGATATTACCTTGAAAAAAATGTATTGATTGGCCAGCGAAACATTATCATATATTACTATATTTTTTTATAAAAAAGAGTTAAGGTGAATTGAATCTTTAGACTTAATGAGTGATTATAAATATATTTATAAATCGCCTACTAATAAAATTACATATTATAAAATTTAAACTCATATCTTTATGGATTATAAGTCAACTTCTTATTAATTGGATAATTTGTGTTGGCAATTATTAGAATTTACCCCACACACACACATATATACACCCCATCCTTGTAGCGTAGAGATATTTTGATACATGTATTGATCGGGTTTTTTCTCGTATTCCCAAAAAAAAAAAAAACCTCAAGAAAAAGGATGCCTGACTTTAAAAAAAGTGCATTGGGCTCTGTTGCTAGCTGACGGCTCCAAATATTAGGCGGTTGGCTCTGTTCAAATTTGAATTCAATTGAAGCAACTACCTGCCGCAATGCAATGAATTTAGTGTGTATTTGATTGGGCTTATTTTTGGACAATAAGTCATTATTATGTAAGCTGAGATAAAACTCTTCTCATATACTTTTCTCGTATACTGTAAATCACAATTTATAAGCATTTATTGCCCAAAAATAAGTTATTCCAAACGAACACTTAAATTATTCTATTACCAACCTACACCGGCATCTCAATGTTGTTTTTTTAAAAAAAAAAAATTATAATGGAATTGGTTTTTAAAAAAATGGGGTGTTTGGGCTTTGGATTAACATTTTGATAATTTTGTTTTTTAAAGCAGTTCTCAAAAAGAAGTTTAAAAGTCTAACTTTTTTAAAAATAGTCACTTCTACCATCGTTAATCCAAATACTAATTATATTTATAATATAATTTTTATAAAAATCAGATTAAAAAAACGTAACTTCTATTACTACTAATCCAAATAGCCCTACAGCTTCCATTCACACCTCTTTCCTCTGTTGAGTTGTGGTATGAGATTTTCTCCCATTCACAAGCAATTATGAGTCCTGCCCTTAAAACCTACCTTGACTTCCTCGCATATGGTGGATGGGGACGTCATCTTCTGGTGTATAAGGGGCCTGATTGCATTTGTAGAACGATGAAGCTATATCTTCTGCATGAGTACTAGCATTAACCATATTTGTCATTGCTCTTTTGCTTCTTTCGATTTTTTTGCATCTGCTCTGTACGTTATGATTACATTGAAGTTATTCATTCTGGTTTACTTGTAGGTCGTGTTGGGTGCAACAGAGACAAGGGTTCAACCGATGGCAAAAAAAAAAAAAGACAAGGATTCAACCAAACTGATTGATTATGAGCATGAGGAAACGATATGGGTCAGTTAGGTTATAACGGAAATGCTGGGTTTAGTTTTCCGTGACCATTTATTACTATCCGGTAGTTGGTGTGTGTAAAACTGTAATCTACTAACTTGGCACGACGCATACTGGTCCTCAACTTTATCCTTTGTTGCTCCTTCGTTTTTTGTAGATGGAGACGTCCATCGATGAACTTATTAAAATCAAGTCATATATCATTTATTAAAAAATTTATGGATAAAATAAAATTCTTCAAATGATTTTTTTTAAAGTTTGAACGGGTCTTTGTAACGCACGAAAGAACGTTGTTATCATCTTTAGTCGTTGATGTCGCAAACGGTCTACCAAATATCCTCTACCATTCACGAAAAACTTGGGGTTAAGATACAAAAATTCACATGTGATTGTCCTCAAAGTGCACCCAACACCAAATACTTTTTTTAGGTGCAATAGTGACTATGTGGTTATAAAATAAGTGCAAAAATACCCTTTGACCGTTAGTTTGACTTTTTGACCTTGAAAGTGATGACGTGTATGATGAAATGAATGCTAGAGTGACATTTTGGAAAAAATAACTTGCTAACTGGTAAAGCTTTGCAATTAATATTACCCACATTTCACTATTTTAGTACCACCTCCACTGAAGTAGATTCAAATCTGAGTGCAGAGTACTTAACTCACTTAGCAGAGCTGTTGTCCTAAAAAACATATTGATTGCTCAATTTTTTCCCAACCCTAGATTCCCAATACTATTAAATTAAAATCATTATAATACATATATTATATTACTAATTTTTATTAAATTATATGATTTATTAGGAAAATTTGATTTTCAACAATTTTTTTTTCAGAATGTCACTCCAGCGTCCATGTCATCATACACGTCATCACTTTCAGGATAAAAAAGTCAAATTAAAGGTCAAACATTCAAACTAACGATCAAAGGGTATTTTTACACCTATTTTATAACCACATAGTCACTGTTACACTTAAAAAAAGTATTTAGTGTTGGGTGCACTTCAAGAACAATCACATGTGTATTTTTACACCTTAACCCAAAAACTTGCAGGTGGCTTCCATGAGAAAATAACCATTAATGTCAATGAGCTCATGGTCTAGGGACATGGTACAAAGTTCTCTTGAGATACGGTGGAAGTTGTAAGTTTGATCCCATCTATAATTATTTACGTCTAATTAAAAGAAATAAAATTATCATTAATAGATTTTTTTGATAAGTTAAGCATCATATAGGTGAGCTGAGCTGAGTTAGGGTCCGTTTGGTGTGAGGGATTTGGAAGGGGAGGGAGGGGAGGGAAAATTTTTATGAGTTGAATTTTGAAAGATTGAAGAAGTGGGGTAATAAAATTTTAATAAAGAAAATATATAAAATAAAAGAGTAAGAAAAATTAATTAAAATTTTTTAACCCCACTTATCTAATTTTTTTAAATTCAACTAAAAAAAAATTTCCCTCCGCTCACTTTCCCTCCCCTCCCCTGAGATCAAACAAGCCCTAAAGTTAAAGTATAATTTAAAGAGTGTTTATATAGTTACTCACAAAACGCTAATTAACAAAGTTCTTACACTAATAATTAGAACATTTAAACTTATGATTATATGAGTGGAGTGTTTATCAACTAAACTAATTTTTATTGAAAGAAGGGAATAGAAGAGTAAAACCAGCCAATTTAACCACCTTAGGCTTCAGCCAAGAGTAAGAGGCAGGCAACATATAAAACGTCACATTTTAACCGGTGGATGTTTAATCTAAAGAATACAATGTATATGTTATCAAACACAATAAAATAATTAACAACATTGGAGTGAAGTAAGAATCTCTCAAACATCAGAAAAAGTTGAAATTATCGATGATTTCTTATAAATGCAATAAGAATATGCAATGACTAAAGCTGATGTTTATTATAAATGATATTTTGAGGCGATGTTTCTTTGTATTTGGTCATATATATAAAGCCGATGGTTTGATTTTGTCGCGATGATGTTAGAAACTGCATATATAAGATATTTTTCTAAACTTCACTAAGAAGTAGTCTTTGGGGAATAAGGCTGCTTGTTGTGTTGTTACTCATAAATAATATTTGGTAAAGAAGGGCCAAAAGAAAATTAAACCAAGACAAAAATGAATCAAAACAGATCCCAGGGAGAAAAATAATAGTAAATAATTAATTTGATTTTTTTTTTTTCAATTGGGAGCTTAACATGGGCTTTTTTATGGTCTTTGCACCATCCCTTTTGCTTCGGAGTTCTCCTCCTATCAGCAGACTTGTCATATTGAATAAAATTGCCTTTTAAAAAAAAAAAAAAGAGTTTGTATCCTTTTACTTTTTTAATGAAATTTCCTTTTTATTAAGAAAATAAATCATATTGAATAATATCTACGTCTTCTCTTATTATTATTATTTTTTTTTTGCCAACCTACGTCTTCTCTTATATCAGAACTAGTTGTGTACCAAAAAAAGAAAATAGTTGTGAGCCCCTACCATTCATGGAATTTTAACTAAGGACGTACGTTGTATTTTCATGTTCATACTATGTCATTTGATATAAATTGTACGAGTATATATTATGTTGATGTTGATAATACATTGATGGTTTTTACCTGGTTGCAAATGGTAGAGTCATCAACACTAAATAGTAATTCCGTATTTCAATACAATACATATAATTTAGGGAGAATTACACTAAGGTCTCAAGGAAAAAGAAAAATGAAAAAATGGTTCAATTGAGTTGTTAATACAAACTCTTGGAATTGTTAGTGGAATCATTTTTTCATTTTATAATCTACACTTCTACAAGGACCATTTCTTCATATTTTTTCTTTCTTAGGACCTCATTGTAATTCTCCTTATAATTTATAGGAAGCAAACTATTCACGGTACATTTTCCCTATGTCTTGATCGAGATAAAATTATGGAGTAAGAAAACTATGAGGGAAAACTACAAAAAATGGTAAATTTTTTACATTTTTGGGATGTTTTTTTCCTAGTATTCCCTCCTCTTTTATTTTTTTTTTTTCTCACTTTTCTCTCCATCCAAATATATACTTGGTCTTTGAAAAAAAGAAGCAGCAGCAATCACAATCACATGACATGAATAATATAGGGAAAATGACATTAAGAAAACTTTTTCAAGTTGCAAAATCTCAAACTAGGTTTGTTAACTAAGAATTAATAAGGTAATGACTAGATTTGATAAACAATTCATAACTTATTTTATTAAAAATATTTAATTTGTGATTTTGTAATTTCAAAGTTCCATTTTTATTATTTTTCCAATAATATAATGTGGGTGTAATAAATTTGATTATAATTGATTTATCAAATTAATTTACAAGACTGATTTTGGGGTATTCACAATCGTAGGACATTGAATAATACAATTATTACTCCTTACTTGGTTAAAAAAAAAAATTACTCCTTACCATTTGATAAAATTTTAATTTTAGTTTTCATACTTTTAAATAGTTGATTTTAATTTCTATGATTTTATAAAGATTTAGTCATAATTTAACCACGAGTCTCTATAATTTTAATAAAATGTGCCATGGGCCCACAGCTGCTCATAGGAAACGTGGTTTTCATTTTTAAAAAAAGAAATATGGTTGATGATATTGATCTTGATTTGTTTATACTTTTTTTATTTTATTAGTCCAGACACAAGAAGCAAAAACAATTTTTAAATTATCTTTTCTTTTTTTGGGGTTTAAAAGCATCCTTTTAGTAGTTTTTGTAATGCTTGGTCCACTGTGAGTTAGAAGACAAAGTGCCTTAGGGTCTGTTTGGGAACCCATTTGGAGGCTGTAAAAGCCCATTTGGGGGCTAAAAACCCCAAAAGTCCATTTGTGGTGTGTTTAGCAAAGCGTCTGGCGTGACTGGACTTTTGAACGAAATGGAGCTTCTATGAGAAGCTGATCGAATTTGCTTCTCCCCGCGTTCAGACGCAAAGCATTGTGAAGGTCAACGACCGTTGAGGATAATTATTGCCGCATTCAAACTCTAAGCTACCACAAATATCCTCTAAAGCAAGGAAAATGAAGAACGAAGCTCGGCCTTCCCAATCCCAAGTCACGACTCTGGTGGGGTGCTACGACAATGTTGTGACCGAAGGAAGATGACAATGGTGGTTTTAGTCAAGCTTTGTGATCTCTATGATTTCCTCGATCTAATCCGTAGTTGTGCTTAGAAAAGACGATGAAGCTCCCTCTCACTGTCAGCTCTCTCAAGCTCTTGCCCACCCTCCTTCCTTCTTGCTGCTAAGGAAGATCGTCACTCTCCTTCGTTCACTCCAGTGATGATGGTGCCAGAGTGACTCTATTCTTAGCTCTCAGTTTACTGTTTGGGTCCTCTTAATTAAGCTCCAAGAAGAAGAAAATTGCAGTGCATATCGGTGCCCTTTGGTTCTCAGTGTTGAGGACGATGCAGAAGCATCCACCACCGCGGCGTCTTCTATCCCTTCCTCGCTCTCTGGTTCTCGACGGTGATGACTCCTCTGCGCACTATCGGTTGCCTCTCCTTGCTCCTCCTTTCTCACTGTCACCAAGAAGGAGACGATGAACAATGCTCACTCACCCCAAAACCAACGGCTCCCTTTTTTTTTTTTTCATTCGACTCATCCCTTTCCAAGCTCTCTATCTCTCAATGTTATGTAACCTGGATCGGACCGGCTGGTCCGGCCTGGAAACCGGTGAACCGGCCGGTAAATCGATCCGGTCCGGGTTACCATTTAATTTTTTTTTAAAATTTTCCTTTAGAATTTCATATTATAAGTATAAAATTTTCAATTTCTCACCGGTTTGGTCCAGGTTTAGCTCCGGTCTGACCCACTGACCCTTAACCCAGTACCTCGACTGGTTCAATACCCGATCCGGGTTTTAATACCTTGTTATCTCTTACTCTTGATCCAAAGGAGCTGGAATCATCAATAGTGGTTGCCGACTCCCACCCCTTCCTCTCATAAACAGCTCTTTTTTCTTAGGTTGCTTTACCAAAATTCACTGCAAAACGTTGTCGTTTGGCCCCTTTTTGGTTTAGCTTGTCCTCTTTGGGTATAGAAGCATCCAACTAGATTATCTTCAACACAAATGAATCATATTCATGACATAATCAGATACCAATTTGTTAGGGGTAGATGATTTAATAAGATTCATGCATTTTTCAGTCATTTTCCATCTAAACGGGCTTTTCAAACGCTAATCCAAACAGGTTTCAGGTTAGAAAAAAAGTCACTTCTGTCACCGCCAATCCAAACACAAATCACATCTATCATCTGACTTTTTCAAAAGTCCATCTGTAAAAAAAAAAGCTCATTCTCTGCCGCTAATCCAAACATACACTTATTATCTAGTGCTATCCCAAACAAGAGGTTGGAGTTTCCTTTTTACTATTGAAAGTAGCTTTTTCTCTCATAAATGTTTTCTCAAACATGTCCAACGCAGTGTTCGTTTGGAATAACTTATTTTTTTATTTATAAGTGTTTATAATTCATGATTTATAACATACAAAGTAAATATGTGAGAAAAATTTTATCTTAACTTATATAATAAATATTTATTTTTTAAAAATAAGATATCCCAAATAAATACAGAGAAAGGCCAAGCGGCTCAAAGTCTGTATACACGACACATTGTCATCATGGCCTTGGGTCACATGAATACTTTCCAGTTGCATGAATCTATAATTTTCTATGAATTGACTTTATCTTCATGAGTCTCACTCGCCAGGAAAAAATGTTCCCCAATCCGCGAGTTTTTTTTGTCCCACTTTCAAAACGCGCAAGACTATTGAAACCCCACGTCATCTTTAGTTCTTCTGTTCTTACCTAGACACAGTGATTCTCCTCTCCCTTATCTTCTTCATTATACCAGATCTAGCATCAAATTCAATTCCACCCAAATTTAGGTTTTCAACATTTCTGATTGATCCCTCAAGGTTCCTGAATCTGAATCCCCAAATTCACATCACCCTCACGATCCCTAATTTTCAATTCCAATTACCAAACGCATCTAACCTCGCTCTCTGCTTCTATGGTCATCATTGTGAACCCGTGACGTATCCACTATGATCGCCGTTTGGCCATTTTTGAAACCGCCAAGCACGTCTTAGCCTTTCCCGTGATCATTCTCCCTCCACTCAATTCCAACTTTCCAAACACAGCCCATCATCATTATCAATTCAATTCTTGCCCTATAAATTCCTCTGCTTTACTCTTCCACTATGACCACTCCTCCCAGAAATCCTCACTCCCCTTTCTGTCTTCCCAAATCCTCTTTCCTTCTCTTTTCCATGGCTTCTCTTCTCTCTCTTTGCCTTCTCTCCTTCTTCCTCTTCCTTTCTCTCTCCTCCGCCGCCCGCCACCACCAGAAACCACCACCCGCCACCTCCCCGTCCACCTCCCCCTCCATCGTCGTCCAGAACGCCTGTAAGGCCACTCGCTTCCCTGAACAATGCCAATCTTCTCTCACCAAACTCCCTCCAGATCCCACCCCGGTTCAACTCCTCCAATCGGCCCTCTCGGTGTCGTCGGAGAATCTCAAAACGGCTCAATCCATGGTCAATTCCATCCTTGACTCATCGGCGTCGAGTATTAACCGCACCACCGCTTGCAAGGTCTGCGTGGAGGTGCTCCGTTGCTCCGACTACCGCATTGGTCTGGCCAATGACGCGCTGCCGCGTGGAAGGATCAAGGACGCTCGAGCATGGGCGAGCGCCGCCCTGCTCTACCAGTACGATTGCTGGTCCGCTTTGAAGTACGCCAACGACACTCGCCAGGTCGGTGAGGCGATGGCGTTCTTGGACTCACTCACCAGGATCTCCAGCAACGCGTTGAGCATGATCGCGTCGTACGACGTCGTCGGAAATGACATCACCTCGTGGAGGCCACCTTTAACGGAGCGCGACGGTTTTTGGGAACGATCCGGGTCGGGTTCTGGGTCGTTGGCCTTCAGGGGCGGGTTTCCGGCGAAAGTGAAGCCGGACGTTACGGTGTGTAAGGATGGAGGGAATGGGTGTTACAAGACGGTGCAGGAGGCTGTTAACGCCGCACCGGATAACGCGGGAAACAATAAATTTGTGATATACATAAAGGAAGGTGTTTATGCAGAGACAGTTAGGGTTCCGTTGGAGAAGAAGAATGTGGTTTTCTATGGAGACGGTATGGGCAAGACCGTCATTACCGGGTCTGCTCAGGCGGATCAACCCGGAATGACGACATACCTTTCAGCTACTGTTGGTGAGTTTCATATTCAAAGTCTCCTTTTCATCCCCTTTTCAATGGAATCTTGAGCTTGTTCTTTACTCAAATTTTGATTTGTTGATACTGATTGAATTTTTGCTCTGTTTTTCTTTTTTTCTTTTTATATTAATTGGAATTGGACCACTATGGCTCTATGAACAAAAAAAGTAATTGAAAAAAAAAAAACTTTGGAAGTTTCCCCTTGAAGATTTTGTGATTCTGTGGGTGGTTAGTACACTTCCTGAGCCCACATTTGTATGACATTGTTTAGAAATTCTTTTCATGAAATGCCCATGCCCAGTTACCTAGACATGATTTGATGTCTTCTCTTTTTCTGGAATGCCTGTGCAAGTTAGATTTGAAATTGTTTCTTGTGAACCCAAACAATTCTTTCTGAGAAGCCTTCTTCTGTCAGAAGCTAGAATATAAGTATTGATCTGTTAGAGTTCTGTCTATACAAGCATTGGTCTGAATTCTGAAAGATGAAAGCATTGATCTGTTGATTGTTTTGGCAGCTGTTCTGGGTGATGGATTCATGGCCAAGGCTCTAACAATCCAGAACACAGCAGGCCCTGTTGCTCATCAAGCAGTGGCCTTAAGATCAGACAGCGATTTCTCTGTGTATGAAGAATGCGAATTCATAGGCAATCAAGACACACTCTACGCTCACTCCCTCCGCCAATTTTACAAATCATGCCGCATCCTCGGCAACGTAGACTTCATCTTTGGCAACTCTGCCTCCATCTTCCAAGACTGCCAGATCCTAGTCCGGCCCCGGCAAGTGAAGCCGGAGAGCGGCGAGAACAACGCCGTCACTGCACATGGCAGAACAGACCCTGCTCAGACCACTGGCTTTGTTTTCATGAACTGCTTGATCAATGGGACTAAGGAGTACATGGATTTGTACCATAGCAAGCCTCAGAAGCACAAGAACTACTTGGGGAGGCCATGGAAGGAGTACTCTAGAACAGTGTTCATTAACTCTTTCTTAGAAGAACTGATCACACCCACTGGGTGGCTGCCATGGAATGGTGGTTTTGCACTAAAGACGCTTTACTATGGAGAATATGCCAACACAGGACCAGGTTCTGATCTGAGTCAGAGAGTTCCATGGAGCAGTAAGGTCCCAGCTGAGCATGTGTCTGCATATTCAGTTCAGAATTTCATCCAAGGAGATGACTGGATTCCATCATCCCTGATTAGCTCCTTAGATTTGTCATAGAGACAACTAATTGCTTCTTGTTCTTGTCATAACTTTTCCCCCCTAAATAATGATTAGTAATAGTAATATATAAGTATATAATTACTTATACAAAGATTCAGGCTTTGCCATGTTGGTCCTTTTTGCCCATACCCTTTCAATGGATATTGTAGAAATGAAGAATGATCTGGACCACTAAACATGATGATGACAAGTGTGCGAAACAAGTGTATATCGTCCTCTGGCGTAAAAAAGGAGGACAAGCAGAAGGGGAAGGAATAGAGTGTAATGTTTATGTAATGATAATATGAAGCCATCAAGGTCTCACGCAATGCCTTGGTGGGTGAAGTATACATGTTTAATTGGAACAGTGATTGGAGTATTCAAAAATAATTTTTTAATTATGATTTATGATATACATGATAAGTATGTAAAAAGAATTTTATCTCAATTTACGTAAATAAACATTTTTAGGGATTTCAAACGTGATCTCATATGAGCATACAAGTACAAGATAGATGGCAAACACAACAGTTGATTCCTTTTCAGGACTCGCAAGTATAATTGTAAGTATTAAAAAAGAAAGTGACTGTGTCATTGGTGCAGTCATGCTGTGTCTTTGGTGCAGTCATGCTGTGTCTCTCTAAAAAAGTCAATTACTATCGGGAATGTTTTTTCCCAGGTTCAGGAACCCGGCCTGGAAACTGGCGAACCAGTCCGGGTTCCAATATTTAAAAAAAAAATTATATTTTTCCTTTAGAATTTCATACTATAAGCCTAAAATTTTCAATTTCTTACCGGTTTGGTCTCGGTTTAGCTCCGATTCCCGGTCTAACCCAATACCCTGACTGGTTCAATACCTGGTCCAAGTTTTAATACCTTAGTTTTTTCAAACTTTTTCAGTGAAGTAACGCGAGGCATGTGGGGGCAGGTGGGTTAGTATTTAATATAAAAACTAGGATTTGGAGAAGACGTTTGTGTTTGGTTTGAGGGGAAAGGAAGGGACACGGGTATGCTATCTTATTTGGTTTGTCAGAGGTGTGGAGAGGGGATCTTTTATAGTAAGAGTCCAAAATAAAGAGAGAGAAAAGAATGAAAATCAAAATTTTGACTTCCTTCTGACTCAAAAATTCAAACCAAATAAGAGAATGAGGATTCCTCCCCTTCCCTCCCCTCCAATCAAACACACCCGGGAGGGAGGGAAGCAGAGTCCACAAAGAAAGTGGTCTTATATGGAACGCCATGTAGTAATGATGGTATCATAAAATAATAGAGTTGACAAAAAACGCAGGTTAGTGTTATAGTGAAGGTAGAGTGGTTGTGGAGCAACCGCCCCATTTGGACCTTCCTTCGTTTCATTGTCAACTTTCTGGTCCCAAGCAAGTGCAGAAGTAGTACCATGCTATGTGTGTTTGTTCAACCTCCACATGCTTTCATCTTCTTTATCCACAACAAATTCTTTCCTCAAATTAGATTCAACTGCCTTCTTTAATTTCAAACTTGACTATAACGCACGTCTGTTGCATATAGTCTAAAATGCTCTCTCCGGTCCTTAATACAAGATATATATAGGGAGTTGATTTTGATCTTAAATATAAGATATATTTTTTATGTTTATCAATATATATTTTCCTAATATACCCCTACTGATACCCCCTCAATAATAATCAAGAAGGAGAATGAAGGAAGAAATTAAGAAAGATGATTCGGGTGTTTTAGAAAATATGTCATATTAATTACCTTTACAAACTTTTTTAATCTAATTAAATTAAGTAAATATATCTTATATGAAGTACATGAGTAAGTTCAACAAATTCAGGGGACAGGAAGGCATGAAGTAGTTGTGGAGGAGTAACCGCCCCATTTGAACTTCCTACTTCCTACTCCCAATGGATGCTCCGAACTAAGTACACAACTAGTTCCATTCCATATCTGTGTTTGTTTGTCCCACTTCCACATGCCCTGCCCTTTATTAAAACGGAGTTTTAATTTTAGGTCTTTTTGGTTTATATGAACGATCTCTATTTTTTTTTAAGTTCTCGTACCGCTCCTTTGGACCTTTTGATGGATAAGACGAGTACTCCGTGTGGTAGGTAGGATTACTTCTGTTGTCTTTGTTTAAAAACAATTATATAAGAATCACTTCTGTTTGTCTGGGATGAGTACAAGAGATAATGCAACATTTACATCCCTGATGATGTAGTTGTTTGATTTTTGAAGTATTTTTTATTTATTGATTGTGATGATGCTGGCATCATAATTTTGACCACCATAACACCGAGTAACATTGATTTGAAAATTTAATATTTGATAAACAGATTTTTTGAAATTTTTATTCGAGCTTAGTAGTTTATGTTTTTATTTTTGCTAAGCACATGTGTCATCCTATTACAGGTAATTCTGTTTGAAGCACTGTCGGATACTAAATGCAGGCATATCTTTCAGTGGGGATTCGAATTTTGATTCGTTATGTTATGAGAGACTAACCCCTTTCACTAGACCTAACCCCCATTGCTAGCTTATTAGTTAGTCTATGATGAACCGAAAGAATTTTAGTATTTAAAAAATAAAAAATAAGTTCTGACAGTTTGAACTTTTGGGCCAGCCTGTTAGCCCAAATTGTTAGGAATAGGTTTCACTATATGGGCTTATTTGTATATTCTGACTTACCCGGGCTGATTTGAATAAGCGAGGCCCATTGACTAAATATATTTCTACATGGCCAACTCATCTCTCTGTTTTTAGTATATTAGGGGTGGGATCCATATTCTAGTGCCACATAGGCCACCCTTGGTGCCACTCGCCAAGAGTCCATTGGTGGCTCACTCGTCTTTTAAAAAGCACAAGAAGAAAAGGTTGTTGTAACACATGGGCGGCGACAAGATATAAACTTTCCGCCTAAGCCTAACGAGTTGACGTATAACCCATAAAGTTATGAGTTTAAATCTCATTGTTAATGTAAGGACTTTTTGGTAGGTAATTAGTAAGTGCTACCTGAATTTAAAGGTATGTTCGAATCCTTGTGAACTTTGAAACTCAACTTACCTGAACTTTTTCTATTAAAAAAAGTTTATGTAAGTCTGATTTATGCTCTCTTTGTGGGAAATTACAGTGAATCTGTTGAGCATTTTTTTTTTTACTTTGCAATTGGTGGAGACTATTTGGTTTGGTTGTTCTTTGATTTTTCTTGGTGATGAACATAATGTTTCTTCTAGTGAAAACTGGATTCAAAACTGTTTTTTCACTGTGCTGGGATCTATGAATCTGTAAAACATGCTCAAGAAAATGAGTTTAGATGAGGTAATTTTTGAATCACAATGCAAGGCTTTAATTAACTGTATTTCAAATAATGTTTCTGATGCTCAATGGAATTGTGATATTTTCATTGAAAACATCCTTACTTCGAGGAAATCAATTCAGAATCATCAGTCTGTCGAATCAGGTGTTGAATCCAGCATCTCCTTTGCAGTCTCTTCTAAGTAATGATCACACTCGTCTTCACTTTAATCTGGTATTGATTGAGTTGTAATTTCTTTTATGCTTTTGTTTTTTATGCTATTTAATTTCTAATTCATGGCTGGTGGTTGTAGTACTGTATTGGTGATGCTATTTATAATAAAAATATTTTTGTTGGCAAAAAAGAAAAAGGATTAAAATGAACATGGATGTTATAAAAAGATGGCATCTACTCCTCTCTTTCTATTTATTCTTTATTACAAAATATTTCATCCCAAAAAAGAACATGGTGAGTGGAAAAATCCAAACTTTTCTTCATACAACCAACTGGTTAGTAAAGTTGCTCCACTGTTGAATTCTAATGGCATGAACTATAATAATCTGATTACATTGAAGACCCTTTTTATGATTAAACTGAAGGGTGAGAACTGAGAAGTATCTAACAGGTCACAGACCAGAAAGAGAAGCTTTATTTGTGGCCGCAATAGCAGGTGGTGTTGGATTATAATAAGACTCAACATCAGTCCAATTATTCTCTCCCCAATGCCTCAACATGCCCTTCCAATTACACACACTATCTATACACTTTTTCAATCTCCAATCCTTCACTTTAATCCTCCAATGTCCATCTGTATAATTTGCCTTCTCAGCTTGCCTCCTATCAAACTCTAACTGTGCCTTCTGCTTTGACTTCAACAGACAAAACTGCTGCAACACTTCAGGCATAGCATCATGAACCCTCCACCACCTTTCATGAGCAACATCACTCGCAAACTCGTGAAAGATATCGAAGTTCCAGTTACAGTCATAGTCCCTAAAGCATAGCCATGGCTTCATTCCTAGATAGTGAAGAACATAGAGAATCGGAGGGTCTGCTCCAAAAAGCATTGTCTTCATTTTTTTCTTTTCTTCCTCATCACCAACCCAGAAATGCTTCAAGAAGTTCATGTGCCTCGGAATCCTATGCCACCGTGTGAATATCTCATTTAAATACCCTTGATCTCCTCCATTGTAGGACTCTATCTCATTAATATGATCCATCAGAAGCTGGAATGTGCAATTGGAAGGCTCAACCACCATAACACCTGAGTTAAAAAGTGAGGCATTGTTTCCTGTGGCTGTAATTTCTGGCAATCCAAAAAGGAAATCTATGTTTCTGAGTATGAGCAAGTCTGCATCAATGAATATGATCTTGTCATAGTCTGTGAGCTGCCATAGTCTGAATTTGCTGTAGTTCCATTCGTTGTAGGCATCTTTCTCGGCTTTCGGGTTTCTGATTCTCTGGATTATTCTTACTTTCCATCCTGCTGCTTCTAAACCACTTCTGTGGTATCCACTTATGGTCTCATCAACAAGTATCACAAGGTCTCTGATTGAACCTGACATGCGTATGCTTTGTGCAGCAGCTATGGCTCCACAGACATAAACATGAGCTGAATGAAGAATTGTTGCATAGGCTTCTCTGTGTACATTACCAGAATACACCAGCTCTGCTTCAAATGGATTCAAACACAAAAACATAGAGTTCCTTAGTGTTTTACTTTGAAAAAGATGCATAACACTGATAAACTTGATAGAAAACCTAATCACGGACTATAAGGGCTTGTTTGGAAGTAAAATTTATTCCAATGGACTTATACAAACTGAAGTTGGGGGTAAAAGTTAATTAGTGTAATAAGATTTATTTCTGAATGGACTTTTATAAAAAGTTAGTCTGGGAGAAACTTGTTTAGATAATATATTGAAAAGTCAGTTTCAGAAAGTTTAAATATGAAAAAAAAGTCAAAACTATAAAAAGTTGTTTCAGCTTTAACTTGACTTTTTGCTTAAAAGCTCATTTCCTCAGAAGCCATCCCAAACATCAACTATTAGGCCAAAACAGCTTTTCATGAAAGAAAAGTCAGTTTGACATCACATAACGTGATGCCAAACAAGCCCTAACTCTATAAAATATCCATTTGATATGTCTTAATTATTGAAGAATCGGATAAAGAGTACCTAAAAATATATCCAAGTTTATGTAAGAAAATATCACCAGAAAAAGTTGGCACTAAAAGTGAAACAGTAGTGAAAGAACTGACCTTTACCCCTCATGGGAATTGCAAGCTCACAAGATCCAACTGGGAGCTGAACTTTTTGTCTCAAGACACTCAAGTTCGGCTTGTACAGCCAAACATTCCCTTCATGTGCAACAAGTTCATTGCAGGTAAAGAGATTTGGTATCGGAAAGCAATTACTAATGAAGAGAACATTCACAGTGTAATTGCCTTTAAAAGAGGCTGCAAGCCCAGCTGCAGCAAGCTGCAGGTGAAGCCTAGCAACATCTCTTGACCAATTCGAATTTTTTGCCCGGCGACAAGGAAGCTTCACAACTATGAGATTAAGCCTTGTTCCGGGAGATCTAAGACTCGGTAGAGACGGGCAAACTGGGACTTCAGTTTCTTCTTCCTCATCAATCCATTCTGGGTATAGAGACTCCCAGGTGACATTTCTTGCTGCATACTCAAGATGCAATACTATGTTCTGAGCATCAGGCGTGAGTTTCTCCCATTTCTCTACTTCAGAATTGTTCAAGTTCAGAAGACCAACCCCTTGCAATTCATTTTCCCCACTCACCTTCCTTGTCACTGCCAATATATCATTCCAATCAATGTCCTCGTTCGATATATATCGGGTATCTGAGCCGCCCCATATCCACCTATTCACAAAGTAAAAACCCAGCATTTAGGAGAGCAAAGATATACTCCCTTTGGTCCTTGATATAAGACATTTTTTAAAGTTCATCTTGGTCCTAAATATAAGACATAATTTTTATATTTGTCAGTCTTTTTCTAATTTACCCTTATTGATACTTCTTCAACAATAATTAAGAAAGAGAGAGAATGGGAGAATTAAGGAAGATGACTATAATGTTTTAGAAAATACATGTTATAGTAACTAACTTAACTAACTTCTTTAATTTAATCAAATTAGGTAAATATTTCTTATATTAAAAACTAGGGGTGTATATAGATTTGTTGATATTATCTTGTGCATGTATGCAGAGAAATACATACCCAGAACCGGAGCTTGATAAGTGGTTAGTGTTATAAACCTCAGGAGCATAGAGAAGAGTTACAAAAGTGCCAGAAATTGTTAGTAATAGGATGAATTTTAAAAGGGAAAGTTTGCATCTTGATGAGCTCTTGTCTTGGCTTGTTAAATGGAAAGGCTTCTCCACATCTTTCGTCTTACTTTTTGGCAATCTTCGTTTCAAGTCTTCACTGATCCTCGTAAATATGATCAACACCATGTTAATGGATAGAAAAGGCAAAAAATAAAACAAAAATAGAAGAAACAATCATAGACAATGTTATATTATAAACTGTCATGGATTCTGTACTTCTCGCATAATAGAGGGAGTACAGATTGATGTGTATTTTCTTTTCGTCATATGATGCAAACAATAATTCCAATAAAAGTACATTATAATTTGATGTATATGTGTCGTGAAGTACTTGAGAAGTGAGATTATATGGTATGAAAGTGGTGGGGTTCCTTTGAATGTAAATGACAGATCTTTTGAGATGAAACGTCATTGTCAATTTCCTGCTCTGCTAACTGAGACCGACTGAACAAAACTTAGAAATCCTATATCCTACGACAACCACCAGATTTGAGAATTGGACGTGAAAAAAACAAGCACGTTTACATGAGAAGAAACTGTAAAAACTTAACCTAAAACAAACAAAACTTCATGTGATAGACTTAAAACTTCAAATGCAACATATATTAATGGCAGAGAGCAACGCATACAAATTAGAGTCAATAGGTTTCTGGTGACAGCAACTTTATATTATGAAGCATATAAGATATTAAAAAGTGGTTTTTGAGACAGAGTGTTCAAGTTAAATGGATCATTATGATGAATGTGATGAAACAGAAAGAGTTTAGCATAATGAATGTGAAGAAGAAGAACTGACATGGAAGCAGGTAAACGGTGTCTAGCTTCAACAGCATGTGTGGAATGACCCATTGTGGCTCTCATATCACCTATTCAGCTAGAAGGCAATGCAGCATCTGATCTGCACAATGCCCAACCAAAAGAGTGAAAAAAATAAGCCATTAACAAGACAAACTAAATCAAAATCCTCACACTGATGAGCTTAAAGAAACCATATATATATATATATATATATATCAAAGAGCAATAAACAGGATCATTCCAACATGAATGATACATGGAAGAGAGTTTAGCTTAAGAAGCTGGCGATGTCATTTTCAACAGAAGCAGTTGAAGCAAAGGAACCTTATTAAAGAGTATATGAAAGTACAAATGAACCCAGAAAACCTGAGAAAGAGAAGAAGAGGGGAAATGTAGTTGAAGAGACACCTTTCGAGAGATGAGGAAGAGACAATTGATGGCATAGTTTGAGAGACTTTGATGAGTGAATATAGACAGACAAAACAAGCTAAACCATTAACGTCTTTTGCAAATCTTCCTTCATCTTTCAGTTTCATTCTTGTTCTCACCTACCCCCGCCCCCCCTCTCACATATTTTTCTCTATATTTATTATTTGTAATTCATAAATTCTCCTTCATCTTGCATGATAATCCTTTTTCTCTTTTTCTTTTTATTGGTCAACCTATCAAGCGCCGCATAATAGAGTATAAAAGCCATCTTTTACAATGATCAGTTATTTAGGCCTTAGGGAGCTATTATATCATGCAAGATTTCACCTTTTATTTTTTGTCAGAATGGTTCACCAAAAGAACTCATCATAGTTTAATATTTAAAGTTAGCCCTCTTAGCCTTTTTCTTCCTATGGAAACATGAGAAAATGGGGTTAATTGAATTCACTTTCTGATCAATCAAAATTTTCATTAATTGATCAATATTTGTTTTCTGGTTGGAGGTTGAGGAATGATATAAACTTCAAAATTGAAATATAAGTTCTTGAAAACATTGACTGGAAGCCTAAAAAAAATATAGAAAAAATTGTCGTTTTAGCGAGAGTGGTTGCTAGAGATTAGGTTAATGAAAACAATTGTTATATTTGATTTAGAGTAAAGATAACCCACATATCTCAATCCAATGTAACTTGCCAAAAAGGGATTTTTAACCACATTTTTTACCGTCATTCCAAAGATATAATCCTCTTTAAAAGATATAAGATTGTTGTCAGTGTTTTTACCTTTTGATCTCCTTCTCTGAAATATTCTTAGAATTGATTCTAGCTAATCTCAAAGAAGCAGTTAAAGTCTCTTATCAATATAATTCCTTCTGTGTAATGCTAATAAAATTTCATCTGCATTTGAAGAAACTAAGTGATAACATCTGGCACCTAAATTAGCTAGCAAAGACAAATCCAAAGAACATATTACTATTCTTTGGTTTCTCATATAGTTTTGGCAAAGAACAGGGGATATGACATGAGTAATCATGTTTTTAATTGATTGATATTGGTTTAAGTGTCCAATTCATATTCTGTTTCACCAAACCAATGGGTTAAGCATTCAAAGAATGTCATCAAAACCACAATAAAAATGTTGATTAACTGATCTCTAAAATAAAGATTGCTTATCTATCAACAAAGGAACATTGCACCAGTTTGGCCACCCCTGTTCCCATCTAACTTTTCTATATATGTTTTTTGCCCTTTACTCTTTGCACTTAAGAATTAGGGAGAATTTCAGTAAAAAAGAATTTGGAATTTAGAAAATGATAGATGAGTTTATTAATCAAGAGTTGATTAGAAAATGTCAAAACGTGATAAGAAATTCTCAACTTTTTTCTTGAGAAATAACTGATTTGTCATTTCCCAATTTTCAGATTATTTTTTCAGGATTTTCCCTAAGAATGATAGTTGAAGGTCAAACAAAAAAAACATATAAGTGTTGACTGGATAAAAAAGAAAAGAAAACCTATAATAAGATCATATATATATATAGAGAGAGAGAGAGAGAGAGAACTGGATATAACTCAAATCAAAGTGAGGAAACTATTATAAAATGAAATCTGTTGAAGCAGAGAGAGAGCAGGTGGCAATATCATTGAGTAAATGGAGTTGTATGGTCCTGTGGAAGCCTTGAACCTCTCGCTACTTATCCTTTTTACTCTGTCCACAAATATACATACATATATATATATATATATATATATATATATATATATATATATATATATATATATATATATATATATATATATATATATATATATATATATATATATATATATATTTATTGAGTGTAGATAATGAATAGTTTAGTAGTATAGTAGAATATAATAATGGAGGGAAAGGCAAAAGAAGGGAAGATAAAGAGGTGAGGGTATAATTGTGGATTGAATTGGAAGCAAAGTAGGTGAATGGGTAAGGGTGGTTTCGTAGATATATAAAATTAAATACTCCCTCCTTCCGTCCTAATTATAAGATAAAGTTGATTTTTTTGAAGAAATTAAGGAAACTAATTAAATTACTTTAGAATATTTTTATTTTTATTTTTTTCTTCAAACTAATTAGTTTGACTAATAAATTAATATATAATATAAGGATACATAACATATGATATGATTAAGTAACTTATTTAGCTTCCTTAATTTCTCCAAAAAAAGTTAACTTTGTCTTATAATTAGGACCGGAGGTGGTACAATTTTTCTGAAACAGAAAGTATATTTTGTACGCCTTTCATAAATTTAAAATTTTGCTAAAATTAGTAAATTACAACTCTTCTCAGTTTTTTATCTTTACACACACTTCATAAAATAAATAAATAAATAAAAGGAATTTGTGTAATTTTAACTAGGGAAAACTATCCATTAGTCTCAAGAAAAAAATTACAAATAGGTATTCCGAATTTCATCTAATACTCTGATAGATACCAAATTATTTATTATTTACAAGTCCATTTTCATCATTTACAAATCAAGTTTAATAATTTAAGATTTACACATCAAACTTCCACATTCACAAGTCACGTCATTAGTATTGAATTAAATTCAGAGGACCTATTTATATTTAATTTTCAAATTCAAAGGATCCATCTATATTTAATTTTCTTACTTGCAACATATGATATTTTTCATTTTTAACCAAACACAAAGGAAATCTATATAATTTTTTTATTTCAATGAAGTTCGGCTTTTAAAAATTATAGTTTAAAAAAGATTTATGTAACTTTAACGATATAAAAGACTAAAATTATTTAATAAAAAACGAGTATACAAAAGAGTATACTAATGTTAAAGTGAAAATTGCATAATTCAACGATTCACCTGTTGATATTAAACAACCATTTAGTGTCTTTATTCATAAAAATTATAGAACAAATGTAAGCCTTGAACTAAGCTTACCATCACCCATTATCCAAATTGATGTTCAGTACGTAGAGGGATAAGGGATGACGAGGGAAATTGGTATAACAGCAAAACTGAAGTGTTTCATCTTGAAAGGCAAGAATTATGGATTTGGATTTAAGGAAAATACAAATATAACTGCAGAGACACCTGAGTGCAATGTACCACATCATTGCATAAAGCAGGTCAAGAATGTCATCCCCATAAAACCTAACAACTCCATACTCCACAGACGGAAAGACCGTACCAAATGGAAGAAGATAGAAGGTTCTTGATTTCCATTTAAGTAACCTTGGAGACACCCTTCTATGTCACGTCCAGCTAGCAGAAGGGGGGAGAGACAGAGGGAGAGACGACAAAACTGATCTCTCAGATCTTACTTTTCCATTCTCAGATTAGAATTTCAGACAGATTATTTTACATATCAAAGATCCCTTTCCTCTCAAGACAGGAAAAAATTGCTTTATGTGTTGTGTAGAGTATAAGAGAGAACTGAAACGGCCAAAGGGCATTCTATGAAGGAGTATCAGTCAGCATTGCATTTAAAATAATCACACATCAGGGTCAGATTTCTCCTTTTTCTCCTCTTTTGGTGGTGCATACTGCCGTGTGAGACGGGATCGTGTCCACGGATCGAGAGGAGCTCTCGGTGGTGGTTGAGGAGTTGGTGGCTTTGACTGTCTCAGCTCATTTTCTCTGTCAATAAACCTGTTTCAACGTACAACAAATAATTAATCAAGATAGGCCAATTTTAACATCCTCCTCCTTCTAAGCCACCCACAAGGCTTGATGGTTTAAGGTTTAAACTTCATAGTTGCATAGTTCACCATGACAACACAGCAAGACAAGCAGAAAGACAACGCGTGTGTTTGGCTGACCATTAAATAAACACCATTTCAAGCAAAGTCATGGTTTTGCTTAATTTCATCTAAATACCAAAAAATGAAAAAGTGATATATAGCTTGAAACCCTGGTTTGATAAAAAAGAATTCCGTATCAGCTTTTCAAAAGAGATTTTTGTGGTTGTTGGCGTAATAATGAGGCAGCAGAGTACCAAAAATACCCCGTTCAGCTGCAAGCCTTGTCTTCTTTGTAATTATCCCATTAACTTATTTCCTTTTTAGTACTTTACACATGAAAAAGTGTTTCTGATAACATGCATCCAAACATTGTCAATTTTATCAATATCACTTTTTTCCACACAATCTATTTTTTCTCAAAATTTAGTCTCCAAAAGCCAATCCAAACATCAAATACAATTGGTAACGCTGAGTTATAATTCAAGACATTACTCAATGTAAGCCATTGGTGCAGCATCCCCCATTCGAATTCGAGTCCGGAGCACTCTAGTGTATCCACCTGCTCTATCCCTGCAAAATATAAGTTATGTTCAGTGTTATAAAATAACATTCATAAATTGACCACTAATTTACCTCCCTTTCAACACTCACTTGTATCTGTAAGCCAGTTCTGTAAATAGCTTGTGAAGCACATCATCTCCACGCACAAAACTGGCAGCACGCCTCGCAGCATGTTGGGTACCCTGCAACAATTTAGGTTGGGGACAATACCTAAGTCCAAGAGGTCCAAGTAAATGTAATAAATTATTTAAAAAGTGAGTACTCTGCAGTCATCTTCAGTATCAATACCACAGTAAAAGATGTCAACAGCCATCTGATTCTCAAAAATTATATTGACAAATACACATTTAACTAGCTATTATACGATCTTTTAATTTCTCATTATACGTCTGAAGCTGATGACAACACTTGTACTCAACTTTGCAACCTCAAACTTAAAAGAACAAAAATAGAAACTCAAAAACTATCAGAAGTGAATGGGATCAGGTGACAACATCATAACCCTTGGAACCAGAAAAATTTATTCCCTTCTTCACAAGAATTTGCCAATGTAAACAAAGCTTCTTAATTCAAGCAGTAATACCTACTTCTTTGAACACAACCAATAAAGAAACAACTGAACTCATTCTATAAATTTCGAGAACCTTGAGCGTGTCATAGTTAAAGGTGAGAAGCAAGGTTTTCGAACATCACCAAAATATCGATTATAAGACAAAATGCCAATAGCAATGACCAATAAATTCTGTTTTATGCCAGTCCTTTCCCGGACCCCATAAAAAATCCCCATAGACATACATGAAGGCTTTATATCGCATAAAAAAGGAGTTACAAACCTCTTTCCCAAGCTGTACCATGTTATCTGCAAGTCTGCGGATCTCTTTGGCCTACAAAAGAAATACAAACATCATACCTGCAACATTCGTGCCAGAAAATTGAAATGTTCATATCTGAACTTCTACTGATATCATCCAATCTGATTTGTGTGTTTGGATTAGCTTTTTTTAATAGCTTTTACGACTTACGAGGTAAGTGTGTGAGAGAAGTTTTATCTCGATTGCGTAAACCATGGTTTGGAATGTTGCCAAACTGTTACTCAACGAGAAGGACAGGTAATATAGCTCAGTAAAAATATGCATTTGCCAAAACATTCTGATCACATAACAAGCAAATAAGGTTTTCTTAATGTTATTGCAATAGTGCTAAAACAAATTGAGCTACATCTATCACAATATAGTTAAAAACATTTGAGAGATGAATCAGACTAATAACTGCGAAAACCGAGAAATGACAAGCCCGGAGCATGGGGAAGAGGGGAGAGGAGATATTACCTTGGCAACAGTGGTTTCGATACGCTCGTGCTTCACCAACTGCGACACCATTGTTCTATATAAGAAAGACAAGTGAATTGCTGCCAATTTAGCAAAATTTCAGATAAAGTTTAGATCAATAAGAAATCGATCTTTGAACTGGATTAACAACCTGAGCATAGACATCCGATGACCCGTAGGTCGACCAAGCTTTCTGAACTTCGTCATTTTTCAGTGGAACAGAGTAACCGATGGAGTAGCGTGAAATGAAAAACCCCTGAAGACGAACCAAGGGTTTGAGAGGGTCAGGGGTGAGTTTTTTTTCTTTTTTTTTGATACAATCAGGGGTGAGTTTTTGTTTAGCTTGGATAGCCCAATATTCTAAATTTTGACAATAGCTTTGTTGGGCCTCTGTACTGGATTTGGGCCTAACCCGACATCTTCTTTAAAAATTGAGCAAAACAATAAGGTACTCCCTAGTATTCACAATACAATAGTCAACCTTGTGAGGGGGGTGTGGTTTTTTTTTTTATAAAACCCACTTTACATTTGTTTCTACATTTAATGCCTTTTTTCTAAATTTGCCACATTTTCTCTCATCATTCTTCTCTCCTACATTATCTTTCTTCCTTTTTCTCATGTGTTATCTCTCTTACTTATTCCCTTAATAAATAATACCTCGTTTGGTGCAGTGGAAGGGTTTTTAATGGAAGTGGAAATGAAACTAGAAGTGAAAGTGGGGATAAAAGTGTGTTTGGTATGGTTATGGAAGTATGATATAATTTTTAATTAATGTATTCATTTAAAATATGAAATGACCAATTTACCCCTATGGAAAAAACCTAACCTCCTCCCAAATCACCACCAACCACCATCAACCTCTACAGAACAGGCGACGACGATCATCATAGAAATCGTTGGCATCATAGAAAAAATCCCCCCCACTTCTACCCAATCTTAACCACCACACCACTACCTTCAGAGAAACCAAAGCAACAGAGACATGGAACCAAATCGTAAGAACAAGAGAAATTGAAGCAACAAAGACAAAGCTAAAAATCAGAACCAATAGACTAAACCAAAGGCTCAATCGTTTCACTAGATCTTAGTCACACCTTTGCTCGATCGCCATCGTTGAGCAGTACTCTTCACCATCATTGCTGGGGGAAGCAATCTGTCAACATTTCCATCTCCTCCTGCTCTCAAATCTAAAGTCGAAGACGTCTTCACCAAAGCTTCTCTGTCATCAGATTTACTCCATTCCGTTGTTTGCCTTCGTCGTTGCTCTTTAAATATCAGTGAAAGAGGGATCGTCGCCGTTGTTTGCCGTCGCTATAGAGGATGTTACTGTTGTTGTTGGAAGAGGACCAGTGGAGGGAAGAACGATTGTGGTCATCATCACTGTATCTCATTGTCGAGTTGGAGGTTAAAGAGAAAGGGAGGGGCAAAGCTGGGAATTTTATAAAATATAAGATGATATAATGGTCAACAAATTTCACTTCCATCGAAGTGGAATTAGTTCCTTGGGGGTCTGACTTCCATCATTTTTTATGGAAGTCAAATCATATCAAACAAACAAATATTGAGTTCCACTGCCATTTCTACTTTTCATCCTCCTACTTCCATGCTACCAAACGGGACATAAGGATATATTTGGGAAAAGAAAATAGATATCTTGCATATTTATTGATTGTAACTACTTTTAACTAACTTCTTGATAAATATAAAGTAGGCATTTAACTCTTATATTTTGAATTAAAGGGGTAAAAAAAAATTTTAAAGGCTAAACCACACAAAAGACAAAACTCAGCAATGGATTAGATCTAGTAGCATGGGCTACTCTCTTATAGCATGGGGAATCAAAATTTGAATTTTCATTGAGAGATATGCGTATATTTAATATTTGATAATACATTGAACATGATTATCCTAGTAGAAAAATACATGCACCTACAAAAAAAAGTACACAAAAACCCATAAACTTTGGATCAGCTGCAGCCTATAGATAAACTCCCTAA